>JAUIMM010000092.1:38531250-41260000 GCA_031769625.1 Taudactylus pleione
GCGTAACAGATCATGGTTTATGGACTCATTATCAGCTCTTTGTGAGAAGGTCATCGTCTGATTATTCCCTGTCACTTCCCAACTCCCGGGTTTATTGAGGTTGGTTATGTTTAAACACAGAAGTGATCTATCTACTTGGAATTGATATGGTTTGAAATGAGGTGGTTTAGATGAGAGACATTTTCCATCCAATGTTTTCCCTTCTTGTAATTCTAAAATTTCCATGATATTCAACGGAAATGGCACCAACCCTACATTATGCTGTCCCTGTGGCACATGTGAACACACCCAGCAATCAGTTTGATTTAACAGTTTGCCTACCATGCTATGATAATCCTTTAAAGGATACCCACCTCAGTACGGGTTATATTTAGGTTGGCACCATTGGATACAGTTCTTATCAACTAGGGACCCACAAAGCTCACAAATACAGGAATCTTCAGACGATAAACCTCCACACCGTCCCCGAGTATCTGGAATGACAGCTCTCTTAACAATAACAGTACTAAGATTGGTCAGACACTCCCCTGATTGGCATTGCACTCCTCCTGACTCCACTCCATCAGCACTGCCATCAGCTCCCATTTCCTCAATCGGTCTCCCATCATAGAAACTGGATATTCCCGAACCGACCAGGATGGTGAACACTCTTATAGAGAATATGAAAATTAACACAGCAGGCCCGTCCATTGTCACAACAAGACCTGCAAATTTCTCTTAGTTCAGGTATCTCACTACGACCTTTTCAGTCCTCCCGAAACAAGCTCGAGAGCGACAGGTCCACGCTATCAGCCTTGTATCCGACTTGTTTCTCCACTGGTTGATTGACCTTTTTGCAGTGAGTGTAATGAACCCAGGTATCTCTCTTAGCCACCTTCAAAGATGTAGTACTTGTCAGCAGCACCTGGTACAGACTTTCCCACCGATCAGTCAAACAACCTGAACGCAAGAAATTTCTGATCATCACATATTCTCCTGGTTCAACATCATGACAGTTAGTTTCAGGCATATCATGGGACAACAATTTCAGTTTCTGCTGCTGTTGCTTTAACTGCTTACTCATTGATATATAAGATACTTTACAGTTACCTCGTTGTTACCCTTCAAGTCTTCCTGTGGACTTATAATCAAATGAGGTTGTCTACCAAACAGTATTTCAAATGGGGACAGATTTAGAGGGGGTCTAGGAGTGGTCCTTATGCTATTTAGGACCAAAGGTAATGCTTCTGGCCATCCTAGTCCAGTCTCTTCCATGATTTTACTTAACTTATTTTTAATAGTCCTGTTCATCCTCTCTATCTTGGCACTGGCTTGCGGTCGGTAGGGGGTGTGAAGTCGGCTATTAATACCCATCAGCTTACACATATTTTGAAAAACATCACCTGTGAAATGAGTACCCCTGTCACTCTCAATGATTTTAGGGATACCGTACCTGCATACAAATTCCTGAACTATTTTCTTGGCAGTAAACGCAGCAGTATTAGTTGCCACTGGGTAGGCCTCAACCCAATTAGAAAATACATCAGTGCACACTAATACATACTTAAGATTCCCGCAGGGTGGTAATTGGATGAAATCAATTTGTATCACCTGGAAAGGTCCATCAGTCGGAATGTGGGATGGTTCGGTAAGGAACGCTTTCCCTATGTTCTTCCTCAAGCAGGTCAGACAGGACATTGCTATCTTTTCTGCTTGTGAAGAAAAACCTGGTGCGCACCAGTATGCTCTCACCAACTTGCACATACCTTGTTTTCCCAGATGAGTCAGACCGTGTGCTGCCTCAGCCAGGCTTGGGTAATATACCTTGGGGGCTACTGGTTTACCTTGTCCGTCCCTCCAGAGCCTGGAGGACTCTTGCCCACATCCCTTGGACTTCCAAATGGACTTTTCCTGAATTGAACACAAATTTTGTATCTCAATTAATTTCAGCATATCAATTGTTTGGAAAGACATAATTTTTTTAGTGGGAGAAAACATTTTTAACCCTGCTGCCCATTTTGCAGCTTCATCAGCTCTGTTGTTGCCCAGTGACACCGGATCATCCTCACATGTATGGGCTTTACATTTAATTACTGCCACCGCTTTGGGCAGTTGGATTGCTTCTAAAAGATGTTTTATGTGTCAGGAATGTGCAACTGGTGTGCCTGCTGCTGTCATAAAATTTCTAAGATGCCATCGAGCCCCAAAATTCTGCACCACCCCGAACGCGTACCTCGAGTCAGTGTAAATGTTAGCAGATTTGCCTGCTGCCAGTTCACATGCTCTAGTTAGTGTTACTAACTCCACCTGGGCTGAGTGAGGAGGACCAAGAGGTTTAGCTTCTATGATGACTGTGTCATTTACAACAGCATAACCTGTACATAATTCACCTGTGTCTGTTTGTCTATGACAACTCCCATCTGTATAAAAAGTCACATCCACATTCTCTAAAGGTCTAGCAGTAAAGGTCTGATTCAGATATTCCATACAATCGTGCGTATCATTATGTCCGCTGAACTCACCTCCATCCACCCATTGTACATCATGTTGTACATATGGTAAATATGTTGCTGGATTCAGCGTGCTGCAATGTTTAACAGTGATGTTTGCGGGTGCGATTAGAGCTAGTTCCCATTTGGTAAACCTAGCCAAAGAGACGTGTCTGGTTTGAGCTGAGTTCAACAGAGCAGATACAGCATGGGGAGTGTAGACAATCATATCATGACCCAATACTACGTCCTCACTTTTACTCACCAATAAAGCGGTAGCTGCTACACTTCTCAAACAAGTGGGGAGTGATCTTGCCACAGTGTCCAATTGGGCACTGTAGTATGCTACGGGCCTACTGGCATCACCATGTTTTTGTGTAAGGACACCTGCAGCACAACCATCGGCTTCCGTACAATACAAATCAAAAGGTTTTTCATAATCAGATATTCCCAATGCCGGAGCTTTTGTCAGACTATCCTTAAGATTAAGAAAAGCCTGCTCTGTTTCAGCTGTGTGTATGACACGATCGGGCTTTGAGGAAGAGACTAATTCCTGTAAAGGCAAGGCCAAAATAGAAAAACCTGGGATGCACATTCTACAGTATCCACACATTCCCAAGAAGGTACGAATTTGCTGTTGATTCTGCGGCAGTGTCATGTTCTGTATGGCCTGGATTCTATCATTTGTAAAATGTCGTAACCCCTGGGTTAGGCAGTGTCCCAAATATTTTACTCTGGATTGGCATGGCTGCAGTTTGTCCTTAGCCACCTTGTGTCCTGTATGCGAGAGATGAAGCAACAAAAGTTTAGTATCATTTAAACATGACATAAACGAGTCAGAACATAGCAATAAATCGTCCACATATTGATTTAGAACAGATCCATTGGCAGGTTGAAAAGATTGTAAACAGTCGTGCAATGCCTGGGAGAAGATACTGGGGCTGTCTATGAAACCTTGGGGTAATCGTGTCCATGTGTATTGTAACCTTCTGTATGTAAAGGCGAATAGATACTGACAGTCAGGATGAGGTCAATGACAGTGAAATGGGTTGCATTTGGTGGGATCTGCATCTACTACCTTATTAACACCTCTAAGGTCTTGGACCAGCCTATAACCCCTCCCACCACTTTTCTTCACCGGGAAGATGGGACTGTTGGCTACACTAGCTGTACTAACTAAAATTCCCTGTTGCAATAATCGCTCAATTATTGGAAAAACCACTAATTCTACCTCCTATTTTAGTGGGTACTGGGGAATTTTTGGAGCTTGCCTACCGCTTTTTAAATTTACCATTATAGGGCTTACGTTTGCCATTAATCCAGTCCATCCTTAGTCCAAAGGGAATCTGGAATTTGGGACAACATTTCATCTACCTGAGATGGATTTTCATTTAAACTTGTAGAGTGATACATTATCCTTTGGGGAGTGTCCAACATATCCTGCACCTCGTGTGCAACTCTCTCTGGGATATCTAAAAATACACCATCAGGGGTGCAGTATATAACACATCCCATCTTACATAACAAGTCTCTACCCAGCAGGTTAGTAGGAGTCGCAGCAGCTAGAGGGAAAGAATGCCTGGTATGCAACGGCCCAATAGTAACCTCTGTGGACTTTGTTAAAGGATAATGTTCCACTTTACCTGTTACACCCATTGTTGGCACTGTCTCGTTGGTCACCTGTAAATTAACGGGAGATTTTATCACTGACCTAGTCGCCCCTGTGTCTACAAGAAAAGGATATTCAGTACCAGCTACATCAACCATCATGACCGGTTCTTCCCTAGTACTTCCCGTTAACCTGACTATCTGTAGACTACAGGTATGACCTGACCCCTAGCGTTGGCTACCATTCTCCAATAAAGCATTTACGGCCACAATTGGAGCTGGTGCCTGCTGGACATTTGCTGGTCTCTGTACATATCCCTTATGGGGATGTCCAGGTCTTCCCTGATTTGGGGTTCCTACTCTTTTTACTGTAAGTTTCTACTTAAGTGTCCTGTTTGTTTACAATTAAAACATGTTCATGGATCGGGTGAAGAAACGTGTTGTTGTGAGGTTTGAGTAGAGGGTAAAGGTGGTGGATATGGGTAAGGACAGAGATGGTAAGGGTATTGTGGGGGATATGAGGTTTGTGAGTAGTATGGGACCTGTGGTTGTATAGGGTTTGTGGAATAGAGCTGTGTTTGTTGTTGCGTGGGGTTAGTGAGGGCATATAACTGTCCAGGTGTAAGTGTGTGTGCAGATGCGAGTGTGTCTGTTGGATGTGAAGTTACCGTCATTCCCTCCAGAGCTTGTATACTGACAGCCATTAGTTTTTCGCTCTGGGTCTCTCTCTTCTTTGAGATGTTTTTATCATGTTCTATGGCAGATTCTATGAGGGTATCTATTCTGACTCCCCTCCAGCCAGGTTGTGAGGTCTGAACCCAAGTCTTTAAATTCTCTTTCAGACCGTCCATGAGTACCGTGACTATCATTCCCCTGTGGTGAGTGCTATCTTTAATATCTTCTGTACTGGGTGATAGCCTGCAGAGCCCGGTCACAATAATCTTCTGCAGATTCGCTCTCCTTTTGCTTAATGGTGAAAATTTTGTTCCAGTTAACTACTACCGGAATATACCCAATTGAGTTACAATGCGGGAAATGTTACCTTGGTTTACTTGGTCTGTTAAGGGAACGTCACCATCCAATACACAATCCGTGATAAATTTTGTCACGTCGGTATTGCGTGGTAGACAGGCCCTTAACACCACATGCCAATCTTTATTAGTTGGCTCATGAGAACTACCCAAATTTCTCAAAAATCTTTGACATTTGGCTAGTTCCTTTTTGGGATCAGGGAAATCATTTATGATGGAATTTAGTTCTGCTCTTGTCCAGGGACAATGCATTACTACTTCCCTCGTGGGCACTACACTGTTCGCATCTGCATTTCCATTTGGAACGGTTATTGTCCGAATGGGATGCAGACCGGCAGCGCTGCTACCTTTGACCTTGTTACCTGGCTGGGGGTTTAATCTGTTGCTGCTATGTATGGTATTAACAACTTCCTCTATGGGAGCAGAGGGTGTTAGCACTTCCCTTACTGTTACTGATGGAGATGAAGGCACCACTCGTGATTGTTGTGATGCAGCATCTATCATCTGTACAGCATGGGAAATGGCAGACATTACAATAGACTCATCATCCACATCATGAACATTTTCTTTATAGTTGCTTAAGAGAGGGTACAAATTGCTTGTTACATTTTTATGGGTATTTTTGGTAACTGTACTTGCACCTCCATCCACATAAGGTGGGGGTGGTGAGCGTGAACTGCTGACAATACTCTCCACAACGCTACCTTGCTGCACATGCACGCCATTTTGCGGCTCACCCGTATTGCAATTCAGCATCGCGGATGTATTCTCTGGCAATGCGCTCGCAACGCTAGTTTGCGTTGCTTGCGCATTTTTAAGCCACGCATCCCCTTCATGCTGCCACAACTTTAAACATTCATAATATTTTACCTTTTTCTCTCGGGAGCGCATCAGACTTATGTGATCCCAGACGTTATCTAGTACATTTTTATCAAAACTACCAATTCTGGGATACGGTCTAACACTCTTCATCATTATTTTCAACCATACATCACAATACCTTATCGCATAAGTACCGTACTTAGTATGCATAATACGATGGGCCGATCCAAATGGCGTTTCCATTAGCAGCACATCATTGTCTAACATCTCTATTGTTTGCGCGGCTCCCATTCTGAGACAAATCCTATGCTTTTCAATAAAGATTTAAACTGGTGAAAGACAATCAACATACTTTCACTTACCTGTGGACGATTTAAACAGCAGCGCCCACACAGCTGGATAAGATTTGAAAAAGGCAACTTCCACACCCGGATAAGATTTAGTAAGGCAACTTCCACACCTATGGAAGTTTAAGTCAGCTACTTCCATGCATCTCTCTACAACAAAGACAACATGTACACCTGCTACTGTGTATAGAACGGTAAGCTGCTTACCGAGCGACTAGCACTTAGCCCTTAAACGTCATACGGTACCTCTAACTGTAGGGAACAAGTTACCCCTACCAACAAATACTCACTGTTACACACTTTTTCCTGCGCAGAAAAATACACGTTAACCCAGATATTGATAACAATTGAAAAATGTAAACCTCAACGGCTTTATTTAAACACGTGGCAGCACAACCGGAAGTACGTATACACTATTGTGCGACCAGTCACATACACAATAATGCGACTACCACACAACCGTATGACAACTTTTTAGCTGCGTACGCAAAAGTGCATCTTTACTGTGCACAAAACTGTGACTCAGCCGCGTGCTCAATACTGCGGCACCCCTTTAAACGTTAGGTTCTATCAACAAAGGAAAACAAACTTTTTCCTCTCTTGTCCCTGGATTCTAGTCAGCTTCCTTGGCTCACACAAAAACGGATAGCGATTTTTCAGCACAAAGCGGTGGCAGGTAAACCCTGCATGTGGCCACTCCACCCTTTGCTGAGATATCGATAACCGTATGTGCCATGTGAGTAGGTAAGTGACTTCACTATGAGCCCCCAACTAAGGATACTGCCCTATATGCAGTGCTCTCTGGTCAAGATGTTAGGCATCAGCAAGAAACCCCTCATCAATCAGCATTCAGCACATAGACTAGGAACCCAGGGTCAGAGCACACATATTTATACCCCCCAGAAATAAACAACACAATAGAGAAGTTTGTTGCTAATACCATTGGTCCTAAAGGAGATGGCATATGTTACAAGGCATTAAACAGGTTGATTCAAATAGACACAACCCAGCCTCTAACAACTGGGGGTCTCTGGTTTCCTGCCTCATGCAACATCCTAACAGTTGTTCATATTATGTACATTTTGTTGCTTGAAGTCTCTGCGGTCCATAAGTTGAGAATGCATGATGTGATCTCCACACCGATGGTACCAGAATACTGTTGAAAGAGTACGCATCAGTACAATACCAATCACGGCTTACTTATCAGGTATAAAACCTTAGTTACCAAATAATCTTTATTTCACAGCATTTATGCTAAATGAACAAACTTAAATCTTATACTTTAAAGCTTATAAAACCTTTTATGTGAATATGTAATGTGTAAGTATGCGGAGTGTGATGTAAAGACACTAGTTAACTTGGGGCAGATGCGTGCGAAGCTAATAAACAGCATTTTCATACAGGATCTTATGCATTCGCTAATATGTGACTAGTTAACAGCGCAATGTGTGTACCTAGCAGTGTGGAATGTTGGGCATTATAGTTCCACATGCCCCCCTCTCTCAGCAGCCCCCACCCTTCCCAGGCTCAAAAGTACAGTCCTTTGTTCTCCCAGGTTCTTGTGTAAATGCAAATTAGCACAGCTACAAGACCCAAACCTCAGATAACACTCTTGGCTTTGAAGGTATTTTATTGTAGGAAGCCTGCTAATGTAAGGTGCTACAAACGACCCTCTTGCTGTATTCGAGCAGGGCCACCTGAAGTGAGAGCAGACGTTATGTCCATGAAGCTTGTCTACACAGGCTAGTTGTCACGTGGCCATTTGCTCTGTTTAGCTAATGCAATCCAATTTTGACATACTGTACAGCCATTTCTGAAATATATCCTTTAGGGGAATTATAATAATATACACTTTATCCAGAGCACCCAAACTACGTAAAGTCATGAAATGGGCTTTTGATGAATCGCCGTAACTTATGGCGATGGTCACAGATGCAATCGCATGATGCTAATAGTAATATCGCCACATGTACTAAAATGTGAGTTTATCTAAAATGGCGCTTAGGCGGCCATTTGCAAAATGGCGTCTTGCGATCTCATTTCCAAGATGGCGTCTTGCGGCCAGTCGCAAGATGGTGTCGTTGCGATTCAATTTTAAACTGATCTTGTCTCAGCCAATAATCCAGCTTCGACAATAAGATACATGTAATCTATATAATAATATATACTTGTGGGATTTATGAAATACAAATAACCTAGAAAAGAATAAAAATAATATACTTGTATTTTTATATAATAGTGATAAGTGTAATAATTATCATGTGTAAATATTCTTTTATCTTATTAATAAAGTGATAACTAATATACCATATGTGAAATTTGATTTGTGTATATAGATATATGTACATACACATATACACACACATACACCTAAATATACACACATTATATTTATAAGTGTATCAGTTATAGTTCATTAGTGAAAATAAATTCCCATGAATTCGTGAGTGTCCATAATTATTGTAAAAATCATTAATTAATATAAAATTAGAAAAATAAGTGAAATACGTAAAACCACTCAAAATTGAACTTAAACTAAAGAACCCACCATAGTGTTAGTAAGTATTAATTGATATTATTAACTGTATAGAAAACATATACAGTAAGTGTAACTTAATGTATTAACAAAATGTATTGTTTATAATAATATATTCTACCCTGATTAACTATCATATTGATATATAGATAATAAATTGTCCCATTATCCCATTCTTTCAAATTTATAAATAGAGGAACAGTTATAAAAATGCTCCAAAACAGATGAAAATGGTCATCAGACAAGTTTGTTAAATGTTTGATCTAAACAATTTGTTCAAACAACAGTTTTTGTCCATTTTCCAGCGTTAGGGAGCAAATTGCTGATTGTCATTTGCTTTCATACCTTACCAGATTTTCACTCCAACCAATCAACTAGTTGGAAGGTTGGACAGAAAGTCTTTATGTGTGTATGCAGCTGGGTACCGGTCTGCACTTCTAGCATCAGGCCAGACCGAGTTGTGTTTTCAACAGCAGATGTCACTTTCTTTCTTAATCAACCAGGTATAGGAAATGGATCTGCTCACACATCATTCACTGTCACTGACAAATGATGTGGAGCAGCTACCCTCTCCATACTATACTGGGAGAGTCTGTCTCTTACTTACTGTTTTCTAATTTTTGACCTTGGTATATACTGTAGGGCCTCATTCAGCAAGGATCGCTATTGCTAAAGCGTACGCAGATGGGTGATTGTTACGTACTGCGCATGCACATGCATCACAGTGCGCATGCACGAATGCACCACTGCGATCGCACTGCGATCACGGAGACCATTTAGAGCCATCGTAGAATGATTGACAGGCAGTGAGCGTTTGGGGGTGGTGACGGGTGGGTGGTTAGAGAAACGCAGACATGCCTGTCCATTTGAACACCGTTGCATGGGCGTGAATAAATTTGCCTCTGCAATTGCATACGCAGCTTGAGTACTCACTGCGTGGAACGAGGTTAGCAATTTAGATGTAAGGTCAGGGTTGCTGTAATTCTGCGTGAGGAGTCGATGGTACTCAATGTTTCCGATGTTTGAGGAGGTTTGCAAGGTATTACGGATGTGAGAGAGGGGAAGTGGGTGTCTGCATGTTGTCTGTGTGAGCGCTTTATGATTGCATGCATTAGCATACTTTCGCAGCAGACCTGTGTGCGCGATTGCAGACATGATCACATCAGCGATCCTTGCTGAATGAGGCCCATAGTACATACCACCACATTGTCTTATTCTGCATATAGGAGTAAGAGGTACCCATGAGACTGCTGCTGCACAATTGAGGACACGGAGTAGGGTGCATTTTATATGTAATTATTATTGTGAATTTACCAGATTTTGCTAGTGTACGCTGAGCATTTTAGCGACAAGGAATGACACTTTTGTGGCTGAAATCCTTGGTTTGTTTGGGCAACCACAAAACAATTTTTTTGAAGGGCTATCTCCAATCATTAAGGAGGAGGTTGATGATGAGGGTGTTGGTGGTGGAGATTGCATGTGCTGGTCCAAACTGCTGGTAGCTGATGCTGGACTGCTTGCTATTAATTTATAAATTATTACAATTTTGTTAAATAAATTGCTGCAAATGACATAACAGGGAGGAAGTTCCTAAATGGTTAACGTCCCTACCTCTACTAATTTTGGCTTCACAAATGGTACAGATACCTTCAAATAATTCCACACCCAAGACTTGGCTTTTCTAGTCTTATGCCCAGGCATGACAATGGCTTTCTTTTTATCATGAACAAAAAATGCTGCCACTGGTGGCTGATTTACACAGACAACATCCTCATCATCAACATCCTCATTAGCATCAGATAGGATACAAATATCCCCCTCATTCTCCTTTTGCACTTACTCCACACTATCATCTTCAATTTCTATTATTTCACCATCAGATACTAGCACAGCCGTCATGGCGTCAGTGATCCGCTGTGCAACTGGATGACAGCTGTCATCCTTGCTTCCTCTATCAAAGGATTGTTTAACAGTCAATTGTTTTTTTAAACTACTACTAGTAGTAGTCTTCTTGGATCCTTTGTGGCATAAAGATCCACCCCCAGCAGCAATAGCAGGCATAGCGCTGAAGGATTCTTCTGAGGAATCCTGGATAAGGGAGGAGTTACCAAGCCTTATCCTGGATGCAGAACTACCTACGATCATTAGTGAGGATATTATTGATGAAGGCATTGGCAGTGGAGATTGCAGGTGCTGGGATCTAGCTGAGGAAAGGGAGCTAACTGATGGTGGACTATCTGTTATATTTTTAGCACCAGTTTCTGATTTTCCAAAAAATGTTCCATGAACTTGCTGCAAATGATGTGACATGGAGGAGGTTCCTAGATAGTTATGGTCCCTATCTCCGCTTACTATGGCTTTGCAAATGCTAAAGATGGCTTGACAATTGTTGTCCAGATTTGTGTAGAAATAATTCCACACATAAGAGGTGGATTTTTTCATCTTATGCCCAGGCATGACAATTGGCTTTTTCTCATCATGGGCAACTATTTCCACTGGTGCCTGACTTACATAAACAAGCTCATCAACATCATCCTCATCAACATCATTATTAGCACCGGTGTCAGCTACATAAATTTCCCACTCATCCTGGTGCACTTCCACACTAGCATCCTCAATTTCTACATCAGCATGTTGACATGTGCTGCTCACCCCTACATTTGCAGAGGGTGCACAAATGGCTAAAGGAGGACACACTTAGACTCTCCTCAGGGATTTGTGACAATTCTGAGCACACAGTTGGTTGCTATGCCTTAGTGGTTTAATTTTTTTGACACCTCTTCTAGAGTGAAAAGGGTTTACATCATCATGAGAGGCAGAAGAAGATGCCTCACTGACAGTTGCAGAACCACCACTCATAAACAAAGGCCAAGGCCTTAGGCCTTCCTTGCCACGGACACAGCACAGCCCCTGGACGGACACAGCACAGCCCCTGGACTGCCAGCCGAGCCCCTGGATGAACTCAGGGCATAATTCATTATGAATTGCTATTATGATCGCAGCTTAATCGCATGCAGGTCCACTGCAAAAATATGCTAATCTTTGCAATCGCAATGCCGTCGCAGCCTAACATAAGGATGCCCACATCCCCTTACACACATCTGTAATACTTAGCAAAATATCGAAACCATCAGTAACATCGAGTACCATTGCAGCCTCACGCACAGTTTCACAATGTCCGACCCTACTTAGAAATTGCTATGCTCGTTGTACTCACGCAAGAATCCGAAGCGGGATTGATGTCATTTTGCCTTGTTTTCAGATCCGAATCAGATGGGAAGACCCGAGCCCGACTGAGTTCTGGTTCATATTTGCAATGGTTGGGTGGGTCACGCTAATCTTTTCTATCTATCTATTTATCTATCTATTTATCTATATATGTTATGTGTATATATATATATATATATATATATATATATATATCATACAAACTCGGCACTCACATGCTTTTCAAACTGCAACTCCTTTAAACATAGGGAATGTTGGTTCCAAAATATTGCAATAATTTGTTAAGCTGACCACCGCTTCACGGTCGTTCCCATCTGTTTGCAGTTTGAATTTTTTATGTAGATGGTGTGGTCACATGCCAAGGGCACCCCAGATGGTTGAGTGCCGTGGATTAAGCCTGTCGTTTATTTAAATTTTGTGGTCACACTTGCTAGGACACCCTGTTTTTCAAATGTAAGACAAACTTTTTTTCTTTTTCCAGGTTCTTATTAACTGATAGCCCTGGGTGTGGTCCTGTCTCTTTAAGGCAGGACCCAGTTCCATGTTTAAAATGTATGCAAGCTTGAGCCAAAGGTGGCAGATCAAGTTTATTTATCTGAGAATCAGTGTAGGGACTGGCCAGATGGGAACGACTGTGAAGCGGTGGTCAGCTTAACAAATTATTGCAATATTTTGGAACCAACATTCCCTATGTTTAATACGACAGGCTTGATGCACGGCACTCAACCATCTGGGGAGCCCTTGGCATGTGACCACACCATCTACATAAAAAATATCATACAAACTCGGCACTCACATGCTTTTCAAACTGCAACTCCTTTAAACTTTAAACTTTAGGGAAAAATCCGAACTCCACGTGCAAACTCGAACCTATCCGAGCCTGCACATCCCTAATATATATATATATATATATATATATATATATATATATATATATATATACTGTATATATATATATAGTTTGGTCGGCGGCACTCTGGTATTTTTAAATAGAGACAGTAACATCGACTGAATTCATTTTCAAGTTTTCAGCGCTTTATTGCGCCTTCGTCAGGAAAAACAGCATTACAAAAGAGACAATTACAAGACACTTACCTATATACCCTCACACTGTGCTTGCTGACCGCCGCCACCGCTGCTCTGCATCTGGTGATTGTGGATGTCGCTGAGGAGTGATGTCAGCAATGTGCTCCCCATTGCTAAGTGACCCCATGGTGTACACTAATAAACAAACAATAAAACATTAATGATAGCAAAAAGGAACTCCTGTTACAGTTATGGGTATGCTTTCTAAAGAATAAATCACATATACCAATTGATGTCACAGCAGTCTGAAGTAAACAGGCAAATTGTGAATGAATTGTGAATGAATCTGTTATGTAACCCCCCTTCAGTGTGCGGTGTGGTACATAGGTGCATTTGGAGTGATACACCTCCTATTGATTCAGGCTAGCTCTCCAGGGTGTGGGCAATACCTGAGAAGGGGGTCCCTGCCCATGCAGGCTTTATAACAGTCACACATATAGATACAGGTATAGATAGACACATGCAGCAACAGTTCTATTGAATAACTTGGGCGCCAGACCTTCTCTTATAAAAATAAACCAATTTATTTCTCTCCTCCTGCACATGACTTTACAGGACAAGGATATGGTTACAGCAGCTTCTCCTCTCCCTCCAGCTCATATACTTGGCATGTCAGATGGTATATGACAATCTTATGGATATGGTTACATTACATCACCCTCTTCTTCACCAGCACAGTCTTTAAGCATAGTCACAATGAATGCTTTGCATTTTACCCACACAGGTCCACCTGGCCCTTTGCTGGCTGGTGCCTGTAGTTCTCCACTTCATATGTGCAGGTCCACCTAGCCCTTCGCTGGCTGGTGCCTGTAGTTCTCCACTTCATACGTGCAGGTCCACCTAGCCCTTTGCTGGCTGGTGCCTGTAGTTCTCCACTTCATATGTGCAGGTCCACCTAGCCCTTTGCTGGCTGGTGCCTGTAGTTCTCCACTTCATATGTGCAGGTCCACCTAGCCCTTCGCTGGCTGGTGCCTGTAGTTCTCCACTTCATACGTGCAGGTCCACCTAGCCCTTTGCTGGCTGGTGCCTGTAGTTCTCCACTTCATACGTGCAGGTCCACCTAGCCCTTTGCTGGCTGGTGCCTGTAGTTCTCCACTTCATACATGCAGGTCCACCTGACCCTATGCTGGCTGGTGCCTGTAGTTCCACAGCTTCACACACATCTCACATAACTTCTTTTGCACTCTGCCTCTCCTTTGTCTCTTCTAAGACAATATACAGAGTGTCTCATACACAGTCTGCCTCTCTCTGCTCCCCTTCTCTATCACATGGGACAGCAATATACAGACTTTGCTATTGCAGCTATCAGACTCTCAGCTGCCGTCCATCCCTATCCTACAGGAATGGCTCCTATAGCCACACTGCTACCACAGTGACCCCCCCTTTAATGGCTGCTGGGGGGCTTTTATGCATAAGGGACTCCTCTGGTACCTTAACCGTAAAAGCTCCTGGGAAATTACTCTTCCCCATCTCTTCACCACATATACTTGCGTCTCTTACCCCTCTCATGGGTGCTGAACACTTCACTGAGCGGCTCACACTGCAACCTTCCAGCTCTTTCTCTGTGGTCTCTCACAGACTTTATCTCAGTGGTCTCACTCCAGACCTATTTCTCCTTTGGCGTTAGATGGGCATCGTGGCAGTCACCACGGCCCCGCCAATCTCCCCCTGCCAGGGGAGCACGAGGGCTACATTCCTGCTTCCAGCTCTGAAGCTTCCCAAAGATGTCTGCTCTCTCCCAAATTCTTCTTCCCAACTCCCTTTGTTCTCTCCCCCTCCTCCCTCTGCTCTGCCAGCTACACACCCAGTCTTCCCACCCCTGCGTGTCTATCTCTCCAGCCCCTCCTTTACCTGAAAACTGATCCGGGTCTCAGGCATGTAATATCTACAACAGGAAGCAAGCTCTAACACTGAGAGGGGTGTATTTACAAATACCATCCCTTAGAGGGTGTTACATACTCCCCCCATTAGGTAGGTATGCTTTAAAATATATACATTATTTTGGTATACCTGGCTAATCACTTGCACATGCAGGCACACCCGACTTACACTAATGCACACATGTAAAACCTTGCAATTTCGTATGTCACCCCACATAATAAAAAAAAAATCTCAGTGGTGAAAATCACATTAGATCACATTTGCATGGAAAAAAAACATTAGCAGTGAACAGTATGCAAAAAAAATTTCACATTTCCAACAATATATCCCACTACCCCCAATGTGTATAATAACACAAGAGTCACGGGTGTCCTCAAACACGTTTGTTCATACATGAGTTATAAATTACAATTTTAATGTCATACAACGAAGTACCTGCCAGGCCTGCCCGTTGAGTCTCCTCCCCTCCTCGGGTCAAAAGGAGACAGGTGGCTCTCGTGGCCCCTCCCAATACCCCCAAACTTTTGCGGGTGCAGGGTGCACTCCCCCCAGCTCTTCTCTAATGCTGGGCAACTTTTTACATGTGCTCCCCCCAACTTCTGGAGGAACACACAACAATTCCGCTGAGCTTGCTCTCCTCGCTTCCCACGCAGATGGGATGAACGGCACTACAAGTCCCAAGAAAACTTCACACATGTGCTTCTGCTTTTAAACAGTCTCTGAAACACTTTGGCACTACCATCATTTTGTACTTGACACTTTGTCCTACAGCGAAGTTACACTGGTAACTTTAAACAATGGGGTCAATCTCCGCCTCCTGAACCCTTGGTCTCGCTGGGACACCCAGAGAAGATCAGACACGGTATCTACCAAGGGGTTTGCTCCGGCTGGATTTACCGCATTTAGTCTCTGTATCCTGCGAGCACTTCTTCCATCTTACTGTGCTCGAGCCCCACGTTGGGCGCCATTTTGTAACCCCCCTTCAGTGTGCGGTGTGGTACATAGGTGCATTTGGAGTGATACACCTCCTATTGCCTCAGGCTAGCTCTCCAGGGTGTGGGCAATACCTGAGAAGGGGGTCCCTGCCCATGCAGGCTTTATAACAGTCACACATATAGATACAGGTATAGATAGACACATGCAGGAACAGTTCTATTGAATAACTTGGGCGCCAGACCTTCTCTTATAAAAATAAACCAATTTATTTCTCTCCTCCTGCACATGACTTTACAGGACAAGGATATGGTTACAGCAGCTTCTCCTATCCCTCCAGCTCATATACTTGGCATGTCAGATGGTATATGACAATCTTATGGATATGGTTACATTACATCACCCTCTTCTTCACCAGCACAGTCTTTAAGCATAGTCACAATGAATGCTTTGCATTTTACCCACACAGGTCCACCTGGCCCTTTGCTGGCTGGTGCCTGTAGTTCTCCACTTCATATGTGCAGGTCCACCTAGCCCTTCGCTGGCTGGTGCCTGTAGTTCTCCACTTCATACGTGCAGGTCCACCTAGCCCTTTGCTGGCTGGTGCCTGTAGTTCTCCACTTCATATGTGCAGGTCCACCTAGCCCTTTGCTGGCTGGTGCCTGTAGTTCTCCACTTCATATGTGCAGGTCCACCTAGCCCTTCGCTGGCTGGTGCCTGTAGTTCTCCACTTCATACGTGCAGGTCCACCTAGCCCTTTGCTGGCTGGTGCCTGTAGTTCTCCACTTCATACATGCAGGTCCACCTGACCCTATGCTGGCTGGTGCCTGTAGTTCCACAGCTTCACACACATCTCACATAACTTCTTTTGCACTCTGCCTCTCCTTTGTCTCTTCTAAGACAATATACAGAGTGTCTCATACACAGTCTGCCTCTCTCTGCTCCCCTTCTCTATCACATGGGACAGCAATATACAGACTTTGCTATTGCAGCTATCAGACTCTCAGCTGTCGTCCATCCCTATCCTACAGGAATGGCTCCTATAGCCACACTGCTACCACAGTGACCCCCCCTTTAATGGCTGCTGGGGGGCTTTTATGCATAAGGGACTCCTCTGGTACCTTAACCGTAAAAGCTCCTGGGAAATTACTCTTCCCCATCTCTTCACCACATATACTTGCGTCTCTTACCCCTCTCATGGGTGCTGAACACTTCACTGAGCGGCTCACACTGCAACCTTCCAGCTCTTTCTCTGTGGTCTCTCACAGACTTTATCTCAGTGGTCTCACTCCAGACCTATTTCTCCTTTGGCGTTAGATGGGCATCGTGGCAGTCACCACGGCCCCGCCAATCTCCCCCTGCCAGGGGAGCACGAGGGCTACATTCCTGCTTCCAGCTCTGAAGCTTCCCAAAGATGTCTGCTCTCTCCCAAATTCTTCTTCCCAACTCCCTTTGTTCTCTCCCCCTCCTCCCTCTGCTCTGCCAGCTAGACACCCAGCCTTCCCACCCCTGCGTGTCTATCTCTCCAGCCCCTCCTTTACCTGAAAACTGATCCGGGTCTCAGGCATGTAATATCTACAACAGGAAGCAAGCTCTAACACTGAGAGGGGTGTATTTACAAATACCATCCCTTAGAGGGTGTTACAGTTATATACAGCAATATCTATACAGGTGAATAAATAGGTATAAGGTATAAGTTTAACAAGATATTATTACTTAAATAGAAAATCTAATTGCAGATATTTTATAGGAAGCAATGTAATCCAAGCGTCTCATTGAGACCTCGGGGAGCTAACGTGCCCAGTTTATCGATCCATTTTGCTTCTATTTGGAGCAGTAATCTGCCTCTATCTCCTCCTCTAGTGAGTGTCGGAACCTGATCAATGATATGATTCTTAAGTGTGGACAGATTATGTTTTGCCTGGGCAGAATGGCGTGCCACTGGCTGTTCACTAGTTCCCTTACTTATGGCCGACCTTATCGCTGAGCGATGGAGCACCATACTTTCTTTAAATTGACACTCTGTTTTGCAAACATACTGTCGAGCACATGGACATGATTTATATACACGACAAACTTACTTGTAAATGTAAGGTGGTGGCGTATTTTATATTTTTGTCCTGAGAAAGGGTGGTAGAAGAAACTGCCCTCCTGTAAGTAAAACAATTAGGACATTTAAAACAACCCGTTCTAACAGTCCTATTAGAATTTTTGTTTTCTTTGCCCATATTAATTATGTCAGTACATATATATATATATATATATATGTAGATGGGCACTCCAGATTATTGTTCAAATGCCGTGGTGTCTTCCTATATGGAGTATGTAGCAAACAAATCTTCCAAGGACAGAAGGAGGCGGCACTCATCTGGACTCATTTAGAAAATAAAGGCCCTCATTCAGAGCCGCTCGTTAACAGCAGTACGCTCGTTGCGTTCCGATGTTGAGAAAGCACGCATGCGTCGGTGCAACACTGCGCATGTGCGTACGGCATATTGCGAGCTTTTTTTGTCTCGTTCGTCAAATTGCGTACAGGAAGTGACATGTCAAATGTGATTGACAGAACAGGGCGTTTTTGGGTGTTGACGGGGGTGGAGATGGAAAAACGCAGGCGTGGCGAGGCGTTTTTTGGGCGTACATACATTATCTGATGCGAACGTCAAATGTGTTCGTACCAAGTCATATGTCACTGGATGATCCTCTTTCCGTTCAAACTGCTCGCACAGCTTGGGGTCTGGATTACTCGACCACATTGGCGATGGCCTTCTCCTCCGTCCCGGCCCTCCACGATGTTTCATCGATTAATCACGGCTTGTCAGAAAAACAATTAGTTTTGTATTGAAAACCAGCTTGTAATGTGTTTTGAAATCAGTTTTTTTGGTTAGCACAAAACCGTACGCAGGTGGAAATCATAGCTGCTAATGTCAGGATTACACAATCAATTAGCGTACATTTGTTGGTCTGTTTTTTTTGGTTGATATTTGGTTTTTGTGCTATTGTAACAATAATGTCATTATGTTTGTGTGTATTTTTCCATTTTGCTTTTGTCTGGAGAATTTGCATCCTTATGTAAATTTTAAAGTGTTCCTTAAAGTGCCCTTTTTTTTTTTTTCGTTTAAATTTTTTGGGAGCTCGTTTTTGCCTTGTGGGCCAGGATTAAATGTAAACCATTTCTAAAATAATGTCAGAATACAATGTCGAACATTTTTTCAAAATTTATTGGAAACTAAAAACATTTTCTGGCACATTTTTGCCCCAAACATTTTTGGCAGTGTTATTCCAAAATTTTTTTTAATTTGTGCAAACATAAAAGGTATGGAAACTTAAATCTAAAAATTAAAAACAATTCGCAAGAAAAGAGACGGAAGTTTTGGCCAGAAAGGAATATGGGGCAAGCACAGAAGGAGTGTGGGAAAAGTAGCCAGTGCTGTCAACGTTTTTTCCCCCTTTTGGCTGGGGGAGGGTGGGTGCCAGACCGGGTCCGGGATGTCATCGGGCTGGCCTGTACAGAGGCAGATGTTGTGGCCTCTGGACTAGGCACAGGGCTAGGCACATTTGGAGGATTGGCTGATGTTGTGCCAGAGGTGGAGGATCCTGATGTTCTGGCAGGAAGGGAGGTCGGCTCCACCATGTGCTGGCGAACAAGCTGCTCCAGGGCATTGGCGATGCGGATGTTGGCCCTGGTATTTTCCGCCAGGGCCTGACCAATGGTCACGTTGGCCGCAGCATTTTGCTCCAGGGCCTCAGCCACCCGTACCAGACTGGCGTCCATCCTCTGCAGAATCTCCGTATGGAAATCCGATTTAAAATTGAGTTCTGTGAGGAGGGACACTGCCTGCGAAGGGGATTGCCCTGGACTGGCTTCTGCAGGGTTCTCAGCCGGATGTACTGGTTCCTCCCCTGCAGAGCCAGCAGAAATTCTGCGGCCAAGGCTCCCCGCAGACTCATCCGCCTGTGTTGGTGACATCACAATATTTACCTGGGACAACATGAGGAGCCACAAAGTCAGGCATGTCCGTATCCATGTTGGACACGCCAAACACCTACACAGCCTGCACACACCCCTGTGGCAGCTCTTCTAAATCATTCAACTCCAATGACACAGGGGTGGGACCCCCACCTGTCCCCCTTGCATGCCTAGCCCTGTCCGCCATTTTTTGTTTCAGGCGATATTTGAAGTCTTGCCATCTGTGGGTGAAAAAGGAACCATTAATCTTTTTTTTGGGGGGAGTTTTGGTTTTAGGGGGGTCAAGTTTTTACTTACCGCCGTTTGACATCCCGGGCTAGACGGACATAAACACCCACCCTATTGACAGCACTGGCTACCTCCTCCCACATTCTCCACTTCTGGCTTGCACCCATATTCCTGTCTGCCTGTGGCAGGATGTCCACACACTTCTGAACCAAAACCTCAATCTCCTTTCTTGTGAATTGTGGCTGCCTTTTCTTTTTCCCTGCTTTGGCCGGAATACTGGGCCCAGCAGCCTCTTCCATGTCATCCTCCTCACCTATTTGTTTAAATGTTGAGAAATTTAAGCTTGCAAACTTGCACTATATTATGTTTCAAAATAATCATTGTTTGGAAATGCATGAAATACTTACCGGCAGACTCTTGGCCATTGTTTCCCTGGTCTGTAGCCATTTCTTATCTCCAAACAAGAAATACACCAGAACGTTTTTTTTGGCTCGTGACGTATTTATACATGCGTCCTTATTTTTCGGCCGCATCATTGATTGTGCGTTCCTATGATCCCTCCTTAATTTGTGCGGGAAAATATACACTATTTATGGCTTGGGGCGTCTCGAGTCGAGGTGGCGGTTGTTGGTTGTTGGAGGTTACGTTGGTCGGAGTGGATTGTTGGCGGGATTTGGATTTGGCGTTGTTTGGAGTTGTTTTTGGTTTGTCTTTTTGGAGATTTTTTTCCGTTCGCTTTTTTTGGTGTGGTTGTTTTCTTTGTCGTGTTTTTTTTTGGTAAGTTTTTGGCCGTCTTACTTTTGCTCACTTTGTGTCTCCTTCTTTTTGTGAATTTTGGCTCGTTAATTTATTCAAAAATCTCCTTTGTTAGGTTTCTTTTGGCTCTGCCCCAACGACCTTTTTATCCGGTGACTTATATATCCTCTATTGGTAAGTTTATTTTTTCACTTGTTTATTAAATGTTCATGTTTTTTTTAACGCAACTTTGTTTGACCTTACACTTTTAACCTTTGGTTTTGTGATTCCGAAATGTATGAACTAATTCGTGCTTTTTTATCTGCGTATTTTTTGTCTTGTATTTGCGAACTAATTAGCGCATTTTTATCTGTTTATTTTTTGTCTTGTATTTGCGAACTAATTAGCGCATTTTTATCTGTTTATTTTTTGTCCTGTATTTGCGAACTAATTAGCGCATTTTTATCTGTTTATTCTTTGTCTTGTATTTGCGAACTAATTAGCGCATTTTTATCTGTTTATTTTTTGTCTTGTATTTGCGAACTAATTAGCGCATTTTTATCTGCTTATTTTGTTCTGTGAAATTGGTTGTGTTTTCCCTTTAGCATTTTTTTAATACATTTGGGCCCAAATTGAGGTAGTCTGCGCACTGTCGTTTTGCTCTTTGCCCAAATGTGTGTTTCTCCCCTTTTCTGTTTTGTCTTGCACCCAATTTAGATTCCTAAATGCCCACCCTAAATTGTTGCATTGTTTATTTGTTATTATTTATAGGTTTGGACAATCATGACAATACCCCGGCATGTAAGCATCATTGGATTGTATCATCAAGCTAAGTAATTTTTCAAATATTTTTGCCCAAAAAAGCCTTACATTCAAATCTTGCCATTTCAGGTTGATCTTGGTCGGATTGTTCTGGCCATGCTCCCGGAAGCCGACCAACCTCAATCTCGTCCCAGGCGTAGGCATCGTAGGCGTGCAAGGCCCCAGATATATCGAACACGTGTCACCCTTTTTGGAATGCCCGATGATGAGGTGTTAAGACGCTACCGTCTTCCGCCCAAAATCATCATAGACACTCTCTCATTAATAGAGAGTGATCTTGAGCGGCAAATTGACAGTCCTACAGCAATACCACCACTTACGCAATTTATGGCGGTGTTACATTTCTGTGCCTCAGGATCGTTTCAAACAATGGTGGGAATAGTGGCGGGAATCTCCCAATCCTCCTTTTCCCGGATCCTGAGGGCAGTGATGGAGGCCCTTTTCAAGCACCTCCATCATTTTATTCAAATGCCTTTGGATATGGGTGCCCTTAGTGTGGCCAAGGCAAATTTTTACCAAATAGCTGGCTTCCCACACATCATAGGGGTTGTGGATGGTACTCACATACCACTTCAGCCTCCAGCACGGCTGGAGGCCATATTTCGCAACCGGAAACACTATCACTCCCTGAATGTAATGGTGGTATGTGATGCCTCCCTCCAGATCCTGTCCCTGAATGCAAAATTACCCGGAAGTGCACATGACTCATTCGTCATCCGGCAATCAGGGATATGGCACAAATTAAACAACCTACAAGCTGGTGATGCGTGGCTTCTGGGTAAGTGGAGACCTTTAGTACATAACAATGTTAAGCTTGATACACAGTGATCCTGATGTTGTCACTTCTTTTTCACAGGAGACAGTGGCTACCCTTGCACGCCCTGGCTGCTCACTCCTTATTTGGCTCCCACACCAGGGCCACAAAGTAATTTTAATTCCGCACTTACAGCCACCAGGCAAGTGGTGGAGCGCTGTATCGGCCTTTTAAAAGGCCGATTCAGATGCCTCCACCGCTCTGGTGGCGAGCTCATGTATTTGCCGGATATGGTTTCGAAAATTGTGGTCCTGTGTGGGATATTTCACAACATCGCCATAAGGAGTGGTGTCCCAATGCAGACAGAGGATGCCTTGCCTGAGGATGGCCCCCCCGAGGTTGGTCGGAGGTCAGTATGTGGGGGGGCCATACGCGATGATGTGGTGGCCAGATATTTTAGGTAATTAATGGCACCAAAGAAGTTTTTTGACACAATGTGGTAAGGATTTTTGGAGACCATCTAATTAATTTGTTTTTTGTTTCCCATCTTCTGTTTGATTTCATAATCTTTGGGACTCAAACGATGACTACTTCCTGCTACCCAAAACAAACCTTCATGGGGACACATTGGATATATATTCTGGAACCAATATTGAAACGCAACATTTGCAGAATCATGTTGGCATGCTCCTTCGTCAACCAGTTCTTGATTTTTCTTTACTTTTTTCATATGGTGTTTGATGGGTTGTATTTTTTGTTATCACTGTGTGTATTGTTTGTGAGTCAACACTTTGGTTTTTTTAGTTATGTTGTGAATAAATGTTTTGAGAGTGTAATTTTGCAAATTTTATTGACCATTGCAAGCAAGTGTAACCAGGTTCACCAACGTTAAAATTGCTTAAGGGTTAATCCTGTAATGACACAATTTGATCTAAATTTAAATATGTTTTCTGGGTCAAAACCAACACCAAAAGGTATTCTGTACAATCAGTAGGCTTTGTAATCTCGGCCTAAGCAGGTTGCCCCCCAAATTGGAACATGTAAAATGTAGTAATATATAAATTGTCACACACAAAAAAAGGCCAAGCAGATTGTTACTGTTAGCTGTTTCATGTGCCTGTTTCCTAAAAAAATACAACACACAATCTTAGTGACATTAATTGCAAATACTTGCTGGAAGAGTCTACTTATGTCAGTGTAAACAATCTAAGATTTGGAGACAAGGAATGAGACAGAACGCTAAGTTTAAATTTTTTATTAATACAAAAATTTTTAAATGAAAAAAAAAATTAGGGACCCAGGATCACAGACATACGGTCAAGGACCACCAGCAGCCCGATGACGTAGCCCCGCATCCTTTGGACGCACCCGGCTAGGTCCGCCAAACGCCTCTGGTCCTCTGTGGGTTAGAAAAGTGTGGGGCTTAATACATAATTAATGAAACCCAATGAAAAAACAAGCCAAACAAAGGTATCCAAAAATGGCAATATTGTGACCAAAAGCCCATTTAACCCAAAAAATCCAAGGACACAAAAATGGACACCCAAAAAATTGCACCAAAAACCAACAATTTTTGACAGGTGGGATATGTGTATGGGGAAATCAGCAGTAATTTAGGGAATTTTGGGGTGTGGATGTTTGGCTGGGGGTTGGGGAGAGGGGCCGAGAGCGCCGTCTTTGACGGCGATGACGCCGTAGTCTTCGCTCTGCCCCTAAAAGATGGAAAACAAATTGTGGTTATTTTCGAACATGACCTTGTTAAACGCTAATTTTTTACACCACAAATATGTAAACATGCCCATGCAGATATGAGTACAAAGAATAA
Source organism: Taudactylus pleione (assembly GCA_031769625.1). Taxonomy (NCBI): domain Eukaryota; kingdom Metazoa; phylum Chordata; class Amphibia; order Anura; family Myobatrachidae; genus Taudactylus; species Taudactylus pleione. The sequence goes on from JAUIMM010000092.1 coordinate 38,555,522, forward strand.
ATAGGCCATACATGAAAACATGCCCATGCAGATATGAGTACAAAGAATAAATAGGCCATACATGAAAACATGCCCATGCAGATATGAGTACAAAGAATAAATAGGCCATACATGAAAACATGCCCATGCAGATATGAGTACAAAGAATAAATAGGCCATACATGAAAACATGCCCATGCAGATATGAGTACAAAGAATAAATAGGCCATACATGAAAACATGCCCATGAAGATATGAGTACAAAGAATAAATAAGCCATACATGAAAACATGCACATGCAGATATGAGTACAAAGAATAAATAGGCCATACATGAAAACATGCACATGCAGTTAGGGCCACAAAAATAAACATGAAAACCACAGTCAAAAAAACTTACTTTCTGCAATCTGCATGCGAAAGCATGCCAGCAAGCGGGGCGTCCGCCGTTGCAGGTCGGACCACCTGCGCTCCAGCTGGCTGATCTGGCGGCGTGAGCCGAAGGAACGCAGGCGGCCACGTACCTCCGCATATGCGGAACCCTTTTCCCTATTGGTGATGGGGGGAGGCTGGCTGGTGATCCGCCTGTCCATCACCTCGGTTAACACCATCAGCTCGCGCCTGGTGAATGCCGAGGCTCTCGTGAAAGCAATGGTGTATTTTATTAAAAACAATTTTAATAAAGCCCCGAAAAAAAATATGATTGGCTAATGTAGTTGGGTAATTAACAGGACAAATTCTATTGGTTAGTGTATGAGTCATGTGTTCGACAGGGCCACAAATCTATTGTGAGTTATGATAGGCTTGATGCAGTGACATGCGTAAGCTAATTTAAATAAAGAAATGAACCCAGTAAAATATGCGTGGTTAAAAACAAAGAAAACAAATGGATAATTGGCTTAAACATGTATTTTAACAAATAAAAGCGAATGTTTAAGCCGTACGTATTCTGCGGGTAAACACAAACACGGACAAGAGTAAAGTTTATTGCATTGCCAAAAAAAAAGAAAAAAAAAAATGACGAGCAATTAAGATAATTGATATATTGATTGGCATGATACGATTGAGGGAGGTAGGCAGAATAAAGGAGCAGGTAATCGGAATCTGACAGGCCCACTTCCGGGTTGAACTTGTGCGTGCGTTCCCTGCAAGCCACATTGGGGATGTACGCTCGCTATTTGGCACGCTCGTTAGTTAGAGGAGGGGTTGGTAGAGTTTGGGGAGGATGTTTAGATGCGTTCGAAATTACGAGCAAGTGCTTGAAATAACATATTTCTGTACGTACGCCGAACGTACGAACGCCCACTTGCGTCCGGGTCTGAATGAGGGCCAAAGTGCATAATTAATAAGCTGACGTTTCAAAGCCGGGGTTTGAAACGTCGGCTTATTAAATATGCATTTTATTTTCTAAATGAGTCCGGATGAGTGCCGCCTCCTTCTGTCCTTGGAAGATTCGTTTGCAATATATATATATATATATATTTTTTTTTTTCTTGATTTCTTTTCCCCAATACTGATTGTGAAGGAAAAATTAAAAATTATATATGAATTTCAAAAATGCCACAAAATGTTTATTGTTTGCAAATTTAATTAATACAAAATATATTTAACAATAATATAATATTTTAAATTAATAATTACATTATCAAAACTGGATAAGGTTACAAAAAACTCACTCCTGTTGTAGATAACGCCTTCAGATCATGCCGATAATTACAGAACCCATAAGACTTTGATACATACAGTATGATAATTATCGCAATTCAATTAATTTATATGGTTCACGAACTGTTCTGCATTATTACAATGCAGACAAATAAAGCATCCAAAAATGCGATACAAATCTGGAACAAAATGCAATAAAAATGCGATAATTCATATAATACATATGCAAAAAGAATTTAAATGCCAAAAACACGAAAATGTCTTTTTATTTCAAAAAACACATTTGATACATATGTCCCTTGTAAGGAAAAGCTGCTGACACGGAGCATGCTCAGCTGCTCTGTTCCTTTTATGTGGAAAATGTAATTATCTTTTATTTAATAAATGCAGAATTATTATTTATATCAGCAGCACCATTATATTAACTGAAAATCTACTGTATATTGGATGCAGTTGAAATCCTGGCGTGCTGTATGCCAGTCAGAATTCAGGCACCAGCATCCCGACTGCCGGAATCCCGACGGTAAGTGTTGGGATTAGGGGGAGGGTTACACTAGTGCACGCAGGGGGGGTTTCTGAGTACCCAGAAACCCCTGTATAAATCCTGCGTTTTCCCCTGGGTTAAGGTTAGGCACTAGGGAGAAGGTTAGGGTTTGACACTAGTGAAGGAGGGTTAGGCACTAGGGGTGGGTTAGGTTTAGGCAATAAGGGGGGAGCTTAGGTTTAGGTTGCGGTGAGGGAGGGTTAGGGCAGGGCCGGCCTTAGCCCAAATTTTTGGGTAAGCGAGTATATTATTTGGTGCCCCCAGGCATATTGTTGTGCATGTCCAAACAATATGCTGTGGTCTCATGGAAAAAGCCATAACCATGACGCACACCCCTTTCTCGTCACTCTGGGAACAGTCCTTTCCGTTCCATATGCACCTTAATGCAGTCCTCCCAGCAGTGCCCCTTATACAGTACCCCCAATATGCAATGCCCCCAGTAGTGGTCCCTCATGCAAGCCCCCAGTAGTGCCCCTTATACAGTACCCCCAGGATGCAATACCCCCGTTAGTGGTCCTTCTTATGCAGGCCCCAAGTAGTGCCTCTTATACTTTGGCCCCAGTAGTGGTCACCCTTATGCAGATCCCCAGTAGTGATCCCCCCTATGCAGTGCCCCCAGTAGTTGTCCCCCCTGTGCAGTGCCCCTTGTACCTCAGGAGAGGTCCCCCTTAATGCAGGCCTCCAGTAGTGCCCCCAGTAGTGATCCCCCATATGCAATGCCCCCAGTAGTGGTCCCCCCTGTGCAGTGCCCCTTGTGCCCCCTGTAGTAAGCCCCTTATATAGTGCACCCAGGAGTAGTCCCCCCTATGCATTGCCCCCAGTAGTAGTCCCCCTTGCAGTGCCCCTAGTAGTAGTCCCCCCCTTGTAGTGCCCCCAGTGGAGGTCCCACCCCTATGAAGTGCCTCCAGTACTGGTCTCCCGATGCAGTGCCCCCAGTAGTAGTCCCCCCTTGTAGTGCCCCTAGTAGTAGTCCCCCTCTTGTAGTGCCCCCCCAGTAGACATACACGTAATATCAAAAAACTAAAAAATACTTACCTGAATCCCCGCTCCGGCTCCTGCTCCCGCCATCCGCTACTCTGTCCATCCTCCCGGGCCAGCCCGCTCTGCTTTATGGGAGAGAAGTCATGACGTCTCTCCCATTACCCACTGCAGGAGCCATAAGTTGGAGCTCATGAGTGAGCTCCAGCACGGCTCTGGCAGTGGGCGCAGTAGTCAATGAGAGTCTGACAGACTCTCATTGGCTGCTAATTAAAACAAACACACAGCTGCCGGCGCCTGTGTGTTTGTCACTGTGTAGTGCTGACCGAACTCCGTCCGGTCAGCACTACATGAGCGGTGCAGCTGTGTCACAGAGACACAGTCTGCCCGCGGCCCGTATGGTCGCAGCTTAGGCGCCCTCCACTATGTGGCGCCCTACTCAGCTGCGTACCATGCGTATGCATAGAACCGGCCCTGGGTAAGGGGTAAGGTTCGGATACTTACCTGACAGGTTTCGGTATCCTAATCCAGTAGGGATGTCGGCGTCGGGATTCTGATCGCCGGGATCCCAAGTGCCGGCATTCCATACCCAACCCATCTATATATTTTATTGGCAATATTCATTATATTTGTATTAGTAGCAGTTTACCCTCACTAGTGCACGCAGTTCATGTGTGGCTGCAATTTCTCATGGATTTGCAAGTGTGTAAATATGCAAATGTCAGTTTGAGCATTCCTGTTGTGCACTTCTGTGCAGAGGACTGAGCAAGCCCTGTGACGCCAATTTTGCATATCTGAGTAATGCTCAACTGCGAAAGAGAATACAGCCGCTGCCGAAACATGCCCATGACACTCCCATAACACTCCCATGCCACCTCCTCTTTTTGAGATCACTTTAGGTCCCCTCTCCGTCTCCACCCTGAAATGCCCATGGATCACAGATGCCTTCTCAAGTCACAGCCATGTTGTATGCAAATGCTTACACCATTGTACACATTGGTTCGCTCATGCGCAGTAAGGGTTTTCTAGACATTTTGCGCGTACGCAATAGCAACTAATTGCTCAGCTGTGCAATCACTGGTACTGTATGCATCTCTGATTCAGACCCGTGTTCACTGCACAGAAAGTTATTTACTGTGCAGTTTTACTGTTTCTAACAAACCTACTTTCCAAGCCTAAGATCCAATTATGCTTTGAGTTGATTATTGACCATGTTCTTTGAAAAACAAACCCAGCTTTCTGTGTTTATGTGAACTCCTGCCATAAACTGCAAATTACAATTTAAACCTTTTGATAAGTGACCTTAATTTACAGCCCTATCTTCTAAAGGATCCAGTCAGATTGTGTTCCAATTGACCTATATTGCAACCTTGTTTTGTGTGATAAGTGGAATCTGTATAACTGCACTATAATGTATTCTGATAGTTTTGTCTGCATAAACATATGTTTATTGAAAGGTGAATTTAAGTCCAGGATCTGTGATAGCTAGCATTTCAATTGTTGATCGCCTGAGGCTATACTGTATAGCAATAGCATTTCTGCTGCAGCAGTATTTAATGAAAAACTTTAACTTGGTGGCAACCGATTGTTTATCCTGGATATATTCTCAGTGAAACCTGGCATTGACAGTTATTTAGTTATTACTGACAGACTAGTGTGGTGTTCTGTTTTGTGGCCCAGTAATGGGATTGTTGACACGGAAATACCAAACTGATATTTATCATCTGTTAGATATAATTTGCATGTCAGATATATTGTGTTATTGCTATATTCTGCAATTTATCTTCCACGGGGTTAAACCTAATGCTACAGGCAAAGAAAATAAACTCACAAGTGTATGCAGTCACTTGTTTCATTCCACCACAACTGGTGAACCCTTGCCTCTCTACTATATCACCGGGCTTGCGGAATCCTAAATCACACTACTTCTAGTGTGCCAACCAATATCCCTGTAACACATGTTGTAGCTTCATCTCTAGTACAATCTTATTATATGCTATCGCTATTGTTGTCATTTATTCAAGCTGCTGGCCAGGCCAGGTGGGTGGTTGGCTGGCTCAGGCTATTAGAAATTCCCCCATGCATTCGGCTATGCCCCATTAGAAAAAACCAGATGATTTAGAGCAATCCTAGCTAAATGTGCAGGAATAAACTTTGGGCCTGATTCAGAACCGCTCGTAAGCGGCCGCTCGTTCGCTCTGAGCGATATTCGCACAACTGCGCATGCGTATAGGTAGTAATGCGCATGCGCAAACCAGTCATTGCGGTCGGAAATCGAGCGCTCGCAAAACAGCGAGGGGCTGCTAATTTGATTTACAGAATGTACCGTTTGAGGGTGGTAACAGGGGAAGGTGCTTGAAAACGGGGGAGTGGAGATCCGAACGCAGGCGTGCCTAACGGTAAAAAGGGCGTTTAATGGGAGTGCATAATTAGTAAAGGAGCGTCATTGACCACGTCACTTGGTTGTCTTTTAGCCTGAACTGCTCGCAGTGATTGCGGTAGGAAAAAGCTACCACAAGCACTGCGAGCAGTTCAAATGCCTTTCGATGTACCCGATTAATCTAATAAATACCGGAGATGACGTGTAATGTGAACGGTAAAGGGGCGTCTTTACAAAATAGCGAGTGCATTTTTCGTTTGCTCGCTCAGACATAGAGGCGTCAACAAACCGCAATCAGCTAGCGCACAATTTAAATAGCCGGCCCCTTTTTTTGAACGACCGTCCGCATATAGCGTCCGGGTCTGAATCAGGCCCTTTGTGTTGTACATACAGCATACTTACCTACATTCAGATTTTCCTCTCCCCGGCAGAAGCCAAGAGGAAAGAGGGAGGAGATGCAGGTAGGTGGCCATAAAATGCAGTGAATCCCACATATTTAAATGACGCAATTCTCATAGAATAGCGTCATTAGATAAAATGTATCACATAAATTTAAGACTGCCCTAATAGCCCTGTTCTCTTTACACTCATTCAAGACATGAATGATGGTGAAAAAAAGCAGTACTTTGAGAACATGATAAAATTGTAATTGATTATGGAGGTTGTTGATAAGTGATGTCACCACAACCCTGCAGATGGTGACACAAAATGTCTGTACACACAGGCAGAAAGCGCGAGTGCACCTAGAATACGCATGAGAATGTATACAGTATGTAACATACAGTGTTATTAGTTGTTAAATTGTATGAAAATGTACAGTACCTATATATTATTGGGATCTGCAGAATGGAGACTGGAAGATTTGATTTTTCAACATGATTATGTGTCATTCTGATACAGAGTTCACAATTTTTTCCCTTGAATGCCTAGAAAAAAAACTTGATACACACATTTCTGCATACCAATAAGAACACTTGTACCATACCAGCAACAATAACATGCTTAATTTATTTTTTAGCTACTTAATAAGAAATTTTGTGTTTAACACTTTTCATATTGACCCAGCAATGGTGCACAGTGATGTAGCGATACATCGCACGCCATGCACACTGCACAATCCTGTGTACGATGGCGCAATGTGTCGTTACATGCTGCGTGTAACAGCACAGCGTCATCGATTGCATTGTCCCATCGGAATTGGTATGAAATACCGCCAGCCGCATGGCCGGCGGTTCGATTCCCGTCACCGGCAGCCCGACAGGAGCAGAGTGCGACGCAGCGGAAGCCCGACAGCGCTGGAAATCCCGATCGTGGATAGGTGAGTATCTACTAACCTAACCCCCCTAACCCTCCTTAGGGGTGCCTAACCCTAACTTCCCCCCCAAGTACCTAACCCTAATCCCCCCTCTAAGTGCCTAACCCTAACCACCCCCTTCCCCGCTGCCTACACCTAAGTCCCCCGGGGGGGTGCCTAACCCTAAGTCCCCCCCGGGGGTGCCTAACCCTAACCCTCCCTTCCCCTAGCCTAACCCTAACCCTCCCTTCCCCTAGCCTAACCCTAAGTCCCCCCCAGGAGCCCTAAACCTAACCCTCCCCCCCGCGGCTGTCCGCTCGCGGCGCCCGGCATCACTACGATCGTGATGCCGGGCGCCGGTCTCCCGGCGTCGGGGAAATGCGGGCGTCTGCATCTAGACGCCCGGCATTTCACCCTTGCCGGGATAAGACAGTCGGGAAGCCGGCTGCCGGTATTTAGGCATCTGCTGTGCAGAACAGTAGTTGGGACGATGCAATGAATGGCCGTCGTGAAAGACGGATCGAGCATACACACTATACGATCTGTATGATATATCATTCCGATTGAAGACAGGGCGATATATCGTACTGTATATTTAGTGTGTACCCAACTTAAGTCCAAAGTCTAAAAGTTAACAGGTAAACAAAGTGTCAGATAGTCCATTCTCGTATGGTGACTCAGCGGTCTATTTACTAAACCTTGGAAGGAGATAAAAGTTGACAGTGCTAAAGTACCAACCAATCACCTCCTAACTGTCACTGTACAGGCTGAGGGCCTGATTCAGACCCGGTCGCTCTGACAGAGCGCTCGCTCTGAATCAGGGCCAGGTTTTCTTTTTTTAGAACGGCCTCCTGGCCGCTTGCATAGCTGTGGGTGACCACCCACAGCTACAGCGAGCGGCCATGTTGATGGTCGCGATGGTCAAGACCATTGCGACCATCGGGCTTGCGATGAGACCCTTGTGGTAGGGTCTCGTGGCCGCAAGCCCCAGAGAGATTTCGGCACAAACAGAGCCGGAATCTCTCCACTGACATCACTCGTGATGTCAGTGGGGCCCCCCCAAACGACAGGCGTTCTTATGGGAACGCCTCCGTTTGGGCAGCCACCCCCCCGGCCCACCCACCAAAGGGGGCGAGCTCTCAATCAACATCAACAGCTCGCCCCCTTTGTTGAGAGACCCGGAGCGACGGAGTGCCCGTCGCTAGCCGGGTCTCGCGCATGCGCACGACGCACTACGGCCCTAACTGTGTGGAATTTGTATATTCTGCCTGTGCTTGCATGGGTTTCCTCCGGGTACTCCGGTTTCCCCCCACACTCCAAAAATATACTGGTAGGTTAATTGGCTCCCAACAAAAAAAATTAATCCTAGTCTGTATGTCTGTGCATGTACAGGTGGTAGGGAAGGTTGGGTATGAAATACCGGCAGTCAAATGCCTGCTGTCAAAATGCAGACTAACCCAAACCCTCTCTTCTTGCACTCTAACCCTCCCCACAGCGCACCATAACCCTCCTTGTTAGTGCCTAAACCTAACTATCCCTCCTTAGTGCCTAACCATAACCCCCCAGTGGTGCCTAACCCTAAACTCCCCCCCAAAAATCCTATCCTTAACCCCCTGTGGTGCCTAAACCTACCCCCCCCCACCACCCACGGCTAACAGCTAAGAAGTCCCAGTGTACCTTCATTAGGGATTTGTGGCTGATGAGATTCCTGCATCAGAATATAGACTGGTGTCAGGATTTTGAGGCCTATCTTTAGTCCTGGGTCTGGCTTTCGATGTTGGGATTTTGACGACCGGCATCCTGTCTGCAGGCATACTACATCCCGGTACAGAATATAGGTTGTAAGCTCCACCGGGGCAGGGACTGATGTGAATGGACAAATATTCTCTGTAAAGAGCTGCGGAATATGTGTGCACTATTTAGCTAACTGGTAAATAAATAAATTGTGAGGATAGAGGAAGAGCGGGAAGATGAAATTGGGGTAGAGCATTTTTGTATTGTGTGCTTGGGACCATATGCCTTTGGAGTCATGGCATAGAGGGCTGGACCTTGGGGGCGCAGGGCACGGAGGGCTGGACAGGGAGAACTGTACCTATTGGGGGCACAGAGATGGCTAGACATGGTGTGGGGGTGGCACAGGGCAGGGAAGGCTGGATCTTAATTGGGGGGCACAGGGCAAAGAAGGCTGGACTAGGGAGGGGGGACACATGGTAGGGAAGGCTGGAATAGGGAGGGGGAACACAGGGTAGGGAAGGCTGGAAATTGGTGTGGGCACAGGACAGGGAAGACTGGACTTCAGAGGGCACAGGGCAGGGAATGCCAGACTAGGGTGGGCCACATGGAAGGGAATGTTGGACTGGGGGTGCATAGGGCAGGAAAGGCTGGACCTGGGGGAGGCACAGGCAGTGGCGTATCTATAATGGGTGCCCTGCACTGCACACACTGCACCCATATTTTTTAAACTTACCTGTCCGAGGTCCCGCGTCAGGTGTCACTGCTGCTCAGAAACCCGGAAAAATAGCCGCAATGGCCATCTCTCCGGCGTTCTGCACATGCTCCGGTGGCTGGGCAGGCGCATCAGTCGGCTGCCAGCCACCAGGGAGAGAGGATGGGGCCCTGCACGAGGAGTGCACATTGGCCCCCTCCTCTCTTAAAACGCCCCTGGGCACAATTGGGGAGGGGGGAATGGTAGGGAACACTGGACTAAGAGGACACATGGCAGGGAATGCAGGATTTGGGGGGGGGCATAGGGCAGGGAACACTAGAATTGACCACTGGATTGGAGAGGGGGGAATTGACACCGGACCGGCAGCCATTCAGCCTGCATTGGGATTTGAGTGGCACTTGCCAATCACAGCTCATGGACAAGCAGCCTATTAGGAGCGGCTGCGGCTGTCCCTTCAATCATGATGACTGTCATAGCTGCATGGCGGTCAGGCCAGCATGAATCCTCCCCCCTAGTCTGGTGTCAATCTCACACTGAGTGGCTGCAAGTGCACTCAAATTCCAATTGCAGGCAGGCTCAGGAAGGCTGTTCTTTATGATGTCACTATGCTATAGAGCTTCAGGATTGGTGTTCCTGACTGTTCCTGCTGAAAAATACCACTGAGTATAAGCATCTACATTGAAAATGATAGAAACAAATTAATATTAATTAATGCTTACAAGGACAAGAGTGCACTACGACATTAATAAATAATTTCAGAATGTCTTTATATAAATTAGGACAATATAGAATGTATGAAAATTGTCCTTAAACAATTAAGTTGTGAATCAGTCTTTAGCCAATATTGTATGGACCGAACCTTATAAGGCTTCTACTGGAGTTGATCTTGAAACCATCATCTTGATTTGTAAAGTTGGAGATTGAAGTTGGAAATCCCTCTTTAGGGTTGCAACAATCCTCCTTAGTGTTGTTCTAAAATAGACCCTCACACCAAGAAATCACCCGAAAAGGCCCAAAGGCCACCATTAATATCATAAAATAATTATTGAACATAAAATTGTTCTAGAATCTAACAACTTTTTTTATAAAATAATTTACATTCAATAAGAAAACAATATATTGACCATTCACAGATTAATAATAGATACCACTGTCGCACCTTTTTAGGTTCACAATAATAACCCCATAGATACAGTAGGTAAATAAATGCAAATTGAAATCCAACGCGTTTCGTCCTTAAAAGGGATATTTCAAAACATTTTTCTTAGAATGATAACACCAAGAGAATGTTCTAGCTCGAACATATTCAACTAATTTGTCCGCAAAAACAGGGTGACTTAAATTGGTATGTATATATATTTATATATACACACATATACACAGTGTATATATATATATATATATATATATATATAAATATATATATATATATATATATACACACAGTATATATATATATATATATATATATATATATATATATATATATATATCATTGTAATAAGATTTTGTTTTATACTGTAGTGCAAGTTAAGGGCATTTGTTCGATTAATATCAATTAATATTTATTTTATGCTAAAGACCTGTTGTTATTGAGAGCACCAAGATGTATAAATAGGATATTTATTCCAGTGTGCTGCAGCAATAGATCACTGGTATTAGTGATGTAATGGTAGCTATAGTAACATGCCACTTAATTATCATTATTGTACATTTACTGACAGTCATGAAAAAAAGAACAAAAAGAGTTGGTCAATGACATCAGAGCCTTAGCTGACACCATAATATTACATTGAAAAGTGTTACAAATGATTTATATACACAGCTAATCAGAAGTGGCTGCATATCATCATCAGCATTATCAGTGTTTATTTTGCATAAGGGATTGAGCACCCGGGTCTACCTTGGTGACATTTATCTGGGCACCACGGATTTACTGTAATCAGCCTACACTTGTCCACCTCTTCCCATCCCTTTTCTTCCTCTGTAAAGGGGAAAGAGTGGTAAATGTAAGATGCAACTCAATCGGCATAAGGAATGAAGTGTACACAGCACTGTATATTGTCAACCTATGACAATACAACACATGAACAAAATGTTACTATTATGCTGCTTCATTTGGGCTGATGCCACTCTCCTTCATTACTCCACTTCATTTGGGCTTATGCCACTCTCCTTCATTACTCTGCTTCATTTAGGATGATGCCACACTCCTTCATTACCCTGCTTCATTTGGGCTTATGCCACTCTCCTTCATTACTCTGCTTCATTTAGGATGATGCCACACTCCTTCATTACCCTGCTTCATTTTGTCTGATGCCACTTTCCATCATTACGCTGCTTCATTTGGGCTGATGCCACTCTCCTTCATTACCCTGCGTCATTTGGGCTGATGCCACTCTCCTTCATTACTCTGCTTCATTTGGGCTTATGCCACTCTCCTTCATTACTCTGCTTCATTTAGGATGATGCCACACTCCTTCATTACCCTGCTTCATTTTGGCTGATGCCACTTTCCTTAATTACCCTGCTTCATTTGGGCTGGTGCCACTTTCCTTAATTAAGCTGCTTAATTTGGGCTGTTGCCACTCTCCTTCATTACCCTGTTTCATTTGGGCTGAAGCCATTCCCTTCATTACCCTGCTTCATTTGGGCAGATGCAACTCTCCTTCATTACCCTGCTTCATTTGGGCTGAAGCCCTTCCCTTCATTACCCTGCTTCATTTGGGCTGATGCCACTCTCCTTCAATACCCTGCTTCATTTGGGCTGATGCCACTCTCCTTCATTACCCTGCTTCATTTGGGCTAGGGCCACTCTCATTCATTACCCTGCTTCATTTGGGCTAGGGCCACTCTCCTTCATTACCCTGCGTCATTTGGGCTGATGCCACTCTCCTTCATTACCCTGCTTCATTTGGGCTGATGCCACTCTCCTTCATTACCCTGCTTCATTTGGGCTGAAGCCATTCCCTTCATTACCCTGCTTCATTTGGGCAGATGCAACTCTCCTTCATTACCCTGCTTCATTTGGGCTGAAGCCCTTCCCTTCATTACCCTGCTTCATTTGGGCTGATGCCACTCTCCTTCATTACCCTGCTTCATTTGGGCTGATGCCACTCTCCTTCATTACCCTGCTTCATTTGGGCTAGGGCCACTCTCATTCATTACCCTGCTTCATTTGGGCTAGGGCCACTCTCCTTCATTACCCTGCATCATTTGGGCTGATGCCACTCTCCTTCATTACCCTGCTTCATTTGGGCTGGTGCCACTCTCCTTCATTACCCTGCTTCATTTGGGCTGGTGCCACTCTCCTTCATTTACTCTGCTTCATTTAGGATGATGCCACACTCCTTCATTACCCTGCTTCATTTTGTCTGATGCCACTTTCCATCATTACGCTGCTTCATTTGGGCTGATGCCACTCTCCTTCATTACTCTGCTTCATTTGGGCTTATGCCACTCTCCTTCATTACTCTGCTTCATTTAGGATGATGCCACACTCCTTCATTACCCTGCTTCATTTTTCTGATGCCACTTTCCTTAATTAAGCTGCTTCATTTGGGCTGATGCCACTCTCCTTCATTACCCTGCTTCATTTGGGCTGAAGCCATTCTCTTCATTACCCTGCTTCATTTGGGCTGATGCCACTCTCCTTCATTACCCTGCTTCATTTGGGCTGAAGCCATTCCCTTCTTTACCCTGCTTCATTTGGGCTGATGCCACTCTCCTTCATTACCCTGCTTCATTTGGGCTGATGCCACTCGCCTTCATTACCCTGCTTCATTTGGGCTAGGGCCACTCTCATTCTTTACCCTGCTTCATTTGGGCTAGGGCCACTCTCCTTCATTACCTTGCGTCATTTGGGCTGATGCCACTCTCCTTCATTACCCTGCTTCATTTGGGCTGATGCCACTCTCCTTCATTACCCTCCTTCATTTGGGCTGGTGCCACTCTCCTTCATTTACTCTGCTTCAGTTAGGATGATGCCACACTCCTTCATTACCCTGCTTCATTTTGGCTGGTGCCACTTTCCATCATTATGCTGCTTCATTTGGGCTGATGCCACTCTCCTTCATTACCCTGCTTCATTTGGGCTGATGCCACTCTCCTTCATTACTCTGCTTCATTTGGGCTTATGCCACTCTCCTTCATTACTCTGCTTCATTTAGGATGATGCCACACTCCTTCATTACCCTGCTTCATTTTTCTGATGCCACTTTCCTTAATTAAGCTGCTTCATTTGGGCTGATGCCACTCTCCTTCATTACCCTGCTTCATTTGGGTTGAAGCCATTACCTTCATTACCCTGCTTCATTTGGGCTGGTGCCACTCTCCTTCATTACCCTGCTTCATTTGGGCTGAAGCCATTCCCTTCATTACCCTGCTTCATTTGGGCTGAAGCCATTCCCTTCATTACCCTGCTTCATTTGGGCTGAAGCCATTCCCTTCATTACCCTGCTTCATTTGGGCTAGGGCCACTCTCCTTCATTACCCTGCTTCATTTTGGCTGATGCCACTCTCCTTCATTACCCTGCTTCATTTGGGCTGGTGCCACTCTCCTTCATTACCCTGCTTCATTTGGGCTGATGCCACTCTCCTTCATTACCCTGCTTCATTTGGGCTGGTGCCACTCTCCTTCATTACCCTGCTTCATTTGGGCTGGTGCCACTCTCCTTCATTACCCTGCTTCATTTGGGTTGGTCCACTCTCCTTCATTACCCTGCTTCATTTGGGCTAGGGCCACTCTCATTCATTACCCTGCTTCATTTGGGCTGGTGCCACTCTCCTTCATTACCCTGCTTCATTTGGGCTGGTGCCACTCTCCTTCATTACCCTGCTTCATTTGGGCTAGGGCCACTCTCCTTCATTATCCTGCTTCCACTCTCCTTCATTATTTGCTTAATTTGGGCTGGTGCCACTCTCCTTCATTACCCTGCTTCATTTGGGCTGATGCCACTCTCCTTTATTACCCTGCTTCATTTGGGCTGGTGCCACTCTCCTTCATTACCCTGCTTCATTTGGGCTGGTGCCACTCTCCTTCATTACCCTGCTTCATTTGGGCTGGTGCCACTCTCCTTCATTACCCTGCTTCATTTGGGCTGGTGCCACTCTCCTTCATTACCCTGCTTCATTTGGGCTGGTGCCACTCTCCTTCATTACCCTGCTTCATTTGGGCTGGTGCCACTCTCCTTCATTACCCTGCTTCATTTGGGCTGGTGCCACTCTCCTTCATTACCCTGCTTCATTTGGGCTGATGCCACTCTCCTTCATTACGCTGCTTCATTTGGGCTGATGCCACTCTCCTTCATTACTCTGCTTCATTTGGGCTGATGCCACTCTCCTTCATTACCCTGCTTCATTTGGGCTGATGCCACTCTCCTTCACAAAATCTGAAACTGCGGGAGAAAAACAAGTTTTCAGCTGTGTTTATTATTTTGCAGAGAATGTCAAAGTCTGAGAGACCATTTACTAATGTTTTGCCAAATCCAACTATTTAATATCTGTCCCGCTGGAATAAAATTATTCCTAAGTAAAATAATGCATCAGTATGATTGAGATAATAAACAAGCAAGCAACAGCCTCACTATACTTGCTCCTACATCCTCCTCCCAAAATGAATACAGAACTCTATCAGTGAGTCTTTGTTTATAAGTTGTCTTCATGGGCATATTTATATATGGAGGTGAGGGTAATGATGATAATACATTTTCTTGTATTACCCTTTTTAAACACTGTCAGCTTTCTAAACTTGGTTAATAAATTAGCATGAGGCATGCTTAGCTTTACTAATAAACATAAAAATATGATTGGGGCGTGTTTGTGCCATATGTACATTCATATCAGGCCTTCAAGGATATTCTATATGGCTGACTCTGGGGGGAAGTGTGTGTGGGGGGAGGTGCCTCCTTTGCTCACTACTTATTAACATACTGTAGGTTAGTTCAACAATAAGGAACTAAGCAACAGCAACAGTATAAGAGGAATGAGACAGTTGTTGGTCACCTGACCATTTGGTAAATTGGAAAGAATCCAGATACTTGTAATATTACATTTCCAGTCTTAGCTCAGTTATGGAATCATTGATAACTAGCTTACATGGGGCTGCGTCAGCTGCTATTTTCACAGCTGTGGATGGGCGAACATATGCTAAACTACAGCGGCCGAGACTTGTACTGAGACGCCTTCCTGAACCATTGCAGTTGTCTGCAACTACGTACATATACGCAGCATTGGACGCAGATCACGCAGACATCGACTTCCAGAGTGGATCTATAGGGACTGAGATGGCTGCCATAACTGAAATGCTGGAGCCATGTTTCCTGCTTATAGGATCGAAGTCGTCGGCTGGTACACGCCCGCATTTTTCTCCCCACTCCCCGTTACCTACCACAAAATGGCTCCTGCCTTTCAATCACTTGCTAATAAATCCTCTGGGCTAATGTATTTGGAAATCAATCGCAGCGCGTGCTCATTGTGGGTTTGAAATATGCGCAGTCGGCTGTTAATCACTCAACTTTGTGAACATTGGCATAACGTACAACTCTGAACCAGGCCCATAGTATTTAGAAGAGTGCTTTTAATCTGACCATTATCTTTTATCTGGTTTTTGGTCCTCTAAATTTGGCTCACAGTTCTAAGCACAGATTTTTCATCTGCACTTTGTAACATGTATACTCCCTTTTTTCTGCTGTATAGACATGCCTGCAAAGATTTATTAGGACTACAATAATTGTGCAAAGTCAGCAAATAAAAGCTGGAATTATTTAGATCCTCTATATACGCATCGCCTTGATGTTGTATTTGTCAACTAATTAATAACCTACAAACAAATGTAATAGGATAAAACAGAAAAAGAGCAAAATATTTTAAAGGAACAGGAAATAGTTATAAATGAATTACTCTACCTTTTTTGAGCATTTAAGTTGCAGAGAAACAAAACTTGTGGCCAGTAATAAGAGAGCATGGGTTTTCCGGCAAGAATCCAGGAACATACATAAATCGAGAGGTGGGATAGTTATGTTGTAAAAAGAATAATAATTAATTTAATAAAATAAAAATAATAAAAAGAATAAAAATAATAATATAGAAAATGCTCATTATTATGCGAAATAGAATGTGTCTACAAGCTACTGTATTACTATATATGGGCACGGAATTCTGTGGGGAATATTAATAATAATTAATATCCTTATATTTCACAGAAGGGTGTGTGTTTTTTCTTTTTGCTGCAAGATAATAGTTTTTGACAAAGAAGAAAAATATTTGTTGTTTAGTCATCTTACTTTTTAGCTATTTAAGAACAGTGCCTTAGATTACTTTTTGTTTACCTTAAAGAAAGTGCCCCCTGGACTAGCCACTGTTTAGTAAACAGGAGTTCCATGGTTGCTGTTGCAGAATTATAGCCATCACAGCTGCAATGCTTCTCCATTCGCTAAGACAGCACCACTCTGCTCTTCTGAAGAAGGGTCCAGGTGTCGGTGAGCACTGTGCAGAGCTAAGTGCATGCTGGGTATGATAATGCACAGTCTGATTAATTTGTCGGATGGGTCTCTGTGCATGGGTGCAAACGACAATATTTTACATATAGCACATCTTTGTTTATGTTCAAGGGGCGCTGAGAGGGGTGGTGGTTACTAATTACCTGGGCCCGAGCTTGTTGGAGGGGACGGGCGAGGGCCCGTGCTGCCGCCGCCCTCCGTCCCTCTTACCTGTCAGCAGTGGGAGAACAGGGAGACTACTGACCCCCCCCCTTCAAAGTGCAGGAGTTTTATACATTTTTCAAAGGGGGGCGTGGCCACACCTCCCACAATTCGGTCACACCCCCAATAGTAATAGGGCCCAGGCCAACTCTCTATGGCCCTGGTATGCTTGCCCTATTCTGAGAAATGCAGAATTTGGCCGGATCTGTCTTTCTATGAAATTGGGTGGTGGGAATTGGGCGGCTAAAATACAAGCACACCCGTCTTGTCTTGTGGAATTGTCACAGGCATATATCTGAAGCTCCCTGCAATTCTATGTCATGCGTATGGGGAAGGGAAGCCGGTTTGTGACTGATCTCTTGTACCTAGCATGGGGCTGGTGCAAGCGCCAATTCCTATCATGACGGTTGCAGCTACTGCCATAAAGTCTATGGATGGCACAGGTTTCCACTTTTAGATGCAAGAACTTCTGCATTAGGCCTTATGGATTCTGGCATTAGTATGAGGTAGTAAATCTGGCTCCTACTTCCTGGGAACCTGTGAACTGAGTTTCCCACCTGAATGGAGACAGAGTGAGAACGAGAGTGAAAGAGATGAGACGGAATAGAGTAACATTAGTGATGATGAGTGCCACTCTGGATGGAAAAACAGTGGGTGGTGTGTTGTGTACACATAAAGACATGTGTATAGTGATATTTGCATATTGTTAGCAAACTGTGTACATTCTGAATGTGTCTCCTTATGGAGCTTGGTGCGACTCAGAATCAGGTCCAGTATTTTAATTTATTTTATGCACCCTTAATGATACACTGAAGTGCCAAAAGTAATTATCATGTAGGACCCCCTCTAGTCAAGTGCAGCAACTCGAAGTGGCATCAATTCCACAAGTGGAAGGAATACTTCTGGAGAGATGTTGACCCATGCTGTCTGAATAGCTATCCACAGCTCCTTGGTATTTGTAGGTGCAGGATCTTGGGTGCAAATGGTCCTTTCCACCATGTCATATAAATGCTCATTTGGGTTCATGTTGGGCGAACGTGGTGGCCACACCATTCGTCAGAATGCTCCTCGGACCAATTCTGGACAACTTGGCACCGAAGACACGGTGCATTATCTTGCTGGAATATTCCATCGTTGTGGGGGAACATGAAGTCCATGAAAGGCTGCAAATGGTCCTCAAGCGATGCAATGTAGTGGTTATCAGTCAATGATGTGTTCAGGCAGACCAGAGGACCCAACCCATGCCACGAGAACACACCCACACCATTATAGAGCCACCACCAGCCTGCATGGTGCCTTGTTGACAACTGGGGTCCATGGCTTTGTGGGATCCGTGCCACACCTGAACCCTACCATTAGCCGAAACAACTGGAACCATGACTCATCTAACCATGCCACATGTTGACTGTCCAATTAGTGACATCACTAACCCAGGTGAGACGCTGTGTCCGGTGTCACAGTGTTAACAGGGGCACTCTGGTGGGTCTTCTGCTCCCATATCCTGTGGAAGCTAAACAACGCTGCACTGACCTGCTGGGTATGTGTCTGGTAGCTCCTGCATTGAATGTGGATGTGAGTTGAGCCAGTCTGATTACACAGACAATTCTGGTCATACGCCGCTGGTCACGATCATTAAGCACCCGTGGTCGGCCATTGCACTGTCCACGGTGGGTGATAATACCTTTCATGGAGGTATTCCCGGTACACACGTGACACAGTAAATCGAAGAGTGTAGAAAGTCCGCACAACTTTAGAAGTGGAATGTCCCATCCGTCGGGCACCCACTATCATGCCCCCTTTAAACTACAATAATTCACGTCACCTTGCCATTAGCAGCCTAGCCTGTGTTAAAGCTTACTCACGTGATGTCAGATTTCAACTGATGCAGGTCTGGGCATTTCCCAGATGCCACTGTATGATGACACCACTTACCTTTACATACTACTATCCCATGACTTTTGGCACTACAGTGTATATTTTTGCCTTTTCTATACCAGATTGTTGCCTTTTGTTGCATAAGATATAATGACATGGCCAAATCTTCTTTTAGATTAGAGAAACAATTCTGGGACAGACAGTGTTATTTATGAATAGTGCATTTAGGTGCAAATTGTCTGAATGTATACAGCGCACAAACCCCCTTCTCTTTTGAAGCACCTCTGCTGTACAGAACATGTAATTTTGCATGCGAGGAGAGGGCTGCATACTGTATGATAGGGGCAGTGCCATTATGTGAGGAAGGGAATGGAGAGAAGCAAGAAGCAATCTACAAAACTAGATAATATGAAAAATATCACCAAAATTGATCCACAGGGTGCTCTAGCGAATGCTTCTCTCTCAAATACCTCCCTTTGGTTTTTTCAATTTTCAATGGCACTCAAAAAAAAGGGAAAATATTCCATAGTGTAATACAGTTAACACAAAACAAAAACAATCTTATTTATGTAGGTGGGTCCCCTACCAAATGCGATGGTCTACAACAAAGGTAGACAAACAGTCATGGATCAGGATAATCTTTTCTGTATAGGTGTAATCCCCTCTTTTCACTTTTTCCTTTCAATGTGCCCGGTCCATATGCAATTAATGTAATTTAAGAAGAAAAAATCTCCATTGTGTGATACTGTATTATGGTCTTTTATTATTGTTATTGTTAAATTTGTTATGTGATCTCTCAGATATTCTCTTTATTTCTTCCATATATGTATACATGGAAAATCTATCTTCAACAAAATGGCCACCGCAAGTATAGTTTCCAACAGGACCGTCCAATATCTACAACAAAATGGCCACCGCAAGTAAAAATCTATTTGCGGCTACAACAAAATGGCCACCGCAAGTAAAGTACAGTGTGAGGTTATCTGAAGGAATTGTCCGAATTTTATACGGATGTTGGTAACTGGGCCATCCGCTTGATATCCGTGAGGAAATGGTCATCCCTAAGCGCCGCATCACGTACATCCGGTTCCGCCGGAATTACACATTCGTCGAGAGACGGAATCAGATAGGTAATAAGATTAGTAACATCACCTGAGGAGCGGGAAAGTCGAGTGAGAGGAAACTACGATCTGACCCTCAATGGACTGGAAGTAGTCAGGGTTTGAAGTTAGGTTTTAGAAGCTAGTAGATCCATGTCTGGCATTAGGATTTGTATGTATACTTTTATGTGGGGTATTTAAACCCATCTAGCACAGTCTCTCAGTATGCCTTGAAAAAGATACACACTACAAGTATCGAAACGCGTTGGCTGAAAGCGACTTACCGAAAGAGGATTGGGGCACCTGCACCTGGATTCGAGAGCACACCCGGGACGCCCGGTGGACTTTCTTATATTTGCCTTTTTGTCTACTGTAACAACATTGGTAGACATGGATGCTTGGTGAGAGGCCACCTTTTCTCTACTTTATGTATTTTGTTATTTATGTTTTTAATTGTTATTAAATGCAGTATCACACTATGGAGATTTTTTCTTCTTAAATTACATTAATTGCATATGGACCGGGCACATTGAAAGGAAA
The DNA here is from genome assembly GCA_031769625.1 of Taudactylus pleione. Taxonomy (NCBI): domain Eukaryota; kingdom Metazoa; phylum Chordata; class Amphibia; order Anura; family Myobatrachidae; genus Taudactylus; species Taudactylus pleione. Next base: position 38,576,022 of record JAUIMM010000092.1, read on the forward strand.
AAGTAAAAAGAGGGGATTACACCTATACAGAAAAGATTATCCTGATCCATGACTGTTTGTCTACCTTTGTTGTAGACCATCGCATTTGGTAGGGGACCCACCTACATAAATAAGATTGTTTTTGTTTTGTGTTAACTGTATTACACTATGGAATATTTTCCCTTATTTTGAGTGCCATTGAAAATTGAAAAAACCAAAGGGAGGTATTTGAGAGAGAAGCATTCGCTAGAGCGCCCTGTGGATCAATTTTGGTGATATTTTTCATATTGTCATTATTTGTGGGTAGTATAGGTGATTCCACTACACCATTAGAACCTTAGGGCTGCTACAGTGCACTTGTCCTTGAGACACCTTTTGTCTTACAAAACTAGATAGTTGAACTAAAAACATCCCCATTGCATTGATGTAGGGTTCTTTTTCGACTGAGGGAAGTTTGTACGTTCTACTTGTTTATTTCATGACTGATTTTATTGTAATATTAAGAAATATTATTATTACTGAAATGACAGTTCCCAGCAGTCCTCAGAGTAAGGAGCACTATGAATAGTGATGGGATGGAAGATGGCATGGCTGCCCAGTAGTGACTGCCATATAGAAATTACTTTTCCATCACTGCTAGGCAGAGCTGGGAATAACATTTTTGTAAGTCAGTCTTTGGATTCTTGCTCTTTATTATTCTCTGATTAAGTTCTATTTATATTCTTTCTTTTTCCATGCTACATATCTGTTCCATATTAGCTTGACCACAAACTAATTCATTAATTAAAACTTGTTGTGCCATTTTTTTTACAATGAACAAAATATAGAAAATACTGTCACAGGCAAATATTTCAAAATGTTAAAACAAAACACAAAATAAACTCCTAAAATGAACATGATCTTGGTGATTTTTGCTGGTTGAAACAATACATGCATATTTAACAATTAAGCAATGTCTCGATTTGCAATTAATACAGTATATATCAGATTCAGATGTGTATTACTAAACTGCTTAACGTCATCAAATAAATGAAGTATTTGTCTGTATCTAACCTCTTTGTACAAGTATTCAATGTTCTCTATATGGGATAGTTACCATCTCGGTGATTGATATGCCGGCGTCCAAAATACTGATGCTGGAATCTCGACGCCAGAATCCCATTGATAAGTGGGGAGGGTTAGGTTTAGAGTTATGGTTAGGCACTAGAAGGAGGGTTGGGGTTAGACTGCGGGGGGGGGGGGGGAGGGTTAGGCTGCAGGAAAGGTGGGTTAGGAGGTTATGGTTGGGAAAGTTACCTATTTGAGTTGGAATTTGACCACCGGAATCCAGACTGCCGGGATCCCATACTCAACCCCTCTATTTGAGCCAACAGAGGGTATATTGCTGAATTCATACAATGGTGAAACAAGGGCTGCCAGGACATCTATAGGATAATGGTACTAAGGGGTGTGGCCATGTAACCATATGTGTGGACATGCTCCCTAGAACTGGGTCTGAGAAATCTCCTGGCGGCCCTGGTTACACCATTGAGAACACCAGCTCCCTCTTTACATGCCACACCCCATGCTGAAGAGTGTGTGGTCAGGCTCTCTGGGAGACATGGCTCTACCTCCTCGGCAGCCCAGGCGCGGTTACTTTGTACTTCATCCATCCTCTTTATGCCCTAGCAGCAACTGCTTAATTCTTATTCTTTCTTAACCGAAATGTACATAGTAATTTATAATATGAAGAACTACAAAAAATATAGTATTTATTTTTCCTTATCTAAACACCGGTCAACAATTTCCTTTAGGGAAAATGATATCAGACATTTCCCTTATTATTAGCTGACATTTATTTTCTTCTGGGTTTCATACAACTGCAAATGCGAATGGAAGCCATGACACAACTACAATATGTTTAGAATAATAACAAGGTCCCCATACTAATGTCTACTTACCATTACATTTTAAAATATTTTTATGACTTCTTTAGACATTTAAACCCTCTTTATTCATTTACCTTTAACCTTCCACTCCTATAATATTCTTTCTGATGTAATTACAAAAAATAATTGCTGGTTTTATGGACTCATCCTGGTACGCAGGAAAGCCACAGATGACTTCCATATGTCTGGAAGATGGTGTGAGTCCAACAATTTAAGTTATCAAAACACAGATTAGCAAAGGTAAATGTTATGGAATACGTTTAAGTGAATACATGCTCAGCCATATTTAGGTAAAGATAACATGGAGGTCACAGGAGATACAAAAATCTGAGTTTCAGCTCTCCAGGAAACAGCAGGAATATACCACATATGTGTTCCACTTGTATTTACACAGAAACATAATAATTACACAGGGTTCTCTATGTTTCATGACCGATCATTGTATGTGTCTTCTGGGTCAAAACTTGCACTATGCACTTTATTATTTCTGTAATGTTATTTCTGCTTAATTTTGTCAATCTATAATTTTATGAATGTAACTGGTGTTTACCATTCACTTGAACCTTGCTTTTCTATGGCTCCAGGTTTCATAGGAATTACTTGTAAATATGCACACTTCTTGCTAATCCAGATGTACTGTAGTATGGGATCGAAGCTCAATCTACTCAACACATTGACTGTAGTAATTTTTTTAAAATTTGACAGTTATGATGTCGACATTGTTGAAATGTCGGCATGTGCAGAATATCGACATGTAAAATGTTGACATTCTTCATGGACCAGCAGTGGATGGTTAGGGTTAGACTATGGGAGGGTAAGGTTAGTGTTAGTCACTAGGGGGAGGGGAAGGATGAGACTACAGGAGGGGAGGTTAGGGGTTAGGATTAGTCATACTTACTGCCAGAAGCCGTGCAGTATTCAACAGAACTCATCCTGATGTCACCGCCGGAAGACACTGCTGGAGCCACCAGACTCACCACTAGACCACTAGGAACATTTAGAAACATTCTAATCATGTTGACATTTTATCAGTGTTGACATTTACATGCAAAATACATGTAATTGAGGCCGGCAACAGAAATCTTGGGCCCGGTAGACTGATATCTCTGAACAGGGCGTGGCCATGATGATGCAAGAATGCCGGAACTCCCCCGCACCACCCACCTATGTCATGCAACGCCCCCACACTCCCCACGCTGTGCCGAGCTGGCTTCCCTCTCCCGGAGGGGGCAGCCAGAATGTCGGCAGGTATGATTTTGTATGAGACATAGGGGCCTATTCATCATCACTTATTTTTCACAAAAGCATGTGAAAATTAACATTTTCACATATTTTTGTAAAATATAAGTGTCAGGGCCATTCATCAAGTTCCAAAAAAGCATTTTTTTCGGAACTTGATGGTGTCACTGAACGCCATCCTGAGATGGCATTTAGCCCCTGTTAATCTTCACAGGCTACTGTTTACATGGCAGCCTGTGAAGATCTACAGGCCAGCCACAGCAAAGGGATCTATTAATATCCCTCCCTGCTGTGTCTGCACTGCAGAACCCCAGCACCACAGACATGTGACCCGAACTAGAACCCACCGAGAGAGAACAGGTGAGCCTGGATGGGAAGTAGATGCAACGGCAGTGGGGGAGGATGGGGGTCGAGGATAGGACACCTGCGGGGGGTGATCGGACATCTGCGGGGGGGCAGCGGCCCAATCGGACACCGGAGGATGCGGGAAGGGGGGGACAGGGGCTGTTTGCCAGCGGGGAATAGAGAGGGGAGGAGACTTATAGCAGTGAGTAAATCCTTGTAGATACCTCAGCTGCAGGGGAAAAGTATCACTTTTCAGAAAAGCTGACTCCGGAAGTGTCAGCTTTTCAGAAGTGATACTTTTGTTAGGGAGTGATGCTTTTGTAAGGGAGTGATACTTTTGTTAGGGATGGATAGTTTTGTTACGGAGGCATGATGAATGCCTCTAAAACATTTTTTAAACTTGCAGCGAGTTTAGAACATAAATATCACTAGTGATAGTTATGTCATGATGAATAGGCCCCATACATATTTAAATCAGACCCTTAATGCAGAATTACATAATTTGTCCCTTTTTGTATCTTTTTATTAGTGACAACAGATTACATACAGAGGTCTTGTATAAAAGATAACCTATAAAAACAAATATTAATGAATATTTATATAGCAAAAGGAGTCCACAATACTACTTAGGTTTAACAGTCTATACTAACATGTCCTCTGGGCTTACTTGCTAGCACTCATACACAGCAGAAAAGAATAAAGAAATGTACTGATCTCATCCCCAATTCTTATATGATAATCAAAAATGTTAAATGGGAATCCAAAGCAAAAGTTGTCTTTTGTAAGATCAATATAAAATAGTGGAACAAAATCTACTGTATTAAATATTAAGAATGGGAGGGGAATAGGGTAAAACAAAATAAAAAATGAGGGGGTATCAATAAAACAAACACAATATAATCATACTATAACAACTGTAACTAAAATGAGATTGATATATATATCAAGCAATATCTTTAAAAATACATAGTATGTGTTATGCACACCGAGATCACCACACGACTCTTGCAGACTAATAATGGTGTTGTATGTGTTATGCACCCCTAGATTACCACATGACTCCTGCAGACTAATAATGGTATTCATCTATAACAGCTGCTTTTCCTGGCTGAAGGAAGTTCACACGATACTAGGATGCCACCAGGAATTAACTCAGGTACAAAGAGACAATGTGGAAACTAGGCAGCACAAGGAATGGGCTGATGTGGCAGCAGGAGAGAATCCAGGTCCAGAAAAAGGTAGATTACCAAGGAGATGCAAGACTGGCAAAGACAGGCAGGGGTTCCTACAATCTAAGACAAATAGAAATGCAAGAATGGCCTTCAAAAACTAGGCAAAACTCAATAGAATACTGTAGGAGGGCAGGTGACTTCTGGCAGGGCAGAAACTATATCCGGCAGTGCACCAAGGCCCTGACTGAGCCAATCAGAACTCCAGAACAGAGACAGGTCCCTTGCAATTTATTTAACTGCAGCTTAGTAACTGAACATACAGAGACAAGTCCCTTACAATTAATTACACTGCAGCTGAGTAGCTGCACAAACAGAGATGTTCCCCTTACATTTAATTACACTGCAGCTAAGTAGCTGCAGGAACAAAGAAAGCATTCTGGCTGTAGTAACAGCCAGGACCAGCAGGCATTTCAACCACAGGGAGTCCCGGTTGCCTAGCAATCTTCAGGGTCATCGGTCATTGCAGCTGGTGTGATGCAGTGTCCTGGTTGCTTATCAATGTTTGGGACCCGCTGGATCTGTGAGACGCTACCGCAGCTCCTAACATTATGATACATACTATATGAACTTGATGAATTCTAATATGAATGCCAGGGTCCCTTTTTGTTCTGAAAGGTTTCATCTGTATTATTTAGTAGGCTGGATATATGCTCAATAGATAAATATAGTAAATAACCACAACCTTAATAGACTGGGTTGTAAAATAAAGTATTAGTTTATCAGTATACTTGCTGATTGACCTTCCAGAGTAAATTTCATGAGCATGCTCAGTGTAGGGTTGGCCATCGACGAGTCTACCAATGATGGTGCCATTGGGGTTTTATGTCAATGGCAATAAACCATCTACAGGAGTGCCCAGCACTCCGGGAGATGCTAGGCTTCCCCCAGGTTCTCCCCACACTGTGTATATTCCATGTGCATGGCATCTGCTGTATTCACCTGCTGCTCTGCTATGCAGGACAGCGACGTGAGAATGCTCCCCCTAGCCTTTTCCCCTCATGGGACACTACGGACCGTGGGTGAGTTGGTGGGCTGTTCCCAAAAAGTTGGGCAGTCCTGACAAAAGTGGGACAGTTGGGGGTTATGATGTAAATTTATTAGAGCTAATCTTTACTCCCTTTGTATCTGGATTCAATCTAATATTGTCATTTTATGGTTCAATGTTAAAGGCAACATTCGTTTCTGTTGCCGTTACTCAAACTGAACACAGGGGTATTTAGCCCATTGGTAAGTACTGCTGATGATTGATTAGGAAATAAAGCTTGTATGATCTACAAAAACTTACTAAAGAATCTAGCATTTTTGAAATAGAAAACATAACAAAGTACAAGCTGCTCAAATCAATTTGGCAATACTCTTCAGGTGCATGAGCAGCTTCCAATTTGTTATGTTTGCTGTTTTGAGAGGTATAGTTGGAACCAGTATTTGGAGGGCATGCTGATTCCTATAGTGCTAATTGGAGGTCCCAGGGGTGACTCCCAGGTAAGCTGACTCTCAATTTGGATGTATTTCTGTATATGCCTTTACCATGAGGCCTTACAATAGACAATTACATGGCCCAAAGTGGGTACTATTATCATGCAGTGTAAGGACCACCACTATCAGAGAAGCCGTGAAGTTGGCCTGGTGGCTTAGCATGTATTTGCAAATGCATGCAACAAATATCTTTGATTTTCTATTACCATATAGTTTTCAAGTAGTGTTGCAGGTACAATTTAGTTTGCTGAGGGACATCTGGAGGACACCCTCCATTCTGTTTTTTTTTTTTAAATAGAGCCTGTAAAAAGATTTTCGTAATCTAAAGCCAATACTAGAGAGGTTTCAATTTGTTTACACAAAATATTTACTGTACAGTTCTCCAGGTAATGTCTAGAGCTCCATATTTTGATGCAGAAATTCTTCATCATGTAGGCAGGGTCTCTGGCCACAGAGGCCTACATAATGGAGTTAGTAGACCGGGGATTAGGGAAGATGCCAGGCTTGGAGAAAAGTTTAATGGAATAGCAATAGTCTAAAATCACATGAATTCCAGTACGGTGAGAATACATAAAAGGTGCAATATCTTGATGGAAAGGAAAGGTGGTGCACTGTAATTCAAATGTTGTCCAATATAGGAACCAGCTGCTGACACCTGAGGGATCTTGCACAAACCCTCACAAAAAAAACACAAAATGTAAAAAAGGTGTCTGCGCTAATTCCAATACAAAATGACCCAAGACTGTATAATTATAACAATTCAGGCTATACAGTGGACTGCTCTCATACTTTCTGCATACCTCCTATTAATGGGACATTACTTCTGTGGCTATCAGCGGCATCCCAGAATTTGGAGAACTGCCTATCACCATCAGGGGCAGAGCCGTCTTTTTATCAGCGGAGAAGCGACACACCACACGGAGTCGCAGTATACAGGTATCCATTTTCTCCACCCATAACCAATTATATTGCTATCAGTCACTACACATGATAGACTGGACATTGCTATATTCACCTCTATTACCTGGTTGCAAGTCGCTGGAGCGACGTTAAACTAAGGACATTGTCACATTTACTCCCCTGGCCTGATCGGGAGCCGCCGGAGGGGTGCCACCATAAAGAGACGCCAGAACATGGATCTATTGTGAGCAACTTAACACAGAAGCTGGAGCTATGTGATCCAGAACGTGACACAGGATTGTGCAATAGTCAGGTTGATTCCTGTCTTTCTTTTGATACGGAGTTAACGCGTTGTGGTCATACAATATACACATGAGCTTTTGCATTGGACAGGGGGCTCATTCCTCAAACGATCTTGTATGGTGACTATACATCAATATATTGTGTCACACCTAAAGCCTTTATTTTATGTATATGTGATTAACTCCATATAAGGTATATAGAGGGGATTGAATTTTTCACTGGTCTCAAATACTCTATTGAGGTGTTTCATAGACACATTGTGTTTTAGTTCTATAACAGCAATATGGTGTTAGTTATTTGCCACAAGTCGCAGTGTTTGGAGGCACATTTACACTGTGTATCAATGCTTAATGTATGTATATGTTTTTAGTTTGAACTGCAGTTCTCTTATACATGTTTAACAAATATATGTTTAATACATTTTTATTATTATACAGTCTTAGATCATTTTGTATTGGAATTAGCGCAGACACCTTTTTTACATTTTGCAATAGCAAAATAGATGTTGAATTGACTACTCTATACAAATCAGATAGACCCGCTTAAGTCATACTTTTTTTTTTTCAGTGTTTCCATACCTGCTACAGGAGACCAAGCGTGTGTATGGCCAGATCTATCTAACATTGGTAAAATAGTCATCACCCGTCAGGAGCAGGCTCTTTTGGATACTGTCAATTTCTGTACAAAAGTATTAGTGAATAATGCTTGACCCATTTTAGGGAAATAAACTTTAGCTAAAGTTTTGGTTTGAAATTCTAGTTTATCTACTAAAAGGAAAATGGGAAAATATAAAAGGTATAGGGGAAGCAGTAGCCAGTGATCCTCAGACAACAAAGGAGTGACTTTGCACAGAGAAGAGTGGCAAGGATCAGTATTTGGGACCGCAAAATATAACTTGTAGTAAAAAAGAATATTAGAAAGTGGAAATATGTCCGGGGCCACAGTTGGGACCAAGGAGCAGCACCCAGCAATGGCGCAAGGATGACACTTACCTGGAGAAGGCGGTCGACTAGAGGTCTGGAGTGGCACAGTCTGCGTCTGATTCCATCGTTGGCAGCCAGTGGTGAATTGCCCTTTGCTGCTCGTGGCTGGTCAGACAATATAGCGCCAATGATGATCATTAAATAGAAAGAAGAATTCCAGCGTTGTGGGTAGATGCTGCCATCAACAAAGATTCCGGGCTCAATGGGAGATATGCCAATGCCGGGGCAGAACATTGAGGATCACAGCAGACCCTCAGGAAGAAGCTGGAGGACTGCAGTGTAGGAAACCAAATCAGCTGTACTTAGCTCCCCTCTCCCTGCAAAATAGGTAGGAGGGCTTGGGCCACCACTACCTATATTTATGCCCCCTAGACCACCAGGTTGTTGGGCCGCAGACCTGTGGGCTACAATCGGGTGTTGGGACCGTGGGCACAGGAATATGTTAAGTGCATACAATTTTTGCAAACCCCCATTCCAATCAACCCTTTTTCCTGCCAAAAAATGAAAACCCTCATAAACAAAATTAATTGGAGAAATAAACCACAAGGCCCTGTAACGAGGGGAGAGCACAAGACCCTGATTAGATTGAAGGGCACTAGATACTGGGGTAAGATGTTGACTGTCTGTAGGAATAAGGGGAATAATAACAGGCACCTATAGAATAGTACTGTAAAGATTCTGCGATAAAACATACTAGTGACTATTATACAATTACATACAGTATTCTAGCATACCTACAAAACATCCCAATTTGAGGAAATATCCCACCATCCTGTGGTTGGTACAGTGGCCCGATTTGTGGGGTACATCCCCTGCTGCACACATATGAAACAGGTGCCTCCTGTGCATGCTGCAATAAAATGGTGTTTTTGTATAGGGAAAGGCAGCCAAACATATCAGAAGTGTTAAGCATTCCCATAGGGAACATGACCAGGGGGCATCCCATTTAAATTCTATAAGATACTGCAATAAGAGATTATTCACAATTTAACATATTCCCTACAAGGATACTAACCATGTTTGTGATTAATGACTCAGGGCCTGATTCAGAGAGGGACGCAACGCCGATTATTACGCAGCTCAAGCGATTGTTTGCCATTGCGCATGCATGTCAGCTGCACTGCACACACACAGCGAGTGTTTTGTAATTACACCCGCACAGAGGATCCATTCGCAAAGTAAGTGACAGGAAGTCACCATTTGGGGGAGGCAATGAGGGATGGTTAGAAAACGCAGGTGTGTCTTACCATTTAAACTCCATTACATAGGTGTGCATAAATTATCCACTGTGATGTCCTGCGCTCTTTGCATGTCAGGAGAGCCGCTGTATTTCAGACAGGTCAGACCTGCTGCAAGGGCTGTATGGCTGGTCGATGTGCGTCGATGTAGGACGCAGATAAGAAGACAGGAGTGGGCGTCCCTATGCTCAGGTAAGCTTTGGAACTTTTAGCATATTTTTGCATCTGTGTTTCGTGCACAATTGCAGCTGCGAACGCATTAGCGTCCATATCTGAATGAGGCCCTCATTGTAATTTTATAGATGCTAATGCAGGACAAGATTATATTGTATTAGCAATGTAGCATTTAACATCTGTATACTTCTGTAGATAAGTTTAAATAACATCTGGACTCCAGCACAGCAAGATCTCAGCGTTCTTTTCCTGTGGAATCTGCAAGAGGGCACAACGTCCTTAAATACACAGGAATCTCAGAGGCCAGTGTGTGTTGTGATAACTCTACATAAATCATCCAATAATGAAGAAATCGTAGTTAAAACCATTTAATTTATTTAACTAGACTAGGGTGATGAATTTGGTCACTTAGGCAAAACTGCAGTTTGCTACAAGAACATTTTAAGTTGATTCATGAGCTGCAGAGCTAACAGCAGCTTTGCAGTAATTTAAACCACTAATATTGTAATAGAATGCACTTACAAGTTCTCTTTCTTTAAAGTGTAATGTCTCCTGTCCATTTTTTGTTGTTACTGATACTATGAAGGATCTGTTATGTTAGCCATCAACCTTGCTTCTAAAAGTAAACTAAAATAATAATAGGTCAAAAATTTTGCACAACAGATGCTGGCTGGAAAAGTACTGTACACCTCAAGTACACACAGTGCTTACAAGAATAAACAAACAAACAAACAAACAAATAATTAAATAAATAAACGAAAATGTGATGACCTCCCCTTGATGCTTCGTACTATCTTCAGTCATTCAAGTCTGAAAATTTTACTATAGACAATGATACTGTCTCATGAACTTTACCTGCCTCTCTATCTGTGTCCTGCCCTATGATCCTGCACCGTCCTGAGGATCTAAAACAGAGAACTACACTCCTGAGAAGTAGCCAGACTTTACAAGTCATCAAATATGCCTGATAAAGCGTAGTTGATGTAAGTCCACACACAAAAGAGTGTGTGGCATTTGCTACCCTGGAGTTTGGACCTAAACAACCCTCTTACTGAAGAACACGTGGTGCTGGAATTTAATCAAAAGAAACATGTCTTCTATTGAGAGAACCAATTAAGAGATGTAAGGAGCAAATAGGGTTGAAGTTGCCTAAAGGTTACACGAAAAGGGGCAGACTAGATGGGCCAAGTGGTTCTTATCTGCCGTAAAATTCTATGTTTCTATTATCCGTTGGATCAATTCATGAGACTTGGAGGCCTATTCATCAACACTAAAATAATGTTTTTAAGGACATTTTCCTTAATTACCATTATTTAGTATTCACGAACACACTTAACATAGGAGATATCACTGATATCTCCTGGTTAAGTCCGCCTGCGTTAATTTCCACACTCCCCATACATTAGTATAGGGATATGGAAATTATGCTATTCATCAAATTCCGAAAATTATGTATTTTCGGAATTTGGAGTTACTATCCGCCACTCTGAAGTGGTGTATAGTAGGTGACACTTACCTGTGTCAGCATGGGCAGGTCCTCCTCCGCTCCCTCCGGCGCTCCCTGGTCTCTCCTCTGGCTCTGGTGGCTGTTCTGACACGTGTTCTTTAGGCAGAACACAGTAAAGTTTAGAAAAAAAAAGTTTTTTTTCTTCTAATCTTTACTGTGTTCTGCCTGGAGAACACAGTGTCAGAACAGCTGACAGAGCCGGAGGCGGCTGCAGCGGGAAGGCGAGTCAGGGATGGGGGGGGAGGAGGTGAGTGGAGCTGTAGGCAGTGCTGCGCATGCACTGCTTTTATCGATGTAACTGCGCATGCGCAGCACTGATTACAGCTGCGGTAAGGTAGAGTAGATAGATCGTTTTCCCTATTTCCTGAAAAACTGTCATCGCAAAAATGACAGCTTTTTGAAATACAATCTCAAATGAAGTTGGAAAATGTCAAAAACCATTGCGCACAGCAGCCCAAATGTTCCTACAAACTCATATGAAGATCACCCACTTCAAAAGATATAAACATAAATATAAAAAAGAGAGAAGCTTTTTGAAATAGATAGTTATGGAGAGGAGGAAAGATGAATTCCTCCGGTAATTAGGTAGAACTCCATGCAAGTTCTAAACCTAATTACCGCCAGAGAAATTTTAGTTATGATGAATAGGCCCCTGTATCATTGTCTATTGTACAATTTTCAGGCTTGTATGAATCTAAGATAGATAGAAGTGCCATTATATTTTGATGTATTTGCTTACAAATGTGTTTTTCAGACTCCTAATTCACATCTACCTACCAATCACGATCCCTTCACTACATTCTCGTGAGCAGGGTGCACTACTGCCAATGCCCAGCCTCCTGACCATGTGTGCACTAGTGGTGTGACCAGGGGAGGGATCCTCTGGATCCCTCTCCCGGTACTTTTTGTGAAATGTAGCCCATATGCTACAACGGGCTAATGCCATCGTTAGTCCTTATGTCTCATTTATTAACAAGCTTGTTTCAAGGTAATGTATTAGTACACTTTTTTGTTGTACATTATGGATTACCCCACCCATCAAGAGGATTATCTACGTGAGAGGTGTTGGAAAAGTCGTCTTCTCATGCTCTCAGCTTGATTTAAATATACTACAAGTACAGTCTGCACGTTCACGTTGGGGTCTTCTCCCATAACTATATTTTTGATGCTTTTACCTTTACTCTGCTAGTATGTAACTACATATTAGTCTTAAAGCAAAGCACTACATTCTCCCGTTTTCACCCCTCATATGTTATCATCGATTTGAGGAGTATCCTATATGCACATTAGGTGATTGCCTTTCATCATCCAATCCACAATAAAGAAGGACCCAAAAATCAGCTTTGTGATATTTGGTTTTTGCATTTTCTAGTCGTCGAGACATTGACTGAGTTTTATTCATACCAAGAAACAACTTTCTAGACATTCACACTCATTCAGGATTCTGTTTGATTCCACTGCTTGTTTGGAGTCGGGTTTAAATGACATTTTAGCGCCATCTCATGAACTAGCCTTCAATGGTTTTTACCCACCTAGTGCTAATCCATCACACTTCTTTGTTTCTATACACATTTCAGAGCAGCTTCTGCTTAGTCTCAACTCTGCCCAAAATCAACAAGATGACCATGTTCATCATATGGTGTCGCTGGTTCATGCCCCCATACTGGTTGACCACGCTAACCTGGCTCCATACACCTGCCTATGACAGGTTACTTAAATGACTCACTCCTACATAATAATGAAATCACTAATTAACTAAGACTTAGGAATCTATGTACTAAGATATTAAGCCTAGGAGAGATAAAGTGGATGGAGATAAAGTATTAGCTCCAAACTGTTATTTTTCAAACACAGCCTGTAAAGTGACAGTTAGGAGGTGATTGGTTGGCACGTTATCTCCATCCACTTTATGACTCTATGTTGGAAGCTCCAATTGTGAATGAAGCATAGGCTTTACTCCTCTACTATACTCCCCCAAAACCTTACCGAGTACTCCAAGAAATGTATCTTTAAACAGCTGCTAAATGTTTCCTTAATAGGAAGTGGAGAAAAACTATTCTTTCCTCCTCACTGGAACTTAAAAATTATATTTGGCATGTTGCAACTATGGTAGAATAACAGTCAGTACTAAGGGCCTGATTCAGACCCGGTCGCAAGCGCTGAGCGGTCGCAACCGGGTTGATGGTGGCCCACAGCGCATGTGCACAACAGAGCCGGCTCCATCGTGCACACGCGCAAGACCCGGCTAGCGACGGGCACTCCATCGCTCCAGGATCTCGCACCAAAGGGGGCGAGCTGTCGATGTTGAGTGACAGCTCGCCCCGTTTGGTGGGCGGGCCGGGGGGGGGTGGCTGCCCAAACAGAGGCATTCCCATAAGATTGCCTGCCGTTTGGGGGCGGCCCCACTGACATCACAAGTGATGTCAGTGGAGACCTTCCGGCTCTGTTAGAGCAGAAAGCTCTCTGGGGCTTGCAATGGGCGAGACCCTACCACAAGGGTCTCGTCGCAAGCCCGATGGACCATCATCCTGGCCGCTCGCAATAGCTGTGAGTGGTCACCCACAGCTATGCGAGTGGCCAAGTGGCCGCTCCAAAAAAAAAACCACCCTGATTCAGAGCGAGCGCTCTTTCAGAGCGTCCGGCTCTGAATCAGGGCCTGTGTGCATTATTAAAGGAAGAGGCATTATAATGTATATATTATGTAATGCATATAGTATGTAAAATGTGCATTGTATGTGGCATGTATACACCTGGGGCAGCCCAGGCACCTGGAATGGAGGGGTGTGTGGTGCCTGGAGGGGAGGGGGTTTCTCAGGCCGTATGAAGCTGGTCACAAAATTGGAAGTCGGGCAGAGTTGATGCCGCTACCCAATATTCACTAAGTTGCTTACCTGGCCGCATGCACTACGACTCCTCTGTCGGTCTTAGTGTACCTGGCTCCAGCCCATACATGATGATATTAGGTGACAGGTGGCCTCTCTCCACCCGAGCTTGCTAGTCACCAAGGAGGAGGATCTGAGTCTGAGACTGCAGGGAGGACTGAGAGTGCAGGGAGGACGGAGGAATCAGGCTTGGTTGTCACCACAGACCAGGGAAAGGGAGCTGAGCCTGGGAGGGTGAGGACGGAGGAGAGGAGCTGTGCCTGGGAGTCCCAGGGAGGACGGAGGTATCAGGCTTGGTAGTCACTTCCGGACAGGAAAGCGGGAGCTGAGTCTGGGAGTGTGGGGAGGACCGAGGTATTAGACTTGGTAGTCACCGCTAGGGATGGACATTGGAAGCCCACCATCATATGATGGCAGTGCTTCCACCATTGAATATTTCGTTGCGATGGTAATTAACCATTGCATCAAAAGAATTTGATGGCAAAAACTATTGAAATGAATAGTTAAGGGGCTTAGGGCTGGAGGGAAAAAAAAACAGCTAAGGCCAGCCAGGCAGAGCTGAGGACTAGGAGGAGAGCGAAACACTGTCACTTCCTATGCTGCTGCTAATAAAGCCAGAAGCTCTTTCACTGACATCACTGGTGATGTCAGTGGGGCCGCCCAGAAACGGCAGGCGTTCGCTTGGGAACGCCTCTGTTTGTGAAGCCGCCCCCGGCCATGCCTACAAAACGGAGAGAGCTGTCGATCAACATCGACAGCCGTCCCTTTTGTAGTGAGCCATGGAGCGAGTGCTTTTTGCACTCGCTCCGGGGCTCGCGTATGCCGCGCGTGCGCACTGGGCCACCATCAATCTGCTTGCGAGCGGGTCTGAATCAGGCCCTAAATGCATTAATGATTTACTTATGTTCAAATTTCCAAGGTGCATTCACAATCCATTTGTACATATATTAATACTATTCTGACTCAATAACCAGGCTGTAAGTGTAAGGCCCCTGAGATAATTCCTCTGTGTATATCTGTATTGAACCAGTACTTACACCAAGAGACTTTTTCAGACAGTGTCAACTCAACTAGTAAGGCACGTATGAAGAATCCAGATGAGGGTTTATTTCAAGCTGATATTCTTGTAATTATGCATAACATAGTAGGTGAAAAGATGATAATTTGCCAGAACTCAACAAGAAGCAACTGAAAGCTAAAATGGCAGACACACACTGAGCTACAGACAGGAAAAAATGAGGACTGATGACATCAGATCCTAGCTACAGAGAATCAGAAAGGACAAAATTAACAAGATGCAAAGCCTTGCAATAGTAACATAACAGAAACTAAAACAGCATATGAAATACATATATCCTGGGACATGACAAATACACATTCCAAAATACAATGATATAAAGATCGAGTTTATGATTACAATAAATAATAATTGAAAATACTTCAAAGAAATTTTTTAAAAGTATAATAAATCAACTTGGAATACCACAATCTAAAATGTATCTAATTCTCTCAACCTCCCATTCACAAGTCTGATCACTTAACCATTATGCTACAGCTCCCACAATAAAACAGAGCCAGTGTCCCCAGTTGCTATTCCATTTAGTTCACCAGATACGAGTTACATTTATATAGATATTAACATCTCAATGTATATTAATATATGTACAAATGGATTGTGAATGCACCTTGGAAATTTGAACATGAGTAAACTATTAATGCATTCAGTACAATGGATGAGATTGAAGCATACTTGCGGACTATCTGGCTGTCCCTTCCGGGAGGGAGCAGCCAGATAGGCATGACTGGGGGGCGTGGCCAGCAAACGGGGGCGGGGCCGCCCAGACGATGAGTGTTTTGCGGGCAGGTCGGGGGCGGAGCCACGCAATCTCGTCATTTTGGCCCTACCCCCGCTACACACTGCCAATATTACAGGCAGTGTGAAGCAGGGGGCGGGGCCAAAATGACGTGATTCCACGTGAATCGCGTCACGGCCTTCCCCCCGCTGCGGGGGCTTTACATGTAATTGCGTGGGGATAGGAGGGGTCACCGGCAGCCAGGAGGCTTGCCTGCCTTCCCGGGAGGTAGGGAGCGGCACCCGATTTTCGGGAGGCTCCCGGCCAAATCGGGAGGGTAGGCAAGTATGGATTGAAGCACGTGTTTGTAATGATGAGAACTTACTTGAGGACCAATAAGGATACAAACAGGCTATATAAAGGCAAATGGTGGGGTAAACCATTACTCTTTGAAAAAGCCTCCGTGGTGGCGAAACATGTCAGAGAATATACCCCATATATGCTAACATCCTGAAGGACTGACCTGCTGAATTAAGCATTTGTCACGCTGTTTTGGATTTCCATTGTGCCAGCTGCTAAAGAGACTCCTGCACTGCTTGCTAACTGGTTTATATATTGGCTACTTGATACGGACATCATTTACTCATCTATGGTCAGCCGCAAGTGAGCGGCTACCTCGACTGCTAGACCGCATGACTGTGCGCACGCAGCAGCCGTAGCGTGCAGTAGGAGCGCTGGGACCTGTGATCTCATGCAGGTCCAGGTAAGACAATAACAGCGGCTGACTCACCACACAGAGAGGCATTTCTTAGTTAACCTTGGAAACAGGATAGATATAGCCTTAGCAGGATTTTCAGCTGCAAGTGCGGCCAACGGTAATCATACTGAATCTGACGGTCTGACCACGCTAATACCTCTTTCACACTGAACTTTTCATTTGACTGCTGGGTTGTTTTGCCGGCTCTATCCTGAACCCCCTTTCATACCCCTTTTGCACGGAAAGGAAAATGACCAGGAAAAGCACTTTTACCCGGTAATTTGCAGATCAACACAGGTTTTTTTCTGTGTGAAAGGGTCAACACACAGAAAAAAACCTGTGTTGATCTGCAAATTACCGAGTAAAAGTGCTTTACCCGGTAATTTGCCTTTCTGTGTGAAAGGGGTACAAGTTAGTATTTGGTGGAAGGCATCTCATTTAAGTGCAGTTCTTTTTTTATGTAATGAGAAAATGTGTGGAAAAGCTTTTGCCTGAAAAAATGTAATTACTCTACACAAATATTGTTAATGTAATTATTGGTTTTAAATATTCATACATTGTTTAATTACTTTCTGTAATACATGTAACACATTTGTACACTATGTTAGCTTTGATCTTAAGCCCATCTTTCTCACTGCTCCAAATAACACATACAAATTTCCTTAAATACTTTTAGCTGGACACGGCTATCAGCCAATTTTTTTCACTAAGCCTCTCTGTTTGCCATTCCAGATGTATCCAGAAAGAGGCCTGATCAAAGAAGACAGCTCGGCAATTTAGTCTCACACAGTCAGCTGCGAAAAGGAAGTACTCCCAGGGAAATGTTTGCAGATTACTGTCAAGAGGCTTTGATGAGACCAGTTAAAACTAGTTACACTGTTGTTCTTAATGCAGTTGTTTTTTTGTTTTGCCCTGGGGACTATTCTTTGTTTGTTTAAAAAGCACAAATACAATCATTGTAAAAAGTGTAGTGGGAAACTTGCAAAAGCATGTGTGTCATGAGGTTTCCTCAGTAAATGCTGATACAGTTCAGAAAATCATGTTACAGGCATAACAGCAGAATGGATTAAAGCAAACCAGCCACTGTTTTTATAGGTAAACAATGGTGGATTATGCAATATGATCTTTCTGTTCAAAAGGGTCAATTGCCCTTGGACCTCCTTTCAAACTTGGACTGGATCCTTATTAAATGGTTTGTTCTGATAGGGCTTCCGTAGCCTACAGAAAGCATATACCAGGAGTATAAGGAAAGAAGTAGGGTATTTCCTTACAGCCATTTTGGTATGCTTGACTGATATCAGAAATATAATCCAACAATGACTGCCAAAGGGGCTTATTTATAATATTTAGTGTTGTATGCAAATTATGAATGCTTTGCTCCTTTATTGACAACACTTAATGTTTCTTAATATGAGATGCCAATATCAGCATAGTACTATAGGTATGGTTTCAAACCGTACTTGTCAACTCTCCCTGAAGCACCTGGAGAGCCCGAATTTGGGAGATCACCCGACCTCCCAACAGAGTTGGCTTGTTTCCTGGTACCACACCACTTCCTGACAGAAGTGGGCGGCTGGGAGTTGGATGATGCGATTCTCTCTTTGAATTGCACCATTATAGCTTCGCCCCTGCTGTAAAATACTGTGAATCGTGGTTTTGAAAGTGGGGGCGAGGCCGCGATGACAAGAATTGAATAGGGTTGTTCCCTCCGTGAGGGTTTTTTGAAAGTCAGTAAGTATGTATCAAACATCTTGTAATTTATACAGGGTGTTTCACTCGCTATTGGCCCCAAAGTTTTTCTTATAGCTTTTTAAAGTAATTCACATAAGTTAGTGAATGACACAGACATACCTTGGTCTATGAGAAACATGAGGAAGTCATAGCAATCGTTGAAAGTGTTCGCCATTAGCATCCAGGCCAGCTTGAACACGTCACTCCATGTTATGGAAGGTTTTAATCAACATATTGAGAGTCACAGTCTCAATTTCCTGCTGAATGTTTTCTCTCAACACAGACACAATGAATGTGGATGCCTCAGTACACAACACCACTGTCAGAAGCAGTAATACCTACTGACTAGCAGTGTCTCCAGGCATGGGGCTGCAGCACAGTCCAAATTTCAAATAGGGGAACCTCACCAACTGCCATCCTCACTGTCATCCTCACTGGCAGTTGGTGTGGCTCCCCTATTTGAATTTTGGACTGTGCTGCTGACTAGGGAGAACAGCTGGCCTTCACTTTGCGCATGTGTGATCAGCTGGCCTGGATGCTAATGGCGAACACTTTCAACACTTGCTATGACTTCCTCATGTTTCTCATAGACCAAGGTATGTCTGTCACATTTCACTAAATTACGTCAATTACTTTAAAAGGTATGAGGAAAACTTTGGGGCCAATAGCTAGTGAAACACCCTGTATATATAAAATGGAAGTATATGTGATGTAAAATATCCTAAAATGTATTTATTTGATGTTTTGTAATGATGAAATAACCTTAGTCTTCATTAATGGCTATTAAAAGGGCATACAAGTTAAATTCCTTTTTAAAGGAAATTTCAAAATGATTTGGTTGATAAAATAATCTTACAAAGTCTCAAGTGACTACAGCATCTTCTGAATGATAAAATGCTATAATTTTGATACTTCCCTGTTTCTCAAATCTGCCTGTTTGTCACACAGATGCAGATATTGCAGCACAGGACAATTGTGCTGCCTGGCCCTATGCCTAAGCAAGTAGGATCTTGCTTCGAATTGTGATTGTACCATCTGCATGGGAATATACTGTATGTGTGTGTATATATATATATATATATATATATATATATTTTCTAAATCATCACTGGTTTATGGTCGATGTCAAATAGTTTTACCATCGATGACAGAGAGCCAATGGTTCATTGCCATTGATGCACGAGTAGGAGCCGATTTTTTTCCCTGGACGGGATGGAGCTTAACCTGCCCCCTGGTGGCCACTAAGCCAGGTCCCCTTTTTTGATTGGCCAGTGGCCTCCATTCGCCACCTCAGCCGTGGCCATTGAGGGGTGCAAACCATCGATGGTTCACCATAGATGGTTTGTGTGCCATCAATGGTAACCACCGATGGACCCCCCTCCGATGGCCATCCCTAATAAATATATATATATATATATACACACACGTTATAACATTATTTTAGAGAGCGTACATATTTTGAGCCTGAGAGTACCGATTTACAATTAACAATCACTTGCTGGGTCAAAGTCAGCAGATCCATGGTAAAGATTTGATTAGTCTGTAATGATCAGATAATAGAGAGGGAGTCAGTTACCAGCGTTATAGAGTCAGGAAAAGGTTAATGGTCAGTGCAGGCAGAAGGAAGTAGAGCAAAATTATTTATGCTGAAATAAGTACATGGGTAATTAAGCAAATATTTATTCAAGGACAAGTTAGTATGGTGCATAGGTCACAATATAAGAAGTAGCAAGGTTAGATTGTAGCTATATTCGCCTAATCATACACTAATGAAACAGCAAGTTGCTGGGCTGAAATAGTCCAATATTTCCTCTGATTGGTCACTGAATAGAAACATGTGAAGCTTAAAGACAGAGTCGTAATTAGGGTGGTGCGATCTGTGCCATGGGACAGGGCACCGCAGGACAGGGGGCGCTGTTCGGGCCTGTCAATTTTCTGTTTATTATCATTCTCACTTTTAGCTTGCTCTTCTGTTACCCCAGCATCTCCTGGCCTCCCCTATCTCTTCCGTGGCCCTTCCCTATGAGGCCATGGCCCTTTTTCGGGTGCGCATCTTATGTCCCTATTTGAAAAAATGGGAAAGGAGGAGGCTCCAATGCCCTTTCTGGCACAGGGCACCAAAAAGTCTAGTTACGGCTGATTGATGATTTGCAGTAAAGTAGGCACATACTGTATGCAGTGGCTCTGAATATGTGCGGAAATACATTATTATATACCATGCTTTTTGTTTTGGTATTTACATCTATGTTGCTATCAACTCAGCATTAGCTCCAGAGTATTTTGAAATGTTTGGGAATAGTCTTTCAAGAACTGTGGGTAAACAATATTTGTCTCATTCAACAGGCCAGCAGCACATAATCCAGGGACTGCGGCCCAGCAGGTTTAGCTCCTGACAGTTTTTTTCAATAATTGCTTTAACAAAATTAGTATGTCCAGATATTTATCCTAAAATATAATCAGCTACTTATTACAGGTACGGTATGCAGTAGGTATTGAACATAGGTATCTATAATATTTTTCTGTGCATACTATTAGAGAATGTTATTTACTTATACTATAGTGGTTACCTACAATTATAGGTACTACAGTAACTGACTTCAGCATCATTTAGTAAGTGATTTTGTATATCCTCCACCCTCCAACATGACCCCTTCCATCAGGTTCACAAGACTCTGCTCCTGGCCTTCTCATCTAATTTATGATTGCCGTCACCTGTGTTGAACTAGTTAATTGTTACTACACAGGTGACTGCAATAATAAACAGGGAAGTCCATTAGCAGAGCATTTTGTACCTAATGGAACGGGTCATGTTGAAGGGTCTAAGGATACTGCCTTTGAACCTCTATATACCCCTGCCTATACCTTCTAATATCCTGCCTATAAACCTCTAAGGATGACGCTAATTTGCGTACGCAGTCATACAGTAAATAAAGACTCCAGACCTAGAACATGTGGTTCAAAAGCACAAAGTATTATTCAAGTAAAAGTACAGCAGTTACACGCTATGATCCTCATATAATCTTAGCGCAAAGAGATTATAGAGACCCAAGTACAATTATACATATGCAGCGCTCTCTGGTCCAGATGTTGCATCAGCAAGAAACCCCTCGTCAATCAGCATTCAGCACAAAGACTAGGAACCCAGGGTCAGAGCACACATATTTATACCCCCCAGAAATAAACAACACAATAGAGAAGTTTGTTGCTAATACCATTGGTCCTAAAGGAGAGGGCATATGTTACAAGGCATTTAACAGGTTGATTCAAATAGACACAACCCAGCCTCTAACAACTGGGGGTCTCTGGTTTCCTGCCTCATACATCATCCTAACAGTTGTTCATATAATGTACATTTTGTTGCTTGAAGTCTCTGCGGTCCACAAGTTGAGAATGCATGATGCGATCTCCACACCGATGGTACCGGAATACTGTTGAAAGAGTACGCATCAGTACAATACCAATCACGGCTTACTTATCATGTATAAAACCTTAGTTACCAAATAATCTTTATTTCACAGCATCTATGCTAAATGAACAAACTTAAATCTTATACTTTAAAGCTTATTAAACCTTTTATGTGAATATGTAATGTGTAAGTATGCGGGGTGTGATGTAAAGACACTAGTTAACTTGGGGCAGATGCGTGCGCATAAAGCTAATAAACAGCATTTTCATACAGGATCTTATGCATTCGCTAATATGTGACTAGTTAACAGCGCAATTGTGAGTATTAATGTGTGTATGAGAAATGGTGCACTTAAATCTCACTTAAACTAAGTGAACACCTAGCAGTGTGGAATGCTGAGCATTATAGTTCCACATGCCCCCCTCTCTCAGCAGCCCCCACCCTTCCCAGGCTCAAAAGTACAGTCCTTTGTTCTCCCAGGTTCTTGTGTAAATGCAAATTAGCACAGCTACAAGACCCAAACCTCAGATAATACTCTTGGCTTTGAAGGTATTTTATTGTAGGAAGCCTGCTAATGTAAGGTGCTATAAACGACCCTCTTGCTGTATTCGAGCAGGGCCACCTGGAGTGAGAGCAGATGTTATGTCCAGGAAGCTTGTCTACACAGGCTAGTTGTCACGTGGCCATTTACGGGAATTATAATAATGTACACTTTATCCAGAGCACCCAAACTACGTAAAGTCATGAAATGCGCTTTTGATGAATCGCCATAACTTATGGCGATGGTCACAGATGCAATCGCATTATGCTAATAGTAATATTGCCACATGTACTAAAGTGTGAGTTTATCTAAAATGGCGCTTAGGCGGCCATTCGCAAAATGGCGTCTTGCGATCTCATTTCCAAGATGGCGTCTTGCGGCCAGTCGCAAGATGGTGTCGCTGCGATTCAATTTTAAACTGATCTTGTCTCAGCCAATAATCCAGCTTCGACAGGTCTGATAACATATCCTCATTATGCATTTCTGTTTCAAAGACCCTTTTCCTCTGGTGGCAGCATACAATATTTCACTTTGTGCTGACAAGAAAAGCTTTGTGGTGTTGGCATTAGAGATGAATGAAGCAATATGGCAAATTTACAGTATTAAAGAAAATCAATGTTTCCCAGACTATAAATGACAGCTACAACTCCCAGAAGCCCATGCACAAATCACATGGTATTATTGCACCAATCAGTGAGTAGCAAATACTGAGCTGGTCACTTGAGTCAGATATGTGGAGGGAATTGGCGGAACAGCACCGTATGCTGCAGCAAGACCAAGGATTGAAGTCCGTAAGGCAGTATTTAGCAAGGCAGGTAAGTGTGTATTTTAGTCTCTATGCCCTTATTGCAATCATTTCAATTATTGTGGTTTTATGTTTTGTCATGTCCAGGTACTGTAAGGTGGGTCATGGATACACCATGTTGGTGATTTTTAGGGCTGCTTCTCTAGATAGGACTTCATTCTGCATTTATGTAGTGTTTTTGCCTACTGCCATTGCCTCTACATTAGTAGTGATGGCATTACATAGTACTGGATCTATAATCCTAGACATTACCTGTGCTTATGTAACGTTTTTTATAGATATAGTTCTGCTAATGAAAATAGATGATGAGAAAAGATTAAAAAAAAATTCTACATAACTAAGGGCCCTATTTACCACAATTCACATTTAAAATTCTGTCCCTACGAATCCCCTCTGCATACTTCTCACTGTAATTTTCGCTAAAAATACAGTGAAAGTGTTTCCGTTGCTGTTGCCTATCTTCCTCCTGGCTCTCTGGAGCTGGTGCCCGGCTGCCTTCTCTCCTGTCCCTGCTGTATCTGCCCCGGCTTCTCCTGCTGCTGCCCCCCTCCTGCCTCCTCTGTCCCTGCTGCCCCCCAGCCGACACCGCTGCTGCCCCCCACTGGTGTCCGCAGGCACCAACGCCGCTGCCCCACCTCCAACGGCACCCGCTGCCCCCCTGTGTTAAACACTTCCCAGCACCAGTAACCTCGTCTTCTGAACAGCAGATCAGCTGACACCGCAATCAGCTGAGGTGCAGGAAAGTGCCAGCATCCCTAGATTGTAAGCTCCTAGGAGCAGGGTCCTCCTCCCCACTGTCTCACAGCCTTCTTCTCTAGCACTTCTATGACAGCCTTCACCTTCAGAGCTTTGTGTATATTGTGTATAGAGAATTGTGTTGCTAACTATTACTTGTGTTCTGTTTATATTTTGGTTATTGTATTGTAATGTAATGTTCTGTGTACCCTTTACTGTATGTACGGCGCTGCGGACCACTTGTGGCGCCCTACAAATAAAATGTAATAATAATAATAATAATCTCTGCTGATTGCAGCATCAGCTGATCCGCCGATCAGAGGAGGTCACCGCTCAGCTCCCCGGTGCAGGTAAGTGTTGCTATCCTCTTTTTTTACAACGGGGGAGCGGTGTTGGTGGGCACCACATTAGTGGACATTTGGAAATCGTGAGCAATGGTATGCAGGATATTCATTTCGCTTGCACGGGGGTGTCCAATCACTTTTGTCTACATAATGTAGACAAAAGTAGGAGAAGCTTGGTAGGAGAACTCGTGTCATAGGCATGCACAACAGCTCCATTCCGTCCCTTATACTGCATGTTGTGGCTGCAGGTCTAGTAAAATTGTATTATATACTATTGCTATTGTGCATGATTTGAGCTGCTGGTTGGGGATAGGGGTTTACGTGTAACTGGAAACCCCTGCTGCATTTGCCTATGTTTATCTTGTCTGAATATACTGTACGAGTAAGGGTGTCTGCTTCAATAAATTGTGCTGACACAAACAGGAAGTCACTTAAAGGATAGAAGGAGGAAAATGCCAGCTCAGAATGGTTTTACTATTTTTTATCAAATTTGTGGCGAAATCTAAAGTCAAAAACAAAACACCAGACAGGTTTCAAAAAGACCAGAACCAGCACCAATACTCAAGTATAGATTTGAAAATAAAAAACAAAAACAGACCACAGTGTGGCTCACTCATCACTATTTAAAGAACATTATTGGAAGGCTTTGTCAGCGTAGAGCACATATACTGTATACTTTTTATTATGTTGAATATACTATGGGACTGATGTAGAATTGAACATACGCCAGTTTGTAGTGTCATCTTACAATTGTGAGTTGAATGGAAAGATGGTGTACAGGTGGAGGACTCTTTAGTGTGTATATTCTGCAAGCCGTAAAGAAGAACAAAAACAACTGCGCTCAGTAAAAGTGTGCTGTGCTGTACAACCTTCCATTCATCAACACACAATAAAATCATATATTCTGGTCTATGTACTAAGCCTTGGAGAGAGATAAAGTGGACGAAAATAAAGTACCAACCAATCAGCTCCTGACTGTCACTTTACAGGCTGTGTTTGCAAAATGACATTTGGAGGTGATTGGTTGGTACTTTAACTCCATCGACTTTATCTCTCTCCAAAGTTTAATACATAGGCCCCATTGTCTCTGCAGTATTAGTTTTAGGCCAGCTCAAGAGCTTTAGCACCTTTTCACTCGCAAAAAAATTGTAAATGAGTTATTTTAAAGCTCTCAAGATGTACGGTTACTTTGTGAATCATGACCAGCAATAGAGGGTGAAGGGTTAAAAATGACACTATAAGCCACACCAGCAGATAAAAGAACATAGCTCTGGGTTTGCTACTCCGCCCAAAGTATCTCAACCTTTCTAATATGATTAGCAGTGTGGAGAAATGTAAGCCATCTGGAAGGAAGGATAGCAGTATGCTATTTAGCAGGTGCTACCCAGTCAGAGTTGAAAAGAATGAAAATCATAGGAAACGGTAGTGACCCAGTCGCAAGCTACCAAGATGAAAGGAGCCCTTTTGGATTAGACTAGATTTAGGGAATAAAAGGATTACATGGAGACAAAAGGTAGATTTATTGGGTTTATGTGACCAGTGCAGTGTGGGATGATGGGATGTTGGAAATTAGAATAAGAGATGAAAGCTCAATAAAGAAAAATACAAATGAAGGAGGTATTAAACTATCCAGCAAAGCAGCACATCTCGCAAAGATTTCATTAATTGAAAATGCTAAAAAAAGAGGAAGAAAAGCAAACAAGAGGGATGAAAACAATGTCCTACTGAGAGTTTTCAATCTAGTGTGCTCTGCTGAGGACAACCGTTGTTTGACATCTCTTCCTGTAGGAATGTATTTGTACATGAATCCTGCCCAATGATCATTTATCACAGGGTGATACTGCTAAATACAGACTGCCCTTTTGCCACGTATTATTTTTATCATGATTAGAATTAGATATAGTTTAAACAGTTCACGCATGTGCGCTTAAGGGGCACATCCACTAGCAGACAAAAAAACGACTGCACGATTACGACATTGTAATCGTGCAGTTGTTTCACAGTCTGTGCTGTGCCTAAAATGAACGTTCAGTCGGTTCAGTGTAGGCACATCAATCATTACCCTAACCTGCTCAACCTGACGTTATCGTCAGATTGTACTGCATGTTCGGCCGATGATTGATGTCGGAAACGACCAGCGGGATTGCGCATTGCTGGTCGTTTCTGACATTAATGTGCACGATACATGCATGATTCAGGTGCGATTAGAAGATAATGATATCGTTCTTGTTCAGTCGCACATAGAAATCCGCAAATGGATGTGCGCCCTTACACTGCACGACAGTGTAAACTTTAACCAACAGTATTAAACAAATATAAGCAGCGCATGAAGTCTCCAAGAGATAATAGGTATTTCAATGGTACTTCTTAGAATTTTATTTGAAAAAGTTTAATATCTGAATGCAAATACAGATATATACAATAAAGCAGGGGTCTTCAAACTTGGCCCTCCAGATGCTGTGGAACTACACATCCCAGCATGCACTGCACATAGGTTTAGCATGCTGTTATATCAAAAAGGTGGCAATGCATGCTGGGATGTGTAGTTCCACAGCAGCTGGAGGGCCAAGTTTGAAGACCCCTGCAATAAAGCACATACACATGCATAGAACATATATGCTGACTCCTCCAATCACATGGATAATTAATAAAATAAACAATCCCGTATGATATATTTATCACAGTATTACACAGATGTTTCTTTTCTCAGGTAAACACTAGTTATTATATTGACATAATGTATCATGTTAGAAAATAATGATATACTTTCGTTCTCCCACAGAAAAGAGAAGAGGCACTAATGATGTTAAAAAGTTCCAGGTAAGGAGTAACTCCCTGTGTTACTTTATTATGGTGAATCTTGTATAAATTGATGGCAATAGAAGGCCACTCCTCAGTCAAATGATATGCATATATTGTTAATAGATTGGAACCAATACTAGATAAAGCAAACCATTGTTGTTTAAATTCCTAGCCTGGCATCTGGGGTTTAAATTTTCAAATGCCAGATGCTTTTGGGGAGAGGTAGAAATGTATCTTCCTGATTATTATCTTTAAATGATAAGTGGATAACCGCTCAGATTACCAGAGCTAACTACTAGGTCCCATAGTCACAGGGAAAGGGGTGCAGCTATAACACAGCTGTGCATCCAGTATTAGAACGACTGCAGCGCCCGGCAATCACATTCAGTTGCTGAGTCTGGTTAATTAAGAGCGGAATAGATGCAATGCGGAGACAGGTTCTAACGCGTTTTGCCACCCCCACATGACTTTATCAAAGGTTCACCAACAGTAATTGGCAGTGAAAGTGCCAGTGAAAGGAATCGTAGGACAGCTGCTTTTTGGAGCAGCTGTATCGTAACCGGCGAAATGGTGACTTGGTCTGGATTTTAACTATCCCCTGGAAGAAATTCACAACAAGTTAGAAACGTAATTATCGGAGGTCAATACGCCCCTGATAATGAATAAGCCCTTATGTGCTTGAATTTGAGCTTAATATAAGGTATAAACAACTCTCTTAATATAAGGTGCAACCAACTCTTTCCATCAGAATGTGCAAAATTATGTTCTTCAGCTGTTTATACCAATCACCACTATGGTGGGCTAAGTCATGAAATTATACCTAGAAATCCGTGCAATACTGACATATTAGCCACAAGGCAAGGCATAACTAAACAGCATTTGAACTAAAAGACTAGCAGACTTCTATATGACCACATATATTATTAACAAATGCATAAAGAAATTGTAGCTGAAAATATGTATACATACTGTATTTAGATATACTCTTTTTGGGTGCCGCGACCCTGTTGACCCAAAGGTCAGTGAATTTATCACAGATTCTATGTGTTAACACCCGTTAACATGTTAATTTAATGGGTTTTAAACAGGGGCTTGTGTGAAAATGGGTCTGGAATTGAGTAGCCCGAGGCTACCACTCTTTTTCACACCCGTTTTCACCTCTGTTAAACTAACGGGGATAATTGAATTTGGTCCATATTTGTATTTTTTCAAATAAGACAGCTTCATTAGTTTACTCTTGGCAGAAATTAATGAAGGTGTCACCCAAATGCAACCAATCAGAATGTAGCTATCACTTTAAAGAATGGACTAAATTAATGATGGCTGTAATCTGATTTGTTGCTATGGGCAATACCTCCCACTTGTCCTTTTTGGAAGACTTTATAAAAGTTCCCGTTTAATTGTCATTTCTAAAATGCTCTACACTGCACCTCTCAATAAGTAGCAATCTTACTAAGCTCAGCAACATAATGCACCAGGCAGCGTAGACAGAAAGCTATGACATTTTCATAAAATGACCACCCCTGATTTGGCTACAATAGTTCTTAGGTAGACTGTACTTTACTTCAAGTAAAGCAGTGTCCTGCCAGGTTTATAAAGGAATCTATCAGACCATCAATATCCATTAACCATCATGTGTACACTGTAGACTTGTGAATAATACACTGTACAGCTGATAACTGTAGTACTATATACTAAAAATCCTTTTTCAGATCTAATTACCAAAATTAAAATAAAATAAACTTAGCAACAACTTTTAATAAAAATATCCTACTTTATATCTTTTAACCCTTATCCATAAAGCTTTTGTGTTTAAGGTATTTTTTGAGATTCATTCACTCTTTTTTATAGATATATTGTGGAGACATCACAGCCTTTCTTTGTAAGTCATTACCATCCCTCACCTGGTTTTTCAGGTTTAAGATGTATTATTTCATCTCCCCTAATTAACTAGTCATGTCTTTGATCTAGAATACCAATTAGCTATTTTGAAAGCTGTTTGTAATATAAACAATTGACTCCTACAATATTTTATAGAGGAAAACATATGAAATGTATCTATCTTGGTCACACGAGAAATGTTCCAGCAAGTACCTCCTTGGCCTTATAAAGTTTAGTTTTGTACTGAATGTGGTGTTAAAATTTCCATAGATGTGCTAGAAACTGTGGAACCAAATCATGAGTGATCCTTTTAAAAATACCACAGCTCTCCTTCTCCGCTGCCCGTTGCATTATGTTTCTGAGCTTGGCAAGTGTGTTACTTATTTACAAGGTGCAATGTTTAGTACGACATAAAATCAGTTCCCTCGGGCCTTATGAATATCCAAATGGAAAGATTACGGGAAGAGGACATTAGTCCTTGTTATAATTAAAATGGGGCTAGGCACATCAAAACTGCATAACGTTCAAAACAAAATTAATTATCTCCACCATAAAATATGTGTTTAACCACGTAAACACTTGGATTTGCAGCCAAGAATGTGACAAAAGTAGTATAGTAAATATTTAATATAAAACATGCTGGTCACTTTACAACATATTATCTATCATGCCTAAATATAATTAATCTGTCTTGTTCTAACAATAAAGTGTCAGATTAGCATGTAGCATCATACATGGCACAAAAAACTGGCAGCCAATGGAAGCATTAGTTCAAAAGACTGCCATCTAAATACACACTGTATGAGATATCTCTTGTACAGCTGACAAACGATATATAATTCAGAGCATAAGTTAAGGTGTACACATGATCCATCTGTGAATGATGTTGTCACAGATATATTGTGTCAGCCATGCAGCATAGCAAATGCATCTTGCACATCTGCCTGTGTGTACGACCCGTTAAAATGTCAACAGGAACCGCCGACAATGACATCACAAATGGGCAGTTGTGATGTCATTGTCGGTGGTTCCTGTGTGTCGTAATTTCTGGCCAGACATATCGATTGGCCAATTAGTAAGTGTGTATGATTACCAAATCAGTTGACAGGATGGTCAGCCGGCCACTAGGTCTACCAGGTATGTACCCCACATAGAAAAATCTATCAAATTTGGTTCAAATGTTAATATTATTGTTTTTTTTCTCAACATTATTTAGCAAACCACTGGGGAAGATGCATCTGTTTGAAATTGGTCTGTTTTTGGTTTTTTACTAAAATGTATTTCTGTTTTGAATGACATAGCTTTTATTTTGTCTCTTGGCAAATGCCCGTTTTACCCATTTATTAAAAGTACCATGAGTGCAGAATTGATGTTTTTGCAATAGCAAATACTACTACATTATACTAAAAATATTACTCATACAATAGAATTTATTTTACAGCTCTGGGGTATAATGAGATACTGTACAAGAGTTAATTAACTCAAATATTGATTTCAGTGGATGTTTCCAGCTAATTTTTCAGACAAATTTAGGCTTGACCTCATAAGTACTGTATTGATGTCAAGATACAGATGTTTTTTACAGAACGCTATGCCTGGTGGTTCAATGAAAACTAAACCTTTTAGAACTTGCATTACTGTTTACTTTGCCAGCTTTTTGTTTTTCTTGTATATTGAAGAATGGTACTAGCACAATAAATAATCAATTGCTTTGCTCATTGCATATGCCAATGTCTTCATGAAAATCTGACATGTTGGTGACATTCATCTTTTGTGCAATTGATTGGTTAGCAACTTCATTGTATGCCTTGCATTTACTTGCCTTTATCATTGAAAGCATGACCATTTAACAAGATAAATCAGTATAAAGCAAAGCTCTCAGTCAGCAAAATCTGTAATGCTAGAATTAACACAAAAACATGAGTAGATGCTAGGTGTTTACAGTATATAGGTATTAACAGTATGTTTTGTAGTTAATTCTGACTTACACTGGTAAGAGAGTATATTTTAGGGATGCGTTCAGAATCCTGGTGGCGGCATCCCGACCGTAACTCAAAGGAAAGTAGCGGGGTTGGGGGCATGCCTCTGAGTATGGGGAGCATGTCTTTATCACTGATGGACACCTTGGATGTGTCATGTGACCAGGAAGTGTACTGCAATGTTTAGAGGTTGAATCTCAGTCAGCAGCAAGAGAAGACACAGTGATGCAGGTAGGAGAATCAATGGACACTGACACTTAATCTAGTGAGGGGAGAATTACAGTGAGTAGGGGGAGTAAAGAGACAGTGGTTCCACAATGACAGTGGTTTCACATTTTGGAACACTTGGTGAATTGGTGCCCAACAATAGAGGCACAGGTTGTTTCTGAAAAGATTTTTCTGTTCTGGAAAGTTAATTTGGAGCAATTGTAAATATACACAATTGCTGGCACCTTCCGTGTGCAAAACTTACCACTTCCTATGGGTAAGAAACCTGGGAGGTGATTCCCTCACCTCCAATTCTAAACATGCACAATAAGAAAATGGAAACGTGCCCACTAGCACTGGTTGTAAACGTGATCAAAAATTTTTTTTTTTTTTAAAACAATCACATTCATTGGTATCCGATTACATCCATTCTTTCAACAGTTAGATATAAATACACAATGCTCCTCCATGGATATATTTAACAATGCTCTTGGCTCCCCTTAAATCCTTTAGGCTTCCTACATATGCAAAGCAGCTCCAAAGTCTTGCATGCATATCATCTCATGAAAAAGAATGACAAATATATACAGTATATTGTAACACTATTTAATAAATACCTATACCATTTGCTATTTTTGCCTTAAAAAAGACTCCAGGGTAAGTCAAAATGCGTTGGCACAGCACAGGGTGAGACAAATGAGGAATGCAGAAGCATTTATTGGCTGGTTCCAAGAGAGCACCCGGAACTACTTCGGTACATTCAACATTAAGGGGTCTATTTGCTAAGCAGTGTTTGGAGACAGAGTGAAAAGTGATAAGAAAGTGACTGTCACAATTGGTGCCTGGGAGTTACCTGAGCCGCCTCCGGAGACGGTCTCTCACTCGCCTTGCTGCCGTGGGGTTGTAGAACACAGTTAGTCTTGTTCTTCAGATAGCATTAGGGAGCATTTCTCGGCTCTGGTATACTGGCCATTTCCTCAGAGGTAAAAGCTCCCATTCTCATCACTTACTATCACCCCTCGCTATAAGACCAAGTGATGAGAATGGGAGCTTTTACCTCTGAGGAAACGGCCAGTATACTAGAGCCGAGAAACGCTCCCTATTGCTATCTGAAGAACAAGACTAACTGTGTTCTACAACCCCACGGCAGCAAGGCGAGTTAGAGACCGTCTCCGGAGGCTGCCCCCACATGCACGATCCAGGACAAGCACATGCTGACTCCATACCACGGCTGCCTATTCACCTGAATCCAGGCAATCCCCGGTCAGCTTTGCCATTCAGTGGGACATTGTTTATTCAAAGAGCGGCACACTTTCATCCTAGCCGCTCCGCCTACAAGCTACGGCACCACCACGAGCTGCACTGCCCGTCTACCCACTAAGGTGTTTTAGTCCCGGCCTGGATCTACAAACAGATACACAGCCAACTGTCCTCTACCACCAGGTACCGAAGGATCTTTCTTCAACCAGTGAGTAAGCTAGCACAACCCCTCACTGTTTGGTTGTGACAGCTCCATTTTTTTAGCACAGTTTATGAGACACGTGAGACATCTACGATCCAAACTGAGTCGCTATTGTCTCCAATTCTTTGTTACTTCACAAGTTATGAAGACTGACTTTGTTTGATACCTTCTTACTCAGGGACCTATATTATGAACATCATATATATTTATATATATTTTTATACACTTAGTTGTTGATTTTATCAACCTTTGATTTGCATTTATTTGATCATTTTATTTGCTGATTCATACAAGATGTACATCTATTTATACATATTTTTTCAACCTACTGAGGTATTTATGATATTGAGACAATAAATGTGCTTTATATGTGTACTGTAGTTACCAACCAACTAGCACTCCTACAACTGTTCTGTCCTTTTTCTACAGATCCACAGAGCAGCTGGCAGAGATAAGCCTCAAGCCAAAAGGTAAAAACTAGCCAGGGTTGTGACAGTGATAAGGTGCCAGCCAATCAGCTCCCAACTGTCATCTCACAGGCTGTGTTTGAAAAATGACAGTTGGGAGCTGATTGGCTGGCACCTTATCACTTTCTTATCACTTTTCACTCTCTCCTCTAACACTACTTAGTAAATAGACCCCTAAGCCTTTAAGAACTGTCATTCCCCTATCACACTGCCAGCAATACCCCGAGTTATTTCATGTGAATGCTCAGCAACCTGGGTTATTGTGCAGTGTGAAAGGACTCTTGGCCTGATTCAGACCCGCTCGCGAGCGCTGAGCGCTCGCAAGCGGGTCGATGGTGCCCTAGTGCGCATGCGCACGACGGAGGGAGCTGTGTCGTGCGCATGCGCAAGACCCGAATAGCGCCGGCCAAGCCGTCGCTATGGGTCTCGCACCAAAGGGAGCGTGCTGTCGATGGTGAGTGACAGCACGCCCCCTTTGGTGGGCGTGCCGGGGGCGTGGCTGCCCAGACGGAGGCGTTCCCATGGGAACGCCTACCGTCTGGGTCCGGCCCCACTGACATCACTAGTGATGTCAGTGGGAGTGCTTTTGGCTCTGATAGAGCCAAAAGCACTCTTGGGCTTGTGGCAGCGAGACCCTACCGCAGGGTCTCGTCGCAAGCCTGATGGTCGCGATGGTCTTGACCATCGCGACCATCTTTTTGGCCGCTCGCATAAGCTGTGGGTGGTCACCCACAGCTATGCGAGCGGCCAGGAGGCCGCTCCAATAACAGGTAGGAGGGCCCTGATTCAGAGCGAGCGCTCTTGTCAGAGCGTCCGGCTCTGAATCAGGCCCTCGGTTGACCCGGCATTTCAACACAGGTAAAGAACAGGGTTGAACATGGGTTCAATCCTGCTCGCAGTGCAGTGTGAATGGGTAACTCGGGTAGACGCGACCAGGGACCCGTTCACAGTATTAGGAAGAGTGGGCGCTTGGAGATTATCTCATCTCCAAGCGACAGCTTGGCACGTGATGGCGGTGATGTCATCAACTAAAAAATAAGTTGGGTCGTGCTGCCAGTCTGAAAGGGGTCTCAGTTTGGTCGCACCTGTGATGGACCTGTGTACAAAATCCCAGGTTTGACCTGACTTTGCAGTGTGAAAGGGGTGTTTCTCGCCAGTTCCGCATTTTAACACATTTTTCTTTTATAACACATTTTAACCCTTCACTGTTTGTTTATTATACATGTACTTCACTTTTTTATTTTCATTCTTTATATGCAGCAGTAGCTGCTCCTAACTATCTCTTTTACACTGCACTTTTCTTACTATGGCGGTGCCCTGGGGCAGCTTAGCTGGGCTAGTTTGGGTGGTCCTGCGCTCTGGAATTGAACCCCAGTATGTTAGGGACCTACCCTAAAGAGGTTACCTGGATATGGTGGGTAGGCCCATAACCTTGGCCATTATTATGCTAAAAACCTCTATTGATTGCAACATTTTATTGCATTTATATATTATCAGTAATTTGGAGTTGTGCACCTGATATTTGTCTGTTTCAAGATTTAAAAGCTACAATAGGAATGGAGAACTTGAAGTGTCCCATCACCCATCTCCCATCACCCGCAGCGGGGGGGATCTTTAGTGATGTGTGATATAGTTACATTCCTCCATCACCACCGCTTCCCATTATACACCTGCCATTTATTACACATCTGTTCCTTTGCCATCTCTTTTACTACATCCAACAGTTCAATCATTTAGCTCCTATCACCTCTTTCTTATTTCATTAATCTGCTGTCTCTCTACTTTCCATGTTTCAAAACTGCTCCTTGGCTAGAAAACAAGCAAGAAATGGAAATAATACAAAAACTAAAATCAAACTTAAAATACTGTTTTATGATGTTTATACATTGAATTGACATATAGGGCTCTATTTACTACAATTCGCATTGGTAATGCAGATTGTAGTGTGATATTGCCGACTGAAGTCGCATTGCGAATTCAGGCAATATCACAGGGATTTACTACAAATCCCTTGCAGGGACAGAGCTTGGAAGAAAGCTCTGTCCCTGCGAATCCCCTCCACACACTAGTCACGGTATTTTCGCAAAAAAATACAGTGACAAGTACCCCGCGCTGCTACCCTCCCGGCACTAAGCCCCGCCGCCAAGCCCTGCCCCGTGATCGCGAACACCCCACGAACCCCCCTCCCCCACCGTGGCCCCCCCCCCCTCTCCCTTAATTACATGATCCGGGCACCGGTGATGTCCTCCAGTCAGCTGACATCCCATCCTGCACTGGGACCCAGTCAGGTGACGACCAGGCCGCAGTGCAGCATGGGAGACCAGCTGACTGGAGGGAGGACATCACCGGAGCCACGAATTCCGGTCTCTAGAGTCAGGTAAGTTTGGGGGGATTTTTTACTTTTTTTTTTACTTTTTTTTACAGTGTATCAGCATGTGGTCTGTTTAGACCACACAGCTGATTTCTGGGGCCGGCTCCAGGCTCTGCTCTGCCCGTGAGAGCGGAGCAGGAGTCTGGTAACCGGGGAAGACCCTGGATAACGCCATCTCCAGGTGGCGTTATTATCACAGGGCTTTCCCCGATATTTTTTCACAATTTATTTTTAGTAACTTTGGCCAGATCGCATTTCCCATTACAATTATGGGAAATGCGATCTGATTACTAAAAATAAGTGATACTTAAGGGTTGGAGTCGAATTTTAAGAATTCTACTCCAATTGGCCTTTAGTAACTATAGGTGATACTAAAATAATGTGAAAAGGGTGTGAAAACACCCTTTTTCACTTTATTTTAGTAAAAATAATGTTAATAAATAAAGCCCTAATAGTGAGACCAAGACTTGTTATTTCAGCAGATACATTATATGGGGTGCGAGCAAAAATGAGTGAGCTTTTCCTGCCGGATAACCAGCATTACGTAAGTATGCGACTTTCTGATGGAAACTTGCTGCTAACTGAATCTCCCCCATAGTCTCTGTACCCAGTATACAATATACAGTAGTTGGCCATGCTGTACATAAAGTAGAGGCCCCATCATGTTCTTTACACAGTGAACCTTCATGATTGATAAATATTCAGTTTAGTCCCATGTAAAGTGACCAGTATACAATATATCCCTGTTATACTTGGCCAGTATACAGAATAGTCCACTGTGCTAAATTTGCCCTCAGGGGGGTCATTTAGAGTTGGATTTAAGGCCTTTTTTTAACTGAGTAAATGTGACTTATTATAGCCCTCATGCACATGAAATATGTACATCCCTGTGTCCTTAAAGTGCTTTATCTGTATCCCTGACTTGCGCATCCTTGAGTCTGAAGAGGCAGAATGGGGGAGGGAAGGTGCATGTAAGTGTAGGAAAGAGGGGTAATGTCCGGCCATGGAATGTAAACCCAAAATAAAGTATGTGTAGGGTTTATTGTGGGCTTCCATTCCAATGCCAGAGATTAACCCTCTTTCCTACACTTCCCTCCCCCATTCAGCCTCTCCAGACTCAAGGATGCGCTAGTCTGGGATAACAAAAACTCTTTTGGGAAGTTCCACTTTTTCCTTGGTGCAGGACTTAATCACCCATTGTGGTTATCACTGAAGTGCTGTCGGTCAGAATCTCTGCATGTACATACAGTCAGGTGCATAAATATTGGGACATTGACAGAATTTCCATATTTTGGCCTCTATTCACCACCACAATGGCTTTGAAATGAAACAAACAAGATGTGATTTAACTGCAGACTTTCAGATTTAATTTGAGGGTAATTACATCCAAATCAGGTGAACGGTGTAGGAATTACAGCGGTTTCTATATGTGCCTCCCACTTTTTAAGGGGCCAAAAGTAAAAGCTGGCATCGGGATTTTGACCGCCAGGATCCTGAGCGTCACCGGTTCCATTGACATCATATATATCTATATCCAACACATTGCCACACCTCTAAGATACTATACAGTGAGAAGATTATCTAAACTTAATTATATGTACAGGATAGCTCTGGGAGGCATTAAAGAGATTCTGAGTGAAAGAAAGCAGAACAATGGAAGTTTAGTAAATGTTGAGCTCGGAAAGCAGAGGTCATAGAATTTGCATAAAGTTCTATGGGCCTGATTCCGAGATTTATGCAATGCTGAAAATTTACAGAGATTGAGCGAATGTTACCCATTGCGCATGCGCTAAAGCCACACTGCCCATGAGCAGTGATTGCATTGCGATTACGCTTTCCCAGAGGATTCACTCTCAAGGCATGTGACAGGTAGTCAGCGTTTGTGGGAGGGTTTTGATTACAGAAACACAGGTGTGTCTGACCCTTTAAATGGTTTTCCATAGGTGTGCAAGGTGTGGCTGCCTGATGTGCGTTGATGTTATGATATTTATGCTGTTGTACTTCATCGGATTGATATGAGAAGGCAACAGTGGGTTTCCCTATGCTTGTGTAAGCTGTGGAAGACATTAGCATATTTTAGCAATTGTGATCTGTGAGAGATCAGTTTGCATTAACGTAGACAGGGTCGGACTGGCCCACCGGGGGGGCCAGGGAAATCACCTGTGGGCCCCACTGTATGGAAGACCCGCCCACTACCTTAGGGGGGAGAAGCCGCCGAGTCACTGTCAGGGGGCTCCGTAATGTATCCTCCACTAAATCGCCCTTTGCATTGCTCCTTTGATTAAGGAGCCTCTTAACCCAGCAGTCTGGAGGGGTCATTCAGACCCGGTTGCAAGCGCTGAGCACTCACAACTGGGTCGATGTTTCCCCACTGGGCATGCGCACGTTGTAGCCGCCTCCGACGTGCGCATGCGCGAGACCCGGCTAGCGACGGGTGCTCCATCGCTAGGGGTCTCGCACCAAAGGGGGCTAGCTGTCGATGGTGAGTGACAGCTCGCCCCATTTGGGAGGTGGGCAGGGGGCGTGGCTGGCCAAACGGAGGCGTTCCCAACGGAACGCTTGCCATTTGGAGGCGGCCCCACTGACATCAGCAATGATGTCAGTGGGGAACTTCCTGCTCGATCAGAGCAGGAGGCTCCCTGGGGCTTGCAAGTGCCGAGACCCAACCTTAGGGTCTCGTCACAAGCCCCGATGGTCAAGACCATCGCGACCATCACCCTGGTCGGTCGCAAGAGCTGTGGGTGGTAACCTACAGCTTAGCGATTGACCAAGAGGCAGTTCTACAAGATGCAAGTGGCTGCCCTCATTCAGAGCGACCACTTGCATCTAACGACCACCTCTGAATGAGATCCTGTGTCTTGACTGATGACACCTGCTAAGCCTGATACCTCCGTCCTCCCCGCACTCCAAGGCTCAGCTACTCCTCCCCGTCTTCACCCTCCCACACCCAGCTCCCCCTCCCTGGCCAGCAATGACTAGGGATGGACATCGATGGTCGATGTTTGCCGACCATCAATGTTTTTCTTGAGATGTTAGTGTTTTCACCATTCGATGGCAGCATTCCGATGTTTGCTGATATCAAATGGTAATCATTCAATGGTGTTCCGATGGTGGCTTCTTTTCTTGAAATACTATTTGCTATGCCTCCCCTGGCTGCTGTGTGCTGTGTCTCGGCATGTGATGATCTCCATGGCTCATGCTGCTGGGATCATTGGAGGCTGTCTCTCACTGACTCAGGCATGACCATCAGTCCCTCCCCTCTATGCTAGCACAGATTGGCTCTCTGAGACAGTGAGAACCAATTAGTGTTCAGCCCTGGTCCTGCAGCAGCACACACAAAACACACACACACATCCAGACTCCCAGTGTCAGCTGTGACAAAGCAGCAGCATGGGAAGTGACAATGTTTCTCTCTCTTCCTAGTCCTCGGTTCTGCCTGGCTGGCCTTAGCTTTTTTTTTTCTCCGGATCAGGGCCCCACCCCTAAGCCCTGCCCCCAATCCCACCCCTTAACTATTCATATCAATAATTTTTGCCATCAAATTCTTTTGATGCAATGATTGGTTACTATCGCAACGAAGCACTCCCATCCTATGATGTAGGCTTTCCATGTCCGTCCCTAGCGGTGACTACCAAGTCTAATACCTCCATCCTCCCCACACTCACAGGCTCAGCTCCTCCTCCTCCTCATCCTCTGTCACCTTTCCAGGCTTAGCTCCCACTTTCCCATCCGGCAGTGACTACCAAGCCCGATACCTCCGTCTTCCCCGGGACTCCCAGGCTCAGCTCCTCTCCTCCGTCCTCACCCTCCCAGGCTCAGCTCCCTTTCCCTGGTCTGTGGTGACTACCAAGCCTGATCCCTCAGTCCTCCCTGCACTCTAAGGGCGGAATTCAATTATTTTCATCCCCTATCGCGCCCGACGGAGCTGTTCTATTCTTGCTCCTGTCGGGCGCGATCAGCTGGCAAGCGCTACATTTCAGCTCGCAGCCCCTGGGGGATGAGAGCTGAAATGTGCGAAAAGTGACATGTTTGGGCGCCCAAACATCACTTTTCGCGATTGCGCCCAGCACTTTGGTTGGGTTTAGCTGCTTTACGCGGCTAAACCTGACCTCTATGGGCGCGATCAGCGTGAAAAGCTGGCACAATTACATAGCGGCCCGCGATCTCCTGTCACTTTAGACTGGAGATGCGGGCCGCAAAATCAATTGAATTCCGCCCTCAGACTCAGATCCTCCTCCCCCATCCTCCGACTCTCTATCCCTGGCCGGTGGTGACTACCAAGCTCGGGCAGAGAGAGGCCACCTGTCACCTAATATCATCGTGTACGGGCTGGAGCCAGGTACACTAAGACCGACAGAGGAGTCGCAGTGCATGCAGCCAGGGAAGCAACTTAGTGAATTTGGGAAGCGGCATCAACTCTGCCCGACTTCCCCTTTTGTGACCAGCTTCATATGGCCTGAGAAACCCCCTCCCCTCCAGGCACCACATACCCCTCCGTGTCCAGGTGCCTGGGCTGCCCCAGGTGTATACATGCCACATATAATGCACATTTTACATACTATATGCATTACATAATACATACATTATAATGCCTCTCCCTGTAATAATGCACACAGTACATACTACATACATCCATACATTACAGTGCCTGCTATAATGCACATTTTACATAGTACATGCTACACACACCCATACACTACACTCCCTCTCCCTGCAATAATACACATATTGGATGCTACATGCCAACCACACCTGTCCCTACAGCTGATATTAGTTTGTTCCTTTAATAAATTTGGGAACTTACAATGTGTCAAGAATTCACCAGATGTATTAATGCAAGATTCAATGTATTATTATTTTGCTTTCTTTTTTAAAAGTGTACGATCGCCTTCTAAAAGGCAGCCATTTGTGAGCCAACTCAGTATTCATTACAATGCAAC
Source organism: Taudactylus pleione (assembly GCA_031769625.1). Classification (NCBI taxonomy): domain Eukaryota; kingdom Metazoa; phylum Chordata; class Amphibia; order Anura; family Myobatrachidae; genus Taudactylus; species Taudactylus pleione. The sequence goes on from JAUIMM010000092.1 coordinate 38,616,429, forward strand.
ATTTAGGTTGCTAGGAAATAGCACCTGCTGCCATGGGATGGAAGGTGGGTGGGTATTAGCTGTCTTTTGGAACAAATTAATATTTGTTAGACTCTATACAACTAACTAGTGACCTGGAATGGCTCTATAATTTCTGCCATCTGTATGGGCGATGGGTACATTTTAAGACAGAGAATTAGAGAGTGGGGAGCATAAGTGGTAGCATACAGGAGGGTATTATGTGCCACAACTTGTGGAAAATCATTGAGTACCATTTGCTCTAAACGTTGCTTCTCTTTATGTTTATTTGGATATGGAAGTGAATATTGCCTTTTCTTTACAAACAAAAAAGTTTGTCCATGTGCAAATAGGAACCAGATTATCACTATTTTAATAAAAGTCAGCACCGATTATTGATAATAATAATGTGGGATGACCACTCCCTTCCAATTGATGGCAACAACTACCTAATAGCTGGTCATGCCCCTTCAGTGATCCCCTGCCATTGCATTCCCCTGTGGGCCCTTCATGGCCCAGTCAGCGTAGATATCAGAATTATGGTAGGCCCTATATTAGGATTATTTGAATATGTTAATTTCTTATTTATATGAGTAAACAAATACACGGTAGGAGTCCCTTTAAAATCTTGACCATAGTTGCCCACAAAGTAATTGTCATTGGGACGCTTACCACAACCCAATGTTATAACATCACTCCTGAGGAGTCAGTAATCCATGTGGGCTTCATACTAATATTTTATGTAATTCTAAATGCATTCAATGATTTGTGCCACGGAATTAACGTAACATTTTACATCCATTTTCATAACTTCTTCACAAATGTCCTTATTTTTAGCAACATCATTAAATTGTATACCTATACCCATGCTCTGTGCTGTATATGGCATAACTTTCATCTTTCCAGCCTCCTAACTACTGTTCTATTTTCCATTACCCAGTCTGGTCTCACTGACCTTGCTAGGCCGCACAGCCTCTTCACCTTCTTAGGGCCACCATTCATAAAATTAAAACTACTCTGCTCCCGTATGTCACTCCTTAACATGTCTGCAGTGGTCTATCCACCTTGTCCCCCTCCACCACGTGCCCCTCACCATGTATGAAGCCTTCCCATCCCCTCACATATACTTTCACCTTTACTCAGCCGCCATCTCTGACAGTGTAACGTCACCAGATGAGGATTGACCATCTTGTAGCATCAGTAACACCCTGGGGTATTCTTCAAGACTGCAAGCTCAGGATAGTGACACAAACACGCAGCCCAGAGGACAAAATGTACATTCGGTAAGTGGAGAGGATGCACTTGTCACCTAAGATTAGTTATGATATTAATAATTTCACCATTAAAACTTAGAGGGAGATTTATCCCCTAAACTTATTAAGTATTTTGGTTAAATTACATTCTGGAATAACTAATCTGCATTTAATTGTTAAACACTATAAACTAAAATAAAGATAGTGTCAAAAGTTAGGATAGGTGACGCTTTCACATACAGGTACACAGGTAAGGATATCGAACTAGAGATCAGTCAGTATGTTGTTCATATGAGTCTTGTTCCCCAGAAAAATACGCTGGAATTGTATCTATACTAATTTGTCCTTCCTCTTATGAGACTGTTCTTATTGCAGGCACTGAGTTACTGAGGACCTGCTCAGAGGAGTCTGACATTGGAACAAAGATGGGACATGCAGATGTGGGCACAGGAACGCAATGACATGAGGATTGGAGTGAACACACCAGACAATGAATGACTATGTAGTTCTAATGGTCACAACAAAAGTGCCACTTCCTTATTCCCAAAACCACCTTTTTTGCTAAATAAAACTTTGATGATTTTCACCTAAAACACCACTTGATTTAGCATCATTTATGTCTTATATTAGTGCGAGAAGGTGGAATGTACTAACACTAAAATGCAGTCACAACTCTGAAAACAGCACTTTGACTGCATTCCCCATATGTGTCAAGCTTGAAGACACCTCCTGACAGGATCGCAGATCTGAGTGCTGCATCCTAAGATGCAGTATTGGATCTTCTGCTAGACTATCGTCAATCTAAGTAACCCTAAAGTTACTCAGATTCCCCCGTCACAGACTTCCTGGCCTCGGCAGTCCCAGAAAACGGTGGCGATACTCCCCCATTTTCCACAATGGAGGCCGGATCCACCCAGTTCCCGCGCCCAAACAGCTGCTGCCTGTCAATCATGCTGCAGCTTTGGGGAACTGTGAGAGATCTCTCAGTAGAAGAACGGCGAATGCACAGTACAGATCCTGCACACGCGCCAATCTTCTAACATCGGAGTAGTATGCAAATCATCGGGTTTGCTTACTACTCTGAATCAGGCCCATAATGTAGTATTTAAAAATATTTTACTAACAAAAAAGGCCAAAAGATAGTTAACATTTTGTTATAGGGTCTTTGTCAGAAGCTATTTTTTAGGCAAATGGACTATTACTTTTATAGTGAATTAAAAGAATCAAATGCAATAATCTGGACTGAATGTGCACAGGACTTTTGTCCAGGAATGATGATGTTTGACCATGCAAGATGACGTTTTGTCTCTTTCTGAGTCCCGTTTTTTGGAGGGAAAAATCCGAACTCGGCGTGCAAATTCGAACCTATCCGAGCCTGCACATCCCTAAAAAAAATATATATATTATATATATAATTTTAGCCCACCAAATGAAATGAATATTATTGAGCTTACTGGTATCCTGTACAGATATAGCATAACATCCAAAAGACATTTAAGAACTATTTTATATACAGTATCACAAGAGCACAGTAGCTTCAAGCAGAGACTGATCATTTGCAGGATAATGCTTTTCCATATTTGTGTGCTAAATTCCTTTACAAAAGACATACATAATTAACTGGTGCATGAGAAATGTCAATAGTCCATTTTCAGATGATGTATAAAATTAAACATTTTCACGCCAATGTTTTTTTTTACAATTACAAATTCAACTGAAGTTTCTTGAATTGCTTCTGTATCATTACACATGACATCATAGGACACTCGTCTAACGCAGCTGAACAGAAACATTTAGCATAACATTTTGTTACCTTAAGCATAAGCACATAAATATGTAAAGGAATGTAGCCTGAATATGAAGAATGTATATGTGTTATTATAATTTTCTTTTAAAAGAGACACAGATGAAAGAAGAAAGCTTAATTACATAGTCTAGTTACAACTTGATCGTGACATTTTCTGCAGATCAGAAGAAAATATTACTCATGAAAATTATTCTTGAGCTTTCCAAAAAATAAAAAATAAATTGCTACAAACAAAATGATATGACCCTGTGCAAGCAGAGTGGTTTATTTAAACTGAGCAGGCACAATATCACAGGTAATCTTGATATCACATCTGGAATGCGTCAAAGCAAGTCCCTGCCAATATTTACTGTGGAAATCAAATTGTTGACTGTAATTGTAATAGGATTTCTTTATCTAAAAGAAGAGTGCATAAAATATCATAAAAAAATCTTCTTGACATAAATTTAAAATACATGTACACATACCATGTAAACCACAATAATCGTCACAATGGGGCATATTTACTAATTATCGCGTCCTTGACCAGACAATTAGAATTTATTTTTGCGGCTGTTCGCGGCAATAAGAAATGATATACCAGCCGCATGTGTCATTGAACAAATGCAGGGACTGGGGCTATGTATAAAAGTACAGTGATTGCATTTGTCAGTGGTCGCTGCACTACTGCGCATGTGCTGTCTGCTGACAGTGTGGTATGTGCGCCGGGGGGGTTCCTTAAGACCCCTCCTAGTACCTCTGCAAAGTGTAGCCTATAGTTTACAATGGATAACACCAACTTCAGATATCGTTGGCTATTGGGGCCAAGCTCCAGAATGCGTTCTGGTAAATCTGGTAAGAAAGTAGCTCCCTTAGCTCTCTATGGTGGCTGCTTTTGCAGTTTAAAACAGTTAATCACAGAAAATATCACCGATATCTGCCGCAGTCCCCTGTAGATACATTCGGGGGATACTTGTTATTTGCCAATACCCCCAAAATATTATGTTTTGGGGGAATATTCTGCAAATAATAATTGATAAAAAGGCTCCTATATCATTATTATATATGCTCAGAGAGAGAAAAAGAGACAACAAGACAATGAAGTAGAGAGAGTGAGTGATAGGAAGAGAGTGAAGGAAAGAGAGAAGGAGTATTTTCTTATTTAGTTAAATATCTAGCAGTTAAATATTGCATTGGTATATTATTTAATATGTATTTAGTTACATTTTAATGGGGGCAATGTGGCCTGTGCTACTGCCCAGCGTGACACGTCTCCAGCTTGTGTGGTGCCTAGAGGGGCTTCATTCTCCAGGACTCCGTTTCTTTGCCATCATGACGTCACATGTGCTGGGGTGAGGGGTCAGTGGGGATGGCCCTGGGTGCAGAAGTGTCCTAGTCCAACACTGCTGTATTCCCCATGCAGGGGCTGGCTGGCAACTTTTAGTCTGGGGGGCACATGCAATCAAGTGGCCCAGGAGGGGGGCGCAGACCGAGGCCTGGCACTGTAGACGCAGATGGAGGGCTGCACCCCAGGTCGGTCAGCCCCCATAGCAGCCGGGGTCGGTCCAGGCCCCATAGCATCCGCAGTTACTGCACCTACAGTAGTTACGCCACTGCACGCATATACAGTAACACAGATTCATAGTCACATACATACAGTTACACACACACATACATACAGACACACTTATTCACAGTCACACACTAATACACACATACATACAGTAACACACTAATACACACATACATACAGTCACACACTAATACACACCTACAGTCATAAATTAGTACACACACAGTCCACATATAATCACATACACACACATATATACAGTTACACACACACACATTCATAAATATAGTCAGACACATACACACAGTCACATACATACATACACACAGTCACACACAAGCATGCATAAACACACTTAATATAAACACATACACAGACATACATACACAGTCAAACACACATACATACAGTTACAGAGACACATATATACACACAGATACATACATACATGCATACAGTTACAGAGACATACATACACACAGATACATGCATATAGTTACAGAGACACATACATACACACAGATACATGCATACATGCATACAGTTACAGAGACATACAGATACATGCATACAGTTACAGAGACATACATACATACAGATACATGCATACAGTTACAGAGACACATACATACACACAAATACATACATACATGCATACAGTTACAGAGACACATACATACACACAGATACATATATACATGCATACAGTTACAGAGACATACATACGCACACATGCATACAGTTACAGAGACATATATACACACAGATATATATATATATATATATATATATAAAGGGCAATACTGCGGCACTCACGGGTCTTGTAAGGAAAGAATGACTCCAACTCAGGGAACGTTCGTTCAACGTTTCAGTCTTTTGGACTTTTATCAAGAACTGAAACGTTGAACGAACTGAAAAAGACTGAAACGTTGAACAAACGTTCCCTGAGTTGGAGTAATTCTTTCCTTACAAGACCCGTGAGTGCCGCAGTATTGCCCTTTATACATTAAATATCTTTATACTTCTGATGGCACCTGGGCATTTTTAAGGTTCATGTGGAGTGCTAGCCACCTTTTGCTTTATATATATATATATATATATATATATACACACACAGATACATACTTACTGTATATACACAAATACATACATACATAGACACATATATATATATACACAAAGATACATACACAGATAGATACATACAGTTACAGAGACACATATATACACACAAGTGCATACATACATGCATAGTTAGATACACATGCATACATACAGATAGTAAGATAGATAGATAGATAGATACATACATACATACATACATATATATATACAGCCAGGCAGGGTACAGTATACTCACTGTTTATACACTCTGTCTTCTCCATCCCCTCTCTCCCATGCTGTTGCTGCTGGCCTTGCACTGACTGCCATGTACCCCCACCCCTGTCCCGCCTCCGCCTCCCTGTTAGCCTCCTTCGAACTGCACTGCGACACTGTCACTGACTGCAGCTGCAATTAATGGCCCGGGGACCGCTGCGAGAGAACGGAGAACAGGAGGCGTGGCAAGAGGTAGGATAGGACGTCCAATGGAGCAGAGAGGACCAGCCCCAGCCGACGGCCTTCCATAGCCTGCGCTGCTATCTATATGCAGAGCACGGCTGCGGGGTCACTAAAATGTTTCCGGCCCGGGGGGCACATGGCACCCTGCTCCCCGGCCCAGCTCGCCCCTGTCCCCATGGAATGCCTACAGGGACTGAAGAGGATCTTTCCAACTTGGATTGAGAGAGAAATAAGGGCGTAAATGAGGGTCTCCGGGGGAGTCTTCATTTAGTTAAAAAAAAAATTCTCTCTAGTGTGTGTGTCATTTAATATTTTTTATAGGTGGACTACAGATGCTAGCAGGCCCTTGATGCCCGGGCAAGCTGGAACTTGTGGCTCCACAAGTGTCATCCTGCCCTGGCTGGGATCAGTAGTTTAACTGTAAAAAATAATATAACTATTATAAAAGTAACATTACCACAACCAGGGGTGCTCTTGACTGGTTGGACACAGGAGGGGGGCCGCATGGGTGTTTGTGGGCCCCACTCTCCTGGGGAACCAGCCCTGGTGCCAACTGGCTAGAGTTGGTAGAATGATGGTGGGGGAACCCCCACACTGCTGGTCTCCCCTCTATGGTTCCACTAGTCCTGACAGATCAAGCCTAGTGCTGATAAAGGACAATTTGGGGGGCACCACACAATTTTTCCCCCTAAATTTCCCATACCAGCCTATGCATAATTGCTAGGGCTGGTTAAGCTTAGAGCAGTGGATCCTACTCTATTATTATTATTACATATTTCATTTCTTATATACAATGTTCAGCAGCTAAATAAATGTACAGCATGTGTCACAATTTTCGTAATGATATACAACATTTTCTCTAAGCGATGTGCGACAACTGGGATACCAGAATAAATGGGACTTAGGGCCTGATTCAGAGCCGGACGTAATTAGCGCTCGTTCAGAAAAAAGGGGCGGCTATTCAAATGAACCGTTCGCTCTTTGCGGTCTGTTCACGCCTCTATGTCTGAATGAGCGAACAAAACTTGCGGTCGTTTTTTGGATAACTACGCCCCCTGGCCGCTCGCATCCTTCGTCATGTCCGCTATTTATTAGATTCATCGAGTACATCGACCAGCGTATGAACTGCTCGCTATTCTTGTGGTTGGTTTTTCCTACCACAAATTTGCGAGTAGTTCTGACTATAAAATAACCCAGTGACGTGGTCAGTGACGCTGCTGTATTAATTATGCACACCCATAAAACGCCCGTTTTGACCTTTAAGCACGCCTGCGTTCTGATCTCCACTCCCCGTTTTCAAGCACCTTCCCCTGTTACCACTCACATACGCCTCCTCCTGTCACTCATATTAGCAGGCATTCGTTATTTAGCGAACAAATGATTTTCGGCCGCACTGACTGGTTCGCGCATGCGTATTACGATCAGTACGCATGCGCAGTTGGGCAAACATCACTCGGAACGAACAAGCGGCCGCTTACGAGCGGCTCTGAATCAGGCCCTTAGTCTTGCGGTCAAGACGGAAAGGTACTTTGATTTGTAATTTCTTTAAATGATGCACAGCACATATTAAAAAATATCATCATTATAGAGTTTTAATCTGTAATAAGTAATATGCCTGATATACAGTATGCACTGTGGTTATAGTCATTTTAATCAGGTTTGCATCTTGTGAGCATATTTACTCCATATTTATGGATTGTTGTTGGTTCCGTATGTATGTCTTTTAAATCTTACATGACATAGCTGAGAGGTTTTGATAAATAGTTTTTAAACATCTGTACGAGCAGGGATTTAAGAGTCTACAGCACATAAAAGTGGAATTTATATAATTTTGAGTAATTCAATAAATTGTTTTATATATGGTGGGTAAAATAATATAACAACATTTCAAATAATGAACAGAAGAGTATTTTAGTATATAAAACTGGCATATTCTATAAATATTTTATAAACAGAATTATCTATAAAAATTTAATTATTGACAACTAAGCAGTAGTATTTAAAATAATCAAGGGCCTTATGTTAAATCAAACTGTAAGCCTAATAACAAAATCCATCAGCCATGTCCTAACATAAGCCATAAAATTAAATGAGATTGCACGGACCATCTGAGCCAGAACCGTTAAACAAACTTAGAGGATAACTATGTTTAATATTTTAATTAATGTCTTCCTTGCCTTTATTCGATGGCCAAGTTCTGTAATTTAAGACAGAACTTTCCTTGCCAAGATGGGAAGATTGTAGCCAGATTTAATCTTTGTGTCAACAATGACTAAGCTGTCTGATTTATTACACTTATTTCATCATGTTTCAGCGTCAGGTTACGGAATACAGTCTGCCTAGTTCAGGCACATTTTAAATTGAATGGTGGCTGTGCCACTGTTACAGTAAAAATTATTTATTTATTAACAGTTTCTTATATTCAGTCTAATTGTATTTTGTTTTTTACCTGTAGATGACTTACAGTATATTTATTGACTTATTACACGTTTTCCTGAAACTGTTAGTAAATATTTTCTTTTTTTAGCCGCCTTCTGTGCTTTCTGTAAAGACTTTATAGCCTAAGAATTATTTATTATAGTTGTCCTTAGAAACAACACCCAAGCTAGTTTCTGTATACAGGTATTGTAATATTGTAATCATTACAGAGAGAGAAACAGAGCTATATATTACACATTTGATAACCTTACCAAAAAGCAGAGAAAGAAACCAGAATAATTAAGTTTATTTCGAAAATCTAACTGTTCTTTGCAATTAATTTTATTAAGGAGTAATTCATAATTATATGTACTACAGTATTTTCTTCCTTTCCTGTATGTTTTTATTATGAAATAATTTTATTTAGCCTTTACATTGCAATTTATTTTCATAGAATTTTTTTTTCATCTACAGCAGTGGAGACAGAAACAATACAGGCTGTATCATTTGCAAATGCAAGGCTTTGTTCTAACTGTGTGGCCTTATGTATCTCAGCAACCAAAGGTATTCTCAGACGGCTGGTAGTCAAGATCCGTAGTAGGACATTGGTGCAGGTGGCTGGTGTTAATGTAGGGCGGGTTATCTGTGGAAGCTGAGCTGGCTTTCTCTTCCAGAGGCCTATTCATCATCGGGGGCTATTTGGCCCATGATGATGAAGTATTCATCTGACTGCAGGGGATAATTAAGTATCCACCTCGCCACAGGGGATACTTAACACCGGAGCAATTCAGCATTGCTCCGGTGTGGGGAGACCTGCTCCGAAAATCAGTTGTCCCCGAGGTTAGTAACACTGCTACTGAAGCTGCAGCGTTACTTACCTCCACCTGTGGTCGGCTTCTGCGCATGTGTGACCTGAAGTTATGCATATGCAAAGTCGCCGGGGAGGCAGTGAGGAGGCGGCAGAGGGATCCTCCCTCTTCATATCCCCGTTTCTCCCTCCCATAGGAAGGGGCGGGGCTACTAGAACAAGCGCCATTTGAAGAAGGCGTTTGTTCTCGCAGGCAAACTCCGAATACTTTAAGTTTTCAGAATTTGCTGAATATCAGTGGTCCTATCAGACCCCTGATGATGAATAGCCCGGTAACTTAAATATGTGGAAACTAGTGTGTCTGCATGGTTGACAAGCCATTCAAGCAATGATGAAGAGGCCCCCCAGTGTCCAAACCAGACCAAGGCAGTAATTTATTTAACCAGTGACTGTAGCTATAGATAATGCAACGTTGTCATTGAGCAAGTCACACTAAAGACGCGTATCCACTACATGATTTGTTGGACAATTTGAGCGATGACGATATCATTATCGTTCATCGTCCAAATATCGTGCAGTGGATATGCAGTCAACGATCAATGATGCCTGCTCTCGCAGGTCGTTGAGGATATCTTTTGTCGTCCGTTCTTGCAGGGCAACCTGACGATATCGTCAGTTTCTGCAAGTATGGGGATGAGGGAGGGTGACGTCAATGAACAATATCGTGATTGATATCATTCAGTGTGGGTACTCAATGTCGTTAATGACATTGAGTACATCACTGCCGGGGAAACACTAGACAATATCGCTCATGGAGCATATCTAGTGCCCAGGTTCTCAAACTCGGTCCTCAGGACCCCAAACAGTGCATGTTTTCCAAGACTCCTCACAGAATCACAGGTGAAATAATTAGCTGCACCTGTGGATCTATAAAATGTGTCAGTGAGTAAAACATATAATATTAATAATCTATTCTCACCTACACTGTTGATTTGGATTTATCGTGACTTCTAAATTGTAGAAAACAATTGGAGAACTAATGAGTACAATAAGAAAACTAATATGAAACAAAGTAAGTAGCATAATCATTATATTGCTATCGCTCATCCTGTTACCAATACATTCATCACAAATTCTAAAGAATTTTTATCTGTTTCACACTTATTATACTGACCTATAAGGGCTGATCTTAAGCTGGGTACACACTTAGCAATATTTTGACCGATTTCCTGATTCCGGATCGGAACGTCAAATCGTCAAAATGGTTAAGTGTATACACTCTATCAGGGGTATTCAATATGTGAGCAAAAACATCGTTTTTGCGTTAATATCGGAGGTGATGTCATTATCGCAGGTTTTACTTTTACACCGTATTCAATTTTAAAGACTTATCGCAGTTTTGAAAAGTCTTTGATAAAAAACGGGGATAACTTTTCACCATTGAATAGGTGTCGAAAAAAAGTGCAGAATTGGGGTTTAGGGGTGCAGGCTTAAAAAAAATAACCTGCACCCCTGGGAATGACATTTAAAAAAGAACTGTGTCAAAAAAAGTAAAAAAAAAAATAGGGACACCCCAAAAAAATATTTTAAAAATTGGGGTGAAAAAAAAAATGGGAAAAAATTGTTTAACAATAGGGAAATAGGTTCAGTTGCTATTCTGCAAGTATGCGGCAGGTGTTTTGAAGAATAGAATTATAGCGGCAGGTGCACAAATGCAGAATTTTTTAAAACTTACTTTAGGGACATAAAAATATGCTAGTACCCATTTTCATGTACCCCAAATTTGATGGGACCACTTAAAAAAACGAAAAAAATAACCTAAGTGCTCTTCTGCATCACTTCTTCAATGTCGGGAAAAAAACACCTGCTGCGGCTATTTAAATCCCCGACTTTCAATTAAAGGCTAAAACGGGGTTACCCATAGTGATCCCCCATGTTTTTACAACTTTAGGGGGGTCTTACAATTTTGTTAAGGAAAAATTTGTAACTTTACGCAAATCCAACTTTGGAGTTTCCCGTTTTCGTTAATTTTATATTGAATACGGGGATAAGCGGGAGCGCGCTCGATACTTTAACGCAGGTAAAAACTCTGATATGAAACGTTAACTTCGACAATGAAGTTAACGTTTCATATTGAATACCCCTCAAAGTTGGATGGTGTGCGCTACATGCAGCCCAACCTGATGATGCGGCGGATGACCCCATGCCGTGGGATGTAGCAGGTGCTGACATATCAGGCGGTCGTATATCAAATCATCTAATGTGTACCGGCTACCAGATTTGGTTTGGTCTGACAAGCATATATTATATAATGTTGCAGTATAATATCCCTTCTTCATTAGAATTATATAATACATTATATCATAGAATTATATCATATCTATGCACAGCTATATCCTTGCCGCTGGCATAGAAAATCGCGCCACACATATCGTGACATGTGCGCCCATGATCAGATACGCGCACGGCATACGTGGACGGGCCTCCATAGGAATGCATGGTGCGATTCACTTACTGTTAACCCAACTCATTCCCCAAGCACTCATGATTCGCTGCATTTTGCTATGATTGGGGCGATGCCTAATGATGCGAAGAACCCAGCCCCTTCCCAGAAATGGCCAACTGCAACTCCTCTCCAGGGTTCTCCCAGAGAGGAGCAACTAAAAGTCTGCTATTCTTAGGAGTAGCAGTCTCTGGCTTGTAGGATGTCTGGAATGGAATTCTGTTACTTGGTGAGACCCCATCCCCTTGCATTTGTGCTGGGAGTGAGGGATTGCAGAGGCCGGGCTAGGGCGCGCAAGTGCCCCTCTATGGCACTGAGACACACTAACTGCAAAATGTGATGTGTCCTTGCTGTTTGTATGCTTTAAATTTTAATAACGCTGCAGTATAAAGACAAATTGCTACATCAATCCTTTATATACAAAACAATCTAATAATTACAATACCAGAGATGTGCGAGGACTTACGTGTTTGGTTTTGGTTCTAAAACCATCTTTTGGTTTTGGTTTTGGCAAAACCATCCTGATCTGTTTTAGTTTTATATCTGGATTTCATCAAAAATGGTCAAACACAGCTATACTCATGTAATTTTTAGATGTTTTGTCCTTTCATTAGTATCTTTAGCATTCATTTACAGTCATGTACAGTCAATTATCTAATGACCAACAGTCACTCAGTTCTGTCAACACTTTCACCATTTTTTTTAGTTAAGGCTTGCAGTGTGCTGGTGGCTGAAATTACTGATACAGTGGCACAAACATGGTATTTTAATGCAAGAAACAAAACCTGTTAAACATATGGCAGAGGCAGATACCCAAGGTGGGCCTCATCCAGACGTGATGTGGTTTGATAACAACGTACCTCCCAACATGACCCTCTCCAGGAGGGACACAATGCTCTGGTCCTGGACTTCCCTGGAAATGTATGATTGGTTGCAGTTTCAGAGGTGGGGCTGCAGTAGAATCCACAATTTAAATAGGGGAGTCACACCAACTGCCAGTGTGTCCCAGCCAGTGATGTTTGGCAGTGTGTGAAATGACCGTTGGTGTGCCTCCCCTATTTGAATTTTGAACTGCGCTGCAGCCCCGCCTCTTACCAGGGAAGTTCAGGACCAGAGCATTGTGTCCCTCCTGGAGAGGGTCATGTTGGGAGGTATGTAACAATTGGTATGATACCCCGGGGTAGTAAAGGTGATAATTGTGTGGTGCGCATACAGATCAGAGTTACGTTGGTGGGGGTCTTCTTTCAGTAACGGCTCTTCACTAATGCCACACCCCAGCAGAGGGGCAAGATTTCCCCAGACACAGAGAGATGCAGCACAGTTTAGATGTAATCTAACAACAATATTCCATATTCTGGTGTAATAATATGAACGTTCTCACCTAATGCTGAATATCACTAGTGAATCAGCTCTATGTCTGTACTTGGGTAATGTCAGGTATAATAACAACTGTTGGCTCCTTGCAGTAAGTGTGACTTTGGATGGAGGGTTGCTTGCACTCTGATTTGATTTAGCTTTATGCTATTTCTTCAAACCCTTTTCTCAGTTCACTGATCTCTCCTTTTTTCTTAATCTCAGTGGCTGTAATTCCACTGCCAAGTCCCTGAGCTGTCTTTCTCCCTCTCACCTTGATGAGTAGATCACCCAGCACCTCCTTTGTCCAGCTCTGCCTCTACTGTAACCGTCACCAACTGTCTTCTCTGTAACTGCAGGCTGTGTATGTGCCCTAGATGAGCCTGGTAAATTGTGAGGCAGTGGTCCATTATGGCTGCAGCGGCCTGAGCAGCTCCGGAAAATCAATGAATTGGTACCTTGAAGTTGTGGGATACCACATTGGCAACTTTAATTTTGATTGATTGGGTAGTGATTTCATTGGAATACATTGAATATGCCTGCGAACAGGATCCCGGGCTTCAAAATACCAATACCTGGCATAATGCCGACTACTATATCACAAAGAGGATGAGGATACGGACGTTGGCATCCCAACCTCCACGAACCTGAAGGTAAGAAGACGGGTAAGTATGATACTTAGCCCGGGGATGGGGGTGTTAGGTTTAGGCACCCCTGGGGGGAGAGTAGGGTTAGGCACCCTCCAGGGAGGGTTAGGCTACAGGTGTGGAGGTTAGGGTTAGGCACCACCAGAGGGAGGTTAGGGTTAGGCACCCCCCGGGGAAGTTAGGGTTAGGCACCACCAAGAGAGGGTTAGAGGGGGAGAGTGGAAGGGTTAGGGTACTTACCGCCCCTGTCTGGATTTAACTTCATCTGGCTTCCGGTGTCGGGATTTCAACCGGTGGCTTTTCAGCCGCTGGCATATCATACCCAACCCATTTGATTAGGTACTGATTACATTATTTGATTTAATGCAAAGGGATAGCAGCTGTAGTAAGAAAAAGAAGGAAAATAGATATACCTGTCTAAATTAGGAACACCACGATGGACCTTGCCCAGGATTAAATTGGTTTGAGGAAAGACAATATATTCTAGTGATTCTCAATCTTGAATGGCATGTGTCACATGAAAACAGGGAGCAGTAATAAGACAAAGAATTGGCAACATTTCCGTCTAACAATGGCCTCCTATGTGACCTTCTGTGTAACACTTAAGTGACACGCCAGCGACACTCCCATAACACACCCGTAAGATGGATCATCTCCCTCCATCTGATTAGCCACCTCCCAGTCACTACTAGGAACACCCAGCACATTTTCATTGTACTTCTCCCTGCATGTATCTGAAACTGCAACTGCGACTTCATACGAGCACAATCAGGACGCATGCACAGTGCAACTTAGTAGACACATATGCAGTAGAAAAAAAACAACACATGACTACGTCCGATATCGAACAGTTGGCGGAAAAGTGATGAGCGTTCCCTGGTAGTGACTGGCAGATGGCTAGTAGTGCACGCAAAAATGGTATTTTCAGTGGGCTTATTATGGGAGTGTCGCAGACATGCTAATGCAGGCACAGAAGGCCATGGTCAGACAGAGAAACTACACCTGCCATAGGGAGGGTGCAAGATTCAATTGTGCGAACGATGGTGGCAGATAAGGATGCACCAATCAGTATGCCTCTGTCATGCAGAAGCTTATTCTAACGATTTCCCTGTGACACTTTATTCTTTATACTGTACCCAAAATACTTAAGAATTTAAAGGGATCCCATCTCCATCTCCATCCCATCACTTCGGCCCAAGGGTCTCTGTAATGGGCAGTGCCTTTTTTAGACATAAATAGCTTATACAGGATGCAGTTAAGATGCCGGCGGCCGGGATGCTAGTGGATGAAATCCTGGCGCCAGAATCCTGGCGCTGTAATTTCGACATCACCTGAGATGCCGACGCAGGAATCCTGACAACCGGCATCCCGAACGTAAGTATAGCGGGGAAGGTTAGGTTTAGGTCTTTTAGGGTTAGGCAATATCACTGAAACCTTGGAATTGTAGAGTCTAGGGGGTAAATTTACTAAAGTGAAAGTTTTTAGAAGTGAGTTTTAAAAGTGATGTTGCCCATAGCAACCAATCAGATTCTACTTAACATTTAACTAGCACCTTCGAAAAGATAATAGCTAGAATCTGATTGGTTACTATGGGCAACATCACTTGTAAAACTCACTTATAAAAACTCTCACTTTAGTAAAGTTACCCCTAGGTAGTATATTTACTAAAGTGCGGGCTTATAGAAGTGGAGTTGTTGCCCATAGCAACCAATCAGATTGTACTAGCACCTTCAAGAAGATAATAGCAAGAATCTGATTGGTTGCTATGGGCAACATCTCCACTTCTATAAACCCACACTTTAGTAAATATACCCCTTTAAGTCATTCTTTGGAAGAGAGAAAAGAATGTCAAATGCACCAGGAGAGTTCTTAGTCAATTGTATAATTTGATTTAATAACCCCTATATATTATGAATATGCAATATGTATAATCCATTCAAAAGTAGGGGGTGTTACCACAGACAAAAAAGGAAAGTCCAACCTAAGCAGGGAAAAAGTGTCTGTAAATGGGGCACTTATAACTAAAATATAACCTTTATTAGTTCACAAATTAAATCCTTGATTTTTTTTTATATATTTATAAACAAGCAGCCAAATATTCATATTAAAACTACATTTTATTATGAATATTAAAAGAGAAAAAGTGTAGGGAAAAGACAGTAGTGATAATAAAACATTTCTCAATTATATGCCTTCTTTTTTACTTAATTTGATTTCTTGTATGTGTAATGAAATACCTTTGTTTAGATAATTCTTCAACTAAACTACAAATGTAGTACAGGACAGAGTTACCTCTAGAGTGGTTTACTTCAGATCAATTATTTATTATATATCTAATATAATGTATTACAGTGTGTCGGTATACAGATACTGATCTTAGGTCAAGCTGTTTAGCTAAATTACTTAGGAATATTTGCATGGATTTGATGGTCATGAGGCCCCATATTAATCCTCCAAGTCACAAATCCATATATGTATAATTCCCAAGAATTAGTTCTGTGGTCTATGTTTTCTTAAACACTTTGGATATTCCCTCTATACAGTGTGTTTATTTATATCATCCATTCATGACTTCTTTATGTCAAGTCCTTCAACTTATATACTTAAAAACTGATGTTATATACCACAGTGTAACCGTATACGGATATTGGGCCCGATTCATTACGGATCGCTATTGCGACCGTAACGGCGATTAAGCACACAGGTCTGCTGTGAAAATATGGTAATGACTGCAATCACAAATCTATAATAGAGACGCCCAATGCCAGCATAGAGACGCCCACTACCACTTTCTCACATCCGTAATACTTTGCAATCCTGCATATACATCGGGAACATCGAGCAACATCGGCCCTCACGCACAATTACGGTACAACAGGTCTGACCTGTTCAAATGGACAGAAACGCCTGCGTTTCTCCGACCACTCCCCCTTCACCATCCCCAAACCCTGACGTCCCGTCTCTCTGTCTGCGATGGCTCTGTATCTGCATAGGTGAACACTGAGTGATCGCAATGCTAACTCGCGGACACTCGCACTGCGATGTATATGCATGCGCAGTACGCAACAATCGTCTGTCAACGTACGCTATCGCAATAGCGGTCCATGCTGAATCAGGCCCATTGATCTTAGATCAAGGTGATTAGCCAACCATTATTGTGGAATATTTGTTTAATTTAGGTGGTCATAAGGCCCCATCTAGATCTTCCATAATGAGAATCCTCATACATTGAATTAATTGGCGGGGTCTACATTTTCTTAAACACTGGGGATATTCCCTCTATACATTGTGCTTATATATAGACACCATTTATAGGTTATTAGTTTAATGGCATACATTTTTCAATATATACATATATGTTACATACATATGCATACCGCAAGTAAAGGTGTATATCCTGCAGCCATCGAATTGAAGTCAGTTGAAATACACAGTCTGATGTTCTTGGGTCTTTGAAAACCTCAAAATTAAGGAAAACAAGACATATGTAACATTTTCACAATGATTTTTTCAATGGTAGCGTAAGTAATTATTCATACTGGGAACAGATCATAGAGTGCTTATATGACAGTCTTTTCCTTCCAAGGTAATGATATTACCAATGGAAGCCATATTTAAGTAGCCTATATCAAACTTACTTAAATTGATATTAGCTTATTTAATTAATAGATGAACAGTACCCTATTACTACTTTCCGGATTTCAGGTAATACTGGATGCCATACTTTTGTAGACTTAAAAATAAACTGATTAAATATTATATAATAGGGTCTTTGTATAAATCAAATCAAATATACTCATTTTTTTAACTTTTATTCCAGGTTTAAATAAAATGATATATTGTTTTCCATGTGTACTTCTTTTTATTTCTTATAAGCCAAATTGTGAAACATTTTGCCCATTGGTTATTGCAGAGATGATTTATTATATTAACACTTTCTACCGTACATTATCAATAGCCATAATCCATAATACACAATATACATAATATTTAAAATGAATTTGGAGTTAAATTTTATTCAAAATGAAAGGAATATAGAGTATCTTGACATTCAATTATGGCCAATTGTAGATACAGTATAATAATGCTTGGACATTCTTCTGACTGATACCATCAGCCATATCTTATATAATAGTTGTCATTTGTGCTGATGGAAAGAAAATGTTACTTAAGTTTTAAGTCTGATAAAAACTGCACCAAAGAATTTATATAGAGGAATCAGAGGCCCTGATTCAGAGCCGGATGCTCTGACCAGCGCGCTCGCTCTGAATCAGGGCCGTCCTAGTTAAATTTGGAGCGGCCTTTTGGACGCTCAGATAGCTGTGGGTTACCACCCACAGCTTATGCGAGCGTCCATGATGATGGTCACGATGGTCAAGACCATCGCGACCATCGTGCTTGCGACGAGACCCTGCGGTAGGGTCTCGCTGCCGCAAGCCCTGGAGTGATTTTGGCTCTATCAGAACCAAAATCACTCCCACTGACATCACTAGTGATGTCAGTGGGGCCGGACCCAGACGGTAGGCGTTCCCATGGGAACGCCTCCGTCTGGCAGCCACGCCCCCGGCACGCCCACCAAAGGGGGCGTGCTGTCACTCACCATCGACAGCACGCCCTCTTTGGTGCGAGACCCGGAGCGACAGCTTGGCTGTCGCTATCTGGGTCTCGCGCATGCGCACGACGGAGCTCCCTCCGTCGTGCGCATGTGCATTTGGGTACCATCGACCCGCTTGCAAGCGTCCTGCGCTCGCGAGCGGGTCTGAATGAGACCCAGAGTTCCTTGAATAGAGATTTTTAGAAAGAGGCTGTAATTTGGGTAAATAGATTTAAAGGACCCTATTATACTGAATGTACACTTGTAAGAACAGTGACCCTGACTCAGAGGTGCAAGCTATGTCGATTTTGGCAGCAAACAGCCAATGTTTTCAGTCTGCACTTTTGACCCGATGGTCTCCGCTGGCGGCCGCAGAACAAATTTAGTTGCAGAGAGAGATCATTTCAGTGGGTGTTCCTGGATGGTAACAGGAGGGTGTGTCCTGGGCGTGCAGTGGCCAGCGACTGCGTCTGTTTTTACAGTTGCACTGACATTGATGGCCATGTTGTGATGGACAGGCTGATCTAATGACCGATGGTGCGACAAATGTGCGACCAATGGTGCTGATGGTGCAACTTATTATGCAAAGTAGCGGATTTGAGTTGCAGGCAGTGGGCGTCTCTATACGAATCCCATCACTTACGCTGTGTAAGAAGATTCAGTCGCAGCTCTCAGACCCGCCCACCTCTGGATCAGGCCCTGTGTACTGGATTAGAACCTATTTTATTTATTTAATTAAATGTGGGAGCAGAATGTCACAACTATGGGTACAGGAACATCTTTGTAATATAAAATAAATGCACATAGATTTTAGAAGATATCCCTATACGTGAAAGAGAGGGAAATAGGGATTTACAATGATGAGATAATCTTTTTGGATATTACCTTTGCATAGTTTCAGTGTTGAAACTAGAAGCCCCTGGCAAAAGTTCATATGATATGCCACACTGTGCATTCCACCGATTCACATTATATGCCACACTGTGTATTCCCCCAATTCACAATACATGCCACATTGTGTATTCCCCCAATTCACATTATATGCCACACTGTGTATTCCCCCAATACACATTATATGCCACATTATGCATGTCACCAATTTACATTATATGCCACACTGTGTATTCCCCCAATTCACATTATATGCCACACTGTGTATTCCCCCAATTCGCATTATATGCCACACTGTGCATGCCACCAATTCACATTATATGCCACACTGTGTATTCCCCCAATTCACATATGCCACACTGTACATGTCACCAATTCGCATTATATGCCACACTGTGTATTCCCCCAATTCACATGACATGCCACACTGTTTATTCCCCAATTCACATTATATGCCACACTGTGCATGCCACCAATTCACATTATATGCCACACTGTGTATTCCCCCAGTTCACATTATATGCCACACTGTGCAAGTCACCAATTCACATTATATGCCTCACTGTGTATTCCCCCAATTCACATTATATGCCACACTGTGTATTCCCCCAATTCTCATTATATGCCACACTGTGTATTCCGCCAATTCACATTATATGCCACACTGTGCATGCCACCAATTCACATTATATGCCTCACTGTGCATGTCACCAATTCACATTATATGCCACACTGTGCATGTAACCAATTCACATTATATGCCACACTGTGCATGTCACAAATTCACATTATATGCCACACTGTGTATTCCCCCAATTCACATGATATGCCACACTGTGTATTCCCCAAATTCACATCTTATGCTACACTGTGCATACCACCAATTCACATTATATGCCACACTGTGTATTCCCCCAATTCACATATGCCAAACTGTGCATGTCACCAATTCACATTATATGCCACACTGTGTATTCCCCCAATTCACATTATATGCCACACTGTGTATTCCCCCAATTCACATTATATGCCAAAGTGTGCATGCCATCAATTTACATTATATGCCACACTGTGTATTCCCCCAATTCACATTATATGCCACACTGTGTATTCCCCCAATTCACATTATATGCCACACTGTGTATTCCCCCAATTCACATTATATGCCAAAGTGTGCATGCCATCAATTTACATTATATGCCACACTGTGTATTCCCCCAATTCACATTATATGCCACACTGTGTATTCCCCCAATTCACATTATATGCCACACTGTGCATGCCACCAATTCACCTTATATGCCACAATGTGTATTCCCCCAATTCACATTATATGCCACACTGTGTATTCCCCCAATTCACATTATATGCCACACTGTGCATGCCACCAATTCACATTATATGCCACACTGTGTATTCCCCCAATTCACATTATATGCCACACTGTGTACTCCCCAATATTCACATTATATGCCACACTGTGCATGTCACGAATTCACATTATATGCCACACTGTGTATTCCCTCAATTCACATTATATGCCACACTGTGTATTCCCCCAATTCACATTATATGCCACACTGTGCATGCCACAAATTCACATTATATGCCACACTGTGTATTCCCTCAATTCCCATTAAATTCCACACTGTGTATTCCCCCAATTCACATGATATGCCACATTGTGCATGCCACCAATTCACAATATATGCCACACTGTGTATTCCCCCAATTCACATTACATGTCACACTGTGCATGTCACCAATTCAGATTATATGCCACACTGTGTATTACCCCAATTCACATTATATGCCACACTGTGTATTCCCCCAATTCACATTATATGCCACACTGTGCATGCCACCAATTCACATTATATGCCACACTGTGCATTCCACCAATTCACATTATATGCCACACTGTGTATTCACCCAATTCACATTATATGCCACACTGTGCATGTCACCAATTCACATTATATGCCACACTGTGCATTACCGCAATTCACATTATATGCCACACTGTTGATTCCCCCAATTCACATTATATGCCACACTGTGCATGTCACCAATTCACATTATATGCCACACTGTGTATTCCCCCAATTCACATGATATGCCACACTGTGTATTCACCCAATTCACATTATATGCCACACTGTGCATACCACCAATTCACATTATATGCCACACTGTGTATTCCCCCAATTCACATATACCACACTGTACATGTCACCAATTCACATTATATGCCACACTGTGCATGCCACCAATTCACATTATATGACACACTGTGTATTCCCCCAATTCACATTATATGCCACACTGTGTATTCCCCCAATTCACATTATATGCCGCACTGTGCATGCCATCAATTTACATTATATGCCACACTGTGTATTTCCCCAATTCACATTATATGCCACACTGTGTATTCCCCCAATTCACATTATATGCCACACTGTGTATTCCTCCAATTCACATGATATGCCACACTGTGCATGCCACTAACGATACTGGATCAGAACCTCTATACACACCTTCCTATACCTTCTAATGTCCTGCCTATACCTTCTAATGTCCTGCCTATACCTTCTAAGGATGACTCTAATTTGCGTACGCAGTCATACCATAAATAAAGACTTAGACGTGGAATCTGTAGTTCCAAAGCAGAAGTGATATTCAGGTAAACGTTCAGACAGTTACACGCAATTGATCAAGACACAATTTAGGCGCAAAAGGAAATTATACAGACCGCATGTAAAGTATACATACGCAGGTGCTTCCAGACCCAGAGATAGGCATCAGCAAGAGACCCCTCGTCATTCAGCATTCAGCACGAAGACCCAGAACAAGCGTTCGTGCACTCATATTTATACCCCCCCAGAATAAACAGGACAATAGGGAAGTCTGTTGCTGATATCATTGGTTCTCAGGGGTGAAGCATCTGTTACAGCACATTTAACAGGCTGGTTCAAACAGACTCTCCCTGCCTCTAACAGCTGGGGGTCTTCCTCTTCACGCCTCTCGTAGCATCCTAACAGTTGTTTCTAAAATATACATTTTGTTGCTTGTAGGCTCTGCGATCCATAATTTGGGAATGCATGATGCGATCTCCCCACCGATAACACCGGAATACTGTAAAAAGGATACGCATCAGTACAACTCCAAACATGACTTGTTTAGCATGTATAATACCTTAGTTATCAAATATCTTTATTTCTCAGCATTTAAACTAACTGAACCAACTTAAATCATATACTTTAGAGCTTATTGAACCTTATGTGTGAATATGTAATGTGTGGGTATTCAGGGTTTGAAATAAGGATGCCAGTTAACTTGGGGCAGATGCGTGCGCATAAAGCTAATAACACAGCGGTTTCATACAAAGTCCTATGCATTCGCTAATATGCGACTAGTTAACAGCGCAATTGTGTGTATTAATGTGTGTATGAGAAATGGTGAAAGGTGCAAACGCATGGTGCTATTAGTATTATCGCCACATGTACTAAAATGTGAGTTTATCTAAAATGGCGCTTAGGCGGCCATTCGCATAATGGCGTCTTGCGATCTCATTTTCAAGATGGTGTCTTGCGGCCAGTCGCAAGATGGCGTCGCCGCGATTACATTTTGCTATCACAATCTGCTATTAGAATTTAATTTAGGCTTACATTTACATTTTATTTGGTGTTATTATGGGATGGCACAAGGTGGTTCTTTATCCATCAATAATGTGTCTTTGGGAGGGGACATAAAACTACTATCATACGCACACCGCGGATCTTGGGAGATCATGTGAAAGGTGTGGGAATGCATCAGTCTTATAATAGCAGTCTTGAAGGGGAATTTGAGACTTTACATCATCTGAGGTGTTCTATGATTAACATTTCAATAATACATTCTATGCATGTCTAAATATAATACATCAAACGATTGTATTTCCTAGTTCAGGGTTGTAATGCAGTTCTATATTTACCTCAGTATACATATTGTCATTACTGACCACCATCATAGTTTCATTCTTTCGTTTCACTCTGTTTTTACATTTTCCAAACTTCAACACAATAGGAACACACCGGACGCATATGCCAATTATTATGATGACAATCAGTATAAGGATTAAGAATTTGCCTATGCTAGAGATCACTTCCTGGACCCATTCCCCTAGACCTGAGAACCATTTCACTGGGTTCAGCCATGACACCCATCCTTCTATCTTTTCTCCTACTTCAGCCACTGAAGCGTTATGGTTCTTGCGAAATTCCCACTTTAGCTGCAGAATTTCATCCATCTTCCGGTCTTTCACCTCCTTAGGGTCGCTGGTATCATTGGTGACATAGGTGCAACATTTTACTCCAAATTGGGTGGCCAAGGTTACGCAATACCCTCCAGTAACAGCAATTAAATAACTGGTGCAACACTAGCCTGTGTTGCACCAGTTCTTTCTTGTACACTTGCAATTCTCTCCCTGTATACCTGAATGTGTCATCATACATATCGGTGATATTATCTATGAATTTAGCAAGTTCCTGGATATATCTAGAATTTAATGTACCCCGAGCGATCCTGGTGGGGTCCAATGCGACCAGAACTTGAAAGCCAGTTGTCTCACTGATTAACTGAGTGGCTTTATGTATATCACCAGGTACCATATTTCTTTTGCCTCTGTGTTCATATTGTGTGTGAAGATATGGTGACGGTGTGTTTTTATGTATACCCAGCATTTCAACATGTATGAGGGTCATAACTTCTGGGACTACTCCAGGTAACACAAACCTTTGGAACTCGGGGAGAGCCATTTATACGCTTTTCTTCCACAGATGAAATATACATTATCAGGGAGAACATAAGGAATGGTATGTATCATTATCATTAAGCACATTTCCCTTGCAAACAATCCTATTTCTGGTTTTTCCATCTGATACATGCAAGTTTCTGGCTGTATTATTTTAGCATAATAGCCATTTGGCACCTTACCAATAATTTCTTTGGTGGAACTCAATGTATACCGATACCTAAAATGTTTCCCACCAGACTTAATGGAGCGCAATAGATCATGGTTTATGGACTCATTATCAGCTCTTTGTGAGAAGGTCATCGTCTGATTATTCCCCGTCACTTCCCAACTCCCGGGTTTATTGGGGTTAGTTATGTTTAAACACAAAAGTGATCTATCTACTTGGAATTGATAGAGTTTGAAATGAGGTGGTTTGGATGAGAGGAATTTTTCATTCAATGTTTTCCCTTTTTGTAATTCTAAAATTTCCGTGATATTCAGTGGAAATGGCACAAACCCTACATTATGCTGCCCCTGGGGCACATGTGAACACACCCAGCAATCAGTTTGATTTAACACTTTGCCTACCATGCTATGATAATCCTCTAGAGGATACCCACCCCAGTACGGATTATATTTAGGTTGGCAAAGTTGGATAGAGTTCTCATCAACTAGGGACCCACAAAGCTCACAAATACAGGAATCATCAGACGATAACCCTCCACATCTTCCCCGAGTATCCGGAATGAAAGATCTTTTAACAATAACAGTACTAAGATTGGAAAGACACTCCCCTGATTGGCATTGCACTCCTCCTGATTCCACTCCATCAGCACTGCCATCAGCTCCCGTTTCCTCAATCGGTTCCCCATCACAGACACTGGATATCCCCGGACTGACCAGGATGGAGAACACTCTAAAAGAGAATATGAAAATGAACACAGCAGGCCCGTCCATTGTCACAACAAGACCTGCAAATTTCTCTCTGTTCAGGTATCTTACTACGACCTTTTCAATCCTCCCGGAACAAGCTCGCGAGCGACAGGTCTATGCTATCAGCTTTGTCTCTGACTTGTTTCTCCACCGGTTGATTGACCTTTTTGCAGTGAGTGGAATGGACCCAGGTATCTCTCTCGGCCACCTTCAAAGATGTAGTACTCGTCAGTAGCACCTGGTACGGACCTTCCCACCGATAAGTCAAACAACCTGAATGCAAGAAATTTCCGATCATTACATATTCTCCTGGTTCAACATCATGACAGTTCGTTTCAGGCATATCATTAGACAACAATTTCAGTTTCTGCTGCTGTTGCTTTAACTGCTTACTCATTGGTATAAGATACTTCACAGTTACCTCGTTGTTGCCCTTTAGATCTTCCTGTGGACTTATAATCAAATGAGGTTGTCTACCGAACAATATTTCAAATGGGGACAGATTCAGAGGAGGTCTTGGAGTGGTCCTTATGCTATGTAGGACCAAAGGTAACGCTTCTGGCCATCCTAGTCCAGTCTCTGCCATGATTTTACTTAGCTTATTTTTAATAGTCCCGTTCATCCTCTCTACCTTGGCACTGGCTTGCGGTCGGTAGGGGGTGTGAAGTCGGCTATTAATACCCATCAGCTTACACATATTTTGAAAAACATCACCTGTGAAATGGGTACCCCTATCACTCTCGATGATTCTAGGGATACCGTACCTGCATACAAATTCCCGAACTATTTTCTTGGCAGTAAACGCAGCAGTATTAGTGGCCGCTGGGTAGGCCTCAACCCAGTTAGAAAATACGTCTGTGCACACTAGAACATACTTAAGGTTCCTGCAGGGTGGTAATTGGATGAAATCAATTTGTATCACCTGGAAAGGTCCATCAGTCGGTGGAATGTGGGAGGGATCGCTTTCCCTATGTTCTTTCTCAAGCAGGTCTGACAGGACATTGCTATCTTCTCTGCTTGTGAAGAAAAACCTGGTGCGCACCAGTATGCCCTCACCAACTTGCACATACCCTGTTTACCCAGGTGAGTCAGACCGTGTGCTGCCTCAGCCAGGCTGGATTAATATGCCTTGGGGGCTACTGGCTTACCATGTCAGTCCCTCCAGAGCCCAGAGGACTCTTGCCCACACCCCTTGGACTTCCAAATGGATTTTTCCTGAATTGAACACAAATTTTGCATCTCAATTAATTTCAACATATCAATAGTTTGAAATGACATAATTGTTTCAGTTGGTGGAAAATTTTTTAACCCTGCTGCCCATTTTGCAGCTTCATCAGCTCTGTTGTTGCCCAGTGGCACAGGGTCATCCTCACATGTGTGGGCTTTGCATTTAATTACTGCCACTGCTTTGGGCAGTTGGATTGCTTCTAAAAGATGTTTTATGTGTCGGGAATGTGCAACTGGTGTGCCTGCTGCTGTCATAAAATTTCTCAGATGCCATAGAGCCCCAAAATCGTGCACCACCCCGAACGCGTACCTCGAGTCAGTGTAAATGTTAGCAGATTTGCCTGCTGCCAGTTCACATGCTCTAGTCAGTGCTACTAACTCTGCCACCTGGGCTGAGTGAGGAGGACCGAGAGGTTTAGCTTCTATGATGTCTGTGTCATTTACGACAGCATAACCTGTACATAATTCACCTGTGTCTGTTTGTCTATGACAACTCCCATCCGTATAAAAAGTTACATCCACAATCTCTAAAGGTGTGTCATGTATGTCAGGTCTCGCAGTAAAGGTCTGATTCAGATGTGTCATACAATCGTGCGTATCATTATGTCTGCCAAACTCACCTCCCGCCAGCTACTCCTCTCCTTCCACCCTTTGTACATCATGTTGTACATATGGTAGGTATGTTGCTGGGTTCAGCGTACTGCAACGTTTAACAGTAATATTTGCAGGAGCGATTAGAGCTAGTTCCCATTTGGTGAACCTAGCCGAGGAGACGTGTCTGGTTTGAGCTGAGTTCAACAGAGCAGATACAGCATGGGGAGTGTAGACAATCATATCATGGCCCAATACTACGTCCTCACTTTTACTCACCAATAAAGCGGTAGCTGCTACACTTCTCAAACAGGTGGGGAGTGATCTTGCTACCATGTCCAATTGGGCACTGTAGTATGATACGGGCCTACTGGCATCACCATGTTTTTGTGTAAGGACACCTGCAGCACAAACATCGGCTTCCGTACAATACAAATCAAAAGGTTTTTCATAATCAGGTATTCCCAATGCAGGAGCTCTTGTCAGACTATCCTTAAGATTGAGGAAAGCCTGTTCTGATTCCTCTGTGTGTATGACACGATCGGGCTTTGAGGAAGAGACTAATTCCTGTAAAGGTAAGGCCAAAATAGAAAAACCTGGTATTCACATTCTACAGTATCCACACATTCCCAAGAAGGTACGAATTTGCTGTTGATTCTGCGGCAGTGTCATGTTTTGTATGGCCTGGATTCTATCTGTTGTAAGGTGTCATAACCCCTGGGTTAGGCAGTGTCCCAAATATTTTACTCTGGATTGGCACGGCTGTAGTTTGTCCTTAGCCACCTTGTGTCCTGTTTGTGAGAGATGAAGTAACAAAAGTTTAGTATCATTCAAACATGACATAAACGAGTCAGAACATAGCAATAAATCGTCCACATATTGAATTAGAACAGATCCATTGGCAGGTTGAAAAGATTGTAAACAGTCGTGCAATGCCTGGGAGAAGATACTGGGGCTGTCTATGAAACCTTGGGGTAATCGTGTCCATGTGTATTGTAACCCTCTGTATGTAAAGGCGAATAGATACTGACAGTCAGGATGGAGAGGCACAGAGAAGAAAGCTGAACAGAGGTCAATGACAGTGAAATGGGTTGCATTTGGTGGGATTTGCATCAAAATGACAGCTGGATTTGGCACTACAGGGAATTGGCTCTCTACTACCTTATTAACACCTCTAAGGTCTTGTACCAGCCTATAACCCCTCCCACCACTCTTTTTCACTGGAAAGATAGGACTGTTGGCTACATTAGCTGTACGTACTAAAATTCCTTGTTGCAATAATCGCTCAATTATTGGAAAAAAAACCCCTAGTTCTACCTCTTGCTTTAGTGGGTACTGGGGAATTTTTGGAGCTTGCCTTCCGCTTTTTAAATTTACCATTACTGGGCTTACGTTTGCCATTAATCCAGTGTCCTGTCCATCTTTAGTCCAAAGGGAATTTGGAATTAGGGACAACATTTCATCTACCTGTGATGGAGTTTCATTTAAACTGTATAGTGATACATTATCCATTGAGGAGTGTCTAATATATCCCGCACCTCGTATACCATTCTCTCTGGGATATCTAAAAATACACCATCAGGGGTTCAATATATAACACATCCCATCTTACATAACAAGTCTCTGCCCAGTAGGTTAGTAGGAGCTGCAGCAGCCAGGAGAAAAGAATGCCTGGTATGCAATGGCCCAATAGTAACCTCTGTGGACTTTGTTAAAGGATAATGTTCCACTTTACCTGTTACACCCATTGTTGGTACTGTCTCGTTGGTCACCTGCAAATTAACGGGAGATTTTATCACTGACCTGGTCGCCCCTGTGTCTACAAGAAAAGGATATTTAGTACCAGCTACATCAACCATCATGACTGGTTCTTCCCTAGTACTTCCCGTTAACCTGACCATCTGTAGACTACAGGTATGACCTCACCCCTAGCGTTGGCTACCATTCTCCAATAAAGCATTTACAGCTACAATTGGAGCTGGTGCCTGCTGAACATTTGCTGGCCTCTGTGCATATCCCTTATGGGGATATCTAGGTCCAGAAATCTTTCCCATATACTCCATTTAATGTGCTTTATTGCACTTCTGAGGGAAAGGAGACGCCCTCATTCTGGATTAGCACCCTTCCTTATTGGTTTAAAAGCATGGAGTATGGTAATGTATATGCACACTGTATTAGGCACAATTCTAGGTAAGTCCTACAAGTTATATACTGTAGTGCAACTTTGGTTCATTTTTGGGGCGTGGGTCCCCCTGGATTGTGTTGGTTGAGCTGTCTCAGGGCACTGCATTGTAACACATTTTCCTTTATAACACATTTTAACCCTTCACTGTGTGTTTAATATATATGTACTTCACTTTTTTATTTTCATTCTTTATATGCAGCAGCAGCTGCTCCTAACTATCTATTTACACTGCACTTTTCTTACTATGGTGGTGCCCTGGGGCAGCTTGGCTGGTCCATTTTTGGGGGGTCCTGTGCTCTGGATTTGAACCCTAGTATGTTAGGGACCTACCCGAAAGAGGTTACCTGGATATGGTGGGTAGGCCCATAACCTTGGCCATGATTATGCTAAAAACCTCTATTGATTGCAAAATTTTATTGCATTTATATATATTATTAATAATTTGGAGTTGTGCACCTGAGATTTGTCTGTTTCTGTGCCTGCAATTAGTCTCATCAGGTAGCACCTCCCATTATTTATATAGTCAAGTTGTGCAGTCCAGAAATCTTTCCCAGATATCTAGGTCTTCCCTGATGTGAGATCCATACTCCTTTTACTGTACAGTTTCTTCTTAAGTGTCCTGTTTGTTTACAGTTAAAACATGTCCGTGTTTCGGGTGAAGACATGTGGTGTTGTGAGGTTTGCGCAGGAGGTAAAGGTGGTGGATATGTGTAAGGATAGGGAGGGTAAGGGTATTGTGGGGGGTAAGAAGTTGGTGGATAGCCTGGGACCTGTGGTTGCATCAGGTTAGTGGGATAGAGTTGTGTTTGTTGTTGAGTGGGGTTAGTGAGAGCACATACTTGTTCAGAAGTGAGTGTGTGTGCAAGTTGTCTGTTGGCTGTGATGTTACCGTCATTCCCTCCAGAGCTTGTATACTGACAGCCATTAGTTTCTCGCTCTGGGCTTCTCTTTTTTTGGAGATGTTCTTATCATGTTCAATGGCGGTTTCTATGAGAGTATCTATTGTAAGTCCCCGCCAGCCAGGCTGTGAGGTCTGAACCCGAGTTTTTAAACTCTCTTTCAGACCATCCACAGGTACCGTAACTATCATCCCCCTGTGGTGAGTGCTATCTTTAATATCCTCTATCCCAGTGTACTGGGTGATAGCCTGCAGAGCCCGATTGCAGTAATCTTCTGCAGTCTCACTCTCTTTCTGCTTAATGGTGAAAATTTTGTTCCAGTTAACTACTACTGGAAAATATATACCCAATTGAGTTAAAATGCGGGAAATGTTACCTTGGTTTACTTGGTCTGTTAAGGGAACGTCATCATCCAATACACAATCCGTGATAAATTTTGTCACGTCGGTATTGCGTGGCAGACAGGCCCTTAACACCACACGCCAATCTTTATTAGTAGGTTCATGTGAACTACCCAAATTCCTCAAAAATCTTTGAGATTTGGCCAATTCCTTTTTGGGATTGGGGAAATCATTTATGATGGAATTTAGGACCTCATTCAGAGCCGGACGCTATTTGCGCTCGCTCGTTCAGAAAAAAGGGGTGGCTATTCAAATGAACCGTTCGCTCTTTGCGGTCTGTTCATGCCTCTAGGTCTGAACGAGCGAACAAAACATGCGGTCGTTTTTTGGAAAACTACACCCCCTGGCCGCTCGCATCCTATGTCATGTCCGCTATTTATTAGATTAATTGAGAACATCAACCAGCGTATGAACTGCTCGCTATTCTTGTGGTTGTTTTTTCCTACCGCAATCTTGCGAGCTGTTCTGACTATAAAATAACCCAGTGATGTGGTCAATGACGCTGCTGTATTAATTATGCACACCCTTAAAACGCCCGTTTTGACCTTTAAGCACGCCTGCGTTCTGATCTCCACTCCCCGTTTTCAAGCACCTTCCCCTGTTACCACCCACATACGCCTCCTCCTGTCACTCAAAATAGCAGGCATTCGCTATTTAGTGAACAAACAATTTTCGGCCGCACTGACTGGTTCGCGCATGCGTATTACGATCCGTACGCATGCGCAGTTGGGCAAACATCGCTCGGAACGAATGAGCAGCCGCTTACCAGCGGCTCTGAATCAGGCCCTTAGATCTGCTCTTGTCCAAGGACAATGCATTACTACTTCCCTCGTGGGCACTATACCGTTTGTGTCAGCATTTCCACTTGGAACAGTTATTGTCCGAATGGAATGCAGACAGGTAGCGATGCTACCTTTGACCTGATTACCTGGCTGGGGGTTTAGTCTGCTGCTGCTACGTATGGTATGAACAACTTCCTCTACAGGTGCAGAGGGCATTAACACTTCCCTTGCTGTTACCGATGGAGATGGCGGCACCACTCGTGATTGTGGTGATGCAGCATCTATCATCTGCACAGCATGGGAAATGGCAGACATTACAATAGGCTCATCATCCGCATCATGAACATTTTCTTTATAATTGCTTAAGAGAGGGTACAAGTTGCTTGTTACATTTTTATGGGTATTTTTGGTAACTGTACTTGCACCTCCATCCACATAAGGTGGGGGAGGTGAGCGTGAACTGCTGGCAATACTCTCCATGACGCTACCTTGCCACACGTGCGCACCATTTTGCGGCTCACCCGTATTGCAATTCAGCATCACAGATGTATTTTCTGGCAATGTGCTCACGATGCTAGTTTGTATCGTTTGCACATTGTTAAGCCACGCATCCCCTTCATGCTGCCACAGTTTTAAACATTCAAAATATTTAACCTTTTTCTCTCGGGAGCGCATCAAAGTGATGTGATCCCGGACATTGTCTAGCACATTTTTATCAAAACTACCAATTCTGGGAAACGGTCTAACACTCTTCCTCGTCATAATAAACCATTAATCACAATACCTTATTGCATAAGTACCGTACTTGGTATGCAAGATACGACGAGCCGATCCGATCGGCGCCTCCATTAGCAGCACATCATTGCCTAACATCTCTACTGTTTGTGTGGCTCCCATTCTGAGACAACTCCTACACTTTTCAATAAAGATTTAAGCCGGTGAAAGACAATCAAGACACTTTCACTTACCTGTGGACGATTTAAGTCGGTGGCGCCCACACACCTGGATAAGATTTAGTAAGGCAACTTCCACACCTGGATAAGATTTGAAAACGGCAAATTCCACACCTGGATAAGATTTAGTAAGGCAACTTCCACACCTATGAGAGTTTATATGTCGGCTACTCTCACGCACCTCTCTACAACAAAGACATCATGTACACCTGCTACTGTGTATAGAATGGTAAAGCTGCTTACCGAGGGGCTAGGCTAACCCTTGCACCTAGCCCTTAAGGATCATACGATACCCTTAACTTTGTTCAACAAGTATTCACTGTTACACACTTTTTTCCTGCACAGAAAAATACACGTTAACCCAGATATTGGTAATAGAAAGAAATGAAAACCCCAATGGCTTTGTTCAAACACGTGGCAGCACAACTGGAAGTACGTATACGCTATTGTGCGACCAGTCGCATACACAATAATGCGACTACCACACAACCGTATAATGGCTTTTTAACTGTGTACGCAAAAGTGCATCTTTGCTATGCGCAAACCTGCGAATTAGCCGCGTACTCAGTACTGCGACACCCCTTTAAACATAAGGTTCTATCAACAGAGGAAAACAAACTTTTTCCTCTCTTGTCCCTGGATTCTAGTCAGCTCCCTTGATTCACACGGAGACGGATAGCGATCTTTCAGCACAAAGCGGTTGCAGGCAAACCCTGCATGTGGCCACTCCACCCTTTGCTGAAATATCGATGACCTTATGTACCGTGTGAGCAGGTAAGTGACTTCACTACGAGCCCCCAACTAACGATACTGGATCAGAACCTCTATACACACCTTCCTATACCTTCTAATGTCCTGCCTATACCTTCTAATGTCCTGCCTATACTTCTAAGGATGACGCTAATTTGCATACGCAGTCATACCATAAATAAAGACTTAGACGTGGAATCTGTGGTTCCAAAGCACAAGTGATATTCAGGTAAAAGTTCAGACAGTTACACGCAATTGATCAAGACACAATTTAGGCGCAAAAGGAAATTATACAGACCGCAAGTACAGTATACATATGCAGGTGCTTCCGGACCCAGAGATAGGCATCAGCAAGAGACCCCTCGTCATTCAGCATTCAGCACGAAGACAAAGAACCAGCGTTCGTGCACTCATATTTATACCCCCCTGAATAAACAGGACAATAGGGAAGTCTGTTGCTGATATCATTGGTTCTCAGGGGTGAAGCATCTGTTACAGCACATTTAACAGGCTGGTTCAAACAGACTCTCCCTGCCTCTAACAGCTGGGGGTCTTCCTCTTCACGCCTCTCGTAGCATCCTAACAGTTGTTTCTAAAATATACATTTTGTTGCTTGTAGGCTCTGCGATCCATAACTCGGGAATGCATGATGCGATCTCCCCACCGATAACACCGGAATACCGTAAAAAGGATAGGCATCAGTACAACTCCAAACATGACTTGTTTAGCATGTATAATACCTTAGTTATCAAATATCTTTATTTCTCAGCACTTAAACTAACTGAACCAACTTAAATCATATATTTTAGAGCTTATTGTACCTTATGTGTGAATATGTAATGTGTGGGTATTCAGGGTTTGAAATAAGGATGCTAGTTAACTTGGGGCAGATGCGTGCGCATAAAGCTAATAAAACAGCGGTTTCATACAAAGTCCTATGCATTCGCTAATATGCGACTAGTTAACAGCGCAATTGTGTGTATTAATGTGTGTATGAGAAATGGTGAAAGATGCAAACCCATGGTGCTATTAGTATTATCACCACATGTACTAAAATGTGAGTTTATCTAAAATGGCGCTTAGGCGGCCATTCGCAAAATGGCATCTTGCGATCTCATTTTCAAGATGGCGTCTTGCGGCCAGTCGCAAGATGGCGTCGCCGCGGTTACATTTTAAACTGAACTTGTCAGCCAATTCACATTATATGTCATACTGTGCATGTCACCAATTCACATTATATGCCACACTGTGTATTCCCCCAATTGCAATATGCCAAACTGTGCATGTCACCAATTCACATTATATGCCACACTGTGCATGCCACCAATTCACATTATATGCCACACTGTGTATTCCCCCAATTCACATTATATGCCACACTGTGTATTCCCCAATTCACATTATATATTCACATTATATGCAACACTGTGCATGCCATCAATTTACATTATAAGCCACACTGTGTTTTCCTCCAATTCACATTATATGCCACACTGTGTATTCCCCCAATTCACATTATATGCCACACTGTGCATGCCACCAATTCACCTTATATGCCACACTGTGTATTCCCCCAATTCACATTATATGCCACACTGTGTATTCCCCCAATTCACATTATATGCCACACTGTGCATGCCACCAATTCACATTATATGCCACACTGTGTATTCCCCCAATTCACATTATATGCCACACTGTGTATTCCCCCAAATCACATTATATGCCACACTGTGCATGTCTCCAATTCACATTATATGCCACACTGTGTATTCCCCCAATTCACATTATATGCCACACTGTTCATGCCACCAATTCACATTATATGCCACACTGTGTATTCCCCCAATTCACATTATATGCCACACTGTACATGTCACCAATTCACATTATATGCCACACTGTGCATGCCATCAATTCACATTATATGCCACACTGTGTATTCCCCCAATTCACATTATATGCCACACTGTGTATTCCCCCAATTCACATTATATGCCACACTGTGTATTCCCCCAATTCACATTATATGCCACACTGTGTATTCCCCCAATTCACATTATATTCCACACTGTGCATGCCACCAATTCTCATTATATGCCACACTGTGTATTCCCCCAATTCACATTATATGCCACACTGTCTGTGCATGTCACCAATTCACATTATATGCCGCACTGTGCATGCCACCAATTCACATTATATGCCACACTGTGTATTCCCCCAATTCACATTATATGCCACACTGTGTATTCCCCCAATTCACATTATATGCCACACTGTGCATGCACCAATTTACATTATATGCCACACTGTGTATTCCCCCAATTCACATTATATGCCACATTGTGCATGTCACCAATTCACATTATATGCCACACTGTGTATTCCCCCAATTCACATTATATGCCACACTGTGCATGCCATCAATTTACATTATATGCCACACTGTGTATTCCCCCAATTCACATTATATGCCACATTGTGCATGCCATCAATTTACATTGTGTGCCACACTGTGTATTCCCCCAATTCACCTTATATGCCACACTGTGCATGTCACCAATTCACATTATATGGCACACTGTGTATTCCCCTAATTCACATGATATGCCACACTGTGTATTCCTCCAATTCACATTATATGCCACACCGTGCATGCTACCAATTCACATTATATGCCACACTGTGTTTTCCCCCAATTCACATTATATGCCACACTGTGTATTCCCCCAATTCACATTATATGCCACACTGTGCATGACACCAATTCACATTATATGCCACACTATGTATTCCCCCAATTCACATTATATGCCACACTGTGCATGCCACCAATTCACGTTATATGCCACACTGTGTATTCCCCAATTCACATTATATGCCACACTGTGTATTCCCCTAATTCACATTATATGCCACACTGTGCATGTCATCAATTTACATTATATGCCACACTGTACATGCCATCAATTCACATTATATTCTACACTGAGTATTCCCCAATTCACATTATATTCCACACTGTGCATTCCACCAATTCACATTATATGCCACACTGTGTATTCCCCCAATTCACATGATATGCCACACTGTGTATTCCCCCAATTCACATTATATGCCACACTGTGTATTCCCCCAATTCACATTATAAGCCAAACTGTGTATTCCTCCAATTTACATGATATGCCACACTGTGTATTCCCCCAATTCACATTTTATGCCACACTGTGTTTTCCCCCAATTCACATTATGACACACCCATCAGAGCAATTCAATTGTAGCTCAGATCGGTCCAATGCTTTTGACACGTCCAAAGCGGCTAAACCCATCTAAACTCTGTGGACTTGGACTTATCGTATATTTCTGCTAACCACCTCAGGAGGCTGCGAGTAGAACTGTGTGCAGTCGCGTCTATGAGACGCCCAAGTGGCAGAACAATTGAATTGCTGCCAGTGGGCGACATCTAGTGGCGGGCGCAAAAACACAATTGAATTCCCCCCACTATGTTCCTAATTCAAATTATATGCAACACTGCCCTCCCCGTATTATTGTTTACTAACTTGCTGATCTTAGCTTCTATGAATGTTTCAGCTGCTCCAGTTCTGAGTCATGTCCTGTCACTTTTTCCAAGTGACATCTTGTTATAGCAATGCAGGCCGGCAAAGGAGGAGGGAGAGGGCCAACAGACGGAAGCACAACTTGCATAATAATTTATACCACTGGATGGGGCACGGCTGGCCTGGCATTGTGAGGAGTACCATTAATTGTCAGCGGTTTAGCTTCTATGATGTCTGTGTCATTTACGACAGCATAACCTGTACATAATTCACCTGTGTCTGTTTGTCTATGACAACTCCCATCCGTATAAAAAGTTACATCCACAATCTCTAAAGGTGTGTCATGTATGTCAGGTCTCGCAGTAAAGGTCTGATTCAGATGTGTCATACAATCGTGCGTATCATTATGTCTGCCAAACTCACCTCCCGCCAGCTACTCCTCTCCTTCCACCCTTTGTACATCATGTTGTACATATGGTAGGTATGTTGCTGGGTTCAGCGTACTGCAACGTTTAACAGTAATATTTGCAGGAGCGATTAGAGCTAGTTCCCATTTGGTGAACCTAGCCGAGGAGACGTGTCTGGTTTGAGCTGAGTTCAACAGAGCAGATACAGCATGGGGAGTGTAGACAATCATATCATGGCCCAATACTACGTCCTCACTTTTACTCACCAATAAAGCGGTAGCTGCTACACTTCTCAAACAGGTGGGGAGTGATCTTGCTACCATGTCCAATTGGGCACTGTAGTATGATACGGGCCTACTGGCATCACCATGTTTTTGTGTAAGGACACCTGCAGCACAAACATCGGCTTCCGTACAATACAAATCAAAAGGTTTTTCATAATCAGGTATTCCCAATGCAGGAGCTCTTGTCAGACTATCCTTAAGATTGAGGAAAGCCTGTTCTGATTCCTCTGTGTGTATGACACGATCGGGCTTTGAGGAAGAGACTAATTCCTGTAAAGGTAAGGCCAAAATAGAAAAACCTGGTATTCACATTCTACAGTATCCACACATTCCCAAGAAGGTACGAATTTGCTGTTGATTCTGCGGCAGTGTCATGTTTTGTATGGCCTGGATTCTATCTGTTGTAAGGTGTCATAACCCCTGGGTTAGGCAGTGTCCCAAATATTTTACTCTGGATTGGCACGGCTGTAGTTTGTCCTTAGCCACCTTGTGTCCTGTTTGTGAGAGATGAAGTAACAAAAGTTTAGTATCATTCAAACATGACATAAACGAGTCAGAACATAGCAATAAATCGTCCACATATTGAATTAGAACAGATCCATTGGCAGGTTGAAAAGATTGTAAACAGTCGTGCAATGCCTGGGAGAAGATACTGGGGCTGTCTATGAAACCTTGGGGTAATCGTGTCCATGTGTATTGTAACCCTCTGTATGTAAAGGCGAATAGATACTGACAGTCAGGATGGAGAGGCACAGAGAAGAAAGCTGAACAGAGGTCAATGACAGTGAAATGGGTTGCATTTGGTGGGATTTGCATCAAAATGACAGCTGGATTTGGCACTACAGGGAATTGGCTCTCTACTACCTTATTAACACCTCTAAGGTCTTGTACCAGCCTATAACCCCTCCCACCACTCTTTTTCACTGGAAAGATGGGACTGTTGGCTACACTAGCTGTACGTACTAAAATTCCTTGTTGCAATAATCGCTCAATTATTGGAAAAAAAAACCCTAGTTCTACCTCTTGCTTTAGTGGGTACTGGGGAATTTTTGGAGCTTGCCTTCCGCTTTTTAAATTTACCATTACTGGGCTTACGTTTGCCATTAATCCAGTGTCCTGTCCATCTTTAGTCCAAAGGGAATTTGGAATTAGGGACAACATTTCATCTACCTGTGATGGAGTTTCATTTAAACTGTATAGTGATACATTATCCATTGAGGAGTGTCTAATATATCCCGCACCTCGTATACCATTCTCTCTGGGATATCTAAAAATACACCATCAGGGGTTCAATATATAACACATCCCATCTTACATAACAAGTCTCTGCCCAGTAGGTTAGTAGGAGCTGCAGCAGCCAGGAGAAAAGAATGCCTGGTATGCAATGGCCCAATAGTAACCTCTGTGGACTTTGTTAAAGGATAATGTTCCACTTTACCTGTTACACCCATTGTTGGTACTGTCTCGTTGGTCACCTGCAAATTAACGGGAGATTTTATCACTGACCTGGTCGCCCCTGTGTCTACAAGAAAAGGATATTTAGTACCAGCTACATCAACCATCATGACTGGTTCTTCCCTAGTACTTCCCGTTAACCTGACCATCTGTAGACTACAGGTATGACCTCACCCCTAGCGTTGGCTACCATTCTCCAATAAAGCATTTACAGCTACAATTGGAGCTGGTGCCTGCTGAACATTTGCTGGCCTCTGTGCATATCCCTTATGGGGATATCTAGGTCCAGAAATCTTTCCCATATACTCCATTTAATGTGCTTTATTGCACTTCTGAGGGAAAGGAGACGCCCTCATTCTGGATTAGCACCCTTCCTTATTGGTTTAAAAGCATGGAGTATGGTAATGTATATGCACACTGTATTAGGCACAATTCTAGGTAAGTCCTACAAGTTATATACTGTAGTGCAACTTTGGTTCATTTTTGGGGCGTGGGTCCCCCTGGATTGTGTTGGTTGAGCTGTCTCAGGGCACTGCATTGTAACACATTTTCCTTTATAACACATTTTAACCCTTCACTGTGTGTTTAATATATATGTACTTCACTTTTTTATTTTCATTCTTTATATGCAGCAGCAGCTGCTCCTAACTATCTATTTACACTGCACTTTTCTTACTATGGTGGTGCCCTGGGGCAGCTTGGCTGGTCCATTTTTGGGGGGTCCTGTGCTCTGGATTTGAACCCTAGTATGTTAGGGACCTACCCGAAAGAGGTTACCTGGATATGGTGGGTAGGCCCATAACCTTGGCCATGATTATGCTAAAAACCTCTATTGATTGCAAAATTTTATTGCATTTATATATATTATTAATAATTTGGAGTTGTGCACCTGAGATTTGTCTGTTTCTGTGCCTGCAATTAGTCTCATCAGGTAGCACCTCCCATTATTTATATAGTCAAGTTGTGCAGTCCAGAAATCTTTCCCAGATATCTAGGTCTTCCCTGATGTGAGATCCATACTCCTTTTACTGTACAGTTTCTTCTTAAGTGTCCTGTTTGTTTACAGTTAAAACATGTCCGTGTTTCGGGTGAAGACATGTGGTGTTGTGAGGTTTGCGCAGGAGGTAAAGGTGGTGGATATGTGTAAGGATAGGGAGGGTAAGGGTATTGTGGGGGGTAAGAAGTTGGTGGATAGCCTGGGACCTGTGGTTGCATCAGGTTAGTGGGATAGAGTTGTGTTTGTTGTTGAGTGGGGTTAGTGAGAGCACATACTTGTTCAGAAGTGAGTGTGTGTGCAAGTTGTCTGTTGGCTGTGATGTTACCGTCATTCCCTCCAGAGCTTGTATACTGACAGCCATTAGTTTCTCGCTCTGGGCTTCTCTTTTTTTGGAGATGTTCTTATCATGTTCAATGGCGGTTTCTATGAGAGTATCTATTGTAAGTCCCCGCCAGCCAGGCTGTGAGGTCTGAACCCGAGTTTTTAAACTCTCTTTCAGACCATCCACAGGTACCGTAACTATCATCCCCCTGTGGTGAGTGCTATCTTTAATATCCTCTATCCCAGTGTACTGGGTGATAGCCTGCAGAGCCCGATTGCAGTAATCTTCTGCAGTCTCACTCTCTTTCTGCTTAATGGTGAAAATTTTGTTCCAGTTAACTACTACTGGAAAATATATACCCAATTGAGTTAAAATGCGGGAAATGTTACCTTGGTTTACTTGGTCTGTTAAGGGAACGTCATCATCCAATACACAATCCGTGATAAATTTTGTCACGTCGGTATTGCGTGGCAGACAGGCCCTTAACACCACACGCCAATCTTTATTAGTAGGTTCATGTGAACTACCCAAATTCCTCAAAAATCTTTGAGATTTGGCCAATTCCTTTTTGGGATTGGGGAAATCATTTATGATGGAATTTAGGACCTCATTCAGAGCCGGACGCTATTTGCGCTCGCTCGTTCAGAAAAAAGGGGTGGCTATTCAAATGAACCGTTCGCTCTTTGCGGTCTGTTCATGCCTCTAGGTCTGAACGAGCGAACAAAACATGCGGTCGTTTTTTGGAAAACTACACCCCCTGGCCGCTCGCATCCTATGTCATGTCCGCTATTTATTAGATTAATTGAGAACATCAACCAGCGTATGAACTGCTCGCTATTCTTGTGGTTGTTTTTTCCTACCGCAATCTTGCGAGCTGTTCTGACTATAAAATAACCCAGTGATGTGGTCAATGACGCTGCTGTATTAATTATGCACACCCTTAAAACGCCCGTTTTGACCTTTAAGCACGCCTGCGTTCTGATCTCCACTCCCCGTTTTCAAGCACCTTCCCCTGTTACCACCCACATACGCCTCCTCCTGTCACTCAAAATAGCAGGCATTCGCTATTTAGTGAACAAACAATTTTCGGCCGCACTGACTGGTTCGCGCATGCGTATTACGATCCGTACGCATGCGCAGTTGGGCAAACATCGCTCGGAACGAATGAGCAGCCGCTTACCAGCGGCTCTGAATCAGGCCCTTAGATCTGCTCTTGTCCAAGGACAATGCATTACTACTTCCCTCGTGGGCACTATACCGTTTGTGTCAGCATTTCCACTTGGAACAGTTATTGTCCGAATGGAATGCAGACAGGTAGCGATGCTACCTTTGACCTGATTACCTGGCTGGGGGTTTAGTCTGCTGCTGCTACGTATGGTATGAACAACTTCCTCTACAGGTGCAGAGGGCATTAACACTTCCCTTGCTGTTACCGATGGAGATGGCGGCACCACTCGTGATTGTGATGATGCAGCATCTATCATCTGCACAGCATGGGAAATGGCAGACATTACAATAGGCTCATCATCCGCATCATGAACATTTTCTTTATAATTGCTTAAGAGAGGGTACAAGTTGCTTGTTACATTTTTATGGGTATTTTTGGTAACTGTACTTGCACCTCCATCCACATAAGGTGTGAGCGTGAACTGCTGGCAATACTCTCCATGACGCTACCTTGCCACACGTGCGCACCATTTTGCGGCTCACCCGTATTGCAATTCAGCATCACAGATGTATTTTCTGGCAATGTGCTCACGATGCTAGTTTGTATCGTTTGCACATTGTTAAGCCACGCATCCCCTTCATGCTGCCACAGTTTTAAACATTCAAAATATTTAACCTTTTTCTCTCGGGAGCGCATCAAAGTGATGTGATCCCGGACATTGTCTAGCACATTTTTATCAAAACTACCAATTCTGGGAAACGGTCTAACACTCTTCCTCGTCATAATAAACCATTAATCACAATACCTTATTGCATAAGTACCGTACTTGGTATGCAAGATACGACGAGCCGATCCGATCGGCGCCTCCATTAGCAGCACATCATTGCCTAACATCTCTACTGTTTGTGTGGCTCCCATTCTGAGACAACTCCTACACTTTTCAATAAAGATTTAAGCCGGTGAAAGACAATCAAGACACTTTCACTTACCTGTGGACGATTTAAGTCGGTGGCGCCCACACACCTGGATAAGATTTAGTAAGGCAACTTCCACACCTGGATAAGATTTGAAAACGGCAAATTCCACACCTGGATAAGATTTAGTAAGGCAACTTCCACACCTATGAGAGTTTATATGTCGGCTACTCTCACGCACCTCTCTACAACAAAGACATCATGTACACCTGCTACTGTGTATAGAATGGTAAAGCTGCTTACCGAGGGGCTAGGCTAACCCTTGCACCTAGCCCTTAAGGATCATACGATACCCTTAACTTTGTTCAACAAGTATTCACTGTTACACACTTTTTTCCTGCACAGAAAAATACACGTTAACCCAGATATTGGTAATAGAAAGAAATGAAAACCCCAATGGCTTTGTTCAAACACGTGGCAGCACAACTGGAAGTACGTATACGCTATTGTGCGACCAGTCGCATACACAATAATGCGACTACCACACAACCGTATAATGGCTTTTTAACTGTGTACGCAAAAGTGCATCTTTGCTATGCGCAAACCTGCGAATTAGCCGCGTACTCAGTACTGCGACACCCCTTTAAACATAAGGTTCTATCAACAGAGGAAAACAAACTTTTTCTTCTCTTGTCCCTGGATTCTAGTCAGCTCCCTTGATTCACACGGAGACGGATAGCGATCTTTCAGCACAAAGCGGTTGCAGGCAAACCCTGCATGTGGCCACTCCACCCTTTGCTGAAATATCGATGACCTTATGTACCGTGTGAGCAGGTAAGTGACTTCACTACGAGCCCCCAACTAACGATACTGGATCAGAACCTCTATACACACCTTCCTATACCTTCTAATGTCCTGCCTATACCTTCTAATGTCCTGCCTATACTTCTAAGGATGACGCTAATTTGCATACGCAGTCATACCATAAATAAAGACTTAGACGTGGAATCTGTGGTTCCAAAGCACAAGTGATATTCAGGTAAAAGTTCAGACAGTTACACGCAATTGATCAAGACACAATTTAGGCGCAAAAGGAAATTATACAGACCGCAAGTACAGTATACATATGCAGGTGCTTCCGGACCCAGAGATAGGCATCAGCAAGAGACCCCTCGTCATTCAGCATTCAGCACGAAGACAAAGAACCAGCGTTCGTGCACTCATATTTATACCCCCCTGAATAAACAGGACAATAGGGAAGTCTGTTGCTGATATCATTGGTTCTCAGGGGTGAAGCATCTGTTACAGCACATTTAACAGGCTGGTTCAAACAGACTCTCCCTGCCTCTAACAGCTGGGGGTCTTCCTATTCACGCCTCTCGTAGCATCCTAACAGTTGTTTCTAAAATATACATTTTGTTGCTTGTAGGCTCTGCGATCCATAACTCGGGAATGCATGATGCGATCTCCCCACCGATAACACCGGAATACCGTAAAAAGGATAGGCATCAGTACAACTCCAAACATGACTTGTTTAGCATGTATAATACCTTAGTTATCAAATATCTTTATTTCTCAGCACTTAAACTAACTGAACCAACTTAAATCATATATTTTAGAGCTTATTGTACCTTATGTGTGAATATGTAATGTGTGGGTATTCAGGGTTTGAAATAAGGATGCTAGTTAACTTGGGGCAGATGCGTGCGCATAAAGCTAATAAAACAGCGGTTTCATACAAAGTCCTATGCATTCGCTAATATGCGACTAGTTAACAGCGCAATTGTGTGTATTAATGTGTGTATGAGAAATGGTGAAAGATGCAAACCCATGGTGCTATTAGTATTATCACCACATGTACTAAAATGTGAGTTTATCTAAAATGGCGCTTAGGCGGCCATTCGCAAAATGGCATCTTGCGATCTCATTTTCAAGATGGCGTCTTGCGGCCAGTCGCAAGATGGCGTCGCCGCGGTTACATTTTAAACTGAACTTGTCAGCCAATTCACATTATATGTCATACTGTGCATGTCACCAATTCACATTATATGCCACACTGTGTATTCCCCCAATTGCAATATGCCAAACTGTGCATGTCACCAATTCACATTATATGCCACACTGTGCATGCCACCAATTCACATTATATGCCACACTGTGTATTCCCCCAATTCACATTATATGCCACACTGTGTATTCCCCAATTCACATTATATATTCACATTATATGCAACACTGTGCATGCCATCAATTTACATTATAAGCCACACTGTGTTTTCCTCCAATTCACATTATATGCCACACTGTGTATTCCCCCAATTCACATTATATGCCACACTGTGCATGCCACCAATTCACCTTATATGCCACACTGTGTATTCCCCCAATTCACATTATATGCCACACTGTGTATTCCCCCAATTCACATTATATGCCACACTGTGCATGCCACCAATTCACATTATATGCCACACTGTGTATTCCCCCAATTCACATTATATGCCACAC
This sequence comes from Taudactylus pleione, assembly GCA_031769625.1. Taxonomy (NCBI): domain Eukaryota; kingdom Metazoa; phylum Chordata; class Amphibia; order Anura; family Myobatrachidae; genus Taudactylus; species Taudactylus pleione. The sequence goes on from JAUIMM010000092.1 coordinate 38,660,925, forward strand.
TGTGTATTCCCCCAAATCACATTATATGCCACACTGTGCATGTCTCCAATTCACATTATATGCCACACTGTGTATTCCCCCAATTCACATTATATGCCACACTGTTCATGCCACCAATTCACATTATATGCCACACTGTGTATTCCCCCAATTCACATTATATGCCACACTGTACATGTCACCAATTCACATTATATGCCACACTGTGCATGCCATCAATTCACATTATATGCCACACTGTGTATTCCCCCAATTCACATTATATGCCACACTGTGTATTCCCCCAATTCACATTATATGCCACACTGTGTATTCCCCCAATTCACATTATATGCCACACTGTGTATTCCCCCAATTCACATTATATTCCACACTGTGCATGCCACCAATTCTCATTATATGCCACACTGTGTATTCCCCCAATTCACATTATATGCCACACTGTCTGTGCATGTCACCAATTCACATTATATGCCGCACTGTGCATGCCACCAATTCACATTATATGCCACACTGTGTATTCCCCCAATTCACATTATATGCCACACTGTGTATTCCCCCAATTCACATTATATGCCACACTGTGCATGCACCAATTTACATTATATGCCACACTGTGTATTCCCCCAATTCACATTATATGCCACATTGTGCATGTCACCAATTCACATTATATGCCACACTGTGTATTCCCCCAATTCACATTATATGCCACACTGTGCATGCCATCAATTTACATTATATGCCACACTGTGTATTCCCCCAATTCACATTATATGCCACATTGTGCATGCCATCAATTTACATTGTGTGCCACACTGTGTATTCCCCCAATTCACCTTATATGCCACACTGTGCATGTCACCAATTCACATTATATGGCACACTGTGTATTCCCCTAATTCACATGATATGCCACACTGTGTATTCCTCCAATTCACATTATATGCCACACCGTGCATGCTACCAATTCACATTATATGCCACACTGTGTTTTCCCCCAATTCACATTATATGCCACACTGTGTATTCCCCCAATTCACATTATATGCCACACTGTGCATGACACCAATTCACATTATATGCCACACTATGTATTCCCCCAATTCACATTATATGCCACACTGTGCATGCCACCAATTCACGTTATATGCCACACTGTGTATTCCCCAATTCACATTATATGCCACACTGTGTATTCCCCTAATTCACATTATATGCCACACTGTGCATGTCATCAATTTACATTATATGCCACACTGTACATGCCATCAATTCACATTATATTCTACACTGAGTATTCCCCAATTCACATTATATTCCACACTGTGCATTCCACCAATTCACATTATATGCCACACTGTGTATTCCCCCAATTCACATGATATGCCACACTGTGTATTCCCCCAATTCACATTATATGCCACACTGTGTATTCCCCCAATTCACATTATAAGCCAAACTGTGTATTCCTCCAATTTACATGATATGCCACACTGTGTATTCCCCCAATTCACATTTTATGCCACACTGTGTTTTCCCCCAATTCACATTATGACACACCCATCAGAGCAATTCAATTGTAGCTCAGATCGGTCCAATGCTTTTGACACGTCCAAAGCGGCTAAACCCATCTAAACTCTGTGGACTTGGACTTATCGTATATTTCTGCTAACCACCTCAGGAGGCTGCGAGTAGAACTGTGTGCAGTCGCGTCTATGAGACGCCCAAGTGGCAGAACAATTGAATTGCTGCCAGTGGGCGACATCTAGTGGCGGGCGCAAAAACACAATTGAATTCCCCCCACTATGTTCCTAATTCAAATTATATGCAACACTGCCCTCCCCGTATTATTGTTTACTAACTTGCTGATCTTAGCTTCTATGAATGTTTCAGCTGCTCCAGTTCTGAGTCATGTCCTGTCACTTTTTCCAAGTGACATCTTGTTATAGCAATGCAGGCCGGCAAAGGAGGAGGGAGAGGGCCAACAGACGGAAGCACAACTTGCATAATAATTTATACCACTGGATGGGGCACGGCTGGCCTGGCATTGTGAGGAGTACCATTAATTGTCAGCGGTTTAGCTTCTATGATGTCTGTGTCATTTACGACAGCATAACCTGTACATAATTCACCTGTGTCTGTTTGTCTATGACAACTCCCATCCGTATAAAAAGTTACATCCACAATCTCTAAAGGTGTGTCATGTATGTCAGGTCTCGCAGTAAAGGTCTGATTCAGATGTGTCATACAATCGTGCGTATCATTATGTCTGCCAAACTCACCTCCCGCCAGCTACTCCTCTCCTTCCACCCTTTGTACATCATGTTGTACATATGGTAGGTATGTTGCTGGGTTCAGCGTACTGCAACGTTTAACAGTAATATTTGCAGGAGCGATTAGAGCTAGTTCCCATTTGGTGAACCTAGCCGAGGAGACGTGTCTGGTTTGAGCTGAGTTCAACAGAGCAGATACAGCATGGGGAGTGTAGACAATCATATCATGGCCCAATACTACGTCCTCACTTTTACTCACCAATAAAGCGGTAGCTGCTACACTTCTCAAACAGGTGGGGAGTGATCTTGCTACCATGTCCAATTGGGCACTGTAGTATGATACGGGCCTACTGGCATCACCATGTTTTTGTGTAAGGACACCTGCAGCACAAACATCGGCTTCCGTACAATACAAATCAAAAGGTTTTTCATAATCAGGTATTCCCAATGCAGGAGCTCTTGTCAGACTATCCTTAAGATTGAGGAAAGCCTGTTCTGATTCCTCTGTGTGTATGACACGATCGGGCTTTGAGGAAGAGACTAATTCCTGTAAAGGTAAGGCCAAAATAGAAAAACCTGGTATTCACATTCTACAGTATCCACACATTCCCAAGAAGGTACGAATTTGCTGTTGATTCTGCGGCAGTGTCATGTTTTGTATGGCCTGGATTCTATCTGTTGTAAGGTGTCATAACCCCTGGGTTAGGCAGTGTCCCAAATATTTTACTCTGGATTGGCACGGCTGTAGTTTGTCCTTAGCCACCTTGTGTCCTGTTTGTGAGAGATGAAGTAACAAAAGTTTAGTATCATTCAAACATGACATAAACGAGTCAGAACATAGCAATAAATCGTCCACATATTGAATTAGAACAGATCCATTGGCAGGTTGAAAAGATTGTAAACAGTCGTGCAATGCCTGGGAGAAGATACTGGGGCTGTCTATGAAACCTTGGGGTAATCGTGTCCATGTGTATTGTAACCCTCTGTATGTAAAGGCGAATAGATACTGACAGTCAGGATGGAGAGGCACAGAGAAGAAAGCTGAACAGAGGTCAATGACAGTGAAATGGGTTGCATTTGGTGGGATTTGCATCAAAATGACAGCTGGATTTGGCACTACAGGGAATTGGCTCTCTACTACCTTATTAACACCTCTAAGGTCTTGTACCAGCCTATAACCCCTCCCACCACTCTTTTTCACTGGAAAGATAGGACTGTTGGCTACATTAGCTGTACGTACTAAAATTCCTTGTTGCAATAATCGCTCAATTATTGGAAAAAAAACCCCTAGTTCTACCTCTTGCTTTAGTGGGTACTGGGGAATTTTTGGAGCTTGCCTTCCGCTTTTTAAATTTACCATTACTGGGCTTACGTTTGCCATTAATCCAGTGTCCTGTCCATCTTTAGTCCAAAGGGAATTTGGAATTAGGGACAACATTTCATCTACCTGTGATGGAGTTTCATTTAAACTGTATAGTGATACATTATCCATTGAGGAGTGTCTAATATATCCCGCACCTCGTATACCATTCTCTCTGGGATATCTAAAAATACACCATCAGGGGTTCAATATATAACACATCCCATCTTACATAACAAGTCTCTGCCCAGTAGGTTAGTAGGAGCTGCAGCAGCCAGGAGAAAAGAATGCCTGGTATGCAATGGCCCAATAGTAACCTCTGTGGACTTTGTTAAAGGATAATGTTCCACTTTACCTGTTACACCCATTGTTGGTACTGTCTCGTTGGTCACCTGCAAATTAACGGGAGATTTTATCACTGACCTGGTCGCCCCTGTGTCTACAAGAAAAGGATATTTAGTACCAGCTACATCAACCATCATGACTGGTTCTTCCCTAGTACTTCCCGTTAACCTGACCATCTGTAGACTACAGGTATGACCTCACCCCTAGCGTTGGCTACCATTCTCCAATAAAGCATTTACAGCTACAATTGGAGCTGGTGCCTGCTGAACATTTGCTGGCCTCTGTGCATATCCCTTATGGGGATATCTAGGTCCAGAAATCTTTCCCATATACTCCATTTAATGTGCTTTATTGCACTTCTGAGGGAAAGGAGACGCCCTCATTCTGGATTAGCACCCTTCCTTATTGGTTTAAAAGCATGGAGTATGGTAATGTATATGCACACTGTATTAGGCACAATTCTAGGTAAGTCCTACAAGTTATATACTGTAGTGCAACTTTGGTTCATTTTTGGGGCGTGGGTCCCCCTGGATTGTGTTGGTTGAGCTGTCTCAGGGCACTGCATTGTAACACATTTTCCTTTATAACACATTTTAACCCTTCACTGTGTGTTTAATATATATGTACTTCACTTTTTTATTTTCATTCTTTATATGCAGCAGCAGCTGCTCCTAACTATCTATTTACACTGCACTTTTCTTACTATGGTGGTGCCCTGGGGCAGCTTGGCTGGTCCATTTTTGGGGGGTCCTGTGCTCTGGATTTGAACCCTAGTATGTTAGGGACCTACCCGAAAGAGGTTACCTGGATATGGTGGGTAGGCCCATAACCTTGGCCATGATTATGCTAAAAACCTCTATTGATTGCAAAATTTTATTGCATTTATATATATTATTAATAATTTGGAGTTGTGCACCTGAGATTTGTCTGTTTCTGTGCCTGCAATTAGTCTCATCAGGTAGCACCTCCCATTATTTATATAGTCAAGTTGTGCAGTCCAGAAATCTTTCCCAGATATCTAGGTCTTCCCTGATGTGAGATCCATACTCCTTTTACTGTACAGTTTCTTCTTAAGTGTCCTGTTTGTTTACAGTTAAAACATGTCCGTGTTTCGGGTGAAGACATGTGGTGTTGTGAGGTTTGCGCAGGAGGTAAAGGTGGTGGATATGTGTAAGGATAGGGAGGGTAAGGGTATTGTGGGGGGTAAGAAGTTGGTGGATAGCCTGGGACCTGTGGTTGCATCAGGTTAGTGGGATAGAGTTGTGTTTGTTGTTGAGTGGGGTTAGTGAGAGCACATACTTGTTCAGAAGTGAGTGTGTGTGCAAGTTGTCTGTTGGCTGTGATGTTACCGTCATTCCCTCCAGAGCTTGTATACTGACAGCCATTAGTTTCTCGCTCTGGGCTTCTCTTTTTTTGGAGATGTTCTTATCATGTTCAATGGCGGTTTCTATGAGAGTATCTATTGTAAGTCCCCGCCAGCCAGGCTGTGAGGTCTGAACCCGAGTTTTTAAACTCTCTTTCAGACCATCCACAGGTACCGTAACTATCATCCCCCTGTGGTGAGTGCTATCTTTAATATCCTCTATCCCAGTGTACTGGGTGATAGCCTGCAGAGCCCGATTGCAGTAATCTTCTGCAGTCTCACTCTCTTTCTGCTTAATGGTGAAAATTTTGTTCCAGTTAACTACTACTGGAAAATATATACCCAATTGAGTTAAAATGCGGGAAATGTTACCTTGGTTTACTTGGTCTGTTAAGGGAACGTCATCATCCAATACACAATCCGTGATAAATTTTGTCACGTCGGTATTGCGTGGCAGACAGGCCCTTAACACCACACGCCAATCTTTATTAGTAGGTTCATGTGAACTACCCAAATTCCTCAAAAATCTTTGAGATTTGGCCAATTCCTTTTTGGGATTGGGGAAATCATTTATGATGGAATTTAGGACCTCATTCAGAGCCGGACGCTATTTGCGCTCGCTCGTTCAGAAAAAAGGGGTGGCTATTCAAATGAACCGTTCGCTCTTTGCGGTCTGTTCATGCCTCTAGGTCTGAACGAGCGAACAAAACATGCGGTCGTTTTTTGGAAAACTACACCCCCTGGCCGCTCGCATCCTATGTCATGTCCGCTATTTATTAGATTAATTGAGAACATCAACCAGCGTATGAACTGCTCGCTATTCTTGTGGTTGTTTTTTCCTACCGCAATCTTGCGAGCTGTTCTGACTATAAAATAACCCAGTGATGTGGTCAATGACGCTGCTGTATTAATTATGCACACCCTTAAAACGCCCGTTTTGACCTTTAAGCACGCCTGCGTTCTGATCTCCACTCCCCGTTTTCAAGCACCTTCCCCTGTTACCACCCACATACGCCTCCTCCTGTCACTCAAAATAGCAGGCATTCGCTATTTAGTGAACAAACAATTTTCGGCCGCACTGACTGGTTCGCGCATGCGTATTACGATCCGTACGCATGCGCAGTTGGGCAAACATCGCTCGGAACGAATGAGCAGCCGCTTACCAGCGGCTCTGAATCAGGCCCTTAGATCTGCTCTTGTCCAAGGACAATGCATTACTACTTCCCTCGTGGGCACTATACCGTTTGTGTCAGCATTTCCACTTGGAACAGTTATTGTCCGAATGGAATGCAGACAGGTAGCGATGCTACCTTTGACCTGATTACCTGGCTGGGGGTTTAGTCTGCTGCTGCTACGTATGGTATGAACAACTTCCTCTACAGGTGCAGAGGGCATTAACACTTCCCTTGCTGTTACCGATGGAGATGGCGGCACCACTCGTGATTGTGGTGATGCAGCATCTATCATCTGCACAGCATGGGAAATGGCAGACATTACAATAGGCTCATCATCCGCATCATGAACATTTTCTTTATAATTGCTTAAGAGAGGGTACAAGTTGCTTGTTACATTTTTATGGGTATTTTTGGTAACTGTACTTGCACCTCCATCCACATAAGGTGGGGGAGGTGAGCGTGAACTGCTGGCAATACTCTCCATGACGCTACCTTGCCACACGTGCGCACCATTTTGCGGCTCACCCGTATTGCAATTCAGCATCACAGATGTATTTTCTGGCAATGTGCTCACGATGCTAGTTTGTATCGTTTGCACATTGTTAAGCCACGCATCCCCTTCATGCTGCCACAGTTTTAAACATTCAAAATATTTAACCTTTTTCTCTCGGGAGCGCATCAAAGTGATGTGATCCCGGACATTGTCTAGCACATTTTTATCAAAACTACCAATTCTGGGAAACGGTCTAACACTCTTCCTCGTCATAATAAACCATTAATCACAATACCTTATTGCATAAGTACCGTACTTGGTATGCAAGATACGACGAGCCGATCCGATCGGCGCCTCCATTAGCAGCACATCATTGCCTAACATCTCTACTGTTTGTGTGGCTCCCATTCTGAGACAACTCCTACACTTTTCAATAAAGATTTAAGCCGGTGAAAGACAATCAAGACACTTTCACTTACCTGTGGACGATTTAAGTCGGTGGCGCCCACACACCTGGATAAGATTTAGTAAGGCAACTTCCACACCTGGATAAGATTTGAAAACGGCAAATTCCACACCTGGATAAGATTTAGTAAGGCAACTTCCACACCTATGAGAGTTTATATGTCGGCTACTCTCACGCACCTCTCTACAACAAAGACATCATGTACACCTGCTACTGTGTATAGAATGGTAAAGCTGCTTACCGAGAGGCTAGGCTAACCCTTGCACCTAGCCCTTAAGGATCATACGATACCCTTAACTTTGTTCAACAAGTATTCACTGTTACACACTTTTTTCCTGCACAGAAAAATACACGTTAACCCAGATATTGGTAATAGAAAGAAATGAAAACCCCAATGGCTTTGTTCAAACACGTGGCAGCACAACTGGAAGTACGTATACGCTATTGTGCGACCAGTCGCATACACAATAATGCGACTACCACACAACCGTATAATGGCTTTTTAACTGTGTACGCAAAAGTGCATCTTTGCTATGCGCAAACCTGCGAATTAGCCGCGTACTCAGTACTGCGACACCCCTTTAAACATAAGGTTCTATCAACAGAGGAAAACAAACTTTTTCCTCTCTTGTCCCTGGATTCTAGTCAGCTCCCTTGATTCACACGGAGACGGATAGCGATCTTTCAGCACAAAGCGGTTGCAGGCAAACCCTGCATGTGGCCACTCCACCCTTTGCTGAAATATCGATGACCTTATGTACCGTGTGAGCAGGTAAGTGACTTCACTACGAGCCCCCAACTAACGATACTGGATCAGAACCTCTATACACACCTTCCTATACCTTCTAATGTCCTGCCTATACCTTCTAATGTCCTGCCTATACTTCTAAGGATGACGCTAATTTGCATACGCAGTCATACCATAAATAAAGACTTAGACGTGGAATCTGTGGTTCCAAAGCACAAGTGATATTCAGGTAAAAGTTCAGACAGTTACACGCAATTGATCAAGACACAATTTAGGCGCAAAAGGAAATTATACAGACCGCAAGTACAGTATACATATGCAGGTGCTTCCGGACCCAGAGATAGGCATCAGCAAGAGACCCCTCGTCATTCAGCATTCAGCACGAAGACAAAGAACCAGCGTTCGTGCACTCATATTTATACCCCCCTGAATAAACAGGACAATAGGGAAGTCTGTTGCTGATATCATTGGTTCTCAGGGGTGAAGCATCTGTTACAGCACATTTAACAGGCTGGTTCAAACAGACTCTCCCTGCCTCTAACAGCTGGGGGTCTTCCTCTTCACGCCTCTCGTAGCATCCTAACAGTTGTTTCTAAAATATACATTTTGTTGCTTGTAGGCTCTGCGATCCATAACTCGGGAATGCATGATGCGATCTCCCCACCGATAACACCGGAATACCGTAAAAAGGATAGGCATCAGTACAACTCCAAACATGACTTGTTTAGCATGTATAATACCTTAGTTATCAAATATCTTTATTTCTCAGCACTTAAACTAACTGAACCAACTTAAATCATATATTTTAGAGCTTATTGTACCTTATGTGTGAATATGTAATGTGTGGGTATTCAGGGTTTGAAATAAGGATGCTAGTTAACTTGGGGCAGATGCGTGCGCATAAAGCTAATAAAACAGCGGTTTCATACAAAGTCCTATGCATTCGCTAATATGCGACTAGTTAACAGCGCAATTGTGTGTATTAATGTGTGTATGAGAAATGGTGAAAGATGCAAACCCATGGTGCTATTAGTATTATCACCACATGTACTAAAATGTGAGTTTATCTAAAATGGCGCTTAGGCGGCCATTCGCAAAATGGCATCTTGCGATCTCATTTTCAAGATGGCGTCTTGCGGCCAGTCGCAAGATGGCGTCGCCGCGGTTACATTTTAAACTGAACTTGTCAGCCAATTCACATTATATGTCATACTGTGCATGTCACCAATTCACATTATATGCCACACTGTGTATTCCCCCAATTGCAATATGCCAAACTGTGCATGTCACCAATTCACATTATATGCCACACTGTGCATGCCACCAATTCACATTATATGCCACACTGTGTATTCCCCCAATTCACATTATATGCCACACTGTGTATTCCCCAATTCACATTATATATTCACATTATATGCAACACTGTGCATGCCATCAATTTACATTATAAGCCACACTGTGTTTTCCTCCAATTCACATTATATGCCACACTGTGTATTCCCCCAATTCACATTATATGCCACACTGTGCATGCCACCAATTCACCTTATATGCCACACTGTGTATTCCCCCAATTCACATTATATGCCACACTGTGTATTCCCCCAATTCACATTATATGCCACACTGTGCATGCCACCAATTCACATTATATGCCACACTGTGTATTCCCCCAATTCACATTATATGCCACACTGTGTATTCCCCCAAATCACATTATATGCCACACTGTGCATGTCTCCAATTCACATTATATGCCACACTGTGTATTCCCCCAATTCACATTATATGCCACACTGTTCATGCCACCAATTCACATTATATGCCACACTGTGTATTCCCCCAATTCACATTATATGCCACACTGTACATGTCACCAATTCACATTATATGCCACACTGTGCATGCCATCAATTCACATTATATGCCACACTGTGTATTCCCCCAATTCACATTATATGCCACACTGTGTATTCCCCCAATTCACATTATATGCCACACTGTGTATTCCCCCAATTCACATTATATGCCACACTGTGTATTCCCCCAATTCACATTATATTCCACACTGTGCATGCCACCAATTCTCATTATATGCCACACTGTGTATTCCCCCAATTCACATTATATGCCACACTGTCTGTGCATGTCACCAATTCACATTATATGCCGCACTGTGCATGCCACCAATTCACATTATATGCCACACTGTGTATTCCCCCAATTCACATTATATGCCACACTGTGTATTCCCCCAATTCACATTATATGCCACACTGTGCATGCACCAATTTACATTATATGCCACACTGTGTATTCCCCCAATTCACATTATATGCCACATTGTGCATGTCACCAATTCACATTATATGCCACACTGTGTATTCCCCCAATTCACATTATATGCCACACTGTGCATGCCATCAATTTACATTATATGCCACACTGTGTATTCCCCCAATTCACATTATATGCCACATTGTGCATGCCATCAATTTACATTGTGTGCCACACTGTGTATTCCCCCAATTCACCTTATATGCCACACTGTGCATGTCACCAATTCACATTATATGGCACACTGTGTATTCCCCTAATTCACATGATATGCCACACTGTGTATTCCTCCAATTCACATTATATGCCACACCGTGCATGCTACCAATTCACATTATATGCCACACTGTGTTTTCCCCCAATTCACATTATATGCCACACTGTGTATTCCCCCAATTCACATTATATGCCACACTGTGCATGACACCAATTCACATTATATGCCACACTATGTATTCCCCCAATTCACATTATATGCCACACTGTGCATGCCACCAATTCACGTTATATGCCACACTGTGTATTCCCCAATTCACATTATATGCCACACTGTGTATTCCCCTAATTCACATTATATGCCACACTGTGCATGTCATCAATTTACATTATATGCCACACTGTACATGCCATCAATTCACATTATATTCTACACTGAGTATTCCCCAATTCACATTATATTCCACACTGTGCATTCCACCAATTCACATTATATGCCACACTGTGTATTCCCCCAATTCACATGATATGCCACACTGTGTATTCCCCCAATTCACATTATATGCCACACTGTGTATTCCCCCAATTCACATTATAAGCCAAACTGTGTATTCCTCCAATTTACATGATATGCCACACTGTGTATTCCCCCAATTCACATTTTATGCCACACTGTGTTTTCCCCCAATTCACATTATGACACACCCATCAGAGCAATTCAATTGTAGCTCAGATCGGTCCAATGCTTTTGACACGTCCAAAGCGGCTAAACCCATCTAAACTCTGTGGACTTGGACTTATCGTATATTTCTGCTAACCACCTCAGGAGGCTGCGAGTAGAACTGTGTGCAGTCGCGTCTATGAGACGCCCAAGTGGCAGAACAATTGAATTGCTGCCAGTGGGCGACATCTAGTGGCGGGCGCAAAAACACAATTGAATTCCCCCCACTATGTTCCTAATTCAAATTATATGCAACACTGCCCTCCCCGTATTATTGTTTACTAACTTGCTGATCTTAGCTTCTATGAATGTTTCAGCTGCTCCAGTTCTGAGTCATGTCCTGTCACTTTTTCCAAGTGACATCTTGTTATAGCAATGCAGGCCGGCAAAGGAGGAGGGAGAGGGCCAACAGACGGAAGCACAACTTGCATAATAATTTATACCACTGGATGGGGCACGGCTGGCCTGGCATTGTGAGGAGTACCATTAATTGTCAGCGGTTTAGCTTCTATGATGTCTGTGTCATTTACGACAGCATAACCTGTACATAATTCACCTGTGTCTGTTTGTCTATGACAACTCCCATCCGTATAAAAAGTTACATCCACAATCTCTAAAGGTGTGTCATGTATGTCAGGTCTCGCAGTAAAGGTCTGATTCAGATGTGTCATACAATCGTGCGTATCATTATGTCTGCCAAACTCACCTCCCGCCAGCTACTCCTCTCCTTCCACCCTTTGTACATCATGTTGTACATATGGTAGGTATGTTGCTGGGTTCAGCGTACTGCAACGTTTAACAGTAATATTTGCAGGAGCGATTAGAGCTAGTTCCCATTTGGTGAACCTAGCCGAGGAGACGTGTCTGGTTTGAGCTGAGTTCAACAGAGCAGATACAGCATGGGGAGTGTAGACAATCATATCATGGCCCAATACTACGTCCTCACTTTTACTCACCAATAAAGCGGTAGCTGCTACACTTCTCAAACAGGTGGGGAGTGATCTTGCTACCATGTCCAATTGGGCACTGTAGTATGATACGGGCCTACTGGCATCACCATGTTTTTGTGTAAGGACACCTGCAGCACAAACATCGGCTTCCGTACAATACAAATCAAAAGGTTTTTCATAATCAGGTATTCCCAATGCAGGAGCTCTTGTCAGACTATCCTTAAGATTGAGGAAAGCCTGTTCTGATTCCTCTGTGTGTATGACACGATCGGGCTTTGAGGAAGAGACTAATTCCTGTAAAGGTAAGGCCAAAATAGAAAAACCTGGTATTCACATTCTACAGTATCCACACATTCCCAAGAAGGTACGAATTTGCTGTTGATTCTGCGGCAGTGTCATGTTTTGTATGGCCTGGATTCTATCTGTTGTAAGGTGTCATAACCCCTGGGTTAGGCAGTGTCCCAAATATTTTACTCTGGATTGGCACGGCTGTAGTTTGTCCTTAGCCACCTTGTGTCCTGTTTGTGAGAGATGAAGTAACAAAAGTTTAGTATCATTCAAACATGACATAAACGAGTCAGAACATAGCAATAAATCGTCCACATATTGAATTAGAACAGATCCATTGGCAGGTTGAAAAGATTGTAAACAGTCGTGCAATGCCTGGGAGAAGATACTGGGGCTGTCTATGAAACCTTGGGGTAATCGTGTCCATGTGTATTGTAACCCTCTGTATGTAAAGGCGAATAGATACTGACAGTCAGGATGGAGAGGCACAGAGAAGAAAGCTGAACAGAGGTCAATGACAGTGAAATGGGTTGCATTTGGTGGGATTTGCATCAAAATGACAGCTGGATTTGGCACTACAGGGAATTGGCTCTCTACTACCTTATTAACACCTCTAAGGTCTTGTACCAGCCTATAACCCCTCCCACCACTCTTTTTCACTGGAAAGATGGGACTGTTGGCTACACTAGCTGTACGTACTAAAATTCCTTGTTGCAATAATCGCTCAATTATTGGAAAAAAAAACCCTAGTTCTACCTCTTGCTTTAGTGGGTACTGGGGAATTTTTGGAGCTTGCCTTCCGCTTTTTAAATTTACCATTACTGGGCTTACGTTTGCCATTAATCCAGTGTCCTGTCCATCTTTAGTCCAAAGGGAATTTGGAATTAGGGACAACATTTCATCTACCTGTGATGGAGTTTCATTTAAACTGTATAGTGATACATTATCCATTGAGGAGTGTCTAATATATCCCGCACCTCGTATACCATTCTCTCTGGGATATCTAAAAATACACCATCAGGGGTTCAATATATAACACATCCCATCTTACATAACAAGTCTCTGCCCAGTAGGTTAGTAGGAGCTGCAGCAGCCAGGAGAAAAGAATGCCTGGTATGCAATGGCCCAATAGTAACCTCTGTGGACTTTGTTAAAGGATAATGTTCCACTTTACCTGTTACACCCATTGTTGGTACTGTCTCGTTGGTCACCTGCAAATTAACGGGAGATTTTATCACTGACCTGGTCGCCCCTGTGTCTACAAGAAAAGGATATTTAGTACCAGCTACATCAACCATCATGACTGGTTCTTCCCTAGTACTTCCCGTTAACCTGACCATCTGTAGACTACAGGTATGACCTCACCCCTAGCGTTGGCTACCATTCTCCAATAAAGCATTTACAGCTACAATTGGAGCTGGTGCCTGCTGAACATTTGCTGGCCTCTGTGCATATCCCTTATGGGGATATCTAGGTCCAGAAATCTTTCCCATATACTCCATTTAATGTGCTTTATTGCACTTCTGAGGGAAAGGAGACGCCCTCATTCTGGATTAGCACCCTTCCTTATTGGTTTAAAAGCATGGAGTATGGTAATGTATATGCACACTGTATTAGGCACAATTCTAGGTAAGTCCTACAAGTTATATACTGTAGTGCAACTTTGGTTCATTTTTGGGGCGTGGGTCCCCCTGGATTGTGTTGGTTGAGCTGTCTCAGGGCACTGCATTGTAACACATTTTCCTTTATAACACATTTTAACCCTTCACTGTGTGTTTAATATATATGTACTTCACTTTTTTATTTTCATTCTTTATATGCAGCAGCAGCTGCTCCTAACTATCTATTTACACTGCACTTTTCTTACTATGGTGGTGCCCTGGGGCAGCTTGGCTGGTCCATTTTTGGGGGGTCCTGTGCTCTGGATTTGAACCCTAGTATGTTAGGGACCTACCCGAAAGAGGTTACCTGGATATGGTGGGTAGGCCCATAACCTTGGCCATGATTATGCTAAAAACCTCTATTGATTGCAAAATTTTATTGCATTTATATATATTATTAATAATTTGGAGTTGTGCACCTGAGATTTGTCTGTTTCTGTGCCTGCAATTAGTCTCATCAGGTAGCACCTCCCATTATTTATATAGTCAAGTTGTGCAGTCCAGAAATCTTTCCCAGATATCTAGGTCTTCCCTGATGTGAGATCCATACTCCTTTTACTGTACAGTTTCTTCTTAAGTGTCCTGTTTGTTTACAGTTAAAACATGTCCGTGTTTCGGGTGAAGACATGTGGTGTTGTGAGGTTTGCGCAGGAGGTAAAGGTGGTGGATATGTGTAAGGATAGGGAGGGTAAGGGTATTGTGGGGGGTAAGAAGTTGGTGGATAGCCTGGGACCTGTGGTTGCATCAGGTTAGTGGGATAGAGTTGTGTTTGTTGTTGAGTGGGGTTAGTGAGAGCACATACTTGTTCAGAAGTGAGTGTGTGTGCAAGTTGTCTGTTGGCTGTGATGTTACCGTCATTCCCTCCAGAGCTTGTATACTGACAGCCATTAGTTTCTCGCTCTGGGCTTCTCTTTTTTTGGAGATGTTCTTATCATGTTCAATGGCGGTTTCTATGAGAGTATCTATTGTAAGTCCCCGCCAGCCAGGCTGTGAGGTCTGAACCCGAGTTTTTAAACTCTCTTTCAGACCATCCACAGGTACCGTAACTATCATCCCCCTGTGGTGAGTGCTATCTTTAATATCCTCTATCCCAGTGTACTGGGTGATAGCCTGCAGAGCCCGATTGCAGTAATCTTCTGCAGTCTCACTCTCTTTCTGCTTAATGGTGAAAATTTTGTTCCAGTTAACTACTACTGGAAAATATATACCCAATTGAGTTAAAATGCGGGAAATGTTACCTTGGTTTACTTGGTCTGTTAAGGGAACGTCATCATCCAATACACAATCCGTGATAAATTTTGTCACGTCGGTATTGCGTGGCAGACAGGCCCTTAACACCACACGCCAATCTTTATTAGTAGGTTCATGTGAACTACCCAAATTCCTCAAAAATCTTTGAGATTTGGCCAATTCCTTTTTGGGATTGGGGAAATCATTTATGATGGAATTTAGGACCTCATTCAGAGCCGGACGCTATTTGCGCTCGCTCGTTCAGAAAAAAGGGGTGGCTATTCAAATGAACCGTTCGCTCTTTGCGGTCTGTTCATGCCTCTAGGTCTGAACGAGCGAACAAAACATGCGGTCGTTTTTTGGAAAACTACACCCCCTGGCCGCTCGCATCCTATGTCATGTCCGCTATTTATTAGATTAATTGAGAACATCAACCAGCGTATGAACTGCTCGCTATTCTTGTGGTTGTTTTTTCCTACCGCAATCTTGCGAGCTGTTCTGACTATAAAATAACCCAGTGATGTGGTCAATGACGCTGCTGTATTAATTATGCACACCCTTAAAACGCCCGTTTTGACCTTTAAGCACGCCTGCGTTCTGATCTCCACTCCCCGTTTTCAAGCACCTTCCCCTGTTACCACCCACATACGCCTCCTCCTGTCACTCAAAATAGCAGGCATTCGCTATTTAGTGAACAAACAATTTTCGGCCGCACTGACTGGTTCGCGCATGCGTATTACGATCCGTACGCATGCGCAGTTGGGCAAACATCGCTCGGAACGAATGAGCAGCCGCTTACCAGCGGCTCTGAATCAGGCCCTTAGATCTGCTCTTGTCCAAGGACAATGCATTACTACTTCCCTCGTGGGCACTATACCGTTTGTGTCAGCATTTCCACTTGGAACAGTTATTGTCCGAATGGAATGCAGACAGGTAGCGATGCTACCTTTGACCTGATTACCTGGCTGGGGGTTTAGTCTGCTGCTGCTACGTATGGTATGAACAACTTCCTCTACAGGTGCAGAGGGCATTAACACTTCCCTTGCTGTTACCGATGGAGATGGCGGCACCACTCGTGATTGTGATGATGCAGCATCTATCATCTGCACAGCATGGGAAATGGCAGACATTACAATAGGCTCATCATCCGCATCATGAACATTTTCTTTATAATTGCTTAAGAGAGGGTACAAGTTGCTTGTTACATTTTTATGGGTATTTTTGGTAACTGTACTTGCACCTCCATCCACATAAGGTGTGAGCGTGAACTGCTGGCAATACTCTCCATGACGCTACCTTGCCACACGTGCGCACCATTTTGCGGCTCACCCGTATTGCAATTCAGCATCACAGATGTATTTTCTGGCAATGTGCTCACGATGCTAGTTTGTATCGTTTGCACATTGTTAAGCCACGCATCCCCTTCATGCTGCCACAGTTTTAAACATTCAAAATATTTAACCTTTTTCTCTCGGGAGCGCATCAAAGTGATGTGATCCCGGACATTGTCTAGCACATTTTTATCAAAACTACCAATTCTGGGAAACGGTCTAACACTCTTCCTCGTCATAATAAACCATTAATCACAATACCTTATTGCATAAGTACCGTACTTGGTATGCAAGATACGACGAGCCGATCCGATCGGCGCCTCCATTAGCAGCACATCATTGCCTAACATCTCTACTGTTTGTGTGGCTCCCATTCTGAGACAACTCCTACACTTTTCAATAAAGATTTAAGCCGGTGAAAGACAATCAAGACACTTTCACTTACCTGTGGACGATTTAAGTCGGTGGCGCCCACACACCTGGATAAGATTTAGTAAGGCAACTTCCACACCTGGATAAGATTTGAAAACGGCAAATTCCACACCTGGATAAGATTTAGTAAGGCAACTTCCACACCTATGAGAGTTTATATGTCGGCTACTCTCACGCACCTCTCTACAACAAAGACATCATGTACACCTGCTACTGTGTATAGAATGGTAAAGCTGCTTACCGAGGGGCTAGGCTAACCCTTGCACCTAGCCCTTAAGGATCATACGATACCCTTAACTTTGTTCAACAAGTATTCACTGTTACACACTTTTTTCCTGCACAGAAAAATACACGTTAACCCAGATATTGGTAATAGAAAGAAATGAAAACCCCAATGGCTTTGTTCAAACACGTGGCAGCACAACTGGAAGTACGTATACGCTATTGTGCGACCAGTCGCATACACAATAATGCGACTACCACACAACCGTATAATGGCTTTTTAACTGTGTACGCAAAAGTGCATCTTTGCTATGCGCAAACCTGCGAATTAGCCGCGTACTCAGTACTGCGACACCCCTTTAAACATAAGGTTCTATCAACAGAGGAAAACAAACTTTTTCTTCTCTTGTCCCTGGATTCTAGTCAGCTCCCTTGATTCACACGGAGACGGATAGCGATCTTTCAGCACAAAGCGGTTGCAGGCAAACCCTGCATGTGGCCACTCCACCCTTTGCTGAAATATCGATGACCTTATGTACCGTGTGAGCAGGTAAGTGACTTCACTACGAGCCCCCAACTAACGATACTGGATCAGAACCTCTATACACACCTTCCTATACCTTCTAATGTCCTGCCTATACCTTCTAATGTCCTGCCTATACTTCTAAGGATGACGCTAATTTGCATACGCAGTCATACCATAAATAAAGACTTAGACGTGGAATCTGTGGTTCCAAAGCACAAGTGATATTCAGGTAAAAGTTCAGACAGTTACACGCAATTGATCAAGACACAATTTAGGCGCAAAAGGAAATTATACAGACCGCAAGTACAGTATACATATGCAGGTGCTTCCGGACCCAGAGATAGGCATCAGCAAGAGACCCCTCGTCATTCAGCATTCAGCACGAAGACAAAGAACCAGCGTTCGTGCACTCATATTTATACCCCCCTGAATAAACAGGACAATAGGGAAGTCTGTTGCTGATATCATTGGTTCTCAGGGGTGAAGCATCTGTTACAGCACATTTAACAGGCTGGTTCAAACAGACTCTCCCTGCCTCTAACAGCTGGGGGTCTTCCTATTCACGCCTCTCGTAGCATCCTAACAGTTGTTTCTAAAATATACATTTTGTTGCTTGTAGGCTCTGCGATCCATAACTCGGGAATGCATGATGCGATCTCCCCACCGATAACACCGGAATACCGTAAAAAGGATAGGCATCAGTACAACTCCAAACATGACTTGTTTAGCATGTATAATACCTTAGTTATCAAATATCTTTATTTCTCAGCACTTAAACTAACTGAACCAACTTAAATCATATATTTTAGAGCTTATTGTACCTTATGTGTGAATATGTAATGTGTGGGTATTCAGGGTTTGAAATAAGGATGCTAGTTAACTTGGGGCAGATGCGTGCGCATAAAGCTAATAAAACAGCGGTTTCATACAAAGTCCTATGCATTCGCTAATATGCGACTAGTTAACAGCGCAATTGTGTGTATTAATGTGTGTATGAGAAATGGTGAAAGATGCAAACCCATGGTGCTATTAGTATTATCACCACATGTACTAAAATGTGAGTTTATCTAAAATGGCGCTTAGGCGGCCATTCGCAAAATGGCATCTTGCGATCTCATTTTCAAGATGGCGTCTTGCGGCCAGTCGCAAGATGGCGTCGCCGCGGTTACATTTTAAACTGAACTTGTCAGCCAATTCACATTATATGTCATACTGTGCATGTCACCAATTCACATTATATGCCACACTGTGTATTCCCCCAATTGCAATATGCCAAACTGTGCATGTCACCAATTCACATTATATGCCACACTGTGCATGCCACCAATTCACATTATATGCCACACTGTGTATTCCCCCAATTCACATTATATGCCACACTGTGTATTCCCCAATTCACATTATATATTCACATTATATGCAACACTGTGCATGCCATCAATTTACATTATAAGCCACACTGTGTTTTCCTCCAATTCACATTATATGCCACACTGTGTATTCCCCCAATTCACATTATATGCCACACTGTGCATGCCACCAATTCACCTTATATGCCACACTGTGTATTCCCCCAATTCACATTATATGCCACACTGTGTATTCCCCCAATTCACATTATATGCCACACTGTGCATGCCACCAATTCACATTATATGCCACACTGTGTATTCCCCCAATTCACATTATATGCCACACTGTGTATTCCCCCAAATCACATTATATGCCACACTGTGCATGTCTCCAATTCACATTATATGCCACACTGTGTATTCCCCCAATTCACATTATATGCCACACTGTTCATGCCACCAATTCACATTATATGCCACACTGTGTATTCCCCCAATTCACATTATATGCCACACTGTACATGTCACCAATTCACATTATATGCCACACTGTGCATGCCATCAATTCACATTATATGCCACACTGTGTATTCCCCCAATTCACATTATATGCCACACTGTGTATTCCCCCAATTCACATTATATGCCACACTGTGTATTCCCCCAATTCACATTATATGCCACACTGTGTATTCCCCCAATTCACATTATATTCCACACTGTGCATGCCACCAATTCTCATTATATGCCACACTGTGTATTCCCCCAATTCACATTATATGCCACACTGTCTGTGCATGTCACCAATTCACATTATATGCCGCACTGTGCATGCCACCAATTCACATTATATGCCACACTGTGTATTCCCCCAATTCACATTATATGCCACACTGTGTATTCCCCCAATTCACATTATATGCCACACTGTGCATGCACCAATTTACATTATATGCCACACTGTGTATTCCCCCAATTCACATTATATGCCACATTGTGCATGTCACCAATTCACATTATATGCCACACTGTGTATTCCCCCAATTCACATTATATGCCACACTGTGCATGCCATCAATTTACATTATATGCCACACTGTGTATTCCCCCAATTCACATTATATGCCACATTGTGCATGCCATCAATTTACATTGTGTGCCACACTGTGTATTCCCCCAATTCACCTTATATGCCACACTGTGCATGTCACCAATTCACATTATATGGCACACTGTGTATTCCCCTAATTCACATGATATGCCACACTGTGTATTCCTCCAATTCACATTATATGCCACACCGTGCATGCTACCAATTCACATTATATGCCACACTGTGTTTTCCCCCAATTCACATTATATGCCACACTGTGTATTCCCCCAATTCACATTATATGCCACACTGTGCATGACACCAATTCACATTATATGCCACACTATGTATTCCCCCAATTCACATTATATGCCACACTGTGCATGCCACCAATTCACGTTATATGCCACACTGTGTATTCCCCAATTCACATTATATGCCACACTGTGTATTCCCCTAATTCACATTATATGCCACACTGTGCATGTCATCAATTTACATTATATGCCACACTGTACATGCCATCAATTCACATTATATTCTACACTGAGTATTCCCCAATTCACATTATATTCCACACTGTGCATTCCACCAATTCACATTATATGCCACACTGTGTATTCCCCCAATTCACATGATATGCCACACTGTGTATTCCCCCAATTCACATTATATGCCACACTGTGTATTCCCCCAATTCACATTATAAGCCAAACTGTGTATTCCTCCAATTTACATGATATGCCACACTGTGTATTCCCCCAATTCACATTTTATGCCACACTGTGTTTTCCCCCAATTCACATTATGACACACCCATCAGAGCAATTCAATTGTAGCTCAGATCGGTCCAATGCTTTTGACACGTCCAAAGCGGCTAAACCCATCTAAACTCTGTGGACTTGGACTTATCGTATATTTCTGCTAACCACCTCAGGAGGCTGCGAGTAGAACTGTGTGCAGTCGCGTCTATGAGACGCCCAAGTGGCAGAACAATTGAATTGCTGCCAGTGGGCGACATCTAGTGGCGGGCGCAAAAACACAATTGAATTCCCCCCACTATGTTCCTAATTCAAATTATATGCAACACTGCCCTCCCCGTATTATTGTTTACTAACTTGCTGATCTTAGCTTCTATGAATGTTTCAGCTGCTCCAGTTCTGAGTCATGTCCTGTCACTTTTTCCAAGTGACATCTTGTTATAGCAATGCAGGCCGGCAAAGGAGGAGGGAGAGGGCCAACAGACGGAAGCACAACTTGCATAATAATTTATACCACTGGATGGGGCACGGCTGGCCTGGCATTGTGAGGAGTACCATTAATTGTCAGCGGTTTAGCTTCTATGATGTCTGTGTCATTTACGACAGCATAACCTGTACATAATTCACCTGTGTCTGTTTGTCTATGACAACTCCCATCCGTATAAAAAGTTACATCCACAATCTCTAAAGGTGTGTCATGTATGTCAGGTCTCGCAGTAAAGGTCTGATTCAGATGTGTCATACAATCGTGCGTATCATTATGTCTGCCAAACTCACCTCCCGCCAGCTACTCCTCTCCTTCCACCCTTTGTACATCATGTTGTACATATGGTAGGTATGTTGCTGGGTTCAGCGTACTGCAACGTTTAACAGTAATATTTGCAGGAGCGATTAGAGCTAGTTCCCATTTGGTGAACCTAGCCGAGGAGACGTGTCTGGTTTGAGCTGAGTTCAACAGAGCAGATACAGCATGGGGAGTGTAGACAATCATATCATGGCCCAATACTACGTCCTCACTTTTACTCACCAATAAAGCGGTAGCTGCTACACTTCTCAAACAGGTGGGGAGTGATCTTGCTACCATGTCCAATTGGGCACTGTAGTATGATACGGGCCTACTGGCATCACCATGTTTTTGTGTAAGGACACCTGCAGCACAAACATCGGCTTCCGTACAATACAAATCAAAAGGTTTTTCATAATCAGGTATTCCCAATGCAGGAGCTCTTGTCAGACTATCCTTAAGATTGAGGAAAGCCTGTTCTGATTCCTCTGTGTGTATGACACGATCGGGCTTTGAGGAAGAGACTAATTCCTGTAAAGGTAAGGCCAAAATAGAAAAACCTGGTATTCACATTCTACAGTATCCACACATTCCCAAGAAGGTACGAATTTGCTGTTGATTCTGCGGCAGTGTCATGTTTTGTATGGCCTGGATTCTATCTGTTGTAAGGTGTCATAACCCCTGGGTTAGGCAGTGTCCCAAATATTTTACTCTGGATTGGCACGGCTGTAGTTTGTCCTTAGCCACCTTGTGTCCTGTTTGTGAGAGATGAAGTAACAAAAGTTTAGTATCATTCAAACATGACATAAACGAGTCAGAACATAGCAATAAATCGTCCACATATTGAATTAGAACAGATCCATTGGCAGGTTGAAAAGATTGTAAACAGTCGTGCAATGCCTGGGAGAAGATACTGGGGCTGTCTATGAAACCTTGGGGTAATCGTGTCCATGTGTATTGTAACCCTCTGTATGTAAAGGCGAATAGATACTGACAGTCAGGATGGAGAGGCACAGAGAAGAAAGCTGAACAGAGGTCAATGACAGTGAAATGGGTTGCATTTGGTGGGATTTGCATCAAAATGACAGCTGGATTTGGCACTACAGGGAATTGGCTCTCTACTACCTTATTAACACCTCTAAGGTCTTGTACCAGCCTATAACCCCTCCCACCACTCTTTTTCACTGGAAAGATGGGACTGTTGGCTACACTAGCTGTACGTACTAAAATTCCTTGTTGCAATAATCGCTCAATTATTGGAAAAAAAAACCCTAGTTCTACCTCTTGCTTTAGTGGGTACTGGGGAATTTTTGGAGCTTGCCTTCCGCTTTTTAAATTTACCATTACTGGGCTTACGTTTGCCATTAATCCAGTGTCCTGTCCATCTTTAGTCCAAAGGGAATTTGGAATTAGGGACAACATTTCATCTACCTGTGATGGAGTTTCATTTAAACTGTATAGTGATACATTATCCATTGAGGAGTGTCTAATATATCCCGCACCTCGTATACCATTCTCTCTGGGATATCTAAAAATACACCATCAGGGGTTCAATATATAACACATCCCATCTTACATAACAAGTCTCTGCCCAGTAGGTTAGTAGGAGCTGCAGCAGCCAGGAGAAAAGAATGCCTGGTATGCAATGGCCCAATAGTAACCTCTGTGGACTTTGTTAAAGGATAATGTTCCACTTTACCTGTTACACCCATTGTTGGTACTGTCTCGTTGGTCACCTGCAAATTAACGGGAGATTTTATCACTGACCTGGTCGCCCCTGTGTCTACAAGAAAAGGATATTTAGTACCAGCTACATCAACCATCATGACTGGTTCTTCCCTAGTACTTCCCGTTAACCTGACCATCTGTAGACTACAGGTATGACCTCACCCCTAGCGTTGGCTACCATTCTCCAATAAAGCATTTACAGCTACAATTGGAGCTGGTGCCTGCTGAACATTTGCTGGCCTCTGTGCATATCCCTTATGGGGATATCTAGGTCCAGAAATCTTTCCCATATACTCCATTTAATGTGCTTTATTGCACTTCTGAGGGAAAGGAGACGCCCTCATTCTGGATTAGCACCCTTCCTTATTGGTTTAAAAGCATGGAGTATGGTAATGTATATGCACACTGTATTAGGCACAATTCTAGGTAAGTCCTACAAGTTATATACTGTAGTGCAACTTTGGTTCATTTTTGGGGCGTGGGTCCCCCTGGATTGTGTTGGTTGAGCTGTCTCAGGGCACTGCATTGTAACACATTTTCCTTTATAACACATTTTAACCCTTCACTGTGTGTTTAATATATATGTACTTCACTTTTTTATTTTCATTCTTTATATGCAGCAGCAGCTGCTCCTAACTATCTATTTACACTGCACTTTTCTTACTATGGTGGTGCCCTGGGGCAGCTTGGCTGGTCCATTTTTGGGGGGTCCTGTGCTCTGGATTTGAACCCTAGTATGTTAGGGACCTACCCGAAAGAGGTTACCTGGATATGGTGGGTAGGCCCATAACCTTGGCCATGATTATGCTAAAAACCTCTATTGATTGCAAAATTTTATTGCATTTATATATATTATTAATAATTTGGAGTTGTGCACCTGAGATTTGTCTGTTTCTGTGCCTGCAATTAGTCTCATCAGGTAGCACCTCCCATTATTTATATAGTCAAGTTGTGCAGTCCAGAAATCTTTCCCAGATATCTAGGTCTTCCCTGATGTGAGATCCATACTCCTTTTACTGTACAGTTTCTTCTTAAGTGTCCTGTTTGTTTACAGTTAAAACATGTCCGTGTTTCGGGTGAAGACATGTGGTGTTGTGAGGTTTGCGCAGGAGGTAAAGGTGGTGGATATGTGTAAGGATAGGGAGGGTAAGGGTATTGTGGGGGGTAAGAAGTTGGTGGATAGCCTGGGACCTGTGGTTGCATCAGGTTAGTGGGATAGAGTTGTGTTTGTTGTTGAGTGGGGTTAGTGAGAGCACATACTTGTTCAGAAGTGAGTGTGTGTGCAAGTTGTCTGTTGGCTGTGATGTTACCGTCATTCCCTCCAGAGCTTGTATACTGACAGCCATTAGTTTCTCGCTCTGGGCTTCTCTTTTTTTGGAGATGTTCTTATCATGTTCAATGGCGGTTTCTATGAGAGTATCTATTGTAAGTCCCCGCCAGCCAGGCTGTGAGGTCTGAACCCGAGTTTTTAAACTCTCTTTCAGACCATCCACAGGTACCGTAACTATCATCCCCCTGTGGTGAGTGCTATCTTTAATATCCTCTATCCCAGTGTACTGGGTGATAGCCTGCAGAGCCCGATTGCAGTAATCTTCTGCAGTCTCACTCTCTTTCTGCTTAATGGTGAAAATTTTGTTCCAGTTAACTACTACTGGAAAATATATACCCAATTGAGTTAAAATGCGGGAAATGTTACCTTGGTTTACTTGGTCTGTTAAGGGAACGTCATCATCCAATACACAATCCGTGATAAATTTTGTCACGTCGGTATTGCGTGGCAGACAGGCCCTTAACACCACACGCCAATCTTTATTAGTAGGTTCATGTGAACTACCCAAATTCCTCAAAAATCTTTGAGATTTGGCCAATTCCTTTTTGGGATTGGGGAAATCATTTATGATGGAATTTAGGACCTCATTCAGAGCCGGACGCTATTTGCGCTCGCTCGTTCAGAAAAAAGGGGTGGCTATTCAAATGAACCGTTCGCTCTTTGCGGTCTGTTCATGCCTCTAGGTCTGAACGAGCGAACAAAACATGCGGTCGTTTTTTGGAAAACTACACCCCCTGGCCGCTCGCATCCTATGTCATGTCCGCTATTTATTAGATTAATTGAGAACATCAACCAGCGTATGAACTGCTCGCTATTCTTGTGGTTGTTTTTTCCTACCGCAATCTTGCGAGCTGTTCTGACTATAAAATAACCCAGTGATGTGGTCAATGACGCTGCTGTATTAATTATGCACACCCTTAAAACGCCCGTTTTGACCTTTAAGCACGCCTGCGTTCTGATCTCCACTCCCCGTTTTCAAGCACCTTCCCCTGTTACCACCCACATACGCCTCCTCCTGTCACTCAAAATAGCAGGCATTCGCTATTTAGTGAACAAACAATTTTCGGCCGCACTGACTGGTTCGCGCATGCGTATTACGATCCGTACGCATGCGCAGTTGGGCAAACATCGCTCGGAACGAATGAGCAGCCGCTTACCAGCGGCTCTGAATCAGGCCCTTAGATCTGCTCTTGTCCAAGGACAATGCATTACTACTTCCCTCGTGGGCACTATACCGTTTGTGTCAGCATTTCCACTTGGAACAGTTATTGTCCGAATGGAATGCAGACAGGTAGCGATGCTACCTTTGACCTGATTACCTGGCTGGGGGTTTAGTCTGCTGCTGCTACGTATGGTATGAACAACTTCCTCTACAGGTGCAGAGGGCATTAACACTTCCCTTGCTGTTACCGATGGAGATGGCGGCACCACTCGTGATTGTGGTGATGCAGCATCTATCATCTGCACAGCATGGGAAATGGCAGACATTACAATAGGCTCATCATCCGCATCATGAACATTTTCTTTATAATTGCTTAAGAGAGGGTACAAGTTGCTTGTTACATTTTTATGGGTATTTTTGGTAACTGTACTTGCACCTCCATCCACATAAGGTGGGGGAGGTGAGCGTGAACTGCTGGCAATACTCTCCATGACGCTACCTTGCCACACATGCGCACCATTTTGCGGCTCACCCGTATTGCAATTCAGCATCACAGATGTATTTTCTGGCAATGTGCTCACGATGCTAGTTTGTATCGTTTGCACATTGTTAAGCCACGCATCCCCTTCATGCTGCCACAGTTTTAAACATTCAAAATATTTAACCTTTTTCTCTCGGGAGCGCATCAAAGTGATGTGATCCCGGACATTGTCTAGCACATTTTTATCAAAACTACCAATTCTGGGAAACGGTCTAACACTCTTCCTCGTCATAATAAACCATTAATCACAATACCTTATTGCATAAGTACCGTACTTGGTATGCAAGATACGACGAGCCGATCCGATCGGCGCCTCCATTAGCAGCACATCATTGCCTAACATCTCTACTGTTTGTGTGGCTCCCATTCTGAGACAACTCCTACACTTTTCAATAAAGAGTTAAGCCGGTGAAAGACAATCAAGACACTTTCACTTACCTGTGGACGATTTAAGTCGGTGGCGCCCACACACCTGGATAAGATTTAGTAAGGCAACTTCCACACCTGGATAAGATTTGAAAACGGCAAATTCCACACCTGGATAAGATTTAGTAAGGCAACTTCCACACCTATGAGAGTTTATATGTCGGCTACTCTCACGCACCTCTCTACAACAAAGACATCATGTACACCTGCTACTGTGTATAGAATGGTAAAGCTGCTTACCGAGGGGCTAGGCTAACCCTTGCACCTAGCCCTTAAGGATCATACGATACCCTTAACTTTGTTCAACAAGTATTCACTGTTACACACTTTTTTCCTGCACAGAAAAATACACGTTAACCCAGATATTGGTAATAGAAAGAAATGAAAACCCCAATGGCTTTGTTCAAACACGTGGCAGCACAACTGGAAGTACGTATACGCTATTGTGCGACCAGTCGCATACACAATAATGCGACTACCACACAACCGTATAATGGCTTTTTAACTGTGTACGCAAAAGTGCATCTTTGCTATGCGCAAACCTGCGAATTAGCTGCGTACTCAGTACTGCGACACCCCTTTAAACATAAGGTTCTATCAACAGAGGAAAACAAACTTTTTCCTCTCTTGTCCCTGGATTCTAGTCAGCTCCCTTGATTCACACGGAGACGGATAGCGATCTTTCAGCACAAAGCGGTTGCAGGCAAACCCTGCATGTGGCCACTCCACCCTTTGCTGAAATATCGATGACCTTATGTACCGTGTGAGCAGGTAAGTGACTTCACTACGAGCCCCCAACTAACGATACTGGATCAGAACCTCTATACACACCTTCCTATACCTTCTAATGTCCTGCCTATACCTTCTAATGTCCTGCCTATACTTCTAAGGATGACGCTAATTTGCATACGCAGTCATACCATAAATAAAGACTTAGACGTGGAATCTGTGGTTCCAAAGCACAAGTGATATTCAGGTAAAAGTTCAGACAGTTACACGCAATTGATCAAGACACAATTTAGGCGCAAAAGGAAATTATACAGACCGCAAGTACAGTATACATATGCAGGTGCTTCCGGACCCAGAGATAGGCATCAGCAAGAGACCCCTCGTCATTCAGCATTCAGCACGAAGACAAAGAACCAGCGTTCGTGCACTCATATTTATACCCCCCTGAATAAACAGGACAATAGGGAAGTCTGTTGCTGATATCATTGGTTCTCAGGGGTGAAGCATCTGTTACAGCACATTTAACAGGCTGGTTCAAACAGACTCTCCCTGCCTCTAACAGCTGGGGGTCTTCCTCTTCACGCCTCTCGTAGCATCCTAACAGTTGTTTCTAAAATATACATTTTGTTGCTTGTAGGCTCTGCGATCCATAACTCGGGAATGCATGATGCGATCTCCCCACCGATAACACCGGAATACCGTAAAAAGGATAGGCATCAGTACAACTCCAAACATGACTTGTTTAGCATGTATAATACCTTAGTTATCAAATATCTTTATTTCTCAGCACTTAAACTAACTGAACCAACTTAAATCATATATTTTAGAGCTTATTGTACCTTATGTGTGAATATGTAATGTGTGGGTATTCAGGGTTTGAAATAAGGATGCTAGTTAACTTGGGGCAGATGCGTGCGCATAAAGCTAATAAAACAGCGGTTTCATACAAAGTCCTATGCATTCGCTAATATGCGACTAGTTAACAGCGCAATTGTGTGTATTAATGTGTGTATGAGAAATGGTGAAAGATGCAAACCCATGGTGCTATTAGTATTATCACCACATGTACTAAAATGTGAGTTTATCTAAAATGGCGCTTAGGCGGCCATTCGCAAAATGGCATCTTGCGATCTCATTTTCAAGATGGCGTCTTGCGGCCAGTCGCAAGATGGCGTCGCCGCGATTACATTTTAAACTGAACTTGTCAGCCAATTCACATTATATGTCATACTGTGCATGTCACCAATTCACATTATATGCCACACTGTGTATTCCCCCAATTGCAATATGCCAAACTGTGTATGTCACCAATTCACATTATATGCCACACTGTGCATGCCACCAATTCACATTATATGCCACACTGTGTATTCCCCCAATTCACATTATATGCCACACTGTGTATTCCCCAATTCACATTATATATTCACATTATATGCAACACTGTGCATGCCATCAATTTACATTATAAGCCACACTGTGTTTTCCTCCAATTCACATTATATGCCACACTGTGTATTCCCCCAATTCACATTATATGCCACACTGTGCATGCCACCAATTCACCTTATATGCCACACTGTGTATTCCCCCAATTCACATTATATGCCACACTGTGTATTCCCCCAATTCACATTATATGCCACACTGTGCATGCCACCAATTCACATTATATGCCACACTGTGTATTCCCCCAATTCACATTATATGCCACACTGTGTATTCCCCCAAATCACATTATATGCCACACTGTGCATGTCTCCAATTCACATTATATGCCACACTGTGTATTCCCCCAATTCACATTATATGCCACACTGTGCATGCCACCAATTCACATTATATGCCACACTGTGTATTCCCCCAATTCACATTATATGCCACACTGTACATGTCACCAATTCACATTATATGCCACACTGTGCATGCCATCAATTCACATTATATGCCACACTGTGTATTCCCCCAATTCACATTATATGCCACACTGTGTATTCCCCCAATTCACATTATATGCCACACTGTGTATTCCCCCAATTCACATTATATGCCACACTGTGTATTCCCCCAATTCACATTATATTCCACACTGTGCATGCCACCAATTCTCATTATATGCCACACTGTGTATTCCCCCAATTCACATTATATGCCACACTGTCTGTGCATGTCACCAATTCACATTATATGCCGCACTGTGCATGCCACCAATTCACATTATATGCCACACTGTGTATTCCCCCAATTCACATTATATGCCACACTGTGTATTCCACCAATTCACATTATATGCCACACTGTGCATGCACCAATTTACATTATATGCCACACTGTGTATTCCCCCAATTCACATTATATGCCACATTGTGCATGTCACCAATTCACATTATATGCCACACTGTGTATTCCCCCAATTCACATTATATGCCACATTGTGCATGCCATCAATTTACATTGTGTGCCACACTGTGTATTCCCCCAATTCACCTTATATGCCACACTGTGCATGTCACCAATTCACATTATATGGCACACTGTGTATTCCCCTAATTCACATGATATGCCACACTGTGTATTCCTCCAATTCACATTATATGCCACACCGTGCATGCTACCAATTCACATTATATGCCACACTGTGTTTTCCCCCAATTCACATTATATGCCACACTGTGTATTCCCCCAATTCACATTATATGCCACACTGTGCATGACACCAATTCACATTATATGCCACACTATGTATTCCCCCAATTCACATTATATGCCACACTGTGCATGCCACCAATTCACGTTATATGCCACACTGTGTATTCCCCAATTCACATTATATGCCACACTGTGTATTCCCCTAATTCACATTATATGCCACACTGTGCATGTCATCAATTTACATTATATGCCACACTGTACATGCCATCAATTCACATTATATTCTACACTGAGTATTCCCCAATTCACATTATATTCCACACTGTGCATTCCACCAATTCACATTATATGCCACACTGTGTATTCCCCCAATTCACATGATATGCCACACTGTGTATTCCCCCAATTCACATTATATGCCACACTGTGTATTCCCCCAATTCACATTATAAGCCAAACTGTGTATTCCTCCAATTTACATGATATGCCACACTGTGTATTCCCCCAATTCACATTTTATGCCACACTGTGTTTTCCCCCAATTCACATTATGACACACCCATCAGAGCAATTCAATTGTAGCTCAGATCGGTCCAATGCTTTTGACACGTCCAAAGCGGCTAAACCCATCTAAACTCTGTGGACTTGGACTTATCGTATATTTCTGCTAACCACCTCAGGAGGCTGCGAGTAGAACTGTGTGCAGTCGCGTCTATGAGACGCCCAAGTGGCAGAACAATTGAATTGCTGCCAGTGGGCGACATCTAGTGGCGGGCGCAAAAACACAATTGAATTCCCCCCACTATGTTCCTAATTCAAATTATATGCAACACTGCCCTCCCCGTATTATTGTTTACTAACTTGCTGATCTTAGCTTCTATGAATGTTTCAGCTGCTCCAGTTCTGAGTCATGTCCTGTCACTTTTTCCAAGTGACATCTTGTTATAGCAATGCAGGCCGGCAAAGGAGGAGGGAGAGGGCCAACAGACGGAAGCACAACTTGCATAATAATTTATACCACTGGATGGGGCACGGCTGGCCTGGCATTGTGAGGAGTACCATTAATTGTCAGCCTGGAGGACTATTGTAGTTTTGCCTATAGCCAGAATGGTGCCCCCCCCTTCCTTCGACCAGCACCCCTAGCGAGTGCCTTCCTGGCCAACCTCTCGTTATGACCCTGAATAGTTTAGCCCCCAGTAGTTTAAATTAAAACATATAAGTATCATATTTGGGGAAAAAAAATGAGTTTAAGTGATCTTAGGTATAATAGTTATAACCTTAGGTATAATGGGCCTGATTCATAGTTGTACGCTATGTCAATATTTGCGCAGTTGGCCGATGTTTTGATTAAAGTGCATGTGTCTGAGTCGCACGGTGCATGCGTCCTGATACCTCTGCGATGATGATTTCAGAGAGGATTAAGATGCAGAATGATTGACAGTTATGTTCCATTTGTGGGTGGTAACGGGGGATGGCTAGAAAAACATGGGAGTGTAGCAACCGTTTTATAGGCGTGTTGTAGCCCGCAACTGCATTTTTGTATGCAGTATAAATGTCATCGGCATCTTGGTTCCATCGGCCATTCTGATTAGCCTTAGGGTTACTCAGTAGACCAATTATCGAATGACCTGCGACCGATGCTACGTCCTTGTACGCAGATGCTTGGATTTGCAAAGCCTCAGTTGAAGGTCTCAATACATTTACATATTCTCACACAGTATCTGCATACAATGACACAGCACCACCGGCATTAGCGCACATCTCTGAATCAGGCCCAATATTCTATTACTGCACATTAATACTGTAGCTGACCATAGGTCTAGTCACCAATGTATGTAAGATTGTAATTGACGCACTAAGATACTGGCATATATTAAATTGTTGTATTAAACTTTTCTATTGCATATATTACCAACCACAGTTAGTGGTCACTAGTGTATGTTTTGTATTATTATTGTAGTTTGATGTATTAAAAATGGAGATTTATATATTACTGTATGTATATTATGGATTGTGACTATTGATAATGTACAGTAGAAATTTGTTAATATTGATGTTAGTGCCTGGGTCTGGCATCATTAGATGTCACTCTCAGAAGTGATGTACAAGCTCCCGGATGCATCTTCCTAGAAATTATGTACATATTCCAAAATTAGGATATTCTATATAGAATTTCCATTTAGAAGATAAAAAGCATGATTAAGGTAAGATAAAAGTCACAATTTATTATTAGCTCATAGAGAAATTTGTTACAATTATTCTAAACCTATAAATAAAATAAGTTAATAAGTCTCCTAAAGAGGTATTTAAATATTAAATACAGAAAAAACTTAAATTGAATATTTTTCAATTCATATATTTGCACTTTCATGTAAATAAAAAAATAGGTAAAACAAAAAAAGGCATACAATTCACAACTTAAAATGTTTTTATTGCTAGATTGATGCAAAAATGGTGTCCTATTAAAGAACCACACATTGGGCTCTATTTACTACAATCCGCATAAAATTGTGAAATATGTACGTATCACCAACCAATCAGCTCCAAACTATCATTTCTTAAACACAGCCTGCAAAATGTTAGTTAGAAGCTGATTGATTGGTGATATATATCTCACAATTTTATCTCACATCAAGCTTTGATACATATGCCACATTGAATGCAGATTGTAGTGTGATATTACCGACTGAATTTGCATTGCGAATTCAGGAAATATCACAGGGATTTACTAAGCTTGCGATAAAGCTCTGTCCCTGCGAATCCCCTTCGCAGCCTTATCACAGTATTTTCGCAAAAAATACAGTGACAAGTGCGGACGCATACGCAGACCGACTGACGCTAAGCCCCGCCCCCGATGCTAAGCACCGCCCCCACAATTGCGGCCCCCTCACGACTCCCCCCTCCACCCCCATGACCCCTCCTCCCTTAATTACACTTACCTGCAGTGATCAGTGCTCCGGTGATGTCCTCTGTAGCTCCGGTCAGCTGACATCCCATCCTGCTCTGGGACCCGGTCAGGTGACGACCGGGCACCAGTGCAGGCTGGGAGACCAGCTGACCGGAGGGGAGACATCACAGGAGCCCCGATCTCCGTCCCTGGACTCAAGTAAGTTTTTTTTTTTACTAATTTTTTTTTTTACAGTGAATCAGCGTGTGGTCTGTTTAGACCACACAGCTGATCACTGGGGCCGGCTCCGGGCTCTGCTCTGCCAGTTAGAGCAGAGCAGGAGTCCGGTAACCGGGGAAGACCCTGGATAATGCCAACTCCAGGTGCTTTCCCCGGTATTTTTTCACAATTTATTTTTAGTAACTTTGGCCAGATCACATTAACCATTACAATTATGGGAAATGCGATCTGTTTACTAAAAATATGTGATAATTAGGGGTTGGAGTACAATTTTACGAATTCTGCTCCAATTGCACTTTAGTAACTTTAGGTGATAGTAAAATAATGTGAAAAGGGTGTGAAAACACCATTTTTCACTTTATTTTAGTAAAAATAATGTTAATAAATAGAGCCCTTTGTGAGGATGAACATATTCCCTACATATCTGGAACTGTGGTTGAAAACCCTGGGACTCAAGACTGTAGCTGGGAACTCTCACCTGGGTTCAGATGCTGCATGTTTGGTGGATCTTACTTATACTTGTCTACATCAAGTGTCAGATAAGCTGTTTATTATACTTTTAAAGTATGCATGAATTTGCCTGTGAAAAGCTCTTACGAGCAGGGACCTCTACCCTCTTGTCTTTCTCCTTTCTTTATCTTCATCTACTTCTTATGCTGCCCATCCACTAGGCGATTAAACCTAGCAATGGAGCGATAACGACGGTCGTTATGTATATTATCCATGTCCTTGTCCTGCATTGTATTGTACTGTAAGTTGCTTTTTTGTTTATGTACTTTGTAAGGCACTGCGGAACACTTGTGGCGCCATATAAATAAACAATAATAATAATAACTACACTATTATCTCTACTGGTCATGTAGTGGTAACTGGTATGCTGACATGTTAAAGATAATACCAAGGAAAAGGTGTTTGGAGTGATTCTCCCTTTGGCTCAACTAAAATAAATCAAAATAAGCCAGAATAAAGTAAATTTTAAGTACACATATATTATTTGTATTTAGTAGTATACCAATTGAATAATAAAATATTACACTATTGGTACTGCCCTTTTCCATGGAAATTTGTTTTTTTTGGTGTCTGCTTTAGATCCTTTTTCCATGAAGAGCTGCTATTAAGATTTCTATTATAAATTATATCTGAGTCATGGCAGAGCCGTAACTAGCCTTTTTGGTGCCCTGTGCCAGAGAGAGCATTGCCCCCCCCCCATTTTTTAAAATAGGGGCATAAGATAGTGCACCTGAAAAAGGGACATGGCTTCATAGGAAAAGGCCAGGGAAGAGATAGGGGTACTCCTGGGGCAGCCAGGAAATGCTGGAGATAATAGAAAAGGATGGTACAAGTGAGACTCATAATAAACAGGAAAATTCACAGGGCCAACCAGCACCCCCTGCAGTGCCCTATGCCATGGCACTGCTCGCACTACCCTAGTTACGGCCCTGAGTCATGATGTCTTTTTGTTGTATTCTATATATGCTAGTATTTTTGACCTGTCATTTGTGGGTCGCTAGCTACTGTAGCCACCATATGGCTTAATCCCTTGTGTGATTATCCATCCACATCCTTCAATTTTCTCTATAGACTCAAGCCCCTCTGTGTCTCTCAAGGCTCATGCTCCCCCGTGTCTCTCCAGTCTCTGTTCCCATCCCGCTGTCTGTCCCTGTCAACTCTACCCCCCCTCCCAAAAGGGGGTATCTATAATGGGTGCTGGTGTGTGGTGCACACGGGCCCCGGGTCCAGGGGGGTTCCGCAACACACACCTTGCACCCATATTATCTAAAACTTAACTCTCTGAGGTCCCACGTCGGGTCTCTCAGTGCTGCTCAAAATGCCAGAAAATGGCCCCCGCTGCCAATTTTCCGGCGTTTTGCACATTCGTTGTGAGGAAATCGCAAGGAAACGGGCAGCCACGCCATTTCCCCGGTGATATGCACATGCGCAGTAGACTCTGGGCACACTCTAGTGCCCAAAGTCTACTGATTCTGTGGTGGCCGGCCAGCCACGTCAGTCGGCTGCCAGCCAACGGGATGACAGGAGGGGGCCCATGACGGGGGGATGCACATGGGACCCCTCCTCTCTAAAGACATCCCTGCCCCCTCCCCCTGTCCAGTTCTCTTTGTCATCTCTCTCCTCCTCCCCCTCCCTTTCCCCTCTATCCCCTCCCCCTTCTCTTTCATGTCTGTTTTCCTCCCCCACTTCTCTTTCTTCTATCTGTGTCCAATGGCCCACTCTCTCTATCCTCTCTGTCCCCAACTTCCCTCTCTCATGGGAGGGAAGTGATAGTGGAGGACTCTGCACTGGGGGGTGGCTTGCGGGGATTCACACCTGGTTGGCACTGGCTGCAAGCACTGACAGCACTGGCCGAATGAAAAGTGAGGCTGTGAGCTAGCGAGAGCTGTGAGAGAAGGAAGGGGGCTCTCCCTGAGACTCTGCTGACACATGGGATCAGCTCACTCCAGGGGAGACTGGAGTGAAACCTGTGTGTTCTGCATTAGCAGTGGAGGTGTGGAATTCCAGGTTTTCACATTTACACAAACCCAGCTGGAATAATCACTGGAGCACCGGGAGGGTTTAAAACTCTTACACACCTGATGCTCCTTGCTCCTGATGCCGGACAAGCTGGCCTGGCGATAGGCTGGGGGTGGTGGTTAGCATTAGAGTGCCAGGACCTGGAAGGTCCACAGATATTGTAACTGCTGAGTATTAATCACAAGGAGTGCTGGGACATTTACTTTTATGTTTATTTGCTTTTTTTCTGTTATTTGCCTGTATGTATCCAGGCTGCTCACGTATGCTAAGGTGCAGTGTTTGCTGCCATTAAAAAGACACTTTCACCGAGTACCTGCCTGTCTGGTGTCCTCATTTCTATACTCTGTGTGTAAATATATATATATATATATATATATATATATACACAGTGTACAACTATCATATGTTGGTTATAACAGAAGTAAAGTGAATACTTTAATCATTTCCATGGTACACGGAGCACAAAATAAAACGAAAGATGTTAGGGATACATTTAACCTATACTGTATGTGAATATACTGTAGTCAACTGCTGCACCTCCAGCACAAAACACATACAATCAGTTGTGGTACAAACTAGGGATGAGTGGGTTCGGTTCCCGAGAACCGAACCCACCCGAACTTCGGGGATCCGGGGCGATTCGAGCCCAAGCTCGGATCTCCCTGTCTGCCCCGGATCCCTCTCCCGAGGCAAAACCTCGAGATCTGCTGTCGGATCTCGAGGTTTTGCCTCGAGCGGCCATTTAAAAAAAAATGCCTTTGCCTTTAATGGGCAAAGTGCTGATTGGCTGACAGAGCCGTCTGTCATGGCTCTCAGCCAATCAGCATTATGGTGCTCATTTGCATGTAGCACGGACTCGTGAGATCCGTGCTACATGCATCTGTGTGATTGACAGTGACACAGAGCACAGATGGGTCAGTGAGACCCGTCTGTGCTGCTGTGTATTTCAATGACACAGATGCACGCACGGACCAGGAGATCCGTGCTACTTGCATCTGTGTCATTGACACAGAGCACTGACGGGTCCGTGAGACCCGTCTGTGCTGCTGTGGTAAAAAAAAAAAAAACCTGTGTAAAAAAAGAAAAAAATGGCGTGCCCCCCCCCAAAAAAGAGCAACCAGCCCCGGGCATTAGTGACCCAGTGCTGGGTGTGCTTAAATACAGGGGACAAACGACATAGGGGTCCCCCGTACTTAAGCACAACCAGCACCGGGCTAGTCAGAACCAGAGCTGGTTGCCAAAATATGGGGGACAAACGACGTAGGGGTCCCCCGTATTCTGCGCAACCAGCTCTGGGCTCTGATCCGGTCCTGGTTCTGGAAATACAGGGGAAAAAAATGAGTAGGGTTCCCCTGTATGTTCCAGAACCAGCACTGGACTTTTTCTAGCGGGGGGCTGATGCCACAGCCAGGGGAGCCCTTTCACCGGGCCCCGGAGCCGCAGCATCAGCCCTGACCGCTAGTCAGCCCAGGCCGGGGATCCCTGGAGAGCTGGGGAGAGGCCATCTCCCGTCTCTCTCAGCCAATGAACGGCTCCCTCCATTGTAGTCAATGGTGGGAGCCGCAAGGTTATTAAAGTTTACCCTGCGGTTCCCACCATTGACTACAATGGAGGGAGCCGTTCATTGGCTGAGAGACAGGAGATGACCTCTCTCAGCCAATGAACGCTTAGCAGCGGGGTTTCCATGGTGATACCCCGCCGCTAAGCTCTCATTCGGGAAGTACCGTTCTATAGAACGGTACTAAGTTCGTGGATCGCGTTTTCGTTTTTTTTTTTTTGCCAAGTCCGGGGATGCCTACTTTGGAACGAAGAGGACAGAACCTCGCATAGGAAATGGTGAGTTTGTTTTTTTCACAGGTCCCCTATGGATACTTTACCGGACAAGTGGACCGATGCTACAGGTTACATAGGTGAGTATGTGTACATGTGTGTGTGTGTGTGTATGTATGTTTAATAAACTTATACTGTCACGGTGTGTGTGTGTCCTGTGTTTTTTTAAACATTTTTTTTACAGGTGAACTACAGGTACTAGTGGGCCCTTAATGCCCTGCATGCTGGTACTTGTGGTTCTCCAAGTACCAGCATGCGGGGCAGGCTTGCTGGGACTTGCAGTTCTACTTGTAAAGACAATGTTTGATATTCTTTATTTACACCACACCACACAATCAACCCGCCACCCACCGCCACCAGGGGTGGCGGGGATAGCCCCGGCCTATCAGCCTGGGCCTGGGGTGCCCTGGAGAGGGTGACCCCTTTATTGGGGGTGTCCCCAGCTCTCCAGGGATCCCCGGCCTGGGCTGACTAGCGGTCAGGGCTGATGCTGCGGCTGGGGGGCCCGGTGAAAGGGCTCCCCTGGCTGTGGCATCAGCCCCCCGCTAGAAAAAGTCCAGTGCTGGTTCTGGAACATACAGGGGAACCCTACTAATTTTTTGTCCCCTGTATTTCCAGAACCAGGACCGGATCAGAGCCCAGAGCTGGTTGCGCAGAATACGGGGGACCCCTACGTCGTTTGTCCCCCGTATTTTGGCAACCAGTGCTGGTTCTGACTAGCCCGGTGCTGGTTGTGCTTAAGTACAGGGGACCCCTACGTCGTTTGTCCCCTGTAATTAAGCACACCCAGCACTGGGTCACTAATGCCCGGGGCTGGTTGCTCTTTTTTGGGGGGGTGCACGCCATTTTTTTCTTTTTTTACACAGGTTTTTTTTGTTTTTTTTACCACAGCAGCACCGACGGGTCTCACGGACCTGACATTGCTCTGTGCCAATCACACAGATGCATGTAGCACGGATCTCCCGGGTTCGTGCTACATGCAAATGGGCACCATAATGCTGATTGGCTTCCTGTCTGCCACTCCTAGATGGGCCACGTGTTTGTGCCGCCCACTTGTGTCGCTTAGCATAGTCATCCAGCTACCTCGGTGCAACCTTTTGGCCTAAAAACAATATTGTGAGGTGTGAGGTGTTCAGAATAGAGTGGAAATGAGTGGAAATTAATGTTATTGGGGTTATTAATAGCGTAGGAACAAAAAAAGGCCCATTTTATGTGATTTTAGCGTTTTTTTTTTTTTTTTAAGAAAAAATCCAGATCCAAAACACAAAACCCAGAACCCAAAACACGGAAGGGTGGTTTTGGCAAAACCAATCCAGATCCAAAACACGAAGAAAGATCCAGATCCAAAACCAAAACACGAAAAGTGGCCGGTGCACACCCCTAGTACAAACTATGGTTTGCAGTTGATGTATTCTGTACTTCAATGTATTTTATACTGCAAATAACATTATAAGTACAATTATTACATGAAAAGGTTCAAACTTCATGCTGCCAGGCTGACTAATGTTTTGTGGGTTTCCTGACAAAGTGTGGAAATGTCTGGTTACAGTGTGGATGACTGTGAAGTACAGGTCATTGACACATTTGGCAGAAGCTCTTTCTTTAAATTAAATCTCCGTGAACACCTTTCACAACAGAAATTTTGTTGGCTCTTTGTAAGAGATTATCTGTGTAAAAATAACTGGCTATAATCTGTATTTTGTGAATGACAAAAGTGGTGTAGCTATGAGAATGTTTGAACAGATTGCTGAAACTGCTTCCACAAAATATATACTATTTCCTTGATCCAATTTAATGCTCTAGTTTAGTTTTATATGACGCTGTATGATGTTAAAAGCTAATAAGTGGCCTTAGGCACAATGGGAAGAAAGAGTGGGAACTAAAAAATTCTTTTGATTGTTTACAGAGAAAAGAAAAGCCTGAGAAATGTTACAGACAGATGCAATGAGTACAGTAAATCATCCAATCTAAAATACAGTAAAAATCTTTCATTTAAAATAGATTTCAGAACTAACATGTGTAAAACTAAAGGAAATCTAACTATGGCCCTGATTCAGAGCCGGACGCTCTGACCAGAGCGCTCGCTCTGAATCAGGGCCCACCTCCATTAATATGGAGCGTCCTCCTGGATGCTCGTATAGCTGTGGGTCATCGAAACTGCGCGCAAAATCCTGCGGTTGGGTTTTTCAACCGCAAGGCCAGGAGTGATTTTGGCTCTATCAGAGCCAAAATCACTCCCACTGACATCACTAGTGATGTCAGTGAGGCCGGCTTCAGACGGTAGGCGTTCCCTTGGGAACGCCTACGTCTGACAGGCACGCCCCCGGCACGCCCACCATCGACAGCACGCCCCCTTTGATGAGACACAAGTCCTTCGCTCGTCGGGTCTCGCGCATGTGCACGACGGAGCTCCCTCCGTCGTGCGCATGCGCAGTGGGGACCATCGACCCACTTGCGAGCGGACAGCCGCTCGCGAGTGGGTCTGAATGAGGGCCTATGTCTTTTTATTTTTCCCTTACTATTTCTCTAATGAAAACATTAAAGTACGACTGAAAAGAAATACTTGTTCCAGGAATTTACCTAGTTCCTATGATGGTGTTAGTAAGTCAGTTGGCAGAGCTCATTATTTAGTACAGTTTTCTTATTTGTTTTATCTTCCCCATATTTACTTAATCTTCTCCCAAAGATTTACTGACAATTGATGTGTTTTAAGCTGGGTTCACAATAGACGGCGTGTGTACCCTGCAATGCGACTGAGGTCCCCCACCGATGGGCTGACATATCGCGTGGCCGGTACACATTAGACGATGCAGTGGCCAACCACCCGCTATGTCGGCCCCTGCCGCATCCCACTGCATGGAGTCATCAGCTGCATCGTTAGGTTGGGCTGTATGTAGGGCCAACCTGATGATGCGGCTTACGACTCCACGGGAGCGCGAACTTCCCGACATAGTAGGTACACACTGCACAATTTGAACGGTTTGTAGACCTGATCCATCATTCAAAATATCACTAAATGTGTACCCAGCTTTAATCCCATTTCAATACTTATAACTTTGACATGTGGTGTAATGGCAAGGAGTATGATTACTATAATTGGTGGTGCAATGTATAACATAATATGTCCAGGTTGGATTGGATATAGGATATGAGGCAAGAGCAGACAAAAAAGTCTCACTACAATGTCCTAAGCTTGCTCAAGGGAAAAAAAACAACTGTCAGTGTCTAGTGTATACATTTTCCCACAGCTGTAACCAGGGCAGTGTGACAAGTGCCACCATTTGGAAGCATAAGGAGGGCACAGTCTTTTGACTTTGAACTTTTCTTTTTTTTTTTTTTTTATACAGAGAGGAGCCTTCTTATTGGCTGATCTTGTCCACACCAGCTACTATATTCTACTTTATGGTGTCTGATACAGAGCCGCCTTCAATTTCTGGACTGAGGGCCTGATTCAGAGCCGCTCGTAAGCGGCCGCTCGTTCGCTCCGAGCGATGTTCGCACAACTGCGCATGCGTATGGGTCGTAATGCACATGCGCCAACCAGTCAGTGCGATCGGAAATCGAGCGCTCGCAAAATAGCGAGTGCCTGCTAATTTGAGTGACAGGATGAGGCGTTTGTGGGTGGTAACAGGGGAAAGTGCTTGAAAACGGGGAGTGAAGATCCGAACGCAGGCGTGCCAAACGGTCAAAACGGGCGTTTTAAGGGTGTGCATAATTAACAAAGCAGCGTCATCGACCACGTCACTTGGTTGTTTCTTAGCCCGAACTGTTCGCATGATTGCGGTAGGATAAACCTACCACAAGCACTGCGAGCAGTTCAGATGCCTTTCGATGTACTCGATTAATCAAATAAATAGCGGAGATGACGTATGATGCGAGCGGCCAGGGGGCGTCTTTACAAAATAGCGAGCGCATGTTTTGTTCGCTCGCTCAGACATAGAGGCGTCAACAGACCGCAAAGAGCGATCGCTCAATTTAAATAGCCGGCCCCTTTTTCTGAACGAGCGAGCGCAAATAGCGTCCTAATACAGTGAAGCCCAGGAATGGGGTTTGGTCCCTGGTCTGCAACCTTGGTCTTCTTCCTCCTCCCACTTAACCATCAGCCCTTAAATGGTATAATTTGTCAGGGAATGTTGGTGAGTTAGGGGTATTTGAGATAGGGTACCATGGAGAGGTGGTAAGGAGAACTTTCGGTGGGTGAGGTACAGTGTTTGGGAGTAGTAGTGGGTAATATATTGTGTGTACTGCATTAATGGATGGGTGACAGGTATCTCAGCTGGAGGGTGGTGTATAAGGTGAGAGTAAGTGTGATGGGTGAGGTAGTGTAGAACTGGCAGCAATAGTTTCCTTTGTGTTTAGAGACAGCTGAACCTGGACTAACAGTTTGCTTGTGTTCTCTGCTCTTCATTCCTCCATGCATGTTACATGCAAAAGTGAAGACATTCTGAGCATCATCTTAGTACTACAGAATAAATTAATCAGGCCCTGTCACTTTAATGTAATGTGCCTAAAATGGGTTGTGTCCTCACTCTACAAACATTTCAATCATTAAAATGCTGACTTCTGTATTCAAGCTTGCAATGTTAACTTTTTGCAACATATGTAAACTCAACATTTGGGGTAAGGTTATGTGGTACTGCCATTGGTGCCTACTACCGCCCCAAAGTATGGGGAGGTGCCAGTGCTCTCACCTAAGGCAGTAAAATGTTTTGTCATGGCTCTTTTTGTCCTGTCGTGTACAATTAAGTACAGAAATTGCTTGCGCTTACTGCCATATTAATCTGAAATGGCAACGATACATGTGAATCTAAGGTGTCTGGGTCCAGGAAGGGTTCATTTAAGGAAGGTCCTCTTACACTGTGAAGTGAACCATGTCACTAAGGAACAAACTTAGAGGCCTATCTTCACTTACTGGTTGTCCATGTACCACAAGGGGCAAGACACCCGAAGCAACTGAGATGCTCCGAGGGGAGTAGTGTACCGTAGTATTCTTTACATTTGTATCTTAGTTGCATCACGGATGCTACAAAAAGATGCTCACAGTGTTCCAGAGATGTTAGGCTACGACTTTAATGGCTGAGGAATTTAATTTACACACATACAAAGTCTCAGATGAAGCACCACGTAACTTGGTGTGAGGAAAAGCGACAGCTGCTTGCCCTTTATACGTAGATTCAGACTCAGTCGCAAACAAATGTCTCAATAAATCAGTGTAAGCTAGCAATGTATTTTATCTCTTCTATGTGTTTTAATTATGTGAATAAGACGCATATTTTGAGCAAAAAAGACACGCAGTGAGAGGAGTCCAGACCCTGCAGTAAAGAGGGCATCTGACACCTGAGGAGACCCATTACAAAAGCACTGGCAGGGGCGTATCTATAATGGGTGCAGGGTGTGCGGGGAACACGGGCCCCTGGGTCCAGGGGGGGCCCTCATTGCACACCCTGCACCCATAATAATACTTACCTCTCCAGAGTCCCACGTCAGCCCAGGCGTCCGATGCTGTAAAACGACTGGAAAATGGCGGCGGCGGCCATTTTCCTGTCGTTGCACATGCGAACTACAGGGAAAATACCTGTGCATGCACTAGAGACTCTGGGCATACTCTAGTGCCCAGAGTCTATAACTCCGGCGCTGGCCGCGCACAGCTCAGTGCGCTGCCGGCTGCTGGGCGGAGAGGAGTGGGCCCGTGTCGGAGACTGCACACGGGCCCCCTCTTCTCTAGAAACGCCTCTGAGCACTGGTGTACCTGCTGGTCAGGGACCCTATAAGTACGTTGATCGGTGGAGCTTCCTGTTATCTAGGGAGGCTTCAGCACTGTCCTCAGTGACGAGAATATCTGAGGGCAGTCACTGAAGAAAACAGAGGGGCTGTCCTTAGAGGTGGTTCCTGTGCAGGAGGTGCAGCCCAGACCAACGGAACTGGTGTCCAAGTGGCAGAGATCACCAGATTGCAGCCTACTGAGAGAGGGAGAGAGCCGGCT
This sequence comes from Taudactylus pleione, assembly GCA_031769625.1. Lineage (NCBI taxonomy): Eukaryota > Metazoa > Chordata > Amphibia > Anura > Myobatrachidae > Taudactylus > Taudactylus pleione. Next base: position 38,705,095 of record JAUIMM010000092.1, read on the forward strand.
GCCTAGGGAGAGACAGATCACTGACTTACACAGCAGCTAGTTAAAAATATTTTTAAAATATTGATCATAAAAAATATTAATTCCCAAAACAAAGCATATTTTTGATTGTTATTGCCACCCTGAGATAGTGATAGTTTTCTTCCCTACTCTCGCCCATTGGGTACGAGGCTTTCTTTTTAGTTTTAAGCTTACCCCTTGTTATTTTATACTTTTTATGTATTTTATATTAGGCTCATGTTTGTAGCCAATTAAAACTATATTTTACGAACTCTGCATGCTTAGGATCCTTTTTATATTTTTCTCTACATGCCGATGCATTGTGTGAGTGAGAGAAAAAAAGATTTGAACACCGCTTGACCTCTGATGGGAGATTGATTGCCTGAAAAAAAACCTTTATGTGAATTGCTGCCAGAATATAAATGTAAAGGGGCCTGTCCATTAGACAACTTTATTAATGATCCGACCAAAACCAGGAGGTTTTGGACGCATCGTTCAGAAAGTCGTCTAATGGATAGTCGGCAAGGACCAGCGATGCGCGTGCATGCTGACTGAGGGCAAGGATCAAATTCTATTCAGTTTTCAGAACATTTATTGTGGTAGTTCATATCTTATCGCCAGCATTGGCTCTAGGGACTGTGAAGTCTATTTATTATTTATATAGTTTTCCCCCTATAAATAGAAATCCAGTTTGCTTGCCAGGACAGTGTTTCCGAAGCACTTCCCCATTGTCTTTCAGCAAAAAGATGCTCACTTCCTCTCCATCGATGCTGTAGCCCATTGGTAATATGGGTATCGCCTCTGAACGCATCTGAAGATAGCTTTAGCTAAATTTGTGAAAATCCAATAAGTTACGTTTTTCTGAGCTAGATAAATTGGGCCAGTCTACAATCCCCATAAAAAAACATGGGTACAGCAGTCTGACCAAATGATACAGGTCATTTTTAGCTTGCCTTTTTCAAAGATGTTATGTAATGATCTGAGGCTGGTTTAAAGTGAGCCTTGATGAAAATCCCTGAAACATCAACAGAATATATTTTCCCACCATGTCTGCACATCTTTATGATACTGTTACACCACTGTTTAGCACAGAGGTTGTTAATCTCGTAAATCTTGGATCAATCATCTCTTTTCAACCATTGAAACATAAACAAAGTAGTCATGAAATTTGCCTTTTAAAAATGCATCTTCTGGCAATTTTATCTTCCAAACTGAGTTGTTTACTCTTATTGTCTTTATAGATTACCACAGAACTGTTACAGAAATACAATTGTTCCCAATGGACACATCTGAATTTGGCTGTTTTCCAAAGCAATAAGTAAATACATATCTATTCTGTATGGAAAATAAAGTCCTATGCAGGCATGGTTCCCTTTACCTATCACTTGTAGCAAAACAGCAAAGGCAATTAGGATATTTGGTTCCATTTTTGTCACATTGTCAGAACATCATGAGGAGTGTACTTTGGGTAATTTCCTGTGCTGACTGTTAAAGTCTACCTGATAACAATCAGGTATAACTTTCTACAACACTAACGGGCTAAGCTACAGCATTATATTATTGCCTACCAATACTAAAAAGGGCCCATACATCTGCGGGGTCGGCAAGTCAAGGATTTTTTACTTGTTCAATTAATATTTGTATACGCCTACAATAGCCTAGCTAAATTATATTAATCCACAGGAGGCCAGTTATTGCTGGTCCTTGTAAATGAAAGTTCACTGTTACATGTTGTATTTGCAAATATGTATGTCTGGACTTAATATATTTAATGGAATCCACTTGTTTAAAAGTGGAATTATATTTTCACATTAATTTATCTATCTGTCTGTCTATCTAATATATGGGAAAGGGGTCCTAGACTGCACACCTTAAATATATATAATGGGAGGTGCTACCTGTTGAGACTGTTAATGCAGATACAAAAAAAAGACAAATCACAGACGTACAACTCCAAACTACTAATGGTTTGGGGGTGTCCTGCACCCTGGATTTGAACCCCTGTATGTTAGGGACCTACCCTACAGAGGTTACCTGGATATGATGGGTAGGCCCATAACCTTGGCCATGATTATGCTAAAAACCTCTATTGATTGCAAACAAGTTATTGCAAAATGTATTTGTATATATAATTAGTAATTTGGAGTTGTGCATCTGTGATTTGTCTTTTTTTGTGTCTGCATTAACAGTCTCAACAGGTAGAACCTCCCATTATATATATTTAGGGTGTGCAGTCTAGGAACCCTTTCCCATATATTTCATTTGGTGTGCTTCTTTGCACACCCGAAGGCATGAGACACCTTCAGCCTGGACTAGCACCCCACCCCCATTGGTTTAGAGCATGGAGTCTGGCATTGTGAATGCACACTTGTATTAGGCACAATATAGGTAAGTCCAACAATTTATATACTGTCTGTAGTGCAGCTTTGGGTTGATTTTTGGGGCATCGGTCCTCTGGATTGCTTTGGTTGGTCTGCTTCAGGGCATCGGATTATAACTAGGGGTGTGCACCGGCCACTTTTCGTGTTTTGTGTTTTGGTTTTGGATCTGGATCTTTCTTCGTGTTTTGGATCTGGATTGGTTTTGCCAAAACCACCCTTCCGTGTTTTGGGTTCTGGGTTTTGTGTTTTGGATCTGTATTTTTTTTAAAAAAAGCATAAAAACAGCTAAAATCACAGAATTTGTGGGTTTTTCTGCTCCTATGCTATTATTAACCTCAATAACCTTAATTTCCACTCATTTCCAGTTTATTCTGAACACCTCACACCTCACAATTTTTATGTCCAAAAGGTTGCACCGAGGCAGCTGGATGACTATGCTAAGCGACACGATTGGGCGGCACAAACACGTGGCCCATCTAGGAGTAACACTGCAGTGGCAGACAGAATGGCAGTTTGAAAAACTAGGCCCCAAACAGTACATAATGCAAAGAAAAAAAGAGGTGCAAGATGGAATTGTCCTTGGGCCCTCCCACCCACCCTTATGTTGTATAAACAGGACATGCACACTTTAACAAACCAATCATTTCAGCGCCAGGGTCTGCCACATGACTGTGTCTGAAATTATTGGTTCGTTTAGGCCCCCACAAAACAAGCTGGCAATTAATCTGTCCCTGCACAAACTGGCTCTATGGAGGCAAGATGTTGTCCTCATCCTTCTCATCCACCGATTCCTCACCCTCTTCAATGTTGTGTACATCCTCATCCTCACAGAGTATTAATTCATCCCCGCTGGAATCCACCACCACAGGTCCCTCTGTACGTTCTGGAGGCTGGTATCCCTGGTAGAGTTGATAATTCATTTTTATGAACATCATCTTCTCCACATTTTGTGGAAGCAACCTCCTACACCTTTCGCTGACAAAGTTCCTGGCTGCACTAAACACTCTTTCGGAGTTCACACTGGAGGGGGGGCAACTCAGGTAAAATAGAGCCAGTTTGTACAGGGGCCTCCAAATTGCCTCTTTTTCCTGCCAGTACAGGTACGGACTGTCTGACATGCCTACTTGGATGCTGTCACCGATGTAATCCTCCACCATTCTGTCAATGGTGACAGTATCATATGCAGTGACAGTAGACATGTCAGAAATTGTTGCCAGGTCCTTCAGTCCGGACCAGATGTCCAAACTTGGTCCTGCCTGCCCTGCATCACTGCCAGCAGGTTGCTTAGGATACATAAGTTTTTTCCTGGCAGCCCCAGTTGCGGGAGAAAATGAAGAAGGAGCTGTTGACGTGTCACATTCCGCTTCAGCTGACATTGTTTTCACCAGCAGGTCTTTGCCACTCTGCAGGCTTGTGTAGGCCGGAAAGAGAGACACCACATAGGCTTTAAACCTAGGATCGAGCACGGTGGCCAAAATTTAGTGGTCTGATTTCAACAGATTGACCACCCTAGAATCCTGGCAAAGCAAATGAAGGGCTTCATCCACAAGTCCCACATGCTGAGCGGAATCGCTCCGTCTTAGCTCCTCCTTCACTTTCTCCAGCTGCTTCTGCAAAAGCCTGATGAGGAGAATGACCTGACTCAAGCTGGCAGTGTCTGAACTGACTTCACATGTAGCAAGTTCGAAGGGCTGGAGAACTGTGCACAACACGGAAATCATTCTCCACTGTGCTTGAGTCAGGTGCATACCCCCTCCTTTGCCTATGTCATAGGTGGATGTATAGGCTTGAATGGCCTTTTGCTGCTCTTTCATCCTCTGAAGCATATAGAGGGTTGAGTTCCACCGTGTCACAACCTCTTGCTTCAGGTGATGGTGGGGCAGGTTCAAGAGCGTTTGCTGGAGCTCCAGTCTTCGGCACGCAGTCGCTGAATGGCGAAAGTGGCCAGAAATTTTTCGGGCCACCCAAAGCGTCTCCTGCACGCCCCTGTCGCTTTTTAGAAAATTCTGCACCACCAAATTTATTGTGTGAGCAAAACATGGGACATGCTGGAATTTGCCCAGATGTAATGCCCGCACAATATTGGTGACGTTGTCAGATATCACAAATCCCCAGGAGAGTCTAAGTGGGGTAAGCCACTGGGCAATAATTTCCCTCAGTTTCTCTAAGAGGTATTCGGCGGTGTGCCGGTGATACACAGCGTAGCCTGCCTTGGAACGAGATGGCGTTTTCTGAGATGCTGCTACTGGTGATGCTGCTGTTGTTACTGCATAAGGTAATACATCTATCCAGTGGGCTGTCACAGCCATATAGTCCTTAGTCTGCCCTGTTCCACTTGTCCACAATGTCCGTGGTTAAGTGGACATTGGGTACAACCGCATTTTTCAGGACACTGAGGACACTTTTTCTGACGTTTCTGTACAGTCTCGGTATCGCCTGCCTAGTGAAGTGGAATCTAGACGGGATTTGGAACCAGGGACACACTACCTCCATCAATTGTCTAAATCCCACTGCACTAATGGCGGGTACCGGATGCACGTCTAACACCAACATAGCAGTCAAGGCCTCAGTTATACGTTTTGCTTCAGGATAACTGCTGTTGTACTTCATCCTCCTCGCTAAGGACTGTTGGAGGGTCAGTTGTTTAGTAAAAGTAGTGGTGTTCCTACTTCCTCTCTGGGATGATGAATGACTCCCAGCAGCAACAACAGCAGTGGCAGCAGTAGGCGTAGCAATGCAGGATCCTCCGGAGGAATCCCGGATAGGAGAGTCAGTCATGCCAGTGACATGGCCTGCAGGACTACTTCCGATCCTGACTAAGGAGGAAATTGACGAGGAGTGAGTTGATGGTGTGGTTTGCAGGCGCTTGGATGCAACAGGACAAAGGGATTTAGGTGTCCCTGGACTGCTTACGGTCTTAGCCAAAGTTTCTGAACATGACAGTAACTTTTTATGAACGTGCTGAAGGTGACGTATAAGGGAGGATGTTCCTAGGTGGTTAATGTCCCTACCCCTACTTATTTCACCTTTACATATGGTACATATGGTAAGACAATTGTTGTCCGGATTTGGATAGAAATATTGCTAGACCAAAGAGGTGGAATGTTTGGTCTTCTGCCCAGGCATGATCGTGATGGGCTTTTTCATCCCACGGACAACAACTGTCTCCCCCGGAGCCTCAATTAAACAAACCACATCACCATCAGAATCCTCCTCGCCAACTTCCTCCTCAGCACCAGATACACCAGTATCCTCATCCTATTGTACTTCAACAGTGACATCTTCAATTTGCATATCAGCAAGTGGACTGTGGGTGCTCCTTTCAGCACTTGCAGAGGGCGTGCAAATGGTGGAAAGAGCCACCTCTTCCCGTCCAGTGCTGGGAAGGTCAGGCATCACAACCGCCACCACTCTTGGACTCTCCTTGGGGATTTGTGATATCTACTTAGAACGCACAGTTCTTCACTGTGCTTTTGTTAGCTTAACTCATTTGTTTTTTGTAGCGGGAGGAGGGCTTCCATTGTCATGTGAAGCTGAACCACTAGTCATGAACATAGGGAAAGACCTTAGCCGTTCCTTGCCACTCCGTGTCGTAAATGGCATATTGGCAAGTTTACGTTTCTCCTCAGATGATTTAAATGTTTTTTTTTAAGGTCATTTTCCTGAACTTTGTCATTTGGGATTGTATATGCCCTCTACTATGACATTGGGCATCGGCCTTGGCAGACGACGTTGATGGCATGTTATCGTCTATGTCATGACTAGTGGCAGCAGCTTCAGCACTAGGAGGAAGTGGTTCTTGATCTTTCCCAATTATATTTTTATCTGAGAAAGTTTGGTCCTCCATTTATGTTACATTGATATATATGTGCGGCTAAGGCGCACACAAACACAGAAAATAATTTTTTCTTATTGTTGGAGACTAGTGCACTTTGTGGGTTACACCACCCATTAAGAAATGAGCCTGCCGGCTCTTTACTAATGGGACATAGCCGCACGCTTGGCGCTGCTCCTTTGTTGATGCACGTGCAGCTACAGTGCACACAATTCACAAACACAGAAAATATATATTTTTTTGTTTGGAGTGCACTTTGGGGGTTACAGCACCCTATAATGGATGAGCCAACCGGCCCTTTACTTATGACACAGGTCCACGCTTGGCGCTGCTCCTTTGTTGATGGACGTGCAGCTGCAGTGCACACAATTCACAAACACAGAAAATAATTTTTTATTTTTTTTGCACTTTGGGGGCTTACACCACCCTTTAAGAGATGAGCCAGCCGGCCCTTTACTTATGGGACACAGGCTCACGCTTGGCGCTGCTCCTTTGTTGATGCACGTGCAGCCACAGTGCCCACAAAAATCACAAACACAGAAAATAATTTTTTATTTTGTTTGGAGTGCACTTTGAGGGTTACAGCACCCTTTGACGGTCAAGCCAGCCGGCCCTTTACTTATGACACAGGCGCACGCTTGACGCTACTTTGTTGATGCACGTGCGGCTACTGTGCACACAATTCACAAACACAAAAAAATATTTTTTTTAATGTATTTTGGAGTGCACTTTGGGGGTTACAGCACCCTTTAATGGACAAGCCAGCCAGCCCTTTACTTATGGGACACAGGCACACGCTTGGCGCTGCTCCTTTGTTGATGCATGTGCAGCCACAGTGCACACAATTCACAAACACAGAAAATAATTTTTTATTTTGTTTGGAGTGCACTTTGGGGGTTACAGAACCCTTTAACGGACAAGCCAGCCGGCCCTTGATTCATGACACAGGCGCATGCTTGGCGCTATTTTTTTGATGCATGGCGGGCTACTGCGCACACAATTCACAAACACAGAAATTTTTTTTTCTTTTTTTTGGAGTGCACTTTGGGGGAGCACCCCTGATGCACAGATTACCCCCTGGACAACACTACAGCACCCCTCTAGGACTACAGCCTTTAAGGGACACTGCACAACACAGTCCAGCCAGCCCCTATAGACTTTGTAGTGGACACAGCCCCTATGGACAACTGACTGCATAACACAGCCCAGCCAGCCCCTATGGACAACAGCAGCACAACACAGCCCAGCCAGCCACTATGGACTGAGTGGACACAGCCCCTATGGAAAACAGCAGCACAACACAGCCCAGCCAGCCCTAGCTCCCACCCTCCCTCTTCACTGTCCACAGCCAGAGTGAGAAATGGCGCCGACGCGGGGACCTTTTATAGAATCCAAAACCCGCGAGATCTGGAAGGCGGGATGATGACGTTTTGCCTCGATTTCACATCCGAGTCAGGCGGGAAAAGTCAAGCCTGACTCGGATACGACTCGGATCGGAGGGCTCGGGGGGGTTCGGATTTCAGAAATCCGAACCCGCTCATCCCTAATTATAGAACTTTTCTCCTTCTTTGCACAATTAAACACTTTTACTGTTTGTTTATTATATATGTAATTTCACTTTTCTACTCTATACATGCAGCTGTAACTGCTCTTATCTATTTTACTTTTCACTTCAACTTTCTCATTAGAGCGATGCCCTGGGGTGGCTCGGCTGAGTTGGTTTGAGGGTGTCCTGTGCCCTGGATTTGAACCCCTGTATGTTAGGGACCTACCCTACAGACATTACCTGGATATGGTGGATAGGCCCATAACCTTCGCCATGATTATGCTAAAAACTTCTATTTATTGCAAACATTTTATTGCAAAATGTATTTATTTATTTATATAATTAGTAATTTGGAGTTGTGCTTTTGTGATTTGTCTTTTTTTGTGTCTAATATATCAGATCTTATATTTCAATATACCCCACATTGCAATCCACATATAAAACCTTAAAGGTTGTCCACATTGACAAATGTCTACTTAATATGGATGACCATGTGTGCTCCTGCAGGTTGTCCATTGGGGTCATTCCATCGGCCCGCATGTAGGGCCGACGGAACGACCCAGCTGCCGATGCCAGGCAGGTGAATGGAGACAGTGCCCGTCCTACTGGGGGGTCGGGCACCGGATCATGTAATGTGTACCGGCAGCCCGTTGCTGTATGTTGGCCCATCGGCCGTCACATCACTGGGTACACACATCAGCACGTGTGTACCCAGGTTTAGTTTGAAATTACCCATATATGAAAATTGCAATGTGTATCAATATCTCACCATGAGTACTTCTTTATTTCTAGATATTGTAGCATCTTTGTTGTTCATGTCAATTCTATAATATGTTAACATACTTACTTAAAAATTCAATGTATGGTTGGGTAATGTATGCCAAAGCACATTACTAGTCCTACAGTATAGGCTAAGGTTAATCAGACAAATCTAAGGATGATTTAGTAGGCATCCATGAAACATCTTTACTTATTAAGCTAAACATAGAAATACTTAAGTTAGAGATAAGAACGTGCAAGGTCCAAACCTGCTGTAAGTTAAGAGCACATAGAAGGATGCTGAAAATATTTTGCCATATTAAACACAGAATGCTTCTAACTGTTCTTTCCAGTTTAAAAACACGTTGAAGCCAATATCGGCCTGCTGTATAGTTTCAATCGCTACTCATAAAACATAATAGAAGATGTCGTGGAGTCTAGTTTACCAAATAAAATGGATATCTGAAATGAAACCTGGGCCGCAGTGGCTCTGGTACTGTAATAAAAACCAAATCCCCAAAACAGAACTTAACTCTGCCTGCAGAGCTCACAAGAAAATGCAAAACACATTTCACACATTTTTAATTAAACCTGCATGGAAAATACATTAGAAAAAAAACACTTAGCAATGTCCTATATAGGTATTCTATTTCTGTCTTTGCCGATAGAATTCTAGTTTTTGTGACTTATTATGAATATAATATAGTATAAAAGTGTAAAAGAATGTAATAGTATGTTTAAAGTAAACTAAACAAAATATATACATTATACATTGCATTGAAACTTGGACACTGTAATCCATTGGATCTTCTATATGTTAAACATTCCTGGAATGGCAATGCCACGCCAAGATTATTTTTGCAGCAGCGTCTAATGGGATTTCTGTACACTGTCTCAGTGAATGCAATCCTTAGACTAAGAACACTCTAGCCGGAGAAACTGTTTACCATCAATGACCTCCATTCACTAAACTTATTCATTTCTCAGCTTATTTAAAATGTAGAATTTTAATTACGTGTTTGTCTCTGTAATTGCTCTACGTTGATCACAAATTAGAACAAACATTTATACTGCAAATATTAATGATTTAACGTTTTTAAGCAATCTATACAGTGTTTTTTTTTGCAAGATATTGATATAAGCATAGATTGAGAGAGAAGTCCAATTTTAGAGAAATAGAAATGACATCCATTGTACCCACTTCTTTAAGTAGTTGTCAAGAACATTAGTACGTGTCATCAGTGTAAACCTCTCTGTTATGTCACACTGGCCAGTGCCCATATTGGATACCTATATCCATATATTGTACCATTCAAATCTAAGTATTCCAGGGAAAAAAGTGCATGGAAATTGCATACAGATGTGATCGATTTTTATTTCAGTGTACAGATTAGTATTCAATACAGGTGGCAAATTGACATGCACTCATTACTTAATAAACTCCTACTTCACTCCAAAGTAAGTCTAGATGATATTGTCCCAGAAGTAATAAAACATTTAAAAAATGATTTTTCATAATTTCATGCCTTGAATATAATAACAAATGTCCTACAGAGACCCTGTGCTATACATTTTAGTGTAGGTATATGGGGTTTAGCAGGTGAGTATGGTGTTCATTTCACAGCTAAATTCAATTGTAAATCATGCAAAATAATAAAACAATATTCCCAGTAATGTATAAATGAGGCCACATGCAGCATAGTCAGCCGTAGAGAAGTGACTGAGTAAAGTTTTTAAGGCTTAACAGGAACCAACTGTGTGTTTTATGAAAATGGGAAAAAAGTTTAAACAGTTCCAGACAATGGTTATGTTACAAAGGGAGACTCATATTATTTTATATCATAACCACTTATACGTGGCTAGAAGGTGAAATTCAGAACATCCATGACTAAAGCATTGATTTAAGTGCAATGGTAAAGAGCAAGTTAAGGACATGTAATAGTACAGAATTATACATCAAGAGACAAACAGAAAACAACCTTCTAGTCAATCCTTAATGAAAAAACAATCTTGGTGACTTCTTCATATGAATAACTTCATAGAAAAGTCTAGCGTTACTGCTATGACACGTCTTACAGACATATGTAGGTTAGTGGTGCAGTAAGTTAGTAAGTGCAGCTAAAGGTCACGGATAGTTCCCAGACAAACACAAATATGTTATAAGATAAGATGCCCTCCAGAATGAATGGCTAATGAGAGGACAGAGTGTTTTTCTGCTGGCGGTAAATACTTCTAGCAGCTAAGATATGATAGGTAACATATGGGATTTACTTGAGATGTGGCTTTCTGAAAAAAACAGATTGCAATCTCTGGGGAATGCAAAGAAGGGCATCTATCCACATAGACTGGAGTGGCAGACGCAGGAAAGAACTTTTGTTTCCTGAAGAAGAAAAAAACTATGGGAAGATCTGGAAAGAATTTAATTTCAAAGCTCATCAGTGAAGCCACAGCATTTGTTTTCAATTGTGCAAGGAATGAGAGCATAGCTTGAGAACTCCATTTCAGGCTCCTGGCAGAGAAAATATAACTCATCTCAGCTGCTTGTTTAGAGATCATTTGACAGAGTGTGTGCACTCTGAGCCCAGGGTATCCTTTGGTGACCAACACCTACATACATCCTTACAGCACTTTCCTATAGCCTCAGTGTTGGGTTGAGACAACCTGCTTAAATAATTATTTTACTATTGGCTCGATGCCAGCCTATCATATAGTCCTATACATTTTTTTCCCTTTGCAAAGTTACAATTATAACCATTGCAGCAATTTTTAAAACACATATTAGACAAGTAGCCCGTAAGTGCTCCCACATTGCGTACATGGAATAAAATGTATATATTCGCCCCTATGCAGAAATAAATGCATGTCTGCAGCCAGACTGCCCCCATCTGTACACTTGGGACCTCATTCAGAGTCTCTCACTAGAGCTGTGCGCTCGCAAGTGGCCCGATGGTTTACGTGCGCGCATGCGCACGCTTCATTCTGCGCGTGCGTGAACTACACTGTGCGATCGCAGGCCGCTCGCTTGCCCAGCAAAGACAGCCCAGTGAAATGAGTGACAGGAGAGGCCATTTGTGGGTGGTAACAGGGGCAGGACACTAATAACGGGGGAGTGGAGGTGTTTCAACGCCGTTTTAGAGGCGTGCATAATTAACACGCAGCGTCATAGTACACGTCACATACCTGTTTTTTACATTGAAGTCCTCGCAGTGCTTGCGGTAGGGTAAGGCAACCACAAGCGCTGCAATCGCTTCCGATTGTCCTCGATGAACCAATGTTTTAATACACTTCCTGGAGATGACGTGTGCTGGTGGGCGGCTCTGCCTGTGCGACTGGGCGTACGCTGGCCACTCACTAAGACATGGTGGGCGTGCTTATGCCTTGGCGAGCGATCACTTCCCGTGGCGCTACTTTGACAAATTTGCATACGCTGGGTGCAAGCGATCGCATCTAGCGAGAGACTATGAATGAAGTCCTTGGTTTTATAGTATGCATATCCTTGGAGCAAAAAGAAATAGGCGTAATTACTCATATGCACAACTGGGTCAACACACCTTCTTTGAACTGTAGAATACATACAAAGACACCATTACAACCCGTGAGCCACAAGTGGAGATGTAACTATATTGTGCATTACACTATCATCTGTACTTGCAGACACTTGGCTTCTGAGCATGTACAGTGCATGTGTTTTGCAAACTGACTTGCATTCAACCCTGCATCAGCTGCTTCTACAGTATGTACTTGCAATGTCCACTTTGTAGGATACCCCCATTTGCCACCAGAACAGTCTAAATCAGCGGTTCCCAAACTCCGCCATTCCAGTCCACGTTTTAAGGATATCCATGCTTGACGTAATTAGTACACCAGTCAATTTGATTTAACTATCTGGACTTAAGCATGGATATCCTTAATACCTGGACTGTAATGGCAAAGATTGGGAACCTCTGGTCTAAATTATTCTTGATATGGATTCAACAAGATGTAGAAAACATTCCTTGAATACTCTGGGCATGTTGTAATGATAGCAACACAAAGCTGCTGCAAAAAATAAGTTAGCTGCACATTCATAGTGCAAAGCTCCCGTTCCACCACGTCCCAAGTGTGCTCTTCTGAAATTAGATCTGGTGACTGTAGAGGTCATTGGAGTACAGTGAACTTGTGAAACCAGCTTGAAATAACATGTTTAAATGCCACAGCCTATCTTAGTATTATTACTGACCATCTTCTAATGGCTGCTTCCAGCAGGATAATGGTGAGTTATCAGGCTGGAAGCAGCCATTAGAAGATGGTCAGCAATAATACTCAGATAGGCTGTGACATTTAAACAATTCTCAATTGATATTAAGGGGCCTCCAAGAAAACAATACTTACACCATGACACTGTCAGGAGTCGGGCTGCCGGATCACAGCGGAGGGTCTGGATAGACGCGCTCCATCTGACCAGGCTCTGGCGCACTCTGCTGTGGGACCACTCTCCCCGCAGCTGTAAGCGGCGTCCGCTGCATGGGACTTCCTAATGCTGCTGGAGGGATTACCGCTGTCTCTCTCTGCTCCACTTACCTAAGGATGTCTTCAATACCTGGCACTGTTCCTCTGCATCCACGCTGACTTCTCCTGTTTATGGGTAAGCCATCTTGGATTGGTCACCTGATTCAGCATTTGCCAATCCTGCTCAACTCTGGGGTCAGCTGTGAGAACTTGGACTCTCAGTCAGTGTCTGTGCAATGTCTACTAAAGGTTTCCTTTTGGCTCCTGCTGGATCCATGTTTGTTCCTGACCCAGTACACCTTGTTGTCTATTTACTGAACCTGGTTCAGTACTCTTAAACCAGCTTTCAAGTCATCGTTGTACTGAGCCTTGCTCAGCACCATTGTTCTAAGAACTTTGCTATCTTTAAACTGAGTCTGTCTCAGTAAGGACTCTGCCTTTTACCTGGGCTCAACCCAATGCTCCAGTATACAGTAATCAGTCTCCAGTACCATTTACAGATCAAGGTCCCCAGCATATATCCAGTGGAATATTCTCTGTACTGCTACTACGGATCCCTGCTGTTCTCATCTGAGTTCTATTCTACGCTGGGACTAGTACCATTACCACTACCTCACTCTGACCATCTCATATCAAGTTCCTCGTATCAGCTTCTATACAGTCTGCCTTCGCCTGTTTTTCCTTTAACCAGTTCTCCTGGCTCTGTGCTGTCCTATGAGGAAAACATATCTCAGACCTCCTCAGTTTGTGCTGCCGGTATCCCAGCCAGCAAAGTCTGTTCCATCACGGGAGACCAATTTCCCCAGAGTCGTGACAGACACCACCACTAGCAGGCAGCAGCCTGAACCTTTGATATAAGGCAGGGTGGATCCATGAATTCAAGATGTTTATGCCAGACTGTGACCCTACCTTCTGCATGTTGCTGAGAAATAGAGAATCATCACACCAGGTGTCATTTTTCTAATCAATAATTATTCACTTTAGGTTAGCCAGTGCTGAACTTTGGCTGAATTTCCTGTTCTTATCTGACAGAGCTGTAACCCGGTGTGGTTTTCTACTGCTATTTCTCTTCCTCTTCATCTTTCCATAAGCTGTGTGTTCAGAGATGTTACAGTATTCTGCATATCACTATTGTAACACATTATTATTTGAGTTACTGTCGATTTCCTATCAACTTGAACCACTCTGTACAATCTAATTTGACCTCTCTCATTAACAAGATATTTGTACTCACAGAACTGCTGCTCACTGGATATTTGTTGTTTTTTTGCACCATTCTCTGTAAACTCTAGAGACTGTTGAGCATGAAAATGACAGGGGAACAGGAGTTTCTAAGATACTGAAACTATCCCGTCGGGCACCAACAATGTTTACATAGTCAAAGTCACATTTCTACCCCATTCTTTTCTTTGGTCTGAGCAACAACTGAAGCTCTTGACCATGTCTGCATGTTTTTATGCATTGAGTTGCTCGCACATGAATTGTTGATTAGATATTTGCACATTTCATATTTACAGAAATGCACTAATTTCCACAAGCGCTACCTTGACAAGATGTTTGTAATACATCGTCAAACTTTTCTGACATACAGTAAGTGCTATTTGTTACTGCCATCGTATGATGTTTCAAGATATGATAAATTGCCAAGTAGCACAATACCATTTGTAAATCTGGTCTGTAACTAATATCTTTTTGAAAATACAAAGGAGTTTTGAAAACACAATTTTCTACTTTAACATTGTTTAAATTCTAAGAAGATAAACAAAGATGTTATGTTGGCATATTCACTGGCCTAGTGAAAACTACCAAATGTGTCTAAATGCTTGTCAGATCGATAGCGTTTTTCCATGCTGATAGAAGAAACAGCCATAGTTTACTAGCCATTTCAGCAGCAAGGCAAGCAAGCAAGCCAAAACTATGCACAAACTTTTTTTTTTCTACTGGCCAGATGGGTGCAAGAGATGAGCAAATTTAAAACAGAATTTTGAACAAATAAAATTTGAGAGCTCTAAATAGAGTTAGGCTTTAAACTAAATTGTATTATAATAACAAGAATGCAAAGTAAAAAGGGGCAGATCTATTATACTTACTTTTGGATCAAGCCTCCTCAAACTCGCAAAAATATTAACTGTATTTATTTTCAACAACTTTCCACCTCTCTGCAACAACTGCTCTCACGAATTTCTACATTCACTTCTCCTGAGATTGCTGTACCACACCATAACCTAACTCAAGAAATTGCCCTCGATGAAGTGGCTCCAGCTACCCATCACACTCTAACGTAGACTTAGATTTCATCCACGGTATTGTAAAGTTGCATGACAACTACAAAACTCTCACATTAAGTAGAACATCTATGGTGTAAATCTCATACTCCAAGTGACTTCCTCACATAAAAGACTACCACTTTTATCAAAAGGTTCTGGACATTGCCAAAGAAACATAACTCCAGTTTCTCATCTCTGCAAAAGCTTCTAACCCCAAATTACTTTTTAAGAAAATTAAATCACTTATTACACTCCAACCCTGAACCCACCAGCTACTATCAGTGCCAAAGATCTTGTTTCCTATTTCAAGGACAACATTGATAAAATTCTAAATGAAATGTTATGATCTTCCGCAGCCATCAACCTGCTAAAACCCTTCCCTGAACCCTCTAACATTTGCTCTTTATTTTATCCCACAAATGAAGATGAAGTATCTACACTTTCACATCTTCCTACTCGACTGCTTCTCCTCTTAATCCTATTCCCCCACAAATCAGTAGAGCTCAGTACTTATACCAACCTTAACTAAAATCTGTAATCTCTCTCTCTCTACTGGAATATTTCCATCATTATTCAATCATGCAGTGATTACTCCTATTCTGAAAAAAAAAATTAGTCTGACCTCTAACATTCTCTCAAACTACTGTCCCATCTCTCAGCTCCCATGCCCCTCTAAGCTACTTAAGAGACTTGCCTACATCAGTCTGACACACTTTCTTGACTTGCACAACTTATTGGACCCACTTCAGTCAGGCTGTAACTCACAACACTCCACAGAGACAGCACTGACTAAGGTAGTGAAAGATCTAGTCACTGCTAAGTCTAAAGGCCATTATTCACTTCTTAGTCTTCTGGATCACTCTGCTGCATTTGACTCTGTTGACCACTCTTTTCTCATACAAACACTACAATCCCTAAGTCTTCAGGACTCAGCCCTATCCTGGTTCTCATACTACTTATCTAATTGCTCTTTCAATGTTCAGTTCACTGGATCCACCTCATCTTCACTACCTCCTACTTCACATCTCTTGGCAAACCTATCAGCTCCTTCAGGTTTCAGTATCATCTGTATACAGATGACAATCAAATTTACTGATCCTCTCCAGATTTGTCACCATCTGTGTTGGTCCATGTTGCTGAATGTTTTTCTGTAATTTCATCCTGAATGTCATCTCGTGCCTCATACTTTTTCCAAAGCAAATTAATAATATTTCCACTGACCAATAATAGTTACCAACCTGATATATTTATCACTGTTTATAACATGACAATCAACCCTACACCTCAAGCTCGCTGCCTAGGTGTCATTCTTGACTTTGAACTGTTATTTTTTTCCCCACATTCACTCAGTTTCCAAATGCTGTCATATGCTGTACATGTAAATATTTATCCATAATATGCAATTATACAAGACACTGCATAACCTCTAATTCATGTACTAATTATCTCCCGAATTAATTTTTGCAATAGTCTTCATTATGATTTTCCCCAAAATAGACTTTAACCTCTACAATCATTTTTGAATGCAACTGTGAGGCTGATCTTCCCCACAAAACTTTGATCTTCTGCTGCTCTGCTCTGTTAGTTACTCTATTGGTTACTAGTAATTTACAGAATTCAATATAAAATACTTTACTGTACTTATACATGAGACTATTAACCAAACTACACCAACATACATCTCTTTGCTTAATTCACAATAACTCCCAGCTTGACCTCCCCAGTATGGGCAAGATTTGCATCTCTCATCTGCACTCATTACCTGCTCCCATTCATAGTTACAGTACTTTTATACTGGCTGCACCCACTCTGTGGGATGCCCTCCCATGCACAATAACACTTTCCTCTAGTTTCCAAACCTTCAAGCTTTCCCTGAAAACTCACCTCTCCAGGCAAGCTTATCAAATTCCCAAACCAGCCACATAACCTCTATAAGTACACATAACTTTACATATTTAATCTTTCTTCACTCAAACATCCCGCTGACTTTAGCCCAACATTCTTGTGTGCCTGGATCATACAGTCCATAAAGAACCTCTGCAATTTGGCTGGACTAATATGCATCTTGGTGTGTAATGAATGAATGAAGCATGTATTGTATACATCAAGGTCACAACCAAGTAACAATGATCACCAGAGTCAGATTAACAACAGATCAACTGGGGCGGTTCCCCAGGGACCCTCACACAAAGGGGGACACCCACACATAGCTACATCAGAAATGTAGAGGGCACTGTGTTATTTGTGAACAGGGGCTTTTGTGCCCCCAGAAACCTTAATCGGGCCCTGATGTTCACTAGATAAATATTACATATATGGAATGGTCCATAAGCGCTGTTAGGGATTAAATCAGATATTCTCCCTTCCGTTTTCCCTTTTTTTTCCTCCAAAAGATCATCTACCGATGTCCTGTAACTCCCAAGACAATTCAAAAGAAGGGGACACTTTGAGTATAATTTAGGAGCAAAACTTCCAGAAACTTCAGCAAAATCTCTGGACTCACCCAGGCAAAATGAAATGCATTCCTCAAAAGGTTTCTTTGTCAGTCAAAAGCTTCCTTATTTCTTATCTGTATAAACCCCAATGGGGCGACACTCACCTAATATCTCATAGGTCTGTTCCCATAAAGGTATCTTTTTAGGTATCAGGAATTCCCAATGAGTAGAAAAATATCACTCCAATGATTCCAAGCAAATCGATAACATTTATTCCCAAAAATCAAAACAAGTATAAAAAACAAAAATAAAAAGCGAAATCCATTTAAAAGGTTTATATAAAAAAAACCACATAAAACTTCAAAGGAAACACTCCAGAGCAGATGGTTTGTTCCAATTCAGACCATGCCAGAAGAAAAAAAAGTCAAAGCCAAACCTTCCTCCCACATCTAATCCCAGGAAAAAAAATGTCAGGGGATGCTGGTCAATTTTGACGGATGGTCAAATCAGTATATTACCACACAATTGGAACTGGGTCCTGGGTTGTCCCTTTCATTCACAAACGCGTTGGTGAATGAAAGGGACAACCCAGGATATTCATTCACAAACGCGTTGGTGAATGAAAGGGACAACCCAGGACCCAGTTCCAATTGTGTGGTAATAATACTGATTTGACCATCCGTCAAAATTGACCAGCATCCCCTGACATTTTTTTTCCTGGGATTAGATGTGGGAGGAAGGTTTGGCTTTGACTTTTTTTTTTCTTCTGGCATGATCTGAATTGGAACAAACCATCTGGTCTGGAGTGTTTCCTTTGAAGTTTTATGTGGTTTTTTTTATATAAACCTTTTAAATGGATTTCGCTTTTTATATTTGTTTTTTATACTTGTTTTGATTTTTGGGAATAAATGTTATCGATTTGCTTGGAATCATTGGAGTGATATTTTTCTACTCATTGGGAATTCCTGATACCTAAAAAGATACCTTTATGGGAACAGACCTATGAGATATTAGGTGAGTGTCGCCCCATTGGGGTTTATACAGATAAGAAATAAGGAAGTTTTTGACTGACAAAGAAACCTTTTGAGGAATGCATTTCATTTTGCCTGGGTGAGTCCAGAGATTTTGCTGAAGTTTCTGGAAGTTTTGCTCCTAAATTATACTCAAAGTGTCCCCTTCTTTTGAATTGTCTTGGGAGTTACAGGACATCGGTAGATGATCTTTCGGAGGAAAAAAAAGGGAAAACGGAAGGGAGAATATCTGATTTAATCCCTAACAGCGCTTGTGGACCATTCCATATATGTAATATTTATGTATTGTTTCAAGATTTGGTGCTCTTGGGAGTTGGTACAAAGCAGCAGCTAGGCAGCGCAAGTCATTTTACCTCTTTGTCTGTATTTTGCTACTGATGTTCACTAGGCCTTGGGTCAAGTACTATAAACAACATACCTTGTATATGATTGTCACCAAAGCTGTAGGCTTTAATTCTAGTTTATGTTTGACTAAATTTGGCAATGTAGGTTTTTGGCAGTTTAGTTTTAAATTACTTAGTTACCTTTCACATTCCTAAATGAACTAAACAGGCAAGGATATGGTAAACTATGAGATTAATGTTTTGGTAAGACTTTCACTTCCTGCTCAGGTGTTGAAATGCAACAGGATGTTGAAACTAGTTAGAACAGAAGGGTATGGGAAAGTAACAGAAGTTAGCACAAAAAGGAAATTGGATGTGCAATTCCTTCCTTTTAACATCCAATATTATTATTATCATTATTTTTATTATTAAAGGGCACAGTCATAACAAGAAGAGAGAGTGTGGCTCAAAGTGGAGATAGGAATAGTTGTGAAGATATATAAGCATCAGTCATTTAGGTGTCTATAGGGTAGAAAGTATTTAAAGATTGCTCAGGAGGTGTTTGATAGGGAGTGGTAGGGAAGTCCATTAGAGCCTTCCTGCACAGGAAAGTCCTGTTGGTGGATGCAAGAGGTGGATATTAATGATTGACAAAAAAAGAGAGAGAAAATAAATTATTGTGGGGGCACTCTTACTTTTTAAAACTGAACTTTTATTCTGATAAATGAAAACATGACTGTAGTAACCTTGACAAAACACAAATAAACATAGGACCACGTATACCAAGTTATAATGAAAGTAGATGATGGATTATATTGTTGGATGTAAAGTGTCCAACATGATGTCTTCCAATTGTCATCACATTAATTAATTAATAAATGAATAATAAATTAATAAATTACCAAAGAGCCTAGATGATTAGTTAGAAATCAGTGTTGAGGTGGCCATATACGATGAGTTTCCCAAAGATATCCTTAACGTATATGGTGTGGATAGGAAATGTGGTGAACCTTCAAAATTGTATCCAATGCTACAGAGTTAGTAAAGCACATTCACATAGATATAAAATCACAATATATGTACACACAGTATATAAAAACTGTGGTCTTAAATTACATGTCCAGTAGATCCGCTGGTAAATACATAGTTAGGAACAAAGGTAAATACCGCGCTCTAACCCCTATATATGGTGTAATGGATGATCTTGTAAATCTTATATTGGTTAATCACAGTGTTAACCTCAGAACTTTAACACATGTGGGTAAAAAATAGGTGACTTAATTTAACATATACAATACTGTACACAATTTGACAGAATATAGTAAATGGTAAGTTGTGTAATAATTACAACCAGTATAAATCATAAATGTGTTCAGAATGTAAAATAGAACAGATGATAATACATGATATGCTCAGTAGTATAAAACAGT
This sequence comes from Taudactylus pleione, assembly GCA_031769625.1. Lineage (NCBI taxonomy): Eukaryota > Metazoa > Chordata > Amphibia > Anura > Myobatrachidae > Taudactylus > Taudactylus pleione. The sequence goes on from JAUIMM010000092.1 coordinate 38,725,587, forward strand.
CATGAAGCATAAATGCTGTATCTAGTGGCTAATTGTCATATGGATCCTTGTAATGGTAGCACCCTTGGATCGGGTGTGTTAACAGGTAGCAAGTCTAATGGGACGGCGGCCCCATGCTTGATGTGATAGATACCTTATCCGTAGGTGTTGGGTGAATACGGGAGGTTATCCTTTGAGGTGAAAAAATAGTCCTGACCTGGGGGGGAGGGGAGGTGAATATGGGTGAGGACAACGCTTGAAACCTTCAGACTTCAGCTCTTTGAGCTTAATTGGTGGAGTTTTGCAGTGAACGGGATGTGCTGGCCTCCCTTGCTTGAGGTGCAAGTATTTGGGTATCCATGTACAGATAGCAGAGAGACAGTCAGTAGAAGACTGGTTTTACTGTACAGTACACCAAATGAGAAACGTTTTATGTACTGCAGTTATATAATCACTAAGGGGCCTATTCATCATCACTTATTTTATACAAAAGCAGGTGAAAATTAACACGTAATTTTGTAAAAAAAAAAAGTGTCAGGATCATTCTTCAAGTTCCCGAAAAAGCATTTTTTTCGGAACTTAATGGTGTTACTGAACGCCCTCCTGAGATGTCATTCAGCCCATGATAATCTTCACAGGCTGCTGTTTACATGGCAGCCAGTGAAGATTTACATGCCAGCCACAGCAGAGGGATCTATTACGATCCCTCCCTGTTGTGTCTGCACTGCAGAGCCCCAGAGCTGCACTGCAGATATGTGGCCCGGACCCCCCGGCAGAAGACAGAAGACAAGTGAGCCGGGGCAGAGGATGCAGTGGCAGGGGGGGTGATCGGACACCCGCTGGGGGCTGATCGGACATCCGCGCTTCCGGGTTGGACACCCATGGTGGCCATGGAGGAGGGAGTTTGTGGGCAGATCGGACACCGGTGGACGGGGGAAGGGTTAAAAAAGAGCGGGGGAATAGAGAGTGGAGGGGGGAAGGTGCAGTGAGGAAATCCTTATGGATACCTTACCTGTAGGGGGAAAAGTATAAATTTTCCAAAAAGCTGACTCCGCAAAAAGAGCAGCTTTTCGGAAGTGATACTTTTGTTAATGAGGCATGATGAATGCCTCCAAAACATTTATTAAACTCACAGTGAGTTTAAAACATAATTATCACTATCACTGGTGGACGTCTGTAAACACAAAGTGATTGCACGGCAAGACATAGTGGGCGTGCTTATGCCTTGCCGTGCGAGAGCCTGCCTTGACATCACTTAGCCGAATTTCCGTACGCTGGGAGCGAGCGGCCGCATATAGCGAGCGGCTCTGAATCAGGCCCTGAACTTCATACTGCAATCTGTGATTGCAATGTCTAATGGAGGGATACAAGAACAAGCACAGGATTGTTTACGGGGGGGGGGGGGGGGAGGGCTGTTCCAAATGCATGATTTAGGAACACAGAATAGAATAACTGTCTCAAGAAGGATAAAATACACATTTTTGTTATTAAATTGTTTTAAATGCATGTTGTTGATTCACAAAGACTTGCTTATTCACACTGTCATATTTAGGAAGGTTTATTTTTAAGAGGGTAAAGTGTTTTTCCAATTATTTTCAGCACCCAGGGAATGTTTCAGGGCAACAGTAAATCCCCCATAAGGATGCCTCTGGGATAGGTTCCTGAGAGCAAAAACAGACTGGAAGGAACAGGCCACTCACAGGGCATTTAATTTTTACAATACATAAATGGGAAGGTTAATTTACAAAATTGTATTATGCAAATGCTATGACTGTGAGTATGACTGTACCTACTATACTTCGATATCACTGGTTAAGTACAAGGGCTGTTCACAGTTTGAGTCATCCGCTGGTGGGTGCCTACATAACTCTGCAATCTCAACACCTGCACACATATCATTTCCAATAGAATTACATGTGATTCACCTGATTTATTTCTCCTAAAATACTGATCTTTTCATTTAATCTATTTAGGTACTCCACAATAATGTACTTTTGATTGGATTGATTTATGTGCATATATTTATGATTTCTTCTGTAAAATGCACTTAGATTAACTAGAAGGCACCCATATGGAAGTGGATACAGGGAGAGATTTATCAAGCTTTGGAGAAAGACAAAATGGCGAGAGATAAAGTACCAACCAATCAGCTTCTAACTGTAATTTTAAAGGCTGTGTTTGAAAAGTGACAGTTAGCAGCTGATTTGTTGATACTTTATCTCTCTCCACTTAATATTTCTCCAAGGCTTGATACATCTCCCCATAATCAGTTAGCTTTGTAAAAAAAATCTTTGTGCAACCACAAAAATATGGCAAATCACCTTCACATTTTTGTATAAATGTGCACACCCTCATTCTGCATGAAATAATACTGTACGTTTTACCCAAGTCCAGAAAGCACAAGCCAATGGTAAGGAGCAAACATTTCTTCCTTACTCAATTAACACATTTTGCCATACTGATCCCACTGTTTACCCAAATTTTTGCAAATAACCAGCAATATCCACAGAATATGGACCTAAATAGCCATGATTGGCAGATTGAATGAGGTGGTGCTGAGCAGGTAATGGAAACTCAGAATGACTGTTGGACAATGTAAATGAGAAATTTTGGAAAAGTCATTTAGTCGACGTGTTTCCCTCTACTGCTACTATTTCATGTACTGGTAGTTCCATGTTGTAATATCTGCTGGTATTACTATCAGTCCTCTGCATACACAATGATATTCTGTCACAATATATGTTTCATTGCCATAATGACCTTGTAGTGCTCAAGAACAAACTATACTGTACTTTTTTGATTAGGAAGTGTCCATTAATTTGTGCATCAAAACAATTCCATAGGTCAAATATTATAAAATATTGTTATATATAATATTTGGTTGAACACTCAGAGGCTCATATGAAGTTGGATGTATATTCAACATGGAACAGCAAAATACGCTTTCTGTGCAGCATATGTGCAGTAATATGGAGATACATTGAAGTGTGTATTCTCTACACTTAGAGACAGGGGCACAGAGGGGGGTACTTATTACCCGGGCCCATGCTTGTTGGAAGGCCATGGCGGGGGCCCGGGTCCGACACCGCCCCCACTCTCTCTTACCTGTCAGCAGCCAAGCACATGCTGCAGTGTGCTGGGCTGCAGTGAGAGACCAGGGAGACTGCTGGCGCTGAGCACCAGCAGCGGTCTCCTCTCCTCTGTCTGTGGTGCAATAACACTGATCAAGCTCCCCCCTGAATTTGTGTCAGGCTGTAGGGCTTACAGTGCCCCCCCTTCCCAGCTCTGCAAATAGGGATCATTATTTTTTCTATGGGCCATGCCTCTCATGATTAAACCACGCCACGATAGTAATGGGGCCTGGGCCTGCTCTCTACGGCCCTGCTTAGAGAGGCGGTACAGGGAAAGGACGGGTAGGATGATATAGTGTGTTATCGCTCCTTACATTCTCTGTAGAGAGGAATCAGCTTTATATATGCCCCTTATTATTATAATTTATTTATAAGGCGCCACAAGTGTTCCGCCGTGCCTTACAAAATCCATAAACAAATAGGTTGACCAGTGACTTACAGTGCAATACAATAGAATACAGGACGAGGACAAGGATAATATACATTGCTACATTAGTGACCAAAACACCCAGATAAGCAACAGCGCATAAGCAACCAAGTGTTAGGTGCCCTAGTGGGGAGTAAGAAGTAGATGAAAGCAAAGTAAGGAGAAGCACAAGAGGGTAGAGGGCCCTGCTTGTAAGAGCTTACATTCTAAAGGGGAGGGGCAGACAAACAGGTGTGACACAGATGGGGTAGACTGGGAGGAAGGAGCATGTAGCAGCAAGTTAGGATGAGAGCTGGAAGGCTTTGATGAAGTAGTGGGTCTTGAGAGCCCGTTTGAAGGATTGTAGAGAGGTGGAGAGTCTGATGGGAAATTAGGGGTGAGCGAGTTCGGAATTCTGAAATCCGAACCCCCCCGAGCCCCCCCGATCCGAGGCCGATCCGAGTCAGGCTCGACTTTTCCCGCCTGACTTGGATCTGAAATCGAGGCAAAACTTCATCATCCCGCCTTCCGGGTCTCGCGGGTTATGGATCCTATATAAGGTACCCGCGTCGGCGCCATTTTCTCACTCGGCTGTGGACAGTGAAGAGGGAGGGTGGGAGTTAGGGCTGGCTGGGCTGTGTAGTGTAGTGTAGTGTAGTGCAGTGTAGTGTTGTGCTGTGCTGTGCTGCACTGTGCTGCTGTTGTCCATAGGGGCTGTGTCCACTACTTCAAAGTCCATAGGGGCTGGCTGGACTGTGTTGTCCTGTGCAGTGTCCCAGTCCTAAAGGGGTGCTGTAGTGTTGTCCAGGGGGTGCTCTGTCCGTCAGGGGTGCTCCCCACAAGTGCAAAAAAAAATAAAAAATAATTTTCTGTGTTTGTGAATTGTGTGCACTGTGGCTGCACGTGCATCAACAAAGGAGCAGCGCCAAGCGTGCGCCTGTGTCCCATAAGTAAAAGGCCGGCTGGCTTGTCCGTTAAAGGGTGCTGTAACCCCCAAAGGGCACTCCAAACAAAATAAAAAAATATATTTTTTTGTGTTTGTGAATTGTGTGCGCAGTAGCCGCACGTGCATCAACAAAGTAGTGCCAAGCGTGCGCCTGTGTCCCATAAATAAAGGGCCGGCTGGATTGACCGCTAAAGGGTGCTGTAACCCCCAAAGGGCACTCCAAACAAAATAAAAAAATATATTTTTTTGTGTTTGTGAATTGTGTGCGCAGTAGCCGCACGTGCATCAACAAAGTAGTGGCAAGCGCGCGCCTGTGTCCCATAAATAAAGGGCCGGCTGGATTGACCGCTAAAGGGTGCGGTAACCCACAAAGGGCACTCCAAACAAAATAAAAAATTTTTTTTTTTTGTGTTTGTGAATCGTGTGCGCAGTAGCCGCACGTGCATCAACAAAGTAGTGGCAAGCGTGCGCCTGTGTCCCATAAATAAAGGGCCGGCTGGATTGACCGCTAAAGGGTGCTGTAACCCCCAAAGGGCACTCCAAACAAAATAAAAAAATATATTTTTTTGTGTTTGTGAATTGTGTGCGCAGTAGCCGCACGTGCATCAACAAAGTAGTGGCAAGCGCGCGCCTGTGTCCCATAAATAAAGGGCCGGCTGGATTGACCGCTAAAGGGTGCTGTAACCCCCAAAGGGCACTCCAAACAAAATAAAAAAAAATATTTTTTTGTGTTTGTGAATTGTGTGCGCAGTAGCCGCACGTGCATCAACAAAGTAGTGCCAAGCGTGCGCCTGTGTCCCATAAATAAAGGGCTGGCTGGATTGACCGCTAAAGGGTGCTGTAACCCCCAAAGGGAACTCCCAACAAAATAAAAAAATATATTTTTTTGTGTTTGTGAATTGTGTGCGCAGTAGCCGCACGTGCATCAACAAAGTAGTGCCAAGCGTGCGCCTGTGTCCCATAAATAAAGGGCCGGCTGGATTGACCGCTAAAGGGTGCTGTAACCCCCAAAGGGCACTCCCAACAAAATAAAAAAATATATTTTTTTGTGTTTGTGAATTGTGTGCGCAGTAGCCGCACGTGCATCAACAAAGTAGTGCCAAGCGTGCGCCTGTGTCCCATAAATAAAGGGCCGGCTGGATTGACCGCTAAAGGGTGCTGTAACCCCCAAAGTACACTCCAAACAAAATAAAAAAATATTTTCTGTGTTTGTGTGCGCCTTAGCCGCACGTATATATCAATATAACATAAATGGAGGACCAAACTTTCTCCGATAAAAATAAAATAGGGAAAGATCAAGAACCACTTCCTCCTAGTGCTGTTGCTGCTGCTGGGAGTTGTTCATCATCCCAGAGAGGAAGTAGGAACACCACTACTTTTACTAAACAATTGACCCTCCAACAGTCCCTAGCGAGGAGGATGAAGTACGACAGCAGTCATCCTGAAGCAAAACGTATAACTGAGGCCTTGACTGCTATGTTGGTGTTAGACGTGCGTCCGGTATCCGCCATTAGTGCAGTGGGATTTAGACAATTGATGGAGGTAGTGTGTCCCCGGTTCCAAATCCCGTCTAGATTCCACCTGCATCCTCAAAGCAGCAGCGACAAGCGTGCGTCTGTCTGTTAAAGCAGCAGCGACAAGCGTGCGTCTGTCTGTAACCCTCAAAGTGCGCTCCACAAACAATAAAAAAATTCTTCTTTTTTTTCTGTCTTTGTGAAATGTGTGGGCTGTAGCCGCAGCTGCATCCTTAAAGCAGCAGCGACAAGCGTGCGTCTGTCTGTTAAAGAATTACATCGGTGACAGCATCCAAGTAGGCATGTCAGTACATGTACTGGCAGGAAAAAGAGGCAATTTGGAGGCCCCTGTACAAACTGGCTCTAATTTACCTGAGTTGCCCCCCCTCCAGTGTGCACTCCGAAAGAGTGTTTAGTGCAGCCGGGAACCTTGTCAGCAAAAGGCGTAGGAGGTTGCTTCCACAAAATGTGGAGAAGATGATGTTCATAAAAATGAATTATCAACTCTTCCAGGGAGACCAGCCTCCAGAACGTACAGAGGGACCTGTGGTGGTGGATTCCAGTGGGGACGTATTAATACTCTGTGAGGATGAGGATGTACACAACACTGAAGAGGGTGAGGAATCGGTGAATGAGGAGGATGAGGACGACATCTTGCCTCCGTAGAACCAGTTTGTGCAGGGCCAGATTAATTGCCAGCTTGTTTTGTGGGGGCCCAAACGAACCAATCATTTCAGCCACAGTCGTGTGGCAGACCCTGGCGCTGAAATGATTGGTTTTGTTAAAGTGTGCATGTCCTGTTTATACAACATAAGGGTGGGTGGGAGGGCCCAAGGACAATTCCATCTTGCACCTCTTTTTTTTCTTTGCATTATGTACTGTTTGGGGCCTAGTTTTTCAAACTGCCATCCTGTCTGCCACTGCAGTGTCACTCCTAGATGGGCCACGTGTTTGTGCCGCCCACTCGTGTCGCTTAGCATAGTCATCCATCTACCTCGGTGCAACCTTTTGGACATAAAAACACTATTGTGAGGTGTGAGGTGTTCAGAATAGACTGGAAATTAGTGGAAATTAAGGTTTTTGAGGTTAATAATAGCATAGGAGCAGAAAAATCAACACATTCTGTGATTTTAGCTGTTTTTATGCTTTTTAAAAAAAAAATACAGATCCAAAACACAAAACCCAGAACCCAAAACACGGAAGGGTGGTTTTGGCAAAACCAATCCAGATCCAAAACACGAAGAAAGATCCAGATCCAAAACCAAAACACAAAACACGAAAAGTGGCCGGTGCACACCCCTATGGGAAATGGGAGAGATTTCCAAAGGTGGGGCTTGTAGGAGAGAGGAGGTAGATGTAGAGTGTTTGGAGAGGAAGATGATCCAAAAAGCAGCATTGAGTACAGTCTGGAGAGGAAAGAGATGAGACATAAAGGAAGAGATAGCAGAGAGACAGTTGGCAGTTACGAGTGAGGAGAGAGGGGGAGAGGTCAGGGGAGAAAAGGTAGATCTGAGTATCATCATCATAGAGATGATAATGGAGGTCAAAAGAGCTGATAGGTTCACATAGAGAGTACATATAGAGGGAGAATAGGAGAGGTCCAAGAACAGAACCTTGGGAAACACCTACTGTAAGAGGCTGTGGAGGAAGGGGAGTCATGAGAGGAGACAGAGAAGGATCAGTCAGAGATGTAGGAGGATAGCTAGGAGAGGAGGCATAACTGTTGCAGCTCCCTCCACCCTGGTGCAAGATCCATGCTGGTGATAGAGATAATCAGCATTGATATTGCATGACTAGTTAAATAAATATATAAATGTAAAAAAATCTAGCCCCAAAGAGTAAAACCAGCTCTAGTGCTCTTTCACCCCTATTGAAGGAATGAAAGAGCCCTCAAAATTTCCACTACCAGCACTAGGCTATGCCAGCAGGGGCAGAAGTATGGGAGACAATGGAGGCGTCTGCCCCCGGGCACCAGCACTGAAGGGGCACCTCCTCCATCACCCACAATAAATTCACCCTATTTAGGGCTGTAAATATGGGAGATAGGGGGGCACTAAATGATAACTTGCCTCCAGGCGTCTTCGATGAACTTACGCCACTGTATGCCAGGCAGGATTGTTGGCACTACAGCAGGGAAACCAGCCATGTGTGCTCACCCTGCCATAGTACTACCAAGCCCTGGTCAGTACAGGCCTGTGTTTCCCAGTGGGATCAGGCTCACAAAAAAAAATACTGCCCACCTTAGGAAAACCATCTCCATGCATTAGGATTATTAAACCACACTCCTGGGTGGAGGCTGTGGGTTAATTAGTTTAAATATATATATGTGTAAAATTCTACTTTTTCCATTTAAATCAAGTCTATAGGTTACCCAGCAGGAATCACATACATTTTCCAGCATTGATCCCTGCATAAATCTAAAAAACTACAGAGGCCCTAATGACAAGACTCAGCCAATTACAAGTCTGTAAAAAGAAAAGTGATTTCACAAACCCATCCCATCAAAAATAAAACAGATTTTCTGAAATAAAACTGGATCAGGTAGTCTTTTAAGGTCCGATTGACAAGAGTTCCAATATTTAATATTATTTTATATATTCAGAATGAAAAATACAGTCAAATATCACACTATGTCTACCACCCTGTGCTACAGAGTGGAGCTATTAGAGGTAATTCATCGTAAGTGTTCAAAATTAAGCTTTTACCTGCTGGTGTCCACAAGCTAATGTACACACAGTCAGACTGGCCCACAGGGTACAGGGGGAATCCCCAGTGGCCCCACTGCCTGAAGATCCTAACTCCCCTTCTAATGCCAGGTTTCGGACAGTGCACTTGAAATATACATTATTACTCTATTACAGAGTCAGTTACCTGGAAGAGCAGGAACATGGATGAACAGGGCATGCACTGTAATATCCATGTTGTCTTCAGGCTATGTCCTCTATAAAGGTTAGCCAAGCTTCTGTGGTGGCTGGCCACACTCCTCTGGAGGCTGGCCTCACCCTTTAAGCATGGGTCCATACCACCGCCTTCCCCAGTGGGCTCTTCATGCGCCAGTCCAACACTTATTGTACACAGGCCCGCCCCCTAGCCGAGAAAAAAAAAAAGATTTGCAGCAGCCACGAGCAGTCTCCAACTGCAGCTCAGCACACGCTGTGTGCTGGGCTGCTGTGAGTGGGGGAGTGGTGCCGGACCCGGGCCCTCGCCGGGCCCCTCAGGAAGCCCGGGCCCGGGTAATCTGTACCCGCTCCCCCCCCCTCTCGGCACCCTAGTTTATTTGAATAGTATAGTTTCTTAAAAAATTAAATAACTAATTACAACCATTCATGTAATTTATAATTCATTAGACCAATGTTTATTTCTGTTTGTGTATGATTGTTTTATTCAGCACATGGCTGTCTGCAAGCTATTGTTAATTAGCCTTAATGCCATTACATCATACATAATTTTCAATAGATTGTAATGCTACATAAATGTTTTTAATTATATATATAAAAGACAAATAAATGAGTTAAATAAACATAGTTATTAATTTATTTTGAATCTCAAATGAAAAATCAATCAAATCAAATCAAATTTATTGTCACATCCACATAAAATGCGTCAGCGAAAGTAAAATGCAGGATACTTACAATCAACAATTACAAAACACAATTTAAAATATTTAAATTAACTATAGCAGCGGGAAAAAAACTATTCCGCATCCTACTAGTACGACACCTGAGACAACTAAAATGCTTTCCAGAAGACAAAAGTGAGAACAAAGAGTGAGAAGGATGGCTGTGGTCAGCAACCATCTTTTTTGCTTTAGAAGCACACCTTTTAATATAAATGTCCTCTAACCCAGGTAAAGACTGACCGATAATTCTTTCAGCTGCCCTAATCACTCTGGACAATGATCTACGTTCCAAACATGTGGAGTTACCGTACCAGACAGTGATCGAATAGGTTAAAAGGCTCTCAATTATACCATGGTATAAATTTACCAGCAACGGCCTAGAAAAGAGTAGATTATGACAACATGGCTTATTTATTTTAATTATTATTAACATTTATTTAAAATATATGTTTGCATATACTTCTGCACTTTACAATTGGGAACAAAAACTGTAAAACAAGACAGGGTACTAACATAATAACAGTATCTAAAGTATCTTATACTTCATATGGGGTCCAAGCCTTTGGCTATGCGGCTCCTATTGTGTATAACTTGTTGTCTTGCACAGTTCGAGAGGTCTCCTCTCTAGAAATCTTCAGACTTACCTGTCTACTCAGTGTGCCTCTACTTTCATGAGCCAAATACATAGCTCTTTTTTTTTTTTAACTCTGTTACTGTTTAATGAGTTTACAAATATGTTTTATTTAAAGCAAATGTAAAGTGCTTTGAATCCTCTCTGGAAACAAGTGCTAAATAATTATAATAATAATATTCTATATTATTATTATTATTACTATTCTGTTTTGATCAACAGTGTATCATTGTATTTACTGGGTTTTATGATAAAACAGTAAATTAAGTAAAGAAGTAATGAAAATAGCAATCATGGTGTACAACAGTAAAAGTAACTTTCTGGAAAATAGGTTGATCAATACATTGTTAACTACAGCATGAATAAAAATATTTTTGTGAATCTCAATAATTCTATCAATGTCCCTACCATGGCATCATGCCTAATTTTCAAGTATTCTTTATTGTAGATATTGGGCTGTATTTATTACCATTTTTTTACTAAAACAATGTGAAAAAGGGTGTTTTCACACCCTTTTCACATTATTTTAGTGTCACATAAATTTACTAAAGGGCAATCGGAGTATAATTCGAAAAATTCTGCTCCATATGTGGTACCCCGAATAAATTTCTAATGGATGTTAACGTGTTGGATTATCACAGGCCCAATGTTATTGTTCCGGTGTTGGTAGGAATACACTCTCGCTACGACACACTGTCCTTGGCAGCATTGTGGCATCTTCCCTTCCTTACACCAAAGCAGAGAGGCAAGGAAAACTTACCCTTTCCCAGACACAGACAAAATGGCAAACAGAATGAATACAAAAGGATTCTTTTACATTTATTTCTAGGGACCCCCAATAGATGGCAAACACTTCTGAAATCACATCAAATACAGGGTTCACTAATGCCTACTTAACAGTTCTAAATCGTTTCTACTTAGTTGCAATTATATGCTTGTCAGTTCAAAATTCAATCTACTTATCAGTTTGCAAGGATATCTACATAGCGGTTCTCAATCATATTGATTTGGCAGTTCACGATCATATATACGTAGCAGTTCACAATAATATGTACTTAGCAGTTCACAATCATATCTACTAAGCAGTTCACAATCATATCTACTTAGCAGTTCACAATTAAAGTCACATATATTCCTATACCCTCTCAATATGGTTTGATCGTTGTCTGCAGGGCCACCATCAGAGGGGGACTGTCGGGAATGGATTCAGGGGGCCCGCTCACACCTACCAACCTGCCACCACACTCAGGCCCTGATTCAGAGCCGGACGCTATTTGCGCTCACTCGTTCAGAAAAAGAGGACGGCTATTTAAATTGAGCGCTCGCTCTTTGCGGTCTGTTGATGCCCCTATGTCTGAGTGAGCGAACGAAACATGCGCTTGCTATTTTGTAAAGACGCCCCCTGGCCGCTATTTATTAGATTAATCGAGTACATCGAAAGGCGTCTGAACTGCTCGCAGTGCTTGTGGTTGGATTTTCCTACCGCAATCATGCGAACAGTTCAGGCTAAGAAACAATCAAGTGACGTGGTCGATGACGCTGCTTTGTTAATTATGCACACTCTTAAAACACCCATTTTGACCGTTTGGCACGCCTGCATTCGGATCTCCACTCCCCGTTTTCAAGCACCTTCCCCTGTTACCACCCACAAACGCCTCATCCTGTCTCTCAAATTAGAAGGCACTCGCAATTTTGCGAACACACGATTTCCGACCGAACTGACTGGTTGGCGCATGCGCATTAGGACCCATACGCATGCGCAGATGTGCGAACATCGCTCGGAGTGAACGAGCGGCCGCTTACAAGCGGCTCTGAATCAGGCCCTCAGTGCCACCATCAGGAGGGGAACTGCCAGGACTGCCATCAGGGGTGATTGCTTGCCACATGCTTACCACTGCCCACTTTGTTTCCTAGCCTGCAAAAGTGGGACGATAACCCGGCGGCCGGCTCGCGTGACGTCATGACGTCGCGCTGTGCTGCACCGCTGATAGAGACAGTGAAGTGGACATAGGAACTGCGGCTTGTCTGTAAAAGGTAAGTGTGGGGCTTGGGCTGGCTGCCTGGGGCTGGGCTGGGACTGACTGGCTGACTATCTGAGGCTGGGCTGGGCTGACACTGGCTTCCTGGGGCAGACACTTGCTATGGGACTGACTGCTTGGGACTGACATTTGCTGTGGGACTGACTGCCTGGGGCTGGGTCTCACTGTCTGGGGCTGGGGCTCACTGTCTGGGGTTGAAGCTGACTGCCTGGGGCTGGGGCTCATTGTCTTGGGCTGGGGCTCATTGTCTTGGGCTGGGACTTGCTGTGGGGCTGGACTGGAGACAATTGTTGGACAGCAGGGCTGGGCTGGAGAGACTGAAGGGGGCCAGAGGTGTCAAAATGTATAAGTAAGCCAATTATTGACCATTTATCAAGGACATATACAGTATAATTATTAATACCCTAGTTAAAATACTAATACCACATATAATTGTGGCTTTTTTTTAAAGGGAGGGGGGGCAGGGGCCCCTGCCTATTTTGTCAGTCCCGGGCCCCACCATTTCTGATGGCAGCCCTGGTTGTGTGCACAGATGGGGCCCTTACTTGGATGTATGCATACAATTAGATCTGTATTTAAATGGTACTGTTGCAGCGCTGTTATATGTATTAGGCACAATGTCAATCACATATAGCAAGGCTGGTGAACTCATATAAGACATGGGTTTATCTCACCAAATCAGTGAAACTTTCAAGCACCGACTTTCCCTCCTCTTCGAGGCAATCTGGGATGACTGAAGTTTTCCTTTCCACTGGGATATAGGGTCACTGGGGTTGCTGTTTCTGGAAGATTCTCTGCTGGGCACTCTGCTTCTGGATCACTGGAGCTGATGTTTCTGTGGGTCCTCTGCACGGCACTCTGCTTTTGGATCACTGGAGCTGCTATTGCTATTAGGTTTTCTGTGTCAAGGCTGCTATGTCTCCATGCTGCTCAGTCCCTCCTTCTTCTTCCTCCTCACCCTTCTCTGGGGTCTCCAGCCCCAGCCCCTGCTATTTTCCTTTGTTTAAATTTTGTGGGTCACCCGTGGCTCCACCCCATTCCTGGCCTTATGACCACAAGGCAGTCTGGGGAATGTAGTTTTATCTGCAGAGGCACTGTTCCTGGGCATCACTGACTACGCTATCTGGCACGAAGAAAGAGTGTTGCCTCGCAGCTGCGGGGTACCACACATACCCTAATTATCACATATTTTTAGTAAGCAGATCGCATTTCCCATAATTGTAATGGGAAATGTGATCTAGCCAAAGTACTAAAAATAAAATGTGAAAAAATACTGGGGGAAGCCCTGTGATAACGCTTCCTGCAGATGGCGTTATCCAGGGTTTCCCCCAGTTCCCTGACTCCTGCTTTGCTCTAACAGGCAGAGCAGAGCCAGGAACCGGGCCCCAGTGATAAGCTGTGTGGTCTAAACAGACCACAATCTGATCACTGGGTAAGAAAAAAAAACACCTGCATCCAGGGTGATCATTGCTCTGGTGATGTCCTCCCCTGTATAAGCCGCTACATGGCATTAAGTAAGCTGTTGCTTACAGTGAAACACACGCGTCGGCGTCACAGGTGGCTCCACTATGTTTGTTGTTGGGCAATAATACTTATACCAGTTTGTTACCAATATACCATGTAGCGACTTATACTGTGAAACACATTATCTAACAGGGGAGACTGCTTCAGACTGATACACAGTCACCCAGATTGCCATTTATGTAATTATGCTTTCAATGACATCTCAGTAACTGCTGAGCATTCTGAGTAACTGTATCACACACAGCATGATATATATATATATGGTTGATGGAACATAAACTATATAAAACTATTAGCACCATTGTCAGCAGTAATTTAAAGATACAGTTGCTATTTAGTAGCAACTAGTTTAACAAGTTTACACTGTCGAAACTGGGTTATTGGCTGAGACAAGATCAGTTTAAAATTGAATCGCAGCGACACCATCTTGCGACTGGCCGCAAGACGCCATTTTGCGAAATGGCCGCCTAAGCGCCATTTTAGATAAACTCACACTTAGTACATGTAGTGATAATACTATTAGCATCATGCGAATGCATCTGTGACCATTGCCATAAGTTACGGCAATTCACCAAAAATCCCATTTCATGACTTTACGTATTATAAAGGATATATTTCAGAAATGGCTTTACAGTATGTCAAAATTGGATTGCATTAGCTGAACAGAGCAAATGGCCACGTGACAACTAGCTTGTGTAGATAAGCTTCCTGGATAACGTCTGCTCTCACTCCAGGTGGCCCGGCTAGAATACACACCTTACCTTAGCAGGCTTCCTGCAATGAAATAACTTCAAAGCCAAGAGTGTTATCTTAGGTCTGGGTCTTGTAGCTGGGCTAATTTGCATTCACACAAGAGTCTGGGAGAATAAAGGGCCTTTTTTTTTGAGCCTGGGAAAGGTGGGGGCTGCTGAGAGAAGGGGCATGTGGAACTATAAGGCTCAGCATTCAACACTGCTAGGTGTTCACTTAGTAAGTGAGATTTAAGTGCACCATTCCTCATACACACATTAATACAAACAATTGCGCTGTTAACTAGTTGCATATTAGCGAATGCATAAGACCTTGTGTGAAAACACTATTTTATTAGCTTCATGTGCACGCATCTGCCCCAAGTTAACTAGCGTCTTTATATCAAACCCCGCATACTCACACATTACATATCCACATAAAAGGTTTAATAAGCTTTAAGGTATAAGATTTAAGTTTGTTCAGTTAGTATAAATGCTGTGAAATAAAGATATTTGATAACTAAGGTTTTATACATGCTAAGAAAGCCGTGTTTGGTTTCGTATTGATACGTACTCTTTCAACAGAATTCCAGTATTATCGGTGTGGAGATCGCATCATGCATTCTCAACTTATGGACCGCAGAGACTTCAAGCAACAAAATGTATATTATATGAACAACTGTTAGGATGATTGCATGGGGTAGGAGGGCAGAGACCCCCAGTTGTTGGAGGTTGGGTTGAGTCTATTTGAACCAGCCTGTTAAACTCTTTGTAACAGATGCTTCCCCCATGGGAACCAATGGCATAAGCAACAAACTTCTCTATTGTCCTGTCTCTTCTGGGGGGGGTATAAATGTGTGCTCCAACACTGAGTTCTTAGTCTTCTTGCTGAACGCTGAGGGACAAGGGGTTTCTTGCTGATGCCTAACATCTGGACCAGAAAGCGCTGCGTATGTATACTGTACTTGGGTCTGTATAATTCCTTTGTGCCGAATTGTGTCTGGATCAATAGCATGTAACTGACTGTACTTTTACCTGAATAATACTTGTGCTTTGGAACCACAGATTCCAGGTCTTAAGTCTTTATTTACTGTATGACTGCGTACGCAAATTAGCGTCATCCTTAGAGGTTTATAGGTAGGATATTAGAAGGTATAGGCAGGGGTATATAGAGGTTCTGATCCATTATCATCAGATGGGGGCTCATCGAGTGAAGTCACTTACCTACTCACACGGCACATACGGCTATCGATATCTCAGCAAAGGGTGGAGTGGCCACATGCAGACTTTTCCTGCAACCGCTTTGTGCTGAAAAGTCGCTATCAGTTTTCGTGTGAGCAAAGGAAGCTGACTAGAATCCAGGGACAAGAAAGGAAAAAGTTTGTTTTCCTTTGTTGATAGAACCTAACGTTTAAAAGGGTGCTGCAGTATTGAGTACTTGGTGGAGTCGCAGTTTTGCGCACAGAAAATACGCACTTTTGCGTATGCAGTTAAAAAGTTGTCATACGGTTGTGTGGTAGTCCCATTATTTTGTATGTGACTGGTCGCACAATAGCGTATACGTACTTCCGGTTGTGCTGCCATGGTGTTTAAACAAAGCCGTTGAGGTTTAAATTTTTCAATTGTTATCAATATCTGGGTTAACGTGTATTTTTCTGCGCAGGAAAAAGTGTGTAACAGTATTTGTTGGACAGTTAAGGGTATCGTATGATCCTTAAGGGCTAGGTGCAAGGGTTAGTCTAGCCGCTCGGTAAGCAACTTACCGTTCAGTACACAGAGCAGGTGTATGGTTTGTTATTTTTGTTAGGGACCGGCTCTCAGTGTGACTGCAGTCTTCAATAATAAGGTTGGGTTATTTGAGCATTGTAGTTGAGCTGCACTAGGTGTGATTGTGAGCTGAGAGATAATAGGTGAGCGGGGGCATCTAGAAATTCTTCCATAGGTGAGCAGGGGCATCTAGAAACTCTTCTGTAGGTGAGCGGGGGCATCTAGAATTTTCTTACGTAGGTAAGTGAGAGTATCTAGATTGTCTTTCACCAGTTTAAATCTTTATTGAAAAGCGTAGGATTTTGTCTCAGAATGGGAGCCATGCAAACAGTAGAGATGTTAGACAATGATGTGCTGCTAATGAAAGCTCCAATTGGATCGGCCCGTCGTATTATGCATACTAAGGGCCTGATTCAGAGCCGAATGCTCTGACCAGAGCGCTCGCTATGAATCAGTGCCCTCCTCCATGAAAATGGAATGGCCTCCTGGCCGCTCACATAGCTGTGGGTGACCACCCACAGCATATGCGAGCGTCCACGATGATGGTCGCGATGGTCTTGACCATCGCGACCATCGGGCTTGCGACGGAGACCCTGCGGTAGGGTCTCGCTGCCGCAAGCCCTGGAGTGATTTTGGCAGAGCAAAAATCACTCCCACTGACATCACTACTGATGTCAGTGAGGCCGGCTTCAGACGGTAGGCGTTCCCATGGGAACGCCTCCGTCTGGCAGCCACACCCCTGGCACGCCCACCAAAGGGGGCATGCTGTCAATCAACATCGACAGCACGCCCCCTTTGGTGCAAGACCCGGAGCGATGGAGAGCCCGTCGCTCATGGGTCTCACGCATGCGCACGACGGAGCTCCCTCCGTCATGCGCATGCGCAGTGGGGGAACATCGACCCGCTTGCAAGCGTCCTGCGCTTGCAAGCAGGTCTGAATGACCCCCTAAGTACGGTACTTATGCAATAAGGTATTGTGATGTATGGTTTAAAATGACGATGAAGAGTGTTAGACCGTTTCCCAGAATTGGTAGTTTTGATAAGGGTGTATTAGATAATGTCCGGGATCACATCAGTTTGATGCGCTCCCGAGAGGAAAAGGTCAAATATTGTGAATGTTTAAAATTGTGGCAGCATGAAGGGGATGCGTGGCTTAAAAATGTGCAAGCGACGCAATCTAGCGTCGCGAGCGCATTGCCAGAAAATACATCCGCGACGCTAAATTGCAATACGGGCGAGCCGCAAAATGGCACGCACGTACGGCAAGGTAGCGTTGTGGAGAGTATTGCCAGCAGTTCACGCTCACCTCCCCCACCTTATGTGGATGGAGATGCAAGTACAGTTACCAAAAATACCCATAAAAATGTTACAAGCAATTTGTACCCTCTCTTAAGCAACCATAAAGAAAATGTTTATGATGTGGATGATGAGCCTATTGTAATGTCTGCCATTTCCCATGCTGTGCAAATGATAGATGCTGCATCACCACAATCACGGGTGGTGCCGCCATCTCCATCGGTAACAGCAAGGGAAGTGTTAACACCCTCTGCACCCGTAGAGGAAGCTGTTCATACCATACGTAGCAGCAGCAGATTAAACCCCCAGCCAGGTAACCAGGTCAAAGGTAGCAGCGCTACCGGTCTGCATCCCATTCGGACGATAACTGTTCTGAATGGAAATGCAGATGCGAACGGTGTAGTGCCCACGAGGTAGGTAGTAATGCATTGTCCCTGGACAAGAGCAGAACTAAATTTCATCGTAAATGATTTCCCTGATCCAAAAAAGGAACTAGCCAAATGTCAAAGAATTTTGAGAAATTTGGGTAGTTCTCATGAACCAACTAATAAAGATTGGCGAGTGGTGTTAAGGGCCTGTCTGCCACGCAATACCGACATGACAAAATGTATCACGGATTGTGTATTGGATGGTGACGTTCCCTTAACAGACCAAGTAAACCAAGGTAACATTTCCCGCATTGTAACTCAATTGGGTATATATTTTCCAGTAGTAGTTAACTGGAACAAAATTTTCACCATTAAGCAAAAGGAGAGTGGATCTGCAGAAGGTTATTGTGACCGGGCTCTGCAGGCTATCACCCAGTACACTGGGTTAGAAGATATTAAAGATAGCACTCACCACAGGGGAATGATAGTCACGGTACTCATGGACGGTCTGAAAGACGACTTAAAGACTTGGGTTCAGACCTCACAACCTAGCTGGAGGGGAGTCACAATAGATACACTCATAGAATCTGCCATAGAACATGATAAAAATATCACAAAGAAGAGAGAGACCCAGAGCAAAAAACTAATGGCTGTCAGTATCCAAGCTCTGGAAGGAATGACAATAACAGCACAGCCAACCGACACACCTGCACCCACACACACACCTGCACCTGAACAATTACACGTCCTCACCTAACTGCAACCAAGTGGGACACATAAGTAAGTACTGCAAAGTAAAGAGCACCACACATGAACACGGGTTTCCCATGGGTTCATAGGCAACCCCAGTATCTTCTCCCAGGCCTTATATGACTGTTTACAATCTTTTCAATCTGCCAATGGATCTGTTCTAATGTAAAATGTGTACTATATATTATTGTATTTTAGGTCATGTTTAAATGATATTAAACTGTTGTGCTTTATCTCCCACTCACAGGACACAAGGTTGATATGGATAAACGGCAGCCATGCCAGGCTAAGGTCGACTACTCGGAATACTATCCAACCCAGTGGCCCAGGCATTATTTAGAGCAGTAGCTATTAATAACAAGATTTAATTGCAGGAACCTGTATGCAGATACTATGGGGGTCATTCAGACCCGGTCGTTAGCACTGATGCACTCGGACCGGGTCGATGGCCCCCCACAGAGCATGCACACGACGGCGCTGGCGCCGTCGTGCGCATGCGTGAGACCCGCTATGACCGACAGCACCGGTCATAGCGGGTCTCGATCCAAAGGGGGCGAGCTGTCGCTGTTGATTGACAGCTCGCCCCGTTTGGAAGGCGGGCCGAGGGGGTGGCAGCCCAAACGGGGGCGTTCCCATGGGAATGCCTACCGTTTGGGGGCGGCCCCACTGACATCACTAGTGATGTCAGTGGAGAGCTTCCGGCTCAGACAGAGCCGAAAGCTCTCCGGGGCTTACGACACGGGAGACCCTACCCTAGGGTCGCGATGGTCTTGACCATCGCGACCATCACCTTAGGCGGTCGTAAGGCTGTGGGTGTTAACCCACAGCCTTACCACCGCAAAGGAGGACGTCTTGAAAATTCAAGACTTCCTCCCCTCATTCAGACCGACCGCACGCTCTGTGCGACCGGCTCTGAATGAGGTCCTATATCCCTAGAATTATTAAAAATGAGGGGGGGGACTTATTTTACAGGTGACGTTTCCAAGAACATGTGTAAGGTGATGAGTAACAACACTAAGATTATCCCAGACTGTCTTTTCCTTTATTTGCCCCCCTTGGAGATACTGTACAAACAGGCAGCCTCATGTGAAAATATGATAATGAGGTTACTGTACAGGGTCTCACGAAAATGAATGCGAATAACAGAAATTGAAAGTGTTATTAACTAACATATTTAATGCAAGCTGTCATGATGTCAAACCTGGAGAATTTGTTACGTTCCAAATTTTTTTTAGCTCAGGTTGTTTGACTGATCGGTGGAAAGGTCCGTATCTGACAATACAACATCCTCAAAGGGTGGCCGAGGAAGATACGTGGGTCCATTCCACTCACTATAGGGAGGTTAACAAACTGGTGGAGATACAAGGCGGAGACAAGGCCGATAACGTGGACCTGTCGATTGCGAGCTTGTGCCGGTAGGATTAAAAAGGTGATGGTGAGATATCTGAGCTAAAGAAATGTGTAGATCAGTGCTTCCAGCAATGGAGTGGTCTGCTGTGGTCATCCTAGTTCTTTTTTTTTTCCAGAGTTTTTGTCGTGATGATCTGTTTGGGGATACTCAGTGTCTGTGATGGAGGACCGATTGAGAAAATGGGAGCTGATGGCAGTGCTGATGGAGTGGAGTCAGGAGGAGTGTAATGCCAATCAGGGGAGTGTCTGACCAATCTTAGTATTGTAATTGTTATGTTATTTGGGAAGAATACTTCCAGAAGTTATGACCCTCACACATGTTGAAATGCTTAGTATACATAAAAAAATACCATCAGATTATCTTCACATGCAATATGAACATAGAGGCAAAAGAAATATGATACCTGGTGACGTGCATAAAGCCACTCAGTTAATTAGTGAGACAACTGGCTTTCAAGTTTTAGTCGCACTGGATCCCACCAGAATTGCTCGGGGTACATTAAATTTTAGATATATTCAGGAACTTGCTAAATTGATAGATAATATCACCGAGATGTACGATGACACATTCAGGTATACAGGGAGAGAATTGCAAGCGTACAAGAAAGAACTGGTGCAACACAGGCTAGTGTTGAATTATTTAACTGCTGTTACTGGAGGGTATTGCGTAACGTTAGCCACCCAATTTGGAGTAAAATGTTGCACCTATGTCACCAATGATACCAGCGATCCCAAAGAGGTGATAGACCGGAAGATGGATGAAATTCTGCAGCTAAAATGGGAATTTCGTAAGAACCATAATGCTTCAGTGGCTGAAGTAGGGGAAAAGATAGAAGGATGGATGTCATGGCTGAACCCAGTGAAATGGTTCTCAGGTCTAGGGGAATGGGTCCAGGAAGTGATCGCCAGCATAGGCAAATTCTTGATCCTTATACTGATTGTCATCATAATAATTGGCATATGTGTCCGGTGTGTTCCTATTGTGTTGAAGTGTGGAAAATGTAAAAATAGAGTAAACCGAAAGAATGAAATCATGATGGTGGCCAGTATGAATACCGAGGTAAATATAGAACTGCATTACAACCCTGAGCTAGGAAATACCATCATTTAATGTATTATATTTAGCCATGCATAAAAAAGTATTAATGAAATGCCATTTTTAAAACACCTCAGATAATGTAAAGTCTCAATTCCCCTTCAAGACTGCTTTTATAAGACTGGTGCATTCCCACACCTTTCACATTATCTTCCAAGATCCGCGGTGTGCGTATAATAGTAGTTTTATGTCCCCACTCAGAGACACATTATTGATAGATTAAGAACCACCTTGTGCCATCCCATAATAACACTAAATAATATGTAACTGTAAGCCTAAATAAAATTCTAATAGTAGATTATGATAGCATGTTGTTCGCTATCAAAGGGTGGACTGTCGAAACTGGAAAATTGGCTGAGACAAGATCAGTTTAAAATTGAATCGCAGCGACACCATCTTGCGACTGGCCGCAAGACGCCATTTTGCGAAATGGACGCCTAAGTGCCATTTTAGATAAACTCACACTTTAGTACATGTGGCGATAATACTATTAGCATCTTGCGAATGCATCTGTGACCATCGCCATAAGTTACGGCGATTCACCAAAAGCCCATTTCATGACTTTACGTATTATAAAGGATATATTTCAGAAATGGCTTTACAGTATGTCAAAATTGGATTGCATTAGCTGAACAGAGCAAATGGCCACGTGACAGCTAGCTTGTGTAGATAAGCTTCCTGGATAACGTCTGCTCTCACTCGAGGTGGCACGGCTAGAATACACACCTTACCTTAGCAGGCTTCCTGCAATGAAATAACTTCAAAGCCAAGAGTGTTATCTTAGGTCTGGGTCTTGTAGCTGGGCTAATTTGCATTCACACAAGAGTCTGGGAGAATAAAGGTCCTTTTCTTTTGAGCCTGGGAAAGGTGGGGGCTGCTGAGAGAAGGGGCATGTGGAACTATAAGGCTCAGCATTCAACACTGCTAGGTGTTCACTTAGTAAGTGAGATTTAAGTGCACCATTCCTCATACACACATTAATACAAACAATTGCGCTGTTAACTAGTCGCATATTAGCGAATGCATAAGACCTTGTGTGAAAACACTATTTTATTAGCTTCATGCGCACGCATCTGCCCCAAGTTAACTAGCGTCTTTATATCAAACCCCGCATACTCACACATTACATATCCACATGAAAGGTTTAATAAGCTTTAAGGTATAAGATTTAAGTTTGTTCAGTTAGTTATCAAATATCTTTATTTCACAGCATTTATACTAAGGTTTTATACATGCTAAGAAAGCCGTGTTTGGTTTTGTACTGATGCGTACTCTTTCAACAGAATTCCGGTATTATCGGTGTGGAGATCGCATCATGCATTCTCAACTTGTGGACCGCAGAGACTTCAAGCAACAAAATGTATATTATATGAACAACTGTTAGGATGATTGCATGGGGTGGGAGGGCAGAGACCCCCAGTTGTTGGAGGCTGGGTTGAGTCTATTTGAACCAGCCTGTTAAACTCTTTGTAACAGATGCTTCCCCCATGGGAACCAATGGCATAAGCAACAAACTTCTCTATTGTCCTGTCTATTCTGGGGGGGTATAAATGTGTGCTCCAACACTGGGTTCTTAGTCTTCTTGCTGAACGCTGAGGGACAAGGGGTTTCTTGCTGATGCCTAACATCTGGACCAGAAAGCGCTGCATATGTATACTGTACTTGGGTCTGTATAATTCCTTTGCACCGAATTGTGTCTGGATCAATAGCGTGTAACTGACTGTACTTTTACCTGAATAATACTTGTGCTTTGGAACCACAGATTCCAAGTCTTAAGTCTTTATTTACTGTATGACTGCATACGCAAATTAGCGTCATCCTTAGAGGTTTATAGGTAGGATATTAGAAGGTATAGGCATGGGTATATAGAGGTTCTGATCCAGTATCATCAACAACTTGGCTGATTATGGTGCAATATTAATAACTAAAGGAGACTCCACCCATATTATATATAATTGATTGGGGAATTTTGGATATAATACCAATTCCTTTCTCTCCATATGATTACATTAAACTTCCAATATTGAACATACGGATGTATATCAATATGTGGATGCAGTGACATTCATACACAATTTATCCATATCTACATCTAAGGTGTGTGAACTATAAGATAGTAATACTCAGATACAGCTCTGATTATACTTTTATTCAAGGTGTGCAAATAATAACACACTTCCAATAAAAATTGGCACCCCATTGGTATAGGCTTAATTTCTGGCCGCTTTTCATATACAACATTTACAATGGATTGGAGTTAAAAGTACATTAGTGACATAATCAGGCAATACCAGCCAATAACAGGCAAATTTTTTTACACCAATTGAACGCAATATCATTCTGTCTCTTGCCTGAATATTTTCAGTATCTATAAATAGTACACTCCTATTTCCATCCAGGTATACACACAATTACCCTATATTACTAACAACTCATCAGTGGACCTGCCTTTTTATAATTTATGTTTGTTCTGTCTAATAATATTTTGAATCCCTTATATTTCACTGTATATTTCCCCTAAATTAGGATATATTTTTAATTCATTAACTAATAAAAGTTATATTTTATATATCATTAATTTCTTCTTGTGCACCCACTAAAACAACTCCTTCCTCTTTCCCCCTAACTTTATGATTCAATCTAGTTGATTAGGGTTGCACCCCTGTTATTTATTAAGTATTTAGCTTTGATGATATAGGGGCTCAACATTCTAATTATTAGTGTGCAGATACTCTCCCTCTTTTCCCTTCCCTTCACTCTCAAACAATCTTGGACAAGTGGTTCTCTAATGCCAGGGGCATTTCTAGAGAGGAGGGGGCCCGTGTGCAGTCTCCGACACGGGTCCCCTCCTCTCCGCCCGGCAGCTGGCAGGACACTGAGCTGTGCGTGGCCAGCGCTGGAGTTATAGACTCTGAGCACTAGAGCGTGCCCAGAGTCTATAATGAATGCACAGGTCACCGGGAAAATGGCCGTGGCGGCCATTTTCCCTGCACTACGCATGCGCAAACGACGGGAAAATGGACGCCGCGGCCATTTTACAGTCATTTTACAGT
This sequence comes from Taudactylus pleione, assembly GCA_031769625.1. Taxonomy (NCBI): domain Eukaryota; kingdom Metazoa; phylum Chordata; class Amphibia; order Anura; family Myobatrachidae; genus Taudactylus; species Taudactylus pleione. Next base: position 38,749,844 of record JAUIMM010000092.1, read on the forward strand.
GCCGGTCCCCCGCGCCGACGTGGGATTTCGGAAAGGAAAGTAATATTATAGGTACAGGGTGTGCGGTGCGGGACCCCCTTGGACCCAGGGGCCTGTGTTCCCCGCACACCCTGCACCCATTGTAGATACGCCCCTGCCTAATGCTATAAATAAGGTTACATTTTTTAAACTAATACCATTTGTATTTAGTATTCTTATATAATATAAAATGATGTATGCTGGACTGTATCCCAGTATTTCCAGTATCGATATATTTTAGGATTTAATATTACATGAATTGCTATCCCAGTACACTTACCATGCTTATAGTAACACTCAGGTACTAATACCAGCATCAAAACAAAATAATGAATAACTGTTGTGTATATACCAGAGACACAGGTAATTTCAGTTCACTTAAAAGTACATTTATTATAATAGCGATCTTACTTTGTATCATATCACATTAGCTTCTCTCTGAAATACTAAGACCAGGAATTATACTGTAAGTTAAACTATTTAGGATCAAAAAGTGAAGACTTAAGCAATGTCAAGTTCCTTCATGCCTTCTTCCTCTCTAAATTGACTGAAATTCACTTAAATTACCTTAATCATTCTTTTGCTCTCAGTTAACTTACCACATAAAAGAGGTTATTTATCAACAGAAATCTTAAGACATGACCTTTTTTCTCATGTATTCTGCTGGCTTGTGCTCCATTACTAGTCAAATTGATTTCTTTATGGATAACTGCATAGTAAAAATACAGTATTATTTAACCTTATGTCTGCCTTGGAGGTAGATTGCACCTTAACAATTGGATCTTTTTTGCCACTTTTGTGCTGCTTTGGCTTTGCTGGGAAAAACATTGTTTTTCTACATCTAACTGTACACATTTAGGGGCATATCCAATTAGCCGCGGGGTTCAATTTAGTGGGGATTTCCCGTGCGCGAATCCCCGCTTTTGGACAGTACCTCGCACCTCATGTTGGTGTGAGGTAAATTCCGCACGTATATGCCTTTTACTGCCTTGCGCGAGAGGCTTTAACACACTGTTTCCGCATTTCTCGTGGAAACAGTGTGTTTCCGCCCACGAGAGCTGTTTTAACGGCGCGGGGAAAAAGCTATTTTATTGAATAGCTTAACCCCGCGCCGCGGGACTTTTGAGCCTCAATTACTCGCGGGAGAAGTCCCGCGGGTAATTGGATATGCCCCTTAATATTTGTTTGTTTTTTTTCCACAAAAATGAAGGTCTTCATTTACTGTAGTAATATATTTGTATTTGGAGATGAGTGGTTCAGTTCTACTTTATTATGTTCGATCTGAAAAATGGCATCTTATTGGCTATTCGGCTCTCACGTGGTTTGGATAGCCAATAAGATAAATCCAAATTTGTGCTAGTTTAGCAAAAAGAACCAAGTAGAACCATACTGCACATCTCTAATATTGAATGAGGTGTAGGAGATAAAGTAGCAGGCTCAGAGGTAGGGGGCAAAAATAAAAATGTCGGAAAGTTTATAACCTCATATTTGTTAACTGATTGTTATGAAACTCCTGCACTATTACATAAGACCCCTAGAGTCCCTCTATAACAGCCACACACTGTTCCCTTAGTGTTGGATGCACACAGGTACTTAGGCGGCCTCCAAACAGTAGGGGCTTATGCAACAGACAGGAGATCACTACACAAATAACTGGAGTAGTAGTGTATAAGTCATGGCAATATGGCAAGGACACCGTTAACTAAAATGCTGACACTGGTTTTGTACAGTACACTGGAACAGGTAGTAGCAAGGGTATAATAGGATGTAGTCAGGAAGCCGGCAGTCGAAATGCTGACCGCTGGCTTCCTGACAGTGAAAGCCCGGCATGGGACTAATGATAGGCATCTAAATATCGATGCCTATCATTAGCCCCATGACGAAATCCTGATGCTCTGCATAGCGAACGTAGGCAAGCCGGGCATTGGGATATCATAGCCGCGGGGGGGGGGGGGGGGGTTAGGTTTAGGGACTCCCAGATGGGACTTAGGGTTAGGCACCCCCCCAGGAGGGTTAGGTTTAGAGTGCGGGGAGGGGGGGTTAGGTTTAGGCACCCCTGGGGGGAGGTTAGGGCTGGCACCCCTAAGAGAGGGTTAGGGTTAGTGGGGGGAGAGGGGAGGGTTAGGGTAAATACTCACCTCAGTTGGGATGTTCATCTGCCGGCCTTCCTGCATTGTTATTTCATCCGTCCGGCGGTAATACATACCAATTCCGGTATAATATGCAGACAGAGGTATATGGACATCATGTAGAGTAATGCAATTCTTGAAGTGCAGCACAGTTTTAACCACAAGTTAAGTGCAAGTACTGTAATAGCACATTTAAATCTGCACTACAGTTCTTAATGGAGTAGCAATGATTAAACATAGTCACTATTATTGCAGCAGCATAGCACAGCAAATCAATATAGAAAAGCAGTGGTATATAAAACAGTGAGTCCAGCAAGGCACATGTGAATTGCTCAGCGAAAAATGAATGCACTAGTCACACACCAGTATACTAAGGAGTATATATCAGCAGAGGTAATGCACAGTAGTGGAACACTTAGTTGAGTAATTCCTTTAGGAAGACAGCTAGGGACTCATGAACAGCAACCATGAACAGGGACCGAATGACAAGGCTCTAAGAACTATCACTGGCAGGAAGTGTAGGTCTGGCTGCAACTTAACAGAAGCAGGGACCAATGAGAGCAAGCCTTGTAGAAAGCCTCCTTGACAAGTGAATGGATTGCATCTGTGAGCTGCACACACAGATACTAAATGAATTGCAGCTGTGAGCTACACAGACAGCGTCCCAGCTGCCTAGCAACAGCTGGGACTGGAATCTAAGGCATAATGCAGCGTCCCAGTCACCTAATACGGCCGGTACTTGCAGCCATGAAGATTCGCTGCCGCGATTCATAACACTGATGCCTGGGGTGATCAAGATGAGAGAACTAAATGTATATCACCACAATCATGTCAAGTGGTATTATGAATAAACAAAAGTGCCCACTACAAAAAATTGTGTTTGTGTTTAGTAAATAGAAAATGAAACTTTCTCATAAATCCAGATACTAAATTCTGTCATTACATGATACTGAGCATAATGCATAATTTATAAACAAAATGTTAGAAGCCCAAGATAAGAACAACTTAGGGCATATTCAATTAGGCGCAGGACTTACCGCGTAGCTGGAGCTCCTGGGTTCAATTGAATCTGAACCTGGTGTCACTATTCCTGGAAAGTCCTGCAACCTATGCACATGAAGGATTACTGTGATAAATATAATATAGTAATTCAGCTCTCACACTGTACTATGTGCAAGAAATGAGCCCTGTGCTGTACAGGAAAGAAGGCCCCACAAAGCCTATCTAAGGATCTTATTATGTTCTTAGGTATTATTCTAACACATACATTACCCATAATAGCAGAAATAAGATAAAACCAAACACTTAGTCAAAGAAAGAGACACCTTTCTGTAGTAACAAATGAACAAACATTTTAAAAGTGCTACAATCTAACAAACAACTATAACAATAAATCAGAAGGAGTTGTGGACCAAAGGTGAAGGATTGGAGGGCCATTTCAGTCCATCTGATTTGGAGAGTATACGTATGTATACTATATCTACGTCTGCTGTACTGAAATCAATACGTTATCATGACACAGGTCATGTATTGATCTAAAGATCAACACTTTATGTTGTTTGAGATGTTTAGCGGTTCAATATATTAAAAATAGATTTTTTTCATCAACAAGCCAATTCTTTATATCCTTACATTCTGAAAATTATATTTTGTCCTCAGTCATTAGAGGAACAATTGGAGCTTCTGTTTATTTAATTTTTTTTTTTTTTTTTAACACCCTTGCTAAGAATTTGTCACGGCTGCCAACACTTGAGACTCCTGGAAGGAGTCAGGCCTACTGGGCACTATAAACTGAGGTGGTTTTAGGATTCACCTTTTCATGGAATCTCAGTAACAAGGAATAAAAGTAAATAGAATTTATTCACAGGAAAAATATATAGCAACGCTCACATAAAGTCTCAACAACTCAGAAGTTCAGATATGCAGTAGTCAATATAGGAGTAAACCCCCATAAGTAAATAAAGTCTCTGATACTAATGTGGTAGGGAACCCTGAGTCCAATATGAGGCTAAGACCTCAGGATGGTATAAAGGACGTTACTAGTGTTGAGCCCTGTAGTGTGATGAAAATCCGGAACAGGTTTGAGCCCTGCAATGTAGTGAAGATCCGGAACAGGGTTGAGCCCTGAGACATGGTGAAAATCCGAGGCAGGGTGGAGCCTGTGATGTGAGGCAGGGTTGAGCCCTGTGATGCAGTGAAGATCCGTGACAGGGTTGAGCCCTGCAATGCAGTGAAGATCCGGAGCAGGGTTAAGCCATGTGATGTAGTAAACATCCGGAGCAGGGTTAAGCCCTGTGATGTAACAAAGATCCGGGACAGGGTTGAGCCCTGCAATGTAATGAGGGTCCAGAGCAGGGTTGAGCCCTGCGGCGTGACAGGGACCCAGAGCGGGGTTGAGCCCTGCAATGCACAAATGGTCCGGAGCAGTTCTGAGCCCTGCGGTGTGACGGGAATCTGGAGCGGGGTTGAGCCCTGCGATGCACGAAGGGTCCGGCGATGATAACTGTAACGGTGCAGTTGACAACTGTAGTAAAGGCGAGTTCAATGTCCATGGAAGTAGAAGACAACAGGCAGAGTAAATAATCCAGCAGGGGATGCAACCACAGCAATGGAGCAGAATAACAATACTTAGGCAATGGCAATGCTGAGCTCTGTAGTGCGGCTGGAAACCAGTATCAGAAGTTTAACCGGAACACGGGCAGAGATATAGCAAAGTCCTCAGCAAACCACAGGCACAGCAGGGATCTGGCAGGAGTCCAAGAAAGACCTGAAAGTAACGTTGCACAGACACAGAGACACAGTTAGTAACAGGCTTTATACTAGAGGTCTGTAATCCATAGAAAGTTCAGAACATGTGACCCAAATGGAATCAGGTTTGAAATAACAAGCAATCAGAAATCCCACAACCTGACAACACCTTTGAGGCAGATGATCATTTTAACTCTCTATCCCCTGTATGTGGGGAACGCCAGCAACCAGGATAGCTCCTCCAACGACCACAATGGAACTTTGGCAAATGTAGTTTATCTTTACGTACTGAAATAGTCACAGTCCTGACAGAATTGTTTAAGTGCTTTCCTTTGATCACAGTATCAAAAGACAAAAGAGAAGATAGGGACTAGGATAAAACATATAATAACAATTGATCAGACCAGGGGAGGTTTAAGAAAGGAGGGGGCCCATGTGCAGCCTCTTTGCGGGCCCCTCCTCTTCAGTGGCGCAGTAGACTATGGCTTTGTAAAGCAGTTAGGGGCGTAAAAATCCCTGCCAAGCCCAGGTGAAGATGGGGGTGTGACCTAATCGAAAGAGGCATGGCCACGCCCCCTTGAGAAAAAAAAAACACACGCGCTGGGAAGGGTGGCGCTTAGAGCCCCTCAGCCGGCGCAAAGTCAGGGGAGGTGCTTCCCGTGATTAGGCACACCCCTTACACCCAGACCCCGCCGGCCTGTCTACACCCCTGATGAACAAACAAAGGAATCTGTCCTTCAAATTCCTAAAACAACTATGATATAAAACCAAGATTTAGACATATAGTGCAAAGGAAGAAGATAAATACATATAATTCTTCACTCATAGGATGCAGTTCTGAGACACAAAATCAATCATATAATTAAGTCACAAATCATTATATTAGCCCACAGTGAAAATAATCTGTAATATCTTCACAGTTAATTTGACTTGGATCTTTCCCAGGATACTGAATGCTCAGTGCACACCAGCAGAATCTGATAAATTCACACTAATAATTACATATAAAACGCACCATATCACGGTCCTCAATTGTGTTTTAGAATTAACTCAGCAGCAGTCTCTTACAGTAGGTACTCCTTACTCCTATATACAAATGTGGTATGTACTATATACCAAGGTCAATAAATAGAAAACAGTAAGTCACAGACTCTCCGAGTATAATATGGAGAGGATGGCTGCTGCACATCATTCGTCAGTGACAGTGAATGATGTGTAAGCGGATTCATTTCCTATACCTGGTTGATCTAAATCAGTTTTTATAGATATATAACACTTCCGGGCTTATGGTAGCTGGGAACCATGTAGAAAACTGGTAACCTGTATGCTAGAATACTTACTGTGCAATACTTCTTCCTCAAGCATCAGACGCATACACAGGCCATCACAGTTGTCTCCTTATTATAACAGGTAGCTATATTTGGATGCTCAATCCTCAATGGAGTTGCCCTTTTTGTTTAAGTTAAAATAATCAGATTTGTTCATTAAACCATACATTAACCTAACCTCCAACATGACCCCTTCCACCGGTACAAAATGCTTTGGCTCCTGGACTTCCCACTTAATTAATGATTGCGGTCACCTGTGTTGAACTAGTTAATAGATGAGACAGGTGTTTCACCACAGGTGGCTGCAATCATCAATTAAGAAGGAAGTCCAGGAGCAGAGCACTTTGTACCGGTTGGAAGGGGTCATGTTGGAGGGTCTGCATTAAAACAAAAACACCCAGGGGTCTATTTAGTAAAGCTGAATTTGCATTTTCTAAAATATTGCATTTTTCACAAAAATAAATCTGCCATATTTAATGAACAAAAATCTGCCGGGACAGCCAAAGTGAAAAAGGGCTGTCCCAGCGAGTTCTGAGTAGTGGCTTATAGCACTCTCAGCTGTGTCATCTTTGTCTGAACAGCAAGCTCAGCTGAGGGCAGGAGCCTTTAAAGCAAGGCATTGTGGGAACTACAGGAGGAGACGAGTCCCTTAGCTAAAAGCTGACAGCATCACAGCAAAGATTGAAGGTAGTGAAGGAGAAAGTATACATAACGCCATCTAGAGCAGGGGCAAACGCAGGATTTCTAGAGGGGGGTTTCCAAATGCTGTATTTTAGAGCGAGTGTGGCTAGTCCATGAAGAGGGCATAATTAGCACTTTACCATCTTTAATATGCATCATACAAAAGTGTATTGTGTGTCAAAATTCCAGCATATACCAGTGATCACAATAAGCCATTAAATGCAGCAGTAGAGCCATCCTGCCTGAGCATAATGTTTTTATTTCAGACGTGGGCACCATTCCAAAGCATTGGAGCAAGTCTGGTAGTCTGGGGGGGCAGCAGAAGAACCCAGTACTGCCCTGGACATATATGTACGGTATGCGGTCAGGAAGCAGGTGGTCGAAATGCCAACCACTGGCTTCCCAACTGTGAAATCCCGGCATGGGACTAATGATAGGCGTTGAAATCCCGATGAACGAAGGTAAGCCGGGTGTCGGAAGCGGACAGCCGCGCGCGGGGGGGGGGTTAGGTTTAGGGGCTCCCGGGGAAACTTAGGGTTAGGCACCCCTCCAGGAGGGTTAAGGTTAGGCTAGGGGAAGGGGGGGGTTAGGGTTAGGCAACCCCGGGGGGAGGTTAGGGATAGGCACCACCCCGGGAAGGTTAGGTTTAGGGTGCAGGGAGGGAGGGTTAGGTTTAGGTACCTCTGGGGGGAGGTTAGGGTTAGGCACTAGGGGGGAGGTTAGGGTTATCCACCCCTAAGGGAGGGTTAGGGTTAGGGGGGGAGAGGGTTAGGGATAGTTAAAATACTTCTCCCTTCCGGCGTCGGTATTACATCCACCGCGCTTATGTCCGGCAGTATGTCATACCGATTTCATATGTACATATTGGTCTTCTTATGCACTGGATAGTGTATTATTATACAGTATTAATAATTAATATCTATAGCAGCGCACCCCTAACAATGCATGTTTTCCAGATCTCCTAGTTGGTGCACAGGTGGATTTATTACTGGCTGACAGATGTTAAAAGATCCACAGGTGGTACTAATTATTTCATTTGTAATACAGAGAAGAACATGCAGCACTAGTAAAATTCTATTACATGACTATTTCTATTGTGGTCATGGTGTGGGCTTGGGAGGGGGACTTCCAAGCAACCGGAAACCCCCACTGTGTTTGCTTATGTAGAGATAAACTTCTCTTCTCCACCTTATATAAATATGGTCAGGTGCAATTCTCCATAACATCCTATGGGGGTTGCAGGTTGTTCAGTGACCAGTGAATGTCTGAGAGATCTGTGATTTCTCCAGGCTTTTCACTCCACTTAAATATGGTGAAAACTTAAATATCCCATTCTTCTGCTGTTATGCTGGAGAAATGCAAATATTATGTTTACTACACAAATCCCGCAGTGCCCAACCTGTAGCTATTGTAAGATGAGAAGATGAATAGCTCTGATTACAGTTTTAAGTTGGGAACATGAGCTTTTAATCGAGGTTACAAAATTACAGAAAACATTGAAACAAACAGACTTTTGTTCAGTTGGGTTTTATTAAAATGCACATAAATAGATCACAAGCTTAGCCATGCATCACTTTATTTAGAAGATGATCACGAGTGTTATCTTAAATTTATATATTTACTTTGAAGTAGGGATGTGCAGGCTCGGATAGGTTCGAGTTTGCACGTGGAGTTCGGATTTTTCCCTCCAAAAAAACGGAACTCAGAACGAGGCAAAACGTCATCTTACATGGACGAACATCATCATTCCTGGTCTTTTGTCCAGGAATGATGATGTTCGTCCATGTAAGATGACGTTTTGCCTCGTTCTGAGTTCCGTTTTTTTGGAGGGAAAAATCCGAACTCCACGTGCAAACTCGAACCTATCCGAGCCTGCACATCCCTACTTTGAAGTAAACCATGTTTGCTGTGGGTTTCTCAAATGATGTCAGTAATATAAGATAATTGGCAGGATAAGGCAACAATTCTGCAGGCACACACTATAGCTACAATAGTCAGTAACTATGTGCATGGATATGCCATGACCCCACAGATACTGAAATGGGACACCTAACATTCACAGACCTAGAGCCAGTACAATCACATACTTAGCAATTGACTAAGAAAAAAGACATAGGGCTCTATTTATTAACCGGTCGGCACATGCGCGGGACCATGTCATTGTATTTTTTCCGAAAAATACAGGTATAAGGCTGCGGAGGGGATTTGCAGGGACAGAGCTTTATCTCAAGCTCTGTCCCTGCAAGGGATTTTTAATAAATCCTTGTGATATTGCCTGAATTCGCAATGTGAATTCAGTCGGAAATATCACACTACATTCTGCATTTTAAAAAAAATATTATTATTGGGTTACCCATATGATAGTGGGAACTCCAAGGATCATCCCAGCATTCACTGTAACAGCATACAGGTGTGAGTCCCAGACCACAGATCGTGTGTGTATATATATATATATATATATATATATATATATATATATATATATATGAAAAATGAGTGGAATAAGCGCCAATGATTATTATACCCCTAAATTCTGTATGGAAAAAACTGACTCAACTGCAAACCAGCCTCAAATGCAGGCGTCAGCTTTCTGTCAATAAGTAATTAGCAATGGTAAATTACTAACAGCATAAATAGTTGTACATAGATGTTGACTTTGGAGCGACTGGCTAGTTGATTATAAATAATTTAATGAAAAAGTAAATTGCTAAATACACGTGTATATATATATATATATATATATATATATATATAGTGTGTAAAAACAAAAGTGCTATATGTGCAAAGTTAGTGCAAAATTGTGCAACGTCCTAATTAATGTGTATAGATACACGAATAAAGTGCAAAAACTGTTAGTATATGTATATATATATATATATATATATATATATATATATATATATATAGTGTAGAATACTCCACTCATTATATCAGAGTGTGAAACATGTAAAAATCAGCAAAGATTTGCGTGCACAATGAAAATATAAACAAAATTTAATATAGCAGTTTAAAATAAAAACATTGCTTGCCTACTAAAAGCAAGATACTGTAATATATACATATACAAATTGAAAACAATAAATAGATTGAGGAAATATAGGTAGAGCAGCTTATCTGAGGTAGAGACTTAATAGTTCATGTGGCAGGAATAAAACAACAGGCTCCAATGCGTTTCGTCCTTTCAAGACTTCATCAAGGGAGTAGTGTTAGGTTATGGGGTCTGTATCTTTATACCCCCCTGTAAGGGACTCATTAAGGAGCAATTGGTCTTAATTTCCGGTTCCCGCCCCTTTCATCATATGAACGGGACTCAAAAGAGGCTATTTATAGACTAATTCAATAAGCCCACATAAAGAATTATGACCGCTAACATCACAGATAATTTTGTTCAAAAATACAGTGTAAATACGGACTTTTCCAGCACTTCCGCCCTCACTTCCGTCTGCCCTTCCGCCTGGACTGTTAACGTCATATCCGTCTCTGTGTGGCGCATCTGTTACCAATTCCCGTAAGTTACTTCCCCGGAAGTCCTCTCTGCGGCACTTCTCACCTCTATGGTCTGGCCTCGAGTCCTCCTTCCCGGAGTTCCTTACTTACGCCCATACATTAGGTATCGCGGCCACGAAGTATAGAACCTTCTCTGGACATTTTGATTGCGCATGCACATCGCCCCTGACCTGGAAATAATAAGCACATTAATATAATGATCATCACAAGTATTTCTTTATGATCAGCGTGTTGCTATCTATTTGGGAAACCTAGAAATATATACACACACAGGGTCATTTGTTGGCTAGTAAAAACTGTTATAGTTATCCTAAAATGAATTTAAAACAGTCTCAAGGTCCGATCCGACAATATAATAAAAAATAAAAATGTATTCTCTATATAGAGTGTCCATCGATTAGATCCCTTCACAGCATCATTCTTGAATTTGTTATTGAATGATTAAGAGTCTCTGGTAAAAGATGATGCCAAGATGATACCAATTCATGATCTCTTTTCACACTATTACATATTATATATTTTCTTAAGATGCAACTCTCTTTCTTTCTTCAAATCCTTGTTATTGGATGATCCTTCTTCCTAGGAGGTATTTAACAGATATACTGCACCCAGTATTCTTTGGAGGTCACTCATCCAGGTACTAACCAGGCCCGACTCTGCTTAGCTTCCAAGGTCAGCAGAGATTGGGCATAACCAGAGTGGAATGACAGTATATGTTTGATACCTCCATGTCACCGCCATCCTATTCGTCCGTCTTGTCATTAAGTGGAAATTTCCTTATTATGAGGAATGTTCAAATGATGAAAGAAATCCGAGTACTCCTAGTAATTGACCTGGTATGGAGAATTGTCCCCCAGGGTTCAAGATGATTCTTCTTGCTTAAGTATACTCGCATCTACTAAACCCGGTATTCCCAGGAGGTCCCCCTTCCAATTACTAGTCGGGCCCAACTATGTAGGGTTTCCAAAATAATTTGGGCTTCTACATAGTGGTATAACAGTAGATGTTTAAACTTATGTTGATATTTCTTCTTATTATCCAAAAGTTTTACAGGAAAGGGGCTATTTCATAGCTTTCATTGAAGCCTGAAGGAGATAGAGTGTTCAATTCGAAGATCCAGTACATTTCTCTCCTGGATAATAAATTGCTTAGGTTACCTCCTCTTTGACCCAGCATGACATGTTTGATGGCTTTGTACGTCAAATCTTCTGGGTATGATGTTTGGTGGAGAAGTGTTTTGATACTACATGTCCTTCTACTTTGTTTCTAATATTTCTAATATGTTTTTGTATTCTTGTCTTTAATGGTCTTTTCATTTTTCCCACATATTTGTACCCACAAGTGCATTCTAAAAGATAGATGACTGAAGTAGAGTTGCAGTTCATAAATTCTTTAATCTTATACTCCTTTGTTTTCTTGGAATTGTGAAACGTTTTTCTTTGTGGATGATGAAATTTGCAAAAATTACAATGTCAACACTTGAAGCTGCCTACACACTTTGGGATCATATTCTTATTTGTGTTGACTGTCTTCAGCATGCTTGGGGCTAGCAGATCTTTGAGATTTTTTGACTTTCTGTAGACAATTTGGGGTTTGGGCAGTAATATATCTTTTAGAACGGGATCCATCTGGATGATGTGCCAGTGTTTCTCTATGTACTTCTTTATAATTTTCTCTTGTCCATTGAAAGTAGTTATAAATGGAACCATCTCTTTTTCCCGTTGGACTTTTGGCTTATACTCCAATAGATGTTTGCGATCCAGTTCTCTGGTTTTAGTGACTGCTTCATTTAGTAGTTCTTCTGAATAATTTTTTTCCCAGAATCTCTCACCATACAGTTGCTTCTGTTTGTTACATGTCTCCATATCGCTATAGTTCCTTTTGATTCTGTGGAACTGAGAGTAGGGGATGTTCCATTTCCATTTGCTATGGTGACAACTGTTAAGATGCAGATAACTGTTGGTGTCTACACCTTTTATGATTTTTTTTGTAGTGATTGTGTCATTCTCTCCTGTTAATATTAGGTCTAGAAATTCAATGGTCACTGGATTAAAATTAGATGTAAATTTAAGATTCATATTGTTGTTCCCAACATGTGTTAAAAATTGGTTAAACACATCTTCTGATCCTTCCCAGATTATTAAAATGTCAACGATATATCTTTTGTAAAATGTGACGTTCTTTCTAAAAGGATTTTTATTGTATACATAATTCTTCTCCCAACACCCCATAAACAGGTTGGCAAAACTGGGTGCAAATGTAGTGCCCATTGATGTCCCACAGATCTGTCGATAAAATTGATGTAAAAACTTAAAATAGTTATGATTCAATATAAAACACATAAGATCACATACAAATTCCATGCGTAAAATACTTATTGAATCTTCTGATTCTAAAAATTGCCTTGATGATTTTGGACTCTTTTATATGTTCAATACATATATAGAGGCACGTATATATATCTGCAGACAAATAATGAATTATGAGTTTGAAAATTTATTGAAAAAGTCTACTGTTTTCACATCATTAAAGGATCTGTTGAAAGTTTTACAAGCCACTGTAAAATGCTTTGTAAAATCCATGTAGTTTTAAGGATACCTTTTAATGCCTCAGGCTGCAAAGTAAAATCCAGCTGCATAAACAGGCACTTTATAGTGAGTATCCAGCAATCCATTCGCGATTCTTGAACATCCAAGCTGATACTTCTATTGCCATAGGTAAATATTTCCTCTTTCCATAAAAAGCAGCAGCTTCCTATATTGAAAGGTCCAAGGGCTCCAAGTGCTGATTTTTGATGTTGCAATGGCTATTTCAGCCTGTGTGTTGCATGCTTCATCTCATATACTGTACGGATTTATAAACCAAAGCCAATGTGTCTTTTTAGTTTTTACACAGCAGGTTTGCTACAATATGCAAAAGCCACAGGAGGCGTCTTAAGTAATAAGACACCCACTGGCGGCTTCTCTGATGCTGCATTCAGAGACTCAGCCAATGGATCAACTGCTTGAATACCGACCATCTGAGTAACCCATCAGGTTACTCAGAATGGCCATGCATTTCATGGTGCCGGGGCTAGTGAAGCTGAGTCCTAAGACGCAGCCACTGGCTAGGCATGCTCCAAAAATAAGGCCAAAGTGCCCCCGTTTCCTGGGACGCTGGCCATAGCAATCCCTTAGACTCTGGGGGTGGTGCCTAACCCTAAGTTCCCCCGTGGTGCCTAACCCCCTCTCCCCACACCCTAAACCTACTCCTCCTGGGGGTGGGGGGGCTAACCATAAACCCCCCGGTGGTGCTTAAACCTTCCGGGGGGTGCCTAAACCTAAGTCCTCATGGGGGTGCCTAAACCTAACCCTTCCACCCGCTGCTAACAGCTCCTGATGGCTGGCTTACCTACATTCAGTATGTTCTAGTAAACATTAAAAATATGTATTATTGCTAGAGATTGCAGAGCTGCAGAATGTATTTTGCACATGGGTAAATGACATATTGCAGTATTAGCATTCGTTTGAGGAATATTTGATATTTTTGGAGGTTTGTTCAATATTCCCTTTTGAATTATGAGCAATGGCGGCTTGCCATTTATTATGAAGTAGCTTTTATGCCACCTTAGAATAAATAGGAGGTGAATATAGTACCAATATTTTGATGCTTGTTATATAGTTCATATGAGCAAGCACAAATAATATTGCAATAAACAGCATAAAATCAACTTTACCTTCCACAGCATTGATATTTTCTTATGATGGCACAACTTTGTATTATAATTAATATTACTATGTTAAAGTCAGTTGTAAATTATCATTAAGCGGTTATTTTACTATCCCATTTAGTGATATCATACATGCAGTGTACTTCTGAAAGCAGAAAAAGGCTGCACTATGAGAAAATTACAATATGATTGACATAACTGTAGAGAAGCCATTTACAGTTTTTGTCCACCCAATAACTACAAATGCCCTCTTTTGTTCTACAACATGAACGTTTCTTTCACAGTTTTGGCATTGCTTTCTCTGACTTCTCTCTATTCAAAAACTGTGCTATTTGATGAAAGCAGTAAAACAACAAAATATACTGTACAGAGTGGATGGCGTAGCAGCGTATAGAGAGGGGTGGGGTGGTAGCCTGATCTAACAACCAGAATGTTACCAAATTTTGACAAGAAAACTAATTAGGATTCCGTGGAAAAAATATAAGTGCAAAAAGTCACCATCAGGGGGAATCAGGGTCGTAACTAGAGATGTGCAAGCATTGCCATCGCAAAGATGGTAGCACCATCGCCTCCCCACAACCCTTGCTTCTGGCTAAAAGGGTGCCTCTAATGGCACCATGCAGCCAGGATCATTGCTGCTGTGCCGTCCGGAGCATCCTTTGGACTTTCCAAACATGCACACTGCAGCCTGCATAGTCTCATGGAGCTTCCTCAAGATGCTTCAGTCAATGATGTACTTCCCCATGCCGGTGGCCCCGCCTCACAGCATATCATGACATCATCTGGTTGGGGGAGTGGCCGGTGCAGGATGCAGTGCTGGCTAGTCATGGCACTGGGGGAATATGGCGCTGTACAATGTGAAAACAGTGTGAAAATGGACAAATGTTTTATTGCTGTGTTATCATTAGTGTAACACAAACAATACAGGTTCATTACAATTTATTCTTGAAATACTCCCTTTCACTTGCATTATTATTGCTAGGTAGAGATATTTTAACAGACTAAGGGCCATATTCAAATAGAAGCGAACAATCCGTTGCCGGACTTTTCACCGTCATCTGAGGTTTTGGCTGTGATAAAGTATCACGCTCGTCCCAGCGATTCCCCGTATTCAATTCCAAATCGTTGAAAATGGGACCCGGCGAAAAGGCAATCAACGAAAAGAGCTGTCATTTTTGGAGAAATCAGCCTGACACTCCCCAAAAGATGCTCTGACATGGGGGTTCACTATGGGTACCCCCGAATAGGTCTGCTAAAGGTATTTGGGATGTTTAAAGTTTGTGTAAGGGACTCCAAATTGCCTCTTTTTCCTGCCAATAGTGAAACGAACTGTCTGATATGCCTATTTGGATGCTATCCCTAAAATAATCATCCACTATTTTCTGAATAGTGACCGTATCAGACAAAGTCACGGTAGACATGTCAGTAATTGTAGGAAGTTCTTTCAGACCCGACCAAATGTCATTAGGTTTTGTTGACTGATCTGCATCACCAGCAGTGGGTCTCTTAGGAAAATTTAGTTTTTTCTTGGCAACCACAGAAACTGAAGGAGGAGATGCTGCCGTGTCACGTGCTGCTTGAGCTGACAATTGTTTCACCAACAGCTCTTTGTATCTCTACAGATTTGTGTCCGTCGGAAAAAAAGACACAAGGTAGGACTTAAACCTAGAATCAAGTATGGTTGCAAAAATATAGTGATCTGATTTCAAGAGATTGACGACCCTTGGATCCTGGCGAAGCGGATGAAGTGCTTGATCTACAAGTCCGACATACTTAGCGGAATTGCTCCATTTCAGCTCATCCTTCACTTTCTCCAGCTCCTTTTGCAAAAGTCTGATTAGGAGACTGACCTGACTCAAGCTGGCAGTGTCTGAACTAACTTCACATGTGGCAAGTTTAAAGGGTTTGAAAATCTTGCACAACACAAAATTATTCTCAACTTCGCTTGACTAAGGTGCATTCCCGGTCTTTTCCCTATGTCATAGGCCATTGTGTAACCTTGGATGGCCTTTTGCTGCTCCTCCATCCGCTGAAGCATATAAAGGTTAGAGTTCCACCTAGCTACTAGCTATTGCTTCAGCTGATAGCAGGCCAAATTCAACAGTACTTGCTGATGCTGCAATCTTCGACATGCAGTTGCTGAATGTCGAAGATGTACCGAAATTTTTCAGGCCACTGAGAGCATCTACTGCACGCCCCTGTAATTTAAAAAAAAAAATTGCACCACCAAATTAATTGCTTGAGCAAAATATGGGATGCGTTCGAAGTCGCCCAGATGTACTGCTCTCACAATATTGGTGGCATTGTCAGAAATCACCGAGGAGAGTCCAAGTGGGGTAAGCCATTTTGCAATGATTTCCCTGAGTTTTTTTAAGAGGTTCTCAGTTGTATGCCTCTTAGTGAAACTAGTGATACACAGACTAGCCTGCCTGTGAATGAGCTGCCATTTGTTAGATGCTGCTGCTGTTTACACTATTGGAGGCAATACACCTACCAAGTGGGCTGTCACAGTCATGTAGTCTATAGTTTGCCCTGTCCCGCTTGTCCATATATTTGTGGCTAAGTGGACAGTGGGTACAACGCCATTTTGGAGGATACTAATAAGGTTTTTTTAATGTCCTTGTACACAGGGGTGCTGAGAGGGAAGGGGAACAAGTACTATTTACCTGGGCCCGTGCTTCCTAGAGGTGCCCTGCGGGGGCCCGGGTCCGGAGCTGCCCCCCCTCCCTCCCTCACAGCAGCCCAGAACACAGCATGAGCCCCCTTTGCATTGGGCCAAGGGGCTCACAGAGCCCCCCTCCCCAGCATGCAGTGCCACATCAAAAGTGTTTTTTTTTCAAGCTCGAGGGGGCATGACCACACCTCCTGTGATTAGGCCACGCCCCCTCTTTATCTGGGCCCGTCAGGGCTCTCTATACCCCTGGTTGTACAGACTGGGAATTGCTGTTCTAGTGAAGTGGAATCTAGAGGGAACATGGTAGTGGGGACACAGGACCTCAATTAACTGTCTACTGTATTAATGGTGGATACTGGATGCACATCTAATACCAGCACAGCTGTTATGGCATCAGTAATCCGCTGTGCAACTGGGTGAATGCTGTCATACTTGTTCCCCCTTGCAAAGGATTGTTTGACAGTCAATTGTTTTGTTAAACTTCTAAAAGTAGTATTCTTCTTGGTCCCCTTCTGGGATGAAGTTCCACTCACAGCAGCAGCAACAGCAACAGGCGTAGCACTCAAGGATCCTTCTGAGGAATCACGGATAGGAGAAAAGTTAGTCATGCTTATGAAATTGGATGCGGCAGGACTACTTCCAATAATGACTGAGGATGTTGATGGTGCAGGTATTCGTGGTGGAGATTGCAGGTGCTTGGATCTAACAGAGAGAAGGGAGCAGCTAGGTGATGCTAGACTGATTTGTTATGTTTTTAGCCAAAGTTTATGAATTTTGCTTTGGAATTTGATGAATGCGCTGCAAGTGATGTAACAGGGAGGAGGTTCCAAGATAGTTAAGGTCCTTACCTCTACACACTCTTACTTTGCAAATGTTACAGATGGCTTGGCAATTGTTGTCCGGATTTGGGTGGAAATAATTCCACACACATGAGAAGTCGATTTTTTTTAGTCTTTTGCCCTGGCATGACAATGTGCTTTTAAATACCTTGGGCAACAACTGCTGCCTGATTTACACAAACAACATCCTTGGCATCAACATCCTTATCATCAACATCCTCATCATCCTTATTAGTGCCAACTACAGAAATATTTTCCTTATCCTCCTGGTGCTCTTCCACAGCAGCATCCTCGATTTCTACATCAGCATGTTGACTTGTGATGCTCATTCCCACATTTGCAGAGGGCACACAAATGGTGGAAGGAGGATCCTCCTTAAGTACAGTATTGGAAAGGTGAGGCTCACACATGGCAACCGCGGACACACTTGGACTCTCCTCGGGGATGTGTGACTCTTCTGAGAACACAGTTGGTTCACGTGCCTTACAATTTTTACTTTTTGACACTTCTACAGGGAGAAGGGCTTACATCATCATAAGATGCAGAACCACCAGTCATAAATAAAGCACAATGCCTTATCCTTTCCTTGTCACTTTGTGTAGTAAATGGCATATTGACAATTTTTTGTTTCTCTGCAGCTAACTTAGCTTTTATTTTTTTTTCTTTAACACTGTAAAATATTGCTTATTTGATTTTACATGCCCTGGCTTAAGCCCTTGGGCATCGGCCTTTGTGGATAATGTCGACTGTCTTGTATCATCGACTTGACTGCTGGCAGCAGCTGCAGCACTAGTATGTGGTTCCTGCTCTCCTCTCATTTGATTGTCATCCATATCAATAAACTTACACTGCGGTCTGACCGGCAGTGTCACCAAACAATAATATTTTTTAACACTGTGGAAGAGCACCCATGGACGAGGCAGCAGCCCCTTGATGAACAACACAGCACCCCTTTATGAACAACAAAGCACCCCTGTGGAGCAGCGGAGTGCAGACGAACCACCTGCAGAGTCACAAATACATGGATGATAAACTGCGGTCTGGCTGGCAGTGTCACCAAACAATAATAGCTTAGCTACTAGCTACAGTAGCACACACAGAAAAAAAATCAAAACAGATCTTTTTTTTTTAGTGGCATGATAATTTTATGTAACTTTTATTTTTTTTAACACAGGGGAAGAGCACCCCTGGATGAGGCAACAGCCCCTTGATGAACAACACAGCTCCCCTTTATGGACAACAAAGCACCCCTGCGGAGCAGCGGAATGCGGATGGACCACCTGCAGAGTCACAAATATGTGTATGATAAACTATGGTCTGGCCGGCAGTGTCACCAAACAATAATAGCGTAGCTAGCACCAAAAAAAAAAAAGATATTTTGTAAAAAATGTTGTTGAATAATAATTATTAATTTTAATTAACTTTTATTTTTTTTACACTGTGGAAGAGCACCCCTGGATTGACAGAGCACCCCTGGATGACACAGCACTCCTTTATGTACTGCAGCCCTAGCCCCTTGATGGACAGGACAACACAGCAGCATCTCTTTATGTACTGCAGCCCCCTTATATGTACTGCAGCCCCAGCCCCTTTATAGACAACACAGCAGCACCCCTTTATGTACTGTAGCCCCCTTTATGAACTGCATCCCCAGCCTGACAACACTGCACCCTTGAACAACAGCAGCACAGACCCCCAGCCTGACAACACTGCACCCTTGAACAACAGCAGCACAGACCCCCAGCCCAACAACACTTGCACCCTTGAACAACAGCAGCACAGACCCCCAGCCCGACAACACTGCACCCTTGAACAACAGCAGCACAGACCCCCAGCCCGACAACACTGCACCCTTGAACAACAGTAGCAGAGACAGAGCATGTGTGTTCTGCATACTCTGTACAACCTGAGTGAAAGTGGTGCTGATCACCGGGACCTTCATAGAATCCAAAACCCGCGAGAATCCGACAATGGGAGAACAATGTTTTGCCCTGGTTTTGGATCCGAGTCAGGCGGGAAAACCCAAGCCGGACTCAGATCCGAGGTCGGATTGCAAAGTTCCGGTGGGTCCGGTTCAAAGTATTCTACAAAAAAAGAAGATTTTTTTTGGTCTATTTTGTAGTATAATGTCATCAAGACTGAATTTCACAAAGTAAGCAGGGGATTATATATTATTCTTTTTAACAAACAGCAGACATCTGACAAATTCTATTTTTGATTTGGACCTTAGGGACTTATACCCACTGTTGTTAGGCTTTGACACATCAAATTAATGAACTTCAATTGCAGCATCAAGTCCTGCTCCACCCTCTGCGTACTCCCTCCTCCTTCCCAGACCTACCACCCACTGACTTTAATTGATTTTTTAGAGATACAGGACCTGAATCATTATGGATCGCTATCACAATTGCAGCTGCGATTACGCACATGCAGGTCCACTGCGAAAATATGCTAATGTCAGCTCACATACAAATAAAAAAAAGAATGATATTAAGCTTTGTCAACTCCCAGGCTCCTACGATGCTTTGCCAAATGTAGAACTAAAGTCTGGTGAACATTGTCAGGTCACATGATGAGGTGCTACCACTTTGTCTCAGATTTGCACATTTAGGGGACTATTTATCAATATATATATATATTAGGGGTGAGCGGGTTCGGATTTCTGAAATCCGAACCCCCCCGAGCCCCCCCGATCCGAGTCCGATCCGAGTCAGGCTCGACTTTTCCCGCCTGACTCGGATCTGAAATCGAGGCAAAACGTCATCTTCCCGCCTTCCGAGTCTCGCGGGTTTTGGATCCTATATAAGGTACACACGTCGGCGCCATTTTCTCACTCGGCTGTGGACAGTGAAGAGGGAGGGTGGGAGTTAGGGCTGTGTAGTGTAGTGTAGTGTAGTGCTGCTGTTGTCCACTACTTCAAAGTCCATAGGGGCTGGCTGTGTTGTGCTGTGCTGCTGTTGTTAATAGGGGCTGTGTCCACTACTTCAAAGTCCATAGGGGCTGGCTGGACTGTGTTGTGCAGTCAGTTCTCCATAGGGGCTGTGTCCACTCCAAAGTCCTGTGCAGTGTCCCAGTCCTAAAGGAGTGCTGTAGTGTTGTCCAGGGGGTGCTCTGTCCATCAGGGGTGCTCCCCCCAAGTGCTAAAAAAATAATATATTTTCTGTGTTTGTGAATTGTGTGCGCAGTAGCCGCACGTGCATCAACAAAGTAGTGCCAAGCGTGCGCCTGTGTCATAAGTAAAGGGCCGGCTGGCTTGACCGTTAAGGGTGCTGTAACCCCCGAAAGTACACTCCAGTCCAAACCAAAAAAAAATTATTTTCTGTGTTTGTGAATTGTGTGCGCAGTAGCCGCACGTGCATCAACAAAGTAGTGCCAAGCGTGCGCCTGTGTCATAAGTAAAGGGCCGGCTGGCTTGACCGTTAAGGGTGCTGTAACCCCCGAAAGTACACTCCAGTCCAAACCAAAAAAAATATTATTTTCTGTGTTTGTGAATTGTGTGCGCAGTAGCCGCACGTGCATCAACAAAGTAGTGCCAAGCGTGCGCCTGTGTCATAAGTAAAGGGCCGGCTGGCTTGACCGTTAAGGGTGCTGTAACCCCCGAAAGTACACTCCAGTCCAAACCAAAAAAAAAATTATTTTCTGTGTTTGTGAATTGTGTGCGCAGTAGCCGCACGTGCATCAACAAAGTAGTGCCAAGCGTGCGCCTGTGTCATAAGTAAAGGGCCGGCTGGCTTGACCGTTAAAGGGTGCTGTAACCCCCGAAAGTACACTCCAGTCCTAACCAAAAAAAAATAATTTTCTGTGTTTGTGAATTGTGTGCGCAGTAGCCGCACGTGCATCAACAAAGTAGTGCCAAGAGTGCGCCTGTGTCATAAGTAAAGGGCCGGCTGGCTTGACCGTTAAGGGTGCTGTAACCCCCGAAAGTACACTCCAGTCCAAACCAAAAAAAAAATTATTTTCTGTGTTTGTGAATTGTGTGCGCAGTAGCCGCACGTGCATCAACAAAGTAGTGCCAAGCGTGCGCCTGTGTCATAAGTAAAGGGCCGGCTGGCTTGACCGTTAAGGGTGCTGTAACCCCCGAAAGTACACTCCAGTCCAAACCAAAAAAAAAATTATTTTCTGTGTTTGTGAATTGTGTGCGCAGTAGCCGCACGTGCATCAACAAAGTAGTGCCAAGCGTGCGCCTGTGTCATAAGTAAAGGGCCGGCTGGCTTGACCGTTAAGGGTGCTGTAACCCCCGAAAGTACACTCCAGTCCAAACCAAAAAAAAAATTATTTTCTGTGTTTGTGAATTGTGTGCGCAGTAGCCGCACGTGCATCAACAAAGTAGTGCCAAGCGTGCGCCTGTGTCATAAGTAAAGGGCCGGCTGGCTTGACCGTTAAGGGTGCTGTAACCCCCGAAAGTACACTCCAGTCCAAACCAAAAAAAATATTATTTTCTGTGTTTGTGAATTGTGTGCGCAGTAGTCGCACGTGCATCAACAAAGTAGTGCCAAGCGTGCGCCTGTGTCATAAGTAAAGGGCCGGCTGGCTTGACCGTTAAAGGGTGCTGTAACCCCCAAAGTACACTCCAGTCCAAACCAAAAAAAAAATTATTTTCTGTGTTTGTGAATTGTGTGCGCAGTAGCCGCACGTGCATCAACAAAGTAGTGCCAAGCGTGCGCCTGTGTCATAAGTAAAGGGCCGGCTGGCTTGACCGTTAAAGGGTGCTGTAACCCCCGAAAGTACACTCCAGTCCAAACCAAAAAAAATATTATTTTCTGTGTTTGTGAATTGTGTGCGCAGTAGTCGCACGTGCATCAACAAAGTAGTGCCAAGCGTGCGCCTGTGTCATAAGTAAAGGGCCGGCTGGCTTGACCGTTAAAGGGTGCTGTAACCCCCAAAGTACACTCCAGTCCAAACCAAAAAAAAAATTATTTTCTGTGTTTGTGAATTGTGTGCGCAGTAGCCGCACGTGCATCAACAAAGTAGTGCCAAGCGTGCGCCTGTGTCATAAGTAAAGGGCCGGCTGGCTTGACCGTTAAGGGTGCTGTAACCCCCGAAAGTACACTCCAGTCCAAACCAAAAAAAAAATTATTTTCTGTGTTTGTGAATTGTGTGCGCAGTAGCCGCACGTGCATCAACAAAGTAGTGCCAAGCGTGCGCCTGTGTCATAAGTAAAGGGCCGGCTGGCTTGACCGTTAAAGGGTGCTGTAACCCCCAAAGTACACTCCAGTCCAAACCAAAAAAAAATTATTTTCTGTGTTTGTGAATTGTGTGCGCAGTAGCCGCACGTGCATCAACAAAGTAGTGCCAAGCGTGCGCCTGTGTCATAAGTAAAGGGCCGGCTGGCTTGACCGTTAAAGGGTGCTGTAACCCCTGAAAGTACACTCCAGTCCAAACCAAAAAAAAATTATTTTCTGTGTTTGTGAATTGTGTGCGCAGTAGCCGCACGTGCATCAACAAAGTAGTGCCAAGCGTGCGCCTGTGTCATAAGTAAAGGGCCGGCTGGCTTGACCGTTAAAGGGTGCTGTAACCCCCGAAAGTACACTCCAGTCCAAAGCCAAACCAAAAAAAAATTATTTTCTGTGTTTGTGAATTGTGTGCGCAGTAGCCGCACGTGCATCAACAAAGTAGTGCCAAGAGTGCGCCTGTGTCATAAGTAAAGGGCCGGCTGGCTTGACCGTTAAAGGGTGCTGTAACCCACAAAGTACACTCCAGTCCGAACCAAAAAAAAATTTATTTTCTGTGTTTAGCCGCACGTATATATCAAATCGATATAACATAAATGGAGGACCAAACTTTCTCCGATAAAAATAAAATAGAGAAAGATCAAGAACCACTTCCTCCTAGTGCTGAAGCTGCTGCCACTAGTCATGACATAGACGATAACATGCCATCAACGTCGTCTGCCAAGGCCGATGCCCAATGTCATAGTAGAGGGCACATACAATCCCAAATGGCAAAGTTCAGGAAAATGACCTTGAAAAAGACATTTAAATCAGCTGAAGAGAAACGTAAACTTGCCAATATGCCATTTACGACACGGAGTGGCAAGGAACGGCTAAGGTCGATCCCTAGTATGTTCATGACTAGTGGTTCAGCTTCACATGACGATGGAAGCCCTCCTCCCACTAAAAAAATCAAAAGAGTTAAGCTGGCAAAAGCACAGCGAAGAACTGTGCTTTCTAAGAAGATATCACAAATCCCCAAAGAGAGTCCAAGTGTGGTGGTGGTTGCGATGCCTGACCTTCCCAGCACTGGACGGGAAGAGGTGGCTCTTTCCACCATTTGCACGCCCCCTGCAAGTGCTGAAAGGAGCACCCACAGTCCACTTGCTGATATGCAAATTGAAGATGTCACTGTTGAAGTACAACAGGATGAGGATACTGGTGTAGCTGGCGCTGAGGAGGAAGTTGGCGAGGAGGATTCTGATGGTGATGTGGTTTGTTTAAATCAGGCTCCGGGGGAGACAGTTGTTGTCCGTGGGATGAAAAAGCCCATCACGGTCATGCCTGGGCAGAAGACCAAACATTCCACCTCTTTGGTCTGGCAATATTTCTATCCAAATCCGGACAACAACTGTCTTGCCATATGTACCATATGTAAAGGTGAAATAAGTAGGGGTAGGGACGTCAACCACCTAGGAACATCCTCCCTTATACGGCACCTGCAGCGCGTTCATAAAAAGTTACTGTCAAGTTCAGAAACTTTGGCTCAGACCGTAAGCAGTCCAGGGACACCTAAATCCCGTTGTCCTGTTGTATCCAAGCGCCTGCAAACCACACCGTCAACTCCCTCCTCGTCAATTTCCTCCTTAGTCAGGATCGGAAGTAGTCCTGCAGGCCATATCACTGGCATGACTGACTCTCCTATCCGGGATTCCTCCGGAGGATCCTGCATTGCTACGCCTACTGCTGCCGCTGCTGCTGTTGCTGCTGCTGCTGGGAGTCGTTCATCATCCCAGAGAGGAAGTATGAACACCACTACTTTTACTAAACAATTGACCCTCCAACAGTCCTTAGCGAGGAGGATGAAGTACGACAGCAGTCATCCTGAAGCAAAACGTATAACTGAGGCCTTGACTGCTATGTTGGTGTTAGACGTGCGTCCGGTATCCGCCATTAGTGCAGTGGGATTTAGACAATTGATGGAGGTAGTGTGTCCCCGGTTCCAAATCCCGTCTAGATTCCACTTCACTAGGCAGGCGATACCGAGACTGTACAGAAACGTCAGAAAAAGTGTCCTCAGTGTCCTGAAAAATGCCGTTGTACACAATGTCCACTTAACCACGGACATGTGGACAAGTGGAACAGGGCAGACTAAGGACTATATGACTGTGACAGCCCACTGGGTAGATGTATCACCTTACGCAGCAACAGCAGCAGCGTCACCAGTAGCAGCATCTCAGAAACGCCAGCTCGTTACAAGGCAGGCTACGCTGTGTATCACCGGTTTCAGTAAGAGGCACACCGCCGACAACCTCTTAGAGAAACTGAGGGAAATCATCGCCCAGTGGCTTACCCCACTTAGACTCTCCTGGGGATTTGTGATATCTGACAACGCCACCAATATTGTGCGGGCATTACATCTGGGCAAATTCCAGCACGTCCCATGTTTTGCTCACACAATAAACTTGGTGGTGCAGAATTTTCTGAAAAGCGACAGGGGCGTGCAGGAGACGCTTTGGGTGGCCCGAAAAATTTCTGGCCACTTTCGCCATTCAGCGACTGCGTGCCGAAGACTGGAGCGCCAGCAAACACTCTTGAACCTGCCCCGCCATCACCTGAAGCAAGAGGTTGTGACGCGGTGGAACTCAACCCTCTATATGCTTCAGAGGATGGAGGAGCAGCAAAAGGCCATACAAGCCTATACATCCACCTATGACATAGGCAAAGGAGGGGGTATGCACCTGACTCAAGCGCAGTGGAGAATGATTTCCGTGTTGTGCAAGGTTCTTCAGCCCTTCGAACTTGCCACACGTGAAGTCAGTTCAGACACTGCCAGCTTGAGTCAGGTCATTCCCCTCATCAGGCTTTTGCAGAAGCAGCTGGAGAAAGTGAAGGAGGAGCTAAGACGGAGCGATTCCGCTCGGCATGTGGGACTTGTGGATGAAGCCCTTCATTCGCTTTGCCAGGATTCCAGGGTGGTCAATCTGTTGAAATCAGACCACTACATTTTGGCCACCGTGCTCGATCCTAGGTTTAAAGCCTATGTGGTGTCTCTCTTTCCGGCCGACACAAGCCTGCAGAGGTGCAAAGACCTGCTGGTGAACACACTGTCAGCTGAAGCGGAACGTGACACGTCAACGGCTCCTTCTTCATTTTCTCCCGCAACTGGGGCTGCCAGGAAAAAACTTAGGTATCCTAAGCAACCCGCTGGCGGTGATGCAGGGCAGGCAGGACCAAGTTTGGACATCTGGTCCGGACTGAAGGACCTGGCAACAATTTCTGACATGTCTACTGTCACTGCATATGATACTGTCACCATTGACAGAATGGTGGAGGATTACATCGGTGACAGCATCCAAGTAGGCATGTCAGACAGTCCATACCTGTACTGGCAGGAAAAAGAGGCAATTTGGAGGCCCCTGTACAAACTGGCTCTATTTTACCTGAGTTGCCCCCCCTCCAGTGTGTACTCCGAAAGAGTGTTTAGTGCAGCCGGGAACCTTGTCAGCGAAAGGCGTAGGAGGTTGCTTCCACAGAATGTGGAGAAGATGATGTTCATCAAAATGAATTATCAGCTCTTCCAGGGAGACCAGCCTCCAGAAGGTACAGAGGGACCTGTGGTGGTGGATTCAAGTGGGGACGAGTTAATACTTTGTGAGGATGAGGATGTACACACTGAAGAGGGTGAGGAATCGGTGGATGAGGAGGATGAGGATGACATCTTGCCTCCGTAGAGCCAGTTTGTGCAGGGACACATTAATTGCCAGCTTGTTTTGTGGGGGCCCAAACGAACCAATCATTTCAGCCACAGTTGTGTGGCAGACCCTGGCGCTGAAATGATTGATTTGTTAAAGTGTGCATGTCCTGTTTATACAACATAAGGGTGGGTGGGAGGGCCCAAGGACAATTCCATCTTGCACCTCTTTTTTTCTTTGCATTATGTACAGTTTGGGGCCTAGTTTTTCTAACTGCCATCCTGCCTGCCACTGCAGTGTCACTCCTAGATGGGTCACGTGTTTGTGCCGCCCACTCGTGTCGCTTAGCATAGTCATCCAGCTACCTCGGTGCAACCTTTTGGACATAAAAACACTATTGTGAGGTGTGAGGTGTTCAGAATAGACTGGAAATGAGTGGAAATTAAGGTTATTGAGGTTAATAATAGCATAGGAGCAGAAAAACCTACAAATTCTGTGATTTTAGCTGTTTTTATGCTTTTTTTCAAAAAAATACAGATCCAAAACACAAAACCCAGAACCCAAAACACGGAAGGGTGGTTTTGGCAAAACCAATCCAGATCCAAAACACGAAGAAAGATCCAGATCCAAAACCAAAACACAAAACACGAAAAGTGGCCGGTGCACACCCCTAATATATATATATATATATATATATATATATATATAGCTATAGATAGATAGATGTGTTCCTGTGTACACATACATGCACACATGCTCCTTTACTATTTTTATGATTATGATTTTGGTGCGCAGTGTGGCTAATGCAGTCACACAATAACTTGCCCAAAAATTGTGTTATTTTATCCCATATGTAGAGCCAAAGTATAGAAATCTTGAGATGTGTTCAACTCACAAAAATCAGCACATGCTTACTTTCACTTACCAAGAGATGGATTAAGAACTCACAGGGCCCTAGGCAAAGTGCAGGTTTGTGTCCCCCATCCCGATCTGTTCATAAAATGACTACCTTTTCTAGGCAAACTGTGTAACTCACAGTCTGACTGTCTGTAAATGACACAGTCAGACTCTACTGTTGATGACACCCCCACTTCCAGTTGTGGCTATATCCCCCTCACCCATTTGCAGTCTGAACCCACTCTCTCTGATCACGGTTGGACGCCCCTTGCTTGGCTGCAGACGGGCCCTTAGGTCCTACCAGACTCTAGGCAGCCACTTGTATCACCTAGTGCATAATCCGGCTCTGCATCTACCCACTAGCAGGTGCATAAGAGATCTATCCTAACAGGAGTGTATATGCATGTTTCTGCAAGTCTTTGTGAACCGCATTGGTGTGAACATGCTCCTACTGTCCTATTTCAGGACACCCTTCCCTCTATCATTCTTCATATACAGTCAACAAGAATAGCAATTGTCAGATAAGGACACTACTGCAATGACCTACATGCATGCCTTCACTTTGCCAGCATGTGCAGAGCGATGTAACACAAGGGGCTCAATGTCATAGGGTGTGAATCATAAATAAATGCGAGTTTATAGCTAAACTCACATTTTTTACTTCTCTTACATGTATTAGGGTTAAAAAATAAATTGATAAAGCGCTCCATGGTATTGGAGTGACTAAGATTGTTAGTAATAATGTAATAATCTGCCTGAAAGTAGCGGAATTATGGAAAAATAGAGTATATATTAGGGGTGAGCGGGTTCGGATTTCTGAAATCCGAACCCCCCCGAGCCCCCCCAATCCGAGGCCGATCCGAGTCAGGCTCGACTTTTCCCGCCTGACTTGGATCTGAAATCGAGGCAAAACGTCATCATCCCGCCTTCCGGGTCTCGCGGGTTTTGGATCCTATATAAGGTCCCCGCGTCGGCGCCATTTTCTCACTCGGCTGTGGACAGTGAAGAGGGAGGGTGGGAGTTAGGGCTGGCTGGGCTGTGTAGTGTAGTGTAGTGTTGTAGTGTAGTGTAGTGTAGTGTAGTGCAGTGTAGTGTTGTGCTGTGCTGTGCTGCGCTGTGCTGCTGTTGTCCATAGGGGCTGTGTCCACTACTTCAAAGTCCATAGGGGCTGGCTGGACTGTGTTGTGCAGTGAGTTGCCCATAGGGGCTGTGTCCACTCCAAAGTCCTGTGCAGTGACCCAGTCCTAAAGGGGTGCTGTAGTGTTGTCCAGGCGGTGCTCTGTCCGTCAGGGGTGCTCCCCCCAAGTGCTAAAAAAAAAATATTTTTTCTGTGTTTGTGAATTGTGTGCACTGTGGCTGTACGTGCATCAACGAAGGAGCAGCGCCAAGCGTGTGCCTGTGTCCCATAAGTAAAAGGCCAGCTGGCTTGTCCGTTAAAGGGTGCTGTAACCCCCAAAGTACACTCCAAACAAAATAAAAAAATATTTTCTGTGTTTGTGAATTGTGTGCGCAGTAGCCACACGTGCATCAACAAAGTAGTGCCAAGCGTGCGCCTGTGCCCCATAAATAAAGGGCCAGCTGGATTGACCGTTAAAGGGTGCTGTAACCCCCAAAGGGCACTCCAAACAAAATAAAAAAAAAATTTCTGTGTTTGTGAATTGTGTGCACTGTGGCTGCACGTGCATCAACAAAGGAGCAGCGTCAAGCGTGCGCCTGTGTCCCATAAGTAAAGGGCCGGCTGGCTCATTTCTTAAAGGGTGGTGTAACCCACAAAGTGCACTAGTCTCCAACAAAAATAAAAAATTATTTTCTGTGTTTGTGTGCGCCTTAGCCGCACGTATATATCAATATAACATAAATGGAGGACCAAACTTTCTCCGATAAAAATAAAATAGGGAAAGATCAAGAACCACTTCCTCCTAGTGCTGAAGCTGCTGCCACTAGTCATGACATAGACGATAACATGCCATCAACGTCGTCTGCCAAGGCCGATGCCCAATAACATAGTAGAGGGCACATACAATCCCAATGACAAAGTTCAGGAAAATGACCTTGAAAAAAACATTTAAATCATCTGAAGAGAAATGTAAACTTGCCAATATGCCATTTACGACACGGAGTGGCAAGGAATGGCTAACGTCTTTCCCTATGTTCATGACTAGTGGTTCAGCTTCACATGACGATGGAAGCCCTCCTCCCACTAAAAAAATCAAACGAGTTAAGCTGGCAAAAGCACAGCAAAGAACTGTTTGTTCTAAGAAGATATCACAAATCCCCAAGGAGAGTCCAAGTGTGGTGGTGGTTGCGATGCCTGACCTTCCCAGCACTGGACGGGAAGAGGTGGCTCTTTCCGCCATTTGCACGCCCCCTGCAAGTGCTGAAAGGAGCACCCACAGTCCACTTGCTGATATGCAAATTGAAGATGTCACTGTTGAAGTATAACAGGATGAGGATACTGGTGTAGCTGGTGCTGAAGAGGAAGTTGGCGAGGAGGATTCTGATGGTGATGTGGTTTGTTTAAATCAGGCTCCAGGGGAGACAGTTGTTGTCCATGGGATGAAAAAGCCCATCACGGTCATGCCTGGGCAGAAGACCAAACATTCCACCTCTTTGGTCTGGCAATATTTCTATCCAAATCCGGACAACAACTGTCTTGCCATATGTACCATATGTAAAGGTGGAATAAGTAAGGGTAGGGACATTAACCACCTAGGAACATCCTCCCTTATGCGGCACCTGCAGCGCGTTCATAAAAAGTTACTCTCAAGTTCAGAAACTTTGGCTAAGACCGTAAGCAGTCCTGGGACACCTAAATCCCATTGTCCTGTTGTATCCAAGCGCCTGCAAACCACACCGTCAACTCCCTCCTTGTCAATTTCTCCTTAGTCAGGATCAGAAGTAGTCCTGCAGGCCATGTCACTGGCATGACTGACTCTCCTATCCGGGATTCCTCCGGAGGATCCTGCATTGCTAAGCCTCCTGATGCCGCTGCTGCTGTTGCTGCTGCTGGGAGTCGTTCATCATCCCAGAGAGGAAGTAGGAACACCACTACTTTTACTAAACAATTGACCCTCCAACAGTCCTTAGCGAGGAGGATGAAGTACGACAGCAGTCATCCTGAAGCAAAACATATAACTGAGGCCTTGACTACTATGTTGGTGTTAGACGTGCATCCGGTATCCGCCATTAGTGCAGTGGGATTTAGACAATTGATGGAGGTAGTGTGTCCCCGGTTCCAAATCCCGTCTAGATTCCACTTCACTAGGCAGGCGATACCGAGACTGTACAGAAACGTCAGAAAAAGTGTCCTCAGTGTCCTGAAAAATGCCATTGTACCCAATGTCCACTTAACCACGGACATGTGGACAAGTGGAACAGGGCAGACTAAGGACTATATGACTGTCACAGCCCACTGGGTAGATGTATCACCTTACGCAGCAACAGCAGCAGCGTCACCAGTCGCAGCATCTCAGAAACGCCAGCTCGTTCCAAGGCAGGCTACACTGTGTATCACTGGTTTCAGTAAGAGGCACACCGCCGACAACCTCTTAGAGAAACTGAGGGAAATCATCGCCCAGTGGCTTACCCCACTTAGACTCTCCTGGGGATTTGTGATATCTGACAACGCCACCAATATTGTGCGGGCATTACATCTGGGCAAATTCCAGCATGTCCCATGTTTTGCTCACACAATAAATTTGGTAGTGCAGAATTTTCTTAAAAGTAACAGGGGCGTGCAATTTCTGGCCACTTTCGCCATTCAGCGACTGCGTGCCGAAAACTGGAGCACCAGCAAACACTCTTGAACCTGCCCCGCCATCACCTGAAGCAAGACGTTGTGACGCGGTGGAGCTCAACCCTCTATATGCTTCAGAGGATGGAGGAGCAGCAAAAGGCCATTCAAGCCTATACATCCACCTATGACATAGGCAAAGGAGGGGGTATGCACCTGACTCAAGCGCAGTGGAGAATGATTTCCGTGTTGTGCAAGGTTCTCCAGCCCTTCGAACTTGCCA
Organism: Taudactylus pleione; assembly: GCA_031769625.1. Lineage (NCBI taxonomy): Eukaryota > Metazoa > Chordata > Amphibia > Anura > Myobatrachidae > Taudactylus > Taudactylus pleione. The sequence continues at coordinate 38,781,235 of JAUIMM010000092.1, forward strand.
CACGTGAAGTCAGTTCAGACACTGCCAGCTTGAGTCAGGTCATTCCCCTCATCAGGCTTTTGCAGAAGCAGCTGGAGAAAGTGAAGGAGGAGCTAAGACAGAGCGATTCCGCTCGGCATGTGGGACTTGTGGATGAAGCCCTTCATTCACTTTGCCAGGATTCCAGGGTGGTCAATCTGTTGAAATCAGACCACTACATTTTGGCCACTGTGCTCGATCCTAGGTTTAAAGCCTATGTGGTGTCTCTCTTTCCGGCCGACACAAGCCTGCAGAGGTGCAAAGACCTGCTGGTGAACACACTGTCAGCTGAAGCGGAACGTGACACGTCAACAGCTCCTTCTTAATTTTCTCCCGCAACTGGGGCTGCCAGGAAAAAACTTAGGTATCCTAAGCAACCCGCTGGCGGTGATGCCGGGCAGGGAGGACCAAGTTTGGAAATCTGGTCCGGACTGAAGGACCTGGCAACAATTTCTGACATGTCTACTGTCACTACATATGATACTCTCACCATTGACAGAATGGTGGAGGATTACATCGGTGACAGCATCCAAGTAGGCATGTCAGACAGTCCATACCTGTACTGGCAGGAAAAAGAGGCAATTTGGAGGCCCCTGTACAAACTGGCTCTATTTTACCTGAGTTGCCCCCCCTCCAGTGTGTACTCCGAAAGAGTGTTTAGTGCAGCCGGGAACCTTGTCAGCGAAAGGCGTAGGAGGTTGCTTCCACAAAATGTGGAGAAGATGATGTTCATAAAAATGAATTATCAACTCTTCCAGGGAGACCAGCCTCCAGAACGTACAGAGGGACCTGTGGTGGTGGATTCCAGTGGGGACGAGTTAATACTCTGTGAGGATTAGGATGTACACAACACTGAAGAGGGTGAGGAATCGGTGGATGAGGAGGATGAGGACGACATCTTGCCTCCATAGAGCCAGTTTGTGCAGGGACAGATTAATTGCCAGCTTGTTTTGTGGGGGCCCAAACGAACCAATCATTTCAGCCACAGTTGTGTGGAAGACCCAATGATTGACTGAATGACTGAAATGATTGCTTTGTTAAAGTGTGCATGTCCTGTTTATACAACATAAGGGTGGGTGGGAGGGCCCAAGGACAATTCCATCTTGCACCTCTTTTTTTTCTTTGCATTATGTACAGTTTGGGGCCTAGTTTTTCAAACTGCCATCCTGTCTGCCACTGCAGTATCACTCCTAGATGGGTCACGTGTTTGTGCCGCCCACTCGTGTCGCTTAGCATAGTCATCCAGCTACCTCGGTGCAACCTTTTGGACATAAAAACACTATTGTGAGGTGTTCAGTGTTCAGAATAGACTGGAAATTAGTGGAAATTAAGGTTATTGAGGTTAATAATAGCATAGGAGCAGAAAAACCAACACATTCTGTGATTTTAGCTGTTTTATGCTTTTTTAAAAAAAAATACAGATCCAAAACACAAAACCCAGAACCCAAAACACGGAAGGGTGGTTTTGGCAAAACCAATCCAGATCCAAAACACGAAGAAAGATCCAGATCCAAAACCAAAACACAAAACACGAAAAGTGGCCGGTGCACACCCCTAGTATATATATCTTTAAGTGTATGGGTGATAGATAATTGAACAAAATAAAAAAGAAAAGTGGTAATTTTTCTGGCTAGTGAATGGCAGGTGTCTAAGACCTTGAGCCCAGAAGTTTAAGGCCCGTGTGGATCTGTATATAATCACAAATGGACGTGTAGAAATGTATATGACAGCTGGTTGGCCAAAACTTGAGGCTGGATGTTCAGGACTCATGGTGTGCAAAAACTGTCGACAGAATGTTGCTTGAATATAAATGAGCCTTGTCCAGGAATTATATACAGGTAGCCTCCTCCTCCACTGCTCTCACCACCTCAGAAAAGGAACGCAGTATCAGAGTGACAGGTACTCTAAAATGCAGTATCTTAGGTGAGGAATAAACAAGAGGCACAATCTAGATCAGAGTACATAGTCATCAATACCCACTATAGGCCACCCACTGACACTCGCAGGCAGTGATTGCAGATGTAGGAACATGCAGGACCAGCAGGCATCATGGTCAGGTAACAATTAAGCAATTGCACACCTGAGATATGTTGCTGTTAGCTACTGCGAATCTACAACACCCTGCCGACAGTTTTTGCCTACGTGGGACATTTGTTCTTTCCTGGTGATTAATAACCCTTTAACGGTCACTTCACTTGGATTCATATATATTACTGACTTCTATAGGAAAAATATTGATTATTCCTATATCATTGGACTTTTTCATGTTCCAGGGGACTTGAGTCCTGAACATCCAGCCTCAAGTTTTTGCCCACCAGCTGTCATATACATCTCTACACACCCATTTGTGGTTATATACAGATCCACATGGGCCTTAAACATCTGGGCTCAAGGTCTTAGACACCTGCCATTCACTAGCCAGAAAAATTACAACTTTTCTTTTTTATTTTGTTCAATTATCTATCACCCATACACTTAAAGAGATATATACTCTATTTTTACATAACTCCACTACTTTCAGGCAGATTCTTACATTATTACTAACAATCTTATTCACTCCAATATCACGGAGCGCTTTATCAATTTGTTTTTTAACCATTTAAGGAAGTGGTGATACTTCCCGAGAAGAGCTGCTAGTGGCCAAACGCCCTTACCCCTCCTATGAGCGCCGACTGCCCCTGCTTGCCTTTATTTATGTATTAGGGTGCAAGAACAAGCAAACTCGCATGCTTCTCGCATTCCCGCAACTCGCAATGGCCAAATTTACACTGCCCATGGAAAACATGCGACATGGCCAATGTAACAGAGTGCTCTTTCTAGTGGGGATGTAATGCCACAGCAGTGGTACCTGCAGGCCCACTGAGAGCTGCGGCAGGCCCTGGTAATAGGGGGCGTGGCCTAATCATGGGGGGCGTGGCCATGCCCCCTTCCCGAAAAAAAAAAAGATGTACAGCGCCGCGAAGCAGCGCTGCACGCTGGGGAGGGGGGCGCTCTGTGTCCCCTCAGCCCTGCTCAAAGCCAGGGGGGCGCGATCAGTGTGATTGCTCCCCCCCACAGGCATAGGAGACTGCTGTGGCTGCTGCTCAGCAGCCACGAGCAGTCTCCACTGCAGCTCAGCACACGCTGTGTGCTGGGCTGCTGTGAGGGAGAGGGAAGGGCGCCGGACCCGGGCCCCCGCTGGGCCCCTCAGGAAGCCCGGGCCCCGGTAATCTGTACCCACTCGCCCCCCCTCTCGGCGCCCCTGGGTACCTGCTTCACGGGTACTTGGCCAAAGCATTCATCACCCCAAGCTAAATAAGCAAGGCCATGGATCCCTGGGGAGGTGGGTACTACGCCAATAAAGGGGTTCCCCCTTTCCAGAGCCTGGTGCTGGTTGTTGAAAATACGGGGAACACCTACGTCTTTTTTCCCCATATTTTCACAACCAGGATCACCTCACACAGCCTGGTGCTGATTGTGCTTTTAGAGGGGAACGTCACATAATTTTTTTTTATTTTTTATGCTTTAATAGCTTTTACACACAGAAGCCTTCAAGGATCTCACTGACCTGTGATGGCTTCTGTGAAACCTGCACCTTGTAATGAAAGTCGCATTACAATGTACGAGTTTACCCACAATTTAACTCGCACTCTCTAGCATGCCAGTCAAACTCGCACCCTATTACATTTGCGAGTTGCTTGACAAACGCGCACCCTTAAAATGTGCGAGAAGGTGCAAGTTTGTTCCCGCAAAAAAATTGCACTTTATTATATTCCGCCCAACGTGTGCTATGCAACCAGCGTAAACTGCAAAGCTCTTACCTGAACATGCAGGTGCCACTATTTCATTTGTGGATTTCAATACATCCTTTTTTTTTAGTAGACTTGTTTTGGTCATGTACTCATATTATATAAACACTAATTTTGTGATCACTTAGTTAATTACAAAAAAAATACACATTCATGTCATTTATACATCTTCCCATGTATTTGAGATGCTCTGTAGCTCTGCAAATTATAATATAAGAATATAAACTGCATATTTTTTAAGGCAATATACACCTATATTTTGGCATAAATGGTATTCAACTCTACAGTACATGAGCACCATAGGGCCTGATTCAGAGCCGAACGCTCTGACCAGAGCGCTCTCTCTGAATCAGGGCCCTCCTCCATGAAAATGGAGCGTCCTCCTGGACGCACGCATAGCTGTGGGTGACCCACAGCTTATGCGAGCGTCCATGATGATGGTCGCGATGGTCAAGACCATCGCGACCATCGGGCTTGCGACGGAGACCCTGCGGTAGGGTCTCCCTGCCGCAAGCCCTGGAGTGATTTTGACTCTATCAGAGCCCAAATCACTCCCACTGACATCACTAGTGATGTCAGTGGGGCCGGCTTCAGACGGTAGGCATTCCCATGGGAACGCCTCCGTCTGGCTGCGACGCGTGCGGCACGCCCACCAAAGGGGGCGTGCTGTCAATCAACATCGACAGCACGCCCCCTTTGGTGCGAGACCCGGAGCGACGGAGAGCCCATCGCTATCCGGGTCTCGCGCATGCGCACGGCGGAGCTCCCTCCGTCGTGCACATGCGCAGTGGGGCAACATCGACCCGCTTGCGAGCGTCCTGCGCTCGCGAGCGGGTCTGAATGATCCCCATAGTGTGTACCATTAAATCCACTCTCTACTTCTGCCCTCTATTTATACTTTATATTATGATCAGTTGTTGTTCAAGCCAGAATCTGATCATAGAAAGAATGAGGTAAATAAACAAAGAATACAGTAGGTACAGTAGGTAGAGGAAGCGATGCTAGTAAAGTAAGACAAAAAATAAGTCTGTTAGTGTAATTATTTGTATTGTGTAAGTATGCAATCCAATATTTTTAAATTAATAAAATAAAATAGAACATAAAAGGCCCTGTTTCCATAGGTCATAGCCAAAACCTAACCCACCTGTCACAATTTAGCGGTGATCATGCCTTCCGTCGCACAAGCAAGACCAGATTTGAATGCCTGCCTGCCTGCCTGCCTGCCATGGGACTGTCCCACTAAAAGTGGGCCTGTTGGGGTCAGTTACACGTTTCAATTTAAATGTTACAAGTTTAGTGCTAGAACCCTTTTAATCTAAGCGAGAGAACTGATCAAGGAACTGTTTAGATGTTATAATCCAAAGGATAATCAGAATAAACAAAAATAAAAACACATATAGGACTATTACGAAACCATACAGTTCAACATGTCCGATTTTTTTCTGTCTGCTCAAGTCTCTCACATTTTTTTAGTTGCAGTTACCTGTATAAAGGAGCAGAATATGACATCACTGGGCCTCATAGAATATTTGCATGAAGGCCCAGTGATGTCACTCTATAACTCCAAGACTCCCAATGTGTTCTCCATGTGTGTGGTCTAGTACATGCCAAGTGACAGTCCAAACTGGCTCAGAAGAGGAGAGCAGGGGTCACTGGATGGAGGACCAGCATTACTGGGTCCCCTTTCGGCTGCCCCCATGCAGTGGAACTACTGCCACTGCCTGTATGAAAATAATACATGTTCAAATAATTGTAGAAAAATATATTTTGGCATAATATGCAGTAATATGGTAGCTATAATGTAGATATACCACTAAATTACTGTTAGATATAGCAGCAGAATACTACAGGAGGATTTAACTATCAATCTCAGTTGACTATTATAAAGGTTAGTATTGTATTTATATTAAAGATAAAACAAACACTGAAAAAAGAAGGACACAATATACCCCCCTTCCCTTTGCACGTTCCCTCCTTTATTTGGGTTTATTGATTTTTATGCCCCCCCTTCATCTAACCTTGTTGATTTTGTGCTTTGATAGATCCCCCTTTAATGTGGCTTTATTGATTTTGTACTCCACTTTTATTTACCTTCATTGGCTTTGTGCCCCTGCCCTCCACCCTTCCTAACCTTCTTTTTACTTGCTTGCCATTCTCTCAGCGTCTATGTTCTCTTCTTACCGGATCTTCCTTTACTTTGGGGAAAGACGTTTGATGTAATCACTTTGGTGTTGTATACAGCATATACACAGCCAGATTGCATCATGACGTGGCACGTGTTTGACCTCAGTTGACTAGGGCTGGTCTATTGCTTTCGATATGCAACTACTTAAAAATGATGCTAATTGGTTACTGTGGGTACAACACAGTTGCACCATTTGTACTATGTTAGGTATAACTAGTATTATCTGTGTATTCAGTAACATGTTAAATACAGCTACATTAAGGAATTAACAGAGTTCATGTCCTGATGATAGAAAAGACTTCTGTGTAGCATCATGTCATTGTGATATTGACAACTGTGATGTCTTCGGGGACAGCTTGTTGTGTCTATCCTGGTATGGTACTTCTGATAAAGAAATGATCTCAGCCTTTTTCCCATTTCCTTCATGGCTTTACTCCCTCAGGGAACATAACTTGATCTGATGAGGTTGGACATGTGTTTTGAAGTTCAATGAATGTGGAAAACGCCTTAAGAATTATTTTTTCCTTTATCTGATGTTGAAAAGAGAGCTTTTAAAAAACACTTTGTACAGTCAAACTGGGAACCGTTATATTATTACAAAAGCACCAGTTTCCTCTGTATCAAAAAGCCCAATATTTTGTTTCATGTTAAAGTTAACTTAAGTGTCATAACATGCTGTATCTAAGGCTCCTGTTTTCCCAGGTTTCCCTAGACAATTCAAGTTTTTGTTGCTGTACATCTTAAACTTAAATTATTATTTTTGTAGAGTTAAGGAACCTGGTTTACCTATGTTGTCACACTGGATGAATGGTCTCATTTTAAGCATAATTATGGTACTTTGTTTTTGATATTTTTATTTATTTGTTTTAGTTTATCTAAGTGCTTATCAGAGTGAGAAGTGTTTTATCATTCTATAAGTCCTATACACTTGCCAACATGCAGACTTTCTTGTTCTACATTTTTCTGGAATTGTTACAAGTCGTGGGCACGACTTGACCCTTTCTGACAGCTTTCCCAGGCAGGACGGGGTTACTCCTGTTGCTAGGCGATCGGCACGCCTCAGGAAGTGATGTCTCATCCACAGGTGCAGCTTGATTAAGTGCTGCAGCCTATTTATACACACTGAACTATTGCACCTGTGCCGACTATAGCGTGTCTGTGGATTTAATCAGCTTAGCTGCATGGGCAGCTTTTGTTCTCTGCAGGATATTGCTTCCATTCAGCTTCCCAGCTGAATGGAAGCAATATCCAAGCAGCTCCCGGGCTGCCATCGTCCTCCAAATGGCTTCCTAGCTGCATCTAGCAGCTCCCGTGCTGCCAACGTTTACCATACGGCTTCCTAGCCACACCAAGTAGCTCCCGTGCTACCACCAATCTCCAAACGGCTTCCTAGCCGCATCTAGCAGCTCCCATGCTGCCAACATTCATCATACAGCTTCCTAGCCGCACCAAGTAGCTCCCATGCTACCGCCATTCTTCATTCGGCATCTAAGCCACTCCAAGCAGCTCCTGTGCCGCAATATCGGCACCATCGCCACAACATCGGCACACTTGCAGCACCATCGTCTCTCAAAGCCATTTTCATACTCTAGACTGTTTATCTACTGCTATTGCAGCAACATCGGCACCATCAACGCAACATCGGCACAATTGCCGCACCTTCGGCACACTTGCCACACCATCGGTATCATTGCTATATCATCGATGCACTTGCCAACCCATCAGAACCATTACCTGTATCAGCTAATTGTACACTTCATCTCTTGAATTCCCTTGTACCTCCGTGTGAGCCTCTACTACCCCAAGCATAAGTCCAGGTGCCCGCCTAAGTACCGGTGAACGTATCATAGTTCTAAGGGAACAACGGGCGGTTTTTATTGGTGAAGATCTCGCTAGCCGGGTTCTAGGGGTCTCACATGGAGCAGGCAGTGGGATTCATAACAGGAATAAACTGCATACCGGGTACAGTTTTTACTGTGGGGCATTTACAAGGGACTTCCACACCATACCAGACAAATACATTGACCAAGATGATACTGTGTAAGATATTCCAAGGATGGTATGTAGATGCCACAGGTGCATGATTAGATTCCAACTCACTGGCCGGCTTCATTCGGGAAGCTGTCTGTCTAGATTTTGGCATTGTGATTTAGATGGGCGTCGGTATTTTGACGCCTGTCTTTAGTCCAGCATCGGTACTTAGTCACTGGGATTTAGACAGATGGCCTCCCGGCCATCTGCATTTTGAATGTATCCCCACTACAGTTACTTAGAAATCAATTACAAGTATTTATCTGAACGAGTAGTGTAATAATCATTCTTTATCATTCATTAAGTGAGATATTCACAATATGAAGGTGGAATTTACTAAATGCCAATAATATGGGACACATTTGAATGCATATTTCGGGATAAAACACAGACCATTTTAATACACTTTATTCACATAATTTGTAGCGTGTTTAATTTTTTTGCTGGTTTTAATATTAAATAATAAACCATTTTAAATACATACTGTGTATATATATATATATATATATGTATATATATATATATACACTGTATATGTATATATATATATATATATACTGTATATGTGTATATGTGTGTATATATATATAGTCCCAATATTCAGCGGCACTCGAGGTCTTAAAAAATCACTGCTTTTATTAAGTCACAAACGTTGGTGACTTAATAAAAGCAGTGATTTTTTAAGACCTCGAGTGCCGCTGAATATTGGGACTATGCAGTAATTTTTGCACAGGGCACGGAGGCGGCGTGTTGGCATATGGAGTAGTGCCGGACCAGGAGGGATTGGTATATATATATATATATATATATATATATATATATATAAATTGAGTTCACATAATTTAAAAAAAATTTAATTTTATTGAAAGGAAACTTTCTCTAAGACTGCACCAGTAATCTGCAAACTTGTTTTTCCGTTTAGCATACACAATACTATACAGTATTGTGTTTGATTACAGAGTTCTGTTACTTTGCTATCAAATATGGGAGGATATAGCTGTAAATATCAACATAAATGGTGGTGTGAGAAATGGTGAATGTATTTGAGACAGTGTCATCTGCATTATCTCTCAGCTTTAGCTTTAACTTAAATAATGATCTCCCTTTGCCAATACATGTTACTTTGCCCTGAAATATCTGTATGAATAAATGTTGCAATACATTTGATATCCTAGATCCCTTAACAGCCAAGGTGCCTGGGGCAAAGTGAAAACGATTCTTTGGTAACTGTTTCTCATAAAGAATGTCTATTGCTGATACTAAAAAAGAACATTTCTGAAAAGAAATTCCATCCGTATTGTCTGAAACATATTACATTACCATGTTTGCATTCTCAGATTAACATATCACTGTCTTGTGCTTGGAAACATTAAAAAACAATATCAAAACATAAACTACTGTATTATGTGCAAGGACTGTGATATTAATGTCAGTTACACATGTTAAGAAAATCAAGCCACTAATTAAAGGTTAACATTTCTTAAGTCTGCACCACCCAAATGAATATTACTGTATATTTGGCAATTGAAAAGGACTTGACCTATAACAAAATTATAAGTGGCTGTTAATACCAAGATACTGTAGAGCAATTTTTAGTGTTTGCTATAAATATATAATTTTTGTCAGCATTCACTTCACATAGCACACATTGTATGTGTCCCACATATCATTGTGGATTAGTCCTGGATTGCTTATATGGTCTGCCCAGTGCTCATCAAGGTACAGTATATGCATACTGTCCAATCTTTTGAAACACCCCTGTAAACTAGAATACATGCAAGTATCAACATCTGAAGAAACTCAAATTAAGGTCCACATTTGCACCACTAGACAAACACACGATTTAGCCTCTATGACATAAATTAATCATCAGAGTAAGGAAGCCAAGAAGCGGGTAAGCAAGTACAAAGTACCTGGGCATTTCTCTGGTCCCATCATGGGCCCGGTCTTCTGGAGAGGCACAGCCATATAACTGTTGAAATTAGAAGAGCACTACTGCATAGCCTCCGTATTGGTTCCTTTAGTGAGGCTTAAATCCCTAATAAAAATGGCCGCCTTCTGTAATTCTGCACATGCGTGGCGCCTTCTTGCCACTGTGTTAGAGTGCCACAGTGAAACACATAAATGTTCCACAGCTCGGAGAGACCCTACCAGGGTCATATCTATAATGGGTGCAGAGTGTGCAATGAACACGTGCCTTGGGGTCCAAGGGGGCCCACACCAAACACCCTGCACCCATTTATTCAATATCTCATCGGAGTCTCGCATCGGCAGTAGCAGCGCTGTGCAAATCACCGGCAAAATTATGTGGCAGACATTTTCTCTGTATTTTGCACATGTGCAGTAGACTCTGGCATAGAACTAGAGTCTACTCTAGTGCCCGGAGTCTGCTGCGTTCAGTGCACTGCCGGCTTCTGTGTAGAGAGGAGGCGGCCCCCAGACGGAGACTGCACCTGGGCCCCCTCATCTCTTAATATGCCACTGCACCCTATGTTTATCACTTGACCCCCAACGCTGTTGCCACTAGTATCCTGCACCGCTACCAACATACAGTCACAGGCTGAGGTCTGTATGCTCCGCTCAAGCGCCGTTCCATGCTGATTCTGTTACATGCATAACTTTGAGTATTGTGGAATAAAAATGGCCATGCAACTCTCCACAAAGTAAGGAACACCGTAAAAAATTGCCCTATACACCCCTGTATCTATGTTTATAATCTTGGTCTATGAAATTAAATCTAATTTTTGTGGTACCCTACTAATCTGGTACACTGGCATTGTGCAGTGCCCAGAATGGACTTTATATAGGCAGTGTAAATACATTTTGGCAATAGTGCGATGTCATTAAGGTGCACGTCTATACCTTTAATTCTCTGAGAGGCCTTGCATCTGACCTTTAGGGGAAGTGTTGCTGTTATGCTGCAGACTGACAAAGCGGGTATCGGCATGTGACACCATGGTAGCAGAGTGGATTTGGGGGCCATATTGCCAGACTTTTTAAGATGTTGTATAGGTCTTTTTTGTAACCGTACACCACACTCCTATTAGAGGTGGGCCCTGAACACCCCATAAATATCCCATAAAATACTTGTTGGGAAACTTCTTATGGAATTCTCTAAGAAGCAATGGGGAATAGTACATCTGGACACTTTATTCATGAACATGCTTCTGAACTGTAGTCCTTTCAGAAAGCAAATAGAGAGTACACATGTTGATTTTTAATTCTTTCTGTTCTTATTTGAACATGGAAGAAGGTGAACGATGAAGAGAAGATAATTGGTTCACCACCAGGAACCTTAAAAAAGATATAAGAAACACATTAGGAATCTGTAATGATTTCAGAAGTTACAATTAGAATGTTAAAGGATTGACCACTTGTGCGAAATGAAAGGTTCCAAACCAAGGGTTAATTTGGGGGGCAAATTTCATGCCGGGTAAATTAATCAATGATGAGTTGACAGCCAGCAATTATCTCCCAGTTTGAGTTTTGACATTACTTTTATCTTCTTGTCTGCAGCATTTTGGTAACAGTTAAACACCTTGGGGTCTATTTACGAAGGGATGGGTTTGTAAAACCCGACACTTCTGATCATGTTTCTGCCCAATATTTAAAAGGGCAGTGCTTTTACTATCAAGACAACATATTTGTAAAGTATATTCCTGAAGAACTTCTTCATAAAACGTTGGAGGATTGTAGGTACATTACTCTGACGGAATGGTAGTGCAAGGTATTCATAATGCCTGTCTTTCGTATTGAAGGCAGTCTTCCACACATCTGTAGTCTAACACAAATCAGGTTATAAGTTTCCTATTAGTACACTTTGGTGAATATTTAGGTCCATTTGAGGAGGTCTAGCAGATCAGAGATGATAGGAAGGGGTATGTATTATTGACTGTAATGGAATTCAAGTCTCTGAAGTCAATGCAGGGATAAATGCCTGCATCCTTTTTCTCTACAAAAAAACAGCACCAGCCAAAGAGGAAGTTTATGAATAAATCTGCATTCAAGGTACTCAGACCTTGCCTGGGTCTCTGGGATTTACAGCAGGCAGTGGCGTAACATTGGGGGGGTCGAGCAGGCCATGTGCTCTGGGCACTGTCGGACCAGCGGCGCTGGGGGGCATCGCCAGGCGCGGTCCAGGACACTGATTTCAAGTCAGTGTAGCACTACACAGTAACAAACACTGCCACCGGCACCAGGTAGTACACTCGTGCTTGTTTTGGCAGCCAACAAGAGTCAAGCAGAACATCACTTGCTGCTGCACCCACTGCAGGAGTCAGGCTTGAGCTCCGCCTTTTGGCTCCCACATGATATGATGTCTCTCCCATAGAGCAGTGCAGAGCGGGTCGGGAGGACAGAGGAGCGGACAGCGGTAGGCGCGGCAGGAGCGGGAATTCAGGTAAGTGTTGTTTTTTTGTGTGTTTTTATATAAGGGGCACTACTAGGGGCACTGCATAGGGGCGACTACTACTGAGGGCACTGCATAGGGGGGACTACTACTGGGGGCACTATATAGGGGACACTACTGAGGGCACTGTATAGGGGGGACTACTACAGAGAGCACTGCATAGGGAGGGCTACTACTGGAGGCATTATATTAGGGGTACTACTGGGGGCATTACATAGAGGGGACTATGACTGAGGGCACTGCATAGGGGGGACTACTACTGGGGGTACTATTAAGGGGCACTACTGGGGGCACTGCATAGGGGGGACCACTACTGGGGGCACTGTATAAGGAGCACTGCATAGGGGGGACCACTACTGGGGTTACTGTATAAGGGGCACTATTGGGGCACTGCATAGTGAGGACCAGTACTGGGGGCACTGCATAAGGGGGACCACTACTGGGGGCACTGTATAAGGGGCACTGCATAGGGGGACCACTACTGGGGGCACTGTATAAGGGACACTACTGGGAGCACTGCATAGGGGGCCACTACAGGGGGCACTGTATAAGGGGCATTACTGGGGGCACTGCATAAAGGGGACCACTACTGGGGGCACTGTATAAGGGGCACTACTGGTGGCACTGCATAGGGGGGACCACTACAGAGGGCACTGTATAAGGAGCACTATTGGGGCACTTCATAGGGAGCACACTACTAGTGGCACTGTATAAAGGGCATTACTGGGGGCACTGTATAAGTGGCACTACTGGGGGCACTGTATAAGGGGCACTGTATAAGGGGCACTGCATAAGGGGCACTATTAGGGGCACTGTATAAGGGTGCATTACTGGGGGCACTGTATAAGGGGCACTACTGGGGCACTGCATAAGGGGCACTGCTACTGAGGACATTGCATAAGGGGCACTACTACAGTGGGCATTGCAAGAGGAGAACTACTACTGGGGGCATTAAGGTGCATATGGAATGGAATGGAATGTTCCCATAGTGAAGAGAAACAGTGGTGCGTCATGTTGACACACGCCCATTTTCCAGTGGCAATGCCTCTTGTGTCATGGGACCATTCCCACTTTTTCAGCGCGCGCCTTCGGCAAGCACATACTTTGGGGTAGGGACTCCGTTTTTTAACTTGCTGTGATGGTCGCTGTGGAGAATTCCCCCTTTGATGGGGTGAAAGTTGAGGTCCCAGGCTGAGGGAGGAATTGGAGGTGTGGGGCATGAATATAAGATCTCCTCATCCACGCATGTCAGATGTTGACGAGACCAGTCCAAAGGTGCAGAGTCTAACCAGCTGGGAGGTGTTCTCCAGTGACCCCACCAATCGGGATATGGGTTTAAGCTGCACCCAACTGGCAGGTTGCAGTCCTTTGAACTGGTGTCCGATACCGTGGGAATAGAGACAAATAAACAATGGCCCAGGGAATATACTTCAAGGAGAAGTACTAGTTCAGGAGACTGATACTTGTACTGGAATGCTGGAAGCACTGTTATGACAAGGAAAAGGCTTTTGTAACTAGTTCTCCGGAAAGGGTCCTAGACGCAAACTAGCGTTGAGACAGGCACTTGAAACTTGTACACCGGAAAGGGGTCCATTACCCAAAACTGCATCGAGAGGTGGTACTGTAATGCACACAGGTGAGATGTCAGACGCAGTGTTGCACAGAAGGTTGGTATGTGTTTTGCACACAAGCTAGATGTTGGGAGCACTGTTGCAGAGGTTGATGGTACTTGTTTGCACACAGGCTAGATGTTGGACGCACTGTTACAGAGAGATTCGGTTCTTGGATCACCAGTAATCACGGAGGAACCTGGAACGAGGTAACAACAAGAATACACTCAGTAGCGACAACGTTGCACAGGCAACTTCCTGCTGTCCAGAGGCCGGCTTTATACCCTGCAGTAGCAGATCATTGGTAGACAGCGTCAGCTGACCACCACCATGCTACCATTGGGTACAGGGTAGTCAGGTGATGCAAACTGTCATGGCTGCGTCCATGACGGTGACCGCAGTAACCAAGGCACAGCACAGCTCAAGGCAGTCTACATGGCTCTAAGATTAATACTCAGCGCGTCACCCTCCGCCACACCAGGCGTCTGACGACACAAGTGACCAGGGGAAGCCGGCGCTGGGGTGAGTAACGGCCAATCCTAGGCTGCAACCTGACACTTGCCCTGGGCTCCAAATACCCTAGTTATGTCACTGACAGTAGGTATTCCCAACCTCGAGTAGGAATATTTCAAGGAGCTAGATCTATTGCACAATCCCAAAGTCAGTTAGGGCATAGCTCTAGTCACCCCACTTGCGCCATCTAATCTGACGTAACTCACCTGTTCTTGCCTACCAGCATATTTAGAAACTGCGGCGGCAGGGGCGGAACTAGACGCAGTGCAGCTTGTGCATTGCAATGGGGCCCATCACAGTGAAGGGGCCCGCAACCAGCGGCATTATAATGAGCTAGACTGACTCATTATACACTGCCTGCCCCTGTGCCATGGGCCATAAAAAAAATTAATTGGTATATGGGGTTGGAGGAGAGGAGAGCAGTGGAGTGGGACGGGGGGGAGGGGCATAAGTTCAAATGAAGGGAGATGAGATGAGGGAGGAGTGACGGACGCAGCTGCAGTGAGGAACCTTACCATCAGAGTCAGTGAGGACAAGTCAGGCAGCTACAAGCAAGGTATGTTTTAAAAATAAAAAATGTATCTCTCTCTCTCTCTCTCTCTCTCTCTTCCTCCCTCTCCCTTTCTCTCCCTCCTTCCCTCCCCATCTCTCTCTTTCTCTGCATCCCCCTCTCTCACTTTTTTTTCACAAAGCTGACTGTTGCTTTTTCTCTACCTCCCTGACATACTTACTTTTCTATCCTCTAACCAAATTTTTCCACTAGTATTGTCTTTCCTCAGCTCTCATGTTAAACCACCTTGTTCCCACTGTGAGTCCCAGTCTCCCAAAATGCTGGGCGTGACGACATCACGCAGCATAATGTCATTGTGCATGGCATTCTGGGAGCAGCCGCAGGAGAGAGAGGACTGAAGAGTATCAGCAACAGCAAGGATGAGGGACCCGCTTGCCTTCACAAGGTATGAATTAGGGAAACACTGCCCCCCTGGCAAACGGCGTGGATTTTTTTATTTTTAAGACCATGGCCATGCCCCTGATCATGCCACGCCCCTGATCATGCCACGCCCCTGATCATGCCACGCCCCTTAAACTTTCTCCCTGAACTCCGCAACAGCTAAAAACGGCCCTGTTTGTGACATCAGGTTTACTTTACTATAGGACATTAGATTTACTTCATTTTAGGCTCATCAGTAATGAGCAGCCATCATTGCTTAGCAACCAGGATGCTAGTTATGGATTGCAGCAAGCACATGAACGCACTACTGATGCCAGTTGCATACTCATGTGCAGGATCCCAGTGATTGTTGGTCTGAAGTTAAATTGATGATGGAACAGGAACTTGTTTGGCTCTTTCGTTGGCCATGCGATGACTTCTAACACTTTACATTGACTGCATTTAAGAATCTGGAAACCAATAGCGCTATTTTGTTATGTGCTGCACTAATCTTCCTATGGACATTAGTATAATCTAGCAAATTTATTGAACAGTGGCAGAATTAGTCATCAGTCGGAACCAATTGAAAGACAAGAAGAAATTATTAGAAACACAGATTATCATTTAACAATGTACACATTTATGTAAAAATAGGTCCTATGACCATATAACTACCCAAATAGTCCTTTCTAAAAAAATGTACCACTCTTGGAAGGAATAAAAATCTATACGGCTATTATATTGAAGGTAGAATATTCAGCCAGTATTAAAAAGTATACATATCTTCTGTTTGGACTTTATATTGTGAAGATATGTATATATATATAAAAATCCCAGTCCTTATAACAATTATGATCACCTCTCCACCTTTGGCTACTTTGTAGTGGAGATTTTGAGGGGCTTCAGATTGTATTTTCAGCTCGATCCTGTTCGTCAGCAGGAGAGCTGTTTTGTTTGCGCTACGCACCACTCCCGTCCTTTGCCAGGATAAATGTTGCTACTATATCTCTCGAGCTGTGGGCTACTCACATTACTCTACTAGAATGGAAAACGGCTGGTGAGTATTAGCGTGGTGTTGCTAGAAATGTAGCGATTGAGAAGGCACTTTCTCTTCTTACCAGGAAGCCGACAATGGGTATGAGATGACACAATGATGCTGAAAGTTCAGCGCCGGGATTGGCTCAGCCTTCGCTGCTCAAACACAAGTCAGCTGTTAGATAAATGCTGTATTTATACCAAGATATTCAAAATCCAAGGACCATCAAATGGGCACCAAAAAGACATGTTTCTCTAACGCGTTTCTTACAACTGGAGGCTTTTTCAAAGAGACCAAAGCCATGTCAGAGTATATCCGTGAGAATCTGGAGAAAGGTTTCATTCAACCTTCCACTTCTCCTGCTGGAGCAGGTTTCTTTTTAGTTGCTAAGAAGGATGGTGGGCAATGACCGTGTATAGACTATAGAGGCCTTAATGATATTACAGTTAAGAACAGATATCCACTCCCATTGATTACAGAATTATTTGATAGAGTCAAGGGATCTACCACATTCTCCAAGTTAGACCTACACGGGGCTTATAATCTGATTCGTATCCACGCCGGAGATGAGTAGCACACCGCATTCAATACAAGGGATGGACATTTTGAATATCTTGTCATGCCCTTTGGGTTGTGCAATGCACCTCCTGTTTTTCAAGGTTTTGTCAATGAGATCTTTAGATATCTGTTATACATCTGCGTTGTTGTCTATCTAGACGACATTCTGATTTTTTCTTCATCCCCAGAGGACCACCACAAACATGTAAAAGAAGTCCTGTCTCGTCTGAGGGAGAACCAGCTCTACTGTAAATTGGAAAAATGTGTCTTCAGCTTTTAAAGTGTACCATTTCTTGGATATATCATCTCCGGTTCCAGCCTGGAAAGGGATCCTAAAAAAGCTCAAGCGATTCTGGACTGGTCTCGACCTCAGACATTGAAGGCTGTTCAGGGACTGCTCGGATTCGCCAATTATTATAGATGTTTCATTAAGGGATTTTCATCTTTAGTGGCTCCCTGCTCTGTGGCCTCCTGAGGCAGAAACCGCTTTCCAACTTCTGAAACAGGCTTTCATAACAGCTCCAGTTTTAAAACATCCTGACTTGGATAGACGCTTCCTATAAGAAGTGGACGCATCTGCAGAGGCAGTGGGAGCTGTCCTCTCTCAATGATTTGAGGATAATTGAATCCATCCATGCAGGTTCTTTTCTAAGAAGTTCTCTCCAGCCGAGAGCGTTTCCACCTTTGGCTAATTTGTAGCGGAGATTTTGAGGGGCTTCAGAGTGTATTAGGTGTGTATTAGGTGTGTTTTGCATTTAAGAATCTGACTTAATGATTATTTCTGTGCGAAGCTCAAAGCTGCTACATCAGAACTGTCCTTACAAGTGAAAACACTTGTTATACATTATAACTTTGCAAAGCAAATCTGGTACACTACTTTTTCTTTTTAATAAACATGTGAGTATCTTCATTTTCTATACCTGTTTAATTGTTCACCCAAAAGATTGCTGGCTTACTTCAGTCGCTGTCGCTGATTATTGTATGAACACCTTAAACCAGTGGTCGGCAACCTTATTACTTAATTGAGGTGTGAGCTACTTTAGAAAAATTAAACCTTCTGAAGAGCTACTAAAATTGTAGAAAAAAATAATCTGGCTAATAACCAAATGATTGAAGGGTATTTAATGAAAATTATAAAAAATGTTTCATAAAATACAGTACAACAATGCATTTAATTATTACCGTGATATTGTTGTAGTTTGTAAATAAAATTTAAGCACAGGCATATTTACCATTACTGGCTCCAAGGAGGTACGTGCAGTAGAGGAGCAAAAGATATAGGCTGGGCTGCTGTGTGATTTTCTGGCAGGGCTGGGCGGAAGTCACTTGCTCCGCCGTAGCGTAGATGCTGTGGGCGGAACCATGGGGAAGCACGTCAGGTGATTTCTGTAGAGGCTGCGGAAATCACCTGACGTGCTTCCCCATGACTCCGCCCATGGCGTCAACACCATGGGGTAGCACACGTCAGAGGTCACTTCCTCCTAGTTGACTCGGCAGTACTGCAGCTAGGTGAGCTACCAAAATTAAGACCTCGAGCTACAGGTTGGAGACCACTGCTTTAAACAGTGCAACTTTTTACTACAGAATCTGTAATGTGTAAGTGTATAATTAGGTTATAATTACAAACTCTGTACTTCAGTCCACTTGTAACTATACTGTATTAATAGATGTTTGATGAGCTCTTCAAAAATTTACCCCTCAAAAAATGTAAGCTTTGAACTGGAATCGAACAACATCAGTCCCGAATAGGATTCTCCTTAAGTACTGTATTTACTGCTGTGCTTCTTTGAGTACTGTCACTGCAGTAGAATAAGTGATACAGTATATCCCCCTAATATATGACATATACCATTACCTCTGTCTGTACCTGACATCCTGGTACTATGTAATCTGTACCACATTTGAGTATCACATTCTGTTTGCGGATGAAAGGGTTACAAGTACCAGGCAATTGTTTATTTCCTGCACCAAAACCAATGTTTTTAAACATTTTCATGGATTACGCAAAGTGCAACTTCTCATTCTCACTGCTTAACTTCACGGAATGAGAATTAAATAGTTCTACTGAATCACACAGCATATAGTTCTTCTGGATATTATGTCATTTTAGATAATTTAGTTAATCTGGACCTTTCACTGCAGAATACAAGGTGTAACCTATTGTGCTTGTGGCATTAGATAAAGAAAGCTCACATGTGGCACTGTGAACGTCCATTCTGTAACTCATGGATGGCTTTTAAAAATTTAACCTTATTGCAAACCCCCCTCCGCCCCTCCCAGAAAAAAATTGTGGGTTTGGCTGCTGTTACGGTAGCAACAACTGGGTTAAAAATATTTAATGTTACTTATACTATATGGTTATATAGTGCTGCCACTATAGCAATAAAGAGGGTGCCAGAAAAAGTGGTGTAATGATCCCCAGACTAAGGGTGGGAAATTCTCTAACACAGTGCTATTTTTTATTAGTTGGCAGAAAACTCTGCGATGCAACTTGGGGCATACAAAACATTAAAGCAATGATCTCCTCAACAAAGATTCAAAATTATATTACACTATGCTGTTTTCATATTAATTGGCAGAAACCACCACTATGACAAGTTAGGGCTCACATAAAAAACTGGACTACTGATCCCTCGACCAAGAGTAGCACTGGTACTGTAATGTTTTCTTTTTTGTACCAATTTGCAGATTTACGTTTATAGTAATAACCTCAGCAAATTCTATATATACTTGTGTATATACTGTATATATATATATATATATATATATATATATATATGTAATATAAATCACAGGGGCTCTGCACTCACCATAATAAGTAACAATAGTAATAAACAGTGGGGTTTTGGTTGCATTTAGGATTTTAGTCCCGGTCAAGGGAGCCCACTTTACTGCAAGTCCCTACTCTATTGCTCAAAATTATTACATGGAATAGCTATCACGTTAGTGTTAAACTCAAGGTATGCTATCTGGTTTAAAGCTCACAGCAAGTTTGCTTTTAAAGGTGAGACAGTCACCAAGTGCTTCTACCACAATAATATATATATATATATATATATATATATATATATATATATATATATATTGTGGTAGAAGCACTGGTAAAGTGGCCAATGGCAGGTCCTAGGTTTTTGGCCTATGTGTTCTAAAAAATCCCAGGAGAAGTCTGTTTTGTAAACAGACCAGAGTAACGGCTTTTGGAAAAGCCGGTTTGGGTCCTGGGGGTGTGGATGGGAGGAGAGGGAGGGCTCCATCCACAGGCCACTCCAGGTTTTGGGCCTTTCAGCCTGGTAGCAGGCTCATTAGGGCTTACAGCTGGAACTGGCTGATATAAGCTGTGTTCAGTTGTAGCTGAGTGTCTCACACCTAGGGAAGTAGGCATGCAGGCTAGCATGTCCAGAGACACTGTTATGACAACCCTGTAAGTACTGTGCACGTGCTGTTGTTGACGGTGTGGGCAGTAGGCCCTACCGTCCTGGTAGTGAGGGTACCTACTGTTTAGTTATTACCCAGACGGGCAAGGATTTTGGTTTATGATTTGTTATATTCATTTGGCACAATAAAGACTGGCGCCAGCCAGTTTGTACGAGAACCCCAGACTTGTGTCCTGTTTCTACGGCTGCTGTGTGTGTAAAGAGGGAGTTCATCTACCCCAGGAGAGGGACCACAAAAGACCTACTATGATTTATGCCTGGAAGATGCCAAGGACTATGCAAAGTTGAAATGGGAGATCCTAACCCGCTTGGGAGTGACCTCATTTGTTTGGGCCCAACAAGTCCACCGCTGTGAGTTCAAATAAAAAACCTCCATGCTCACAGATGCATGACCTCGTCCATCTAACCACAAAATGGCTGCAGCCTGAGACACTGACAGAACCACAGATTGTGGAAAGAGTTGTGATGGACCGGTATCTGTGATCGCTACCTGCATCTCTGCGCAAGTGGGTGAGCCATGCAGACCCTAAGTCCGCAGACCAGCTAGTCGAACCGGTGGAGAGGTATGTGGCAGCTGAGGAGCTGTTGAGTCTGCCCCACTGGGCCCCGATGGCGCAATGGTGAACTCCCATCGGCACTGGTAAGACTGTTCCAGGGGAGAAGGGTGCTGGGCAATGGAATGTACCTAAGACTGAGGGTGAGGAACCTGGATACAGGCCAGCCAGGCCAGGAAGGTTCCTTCCTCATAAAAGACTAGATTATAATGTGATTCAGTGTTTCCGATGTGGTGGCATCAGCCATATTGCAGCTAATTGTCCACTTACCTCTGAACCTATGCAATGTGATACTGCTCATGTATACTGCAGGGGGTCTTTCTTTGCACAGCCTGAGACTGATAAGCACATGTGTGTACTTACTGTAGAAGGCAACCGTGTAGAGGCTCTGTTAGATTCTGGTAGCGTGGTGACAGTTGTGAAAGCGGAGCTGGTGAACCCCTTGAAGCGTAAGGGGAAAACTGTTGGTGGGACCTGCATACATGGGGACACTCGCTATTATATTACTGCAGAAGTGAACATCGAGACATCATGTGGTTCCGCGATAGTCTCTGTGGGTTTGGTACATGGCTTAATGTATGATGCAATATTGGGGAGAGACTTTGCTCACTTCTGGAAGTTGTGGGAAAGCCAATTTTGCACAGAGGTAAATTGCCCTGACTCATTTGAGAGGGTTACTGGCATAGTAGCAGAGTCAGAGATGTTCCCTTTTTCTAGTAAGATTGGTGAACTAGAGAATGTGGAGCGTGATGGTGGCTCTCCAAGTGATGTGCCTCCCACTGAGGTGGGCAGTGTTGTTGAGCCAATTGATCGTCTGCCTGATTTAGAGGTCGAAAGAGAAGTCTTTGCCGTGGAGCAGTTAAATGACCTTACTCTGGTAAAAGCCAGGGAGAATGTCAAGGTGATCAATGGTAAACCCATAGACCCCGATAGTCCTTTGTCATATCCTCACATGGCAGTATGCCAGGATTTATTGTATCAGGTGACCAAGAAGGGGGAAGATATTGTGGAACAATTAATAGTTCCCAAAGCATACAGAAGAACAGTGTTAGACCTGGCCCATGGTCATATAACGGCAGGCCACCTAGGGGTAGAGAAGACCACTGAGCAAATTGTGCAGAGGTTTTTTTGGCCCGGGGTCCATAAAGAGGTATCTGACTATTGTGCATCCTGAACTCACAGAAAACACCTCAGCGCTAATGAGCCAGTAATTCAAATATCAGTGCAGCAGTATTAAAGAGGTGAGTGCCAACCTCACAAGCATAAACAATAGAAGAAAAAAAATGCTCTCTGATATTTATGTTGAGACATGGGAATAACACATCAATATATTAAAAAAGTTTAATACTTTAAAATAGTAACAAAAAACAAAAACACACATAAAAACACAATATAATGGATGTGAAATGAATAATCAGCACTGCTAAATTAGCTCATAAGAAATATAACAGGCAGGTAATTAGCAAGCATGCAGATTTAGGGAGTTGATCAGGCTCCAAAATCTAAAAACACACTCTCCTGCATTATTGGCTAAGTCATATACCTGTATAAATATGAACTATATAATGCTGTAGCAGATTAGATTTATAAAGGCAATGATACAGCCTATAGCTACTGATTAGCTATCCCCAACAGTGTACTGATATTAATGGAACCCATTGAAAAATGTTTTCTTTAGTTTAGTATCAAAGTCACAGATGGTATGGCCGATCTCAGATATAAAAGTGAGGCTGACCGTGTGATCCAAAAGCACGCCTGTATATAGCAAGTGGAAAAGTACCCTATTGTGCATTGACCAGTCACGCAGAGTTCTGCTGGGTACTTAGATAATTAAAGCTGCCAATGAATACCTGTAAATAAGAACCATGCCGTCCCTTTACACAAAGGAGATTGGAACTGGAGTTAATCGGTATAGTTCAGTGGGAGATGCTGACCATAAGTGTCCAACACGTCTGTAACACGCTTGTTCTCTCGTGGTTGGAGTCAGTGCCCGTCTTTCTGCTGACAGCCGCCGGGACCTCCGTCAGCAGTCACGTGACTCAGATCCGCATCTGGAGTGAACACTGGAGGATGCTGTGGGCAGGACAATACGTCTCAGTCTCAAACACTATCCAGCATGGGGCGCCAGAGGATAATGCACCTGGGAGACCCACGTAATTGGGCAGTGGTCTAACGATGAATCCAAATCTCACAGGATGTATTTCAGGCTGGTTGTCAATATAGCAGCATCTGGTTCCAAATGGGGAATAGCTTCAGTGGCTTGTGTGGAGAGCAGCAACGCGTTTCGGCTACTACTGTAGCCTTTTTCAAGCTGTAATGCTCCCCTTCATAGTTGAATGATATATATAGTATATTAGGATGGAAACCATTGGGTAATTAGATAATTTAATTATTTCGCTCATTATCCAACTCTCCTTAACCCTTAGAGATCGGTTCCAACAAGAATGTATCTGTATCATTTACCAATATGATCTTATTATTTCTTGTACTATGGAAAGAAAATATCTTAAACACAATACATTCAATAAAAATATAGAAGAATATAAAAAATATATATATACAAATTAAAAATAAATCAGTTAATGAAATCAATTAATAATAAGCATATGAATAATGGACATAATATACATATATAAAAATGCATGTATATAGCACTTATGTGTGCATATATAAGCACACGTACTACGGCCCACATATGTCAACATATGTGAATATATGTTTAGCTGCCTACCCTAATGTCCCAACAATAAACATGACAGAGTAATATAGACCATCGGAGGATATATACTATAATTAAAACACTACTACTAGTGATTAATTAAAACATCGCCTGTGCAATGTACGCTATTTTGTGATATCTAGAGTAGTCCACTAGAATTGATGGAAAAAAGAGAGAAACACAAGGAGAACTATCCTATTTACATGTACATGGACCATCGATGATTTCCAATTACCAACCGATAGCCTTCTAAATAACAACATAGCTCTAACATATTAAAAATATTGAGTCAAATATCAATGTCAATCCTGATAGAGTAGATTAATCAGTAAAAACACCTTATAATAATATGGCTCGAATTATGAGCATAGGACCATCTCTAATAGATCCAAACAATATATCAGGGAAACACTCTGATGAAAAACTATATCTGGCCATATGCTAATAGCCTAGATAAACTCGGGCATAAGAGTAAACTAACAAGGTGCAAAAGATAGTATATGACCCGCTACAAACTAAGGATAAAGGAGAGAGCGAACCATAATGATACATGCCCTGAATGCCCTGAATGTCAGTATCATGCTCCAAGGCCACATTTCACCTGGTTCCGTTACCCATTATTGAGGTTTCGTTTGAAAGAATAGCTATTGATTTGGTTGGGCCATCAATGAAATCTGCCCGAGGCCATCAATATTACGCTACCAGGTGCCCGGAAGCGATACCATTACGCAATACATCAACCAAGACCATTGCTAGAGAATTAGTCCATGTCTTTAGCAGGTTGGGTATACCTAAGGAGATCCTGACTGACCAAGGTACCCCATTTATGTCAAAAATCATGAAGTAGTTATGCCGCCTGTTTAAAATTGACCAGTTGAGAACCTCTGTGTACCATCCCCAGACCGATGGGTTAGTGGAGAGGTTTAATAAAACTTTAAAACAGATGCTAAAGAAAGTAGTGGACAAAGATGGTAGAGATTGGAATTACTTGTTACCTTATTTGCTGTTGGCCATAAGAGAGGTTCCCCAATCCTCCACAGGGATTTTCCCCTTTTGATTTATTGTATGGGAGACATCCAAGGGGATTACTTGACATTTCCAAAGAGACATGGGAGGGGCAGTCCAGTCCGTATAAAACAGTTATTGAGCATGTTTCTCAAATGCAAGAAAGAATTGCTGCTGTGGTGCCGATAGTGAGAGAGCACATGGAACAGGCCCAACAGGCACAGCAGAGGGTATACAACTGCATGCTCGCTTACGCAACTTTGCTCCTGGGGACAGAGTGTTGGTGTTGGTTCCCACAGTAGAAAGTAAACTTTTGGCTAAATGGCAAGGACCCTTTGAAATCTTAGAAAAAGTGGGGCAGGTCAATTCTAAAGTTTACCAGCTGGGGAAAAGAAATCCAGAACAGATATACCATGTAAATCTTATAAAACCCTGGAAGGATAGAGCAGCACTGTCAGCCGTCCGAGCCCCTCCAGTAAACCCTGGGTCCATGGGACCTGAAGTGACAGTGGCAAAAACCCTGTCAGCCAGTCAACAGCAGGAAGTTAAGGAATTTCTTATCAGAAATAGGGTGCTGTTTTCTGACCTACCAGGGAAAACCATGGTCATCAAACATGACAATCACTGACCCAGGGGTTAAGGTTAACCTAAAGCCCTATAGGTTACCAGAAGCCCAAAGAGAATCAGTGTCAAAGGAAATAAAAAAAATGTTAGAGTTGAGTGTAATTGAAGAATCGCATAGTGAGTGGTCAAGTCCCATTGTGCTCATTCCAAAACCCGACGGGAGTGTGCGATTCTGCAATGACTTCCGGAAATTGAACAGTATGTCAAAGTTTGATCCCTACCCTATGCCTAGGGTGGACGAACTAACTGAAAGGCTGGGGACAGCCAGATATTTAACTACACTTAACTTAACCAAGGGGTATTGGCAAGTGCCGTTAACTGAGAATGCCAAAGAAAAGACAGCTTTTTCTGCACCACAGGGGTTGTTTCAATACAAGATGTTACCCTTTGGGCTACATGGGGCACCTGCTACCTTTCAAAGAATGATGGATAGGATTCTAAGGCCCCATAGACAGTATGCTGCTGCTTATCTGGATGATGTGGTCATTCATAGTCCTGATTGGCAGTCTCATTTGCCCAGATTACAAGCAGTGTTGGACTCTATCTATCTCTATCCTGGATTGACAGAGGTTTGATAAAGCCACAGCTTAATAAAATTGAGGCAATACAAAACTGGCCAAGACCCCTGAATAAGAAGCAGATGAGAGCCTTCTTAGGGATTACTGGGTATTATAGGAGGTTTATACCCAATTTTGCCACCATTGCAGTCCCACTGACTGACCTTACCAAAGGCAAACAGAAAGTCATGGTGGAGTGGGGTCCTGAAGCAGAGAAGGCTTTCCAGGAGTTAAAAATAGCATTATGTACCCAACCAGTTCTGATGACCCCTGATTTTGACAGAGAGTTTTGTTGTACAAACCGATGCGTCAGATGTAGGCATTGGAGCAGTCCTGTCCCAAAGCAAAGAGAGTGAAGAACACCCGATTTTCTTCTTAAGCCGGAAATTAAATGTACATGAAATAAACTATGCTACGGTCGAGAAAGAAGCATTAGCCATAAAGTGGGTGTTAGAGACTCTCAGGTACTACTTGGTGGGAAGGAAGTTCAGATTGATCACTGACCATGCCCCTCTGAAGTGGATGTCAGAAAACAAGGACAGTAATGCGAGAATAACGAGAATGTTCTTGGCATTACAAACCTTTAAATTTACGGTAGAACACAGGCCAGGAAGCCAGCTGGTCAATGCAGATGCTTTGTCACATGTCCATTGTTTGGGGGCTGCAGTTATTCCTCCCCACATATCAAAACAAAGGGGGGTGGGTATGTGATATAAGCACTGGTAAAGTGGTCAGTGGCAGGTATGTTTATCCTAGGTTTTTGGCCTATGTGTTCTAACAGACCAGAGTATCGGCTTTTGGAAAAGCCAGTTTGGGTCTTGGGGGTGTGGATGGGAGGAGAGGGAGGGCTCCATCCACAGGCCACTCCAGGTTTTGGGCCTTTCAGGGTACCTACTGTTTAGTTATTGCCCAGATGGGCTAGGATTGTGGTGTATGATTTGTTATATTCATTTGGCGGAATAAAGACTGGCGCCGACCAGTTTGTACGAGAACCCCAGACTTGTGTCCTGTTTCTACGGCTGCTGTGTGTGTAAAGAGGGAGTCCATCTACCCCAGGAGAGGGACCCCTATCCCGACTATGTCACGATAGATATATATATATATATATATACATATATACATATATATACTGAAGTGCCAAAAGTCATGGGACAGATGCCTAGTATCGTATATGACCCCCCTATAGCCCGGCAAAGTGCAGCAACTTGACGTGACATCGATTCCACAAGTGAACGGAAGACCTCTGGAGAGATGTTAACCCATGCCATTTGGAAAGAACAAAATACCCAATGCAGCCAGGTGCGTCAGGTTGGGTACCCAGTGGACCCCATGGACCTCGAAGAATGGTAATTCTACCATAACTCTTATTTTATTCTTCAGGATCCATAGTGATCCACAGGGATACCAAGCAGTTCTCCTAAGGTGATGCTCCTGAGCAGAAATGAGAACTCTTTGCTCAAAGGAAGCATCCTGAGAGGCAAAAGTATCAAAGGCGTAGAACCTAAGAAAAGTATGGACAGAAGACCACATGGCTGCCTTGCACAATTTTTCAGCAGAGGCACCATGACTAAATTCCCACAATGGCCCTTCAGACTGAGTAGAGTGTGCTGTCACTGTGTTTGGAACAGGGAGATCAGCCTGTGTGTACACCTGAGAGATAGTCATATGTAACCATCGAGCCAGGGTCTGCTTGTTAGCTGGCCATCCTGGTTTGTGAAAACCATATAATACAAAAAGACCATCTGATTTTCTAACAGAGTTTGTACGCTCCACACAGAGCCGTAACTAGACTTTTTGGTGCCCTGTGCCAGAGAGAGCATTGGCGCACCCCCCCCCCCATTTTTTAAAATATGGACATAAGATAGTTCATCTGAAAAAGGGCCCTGGCATCATGGGGAAGGACCAGGGAAGATATAGGGGAGGCCAGGAGATGCTGGGGATAAAAGAAGAGGAAGCTACAAGCAGAGCTGGCCCTAGGCATAGGCATTCTAAGCAAATGCCTAGGGTGACTGGAATGCCCTGGGGGCTCTGCCGCTGCCCCCCCCCTCAGCAACGCTGTCCCCCCCAGGGCTGGATTAAGGGAAGAGCGCTGGTTGGATCTCTATCACTCAACCGATCTGCAGCGCTGCACACACGCACCAACGCTGACAGCTGTGACAGCCATCCCAGCCGTCGGTGCCGCAGGGAAGTGCTGGGCAGCTGAGCAACGGCTCAGCTGTCCAATAGCTTGTGAAGCTACAACCTGCTACTCAGTGACTGGCTGGTGCGCAGGCTGCAGGGAAGGAGGAGGCGGGAGGGAGGAAGGACACAGCCGCAGCCCGACCCCTAAACATGGAGGAAGGTGCAGGCTATCAGGTAAAAAACAGGCAGTAGAGTTGTGTTTTTATATTAATTAAATTTAAATCAGAAGGCACTGGGTCCTATGTGTTTATGTGTGTGTATATATATATATGTGTGTGTGTGTGTGTATGTGTATATACATATATATATATATATATATGCATATGTGTGTGTGTGTATATATACTGTATATATATATATATATATATATATGTGTGTGTGTGTGTACGTATATACCGTCAGGTGCATAAATATTGGGACGTTGACAGAATTTTCATATTTTGGCCTCTATTCACCACCACAATGGCTTTGAAATGAAACAAACAAGGTGTGCTTTAACTGCAGACTTTCAGATTTAATTTGAGGGTAATTACATCCAAATCAGGTGAACGTTTTAGGAATTACAATGGTTTCTATATGTGCCTCCCACTTTTTAAGGGGCCAAAAGTAATGGGACAAACTAAACAATCCTAAATCAAACTTTCACTTTTTAATACTTTGTTGCAAATCCTTTGCAGGCAATTCCAGCCTGAAGTCTGGAACGCATAGACATCACCAGACGCTGGGTTTCATCCCTGGTGATGCTCTGCCAGGCCTTAGATTTAGAAAGTTAGATTTAGGAAAGTTAGATTTAGGATTGTTTAGTTTATCCCATTAATTTTGGCCCCTTAAAAAGTGGGAGGCACATATAGAAACCGTTGTAATTTCTACACCTTTCACCCGATTTGGATGTAATTACCCTCAAATTAAATCTGAAAGTCTGCA
Source organism: Taudactylus pleione (assembly GCA_031769625.1). Classification (NCBI taxonomy): domain Eukaryota; kingdom Metazoa; phylum Chordata; class Amphibia; order Anura; family Myobatrachidae; genus Taudactylus; species Taudactylus pleione. The sequence goes on from JAUIMM010000092.1 coordinate 38,810,311, forward strand.
GTTAAAGCACATCTTGTTTGTTTCATTTCAAAGCCATTGTGGTGGGGAATAGAGGCCAAAATCTGAAAATTTTGTCAATGTCCCAATATTTATGCACCTGACTGTATATATATATATATATATATATATATATATATATATAAAGTCTCCAGGTCCGGCACTCCAGATAATAAACCAAATCCTGCAGGGGTGCCCTCACATAGGGATAAATAGAAGCATGAAGGTGCAGCACTCCCCTCTCAATAAATCAACCAGAGACCAAAGGATCAATATATATATATATGTGCGTGTGTATTTGTGTATATATATATATATATATATATGTATATATTTATAGGATGTATATGTATGTATATGTCTACAATATATACAGTCAGGTGCATAAATATTGGGACTGTCGAAGTTGAATAATTGAGTGAGACAAGTTCAGTTTAAAATGTAATCGCAGCGACGCCATCTTGCGAATGGCCGCAAGACTCCATTTTGGAAATGAGATCGCAAGACACCATTTTTTGTGGTCAGCATTAATTCAAGTTATAACCCAGGAGCTAAGAACAGATGGCAATGTTTTTGTTAACCTACCAAGGGCAACGGGAAAAACCAGCTTTCTAAGTAGAAATAAATAAGAAGAGACAATGGGTATCTTTACATACAAATTGGGAATCCCTGGATGCAGATAAAGTATAGTTGTGGCAATTGTAATATAATATCTACACAATTGGATTTGCCTGAATCCTAGACAAGATGGCTCCAAATCCCACAGTTTGAGGTGATAATACATTTGCACACAAGAGTCTGTAAGAACAAAAGAGGTTTTGTTTTCCTTTGAACACAGCAGGTGGGGGCCTGCTGACAGAGGGCATGTAGAATTACAACTCTCAGCCATCCACACTGCTGGATGTTCACTTCGTGTATGAGAGATTATGCACTTAAATCTCACCCATTAATAACTAGCGTCCTTATACCAAACCCCGAATACCTACACACTACATATTCGCACATAAGGTTCCATAAGCATCAAAATGTATGATTCAAGAACGTTCAGTTAGTTTAAATGCTAAGAAATAAAGATATTTGTTAACTAAGGAATTATACAAGATAAACATGTCATTCTTGGAGTTGTTCTGATGCATACTCTTTCCACAGTTTTCCGGTGCTATTGGTGAGGAGATCGCATTATGCATTCTCGAGTTATGGACCGCAGAACCTACAAGCAACCAAAATGTATATTTTAGATTCAACTGTTAGGATGCTAAAGGAGGCGTTACCAGAAAGACTCCGGCTGTTAGAGGCAGGGAAAGTCTATTTGAAACAAACCTGTTAAATGTGTCGTTACATATGCTTCTCCTCTGGGAACCAATGAGATCAGCAGGAAGTTCTCCCTTTGTACTGTTTCAGACTGGGGGGGAATAAATACACGTGTCCAAAGACTGGTTTGCCAGTTCATGCTGAATTTTGGGTGAACTGAGGATATCTAGTCAGAAGTCTATCTCTGGGTCCGGAGGCGCAGCGTATGTATAACCGTACTTGGTCTGTATTATTTCCTTTTTATGCCTAAATTATGTATGTATAGATTGCATGTAACTGACTGTACTTTTACCTGAATAATACTTGTGCGTTGGAATCACAGATTCCACTCCTGTCTTTATTTGCGGTTAAACTGCGTACGCAATTAGCGTTCTGTTTAGAGGTTTTAGGCAGGGTTTTGTCTTAGAGGTTCTAGGCAGGTGAATCTTAGAGGTTTATAGGAAGGAATGTATTAAAAGGTTTATTTACAAATTTAACAGTGGGGGCTCATCGGTTTATCACACTATCTGATACACGATAACACTCCGTCAGTCCTCTCTCAGCAAAAGGGTGGAAGCGCCTTTTGAAAGACGCATTAGTCTTTCATTACCACAGTGTTGCTGAGAGCGTACTGCCGGTTATTGTGTAGAGGAAGCGCTGATTAGAATCCAGGGACAAGAGATGAAAGAGTTTGTTTTCCTCTGTTGATAGAACCTTGTGTTTAGAGGGGTGCCACAGTATTGAGTATGCGGCTGAGATGCATTTTTGCGTACGCAGTTAAAAAGTCATTATACGCTTGTGTGGTAGTCGCATAATTGTGTATGCGGCCGGTCGCACAATAAGCGTATACGCACTTCCGGTTCTGCTGCCACGTGTTTGAACAAAGCCATTAAGGTTTACATTTTTTTCTATCTACCAATATCTGGGTTAAACATTTATTTTCTGCGCAGAGAAAAAGTGTGTAACAGTGTGTGTTGGACAGTTAAGGGTATCATATGATCCTTAAGGGCTAGGTGCAAGGGTTAGCCTAGCCGCTCGGTAAGCAGCTTACCGTTCAGTACACAGAGCAGGTGTATGGTTTGTTATTTTTGTTAGGGACCGGCTCTCAGTGTTACTGCAGTGTTCAATAAAATTTGAGCATTGTAGTTGAGCCGCACTAGGTGTGATTGTGAGCTGAGAGATAATAGGTGAGCGTGGCGCATCTAGAAATTTCGTCCGTAGGTGAGCGTGGCGCATCTAGAAATTTCGTCCGTAGGTGAGTGTGGCGCATCTAGAAATTTCGTCCGTAGGTGAGCGTGGCGCATCTAGAAATTTCGTCCGTAGGTGAGCGTGGCGCATCTAGAAATTTCGTCCGTAGGTAAGTGAAAGTATCTTGATTGTCTTTCACCAGTTTAAATTTTTATTGAAAAGCGTAGGAGTTGTCTCAGAATGGGAGCCACGCAAACAGTAGAAATGTTAGGCAATGATGTGCTGCTAATGGAGGAATATGATGAGAAAGAGTGTTAGACCGTTTCCCAGAATTGGTGGTTTTGATAAAAATGTGTTAGATAATGTCCAGGATCACATCAGTATGGTGTGATCCCGAGAGAAAAAGATTAAGTATTTTGAATGTTTAAAAAAATATGGCAGCATGAAGGGGATGCTTGGCTTAAAAATGTGCAAACGACGCAAACTAGCGTTGCGAACGCATTGCCAGAAAATACATCCACGACGCTGAGATGCAATACGGGCGAGCAGCAAATTGGCGCGCACGTGCGGCAAAGTAGCGTCGTGGAGAGTATTGCCAGCAGTTCACGCTCACCTCCCCCACCTTATGTGGATGGAGGTGCAAGTACGGTTACCAAAAATACCAACAAGCAACTTGTACCCTCTCTTAAGCAACCATAAAGAAAGTGTTCATGATATGGATGATGAGCCTATTGTAATGTCTGCCATTTCCCATGCTGTGCAAATGATAGATGCTGCATCACCACAATCACGGGTGGTGCCGCCATCTCCATCGGTAACAGCAAGGGAAGTGTTAACACACTCTGCACCCATAGAGGAAGTTGTTAATACCATACGTAGCAGCAGCAGATTAAACCCCCAGCCAGGTAACCAGGTCAGAGGTAGCAACGCTGCCGGTCTGAATCCCATTCGGACAATAACTGTTCCGAATGGAAATGCAGATGCAAACGGTGTAGTGCCCACGAGGGAAGTAGTAATGCATTGTCCATGGACAAGAGCAGAACTGAATTCCATCATAAATGATTTCCCCAATCCCAAAAAGGAACTAGCCAAATGTCAAAGATTTTAGAGAAATTTGGGTAGTTCTCATGAGCCCACTAATAAAGATTGGCGTGTAGTGTTTGGCGTGTAGTGTTAAGGGCCTGCCTGCCACACAATACCGACGTGAAAAAATTTATCACGGACTGTGTATTGAATGGAGACGTTCCCTTAATAGACCAAGTAAACCAAGGTAACATTTCCCGCATTGTGACTCAATTGGGTGTATATTTTCCAGTAGTAGTTAACTGGAACAAAATCTTCACAATTAAGCAAAAGGAGAGTGAAACTGCAGAAGACTATTGCGACCGGGCTCTGCAGGCTATCACCCAGTACACTGGGATAGAAGATATTAAAGATAGCACTCACCACAGGTGAATGATAGTCACGGTACTCATGGACGGTCTGAAAGACGATTTAAAGATTCGGGTTCAGACCTCGCAACCTGGCTGGAGGGGACTTACAATAGATAACCTCATAGAGTCTGCCATAGAACATGATAAAAACATCTCCAAAAAGAGAGAAACCCAGAGCGAAAAACTAATGGCTGTCAGTATACAAGCTCTGGAAGGAATGACAATAACATCACAGCCAACCGACACACCTGCACCCACACACACACCTGCACCTGAACAATTACACGTCCTCACCAATCCCACACCTCAGCAAACACATCCTTACCCCACATATCATACACAACCACAGGTCCCATACTCATATCCCCCGCAATATCCTTACCCTCCCTATCCTTACCCATACCCACCACCTTTCCCTCTTGCTCAAATCCCACAACAACCTTTTCATCCACCCCGTTCAAAATTATGTTTTAACTGTCACCAAGTGGGACACGTAAGTAAGTACTGCAAAGCGAAGAACACCACACAGGAACACGAGTTTCCCATGAGTTCATAGGTAACCCCAGTATCTTCTCCCAGGCCTTATATGACTGTTTATAATTTTTTCAACCTATCAATGGATCTGTTCTAATGTAAAATGTGGATGATTTATTGTTGTATTTTGGGTCATGTTTAAATGATATTAAACTGTTGTGCTTTATCTCCCACTCATAGGACACAAGGTTGCTAAGGATAGACGGCAGCCATGCCAGGCTGAGGTCGACTACTCGGAAAACTATCCAACCAGCGGCACAGGCATTATTTAGAGCAGTAGCTATTAATAACAAGATTTAATTGCAAGAACCTGTATGCAGATACTATATCCCTAGAATTATTAAAAGTGATAGGGGGACTTATTTTACAGGTGACGTTTTCAAGAACATGCGTAAGATGATGGGTAACAACACTAAGATTATCCCAGACTGTCTTTTCCTTTATTTGCCCCCCCTTTGAGATACTGTCCAAACAGGCAGCCTCATGTGAAAAATTGATAATGAGGTTACTGTGCAGGGTCTCACGAAGAAAAATGAGAATAACCAAAATTGGAAGTGTTATTAACTAACATGTCTAATGCAACCTGTCATGATGTCAAATCTGGAAGAATTTGTTATGATCCAAATTTTTTTTTAGCTCAGGTTGTTTGACTGATCGGTGAAAAGGTCCGTATCTGACGATACAGCATCCTCAAAGGGTGGCCAGGGAAGATACGTGGATCCATTCCGCTCACTATAGGGAGGTTAACCAACCGGTGGAGATACAAGGCAGAGACAAGGCCGATAACGTGGACCTGTCGATTGCGAGCTTGTGCCGGAAGGATTAAAATGGTGACGGTGAGATATCTGAGCTAAAGAAATGTATAGATCAGTGCTTCAAGCAATGGAGTGGTCTGCTGTGGTCATCCTAGTTCTTTTTTTTTTCCAGAGTTTTATTTTTTTTTTGTCATGATGATCTGTTTGGGGATGCTCGGTGTCTGTGATGGGGGACCAATAAAGGAGATGTGAGCTGATGGTGGAGCTGATGGAGTGGAGTCAGGAGGAGGAGTGCTATACCAAATCAGGGGAGTGCCGGTCCAATTTCAGTACAGTAAATTGTTGTGAAAATGTGAATAATAATAATAAGGAAGAACTGTATTTCAATCCTGAGTTATGACGTAGTGTATAACAATGTAGCCTGAGTTTGAGTGGTCGTGCATGGATATAACGTTTATGTTGTTTTAAGTCATCTTAGGTAATGCAGTCCCAACCCCTTCCAAGGCTCTCCTTATAGGATAGGTGCATCCCCACATCTTTCCCATGATCCCTTAAGGATCCGCGGTGTGTGTATAAGGGCAGTTTTATGTCCCTCCCGGAGACGCATTATCTGAATGGTTCAAATGACCATACTGTGTCATACCATAATAACATTGAACGGAATATTCTCATGCATGGCTAAACAGATTCAAATAGCAGATTGTGATAGCATGTTGTTTGCTATCAAAGGGTGGACTGTCGAAGTTGAATAATTGAGTGAGACAAGTTCAGTTTAAAATTTAATCGCAGCGACGCCATCTTGTGAATGGCCGCAAGACTCCATTTTGGAAATGAGATCGCAAGACACCATTTTTTGTGGTCAGCATTAATTCAAGTTATAACCCAGGAGCTAAGAACAGATGGCAATGTTTTTGTTAACCTACCAAGGGCAATGGGAAAAAACAGCTTTCTAAGTAGAAGTAAATAAGAAGAGACAATGGGTATCTTTACATACAAATTGGGAATCCCTGGATGCAGATAAAGTATAGTTGTGGCAATTGTAATATAATATCTACACAATTGGATTTGCCTGAATCCTAGACAAGATGGCTCCAAATCCCACAGTTTGAGGTGATAATACATTTGCACTTCACACAAGAGTCTGTGAGAACAAAAGAGGTTTTGTTTTCCTTTTAACACAGCAGGTGGGGGCCTGCTGACAGAGGGCATGTAGAATTACAACTCTCAGCCATCCACACTGCTGGATGTTCACTTTGTGTATGAGAGATTATGCACTTAAATCTCACCCATTAATAACTAGCGTCCTTATACCAAACCCCGAATACCTACACACTACATATTCGCAGATAAGGTTCCATAAGCATCAAAATGTATGATTCAAGTAGGTTCAGTTAGTTTAAATGCTAAGAAATAAAGATATTTGTTAACTAAGGAATTATACAAGATAAACATGTAATTCTTGGAGTTGTTCTGATGCATACTCTTTCCACAGTTTTCCGGTGCTATCGGTGAGGAGATCGCATTATGCATTCTCGAGTTATGGACCGCAGAACCTACAAGCAACCAAAATGTATATTTTAGATTCAACTGTTAGGATGCTAAAGGAGGCGTTACCAGAAAGACTCCGGCTGTTAGAGGCAGGGAAAGTCTATTTGAAACAAACCTGTTAAATGTGTCGTTGCATATGCTTCTCCTCTGGGAACCAATGAGATCAGCAGGAAGTTCTCCCTTTGTCCTGTTTCAGTCTGGGGGGGAATAAATACACGTGTCCAAAGACTGGTTTGCCAGTTCATGCTGAATTTTGGGTGAACTGAGGATATCTAGTCAGAAGTCTATCTCTGGGTCCGGAGGCGCAGCGTATGTATAACCGTACTTGGTCTGTATTATTTCCTTTTTACGCCTAAATTATGTATGTATAGATTGCATGTAACTGACTGTACTTTTACCTGAATAATACTTGTGCGTTGGAAACACAGAGTCCACTCCTGTCTTTATTTGCGGTTAAACTGCGTACGCAATTAGCGTTCTGTTTAGAGGTTTTAGGCAGGGTTTTGTCTTAGAGGTTCTAGGCAGGTGAATCTTAGAGGTTTATAGGAAGGAATGTATTAAAAGGTTTATTTACAAATTTAACAGGACATTGACAGAATTTTCATATTTTTAGGTATCTTAGAATTTTATGTAATATTATGTAACATTTATACTAATTGTTGTATATACATTTGTAAGTATATCAAGTGTATCCAATCTTAATTAGATTGTTTGGGGTACATCTACAAAAAGTATTGTTTTAAGATTTTATATATCGGGTAAAAAATTGGATCTAAGACAGCTTGTCAATGAAAAGCTAAATTAGTAACAGCTGAACCAATCATATATTTGATGCCGACTAAAAGATGTTGTAGAATTATGGTTACTATTGGATGCTGCCGAGTATAAAGAAAACACGTCAGGAACCACAAGCCAGCCCTCTGACGAAGTCCTGGTGATGAAACGCGTAGGCTAGTGGCTTGACGTAGACGTAAGGATTCTGGATGTGCTGTTAGCCGGAGCAACCTTGATTAACACTGTCACACTTGCGGTAGTTTAACCGCTTTATCTGGTACGAGTGCACTTTGCAATCAGTCTTTTTATGTTTGAATAAACTGTGTTTTATCTTTTAATGCACAATTGGTGCCCCCTTCATTTGTAGATTTATATGTACCTGACGGGAACAGGTTACGATTGGGGAAGACGCCAACCCTTATGGGTTTGATGCAGGTGGAACACTGACATTGATTTTCAACTGGAAATCTTTCCACCTTGTGGAACTGACTGAATTTTCATTACTTTCATTCATATTGAGGATCTAATTTATGATTAGCGCACCTACAGACTTTAACTTCCAGCATCTTTACCTGGGGGGTCGCCGCCTAGGGCTTCTGGCTCTTCACCTGGGGGGCGGCGACCTTTAAGCTCTTTTTCATGGGCGCCACCTCCTCAGGGCTTCCTATCAGAGTATTGACAAGCAGTAGGTGGTCGCCAGAATGCAGGATCCTCTAGGTCAACAAGCGAGCGCCAGCAGTAAATCATCATGTTTACAGACTGGCATGTGGAAAGTTACTAGTCTAACGGTATCTGTGTTATGGGGTTCACCTACTGCTGACTATATTCTGATTATCAATATGATAACTACATACCTCTGATTGTTGTACACTTACACTACCATTCAAAAGTTTGGGGTCACCCAGACAATTTAGTGTTTTTTACATGAAAACTGACTTTTATTTATCAAATGAGTTGCAAAATGAATAGAACATATAGTCAAGACCATGGCAAGGTTAGAAATAATGATTTTTATTTGAAATAATAATTTTGTCCTTCAAACTTTGCTTTCGTCAAAGAATGCTTCTTTTGTAGCAATTACAGCATTGCAGACCTTTGGCATTCTAGCTGTTGATTTGTTGAGGTAATCTGAAGAAATTTCACCCCACGCTTCCTGAAAGTTGGATTGGCTTGATGGGCACTTCTTGCGTACCATACGGTTAAGCTCCTCCCACAACAGCTCAATGGGGTTGAGATCTGGTGACTGCGCTGGCCACTGCATTACAGACAGAATACCAGCTGCCTGCTTCTTCCCTAAATAGTTATTGCATAATTTAGAGGTGTGCTTTGGGTCATTGTCCTGTTGGAGGAGGAAATTGGCTCCAATCAAGCGCTGTCCACAGGGTATGGCATGGCGTTGCAAAATGGAGTGATGGCCTTCCTTATTCAAAATCTTTTTTACCTTGTACCAATCTCCCACTTTACCAGCACCAAAGCAGCCCCAGACCATCACAATATCTCCACCATGCTTGACAGATGGCATCAGGCCCTCTTCCAGCATTTTTTCACTTGTTCTGCATCTCACAAATGTTCTTCTGTGTGATCCAAACTCCTCAAACTTTGATTCGTCTGTCCATATCACTTTTTTGCAATTTTCCTCTGTCCAATGTGTGTGTTCTTTTGCCCATATTAATCTTATCCTTTTATTGGCCAGTCTCAGATATGGCATTTTCTTTGCCACTCTGCCTAGAAGGCCAGCATCCCGGAGTCGCTTCTTCACTGTAGACATTGACACTGGCGTTTTTTGGGTACCATTTAATGAAACTGCCAGTTGAGGACTTGTGAGGCATCTATTTCTCAAACTATAAACTCTAATGTACTTGTCTTCTTGCACAGTTCTGCACCGGGGCCTCCCACTTCTCTTTCTACTCTGGTTAGAGCCTGTTTATGCTGTTCTCTGAAGGGAGTAGTACACACCGTTGTAGGACATGTTCAGGTTCTTGCCAATTTCTCGCATGGAATAGCCTTCATTTCTAAGAACAAGAATAGACTGTCGAGTTTCACATGAAAGTTCTCTTTTTCTGGCCATTTGGAGAGTATAATCGAACCCACAAATGTGATGCTCCAGATACTCAACTAGCTCCAAGGAAGGCCAGTTTTATAGCTTCTCTAACGCGCAAACCCGTTTTCAGCTGTGCTAACATAATTGCACAAGGATTTTCAAGGGTTTTCTAATCATCCATTAGTCTTCTAACGCGTTTACCAAACACAATGTACCATTAGAACACTGGAGTGGTGGTTGCTGGAAATGGGCCTCTATACACCTATGTAGATATTCCTTTAAAAACCAGACGTTTGCAGCTAGTACAGTCATTAACAATGTATAGAGTGTATTTCTGATTAATTTAAGGTTGTCTTAATTGAAAAAAAACTATGTTTTTCTTTCAAAAATAAGGAAATTTCTAAGTGACCCCAAACTTTTGAACATTATTGTACATTACAATAAAGTTAGTTGTACATAACATGATTCTTTCTTTTATTTCAAATCGGTTGTTCTCAGGGGAAAACACAGGATTTTTATATTTATATATATGTCTATACACATACATACATATATACATACACACACATACATATGTCACATATACCTTACACGCACACACATATATACACAAACATATGTCACATATACATTACAAACAAACTTACCTTGCAGCAGATCTGATCGGTACAGGACCTGGCACCATGTAATTAGGCCCATTCATGGCAAAATGCTGCTATCCAAGGGTCAATCGGGAGGGGCCAAATGACTCAATTCGAATTAAATTGGTCATATTGGCTCCTCCTCCGTAAATATTGACTTGCGTATCACAGCAATTTACCGTGAGGGGGCGGGGCTTAAGAACATGGTGCCTGCACTCCAGTCTGTCAGGGTTTTTTGAGGTACTCAGAAACCCCCCTGCGTGTGCTACTGGTTCTATATAATCTACTCTCATATAACAACTCCTCCTTTTATAACCAAAAAAGGCAGCAGTAGAAGAAAACTTTGTACAGTACCTGTTTGAAAATGTGATTACACAATTCATGATTTAACACGCATATCAAGAAAGGATTCAGGAGAATAATAAAAACATATTATAAACACATAAGTACAGAAAGTGTACCAGCTCACCTAGTATAGTAAAGATAAAGGATAGATAGATGCACGTGGCAATGATCAGACATTCAGTGCATGAAGTAGTGACTAAGGTTACCATTGGATACTACTTATTTCCCTGTATGTGTTTCCATGGTGACATGCTGCTCTCTGTGTGTTACAGTACATTTTTAATCTTTGTCCTTATATTTTCTTTGTGAACTTTCATAACCTAAGTTTAGTGCCATCAAGCAAAATATCTAACTCAACAACAGGGGTAAAATGCCAAAAGAAACATCTCAGTTGGGAATTAACATATAACAAAAGGTTTGATTTATAAGCTAAGTAAGTACACATGGAAATGAAAAAAGGGACATCCTTGCAGCAGACATCCTTACAAAGTTAATCCAATCTGGAGGACTTTAACATTCCTAGAATATGACACAATCAAGTCTCCTGTGACTAATTTACAGTGACTCTCAAAGTGAATTTTGTGTCACAGCAGGAGGCCACAGAAAAGATAATTGACTCAAACAGTTTATTAATTTCATACTTAAATAAATGGTCACATATATTAAAATGTTGAATACATGGCCAACTGAAAAACACACAGTAAGGGATCATTTAGCATTGGATGCATTTGTGCACCAAACTTATATCTCAAGATTAACAGTTGTATTTTGACTAAATGGACGTCAGACATACAAGTGTGCATTATAGTGTAAAGATGCTGTTTGACGCAGGAGCATATTAATGTCCGAAGGTGACCATGTGCAGCGGACCCCTCATCTGAGCAGCAGGACCCCCCAACTGGGCATTTTACCTTGCTCTGGCAAGCAGATCCCTCCTCCTCCCTCCGTGGTGCCATCTTCCCAGTGATATTTCGGGAATCAGAAGGTTCTTTGCATGTGCACAACTCTACAGAGCCCACATCTTTGTCTACACGCCCAAGACGCACTTGACTCAGGGAACACTACTGGCAAACACTGCATCATCACCCAGTTCCGCCCATTTAGCCGCAAATTAGATGTGACTGAGATGCATACAACTCGGAATTACTTGCACGTGTGTGCGTCCAGCTGCAAAATATGCGCAGTTGCTATAGATCACAAGATCCATATGCAACACAATCTGCGGATGTTATCTTTTTGGTCCTTCGTCCCATCCATCTTTTTTTAGGTGTTTTTTAATCAGAGCAGCACGTTTGGACTTTTAATGTGCGGTATAAACTTAAATATCCAGGAGACTGACAAAGTTCAGGGACCTATCTCTGACCCCAAAGAGAGTAGTGCAGTCACTCAAATCTGCTCACTTCCCAGGAGAAGTAGGCAGTCTTTGTCTCAATTACATGATTTGTTCACTGATAGTGGAGAATAGCTCTCCTGAGAATGGTGAATAGGTACAGTACGCATCTTGATTTGTGATCAAAACTAGCTAGGCACAGGGATAAAAAAAGAGCAAAAGTATCATAATGTTAGAAGTAAATACTGTAGTTAGAAACAAGCTTAGTTCTTTGTATAATGAAGCTATAAAATTCACAATGTTCCTGTTTTGTTAGTAAATACACATAAACAATTGATCTAATCCACATGGTGTCTGGAGCTCTGGATGAGTCTGACTCTAATTTTATGCTGCATATATGGCTGATGAAATAACTGTTTTTGTGTTTGGCTCACATCACAGTAACATCACCGGTTTGATAATGAGCCAACTACTGTAGCTTGCAAATTACCAAGTCAATGTGGAAGATAGAGACTTACTTGACACAAAGTTGATGTCGCTCCCCTAAAATCATCAAGAATCCAGCTCCTGTAGCATTATAAACTTTTATCATACATTGTAAAAAAAAATCTCTTAGACCAGAAAAAGAATACAGTGTGGCTATGACTCAGTATGATGACTGTAAACCCTTTGTACATCAAGCTTTCACATTTTATTTGACTACACACTCAGGTGACGTGGCTATGTAATACACAAACTATTCTAGTGCATTAGAAGTTGAACCAAAAATGTGTACCCAAAAGATCTAAGGGTCATTTCCAAATAATGAAAACGGCACACCTGCAGCATAAATGTGTTTTATGACACTCTGTGACTATGATTTTCTGGGTTTTTTTCTTTTAAAAGACAAGACATTTAAACAAGATTCAAGAGGTGGAACCTGCAATTGTAATGGCATGTTTCCTGTTTAACAGGTGGCCAGAGCCTCTCCCACCCCTCCACAGAAGATTTTTTTGTATTAAAGAAGTGAGTATTATTGAGCTGCCTGATATCTTCAAAAGCACAACTTATAGTCAATATTTATTTGCACACACATACCATGCACTATATAAATGTGTCGAACATAATACATCTAACAGGGGTACTGTGTACAGATCTGCAAAGAGGAGGAAAACAGCCTACTGCACAACAATGTTGTATGAAATGGAAATGTAAAATCATATTCACTATAGTAAAATAACATACATACAAAATATATGTATACACATTGCCCCAAAAAGTCATCCATAAGCCAATAACTACAAACCTCATATGCAGTTCTCATTGTGGTCATACGATAAGATATTTATATTGAGCGACTTGTGTAGCTGAAGAGAAGTATTTGCTAATGTGTAAACATATCACTTGTATGTTATCACATTATTGTGAGTATATTTGTACATTTTAACAATTATGGCTGATATGTAAATTTTGTTCCAGAATGGCCGGGGGATCAGAGATAGACAGACTCATTGAGTTTCAGCCGAGTCTGCAGCAGCATATGCTGGTGAGCCACTGTTTGTTGTGATGCAGAATCAGTGGTTCCAGCAGGTGGCTCTCTGTACCAGTACTCCCAGGGACAGGAGACCAGACAGGTGTCTCCAGTCCCAGCTCACTGTCCAGCAGCTGTAGCAGGTGCACCGTAGTTTTCTGCAGCGCAGGCAGAGGGTTATCAGGAGGGAGCCATCCTATCTTCTATTGCAGGTGTTAGCAGGGCTCCTAGTACAGAGCTGATCGCCGCTGCAGCAGCAGCAGGTGAGCCGCTGCAGTGGAAGATCAGTGGTCACACTCATTTCCCCCTGTGAACCACACAAGTGCTGCTGTTCATGCTATAGATGGAGGAGCACTTTCATGGTTTGGTGCCCGGAGGCAGGCGCCTACATCAGGGGCGTCTTAAGAGAGGAGGGGACAGGTGCACTCCCTATGCGGGGCCCCATCCTCTCTCCCCGCTGGCCAGCCACCGGAGCATTAGTAGACTCCGGGCACACTCTAGTGCCCGGAGTCTACTGCGCATGCGCAGAACACCAGAAAAATGGTTGCGGCTGCCATTTTCCGGCATTCTGCTCATGCGCAGTAGACTTTGGGCACTAGAGTGTGCCCGGAGTCTACTGCGCATGCGCAGAACACCGAAAAAATGGCCGTGGCGGCCATTTTCCAGTGTTCTGAGCAGCGCTGACACCCGACGCGGGACGACGGATAGGCGAGTTTAAAATAATATGGGTGCAGGGTGTGCGGTGCGGGGCCCCCCTGGACCCAGGGGCCAGTGTGCCCCGCACACACTGCACCAATTATAGATACGCCACTGGCCTCCATTGTCTCTGGGAGTTACACTCTTGGGATGAATCCAATCAGTTATGAGGCTCTTTTGGCTACAATACTGGAGGTCTTCAATCCTCAGTACATACAGTATAAGGGTGTGTTAGATAAGGGGCTTCTTTGTGCATATATAAGCACTGCTGTGGAAAAAGCCCACATCCACAGAGCAAGTGTAATCACCCAATGTATGGATGAGCATTGACACCGATGTTATGTATATGACATGTCCTCAATCATCAGATCTGAAACCAACAGAGCAGTGTTTCTCAATCTCTGTCCTCAATGCCCCTTTACAGTTCAGGTTGAGGATATTTTTATGCATGTGAAATATTTCCATATATTTTAGCAACAATGAACTGCTCTTTCCTCTGACTATTCCACCAACAATACGGAATAAACATTCAGATATTACATAGAGCATGAGCTGGGAAGAGTTTCTATGGTAAATCTGGATAAGTTTGCCCGCTGGTGAAGCTTATGATGCCATAATATGAAGGGATCACATTCATCACAAATAGGTCAAAGTAGTCTAGTGTAATGTACTGTATGTTTTTCTGTTTTTCTGTCCATAAATGCAGAATTTGGTTTCTTCTCATGTTATTTCCTGGAAAACTTCCTCATCAATACAGAGTTTACTACATTTGGTGATTTTCTCTTATGAGCCTGTTGTATACACATGGAAATGTTTTCTTCCCTGATTCATTTACTTTTCTTGCTCTGTGAATCATGTATGTTCCCCAACTAGAAAGAAACAAAGTTATTAATGGCTATACACAGTATCATTGTCACAAACTGCAGTAATTACATAATTATATCAGTTCAACTTTGACAGTAGTATAACATTCTGAATCTTCCCTCCCTTGCTCTATGTATGTGATGACTTTAAGTGTTTCTTGGCAATGCAAAGGCACAGACTCCCATTCTGATATGGCAAAATGTCCCCTATTTATTACATGCAGCGTGGATTCAGTAGTGTGGCAATTAAATAATCAATTCCTTCAGTTTGCACAGTTTGAAGGTATAATGTATACTGTGTGCTACAGCTCAGGGCTGGATTTCCCACTAGGCAACCTAGTCACTCGCCTAGGACCCGTTGGGACCAAAGGGGCCCGTGGATGGGCCCCTTTGCCCCAAGAAATCCGCCCGATTAAAGCGCTCCCAGAGGAACACTGCGCGAGTACCACGTGACGTCCCGCCTACACTCCCAGAGAGTCCCGCGCCGCGCTGTCTGTGTCTGCAGTGCACAGTGCTCTCTCAGAGAGTGACTGCGTGTGCCTGCGCATAATAGAATGGGCATCAACGTCACCGGGTCTGCTTCCGCAGGGTCACAGACATCACCGGATCCCAGCTGCTCTGGCTACCTCCTGCTACAGCCCACCCCAGCATGGCCTGGGGCCACTCTTCCAGGCCCGCCGTCCACCAGCAGCATCAATCAGTGGAAGCACCCAGCAAGGACGCAGAGCAGAGAGACAGACAAGGAGGATCTCAGGCCGGAACTACTAAGCACAGCAGCCAGGCAGGTAGGGAATTATCCAGTCTGCAATGAGCTACAAGAAACTAAAAAACTGTGCATATATCACAGTAGGTATCACTAGGACAAGATACACATATTAAAATCATATACACACTATGAATATATATATATATATATATATATATACATACAGTATTTATAGTGTGTATATGATATGAATATGTGTATCTTGCCCTAGTGACACCTACTGTGATATTTGCACAGTGTTTACAATGTTACTAGATGATTATATATATATATATATAATATATATATATATATATATATATATATATATATATATATGCAGACGTATAATGAATGAAGGTGGCACTTAGAGACTTCAATATGCGGTGAAACAAGCACCCACAGCGGTGATAGCTTTAATGTGACTTCATATCGACGTTTCGGGGATCGAGTCCCCTTTCTCAAGACAACATGCTGTGGGTGCTTGTTTCACCGCATATTGAAGTCTCTGAGTGCCACCTTCATTCATTATACGTCTGCATATGCATTAGGGGAAATTACATCCCTTTGGAAGACACCTGAGCTACTTCTTGGCTGAGAGGACTGATGAGTGCCGGGTCAGTTTTGGATATATATATATATATATATATACACACAACCAGTGTCAGAACTAGAGAGTGGTGGGCCCAGGTGAAAGAAAATGTTTTGGGCCTCCCCCCACCCAGTATGTGTATCCTGATGAAGGGGATGTAGTCCCGAAACGTTAAAATCATCAACGTTTTGGGGTTACATCCCATCACCTTCCTCCATCCCCAGCCCCCGTCACCTTCATCTGCGTCCAGCCCGTCACCTTCTGCGTCCAGCCCCCTGTATCCTCCTCTGCCCCCAGCCTCCTTCATCTTCCTCTGCCCCCCAGCCTCCTTCATCTTCCTCTGCCCCCAGCCTCCTTCATCTTCCTCTGCCCCCCAGCCTCCTTCATCTTCCTCTGCCCCCCAGCCTCCTTCATCTTCCTCTGCCCCCCAGCCTCCTTCATCTTCCTCTGCCCCCAGCCTCCTTCATCTTCCTCTGCCCCCCAGCCTCCTTCATCTTCCTCTGCTCCCCAGCCTCCTTCATCTTCCTCTGCCCCCCAGCCTCCTTCACCTTCCTCCGTCACCAGGAACCACCACCTTCCTCTGCTTCCATCCCCTGTCACCTTCTGCCCCATCACCTTACTCTGCCCCCCAGCCTCCCTCATCTTCCTCTGCCCCCTTCACCTTCTTCTACATCCAGCCCCCGTCACCACTTAACACCCCAACCCCCCGCCCAATTTTTCACCACTTCACACAACCGGGGCCCATTTGCTCCTACCACCACTCCCTCCAGTCATGTATAGTATATAGTATATATAATAAATCACAATGCAGGCCGATCACAGAAATCTCCGGCAAAGTGCTAATTAGCGCTGCAGAACGCAGTCTCCATTATTATCAATGGGGACTACGATCTGACCCTTTCAGATGGTGTAAACTACTGTAAGCCTATGGAGGCTCCAGGGGCAGGAGATCTTTAGATCTCTCCCCTACAGACCCCAGCCGGCTTTGGAAGCTGATACTTCTGTGAAAGACTTCTGCAATTTGCCGGGCATATAACTCGCAGGGACAGAGGTTTTTGCAACTTCTCTCCCTGCATGTTCCCCTTTGTACATAGTGGGAATATTTTCTTTAAAAAGCTTTAAAAAGTTGAATATAAGGAGGATAAACAAAAAAAAAAGATATGTAAGGGGCATGAATCAGGAACTCACATCTAGTGTTATGGATTGTATGAGGGAAGGGGGTCCCGAACTGGTATCTTGCCTAGGGCCCCATGAGGTCTAAATCCGACTACATCTGCTAATAATTCAAAACCTACAATAGTATTTTCTATCTCTGTTTCATTCTCAATTCACATCAAAAGTATTAATGTAACCACCAAAGCTTTCACTATCGTCAACAACATCACAGAAAGCCTTCTTCACTATGGCATGTTGGTTGGTTTGGAGAAGGCGGAGGCTAATGTTGTGATTATCCATAAAGCTTAACAAATAGCTTTAGCAAAGTGACTGGTTAAAATTATGTTAATGCCACAATTATCTTTGCTAACAAACTTGGAAACCTCTTCAATGAGGCACAGCAGTCAAAAACTGTCTTTCATCAGCTGCCAATACCTTGGATGAAATAATAAATATGCCACACATTTTGTAAGTAACATAGTTTAGTCATTGATAGATGATAGAATCAGAAGATTCCCTCAGGAGGTCACCCTATGAGCTGATATTAAACAAATTGTCACTGTAACATGTTTAGAGCATTTATTACACAACAGGAGCTGTTAAAATGAGCGCAGATCTTGTTTAAGAATCTCTGTACAGTGAAGTTAAGCAAATAAGGAAAAAGTGTGGTATTTTCCAAACCCCTAAGTGGCTACAGTATTGAATCTATTGTTAGAATGTCAAGCCGGTTTTTATTCGAAGATGGAAAGTGCTGATGGACGGAACGGGAATCGATCCTTGGTTCTGAGAATTTGGGAGTGGGGGTTCGGCCTGGTAAGCCACAGTAAAAGCTGCTTTTCTCTTTACTCAGTCAGGAGAACATATACCATAGGCCTGATTCTAAGTAGGACACGTACATGTCCACGATTTTTGGCGATGTGGCTTCTGCGACTTTATGCTAATCCGCTACAAAGCCCTTCCCTGGTGTGCGTCTGAATGTGTAAGGACTGAGATGCCCACTGTCAGCATCCTTAGACTCTCAAATACTGCTTGGTGCATCTTTAGTTGCACCATCTATTGCACCACCGAAACGTGCATCAGGTCCAGATTATCCTTCTGAATGTGGCCTTTTATGTGGCCGATTCCGCGTCTCTGAACATAACTACTATCAGCGACACACCCGTGACACTACAATATGAGGCAATATCTCCATGCATCTGATTAGCCACACCCCATACATTACCAATACACTTCTGCCACCATGCACCCAAATCTGCACTGAGATTCTGTATGTACATAATTGGTATGCCTGCTCCACTGCATCGCCGCTGTACTGACTCAGAATCAGGTTCTATGCATTTCATTGCAGCCTGCTGCCCAGTTCCTGGAATCAGTCATACCCCTGCATCCTGATGGCTGATTCTCTAGGGGGTGTAAATTATTAATCAAACTTTTGGACAAATCTGGACGATTTGTAAATGAATTTGTGTATCACTGAAATTTGGCAGAATTATATAATCGCTCATCCGTAGTCCTAACATTAAAGTAAACTGTAGTTTGAAGTTACTTACACTAAGGAAATCAATTAGCAGCGGTAATTTGCCGCGGGCTAATTGACTCCCCTGGACTATCCAGTTAGCCCCGAAACGCGCCCACCGGCAGCACTTATCGGGCCTTTTTTTTTCAGGACCTCAGCAGATGCCGAAAAGAAATCCCAGATAATTAGCCGCCAGCTAAAACACAATGGTCTGTGAACTTATCACGGATTCTGTGTGTTTTCGCCTGAAAACAATTTTTTGGGGTGCAAAAAAACAGGCTCTAATTGAACTGCTTGACGATTAAAAATGCAAAAAAGGTCAATATTTTTGGGTGCCAAAAAATTATCGGGGCTAATTGAATTCCCCCTATACCTCAAAGCTAGGTGAATAGCTCGTTCTCAGTGGTTTTCCCGAAATGCAGAATGTATAAATGCCATGAGCCTTGTCATGTGCTTGGTGTTCAAATTTGCACCCCTTCCATCATATGATTCAAATTATAAAGTAAGTACCTTACCTGTCCTGAGCTAATATTATTGATGATACTAAGTACTTGCACTATACTTACGGAAGGGCTGAGAAACTGCAAACAGTAAACTGACACTTCTTAAGTGTGAAAGCCAAGTTTCTGCTGAAACTGTTATTAAAGGCATTTCAAGAAAAGTGCATTGTAATTATAAGATTTTAGTCACTTCTGAAGAACTTGAATAACACAAGGCATCTACTATAAATCACAAGTCATGACTTTTATGTATGAGTTTAAATAAAATAATCAATCTGTTTCTGTCCCTAAAGATATCATGACCACAGGGTTTATTCACAAAGTCATACAATAAATTGAATTAGCTTTTGTAGTGAGGTGTATTAAGAGTATATTTTGGACTCCTTCACATACTGTGTGTGAATCAATAATAGCATTCAATGCATATTTTATACTATAAACATTTGTCTGTCCAGGTTAGTATATGTCATATGCACAGTAGTTCTCACCCCATCTGCAGTACTGAACAATTCTGTTTGTATTTATGAAACGTTCAATATCTCACTAATACCACAGGAAAGTCTCAGAAGTCATTATTGGAATTACAGCAATACTGAATAAACCCTATAGCTGCACTACTGCTTTAGTGAAAGGAGATAGTAATCTCTTGCTGCGTTATATTATTTATTGTGGCTGATCAGTATACAAGAAGCTGTTGGGTGTAGGGAAGGAAATCACGGATCCAGGGATCCTGGACGTTTTTGAGTCTAAAATAAATAAATAAATAACGATTCAAAAGAACCTAATGTTACTATTTAAAACTCAAAATTAATGGATTCCTACTATCCTGTCACTGGGGGAATACTTTGGAAGTGGGTATTATTTGGGCCATTTGCAAATTTAGTCAAAATTGGTTTTAAAGTATGAGAAAAGAGAATTAAATGAATAACAATGACTCATTCCATTCCAAATACCGATTCCATGAACAAACAAG
The DNA here is from genome assembly GCA_031769625.1 of Taudactylus pleione. NCBI lineage: Eukaryota > Metazoa > Chordata > Amphibia > Anura > Myobatrachidae > Taudactylus > Taudactylus pleione. The sequence goes on from JAUIMM010000092.1 coordinate 38,830,737, forward strand.
GCTAGTGGCCACGGTTCTGATCCAACTGCTGTGTATAAGCAAAGTCAATTGATGGTCTCTTGTAAAAACTTTTTGTGGGTATTAGTCAAAAATACAAGTTAACTTTTCATTAACCATGCACTAATTTGGACTACACTCTGATTTGGAAAAGTCTGGATGGAACTTTATAAGTTTGATTAGTAACTTAAAGATCAAATCAGTTTCCAATCAGACTTCCTAACATTCTATTTCTTCCCTTAGAAGTTAGACAGGGTAGAGATACTGTATGACTGCTTAATAAAATTCTTATGGATTATTAAAAACATTCTTGGTTAGATACATCATATGTGGATAGCCCATGCATTCTTGGTCCAAATTTGCATTGGTTCTACTTAATGAAAGACAAGATTTTTTTTTTTAAATATAATAAAGTTTTAATAGAGCTTTTGTTAGGATTCATCCAGAATCCCCTCTCATCCTCTCCAAGTGTGGACCCAAGGTCAGTGTCCCACACAGGGAAAGTGAACACAAAACAACCTAATGTTCAAGGAAGGAACTCATTTTGGAAATAATTCCTGTGAAGTTGACAAGGGATATGTTCTCACAGACCATGGGTATCATTACTTAATTCCAACCTCTAAATGTAATGTAAAATCCTCAATATGAGAGGACCATTAGCTAAAGAAAGATGCACATTGGGTTAGCTGCTACATGTAACAGAGTCTACTTGGAGTCAATTGACTTGCCTCAGCAGTTTATTTAATTCCACATCTACAATGTATGTGTCATCCGTAGGCTCAAAGTAGTTAGGCTTGGAAGATGCCAGGTATGGTGGAGAGAATATCAGAGGAGGAGCCATCTGTGGGGTAATCAATATGAATAATGCTAATTGGGCAGCCTGAAATTGGCAGCATTTAAATGTGTCTAATGAGATGCTCAGTGTCTTTGATACCTCTGGAAAAGTGAGTTGAAGATGATGAACAGGGTGTGTGGGGGGGTCTCATACATAGGTAGTGACATAGATGAGATTTTGTACCTCATGCCAATAACTCAAAATCTTTGGGCAATTTCACAGGGTACTCTCATGGCTGCAATTTCTCCAGCATCAGCTCAATGTGGGTGGAAAACTTACTCCCAGTTGTATGGGGACCAAAAACCATCTCAAATATAAAGACTTGTAGATGTTCTATTTGATGTAAATACATTTGGCACTCATATGTAACTTTGGTATGCAGCTGGATAGGTACTGTATCTATGGCTAATAATGATGCTGTCATCATCTAACATGCACTTCATGTTAGCGATGCCAACCATTCAGGAGGACTCACCCCCATCAGAGATACAAATTTACAATATACAGTACAGGAATGCTTCATTTTTTACATAGTCAGTGACTGACATAGCACTGTTTGAATGTCCCATTGTCCTGGTTATCAACTCCAGGACAAGAGAAATTGGAGTCCTCACAAACAATTTATCTGTTCCATTGTTGATGATTTAAGGCCTGATTCAGAATTGCATGGAAAGTGAAACGCTGAATGCAGACCAGTGGCATCACAAGGGGGCTGCGAGGGTGCCGGGGGTGGCACCAAGGTGCAGACTCCCTCTCAGTGACAGCAGCCAGGTGCTGCACTGTATAATTAAGTGCAGCACTCGGCTCCTGACACTGTGAGGGAGCCGGCCCCTCCTCTCCTGAATCAGCCCCTTAGACAAATACTATACAACCCTAATGGTCAAGGGCCAATAATACAAAGCTGACTTCTGTATACTTGTATAACATACACAAGTTGATCTGGAGTAAGCAACTGATAAACAGAAACATGCATGACTGGTTTCCCACCTGTATTCAAACACAATCATGTACTATTGGTGGCAGCTGCGGAGTGAAACTGAGAAATAATTACCTAGAGAACAAGAAGTGCTCATACCATTGTAATCTTTTCTCCTTTGTACTTGTTGCAGGCCAAGTTCTCTCTTGATGAAACATCATGTTGGGAAATGCTACTTTGTGACTTTTCCCACATATTTTTTTTATCAGGAATAGATGGATTTACAGACCTTGAAGGCAGCATCCCAAGGTATACCAATTTGCACCTTACCTTCTCATGGGTAGTGCATGTCAGGGTGTTCCCTGCTGAGCGCAAGTTAGGTGCACAAAGGAACACAGTTATGCACCCAAATGCAAAAACAAGACTTTGCTTTATGGGGTCAGGTTATTTAAATGAGATTCCACAAATGCAGATGGTGAATTTAGGAGGCATCTCCATTATAATAGGGGGCAACAGGGCTGTTTTCTCCTAGCAAGAATACTCAAAGACGGTGAAAAACAGGCTTTGATCCAGGGGCGTTTCTGGAGAAGAGGGGGCTCGTGAGCTGTCTCCTACATGGGCCCCCTCCTCTCCATCCCGCGGCCGGCAGCGCACTGAGCGTCATTTTTACAATGCCGGACCCCTGTACCGACGTGGGACTCCGGAGACTGAGGTAACTAATTCTATGGGTGCAGGGTGTGCGGTGCGGGGGCCCCCTGGCCCATGTGCCCCGCACACCCTGCACCCATTATAGATACGCCAGTGCTTTGATCTATACTTTCAGTAGTGCCTTTTATATCATTATGGAGTACTTTATAAAGTAAAGCACATCTATACCTCTATCTATCTTACAACCAATGTAATAAAAACATTTATATTATTAGCTCACACTTCTATAGAGCAAAGTTAGACAATGGGCCTAATTTAGAGATGGAAGCAAATAGTATACACTCGCCAGTTTACTTAACAAATTCACAGAAAACTGTTTTGCTATTCTAAAATCATCCAACTTATGCTGCTGCAATATAAATTACTAAAAAAAACAATAATACAGTATCTGCACATAACTTCTTAATATGCAAGCTATTTTGGGATTCAACTTTAAACATACCAGAAGTCAACTAGCCACCGCCTTTAAGTTCTGTGATCTTTATGTTTTGCCTTGGGGAATGCAACCTAGTAGGTTATTTTCCTGATTGCTCAGTGTCTGGGGCTTGTTCTGTGACATTACAGTTTTCTGGCTAAACCATTTCATGCTGGATTCATTTATAAAATACTTATTTAAAAAGAAAATATAGAACATGAATGCAGTAGTTAGGAATTTAGGGCCTGATTCAGAGCCGCTCGTAAGCGGCCGCTCGTTCGCTCTTAGCGATGTTCGCACAACTGCGCATGCGTATGGGTCGTAATACGTATGCGCAAACCAGTCATTGCGGTCGGAAATCGTGCGCTCGCAAAACAGCGAGGGGCTGCTAATTTGATTGACAACAGGGGTAGGTGCTTGAAAGCGGGGGAGTGGAGATCCGAACGCAGGCGTGCCAAACGGTCAAAGCGGTGTTTAATGGGAGTGCATAATTAGTAAAGGAGCGTCATTGACCACGTCACTTGGTTGTCTTTTAGCCTGAACTGCTCGCAGTGATTGCGGTAAGAAAAACCTACCACAAGCACTGCGAGCAGTTCAGATGCCTTTCGATGTACCCGATTAATCTAATAAATACCGGAGATGACGTGTGTTGCGAACGGCAAAGGGGCGTCTTTACAAAATAGCGAGCACTTTTTTCATTCGCTCGCTCAGTCATAGAGGCATCAACAAACCGCAAAGAGTGAGCGCTTAATTTAAATAGCCGGCCCCTTTTTTGGAACGACTGTCCGCAAATAGCGTCCGGCTCTGAATCAGGCCCTTAATTCAGTCAGTAAAAAAATGACTACCTCCATGCACCCCAGTGGTAGCAAAACCACACAGTATAACCCCTTCACTGCTGAGCCTATTTTGGAACATTTTGGGCTGGTCACATTCTAACATCAATATTCGCAATTATTTATACCCACACAAATAATGCATTGTTGTTGGGTTTTTTTTTTTTTTAAACTTTCAATTTCCTAAATATACAGTACAATTTAGTGGGGTTTGGACTATTTATGATATAAAAAAAAAGTGCTCCATATACAAGTCCGTTACACAGTGAGGAAATGGAAGTTGAAAAAGTTTAGATTAATGTTTAGGATGTTAATTGAATAAAATTACCGCTTTACTGAAAGTGACTTAAATTATGGTTTTATTATGTGTTCCCCCATTGTTTGGCTGTTAGTCCAGGCTCAATCGCAGGACCTGTACTTCCAGTTGCTGCCGGAAGTGTGGGGTCGTGCTTCCCCTAGTGCTCCCTTGTAGTGTGTACTATGGGTCCTCCAATGTGGGTCCTGGTTAGCAGTACTGCCAGATGTATTGGGCCTCTGAGGTCAGTTTCAGGCACACTCCACTCTCCAGCTCTCTTCCTGTGCCTGCATCCCCTGCACTCTGCTCACCTGGAACTGTGCTCAGGACTGGTACAGCGCCAAGAAGCATTCCTCTGAACTGCCATGTGATGGAGCTGTTTGGGTGGCCTATGACTGGCCGCTGCAACTAACAAGGTGCAGATGCAAGGGGAGTGGGCTGAGGGAGGTGAGGAGCAGGGAGGGGGGATCAGGAGGTACCCGCCAGCCACCAGAAATCACACTAACGTCGGGGCTGCAGGACACCAGTAAGGCCATCCCCGATTATTGCTGGATCTATTTGTCACTGTCTCACAGTGTGAGTGCGAGAGGCTGAGCTGCAGGGAGGCAGGACCTCCACTGCTGCTCACTTAGTATGTGTGCGGTAGCCACCTTGCCTAAATGAACAGTTGCCGGAGCACCCAACTGCACACCCCATCCTCACCCACGGACATAAGCGGAGTTGAGATTGGAGGGCCTTTACAATAGACTAGTGTTTGCCCACAGCTTGCATGCATGGTTGTCTCTTATTGCTCAGTGGAACAAATATTAAAAAGACAGTAGTGGGATCTAATATTGTGATGTATATTTTATATTGTAGACATTGAACACATCATGTCTTTGTAAACAATATATGCAAAGATGCTTAGGGCTACTAACCCGTGAGCAAGCTGCCCATTGATGTGCCATCTAAAGCATTGACATGTGTACTGCAACTTCATGAGTCAAGATAAGATGTCTGATCAGTGCTTAATATATAGTTGGATATTCCTGCGTAATAGATCTTGAAATATATATATAATGTATATATATCTATGTATTTCTAGATGCATACACATATAACTGTTTATGTTTGGGGTGTGCAATATATGTATATATTGTTTATATACAGTATATATTCATACAATCTAGTAAATTTTGGCTTGAGGAGCCTGCACACTGCATGCGTTGAGTGTCAAGCAATACAATATTGAAAACGCAATCCAAATTCATCCCATAGTTTTTGCATGATGCCAGAATGACCAAACAAAAACATTTTTTGTCTCCATAGTTCATACACAGCCCCAAGGAGTACATTTCTCCCCAAAAAATTCTATGTACAGACACACCCATTACAATTTTATTATAAGTATAAACAATTCCACATTTCTATGCATCCCAGCACCCTCCATCAGCCCCAGCGCCCATGCACGTGCTTCGGTTGCCCCACCCTCATCATGCCAGTGGCAACAGACCATTGGACCATCTATCAATGTTTTTTCAGTTGGAAGAATAGAAATCCCGGATTTACTAAGCAGCGGAGTCTAAGCTGACGGTAAACCCACCCAAATAATAGACTTGCAAGTGACTTGGTTTGAAGCACTGCACAGACGATAGTGAAGGGTATATCTAACCTTTTATTAATAAGGTTTAAAAGATGTAAATATTTCTAAAAATGGCATGCCCTCCAACACTCCCACCTCAATAATATCCAGCACCGGACCACTGGGGCTTAGGTGGTATTGGAAAATATGGGGAACAATTAGCATGGGTTTCAACCTATTTTCCAATAACCAGCACAAGGCTGGGGCAGCCAATGCCATAGCAGGGGGACAAACAGCATGGAGCCTTCTGCCTTAACAGCAACAGTCCTAAACTGGTCAGTTCAGGGCTGGAACCCCTGTGGTTGCTCTCCCCCCTGGGCTTTTCAGGGCGGAGGTTATAGTGTAAATATATTTTAAATAATATTGTTCTTTACAGGTGAACTACAGGTATCAGCAAGTCCCACAACTGCCAGCATGTCCAGACATCAAGGGCCCACAGGTACCTGTACTCCTCCTGTAAAAAAAATTTAAATATTAAACAAAAGACAGGAGAAACATACTGAACATTGTAGAATTTTATTTGATAAAAACACACCTCATTGACCCATTTATTATTCGGAAAATATAGGAGTTCACGTCCTCTTTGGTCCATGTAGTATCTCTGAATTTTGGCAAAGCAAAAAAACAATGTTACTGCTCCTCGCTCAGCCCTATTGTAAATGAAAGGTCACTTGGAGACACTCTCCATAGGAATGAATAGGAATGCACTGATTAGTCAGAGCGAATGGGGGGTAGATGTACCCAGGGCCGCCATCAGGGGGGGACTGCCGGGACTGTTGTACCAGGCCTGGACACTGGCAGAACAGGGGGCGCCTGCCAGCTATTGCTGCCACAGCAAAGCCCCTTGAGTGAAAAAGATGGGCCTGCTGCTAACACCCGCCGCTGACCCGGCCCGCACTTCCTGGTCCCCATAAAGTAAAAGGAGGAGGGCCCACTCCAAACTATATGCCATGCTGAGGTCCACCAGCCCCTATATTCAATAAAGTTTATTCTGGAGTCGGCGCCCATGATGTCATGCCGCTCCTCTGTCTGGATGGGAGACGTCGGAGGAGCCACAGCGCGAGAAGAGCAGCGGCAGCGTCTGCCGGAGGAGAAGAAGCCAGAAGAGAGGACTCGGAGTAAGGTAAGTAAATCATAAGATTTAATAAGCCAGGAAAAAGGTATCGTAAGAAGGGACTGGTGGGCCCCGCAGGTGAGGGGGCAGGGGGGTTTGAGAGGCAGGGGGGTTTGGGGGTTTACCTATTTTGTCAGTCCCAGGCCCCATAATTTCTGATGGCAGCCCTGAATGTACTAAGCCTTTGAGAGAGATAAAGTGGAGAGACATAATGGACCAACCAATCAGCTCCTAAATTGAATTTTTCAAACACAGCCTGTAAAATGGCCATTAGGAGCTGATTGGTTGGTACCTTATCTCTCCACTTTATATCTCTCTAAGGCTAAGTACTGTACATCTATTCCTGGGACCAGCGGCGGTTTCTACCCTTTTAGATGAAGGGGGCTGCCGCTGCCAAGAAGGAGAGTGTACAAAAGTAATACTTACTGGCCTGGCCAGGTCCCGGCACCTGTGCAATGGATCTGACAGGCAATAAAACCAGTGCATGGGCACTAACCTCGGGGAGCTGCGCATGCACATATCACCGGCTTCCAAAGGGCTGCAACGTCTGTGCTAGGAGCCGGGTAGGGCTTCCTACTGGAAGCCGCTCTCTGCTAATAGCAGACCAGACTGGCAGTCCCAGGCGGAGGAGACACCTCCCCCTGAGACTGCCTGTTGTGTATGTGACTGGCAGATAGCGCTTCCAATGAGAAGCCACTTACAGTCACAGTGTAGCCTGTACAGTCACGGACTGCAACTGGCTCACTAAGCTGGCTACTACCTGGGAGCAATATGGCCCTATTGATGGACTTCATAATGATTTCTGCAGTGCAAAGGAGTTCTCTGGTGGTCACACATGATTATAAAAGAATAACTGCTCATATGAAAGAGGGGACTCCTTTCTTTCAAACAAGGGTAGCCCTGGGTCTGCGGATGGCAGGATGGGGGAGATAGAGCACTTTAAATGCTCTCTCCTCTATTTCCTGACATTTTAAAAATACTGCTATACTTATCACTGAAGAAGCGACATCTTCGTGGGTCCAATGTGATACAGTCAACTAGACCTACCCCACCTGCAGCTGAGTGACATAAAGTTTAAGAAGGTGATTTTTTGGCTAAATGTCCCCCATTTGAACCACTGCAGTGCTTAGGATGAGTCCCACTCATCCTTAGCAGTAAAGGGGTTAAATAATATTTATATTTTAATTTAAAAAAATGTATGTGGAGCTTTTTGTCATGTATGAGTTTTTCTGAATGTTGCACTTTCATGAATAAGATGATCGAGTACATTTCTACAACTACAGTAGGTGGGAAATAAGTACACAAATTTCATTTTAAACCATTTCAAAATATGAACAGAAAAAACCCTACATGAGGTTCAGGCAGGCAATGTTGTCTCATTAGACAACAATTAAGGCATATAACTGTTTCAGGACTGAGGGGGAGATTTACAAAAGTGAGGTGCGGATGGCATACAGCCACACATCACACTCACTTGTGAAAGTCAAACCACCAAATTCACTAACCCAGTGGTTCTCAAACTCGGCTCTCAGGACCCCAAACAGTTCATGGTTTCCAGGTCACCTACGCAGGAAAGTGGATCTGCACTGTAATCACCAGAATCACTTTCCCTAGCGTTCTGCACAACAGCAGATGCCTGTGACCTTTCATTTCTATCTCCATGTATAGGGAGGGATCCGCTCACAGGGTGTTCTATGCATGAGTAAGACACCCTGCAGCAGCCATTTCTGCCATACACAGTGGAGAGACTTTTTCTCCGATTATCCACCTCAAGAATTAGTAAAACCTGAATTTATTGTCAATTTTTTGGTATCTGTACTTGGGAATATTGTACACTGCTGAAATGGCTGTTTACACCCTTTTGGATGATTTAATGTACTAATATATCTGTTGAGGAGGATACCTGTGTAACTTGATTTAAAGCCATATAGGCTTCTATCCAATTTTTCATAACCAGGATTTTGTTGCTTATATTGTTTGTATATACCTTTAGCACTAATTGTTAGGTGCTCATATACAACCCCTATTTTGGGCACCTATATTCTCAGGTATGTAATTAAGTACTAACTCAAAATTGATTAGATAACAGCTTTACTAGGTGGTCACCTATGTTATAGAGGGAATTTCCTTCCCGAACATATACATTATCATATTTTAATTATCTTCACCATCTGTCTGACCTAGTGAAGTCATGACTACCCTGCATGACTCACTATAATCAAGAACCAAGAGATTGGATACATGTTGATCTCTTTGATTCATGTCAGCCAGTATTTTGACAACTGGGTCTGATCTCAGCCAGCTGTAATGTGTGTTGTCTTTTGTTTCATGTGTTTTTATGTATAGATATCCTGTGATACTATACGTGTTATTATCTTTATTTCTATTTTATTGGCATACTATTAAAAGTTACATTTTATTAATGAGGTAGGCTGAGTGCCCCATAAAAGAGAATACTTTTTCTTCTTTTTTCTCATATTTATACCACTCTCAAGGGTGCACCTCCATAAAGAGATTACTTCATATAAATTGTTATTTTTCTATGCCTAGATTCATTTTGGAATATGCCTACCTCCTATTTGCAATTTGGACTATTCCAAACCAGTACTTAGGATATCCCTACCCCCCTTTCCATACATGCTTTAACATTGTAAAGATCCACAGGTGACCTGGAAAACATGAACTGCTCTAACCAATGGTTTGGAGGCTGAATACTCAAACTGTTTTTTTAATGTGTAGTGATTTGCAAAGTCCCAAATTACATGCGGTTTATACCAGAATTAAACTAATGGCATGCGAATTGAGCTATCTGGCTTGTCAGAACAGAAAAAAGAATATTATACAATTAGTGCTATAATATTCACTTATTATTTATAGGGAGAAGATTTTTTAGTAAGCAGTCATTATTAATTTATTATTTTAGTAAGGAGCCAATGTAAATGTATTATTTTATTACGGCAATAATAATAATTTATTATTTTATAGCAGCAATAGTATTTTATTATTTTGTAATGGTGAAATAATAAATGTAATATTTCCTTAAGGGGCAAGATAATTTGATTTATAACAGGGGGAATAAGAATTTATATATGATGAGGATACACTAATTATTTAAAGATGGTAGCAACATTTTTAAAGCATACTTGGCCTCTTAAAGTACCAGCAACTGTGTGTTATTGCTTTAGGGGTGTGGCTGGTTGCCAGTAAGTAGTCAAAGCTGCCTGCTGATACCGGTGCCAAATGATTGAACTATCCACTGATTGACTGTAACTACATCAACCACTCCTTCATCAACCACTTACATTTTCTGCATAGCTGCTGCAGCGCTTCTTTGTTGGTTACTCTGTTTGAATCCTTCCTGGCAGCTTACTATGGATAAGTATTACTGAGCAGCTGGCACAGCACTGATGCCGTACACTGGGCTTAATGCATAACATCAGGGATGGGTACAGGATGCCGTCGGTCAAAATCCCGACGCCGGCATCAAAACAGGGTTAGGATACCTACACTTGTCGGTGGGTATCCTAGCCCTCCCCCTCTCCCTAACCTCCCCCTCCCCATCCCCATACCGTAAACCTAACCCTCCTCCGTTAGTTCCTAACCCTAACCCTCCCCCTAGTGCCTAACCCCTGACCCACCCCCCAACCCCGACACTTACCTTTGGAATGCTGGCGGTCGAGATGCTGGCACAGGGATTCTGACAGGTGTTGGGATTCTGGCACCGGTATACTAAGCGCCGGCAACTCGTGTGCCGGGATACTGAACATATCCCGAACATCCAGGGTATGGATTAATATTGTATGTGAGCATTAATCCGTTGGTCACGAGAACATATCGAAGGCTTGCACCTCATAGAATCACAATAGTGATGGAGTTTATGGGGTGATTCAGCTTTTACAAGAGCTATCCTTTAATAGCACATGTTTATCTGAGTAAGGAGATCTTTTTCTGTAGCCCTCTCATGCAGACTGCACCACCTCTAAGTCAATTCCAGCTGCAGGAGTTTGGAGCCAGATCCCAGGGTCTCAGCTCAGAGAAGCTTGCACCCAGATCACAAAGGAATCATCTTTGTCTTCTGTGACTATCAGTACACAGCTCTCTCATTATGAATTCAGTTGAACCCTTCCAGAGTTGCTGGGTTGAGGGATTGTTGGCACTGTATATATAGCTAAAGTCATATGCTGTACAGCTAAACTCAATGCACATAATTAAAATATTTGCTGCAAAGATTTTTATTAGAAAGATAATTTTCGAAATGTAGCTAAGAATGTGTTATCTTTAGGGGTGAGCGGGTTCGGATTTCTGAAATCCAAACCCCCCCGAGCCCCCCCGATCCGAGGCCGATCTGAGTCAGGCTCGACTTTTCCCGCCTGACTTGGATCTGAAATTGAGGCAAAACGTCAGCATCCCGCCTTCCGGGTCTCGCGGGTTTTGGATCCTATATAAGGTACCCGCGTCGGCGCCATTTTCTCACTCGGCTGTGGACAGTGAAGAGGGAGGGTGGGAGTTAGGGCTGGCTGGGCTGTGTAGTGTAGTGTTGTACTGTGCTGTGCTGCACTGTGCTGCTGTTGTCCATAGGGGCTGTGTCCACTCCTCCAAAGTCCATAGGGGCTGGCTGTGTTGTGCTGTGCTGCTGTTGTCCATAGGGGCTGTGTCCACTCCTCCAAAGTCCATAGGGGCTGGCTGTGTTGTGCTGTGCTGCTGTTGTCCATAGGGGCTGTGTCCACTCCTCCAAAGTCCATAGGGGCTGGCTGTGTTGTGCTGTGCTGCTGTTGTCCATAGAGGCTGTGTCCACTCCTCCAAAGTCCATAGGGGCTGGCTGGACTGTGTTGTGCAGTCAGTTGTCCATAGGGGCTGTGTCCACTCCAAAATCCTGTGCAGTGTTCCAGTCCTAAAGGGGTGCTGTAGTGTTGTCCCAAGTGCAAAAAAAATAAATATTTTTTCTGTGTTTGTGACTTGTGTGCGCAGTAGCCGCACGTGCATCAACAAAGTAGCGTCAAGCGTGCGCCTGTGTCATAGGTAAAGGGCCGGCTGGCTTGACCGTTAAAGGGTGTTGTAACCCCCAAAGTGCACTCCAAACAAAATAAAAAAATATATTTTTTCTGTGTTTGTGAATTGTGTGCGCAGTAGCCGCACGTGCATCAACAAAGTAGCGTCAAGCGTGCACCTGTGTCAAAGGTAAAGGGCCAGCTGGCTTGACCATTAAAGGGTGCTGTAACCCCCAAAGTGCACTCCAAACAAAATAAAAAAATATTTTCTGTGTTTGTGAATTGTGTGCACTGTGGCTGCACGTGCATCAACAAAGGAGCAGCGCCAAGCATGCGCCTGTGTCCCGTAAGTAAAGGCCAAGCTGGCTTGTCCGTTAAAGGGTGCAGTAACCCCCAAAGGGCACTCCAAACCAAATAAAAAAATATTTTCTGTGTTTGTGAATTGTGTGCACTGTGGCTGCACGTGCATCAACAAAGGAGCAGCACCAAGCGTGCGCCTGTGTCCCATAAGTAAAGGGCCGGCTGGCTCATTTCTTAAAGGGTGGTGTAACCCACAAAGTGCACTAGTCTCCAACAAAATTAAAAAATTATTTTCTGTGTTTGTGTGCGCCTTAGCCGCACGTATATATATCAATATAACATAAATGGAGGACCAAACTTTCTCCGATAAAAATAAAATAGGGAAAGATCAAGAACCACTTCCTCCTAGTGCTATTGCTGCTGCTGGGAGTTGTTCATCATCCCAGAGAGGAAATAGGAACACCACTACTTTTACTAAACAACTGACCCTCCAACAGTCCTTAGCGAGGAGGATGAAGTACGACAGCAGTCATCCTGAAGCAAAACGTATAACTGAGGCCTTGACTGCTATGTTGGTGTTAGACGTGCGTCCAGTATCTGCCATTAGTGCAGTGGGATTTAGACAATTGATGGAGGTAGTGTGTCCCCGGTTCCAAATCCTGTCTAGATTCCACCTGCATCCTCAAAGCAGCAGCGACAAGCGTGCGTCTGTCTGTTAAAGGGTGATGTAACCCTCAAAGTGCGCTCCACAAACAATAAAAAAAAAAATTTTTTTTTCTGTCTTTGTGAATTGTGTGGGCTGTAGCCGCACCTGCATCATCAAAGCAGCAGCGACAAGCGTGCGTCTGCCTGTTAAAGTCTCAAAGTGTCTGTCTCAAAGTGCACTCCACAAAAAATAAAAAATTCTTTATTTTTCTGTCTTTGTGAATTGTGTGCACTGTAGCTGCACGTGCATCAACAAAGGAGCAGCTCCAAGTGTGCGCCTGTGTCCCATAAGTCTGTTAAAGGGTGGTGTAACCCCCAAAGTGCTCCAAAAAATAAAAAACAATTTTTTTTCTGTGTTTGTGACTCGTGTGCGATGTAGCCGCACTTGCATCAACACAGTAGCAGCGCCAAGCGTGCGCCTGTGTCATAAGTCAAGGGCCGGTTTGGACATCTGGTCCAGACTGAAGGACGTGCCAACAATTTCTGACAAGTCTACTGTCACTGCATATGATACTGTCCTCAAAGCAGCAGCGACAAGCGTGCATCTGTCTGTTAAAGGGTGGTGTTACCCTCAAAGTGCGCTCCAACAAAATAAAATAATCTTCTTTTTTTCTGTGTTTGTGTGTGAAATGTATGCGCAGTAGCCGCACCTGCATCCTCAAAGCAGCAGCGACAAGCGTGCGTCTGTCTGTTAAAGGGTGGTGTAACCCTCTAAGTGCACTCCACAAACAATAAAATATTTCTTCTTTTTTTTCTGTCTTTGTGAAATGTGTGGGCTGTAGCCGCACCTGCATCCTCAAAGCAGCAGCGACAAGCATGCGTCTGTCTGTAAAAGGGTGGTGTAACCCTCAAAGTGCGCTCCACAAACAATAAAAAAAATCTTCTTTTTTTTTCTGTCTTTTTGAAATGTGTGGGCTGTAGCCGCACCTGCATCCTCAAAGCTGCAACGACAAGCGTGCGTCTGTCTGTTAAAGGATTACATCGGTGACAGCATCCAAGTAGGCATGTCAGACAGTCCGTACCTGTACTGGCAGGAAAAAGAGGCAATTTGGAGGCCCCTGTACAAACTGGCTCTATTTTACCTGAGTTGCCCCCCCCTCCAGTGTGTACTCCGAAAGAGTGTTTAGTGCAGCAGGGAACCTTGTCAGCAAAAGGCGTAGGAGGTTGCTTCCACAAAATGTGGAGAAGATGATGTTCATAAAAATGAATTATCAACTCTTCCAGTGAGACCAGCCTCCAGAACGCACAGAGGGACCTGTGGTGGTGGATTCCAGCGGGGATGAATTAATACTCTGTGAGGATGAGGATGTACACAACACTGAAGAGGGTGAGGAATCGGTGAATGAGGAGGATGAGGACGACATCTTGCCTCCGTAGAGCCAGTTTGTGCAGGGACAGATTATTTGCCAGCTTGTTTTGTGGGGGCCCAAACGAACCAATCATTTCAGCCACAGTCGTGTGGCAGACCCTGGCGCTGAAATGATTGGTTTGTTAAAGTGTGCATGTCCTGTTTATACAACATAAGAGTGGGTGGGAGGGCCCAAGGACAATTCCATCTTGCACCTCTTTTTTTTCTTTGCATTATGTACTGTTTGCGGCCTAGATTTTCAAACTGCCATCCAGTCTGCCACTGCAGTGTCACTCCTAGATGGGCCACGTGTTTGTGCCGCCCACTCGTGTCGCTTAGCATAGTCATCCATCTACCTCGGTGCAACCTTTTGGACATAAAAACACTATTGTGAGGTGTGAGGTGTTCAGAATAGACTGGAAATTAGTGGAAATTAAGGTTTTTGAGGTTAATAATAGCATAGGAGCAGAAAAATCAACACATTCTGTGATTTTAGCTGTTTTTATGCTTTTTAAAAAAAAATAAAAAATACAGATCCAAAACACAAAACCCAGAACCCAAAACACCGAAGGGTGGTTTTGGCAAAACCAATCCAGATCCAAAACATGAAGAAAGATCCAGATCCAAAACCAAAACACAAAACACGAAAAGTGGCCGGTGCACACCCCTAGTTATCATACTTCATAAAACCTGAATGTGGCTAATAACGTATAGTGGAAACAAAAATGGTAAACAACCAATACAGGGGATATAACTATAAGTACTGAGGTCCATTATATAATGTCTAAAGCTCACAGGTGGTCATTACCTTCAGGGCATCTTCTGTTTTACATTCCTAAACAGTGTAGATCAAAGCACAATATGGAGCCTTACCATTCCTGCAAAAGTCATTTTATAGAGTGACAAATGAATCTCAAAATTGATCGCTTCAAAAGGCAAACACCTGATATGTTAACCGACAATGTTTCATTTAGAAATTCAATATAGCCAGAGGCTAGTGAGACACCGGGTCATGGTAATTACTAGTTACTGAACTGCTCATAATGCAAAATAAAAGTTGCACTGTACAGGACCTTATATACTTGCAAGTAACACTTGGCATTATGCATTCACTGCTTAGTCATCTATTCCTCATTAGCAAGATTTGACCTTTAAACACCTGTTTCAGAAAAAAATCCTGTTAACATTACTGCATATACATTTTAATCTACAGTTTGTAACCAATCACCAGTTTTGTGATTAGTCCAGGCAAACTAAAGCAATTATCCCTTCAACCTGGGCAAAAGTGCTTCTAAAGCCTCTTAAAGAGTTTCTAGCTCAGGAATCATTGCTGAATAACATCCAAATGAGACAAAATCGGACCACGGGAACCCCCCAAAAAATGAATTTGGCGGGGGTCTGGCTGTTGTGAATTTTGTAATAGTTTATGGGTTTTTTTTTTAATCATTTATTAAATTTATAGGACTTGACATTTATGTTTATTAACTTTATTTGTGAATCATTTTTAATATTTTGTGTATTTATTACTTATAATTTTTGTTTTCCTTTTGTTTCAGACTAAATTTTGTCTTTAAGCATGGAGACCTCTGAATTGTGCGAGATTTGTAAGGAAAAATTGTACAGTGGACAAGAGGTAGTTAAAATTTAGCAAAAAAAGAGGTATAAATGAGGCCAGCCGCAGCCATGGATGTTGTTGTAGCTGCTGGAATAAGTGTTAACGTTGCATGTTGGTAAATATTTACAGATGAAAATAACGTTGAAATAAAGAAATGAGAGACCAGAGGTGAAGCAATACCAAGGAAAAGTGCTCGTTTAAATGAAGGCCCAGTTTGTAGTGCCATTCACTGCTTGTTTTGTAATACCTTTAAACATAAACCTAAATCAGAGCATGTGAAAGTAAGAACTTCAAAGTTAGTTGAAGCCATAAATAAGTGCTGTGAAAGCAGTTATGATAAAAGGTAATTTAAGGTAAGAGAACGTTAAGAGTATTATCTTGGTGATCTTATTCTTCATGGTGCTGATTGCATATACCATCACACCTCAAGCGTCAATTTTTGAAGTGGGAGACACATTCCTCGTGAAAATTCTTCCTCTAACAAGTCTTCGAAGAAAGGGCAACCAATTAATGAAGACTAATACCAAGCATTCCTTCAGACCTGTACTTACTTCAAAGAATATGATAAAGAACAATTGCTGATTGGAGACCTAATTTCCAAAATATAGGAATACCTTCAAGTAAGTTAGAGCTGTGTCTACGAAAGTAGGCATATGAAGAGAAAACTTTTA
This sequence comes from Taudactylus pleione, assembly GCA_031769625.1. Taxonomy (NCBI): domain Eukaryota; kingdom Metazoa; phylum Chordata; class Amphibia; order Anura; family Myobatrachidae; genus Taudactylus; species Taudactylus pleione. The sequence goes on from JAUIMM010000092.1 coordinate 38,847,098, forward strand.
GAACATTATGGAGAGAATATTATCATTTTTGTGAATGTGGGAAGGCAGATTTAGTAACTCTACGAGAGACAGCCAACAAAATTCTTCGAAGTTATCACCGAAAGTCAAAAGAATATGATATTGATATGCAGAATATTTACTTAATAGAAGTAGCAGCAACAATAATCAGAAGTGATGTCAAGTCTCTCGACTCTTCTAATGTCCTGTCATTTTACAGACTGTGCATGAAAAATGACAGCTAGGAGCTGATTGGTTAGTACTTCTCTCTCCACTTTATCTCTTTCCATTGCTTGAAACATCTGCCCCCTGGTATCTGATCAATTTTTTCTTTGAAATAGGAAGACCTTGGAAAGTGAAGGTGGTCAGATGGGCTGGTGTGGGATTGTAGAGAAAAGATTTAGATATTTAAAGAAGTGTTTGGGGTTAGATGCTACAGTAGAGATGAGATCATTGGAAGTATATTTGTTTGGCATTGTCCTTAGCATTTCGATAGTAGTGCAAGGCAACTTTATCTTTTATATAATGGCTGGTCTAATGGTAGGCATTACAGCCTCACAGCACTGAGGTCTTGGGTTTCGGTTCCCACCATGGCCCTAACAAAATGCGTGGAGTTTGTATATTCTCCCTGTGCTCACGTGGGTTCCTTTGGATACTCCAGTTTCCTCCCACAATCCAAAAATATACTGGTAGGCTAATTAGTTCCCAACAAAAATTAACCCTAGTGTGTATATCTGTGTGTGTACATGTGATAGGGAATATAGGCCCTCATTCAGAGCCGTACGCTCTGAGCAGAGCACACGCTCTGAATGAGGGCCGGGCTCCATTTTCATGGAGCGTCCTCCTGGACGCTCGTATAGCTGTGGGTCACCACCCACAGGCTATACGAGCGTGCATTGTGATGGTCGCGATGGTCGAGACCATCGCGACCATCGAATTTGCGAGCCGGAGCCTGCGGTTGAGGTTTTCAACCGCAAGCTCCGGAGTGATTTTGGCTCTATCAGAGCCAAAATCACTCCCACTGACATCACTAGTGATGTCAGTGGGCCGGCTTCTGACGGGAGGCGTTCCCTTAGGAACGCCCCCGTCAGGGAGGCACGCCCCCGGCACGCCCACCAAAGGGGGCGTGCTGTCAATCAACATTGACAGCACGCCCCCTTTGATCGGACACAACGAGCGAAGGACTTTCCTTCGCTCGTCGCGTCTGGCGCATGCGCACGACGGAGCTCCCTCCGTCGTGCGCATGCTCAGTCCATAACATCGACCCACTTGCGAGCGGACAGCCGTTCGCGAGTGGGTCTGAATCAGGCCCATAGATTGTAAACTCCACTGGGGCAGGAACTGATGTGATCCAAATATTCTCTGTAAAGCACTGAGGAATGTGTGTCCTATATAAATAACTGTTTGTAAATAAATATTTAAGGAACTCATGAGAGGTAAAGACTTTTGCCAATGGCATTCCTTTTTGCTGAGATTATTGTCAGCATGGAGAAAAAAATGACTGGTAACTAGAGCCACTTGTTTCAGAGCTATTGCTACAAAATACACAACAAGGGCTGTATACGCAGTCACTTTCTATGGTTCTGAGATCCAAGTTATTGTCTCTAGTATTGAGGTCCAAGCTATTACTTTCAGTTATGAAGTCCTTGGTGTTCCCTTCAGTTCAAAGTTTCCAGTCTGTGTAACATTTTCAGAAGGACAAGCCTGTACCTCCAATCTTAAGGTGTCTGATGATGCCTGAGAGTCCTGTACCTTCAGCCATTTTATTTAGCTCTGTATCTCCACCCATCAAATCCAGTCCAAAGGATCCTGAATCTGAGTCCAGTCTAGATTTTCTAACATCTGATTCAGTTCCAGAGGGTTTTGGAACTAACCAAGACAAATATGCCTCAGAGTGCTGCCTCGCTACAGATTCTGTTTTCCAAGAAACAACTGTCCTGTTGATGCCTGAGAAATTACTGCCCAGTCTGGTACCCAAGATATGACAGTCCTGTCCAAAGTGCCTGAAAATTTTGACTTTGCATTCGGCAGGAGGACATTTCTTCTCACCATAAAGAAAGTTCTGGCTAAAGAGCATTCAACAAATTCTTAATGACAGCACCCTAGAGAGGAATCAAGCTATGTTCATTCTGGAAGGTATAAGATACATCTTACACCACAACTATTTCTAGTTAGGGGGACACTTCTACCTACAACAACAAGGGACTGTTATGGGTATCAGGTTTGCCACCATCTATGCAAATATTTTCATGAGCGCTTGGGAAGAGGATTTTGCGTGGAATGGTGGGGGTGAACTTGGTACTCTGGAAATGCTACATAGATGAAATTATCTTGATTTGGGAAAGTTCAGAAACGTCCCTCAAGGCATTCTTACAACATATGAATTCCAACTCATTCAATCTACAATTAACCGCTGATTACAGTAAAGAAAAAGTGTTTTTTCGGGATTTTGATATATTTATCAAATATCAAGAGATAGAGATAGAGACATACCGGAAAAAATTTGACATCAACAGTTTTATACTCTATACCAGCGTGCAGTACCCAGCATGGTGGGACAACATACCTAAGGGGCAATTCATCGAGATACAAAGGAACTGCACAAACGTGAATGACTGTGTCCTACAAGGGAATGAACTGAAGGAAGTTTTTTAAGAAAAATTAAAATAAAGCCCTGGTAAATGAGGCCTTCCAGGAGGTTCTAGAATAAGACAGGGAACAACTTCTAGTCTACAAAAAACAGGAGACAACAACTTCAACTTATTCTTTATCACAGAGTACCACTCCTCGGCAAGACTCATGAAACACATTCTGTGGAAGCATTGGATTATACTCACAAAAGATACTACCCTGACTCAATTTCTAACTGAAGGCCTTGGGGTAGTCTTCAGGAAAGCAGCTGATTAAACAAAACTGGTCTCCAACCAGCTCCCAGTGGGAGTGCGCATCATCAGCGACATAGCTGGTACACACTAGACGATGTGTCCGATATGTCGCTCTGATCCCCAAGATGGGAGAATTGACCTTGTCAGTCTAGCAGCTCCCACACTGGCAGTATATCCACCTAATTAAGTGCGCCCTTATCCATGAGGAAATTTCTAATCTTTTCTTCAGCCATGCTTTCACTCTTGACATCAGGCATGAGGACATTTCTTACTTGCTTCCGTGCATGAGAACAATTCTACACTTGCCTTCAGGCTTGAGAATTTTTCTGCCCTCTCCATTGGCATGAGGTAAGCTCTGCCCTTGCTTTGGGCAAGAGCGTGTTTCTGCCCTTGTCTTAGCATGAAGGCATTTCTGAACATGCCACTGTCTTCTGTCTGTCTAGAGGTGTTTGCTGCCTTGCTAGAAGTCCAAGATGTGTCTCCCATCCTGTTGCCTTAGAGCTGTTTGCCACTTTACTGGAGGTCTGTGAGTTGTTCACCACTCTGTCACAATTCTGAGAGGTGTCCCCCAATTTGCCAGTGATCTGACAGGTGTCTTCCACATTGCCAGAGTTCCAAGTGGTGTCTGTTGCCTTGCCAGTCATCTGAAATGTGTTTGTAACCTTGCTAAAGGTCTGATAAGTGTCCACCACCTTGTCAGAGGTCTGAGAGGTGTCCTCTACATTGCCAGAGGACCGAGTGTGGTCTGTCACCTTGCCAGAGGTTAAAGGTGTATGTTGACATATCAAAAGAGTGGTATTTTTGCCTTGCCAGAAGTCAGAGAGTTGTTTATCTCCTTTGCCAAAGGTCCTAAAAGCTGCCAATCCTAAAGTGGCTTCTGGGACTTCAACTGTGTCTTCAGCAACCCCAGTGATTTCAGCTGTGTCTTCAGCAGCACCCAAGATTTTAGGTTTTTTTTTGGCCCAGTGTCTTCATCAACATCAGCACTGGAGACTTCAGATGTGTACTCTGCATTCCCAGAGACTTCAGCTACCCAGTTTATAGTACAAGGGAGGAGTTCCATTTCCATCTGACACAGTGTTACTGCTGCTGAAGGGCCAGAAATTAATTTTTGATGGGGCTATAGAACAGTATATAGGTTTAATGTATCAATGTATAGCCCAGTGCTCAGAGAATCACCAAAACACAGCAGGAAATAATAACCTCCATGTTGGTGGGTTTTAAAGCTGGTGCTTATGTGGGTACATTCTCTAATTGACTCCAGAGACCCTGTGCTACAATCATGCAGTGATGATAAGATGTGCCCTGTCTTTATTCCTCACAAATTTGGGGGCAACCTTCTGGTCCTGCTTTTTCTGTACAACATGAACTTTGTTCCTGGTTTCTGGAATTCCATGCTGCCTCTGTGTGATATCCAGCTGTTGATTCTTCTGTTGTCATTACTTGATACTGGACTATCCTGCTTCCTACCTGCCCTGACACCTAGCTTCTTTATGGATTTTCCTTGTCTGTTGTCCACCCTGACCTTAACTTGTTTCTTGGAAATTGATTTTACTCTGCTATATCCACAGGTACTGTCCATTCTGTTGCTTTGCTATTGTTAGCAGCAGTCAGCACTGCAAAGTCTGTTATTTCCCTTAAGGGCCATATCCAACTAGCCCCGAACACTGTTCAGGTGCTAATTGATCTCCGCGAGTAGCGAAAAATTTGGATTTTTCGCCGATTAACCCCCGATTTTTGACAATATTTTTTTCTCTCCCTATCCCTATTTTTTCGGATGAAATAATAGGATAGTTCACCCATTAACACAAAGGTCCATGAGCTTATCGTGGCTCCTATGTGTTCTTGCCCTTTTTTGGGTGAAAAAACAGCACTTATCGTGGATTATTTTTCGGGACACATCAGGTCCCGAAAAAAAAACCTGATAAATGCCATAGTCAGGCCGACTTCGGGGCTAATTGGATAGCCACGAGCGAGCCCCTGGTGAGCTAATTAGCCACGGTAATTGGATATGGCCCTAAGTCTGTTTGAATCTGTTTACGTACCAAATGACTCATTGATGATTGCATTCTAAAGACTCATCTTCATATTGCACATAAGTTTACCTTTACTTAAGTGTATACCAAATCAACAAAAAATAAAAAGTAGTGTCTTTATTATGGTGAACTAAATTCAGCCCACACTGAGCACTATATTAAACAGTTAAAATGTATTACTCTTTATTAGTTTATAATTAAAATCATATCATATGGGATTGCCAATCAGGCAAAATATTAAAAATCCAGTTAAGAGTCAAATATAGAAAAAGTATGGGCATAGAAAGAGAAATAATGTGTGTTACTGCCGTGATAAAGCAGCCAGGTGAAACGCGCATCTGCATTTTTATTTGTAATACCGCTGGTGACATTTGATCAGTATAGGGATGGCTTAACAGGAATGCGGCCGGCGGTTCGATTCCCATCAGCGGCAGGCCGACATCAGCAGAGTTCTGAGCAGCGGAAGCCCGACAGCGCTGGAAATCCCGATAGTGGATAGGTGAGTATCTACTAACCTAACCTAACCCCCCTAACCCTAACCCTCCTTAGGGGTGCCTAACCCTAACTTCCCCCCCAAGTGCCTAACCCTAATCCCCCCTCTAAGTGCCTAACCCTAACCACCCCCTTCCCCGCTGCCTAAACTTAAGTCACCCGGGGGGGTGCCTAACCCAAAGTCCCCCCCGGGGGTGCCTAACCCTAACCCTCCCTCCCCCTAGCCTAACCCTAACCCTCACGGGGGGGTGCCTAACCCTAAGTCCCCCCCGGGAGCCCTAAACCTAACCCTCCCCCCGCGGCTGTCCACTCGCGGCACCCGGCATCACTACGATCGGGATGCCGGGCGCCGGTCTCCCGATGTCGGGGAAATGCGGGCGTCTACATCTAGACGCCCGGCATTTCACCCTTGCCGGGATATGACAGTCGGGAAGCCGGCTGCCGGTATTTACGCAGTCGGCTTCCTGATTGCTTCCCGCTTAACATATGTTATAACATATATCCTAGACTGCAGCACTGAGAGGGATAACTGGCAGAGGGGACAGCGGCTATACTGACGAGAATAACGCTGCCACGACTGTATATATAGTAGAAATTACACTGAGCTAATTAGCTCATAATAAGACGGCATTTGAAGATGGTGTTAGTTCACGCAGTCAAGTTCCAAAATATGGCAATTTTCAGAGCTTGATGAATTTCCAATTCCACATCGGGGTCTATTACATAATATTTTTGGAAACTACTGATAAATAGGCCCCTTAATCCAATATTCTACTATAGCTCTTAGCATGCTTTAAGATCTGCAAAACATAAATATAAGAATTTAGCACTAAATGGGTGGGATGTTTTAAAAGCACCACTGCAATATTTGCAATATGGTCATCCCAACAGAGAATTGTTTTTTAAACAAGATAACTCATAAAAGTTTTAGATGAAACATTTCACTAATTGTACAACGACATCTGTTTTCCATTATTTATAAAGTACGTGGGAAAAACCAAATGTATTGTATAATTAAGAGTACAGGAACACATAAGGAATATATAAAATTAAGTTGAAAATCATTCAGTTTCAAAACAATTTATTACAAACCATAATTCAGATCCAGAATCTCTTACTTTTAAAGTTATAGCTCATGTACATTTAGGTAGGAGGTGATAGTCAACAAAAATAATCACGTCTTGGATCTTTTAATTTATCCCGTCACATTTCTCTATAGCTTTTTTGTACTAAATTAAAATTTAAGCCGTATAACCTGACTATGCATATAGACAGTATTATCTTATTATCTGGGCATATTAGTAGCACCATTTTTAGTGCTTTATCCATCCAATAACATGGGTGTTATATTGATTGACAGGCCACTTCAAATATGGCCACCAACTATGGCCACCGTTTTAAGTATTACAAATAAGACTGACATAGAATTATTCTTTGTTTACCTATAAACAATATGGTTCTCGCATTTTAACTATGTGTCACTTTAATATTGCTGATGCTCTGAGAATCTCAGTTAGAGCCAACATGGAATTAGCATTTATTTAATTAAAATATATTTGGTGCCCATCCAAGACTATTATTATTTACAGTAGCTGAGGGAACTTACACACCTCCAACAGCCATCATTATTATACACACTGTAAATAAGCGACTAATGACAAGAAAATGGCCACTGCTAAAGTATTGTATTGTATGTGTGTCACGCTGGGAGGCAGGTTTTTGAAAGCTGAGGTCTGAGGCTGTGGGAGGAGGCGAAGGCGAGGGGCCTGGACGTATGATCTCCGCATCCACAAGTCTTGGTCGTTGGCTAGACCTAGTCAATGGTGCGGAGTCTAACTCACAAGGAGGTGTTCGCCAGTGACCCCTACAAGCGGGATATGGGCTTGTGCAGCTCCCTGTAAGCAGGTCGCGGTCCTTTGACTTGGTGACCAAGGCCTGCAGGGAAAAGAGAATCAAAACACCCGTGGTCCAAGGGTAATGCCTGGAATAGGCACGTGGGGAGTGGGATAGAACCCCTGGCTGGAGAAAGGCACTTGAAGTGCTGGCTAGAGAGGTGTGGAGATTTATTGGTAGGCTGAGGTAACAGCTGGATATCCCACGAAGTATATACCGGATTGCCGGCCGGAGATCGTGCACTAGGGTGCAATGAGACGAAGGGTTAACCTGCACACAGGCTGTGATGGTGAAAGCACTGCGATGAGATGAAGGGTTAACTTGCAAACAGGTTGTAATGGTAAAAGCTCTGCGATGAGATGAAGGGTTAACTTGCAAACAGGCTGTGATGGTAAAAGCTCTGTGATGAGATGAAGGGTTAACTTGCACACAGGCTGTGATGGTAAAAGCACTGCGGTGAGATGAAGGGTTAACTTGCACACAGGCTGTGATGGTAAAAGCACTGTGGTGAGATGGAGGGTTAACTTGCACACAGGCTGTTGATTAGTAAAGGCACTGTGGAGAGATGGAGGTTGAACTTGCACACAGGTTGTTGCTTAGTAAAGGCACTGTGGAGAGATGGAGGTTAAACTTGCACACAGGCTGTTAATTAGTAAAGGCACTGTGGAGAGATGGAGGTTAGCTGCCACACAGGCTGTTGATAGTAAAGGCACTGTGGAGAGATGGAGATTAAACTTGCACACAGGCTGTTGATAGTAAAGGCACTGTGGTCAGATAGCTCAGAAGCTCTGGAAGAAACACACTGAAAGCACAGGAACCTGGAACGAGACTCCTCTAGTTACAATAGCGGCAACAATGATCGTTCAGGCAACTACCTGGAGCACAGGAGTCGGATATATACCCCTGGAAACCTGCTGATAGGCCCACAGCATCAGCTGACCAGCCGGGCCACTCAGGGAAGGAAGTACTGACATAGGGAAAGTGTCATGGCGGCGCCCATGACGGAAACTGCGATCCCCACTCACCGGGTCGCCTGACACCACAGCTACAGGGTGAATGCTCAGCTCCTCCCACGTCACCGCGCCAGCCGCCCGACTGCCCGGGAAGTCAGAGGAAGCCGGCGGGACGGTAAGGGATGGCCGATCCCCGGCTGAACTCTGACAGTACCCCCCCTTTCAGGGTGGACACTGGACACCCACCAGGCTTGCCAGGAAATTTGATGTGGAAGGCTCGAATTAATTGAGGTGCATGAACATCTGTGGCTCTGATCCTGGCCCTCTCCTCAGGACCATAACCCTTCCAATCAATGAGGTATTGGAGAATGTTGGATCTAAACCGAGAATCCAGAATCTTCCCAACTTCGAATTCTGTACCTGAGGTAATTTAGGAGAGGTGGTTTGGAACAGATTTAACACCAAAGGTCACAATAGAGAAATATGAAAGGTATTAGATATCTTCAATTGAGGTGGGAGTTCCAATTTATACGCAACAGGGTTGATCACTTTGTGAATGCGGTACGGACCAATGAAGCGTGGGGCCAGCTTCATACTGGGAACTTTCAGTCTGATGTTCCTAGTAGATACCCAGACTTTATCTCCAACTCTCAGCAGAGGAACCGTGACCCGTCGTCTGTCAGCGAATCTTTTATAATTCTTGGATGATTGTTTCAACGAGGCATGGATCTTCTTCCAAATGGTTGAAAAAGATTCTACAACATCAGTAACTGCAGGGACCTCCACCGAAGGTAAATGTTGGAAATCTGGAATCCGGGGATGTTTACCAAAAACAGTATAAAAAGGTGTGGAATTGGAGGAAGTGTGGTACTTGAAGTTATGTGAAAACTCGGCCCAAGGTAGTAAGTCCACCCAATCATCCTGTGAAGAGGACACAAAGTCTTATAAAGGTCTCCAGTTTCTGATTAACCTTCTCAGTTTGCCCGTTAGTTTGTGGGTGGTAAGCTGATGAAAATTTTAATTTGGTTCCACAAGCGCTGCATAAGGCTCTCCAAAACTTGGCTATGAATTGGACTCCACGGTCGGAAACAATCTCTCTTGGAAGGCCATGTAATCTAAAAATCTCTTTAACAAAAATTTTTGCCAAATGGGGAACAGATGGCCGACCTACTAATGGTATAAAATGCGCCATTTTTGGAAAAAGTTTTTATGGTCCATAATAATGGTAACTGGAAACTTGGCCCCCTCCAAAAGATGACGCCACTCCATTAATGCCAGACGCATAGCTGGAGTTCTTGATCTCCAATCGCATAGTTTTTCTCTGCAGAGGAATATTTACGAGAGAAGTATCCACATGGATGATTTTTCCCGTCACTGGAAATTTGTGATAATACCGCCCCTACACCCACCGAAAAGGCATCCACTTCCACAAAAAATGGTTTATCCAGTTGGGGTTGGCAAAGGATAGGGGCAGTAGAGAATGCCTCTTTCAATCTCTGGAAGGCCTGTATGGCTGAGTCCGGCCACTGGGCTAGGTTAGCGCCCTTCCGTGTGAGACTAGTAATGGGAGACACCAGAGTGGAAAAATTCGGTATGAACCGCCTATAATAGTTTGAAAATCCCAAAAAACGTTGGGTAGCTTTTAAAGATTTTGGTAATGGCCATTCAGAGATCGCTTTCAGTTTCTCTGTATCCATCTGAATGGTTTCCCCAGAAATTATATGTCCTAGGAAAGGAACTGTGGTTTGTTCAAAGAGACACTTGGATAACTTTCCATAAAGGTGGTGTTTTCGAAGGCGAGCTAGAACTTCTCGAACATGTTGGCGATGAGTTTGGAGATCCTTAGAAAAGATTAGAATATCATCTAAATAGACGATGACAAAGCTGTAGAGAATGTCCCGAAAGATTTCATTTACATAGCTTTGGAATATAACTGGCGCATTGCAGAGTCCAAAAGGCATTACCAGATATTCGAAATGACCATCTCTGGTATTGAAGGTGGTCTTCCACTCATCCCCCCACTTTGATTCGTATCAAATTTTATGCCCCACGAAGATCTAGTTTAGAGAACAATTTAGCTCCACGAACCTTGTCGAAAAGCTCAGGAATTAAAGGTAAAGGATACCGATTTTTTACAGTAATTTGGTTGAGGCCACGGTAGTCTATACAGGGCCGGAGGCCTCCATCCTTCTTGCTCGCAAAAAAGAACCCTGCCCCTGCAGGGGAGGAGAAAGGCCATATGAGCCCTTTGGCTATATTTTCCTTAATGTAAGTTGCCATGGCGGCTGTTTCTGGAACTGACAAAGGATAGGTCCGGCCCCGAGGGGGAATCTTCTCCGGGAGAAGTTCTATTCCACAATCCCACGACCGATGAGGAGGGAGTTGATCAGCAGCCTGCTCGCAGAAGACATCAGCAAAATCTTGATATGCTTGTGGTAGACTGGAGACAGAGGGATCTTTTGGCTTGTCGGTCGGGGGGAACTTTGCACCTGTACTGGGGTGCACAGAGTGGGTACATACAGGAAGTACTTGGGTTAGGCACCGATGGAAACAGTTTGGTCCCCATGATACAATTTGCATATTGGACCAATCAAAAGTAGGACTATGCTTCCTTAACCACGGTAAACCCAGAACCAGCTCGTAAGCAGAGTTAGGAAGTATGAGGAATTCAATGGTCTCTTGGTGCAGGCAACCAACCCTGAGGGTCACGGGCTGGGATTTCAAGGATATGGATTCACCTAGCACGGTTTTACCATCTACAACGGAGAGCAGTAATTTGTCAGGTAAAGGTACCACCGAAATACCAAGGGACTGGATTAAAGATTTGGAAATAAAATTTCCCGCAGCACCGGAATCTATAAGGGCTTTAACATCCCTTGTCCTGAATTGGTGGGAAAGAGATACAGGCAATAAACTGTCAGTTAATTGGGAGTGCTTAAAAATGACCCCTAATTGAATGCTCCCGACATCAACTAGGGTCTCGCATTTCCCGCCAGCAGGGGACAATTCTTTAAGATGTGCTCAGGGGCAGCGCAATAAAGACACAATATATTTTGAAAGCACCAATTGCATTCAGCCGTGGTTAGCCTGGTTCTGTTGATCTGCATAGGTTCCTCACCCCTGGAGGTGGGGGAATAGGATTGACTTCCTGAGGTAGGACGATCTCGAGGGCGATCCCCATGACCTCTATTACCCCACCGCTCCCTATGGCGTAAATCAATCCTTATGTAGAGGGAAATAGTCTCAGAAAAAGACGTAGGTAAATCCCTGGATGCTAATTCGTCTTTCATCCTTTCGGACAACCCATGGAGGAAGGCTGCTTTGAGTGCTTCTTCGTTCCATCTAAGTTCCGATGCAAGGGTCTGAAACTGCACCACGTACTGTCCCACCGAGCGAGTACCTTGGCGGACACGGAGTAAGTCGGAGGAAGCAGAAACCGATCTGCCAGGCTCATCAAAAATCCGTTTGAAGGCTGTCACAAAGTCTTCGTATCTAGAAACTAATGGATCAGCCCGTTCCCAAAGAGGGGAAACCCAGTCCAATGCAGCCCCAGTCAGTAATGAAATTACATAGGCGACCTTAGATCGGGAGGTAGGGAGATTCTGGGGGAGGCACTCAAACTGGATTTCACATTGGTTTATGAAACCACGACAACGTTGGGGAGTACCGTCAAACCTTTCAGGGGTGGCCAAGTGGAGACGAGACTTCTGTGGCATAGCCCCTTGAGGTAACTCTGGAGAACCAGCAGGAACGACAGGTGGCGAGGCAGTGGACATAGATGCCAGTGTATTTTGTATGGTCATTAACTGTCCGGACAATTCTTGCAGGTACTGAGCCACATGTCGCTGTGCCGCCTCTTGGTTGTCCATTGCTTGTTAAATCTTGAAGAGTCCCAGTACCTTGGGCACCTGCAGCTTCCATTTGGCCTGAACAAACTGTCACACTGGGAGGCGGGTTTTTGAAAGCCGAGGTCTGAGGCTGTGGGAGGAGGCTAAGGCGAGGGGCCTGGACATATGATCTCCGCATCCACAAGTCTTGGTCGTTGGGTAGACCTAGTCAATGGTGCGGAGTCTAACTCACAAGGAGGTGTTCGCCAGTGACCCCTCCAAGCAGGATATGGGCTTGTGCAGCTCTCTGTAAGCAGGTCACGGTCCTTTGACTTGGTGACAAAGGCCTGCAGGGAAAAGAGAATCAAAACACCCGTGGCCCAAGGGTAATACCTGGAATAGGCACGTGGGGAGTGGGTAAGAACTCCTGGCTGGAGAAAGGCACTTGAGGTGCTGGCTAGAGAGGTGTGGAGATTTATTGGTAGGCTGAGGTAACAGCTGGATATCCCATGAAGTATATACCGGATTGCTGGCTGGAGATCATGCAATGAGACGAAGGGTTAACCTGCACACAGGCTGTGATGGTGAAAGCACTGCGATGAGATGAAGGGTTAACTTGCAAACAGGTTGTAATGGTAAAAGCTCTGCGATGAGATGAAGGGTTAATGTCACGGCTTGGCGTGCGCTTGGACCCGGAGTGGAGTCGGATGAGGAATGAGGACTTGTTTGCTGGTACTTGAAGGCAGCCGGCCTTAGGGGAGTATGACTCATGAAGCAGTGGCACGCGACGGGATCAGAACCAGGCTGCGAGACACTGGCGGAACTTAGAGACCCGGGGTAGGCTGGGTATAGCAGGTAGACGGGATCAGGAGACAGATAGTAACAGGAGCAAACTGCACCAAGGCTGAGAGGGGAGTCTGCAGAAACACACTGGCACTGACACTTTAAATGAGCAAAGGAGCACAGAGAACTAGCTCACAGCATACGCTGTGATAGACGTTGCACTGGCAACTAAAGAGCCTCTGGACAGCCCTTTAGTACCCTCAGGTAGTGCAGGATTGGTTGCTAGCCTCCCCAGCCCAGACTGAACCTGATTGGCCAGAAACGACATGTGACCCAAATCCAAGATGGCCGCGCCCAGTGGTCACAGCATGGAAGCTCTGCCAGTCTCAGCCCCTCTCACCTGCCTCCAGATGGAAGCCCTTGGTCTGCGGAGACTCACAGCACCCAGCGCTATTCTCCAGGAACCTGCGCCTCTCCTGGAAACACCATGCCACAGCGCCCGGAGCGGTAAGCGCCGCGATCTCAGCAGCCTGTCACCCCTGGTCGTGACAGTACCCCCTCCTTTAGGAGTGGCCTCTGGACACTTCTTCGGTTTACCAGGATTCTCAGAGTGAAACTTAAGCACTAGGCGAGGAGCGTAGACATCCTCAGCTTTCACCCAGCAACGTTCTTCGGGACCGTAACCTTTCCAATCCAGTAGATATTGGAGTTGCCCATAACGAAAACGAGAGTCCAGGACCTGTTTGATCTCGAACTCTACACCCCTCTCAGTCAAGACTTTGGGGGAGCGTGGCAGAGTCTTGCGAAAGCGATTCAGGATGAGAGGTTTCAGCAGGGAAATATGAAAGGAATTTGGTATTTTGAGGTAGGACGGAAGTTTTAATTTATAGGCTACTGGATTGATCACTAGAACGATGGGAAAAGGACCGATGAAACGAGGAGCAAATTTCATAGACGGCACTTTAAGGCGAAGATTACGAGTGGATAGCCATACTAAGTCACCTGTTTTTAGGTTGGGCACCGCTCTCCTTTTTTTGTCCGCTGTTAATTTATATCGAAGAGAGGTTTTTTGTAAGGAGGAATGGACCTGAGTCCAAATCTGGGAGAATTTCTGTAGGGTGGAGGTCACTGCTGGTACATCGAAGACTGGCAATTCTTGAAACTCTGGTACTCTGGGATACAGTCCAAACTATAAAGAATGGGGTTTGCCCCGTAGATGAATGATAGGAGCTGTTATGGGCAAATTCGGCCCAGGGTAAGGTGTCCGCCCAGTTGTCTTGTGATGAAGACATGTGAATTCTTAAGAAAGTCTCAAGGTCTTGATTGACCCTCTCTGTAGACCCATTAGACTGAGGATGGTAAGCTGTTGAAAAATTCAGTTTGATTTGAAAGATAGATCATATAGCTCTCCAAAATCTGGCTACGAACTGTACCCCTCTATCAAAACAATCTCAGTTGGAAGTCCATGGAGACGGAAGATGTTGTCGACGAATAACTGAGCCAACTCTGGAGCAGATGGCAACTTCTTGAGGGGAACGAAATGAACCATTTTGGAGAAACGATCCACTACTACCCAGATGGTGATAAACCCATTAGAAACAGGTAGATCCGTTACAAAGTCCATGGAAAGGTGTGTCCAAGGATGGGTTGGTACTGACAGAGGTAGGAGTGTGCCGGCAGGAACCTGTCTGGATGTTTTATGTTGAGCACACTGTGGACAGGAGGCGATAAAAGGTCTTGCGTATGCCCGGGTGTCCGGCAAAACGAGAGGTATGAGCCCACTTCAAAAGCTGCTTGCGCATATCTGAGGCCACAAATGTCTTCCCGGGAGGAGGTTGAATGCAAGTGGTAGCGAATACTCTGGAGTCTAGAACTGGAGTTTCCTTATGACTTTCGGAAGATGTGTCGGAGGAGAGTGATCGAGAGAGGGCATCTGCTTTTTGATTTAGTGAGCCTGGGCGAAAAGTTAAAGTAAAATTGAAACGAGAAAAGAATATTGACCATCGAGCCAGGCGGGAACTCAGACACTGAATATTTTTTAGGTATAGGAGATTCCGATGATCTGTATAAACGGTGATGGGATACATCGCGCCCTCAAGAAGATAACGCCACTCTTCAAAAGCTAGTTTCACAGCCAATAATTCCTGCTCTCCAATGGGATAATTCTTTTCTGCTTGGGAAAATTTCTTTGAGAAGAAGCCACAGGGATGAAACTTGCTATCCTCGAGTTTCTGGGATAGTACTGCCCCTACCGCTTCAGAAGAGGCGTCTACCTCAAGAAAGAATGGGTAGTTAATGTTGGGTTGTCTCAGCACGGGGGCAGAAATGAAGGCTTGCTTTAAGAGTTGAAAGGCAGTTTCAGCCTCTGGAGGCCATCGGGATGGATTTGCCCCCTTGCAAGTTACGGCGGAAATGGGTGCCATGAGAGTGGAAAATCCTTTGATAAACCTTCGATAATATGAGATATGGTAAGAACTTACCCTTGTTATCTCTATTTCTACGAAGTCCATAGGGTTCCACAGGATACCTTGGGGTATAGGTGTGACGTCAGTCGCAGGGCACCAAAGAGTTAAGCTTTCAGCCTCCCAGGATGCACTAGGTCCCCCTCCTATACCCCGCCCCCGGGCCAAGGCACCTCAGTTAGTTACCAAGCCATAGGCCGGAGGAGGAGAAGGAAGAGAGAGAACAAAGATCTGGACACATACAAGAATCACATTCTCACCAGAGGGAGACGGAAAACCGGTGACCAGAGCAAAGCCCATCTGCAGCACAGGTGCGACAGGGCGGGAGTCCTGTGGAACCCTATGGACTTCATAGAAATAGAGATAACAAGGGTAAGTTCTTACCATATCTCATATTTTCTACTTCAGGGTCCATAGGGTATCCACAGGATACCTTGGGGATGTCCCAAAGCAGTATCCTTTAAGGGTGGGGACGCTCCTGTGCAGAAAGGAGAATCCGCCGCCCGAAGGAAGCATCCTGAGAGGCGAAGGTGTCAAACCTGTAATACCTCACGAAGGTATGGACAGAAGACCACGTAGCAGCCTTGCAGATCTGAACTGCCGAGGCACCACGTCGAGCTGCCCACGAAGGACCCACAGACCTAGTGGAATGAGCCTTCAGAGAAGGAGGGACCGGTAGGCCTTCATGAAGATAAGCTTCAGAAATAGCCATACGGATCCAGGCTGCCAAAGTTTGCTTTGAAGCAGGCCAACCCTTTTTACGGAAGCCAAAGAGGACAAACAAAGCGTCCGACTTCCTAAACGAAGAAGTGCGGTCAACATAAGTCCTTAAGGCCCGCACAACATCCAAAGAGGCCTCACCCACGGAAAGACCCGGTGAGTTAAAGGCCGGAACAACTATTTCCTCGTTAATATGAAACTGGGAAACAACTTTGGGAAGAAACTCGGGCCGAGTGCGGAGCACTGCCCTGTTCCCATAAAAAACCAAGAAAGGGGGTCTACAAGAAAGAGCCCCTAACTCAGAAACACGTCTGGCCGAAGCAATGGCCAGAAGGAAAACAGTCTTAGCTGTTAGCCATTTAAGATCCACTGAGCCCAGTGGTTCAAACGGCGGTCCTTGGTGAGCCCTCAGGACCACAGCCAAATCCCAAGGCGCCACAGGTGGAACAAAGGGCGGCTGAATGCGGAGAACACCCTGCATAAAGGTGCGCACATCCGGGATTGTAGCAATCCTACGGTGAAACCAGACAGATAGGGCCGAAACCTGTACCTTCAAAGAAGCAAGGCGAAGCCCATGATCTAGTCCCGCTTGCAGGAAGGCGAGAATCCGAGACAGACGAAACTCCCGCAGTGCATAACCTCTCGGTCGACACCACTGGAAGAACGTATGCCACACGCGATGGTATATCCTCGCGGAAGACGGTTTCCGAGCTCGCAACATGGTACGCACCACAGAGCTGGAAAACCCCCGGGACCTCAGCATGGCCGTCTCAACAGCCACGCCGTCAAAGACAGCCGAGTCAGGTCCGGGTGAAGGCAAGGACCCTGAGACAGAAGGTCCGGTCGTAGCGGCAACCGCAGAGGAATGTCCACGGACAGACCCTGAAGGTCTGAGAACCAGTGCCGTCTGGGCCACGCGGGAGCTATCAACAGGAGCGTCCCTCCTTCCTGTTTGAATTTCCGGATTACCCGTGGAAGAAGGGAGACCGGAGGGAACAGGTATGCGAACCGGAACGTCCACCGGACGGACAGAGCATCCACCAGAGACGCCCCTTCGTCTCTTGTGCGAGACCCGTACACCGGCAACTTGTTGTTGTGCCGGGACGCCATGAGGTCGATTTCTGGAAGACCCCACCTGTCCACCAGTAGTTGAAAAACGTCCGGGTGCAGGGACCATTCCCCCGGATGAACGTCCTGGCGACTTAGAAAGTCCGCCTCCCAATTGAGCACTCCCGGGATGAAGACCGCTGATATGGCCGGAAGATTGCGCTCCGCCCAAACCAGGATCCGAGAGACCTCTACGAGAGCCGCCCGACTGCGAGTTCCTCCTTGCCTGTTTATGTAGGCCACGGTGGTAGCGTTGTCCGACTGGACCTGCACCGGGCGACCCTGGAGAAACCGCTGTGCCTGCTGGAGAGCATTGAAGACCACACGGAGTTCCAAGATATTTATTGGAAGCTCCGCTTCTGTCGGCGTCCACCTGCCCTGGAACAAGTGTGGACCCGAAACTGCTCCCCAGCCCCGAAGACTGGCGTCCGTTGTCAACAGGACCCAATTTGGAACCCAGAACGGACGTCCCTTGTTGAGGTGGGTCGTCTGTAACCACCACGTAAGGGACAGGCGAACCTCCTGGGTGAGCACAATCGTCTGGGACTTCAGAGACTGAGTCAGCCCGTTCCACTTGGACAGGATCAGGTGCTGCAGAGATCTGGAGTGAAACTGGGCGTATTCCACCATGTCGAACACCGACACCATGGAGCCCAGTAACCTCATCGCCGAGTGTAAGGACACCCGGCGGCTGTGCAGACAACTGCGCACCCTTGACTGTAAAGCAGAGATCTTGTCCTCCGTCACGAAGATCCTTTGCTGTCCCGAGTCCAATAAGGCTCCAAGATGCAGAATCCTCCGAGACGGGATTAGAGTGGACTTCTGCCAGTTGATTAGCCAGCCGTGCCGTTGCAGCAGTGCAATGGTCAGGTCCAAGTGGCGTAACAGGAGCTCTGGAGATCCTGCCACCAATAACAGGTCGTCCAAATACGGCAACATGCGGACTCCCTGCAGCCGCAGAGAAGCCGCCATGACCGCCATCACCTTGGTGAAAACACGTGGTGCTGTTGCCAGGCCAAAAGGTAACGCCCGAAACTGGAAGTGGTCGCTGCTGATTGCGAACCTGAGGAACTGTTGATGGCGCCAAAGAATAGGGACATGCAGGTAAGCGTCCTGTATGTCCAATGACACCAAGTAGTCCCCAGGTTCCAGCGCCAGAATGATGGACCGTAGGGTCTCCATCCGAAATTTCGGGACCCGCAAAGACTTGTTGAGTGCTTTGAGGTTGAGAATCGGACGATATGACCCATTGGGTTTCTGTACCAAAAATAGATTTGAATAGAAACCCTGGCCCCTCTGGGAGAATGGAACCGCCACTATAACTCCAGCCTGGAGCATAGTGTGCAATACCTTCCGCAGCTCCGTAGCCTTGTTCCGGTCTGATGGGAGACCCGTGGTGAAGAAGCGAGCCGGGGGTCTGTGCCGGAAGGAGAGGGCGTATCCGTGAGAAACCACCTCCAGAACCCAAGTGTCTGTCGTAGTGGTCGACCAACACTGGGCGAACTGTAGCAGGCGGCCTCCCACCCTGGGATCCCCCAAAGGGAGGCCCGGACCGTCAGGCCGCAGGCTTGTCATCTGGCTTGGGGGCCGGACGTCTGGTACTCCATGCCTGCTTCCGGGGCTTGACCGATTTCTTAGGGCCAGCCTGTCGAGGAAACGACTGTGGTTTGGGCCTGCCCTGGGCCCTAGATGACCGAAAGGATGATGGTCCCGAACCAGAAGGAGCAGCGGCCGACGGGAGACAGGCAGATTTGGCTGCCGCCAGCGTGGCCACAATCTTATCCAGATCCGGACCGAAGAGAACTTCTCCGATAAACGGCAACGCTTCCAGACCTTTCTTGGAATCTGCGTCCGCCTTCCAGGATCGCAGCCACAAGGTGCGACGAGCAGCTACCGCTGCTGAAGAAATTCTAGACACCAGAGTACTAATGTCTAGAGCCGCCTCGTTGATGTAGGTGGCCGAATCACGGAGATTGCCAATCAACTCCGCCTGATCGGCCGGACAGTCGGATTCAAAAGAAGCCTCTAATGAATCCGCCCAGCGCTCCATCGCTCTGGCAACCCAGCAAATGGCCATAGCCGGCCGTGCTGCCCCCCCTGCAAGGGAATAAGCGGACTTCAGGCAGATTTCTACCTTGCGGTCCGTAGCATCCTTAAGGGAGGACATGGATGGCATCGGCAATGTGGCACTACGGACAAGACGGGTCACGTGAGAATCCACCTGTGGAGGGGATTCCCACTTCGCAAAATAATTATCCGCGAACGGATAAGCCACCGCCAGGCGTCTCTGCGGCTGGTATCTTTTGCCAGGTTGTTTCCACGCCTCCTCTAAATGGTCCACCAACTGACCCGAAAGAGGAAAGACTGTGGCATCGCCCTTCACATCTTTGAAAAAGGCATACTTAGATTTAGCCGCTGGGGGAACTTCGTCCTCAATCACCAAGGCTGTGCGGACCGCCCGAATAAGTCCAGGAATATATACTTTGGACTTAGCATCAGCGTCCTTAGTATGGAGAGGTTCCTGATCGTAAGGATCTAGAATCTCCCCATCATCAGACGTCCCTTCGTCATCCTCATAAGGAGCGGACAGAGACGCCACCGGCCTTTTATGAGACCGCATCACAGACTCCCCTTGCAACACATCCGACAAGTGCTGTACAGAACTCGTCAGGGAGTTAACCCACGCTGGCTCCTGAGAACCCGGGAGCGGGGAAATAGGGAGACTGTGGGGTACCACCAATTGTTGTGGGAACCCCTGCATGGGTGACGACACCACAGACTGCTGGGACAAACCCATCGGAGTAAACGCGGGCTGCGGAGCTAACTGGCCCACTAAAGCTGTTAACGCCTGAGCGAAACAAGCCCAGGGCGGCTCCTGTACCGGTGCTGTAACCGTAATAGGCCGCGCCATGGACAAACACTGCCGGCAAAGGCCCTCCGCGCTACCCTCCCCCTCCGCTAACGGTACTTTGCACGTGGTACACTGTAGCCGGAGGGGAAAATCACTTTCAGACATGATGGCACCACGTATGTGACCTCTCTCACCAATTAAGTATTAAATAGGCGAGAGACCACCCTGCAGCACCGCACCGCAAGGGCTTTAGCAGAAAGAACAGGGACAGTAATAAAGCTGACAGTTTAGATGAAGAAAAGTTACAGGCAGCGCTAGCACAGTCACATACAATGCAGAGAGATAACAATTCCTGCACTAACAGCGCTGATCACTCAACTACACAGACACAGGGCCTGGTAGGACACAGCGCTGCATACACAGACCTGACCACAGCGGAGGAGAGGTATGCGGGGGGACCCAGACCACGATGCTTCCGTCCAGCGCTTCCAGCAGCGTTCACCATGCGTTCTGGAGAAGATGGCCGCCGAGGAGCAGAGAGGAGGCTGGCCTGGGGGAGGAGCGCTGCCACAGGACCAGTCGGCAGCATGCAGAGAGGGCTGTGTGCAGCGGGGGAGGCGCCGGCTGTGAGACAGGGAAGGCGCGCTCCCCTGGCATGCATTTAACCCCTGGGACGCCGCAGCGCTACCGCTCTGCTGCGGTCCGCTGTCCCAGGGGGTAGTGGAAGCGCAGGTTGGTCGCCTGGCTCCACGCTGCAGCCAGTCCCCAGGGAGCCCCCTGCCTGGGGACTTAGGACCATGTGATCAGCGGGGACCCACCGCGGGACCCCGCTGCTTACCTCTGTCCCCCTTGAATCCGGCCATGGTCCGGAGCATCTGGGGTCACCGCTAGCTGTGACCCCAGACGCCCACCAGCATCCCCGGATCAGTACCGGCGTTCTGGTACCGGCGGGGTGTAGGGAAGACAGCATGGACGTCAGGACTGACTGTCCATGCTGTACATCCAGTTGTGCAGCCACAGCTGCATGAAGAATAAGCTTCAGGGGCTCTTCTAGCCCCCACTCCAACAGGTGCACCCGACTCCGGCCGGGCACCAAACTAAACTGAGGTGCCTTGGCCCGGGGGCGGGGTATAGGAGGGGGACCTAGTGCATCCTGGGAGGCTGAAAGCTTAACTCTTTGGTGCCCTGCGACTGACGTCACACCTATACCCCAAGGTATCCTGTGGATACCCTATGGACCCTGAAGTAGAAAATAATTTGCGAAGCCCAAAAATCTTTGTACTGCCTTCAAAGAATTCGGACAAGACCAGTCCAATATTGCCTGAACTTTCTGGGGATCCATTTCAAGGCCGGCACCTGAAACGATGTAACCTAAAAAGGGAACTGAGGGAACTTCAAATACGCATTTTCCAGCTTTGCAGTACAGGTGGTTCTTTCGTAGGCGAGTTAACACCTCCTTGACTTGGGATCGATGTCTGACAATGTTGGAGGAGAATATCAGAATATCGTCGAGGTATACTACCACAGAGATATATAGTAAGTCCCGAAAGATCTCATTCACAAAGTTTTGGAACACAGCAGGAGCGTTACAGAGACCAAAAGGCATTACCAGGTATTCAAAATGCCCGTCTCGAGTATTGAATGCTGTTTTCCATTCGTCCCCGGCTCGTATCCTAATGAGATTGTAGGCCCCTCTTAAATCCAGCTTGGTAAAAATAGTAGCACCTTTTACTCGATCGAAAAGTTCGGTAATGAGGGGTATCGGGAAGCGATTTTTGATGGTTATATCGTTTAAGCCCCTGTAATCGATGCAAGGATGCAGGCCTCCATCCTTCTTAGACACAAAAAAGAATCCTGCCCCTGCCGGTGAGGAGGATGGTCGAATGAACCCCTTTTGCAGGTTCTCCTGGATGTATGCTGACATGGCTTCAGTCTCGGGTAGGGAGAGTGGGTAAGTTCGACCTCGCGGAGGAGTTTTGCCAGGAATCAACTCAATAGGACAGTCCCACTCCCGATGAGGAGGCAGAATATTGGCTCCGGTCTTACAGAAGACATCGGAGAAGGAGCGATACTGGTAGGGAATTGGAGTAGTGGTTGCAATGTAACTACCTTTGATGGGTTTGATTTGAGGAAGGCAGGATACTTGACAAGTCTCCCCCCAGGACAAGATCTGCATGGTGCCCCAATCAATATTGGGGGAGCGCTTGCGTAACCAGGGGTATCCAAGGATGACCTCATGGGAGGCTTTGGGAATTACTAGGAATCGGATAGTTTCAGTGTGGAGAGCTCCGATACGAACTGGCACAGGAAGGGTACGTTGAGAGACGATTCCGTTGGTAATCTGAGTGCCATCTACAGCAGATAGAGTGATGGTGTGGTCGAGAGAGGAGACAGGAAGCCGGAGCCTCTGGACAAGTTCAGCGGTGATAAAGTTTTCAGCGGCCCCTGAATCGAGGAGAGAAAGAACAGTTTTAGAACCAGTGGAGATCTCAAAAGTAATGGAGAGGGTAGATTCATTTTTTGACGGAGACGGAAACATCACTCCTAACATGGTGTCTCCGGCACAGATTAGGATCGGGAGTTTCCCGGACGACGTGGGCAGGCTGCAACCATATGACTGGTCTCCCCGCAGTACATGCATAGATTTTCTCGTTGGCATCTTTGCCGTTCTTCTACCGTGAGGCGGGCCCGGTTAATCTGCATGGGTTCGTCACCCGCAGGTTCAGACGGAGGGAGGGTTGGAGTAGTGGTCGGCCGGAACCTAAAGCGATCTCCCCTAGTTTTTTCACTCTGGCGTTCTCTGTACCGCAAATCCACTTTATTGCAAAGGGAGATAAGATCATTGAGGGTAGCCGGCGGATCACGAGTGGCGAGGTCATCTTTTATGCGATCTGTCAATCCATTCCAAAAGGTGGAAGTCAGGGCTTCTTCATTCCATTTTAGTTCCGAAGCCAGCGTTTGAAATTGAATGATATACTGACTGACTGGTCGGTTCCCTTGGCGAAGTCGCAGGATTTCCGTCGCCGCGGAGGTTGTTCTGCCGGGCTCGTCGAAAATCCTCCGGAAGGACGTGAGGAATCCAGAGTAGTTGTCTAGTAACGGGTCGGACCTCTCCCAGAGAGGCGAAACCCAGTCCAGGGCAGAACCGGTCAGTAGAGACACTATATATGCCACTTTGGATTTTGGAGATGGAAAGTTCGCAGGCTGTAGTGTGAAGTGGACGTCACACTGGTTGAGAAACCCTCGGCACAACTTGGGGTTCCCGTCAAACTTATTGGGAGTCGGAAGGTGCAAATGAGATGGTGCAGGTGGAACAGG
Source organism: Taudactylus pleione (assembly GCA_031769625.1). NCBI lineage: Eukaryota > Metazoa > Chordata > Amphibia > Anura > Myobatrachidae > Taudactylus > Taudactylus pleione. The sequence continues at coordinate 38,870,422 of JAUIMM010000092.1, forward strand.
GACAGCTGGAGCTGCTGGCTGGTTGGTGGTGGCAGGCAAATTAACAGTAACCAGGGAAGCTTGCAGCGTATCCTGACGAAGAGACATTTCCTGCAGGAACTGAGCCATTTGGTGCTGAGACGCCTCTAGTCCCTCTAGGCGACTGGCGATACCCTGGAGCAAGTCGGCCCTCAGATCCTGTCCACTGGCCGAATCCAGCTGGCCAGTGCAAACTGTCACGGCTTGGCGTGCGCTTGGACCCGGAGTGGAGTTGGATGAGGAATGAGGACTTGTTTGCTGGTACTTGAAGGCAGCCGGCCTTAGGGGAGTATGACTCATGAAGCAGTGGCACGCGACGGGATCAGAACCAGGCTGCGAGACACTGGCGGAACTTAGAGACCCGGGGTAGGCTGGGTATAGCAGGTAGATGGGATCAAGAGACAGGTAGTAACAGGAGCAAACTGCACCAAGGCAGAGAGGGGAGTCTGTAGAAACACACTGGTACTGACACTTTAAATGAGCAAAGGAGCACAGAGAACTAGCTCACAGCATACGCTGTGATAGACGTTGCACTGGCAACTAAAGAGCCTCTGGACAGCCCTTTAGTACCCTCAGGTAGTGCAGGATTGGTTGCTAGCCTCCCCAGCCCAGACTGAACCTGATTGGTCAGAAACGACATGTGACCCAAATCCAAGATGGCCGCACCCAGTGGTCACAGCATGGAAGCTCTGCCAGTCTCAGCCCCTCTCACCTGCCTCCAGATGGAAGCCCTTGGTCTGCGGAGACTCACAGCACCCAGCGCTATTCTCCAGGAACCTGCACCTCTGCTGGAAACACCATGCCACAGCGCCCGGAGCGGTAAGCGCCGCGATCTCAGCAGCCTGTCACCCCTGGTCGTGACAGTTAACTTGCACACTGGCTGTGATGGTAAAAGCACTGTGGTGAGATGGAGGGTTACCTTGCACACAGGCTGTTGATTAGTAAAGGTACTGTGGAGAGATGGTTAAACTTGCACACAGGCTGTTAATTAGTAAAGGCACTGTGGAGAGATGGAGGTTAGCTGCCACACAGGCTGTTGATAGTAAAGGCACTGTGGTGAGATAGCTCAGAAGCTCTGGAAGAAACACACTGGAAGCACGGGAACCTGGAACGAGATTCCTCTAGTTACACTAGCGGCGACAATGATTGTTCAGGCAACTACCTGGAGCACAGGAGCCGGATACAGTCAGGTCCATAAATATTGGGACATTGACAGAATTTTCATATTTTGTTTACTATTCACCACCACAATGGCTTTGAAATGAAACAAACAAGATGTGCTTTAACTGCAGACTTTCAGATTTAATTTGAGGGTAATTACATCCAAATCAGGTGAACGGTGTAGGAATTACAACAGTTTCTATATGTGCCTCCCACTTTTTAAGGGGCCAAAAGTAATGGGACAAACTAAACAATCCTAAATCTAACTTTCACTTTTTAATACTTTGTTGCAAATCCTTTGCAGGCAATTACAGCCTGAAGTCTGGAACGCATAGACATTACCAGACGCTGGGTTTCATCCCTGGTGATGCTCTGCCAGGCCTCTACTGCAAATGTCTTCAGTTCCTGCTTGTTCTTGGGGCATTTTCCCTTCAGTTTTGTCTTCATCAAGTGAAATGCATGCTCAATCGGATTCAGGTCAGGGGACTGACTTGGCCATTGCATAACATTCCAGTTTTTAGCCTTAAAAAACTATTTGGTTGCTTCTGCAGTATGCTTCGGGTCATTGTCCATCTGCACTGTGAAGCGCCATCCAATGAGTTCTGAAGCATTTGACTGAATATGAGCATATAATATTGCCCGAAACACTTCAGAATTAATTCTGCTGCTTTTGTCAGCAGTCACATCATCAATAAATACAAGGGAACCAGTTCCATTGGCAGCCATACATGCCCACGCTACGACACTACCACCACCATGCTTCACTGATGAGGTGGTATGTTTTGGATCATGAGCCGTTCCTTTCCTTCTCTTCCCATCACTCTGGTACAAGTTGATCTTTGTCTCATCTGTCCATGGGATGTTGTTCCAGAACTGTAATGGCTTTTTTAGATGTTGTTTGGCAAACTCTAATCTGGTCTTCCTGTTTTTGTGGCTCACCAATGGTTTACATCTTGTGGTGAACCCTCTATATTCACTCTTGTGAAGTCTTCTCTTGATTGTTGACTTTGACAAATATACATCTACCTCCTGGAGAGTGTTCTTGATTTGGCCAACTGTTGTGAAGGGGTTTTTCTTCACCAGGGATATAATTCTTCTGTCATCCACCACAGTTATTTTCCGTGGTCTTTGGTGTTGCTGAGCTCTCCAGTGCGTTGTTTCTTTTTAAGAATGTTCCAAACAGTTGATTTGGCCACACCTAATGTTTTTGCTATCTCTCTGATGGGTTTGTTTTGATTTTTCAGCCTAATGATGACTTGCTTCACTGATAGTGACAACTCTTTGGATCTCATATTGAGAGTTGACAGCAACTGATTCCAAATGCAAATGTCACACCTAGAATCAACCCCAGACCTTTTACCTGCTTAATTGATAATGAAATAACGAGGGAATAGCCCACACCTGTCCATGAAATAGCTATTGAGTTGATAGTCCCATTACTTTTGGCCCCTTAAAAAGTGGGAGGCACATATTGAAACTGTTGTAATTCCTACACTGTTCACCCGATTTGGATGTAATTACCCTCAAATTAAATCTGAAAGTCTGCAGTTAAAGCACATCTTGTTTGTTTCATTTCAAAGCCATTGTGGTGGTGAATAGAGGCCAAAATCTGAAAATTCTGTCAATGTCCCAATATTTATGGACCTGACTGTATATACCCCTGGAAACCTGCTGATAGGCCCACAGCGTCAGCTGACCAGCCAGGCCACTCAGGGAAGGAAGTACTGACATAGGGAAAGTGACATGGTGGCGCCCATGACGGAAACTGCAATCCCCACTCACTGGGTCGCCTGACACCACAGCTACAGGGTGAATGCTCAGCTCCTCCCACGTCGCCGCACCAGCCGCCCGACTGCCCGGGAAGTCAGAGGAAGCCGGCGGGACGGCCGATCCCTGGCTGAACTCTGACAATGTGCATTTGCATTGCATTTTTCAAGACGGTCACGACCTGGGTTTTGTGGCGTGGAGGTTTGCAGTCCTTATCGGTGAGGGCGTTGTGGTGCGGTCCTTCTGTCAGGGAAGCTGGCATGTGGAGACTGGCATTGGCTGTACGCAGAGGTCTGCCAGCATTGGGCCATCCTGACAAGGGTAAGTCTAGCGGCATCTCTACGTCACAGGTGTCTGGGCGCCATCATGTTGTCTTTGGCCATGTGACATAGCAGGCCAATCGTCTGTAGGTCACCTGCTCTCTCTGGCCTATCACATTCCGCTACTGGGTACTTAAGGGTGTTTGGAGCTCCCTGTAGTTGCCAGTGCAACGTGTTAACAGCGTAGCTGTGAGAAAGAGTTCTCTGCGCTCCTGAAACCTAGACTTGTGCTCCGGTGTCTAACCTTAACTTCTTGTCGGCCTCTGGCTCCCTGCATAGCCTGCACCACTCTGCCTTCCCTTGCTCACTGCTGAGATCAGCCCTGCACCTTCCACCAGACCCACTCCTGCCTGAACCTGTCTCCTCAGTTAACCCACTCCTGCCTGAACCTGTCTCCACAGTTAACCCATCACAGCATTTCCGGATTTCCATTTCAGCCAGCATCACAGCATTACTGGATATCCCCTTCAGCCACTATTCAGCAAACCAGGATTTCCACTTCACTCTCACAGTCTATCTGGATTCATCTCTGTCACTGATCTGGACATTCGTTTACTCCCATTCACTACAGCTCCCTTCAGCCACATATATCAGGTTGTTTATTTCTGGACTTTAGTTTATCTTATTATTCATGTCTACGAACAGTCACATTAAACAACCCACCTTTCAGTTTAAACCTGTTCCGGTGTCAGCTCCTGTTTCCACCCTGGGTCCACAACAAACACAGACTCTGACATTGTGGTCAGAATCAGTTTGGCGTCATCAACATAGCACAAGTTAATGATATTTTATAGACAGTAAAGATGCTGGGTTTCAACTAATTAACTGATTATTAATTAAGGTATACATAGAAGGGACCTTCGATGAAGTCCTCTTAAGAGACAAAAAACATAGGTATTGGAAATGAACTCTTGGCAACCTAAAAGTTATTGCTATTCAACTTATGTGAAATTTCAATTTGGACTTTTTGACTAACTTTTATACGAGATGTAGTCAGGATCTCAACCGTCAGAATGGTCACAATACTGATATCGGCATCCCAAAGCCCGACACATTCGGACAGTAAGTATTAGGGTTGAGGATAGGTTTTGGGATTAGACACTAGTGGGAGGGTTAGGCTGAGGGAGGAGTTGGTTAGGTTAAACGTTAAAATAAGGTTTAAAATACTTACCAAAATCCGTCAGGTTTTTGCCCGTCAGGATGCAGCTGTCAGTATTCTGACCATTGGCATTCTGACCGTCGGGATCCCATACGCAACCCATTTTAAACAATCAGGAGGACCCCTCAGAGAATACAGTGTCTATCAATCTGGGGCTACGCCTCCTCTTTGAAATAACCTAAAATAATCCTAATACACTTTAATTATTTTATACATTGTATGCATTTTGTGTTTTATGTGTTAATAAAACTGCTTTTAGTATACTACACCATGAGAAGCCATCTGAGCCAACCTATAGACAGCACCACACACAAAGTAAAATCCTGATAAACAAGATTTATTGGTAACTTTGATACACAGCATGACAAACTACTGTATAACTAATCTTACCAACCCCCTGAATGTTGGGGAGACTCCCTGAAATAATGGTGATCTTGCTGACTTCCTAAAGAGTCTAGCAATCTCGATGAGACCAAGCTGTGTGGGTGCAACACAGTTATGACATCATCACTCTCTGCCCACCATGAAGGAAACACTTGGGAGAAGAATAAAAAGGTGTGCTACAGGAAAATGGCCTCCACTCTCCTGCACACTGAAGGCTACATGAATGACTATGTACCCAAGAATGTGTTATGGATTATAGGTGATTTGTACCCAAGGAAGTGTGCTGATGATGTCTTTCATTGCAGGACATGTGTTTTGCACTACAATGTGTATGTGTTTGTTTCATTTTACAGGGTGTGGGCTGCATTACAGGGGATTTGTGTCGAATGACGTGTGACACATTTCATGAACCTGGCAGAAGAGATAGAGGGGGTCATTCAGACCCACTCGCGAGCAAAGTTCGCTCGCAAGCGGGTCGATGTTGTGAGAATGCACATGCGCACGATGGAGGGGGCTCCGTCGTGCGCATGCACGAGACCCGGCGAGCGATGAGAAATACGTCGCTCGGGGTCTCGCACCAAAGGGGGCGTGCTGTCGATGGTGACTGACAGCACGCCCCCTTTGGTGGGCGTGCCGGGGGCGTGGCGGCCAGACGGAGGCGTTCCCATGGGAACGCCTACCATCTGAGTCCGGCCCCACTGACATCAGTAATGATGTCAGTGGGAGTGACTTTGGCTCTGATAGAGCCAAAATCACTCCTGGGCTTGCAGCAGCGAGACCCTACCGCAAGGGTCTCGTCGCAAGCCCGATGGTCGCGATGGTCTTGACCATCGCGACCATCATCATGGACGCTCGCATAAGCTGTGGTTGGTAACCCACAGCTATGCGAGCGTCCATAAGGCCACTCCACATTTAAATAGGACGGCCCTGATTCAGAGCGAGCGTTCTGCTCAGAGCGTTCAGCTCTGAATCAGGGCCAGAGTTAGTGGTTATCATTTTAGGTTCTACAAAATAGGAGGGTTCAGAATAGGTTTATATTTATGCACAAATATATATACTCCTGCATTGATGGGCGGCACTCTACGGATTTAAAGAAGCGTATGCATATGCAAGTGTGCTTTATCAATGTTTCAGCTTTAATGCTGCGTCTTTCATCAGGTTACATATCAAAATGACAAGGTCTTACCTTTTTCTAACAAAAACCCTACTGTACACAATGGATCCCCAGGCTGCCCCCAGCCCAATTCGTGGTGTGATAACATCACACATCACATGGCCAGCATGGGGGGGGGGAGGGGTTTCTCCAAAGAAACAAAGTGAGACACTTCACCAAGTGCTATATATGGCTTTAAGTGGGTAACTGACATTTAAGTAGTTGCATAAACTTTTTACAAGCATCTAGCAACTATAGAACCTTGATTCAAAATGCATATAATCGTTAGCTATATCTGATCTGTAGTAGAATATATGGCTCCATAATAACTATGGCTTCAGGAGCTATCTAATTACACAATAATTACATAGTTACTAATTGCATTAACCTATCTCATTCAATCCAGCCTGCTCACATACCTCCGGTAAACTTGTCTTCTGAGGCGGAACGTTGATTTTGAAGATGACTTGCTAATAAACTTAACCTCTGCATTGGATGTGGTGAGTGCCCTCATTTGACTGTGGAAAGGGTCAGCATAATACCACATGAAGTGAATGTGGAATGTCCAGATATCTCAGATTTTGCAGAGCAAAGGCAGCAGGGCTGAAGGGTCCAGTTCAGGTGTTGGCTCAATCAGAGTCTGGAAAGGCAGCTGATTACAGACACCTGTGTGACACTGGTAAAAGAGCTGCAGAGACACTGGGAAACTGATCCTGACGTGCAGCAGTCGCCCAGGTTATAGGCCGGGGGTGACTAGTGTTAGGGATCCGGGTCCTGTGAGTCCACTAAAAGAAATGTATTACTGTTTGGAAGATTCTGTGTACCAGCCTGTAACATCTTGCCTGTGAAAATTGCACTGTCCTGTATTCCTGCCTGTGGTGAGAAAATAAACACCTGTTGGATTTTACCTGGTCTATATGTTTCTTGTCACATTTGGCGCCCAAACAGGGACCTTGCTGGATACTACAATGCAGCAAGAGCCTAGATACAATGATTGGATCCACTCACAGCAGCAGTGAGACGCATTGCAGGACGCTACCCTCTGCGCAGTGGCTTGGTGAATCTGAGTCGCATTACTAGCAGCTGAGTAGGTGAGTTTGGTGGGCCAGCCATAAAATGGCAGTGATTCAGTGATAATCTGTCCATGTTTATATGCAAATTGTGCACAATATAAAACTGCTTAATTCCTGTTTATGTGGCTGGGAGCCCAGGGAATCTAGTACAGTTTTAAGGAAAGCCAGCTGATATAGATTGCTGGGAATCTGGATTGCAAAAGATAATTTAGAAAGCCTCCTAAGTTTGTCCATAAAGGGATAAAGCAGTGTAATATGGAGGAGCTTTGAAAAGTGTTGCTGAATTAGCTACAGGGCAGCAAGTTCTAGCAGAAGGGGTGCAAGGACAGCAAACATTGATTCAGAGTCAACAAACTAAAATTCAGTTATTACATGCAGAGTTAACTGAAATGAGGAAAGGTGGGCATGAGCAAGAGGTGTTACAGAAGCTTACACCATCTGATGACGTTGAAGCTCTTCTGTGTACCTTTGAGCGTATGCTGCACGTTTAAAATGGCCTGAAAAGGAGTGGGCTGCCAGACTTGCTCCCTGCCTCACTGGGGAACCTCAGAGAGCATATGTTGATTTAAACATGACTGAGGCAAACTCCTATCTTCACTTGAAAGAGGCCATACTCTGCAGGGTTGGAGGGACTGGCCCTAGCAAAGCTCAGGCGTTTCAGGAATGGCGGCTGAACCCATCTGAGCCTCCAAGGGTCCAGCTGGTCAAATTTGCCAGGCTGAATAAGGCATGGTTGCAGCCGGATAAAAACTCTGCTCAGCGTATAGTAGAGATGGTGGCTTTGGACCATACTGTGCGGGTACTAGACCGTGTGGTGCAACAGTGGGTTCTACAGGCTGATCCTCAAACGTTTGAGGAGTTAGCAGTGGTGATTGAATGGTACCTGACTCTTGGGAAATTAAACAAAGCCAAGCAGGGGATCCAGCCAGTATCCAAGCCTAGAACCCAGGTCTCAGTTGGTAAAGCCAATAACCCACCTTAAGCTGTGTGTTTTAACTGCGGTGGGCCCGGTGATTTGTGCCAGGACTGCCCAATGCAGGGCATGCCAATGAACTGCAGTGCTAGAAAAACAACTCGACCAGCATGGTTGCTGGAAGCACTTTCCCAGTGCAAACCACCTTCTTTCATTTGATGGTGTGAGTGGAAGGTCAGGAGGTCTGGGCCTTAGTGGATACTGGCAGCAAATTAACCATCACCTGGGGCTGATCAGATGCTACCACTGGTAAAGATTATATGTGTACATGGTGATGTAGAAAAATGCCCCAGAGTGCACCTCCCAATGGTGATAAAAGGGTGATCTCTGAAGGCGGCAGCCGCTGTAGCCGCCAGATGAACCTACCCATTGATCCTAGGTCAGGACTTTCCGTTATTACAAGAGGTGGTTATGTGGCATGATGACAGCAGAAGGTCCACATCAGAGGTGTCCCAGGAGCCAATCTCTGCCATGTCCCAAAATTTGGTGGCTGTAAGACCCTCCTTGGTCAGTGAGCAGCAGGAGGGGAATGTGACCGTGGCACAGTGGGTTCCCATTGGCAAAGAAGTGTCTTTGCAGGACTTTGGCCAAGACCAACAGAATTATGGGAACTTGATAAATGCATTTGAAAATGTTGTAGAGATAAATGGTTTAGTAATCATGGCTTTACCAGCAGATGGTGAACCATACTTTGCATTGAAAAATTATTTGTTATATCATCTAACATATTTGCAGGGTAGAGAGTAGACCAATTGCTGGTTCCCCGGAAACAGGAGCAGTTGGTCTTGAGGGCGGCTCAAACACACCTGTGGGGTGGCCATTTGGGGGAGGAGAAAACTCTCCAGCGTATTCAGTTAAGATTCTTCTGCCCTGGCATTCATGCAGCAGTAAAAAAGTATTGTCAGGAATGTCCAGTGTGTCAGAAGACAGCACCCCGGCCAGAGTTTCAGGCACCCTTGATTCCCCTCCCTGTCAATTCTGTACCTTTTGAGAAAATTGGTATGAATCTTATAGGGCCAGTGGAAAAATCTGCTCATGGGCATCAATACATATTAGTGGTGGTAGATTATGTCACAAGGTACCCAGAGGCCACCCCGCTATGTAACATGAAAGCTAGCACTATTGCCCGGGAGTTATTGATGCTATATACCCATCTGGGAATACCAAAAGAGGTTCTAACAGATCAAGGTACCTCTTTTGTATCCAAATTGATGAAAGATTTTTTGCCGGCTGTTAAAGCTAGATAGGTCTACCACCTCAGTCTATCACCCGCAAATGGATGGCTTAGTGGAACGCTTTAACCAGACCCTTAAACAGATGATAAAGAGGACACTGTCACAAGAAAAGCAAGATTGAGATCTACTCCTGCCTTATCTGATGTCTGTAGTTCGTGAGGTGCCCCAATCCTCCACGGGGTTCACTCACTTCGAACTCTTCTATGGGAGGCAATCTAGAGGAATTTTAGATGTGTTAAAAGATGGGTGGGAGCAACAGCTATGCCAAGATCCTAATATCCTTCGGTTTGTGTCCCAATTATATGGCAAGTTATGGCAGATTGCGCCACTGCTGAATGAACATATGGACAGAGCTCAACAGCATCAGAAACGCAATTATGACGTTACCACAGTCAACCAGTCTTTCAAACCAGGAGACAAGGTACTGGTGCTTGTGACTACTACTGAGAGCAAATTGTATGCTCAATGGTGAGGTCCTTATGAGATCATAGAGGTGGTGGAACCTGTAAACTACATAGTACGACAGGAGGGTAGAAGGAAGGAGGCACAAATTTACCATATAAATCTATTAAAACCTTGGAAAGAAAGTGCCAGTCAGCCCTCTTTAGTGGCAACAAAGACCCCAGACTGTCAGGTACCCATGGAGGTCACCCTCTGTCACAGCCAGGGTTTCTCAGCATGGTAGTCACCGGGTATTACCTGTAAGGTCATTATGGCGGGGGGTCTCTGGCAGCGGTGCTGGTGTTTGGTGAGAGGCATTGGCTGCGCATGGTGGTTCTGTGCGGGCACATTGTCACTAGGCCTGGTGAGGTCTGGTGGTGTGTCCGTTCCATTGGCATGGGCACCGCCATCTTGCCTGCGGCCATGTGATTCCGGCTGTCCAATCCTGGTAGGTCAGGTACTCATTCCAGCCAGTCACAGCGCAGCACTGAGTATTTAGGAAGGTCCAGAGCCTTCCTTCCTTTGCCTGTGCAACGTGTTTCTCAGCTGCGGCTGAGAGAGAGTACCTGTGCCTTATCTGCCTGAACCTTGCCTGCTCCAACCTGCTGACTTACCCTGCACCATCCATATACCTTCTTACCTGCCTGAGTACCTGAAGCTGCTGTTTCCCTGCACCTTGCTTCATTTCACTCCCAGCTGGACTTCACTACCTCTGCCTGCATCAGTTACAGCTCACCAAACCTGCATTCAGTTACAGCTCATCAAGTCTGCATTTACTTACAGCTCATCATACCTGCATTCTGTTTTCAGCTCACCATACTTGTATACTGGACTGTTCCTGCCTGTCACTATCTGGACATTTTCTCATTAACCCCCACTACAGTTATCAAGTGCACTTTAGTGCTATACCTGGACTTTTTCATTTGCCATTCCCATGTCTTCTAAGTCACTTATTAAAAACATCACTTTTTTTTATTTAAGTCTGCTTCTATGTCTGCTCCTATCACCACCTATCACCACCCCGGGTCCACAACAAATTCAGAACCTCACACCCTCAGTCTTAGCCAAAAACAGGAAGTGGTGAGCTTAGTAGCACAAAACCAAGATGTATTCTCTGCTAATCCAGGAAAGACCCAAATCATACAGCATGATATTGTTACTCCTCCCGGGGTGATAATAAAGCAGAGATGCTATCGCATACCTGAGGCAAAACGGGCAGTGGTAAAACGAGAGGTGGAGGAGATGCTGCATTTAGGGGTCATAGAGGAGTCAAACAGTGAATGGAATAACCCCATTGCCTTAGTGCCTAAGCCTTCAGGGGGTTTAAGATTCTGTAATGACTTTCGCGAGTTAAATAAAGTTTCTCAGTTTGACTCCTACCATATGCCCTGGGTTGACGAGCTGGTGGAGAATCTAGCAAAAAGTCTGTAACTCACCACTCTTGATTTGACAAAAGGGTATTGACAGATTCGTTTGACTGAAGCATCTAAAGCAAAAACGGCCTTCTCTACCCCAGAAGGTTTGTTTCAGTATAAAATGCTGCCGTTTGGTTTGCATGGGGCTCCGGCAACCTTCCAGAGGGCTATGAACAGGTTGCTGCGACCTCACAAGGAATATGCAGCTGCATATCTAGATGAAATAGTCATCTTTGGCCCCGACTGGGAGTCACACCTTTCAAGAGTAGAAGCAGTGTTGCAATCATTACGGCACATGCAGCTAATCCTGAGAAGTGTGCCATTTTAATGGTGGAGGCGAAATATTTGGGATATGTTGTAGGCAAAGGGCAGGTAAAACCTCAGCCCAGTAAGGTGGACTTATAGAGGGTGAATGCTATGCAAAAATTGTGGTTTTTAATTAATTAAAAATTAACAGTAATTAATTTTGATTTAGTAGAGAATATAGAAAAGAAAAAAATAGTAGCTAAGCTAAATCCTTTTGTAATTCCATACCTGACCTGTAGAGGGCGAATACTATGCAAAAATTGTGGTTTTTCATTAATTAAAAATTAACAGTAATTAATTTTGATTTAAACATTTTTTAGTTGCCTCCACCATTGTTTAATACGCTCGTATGTAAAATTTCACGATCGTGGCTTGTAAACTGTGGCTTTGTATAGAAACACAGAAGGACAAATTTTCGCTTTTGTATACTAGATAAAAATGGATAAAAATTGGGGACATAGGATGAGGATCAAAGTGCTTATCTGAAAAGGATGTTCAAAAGCTCATGAAGGTAAGTGAATAGAGCCTCCCAACATGTTTCATCTGCTTCAGGACTTCATCAACATACAGTATATCGAGTCTCAGATGATGCACAGATCTGCAGATGATACCTTTATTACGTGGCATTACGTGGCAATACAAAAGATTTTATATCGCCGCTTATCACAGCGCTCTAATGCTGCTATTTATCATAAAAAATGTGTCTGTACTGGCTGGCTGGCAGCAGGAAGAAGAGGAGGACTTACGACTTTGCCAGCCAGTCCAAGTCCTTCTGCACATGTGTGACCCGACAATTCCCGGGTCACACGTGCACTACACTGAAATCCTGGCTAAGACTTCCATTAGCAGTTTATTAAAAATAAAATTCTCAATAAAATTGTTACAAAAAATCATATTATTACTGAATATTACTACCAATGAAAAATTGCTTTATTTAATTTAATAAAGCATTTTTTCTTCCTCTACTCCTAAACTATCAAGAGATGAGATTTACCACTGTGATCCTTCTAAAACAGGTAGCGGGTTTTCGGTTTTGTTGTCTTCGATTGTTAATAAGGAGAAGACCTATCTCTGGCAAAAACAGTAATTTTCGCTGGACTTAGGCTCTTCTTGATAAATAAAATACTAATGGGCCAGTTTATTAAACTCATTTTGCAGAGAACCCCCACGAAAATGTAAATATCCCCCAGATGTAATACAGGGTTCTGCTGTGGTTCCCTTGTTTTTGATCGCAATAGCAGACTCCTGCTATATTGTAAGATTTACAAGCTCTTATGATGGCATTAGCTATTGTAGCCTATGGGCTACATATTGCAGATTTTACCTGGAAAGGGATTACCCTGGTAATAGCTCATCAACTGTTTGATGACCGCGCATGCACAGTAGGTCCCTGATGCGATCACTTTACTTGATGTAATTTTTAATACATCTGGGTGGTAAAGAATTTCTTATTGCCATGATTAGAGGCGATAGGAAACTATAATTATCAGGTCTAAAGCCTGATAATAAATGAGAAAGTGCCCCCCTACTTGGCCATAATGTTTTTTAGCCATTTATTTTACTTAGTAGGGAGGGGTCTTTTTGTATTATAGAGAGCTCTTAAAATATCATATTTAATTTGTATAGCAAATTATGTGCATGGAATCCGCCCTCCTGCGCTGCTCCGGAGAAACTACAGAGGCGAGGCAGACTGTCCAGACTGCATGCTGTAAGGTAGGTGGCTTTCAGCCAACGATACTTTACACTTCTCACTGCCTCTGAGGAGCCATAGGTTACACTGTTTAATAGACAGCCACAAACAAAAACAACACATACAGTAGGGGCCTATTTATCAATTAATATTTGAATAATATCCCCCGAACACACCCATTTCAAGGGGTACCTGCAAATATTAAGGAACCCTAGAATTTAACAAGGAGGGACAGCAGCAGATGTTTCCAATATCTGCCACGTCCCCTTCATTTCAAACCACAAACCAGCACCCATAGGTTTTCACATTTACACTTTGTGAATTTAGTCGTAAAATATTTAACACATCTGCTTTCAAGATGGGCCACTGCTCATATACTATGAACACCACTTGAGGAGAGGGCTGACCTGATCTTTGCCGCAGGTGTGCTGCATTGTATTATGTTGTATTTGTCATGGAAGATTTTAACCTTCTGTGTACAATGGAAGTGGAAGTCCTATACCAACACACATTATACTATAATGCCAACACTCCTGGCCAGTATACGGTACATGTAAGTCAACAGTCCATCCCCAAAGCCAGTATGTGTATTACCACTTGTTAGCACAGCTCATGTCAAAGTACATTTTAGATACATTGTACACTGTGGAGCTGATACTGACTTGGGCGCTGCAGCGTCTGTGTGTGCATCTTTTGGCGGTCTCACGTCTGTGACTTTATGCAAATGCCGCTACCAAGCCCCCTCCCTGATGTACATAAGTACGTCTGAATGTGCAAGGACTGAGATGCCTACAGTCACTCACTGTCCATATATGCTGAAGTACTGATTGGTACCACGTCTTTTGAAGTGCCCATCTTTATGCTTCCTTCTAGTTGTTGTCACACAAACCAGGGCACCAAACACACTATGCATGGCAGACCTGACATACACCAGTGATATACTAACCAATGGGTATAATTATAAGGCTGACCATGTAATGTGTTTGATCTCATTTTTTTCTATGACCAAAGCTTGTGATAGTATTTAGAAAGCTCATATTTTGATTAGAGAAAACCGTCAGATCATGGGACCTCGCAGAAAATTAATCAGTGGGAGTAAAAAATGGCACAAAATAATGTGTCTCCAAATATGGGATGTAGTTGAAATCCCAACGGTAAGTAGTGCCGATAGGGGTTAAGCACTAGGGGGAGGGTTAGTCACTAGGGGGGAGGCTTAGGGTTAGGCACTGGAGGAGAGGGTATAGGTTAGGCACTAGGGGGGGAGGTTAGGGGTAGGGTTAGGATACTTACTTACCCGACAGGTGTCGGCATCCTAAGGGTGCATACACGCAGGACGATATCGGCACGATTAAGGTAATTGGAACGATGAATCGTGTAAATCGCATAGTGTGTACGCACAATTGCGCGCTCCCGCTGGTCGTATGCGACGTCTTATGATTGTCTGTGCAGCACAGACAATCATAAGATAACGCATACGATAAGGTGCCAATCGCGCAGTGTGTACGGACAACCGGACGATCAGACGATTTGTTGTCCAATTAGTATAATCTTGATGTCTTCATATAGCCACTCCCATTTCCTCCCACAATTCTCTGCCTTCCCTGCATGGTGTCCGCTCCCTGGAGGCCTGAAGACGCGATTTCTGTATTGTGAAGCCGCTGCAGCTCATACAACTGGTATGTGTGTGTGATTGATGCATGTATGTGTGTGCCTGCGTGGGACTGTATGTATGTGTGTGTGTCTGCATGAGTGTGTGTGAGTGATACATTACATGCATGCATGTCTGTGTGTGTGTGTGATTGATGCATGTATGTGTGTGCCTGCGTGGGACTGTATGTATGTATGTGTGTGTGTCTGCATGAGTGTGTGTGAGTGATACATTACATGCATGCATGTCTGTGTGTGTGTGTGATTGATGCATGTATGTGTGTGCCTGCGTGGGACTGTATGTATGTATGTGTGTGTGTCTTCATGAGTGTGTGTGAGTGATACATTACATGCATGTGTGTGTGTGTGTGTGTGTGTGTGTGTGTGTGTGTGTGTGTGTGTGTGTGTGTGTGTGTGTGTGTGTGTGTGTGTGTGTGTGTGTGTGTGTGTGTGTGTGTGTGTGTGTGTGTGTGTGTGTGATTGATGCATGTATGTGTGTGCCTGCGTGGGACTGTATGTATGTGTGTGTAGTTTTAAAAAAAAAAATGTACCCCTTATTTCAAGGTCCAAATGCCTTTGGAGAAAGATGCTGATTTTGTCAAAGAATTTATTCAAGGGTATCGGGACAATGAATGCCTTTGGAAAATACGGTCCAAAGATTACTGTAATAAAGAGAAGCGAGCCAGTGCTATTCAGAGATTGATAGCCATTTCCAAGCCGTACCATAGTGAAGCAGATCCCAAATGGGTAAAACAGAAAATTCAAAATTTTAAAACCGTTTTCTTAAAAGAACACAAAAAAAGTTTAACATCAAAAAGATCTGGGGCTGGTACTGATGACATCTATATACCTACATTATGGTATTTTAATTTTATGAAATTTACCCTGGATCAAGAGGAACAAAGAACATCGCTCAACTCCATTGACCTGATAGAAAGGGACGAGGAAGAGGATTTGGAAAATAGCGGCATGGAGATGGTAAGTAAAAAAACTGGGAAACGGGAAAACCACATTTTATTTGCATAAAAAAGTTGTACATTTATATTTCATGAATAAACTCCTCTTGCCAGGGCACAGCCCCCACACCATTGAAGTATGTCATGTAGTCCTCCCGTGTCTGCTTTGCATGAACACTGAGTGTTTGCAGACTTGAAAGTCCCAGTGATGTCCACCTGTCCTCCACTTCTGGTTGATCCAATTGATCAGGCATAAATGTTCTATTGGTCCTTTCCTGTTGGCATTTAGCGCGTAGTAGGTTGTGCAACACACAGCATGTCATGACAACCCAGTCGATCTTGTCGACCCTCAAATTAATTGGACCATGGAAAATGCGGAATTTATTGCTTAGAATTCCAAATGCACTCTCAACAATGCGGCGAGCTCTTGATAGTCTATAATTATAAATTTGCCTCTCTTTGGTAAGTGCCCTTTGGGGGTATGGTTTCATAACATTCTCGTGGTGACTGACTGCCTCATCAGCCACAAATACAAATGGTAATCCATGTTTATTTTGTTCACACGAGGGTATGTTTAAAGTGTTTGACATTAGTTTTTCATAAAATGATGTCTGCTGAAAGGAGCCACCGTCAGAACAACGACCATTCTTACCAATGTCGACATAAATAAACTGATAATTAGCATTGAGCACAGCCATCAGTACAATGCTAAAGAAGCCTTTATAGTTATAAAAATAGGAACCGCTGTTGGGAGGTGGTGTTATTCTGATGTGCTTGCCATCAATGGCTCCTCCACAATTGGGGAAATTCCACCGTGCATCAAATTCTTCCCCAATAGCTTTCCACTCCTCCATAGATGTGGGTAACTGTAATAAAAAATATAGATATCAATGATTTTAATTAATTACAAGTCAATTTCATGCCATATATATGTAAACAAATAATCATGTAATATTTAATTTTCCTTTCCAGCCATCTGCTTTGTCGACACCACCTGAGGATGCCTTGGAGTTGTCACAAGAAAGTGGGGTGTCAAGCGTCAATCTAGAAAGTGACACAGTCAGAATGGTGGAGCCTATACCACCACGGCGACGAAAGAAGGTTGCTCAGGCTGAATCTTCACAGCAGTACGACAACGTGCAGATAACATGTGAAGTGCTGACAGCAGCAAAAAATGTTCTTCGAAAGCCCCCTGACGAGTGGGATGCTTTTGGAACATCAATGGCCTGTAAAATGCGTCGCATGACAGATGATCAGCGTTCCCACGCAGAGCGCATTATTTTTGATGTTTTTAGGATCGGGTTAGCTGGTCAATTAACGCAAAATTCAAGCCTACAAGCACGGCCTGAGCATACATTTATGCCACTGTTGCCTCAGCCACAATCACATCCCCCCAAACCCATTTTTCAGCCACAACACAATTATGGTGGAGAGAGCAGCAATACACATAGGGCCTCTACTCCCTTACATTCCGCTGTTTATAGTGGTATGCTATATGGGTCACAGGATGACAATCATGGTCAGTCCAGTTTTCAGCATATGTGACTTTCTTTCATCTTTACAGCCCCATGCTGTTTTTCCCTGTTTAACGGTTTTGTTTATATAATGTTGGGGCAAATGCTGGTTCACTTAATGTTTGCCTTCCCAATTGTTGTGCTGAGGCAGGCAAGTTATTTATATTGCTTTAATTTCTTTATATTGTTATTTGGATATAAGTATGTTTATACTATGTGGGACATAATGTCCTTTATTAAAATTTTTCAAATTTAAAAAATGTGGAGCACTTCGGAGTGCAAAGGTTAAAACGAGTATGCTGCATTGTTACACATATTGCAGAGTTTGAAATAAATGTATAAAAAACTGCAAAAAAATGGTCCTTATTTTCACTTACCTTGAGGTATTGCTGTTTCAACACATGTATGATGGCTTTACACGTCTCTGGGATGATAATCCCTAAAGCTTGCAGAGATATTAGAGATCCAAACTTTAGATCCTGCAGGGACCTGCCTGTAGCCAGGAAACGTAGGGTTACCACCAGTCTCTCCTCAGCAGTGATGGCCTTGCGGAACTTGGTGTCTTGCTTCTCAATATATGGAGTGACCATAGCAAGCAGCTCGTCAAAGGTGTCATCATCCATCCTCATAAAATTCCTGAAGTCATCGGGATTGTTCTCCCGAATTTCAGAGAGCAAAGGCATGTGAGACATGGAGTCTCTCTGCAGCAACCACTCCTTGGTCCAGCAGGCCCTCTCCACTCTCCTCCTCGTGCGAGCCTTCTGGATACCAGGGAGTGATGCCACAATAACAGCATAGGCAGCCACAGCTTGATAGCGATAACTATCCATACTTTATGCACCAAATAATCACTTTGCAGAACAAAGTAGAGCAGTAAGCAATGAAGAGCTTTCAGCAGGATAACCTAACCTCAGCAAATACAGAGCAATACTGCAAAGCTAAAATGGCGTTTTTCCTATTTCCTTTTTTACAGGACAGCCCACTGTACACTGTACAGCCCATTACGCTAATTTCCAGGGATCCTATGGACGGTTGTTCTAGTGTGTATGGTAGCAACGATAAATCGTATCCGATTTGACGATTCAACAAATCATCAAACCTTATGCGAAATTGGACAGTGTGTACGCTCAATTTAGGAAGTCCTGCCTTCAAGGGAAATTGGATAGGAAATCGGAACGATTACAAATCATTCAGGTGTGTACCCTGCCTAACCCTGTCAGGATACCGGCGTCATAGCTAGGCTCTATTTTTTAGGTATTTAGTTGTGTGATATCAGTGTGACTTGTGTGTTAATTCTGTATGTTGATCTGTGTACTATATATCAGGTGTGTGAAATCAGATTAGATTGTGTATAGTGATCGGTGTATATTGGCTCTATGATATCAGTTAGTGTTCACACTAGGCTGTTTTAGCAGGGCGCTGCGCCCTGCCCTATTTTTAAGGGGCAAAATGTGCCCTGCCCTTTTAGCAGCTCCCTGCTAAAACAGCCTGGTCTCTGCCGCCGCATGCGCACGGCATCTATTCACATTAAGGTAGAGCTTCGGGGAAGCCCAGCACCTCTGTAGGTGCTGGACACGCGGCATGCCCCCAACAGTGATGGCGACGGGGCCACACTGCCCCCAACAGTGATTTCGGCTGGGCCGCGTCCCCTTTTCAGGCACGCTATTGCCCCTGCACACATGCGCCCTGCCCACCCAAATCCTGGCGTGAACACTATCAGTGTTACCTGTGTATAGTGATGGGTGGAGTGGATATATATTATATCTGTATGATATAATCGGCTACCTCTTTAATAGTTACCACCTACTAGTGCACACAGCCTCTTTTATGATGTGTACCTGTATAGTATGTTGCATGAATAAAAAACTCATATCAGCTATTTATTAAATACTTAAAATTGTTGGCGGGTATCCTTGTCCTTCAGTAAATTTGGACAATACTAAGGTTTGAGGAGACCACCATACCTCCTTTGGAAAAGTACAGTCTCTAGACTTAAACCACATCAAGCTGGTTTTGGATAAACTGGACAGAAGGGTGAAAGGAAGCAACCTACTGTACAAGTGCAACATATTTCTGGGAACGTCTTCCGTTGGGAAGAATTATTAAACATAGATCTATACTGTAAATATTAATCCTGAAGGAGTGAGTACATACTTTTTAATTTCTCTAAATTCTATATAACAAATGGTTTAAATTTTTAAAGTACGTGAAATCATACTTCAGCAATGTGGATAAACACATGCTCTCCGTGGGGTAGTGTTGGCTTTATTTAGTTTTCTATTTGGCATCTCTGCCATAATTGTCATTCATTCCGAAATACAAATGTTCTTATAAAAAAAAATTGAATGGTCATTAAAGGATAAAATAAATCCAGAGAGTATATTATACTGTACATTTAGGCACAAACAGTGTAGATATAGATTAACATATATTATTCAACATCTGTTCTAAAGTTATTTTCTGAAAAAATAAGTCAGGATTTGCTATTTTATATTTTTTGAGAGTGATGTTTCTGTTGGCATAATATATTTCTGTCTTCTTGTATTTATGAGTGTGTTACAATGACTTGAGAAGAACGGTATTTCTTTTCTGATTAGTAACGGAAGTGGAAGGTATGATGATCTGCGTTTAATCACAGAATATGAATAAACTACTAGTAGACTTCCAGTGCACAAAATATCTGTCTGCCTGCTGGATGTGCCTATGTGCCAAAGAAATATGTTCATAATTAACATACTGAAACAGACATATCCATCAAATAAAATGGAAAAGGAGAATTCTTACAGGCAACAGTATAAAGTGCACAATATTAAAAAAAAAAATAGCAACATAAAAATTATAGCGTTAATTATTCTGCTAGTGTACCATGAGAAATGGGAGGATAGGAACTAGGAAAGGTGATATCTCTAAAGGCATGGTCAGATTAGGCTACATTATGATTCAGCTATTTAGCTTTGCGCAGAGTGTGAGCCAATCAGGAAGTATGAGGGAAGTTAAAATATTAAGACATACATGAGTTGATAAAATATATTGTGTCCTTACAGCTTTTGAAAAGTGGGTAAGAATTTAACACATGTAACCAATATATGTTCTAGATGGCCCAGTGCTCACCGTTGTAGGAAGAATATGCCAGGAGTTTAAAGACAGGGCAGGAGGAGTTTAGAGATAGGGAAGGAGGGGTTGCTTATAAGGGGCAGTCCAATGCTCCCTCTGACATCCCGGCATGCCCCGTGATTGGAGAAGTAGGATTGACATCATCATAGCCCACTATTTGCAGACAGATCTGCATCAGAGAAGAAGAAGCATGAGAGTGTGGCCAGGGATAAGGGAGGTGCGATCTGCAGAGATCATAGCATCACCATGTGGAGCTCATGTAGAGAGACAATCATTGCAGCCTAGCCACTGATCATGCTATGAAGACAGACTAGCTGGAGAGTGAGAACTATGGAGAGGAGTACTGCTGGGAAAGCCAACATCAGAGAGGGCAACCACTGTAGTAAAACTAACCTCTTAGAGAAATAGATGCTAGTCTTAAATCTTAAAGATTAACAGAGAGCTGGCAACTTTACAGAAATATGCCAGTTTTGCAGAAGAACTGCTAATCTAGCATTGAGGTTAACAGAGAGGACTACCAAAGTCACAAAGGGAACCACCAATCCCAGAGGAGAATCTACCATTGCCATAGAGTACAGTAAGTTGTCAAAGATGGAATGCATGCTGCCAGAGGACCAGATGAGTCTAGGACTATTCCTGTCATGCTCCCGAGTCTTGATGTTTTTATGCATATGTGCCTCCCCAGCCATTGACCTCACTGCATGTCACTCTCGTCTGCTTCTTCATTCTATGCCACTCAGTGTCCCCCCCTTCATTCTATGCCTCTGTCTCTCCCCCCTTCATTCTATGCCTCTATGTGTGTCTTCCCCCTTCATTCTTATGTCTCTCTGTGTCTCTCCCCCCCCCCCTTTATTCTATACCTCTCTGTGTGTCTACCCCCCTTCTTTCTTATGCAGTGTAATGGTGGCAGATGGGCGGTGCAGGTACGATGCCCTGGGCAGCAGCACCCCCCTCTCCTTGGCCCACCACGGCACCCAGGACACGTACCCGCTTGAGCCCCCTGGTTACGCCACTGCCGATGTAATTTGTTGCTTTTTTGCCCACCTGCGGGTGTTGAAGCTCCACCCACTTCCTGGGAAAAGTAGGTTCCGACCATTTTCCCATGATGTCATGCGCAGCCAGCGGGGGAGGAGCTCAGGCTGCTGCAGGCGCTCACTGCACAAACACAGAGCAGAGGAGCCAGGTCCATCCATCACTGAGATACATTTCTTCCCCCTGGGCAGGTAAGTGTAACTGGTGTTGTCAAAAATGTTTTGGTGTTATCTAAGGGGGTTTGTATATGGGGGGGAGAGAGGTGGATTTGGTTTTTTTCTGGGGAATGCTGTGTTTTAATATTGTCTATGGTGGTGTATTAATGTTGTATGTGTGTGTCGGGGTGGGGTGTATTAATATTGCGTTTGTAAAGGGTGTATTCATATTTGTGTTATATGTGGGTCACTAATGCTCTCTGTATTATATCATGTCCACTGCGACACTCTGTATCATATTATGAGCACGGCGACACTCTCTGCATTATATGGTGGGCATTGTGGCACTTTCTGCATTATATGGTGGGCATTGTGACACACTCTGCATTACATGGCAGGCACTGCCACACTCTGCATTTTATGGTGGGCACTGCAGCACTCTGCATTATATGATGGGCACTGCGGAACTCTCTGCATTATATGGTGGGCACTGCAGCACTCTGCATTATATGGTGGGCACTGCAGCACTCTCTTATGTATATGGTGGGCACTGTGACACTCTGCATTATATGGTGGGCACTGCAACACTGCATTATATGGTGGGCACTGCTGCACTCTCTGCAGTATATGGTGGGCATTGCGACACTGCATTATATGGTGGACACTGCGGCACTCTGCATTATATGGTGGGCACTGTGGCACTCTATATTATGTATAGGGTGGGCACTGTGACACTCTATATTACGTATATGGTGGGCACTGTGACACTATTTGCATTATATAGTGAATAATGCGATAACTCTCTGCATTATATGGTGGGCATTGCAGCACAAAGTGCAGCAGGCACTGGCACGTTAATGTAATGAGACTAACAATGGGTTCTTCCCTCACCGTACATACATTGCACTCTCTGTATTACATGGCTGCCACTGGCGCATTCTCTACATTATATGACGGTCATTGCGACACTGCAGTATATTGTGAGCACTGTGACACTCTGCATTACGTATATGGTGGGCACTGTGACACTCTTTGCATTATATGGTGGTTTGCAACACTCTGCATTGTATGTTGGGCACTGTGGCACTCTCTACATTATATGGTGGGCACTGCAGCAATCTGCATTATATGGTGGGCACTGTGGCACTCTCTGCAATATATGGTAGGCACTGCAACACTCTTTGCATTATATAGTGATTAATGTGACAACTCTCTGCATTATATGGTGGGTCCTGTGGCACAAAGTGTAGTAGGCGCTGGCACATTAATGTAACATGACTAACAATGGGTTTTTCCCTTACCGTACATACATTTCAGACTTACAAGTACTGATAGCTGTATCCAAGGTAGCCCAAGGTTACTAGAGCTACAGCTTCTAAACCATATGCTTTCTGGAGACTCTACGTAAAAATTATTACTTACCTGGTTTTAACCATAAGTAGAATACCAGATTCAGCATTATTATTGTTATTGTTTTTATTTTTAATTTGGCTCTAGCCCTGTGCATTTTTCTATAATTTTACTTATGCTCCTCTTCTAGCTAGCCACACCCCTGGCTGGCCACACCCCTTTAGCTTTGCACCGCCTCCCTTCAGTGAGCCTCTACCATTGCATTCCCCTTGTGGGTCCTTCATGTCCCAGTCCAACACTCATTCTCATATTAGCATAAACTATTAAGCTTGCTGCCAGGCCTGTATGGAAGAGCGCCCGCAGATGCGTCCGACTTACAACCGGGCACTCTGGGCCTGATTCAGAGCTGAACGCTCTGACCAGAGCGCTCGCTCTGAATCAGGGCCCTCCTCCATGAAAATGGAGCGGCCTCCTGGCCGCTCGTATAGCTGTGGGTGACCACCCACAGCATATGCGAGCGGGCAAAAAGATGGTCGCGATGGTCTTGACCATCGCGACCATCGGACTTGCGACGGAGACCCTGCGGTAGGGTCTCCCTGCCACAAGCCCTGGAGTGATTTTGGCTCTATCAGAGCCAAAATCACTCCAACTGACATCACTAGTGATGTCAGTGGGTCCGGCTTCAGACGGTAGGCGTTCCCATGGGAACGCCTCCGTCTGGCAGGCACGCCCCCGGCACGCCCACCAAAGGGGGTGTGCTGTCAGTCAACATCGACAGCACGCCCCCTTTGGTGCGAGACCCGGAGCGTTGGAAAGCCCGTCGCTCCCCGGGTCTCGCGCATGCGCATGACGGAGCTCCCTCCGACGTGCGCATGCGCAGTGGGGAACATCGACCCGCTTGCGAGCGTACTGCCGCTCGCGAGCGGGTCTGAATGACCCCCTCTGTCTCTAAACTCCAAAGACCTGGAAACTTTTTTTAAAAACAGCTAAAGTGGTTTTTAGAATAATGATTATCATATCTTGTTTTGCGTATTTTATCCCATTTTGTTTTAAATATTGTACTTTTATTGGATATTCATATTTTATTTTTTATCTTGTCATTTTATGTACTCACTACATTAATCAGTTTGCGATGGTACTCGCTTGTACTGATGGTTTCGCTATTCTGCTAAGCATTACGGATGTGTGTAATGTAAAGTGGGCATCCTTATGTAATGCGGAGTTTTCCATTGCTATCACAGTTGAACTGCGTGCATACACAATATTACAGTCCGTAATGAATCAGCCCCATAGTCAACTGGTATGCAGAAACTAATTTACATATAAATTTAATTTGAAATTAAATATCTTTTTGAATACCACCAGTGCATAAATAGGCCTTCTGAAACCAAAATAGAAAAAATAAACAGATTTTTTTTTTACTTTTTTTCAAATAGAACTTTTTTCCAGTGGGGGTTTGATTGGGAAAGATGGTCTTTGTGCTGAATTCCAGGAGGGCAATCTAATGGAGTGAAAACATTCAGTAAAGTATCATCTCTCATGTAAATATTTACACTATGAAAGGGCCACCTGTTAGATCCCCAGTGGAAATTAGAATTAGACTTGGCATAAATCCACTTGTCAGGATAAAATGATTTAAAGTTTGCAAACTAGTGAGACATTATACTTTTTTATGGAACTGTTTAAGAAGCTCTTAACTTGCAGGTCTGAGTTAATGAGGGCACTCTACAAACATTGTTACTAAAATAGTTTATACCGACTGAACATATTTTTGTGACTATTAAATGGTGTACGTCCATTTGTGGGGTGTAAATTCAGATATATTCGTACTGCGCATGTGTACCAAAATGTATATATAGAGAATTTACAGAAGCATAGTTTGTGGCAGTCTATTAAGATTCCTTTTAGTCATTTTCGTTTGGAGTACTGCAGGAAGGAAGATTCCCATTGGGTCTAAAAAAAAAGTGTAAAGGATAAATGTTCGGGTTTTTGATTTTCATTAGTTTTATATGGAATATGTGAATTTTTGCATTTATTAAAAGCACTGTCAATGCACTATTCACTCGTGTGTATAATACTTCTCTACACCATATTGGGTACAAATAGGGAAATGCTATATTACCGTAGGGTGCAAGCATATGTATTTGTGTGTCTGAAGTACATCTGATGTAGAAATACTACTGCATTTTGAGTTAGACATGAGATATCTGTAACTCAACATAGAAAGGTAAGATGACAATTTAAGTGACTGGATGTTTAGATTCATAGGGCTTCTCAGTGGATCGGAACTGAAAATGTAAATATGCACTTTTCATTCAGTGTAAAGTCTGGCGTGCTTTATACTGAATGCTAGTGCCGTTTTACATTTTCAGCTCCAATTTTCTCCGCTGAGAAGTGGCGGCTGAAAAAAGCCACCAGTTCATAAAGAATGCCCATAGTATGAAAGCTTGATTAGGAAAAAAGCCCTCACCATGCATTCCTCTCTCAGACATACTCAGAGGGTAGAGATTTCACTACCATTAGAGGTCTTTGGCCTAATCAGGCATCAGCATCAGCAAAAGCAGAAAGTGAAAGAAGTTACACACAAACACCCTACCACTGTTGCTTAACGGATGTCAGAGGTGTGGACAGATGCTGGTGTAGGAACAGTGCAGACTCAGGTTCCACAACATCTCTAGCCATTTAAATTGTTTAGATTAGTTGCCTTGACATTCCTCTGACTTCATTGGTTCTTATGTGTTAGGCATTCTTGATCAGCTCTGTGAGGGCTGGACTGATTTGTTGTAGAGATTGGTTACTGATGAGTTTATTGGGCTGTCAGCACCATTCATTAGAATCACATTGCCTAGGCGTTCCTGCTCTGTATTGTCTGAAGACTGCTTTTTCTTTACAATGCTTGTTTTGATTTGGTATCTCCTTACATTGATAATCCTTGTCCTTGTCCTGTAATGTTATTTGCTTGTTACTGTTTAACCTTGTCTGCCAAGTGCCTTTATTTTATTTTATTTCATTTCACTTTACTTTTTCATTATATTTTATGATTAATTAATAGTCCCACATAGAGGCGGAATATAATATACAGTTCAGTGCTGATGTGATTTCAGCATATTTAACATTTTGAAACAAAAATCTGTGTATTTTTAAATACAATTGTGTGATCTCATTATGAAGAATATTAATTGTATCATTATGGAAACTATCAACAATATGAAATATCAAGTACTTGACAACAGACTTGTATGTTCTAACTGTAGCTGTATGTACACATTTCAGAAGAGTGCTTATGAGGCACGTAGTCTCTTACTTGAACTCAAGAGAGGCAAATGAGACTGCATCAAAATAGTTAAACTGTCACCAATATACGCGGAGGGGGCTGGGGGAGTAAGTATTAATTACCTAAGCCCAGGCTTGATGGAAAGGCCCAGGTGAATCACCTACTAGGGCCGGCCCACCCGTTACGCCAACTACGCAAGCGCGTAGGGCGCCTGCGGGCAGAGGGCGCCGTGAAGCTGCAGTTCTGTTCCCGGTGCGGCCACAGCACAGACACTGTAGTGGTGCAGAGAGATGATGAACCCTGGGTTCATCTCTCCACTGTCTGTAGGAAAGCAAGGGGTGGTCCGGATGTGCACCGGACCACCCATTAGCTAGACCACAGATGCACTAATACTACTAACTACTTAGTGTCCGCCCGGTCAGGAATAGATTTACTGACCGGGAGGACAATGGCTTCCTTTAACTCAGCAGCTCCAACTCCTCTGGCTGCGCAACGTGGCGTGGTGACGTCACGCCAGCGCCGCCCATCCAATCTCCTGCTGCTGTAACAGTGATGAGGAGCTGCACCCTGACGCTCCTCCTAGGACGCCCACATGTAATTTACAGTAGAAGTCAAGGTGAGCAATGAGCACTCACCTGTCAGGTTGCCTGTCACTACCTTAGATCCTGGAGGACGTTGGGGGGGTGCACTATATAAAGTGTTTGGTTTAATTACTTAATTATAAGATTAATATATATATATATATATATATATATATACACACACACATACAGTGTATACATATATACATATATATATGAAACTCCCAATAGCTTCTTTTCCAATAAATATGTTAATGCCTGGTCTTTAAAAAGATATACTAACGTGAGTGTGTGTATGTATATATATATATAATATATACACACACACACACGCGCATTGTTATATCTTTTTAAAGACCAGGCATTAACATATTTATTGGAAAAAAAAGCTATTGGGAGTTTATGGAAATATATATATATCTAATGATATATAGATATATATATGTGTATATATATATGTATATACACATATACAGTATATGAGTTTTCAACGTGGATTATGTTTGTTGATATCTTGCTGTTTTTTGTTAGTTATTTAAATTTGCAGTGGACATGAGGCCTGATTCAGAGCCGGACGCTATTTGCGCTCGCTCGTTCATTAAAAAGGGGTGGCTATTCAAATGAACGTTCGCACTTTGCGGTCTGTTCACGCCTCTATGTCTGAACGAGCGAACAAAACTTGCGGTCGTAATTTTGAAAAAGACGCCCCCTGGCCGCTCGCACCATACATCATGTCCGCTATTTAATAGATTAATCGAGTACATCGACCAGCGTATGAAGTGCTCGCTATTCTTGTGGTTGGTTTTTCCTACCGCAATCTTGCGAGCAGTTCTGACTATAAATCAACCAAGTGACGTGGTCAATGAAGCTCCTGTATTAATTATGCACACCCATAAAACGCCCGTTTTGACCTTTAAGCACGCCTGCGTTCTGATCTCCACTCCCCGTTTTCAAGCACCTTCCCCTGTTACCACCCACATACGCCTCCTCCTGTCACTCAAAATATCAGGCATTCGCTATTTAGCGAACAAACGATTTTCGGCCGCACTGACTGGTTCGCGCATGCGTATTAAAATCCGTACGCATGCACAGATGTGCGAACATCGCTCATAACGAACGAGCGGCCGCTTACGAGCGGCTCTGAATCAGGGCCATATTTCCATGTATTTCTATCATAAAAATACATAGAAGTGCATGCACACAGGCATCTACACAGTGCAGGGAGAATCTCTGGGGGAGCCCATAATCTCCAGGAGTGCTTAGCACGCCCCCACAGTGACTAAACGGTGGTGTGAGGCAAGGCCATACCCCTGTCACACGGCCACGTGCCCTTTAGAGATGGCACATACTGTGTCCCGAGTTCACGACATTAAATGTAGGTCACATGGGTAAGCAATACCAACGGTACCACGCCCCTTTCCTTTTTCGGTACACGCAAAGTCCACCAAGGGGTGCCAAAATATATCTTCGCTTACCAAAAAAATAAGGCTCAGGCCGGCCCTGTCACCTACCCTTTTAAATACTTCTTACCTGTGAGCTGTAGCAGCCTCTCTCCCTAGCACACGCTGCTTGCTGGGCTACGGCAGCTCCAGTGTTTCTCTGATCACTGATCGCACCCCCCCCTCTGGATCTCCCCTGGCTGAGGGTCACGCCCCCCTGTGCACATTGCCGTTAATAATGGCTGTGTGTTAACAAACCTTTTCTCATATGTACTGATAAAAATATACGCATAAGACAGGCCAAATTGACCCTATAGCCCAGGGGGCGTTTCTAGAGAGGAGGGGGCCCATGTGCAGTGTCCGTCACGAGCCCCCTCCTCTCCGCCCGGCAGCTAGCAGGGCACTGAGCGAAGTTCGGCCAGCGCCGCACTAATAGACTCTTGGCACTAGAGTGTGTCCAGAGTCTATAGCGCATGCGTGGGTCACCGGGAAAATAGCCATGGCTGCCATTTTTCCTGTACTGCGCATACGCAAACAATGGAAAAATGGCCGCGGTCGCAATTTTCCAGCCGTTTTTAACAGCGCAGACACCTGCACCGGCGTGGGACTCTGGAGACGTAAGTATAATATGGGTGCAGGGTGTGCGGTGCTGGCCCCCCCCTGGACCCAGGGGACCATTTGGCCCGCACACCCTGCACCCATTATAAATACGCCCATGCTATAGCCATTATTTACATCTGCTCAGATTCATGATTTTAAGACAGTTAATTTATGGGGACTATTTCCTACAGAAATGTATATGACTTTCTCTGAATCTAAAATGTTCTCATGCAAGGAAAGACAGCAAAAGATTACAGCAACAGAACAGGTTGCCAATGGGATTTGGGAAAGTGTTAGACTTGGACGTCAGCTAGAACAGGGATATGACATGCCCAAACTTTATTCTTTTCTAATATCATTGTCTCAGGGCCAAATATTAGTAATTAGTTATTATCTGTTGTGGAGAGTCTTAAATCTGTTTCTGCTACACCCATCTGGGAGCCATTTTAGTGGGTAGTAACAGAATAAATAATGGCTTTTCAACAAATTTTATTTGAATACGCTACATTCACATAAAGCAACAGCACTGCAAGAAGTAGTAGCCACAAATATAAATAACTGGAAGTACTGTATACTGTACTTCAACAACATGGCCACCTTTTACATATATGCAAAGTGTTGGGTTCATCAGGAATAAATTACTTTCTACTATAACCAAACAAGTTTTAGAATTGTGAGGAGACAAATTGCTTTCTTTTACAGTATAATAATAATAAATATATTTTTTATTTAAAGTGCGATTACCAAGTGACCGAGGCTGAAGTACCCAAATCAGATTACTGTGAGAAGTGACAGCATAGGATGGAAGATCTCAATTACTGTATACTGCACAATAGGACAAATCCAAAAGGTCAGTAATGAGGAGTTATACAGGCCAAGTCTGTACATGGGAAGTACAGGAAAACTCATTAGATTATAGGCAGTGGGACACAATAAGCTGGCAAGGATACCAGTAACATATGTAAGAAAGGCGATTATGTAAGGAAGACGATTACACTCACTCAGGACTTCCGCGTCCCAATCGGATTTAAGCATCCTTGGTTGTATGCTTATGTTCCATTGCTGGATGCATGTATATCTGCCAGTTACAAGATTGTTTGCATTCTGTGATTGTCCAAATACAGATATCAAGAATATATATATATTAGGGGTGTGCACCGGCCACTTTTCGTGTTTTGTGTTTTAGTTTTGGATCTGGATCTTTCTTCGTGTTTTGGATCTGGATTGGTTTTGCCAAAACCACCCTTGCGTGTTTTGGGTTCTGGGTTTTGTGTTTTGGATCTGTATTTTTTTGAAAAAAAGCATAAAAACAGCTAAAATCACAGAATTTGTAGGTTTTTCTGCTCCTATGCTATTATTAACCTCAATAACCTTAATTTCCACTCATTTCCAGTCTATTCTGAATACCTCACACCTCACAATAGTGTTTTTATGTCCAAAAGGTTGCACCGAGGTAGCTGGATGACTATGCTAAGCGACACAAGTGGGCGGCACAAACACGTGACCCATCTAGGCGTGACACTGCAGTGGCAGACAGGATGGCATTGAAAAACTAGGCCCCAAACTGTACATAATGCAAAGAAAAAAAAGAGGTGCAAGATGGAATTGTCCTTGGGCCCTCCCACCCACCCTTATGTTGTATAAACAGGACATGCACACTTTAACAAACCAATCATTTCAGCGCCAGGGTCTGCCACACAACTGTGGCTGAAATGATTGGTTCGTTTGGGCCCCCACAAAACAAGCTGGCAATTTATCTGTCCCTGCACAAACTGGCTCTACGGAGGCAAGATGTCATCCTCATCCTCCTCATCCACCGATTCCTCACCCTCTTCAGTGTGTACATCCTCATCCTCACAGAGTATTAATTCGTCCCTGCTGGAACCACAGGTCCCTCTATACGTTCTGGAGGCTGGTCTCCCTGGAAGAGTTGATAATTCATTTTATGAACATCATCTTCTCCACATTTTGTGGAAGCAACCTCCTACGCCTTTCGCTGACAAGGTACCCGGCTGCACTAAACACTCTTTCGGAGTACACACTGGAGGGGGGGAAACTCAGGTAAAATAGAGCCAGTTTGTACAGGGACCTCCAAATTGCTTCTTTTTCCTGCCAGTACAGGTACGGACTGTCTGACATGCCTACTTGGATGCTGTCACCGATGTAATCCTTTAACAGACAGACGCACGCTTGTCGCTGCTGTGATGAGGATTCAAGTGCGGCTACAGCCCACACAATTCACAAAGACAGAAAAAAAAAAAGAATATTTTTATTGTTTGTGGAGCACACTTTGAGGGTTACACCACCCTTTAACAGACAGACGCACGCTTGTCGCTGCTGCTTTGAGGATGCAAGTGCGGCTACAGCCCACACAATTCACAAAGACAGAAAAAAGAAGAAGAATATTTTAATTGTTTGTGTAGAACACTTTGAGGTGTCACCACCCTTTAACAGACAGACGCACGCTTGTCGCTGCTGCTTTAAGGATGCAGGTGCGGCTACAGCCCACACATTTCACAAAGACCGAAAAAAAAAGAACAATATTTTAATTGTTTGTGTAGAACACTTTGAGGTGTCACCACCCTTTAACAGACAGACGCACGCTTGTCGCTGCTGCTTTAAGGATGCAGGTGTGGCTACAGCCCACACAATTCACATAGAAAAAAGAAGAAGAATATTTTTATTGTTTGTGTAGCACACTTTGAGGGTGTCACCACCCTTTAACAGACAGACGCACGCTTGTCGCTGCTGCTTTAAGGATGCAGGTGCGGCTACAGCCCACACAATTCACATAGACAGAAAAAAGAAGAAGAATATTTTTATTGTTTGTGTAGCACACTTTGAGGGTGTCACCACCCTTTAACAGACAGACGCACGCTTGTCGCTACTGCTTTAAGGATGCAGGTGCGACTACAGCCCACACATTTCACAAAGACCAAAAAAAAAAGAACAATATTTTAATTGTTTGTGTAGCACACTTTGAGGGTGTCACCACCCTTTAACAGACAGACGCACGCTTGTCGCTGCTGCTTTAAGGATGCAGGTGAGGCTACATCGCACACAAGTCACAAACACATTAAAAAAATAGTTTTTTATTTTTTGGAGCACTTTGAGAGTTACACCACCCTTTAACAGACAGACGCACGCTTGTCGCTGCTGCTTTAAGGATGCAGGTGCGGCTACTGCCCACACATTTCACAAAGACCGAAAAAAAAGAACAATATTTTAATTGTTTGTGTAGAACACTTTGAGGGTGTCACCACCCTTTAACAGACAGACGCACGCTTGTCGCTGCTGCTTTAAGGATGCAGGTGCGGCTACAGCCCACACATTTCACAAAGACCAAAAAAAAAAGAACAATATTTTAATTGTTTGTGTAGTATACTTTGATGGTGTCACCACCCTTTAACAGACAGACGCACGCTTGTCGCTGCTGCTTTGAGGATGCAAGTGTGGCTACATCGCACACAAGTCACAAACACATTAAAAAAATAGTTTTTTATTTTTTGGAACACTTTGAGAGTTACACCACCCTTTAACAGACAGACGCACGCTTGTCGCTGCTGCTTTAAGGATGCAGGTGCGGCTACAGCCCACACATTTCACAAAGACCGAAAAAAAAAGAACAATATTTTAATTGTTTGTGTAGAACACTTTGAGGGTGTCACCACCCTTTAACAGACAGACGCACGCTTGTCGCTGCTGCTTTAAGGATGCAGGTGCGGCTACAGCCCACACATTTCACAAAGACCAAAAAAAAAAGAACAATATTTTAATTGTTTGTGTAGCACACTTTGAGGGTGTCACCACCCTTTAACAGACAGACGCACGCTTGTCGCTGCTGCTTTAAGGATGCAGGTGCGGCTACAGCCCACACAATTCACAAAGACAGAAAAAAGAACAATATTTTAATTGTTTGTGTAGCACACTTTGAGGGTGTCACCACCCTTTAACAGACAGACGCACGCTTGTCGCTGCTGCTTTAAGGATGCAGGTGCTGCTACAGCCCACACAATTCACAAAGACAGAAAAAAAAAGAACAATATTTTAATTGTTTGTGTAGCACACTTTGAGGGTGTCACCACCCTTTAACAGACAGACGCACGCTTGTCGCTGCTGCTTTGAGGATGCAGGTGGAATCTAGACGGGATTTGGAACCGAGGACACACTACCTCCATCAATTGTCTAAATCCCACTGCACTAATGTCGGATACCGGACGCACGTCTAACACCAACATAGCAGTCAAGGCCTCAGTTATACGTTTTGCTTCAGGATGACTGCTGTCGTACTTCATCCTCATCGCTAGGGACTGTTGGAGGGTCAATTGTTTAGTAAAAGTAGTGATGTTCCTACTTACTCTCTGGGATGATGAACAACTCCCAGCAGCAGCAACAGCACTAGGAGGAAGTTGTTCTTGATCTTTCCCTATTTTATTTTTATCGGAGAAAGTTTGGTCCTCCATTTATGTTATATTGATATATATACGTGCGGCTAAAGCGCACACAAACACAGAAAATATTTTTTTATTTTTGCTGGAGAGTAGTGCACTTTGTGGGTTACACCACCCTTTAAGAAATGAGCCAGCCGGCTCTTTACTTATGGGACACAGGCGCACGCTTGGCGCTGCTCCTTTGTTGATGCACGTGCAGCCACAGTGCACACAAGTCACAAACAGAGAAAATATATTTTTTTTTGGTTTGGAGTGTACTTTGGGGGTTACAGCACCCTTTAACGGTCAAGCCAGCCGGCCCTTTACTTATGACACAGGCGCACGCTTGGCACTACTTTGTTGATGCACGTGCGGCTACTGCGCACACAATTCACAAACACAGAAAATAATTTTTTTTTTGGTTTGGACTGGAGTGTACTTTCGGGGGTTACAGCACCCTTAACGGTCAAGCCAGCCGGCCCTTTACTTATGACACAGGCGCACGCTTGGCACTACTTTGTTGATGCACGTGCGGCTACTGCGCACACAATTCACAAACACAGAAAATAATTTTTTTTTTGGTTTGGACTGGAGTGTACTTTCGGGGGTTACAGCACCCTTAACGGTCAAGCCAGCCGGCCCTTTACTTATGACACAGGCGCACGCTTGGCACTACTTTGTTGATGCACGTGCGGCTACTGCGCACACAATTCACAAACACAGAAAATAATTTTTTTGGGGTTTGGACTGGAGTGTACTTTCGGGGGTTACAGCACCCTTTAACGGTCAAGCCAGCCGGCCCTTTACTTATGACACAGGCGCACGCTTGGCACTACTTTGTTGATGCACGTGCGGCTACTGCGCACACAATTCACAAACACAGAAAATAATTTTTTTTTTGGTTTGGACTGGAGTGTACTCTCGGGGGTTACAGCACCCTTAACGGTCAAGCCAGCCGGCCCTTTACTTATGACACAGGCGCACGCTTGGCACTACTTTGTTGATGCACGTGCGGCTACTGCGCACACAATTCACAAACACAGAAAATAATTTTTTTTTTGGTTTGGACTGGAGTGTACTTTCGGGGGTTACAGCACCCTTAACGGTCAAGCCAGCCGGCCCTTTACTTATGACACAGGCGCACGCTTGGCACTACTTTGTTGATGCACGTGCGGCTACTGCGCACACAATTCACAAACACAGAAAATAATTTTTTTTTTGGTTTGGACTGGAGTGTACTTTTGGGGGTTACAGCACCCTTAACGGTCAAGCCAGCCGGCCCTTTACTTATGACACAGGCGCACGCTTGGCACTACTTTGTTGATGCACGTGCGGCTACTGCGCACACAATTCACAAACACAGAAAATAATTTTTTTTTTGGTTTGGACTGGAGTGTACTTTCGGGGGTTACAGCACCCTTAACGGTCAAGCCAGCCGGCCCTTTACTTATGACACAGGCGCACGCTTGGCACTACTTTGTTGATGCACGTGCGGCTACTGCGCACACAATTCACAAACACAGAAAATAATTTTTTTTTTGGTTTGGACTGGAGTGTACTTTCGGGGGTTACAGCACCCTTAACGGTCAAGCCAGCCGGCCCTTTACTTATGACACAGGCGCACGCTTGGCACTACTTTGTTGATGCACGTGCGGCTACTGCGCACACAATTCACAAACACAGAAAATAATTTTTTGGGGGGTTTGGACTGGAGTGTACTTTCAGGGGTTACAGCACCCTTAACGGTCAAGCCAGATGGCCCTTTACTTATGACACAGGCGCACGCTTGGCACTACTTTGTTGATGCACGTGCGGCTACTGCGCACACAATTCACAAACACAGAAAATAATTTTTTTTTTGGTTTGGACTGGAGTGTACTTTCGGGGGTTACAGCACTCTTAACGGTCAAGCCAGCCGGCCCTTTACTTATGACACAGGCGCACGCTTGGCACTACTTTGTTGATGCACGTGCGGCTACTGCGCACACAATTCACAAACACAGAAAATAATTTTTTGGGGGGTTTGGACTGGAGTGTACTTTCGGGGGTTACAGCACCCTTAACGGTCAAGCCAGCCGGCCCTTTACTTATGACACAGGCGCACGCTTGGCACTACTTTGTTGATGCACGTGCGGCTACTGCGCACACAATTCACAAACACAGAAAATAATTTTTTTTTGGTTTGGACTGGAGTGTACTTTCGGGGGTTACAGCACCCTTTAACGGTCAAGCCAGCCGGCCCTTTACTTATGACACAGGCGCACGCTTGGCACTACTTTGTTGATGCACGTGCGGCTACTGCGCACACAATTCACAAACACAGAAAATATATTATTTTTTTAGCACTTGGGGGGAGCACCCCTGATGGACAGAGCACCCCCTGGACAACACTACAGCACTCCTTTAGGACTGGGACACTGCACAGGACTTTGGAGTGGACACAGCCCCTATGGAGAACTGACTGCACAACACAGTCCAGCCAGCCCCTATGGACTTTGAAGTAGTGGACACAGCCCCTATTAACAACAGCAGCACAGCACAACACAGCCAGCCCCTATGGACTTTGAAGTAGTGGACAACAGCAGCACTACACTACACTACACTACACAGCCCTAACTCCCACCCTCCCTCTTCACTGTTCACAGCCGAGTGAGAAAATGGCGCCGACGCGGGTACCTTATATAGGATCCAAAACCCGCGAGACTCGGAAGGCGGGATGATGACGTTTTGCCTCGATTTCAGATCCGAGTCAGGCGGGAAAAGTCGAGCCTGACTCGGATCGGACTCGGATCGGGGGGGCTCGGGGGGGTTCGGATTTTAGAAATCCGAACCCGCTCACCCCTAATATATATATATATATATATATATATATATATATATATATATATCTTATTCTAATGATATTAATTATAATGTCCAATGCTAAGAAACTACTAAACTCATAATAAGCACCCAACAAAGCATGAGGTAACCATTACAATCAGAGTACAGTTGTGACATCATCATCTTCATCATAATAAAAAGAGTCCTATTGCACAAAGCTCCATTTATGTGCCTTGTCCTTATCTTACTTTCACAGTGATAGCTGTCAGACAACACGCTTCATGTCCTGCCCCTTACATGCCATCATTATGGGATTCGCTTCCAGGGACATTTGGCCATAACTCTTTGTGTACCATATGTGTGCAAATGTGGGTAGCTTAGGTAGTGGAGATTATACAAAACATGTCACATTGACACTGTGACTGCGGACTATAACTACCAGAGTAATTTGCAACTTTTATTACTATTCACATTTAATAAGTATACATATTTCTCCCCAAACAGCCCAAACATTAAGTTAATATATAAATGTTAAAAATAGAACTATTTCCCCTCAACCAGCCAAAATAAAATATTCATCGCATTCATGTTTATTAAATAAACCTATTTCCCCACTACCAGCCCTTTCATTAAATGAATAGTATTTACATATATGATGTTGATTATCACCATACTGTCTAACTGCTCCGGAATGCATATTGTGCCACTCTATTTGCATTACTAGTCCAAATTTCCTTTTAAATTACTGCTGGAAAGAAGATTTGATATTTAGGGAAACATGACAGGTAACTGTATTTAAGATAGCTAGAATTTCAGTTTTGAAAACGTGACTCACATTTAGTAATGACTGAATATTTGTTTTGTGTGTTTATGACACTTTATTTATTACATTATTCTTATTGCACCATCTCTGCTGAGTGACAATCCGGTTAAATGTTATGTACATGTGGAGCAGGCCCTTCCACTGGTTAAATTATGTTTGTCATTTGATTTTATCATGGCCATGTCTTGAGACCATGGTTATTGAAAACATCAAAGATACAGTTAATAAAGCTGGCATGATTGTTAGGGACTATCATAATGAGAATTAACTCAATGCCCTTGTGATGTTCAATAAGCATCATATGGTCACTAATTGTTCAGTGTGTACAGAACATAATTTATGATTTAAAAAAAAAAATCATCCTGTTACCTTATATGACATTTGCTTTGAATAGAACAAATTAAACTAATGAAAAGTTAAATAAAGCAGCCTTTGTTCTGCACATTAGGCCTGATTCAGCAGTGCACGCAAGATAATCGGGAATCTGCGCGTGTGCAGGACCCATTCTGCAAGCGTGCAGAATGGGTCCTGCATAGTTGCACGCAGACCCTTCTATGCCTCTGCATGATTGACAGGCTGAGGTATTTAAGGGGCGGTGCGGCAGCGGCCGGCGTTCCTGGAAACGTAGGGGTGTCTGCTCCGTTTTCCGGAAGTGGCAAGCCCAGGGACTATGTCGACTGACGCAGTGTCCTGGGTTCACAAGCCTGACAGCCTTAGTAAGCTCAGGCTTACTCTGCTGGCTGGTAGTCCAGCACCATCCACCATCGCAACCATCAACCTCCGAAGGTCGCGATGGTGATCCCAGCCTGCGACCTCCGTCACAGTGCTGGGATCGCAAATGCAGCAGGGGGTGTCATACACCTCCTGCTGCATTTGCATAATAGCAAGGATAGAAATGGAAAGCTGCCTACGTGCACTACACACTACAGTATATGCCTGCGTGCACTACACACTACAGTATATGCCTACGTGCACTACAAACTACAGTATATGCCTGCGTGCACTACACACTACAGTATATGCCTGCGTGCACTACACACTACAGTATGTGCCTGCGTGCACTACAAACTACAGTATATGCCTGCCTGCACTACACACTACAGTATATGCCTGCGTGCACTACACACTACAGTATACGCCTGCGTGCACTACACACTACAGTATACGCCTGCGTGCACTACACACTACAGTATACGCCTGCGTGCACTACACACTACAGTATACACCTGCGTGCACTACACACTACAGTATACGCCTGCGTGCACTACAAACTACAGTATATGCCTGCGTGCACTACACACTACAGTATACGCCTGCGTGCACTACACACTACAGTATATGCCTGCGTGCACTACACACTACAGTATATGCCTGTGTGCACTACAAACTACAGTATACGCCTGCGTACACTACACACTACAGTATATGCCTGCGTGCACTACACACTACAGTATATGCCTGCGTGCACTACACACTGCAGTATATGCCTGCCTGCAGCTTTGCTATTGTGATCCTTGCTTAATCACCCCCATTGTCTGTTAATTCTGCAGATGTGTATGTGGTTCTTAAATACTTTTTGTATTTTCTGTATCATAAATGCAACTGTAATACATTATTTCAACTACAGTGAAAACCAGGGGTGTTACTATGTATTTGAAGGCCCCGTAGCAAATTTTGTAAGGGCCCCTACATAAAACCCAATGGTGAAATATGTTTATAACATATGTAACTTTGACAAGAAAGATGAGCCCCCCTAAGCTCTAGCGCCCCATAGCAGGGATGCAGTCAGGAAGCCGGCGGTCGAAATGCCGACTGCCGGCTTCCCGACTGTGCAATCCCGACAGGGGTCTAATGTTAGGCATTGAAATCCCGACGCCTATCATTATCCCTATGCCGGGAGCCCGACGGCCGGCATACCGAACGAAGGTAAGCCGGGTGGCAGGCGCAGACAGCCACGGGGGGGGGGGGGTAGGTTAGGTTAATGGCTCCCGGGGGGGGACTTAGGGATAGGCATCCGCCCGGGAGAGTTAGGGTTAGGCTAGGGGAAGGGGGGGTTGGGGTTAGGCACCTGGGGGGAGGTTTATGGTTAGGCACCCCCCCAGGAAGGTTAGATTTAGGCTGCGGGAATGTGGGGGTTAGGTTTAGGCACTTATGGGGGGGTTAGGGTTAGGCACTAGGGGGGGAGGTTAGGGTTAGGCACTCCTAAAGGAGGGTTAGGGGGGATAGGGTTAGTGTTACTTACCTTAATCCCCGGTCGGGATCTTCACTGCTGCCAGTTTTCCGGCATCAGGATTTGAACCGCCGGCCTTATGTTTCATACCGATCCCCCATAGCAGCTGCACCCCTTGCACCTATGGTAGTTACGCCCGTGGTGAAAACAGAACCATATTTTATGCCTCCAAGTCCCCAATACCAACTGCTCCTGTGCAGTGTTATTTACACAGGTCTAAGCAAAAGTAAGTTCCAAACAGTATTGCTTTACTGTACACATTCCTTTCCGATACTTACCTGTACACTGAATGTAGGCTTCTAGTGTTCAGCTATACAGAATTTGTACACACCTCCCTCACATCTCCACTTGCAACTGAGGGGCATAGCTGGGTGGTAATGGGGTTTTCGCATATAGACTAAGTTTAGTGAGGGTGTGTTGAGCATAGTTGTGCAGACACATAAAAAACTTTTGTATTGGCACAATTGATAGGGCTAATACGAGTGGGCTCTGATTATGATGGTGATGGCTATGAAACCAAGCATACGGATACCCAGTCACAGAGATCCTTACAACTCTGCATATGGGCGAATATCAGCATTGCAGAATCAATAATGGTCTATTTACATTAAACTATGCATCAGCCCCAAAGTGGGAACAATTGTTCTCCATGATGACAGAAGATGTAGTGGCAGCTGCTGCCACCGAGGAGGCTGCAGGTAAGGGAGGAACAGAGGTGGTGACAACAATGACAGTGTAACTTATTGGGACCTGCATTGAACAAAGATGGTATTGCAGAAGATATTGATGCCCTTGGTGTGATGACACTCTTCTGTATTCATTTTCCACTGCCTTCACAATTTCATAACCATTTTATATTTGTGAGATGATTTTGCAGGAGGTTTAGCAGAGAGTTGATCTAAAGTGCTGCATTCTCTAACTACTCAGTTTCAAATTTCCTACTAGACCACCTGCTAGCCACCGCCGCCCCCTGCAGATAAATATAGTTTTACCAGCTGCCTGCATCTTCAAAGCAGCGGTGCGGCAAAGAGTGACGTAATGATGTCACGCACGCTGCACAGCAATAAACGAAAAACTTTATTGCAGTGCAATAAAGCTTTTGTTTATTTTGCACAGTGCGTGTGATATCATTATTTCACACCGCTGCTCTGAAGGCAGAGGAGCCAAGTCACGGCTTGAAGAGGAGCAGCAGCCAGGGAGGCCAGACAAGAAGGTAAGTGACTGGGGCTAGAGAGACAGAAGGAGGTTGTTTATGCAGAGCCGACTGTCACAGCTATTGGGCGGCTCTGCAGCGGCTACACTTCACCCCCCAGCCCCACCCCCTGCATCAGAGCATCAACGGGGAGATCGGGGGGGAGGGACAGTTATAATGTTGTGCCTGGGGGTGGCCTGACTGTTAAATCCGACACTGTTACAACTGCTTACATGCCACCTCTGTATTGGGAAATTGGTCACTTGAATGCACTTTATATTGTATAGTGGTCACTAAAATGCTCAGTGTATTGTAAACTGGGTGATAGGATTATCTTTGTTTTGTATAGAGATCATCATAATGCTTCTTGAATTGTATATGTGACACTAGAACACTTTCTGCATTGTAAATTGGTTAATAAAATTTGATCTTCATTGGATATGGGACAAATGGGTCAGTGTGGTATTTGTTTATAATTCTTGAGTTCTTCATTGACTGTAGATAGTTATTTCTCAAATTGTTTTTCAAACTGGTTTGTCTCTCATACAAACCATGCACACATGCTTTCGTCCTAACCATTGCAGCACTGTGCTACAAGAGCCTGGCAATTTCTCTGACAAACAGTTACCAGCCATCCCCTACTCAAGTACAGTATCTCTGTTGTGTAAGCCAGCCACTTGTAGACAGTGCAAGTTCAGAGAACACAGTTTAACGGAGCTTAGCAGAAGTGTCAAAATTCCTATACCGGACCTCCAGAATAACTCCACAAAACATAATACAAAAATAATACTCTGTTAAAAAAAAATACCATTAATCCTTATCTGAACTTATTGTATATACTCTATATTAATGGTACATTTGTAGTACATTTCCAGCTATTTGCCTATTATTGTACCTTTAAATGTAGGTAATAGACACCTCCTTGCTGCAGCTGCGCTCTCATGTGTTTTGGATAGCCAATAAGGTGAGGTATTCACATCCAAGTTGTGCTAAGTTGGTGAAAAGAACTGAGTCAAAACTGAACTGCTCATCTCTAGTGAAAAGAAAGAGATACCAGTCTTGTTAATTCAACAAATATGACATCAAACCAAAACTTACTGTATTTATGTTTGGGCATATCTGTATAAGATGTCAAAACAACCTTTCTGCTTTGCCATTATTATTTACTATTATGGCATAATACTATTGCGTAATATATCTTCCAAATTTCATTACCCTTACTGTTAAATGAATTGTGTGCAAAATATATACCCGAGTTCACTGAATTATAACATATGTAGAATTACAGTACAACAAACATAAAACCATTCCCCATCTGAAACATAACCTATGTTATGAGCTCTGTCAAATCTTTTGGCAAGAGTGCATACTGTATATTGCAGATGATGATCCTACTGTTTTACAGGTTCTTTTCAAAGAAGAAAACACATTTCGGGACACCATTTTCAAACTGATCCTCCAGAAGATGTCCACGTAATAGATATGTTAGTTATACCTTACATCTTGCTATGTGTTTAACGATAACAGAAATTTTACCTTAATCTCATCTTTC
Organism: Taudactylus pleione; assembly: GCA_031769625.1. NCBI lineage: Eukaryota > Metazoa > Chordata > Amphibia > Anura > Myobatrachidae > Taudactylus > Taudactylus pleione. The sequence continues at coordinate 38,912,229 of JAUIMM010000092.1, forward strand.
TTTATTTGCCTGAAGACAGTGGCTTTAAAGATTGTGATGTTATGTAGCAACCAAATTAAACCATCTAACCTTAGCTGATATGACCTTGTGAGAAGAAGGTCCTTGGTTATTTTCCTTTCAAATACAATTACAGCATGCAGTATATACTGTCAAAGCAGGGAAGCATATGACATTTTTATCAGTTTAAAGGAAATCAAAAAGCTTCCACATCAAAGCTGAAGTGTCACTAAAAGCCTCAGAACTGGTGGAATTCATAAAATTGTGCCTCTTCTGAAGATGAAACAAAAATGTTTGCAATTGGAAAACAAGAAAGGCAATGCTTTGTTCACAAATGAACACTATTAAGCTCAGCAGTGTTTGACACTTTGCCAAACGTTTCAAATTATCTCCACTGGTGCTGGTATATTTCTCCTTTATTTATTTATGGTCATATGTTACATGCCTTCAAAGCAATACTTTTACGTTTTTGCTTATCTGGATCAGTTAAAACACAATTTATTAGTTCTCGGTTTTAATTAAATCTCTGTGATCTTTATAAGAATACATTCCAGTAAAAAAAAAAAAATAATAATAAATGCTAAACTCAAACACATACATAGAAATAAAGTTTTAATATAAGCATTGCACATGATATAGGGTATCGTATCCCAATGGCTTCAGCCATTTAAAATACTGTTTATACAGCCCATAGTATTTTAAGAACATTAGCTTAAAATGTATAATTTACAATTTTGAGTAAAACTTTTTTTTTTATTTAAGTAATTTTATTGCAGTTTTGAAATCTTAACAAGCTCCTTGCTATATTCTCTTAAAATATCAGAATATTATAATATCAGATATTTGAGTTCAAAAGATTGCAATTCAGAACATACAGTAGGATAGATTTATCATCAAAGGGGTCTATGTACTAAGCCTTGGAGAGAGATAAAGTGGACGGAGAGATAGTACCAACCAATCAGCTTCTAACTGTCACTTTACAGACTGTGTTTAAAAAAATTACACTTAGAGCTGATTGGTTGGTTGGTATATAGGGGTCTATTTACTAAGCCTTGAATGCAGATGAAGTGGACGGAGATAAAGTACCAACAAACCAGCTCCTACTGTAACTATCATTTTTCAAACACATCCTGTAACATGACAGTTAGGAGCTGATTGGCTGGTACTTTATCTCTCCACTTTACCTCTCTCCAAACTTTTATAAATCTTCCCATAATGAAGTAGAACTAAGCTATGACCAAAACTGGCACAGTGCTTGGATAAGAGGAAAATAGTCTAGAATATAGAATCCTTCACAGACCTAAAAATTAAGGTATTACCTAATATTAATATTACTGAATTACGCTAGCCATAAACCAGGTGATACAGATGGCTGTAACTCTCTCACAGATAAAGTGAATGAAAGCTCTATTTATTGCAGGGTAATAGGCTTCTCATGACCAGCCCAATGATGGCCACAAAGTTTGTCCTGATCTGCAGGGAGTTACGAGCTATATAACTGCCGTACACAACATTGGCAATGGCATGTGCTTCCACTGCATGTATCATAAAAAATGTCATTTTTCTGGTAAAACTTCTAAGAGCGGTGTGGCCATGCCTGCTATAATGCTGTCATGTCCCAAGCATACTGTAACCATGCTGCTGTCCCAATTGGAAACATGCTAATTTTTGGAGGTGTGTATTCTAATGGGCATAACTTTTATTTCTTAGGCTAAGCACGTGAATTTTATATTATTACTATTTTCCTTTAAAGATGGTGCTTTTTTCAATTGCAAATTTATATAAAATATTTCTGTACTTTATGCACTATGGACCTGATTCAGCTGCACTGCTGATTGCAGATTCCCAATGATCATGAATTTCTGCATCTGCCTGTCCTGTACTGCGCATGTGCAGAACGGGTCTGCGATCCTGCACGCAGTCCGGCAGAAGACTGTCAGTGATATACTGATGTTTCTGGGCAGGGAGGTCATGACAACAGCCTCTGTTTCCTAAAACGGAGACATGTTGCCGCCTTTGGGGGGGGAGTGATGAGGCCAGGATCTCCATCAGCTGATTGAGGTTTCCTGGCATATGCTGTGGCTGGCTTGGTCACTCAGGCTGGTTTGGTCACTCAGCCAGTCGATGGGATGCAGCTCGGATCAGTAATGCATGCAGGAGGTATGATGCCTCCTGCTGCATTACCACATTAGTGCAATCACAGCTGCTACTATGTTTCAACACTCCCTCGCTACAAGCTTCTCCATGTTATACAAACATGTACTTTCAGCTTTCTTGTACCAGCAATTAAAAAATTGAGTGTTAGTCAAGCAAAAAAACATGAAACAAGGCAATTCTGCTAAGTATGTTGGACTTATAGATCAAGTTCTTTATTTGCTTCACCGGGACCAAAGGGTGTGTGACATCATGAAATTGGATCACTAAATGAACCATGCTTGATCCTAGGTTTAAACTGTATGTAATGTCTTTCTTTCCAACTGACATAGATCTTAAGTGATGCAAAAAGCTCCTTGTGAGCAAGTGATCAGCTCAAGTGGCATGACACAACATTGTCTACTGTTTCAGTTTCTCCTGCAAATGCAGCTGCCAGGAAAAAAAATACCTTTTACAAGAGATCCACTAGTGATGAGGTTGAGTCAACTCAGCGCACCTGAGTGAAACACCATTATGATATCAGGTCAGGCTTAAAATATACACCCACAATTTTTGACAACTCTGTGACTCAATCTGATACAGTAAGCATCAATAGCATGGTGGAGGATTATTTTAATGATAATGTACAAATTAGCATGTGACACCGTCCCTTTGGATACTGGTTGAAAAATAAGCTATTTTGAGCCCCTTGTACAAGCTAGCTTTGCTTTAAACTGTGAACCCTCCAGTGTATTCGGAAAGAGTATTTATTGCAGCCAAGGACCTTGTGAACAATCAACGCAGGAGTATACTTCCTAAAAATGTGAAAAAACTGATGTTCATAAAAATTTACTACAAAATTACAACAAAGTACAGAGACTTCTGTAATGGTAGATTCCAGTGGGGATAAGCTAAATGTCACAACTTTCGGATGGCAAATGGAGGCAACCCGTATTCGGGGATTAGCGTGACCTATTTCTGAGGTGCGGAATCTAATGTGCCAGCGATGTTCACCAGGGAACCTCGCAAGAGGGTATGGGCTTGGCTGCGTCCGACACACAGGTCGCAGCCCTCAGAATAGGTTCCCTTATACAGCTGCTGGTGAATTCTGAATGAAGTTGAGAAGACTTTCAGCGTAGTGAACAGGCCGGGTCAGAACCAAATGGACAACAAGTTACCAGGGAGCAGACACTGTGCAAGTCGTAGAGGATAGCCAAGGTCAAACCAGATTACCAAACGCAGTACCAGGGATTACACAGAGGCAGGTCAGAAACAAAGCCAGGGTCAGGAACAAAACTTGCAGAGGCTGATTGCAGGAATCCTCTAATCAGTGCAGCTGGTGATTGCACTGAGCTGGATAACAGGCTGAAACTGATGTTTGCTGAGTAAGTTCACAGGAACAGCTTGTGATTCCTAAACTGGAATACAGCAGCACACAGATCAGGACACAGGCACTGTAGATAATGAGCCAGATAGCAGTGATGGTTTTCTACACAAAGGAGCCACAGGTTAGAACTGAACTCTAGGAAGCAACTCTTTGCGCTGACACCAGTGTGAGTTCTCACAGGGGATATGAATCTGCCAGTCTCTGATAGGCTGTTTAGGTTAGCTGAGGCAGGAGCACTCCCACTGGAAGAATGCTAGCAGCTGACATAATGCATGATGGTGATGTCAGTGATGTCATGGTTCTTGAACAAGGTCAGGCAGAAATCCTGACCTGCAGCAAATGGTAATGAAAGTCACACAATTTGAGCAGAGTGTGACACTAAAATTGTGTGGTGATGATGATATTAACAGACAAGGGTGGGTATAATGACATTTTCCAACTGTACTGATGAATAACAACACAGGCCCTGATTCTGAGCCGGTCGCTCTGACAGAGCGCTCGCTCTGAATCAGGGACGGTCATTTTTTTTTTTAGAACGGCCTCCTGGCCGCTCGCATAGCTGTGGGTGACCACCCACAGCTATAGCGAGCGGCCAGGAAGATGGTCGCGATGGTCAAGACCATCGGGCTTGCGACGAGACCCTTGTGGTAGGGTCTCATTGCTGCAAGCCCCAGAGATTTCAGCTCTAACAGAGCCGGAATCTCTCCACTGACATCACTTGTGATGTCAGTGGGGCCGGCCCCAAACGGTAGGTGTTCACATGGGAACACCTCCGTTTGGGCAGCCACCCCCCCCCGGCTCGCCCACCGAAGGGGGCGTGCTGTCACTCAACATCGACAGCACGCCCCCTTTGGTGCGAGACCCGGAGTGATGGTTTGCACTTCGCCATCCGGGTCTCGCGCACGAGCACGTCGGAGCCGGCTCCATCATGCGCATGCGCTCTGGGACACCATCGAGCTCAGCACTTGCAACCAGGTCTGAATCAGGCCCACTGTTAGCTGCCTTAAGTCCATTGGTAATGTCACAAATCGTGTTCTTAGCATCCCTTTTAGATTAAGACATTCATTCATTGCAGTTTCCAAAACATCACAGGGATGCCTCCCTGTGATTAATGGATGCATCTGTGTGTTCACCTAGTCAGCTAGTCCAATGGCTAGTGACCACCTCTATTTAAACCATTTCCTGTGTGCAACCCATTTCCTGAACAATGTGTTCCTACCCCAGATAGTTCAAGGCTCCAGGTTTACTTTGTATCCTGTGTTCGTGTCATCTGAGACTTCGTTGCTACTTTGTGGGTTCTGGCTATTCACCATCTAAGCTGAGTATCACTCCCCTGCCGGCTTTGCAGCGTTCCCGCTGCATACAGACCTACTATCCATCTGCTGCTGTTTCCATTACCTGTCAGTGTTGCAGCGACCACGCTGTTTACCGACCTGAGGGCCTGATTCAGACCCGCTCGCGTGTACTATGCGCTCGCAAGCGGGTCGATGGTGGCCCAGTGCGCATGCGCACAATGGAGCCGGCTCCGTCGTGCGCATGCGCGAGACCCAGATAGCGACGGGCAAACCGTCGCTCCGGGTCTCGTACCAAAGGGGGCGTGCTGTCAATGTTGAGTGACAGCACGCCCCCTTTGGTGGGCGGGCCGGGCGTGGCTGCCCAGACAGAGGTGTTCCCATGGGAATGCCTACCGTCTGGGGCCGGACCCACTGACATCACAAGTGATGTCAGTGGGAGTGCGTTCGGCTCTGGTAGAGCCGAAAGCACTCTTGGGCTTGCGGCAACGAGACTCTACCTCAAGGGTCTCGTCGCAAGCCCGATGGTCGCGATGGTCTTGACCATCACGACTATCATCATGGCCGCTCGCTATAGCTGTGGATGGTCACCCACAGCTATGCGAGCGGCCAGGAGGCCGTTCTGAAAAACTAAAGGGCCGGCCCTGATTCAGAGCGAGCGCTCTGTCAGAGCGTCTAACTCTGAATCAGGCCCTGAGTTCCATCTGCTGCTATGTTCTGGTATCTGCACCGCAGCGTCAACAGTGCATTTCAACCTGAGTTCTATCTGCCACTGTGTTGTTACTTGTCAGTGCCACAGTGCCTATATTGTATACCAGTCTGCACTACCATCTCATCTCAGCTTGCAAGTATATCACTTCCATTTGTCTGTGTATCATGATTATCAGTACTAAGTCAGTGTGATCAGTTGCTGTCTCATTCCATTATATTGCTGGGACATTGTATACTAGTTTCTTATGCTGTTATACTCTATGCTCAGTGGTTGTCCAGGTTAGAAGATTATACTATTGTGCTGATTTGTATGGGCTTCCCTGCACTGTGTGCTATTGTCTTGGGCTGGTTCAGAAAAGGGTGCTGGTTTCATGGCTAGGGTTCAATGTAGTATACAGTCTGTACAGGTGTTCAGTAGCTGCATTACCTATCCTGACTCTCAGTTCTGAGTTCCTCACTGGTTCCAGTCCCAGGTCTAGCATCAAAGCTGTACCAAGGTCACAACTTCCTCAAGTTGTATTCTGCATACATAAGACTCTAATCCCTGGCTTGAGTTCTGAGTTCCTGTCTACCAGTACTATGCTATACTGAGTTCCGGAGTCACCCTTGTCACTGAAGTATATTCCTGGTCTTGCTGACCTTCACAGGTCACTAGATGAGGGGTTGCCCAGTAGGCCTGGGCTGTTCACCTCGGTTTCAGCCTAGTATCTTTGCATATCACAAGTCTGTGGTTCCTACACTGGCACTAGTGTTCCTAACTACTGTTCATACCCATGAGTCAGAGTTGTATCAATCCACCTCATTTTCTATGTACATCAGAGCCAAGGGTCCCAAGCCAGATCTACAAAAAATCCAGACTTGTTAAACTGTGCATATCCTTTTTTATATACAACATAAGGCTGGGTGGGAGGGCCCAAGAACAATTCCATCATGCTCCACTTTTCATTATGGACTTTGCCAAGACTGTGTGTGATTGACAGGCAGTGTATATTACTGTACTGTACTGGGGTGTTCATGTACTTTTGTATCTTGCAATGCCATCCATCACCAGCTTCTCATCCAGGCGTATAGGCCCCATTTCCTTCAGCTTCTCAGCAGATAGAGTAGTATCATGAAATTATAGAATACATAATTATCTACGACTAGGCTGTCACTCTGACTTGAATCACGAGGCATACAAACTGCTGTTTGGTTTCAGTTTCCACTTTAAAAATCTCATTGGGATTTTGGATGCTTGTTTTCTAATAGTATTTTCCATGTCTCAGATGGTTTTTATAGTTTTATTAGCACTGTAATCAATCAAGCAATCCTTTACCTGGCTTCCACTAGATACTGCACCTCTGTTTACCTGTGGTGGCCTCAGAACTAGTCCTTGATAAATTAAAACATCCTATAGCATCGTATAGTTTATATTAAACTGCCATCCTGTCTGCCACTGCATAGTCACTGTTTCATAGATGTGCTATATTCTTTTTAAACTACCATGTATTTGTGCCTTTGGCCTATATAGGTGAAAACAATGTTGTGAGCTGAGTGGTCAAATTTGGCCAGAAATGAATGTTATTGATGTTAATAATACTTTAGGATCAAAAACACTTACATTATTTCAGCCATTTTATAAATTTTAAAGAAATTCAAAACCAAAACAGAAAAGAACCAAAACACTTGAGGGTGGTTTTGCCAATACAAAAACCTTTAAGGGTGGTTTTGCAAAACCAAAACATGGGGGTCCATGCACATCTTTACTTTCAACACCACTACTGGAAAGTCAAACTTTGTAGTTAAGTTTTGCAGCATCACTGTTGCGATCTCATCATCTACTTGAACTCCTACAGAGGTTAGTTGCTGAGATATAATTCTGTAAATGTAGTCAATGATACTTCTGCATTCACATAGCTTGTAGTAAATACATGTTAATTCTCATTAGAGCTACATCCTCATATGCTGCCTGCAGTGCTGTCCACATATATTATGCTGACACTTTCCCATGTATGATTGCTTTGAGTGTTAAACAACATGTGCACTCTATCGTACCCACGGTTCTCTATACATTATCTGGGTTTGGACTTTCACCAGGATCAGATGTAACTTTCCATAACCTTTCACGATATAGTTGCATTTCCATAGCAAACTTCCATGTGGTGTAATTCTCTGCATCGTTTAGTTCGATAAACCCTAGTATGGATGTAGCTCCTGTGTGCATACTTCTTACTGACATGATTATGTAGCTTCTGTGCTTTGGTTACCTCTGTGCTGACACACTGTGCTGGAAACACTCTGGGGTCGATTCAGACCCGGACACTAAGCTGCACTCTCTCACAGCCAAAAGGGGTTGGGCAGGGCCGGACTGGGATGAAAAATAGGCCCTGGCATTTACAACACACAGGCCCACCTCGCGTTCGCACCTGGCTCCTGGCATAAACCCCTCCCCTTACTATTACTGACTCCTCCCACTTCTTAGTCTATGCTCTTACAAATATAATTAATATCAGAACACCACACAAGTGAACATCATTCTCTGTAATAGAATACACACAACAGAGCTCATCCCGCAGGGGATTCAAACATGTGCCATAGTCAGACATTTGGTATTTGGTTGGTTCTATTAGGTAAAGCTGGAATTTCATTGGTGGAGGTCACACACAAAGAAAAGGGAAAGCATTTTCCCAATTACCCCAGCCCTAGCTTAGCAGTTTTAGAGGATTAGATAGTGTTTACTGTAGGAATTTTTTAGGGCAGGAGTGCTGAACACAGAGGACGACACATCTGTGCACACAAAAGCAGAGCCATAATTATACATGTTGGTTCCCTGCGTACATAAAGAGCAGTGGTGCCACCAGCCACAACTGGAGCAAGGAGAGTGCGCACTGAAGGCGTGTGCAAAAAAAACCCAGTTATGGACTCGTTGGGAAGGGGCAAACCACACAATCGTACCCCAAATGCAAATTACACCACACATTGGTGCCCCTTCGTCACATTACCCTGTAAAAAAAACAAAACTGTTATGGACTCGTTGGGAAGGGGCAGACCACACAATCATACCCCAAATGCAAATTACACCACACATTGGTGCCCCTTCATCACATTATACCGCACCTTCATCACATTACCCCGCACAGTGGAGCCCCTTATTCATGTTACGTCGTACAATGGAGCCCCATATTTATGTTACGTCACACAGTAGTGCCCCATATTCATGTAATGTCTCACAGAGGAGATCCATATTCCTGTTACGTCACACAGTAGTGCCCCTTATTCACGTTATGCCTTGCAGTAGTAATGCCCCTTCTACATTATGCCCAAACAGTAATGCCCCATAACACATAATGCCCAAACAGTAATCCCCCATAACACATTACACCCAAACAGCAATGCCCCCATAACACATTACACCCAAACAGTAATAACCCCATAACACATTACATCCAAACAGTAATGCCCCCATAACACATTATGTCAAAACAGTAATGCCCCATAACACATTATGGCCAAACGGTAATGTAACCATAACACTTTATGGCCAAACAGTAATGCCCCCATAACACATTATGGCCAAACAGTAATGCCCCATAACATTATGCCCTAATAGTAATGCCCCATAACATTATGCCCTAATAGTAATGCCCCCATAACATTATGCCCTAATAGTAATGCCCCCATAACATTATGCCCTAATAGTAATATCCCCATAATACATTATGCCCAAATAGAAATGCCCCCATAACACATTATGGCCAAACAGTAATGCCCCCATAACATTATGGCCAAACAGTAATGCCCCCATAACATTATGCCCAAATAGTAATGCCCCCATAACATTATGCCCAAATAGTAATGCCTCCATAACATTATGCCCTAATAGTAATGCCTCCATAACATTATGCCCTAATAGTAATGCCTCCATAATACATTATGCCAAACAGTAATGCCCCCATAACACATTATGGCCAAACAGTAATGCCCCCATAACATTATGCCCTAATAGTAATGCCCCCAACATTATACCAAACAGTAGTGACCCCCCCCCCCCCGCAAGCAACTCACCTCTCCCCAGGGAGACTGCTTCCGAACCAAGTGCTGCTGGCTGCCCCGCCTCCTACGCGCACCGCTAGTCTCTGTATGACATGACAATGCCACCTTGTCCTCGCGCCAGTGTGAGCCTCCTTCCTCTTGATACAGTACTTCCGGGCAGCCCTGCACGCCAGGCGACATAAGGTGCCTGGACTCCGGCCTTCCCCTGAGTTTCCCCCGCCACACTGTCCTGCCCGGCTGCCGCGGAGTGACATCACTACGCGGCTGCGTCATAACGTCATTCCACAATGACGCGGCCGCAATGACTAGCTGGCTGAGAAACATAGTGAAGTCGCCCAGGAGGCAGGCCTGCTGGGCATGCCTATGGACATCCAGACCGGCCCATCTGGCCATCAGCCCTTCTGGCATTTGCCAGAATTGCCCGATGGCCAGTCCGGCCCTGGGGTTGGGTATGCAAATTCCGCGATCGCACTGTCTGGTAAATGAACACCCTCTATGTCTTAGAGAGCGACGGCAGAGCGAATGCACGCCGGTATAAAGACGCCAACTATTTTTTCTTAACACACGTCATCTCCAGGAAGTGTATGATTAATCAGTAACATCGAGAGCCATCGGAGCTGCACGCAGTGCTTGAGGTAGACCCTACCCCGCCCCAAGCACTGAGATCACTGCATGCTGAAATACAACCAAGTGATGTGTACAATTACGCATCTTTGCTAATTATGCACACCCATAAAACTCAATTTTGACGCCCAGACACGCCTGCGTTCACAGCACCACTCCCCCATTCACAAGCACCTTCCCATTACCACCCACAAACGGCACATTCTGTCACTCAAAGTCTGTGTACTACGAGCGCAAAATTCCTGGACGCAGTGACTGGTTCGCACATGTGTATTTTGATGCATACACATGCGAAATGTGCGATAATCGTCCATACCATGCATCCGCGGCTTAGCGTCTGAATCAGGCCCTCTGTGCTATCTGCACTCTGGGCCTGATTCAGACCCGGTCGGTAGCAAGCGTCCGCTCGCTGCTGCCGATGTTCGGTAATCCTGCGCATGCATCGCAGTGTGTGTGTGAACTACTCATAGCAATCGGGACCCGCTTGCACGCCCACCAAAGATAGCCCAGTGTAATGAGTGACAGGAGAGGCAGTTTGTGGGTGGTTACAGGGGCAGGACACTAATAGGGCGTGGAGGTGCGAACGCAGGCATGCCTGAGTGTAGCAACGCCATTTCAGAGGCATGCATAATTATCAGCCAGCGTCATAGTACATGTCACCTGCCTGTTTTTTACACTGAAGTCCTCGCAGTACCTGCAGTAAGGCAACCACAAACGCTGCGAGCCCTTTCGATGGTCCTTGATGTACCAATGTTTTAATACACTTCCAGGAGATGTGTGCGCTAGTGGGTGTCTCTACAGATGCTAATGGGCATCTATAGACACAAAGTGATTGGTCCCCAACACAAAGTGGGCGCACTTATGCCTTTCCGAACGATCGCCTGCCATGCCATCACTTAGCCTAATTTGCATACGCTGGGTGTGAGCGATCGCATCTAGCGAGCAGCTCTGAATGAGCTCCTCTGTGTTTGCAGGTGTCTAATGGCCTCTGTGTGCTGCTGGGTGTTTTGAAAGCTTGGGGCTTGTGTGCCTGGGCCCATAGCCTGTTGGAATATGTGTGTACTGTTGGCAGTGGTATGGCAGAGTAGTTGTGCACACCAGCAGATGCCTTGAGTCAGTTAACAGCACAGTAAATAACCAGTGGAGTGGTTTATTCAGCAGTAATGTGATTAGTACAGCTGAATAAACCATCCTGCTACAACTGCATGTTCCATCCTGCTACAACTGCTTGCATCCCGCAGTTGTAGCAGGATGGAACATAGCAGGGTCTTTCTGGAGCTAAGTGGGACATATTTGTGTCCAACTGTGGCACTCTAACAGTGACAAGATGGGACTGCTTATGCGCTGAAGTACAGATGGTGGCCATCTTGGTTTGAGATTGAAGCCTCCCTCAAGGAGCCATTATGGAGTATGCACAGTAACGCTATCCAGCTTCAACATTTAGCAACCATTAAATGCCACCCACCCAACACCCATTCTTCTTAAGAATCCATGAATCAATGAACCATTCCCTCAAGAACTCATCAATCCCCCCCCCAGAGAATTCATTAACCTATTCCTCTCCATTCCATTATCATTTCACACTCCACTCAAACATTGACACTTTTATCCACCTTATCTGCTCCCATAAAGATCTTCACACACCACCCATCAACCTATTCACCCATTAAAACCCCCACTCAGCACCTAATAACCCCCCCACCAGCAATGATTAACCCATTCATTAATCATTTCAATTATCCTTACCAAGAAGTAATTCAGCAGCAGCTCCTCTGTTCGTGTAGTCCTGAATGGAGGCGCTTCTTATGGATTGACAGGCTGAGACTCTGGGGGTAGGAGAGGACTTGAGAACACTTCACTGCTTGCATGTTCCCTGTCACTGACAGCAGAGAGTGTGCAGTGCAATGTGGTGTTGGGGGGAGGATTGGAGGCTTACCAGGAGAACCTTCCTGGCTGTCAGGTAAGCAAACCATGCTGCAGAACTGTGCCGGCCCGGGGGGGCAGAAGTGATCTTGCTCCCCAGTCCAGCCCACCCCTGGTCTGTGCACATACTGGCCTGTGTGCTATGATGCAGGGAGGGTTGTGGTTAGGAATCCTTCCACCATACATAACAAATATTAAAAGCTGAGGGCCTGATTCAGAGCTGGATGCTCTTTCAGAGCGCTCGCTCTGAATCAGTGCAGCTATAGCGAGCGGCCAAAAAGATGGTCGTGATGGTCAAGACCATCGTGACCATCGGGCTTGCAACGAGACCCTTGTGGTAGGGTCTCGTCTGCCGCAAGCCCTGGAGTGCTTTTGGCTCTATCAGAGCCAAAAGCACTCCCACTGACATCACTTGTGATGTCAGTAGGGCCGGCCCCAGACGGTAGGCGTTCCCATGGGGACGCCTCCGTCTGGCCAGCCACGCCCCCGGCACGCCCACCAAAGGGGGCGTGCTGTCACTCACCATCAACAGCATGCCCCCTTTGTAGCGAGACCCATAGCGATGGCTTGCCCGACACTATCCGGGTCTCGCGCATGCGCACGACGGAGCCGGGTCTGTCGTGCACATGTGCACTGGCCCAACATCGACCCGCTTGCGAGCGCTCAGCGCTCGCGAGCGGGTCTGAATCAGGTCCTGAGAATTTAAGCTGGGTATCCACTATACAATTTTCTGTCAGATAATCTGTCCAATCTGGCTGGTTGGAATGAAAACATGGTAATGTATGGGAGCAAATGACAATAGTCAAAAGATGATTGTTCAAACAAATTGGTTAAAACTAGGGGTGTGCACCGGCCACTTTTCGTGTTTTGTGTTTTGGTTTTGGATCTGGATCTTTCTTTGTGTTTTGGATCGGGATTGGTTTTGCCAAAACCACCCTTCCGTGTTTTGGGTTCTTGGTTTTGTGTTTTGGATCTGTATTTTTTTTTAAAAAAAGCATAAAAACAGCTAAAATCACAGAATTTGTGGGTTTTTCTCCTCCTATGCTATTATTAACCTCAATAACCTTAATTTCCACTCATTTCCAGTCTATTCTGAACACCTCACACCTCACAATAGTGTTTTTATGTCCAAAAGGTTGCACCGAGGTAGCTGGATGACTATGCTAAGAGATACGAGTGGGCGGCACAAACACGTGGTCCATCTAGGAGTGACACTGCAGTGGCAGACAGGATGGCAGTTTGAAAAACTAGGCCCCAAACTATACATAATGCAAAGAAAAAAAAGAGGTGCAAGATGGAATTGTCCTTGGGCCCTCCCACCCACCCTTATGTTGTATAAACAGGACATGCACACTTTAACAAACCAAACATTTCAGCGCCAGGGTCTGCCACACAACTGTGGCTGAAATGATTGGTTCGTTTGGGCCCCCACAAAACAAGCTGGCAATTAATCTGTCCCTGCACAAACTGGCTCTACGGAGGCAAGATGTCGTCCTCATCCTCCTCATCCACTGATTCCTCACCCTCTTCAGTGTTGTGTACATCCTCATCCTCACAGAGTATTAATTCGTCCCCGCTGGAATCCACAACCACAGGTCCCTCTGTACGTTCTGGAGGCTGGTCTCCCTGGAAGAGTTGATAATTCATTTTATGAACATCATCTTCTCCACATTTTGTGGAAGCAACCTCCTACGCCTTTCGCTGACAAGGTTCCCAGCTGCACTAAACACTCTTTCGGAGTACACACTGGAGGGGGGGCAACTCAGGTAAAATAGAGCCAGTTTGTACAGGGACCTCCAAATTGCTTTTTTTTCCTGCCAGTACAGGTACAGACTGTCTGACATGCCTACTTGGATGCTGTCACCGATGTAATCCTTTAACAGACAGACGCACGCTTGTCGCTGCTGCTTTGAGGATGCAAGTGTGGCTACAGCCAACACAATTCACAAAGACAGAAAAAAGAAGAAGAATATTTTTATTGTTTGTGTAGCACACTTTGAGGGTGTCACCACCCTTTAACAGACAGACGCACGCTTGTCGCTGCTGCTTTGAGGACAGTATCATATGCAGTGACAGTAGACTTGTCAGAAATTGTTGGCACGTCCTTCAGTCCGGACCAGATGTCCAAACCAGCCCTTGACTTATGACACAGGCGCACGCTTGGCGCTGCTACTATGTTGATGCACGTGCGGCTACATCGCACACAAGTCACAAACACATTAAAAAAATAGTTTTTTATTTTTTGGAGCACTTTGAGGGTTACACCACCCTTTAACAGACAGACGCACGCTTGTCGCTGCTGCTTTGAGGATGCAAGTGCGGCTACAGCCCACACAATTCACAAAGACAGAAAAAAGAAGAATATTTTTATTGTTTGTGTAGCACACTTTGAGGGTGTCACCACCCTTTAACAGACAGACGCACGCTTGTTGCTGCTGCTTTGAGGATGCAAGTGCGGCTACAGCCCACACAATTCACAAAGACAGAAAAAAGAAGAAGAATATTTTTGTTGTTTGTGTAGCACACTTTGAGGGTGTCACCACCCTTTAACAGACAGACGCACGCTTGTCGCTGCTGCTTTGAGGATGCAAGTGCGGCTACAGCCCACACAATTCACAAAGACAGAAAAAAAAAGAAGAATATTTTTATTGTTTGTGTAGCACACTTTGAGGGTGTCACCACCCTTTAACAGACAGACGCACGCTTGTCGCTGCTGCTTTAAGGATGCAGGTGCGGCTGCAGCCCACACAATTCACAAAGACAGAAAAAAAAAGAACAATATTTTTATTGTTTGTGTAGCACACTTTGAGGGTGTCACCACCCTTTAACAGACAGGTGCACGCTTGTCGCTGCTGCTTTAAGGATGCAGGTGCGGCTGCAGCCCACACATTTCACAAAGACAGAAAAAAAAGAACAATATTTTTATTGTTTGTGTAGCACACTTTGAGGGTGTCACCACCCTTTAACAGACAGGCGCACGCTTGTCGCTGCTGCTTTAAGGATGCAGGTGCGGCTACAGCCCACACATTTCACAAAGACAGAAAAAAAAAGAACAATATTTTTATTGTTTGTGTAGCACACTTTGAGGGTGTCACCACCCTTTAACAGACAGACGCACGCTTGTTGCTGCTGCTTTGAGGATGCAAGTGCAGCTACAGCCCACACAATTCACAAAGACAGAAAAAAAAAGAATATTTTTATTGTTTGTGTAGCACACTTTGAGGGTGTCACCACCCTTTAACAGACAGACGCACGCTTGTCGCTGCTGCTTTGAGGATGCAGGTGGAATCTAGACGGGATTTGGAACCGGGGACACACTACCTCCATCAATTGTCTAAATCCCACTGCACTAATGGCGGATACTGGACGCACGTCTAACACCAACATAGCAGTCAAGGCCTCAATTATACGTTTTGCTTCAGGATGACTGCTGTCGTACTTCATCCTCATCGCTAGGGACTGTTGGAGGGTCAGTTGTTTAGTAAAAAGTAGTGATGTTCCTACTTCCTCTCTGGGATGATGAACAACTCCCAGCAGCAGCAACAGCACTAGGAGGAAGTGGTTCTTGATCTTTCCCTGTTTTATTTTATCGGAGAAAGTTTGGTCCTCCATTTATGTTATATTGATATATACGTGCGACTAAAGCGCACACAAACACAGAAAATATTTTTTTATTTTTGCTGGAGTACTGCACTTTGTGGGTTACACCACCCTTTAAGAAATGAGCCAGCCGGCTCTTTACTTATGGGACACAGGCGCACGCTTGGCGCTGCTCCTTTGTTGATGCACGTGCAGCCACAGTGCACACAATTGACAAACACAGAAAATAATTTTTTTTTTGGTTTGGACTGGAGTGTACTTTGGGGGTTACAGCACCCTTTAACGGTCAAGCCAGCCGGCCCTTTACTTATGACACAGGCGCACGCTTGGCACTACTTTGTTGATGCACGTGCGGCTACTGCGCACACAATTCACAAACACAGAAAATAATTTTTTTTTGGTTTGGACTGGAGTGTACTTTGGGGGTTACAGCACCCTTTAACGGTCAAGCCAGCCGGCCCTTTACTTATGACACAGGCGCACGCTTGGCACTACTTTGTTGATGCACGTGCGGCTACTGCGCACACAATTCACAAACACAGAAAAAATATTATTTTTTTAGCACTTGGGGGGAGCACCCCTGATGGACAGAGCACCCCCTGGACAACACTACAGCACCCCTTTAGGACTGGGACACTGCACAGGACTTTGGAGTGGACACAGCCCCTATGGAGAACTGACTGCACAACACAGTCCAGCCAGCCCCTATGGACTTTGAAGTAGTGGACACAGCCCCTATTAACAACAGCAGCACAGCACAACACAGCCAGCCCCTATGGACTTTGAAGTAGTGGACAACAGCAGCACAGCACAGCACAACACTACTCTGCACTACACTACACTACACTACACAGCCCTGCCAGCCCTAACTCCCACCCTCCCTCTTCACTGTCCACAGCCGAGTGAGAAAATGGCGCCGACGCGGGTACCTTATATAGGATCCAAAACCTGCGAGACTCGGAAGGCGGGATGATGACGTTTTGCCTCGATTTCAGATCCGAGTCAGGCGGGAAAAGTCGAGCCTGACTCGGATCGGCCTCGGATCGGGGGGGCTCGGGGGGGTTCGGATTTCAGAAATCCGAACCCGCTCACCCCTAGTTAAAACACACAAATTTAACCAAATTTTAACTATTTTTTTTGTCCTTTTTTCAGTGTTTAAACCCATATGATCGACTGTCATTTGATCCCATACATTACCAGGTTTTCATTCCAACCAGCCAGATTGGACAGATATCTGATAGAAAATTGTATAGTGGATGCCCAGCTTAAAATTTAATAAAGTTTTGCAGATAAAATATATTTATAAAGAGATGTATATTTAATGTATTCACACATACAGTAACACTAACACAGAGAAGCCATAGTGACAGCACCTGTTCATAGTGATATCACCCATATACAGCACCAACATATTACACAGCACTTTACAAATTGGTAATAAGGGCCTGATTCAGGTTGGTTCGCAAGGCTGCGTTCACATGCACCCCACTTGTTGCGAAAATATGCTAATGAATGCAATTGCACGGCAACCGCAGCTCTATACCAAGACACCCATCACTGTATAAAGCCGCCCACTTCCCATGACATGCATCCGCAAATCAGCAAAAACATCGGAAACCATCCACACAGTTAATCCATTGCGATCGCTATGCCATCGCAGCACTACATAAGGACGCCCACCTTGCCTTACACATATCCGTAATGTTTAGCAAGACTGCAAAACCATCGGTACAATCGAGTACCATCGCAGCCTCACGCACACTTGCACAAGGTCCGAGCTTACTCAGGAATTGCTGACTTCATCGCACGCCGAGTATGGCATAGCAGTGGATAATTTATGCACACCCCTGCATCTGCATTCAAAAGCACTGGCACGCCTGCATTTGGCGACCACCCCCCCGTCACCACCCACAAACGGCACTTCCTGTCAATCACTCTGCGATGGGTCTGCGTAGTCACTGGTTCGCACACTGCGATGCATACACAAGCGCAGATCGCAACAATCTGCCAATTGCGCACGTAGTCGCAGTTGCGATCCTTGCTGCATCAGGCCCACTCTTCATAAAAAAGTAGAATCAGAGATAATGTGAGTAACTGTAAATCCATAATAAGTAAAGAAGTATAAGAAATCATCCTCCACAGCTGAAGCTTTATGTGGCAGAAATGCCCACCACAATCAGCATCTCCTGCACAGTCCTGTCAGATTTTTAAGAAATTCTTAACCACCAAGTGTAATGCCTGCACAAAACACGGTACGTGCTGAAATTGACCCAGTCGTAATGCTAGTACAATGGGCCTGATTCAGAGCCGGACACTCTGACAGAGCGCTCGTTCTGAATCAGGGCCAGCCTTCTGTTTTTATAGAGTGGCCTCCTGGCAGCTCGCATAGCTGTGGGTGACCACCCACAGCTATAGCGAGCGGCCAAGATGGTCGCGATGGTCAAGATCATCTGGCTTGGGACGAGACCCTTGTGGTAGGGTCTCGTTGCCGCGAGCCCTAGAGTGCTTTTGGCTCTAACAGAGCCGAAAGCACTCCCATATTTTGTCTTGTCCAATACATTCATATCAATATCCTTATTAGATACACAATTATCCCCCTCAACCTGTTGTACTTCTACAGTAGCATCCTCAATTTCTATATCTAAACCATCATTACTTTACTACTACTCATCCTCACATTTGCATAGAGTTCAGAAATGGTGAAAGGAGGCTTCTCTACAATTACAGTGCCGATTCAGCTTGGATCGCTATTCTGCTAATACGTATGCAACGCAGTTGCTAATATCAGCGGTGATATGCAAATAATTGCATTCGCATTGCAATCGCAGCCGAACATAAGGACGCCCACATCCCCTTACTCACATCTGTAATACTTTGCAGAATAGCGAAACCATCTGTACAATAGAGTACCATCTGACCCATACACACACTTGCACAAGCCTTGAAATTGCTAATAGCCACGCATGCTATGAGTCGCCACACTTCATATGGCTAGGCAGTGGATAAACGGCGTTGAGACACAATGGCACACCTTAGTTCGCACGACCATCCCGTCACCGCTCACAAAGGGCACTTCCTTTCAATCACTCTGCAATGGGTCTGCGTAGCATCTGCGATCACAGTGGTTGGTTCGAGCACTGCGATGTCTACGCATGCTCAGTGCGTAATAATCAGCCAATTGCGTGCGTATTAGCAACAGCGACCTTTGCTGAATCAGATCCAGAAATGTCAGAATCACACATAGCACTTGTGGACATCCTTCTACTGTCCTCAGGGATCTGTGAAATTTCTGAACACACTGATTCAGCTTCAGCCACTGACAGTCTGCTACCAATCTGTGTGGTATCACAAACCCGTTCTGCACATACTTAGAACGGGTCATGTGCCTGCACAGATTCCCGATCATCACACTGCTGAATAAGGCCCACAGTTTGTTTTTCAGTCTTAGGGTGGAATTCAATTGTTTTCAGCCCCCTTCTCGCCCGACGGAGCTATTCAATTGTTGCTCCTGTCGGGCGCGATCAGCTGCCAGCGCTCCATTTCAGCTTGCAGCCCCATGGGGGTGCAAACTGAAATGGGCGAAAAGTGACCTGTTTGGGCGCCCAAACAGCACTTTTCGCAATCACGCCCAGCACTTTGGTCGTGAGAGACTGATTTACGCGGGTAAACCTGACCACATTGGGCGCGATCAGCGCGAAAAGCTGGTACAATTGAATAGCGGCCCAAGATCTCCCGTCACTTTAGACTTGTGATCCGGACCACGAAAATAATTGAATTCCACCCTTAGTGTTCTTTTTGGGCACTGATTTGCCTGTCTTAAAGGTGACACATCTAGACTCAGGGCCTGATTCAGCAGGGATCGCTATTGCGATCGCGCAAGCACTTCTGCTGCGAAAGCATGCTAATAATTGCAAAGCTCTCGCACTGACAACATGCAGGGGCCCACTTCCCCTCTCGCACATCCGTAGTACCTTGCAACCCATCGAAAACATCGGTAACATCGAAGTACATTGGAGCCTCTCGCACAATTACAGGCCAGACCTCACTTATAAATTGCTAACTTTCCTGCACGCAGTGAAAGCTCAAGCTGTGTATGCCATCACAGTGGCTAATTTATGCAATGCCATTCGAACGCACTGGCACAGACGTTTCTGCAACCACTCCCCCCATCACCACCCCTAAATGGTCATTCCTGTCAATCACTCTGCGATGGGTCTGCGTAATCACAGTCCCGATCACAGTGGGGCATCCCCGGACGCGCACTAGGCTGCATACGCGTACGTGGTACGCACCGATTGACCCTGTGAGTACTTTAGCAGTTGCAATCCTTGCTGAATTAGGCCCTCAGAGCGAGGTGGTGCACACAAGGTTACAGATGTCTGACTGTATTTGATATTGACTTTTGCAATAGGCATTCTACAGTAGTGCATGAAAGAGCAGTAGCAGGACCACAACTCGCAAAGAAAGGCCATAGTCTGAGCCTTGCCACTGCGAGTGGCGTATGGAATTACATTACGTTTTTCGTCAGTAACCTTTCCCTTTATACAGTAGTTAAAGGTTATGTTTTTTTATAGCTTGTCAAACATTGTTTAGATTTTGAGTGACTTTTCTTCCACCTTAACCATCTTAAAAAAAAAAGTTGAAGAAGTACTATGATTGTCAGCACTATTAGTAGGTTGCTTCTGTTCTTCTTTTGACTTATGCATGACCGATTTTTACACCAGGACAGGGAGTAAAACTACTACACCAAGGGGATCATTCAGACCCGCTCGAGAGCGCAGGACGCTCGCAAGCGGGTTGATGTTGCCCCACTGCGCATGCGCACGACAGAGGGAGCTCCGTTGTGCGCATGCGCGAGACCCGGATAGCGACGGGCTCTCCATCGCTCCGGGTCTCGCACCAAAGGGGGCGTGCTGTCGATGTTGGCAGCACGCCCCCTTTGGTGGGCGTGCCGGGGGCGTGGCTGCCAGATGGAGGCGTTCCCATGGGAACGCCTACCGTCTGGAGCCGGCCCCACTGACATCAGTAGTGATGTCAGTGGGAGTGATTTTGGCTCTGATAGAGCCAAAATCACTCCAGGGCTTGTGGCAGGGAGACCCTACCGCAGGGTCTCCGTCGCAAGTCCGATGGTTGCGATGGTCTTGACCATCTCGATCATCATCATGGACGCTCGCTATAGCTGTGGGTGGTCACCCACAGCTATGCGAGCTTCCAAGAGGCCGCTCCATTTTCATGGAGGGCCCTGATTCAGAGCGAGCGCTCTGGTCAGAGCGTTCGGCTCTGAATCAGGCCCCAAGTGAATGTACAATGATATTGGGACATGAGAAACTGTTACCTTTACCATGAAGTTTTTATTAAATACTTGAGATCTTTTTTGCACTTATAATTTTTGGAGTTATCATGGACTCAACACCCTGTAAGTTAAGCAATATATGCTGCCTCTAAAAAAACACAATATTCCCTTGAAATATGATTCCAGTTGTAAAAGACAAGGTCTTCCCCACTGCGCATGCGCACGACGGAGGGAGCTCCGTCGTGCGCATGTGCGAAACCCGGCGAGCGAAGGACTTTCCATCGCTCCGCGTCTCGCACCAAAGGGGGCGTGCTGTCGATGTTGATTGACAGCACGCCCCCTTTGGTGGGCGTTCCGGGGGCGTGCCTGCCAGACGGAGACGTTCCTATGGGAACGCCTACCGTCTGAAGCCGGCCCCACTGACATCACTAGTGATGTCAGTGGGAGTGATTTTGGCTCTGATAGAGCCAAAATCACTCCTGGCCTTGCGGTTGAGAAACCCGACCACAGGGTTTCTCTCGCAAGTCCGAAGGTTGCGATGGTCAAGACCATCGCGACCATCTTGTTGGACGCTCGTATATGCTGTGGGTGGTGACCCACAGCTATACGAGCGTCCAGGAGGACGCTCCATTTTAATGGAGATGGGCCCTGATTCAGAGCGAGCGCTCTGGTCAGAGCGTCCGGCTCTGAATCAGGGCCAAGATTTTTTAATGACAGAAAAGAATGTCTATTTTGCACTTTTATTCATTTGGGGTGCAGCTGACAGAGATAGGGAAATGATGGACTATTACCTTTACCATGAAGTTTTATTACTTATTAAAGAAAAAAATATATTTCTTGCACTTGGAGTGCAGCTGCCAGGGACATCACACCCAGTAAGTACAACCATGGCCAAAAGTATTGGTTTTTCACAAAGTTTGCTGCTTCAGTGTTTTTAGACCTTTGTCAGATGTTACTATGGTATACTGAAGTAAAATTACAAGCATTTCATAAGTGTCAAAGGTTTTTATTGACAATTACATTAAGTTTATGCTAAGAGTCAATAATTGCAGAGTTGACCCTTCTTTTTCAAGACCTCTGCAATTCGCCCTGGCTTGCTGTCAATCAACTTCTTGGCCACATACTGACTGATGGCCGCCCATTAGTGCCTAATCAATGCTTGGAGTTTGTCAGAATTTGTGGGTTTTTGTTTGTCACCTGCCTCTTGAGGATTGACTACAAGTTCTCAATGGGATTAAGGTCTGGGGAGTTTCCTGGCTATGTATGCAAAATTCCATGTTTTGTTCCCCGAGCCACTTAGGGCCTGATTCAGACCCACTCGCGAGCGGCTGTCCGCTCGCAAGTGGGTCGATGTTCTGCACTGAGCATGCGCACGACGGAGGGAGCTCCGTCGTGCGAATGCGCGACGAGCGAAGGACTTTCCTTCGCTCGTTGTGTCTGATCAAAGGGGGCGTGCTGTCGATGTTGATTGACAGCACGCCCCCTTTGGTGGGCGTGCCTCCCTGACGGGGGCGTTCCTAAGGGAACGCCTACCGTCAGAAGCCGGCCCACTGACATCACTAGTGATGTCAGTGGGAGTGATTTTGGCTCTGATAGAGCCAAAATCACTCCGGGCCTTGCGGTTGAAAACCTCAACCGCAGGCTCCGGCTCGCAGTTTCGATGGTCGCGATGGTCAAGACCATCGTGGCCATCAAACTGCACGCTCGTATAGGCTGTGGGTGGTGACCCACAGCTATACAAGCGTCCAGGAGGACGCTCCATAGTTATGGAGGACGGCCCTCATTCAGAGCGTGCGCTCCGCTCAGAGCGTACGGCTCTGAATGAGGGCCTTAGGGCCTGATTCAGACCCACTCGCGAGCGGCTGTACGCTCGCAAGTGGGTCGATGGTCTGCACTGAGCATGCGCACGATGGAGGGAGCTCCGTCGTGCGCATGCGCCAGACACGACGAGCGAAGGACTTTCCTTCGCTCGTTGTGTCCGATCAAAGGGGGCGTGCTGTCAATGTTGATTGACAGCACGCCCCCTTTGGTGGGCGTGCCGGGGGCGTGCCTACCTGACGGGGGCGTTCCCACGGGAACGCCTCCCGTCAGAAGCCGGCCCACTGACATCACTAGTGATGTCAGTGGGAGTGATTTTGGCTCTTATAGAGCCAAAATCACTCCGGAGCTTGCGGTTGAAAACCTCAACCGCAGGCTCCGGCTCGCAATTTCGATGGTCGCGATGGTCACGACCATCGCGGCCATCAAAATGCACGCTCGTATAGCCTGTGGGTGGTGACCCACAGCTATACGAGCGTCCAGGAGGACGCTCCATGAAAAAGGAGCCCGGCCCTCATGCAGAGCGTGCGCTCTGCTCAGAGCGTACGGCTCTGAATGAGGGCCTTAGTTACCACTTTTGCCTTATAGCAAGGTGCTCCATCATGCTGGAAAAGGAATTGTTCGTTACCAAACTGTTCTTGGATGGTTGGGAGAAGTTGCTCTTGGAGGATGTTTTGGTACCATTCTTTATTCACGGCTGTGTTCTTAGGCAAAATTATGAGCCCACTCTCTTGGCTGAGAAGTAACCCCACACATGGTCTCAGGATGCTTTACTGTTGGCATGACACAGGTCTGATGGTAGCGCTCACCTTTCCTTCTCCGGACAAGCGTTTTTCCAGATGCCCCAAACAATCTGAAAGATTCATCAAAGAAAATAACTTTACCCCAGTCCTTAGCAGTCCAATCCCTGTACCTTTTGCAGAATTTCAGTCTGTCCCAGATGATTTTCCTGGAGAGCAGTGGCTTCTATGCTGCCCTTTTTAAACACCAGGCCATCCTCCAAAAGTCTTCGCCTCACACCTGCCTGCTGCCATTCCTGAGCAAGCTCTGCACTGGTGGTGCCCTGATCCCACAGCTGAATCATTAGGAGACGGTCCTGGCGCTTGCTGGGCGCCCTTAAGTCTTATTCACAACTATTGAACTTCTCTCCTTGAAGTTCTTGATGATCCGATAAATGGTTGATTTAGGTGCAATCTAACTAGCAGCAATATCCTTGCCTGTGAAGCCCTTTTTGTGGAAAGCAATGATGACTGCATGCGTTTCCTTGCAGGTAACCATGGTTAACAGAGGAAGAAAAATGAGTCTGTTATCCTAACTCAATCAGCATGACAGAGTGATCTCCAGCCTTGTTCTCATCAACACTATCACCTGTGTTAACGAGAATCACTGACATGATGTCAACTGGTCCTTTTGTGGCAGGGCTCAAATGCAGTAGAAATTTTGTTTTTGGGATTAAGGGCCTGGTTCAGACTCGCTTCCTAGGAAGTGTTCGCATGCAGACTGCCGATGTTTGCATTGTGCATGTGCGTACGCATCGCAGTGCATGAACCAGTTCAAGCGATCGGGAAGCGTTCGCTCGCTGCGCACAGACTGCACAGCTAAGTGAGTGACAGAAGCTGTTTGCGGGAGGTGACAGGGGTTGGTCTTTGAAAATGGGGGAGTGGAGGTGCGAACACAGGCATGCCCATGCATCTCAACGTCGTTTCAGAGGCGTGCATAATTAAGACGCAGCGTCATAGTACACATCACCTGGCTGAATTTTACACTGAAGTGCTCGCAATGCTTGCGGTAGGGTACGGTCAACCACAAAGCACTGCGTTCGCTTCCGATGGTACCGATGGTTGCATATACTTCCTGGAGATGACATGCGCAAGGGGGCGTCTTTAGACAGGCTGGTGGGCGTCTGCATACACAGAATGATCGCAAGCCAAGACATAGTGGGCATGCCATGCGATCGTCTGCCTTGCTGATAGCCGAATTTGCATACGCATCTAGCGAGCATACGCATCTAGCGAGCGGGTCCGAATCAAGCCCTAAGTTCATTGTCATGGCAAAGAGGGACTTTGCAAATCATCTGATCACTCTTCATGACATTCTGGAGTATATGCAAATTGCCATTATAAAAACTGAAGCAGCAGACTTTGTGAAAAAAAATACTTCTCAAAACTTTTGGCCATGGCTGTACATACATCTATATACAACTTCTCTAATGGTGCATCTATTTAAAGGACAACTACAGCCCACACACTCTCCTGTGTGAAATAGCTTCTGATCATGATGGCGGGACTCTTATATGCAATATAAAACACGCAAAATGCAAGATTTACGAGAATATTACGTTTTGCCTCGTTTTGAGATCCGAAAATGGTAGGAAACTAGAGCTGGGACTTGGTTCTCCTCAGAAACCCCAAGTTTGGGTGTGTTAGGTTTTTTGCAAAACCGAGCCACTAATCTCTACTACAATGTTCTGACTTCATGAAATTTTAATTATTTCTGAATTATTGTCTTATGGACTCTGTTGGCTCCACAGGAGGCAAAAATGTATCCATAACTTTTCAAAAGGACGCATTACTCACCTGGGGTCTCAAGAACCTTAGCTGGGGTCTCAGGACATCACAGAAAGCACAGTCAGAGAGACAGCACAAATCCTGATCTCCTCAGATGTAGACTTTTGTACACCTAAAAACAGAGCTAATCCATGCTCTAGGAGCACAAAAACAGATGCATGACATCACAAAACATAATTTATGTTGTGGGTTTGCATTTTTGTAAAATTGTAAATGCCCATTTCAACAATTTTTGTCCCTATATCCCCTCCTACTGTAGCTGTTTGAAATGGAACACTGAATTTTCACTTTTCATATTTAGAGAATCACACTGACATCTTGTGGTACACAGAGGAATTGCATGCATCTACTGTATGCAGAAATTATTAGAGATGAACGGGTTCGGTTTTACTCGGATATATTCGGATCTCAAAAACTGCATCTTATTGGCTATTGGATATCATGTGTTTTGGATAGCCAATAAAATAAATCTGAAGTTGCAATAATTTTGACGAAAAGACCAGAGTGAAACCGAACCCGCAAATCTCTAGAATTACACGTTTACTTATTTTATTTTATAGTGCAGCACTGTACAATAAGGGAACCTTAGAAATATAATACAGAAACCCACAAAAAGTAAATTTCATGAAATAGCGCAATGTAAATATTGTAAAAAGTTGTAGACAAATGTGTCAGTTTTAAAAGGATCATAATAGGGGTTTTGCTTTATTATTATCGAAATTTTCCAGCTGATTTGATGTGTTGCTCATTTGTTTTTTTTGGCAATTTTTAAGAAATGCTGTGTGAAAACAAGAGATATGGTAAGAACTTACCTTTGTTATCTCTGTTTCTACGAAGTCCATAGGGTTGACCTTGGGGTATAGCTGGATCTGGATCCACGGGCACCACGCAGTTAAAGCTTTGCTGCTCCCAGGATGCACTTGGGTCCGTCCTCCTCTATACCCCGCCCCCGGCCACAGGCACCTCAGTTGGTAAGCAGCTAAGGCCGGAGGAGGAGACTAAACAGAGAGAAGGAAGACTGGAACACACAAGAAACCATACTCACAGAAATGGGAGACGGAAAACCGGTGACCAGCCACACAGCCCATATGAAGCCAGGTGCGTCAGGGCGGGCGCCCTGTGGACCCTATGGACTTCGTAGAAACAGAGATAACAAAGGTAAGTTCTTACCATATCTCTTGTTTTCTACTTCAGGGTCCATAGGGGGTTCACAGAGTTGACCTTGGGGATGTCCCAAAGCAGTTCAACTAAGGGCGGGGATGCTCCTGTGCTGAAAGGAGTACCCGGCGCCCAAAGGATGCATCCTGAGAGGCGAAGGTGTCAAACGCATAGAACTTCAAAAACGTTTGAATTGAAGACCAAGTGGCCGCCTTACACAGCTGAACAGCGGAGGCGCCACGTCTAGCAGCCCAAGAGGGACCCACAGAACGAGTGGAATGAGCCTTAACAGAGGCTGGCACAGGTAAACCCTCCTGTGCATAAGCCTCACAAATAACGGAACGAAGCCAACGGGCTAACGTTTGCTTGTTGGCAGGCCAACCCCTCTTGTGAAAACCGAAGAGGACAAACAATGAATCCGACTTCCTAACCGGAGCAGTCCGGTCCACATAGATTCTAAGTGCCCGGACTACATCTAAGGAAGCCTCACCAGCTGAAAGATCAGGTGACTGAAAAGCTGGCACAACAAGTTCCTGATTAATGTGGAACTTTGAGACCACTTTGGGCAAAAACTCAGGACGAGTGCGGAGCACCGCTCTGTCCTGATGAAATATCAGAAAAGGGGGGCGACAGGAAAGCGCCCTCAACTCTGACACCCTCCTGGCAGAAGCAATTGCTAGGAGAAAAATGGTCTTGAACGTCAGCCACTTGAGGTCCACCACCTGAAGAGGCTCAAAAGGAGGACCCTGCAAGACCCGTAGCACCACCGCCAAGTCCCAAGGAGCCACAGGAGGCACGAAGGGAGGCTGGATCCTGGGAACACCCTGGAAAAAGGTGTGAACATCCGGTAGTGTAGCAATCCGTCGCTGAAACCACACGGACAAAGCAGACACATGAACCTTCAGAGAGGCCAGGCGTAAGCCGAGGTCCAAACCTGATTGAAGGAACTCCAAGATTCTGGAAACCCGGAACACCTGAGGATCATAGTTTCTGGATTCACACCACTGAAAGTAAGTGCGCCACACCCTGTGGTAAATCCGTGCGGAGGCAGGCTTGCGTGCCCTAAGCATGGTACCAATGACCGAACTGGAGAAACCCCTAGACCTCAAGACGGCTGTCTCAAGAGCCACGCCGTCAAAGACAGCCGACCCAGATCCGGGTAAAGGCAGGGCCCTTGAGACAACAGGTCCCGATGCTGAGGAAGAAGGTACGGAGCGTCGATGGAGAGACACCTCAGATCGGAGTACCAAGGACGTCTGGGCCACGCCGGAGCAACCAGCATGAGCGTGCCGCCGTCCTGCTTGAATTTCCGCAGAACCCGAGGAAGTAAGGATATTGGAGGAAACAGATACGCCAGGTGAAACGTTCATTTCACCAACAGCGCGTCTACCAGACTGGCGCCTGCGTCTCTTGTCCTTGACCCGTAAACAGGCAACTTGTGATTGTGACGGGAGGCCATCAAGTCCAGCTCCGGCAGCCCCCACCTGTCCACGAGTAGCTGAAACACCTCTGGGTGAAGTGACCATTCCCCGGGATGCACGTCGTGACGGCTGAGGAAGTCCGCCTCCCAATTGAGGACTCCGGGAATGAAGACTGCCGAGATCGCTGGAATGTGACACTCCGCCCAAGCAAGGATGCGAGACACCTCCGACATCGCTGTCCGACTTCGAGTTCCTCCTTGGTTGAAATACGCCACCGTGGTGGCATTGTTGGACTGCACCTGAACCGCCTTTCCGTGAAGAGCGGGACCGGACGACTGCAGGGCCCGATAAACCGCGCGCAGTTCCAGAATGTTGATGGGAAGAAGAGCTTCTTCCGCAGACCAACGACCCTGAAGTGACAACGAGCCGGTCACTGCCCCCCAACCCCGAAGACTGGCATCCGTCGTGAGCAGGACCCAGTCCGGGATCCAAAAGGGGCGCCCCTCGACCAGATGAGCTGTCTGAAGCCACCAAGCCAAAGACTGCCGAACCTCCGGGGACAACTGAGAGTGGATCCGGTGAGGTAATCCGTTCCATTCCGATAGAATCAGCCCCTGGCCGGGAATGGAACTGGGCAAATTCCACCATGTCGAATGTTGACACCATGGAGCCCAAAACCCTCATAGCCGAATGGACCGACAGGCGGCAACTGCTCAGGCAACTGTGTATTCTCAGCTGCAGGGAGGAGACCTTCTCCGGGGTCAGGAAGATCCTTTGCTGACGAGAATCCAGCAGGGCTTCCAAATGAACCATCCGCTGAGATGGAATCAGGGAGGACTTTTTCCAATTTATCAGCCACTCGTGCGCTTGCAGGCAAGCGACCGTCAAGTGGAGATGTTGAAGCAGTACCTCCGGGGAACTCGCCAGCAACAGGAGGTCGTCCAGATACGGTAGTAGCCGTACATTCTGGTTCCGAAGATGTGCGGCCATGACTGCCATAATCTTCGTGAACACCCTCGGTGCCGTGGAGAGACCAAAGGGTAGCGCCCGGAACTGGTAATGGTGTTGAAGGATAGCGAACCTCAGATACCGCTGGTGCAAAGGTGCTATCGGAACATGGAGGTAGGCGTCCTGGATATCCAGGGATACCATGTAATCCCCCGGTTCCATCGCCAGAATGATGGAACGTAACGTTTCCATCCTGAACTTGGGAACTCTGAGGAATTTGTTCAGAGACTTCAAGTTGAGGATAGGGCGATGAGAACCATTGGGTTTCTGCACCAGAAACAGAGAAGAATAGTACCCCGTCCTTCATTGTAATTGAGGAACGGGAACAATGACCCCTGCTGTCAGCAAGGACTCTATAGCTTCCTGAATCTGTAAAGACTTGGTCGTATCCTGAGAAGGACTCGTGCAGAAAAACTGGTGGGGCGGTCTGTGCCGAAAAGACAGGGCGTACCCCTGGGAGACCACTTCTCGAACCCAGGCATCCGTGGTGGTATTGTGCCAGCACTGGGCAAATAGAAGAAGTCGGCCTCCCACTCTGGGGTCCCCCAGAGGGAGGCCCGTCCCATCAGGCAGAAGGTTTATCTTCCTGCTTGGAAGAAGGGCGCCTGGCATTCCAGGGCTGCTTCTCGGGCTTAGAAGCGGCCTTGGTCGTCGACTGCCTCGGGAAGGACTGACCTTTGGCCTTGCCCTGAACCCGAAAGGACCGAAAAGCAGAGCTCCGTACCTTGGTAGGAGCAGAAGCCGAAGGGAGGAAAGCTGATTTAGACTTAGCCAGAGTGTCCACAATTTTGTCCAAGTCTGGACCAAAAAGCAACTCCCCATTAAAAGGAAAGGCCTCCAGTCCCTTTTTGGAGTCAGCGTCAGCTCTCCAAGACCTCAGCCACAAGGACCGACGCGCCGACACAGCTGCAGCCGACACCCGAGAGGTTAGCAGGCTTGCGTCTAACGATGCTTCCCCAATGTAGGAAGCCGCATCCCTCATTTGACCTATCAATGCTCTCTGGATCTCCGGAGCATCTTCCGGAAAGGTATCCTCTAAAGCATTTGCCCAGCTCTCGATGGCCTTAGCCACCCAAGAGATGGCCATGGACGGACGGGCCACCGCCCCCGAGAGAGAGTAGATAGACTTCAAACAAGTCTCCACCTTCCTGTCCGTGGGATCTTTCAGGGAGGAGATCGACGGCAAAGGCATCGTAGCGCTTTTAATTAAGCGGGTAACGTGGGAATCCACCGCTGGAGGAGTTTCCCACTTCCTGCAATGAGCCTCCGGAAACGGATAGTTCGAAGCCAACCGCTTCTGCGGTTGGAACCTCTTGCTGGGCAACTGCCAGGCCCCTGCCATATGATCCGTCAATTGATCGGACAGGGGAAAAACCGTCGAAGCTACCATGGCCTTTTTAAAATTTGGGTATTTTGACCTGGGGGCGGGCACATCCTCCTCAATGTGAAGGATGGCCCGCACCGCCCTAACCAATGCCGGCACATTAATGGAAGACTTAGCCTCCATCTCCTGGGCCCCGGCATCCGTCAGAGTCCTCATGGATCTCCCCGTCATCCGAAGACACGTCGGTGTCCGTGAACTGAGCCGCCAGTGAAGCCGGAACGGAACGCTTGGACGCCCATGGGGGCAAATCACTGTGCAACATATTTTGAAAAGCCGATGACGAAGCCGCCAGACTCTGAACAGAGCTGGAGAGGACGTCCACCCAAGGCGGGGGCACTGCCTGAGGATACCCCTGAAAAGGTACCATCGACTGCTGCGGCACCGTGGGGGATTGCACGTATACCGGCAAACCCACATAAGGACCCACAGTCTGAGACCCGGGAGGAGACTGCACCAGACGAGTCACACCCGGGGAACGGGGGATGGTAGGCTGGGGCAACGCCCTAGAAGGGGCCGCAGTCGGGACCGCAAGTCGGTCCGCGATTGACGCCAGCACTTGCGTAAACATCGCCCACGGAGGGTCCTGCGCCACCAGGGGATTAGAGGGTCCAGGTAACAACTGGCACCGCCCGCACAGACCGTCCTGAGACAAATCTGCCCCATCAACCCCTGCCGAACAGCGTCGGCAGGACACAGGCGCCTCGGAGCGCTCATTCCCCTCATCAGACATGACACAAACTTTTTTTGCAATAAAAGTGTCTCACCGAAACGAGGTAAGGCGTATAACACCCACGCACTCCCAAGTATGCAACCCAAACAGCCCACAATATGGTACTGAGGAGCACACCGCAGTATGTGACGGACCTCACAAATACGTAGATTTATATAAGTGAGGTACCCAGAAAGAACACCCCTCCCCCACGCACCTGCGGGCCGTAGGAGAAGGAAAGGGATAGGTAAAAAGCTGACAGTAAGTAGAAAATAAGCACAGACAGCAGCACTAGCAAAAGTCACATACCATGCAGAGAAGTTATACTCACTGCACCTTCCGCTACAATCAACCTCCCAGATTCAGTGTCTGGGAGGGCTATAGCGCTGCGAACACCGTCCTGAACAGGGGAGAGGTACGCAGGGGGACTGGTCCACTGTAAGCCTGCCTGGGAGCTCTGCAATGCTGCCTGAGGAAGATGGCCGCCGGAGAGCTCTGAGGAGGAGTGGCCAGGAGATAACAGCCCAGCGACGCCAGCACACATGAGAGAAGGCGCGCTGGGCTGAGGGGAGGAGCGCTGAAGCAGGGAAGGCTGCCTCCCCTGCTAGTACTAAACCCCCGGGGAAGCCGGTTCCCCACCGGTACTTACACCCCGGGGGCCAGCGGTCACGCGGGGTATTCCTGAAGAGGGGGAGCCCGCCGCCGCTACTAGCGCCGCCAGTCTGTCCCCAGAGACCGGCGGCATGAAGACTGCATTATCCCCGCGTGCAGCGCTGTCAGCGCTGCACGCGGCTTACCTGGCCCCTTCAGTCTGGCAGCAGTCAGTGGGAGCTCCCGGAGCCACGCTAGTACTGACTCCGGGGTCCCGCTGCGATCCCCGGATCAGTACCGGCGTCGCAGCGCCAGCGGGGCTGTTGGAGCGGCAGCGTAGACGTCCAGATGGACAGTCTGATGCTGCCGCTCTGAAGACAGTAAAAATAAAATAATAAAATCTTCGTTTTTAAAAAAAAATAAAGCTTAGGGGCTGCTTATGCAGCCCCACTGCGCAGGGTGACCCGACTCCGGCCGGGCACCAACTAAAACTGAGGTGCCTGTGGCTGGGGGCGGGGTATAGAGGAGGACGGACCCAAGTGCATCCTGGGAGCAGCAAAGCTTTAACTGCGTGGTGCCCGTGGATCCAGATCCAGCTATACCCCAAGGTCAACCCTGTGGACCCCCTATGGACCCTGAAGTAGAAATGAACAATTAATTTTGAATGTTATTTCCAATTTTAAAAAAATGTTGATATCTTGAATGTGAATTATTGGTACAGTATACAAAAACTTAGTATAAGGTTTAGTAATGGGTTGAAATTTTTTTATTACTCTTTCAGATTTGCAACCAACCATTCTTAACACAATTTTAGGGAACATCCAGGAGAATTTTTTCAGAAATGCTGTAATGATGTATGAATAGTACAGCCACCTGACGGACTACTGTACATAGTAACTGACACCAAAGTGATGGCAAAGTGACCCAGAAGTGATAGCTTCAATCACCACTTAAATGTCACAACAGAAATATATAAGACTAGCAGTGCCTATCTGTCATTGCCGAGTGATTATTGAATGACAAGAAGACAGCACCCCGGGTGCTCCCAATTGCTCCCCTATGCAAAAGTGGTTCCGCCCAGGATCTCAAATGATATACAAGTAGAGAATGTTTATTTTCATAAGAAAGAACCAACAATAATTCAATAATTCCCTAATAAGAGGATCTCCTAGGTTATACCGAAGTTGGTGGTGTGCCCTAAGTCAATAATGTACAGCGATAAACATTAAAGAGAAAAAAAGAAAGACTCTGTGTTGGGGATTATATGATGCTAGTCTGGTCGAATATAGTTTCACAAAGAGATTGGCTGATTGTTGCGTACTGTGCATGGGCATGCACTGCACTGCGATTACGGATGCACTGTGGAATCCATTGCAGAGTAAGTGACAGGCCGTGAGCGTTTGTGGGCGGTGAAGGGGGAGTGGTTGCAGAAATGCAGGCGTGCCTGTCCATTTCACTGTCGTTGTATGGCCATGCATAAATCAGACCATGCGATTGCCTATGTATCTTAAGTACTCACTGCGTGCGACGAGACTTGCAATTTCTGAAACTGGTCAGAACTGCTGTAATTGTGCGTGACGGGCCGATGCTCTCCGATGAATAAGCAGAACTGCGAAGTATTACGCATGTGAGAAAGCAGTAGTGGGTGTCTCTGCTGGCTGGGCGGTGGCAGACATTAGAATATTTTCGCAGCTTCATTGCGTGAGATTATACAGCTGCGATCACAGTTACGATCTGTGCTGAATTAGGCCCAATGTTTGGATCAATTTGGAAGTACTAATTTACATATAATCTAGTATACTCTGTGGTGAAATATTAACAATCGTAATATCAGATAACTATACAACTATATATATATATATATATATATATATATATATATATATATATATAAGCATGAGTCTGGTCCTGGAGGGGGTTTAGAATCAGAATACTTGTGTACTTTATTTCCAACCAACTCCCCCCTCCCTTTTTTCTTTTTATTGGATATGGTTATTATCATTTCTAATTCATATAAATGAAGGTTACATTTTATCAGTATTTTAAACTATTATTTTCAGAGTGCCCCAACACAGTCTGTTTTTTTTCTCCTTAATGTTATCACTTAAGCTGCATACACACACGATTTTGTTACCAACGATTTTATGAATGATTTTAAGAATGATTTTCTTTCAGATTATCTGTCAGATTTTTTTGAACTACAAACGATTTTTGCATATACCCTTAATGAAAATCGTTGAGTTGA
Source organism: Taudactylus pleione (assembly GCA_031769625.1). Taxonomy (NCBI): domain Eukaryota; kingdom Metazoa; phylum Chordata; class Amphibia; order Anura; family Myobatrachidae; genus Taudactylus; species Taudactylus pleione. The sequence continues at coordinate 38,946,122 of JAUIMM010000092.1, forward strand.
CACGTCTAACTGAACTACAAACTACAAGATACAAACTACAAACGTGAACACACATGAACGATTATCGTTCATCGTTTGACTCAGAAAGTGAACGATTTTTTTAAACGATAATCGTTCAAAAGATCGTTGTGTGTGTATGCAGCTTTAATGTTCCCAGCAAAGTTTCCCAGGTACGTTTTGGATACAGAAGTCACCATGGAAATGCTGGGCAGGCAGATCCCAGAGGCGGCGGTGTGCCTGGTGCTCAGAGCGGCTCATGCTCCAACCAAAGGGGGAATCAGCAGCAGCGGCGACAGCCCCTGGGACTCATGCTCGGAGGGAAATGAAGGTTGGCGCACACGGGTGGAGGCTGGGTGACAGCATCGGTTCAGTAGTTCTTGAGTTTATCTCGTACATACAAACGAACAATTTTAGATAGATACAACCATAAAGCAAAAGTCTTGTACCCGGTGAAAGTCTTGATCAAGTTGGGCGCAAACTTTTCCCCGCAGCACTGTCGCAACCAAGTGAAGAGTTTCTCCTATGATTTGTGAATTAACGTGATAGCGAGATTATTCATAGCCTATATTATTTGGGAGATCTCAAGGAACATTTCATTAAAAACCCGATCAAAATCGGTTCAGTACAGTAGTTCTCGAGTTTATCTGGAGCATACTGTACATACAAAGTAACAATTTTATGAGATGTAGTCAGCATCCTGGCGTGCAGGATGCCGACGGTCTAAATAACAGCGCCGAAATCCCGACAGGTTGGGATCCTGGCACCAGTATCCCGTCGGCAAGTATCAGGGTGTTAGGGGGAGGTTAGGGTGCGGGGTTAGGGTTTGGCACCGGGGAGGGAGTGTTAGGATTAGGGTGTGGGGAAGGGGAGGTTAGCCTTAGGCACTAGGTGGGGGAAGTTAGGGTAGGGGTTTGGAAAACACTTACCATTCGTTCCTATGGGTGTCGGGATTCTAGCTGTCGGGATGCCGCTGTCTGTATTCTGACCAGCGGCATCCCGACAGCCGGGATTTTATATACAACCCCAATTTTATATATATTTATATTACACCACTAGGGTTCTGTAGCACTGTACAAAAGGGGAAGAATAGCACGTGCAAACTAATACAGACAAGTACACAACTTTATATACATATACATAATTACAAAGTACAAATTGCATAATTATATAACAAAGGTTAGAGGACTATGCTAGTGAAAGCTTATATTATAGAAGGGATATAGGTGGACACAAGAAGTGGGAGAAGACTTCCTCGATTGTACCATTTATTTTGACTTAATCTTTCATTTGGAGTTCTGAAGCTCCTGAGTGTTGATGCAGCTGAATTACTTAATCTGGCATCCAAGAAATGTATTCTTCCATGGACTAAGCAAACATAATGTCACGTATAGAGGTTATTTTCTATTTGATAATGATTGGGCCTCTAAGTATGTATAAATATTAAACTTTACTTGAAGCATGGTGTAAAGCAAGGTTTCCCAAAGGTCATCAAGGCACCCTAAAGTTGGCTATGGGCAGTATTCAATTTGAGGAGTATTCATTTTCGCCTATTTCCATTATCCCCGTGTTCAATTTCATTGACTTTTCGCCTTTGCGAAAAGTCAATGTAAAAAAACGGGGATAATTTTTCGCTTGCCTTTAGCAGGCGAAAAAAAGTGCAGAATTGGGGTTTAGGGATGGTCCCTAAAAATGATCTGTGTTTAGAAAAGTAAAAAAATAAATAAATAGGACACCCCAAAAAATGTATTTAAATTTTGGGGTTTAAAAAAAACAAAAATAGGGAACACACTTCTAAATTAGCGGAATTGAGTCCAGAGGGGTTCCTTATATGGGGCAGGTGCATTTGTGGGAGTTGCGGCAGGTGCATTTTTGCAGAATTTTTAAAAATCATTTAAGGGACTTAAAAATATGCTTGCACCCAGTTTCATGTACCCCAAATTTGATGGACATTGTTATTTTTCTCAAAAAAACCTTCTAAATGCTCTTCTGCATCACCTTCTTCCAAGCCGCATTTATGCACCTGCCGCGGCTATTTAAAAACCCAACTTTCTTCTGCAGGCAAAAACGGGGGTACCCATAGTGATCCCCCATGTCTGGACATCTTTAGGGGGGTCCTAGGATTATTTCCCGACAATTCTCGGTTTTTTTTTGTGGATCCAAGTTTCGCCGGTTCCCGATTTTGCCTACTTTGAAATTGAATACGAGGAATAGCGGGCACGGGCGCGTTACTTTTCCACTTGGAAAAACAGGCGAAAAGTCCAGCAGGCGAAAAGTCTGGACTTTTCACCTCAAATTGAATACAGGCCTATGCAGTAGACCAACTTTCATCCAACTAGTTGGTTGGTTGGATAAAAACCTGGTAATGTATGGGAGCAAATGACAATCAGCAATTGCTCCCAAATGCAGAAAATCAGACGAAAATGGACGTCCAGACAAGTTGGTTACATCTGTTTGATTTGAACAATTTGACTGAATGATAGTCTCGGCAAGCGCAAGCCCCAGGGAGCTTCCTGCTCTGATCGAGCAGGAAGCTCCCCACTGACATCATTGCTGATGTCAGTGGGACCGCCCCCAAACGGCAAGCGTTCCGTCGGGGCCGCATCAGTTTGGCTGGCCACCCCCCCTGCCCGCCTCCCAAATGGGGCAAGCTGTCATTCACCATCGACAGCTCGCCCCCTTTGGTGCGAGACCCGTAGCGACGGAGCGCCCGTCTCTAACCGGGTCTCGCGCATCAACACGTCAGAACCTGGCTCCGACGTGCGCATGTCCAGTGGGCAAACATCGACCCGGTTGCGAGCGCTCCGCGCTTGCGACCGGGTCTGAATAAGGCCCAGTGTGTGGAAATTAGGAAAATGTCCACTCAAAGTGGAAATCCTTCAACAAGAGTTACCCCCTCAGGTAGGAGCTGGTTGGTCCCGTCTTTAAACCCACTGTAAACTGAAATCTTTTAATTTGTGGAGGCCCTGCAGACGTGGTACTGCCATTAAAGATTCAAAATCTGCCATTAGGTATGGAACAATAGATAAGACATCAGTGACACCATTTTTCAGTGAGAGGTGTGTGTAGTGGATGTTATAATGTTATGCAGGGTGCATGTAGTGGATGTTATAATGCCCCTCTTGGGAGGTATGACTTTTCACAGTTTGTTAAGTTGCTACCACACTCCAGTCCTCATAACAAGCTATGGAGACACTCAGCAGTAACTTATTTGATACATGTTGTGAAGCAGTGAATGATCACCTCATTTTATGCAGAAAATAACAAAAACAGATTTATCACTGCTTGATAAATTTCCCCTATTATCTACAGACTCAAACGTCAATTGCAAAAGACCGAATTACAGCACCTGTAGGCAATATGTGCATGTTTCTTTGTTTTAGAGGTACATTCATCATCACTTAATTTCTACATAAGCAGGTGAAAATGATCATTTTCACCTACTTTTGTGTAATTTAAGTGTCAGGGCTATTCATTATAAAGGTAACGCAGGAGATATTGCATATATCTCCTGCTTACCTTTCAGCCCCGATGTTGCTCATTACACTAGTATGGTGACCTAAGAGTACGATTCAGACCCATTCGCTAGGCTGCGATCGCTCGCAGCCGGACGATTGTTGCAAACTGCGCATGCGTATAAGTCGCAGTGTGTGTGCGCGAACCAGTCACTGCGATCGGGAGACGATCGCTCTCTGCATATTGCCAGAGCGCTAGTTTGAGTGACAGAACGGGGCATCTGTGGGTGGTGACTGGGGCAGGTCTGTGTAAACGGGGTGTGCTTGCACTAGCACAGGCGTGGCTGGGCGTTTTACACCAACTTAAAGATGTGAATAATTAACATGTAGCGTCAACATACACGTTATACGAGAGAAGTAAAGTCAGGGATGATCGCAGTGCTTGCAATAGCCTAGAGTCTACCTTAAACACTGCGTGGTGGTTCGATGTTGCCCGATGGCACCAATGTTTTCAAACACTTCCTGGAGATGACTCTGAAAGTGGGCGTCTTTACACCTGGCTGGTGGGCGTCTAACTTCACCCGGCGATCGCACGTTCAGATATAGGAGGCGTCCTCATACCTTAGTGTGCGATCGCATCATTTGCATATTTTCGTTCCTTACAGCAGCGAACGAGCGCAGCCTAGCGAATAGGTCTGAATGAGCTCCTAAAATAATATAAGAGTTTGACTGCGGGAACTTACGCCATCTTCAGATGGCATTTGTTCCCAAGCCGCTGCGTCTTCCTATGGGAAGGAGTCCTAGGTTGGGAAGAGGGATCCATTCGGATCCCTCCACCCCTCCCACCGGAGTTCACTCATGTGTAGTAGCACTGCCGAGTCAGACTCAACAATGCTCATTTTCATTGCTACGGGAAGCAGCAGAGGACATGGTGGAGACAGTTGATTTTTCTAATCAGCTGTCTCCGCACCGGAGCAATGCTGAATTACTTCGGTGGCTTTGTATCCACCGCTGCTGCCCACAGCAAGTTGGATACTTAATTATAGGGGGCCATTTGGCCCCCTATAATTATCATAATGAATGGACCCCTTAGTATGCAGTATTATGTTTGTATTGGTGTATGCAGTGTTGTAGTACATAGTACCACAAACAGACCCTCCAACATGACCCCTTCCTCTTAGTATACAATGCTCTGCTCCTGTACTTCCCTCTTCATCTACAATTGTAGTTACCTGTGCTAGACTCATTAATTGATGGTGTGTTTTTACCATAGGTGACTGCAATCATAAATGAAGTGGGAAATCCAGGAGCAGAGCACTGTGTGTACAGGGAAGAAGGGGTCATGGTAGAGGGCCTTAGCAAGATGTAAGCAGTGTTGTCAACTCTGAAATGAAAAACAATCAACTGATGAATGAAAAACAAGCCCAAACCAATCCAAAAAAGCCCAAACGGGGTACGGTGGTAATTTAATAAAAACCACAAAACTTTATTGTTCATATTATGAAATTACATAGAAGTATTTATACAATCTGCCGGTTTATCAGCACACTGTGCGAGGTAAAGATGATTTGTGAAAAGTAAAGTGAATTTAAGCAAGTTCACCTGAGCTGTCTCCAATGTCTAATGAAGCTCCCATGTTATACATTTCTGAGTAAAGCACTAAAGCATATTGGTACTTGGTTTAATATCCTTGCAAAAAATATGAGATATGGTAAGAACTACCCTTGTTATCTCTATTTCTACGAAGTCCATAGGGTTCCACAGGATACCTTGGGGTATAGGTGATGACATCAGGCATCGGGCACCATAGAGTTAAGTTTCAGCCTCCCAGGATGCACTAGGGTCCCCCTCCTATACCCCGCCCCCGAGCCAAGGCATCTCAGTTAGGTACCAAGCCATAGGCCGGAGGAGGAGAAGGAAGAGAGAGAATAAAGATCTGGACACACACAAGAATCACATTCTCAGCAGAGGGAGACGGAAAAACCGGTGACCAGAGTAAAGCCCATCTGCAGCACAGGTGCGACAGGGCGGGAGTCCTGTGGAACCCTATGGACTTCGTAGAAATTGAGATAACCAGGGTAAGTTCTTACCACATCTCATATTTTCTACTTCAGGGTCCATAGGGTATCCACAGGATACCTTGGGGATGTCCCAAAGCAGTATCCTTTAAGGGTGGGGACGCTGAAAGGAGAATCCGCCGCCCGAAGGAAGCATCCTGAGAGGCAAAGGTGTCAAACGCATAATACCTCACAAAGGTATGGACAGAGGACCACGTAGCAGCCTTGCAGATCTGGACTGCAGAGGCACCACGGTGAGCTGCCCACGAAGGACCCACAGACCTAGTGGAATGAGCCACAGAAGGAGGAACCGGCAGGCCTTCATGAAGATAAGCTTCAGAAATAGCCATACGGATCCAGGCTGCCAAAGTTTGCTTTGAAGCAGGCCAACCCTTTTTACGGAAGCCATAGAGGACAAACAAGGCGTCCGACTTCCTAAACGAAGAAGTGCGGTCAACATAAGTCCTTAAGGCCCGCACAACATCCAAAGTGGCCTCACCCACTGAAAGGACGGGTGAGTGAAAAGCTGGAACAACTATTTCCTCATTAATATGAAACTGGGAAACAACTTTGGGAAGAAAATCAGGACGAGTGCGTAGCACTGCCCTGTTCCCATGAAAAAACAAGAAAGGGGGTCTACAAGAGAGAGCCCCTAAATCAGAAACACGTCTGGCCGAAGCTATGGCCAGAAGGAAAACAGTCTTAGCTGTAAGCCATTTAAGATCCACTAATGCCCAGTGGTTCAAACGGCGGTCCTTGGAGAGCTCTCAGGACCACAGCCAAGTCCCAAGGCGCAACGGGTGGAACAAAAGGCGGCTGAATTTGCAGAACGCCCTGCATAAAGGTGCGTACATCAGGGATTGTAGCAATCCTATGGTGAAACCAGACAGGGCAGAAACCTGTACCTTCAAAGAAGCAAGGCGAAGCCCGTAGTCTAGTCCCGCTTTTGTAGGAAGGCGAGTACACGAGACAGACGAAAATCCTGCGGTGCATAACCTCTCGGTCGACACCACTGGAAGAACGTATGCCACACGCGATGGTGTATTCTCGCCGAAGATGGTTTCCGAGCTCTTAGCATGGTTCGTACCACAGAGCTGGAAAACCCCCTGGACCTTAACATGGCCGTCTCAACAGCCACGCCGTCAAAGACAGCCGAGTCAGGTCCGGGTGTAGACAAGAATCCTGTGACAGAAGGTCCGGTCGGAGCGTTAAGCGCAGAGGACTGTCCACGGACAGACCCTGAAGGTCTGAGAACCAGTGCCGTCTGGGCCATGCGGGAGCTATCAACAGGAGCGTCCCTCCTTCCTGTTTGAATTTCCGGATTACCCGTGGAAGAAGGGAACCGGAGGAAAGAGGTAAGCAAACCGGAACGTCCACCAGACGGACAGAGCATCCACCAGAGACGCCTCTTCGTCTCTTGTGTGAGACCCATACACCGGCAACTTGTTGTTGTGCCGGGACACCATGAGGTCGATCTGTGGAAGACCCCACCTGTCCACAGACAGTTGAAAAACGTCCGGGTGCAGGGACCATTCCCCTGGATGAACGTCCTGGTGACTGAGAAAGTCCGCCTCCCAGTTTAGCACTCCCGGGATGAAGACAGCTGATATGGCCGGAAGATTGCGCTCCGCCCATACCAGGATCCGAGACACCTCTACGAGAGCCGCCCGACTTCGGGTTCCTCCTTGCCGGTTTATGTAGGCCACGGTGGTAGCGTTGTCCGACTGGACCTGCACTGGGTGACCTTGGAGAACCCGATGTGCCTGCTGGAGAGCACTGAAAACCGCTCGGAGTTCCAAGATGTTTATTGGAAGCTCTGCTTCTGCCGGAGTCCACCTGCCCTGGAACAAGTGTGGACCCGAGACCGCTCCCCAGTCCCGAAGACTGGCGTCCGTTGTTAACAGGACCCAATTCACCACCCAGAACGGACGACCCCTGTTGAGATGGGTCGTCTGCAACCACCAGGCGAGAGACAGGCGAACCTCCAGAGTGAGCACCAACGTCTGGGACTTCAGACCCTGAGGCAGTCCATTCCATTTGGAAAGGATCAGGTGCTGCAGAGGCCTGGAGTGAAACTGGGCATATTCCACCATGTCGAATACCGACACCATGGAGCCCAGTAACCTCATTGCCGAGTGCAGAGACACCCGGTGGCTCTGCAGACAACTGCGCACCCTCGACTGTAAGGCAGAGATCTTTTCCCCCGTCACAAAGATCCTTTGCTGTCCAGAGTCCAATAAGGCTCCGAGATGCAGAATCTGCTGAGACGGGATCAGGGTGGACTTCTGCCAGTTTATCAACCAGCCGTGCCGTTGCAGTAGCGCAATGATCAGGTCCAAGTGGCGGAGAAGGAGCTCCGGAGATCCTGCCACTAAGAGAAGGTCGTCCAAGTATGGCAACATGCGGACTCGCAGGGAAGCCGCCATGACCGCCATCACCTTGGTGAAAACACGTGGTGCTGTCGCCAGGCCAAAAGGTAACGCCCGGAACTGAAAGTGGTCGCTGCGGATTGCAAACCTGAAGAACTGCTGATGGCGCAAAAGAATAGGGACATGCAGGTAAGCGTCCTTTATGTCCAATGACACCATGTAGTCCCCAGGTTCCAGCGCCAGAATGATGGACCGAAGGGTCTCCATACGAAACTTCGGCACCCGCAGACTTGTTGAGAGCTTTGAGGTTGAGAATCGGACAAAACGACCCATTAGGTTTCTGCACCAAAAAGAGACTGGAATAGAAACCCTGGCCCCTCTGGGAGAATGGAACAGGCACTATACCTCCAGCCTGGAGCATAGTGTGCAAGATCTTCCGCATCTCCATGGCTTTGTTCCGGTCTGATGGTAGACCCATGGTGAAGAATCGAGCCGGGGGTCTGTGCCGGAAGGAGAGGGCATAGCTGTGTGAGACCACCTCGAGAACCCAAGTGTCCGTCGTGGTGACCGACCAACACCGGGCGAACTGCAGCAGGCGGCCTCCCACTTTGGGATCCCCCAAAGGGAGGCCCGGACCGTCAGGCCGCAGGCTTGTCATCTGGCTTAGGGGCCGGACGTCTGGTACTCCAGGCCTGCTTCCGGGGCTTGGCCGATTTCTTGGGGCCAGCCGGTCGGGGAAAGGACTGTGCTTTAGGCCTACCCTGGGCCCTATAAGGCCGACTTACCGGAACCGGAAGGAACTGCAGCAGACGGGAGACATGCCGATTTGGCTGCCGCCAGCGTGGCTACAATTTTGTCCAGGTCCGGACCAAAGAGAACTTCTCCGTTAAAAGGCAACGCTTCCAAACCCTTTTTGGAATCCACGTCCGCCTTCCAAGATCGCAACCACAACGTGCGACGAGCAGCTACAGCTGCCGAAGAAATTCGAGACGCCAGGGTACTAATATCCAAGGCCGCTTCGTTGATATAAGTGGCCGAATCCCGGAGATTGCCGATCAACTCCGTCTGCTCAGCTGAACAGTCGGAATCGAAGGACGCCTCCAACGTATCAGCCCAGCGCTCCATAGCTCTGGCAACCCAGCAAGTGGCCATAGCTGGCCGCGCTGCCCCCCCCCCGCAAGGGAATAGACGGACTTCAGGCAGATCTCCACCTTGCGGTCCGTAGCATCCTTAAGGGAGGACATGGATGGCATGGGTAATGTTGCAATACGGACAAGGCGTGTCACATGAGAATCCACCTGTGGAGGGGACTCCCACTTGGCGAAATAATTGTCCGCAAACGGATACGCCACTGCTAAACGCCTTTGAGGCTGATATCGTTTGCCTGGCTGTTTCCACGCTTCCTCTAAATGGTCAACTAATTGCCCCGAAAGAGGAAACACTGTGGTATCTCCTTTAACATCCTTGAAAAAGGCGTATTTGGACTTTGATACTGGAGGCTCCTCATCCTCAATAACTAAAGCAGTATGGACTGCACGAATAAGGCCAGGTATATACACTTCAGACTTAAGAGGTTCCTGGTCAGAAAGATCCAGAATCTCCCCATCATCATCCTCATAAGGAGCAGACAGAGACGCCACCGGCCGCTTGTGAGGCCGCATCACAGACTCCCCTTGCAACACTTCTGACAACTGCTGTACAGAGCTTGTTAACGAATTAACCCACGCAGGCTCATGAGAGACCTGAGGAGGGGAAATAGGGAGACTGTGGGGTACCATCAATTGTCTTGGGAAACCCTGCATGGGTGACGACACCACTGACTGCTGGGACAAACCCATCTGAGTGAAGGCAGGCTGCGGAGCTAACTGGCCCACAAGGGTTGTAAGCGCTTTGGCAAAACAAGCCCAGGGCGGCTCCTGTACCGGAGCCGTGACCGTAATCGGTCGCGTCAACAAATAACACTGTCGACATAGTCCCTCCGCACTACCGTCCCCCTCCGCTATAGGTACCTTGCATGTAGTACATAAAAGCTGGAGAGGAAAATCACTTTCAGACATAATGGTAAGTATGTGACCCCTCTCACTGATACTCGTTAGTATAGTGTGAGACCACCCTGCAAGCACTGCACCACAAGGGCTTTAGCAGAAAGAACAGGGACAGTTAAATGCTGACAGATAGAAAATGAAAGTACAGGCAGCAGACGCTAGCATAGGTCACATACAATGCAAAGAAATCAATTCCTGCACTATCAGTGCTGATCCTCAACTACACAGACTCAGAGCCTGGTAGGACACAGCGCTGCATACACAGACCTTAATCCAACGGAGAAGTATGCAGGGGGACCCAGACCGCGATGCCACCGTCCATCAGCGTCCAGCAGCGCTCACCATGCTTCTTCCAAAGATGGCCACCGAGGAGCAGAGAGGAGGCCGGCCTGGGGGAGGAGCGCTGACACAGGACCAGTCAGCTAGAGCAGAGAGGGCTGTGTGCAGCGGGGGAGGCGCCGGCTGTGAGACAGGGAAGGCGCGCTCCCCTGGCATGCATTTAACCCCTGGGACGCCGCAGCGCTACCACTCTGCCGCGGTCCTGCTGTCCCAGGGGGGTAGTGGAAGCGCAGGTTAGAACCTGGCTCCACGCTGCAGCCAGTCCCCAGGGAGCCCCCTGCCTGGGGACTCTGGACCATGTATCAGCGGGGACCCACCGCGGGACCCCGCTGCTTACGTGTTGTCCCCCTTGATTCCGGCCATGGTCCTAAACATCTGGGGTCACCGCTAGCTGTGACCCCAGATGCCTACCAGCAGCCCCGGATCAGTACCGGCGTTCTGGTACCGGCGGGGGTGTAGGGAAGACAGCATGGACATCAGGACTGACTGTCCATGCTGTACTTCCAGATGTGCAGCCACAGCTGCATAGGAGGGGGACCCTAGTGCATCCTGGGAGGCTGAAACATTACTCTATGGTGCCCGATGCCTGACGTCATCTCCTATACCCCAAGGTATCCTGTGGATACCCTATGGACCCTGAAGTAGAAAATCATGGCCGGCTCGAGGCACGTTCCATGCATGCGGCAGCACAAGGGCGACAGCATACGGCTCTGGAGGTACCCCACCCTCCAGCCACCCGCTGGCATTATTAGTATAAGCTCAAGGTTAGGTCTAGACTATACAGCGCTGATGGATCTATGACGTCACACCCACGTGACCCGGCCTGAAAGGGGGAGGGGCGGGGATGCTAACGGGGGACCAAATGTGTCCACTCGCCACGCTTCGGGCACGGTGGCTCGCTGCGCTTGCCACAAATATTTATTCCCCCTCTATGCCCTCGTGGATGGTAACACAGGAACGGTCCAGCCTCCTGCAGCGGTCAGGTGGTGGATACGTCACAGAGGTCCTTTAGCCACATAAGAAATAGCAGCAACCATAAGCTCAAGGGGAGGGAGTGGGGAAGGATGGGACGGAGGGGGAGGGCAGTGGCGAAAGGGCAGCACAGGACGGTGCTGGGTGCTGAGAAACCTAGCACCGGCCCTGCAATAAATACCCAAATGCCTTAAACCATACCTGACATGAAGAATACCATTGTCTTTTGACTTATTCGGTTCATCAGCTTCCTCAAAAATAAGTCCAGAAACAAAAAACCTGCAACCATAATAAGCCCCAAAACAAGTAACCATAAAAAAACCAAGCCCGAGTCTGCTTGTTATAAGCGGAATTGCCAACCATGATGTAAGTTGCTCCAGTAAAAAAAAATGGAATGAGACAGAACCCCTTCCGTTTCACTCACATGGTTGAGACCAGCTGTTTGGTAAACAAGACTCCGTACAGCAGCAACTAGAGGAGATTTGTTTTATTTTCCGAATAACATACCTAAATTACTCGGCGTTTTACAGCGTTGTAGCCATTTTATCATAGACCTAATTAGTAAGCTCAATCCAATGCTAGGTAAACAGCCTCTCCCTTCAAATGGAGACCATTGGTGCAGACTTTGCATTTGGCCCTCTAGTGTTAGGAAAGCCCCATGCACTGCGCTGCTGTAATGTAATGTAACGTGATGTCAGGCTGCTGCGCGCTCCCGGCTCCGCCTCCCAGACCCGGTGACGTCGGATATTGTTGCTGGGACTGTCATGGCGGCTCAGAAGATCAATGAAGCGCTGGAACATCTGTCAAAGGCAGAGAAATGGTGAGACCGGGTGTGTGTGGCGGATAGGTGTATAGGTGCCTTCCATGTACGTAGAAGTGTGACCCAGCGATAAGGAATACACGCTGCATTGTCACTGCTGTATGGATCTAGTCCTGTCACTGTCATAGGGACGTACTGCTTTCACCATATCCCTGATATCTGCTATGGGTATATAGTACTGTAGGTCTATAGGTCCCTTCCATGTACATAGCAGTGTGAGTAAGGAATAGTCACTGCTGCATGATATAGTCCTGTCATTGTCATAGGGACGTACTGCATTCACCATATCCCTGATATTTGCTATGGTTAGTATAGATATATACTGTACAGCCATGGCCAAAAGTTTTGAGAATGACACAAGTATTGGTTTTCACAAAGTTTGCTGCTTCAGTGTTTATAAACCTTTTTGTCAGATGTTACTATGGTATGCTGAAGTAAAATTACAAGCATTTCATAAGTGGCAAAGGCTTTTATTGACAATTACATTAAGTTTATGCTAGGAGTCAATATTTGCAGAGTTGACCCTTCTTTTTCAAGACCTCAGCAATTCGCCCTGGCATGCTGTCAATCAACTTCTGGGCCACATACTGACTGATGGCTGCCCATTCTTGTCTAATCAATGCTTGGAGTTTGTCAGAATTTGTGGGTTTTTGTTTGTCCATCCGCCTCTAGAGGATTGACCACAAGTTCTCAATGGGATTAAGGGAGTTATTGGCAACAGTAAAGCATCCTGAGAACACTCATGTGTGGGGTTGCTTCTCAGCCAAGGGAGTGGGATCACTCACAATTTTGCCTAAAAACACAGCCATGAATAAAGAATGGTACCAAAACATTCTCCAAGAGCAACTACTCCCAACCATCCAAGAACAGTTTGGTGATGAATAATGCCTTTTCCAGCATGATGGAGCACCTTGCCATAAAGGCAAAAGTGACAACTAAAGGCCCCCATACATCAGCAATCTGAAAACCACAATTGAACAATTTGAAGATTTATTGCCCGATCTTAGGATTTCCCAATCGAGCAATCTGCGCCCATACACTACAGATCTTTTTCAGTGATTTGCAGATCGATTGCAGTAAACACAGATCTGGCAATCTTGAAAGGCCCATCATTTTGCTAGAAATGGTCTGCAAATCTGCTGATCATGTCCATACACTAGCAATCTACAGCCCCAATCGATCTGTGAAATCCAACATGTTGGACAATCTGATTAAACAATTCCAATCATTTTTTGGTTGCAATCTGCGATCTGTGAAGCCCATACATTGCAGATTTTTATACACAATCGTTTGCAAATTGCACGATTGCTGCAATCCATCTCTGATGTATGGGGGCCTTTTGTGGCTTAGGGAACAAAACATGGAATTTTGAGTCCATGGCCAGGAAAGTCCCCAGACCTTAATCCCATTGAGAACTTGTGGTCAATCCTCAAGAGGCGGGTGACAAACAAATACCCACAAATTCTGACAAACTCCAAGCATTGATTAGGCAAGAATGGGCGGCCATCAGTCAGTATGTGGCCCAGAAGTTGATTGACAGCATGCCAGGGCGAATTGCAGAGGTCTTCAATAAGAAGGGTAGACACTGCAAATATTGACTCTTTTGAATAAACTTAATGTAATTGTCAAGCATTTGACACTTATGAAATGCTGTAATTTTACTTCAGTATACCATAGTAACATCTGACAAAGGTCAAAAACACTGAAGCAGCAAACTTTGTGAAAACCAATACTTGTGTCATTCTCAAAACTTTTGGCCATGGCTGTAGATATCCTGCTATTGGGAGTGTCATCATTGCCTCTTCATTAACAAAGGGACCTGCCAGTATGTATGGTGAAAAGGACAGTTATCCCCTGGGATTTGTAATATCACCTTATAGGAAAGTGCTGTTATAAAAGTGTTTTTTAATCATTTCAACATCTGAACTGCAGTAATACCTGTTCTATATTATTCCTAAAGGTCCTAGTTTTACTATATTATTGGTATATGTTCTCTTGTGTACAATATTCTTGTCGCTACTTATATTAATGGTATGATACATACCGATTCAGTAATGTGTTACGTGGTAAAGATGCAGGTTGTCCATGTTGCTATCTTTTTGTTCATTTACCTTTTTCTTTTTTTCAGTTTGAAAACTGGTTTTCTAAAATGGAAACCAGACTACGACAGTGCAGCTTCAGAGTATGCAAAAGCAGGTATGTTCTCCAGCTAATATAAGAAAAGCTTATACAGTAGATCTGCATGTGAAATTGATTTCAGTAGTCTCTTGCTGTAGGGATGGACAACAATTCCTGATGTTTCCGAAACATTGATATTCCCGTGTCATTTGAAGTAACACTTCACCCAGTAAATATACTGGATGATATATCAAGTGGGTTGATTCTAGCTTTGACACAGATTTTAAATACCACCCAGCTGCTTTTTCCTATCCTCCGCCCCAGAGCTAGGGGATATTGCTACAGCCCATGCAAGTAGTGTGATTACATGTAACTATATATCTTCATGCCTGGTTCACACAGACTGTGACTATATATCTTCATGCCTGATTCACACAGACTGTGACTATATATCTTCATGCCTGATTCACACAGACTGTGACTATATATCTTCATGCCTGATTCACACAGACTGTGACTATATATCTTCATGCCTGATTCAAACAGACTGTGACTATATATCTTCATGCCTGATTCACACAGACTGTGACTATATATCTTCATGCCTGATTCACACAGACTGTGACTATATATCTTCATGCCTGATTCACACAGACTGTGACTATATATCTTCATGCCTGATTCACACAGACTGTGACTATATATCTTCATGCCTGATTCACACAGACTGTGACTATATATCTTCATGCCTGATTCACACAGACCGATTCTGATCTTCAGGCCAATCGTGATCTTCAGGCAGAGGGGCCAAGCAGCCAGATAATGTCTATTTTGGCTAACTATGCTTGTACCCAAATGGGACATTAGTAGCAAGATTACTCCCTTGTGTGCTCTGCATTTCTGTGCAAGGGAACAGCCTTTATTTCTTTTGATATTTTAATTGTGATTAGCATTGAGATATTATACCTTGAGATTAGTTACAGAACTACTAGTATTGTTACAAATTTATTGCAACTCAAAGGGAAAATAGTTTTTGGTTATACACTTATATGACTTATATCAGTGTGTTATATCTTGAATATATGACTTATATCTGTGTGTTATATCTTGAATATATGACTTGTATCAGTGTGTTATATCTTGAATATATGACTTATATCAGTGTGTTATATCTTGAATATATGACTTATATCTGTGTGTTATATCTTGAATATATGACTTGTATCAGTGTGTTATATCTTGAATATATGACTTATATCAGTGTGTTATATCTTGAATATATGATTTAAATCCATGTGAAGAGCAGACAGCATAACAATTACAGGCGCAGGGGCAATGTCTGCTATGATATTGAATATTGTGTTTCTTCCTAATACTTTATACCATACAACATGTGAAATCCCATTAGTGTCTGTGTGCCAAAACTCAGCTCTGGAACTTGTTTACCTTTTACATGGGAGAATCAAACCTTGTAGCATTGAAAATATATGGGTTGCGCCGGTATAATTTGGTAATAGGGCAATAATTATAACTTTACAAACAGTCAGTAATGAATGTCAGTGGTAGAACAGTTAGATGTTAGATGTTTCTTCTGAAGAAACTTCAGACTAATGATGTATTTGGATTTTTGCAGCTGTTGCTTTTAAAAATGCTAAGCAGTATGATCAGGCTAAAGAAGCTTATCTAAAGGAGGCTGAATCCTATGAAAACAACAAAGCGTATCCTTTTTGTAACATTTATTTGGTGACAATCATTTTTATTTCTTCAGTTTTCATGGAAAAAAAGAGTGCAAATTCAGCTTCACAAGTGAGATTGGAACATTCTTGGGGGTCGTTGCAGAAATGTCCGTAAAGTATCATCAGTCATCGCAGCTATGTCATGCATGGGACAGCACCTCCATGAAGAGGCTGTTCTGGCAATGACTGTATCCCATTGACCGTTCTTTTGCCAAGACGAAAGAATGAACTTCTTCTGTGTACTGACCTGGTGTCTGTATTGTACATGTGAACAGTCCAGGCTGCCTTTTACTTATAGTTATGCTTGCCATATCATCCCTTTAATTTGGGACACATTTGAATTTCACTGGTTCTGTGGCTGATTAAAACCAGGTGAAATGGAGACTTGAAGTCAGACAGCCACAAAATCTGTGTAATTCATATGTGTCCCGAATTAAAGGGATGACATGGCAAGCCTTATAGACATGCTGATGCTATCCCCATATAGCATTGTCACTCGCAGACAAGCTCCAAAACAAGCTTTGCAGCTGTCAGTCCCTGTTGAGAACAAGGGGTCTGCAGTATTCAACGTTACTTTGCTAAACACATTTGTTCTAAAAAAAAAAAAAAAAAAAAGCTGTTTCTGCATGATTTGAGGCATTGAAAATAGGCCCCTCAATGAAAAACAAGCCTCTCATTTAACTAAACGGAGACTTGTTTGCAGCACAGAGCAAGCACGCTGTCATGTTACTTTTAGTGGCCCTAAGTTCCAATATTTTTACAACGATTGTGTTTTATTTTAACTTTTGGGGGATATCCAATTGCCTGAGCCAGCGGCTGGCAGTGCCCGAAGAAATTCAGTTGCTGCTCTGTTCGAGCGCGAAAAGGCGCTGGCATTTCTGCTTGCCCTCTCCTGAGGAGGCGAGCAGAAATGTGTGAAATGCCCGTGGTTTAGGCACCCAAACAGTGGTTAGGGCTCCTCAACCAAGACTTTAGACAGGTTTACCCGCTATACGCGGCTAAGCCCTGTCTAATTGGGCGTGACAAGCACGATAATTAATGGGCGCTCAAAACAGTTGAATTGTTACATTGGGTGCCCATCATTTATCGCAGCGCCCAAAACAATTCATAATGTTGTTTAACCTACTGCAGCTGAATTGTTCTTGTTAAGGGAGAAGTGTTTCATAACTTCAAATATTTCATGTTTCAAAACCTTAACCAAATACTTCATCCAGTCTTTTCCATGCTGCCAAGTAAGTACAGTATGTGTATAGATCTATATTATATTAGCATCCTACTATGTAATACTTATCATGTGGAGCATATTTTATTTCTAATTTTTGGGGACCATACCTGAAAAGCAGCATCCGATAAAAATTTAATTGGCGGCAAGAGTGTCTTTAAATCAAACTTGTATTAATATTTTTAAGATAAATATTTTTTTCTACTTTTGGGAGGCCAAGGTCCAAACATTCGCTTACCCAGTGCAAAAACACAGTCCATGATTTTATTTTATGGGCCTTCCTCAAGAGAAAAGAAGCTTTTAACTACCTGATCCTTTTGAGCAATATTGCAGGTGTCTCCATGATTTTCAAAAGCATAAAGCTGCTCAGGGTAAACCCACCTTCATCTTCGCCTAAGGTGGGATCCATTTTTCCTGAGTTGGGCCGAAACACTCCTTAGGTACATATTTGGATGTGTAGTTCCACAGCAGCTGGAGGGTTGCATGTTAATACCCTGCAGAGTATTTTCAGTCAGCCAGACATAAAGGCCAGGGCAAAAATTATTTAATACCAAACTGAGCTGTTAATGGATTCTAATTTTATTTAGCACATAAATCTTAAAACTTTCTCAGACAGGAAATGTAATCTGTTGAGCCATGTATACTCGTCCCAAACTGTTCTTGGCAATATTCAATCTATGTGAGCCCTTGTTTTGTTGTATTTTAGATTTTTCTCATTTAACACTTACGCCCTGTACTTGCTATGTACATTAATGTTTTTACATACAGGTAGGTGTAATGTAAAGGCACATTTATATGTTTGATTAATTTTGGTATTGAAGTGATTGCATTTTAACATGATATTTACTCTTTACAGAGCCTATGAACAAGCAGGAATGATGTTAAAGGTAACATTATTTGGCATTCGGTGCAGTGTATTAAGTATATTTTAAATGAATTCATAGTTAGACTTCCTTTGTAGCATTAAAACGACTTGTCTCGGCAAATGTGGTGCCACCTACATGTGGGCTGATCTTCAGTGTTCAATTAGGCCACATGTGCACTAGCATGTAATAGTTTGGAATCACTAAGACACTTACTGGTTTTGGAAAGTAGTCCTTTCCAACTATAATATATATATTTTTTTAATCAAGGTACCATTAAATTAGCTTAGGATCGCTGTCCTACTGCGTGCTGATATGTACACTAATCAAATGCTGACCACAGGGGATAGCATGATGTTGTAAAATAGAGTAGTAATATTTTTGGTTCTTTATTTTGCACTCTGTGTGAACCTTACCAGCACCAAAACAGGCCATTGCATTTCCTCTACCACTACAGAAGACTCCTCCATACTTTCATTTGCTCTACATCTAGCAATTCTTCTCCTCTTTGAGCTACTCATCTCAAACTTAGACTCATCTGTCCATAATAATATCTTGGACATTTTATCTTTTTTTTTTTTTTTTCTATTTGCTAGTTTCAAATATTTTTTTTTCTTTGCAACTCATGGAGTAACATCACGGATTCATTTTTATACTGTAGCAGAGGACACTGGTATTTGGTATCTGCTATATAAGGAATCCTTTATCAGGATGTGTAAGGTGCCTGTCTCCCATATTGCAGACTGCACCTGGACCTTCTGCTTCTTTTTCTAACCTAGTTAGTTCCAGTTTGCACATTTTCTCAAGACAATAGTGGACACCATTGTATGAGATCTTTCTTGTCTTGGCAATCTGACACATTTTCTAAATAGCAGCTTTTCAAAGCAGATGATGATGATCAGCCTTTTGCCAACAGAATTTAAAAAGGCAATACTATGAAGTGCAAAACCAGGTGTGTAAATAAACCCCAATCGAACAGCCTTTATTTCCGTTTAGGTATCGTCATTTGTAAAATTTGCAATTGAACTTGAAATGCCAGTGTAATAACTATAGCTTGCAACCCAAGGTAAGACAATTTGTTTGCTTTATTGAACAGTTTAATGGTTTTGCTAACACACTACAAGGTTTTCTCTAATAACCAATTAACATTTTAACATTATAACTTAAGGATGAGCAAAGTGATACTCCTTTCACACAGTGCAAAAAGCTACATTCTTGCACATGAACATCGACCTGGGTTGTTATGTGTGATGGCAAACGACCGGGTCCACGAACCCTGCTCTGTACTAGGGTTTGGCACTGAGCCCGGGAAATTCACAGGTTGATAAAACCGAGTCGTCGGTCTGAAAGGGGTGTTAGTTTGCTATTGGGACACTGGAGTAATGGCTGCTGAAAATGGGGTTTTGTAGTCACATGTGAATTATATATTATAAATCAGTCCTTTTCAATCAGTAATAGTAATTTGCAATATTACTCATGTCTTTACTATATACTTTTTTTTTTAATCAATTTAATGGTATATGTACCTTGATATAAAAAGATTTTTTTTTTTTTAATTCTTTCAAAAACCAGGAAATATCTTAATGATTCCAAACATGTGCACCCTAGTGTAGGAGACCAAATTGATAGAGATTGGACTTTTGGTGCTTGCTTTTAGCAGCTTTGATGGGACCCAGCTAGTATGGTCAGATGATTGCACATTGAGGCCCATATAGGACAACTTCTGAAAACCCAGTAATGTTACATTATTATTTTCAATTTTATTAAATGTATTAAAGATATTAATGGCCTCCCAAAGATGGGTGGGATTTCAGTAGAATTATATGAAAACATAGGGAGTTGTATGTTGCTAAAATTCCGGACACTTATACAGCTCTTAATGAGCTTCCGGGTCTGTCTGAGTCATGCCAAAGCCGTTGAAGGCTTGCTTTACCTGGACGCATATCGGCCCATATCTTTATTGGATACCAATGTTAAGATCTTGCTTAAAATCCTTGCAATTAGACTATTTCTAAAATAACCCTATGCTAAGGAAATTTAGCAGTATTAATCTGAGGTGTATCTACACCATTCTTCAGCTTTATTTTGGTTTGGATGAAAGTATTGTAGTAGTCTCCATGGATACCGCTAAGGAGTTTGATTCTGTTGAATGACAATATCTCCTGATATTTTTTAAGTGGGTGCAGTTACCTTACTTCTTCCTTGTCGCTAGAGGGATCATCAATGATATAGCTGACTCCTTGCCCTGGTGTTGTAGACACGATAAGCTTGTCCCCTGTATCAGCGGGTTTTGCGTTAACAATTAAGTCCCTGACGTGCTGTTCAGGTTTCATGAGATCTCCTGGGGATCTGAATTTCATCTTGTGTTTTGGACTATATGCAGTTGAATGTTCAGCCTTACAATAGACTTTTTGCAGTGCAGAGTTCATTTGTGGACAAAATTTCCTCTACATGTGACGTGTTAACCTGGTTAAAATTATTCTGCGTTGTATTCAATCAGGCCCCAATATTTATTCTTGCTTATATAAACATTGACTGTCTTCTGTCTAGCCTCTCTGGGTCAGCTATACCATAATGATAACCCTTCACTTTTTTAACAACTGCAGAAGGAGCTGGAGCTTCCTCTTAATATATACTTTCAATATCTTCAAATGAGAAACATACAAAGAGTGCAGTTATTTAGATGAGCTCCTAAAATACTGGTGCAGTTTTGGCTTCCAGTCAATTTCTTTGTGCTACTCTCACTTCCTGGGCTGTCTATGTAAAGGTGATTTGCCTCCTTCACTACGATTCACTGAGAATGTAATTTGAACACGCTCTCTAATGAACCTCAAGGGGTGTATCTACTAGAGTGTGGGTTTTTGGAAGTGGAGTGCCCATAGCAACAATCAGATTCTAGCTATTATCTTCTAGAAGGTGCTAGATAAATGATAAGTAGAATCTGATTGATTGCAATGGGCAACACCTCCACTTGTAAGTTCCATTTCAGCTCTGCTAAGTTGGTTAAATAAGGAGTGACTTGTGATCTGTGCTTCCCCAATGTCAAGTGTTGTGCACCTACATTCTGTGGAAATGTCCTGTGATCCAGCTTTGTCCCTGTTTTGGGACAAGGTGCCTAGAACGAGTGCCTTTGCTTTGCTCTATAATATATATATATATTTATATATATATATATATATATATATATATATATATATATATATATATATATATATTAGGGATGTGTGCAGGCTCGGATAGGTTAGAGTTTGCTTTGTCCAGGAATGATGATGTTTGTCCATGCAAGATGATGTTTTGCCTCTTTCTGAGTTCCGTTTTTTTTGAGGGAAAAATCTGGACTCTGCGTGCAAACACGAACCTATCCGACCCTGCACATCCCTAATAAATATATAATATAGTGTGTATATGTATGTGTGCAAGAAATCTTGAGCCGGAAACGGGACCCAGCACCTGTCCGGCACCGCAGATCCAATGACGTCATCATGTCCAGTCGCCCCGCCGTGATTCAGTATTGTTTACCCGATCACCATAACAACAGAACACATGGTACAGCTAAATGCAAAAATTCTGTAGGATTAATACAAATATCTAAATGCTTATCAAAACAAAGTAATTAGGGTAGTAGCTATAGACAGTAAAACAGACCTACAATCTGATCATATACCTCAACTGGAATATATGTAGAGCTAAATATTCATAACCTAATGGGTTTCTCAAATAACAAATCAAACAAAAGGAATATAATGAAAGGAACATTGTGCAACTAAGCAGACTAATGCTAACAATTCATTTAAACCTTTTGGATTTATTGTCTCTGATTTATGGATCCAGAAGGCCTCACCTCTTAACGGGATCCCGATATATCATCCCCCCCTGGTAATGGGGGGACGTGATCTATCATACAATATTTTAATGTGGATAAATTGTGTCTATCTTCGGAAAAGTGCAGAGCTACCGGATGTAAAATGTAACCAGTGAACACCCGGTAGCTTGGCACTTTGCCGATGCTAGACACCAATATATCCACATTCAAATATTTTATGTTGAGCGCTGCACCTTTGTTCTGTTTGTGCATGCACCAGTGAGGGCACGCACACATATACTTTTACCATTTCAAACCACTATTTTGGGGTTTGTAATGTTTGTTTCTTATTGGAAAAATTGTGCAAATCCCCAATAAAATGATCAAATGAAAGAAAGATAGTAATGGTCAGTTATGACAGCACAAAAATACATTACTACAATACACGCACATTGGTAAACTGTAAACTCCAATCTACATACTGTACATGCTCTCATGTTATTCTTGTCTGTCAGACTGCATGAATCAACGTGTCCAGCAATATATCACATTTATGAACAGTGTTCCACTGATAACATGAAAAATTCTGATTGTAAAAATCTGACCATATTTCTTTGTCATATTCAAATCTAATTTACAAAAATGAAAGAAGTGTGATTTGTTGCTTTGCCTTACAGCACTTATTCTTCAGTTACCTGTTTGTTGTTGTAGATACTGTACCCTGTTTTATCCCAGAGTTGGAAGCATTCAGCGTCTTCTTGCATATAAACTTGCCATGTTTTAATTATTTTTTTAGGGGGAGATCTCTTAAAAGTCCTATAAAGATGTGAAGTGCTTATGGTCGTTACTGTTACATCTTTTAAATCTAAAGATGCATACACACACAACGATTTTTTGAATGATTATCGATATCGTTTAATCGTTGAAGAATTCATTCACTTTCTGAGTTAAAACGATGAACGATTATCGTTCATGCGCGGTCACGTTTGTAGTTCAGTCAGACTGACCAACTGAACGATTTTCATTAAGGGAATATGCAAAAATAATTTGTTGTTCAAATATAATCGTTCATTACACTTTAAGTTCTTCTCTACTTGTGTTCAAAATAAAATAAGCAAGCTAGAGAAGTAAAGCAATTGCTACACCAATCCAAAACATGAAGATGAAACCCTGCAGCTACAATCTATGAGTAGCATCTGGCAAAGAGACTCACTCCTCTGCATTTTTGTTAGAATCTTGACCCTTCTTGCATTGTACATGTACAGGCTCTCTGTACAATCTTTTATAACAGCCATCGACTATATAAATTACAGTAGTAGTGAAAAAATCAACAATGACTCTACTTGAGTAGCAATTACCTATTAAAACAGCTGTGAAAGATAGTCGTATCCTTGACAACCTCTGTCATCAAATATAAATTTTCATTACTATGGCAAGCTCAAATATCTCGCCCGTGCAAGGGAGCAGCGTTTTCTGTACATTGTGCATACACGCCAACGACACTCTGATTAATTTGATATGTGACACTTATACTGTATATCTGACCGACTTATAGCCGTATTCAATTAGACGCGAAAAGCCGAGATCCGCGAAAAAGTATCGCCGATTGCATATTTTCGCCTATCGGAAACTTATCTCCGTATTCAATTCCACCTGCTTTTCACGTACGCGAAAGTCAATGCAATGTAATAGGTGAAAAAGATTTGCCTCTGAATAGCAGTAAAAACTTTATTTTGGGGTGCAAAGCTGAGGAAACCACTCAGAACCTTTGGGACAGCCCCCCAAAGGACAACTGCGTCAAAAAATCCCAGGAGAAAACTGAAGAACACCCCAAAAAAGTACTTTCATTTTGGGGTCAAAAAAGCAGTCGGGTGACAACTTCAAAAACTAGCGAAATAAGGTTCTGGTTGTGCACTAAGAAAGGGCCAAGTGTTTTTGGGGTTGCAGGTGCTTTTATGATAGAGGAATTTCACTTTTATTAAAACTTCACTTTACAGACATTAAAAGATGCTTGCTCCCAACTGTCATGCCACAGGCTGTGTTTGAAAAATGACAGCAGCTGATTGGCTGTTGGTTTATCACTCTTCACTTTTCAGAGCTTAGTACATCTTGCCCTCAGTCTTTAGCACAACAGAACTTGGCGTAGAAAAAAGGCGTGGCTGCTGTATCATAGCTCTTTGTATACAGATTCAGCCTCAGTCACATACAGATATGCAAGTGTCACTTATCAAATTAATCAGTGCAGTTTCCTGGTACATTGCACTGCGACTACGATGCATTTTCTTCTAAAAAGACACCTGGCTCTTGCAGAGTCTCACAGACATGGTGCACAGAGAGGGTCTGTTTGGCTGGACTGCAGCAATGATGTATGAGGACACAAGTATAGTTTGCCAGGATAAAAAGATGCACATCAGGAAGACAAGCATGCACACTAAAAGAAGGAGCAAGTTGTGACTAAAACATGCTGCAACTTGCATTTACGCCCAACTCTGAGTGATGTTCTCTATGGGCAACTTGCCAAATGCGTGTTGGTGTTATATTTATTATTTATACTGTCCAATAGAAGTTGCTTTCTGTTCCCTGCCATGACTGAAGTATACCTGTACATGCATTAATGCGCCCGAGAGAGCAACATTTTAATATTTGTCCCACTTGGTTATACACTTTGTTTGCACATTACTTGTTGTCTCTCTGTTTTGTTACATTGGGGCCTATTCAAGATGTTAATTATCGAGGTCCGAACAGACCCCGATAATTAACACACTGACTCGCTGCGGACGCGCTGAGATAGCTGATTCGAGAATCAGTTGCCCCAGCAAGAGCAGTGCGCATGAGTGACCTACAGTTCACACATGCGCACAAGAGCCCCGACGTCTGGCGGAGGGATCTGAAAGGTTCCCTATTCGCGACCCGGGACTCCTTCCCATAGGGAAGGAGCGGGTAGTGGTAGGCCATCTGAAGATAGCGAATGCTACCGCAATCAAGCTCCAAAAAAATTATATTTTCGGAGCTTGATGAATTCTGTCCCCATACTAGTGTATGGGGACAGTGGGCCATTCTGCAAGAGGAAGGTAAGCAGGAGATATATGTGATCTCTCTTGCTTTACCTTCGTGATGAATGGCCCGAACACTTAATTTGTACACTTGCAGGTGAAAATGTGTATTTTAACCTACTTTTGTAAAAATTAAGTGACGATGAATAGGCCCCATTGTCTTTTCATCCACTTAGTATAGTACATGAAATACTCCCTTCCCTGAAGATGTCTTCCTACATACAGCAATCACCTCACAAGACAGACTCACAGCTTCCCTTGCTTTATTTAATCAAAAAACGAAGTATATCAAAACATAATTACACCAGGGGTCAGGGAAATTTTTTACCTTTTACCCCAAAATCAATTTAGATACGCCGACGTTACCCCCGTGATTTGAAAGGAAGGAGATCCTATAATAGTGCCCCTGTAGTAGTGCCCCCATATAATGGCCCTGTAGTAGTGCCCCCATATAATGCCCCTGTAGTAGTGCCCCCATATAATGCCCCTGTAGTGCCGCTTGTACAAAAAAAAACCCACCTTAATCCCCACTCATGAGTTCCGCCCCCGTCCTGTCCGCCTGGCTGCTCCTCGGAACTATGGGAGAGTGCGCATGGAGAGAGGCGGGAGCTGGAGTTCAGAAGAGAACTCCAGCCTTCGGCTAACACGGCGCTGCAGGGAAGGAGCCGGGCGCCCGCTGATAATAACATATCAGCAGGCGTCCGGCTTAGAGCCTCCCTGCGGCACAGTCAGGCATGCATATGAATCATTCTATATTATAGAATGATTTATATGCATGCCCGGCTGTCCGTCCATTACCCCTAGGAATATCATTTTTACCCCATGTGCGGTAATTTACCCCTGTTACCCCGACCACTGATCTACACAGTTAAATTAAAACACTAAACTGTTTTAATTTCTTTTTCATACAACTACTACTTGGGTATAATAAGGATTAATGCACCAACTACTGTCAAATATGACAGTAATATTTCCCAGCTTAGTAGTTTTATTTAGAACTCCTTGTTAACATCTGATACCTTTTTATATTTTACAGTAAGGAGTGCATTATCCCATATATGGTTACCAACTTAGCACCTTGGCCTATGCTGTCCATTGGTTTCTGCCTGAAAGTACCTGTGTTTTTTTTTTTTTTTGTTAATTTTTGAAATGCCTTCCCCCAAATACATCATAGCCAGTGCAAAAGTAGGGATCCCCATATCTCATTATATTGAAAGTCAGGTGTTAGCAACCAAATCCGAAATTTCAAATATTTTTGCATTCAAGCAGAGGGATTGAACAATATGAACTATAATAAAGAATGCAGAAAAGGGTAAGGTCACCCCTGCTGATTATATACATTCTTAGCCTGTAGTTCTAGGTACACCTCATATAAAGAAGACGTGAGATTGCTTAGACAGGTAAAGGCCTAACGTGAAGGCTGCTTTTGTTGACTAAAAGTTGTAACTCATTAAACATTGTATTATAACCTCACATTAAAGGAAATGCACAAGCTACCCGAGGCCGTCCAGCTGATAGAGCGAGCTAGCATGATGTTTCTGGAGAATGGGACACCTGACACGGCTGCTATGGCCTTGGAGCGAGCTGGGAAGTGAGTAAATGGGCCGCATGGATGTGTGATTGAAGAAAAATCCATCTTCTGTCATGACCTTCTGTATATTACCTGAATAAATGAGCGTTTCATTTCAGGCTGATAGAACATGTGAACTTGGAAAAAGCTGTCCAGCTATATCAACAGTCCTCATCCGTGTTTGAGGTATGTTAATTATCCATCTCTACATTATGGCCATAATATGTCTTCTTAACCTTCTAGGTCAACAAATGCACATGGACCTAATTATATAGTCTCTGTTAAGAATATATTTATTATGTTAAATAGATATATATATATATATATATATATATATATATGTAGCTATTGTAATTGTTGGATTGTATAACACCCCCTACCCCCACTATGACCCCAATAACACCTTCCTTTCATCCACACCCACTTACAGAAACAATTACTCTTTATGTACAAACAACTTCCTCATTGTTCATCTTATTGTTATTTCAGCAGCATCATATTACAGTATTATAATAATTTATTAAAAAGGTGCCACAAATGGTCCACAGCTCAGTACAAGGAGCATATAGCAACGCAGTGCATTATATTATAATACAGAACGTTATACAATAACATACACAGCTATGAATATCAGACCAGTGAGGTCCAAGGCCGAACATCTCACTGCGAGGTAGATGTATTAACCGCTTCTCCCCCATGTATGATTGGGGGTTTGGGTGGTAACTGACAGTGGTGCATAGATAGATCTACAACATAGCAGCGCCAATGTGCTGGGCTTTGTATGAACATTTAGTTTGCCTGACCGTTCCGCCAGCTGCAGCTATTGATATCGACAGCTGCAGCTTGGCGATTCCCTTTCCCCACAGCAGGGACAGTGCTGACCCTGCTGCGGGGGCTGTCGGCTGCATGCGGGATCTCGCGATGCTTGCGAGATCCCGCGCATGCTCAGTGGAGTCGGCCGGGAGTGTGAGAGAGAGCATCAGCACTAGGCTGATGCGCTGTGAGCTTTAGCAGGGATCGCTGGAGGGGAGAGTTTTCACTCCCCCTTCTCCGGCTGATGAGATGTTAATACATCTCATCATTAGTGCTTCTTGCTTCGCCTCGGGAAAGATGCGAAGCAGGAAGTGTTATAACTGCATGATAAGTGCTGCTATAATACATCTCCCCCTATAACCTGAAGAGACAAGCAGGAGAAGTGAGTGGACAGAACAGTGAGCAGATCAGCATGAGCTGTGTCCTAGACCAGAGCTCCTGAAGGAGGATAGGAGATGCAGGAGTTATGGAGACCAGGGGCTAAGCTCAGGGACGAGGAGCAGGACATAGGTGTATTGGTGATGTGGATATTGAAGATGAAACACGGGAAGAGAAGCTTACTTGATCCATTTAAAGAAGAATGGTGTACAACAGAGAGTGATACAAGGTGGGGGCGGAAGGTAGTGTGTTAGGAGTAGGGCTGGTAGGCTTTATGAAAGGTGAGTTTTTAGGGCAAGTTTGAAGCTGTGGAAACTGGTGGATAGTCATGAGTAGGAGAGAGTTACAGAGATGGGAATATATATAAATACACATAGCTACATACATGGCTACTAGCAAGAGGCTTAACATCTGCCATTGGTGAATTGTTCTGCTCTTTTTCTTCCAAATGGTGAGAGCAACCTACTAGTGATCATAGATAACTATGACGACCACTGTTTCTATACTCACTGCAGTTTTAACAAATGCCGGATGGACCATGGACAGAGATTGTTGAAAAAGACAACACACCACTAGCAGATGTTAAACCTGTCATGAGCACGTATCCCAAAGCAGGAGCCGTACACTTTGGTAATTACTGTTCTCTTTATTAGACTACCTGTTCTATTCTAATTAAATCTTTCTTACAATGTCATATACATCATATACATATAATGCAAGCTGTGATAGACGTGAACGAACTTTTATTGTATATGGTTCCTATCTAAGCAAAGGTATCTGCTTTAGGTTTTATAAAATGTCATTTGGTCCGCAAGGTAGCTGTGTACTTAATATTTGAAAAAGAACATTGCTAACATTCCCTGAAATAATAGCAGAGTACACCATTTGCACATGCACTGTCTGTGTACTATGGGCCTGATTCAGTGTTGTACGCTAATGTTGCCGCTGGTGTATCTTTGTATACAGCTGCAATGCAAAATTATGAATATGTCGCAGCCACTGAGATGTATTGAGACGCCCACCTGCAGCTTTGCAAATAGAAACAACTGCGTAAAATGTTGCAGCATCTGTGTACAAAGACGCAGCATCAGCCACAGATCATTTCAGTGTTGCAGTCCTGAGTGAGTCTATGAATGGCTGTGGGAATTGAGATGCTGAAGCCATATTCCTTGCGTACGGGCTCGCAGTCGCAGGGTGAGATGCCCCCGAAACGGTCGAAACATGCCTGCGTTCCTTGCTGCCACTCCTCGTTACCTCCCTTAGACGCTCCCTGACATTCGCACTGTAATAAATACTGAGAGCGGCTACGGTAATGTACCTTGACGCATGCGCAGTGCAACTCAAACACATGCGCAGATGGACGATAATTGTTCAACTGCAAAAACATCGGCATAGCGTACAACTCTGAATCATGCACATGTTCCCGAAGTGCTCAGCGTCTCTGAATGTAAATTGCAGTGTATTGGATCTGGGGATATTGTGGAGGGGATGCAGACATATACTGTACATGGCGGACGCTAGAAAGATTAGAACAATTTATCAGCACTGTCTCTTATGAATTTATAAAAGTATCTCAGAAGGGCCAATGAGGACTAATCTCTCTGTGGGAGATACAGTACAAGTGAGATAAAGCTTACAGCATATTTTTCATTCATAGTTTGCTTAAAGCTGGTTACTTAGGAAGCTACTGTAGTTACATAAATAGCAATAAGCAGAATCAGAGATCTTTTTTTTTTTTTTTCTGCTGTGCAACTTGTAAACATTGGGAAAAAAAACATACACTATAGCAGTGGTTCCCAAACTTTTTTGAATCGCTGTGCCCTAGAGCAGGCATGTCATACTCAAAATCCCAACTGGGCCGAATATTCAAGGTCTAAGAATGTGTGGGCCGCAAGAAAAAAAAAGTCTTCGGGGTAAATTTACTAAGAATCGAGTTTGGTCGAGTTGTTTTTTTTAAACTCTATTTGCATCGCCAAAACTCGAGTGAGTTGGGCTTTTTTTGCAAATTTACTAAGAAGTGAGTTTAGCTGAAAGTGAGTTTTATGATGGTGAAGCAAATCGAGATACATCCCCCGAATTGCAAGTGAAGATGAGATTACTCACCCGAGATAGCAGTGTTTTCTCTCTTAAAGTTTCTCCATAGCTAGCAGCCTGCACATATCAGTGAAATATGTGCTTGCTGCTTGTGTGTTAGGACCTGTAAAAAATGGTTACAGTTTATTTAAAAAAAAAAAAAAAAGACGTGAGGACACCCCCAAAGGATTAACCAGCCCCATACTTGTCAGCCTGTCCTGGTTCTTAAATTACAGTGGAACCCTACACATTTTTTCCCCTGTAATTTTAAGAACCAGCACCAGGCAGCAGGGCCAGACCTGGTTTTAAATATATGGATAAAAATTTGCGTGAGGTCAGGGCTTATGCTGTGGCTGAAAGGGCTCCCCTGGCTGTGGCATCAGTCCCCCGGTAGAAAGGGTCCAGAGCTGGTTTTAAACAATGATTTGTGTATGTTTCAGCCAAACTCGCAGATCTGGAGGTGAGTATTTAAAACTTCAATTTGGCAGAGAGTTTGCAGACATCTCACCCGAGATTCTCATCTTGATTCTTGGTAAATTTGCGAGATGCATCTGTTAGGTGAAAAGTACTTCAGAGTTTGGGCGATGGTGAGAAGATTCGAGTTTGCGAGTGAGATGAGAGAAACCTCTATGTAACTCACCCGACTTTGCCTTTAGTAAATTTGCGAGCTGAAAAACATGCCTAAACTCACCCGAGATTGTCATCTCGACCAAACTCAATTCTTAGTAAATTTACCCCTTGTAATCAGTTTTGATTGTTTATTATTAAGAAATAATCTCCCCTATATCTCCCCTCTCCCCTATATAATAACACCACATATCATTGTGAGCTGAGAGCTGTGTTATTTCCCCTCATATATCACTATACAGTCCCCTCTCCCCAATATAATAATACCACATATCAGTGTGTGCTGGGAGCTATTATTCCCGTCATATATCACTGTATGGTCCCCTCCTCCAGTCCAGCCACATGCCCCCTGTGTCCCCTTCTGCTCCGTGTCCCCTCCCCCTTCCAGTTTACCTTCTTCTAATCATACACAGCCGTCTATTCCTCTTCCAGGTCCTGCTCTTCGCGGGTAGCTGGCACACACTGAGGGCGCGGATGTCTTCAGTGCTCCTGAACAGGCTGGATGTTGCGGGGGGGCAGAGTCGGAACAGCCAAGGCAGCCGGGCATGCCCAGTGGACATTTTCCAGTCTCTGCCTTAGTGTGCATGTGCAGAACGGTGAATTCTGCCCGATCGGAGCTGATCTCCGTTCGCAGCAGCCGGAACTCACCTGGTGGGCCACATTGCACTTTCACTAGTATGGTTAAAGCAGGATGCAAAAATATGCAATAGGGGCCGCGAGTTTGACACGTCTGCCCTACAGTATCAGCATACTTTTAAGTTTGTTAATGAGAAATTCAGAGAAAAAATGTACTAAAGTGAAGTAAATTGTGCTGACCTGTCATCCTTAGGCTCAGTTATGTGGAGGTGGACAGGTTTGTACTTCTGTTTGTCCACATATTTACATTACATTGACCATAAATAATTTGATTTGGTGTTGGACCACCAACCTGAGGTACCCCTGCAAGTGTCCCGAGGCACCCCAGGTTCCACGGAACACAGTTTGGGAACCACTGTACTATAGTCTATTTTGTTGTATGATCGTACAACTATATATGCATGAATATGCCTACTCTATGCTGCTGTGTTGAAAACATTTTTTCTTTGGCCAAAATCATTTACAGCTTAAATCTGCATTACCATATAGAAAAATGTTTTAATACGGAGATCCCTTGGTGAACCTGAGACTACTGTATGGGGGTTGCTACTGCAACTGTGTTTCCTGGTGATTGCTGGTTCTGTATATAAGAACTGACATATTGATTTTGTTAACCAACTGTAAATGGCTGGAGAAGGAGTGTGCAACTGAGAAGACTAATCACAGCCACAATCTCTGTAATGCAGTGTGTGATGGGTCTTCTCACTCAAACTGGTACTTACTACCCCTGGTTTTCATTCTTCATCCTAGGCTTTGATTAAATGGCTGCATGCAGCATCTCTCTTGGTTTCAGCTAGAATGAGGCACCAGCCTTAGGAAACCGAGGTGGTAATGCGACTTTGGAGGAACACCTTTCCTGAAATGTCAATTACATGAAACATATTAAGATAAACAGTATCTATATATTAATAGCAGAAGGACGATTTTTATGAGTGACGTATTTCTTTGATGCTGTTGTCTGAACAGGGCACATCATATACCAATTAAAGGTCTTGGTCCGTAGATTTGCAGAAAAATATTGGCATTGTAATTGGTGATTTCGTTTCGGAGTTATATGGCAAATTGTCCGCCCGCAATTTACAATGAATCACCATTATGCTCTGGAAATGTGACAATTGGTGATCTCTCCCTGTGTATCTGCTGGGTAACCTGGAACATGTGACCTGCTGGGTGATCTGGAAGCTGTGACTGTTATTTGCAGCCACATACTGTATATCAGCGCATCTTGCAGGGACCTCAATCACCGGCTGCTGTGTTATTTCATTATTCACTTCATCTTGCATTGTTTACAACAAACATGCCTAGAGGCCAGGCTCGCGGATGTCAATGTGATGGAACCCTTACAGGCCGCCCAGAGCGCGCAGTTCAAAGAATTTAACCCAGGTATAACAAGATCAACCAATACGCCGCTTGCAGTGGACATGGCATATTTGCCACAATAATATGGGTCCTACGGACGTGCAAAGTGGGAACTGTGGTCCTCTATACTTCTTGGTAGAGGAGATTAACGGTCATCTATCAGACTGCTGTCACAATGGAAAGGCTTTGTTGCCCAATGTGGTTGTTCCACCATATTTAGCAGAACTCTTTTTACGACAAATATCATCAAATTACGGACTCATTACCTGCTTAATATCCTCAGTAACTAATATCCATAATATCCTCCATAACTAAGGCTGTTACTACCGGGATTCTGTAATTAATATTAAATGCTATGAGAGTTAATTTATGTAAAATCCTTCTTTTTAACATATATTTGCATAGGAAAACACTATGTGATGGCTTTGTATCTGCTTGATTTTTTTTTCAGTAGTGGAAGGGCAGAGGTTGCTTATCCAAGGCTTATGTGCATAACTGGCAACTCAGGAATGTTTGTGTGATTTATTTTTGTCTTGCTATTTTTTAGAATGAAGATCGTTTACGTCAAGCTGTGGAACTTCAAGGAAAGGCATCAAGACTTCTAGTGAGAGCACGACGGTAAGGTAACTTTTTTATGGATTGTAATTTGTTTGCTTTTGTGACGATCACCTAGGAACCTCCAGAACCCTCCTGTCATGTTTCAAAATAAAATAGGTACCGACTCTAGCATCCAACATTGCGACATTGAGCAAATCCAGCATCCATTGTTATAGGTATTGATAATTACAAATCTAAAATATACATTTGATCAAACGAGGGATACAATATACTGGCTAATGAGTATAATGGCTGATTGCGAGTATAAAACTCGGCAAAGAGATGCAAGCTGCTGTGTAGTAAATCTGACCCATAGAGCTATCACCCCGTCCCTCCCCTCTTCACAAATGTATTTGTGGGAGTGCAAAGAAAAACTTTGGCATACATGTTGAAGACAGAAATAATAGGATTTTGGGGTACTTACCATTGAATCCTTTTCTCTGAGTCAGGCTGGGGGACACTGGACCATGGGTTGTAGGTGGGAAGGCGTAGATTTGGCACTAACATTGAAATCTATAACTCCTCCCCTCTGCAACCCCTGACTTCAGTACAATATCAAAAGTGCCTGGTTAGGAGAAGCAATACTCAGTGACACTGTCACTCCAAACAATAAAAATTAAATTGACTGTCAATACGACCCAAAATCATAACTCAATACCGCTGAGCGTGAGGGAGGGAACGCGGTGTCCCCCAGCCTGACACAGAAAAGGATTCAACGGTAAGTACCCAAAAATCCTATTTTCTCTTTCATCTAGGCTGGGGAACACTGGACCATGGGATGTTCAAAAGCTGCCCCCATAGGGGGGGCAACGCTCAGATTGCCCGACCAGAGAACTGTATGCCCAAAATGGGCGTCCCCAGAGGCAAAAACATGAAACCTGTAGAACCGCAGAAATGTGTGGACAGAGGACCAGTAGCTGCGCGACAAACCTGTTCAGCCGAGGCCGCGTGACGTGCCGCCCAGGAGGCCGCCACGGCCCTAGTGGAATGAGCCAACACCCTAGCTGGTGCCGGGTGCCCCGCCTCTGAGTTAGCCCTTGAAATCACTGAGCGGAGCCATTTTTTAATGGTCTGCTTTGTGGCTGGCCTGCCCCGTTTGTGGGCGTCGTAGAGAACCAATAGAGAGTCAGTCTGTCTTACGTAAGATCGAAGTTCTGTCTAAATAAATGCGTAGGGCCCGGACAACATCCAACAGTGATAGATCAGTCTCCCTGTCTGTTCCTGTGTCCTGGTATCCTGCCATTGTATACCAACATTCTTGAACCCTGCCTCAGTTCTCTGTGTGTAGTCCCTGCCAGTCCCTGAGGACTCTGAAGATGAGAAAACAGGATAAACAATTTCCTGGTTTAAGTGGAAAGATGAAACCACTTTCGGTTGAAAAGAAGGAAACCGTTCTGAGCACAGCCCTATCATCATGGAAAACAAGAAAAGTTGGTTTGCAGGACAAGGCCCCCAACTCAGAGACCCGCCGAGGCAGTGGCCATTTGAAAAACCACTTTCCCCATTACGAACCGAAGGTCCACGGATTCCAAAGCTTCAAACAGAGCCTGCTTAAGAGCCGACAGAACCAGGGGCAAATCCTATGGCGCTACTGGTGGTTGATCCGGAGGCTGTATTCGCAAGACCCCCTGTAAAAAAGTCTGCACCTCTGGGAGGAGAGCCAGACGCTGCTGAAAGTAAATGGAAAGAGCCGAAATCTGTACCTTCAAAGATTGAAGCCATAAGCCGGCCTCCAGACCATCCTGCAGAAATGCTAAAAACCTTGGCATGCGGAACTGGGCAGTATGTACTCCCCACTGCTCACATCACATAATATAGGTTTTCCAAACCCTGTGGTTGTTCTGCGCGGAAACCTGCTTCTGCGCCCGGAGCATGGTCCTGATGACTGAAGGGGAGAAACCCCTGGCCTTCAAGAGCCCAGTCTCATCAACCAGGCCATTAAAGCCAACTGAGGTAGGCCCTTGTACAGAGTGGCCCCTGTAGCAGAAGATCTGGCTGCAGAGGCAGACTCCAACCCGGCCCTGCGGCTAGCCTGAGAACCGTAGCGAACCATGACCGGCATGGCCAGTTTGGTGCCACTAATGAATGAAACCTGCTGCTCCCTGACTCGACGGACTACTCTTCGTAACATGGGAATTGGAGGGAAAATGTAGGCCAGACGGAAGTTCCAGGGAACTGTCATGGCATCCACTGCAAATGCCAAAGGATCTCTGGACCTTGCACAAAATCGAGGGACCTTGCAATTGTGGCGAGACGCCATAAAGTCCACCTCCGGCAGCCCCCATCTCTGGACCAGCTGCTGGAAAACCTCCTGGTGGAGAGACTACTCCCCTGGCAGGAACATAGTCCTGCTGAGGTAGTCTGCCTCCCAATTCTCCACCCCCGGTATGAAGACTGCTGAAATTGCCGGGAGGAACGTCTCCGCCCAAGAGAGAATGAGATTTGCCTCTGCCATGGCAAGTGCGCTTTTGGTTCCACCCTGTTGGTTTACATATGCCACTGCCGTGGTGTTGTCTGATTGGATCCTCACTGGTCAGCCTGCCAGGAGGGCCTGAGCCCCGCACAATGCCCGATAAATGGCCCGGAGCTCCAGCATATTTATTTGGAAACCTATCTCTGATGACGACCAGGTCCCCTGGAGACAGAAGTTCTCCGTCATCGCTCCCCAACCTCTGAGACTTGCGTCTGTAGTGACAATAATATAGTTGGGAGTCACCAGGGACCGACCTTAGAGAAGGTGATCTGTAATCAGCCACCAGCGAAGTGATTGACGAGAAGAAAGGTCATCTGAGCGGCCCGTCCAATTTCCGGAGAATCTCCCACTGGAGAATCCGTGAATGGAAGCGTCTGTACTGGATGGTGTCGAAGGTAGAGACCATCGTGCCTAGTAACCTCATGCCCAGCCAAACGGATGGCCGAGGGACAGACAGCACTTTCCTGACTAAGTCCTTAAGGGCCTGGACTTTGGGCTCGGGCAAGAAAACCCTTTCCAGTGCTGTATCGAAGATCACCCCCAAAAACGTCAGACGTCGGCACGGCCTGAGGTGACTCTTCTCGAGATTCAGTATCCACCCATGATGCTGTAGCACCTGCACCGTGTGATCCAGGTGGAGCTGAAGTTGGACAGCGGAATCCGCCTTTACTAGCAAATCGTCCAAATTGGGAATCACCGCAGTAAGCTTGCCATTGCTGCCATGATCTTTGTGAAGACCCGCGGAGCTGTAGCCAAACCGAACGGCAGAGCCTGGAACTGGTAATGGACTCTTCCGACCGCGAACCTGAGTAGAGACTGATGCATCTCTGATGTCGACAGACGCCAGAAACTCTTTTGCCGGCATACCCTGGATCACTGATCGGAGCGACTCCATGCGAAACCGATCCACCCACAGGCTGGCATTCAAGGCTCGTAGATTAAAAATCGACTGATAAGAGCCATTGGGTTTCTGGACTAGGAACAAACTGGAGTAAAACCCCTCTTCCTGTTGAGACTGTGGAACAGGAACTATAACCCCTTCTGAACAGAGGGAACTGATAGCCTGGTTTAAGGCCCGTCTCTTCTCCGGCTCTCTGGGTAATGCTGTAGTGAAGAAACGTTGTGGCGGCTGCCCCCTTAGGTCGATCACATAACCTCGGGAGATGATTCCCCTTACCCAGGCTTCTTCTCCCGAAGCTACCCACCTGTCTCGGAAATGAAGAAGACGGCCCCCTACCTTCCCGGAGACCAGATGGGCTGAGATCCTATCAGGTACTATGCTTCTTAGATGCCCTAGCACCCGGGCGCCTGAATGTGCCGCAGAATATACCCTGGGGGGCAGAACCCCTACTGGGAAAAGAGCGTCCTCGGGCCCCCTGACCTCTAATCGTTCCCCTTCCTCGAAAGGAAGAAAGGAAGCCTCGGAAACGTGAGCCCTTTAGCTTCTGGGGCTCCACAGGCAGAAAACTGCTATTTCCACCTGTCGCCTGGGATATAATAGTATCAAAATACTCCTAAGGCATCCCTCCAATTTTTTTGTCCAGTGGATACTTAAAGGAGGCCGCATGCTTTGCTAAACAAGCCACAGGCGCATCCACTCTTGCAGGCAACTCCCACTTAGCGACCTGCTCCTGTGGAAAGGAATAAAGGGCTGCAAATTTACGAGGAGTAGCCTACTTTTTATCTGGGGTCTTCCAGGCTTCCTCTACCAGTTCTGAAAGATCCTGAGACACTGGGAAACAAATGACCCTCTTACACCTCCGCTTAAACAGCCCTTCCGACCTAGCTGAGGCGTCAAGGTCCAGACAGTCCAAAGACTGTTGTACTGCCATAATAAGGTCCTCTACGCCCTGATTTGACGCAGAGTCTGAACCCCCTCTTCTTCCTCCTTCTCCTCTTCTTCCTCCCCCTCGGGATCTGACTCCAACAAGACACTGGATGGAGGAGGACGCTCATGCGTAGTGCGTAGTTTAGACTCCTCCAAAGAAGCATTCCATAAAGGCCGATACTTTCTCTACCCCTACCGCCGAGCGCTCCATGGTACGGACCCAAGGAGAAACAGGACCCTGGTAACCACCCCCTGCAACAGCAGGTGGTGAGGGCAAAGCAGGTGCTGGCGCTGCTTAGGCTTATGGGAGCCTGCATCATGCCACTGGAGGGGGGGGAACCAGCAGCCATGGCTCCCGACCCCCCCCCCCCCCCATACTGAAGCCAGCCTCACTGCTCCTTCCTTCAAGCACTTGGACTGACCTGCATTTTCTTACAGCACCTGGTATCCCAAGTGGTTTTCCATCCAAGTACTAATCAGGCTCAACACTGCATAACTTAAATTACCAGTAGCTTGTCCAGTGTGGTGTTGCTGTAGGTCTCACCTGCGGTCGGTCTGTAGTCGGCGCTCTCCCCACAGGAGCTGCCGGCAAGATGGCGCCCGCCATCCAGTACCACGCTGACTGCCTGCACCTCTACCAGGTAACAGCAGCGCGCTATCCGCGGGCCCAGAGTGTTAAAATGAGGGAAGCACTCAGCGTCAACCTGCCCTTAGATGCGGCTCTCCCCGCCGCTTTACACTCCAGCTGTGTGCTGCTATAATCAGCGCACAGTACCTATAGTAAAAAATAAACATAACATTACAAATAAAGGAAAAAATCCCCACGCTAAACCAGGGCCCTGAAACAACGTTCCTCTCTCCACAGGCACTAAACTTACACTGAATTCAGGGTTTGCAGAGGGGAGGAGTTATAGATTTCAGTGTTAGTGCCAAATCCACGCCTTCCCACCTACAACCCATAGTCCAGTGTCCCCCAGCCTAGACGAAAGAGAGAATATATTGCGTATGACATAAAACATACTATTTGGTTTACAGCAGAGTAAATACCATTAACTATTAGCAATAGAAAGTATATAATAATTGACTTATCCAAACAGTGTTCCTGGGGAGAAAAGATTTATTTAGCAAAATGATTAGTGCACAAGGCAGCATAAATAAGGCAGTATATAATATAGCAAAATTACAACATCCTAGGACCGAAGGACCATTCCACTTTAAGATTGTGTATAGTGACTGTGGGCAGGATTGGATTGGCACACAGGGGTATAGGGGAAATCCCTGGGGGCCCCCACTGCCTGAGGGCCCCATCACTTGCTCTAATCTCAGGTTCCAGACTGTACACTCAAATTATACATTGTTGCTCTATTATAGGGTCAGTTACATGGTCTCTAATGTCTGCCCAAGCCTCTGTGGGAGCTGGCCTAATCCCCTGTGGTAAGCTTAGGCCCCTACCATTGCATACCCCCGGTGGACCCATCATGCTCCAGTCTGACACTGATTGTTGGCCATGTCAGTTATCAACTTTTAGAAAAGAGCGGCCATGTGAAGGATTACTATATGCCACAGGAACCAGAAGCTACTGGATTGGTTAAAGTTTGAGAATAAATCTGCACATAAACACTATAGCACAATAATATATATATATATATATATATATATATATATATATATATATATATATCAAAACAAACTATTGTTGCAGCAACCCAGTTTACATAGTCTGTTGTATTTGATTGACCCCAGCAATAAGTTATGTCACCAATATGAAAATAAATCCTTAAAGGTAAACCTGAAATAGTCACTGTAACAGCAAGTTCCCTTGTCTTACCTGTCTCATGGTGTATGCCCATCATCAGGGCAGAGCAGAAGTGCAATGTTATAATATTGTAATCATGTCAGCTCCCATACAGGTCATTTAACTGAAATAGGATTTGAAAGTGATGGTTTCCTTGTCAAAATAGATAATCTTGTCTGCTTTGATTTTGTCTTTATTTAATGAATTAAATTAATATACAGTAATTCAAATACACAATTCCTCTGTACTATTGCAGCCTGTCAACTGGTATTACTGTCTCTTACTGGCACACAGTAACTAGAAATTGCATGCAGATGTCTGCCTTTCTCATTGTCTTCTCACAATCTTTCCATGACACATTTTAGCAAATCTGTGCTGTGAATATAAATGGTGTATGATACAGTATGTGACATTTTGCTTTGTTTTTAGGCTAGATGAAGCTGCAACATCTATTCAAAAAGAAAAAAATATGTACAAAGAGATCGAGAACTATCCCACTTATTTTAAGGTATGGCACCATAGGCATATGTACAGTACACCCTGCAGCCAGAGTATACTTATCTTCTGCCAGCATGCGGGTCCCTCCTCCACCGCACCACCGTCTTTCCAGTGACCTCTTCATGCAGATGGCGCCGCACAGTGAAAGCAAAGACCCTGGAACTGTCCCGGAGCCTTTGCGCTCTCGTGAGCTTGCACCATCTTATGGAATATGCTGGCCCATTATGCATTAAGCAAAGACACATCGTCCTCCCTCCCTCATGCCATGATTTCCAGTTTGTGTGTTGGGGAAGGGGGGCAAAACCAGGCACGATGTGAACTGAGTGCAGGGGTGGTGGGCCCCAAGGGCAGCTTGGGCCCCATAGCAATTGCATCCACTGTAGTTATGCCCCTGTATGGCCCTTTATAATGTGTCACCAGCTACACTAATAACTTAAATTACCAGTAGCTGCAGAAAGCGCTCAGCACTATGGGCTTTGGAAAGCAATGCTTTTTCATGGGAACATTTTTTATAGACACTTATGCTGTGCAGAGCTTGCAAGGATCTCTGACTTAGGGCCTGATTCAGCAGGAACGCAAATTCTCTGCTGATTGCAAATTCCCGATTATTGGGAATCTGTACGTACACAGGACCCATTCTGCGAGTGTGCAAAATGGGTCCTGCATAGATTCACGCAAACCCTTGAATGCCTCTTCCTGATTGACAGGCAGAGGCATTTAAGGGGCGGGTGCTGCCATTCCTGGAAACTGGGGCATGTACGCCCCGTTTTCCGATAGTGGATAGCCCAGGATCTGCGGTGATCGCAAGCCGGGCAGCCTGAGTAAGCTGAGGCTTACTCAGCTGGCCGTAGGCCCGGCGCCATCCTCCATCGACCACCGATGGTCGTGATGGTGATTGCAAATGCAGCAGGGGGTATCTCTCTCAACTGATCATCTTGGTGAAACTATGCTGCACTGCAGGTGGGGCAGATTTAAAATGTGCAGACAGATTTAGATTTGGGAGCAGTGTTTTAAAACTGACATCTAAATTGTAGACCGAAAAAAAAAGAGATTTACCCCCCAGCACACTGCAGCAAAAACAATACTTAAATCCTACATGATAATAGAGATTTAGAGGTATTAGTTACACACATTTGCAAATATATGAATAAGCGCCAGGCCAATCGTCAAGGCTCCTCTATACTGGCGTCCCTAATATTAAGGGGCTCACGTCTGAGAAGCAAGGCACCCCAAAAAAATTCCAACCAAGGGCCATCCCCAGGGCATCACACGAAAAGGGGAAAAAGGTGATAGTGAAGTATAAAGAAAAGATGTGTAAAGATAAATCAATAAGTGTTAATGAAATGATAGAGAATTAAAATGACATAAATAATGTACAAACAAATAGAGAAGTGATAAAAGTATTCTATGTGAATTAAGTGGTGATGCCATGAGAAAGGCCCAGTCAAAACCCCCCCGGGGGCCCCACTCCCAAACGCTCACCCCAAAATAATTATTGCTACATAATGGTAGCACCCACTCTGGGTCATATAATTACAATTGGTGTACTGCATGGTAACAGTACATATATAAGCTGAGAGCTAACTTACCTTGGAGGTACCCCAAAAAACCTCCACATGGCACTATAAGCATCAGCACCTCCTCCTAATGCTGACTGCCTTCATGCCTCTCCAAACTTGCAAAAAAAATTAAAAAAATTGTAGAGTAATAATAAAGCTGTGCAGTATTTGTGGGCTACATGCAAAAGCAGCCAGTATTTACCCTACATGTCAAAGAAATTATGTATTTACACCTCTTGCATTGCAATATGGTTTGTTCAGGTTCACAGTTGAGAGCGATATCTCACTCTATTCCCAAGTCTGAATCAGGCCCCAGGTCCTGTGAGACTGCTAGCGCCGGGCGTCACTTTTGCTGTTTTTTTTTTTTATTATTATTTTTTTTTATTGCCGAAAATGCGATGCGACTAGAATGCACCTGCAGACTGCGACTGAGTCTCTGAATCTGTATATGAAGTGATCCAGCTTTTTTCAGTTCCATTGTGCTTCATATACAGACTCAATTTTATATACGACAAGTGTCGTATATTAAATTAATCGGCACAGCCTGCTGGTGCTTCCTAGTCGCATCACGACATTTTTGGCAAAGAAAGGACAGCCGGTGCTAGGAGAGTAGGAAGGTACCTGGCAGCTCAATCATGCAATGCAAGACGCGCTGCGTGGCATATTAAGGCTAGATGTATGAGGACACATCTGTATTTGTGCTGGTATTTTTCAGACCATATCAACACCTGCAAGTCTTCACCTTGTGTCTCTTGTTGCCTGCTGATGAGCTTTCGTTTAGATGTTTATTAATGATGTCACCAATTTCTTACTGGCCATTTCTGTTGGACCTTTAATGACTGTGTGCTCTTGCTTCTGGACTATACATGTTTGTCAGTACAATAATTTATGACCATTGGAAAATTAATAGTTTTTAGCTTCTATTCATCTTGTTTTTAATCCCATCAGTGTTCAGATATTGGTTTGAGGTGGATATTATTAATAAAATGGGAATTTTGCATAATGTAATATTAACACCATTTTGATTAATGGTGCAGTACACA
The DNA here is from genome assembly GCA_031769625.1 of Taudactylus pleione. NCBI lineage: Eukaryota > Metazoa > Chordata > Amphibia > Anura > Myobatrachidae > Taudactylus > Taudactylus pleione. The sequence goes on from JAUIMM010000092.1 coordinate 38,988,219, forward strand.
CAGTCCAACTTTGCAGGACGATAATATCGATATCGATCATATCCTGATTTTGGGCCCCTTCCAACCTCCAAATGATGGTCGATGCTCAGGCATGCATGGTTAATATCGACCATCACACGTGCATGCAGGCCAACCTCGTCGATATCGACCAGGTTAGCCTGATTACTATAGGGACCCGCGATCAGCCGTTTGGGGTTGGTGCATGTGCTGGATGTTCGATATCGAACATCCAGCACATGAAGGACGATCAGACAACGATATCTGATCGTTGTCTGATCACTCCGTGTGTACGGGCCATTAGACTTTTTTCAGCTGTGTGTATTAATTAAATCTTTCACTTTTTTTTAAATCTTTTTTATTTCTTTGGCCAATAAATTATTTTTGTGTTATCAGTGTTAAAGTGTGTTTGCCAGGCTTTAAGGAAAAGTGCAAACTATCTTATAGTAACATCCCTTATTTTGCCCAGTATCTCCCCTATTTGTAGAAGTCTAAATGAAACAAACAATAGAAAAAGCAGGCAGCTAGCAGTGTCCTATTAATTACTGGATATAGAAGTTTGTGTAACACCGTGCACCATCACACAAGTAGTTTGTCAACATCATTCTAATTAATGAATGGAAGTGATGTGATTGGCTAGGCTTTCCATAAAGCATAACTGTCAAAACATTTCTTAGGAGCAATATTCTGATTTGGTGATTATAGTATGAAATAAAAATTTTTGATTGGTAATTTGCTTTTATCATTTTATTTAGAAAACTATTGCCCATGTGTTAGTATATCTTCATAGGAATGACTACGTAGCTGCAGAGAAGTGTGTCAGAGAAAGTTACAGGTGAGTGTATTACCGATCAATGTGTGGTTTTGAATTTGTACAATGTTAACCCTTAACATATCTAAACATATTTTGCCTTCACTAATTTACCATTATTCATAAGGAGCGCAGAGAAGGAAGGGGGAGCAGGTACAGATTGCCGGGGCCTGTGTAGTGGCCATGGAGTGGAGGAATGTGTGATGCTGTGATCATGCACGCACCACAGTAAGCTATACAATGAGAAGGAATAGCAACGCCCTCTCCAGGGGCCACACCCCTCAGCGCCCAGACCTGGCCAAAGTCTCAGTGGCCCTGTTACTTGTTTTAATCATGACCTCATAAAAGCTGGTGGGGCCTGTGTTCTAAGCAAAACACATCTAAATTAATAGTGTATTCAAGGTTGTAACAGAAATGCCTGGGTCCCCTCCCCAGTGTAAGCAACCACTAAATTCAGTACCCTGGTCACACCACATGGCATTGCTTTTGTGCTAGACTGCCAGTGCCAGCTGATGCCCACCATTCCATACTATACTTCACTTGCCTTTCCATTGCAGTTTTCTGCTGTCTAGGCTGCAGCTCTATATGTAACATGTAACAGACCAGCCCGTCACATCACTGTCAGGGTCTACTGATTTCTTTGCTAGATAAAAGGAAAATACAGAACTATGGTATAACATACCTTTTGATAATTATTTTTCTTCGAGGTCCATTGGGTCCACAGGAATTAACCTTGGGATATATAGTTGGACAGCGTCCATTGCACCAAACAGCAAAGCTTTGGAGCTCCCAGCATGCACTGGTCCTCTTCCCTATATACCCCGCCCCCATCCACAGGCATTCAGTTCGTGACTGAGCCTCGCGGCAAGAGATGGAGAAGGAAGAGACATTTCACAAGAAAACATTCAACAAGCGAATAGAGAATCTGTGATAGAACTCTTTAAGAACAGGTCCATCTGAGGCCAGGTGCGTCAGGGTGGGTACCCTGTGGACCCTATGGACCTCAAAGAAAAAGAATTATCAAAAGGTATGTTACATCATAATTCTGTATTTCTTCTTCGGGTTCCATAGGGTCCACAGGAATTACCTTGGGACGTCCTAAAGCAGTTCCCTTAGGGATGGAGACCCTCCTGAGAAGATAGGAAAATCCGCCGCCCAAAGGAAGTATCCTGGGAGGCATACATATCAAAAGCATAGAACTTTATGAGCGTACTCACGGAAGGCCAGGTGGCTGCCTTGCAGAGCTGTTCAGCAGAGGCGCCCTGTCTTGCCGCCCACGATGGTCCGACAGACCGAGTGGAATGGACTGTCACCCTGTTAAGGTATAGACCTGGGAAATAATCACACGGAGCCAGCGGGGCAAAGTCTGCTTATTTGCTGGCCAACCTCTTTTGTGGAATCCATACTACACAAATAGAGAATCTGTTTTCCTGATGGACTTGGTCCGATCCACGTAGATCCTGAGGGCTCAAACCACATCAAGAGAAGCTTCACCTGTAGACAGGTCTGAAGACTGAAAGGCCGGGACTATAATTTCCTCATTAATATGGAAAGGGGAAACCACCTTTGGAAGGTAGCCCGCCTTGGTACGGAGGACAGCTCTATTCTGATGAAACACCAAATAGGGAGAGCAACATGACAGAGCTGCCAGGTCAGACACTCTGCGAGCTGAAGAGATAGCCAGGAGAAAGAGAGTCTTCGCCGTCACCCATCTCAAGTCCACCTTATCCAAGGGTTCAAAGGGATGAGTCTGCAGTGCCCTGAGAACCAGAGACAAATGCCACGGTGTTACCGGTGGAAGGAATGGAAGTTGCAGTCACAGTGCCCCCTGCATGAATGTTCTAACATCCGGCAGAGGAGCAATCTTGCACTGAAACCAAACCATCAAAGCCGAAACTTTGACTCTCAAGGTAGCCAGGCGAAGACCTAAATCTAATCCAGCCTGGAGAAAACCAAGTACCCTGGCCACCTTGAATATCTTAAGGTCATAATTCCTGTTAACACCACAGAAAAAATGACCACCAAATCCTGTGATAGATGCGAGCAGAAGCAGGCTTCCTCGCTCTTAGCATCATCTGGATCACTGACGGAGAAAACCCTTGGCCTTTAAAACGGAAGACTCAAGAGCCAAGCTGTCAAAGCCAGCAGAGGTAAATCCTGGTAAAGACACGGGCCCTGCATTAGCAGGTCCTGTCGCAGGCAATGGAAACGGACAGTCTATTGATAGACGTGTCAGATCCGAAAACCAATGCCTCCTGGGCCAGGCAGGAGCTATTAGAATCATCCTGCCGCCTTCCTGTTTGAATTTCCTGACAACCCTTGAGAGGAGGGAGATTGGAGGAAACAGGTACACCAACCTGAAGCTCCATCTCACTGCCAGGGCATCCACGAAGGCTGCTGGGGGGGTCCCTTGTCCTGGACCCGTACCTGGGAACCTTGTGGTGTGACGTGATGCCATAAGGTCTACATCTGGTAACCCCCACCTGCCCACCAGGATTTGAAATGCCTCCGGATGAAGAGCCCATTCTACGGCATGTATGTCCTGGCGACTTAGGAAGTCCACTTCCCATTTGAGCACACCTGGGATGAAAAGGAAGATGGTTCTCTGCCCAAAGCAGAATCTTTGCCACCTCCTTCATGGCTGCCGGACTTCATGTGCCTCCTTGATGGTTTATGTACTCCACTGCCGTCACATTGTCGGACTGAACTTGGACCGGCCTGCCCTGAAGAAGGTCCTGCGCCAGAAGAAGTGCCCTGTGCACTGCCCGAAGCTCCAATATATTTATTGGTAGATGGCTTTCTTGGTCTGTCCACCTTTCCTGAAAGGTGTGCTGACCCATCACTGCTCCCCATCCTCGTAGACTTGCGTCTGTGGTGAGGAGCACCCATTCCGGGACCCATAATGGACGACCCTTGTCTCAGTGAGTCATCTCCAGCCACCAAGCCAGGGAGAGCCGAACCTCTGCTGAGACACAAATCATCTGGCGCATTATCTGATGATGCTGACTATCCCACTTGGGCCAAGATCCACAGCTGTAGGGCCCTGGAGTGGAACTGGGCATACCATGGAGCCCAGAATCTGCATAGTATAGTGGTCTGACACTACTTGTTTGCACGATAGACTGTGCACCCAAGACTGTAGTGCCACAATCTTGTCCTCCGGCAGAAAGATCCTCTGTTGCAGAGAGTCCAGCCGTGCCCCCAAGTACACCATTCGCTGAGTCGGTGACAGGGAAGACTTCTTCCAGTTGATCACCCAGACGTGCTCCTGTAAGAAAACCATAGTCATTCGTAGATGACATTGCAACATCTCCCGAGACTGGGCCAATATCAGGAGGTCGTCTAGATATGGCAGTATCCTGACTCCTTGTCACCTGAGATGAGTCGTCATGACTGCCATTATCTTTGGAAATACCCGAGGGGCTGTGGCCATACCGAAGGGTAGAGCCTGAAATTTAAAATGTTGCTGATCCACTGCAAACCTGAGAAAGGTCTGGTGGAATTCTGCAATTGGGACATGCAGATATGCATTCTGAATGTCCAACGAAACCATGAAGTCTCCCGGCTCCATTGCCAGCATAATTGACCGTAGAGTCTCCATGCGGGAACTTCGGTACCCTGACAAATCTGTTGAAAGATTTTAGATTCAGGATAGGACTGTGCGACCCATTGGGTTTTAGGATCAAAAATACATTTGAGTAGTAACCCCTTCCCTGTTGCGTCACAGGAATTGGGACTACGACTCCTCGAGTTCAGGAGGGCCCCACAGATTCCCGATAGGCCGAGACTCTGACTGGGTCCGCAGGTAGATTTGTAACCACAAACCTCTAAGGGGGATACCTTTGAAATGGCATAACTGTGAGCAACTAGATCTCGCACATAGGCATCTGTAGTTGTCTGATGCCAAGCCTGGGAGAATTGTAACAGTCTGCCTCTAACCCTGACATCCTCCAGGGGGAGGCCTGCCCCATCAGACAGTAGGCTTACCATCTGACTTGGATACCGGGCACTTGGTTGACCAAGACTTCCTGAGTCCTCTATGAGACTGACCCTGTTTGCCGAGGACTGTTTCTTCGTTTTATTTTGTGGACGAAAGGACCGGGATGACAACTGCCTTCTAGAAGTAGATGGTAACTCCGCAGACCTCGGTGTAGCCAATTAAGTCATAATGTCATCTAATCCTGGTCCAAACAGCACCTTGCCTGCGAAAGGTAAAGATTCTAGAGCCTTTTTAGACCCTGGATCTGCCTTCCTGTTCCTTAGCCAAAGGGTTCTCCTGGCTGCCACAGAGTTAGCCGAGACACTAGACGCCATGATGCCGGCATCAATACCTGCTTCTCCCAAGTACACAGCCGCCTCCTGTATCTGGTCCAGAAGGAACTTCTGCTCTCTTGTTGGGTTGACTTTAGTCTCCCTCAGGGACTTCGTCCAATCTTCCATAGCCTTTGCAACCCAAGCTACAGCCGTAGCAGATCTGGTGAAGGCCCCTAATTAATCTAGTGACATGAGCGTCTACTGTGGGGGAAACCTCCCATTTATTAAACACTCCTGGTGCACATGGGTACCGAGAGGTTACCTTCCTAGTGGGCGTAAAATGCTTGCTAGGAGTTTCCTATGCTTCAGACATGAAATTTGTCAACTGTCCTGAGTGCTGGAAATAGTCTTTAGTCACCGCCTGACGTCTAAAGACCACCTCCTTAGATGTCGGTGCGACCTCGTCCTCCTGAATATTGAGGACAGACCTCACCACTTTTACCAGAGAGGGAACATCCACCAAGGATTGATGATCCTCCATTACTGAGGCTGACCAATAAGTCTGAGAATCCTCGTCTGACGAGAAGGTTGAGTCCGACTCTTGAGGCAACACATGGCGAGAGCCCCTTCTATGCCCCTGCTTCCTAACTACCACCGGTCTTTCCACCTGCGGCTAGGCTGAAGACGTCAGCCCAACAAGGATTCATGAGAGGCAAACACATAGGATGTATATGCTGTGGGAACCCTATAGCCTGAGGTACCCCCGCAGCTGGAACCCGTACCTCCGTGACCTTGCCTATTAGATAGGACAGAACCTCAGGTGTGATGGCCATCCACGACGGCTCTGGTGCTGTTGCAGGTGTACCAGATGTACTAGATAACTGTCTCTTGCTACAGTTTATACACAACCCATTCAGATTAACATCCTACTCAGACAGGCCTGCGGCACAGGATTTACAGGATATAAGCACCGAAGGACTCTCATCCTTAACTTTACCTTCCGACATAATCATATATATAAATGGTACAAGATATGGAAGTTCTGCAAGTCTAAATGCAATGTGACTTACACTATCAGTGACACACCCCACCCTCAGAGGGATAAGGAGAAACACAGTGATAGCAGTACCTCACAGTTTTTGAAAACATAGGCAGTGTACACACAGCAGCCGGGGAGCGCCTTATCTCCCCTAAGCTGCGTTTTTGACGGACGGGTACGCTGCACTACAAGGTAATAAGACGTTGACTAGTGCGTCTTACCACCGACCCCGGCAACAGACGATATGGTCCCAGCCGCCTTAGTGAGAAATTGCATTACGTCCTTCACTTGCAGTGGCCTCTGGTGCGTCTCAACACCAGAAGCTAGGGACTGCTTTTCGCATGATTCCCTGAGAGGAATCCTTACCTGACATCTCCGTTTACCTGACCGCAGTCCCGGACCTTAGCGTCTTTAGGCCGCCAGCTAAGCCACGCTGAGGCATGCCGAGAACTTCAGGGCTTACAGCGATACTGGTGTTTCGGCGGAGGTAGTTGGAGCTGCAGTGGAGTGTCATTATTGGCGCTAATACCGCTAAACTCTGGAAGTCTCACAAACTTAAAGTAAAACATAAAAAAAAAAGCCTAGGACTGCCTAGCAGTCCCGCTGTTATAACAGGAGCGTCTTGCTGCGCACCAAACAAAACACTAAATGCCTGTGGCTGGGGGCGGGGTATATAGGGAGGAGGACCAGTGCATGCTGGGAGCTCCAAAGCTTTGCTGTTTGGTGCTATGGACGCTGTCCAACTATATATCCCAAGGTAATTCCTGTGGACCCTATGGAACCCGAGGAAGATATCTGGTAATGTATGTGAGCAAATGACATTGACCATTTGCTCTCAAACACTGAAAAACAAACAAGGTCATTCAGACAAGTTGGTTAAATTGTTTGATTCAATAAACTTGTCTCAGCTACTGTTTTTTGTCCATTTTCCAGAGTCAGGGAGCAAACAGACAATTGTGATTTGCTCCCATACATTACCAGGTTTACTAGTTGGCTGATTGGAAAGATAATCTTTCCATGTGTAGCCAGCTTTAGGGGTCCCTGAAGACTGGATTTAGGTAAGACTGCCATGGGGCGTTAGCCGAAACACATTTATGTTAAAAGTTTCTTCACCTTTTGTTGAAAGACTTTTCTATATTGCCATACCTACAGGGAGAGTTAATAGCCAAGGTAAGCTGTCATTCATCCATATAAAAGTCTTGCACAGAAGCTTTTTACATTGAATTACTTTGTATTATTTAGTATAAAAATCAATATTAACTCAGTTGTGTGACCTTGACTGTGATAAAACAATTTACTATACCAGTGAATGGCACCATTTGTATTAGAAAAAAGTAACAAAAATGCAGTGTATCCTGCCGCATTTATATGTTGCAAAAAGTTTTTGAATTAAAAAGAAAGTTACAATCAGACTTTTTTCTCTGACTTCTCACCATTCTCTGTAAGTTTCTGCGTATCCCTTCATCTCTGTAATTATGTATAAAATATTATACACTTATATTTGAAACTCTTACTAAACATTGTAAGAATATATAAATGTAATGTATGTTTGTAGATCAGGCTCAATACATATGCAGTGATTTTAGTCCAAGGGAACGTAGAGAACATGTGATGTTCAGTATACCTTTATTATCCTAAGGCATTGTTTGTCATTGGACATAATTACCAGACCCCTTTCTGCATTAGTTGGTTTAATATAGGGAGTATTTAGGTGTCTTAATGCTATTTTATGCAAATTAGTGTGCAAACAAAATGGCTTTACAATTACAAATAAACTCTCTTTCTGCTATGGCCTAGTTCATCATCTAATGAACGTTCACAGATGGCTTTTGAAACGTAAGACTATTGGATAGTGACCCTTAATTGTGGCAGGGTTATATAAACCTTTGCAGTGTGTACACAGTACATTAGGATTGACACTTGGGTTGTTTGTGTAGTATTCCAGGTTTCAATGGTAGCGAGGACTGTACTGCCCTGGAACAGCTACTAGAGGGATATGATCAGCAAGATCAGGACCAGGTGTCAGATGTTTGCAACTCACCTTTATTTAAATACATGGATAATGATGTAAGTGCATGGGGTAACGTTCATTAATTACAAAATGGAAATAAATGTGTAATTTAAAAATTATTTGTATTATTCTTTAGATAGGATCACCACATGACTCTGTGTTTAACTGTGATTATTTCAGCACTTACATCACAGAAAGTGACACACATGCTATGGTTCGTTTTGTCAGAAGCCAGTGTGGGGGGAAATAGGAGCACATGGAAGATACCCACGTGAACACGGGAAGAACACACAAACCCCACACCCATAGTCCTGTTCAGAGTACAAACCGTGGCTCCAGCTATTAGACAGCAATACTAACCACTGTACCACTACACAATACACTATACAGGCAGAATTTAGTTGAGTTACCTTCTTTGTGGTATTTGTATGTTTTATACTTCATTTCCTCTAGTGCAGTGTTAAAAGGCCACTAAACCAAAATCTTAATAATGTAATAAGAAAGTATAGTATTCCTTATCTGATAGGAGGTAATAATGATTTTATGTAACCATGATCCTGTAGCCTGTGTACTCATATGAAGAGACCAAGTTGAGTCTGTCAATGGCCTTACAGATGGGAATTGTAAAGTAAAATAGATTTATCCTTCCCTAGTATTATCTGAACTAAATATATTTCTGGTGTTTATTAATTGTCCATATAATCGCCATTTATTAATTACCATCAACAAAAATTGTGTAGGTTTTATTTATACATATTTCCTTTTTGATACTTTCCATCATAGTAAAACATTTTAACTTTTTGAAAGTTATTTAGAATTAACAAATGCAATGAAATGAAAAAATGTAAGTATCTATATTTATGAAGACATGCTAGATGGAGTAAGGGTCATGTGTAGGAAGAGTTTAATCTTTCTTTTTTATGTTGCAATAGTATGCTAAGCTGGCACTGAGCTTGGCTGTCCCCGGAGGTGGCACCAGAAAGAAACCACCTGCGACACCACAGAACGCGGTTTCGGAATCCGCTCAGGGTGGTTCCAAAGTTGAAGAAGAAGATGATGAATATGCTGGAGGGCTCTGCTAATGTCTTCTCGTGGCTGCCCATGTGTGTCTCCAATATCAGGTCTACCAACTACAAAGAAGATGTCCTACTCTGCAGATATCGTATGGGAATGTTACTGCTTTGTTTCATGGCACTTGTATGAAAACAAAATCTCATTTCCACTTCTTCCACATTCTGTCTGTGATCAGAGCTCCACTGATGCCAATATTTAACAAATGGTATACGGATCAATATTATTTCCCAGTGCAGCACAGTTAGCATCTCTATCGACATGACGTATAATTGTAGCATGTAACTTTATTTTGTCATTTAAAATTTAATAGATCATCTTCTAAAAATAATGACTTCTGTTTCTACAAATGTGTTTTCCTGTAAATTACTGGACGTAATTGTGACATGACTATTAAATATTTAAAGATCTAGCTGTATGTGATTTGAGATGCTTTTGATACATTATTTAATATATATAATATAAACCTGTATATTATTAATGAGTGTTTTGTAATATTGTTATATTTTACTTATATTTATTAGGAGGCTAATCGTTTTATTGTAACGATATCAGGACCAAAGGTGGTGTCACACACTGGTGCTTTTCCAGCTAGAACTTGCTTTCCTCATTACACATTAAGGTGAATGCAGAAGGATCTTCCCCATCACATGGGAGGGATTAAGCTTTACAGATGCTGTATGCAACGTTTTCTCAGCACATTGGTCTCCTAGGGGGAAATGGAGTGCAATTTTAGCAGCAAGTTAAAGCTCGCAGAGAATCTACTGATTTGTTTATTTTGTGGTGAGTTTGAAACCCTTAAATTACTACCATTTTAGCCTAAATCAATGGAGGTTTATTGAAACTTCTCAGCATTTTAGGGGAATAGTGTACCTAGGGAAGGGACCACTGACCTCTATCCAACCTACCACCTTGATAGCCAGTCAGGAGCAGTCTTTTGTTGTTAAAGACCACGGGCCAAATGTAATAGGGTGAGAGTTTAGAAAAGTGAGAGTTTCTGACACTTTTTAAACTTTGCCAATGTAATAGAGTCCAAAAACAAAGTAACAGAGTGAACTTGCATGTTTTTTTAGACTTAAAAAACTCTCACGATTTAAAATCTCATATAGATGTTTTCCCATTTTGAAGATAAAACTCAATCAATGTGAGAGTTTACTGCTAAACTCTCACATTTTCTAAACTCTCACCTTATTACATTTGGCCCCATATATTTTTTAAGAAATGGTGCACAGAAATTACTTTTATTGATTACGGGGTCTCTTTTTTTTTTTTTTTTCTTTGTTTCCCATGGTACCCATCAGCCAAGGCGTACTAGTATGGGGCCGGCGCTAGTTAGCATTAGCTCGGTCATTCCTAGCTCTGGGTGCCCGGATTTCTGGCCAGCCCTCCCAGAGAAATCTCATACCATTGATAAGTAGCATAGCCTGGACAGGAGGGGAGTGCGGGGTCTTTACATTTTTTTTCAATGTGTTTGGTGGCTATTTGTAAACTCGCAGCTTATTAAAGCTGGCAATTTTGTATTCAGAACATCAAAACAAATTGATATTGCAACTTTTATTTAGAAATCAAGTTTTTTTGCATTCAATACATGCAGCGTTTTCTGAGAAAATCACACTTTACATTTCCGCCTAGATACACACTAGAGCTATAGCAATTTTTCAATCGAACTGACAAACGGCACAATTTTCTACCAGTGGAAGCTCCCAAAATCGTCCCGATGATCTCGATTATTGACAGATCGGTGTGCTAATTATATATTGTGTAACTAGCTTTAGGGGCCCATGTATTAATAATCGCAGTACTGCCATGAATATTAACTATCCAACTCGCCGGGAATATTTAAATTTTTAATGCAATTTTAAAATTTTTAATGTACTACCGGGAACTCGCAGGGACAGCGGTTGCGGTAACCGCTGTCCCTGCGAGTTATATCCCCAGTATTTTGGAAAAGATTTTCACTGAAGTGAAAGACTTCCCCGGGACTGGCCAGGGGGCTGCGGGGGAGAGATCGAGAGATCTCTCTCCTGCCCCTGGAGCGCCCATGGGCAAACATAGTTTACACCATCTGAAGATGGTGTAAACTACCAGTGCTAAACTCCAAAAAAGCTTTGCTTTTTGGAGTTTAGTACAATAGGGGTCAGATTGTAGTCCCCATTGATAATAATGGGGACTGCGATCTGAAGTGCTAATTAGCACTTTACAGAAGATTTCTGTGCTATTAGTACATAGGATCGATACATAAAATTATGAAGGAAACTGCAGTTTCTGCATAATTTTATGTAAAAAATGGCTTGATACATAGGCCCCTTTGTCTTGGATCCTTCATTTAGACTTTCAAACATGTTCTCTAGTTTAATATGTAAGGCCTTTGTTGAACTTGTGACCACATTATAAACTGCTGCAGCTCTAAAGGTGTGTACATAAAATGCATAACATGAACAATAACGATATTGATCATATTGTTATCATTCATATCGTGCATTTTTCGGTGCCTCCAACCCATCAACGACCTGTGATGCGCGGGCACTTATGGACTATAACTATATCGTCCATCACCCATTCCTGCAGGCCAACCTGGTTGATATCGACCAGGTTACTGGTTGATCGCGGGTCGTTGGCCATCGTTGGTGGTGTGCTGGATGATCAATATCGATCATCCAGCACACCCGGGAGTTCATTCAACTATATCGTTGACAATCGTCCTGAGTGTATGCACCATAACACTTATAGAGACAGTTGAGAGAAGAAGCTGCTTAGCTTGTTATCATTATGTCATATGTTAAGCTGGATAAGTTATATTTTTATGGTGGTATGTAGATATGTGTACTAGTCTTAGGCTGTACGGCATTGTGTCATAGTACATGCAGCAAAGCAGTTGATATGCGAGCAAGGTGGCAACAATGAAAGTTATTGCTATAATCTCACAGCCAGAGGCTACTGTATTTACCCTGTAGGTGACATTTGTGAATGGGGAACTTGTTCTTCAATGTGTGCCATGTTTGATTGAATTGAGATTAATGCAGTTTGGCATGTGATGTCACACGCACTTCTATATTAAATAAGGTGCATGTGTCACGTTTGAAGGGCAATTGACAGCATTGCTTGTAGTTTGCAAGCCTGCTCCAGCCACTGAGAACAAAATCTTCAGGGGACCATTTGGATCTACAAATCGGATGCGCACAGGTAAATTAGATTTTCATTTTTAACGTATCTAACAGTACAGCAGTGAACATCCTTGTTTCAGAGAGATCAGATCTACTGCCTGTAGACAGTATAACAGTCAATAAAATGCAAAGCATAAAACACAAAGTCTAAATAGCAATAACATTCCTCTTACTCATTTGTATATTCCATAAGCCCGCATTCGTGACCCAGTTGGTGCAGTGACGGATACAGTACCTGCACTTTGGAGAAATAAGTTGTGTAAAACATATTTTAGGATCAAGTCAATGTAGACAAATGATTGTTAAGCCAGTATATCTTACGGACGCTCTTTGGCTGGTAGCAACATCCCGCAGGTTTCAGAGTCCTAGCTGACTTCTCAATCCAAAATGTTGTTGCAGCAGCAGTTACTAAACTGGTGAATCACTGTCCATAGGAGATTTACAGACAGCCATCACTGGATCTACAAATATAGTACAAACGCCAGTTGGATTTCAGTATACAAAAAACAAGAGGTAGGATTCCTATAAGGTATACTGGCTTAACATTTAATTTGTTTGCATTGACTTGTTCCTACAGTAAAATGGCAAAAGCAGTTTTGCACATATCTGCACTTTGGAGAGATAAAGGTAGTTTGTCACTGCACACAGATGTGGATTTATAATGATTAGCAATGTTCTGACTATTTAACCTTTTATATGTTTTTCTATGCATTTTATTGATTGTTGTATTGAAAATTTTGTCATAATTATGAGGCACTTTTAGAGTATTGCTATATTTATTGATATTCTCAAGCTGACACAGCGCAGATTTACATATTTTCTATACCACTTTATACTAGGGGTGAGCGGGTTCGGTTTTACTCGGATTTACTCGGTTCTTATCGCCACTTTACCGCAAATTCGGATTTATTATATTGGCTATCCAAAACACATGATAGGCGATAGCCAATAAAATGCAGTTTAAAGATCCGAGTAAAACCGAACCCGCTCACCCCTACTTTATACTGTGCTTTCACTATATGCAGTGCTCAATATTTACAAGCCCCAGGTATATTTGCTGTCAAAATATACAATAAACCAGTGGTTCCAAAACACGGTCCTCAAGGCACCCTAACAGTCCAGGTTTTAAGGATATCCATAGCTGAGCACAGATGGTTAAATCAAATTGACTAAGATATTATTATTAAGTCACCTGTGCCCAAGCATGGTTTTCTTTGAAGCCTGGACTGTTAAGGCCCCCATACATCAGCAATTGATTGCAGCAATTTGCAATCGATTGTGTATAAAAATCTTTCCTTTTTTCAATCGATTGCAAATTGCAGAATTGCTGCAATCAATTGCTGATGTATTAGGGCCTTTAGGGTGCCTTGTGGACTCAGATTGGGAACCTCTGCATTAGGCTATTAATTTCATTATTTTGCATACTCCTTATAATGCTGCCCTCACTGTAACACCAGATTTGGACGATGTTTAAGCTGGCATAATAAAGACGGAACACTATTTTGTATAGATGGCATTTTACAAAAATGTTTGCCTGTTTACCCATCTATTTTATATCGGTCAGTGCTTCCCGAGCATCGTGTCACTGTGTAATCACTACTTAGCCTACATTTTATGGGCCACAGCTTTGAGAACTTTTTGCCTGCATCAGTTCAGTGCAGACTGTTTGTTTACAGTTCTCTATATATGTGTACTGTAATTAAGGCTGCACTTTAGAAATGTTTATAATATTGTAATTTCTAGATGAAGAGTTCCTAAAGAGATTTGCTTCTTTTTAGAATACACAAATTTGTCACTGAAAGCTATCCGATCTTGATGTGAGTCCTAAGCATATAGTATTTATAAAATTATGTAAACATAAAAAGTACAGATGTCTTTCATTTACTTTATCCTACTGATCCAGCAATGAAAATACATTTAAATAAAAGCTGTAATTAAAATGGAGCAAATATCTAAAAAAAAAGTTGTACATTGTTGGAGTATGAAAGATATTTTTATAGTGCAAAGTAACATTGCTGTCATTAGCAGGGCCCTCCCTACTCTTTGTTTACATGTTTTGCATTTATTTTGTTTACCTTGTTTAACTTTTATGTACTGTGTGTACTGTTTTCCCAACTGTGTGGTGTTACAATGCATTGTGGCTCCTTACAAATCAACAAAAATGTTTAATAAGAAAATCATGCAAATCCCATCTGATAGTATATATTGCACGTCTCTCTGATCTGAAAAGCATTAGGCAAAATTGTATTTCATGGAAGTGCAGCAGCATAGAGACCTATTTACCGTTTAACTCCTTTATATCCTGGGGACTGTTACACATGAATAATAGCAGTTTTCACATATTTGCTGCATCAGTCTACCTAATAAACTTGTATTTTGGCATAGATTAGACATTATTCAGCTATTATATTGTTTATTTTGTGTGCATTTTAAAGCGGCAAACTTTTGGAGAGGAAAAATAAACTTAGTTGAGACTTGAAGTGGAATAAGTTCACTATATAATATCTGCTGCTTGTGAGGCCCTCTGAAAGCCTGCTGATGAATTGTTTATATATTTATATTCTTATTATTTTTCTTATAAATGCATCAACTTGGGGACAAAATACACAAATGTGAACCGCATCTATACCAAAAAGTCACCTCAAAGGATGTTTGTTTTCTTGAGTTTATTGATACTAAATACATATACTGTATATTATTAAAAAGGTATAATGTGATCACATGACTAATAAACAGGGGTAAAAACGTAATTTATACTCATATTTTATAAAACAATTCTTGACCAATAACCAAACACTGGGCCCCCACTGCCATTGATTGAAGCTTATCACCACTTACATTCGATTTAGCACTGTTCTGTTGTGGAGGGGCATTGGAAAACATGACAATTATGGAGGTGCATCTATGCAGTTATAGTAGTCATACAGCATTGGCATGACCTCTAAACAGAAGTATAACACAACATACAAAAAAATTGAGGCTACACAGATTTTCAGCAAAAGCTTTTATTAATGCTGTCCACTGTGCATGCTGGGTCCATGTGCATAATGCAATACTATCATGTTTAGATTTATATAAATTGCCTTGGAGTATGCTGTCCATAAATAGCTGTTTATAGCTCTGTGTATTAGTATTTATCAATAACTACTTCCTCCAGACATAACACAAGCATACATAATGTGCAGATTGTTTGTATAAGACTTACATGAAAAATATTCCTTTCAAATGAATAACAGTTTCTTTAATTTAGACTAGAACTACTGTATGTATCTATATAACATAGCTAAATGCAAAGGTATTTTTAATGTAAAGTGGATGATGTACCGTGAGAAATTGTTTTAAAGTTCTAATTATAATTAAGACAGTAGAGGGAGATAGGGAGCAACTCTTCAAGCACACAGCTATGAAACAGGCCATATAACTGTAACAGGTTTTAGGGGTCTATTTAGTAAACTGCGAAAGCCTCTTCATAATTATCAGCTTTTCTTCTTTTTTAGATTCACAGGGCTTTATATAAGAAGCAGCGCTTCACGGCGGGATACTGGTGAAAATGTAAAACTGCACCTTCAGTCAGTGTAGAGCACTCGGGCTTGTATTTTTCATTTACAACTGTTACCTGTCACCCAAAGTGCCTGGACGTGCCCCAGTGCCTTTTGGCTGGTCATAATTGGGTGGGGCCGCATGTTTGTTGCAGGCCCAATTCCGCTAGGGATTTCAGCCTTGTTCTGAACAGGCTCGGCCTGATACCCAGTATGACAGCAGAGGTCTCCCTGTTCTAGTGTTACCAGCCCACTATAACAGGGAGCCCTGTTATGATACATGTGGATAAGGCTCTGGTGTCCTGTTATGATACATGTGGCGCAGACTCTGTTTTCATCTTGGACGAAGCCACGGCAACAGTTAGAACTATATAATATTGCAATAAAGTGTCCTGTACATATTGGAGAATATGTTCTTTTCAGGGCTATTACTAAATGTAAAAGTTGCATGTTCCATATAAAACATAAATGAAATACAAATGTCTATTATTTTCAGATTTACAAGTACTTTGGATTCTTCTTTCCTGCAGTAGTCCAAATGAACATTTCAAATAAGTATTGCATACAGCCACGACTTGATATAACTGCAGTGTTAATAAATTAGATACTATTTTCTGGATAAGTCAATGGAAAATGAGCCAATCAGAAGTGGCTAGAAAGTAATGCTGATAGTCATCATCATTTTGTGTCATTGCAGCTGCTCTTAATGCCTCTTAAAGGCATAACTGTGGATGCATTCATGTTTAATTGTGTTGCAATTACCATAATTACTTATCGTACTAGACTTAATCTTGCACACCATCCATTCCTGATCTCCAGGCACAAGGAGATGCAAGTCAACATTACATCAAGGTCTACGTACAGACATACATGTACACATTCTTGTTGCACATTTTTAAAATATGTTTGAATTCAGGGCTCCCATTGTGGGTAGGTAGCACTTGTTTGCGTCCTTCAACATTGGGCCTGATTCAGAGATGGAGGTAGAACATATCGCTGCTGCGTCTTTGGACAGCCATGTGTAAATATGTTAATACTGCAGGAGGAGACCTGAAGTAAAAAGATGCCTCCTGTAAGCATCCATGAGCTGCATGCTGCGTCCGAAGATCCAGCATTGATCATCTGAGTAAACTGATGCCTAATCAGACTGCCCACCTCCAGGGCCAGGAAATCTGTGTAGAACGGTTCCTGCGCAGGTACTCCACCATTGGAGATGTACTTAGTTTAGGACCAATGTCTTCTGATGTGCTTACATAACATTAGCTAACAATTGATTTGAAAAAGTAGCAGTTACTGTATGTGAGTTCTGACTAAGCAGACCGACTAATGAGCCACAGATGGCATGTTGTATGTCACAGTCTTTGTAGGGTCTATAAATGCAATACTTGTTTCTCCTTCATCCACTAGGGGACACTGGAGGCTTCATGACAGTAGGGTATAGACGTGTGCTCAGTGGAAGCTGGCACTTTAAATTTAAAAAATGTGACTCCCCCTCCAAGCTCAGTCTTCGTTTGTGTCCGAGGGTAGCTGGTAGTGTTATACACTTCTCCTAAGGGACTTTTTTTTATTAATAGCACTGCTGCGCTGAAGAAATTAATGAAAGAGGACTGGCAGCGGCTGACACTGCCTGTCTGCATCATTGCAGCTGCCAGGAGGACCCATTCGCTACTGCTTGCAGGTTGCCTGGGGTCCCCGACTGTAGAGACCACTGTCTGTACAAAAGGGGTTCTGCATGCCGCAGCGTGCATCTAGGCCACCCACTAGTCAAACCGCCACCAGCAGCGGAGGCAGTTACGTGAGTATAACCTGGCTCCCCGACTAGCGGGGTAGCCAGGTTCATTGGTGGTGTTTTATAGCAGCAGGCTGCTCCGAGTAGCAGGGCAGCCAAGCAGCATCATTCTCTGTGTGAGGTCTCGCTCACACAGCACTCTTCACAGTTAAGGTTAAGTGCCGTAGCGGGGGGGTGGAGCCTAGCTCCGGAGTCCTGCTCCTTCCCCCCAGCGGCCTCAGCGCTTCTCTGAAGCGTGCTGGTGGCCATTACACGGTTTACACTGCTGCAATAGGTAAAAAGCTGCTGCATGAGACTGATACCCTGACCTAAACCTGTAAGTGAACAGTGGGGTTTAGGCTTGTCAGGAGAGCATTTATGGCAGAAAGTAACAACTTCAGTGGTTGCTTGTTATTAATGCCTAGCGGTTTTTAGCACTGCTAGGAGTGCTATCTCAGTCTCTACCTATCCTTTTCCACTACACTTTACTGTTGTTTGTGTGGAGTCTGTATGTACCATGGCTGGGAGGGGCTCTAAGGCGTCTCAGAAGTCATTTACCTGCACAAAGTGTGATGAAAAGTTTACACAGGTGCAGTCATCTAACTCCCTTTTGTGTGACAATTGTGAACCTGAACAACAAGCTTTGCGGATGTCAGATCCGCCGTCTTGGTCGACGCAGTTTGCATCTGTTATGTCGCATCTTTCTGCTGAACTGGAGGCTTCTCGAAAGGAGATAGAAGCTTCCAGGTCAGCTACTCTAGAGGAACCGGCATGGGTGTGGTCCTTAGCTAAATCAATAGAAGGGATCACAAAAGCCATGGCTCCCTCCCATTCCACAGGAATGGGACCCTCTCCACAGGTCTCATGTTACCCTCAGTCGACAGATATGTCAGTTCTAGAAAAGGTTGAATATGCTCCAAATTTGCCTGAAGAGAGCCTGAGCCTGTGTTCAAAGGGATAGAGGCATTCATTTCTGCAATCCGACAGGTATTGCAGATAAAGGAGGAGGACAAGGGTCCTGCACAGCAGTCTCTTTTTAAAAAAACAAAGACAAGCTACTTTTCCAGTTTCAGAAGAACTGGATTCACTTCTGATTTCAGCTTGTTAACATCCGGATAAAAAATGTCATATGTCCCAGTGGTTATTATCATCTTATCATTTTCCTGCAGATAGCAGAAAATGTTGTGAGACTCCTACAGTAGACCCTTCGGTCTTGCGTCTGTCTAAGAAGACTATGCTACCGATTCCAGGAGCCACGTCTTTGAAGGAGACATCGGACAGGAGATTAGAGAGTACTCTCAAATCCATTTATACAGCTGCAGGGGTGACCGTCCTGCTATTGTAAGCTGCTGGACTAACAAAGCTATTGAGCTTTGGGCAAGACAATTGGCTGATGGGATGGGAGACCAGCTACCGGTGGAGGAACTTATTCCTTTGGCACAACATATTGGTGAAGCTGCGGCTTACCTTTGAGAGGCATCCAAGAATGTTTGCAATCTTGCCTCTAGAACTTCAGCTCTGGCAGTTTCAGCGCGCAGAGCGTTTTGGCTTAAAAAATGGCAGGCGGATGCAGAATCAAAGAAAGTTGTGGAAGCTCTTCCCTTCACGGGTCTTATTTGGAGTGGAACTAGATAAATGGATATCTCAGGCTACTGAGGGTAAATCCACTTATCTTACGTCTGCGGCTCTGCCTCCTAGAAGATTTTACTCTGGACCCTAGTTTCGGTCCTTTCCTGCCCGGGATGTTCCCGTAGTCGCTTCAGAGGAGGACCTACAACTTCCCGTGGTTCCAGAGGACGTGGCAGAACCGCAACAACAGACACACAAGAGGAGGTCAAGTCCACTAACAAACCTCGTGCATGCTGGGCTTCCCTCTCACCTGGGAGACCCCAGGGTGGGAGCACATCTTCGAGACTTCAGAGAAGTATGGACGAAATCTTGTAAGGATGCTTGGGTTCGAGACCTCATCACCCACGGATACAACTTAAACCCACCCTTGTTACCGCTTGGGTTAACAAGGCAGTGGTCGGCTGGGCTGACCAGTTGATTACCGGTTTGGACTCTGGTACATCAAGAGCAGAGTTACGTCTACTAGCAGAACACATCCGTGAGTCTGCAGTTTTCCTGGGAGAAGCTTCGAAAGATATTAGTCAGATTAGTTCTCGCATATCTGCTTCTGCTATTTCAGGCCTCAGAGCCCTCTGGTTGCGCGCTTGGCAAGCAGACGCAGAATCCAAGCGTGCGGTGGAGGGTTTACCTTTCACAGGCGATATGCTGCTTGGCTCGGAACTGGACAAATGGATACGGATACAAGCTCGATTTTCAGTTTCGGCCTCCCCCTCGTTTTTTCACCACCTGTTTGCCAGTTTCCTACGACAGGAGTGTCGTATTACAAGAGGCGATAGACAAACTTCAATCCGCACGGGTTTTGGTCCACGTTCCCAAGTCTCAGACTGGGCAGGATTTCTACTCCAGTTTGTGGTTCCGAAGCCAGATGGCTCGGTCAGACCTATTCTGAACTTGAAGGATCTCAATCCCTACTTGAGGATATTCAAGTTCAAGATGGAGTCCCTGCAGTCAGTTATTGCAGGACTGGAGGAAGCCGAATTCATGGTATCTCTAGATATCAAGGACGCCTACCTTCACATCCCTATCTGGCCAACTCATCAGCCATTTCTGAGGTTCGCCATTCGAAACTCACATTTCCATTTTCAGGCCTTACCCCTTCGGCTTGTCATCAGCCCCCAGGGTATTCACGATGGTCATGGCAGTGATGATTGGTCTCCTTCGGCAACAAGGGATCACGATTATCCCTTACCTGGACGATCTCCTGTAATCCCTATTACTATGCTTCGAGCCCGGAAAGAAGTTACTTCGAAGCATTACCACCTTATTTGGAAGCCTTATGTTTTATGGTGTGAACGGTGGGGGTCACCTACTACAGATTTTAATCTAGCCAGACTCCTGCTTTTTCTGCAAGCAGGCTTCTCGGCCGGACTAGGTCTGGGTTCCCTGAAGGTTCAGGTTTCAGCACTGTCTGTATTTTTCCAGAAGAAGCTAGCCTTAATTCCGGATGTTCAGACCTTTCTGCAAGGAGTTATTCAGTTACAACAAACAGTACCTCCTACGGCTCCATGGGATTTGGATCTGGTCCTTTCCTTCTTACAGTCTTCTCTGCTCGAATCTTTGGAGACTGTGCAGTTTAAATACCTTTCATCGAAGGTGGTACTTCTACTCGCGCTGGCCTCAGCCAGACGGGTGTCTGAGCTTGGGGCTCTATCCTGTCGTACTCCATGCGAGAATGGAATCCCTTCCCAAAGTGGTTTCAGCTTTCCACATCAACCAACCTATTGTGGTACCTGTTCTTCCAAAGGATTCATGAACTTCAAGATCCTTGGATGTCATTAGAGTTCTTCGGATTTATGTGAATAGGACTGCACCTATATACGTAAAACAGACACTGTTTTTTTTTACACTGCTCGTCCTGGTTGGCCAGCTTCCAAACAGACGCTTGCACGCTGGTTTCGTCTGACCATCAGACAGGCATATATGGCCTCCTCCAAGGAGTAAGTATGACCATACGGTTGGCGGTTCTAATCCCGACAGCGGCAGCCCGACAGAGGAAATCCCGATCGTCCCTAAGGTAAGTATAAACTAACCTAATTCTAACCCTCCTTTTAGGGGTGCCTAACCCTAACCTCCCCCCTCCCCAAGTACCTAAACCTACCCCTCCCTTCCCTGCTGCCTAAACCTAACTCCCGCGGGGGTGCCTAACCCTAATCTCCTGCGGGGGGTGCCTAACCCTAAGTCCCCCCAGGAGCCCCTAACCTAAACGGCTGTCCGCACCCGGCTTACATTCGATCAGTAAGACGGGTGTCTGGCTCCCAGTGTAGGTCTAATGAAAGGTCAGGAGTTCGACGACTGTCATTTGTACATTGCCGGGATTAAGCAGTCTGGAAGCGAGCGGTCGGCATTGCGACCGCCTGCTTCCCGACTGCTTCCCTCCAAGGAGCCTCCTTTTTTCTATTACCGCGCATTCCACTCGTTCAGTGGGTTCCTCGAGGGCTGCTGCTCGCAGGGTTTCCATGGAGTTGCTTTGCCGGCGGCCACTTGGTCTACTTTTATCCATTTTTGCAGATTTGACATTTGCGGCCTCTGCAGCGCAGTATGGCTGTGCTGTTTTGCAGGTTTCTCTTTCATCCACTAGGGGACACTGGAGGTGCTTACGCTAGGGGTATAGAGGCGTGGATAGCTGGAGCCGGCACTTTAAATAATTTAGAAGTGTGAAGCTCCTCCCCCTCTATGCCCCACCAGCCCTCAGTTTAGAAAATGTGCCCTTGGAGCTGGTCACAACCTGCTGTGCTTCAGCAAGTCAACTATTTTATTTCTTTTATTTAACATATATTTATTTATTTTTGTTTTATTATTTTCTAATATCTTTTACACTTTTTTCTGAGTACCCTTCGCCACCTCTCTAAAGGTGGGGTCCGGGTTACTGGCACCCTGTTAACCTTCTGGGTTGCAGGAAGGAGTGTGCAGTGCTTCACTAAAAGCATCTGACAGCTCCTTACTGCCGCACACAGCACACACACCACAGCAAAGGATCCTGTGAGTGCTGTTCAGAGGAGCTGTCTGGAGGGGAGCGCAGTGATTATTAATCACCTGCACATCCCCCGTCTCCTGTCCTGCGGCCAGCGCTGGCTTGACAGAGCGCGGCTAGCGGCTCCTACTCAGCGGGGCTTGCACAGAGGGGAGATGATCCTAAAGGCGGGGGCAGCCATTTTTTAGCTCTTAGGCTCCCCCCCTTCTCTATGCCCTAACAGCGCGGGCTCACTGTCTCAATAGAGCGGCTCCCTGTCTAGAGAACGCGGCAGGGGCTGCATGCCCAGCGTGGCTGCCGTGTTTAACTTCACAAAAAAATAACTGCATCTCTCCACTACAAGCTGTATGCAGTGATTACAGAAGGCTGATTCTCCTGGCTACATCCCTGGCAAAGATGCATCCCAGGAGTGTGAATTATTTCATGAACGACTACGGTTTTTCCGTTTTCACAGCAGCTGCAACAGCAGCTCTCGGTGGCCTGGAAGCAACCGGATAAACGGTTCCAAATTCCGCGCCAGTTTCCGTCTAGTTATCCCTTTCCATCAGCCATGATGGAAAAGTGGGAAACACCCCCTCCAGTTGATGCGTCAGTCTCCCGTCTCTCTAAGAAAACAGCACTCCCAGTACCGGGAGCTACAGTACTAAAAGATCCTTCGGATCGTAAGTTGGAGACAACACTAAAATCAATTTATACTGCAGCGGGGGCTCAACTTAGACCCACCCTTGTTACCGCTTGGGTTAAAAAGGCAGTGGTCGGCTGGGCTGACCAGTTGATTACCGGTTTGGACTCTGGTACATCAAGAGCAGAGTTACGTCTACTAGCAGAACACATCCGTGAGTCTGCAGTTTTCCTGGGAGAAGCTTCGAAAGATATTAGTCAGATTAGTTCTCGCATATCTGCTTCTGCTATTTCAGGCCTCAGAGCCCTCTGGTTGCGCGCTTGGCAAGCAGACGCAGAATCCAAGCGTGCGGTGGAGGGTTTACCTTTCACAGGCGATATGCTGCTTGGCTCGGAACTGGACAAATGGATATCCCAGGCCACGGGGGGTAAGTCTTCCTTCCGTCGGTTGCTCCAGCTCCCAAGAGATCTTATAATGGACATTCCTTTTGTGCGCCACATTCCTTTCGTGGTAGAGCCAGAGGTGCTCCCACGCAACATAGAGGTGGCAGAGGTAGAGGTCGTCCACACCCTGTTGCACGTAGACCAGAGCCTAAACCAGTGGAAAAGCAGGTGGCATGACGGTCTTCCGTCCCAACTGGGACCTGCAGTAGGAGCCCGCCTGAAAGATTTTCAACAGGTTTGGGACCAGACCTCTACAGAACCGTGGATCCGCAGACTAATTTACCTGGGGTACCGAATAGACTTCGAAGTCCCCCCTCCACCTCGGTTCTTCACCACAAGTCTGCCAACGCCTGCAAGCAAGGCCAAGGTTTTACAGGAGGCTATCCAGTCTCTAGTAGTATCATCTGTACTAGTTCCGGTCCCGGAACATCAGAGAGGTTTGGGGTTTTCCTCGAACCTGTTTGTAGTACCAAAACTAGATGGCTCGGTCAGGCCTATCTTAAACCTCAGGTCTTTGAACCTGTATCTGAAGATTTATCGCTTCAAAATGGAGTCTCTGCAGTCAGTAATAGCGAGCTTGGAACCAGGGGAGTTCCTATTATCCATGGATATCAAGGATGCCTATCTCCATGTCCCCATTTGGGAACCTCACCAGGCTTTTCTGAGTTTCGCCATATTGAAGGATCATTATCAGTTTCGGGCATTGCGGTTCGGGTTATCCTCGGCTCCCCGCGTCTTCACCAAACTCATGTCAGTAATGATCGCTCTCCTTCGGTCATCAGGAGTGAACATAATCCCTTATTTGGACGACCTGTTAATCAAGGCTCCATCGGTATCTCTTCTATCAAATCAGGCCTTACTGACATATCAGACCCTAATCCAACACGGTTGGATAATTAACTTCAAAAAATCACATCTCAATCCGTCCCAGAAACTTCTTTTTCTGGACATGATCTTGGATACGACCTCACAACGGGTTTTTCTTCCAATAAACAAGGCCCGGGATATCCGGTTGTTAGTTCAGCTGGTCCTCAGAACAAGGAAGGTGTCCCTGCTTCTTTGTCTGCGCCTCTTGGGGAAGATGGTAGCAGCTTTCGAGGCGCTACAGTTCGGCCGATTCCACTCCAGGGAGTTTCAGCTGGAACTGCTATCACAGGGGTCAGGGTCTCATCTGCTTCTTCATCGACAGATCCGTCTGAGCCCCGGTACCAGAGTGGCCCTTCTTTGGTGGACACAATCCACCAATCTGTTAGCGGGCAGAAGATTCGGAGTGTGGGACTGGATCATCGTAACAACAGATGCCAGCCTTCGAGGTTGGGGAGCAGTAGTCCTCGATCATCACTTTCAGGGTCGATGGTCCCCTCTAGAACAGAAGTGGCCCATAAATGTGTTGGAACTCAGAGCGATTTACAATGCTCTGATAAAGGCAAAAGACTTGCTAAAGGCTCGTCCGGTAAGAGTTCAGTCCGACAACGCGACGGCCGTCGCTTACATCAACCGCCAAGGAGGGACTCTGAGTCGCATGGCTATGCGGGAAGTAACTCAGATCCTTCGGTGGGCCAAAAGACAGTCAGTAATCCTGTCGGCAGTATTCATACCGGGTGTGGACAACTGGGAGGCGGATTACCTGAGTCGACAGGATATGCATCCCAGGGAATGGATGCTTCATCCAGAGGTGTTCAACGCGCTGATACGTCGATGGGGATGTCCTCAGGTGGACCTCATGGTGTCGCGATTGAATCGTCAGCTCCCAGTATACATCTCAAGAACTCGGGATCCGCAGGCGGCAGCGGTAGATGCCCTGACAAGTCCGTGGATCTACGACTTCGTTTACCTTTTCCCTCCGATTCCGCTTCTTCCTCGCCTTCTAAAAAGGATAAAACAAGAAACAGCCTCTGTAATTCTCGTAGCTCCGAACTGGCCTCGGAGAAGTTGGTTCTCGGACCTTCGGTCCCTATTGTCAGACGATCCGTGGCCCCTTCCTCTACGCCCGGATCTTCTACAGCAGGGCCCATTCGTACACCCCAATTTAGCGCAACTGCGTTTAACGGGGTGGCTCTTGAAACTGATATCCTAAGACGCAGGGGCATCCCGGACGCGGTTATTCCCACCATGCTACCCGCCAGGAAACCAGTTTCGGCTGCGCATTATCATCGCATCTGGCATGCTTATATCTCATGGTGTTCCAGTCGGGGTCTTCCGTCTAGAATTTTTCGGTTGTCCCGGTTTCTGCTTTTCCTTCAGACTGGTCTGGATTCTGGTCTTCGGCTAGGAACTCTAAAGGTGCAGGTTTCTGCCCTTTCCATTTTCTTTCAACGAAAATTGGCCCTCATTCCTGAGGTGCAGACGGTTCTTCAAGGAGTCTTGCGGGTGCAGCCTCCTTTTGTACCTCCGATAGCTCCCTGGGACCTAGACTTAGTGCTTCGGTTTCTTTAGTCGCCACATGTTTGAACCTTTGGAGGAGGTTGATCTTAAGTACTTGTCTTGGAAGACTGTCCTCCTACTGGCTCTCGCTTCGGCTCGAGTTTCGGAATTGGGTGCTCTGTCCTGTCGGCCACCTTACCTTGTGTTTCATGCTGATAGGGCGGAACTCCGAACGGTAGCCTCCTTTCTTCCCAAGGTTGTGTCGGCTTTTCATATCAATCAGCCTATTGTCGTACCGTCGTTGCTGGAGGACTCTGGTGGATCTTCTACCTTGGATGTGGTTAGGGCTCTCCGCATCTATGTTGCCAGGACGGCGTCTCTCTGTAAATCTGAGTCGCTTTTTGTACTCTATGATGCTGTTCGGAGGGGTTGGCCGGCATCTAAGCAGACTTTGGCACGTTGGATCCGGCTGACTATTCATCAGGCTTATAATAGTGCTGACCGTCGTCCTCCTTCCTCCATTTCGGCTCATTCCACACGTTCTGTGGGTGCGTCATGGGCGGCCGGTAGAGGAGCCTCCACGTCACAATTGTGCCGTGCGGCTACTTGGTCTTCAGTTCACACGTTTGTCAGGTTTTACAAGTTTGATACGTTTGCTACTTCGGCATCCCGTTTTGGCCGCCTTGTTCTGCAGGCGCCGCAGAGCGCTCCCGCCCGTGGGGAAAACTTTGGGACGTCCCCAGCGTAAGCACCTCCAGTGTCCCCTAGTGGATGAAAGAGAAAATGGGATTTTGGTACCTACCGGTAAATCCTTTTCTCTGATTCCACAGGGGACACTGGACGCCCACCGCAGCGCTGTTCGCCTGCCTGTTCGGTTTGTTCCGTATGTTGTATGTTTTGATTATTGTGTGTTCTTCTGTCCCTTTCACTCCGCTTGTTCTCTATCTCCTCTCGGTCTTCATTTTCTAAACTGAGGGCTGGTGGGGCATAGAGGGGGAGGAGCTTCACACTTCTAAATTATTTAAAGCGCCGGCTCCAGCTATCCACGCCTCTATACCCCTAGCGTAAGCACCTCCAGTGTCCCCTGTGGAATCAGAGAAAAGGATTTACTGGTAGGTACCAAAATCCCATTTTCTGAGCGCTCTCCCGCCCATGATGGGAACTCTGGGACGTCCCCACTGTCTTTGGTCTCCAGCGTCCCCTTTTGGTACTTACCGATAAATCCCTTTCTCCGATTCCATAGTGGACACTGGACGTCCACTCTGCACTGTTCCTTCCTGCCATGGTTGTATCATTATCTGTTTACGGTTTTCCTTCTTTTACGGTTATTCCAATCTTTCTACACTTCCGTGTTGTGATTATTATGTGCACTTGTTTCACCTCCTCTTCTTCCGTTTGTTTTTGTTTTTCCAGCTTTCCTCGGGCAAAGTTTCCTAAGACTGCGCTTGGAAGGGGGTAGAGAGGGGAGGAGCTAGTCACATTTTTAACATTTTAAGTGCCAGCTCCCACTTAGCACACATCTATACACCACTGTCATGAAGCCTCCAGTATCCTCTGTGGAATTGGAGAAAGGGATTTATCGTTAAGTACCAAAATCCTGTTTTTATAACTTTCAGGCTTCTAGGTGTTTGCAGACTGGCCAAAGCAATACCTGAGAGGTGCAGTACTGCTGACATTCACAATGTGCTTATGTAAGGTCCGACATAGCCAGGAACTCCTAGCAGCTCAGTCCTAAGAATCAATAAGACATTTAACGCCTTTTAGTTTTTATAATTTTCTTGGTTTATGCACTCTGACAGCGCAATCCTATTATGTGCCCACAATGCTGGGCGATAGATATCTATCTCTATCCAAAACTGTCGGCACTCAGTAATAATAGTACACCTGGTGCCATTGTAATTGTACACATGCAAATCTCCAAAGAAAAGACAAGGTACTCCAGGGCACTATTCAAAGATTGCATCTTTGAATAGTGTCCTTTAGTGCTGTCTTTTCTTTGGAGATTTTTGAGATATATACACACACACACACGGAATTAAATGAATATAAAGTAAAAATCCACTTACTACAAAACTGTCTTGACAGTGCTGCGGCTACCTCTGGGCTGGGGAGGAACTCTGCAGTCAATGTAATCGGAGCAGAGCTATCTGCTTGGGATTGCCTCCTAGGAGGCCGCTGCAGCAAGGAGAGAGGCAGGCAGGGATAGAAGGGACAGCGCGGATGCAACGTCATACGTAATGATGGAGCGTTATCATTCATTACTATGGCGCATGCACACTGCACAGCACACTTTAACCGGGGAGGGGTCACCAGGGAGATTATCACTACCCTGGTGGCTTCATTGTTTATTTGTACAGTTGTGCAGCGTCTGCCTGGACGGACGGCACAGCCTGTATGCATTTGTAAAATTTAGCTGCGGCCCCTGTTGCCGGGCCGGCTGGAGGGCTGGTGTAGCGATGTGCACCTCTCGTGATCTGTATCTTTAGTAACCGGTGAATACAATTTTGCATACTGACCCTCCATCTGTATAAATCATTACAGTTGTTTCTAAATTACTTCAAGTACAGGGGCATATCTATAATGGGTGCAGGGTGTGTGGTGTACACAGGCCCCTGGGTCCAGAGGGGCCCACACTGCACACCCTGCACCCATTATTGTTCTTATACTTACTTGCCTGGAACAAATACAGCTGATATTTGCCTGGAGCAAATAGTATTAAGTTTGAGATAGATGCATCTTCAGATATGTCCAAATAAACACACACGTGTAAATTATTTTCTTTTACATATGTCTTTTTCTGCATATATTCAGACAGGAGCTAGAGCCCTAATGCTGGCCACACATCTAAAGATTATCTGTCCAACCAGGCAACTAGTTGATTGGTTGGAATGAAAATCTGGTAAGGTATGAAAGCAAATGACAATCAGCAATTTGCTCCCGAACGCCGGAAAATGGACAAAAACTGTTGTTAGAACAAATTGTTTAGATCAAACATTTAACAAACTTGTCTGACGACCATTTTCATCTGTTTTCTGGCATTTAGGAGCAAATTGCTGATCATCAGTTGCTCCCATACCTTACCAGATTTTCATTCCAACCAATCAACTAGTTGGATGGTTGGACAGATAATCTTTAGATGTGTCACCAGACAAGCCTAGATAGAAGAATGCAACTGTTCTTACCATACAATACCAATTAGACTGTCAGTTACTGTATATACTGCTTTCGCTGCCTGTATCAGGACTGCCAACATGGGAGACCCATTAGAGTCTCTTGTGAATGTGCAATGTTTCCCTTAGTTAAAATAAAAAATAAATACATAAGCTTAAAGGGACAGTGAGCCCTTGTGGAGTCTTGGTGTTTCATTTCATCAAGAAGGTTTGGAACCAATGAACTAGGTTTTACTATATATATATATATATATATATATATATATATATATATATATAATTTTTTTTTTTATTAATATGGACCTCACAAATGTGATCTAACTAAGCAAACTAGGGACCCTTTGAAGTTGCCCTGATTTATAAAAGTTCAAAAAATGGTTCATCCTATGCCGGAACGATTAATCAAGATGTGGAGGTTTACTAAACAAAACTTTCATTCTATAAAGCTATGCTAGACATAATAAAATAATACACATTAAAAATGGCTGAATGTGAAATCCAAAGTCTGGCATTACTTTTCTGCTACTGTACGTGGCTGCCAACCTCAGCTCTGAAAAGCTGTATATGTAAATAAAAGGATGTTTCATTTCTAAATGGTGCAATAAATACTCTGCTGGGATATTTGGAAGGCAGGAATAAATACCCCTTTTCAGCGTTCTTCCTCTCTCACATAAAAATGCAGAATTTGAACGATTGCAAAAATATTTTAAGTGTACTCATGAATGGGGGCTTTTTTCACAACAAAGTTGAAGACATCGACACAGTGACTGAGTAATGATTTGGGTTTTACTTAATAAAAACATTGTGGGGAAATAGATTTCAGCTGAACCATTAACCTTGATGACTAGTAAAGCTTAAAATTGTAGCACAATTTTAGTCAAATGTTGTATTTATCACTGTTGGAATTGATAATGTAAGCAAATATGTGACTGAATAAATATTAACAGTATTTCACTGTTACTTCCCTAGTTCCACACTGTTCACCAATTCTAAATTCTTCCTTAAGAATTACAACTTTGACCATATATTTGTATCTGTCATTTATTTATTCCAATAATTCAGCTGGTTTCTTCAAGCAATTCTACATGTAGAGGAAGCTTTACTCCATTGCACTAAGCTATACCCTGGGTCTGATATACTTTTGTTCTGCCGCTATGCTCCTCTGTGACTAACCTGTTTTATCCCCACCCAGATAACGTGTGAACTCACTGCAACCAATAGGACCGAACACTTTTCCTTCACACATTTATATCTTCTTCAAGCATTTACAACAAGTCTGACCAGTTGCAAACACTGCTAGTCTCCTGGCACGCAGAGAGCTCTCATGCTATGTATGCAATCGCAGTGGCTAATTTATGCACGGCCATGAAACAGTGTTAAAAAGGACAGATGCCTGCATTTTTACGACCACCCCCCGTCACCACCCCCAAACGATGATCACTTTGCAATGGATTCCTCTGTGTGTCTGTAATTGCAATGCGATTGCTGTCCATGAGCAGTGCAGCTTATACCCATGCGCAATGTCAAACAATCGCTAAATCTGCGTCCTTAATCGCTATTGTGTCCACTGCTATATCAGACCCTTGGACTCTTATGGTCCACAGAAGACCAGGTTTGTGGACATTGGTCTGGGCTTATTGCACAGAATGAAATGGTTTCGCAGGTTACAGTTTTCAACTCATATACTCATACATGTCTTTAGAATTCTAGCATTTTAAAGCATGGGACGACAGGCCGATTGCCTTTCTGTTGGTTATAGAACTTTGAAGTGACATCATTATTCCTTATAATGGGGAGATTTATCAAATCTTGGAGAGAGAATGTACAAACCTATTAGCTTTTAACTGTAATTTTTCTAGCAGAGCCTGTAAAATGACAGAAGCTGATTTGTTGATACTTTATCTCTCTCCAAGATTTGCTAAGTCTCCCCCTTAATTTTAAAGAAAGCACATTGTTTGTGCGAGTAGGTCCTCATATCTGGGTGTGTGTTATTTTCATTGACAATTAGGGGTAAATTTACTAAAAGTCGTGTTGGTCCGAGATTGCAATCTCGGGTGAGTTTAGGCATTTTTTTTTGCACAAATGTGGTTGAGATTTCTCTCCTTTCACTGAAACTCTGGGTGAGATTGCAAACTCGAATAAACTCACTATCGGCCAAACTCAGAAGTACTTTTCTTGAAAAAGATACAACTTGGGAATTTGCTAATAAACAAGATTACAATCTCGGGTGTAATTGTAGCAAACTCACAGCTAAATTGAAGTTTCAAATAGACCACCTCCTGAGCTGCAACTTTAGCAGAAACATATACAGATCAGTGTGATCAGTGTGTTTCTGCATGTAAACCTTCTCTAAAGGGTTAATATTAAAAGAAAAAAAAAATGACGTAGGGCTTCCCACCAAAAAAAGCATAGCCAGCCACGGGCTCCTGAGTCTGCCCTGGTTCCTAAAAATACGGGGGGGGGGAATGAGTAGGGTTACCCCGTATTTTAGGAACCAGCACTGTGCTGCTGGCCAGTCTTGGTTTTAAAAAAGGAGTAATAAAAATTGTGTAGGGGTCCCCCTATTTTAAACCAGCACCGGGCTCAAATCTGTCCGGGGTGTAATGCCACAGCCAGGGGACCCTATCACTGGGTCTCCCTGGCCAAAGCATTAACACCCCAAGCCGTTCAGCCCAAGCCAGGATCTCAGGGGAGATGGGGACCCCCTAATATAGGGGTCCCCCCTCTCCCGAGCACTCCAGGCTTAGTCTGATGCCCAGGGCTCTTCCCCACACCGCTGGAGCGGTGGGTGCAAGGGTAATAGTGGTGTAAAAAAAATAGAAACTATTGTTTTACCATGGAACTACAGGTGCCAGATTGCCTGCATTTTGGCACTTGTAGAACTACAAGTGCCAGCAGGTGGCTAGCTCCCATACCCTCACTGCAGAAAAAAATTGTTAATAAACCACAACACACCATAGTAAGTACAAGTTTATTACATAGATCTACCACACTCACACATAGTTCCCTGCTGCCAGATGGTCTGTCCCCTTGACCAGTAAAAATCCAATGGGAGTACCTGTTAAAAAACCTATA
The DNA here is from genome assembly GCA_031769625.1 of Taudactylus pleione. Taxonomy (NCBI): domain Eukaryota; kingdom Metazoa; phylum Chordata; class Amphibia; order Anura; family Myobatrachidae; genus Taudactylus; species Taudactylus pleione. The sequence goes on from JAUIMM010000092.1 coordinate 39,020,147, forward strand.
CTCACTGAAGTCCTTGCGCTGGTCTCCGTAGCATCTCCGGCTCCATAAACAGACATTAGCGATGTATGTGTGTGACCACATACATCGCTACCTGGCTACTGACTGACTGACCAGCCCACATGGGAAATGTCAAGGTGCCCACACACATACCGATGTCCTCATGATACGATTTTATGGCCAATTTCCTCATGAACTTTCACTGGAGCTCCCTTGCCGTCATGATTACGATTTTGGAAAAAAGACACCCAATCTGTCTTACGATCTCACGATCTGTCGGATCGTACGCATCGTGAGATTGGCCATAACAAATAGTGAGTTAAAAAAAAAAAAAAAACAGGCTCTTGACTATTGGTGGGAAATTTAAATAGCCATAACAATGGGAGGGGCTATCTCGGGAGTATAAAAAGCAGGCACCCTTTAAACTCTGTGTACATTCTGCTCTGCTACTAGATGAGGCTTGGTGTATTCCTGTACATTGCTACTGTGCTCTTTGTATTTGGCTTGCCTTTTACAAAGTTTATTCTACCTGCAAGTGTGTGCTACCTACCTGCATTCTATCCTGTTCCTGAATTCTGTACTGATGCATCCCTATCGGTATAGAGTGTTGGTTCGCTGAAGCTGGGGTCTGGGAGATTAGGAAGAGGGCCCAGCGAAGGACGAGAGCATGCTGGACCAAGGAGTGGCTGATACAAAGGGATACCCGCTCTCACATGTCCCTGCTGATGGAGATCAAGGAGACAACCCAGAAGACTATCGGAACTACCTGCGCATGGATGACGCCAGCTTCCAATAATTGCTGCATCTGGTGACCCCCCACATCCAGAGACAGGACACAAGGTGGCGGAGGGCAATCCCTGCTGAAGACAGACTGGTGGATACCCTAAGGTACCTGGCTACAGGAAGGTCACTGGAAGACCTAAAGTTTGGGACACTCATCTCACCTCAGTCCTTGGGCGTCATTATTCCGGAGACCTGCAAAGCCATCGTAAAAGTGCTACAGTACCAGTATTGCAAGGTAAGTTAAAAAAAAACACCACACATTGGTTTCTTGTGCAAAGAAAATTTTTTATTTTTTACTCAACATAAAGCAAAAAATTGCCTTCTTTTAGTACAATGTGCACTGACCTGCAGGCAACTTGAAAGTGTGCACTAAACTGTGCAATATACTTTTTTTGTAACAAGTTCACAAAAGAACATTATCACCAAATGTTATGAATCCCAATAGGTAGCCGGCTGTATGTGATAGGGTGGGTCAGACGCCAGTTTGAACAGGCCAATACACACATGGCACAAGTATACATTGTGGCCCCGGCTTCCAGCAATGTGTACTTGTGCCATGTGCGTAGTGGCCTTGTCCAAATGGCGTCATCACCACCCTATCCCATGCAGCAAGCACCTATTAGAATTCATAAAATTTGGTGACATTAAAAGCAAGACATATAAACAACCAAATTAAATATCAAATAAAATTACATCTCTGTATATTGGGGCGACTCATCTGCTGCATCCAGCAGAGCATTATACAAGGTCGTGCTGGTGCTTGGTGGGGGAGTAATATCTAACTGGGCAGGGGGGGGGGGACATACCTATTTGGGGCAGGGGAAAATAGCATTTGATCTACAATGTATGTAGAGTTTGTGAGATTTTTGCTCATACAGTGACTCAATAGGTCTTGGGTTAACCTTAGAAAATTTCTTTGGATATCTGTATCCAGATTTCTCAGTGTGCTGTTCACATGAGCTGTGAAATCATCTATTGCATCTGGGGGTTTCTGCAGCAGCCGTTCTGTGTTTTGTAAAAAATGGTCCTCACGTTCAGTAAGATTTTCCTTTCTCCCTTGTTTTTTTTTTCTTTTTTTGGGGTTGTTGAGAAGATGAGGGTCCAGGTGGAAGTGGAGTTTCCACTTGTGTGCTATTCTCCGGATCACTTTCACCACCAAGCAGACTGAGGTCCGGTGTGGATGCTAAATCAGGGTCTTGGGTGGGAGTCTATATAGGGAAAAAAGATATAAAAAAAAATTATAGTCATGTTTGAACCCCTTTTTTACTATTTTTACAGTTTCCTAACACAATGGAGGAGTGGACCAGCATCGCGGAAGATTTTGAACAACGTTGGAATTTCCCTAACTGCGGAGGAGCCATCGATGGGAAACACATCCGCATCAACCCACCTGCCAACACCGGATCATACTACTACAAAGAATACAAAGGATTCTTCAGCATCGTTCTCATGGCAGTGGTGAATGCCAACTACGAATTTCTGTTTGTGGATGTTGGCAAGAATGGCCATGCTTCGGATGGTGGGTCCTTCAAAAAGACGGCTTTCTACCAGAGACTCGCCAACAAAACCCTCAACTTGCCCTCACTGGACCAGACAAAGCACGGCCTAAATTACGTTTTCGTTGCAGACGAGGCTTTTGCATTACATGAACATGTGATGAAGCCATTTGCACACAGGGGCCTGACCAGAGAGAAAAGGATCTACAACTACCGTCTATCCCGGGCACGGCGCATTGTGGAAAATGCGTTTGGAATAATGAGCAACCGCTTCCGCATTTTCCACACCACCATCAATCTACATGTGGAGAAGATAGACTGGGTTGTGATGGCATGCTGTGTGCTGCACAACTTTCTGCGAAGAAAATGTACTCAACGAGGACTTGTCCCAGCTGGACCAGAAGATGTAGGACCCCTGGAGGACATTGAACATTTGACATCTGTGTCTGCACCACCAATTACAACAACATCCACCACACGTGCCAAAGAAGTGAGAGAGGAGTACATGACCTATTTCAATGGACCAGGTGCTGTACCATGGCAGGAGGACTGTCTGTGAACTACTGACTACTTGGACATTTGGGATTTAACAACAAAAACATTAAGGATTTTGGTTTAAACAGTGTCACTACTTACCAAGACTTCTGCAACCTCCTCATCTCCCTCACGCTCAGACATCAAGATGATTGATTCCCTTTGAGGCTCTTGTTCACTGATGAATGACATCATTTGGTAGTACCAAAGCGCGGGAGTATATATTTCATCTGATTTTTTGGAGTCATCCACCTTCTTTTTTTCTTTGATGTACACTGTCCTGAGATTTTGAATCTTTTGCCGTACAGTTTTCAGGTCTGCATCAGATATGTATTTTTTCGTATACACCAAAAGTTGCTCTAGTGCGGCCAACTTGTGCGACTTATTGTGGTACTTCCGAGAATTGATCTTCCACAGTCACTCTTTCGAGTGCAGGATTTCAATGAATCCTGTAACGAATTCATGTTCAGAATCCATGGACATTATCTATGAATAAGAAAAAAAAGGACATTTAAATATTTGTGTATATAGTTTTGTTAAATGTAATGTTGTTATAGTTCACATTTTTAATGTTTAATATTTTTTTTTAAAGGTTTGTTATGGTATTCTAATCATGTTTTCTTTTACAGGAATGTTATGTGTTTATTGTTTGGTAATATAATGTTTTTCTTTGTTTAACAGTATGGGTGTTCCACCTTTGGGCCTGTCGTTGTGGTAGAACTACAGATCCCAGGATGCCCTAAAAACAGTTTCAAAGGTGGGTGGCAGGTCATCCTGGGATCTATAGTTCCACAACAGCTGGAGACCGAAAGGTAGAAGACCCCCAGCTTTAAATAATGTGTTTTTAAATGTAATGTAAGGTGATTTTTTTTTGTAAAATACGTTTTTATTTATTTATTTGTTATATTACACACATTGGTGGGCAGTGGGGGAGCTTAATGCAGTGTTGGCTAACCTTGACACTCCAGCTGTTGTGGAACTATGTATCCCAGCATGCCCTGCCACAGTTTTAGCATGCCCTAATAGCAAAACTGTAGCAGTGCATGCTGGGTTATGTAGTTCCATAACAGCTGGAGTGTCAAGGTTAGCCAACACTGGCTTAATGCATGACCCAGCCACCACCCGCCTCAATACAGCGGGTGGTGGCTGGGTCATGCATTTATTAACTGGGGGCACACATTGGTGGGCAGTGGGAGCTTAATGCATGACCCAGCCACCGCCTGCCTCAATACGGCGGGCGGTGGCTGGGTCATGCATTTATTAACTGGGGGCACACATTGGTGGGCAGTGGGGAGCACATATTGGTGGTCAGTGTGGTTGCATTTAAACTGTACAAATACTCACCAAATATCCAACAAAACAAGACTTCAGTGTGCAGGCTCCCAAAGTGCGACTGTCTTGCTCCATACACGATGCTGCACAAGATGGCGATGGGGCGTGTCCAGGCTTCTATCAGTCAAATTCCACATTGTGTGATGAATCGTACGATTCATCATGAGGGAAAAAACCATCTGCCCTACAGCACGGTAGATCAGAAGATGCGATATACGACGAACGGGGACGCGCATCGGCATCGTGCTCGTGAGTATAAACTCACGATTTGTACTTTTTTTACCCGATTCGTCGAAATCGGCCAGATCGTGTAAAATGTCGCTATGTGTGTGGGCACCTTCAGGAACTGGAGCCAATCAGCGGCTGCTAGCTGTAGAGCGGCCGCTGATTGACTCTGACTCCTGACAGTTCCCTGACATGTTAGCGATGTATGTGTTCACACACATACATCGCTAATGTCCGTTTATAGTCTGGGTGTTGGTTTGTTTTTTTTACAAAGACCCGGGGATGCTATGGAGACCAGCGCAAGGACTTCAGTGAATATAGGTTTTTTTTCTTCTTCAGGGTCCATAGGCTCCACAGGGAGACCTTGGGGTGTAGGTGATGGGAACCAATCCGGGCACCATGCAGTTAAAGCTTTAGCTCCCAGGATGCACTGGGTCCACTCTCCCTATACCCCAGCCCCAAGCCAAAGGCACCTCAGTTTCATTGGTGCCGGCTGGAGCGGGACACTATTTCGCAGGAGGTGCTGATTAACAGCCCCTAAAGCTTCTTTTGTTTTATTTTAATTTATTTAACTTCAAGACAGAGTGCGCAGCAGCAGACTGTCCATGGGACATCTGTGCTGCCGCTCCACCACCCCTTCGGGCCGCAACACCAGTAAAGATCTGGGGATCTCGAATGGCGTTCCGGGGGTCAGAGCTAGCCAAGGCCTCCAGCGAAGACCCAGACTGCAATTGGATATCAGGGGACAGGGAAGGCGGGTCACTGCTTGCGGTGACCCACGCGTTTGGCAGTCAATATCTCCGGTCTCAGGGGACAGACCGGAGGTGGCTGGGTGTGGATGCAGGCTCCAGCCATCGTGATCCACTGGACCACCAGGGACATTTGGAAGTGGGAAAACCAGCATCCCAGGGGTTAATAAATGGCCAGGGGAGAGAGTTTCCCCGTTTATGCGGCTCCTTCCCTCCGTTCAGCGCGCCTTTCTACTGCGATCTGGCTTCCATGAACTGTCTCCTCCTACAGACATATCCCCTCTGAGATCTCCGGTGGCCATTTTCTCCCAAGATGAAGTTGCAGTCTCCCAGGATAACGCGTGGTCCAGTCCCCCTGCATTCCTCTCCCCATAAAAAGGGGCCAGCGTATGTAGCGCTATTTCCTCCCAGACACTGAACTGGGTAGTTGAATAATAGTGCCATTTTGCAGCTATTCCTGCATTGTATGTGACTTGTGCTAGCGCTGCCTGTCTGTGTTTTTTTACTGTCAGCATATGGCTACACCCTTTCTCTAATTCTCACCCTAATACAGGTGTTGTTAGGGTGTTTCATATATAACCTCATTCATATATGCATTATTTGAGAGGTTGGCCTCATAACGTTGCTTGCCGCACTGTGCCATATTTAGGCAACATGTCCCTGCAGCTTAACCAAGCATAAGACAGGACCAGTATACTGCTTCCTTTCTTGTATTATACATACTCGTGGTCGCTTTGTACCCAGTGCCATATTGTGTGTTGCTTTACCCTACAGATATGTCAGACATGGGTAATGAACACATTTCTGCACCAATTCTGCAATGCAAATTATGTAATGCAGTTTGCAATGAGGAGGATTTAGTTTGGGATGAGTTATGTGTGAGATGTTATAACCCACGGGTTGTACTAACCCCCTCCCGACAATGGTACAGGAGCTCCTTTGGGCGGTCTTTTCACAGATGCTGGCCTCCATTGCAGGCCACCTAGCGGTCCCGGCTGCATTTCCCCAAAATATGGGATTAATACAGCAGTCAGTAATTCCTTCACAGGGACTACTGCTCATTGTGCAGACCCCACCTGTGTCTCAGCAGGCTATCATTCCCACTACGGGATTATCACAAGGTATACCTCCACCATGGATGGATGTTTTCTCAACTTTTGGCAGCGCCTTCCACGGCCATACAGACCATGTTGCAGAATGAGAGGCCGGTACGGCCAGCAATGCGGGATGTTGTGTCATCGCAATCCACCCAGCTACAGTATCAGAGTCTGAGATGTCATGTGATGATGGAGAGGTAGTGGGCACCTCTAACCCAGACTCCCTGTTGCAAGAGGAGGAGTCTAGGGGGTAAATTTAGTAAGAATCAAGTTTGGATGAGATTGCAATCTCACGTTAGTTTAGGCATGTTTTTCAACTCGCAAATTTACTAAAGACAAACTGGAGTGAGTTTGGAAGAGAGTTCTCTCTTTTCACTGTTAAAACACGTGTGAGAGCAAACTCAAAAAAACTCACCATCGGCCAAACTAGGAAGTACTTTTCATGAAAAATATGCAACTCATGAATTTACTAAGATGCGAGTTTACAATCTCAGGTGAGATTGTAGCAAACTCACTGATAAATTGAAGTTTCAAATAGACCACCTCCTGAGCTGCGAGTTTGCCAGAAACATACACAGATCAGTGTGATTTGTCTATGTTTCTGCCTGTACACCTAATGTAAAAGATGTTCTTTTTATTTTTTTAAATGACGTGGGGTCCCCAAAAGCCATAACCAGCCCCGGACTTGTCAGCCTGTCCTGGTAGCTAAAATTACAGGGAACAAAACGAGTAGGGTTCCACCGTAATTTAGGTACCAGCACCAGGCTGCAGGGCCAGTCCTGGTTTTAATTATAGGGGGAAAAAATGCGGAGGGGTCTCACTTTAATTAAAACCAGACCTAAAACGACCGGAGACACAGCCCGGAGACCTTATTACCGGGTCTTCAGGGCCAAAGCATTTTCACCCCAAGTCGCTCAGGCCAAGCCGGGGATCTCAGTGTGAAGTGTAAAATCAAAGTAAACTATTGTATTTTACAGTGGAACTACAGGTGCCAGCATGCCTGCCCTTTTGCACTTGTGGATCTATAAGTGCCAGCAGGCGGCCGGCACCAGTACCTCCACTGTAAAATAGTTAGTTAAATATAGACACAACACACACACCGTATACAGTAAAAGTTTATTACACACCTACCTCACTCACACATACTTACTGCCAGATGTTCGCATCCCCTTGTCCCATGTAGAAATCCGTGTGGAATGACCTGCAAAAAAAGATCCTATACTCGCCTCCATCCCCGCGCTGGTCTCCATAGCATCCAGAGGGGTCTTTGCAAAAAAAAAAAAAAAGAGTACCCAATCCATATACTTACCCTTAGTGGTGTATGTGGGTGATCACATACACTGCTAACCGGCTCCCGACTGTTCAATGAGAACTGTCAGGAGCTGCCAGCCAATCAGCAGCCACTCTACAGTTAGCTGAAAAAAAGGGCTATATAGTAGGTGCGCAAAACCTGCAGCCCCCTAGTATGGCACAAGCAATAGGGATTCACTAAGCCCTAGATATACAAAACAAGTAATAATAAATCTTAGTGCCACCAGGTGGCGCTGGATATATATAAAAGAGCAAGATATGTATTGGTATGATACTTAATCCTTTTTTCCTTTTCAAGAACAATAGAGGTCTCTCCAACCACCACTCCTCATAGGGTCTCAGAAATTCTTATCGACTCCCATATGGTATATAGAAAAAACATAACATACAGATTTTCTTAATAATATAATATCTAATGTCCCAATATCACAATCAATTGTTTGAATATCGATGGTATTTTCAATCAAGATGTAGCAGAATCCGCGTACCTAGACTCACATGTCAATGTGTAAAAATAATCGTATCTAGGTATCTTTTATCCCACCAGAAAAAGACTGTCCTGGAAAACAATCCACAATGGTAATATTTGCACAAAAGTCTTTTCGAAACCAACTGATAGTAATTCCTTTATTGATTTTACAAGCAACCACCATACTAATTGGTTATCAGCTGTGGCGTAAATAGGAGGGGTCGGTACTGAGTAAGGGGAACTAATTGGGGGCTGTATAAGGGGGACCACTACTGGGGATACTGTATAAGGGGCACTACTATGGGCCTGCATAAGAGGGACCACAACTGCATACTGGGGGTACTGTATAAGGGGTACTACTGGGGTTAAGGTGCATATGGATAGGAATGTTCAGCGTGAAAATAAAGGGGTGTGTCATGTTGACACGCCCCATTTTTTTTCAGCGCGCGCACGTATCGTACTGTTGCGTGGGGAGGGTGGCTCCCTTTTCAAATTTGCCCTGGGCTCCAAATACCCTAGTTACGCCACTGGTTATCAGCTATACCCAATAGTCAGTTCCATCGTGTTTGTAGGAACTGCACGAAACAGGAAGACTATGAGACTCAGGGCTTAAATATGAAAAATAAATGTATTAAAAGAGGATATAAAAAGGATCAGGTGGAGAAATCCTTTAATAAATATGCAAGTGTAGATAGACCCTCTCTATTGAACAAAGAAGGTAGAGAGAAACGGGTGGACAACCAGATCATTCCATTTATTACTAAATTTAATGAACAACATAAAGGTTTAGAAAAGATAATAAATATTGGAATATTTTGAGTAGAGATAGGGAGATCAGCAAATTCATTACAGAAAGACCAAAGTTTGTTTATCGGAGAGCAGACAATATCAAACAGAAAATAATTAAAAGCGCCCTAATACCTCAGCCTAGATTGACGAGGAGTCTGGTGACCTCAAAAGGTTTCTATAGATGTGGAGAGTGTTCTATGTGTAAACACTGTACAATGGAACACATAAAAATTACTGATTATGTATCCAGCTCTAAAAAATCAAAACGTAAAATTAATAGATTCATCTCCTGCAATAGTAAAAATGTAGTTTATCTACTACAATGTTCCTGCAACATACAATATGTGGGAAGGACCACACGGAAATTAAAGGAACGTTTAGCGGAGCATGTACACAATATCAAAAAAGGTTTGGTGACACACAGTGTGTCGGCACATTTTGATAGCATACATGGCCGGAATCCAGCCCATTTAACCTTTGTTTGTGGTATTTTGCATATACCTAGTATGTGGAGGAAGAGTGATGAGGAGGAGAGGCTGGCTAGGGCAGAAAAGCGGGCAATTTTTGAGTTGAGAACCCCTGCACCCAAGGGGCTCAACTCTGACTTCGAATTAAAATGGTTCTTGATCTGACTAAGAGGGAGGAATTAATTTACTCATATGGATCAATTTATTGTTTTCATATAAGTATTATCGATGAATAATGGAAGAAATTAGATATCCCATTTAAAAGTTTTAAAATATATAAGAACAGTGTATTTAAGAAATTTATACTGCATATATTTGAGCTCCAGGAGTGGAACACGGAAATTAAACAAACCCCCATCGCTGATTGACGCACGTCAGAACAATCACGTGATGTGCGTTCCCAGCGTGCGTGTCAATAGAGCAATGCGGATGTAGACGGGAGGAGGATGTCGGCCGGACAGGCTCATTTCCCTCGCCCCGACACTGGAGGGACGTAGTTTTCCCTCTAGTGAAAGGGTGCACCTCTAGCGTTCCATTAGGGAAACGCGGAAGTGGACGGAGGGAGGACTTTTGCCGGGTGGACCCGCTCTCACCACCGGGCACTAGAGGAAAGCATTTTAGCCTCTAGTGAGAGGATGTGCCCCTACATTTCCGGCAAAAAAGGATGCGTTCCAGGCTGTGGAACGCATCGTGTCAATTTCTTTATTTATGGGAGATTACATATAGCGATATAATGAGAATATATCTATTGATGTTAGAGGTGAGATCAATATCCACTGGAGTGATGTTTTTATATTGTGCTGAGTTGCAAAAAGTGTTTTTGTATCATAATTGATTAGGGCCCCGCCCCATCCAATGAAGATGGAGGGGAGGGTATTTAAGCTAGATCCAAGTTGCATATGTGTGATACCTTGAAAAAGACCTGCGGGTTTAAGCGCATTGGAAGATTTCAATTGTTTTATTTGTTTGACTATATAGGGCCTATTGTGCAAGGCTGTTTAGTCATATAAAAAAAAAAAAATTATATTTATCCATTTGGGAATTAAATTTTTTTTTAACTTACCTCGGATCTAGCTGTATGATTGATTAAAGATACCTTTATGGGAAAGAAAAACTGGAATTTCACGTGAGTATGGTACGCTCACCAACACTAAATTGCTAATGTTACAAGTATGGTCAGACGGTGGTTGAAGTTGGAAGATTAAAGATACCCTGTATACGTCTAACCTCTCATATACAAATGTGAGTGGGGTGCGTGATAGGAACAATTCTTCCCCGTCTGCTGATATTGAGAAATTATATTGTTGGGTAAAAGAAAGACCGACCGATTGCTTCCCTCTCCTTTTCTCTTTTTTTATGTACGTCTCGGAAATATCGAGCGATAAAGAGAAGACGCAAGATTGGGACATAATCGGAAGTAAAAAACCCAGGATTGACTTGATTTCTATTTCTATTTTTTATATTTTATTTTATTGTAATTTTAGTTTAGAGCGCCTACATCTGAGAGCAATGACAGAAGTGTCACGCATTCTGACATGGGCAGAGTGTCACCTCCCGGCCATTTCGGCAATGTTCATTCCGGGAGTTCTCAATTGGAAAGCGGAATTCCTCAGCCATCATGATGTGCATCCAGGGGAATGGTCTCTTCACCAAGAGGTATTTCAACTCCTATTGGAAAAATGGGGACTCCCAGAGGTGGACCTCATGGCCTCCCGACACAATCACAAGTTACCGGTGTATGGGTCCACAACAAGAGATATCGAGGCAGCCTTAGTGGATGCTCTGTCAGTAAAGTGGACCTTCCAGTTTGTGTACCTGTTTCCTCTGATCTCTCTTCTTCCTCGATTTCTTCAGAATGTCAAACAAGACGGAGGCACTGTCCTACTGGTGGCTCCAGCTTGGCCAAGACATCATTGGTACTCAAATCTTCAGAGTCTCTCAATCAACACTCCATTCCTACTGCCTCAACTTCCAGACCTGTTGTAGCAGGGTCTTTGCCTTTGTCCAGACTTGGATTGTCAGTCTTGATGGTGTGGCTCTTGAGACATCCCTCCTAAGGTCAAAAGGGTTCTCTAACTCTGTCATCCACACAATGCTTAGAGCACACAAGCCTATTTCCAGTGGTTTCATCCCCAAAATTACGACCCACAGGTGTTTCGGGTCTCCATAGTCCTGGCCTTCCTTCAAGCGGGATTTGGACCTCGGACTTCGTCTGGCCTCGCTGTCAGTATGGTTCCAGCATAGGATTGCAACTCTTCCGGATATCCACACATTCCTCCAAGGTGTCCTCCAGATTCAAGCTCCCTTTGTCCCCCCAGTGGCTCCTTGGGATTTGGTAGTAGTTCTTCGGGCCCTCCATGGTCCTCCATTAGGTTCAACAGAACTTAAGTGGTTAACAGCTAAGACTCTCTTTCTTCTGGCAATTGCATCTGCCAGGAGAGTGTCGGAATTGGGGGCGCTTTCCTGGCGCTCCCTCTTTCTCATATTTCACCAGGGCAGGGCTGTGCTTCGCTCTCGCCCTGAGTTCATTACTAAAGTTGTTTCTAGTTTCCACGGTAATTCGGAAATTATAGTGCTGGCCTTTCAATCACCGGACCTCTCGGCAGGTGAGGCTTCTTTGGATGTGGTCCGCGCCCTCAAAATTTATGTGGACCATACCAGTTCATCCGGAAGTCGGACTCTTTATTTGTGCTCTATGGATATCACAAGAAAGATTGGCCAGCCAATAAACAAACATTGGCTAGATGGCTTCATATGACTATCTCAGAGGCCTACACAGAGGAAGGCCTTCCTGTTCCAACTTCTATTAATGCTCATTCCACTCGGTCTGTGGGTCCCTCATGGGCAGCTCGTCGTGGTGCCTCAGCTGTGTAAGGTGGCCACTTGGTCTTCTGTCCAGACCTTTCTAAGTTCTATGCATTTGATACCTTTGCCTCTCGGGATGCTTCCTTTGGGCGCTGGATTCTCCTCTCAACGCAGGAGCATCACCACCCTTAAAAGGACTGCTTTGGGATTTCCCCAAGGTCTCCCTGTGGAGTCTATGGACCTGGAAGAAGAAAATAAGAGTTATGGTAAGAACTTATCTTTGTTAACTCTCTTTCTTCGAAGTCCATAGGGTCCACGGGGCACCTGCCCTGATGCACTTGGCTTCATATGGTCTATGTCTCTGGTCACTGGTTTACCGTCTCCTCATCTGTGAGAGTGTGTTTCTTGAGTGTACCAGTCTTCCTTCTCTCTTATCCTCCTCCAGTCTTTGGCTTATTACCAACTTAGGTGCCTCTGGCTCGGGGGCAGTGGACCCACTGCATCCTGGGAGGTAAAGCTTTAACTGGGTGGTGCCCGGAATGGTTCCCATCACCTACACCCCAAGGTCTCCTAATGGACCTTATGGACTTCGAAGAAAGAGAGTTAACAAAGGTAAGTTCTTACCATAACTCTCATTTTTAACAGGTACTCCCATTGAATTTCTACTAGTTAAGGGTACAGAAAATCTGGTAGCAGGTATGTGTGAGTGTAGTAGGTGTATGTAACAAACTTGTACTTACTACTATGTGTGTTGTGGTTTTTTAACAATTTTTTTACAGCGGGGGTACGGGTGCCAGCCGCCTACAAGTGCTAAAGGGCAGGCACGCTGGCACCTGTAGTTCCACGGTAGAAAACAATATTTTATATTTTTTTATACCACTATTACCACCGCACCCACCCCTCCAGGGGTGCGGAGAAGAACCCTGAGCTTCAGACTAAGGGCCTGATTCAGAGCCGGACGCTATTTGCGCTCGCTCGTTCAGAAAAAAGGGGTGGCTATTCAAATGAACCGTTCGCTCTTTGCGGTCTGTTCACGCCTCTAGGTCTGAACGAGCGAACCAAACATGCGGTCGTTTTTTGGAAAACTACGCCCCCTGGCCGCTCGCATCCTGTCATGTCCGCTATTTATTCGATTAATCGAGTACATCGACCAGCGTATGAACTGCTCGCTATTCTTGTGGTTGGTTTTACCTATTACGATCCGTACGCATGCGCAGTTGTGCAAACATCGCTCGGAATGAACGAGCGGCCGCTTACAAGCGGCTCTGAATCAGGCCCTAAGCTTGGGGTGCTCGGGAGAGGGAGGACCCCTTTATTGGGGGGTCCCCACCTCCCCTGAGATCCCCGACTTGGCCTGACCAGCTTGGGGTGATAATGCTTTGGCCACGGAGAGCCAGTGATAGTGTCCCCTGGCTGTGGCCAGATTTGAGTCTGGTGCTGGTTTTAAAAATAGGGGGCCCCCTACGCATTTTTCCCCCTATTTTTAAAACCAGGACAGGCTCAGCAGCCCAGTGCTGGTTCCTAAAATACGGGGTAACCCTACTAATTTTTTCCTCCATATTTTTAGGAACCAGGACTTGCTGAGCAGTCCGGGGCTGGTTATGCTTTTTTGGGGGGGATCCTACTTATTTTTTTTTATGTTAACCCTTTCTTTATGGGTAGATCACACAAGCAGCCTTCACATATCTCACTGATATGTGAAGGCTGCTTGTTTGGGAGAGTTGAGCAGAGAAAACACTGCAAACTCTGCTTCACCATCGCCCTACCCGATCATAGCTAAACTCACTTCTTAGTAAATTTGAGAGTTTCAGAAGCATCAAATCACCTGAATTTCGGTAATGCAAATAGAGTATATATAAAAAAAAAAAAAAACTTGATCAGACTCGATTCTTAGTAAATTTACCCTTTAGTCTTTTCTTAGTAGAATGCTTTCAAAATGGTTCATACTTTATGACACTAGTGGCTGTCAATTTACTGCTCTCCAAATATAAGGACATGTTGTCAGCAACAAGTCAACGATGACTACTGTTACTGACGTCTCTTGGCCGAACCAACAACACATCAACTGGGAGTGTCAACTGTACATTAACATGTAATAGCTGCCACCACCAAGCACTTTCTTTGGCATCAGGAAAAGCTTTCACTTCTTGTGCTGTTTATTTAGACTTGTCAGAAAAACTACCAGCATGGCTGTGCCTGCCTTCTGTCCGCTCCCTAGTGCAGCCAATCTCCTGCATCCTGTGGCTACATGACAACAGCAGCAATGCTAAATTATTGTCTAGCTGTTTCTGGTTCCCTAACACTGCTGTTTGACTTTCTTGACTATGAGCATTCCACTCTGTCTCTGATGTTCCTGCTTTTGTTCCTGACCTTATTCCTGGATCCTCCTTTGGCTACCCAGATTAGAGTAATGGTGGCTCAAGGCACTGTACTGAACTTCTGACTCATCTTTGATTTTACCTTCATGTAACACCTCAGCTACCATTACCTGGGATCATAACTCTGAATTTATAGCACTGCAGCAGCTGAGCTGTAGAAACCATTACATATACTGTACACACAGCACTTGAAAGTAGGAATGGTTCCAGTAGTGATGACAACATTACATGAGTACTTTACTTTCTTTTATACAATTCTTACACAATGGACTGGTGAGGTGGAGAGTTAACTTGCCCCCACGCCTTTTAATTGATCCAGACTAACTTTTAACAAATAAACACAAAATGACAATTGGAGCACTGGGAACACCCCCATGTCACCGGACAGGAACACCCAGTGCATTTCTAATACATTTCAGACACCGTGCATCTGAATCAGCACTGTGTCTTTGTGCGCAGACAGTCGGGATGCATACGCAGTGCGAGTTACATGCATGCACAGTAGAAAACAGCTTCACTGCGAGTGATATCGGCAGTGCATGTGACCCAGAATCAGTGCCAGATTACCAGCAGGGGCAGATGCCCCGGGGGGCCTACAGACATCACCTCTACCCAATTGGGGCACCCAGCAAAGCAATATTTGTGCCACGTGCCCAGCTCTGGATCCCTTTCATCTTTTGGGATATCAGGCACTGGATGTGGAGGGGGGAGTGGTCTCACAGGCAGCTCAATTGATTGGAAGAGACCTCCACCAATCTCAACTTGAAATACTGTTTACTGGATGGGTGATATCTTGAGGCTCTGCTGTAAGACTGGGTAGAGTCTGTATGCAACAGGAAAAGCAACAGGCTTCTGTCATGTGAGGCTGAGTCTCAGAGACACACTGAGGTCTGTTTTTCAAATATGAGCCCCATATATACAAATTTCTTATTAGTATGGGTGATTTATACAATTGTCATACTGTGGGGCATATTCAATTGGGTGCGAGAATAGCAAAAATCCTGCATCTGCAAGGTTTTTCCTGCATGTGCGGGATTTTTGCTAATCAATTAGGTGCATGTTTTTTCTATTTTTTATTCTCGCACCTCCAGAGCAAGTGTGATTTTTTTTCTAAAATCTCTAATTTTAGGAAAAATCAGTGGGACTTGCTCTGCAACCTTGGCGGCACCCCCCCTAAGAACTAATTAAGCAATTGGAAGTTTCCAAATTGCTTAATTAGTCCTTAATTACTTACCTTCTACAGCGCCTTCTGCATCCAGCATCGGAAGCCGGGTCTTCTGTAGCAGGGTGAGTATGTCAGTGTGTGTGAGTGTTTGTGTATATGAGTGAGTGTATGCATGAGTGTTGTGTGTGTGACCCCTGGTGTGTATGGCCCCCTCCAGTGTCTGTGTGCCCCCCCCGTAATGGGTGCTGGAGAACTATATGTCCCAGCAGCCCTTGCCCCTCCCAGCAGCCCCTGGAGCCTCCCAGCATCACTGGGATTCCCAGCAGCCCCCTCTAGAGTGAGAAGATAGAGGGGAGGCCACGGGAGCTGCGGAGACCACAGGAGAACCCCGTGCAGATTTTGTCTTATTTTTTTTTTACACGGCGCAGGGGTTCCAGAGCTGAAAATCCCGTGACCGTTTTTTTTTTATTGGATACCACGGATATCGGTAATCCAAAATTGGGTGCAAGGTTTTTTTTACTCGCTAAACCTCACGCCCAATTGAATATTCCCTTGTGTATTTTACTTATTGAGCTTTTTATACTGTTTAATGAGATATTTACCATATAAATATTTTACATTATAGCAAACCTATAATGGTGATTGTAGTGCACAAAGGCTAACCCTGTACCAGTCCTAGATGACTTGTGGCTGTCCAGGTATTGTGAAACTACAAGTTCCAGGGGAAAAACAGCATTGGGTTCCAATAACAGGCTGAACAAGAGCAAATTATAGATATAGAGCCAGCTATACAAGCACCACAGTTAGACAACTGCACCAGCTATAAACCAACTGAACCAGCTTCGCATTCTGGAGAATTTTTATTTACAAATATATGGAGGGGCCACTTGATAAGCTTGACCAGCCCTTTCTGCAAAATGACTTCTCAATCCAGTACTACAGAGAGCTGGCAAGACAATGATTTCAGTGACTTTGAACATGCCATGGAAGTGGGTACCAGCCAGACACCCAGATTCCTAGCAATAGAGATATAAATATAAATATATACTGCTGTAATTGAGGAATGATGATACTGTTAAACACATTAGGTAATGGACACACAAACTATGGCAAGTGATTGCAACTCTCATCCTTCCCTGGGACATAACTAGGTATTTGAAGGCCCCATAGCAAAAGTTTGTGTGGGCCCCTTTGTACCACGAAATAGTGAAAAATATATAAAACCACATGTAACTTTGACAAAGAAGATGGGCCCCCCTTGATTTCAGCATGCAAATAATGAATATGACATTTAAAACTCTGTTAGCTCTGAGTTCCGAGATATAGCCCATTATGATGATGTAGGGGTATTTCTAGTGAAGTGGGCAGAATGGAGAGAATCTTACCAGCAATCTGCGTCCCGCACAGAGGGGGTGGGGCCTAATGACCAAATTAATTTAATCAGATATTTGTCCCCTCCCCTATTCAAATATATGCGATTCACAGGATTATCCACACAATATAACTGGTGCACTGAGTGACAAGCATAGTGAGAGCTTCCACCAAGACATTTCAGCAATGGAACAAAGATATCAGGGTAGGTGATCACTACTGTTGGACAGTGACAAGAGATGCCCCAGAAGAGGAGTACAAGTGACAAGCAAAGAGAAAGCACCCCCATGAATAGGCCACTATATTAGATAGTACTTTCATATGCTGTATGTTTGTTTCGTATGCTGTATCTTTATTTTGTTTTATGTTCTTATTTGTGATTGTTTGAATTAAAACAACTGTTATTTATTTTTTATCAAGAAAATACTAGATTATTTTAAAATAGCTTTTCACTATGACTATATTACTAATGTACATACTGTATAATGCAAGTAGTGTAGCTCAAAAAATAGAGCTAGTAAAAACATTCTGAAATCATTTTAGATTTTCTTGACCTCAAATTAGTAATGTATGACTATTTTTAGAAAGGAAACAAATTAAAAGTAGTGTAGTCACTCTCAGGGAGATTCTTTTGATATTTATTTATAACCACAGGCAGATGTCAGACACAGTAAATAATTTATTTGTACAGGTTAAATGTCTGCTAGTAACATGCATATAGTTCTATTGAAAATACTTTCACTCCATCCGAGCTACATGGTAGGAATGTGTCTGGTGTTGCTCTGGCCAAAATATAATTAGAGCAAAAATAACATTGCTGCTATGTCTTCTGTTGGTTTGTTATCAAGTTGGGTATAACTCTAGGTGATATAGCCTGTTAATTTAGGCATTCGGTATGTCTGAGGATCCTCCATTCAACGGGCACGCTGATGTAGATTCACCTACTAGCAATTGCTAAATAGTTACGCCCATGCATGGTTCTCTACATTATGAAAAGACATATACTTGTATTACTACTTCTTACAAACTACCCGCCACTCTTTGCTATTATTCTTTTAGAAAATGGTAATGTTAGGTCTGTTTTTCTGCTTGATTTGCAGGGAAATCTAGTGAGGCTTTTGTGTGAATGTTCCTCCATATAAAAACAACAACAGCATAAGTCCCATTTGGTCATTTGACAAGACATGTGGTGATGTAATATAATGTATTGTATTTGTTTACATTCCTGAACAGAGGAGTAAAGTTACTTACTTGGAATTAGAAATATTTTTAAATATATAAAATATATTATTCTACTCTGCTGCGGAGGTTATAATACAAAGCAAAATAAAGATGTTCTGACTGGTGGCCATATTTATATAGCCGATAGCATAACTCAAACCCTATGAAAGATGAGGGAATATTTATTACATAGGTATCTGCAGTCCATTGGGTTGGAAGAGACCACATCACATAAGATATCCTGCAGGGTTATTTGTATAATATTACTAGCCAGCTTCACTTCATGTTTTTCTGAGTCAGCCTTTCTTGCAATAGTACCTGTTGTTTTAACAGAATTGAAAACCTCTAAGGGTAACACAAATCTGGAAGCAATTGAGCTCTTGTAATAGCTTCCTATTAAAACGTCATGGCCAGCTAAACTGTGAGAAATATTTTATGATTTAACCACATAGAGTACCGTGCCTGATGATATCTTCTGTATAAATCTAAAAATTACATATACCCAATTACATTTTATTGTATATTTACAAAAATACAAAAAAGACTAGTCGTACAGTCATAGGGCACGATTCTATTCAACACGATGTAAATAGCTCCCGGAGCTATTCAATTCATCGCGATGTTAGGTCGGGGAAGGCTCGTTCTCGCGCCTTAAACAGGGTTTTTAGGCTCGGTAGCGGGCATTCCCCGACCTAACTTCCCGGCGCGAGGCTGTTTTCCAGGCGCGAAGGGCAGAAAACAGCCTCGCGCCGGGACTTTTGTCGGATTTCTTCTCTCATCCCCATTACTGTATATATAAGGCATTGCTCAATGTCACTCACCACTCCGTGCGGTGTGTAAACACATTGTATAAATAAAAATGACGGGAGCTCTGGACACGCCAAGCTGTATTCTCTATACTAAAATAATAAACATGGCAATTGCTAATCACATTAGTGTTAAAAATAAGACAATCTTCCTGGTTTCAAGCTCACCTGCACACAGGCTTTTAAAGACCTCCACCAAGCATATCAGCTATAAAACACCTAGGAAACCTACTGACACAAGTTATATTTAATGAGCTAACACCAGGGTGCATGAGAAGATGTGATCAAAACAAGAATAATTAAACTATCTGCCATTAACTGAATGTCCAGTCAAATAATTTGCTGCAGTTCCCAGTTATGCCAAATTTTAAAATAAATGTATCAAGATTGGGTTCCATTCCTTTCCTCTAGTAGATCATTTCAGCAGGTGGCATTCGAGCGGAACCCAAGAAGGTGTCTGTAATGTTGAATTGGCTACAACCCATGGGCCTGCATTTCACACAAAGACTTCAAGGGTTTGCAAACCGTGATAACTAAATCTGTAAAATATTTATTCTACTATGAGGGGTATTCAATATGAAACGTTAACTTCACTGTCGAAGTTAATGTTTCATATCGGAGTTTTTACCTGCGTTAATGTATCGGGCGTGCTCCCGCTTATACCCGTATTCAATATAAAATTAACGAAAATGGGAAACTCCGAAGTTGGATTTGTGTAAAGTTACGAATTTTTCCTTAAAAAAATTGTAAGACCCCCCTAAAGTTGTAAAAACATGGGGGATCACTATGGGTACCCCCGTTTTAGCCATTAATTGAAAGTAGGGGATTTAAATAGCCGCAGCAGGTGTTTTTTTCCTGACATTGAAGAAGTGATGTAGAAGAGCACTTAGGTTATTTTTTTCGTTTTTTAAAGTGGTCCCATCAAATTTGGGGTACATGAAAATGGGTACTAGCATATTTTGATGTCCCTAAAGTAAGTTTTTAAAAATTCTGCATTTGTGCACCTGCCGCTATAATTCTATTCTAGAAAACACCTGCCGCATACTTGCAGAATAGCGCTGAACCTATTTCCCTATTGTTAAACAATTTTTTCCCATTTTTTTTTTCACCCCAATTTTTAAATAAATTTTTTGGGGTGTCCCTATTTTTTTAAAACTTTTTTTTGACACAGTTCTTTTTTAAATGTCATTCCCAGGGGTGCAGGCTATTTTTTTTTTTTAAGCCTGCAACCCTAAACCCCAATTTTGCACTTTTTTTTTATACCTATTCAATGGTGAAAAGTTATCCCCGTTTTTTATCAAAGGCTTTTCAAAACTGTGATAAGTCTTTGAAATTGAATACGGTGTAAAAGTCAAACCTGTGATAATGACGTCAAAAGTGCGATAACGCAAAAATGATGTTATCGCTCCCATATTGAATACCCCTGTAACGCTCCTATCATGGCTCTCACCCAGACTGAAACCTTGACACCAGAAGCTGTGTTATTGTATTAGCAGCCCTCTGCAGCAGTGCTAGTTATGACATGTTTTCCTAGTACTTGAGGCCTCCCTGTTGTAGTAGACACAGTCATTTCCCAGAGCAGGAAGACTGGGAAAAATAAACCTTGTGAATTTTTCTCTCGATTTCTTTAAAAAAAAAAACCTTTATTATTGACCATGCCAAATCTTCTAGAATGAGTACGTAAGGCACATCATTGTGTTTGACCATTCTCTGTTGACATCACCTTGTTTAGTATGTTGGCTAGCAAAGGCTGTTATGTTTCTCTCTGATTTAGCACTGAGGGTTTATATAATGTAGCATACAAATAATTTAATAACTATTACAATTATTATTAATTTATCAAAGGAAAGTTTGAGTTTAAATATAATGCTTTTCCTATTACTAAATTCTTAAGAGCCGTAGTATTTAAATAAAGATTGTACACAGCTTTAGTTTCATTTTTTTATAAATTGGAATCTCAAACTTTTCGCCAAAATATCCACTACAGTATTGTAATACCTTTTGCACAAAACATAAAGTAAAGTTATCAGGCTAATCCTACTGTACTGTGTTCATTGTCTCTCACTACTACCTATTGTGCTGTATGCTGATTTGTCCCAAAAAGTAAGTATAGAGGGTGTGCCTCACCTATACCTAGGGACTACCATTATAATATGTCATTTTTACTGAGTGGAGTCTTATTTCTTTCTTTTGTTTCAAAATACTGCCTAATTTCTTTACTGCTCAAGCCTATATAAGTATCCTTTTACAGGTTAGTCTTACAGGAATACCAAACAGAGAGAAAACAGAACATGGAGAGAGATTGAAATCAATTAAAATATATTTTTTTAATCTAATTGACATAATCAGTTTTAAAATCAAGTGATATAAATAAATAAATATCCCTAATGCCACTGCACAAGACATAATCACATATGTTCTTATGTAAAAAAAATAGTAAAATATATAGATTTAAATTTATATATGTTTAGGCAATAAAAACCGTTCTTAGGGTCCAAAATGTGTTTGAGAGATATCCATGGTTGAGCACAGGTAGATTAATTAGAACCTCAGTCAATTTGATTTAACCACCTGTGCTCAACCATGTATAGCTCTAAAACCTGAACTGTTTGTTGAGGAGCCTTGAGGACCATATATATATATATCTCCAAAGAGAAACCAGTACTCATTGGTATTACAACATTGTATCTACGTTGCAGATTGTAACAATTTTGGTTAAATAAACATAATTGTAACAATTTCCACTTGTCTGGCATGAATCCTTTCTCTCAGATCTATCCACAATGTTGTGTATCGATCATCAGCTAATTTTCACTTAATGTGGAATCACAGTATCGGGCCACCTAACTAAATATACAGTAATGGTGATATCAATATCAACGTGCAAGTTATACTGGCCCTGTAGATCAAAATCTCTGCTAGAGGCTGTGAGTGCACTCACTGCTTCTTTATCTGTGCATTAACTGAGATTCACAGCACCCGCTTGCAGGTCAGGAGATCCAGATCGATGTATGATTTGAGACTGCTATCAGGGCGGGTGGTCACGATCACCTGGTTCCTCCATCTAGCCCTTTGTGTCAGCTGATTCAGGTCTTTATAGTGGTGACAATATAAAGCGGTTGGCTGTGATTCCTGCACCTGTCTGCCGTGTAGGCATACAAGATGTGTCTCAGGCTGGCTCCTTCATTTTCAGTATTCTCCAGCAGACCAGTCACAAAGCTGCTAGAGGGGCCAGTCTCAGTGCTATTGTGATCAGTGCTGGTCAGCTGTATTCCCAATGCTGATGAGCTGGCTGGGGAATTGAGGATAGAGTTACTCCAAGCCCCCAATGTTAGTGCGGCAAGGTGATTAGTCTATCAGACTGCAGCGGCAAGGTATAATCAAAAGCTTCTGACGCGTTTCTCGACCTATGACGACTGGTCATTTCATCAGAGGAAATGAGGATAGTGGTATCCTATTGTGCCATACTATTTGTAGGGTCAGGAATCATTTAATAATCAGGAACACTTACAAAAATAAAACACAGCTGGCTATTATTAGCCAGACATAATTATCATAATAGGGTTGAACAAAATGTGAAACATAGAATAATATAATAATATAATTAACAATACAAAATAGACATTTAAAAATAATAAAAATAGAAAGAAAGGGAATATGTTCTGTAATCTGGGCCTGATTCAGTTTAGGACGGGATTGCAAAACTGCACGCAATCAGATTTACAATTCTGTCCTTGCAATTCTGGTAATGCAGCAGGAGGCGTCAGAACTTAACTGAACAGTGTCACAGCTTTCCTTTAGTGTATTTGTGCGCAAGCCTTCATTTCCCGCTGTCGGTACGTGATACTCTTCCCGATGTTTCTCAAGTTGCGCTGCCACTAATGTTTTCTAGGAGTATGTACAATAGAGCATGCAGGCAGGTTCCCCCACACTGATCCGCAATGTTGGCATTAACCTCTTCACTTCCTGTGGTGGGCTAGGCTAAGCAGTGGTGGTTGCATTGTATATTATGTATTTGTATCATTATCCCATCACTGCACAGGGTATACAATCGGGAAGCCGGCTGCCTTAATACCGGCGAGGGTGAAATGCCGGGCATCTAGATGTAGACGCCTGACATTTCCCCGACGCCAGGAGACAGGTGCCCGGCATCCCGATCGAAGGGATGCCGGGCGCCGTGAGCGGACAGCCACGGGGGGGAGGGTTAGGTTTAGGGCACCCGGGGGGGACATAGGGTTAAGCACCCCCCCGGGGGTTTAGGTAGCGGGGAAGGGGGGGTTAGGGTTAGGCACTTAGAGGGGGGATTAGGGTTAGGCACCCCTAAGGAGGGTTAGGGTTACGGGGTTAGGTTAGGTTAATAAGTACTTACCTATCGACGATTGGGATTTCCAGCGCTGTTGGGAACTCTGCGGCTGGCGGTATTTCATACCGATTCCCTGCACAGTGCTGCATAATATGTTGGCGCTTTATAATTAAAGTATAATAGTAATAAATAACACTGTTTACGTCTTATTATTAGGCTATGCTACATTATTAGTAATTATGGAAATTTGTGGAAACATAGTGAGATTAATTATAAAGCTTAAATAAGTACAAAGCTATGTATTACTACTACATAGCTAATATTATTTATTTTTTCATTTGTTTGTAGCTTTGATGTAGGTCCTTACATACATTAAGTATACAGTAGTAAGGGGAAGGAGTTTGGTGGGAAGGGGGAAGAAGCAGGTCTGGATAAGTGTAAAGGTCATAACCGTCTTGGTCTAGAGCAGGCATGTCAAATATGCTGCCAAAATAAACATTTTATGAGGCCCGACAGTGCGGGCCCACATATATATAATATGTGGCCCACACCTTTGCCACGATCGGAGCTCAGCTCCGATCGGGCAGTGTTTACTTTATTTAAAGCTGGCAACGCTTGTATCTGAAGCGATCAGAAGCCTCTGATCGCTTCAGAGGCCAGCGTTCCCAGTGATGCAGCGCACAGGTGACGTCATGATGTCACCCGTGTCTCCCGCGATGAGATGAGACTGCACCTGCCGCTCTGGATTAGATCCAGTCAGCGCCAGCGTCTACGCGGGATGGTGGGAGTGAAGATGGCGTGGACTGGAGCAGTGTCCAGCGGCCATCGTGAAGAAAGGTAAGTACTGCACAGGCGAGTGGGGCCTGTTCTATACTGGGAGGGGGCACAGCATAAGGGGCATTACTGGGGGCACAACATAAGTGGCTCTGCATAAGGGGCATTACTGGGGGCACAAAATAAGGGGCTCTGCATAAGGGGCATTACTGGGTGCACAACATAAGGGGCTCTGCATAAGGGGCATTACTGGGGGCTCTGCATAAGGGGCATTACTGGGGGATCTGCATAAGGGGCACTACTTAGGACATTATTTGGGGCTCTGCATAAGGGGCACTACAGGGGGCACTGCATAAGGGGCATTACTGGGGGCTCTGCATAAGGGGCATTACTGGGGGCTCTGCATAAGGGGCACTACTAAGGACATTACTGGGGCACTGCATAAAGGGCAGTACTGGGGGCACTACTAGGGACATTACTGGGGGCTCTGCTTAAGAGGCACTACTGGGGGTACTACTAGGGACATTATTGGGGGCTCTGCATAAGGGGCATTACTGAGGGCACTCCATAATGGGCACTACTAGAGCACTGCATAAGGGGCATTGCATAATCGGCACAAATTCATGGGGCACTGCATTGGTTTTTATTAATAATAAACCTTTCAAAATTGCATATAATTACTGGGAGCTCTGCATAAGGGGCATTACTAAGGACATTACTGGGGGCTCTGCATAAGGGGCATTACTGAGGGCTCTGCATTAGGGACATTACTGGGGGCTCTGCATAAGGGGCACTACTAAAGACATTACTGGGGCCTCTGCATAAGGGGCATTACTGAGGGTACAACATAAGGGACACTACTAGGGACATTACTGGGGGCTCTGCATAAGGGGCACTACTAGAGACATTACTGGGGCCTCTGCATAAGTGGGATTACTGGGGGCACTGCATAAGGGGCACTTCTAGGGACATTATTGGGGGCACAACATAAGGGGTATTACTGGGGCACTGCATAAGGGGCACTGCATAATGGACAAAAATTCATGGGGCACTGCATTGGTTTTTATTAATAATAAACCTTCCAGAATTGCATATAAGACTTTTTTTTTGTTATGGCCCACACACTTGAATATTCAGCCCGGTTGGTATTTTGAGTCTCACATGCCTGTGCTAGAGGGTCAGGAGGCAGCATTCTTTAATGCTTTCCAACATAAACAATTTATGTCTCAATTTATGGTTGCATGTTAGATGCTGGTTACTATGTATTCCTACTCTGTAACCTTTATAAGTCAATAGAAGAAAATGTTTCATTGATGTTTTGTATGGAACATGATTGTGTTTACTGCTGAGTGTCACAGGAGTTGGCTCCTGATTTTATCTCAAGGCCATCAGGTTCAGGATTAATGAGGTGTAAATTAAGAGCTAATAGAAAGCTTTTACTCCTACATCAGCATACTATCATGAGGGAAGCCTTATTTCAAGCAACTTGGAACAAGTAATTATGTTTATGTACACATTCCTTTTTTACAGATTTGTACAGTACTCAGCTGACTGGTAAACAAGGGAATAAGGAAATATGTTTAGCTACCCATCAATGTTTGCCCATATATTTAATTATTCCAAACATCCAGTTACATCACTGCCACAATCTGTTTGCCTTTTATATGTTATTGTTTTAAACATAACCACCGCTTTATGTGACAAAGCATTAGATCATGCTATTTATTTTTAATTGTTTATTTTGTATTGTTTCTTGGTAGTATAACTTTATGCTAAAAATGCATTTAGCAGCCACAATGGCGTGCAATACTAACCCCTTTCCTCACTTTTGTTGGCATGAGGACAAGATTTGTGAGGAGGGATTATTTGCAACAGCATCATTGCTGATGGTGTAATTTCTCCAAGTGCGTATAGTTTTACTTTTTGGCACAAATGTACAATAACACAGTAGGTGCATGCCCACACTTGGATTTGGAAATTATCCAAGAAAATCAATATGCTCCTATTTGTGTTTTTTTTGTTCCTATTCAATGTATATTTACAACACACTTTGGGGCTGATGCAGGGTTTAATGTACGCCCATTTCTGTACTGTATATTACGTGAATTTGCACTATATATGCTCAGAAAATGAGCACATGCAATTGCGAGAGTGTAGGTTCAATTGTTGCAATTTGAACAATTTATGACACCAACACAATCTTTGTATAGGTGAAGATGCCCACATAATTTTTTCAGACCCCATTCCTATACAGCAGTGGTCGGCAATAAGCGGACCTCCAGCTGCTGTTGAACTACAGATCCCAGCATGCCCTGGCATAGGTGTCGGAATGTGGGGGTTTTCCTCTTATTGTATTAACTGTGCATCCTCTCATAGCCTAGTTCTTATAGTGGTTTTTGCACGGTGAACCTCACTCTGTTCGTTCCCCCACTACTACTGTTCTTAGTTCACTTTTTTGGAAGGTTGCATGTTTTTTTTTACATTTATTTACTTAAAGCCTTTTTTTTTTAAACTGCAATATTCCATTCTGCTAAAGATGATGACCATCAACATCAGCATGGATCATTACACTAGTCCTCCAACAGCAAATGACATGGCTCCTGATAGGTGTATACACTCACGAGCCAGACCATTATGACCACTCCCTTATAAAGTGAATGACGTTAACCTCACCTTCTTTTGCATAATGTCAACCCGCTGGATACGTATGCTGTTTACTTAGGGGAGAGATGGCACCATTGTGCGAAGAAAACAAGCTGGTGGAGGGAGTGTGATGATTCAGAATGTTCTGCTGGAAAACTTTGGGTCTGGTCATTCATGTGGATGTTAATTTGATGCATACCACCGACCTAAACATTGTTGTGTACAAGGTCACTTCCATCATGACAATAGTATTCCCTGATGGAAGTGACCACTTTCAGCAGGATAATGAACCCTGACACACTGCACAGATTGTTCTAGAATGATTTATTGAACATAATGAAGTTTTCAAGGTGTTGTCCTGGCCTCCAAATTCACCATATCTCAATCAAATCAAGCATCTGTGGTATATGTGGGAATAATAAGTTCGACCTATGGCTGCACCACCTTAGCCTACAGTAGTGAAAGGATCTGTAGGTAATGTCCGGCGGTATATACCCTATTAAAATGTACTGCTGTCAAAACAAGAAATGATTGGTTTAGGGAGTATTACCATAAATATCACAGTGACCATCATACAGTAGACACAGCCTCCAGTAGCTGGCATACAGTGCACACAGCATCACAGTGACCATCATACAGTAGACACAGCCTCCAGTAGCCAGCATACAGCATCACAGTGACCGTCATACACTAGATACAGCCTCCAGTAGCTTGCATACAGTGCACACAGCATCGCATTGACCGTCATACAGTAGACACAGCCTCCAGTGGCCGCCATACAGTGCACACAGCATCACAGTGACCAACATACAGTAGACACAGCCTCCAGTGGCCACCATACAGTGCACACAGCATCACAGTGACCGTCATACAGTAGACACAGCCTCCATTAGCCGCCATACAGTGTACACAGCATCGCAATGACCGTCATACAGTAGGCACAGCCTCCAATGGCTGCCATACAGTGCACACATCATCGCAGTGACTGCTATACAGTGAATACAGCTTCCAGTGGCCTCCATACAGTGCACACAGCATCACAATGACCATCATAGAGTAGACTCAGCCTCCAGTGGCTGCCATACAGTGCACACAGCATCACAGAGACCGACATACAGTAGACACAGCATCCAGCGGCCGCCATACAGTGCACACAGCATCACAGTGACCATCATACAGTAGACACAGCCTCCAGTAGCTGGCATACAGTGCACACAGCATTGCAGTGACCATCATACAGTAGACACAGCCTCCAGTAGCTGGCATACAGTGCACACAGCATCGCAGTGACCATCATACAGTAGACACAGCCTCCAGTGGCCGCCATACAGTGCACACAGCATCACAGTGACCGACATACAATAGACACAGCCTCCAGTGGCCGCCATACAGTGCACACAGCATCGCAGTGACCGTCATACAGTAGACACAGCCTCTAGTAGCCGCCATACAGTGCACACAGCATTGCAGTGACCATCATATAGTAGACATAGCCTCCAGTAGCCGGCATACAGTGCACACAGCATCGCAGTGACCGTCATACAGTAGATGCAGCCTCCAGTGGCCGCCATACAGGGCACACAGCATCACAGTGGCCGTCATACAGTAGACACAGCCTCCAGTGGCCGGCATACAATGCATACAGCCTGCAGTGAACACTATGCAGTGCAATTGCTCAAATAAAGGTAATCAATGAGTTATATTATATTGTGTCAGCTACAATTATAACCAAATATTAGATTTTAATGAACATTTTTGAAATACAAAGTGTAAATATTCATCAGGACAGATTATTGTGAAATACAACGAGAAAATATAATTTTTTTCACCTGACATCCAAGATGCTTCACATGTAAGATACATGGCAGAGCCTCTAGGCCCAAAGCACTTTCCCAATTCTTCTTTATTAAATTATCCACCATAACTACCTACAGTATTAGTTGGAAGCGTTATGACAGGCAACTTGTACCACAGTAACTGACAAATATAATTGAATAATGGAAGTGGTCAACAGTCGGTGGCAATTAAACCTAGCCCTCTGGTAGAGAGAGACCGCTGTGCCCCCTCAACTCAGCTCTGCCTGAGAGGCTCCGTTTTTACCATTGCATCTTGAAGATAATGATACACTTATTATCACTTAATTTCAAATCTATAGAGAGTGTAGACAGCAGAATTGCAGGGGAAGGGACCACTCCCACTCACATGTCATAATAAGGTTACTATAAGTTAAAATGTGTTACATAATTGAAACAACACTAAAGAGGAATTTGGTGGAAAGGAGTTGTGTTATTCAATTATGTGGTGGTTACATTGATATTATGAGATAATTTTATCATTACTTTGTATGTTGCTGTGGACACCTAAGATATCTAAGTTCTGCTCAATGCCAGATACTCAGTATACAGCTGTTGGCTGTTTATTTGATAAAAACATTAAAGGTTCCATTCATTATGTTAATTATCGGGGGAAGGGCAGCCCCCAATAATTAAGTATCCAACTCGCTGCGAGTAGCAGCGGTGGAGACATAGGGCCTGATTCAGAAACGCTCGCAAGATGCGATCGCTCGTTGGCAAAAAGGGGCCGGATATTTAAATGAAGCACTCGCACGGCATCCTGTAAGGACGCCCGCTATGTTTTAGCGAGCTACGGCAAAGTGCACTGGCAAATGTCTGAAGACGCCCCCTTGCCACTCGCAACACACGTCATCTCAGGAAATGAAGGATTAATCAGGACCATTGTGAGCCATCGGAGCTGCTCGCAGCCCTTGGGGTTGCCTTAACCTGCCGCAAGCACAGCGATCAGCGCTGGCTGAAATACATGCAGGTGACGTATACAATGACGCTACTTTGCTAATTATGCACGCCCTTTAAACGCCATTTTGGCGGCCAGACACACCTGCGTTCGCACATCCACTCCCCCGTTCACAAGCTCCTTCCCCTGTTACCACCCACAAATGGCACTATCTGTCACTCAAAGTAGCGACCTGATATAGTGGCTTACGAGCTACCAAAATCAGATCACAACAAATGGCTTGCGCACGCGCACAGCGAATTATACGCATGTGCAGATGGGTGAAAATCGCTCAGAGTGAGCGATCGCACCTTAGCGAGCGGGTCTGAATCAGGTCCATATTCCCCAGAGCAATTCAACATTGCTCTGGTGCGGAGACAGCTAATCCAAAAATCAGCCTTCTCCGCGATCCCCTTCAGTGACTCAGCAGTGCTACTGTGCTTGTGTGAACTGGGTGAATGCAGGAAATATAAGTGATCGCCTGCATTACCTTTATAATGAATAGCCCCGTTCCTTAATTTCTATAAAAGTAGGTGAAAATGTTAATTGATGTTAATTGATGTGATGATGAATGGACCCCTCTAAGAGACTAACAATTAACTGGAGCTGACATTTTTCTATAGTTTTTGGATAAATGAGTATCCTTAGATTACAGTGTTTAATATACATACCTTAATGAGGCCGGTTGTTTAATATAAAAATGTAATACTGTATGTTAGTCTGCTAACATACAGTCTGCTAATTATCAGACTTGTTTTCAAGTCTGATAATTATTACACGCTATGAGGTTGTCATTTTATTTCTGGTGATCATGGGCTTACTTTAAAATTCAAATATGTCTCAGGCCCTGATTCATCACGGATTGCAATTGCAACAGCATACACAGATTGACCGATGGTGCGTACCGCGCATGCACTGCAGTGCGTGTGCGCAGGTCAGCAATGCGATCGCACTGCGATTACGTATGCAGATATAAAGCCATCGCAGAATGAGTGATGGGACGTCAGCGTTTGGTGATGGTGATGAGGGAGTGGTCGGAGAAATGTGGATGTGCTTGTCCGTTTGAACCCGTTGAATTGGCATGCATAAATTAGCCACTGCGATGGCATACGCAGCTTGAGCAGTCACTGTCTGCGACGAGTCTTGCAATTTCTGAGACAGGTCAGACCTGTTGTAATTCAGCGTGAGGGTCCAATGTTAATCAATGTTACCGTTGTATACGCAGGACTGCGAGGTCTTACGGATGTGAGATAGCGGTAGTGGGCATCTCTATGCAAGCATTAGCATATTTTCGCTGCATAACTGCATGTGTAACTGCAGCTGCGATCGCAATAGCGATCCGTAATGAATCAGGCCCTCTATACATATGCCTAAACAAACATTTGTATGCTATATAGTTTTGTCATCTTTATTTGTCCTCTGAACTTGACTGAATCTGTTCAGGAAGAGATAAACACCTCCTGAGTTTAGATTTATATACAGGTAGTACGATTATAGAAGCCTATAATGAGGTAACAATCTTTTTTGGATGAATTCATACTATTGTTTACTACAGTATGTAGGACTAGAATGATAATTTCATAATTCAGTTTGTAATACTTGCTATCCCCTGTACACATGCATACCATGTATGACTCTAGTCTAGTGGCTCAATATTTATGCCTCTGATGAAATTGCCACCCATTTCAAAGGCATTAGATTTTAGATTTGGCTATTCAGCACTCTGCTATGGAATCTATCAATTCACACAGGGCGGGATGCACTAAGCACTCAAATGCAATGAAACCTCCGAAAACTCCATATGTATCAAACTCTGGAAAGCAAAACTTTCCAGAACTTGATCCTGTTAAGCAAGGCTGATGGCCTTATTTTTGCAGAAATCCCGAGAAAGGGATCCAAAAGATCCCTTTCCATCCCCACGTGACTAGCGCATACGCAGGTCAACAGCTGCGCATGTGCAATAGGACTCCCGAGTCATAAACCAGGAAGTCCTCACATAGCGAGGGACCATAGATGTATTTATAGGATGCGGAGGGGGGGTTAGGTTTAGGCATCACTGGGGGGAGGTTAGGGATAGGCACCACTAAGGGAGGGTTAGGGTACTTACCAGCCCCAGTCGGGATCCTGACGGTTCGGGCTTCCAGCGTCGGTATTTAGTCCACCAGCATTACATCCGGGGGCATTACAAATCGATTCCGTATTTATAATGGGTGCAGGGTGTCACACGCCACCCTGGAGACCCCAGAATCAGACCCCGTCGCCTACCTTTGCGGGTGCTGACCCGCGCTGTCCTCCGGCTCCCGCGCTGTGCGCTGCTTCCCTCTCTCTCTGGCTGGTCTCCGTTGTCCTCTGGAGGGTCCCGCTGCTCTGCTGCTCCCACGCTGGCTCCTGCTGGTCGCTGGTCCCCGCTGACTTCTTCTGAGAAGCGCTGTCCTCCGGTCCATGGGCGTGGCCATCTTGGATTGCCCATGTGACACACTACCACCAATGAGGAGTCTTCTCCTTCTCTCTCAGCCTGTCAGCTCCCAGCATCCACTATATAAGGTTCCCCAATGCTGACACAAGTTGCCAGTGCAACTAGTTTCCTAGTGAGCTTTCCCACTGTGCTCCAGTCGCTCCACATAGCTTCCCAGCTACCGACGTCTCCCCACGGCTATCCAGCCGCTCCACGTAGCCACCCAGCTACCAACGTCTACCAACGGCTATCCAGCCGCTCCACGTAGCCACCCAGCTACCAACGTCTACCAACGGCTATCCAACCGCTCCACGTAGCCACCCAGCTACCAACGTCTACCAACGGCTATCCAGCCACTCCACATAGCCACCCAGCTACCAACGTCTACCAACGGCTATCCAGCCGCTCCACGTAGCCACCCAGCTACCAACGTCTACCCACGGCTATCCAGCCGCTCCATGTAGCCACCCAGCTACCAACGTCTACCCATGGCTATCCAGCCGCTCCACGCAGCCACCCAGCTACCAACGTCTACCCAAGGCTATCCAGCCGCTCCATGTAGCCACCCAGCTACCAACGTCTACCCACGGTTATCCAGCCGCTCCACGTAGCCACCCAGCTACCAACGTCGACCAACGGCTATCCAGCCGCTCCACGTAGCCACCCAGCTACCAACGTCTACCCACGGCTATCCAGCCGCTCCACATAGCCACCCAGCTACCGTCTACCCACGGCTATCCAGCCACTCCACGTAGTCACCCAACTACCAACGTCTACCCACGGCTATCCAGCCGCTCCACGTAGCTTCTCAGCTCCTAACGTCCACACAAGGCTATCCAGTCTTTCCAAGTGGCTTCCAAGCTACCACACCACTTCTAACAGTACTCAAATTCCCTATTAGTTCACTGCTTCCTCTCATGTGGAGGAACTTTATTAAACCAAGTCTCCTCCTGCGAGCGTCTGCGCCAAGTGATACAGGTCCAAGGCCCAGTCCGGGAACACAGTCTTTAAATCCACGATTGTAACACAGGGTGTGCGGTGCACATGGGTCCCATACACCATGCACTCAAAGTATACTACCTTGTTCAGGCAAGCGGGTCCCTCCTCTTTCATGGTGCCATCTTCCAAGTGACAACTTCGGGAAGATGGCACCGCGCAGTGAAAGCTAAGACTCTCGCCCTGTGCCAGTGTCCTTGCTCATGGGCATGGGCCATCTGCCCAAATATAAGTGGGAAGACGGTGCCGTGGAGGAGGGACTTCATGGGCGTATCTATATTGGGTGCAGTGTGTGCGGTGCCCACACCGCACTCCCTGCACCCATAGATTCTTATACATACCTATCCGTAGTGTTCAGAGTGCTGCTCTGCATCACCGGGCCAGTGCTGCAGAGCAGTACAAATCACTGGGAAAATGGCTGCGGGCATTATACCGGTGACTCGTGCATGCGCAGTACTGATGTCCCCAGGAATAAGGTGCGGGCGCCATTTTCCCGGGAACCCGCAGTAGATTCTGCCACTGTCAGCTGTCACTGTGACTGCAATAGCCAATAAGAGTCAGGCTGATTCTTATTGGCATTGCGCTGGTGCCAGAGAGCTGGGACCCGGTAAGGTGTGGGTCGCTGATCGTTGCTCTGGTCACTTGTAAGTATCCCAGTGATGGGCTACCCGATATGATGAGTAGTAGACCACAGAAATCATTGGCAGTGGCTGTACTCAGATGAGAAGTGATTTATGAATGTGACCTCAATGCTGGCGTCTGTGTAAAATGTAACAACTTTCACACCAGCCCGTTTTGTTTTTATTCCTGTGGGGCGACATTGTGATTGGGTTTTTTGCTGTGAGGGCCAATGTGTGTGTTTTTTTTGTGGGTGACAATGTGTTTCATTTTATTTATGTAGGGATCAATGTGTGATTTCGGCAGGACAGTCCCCATGCCCTTTGCTGCAAGGTCACGCCCCCTCTACCACACCCCCTTTTTGCATGACTATGGCGCAATCAAACGTACATACTCTGCAGTGGTGTAACTTCATCTCAGTTGCCCGGAGGCAAGATAAATGTTGGTGCCCCCACCCACACTCCCCACACAAGTTTAAAACCTGACTTAAAACAAATTTAAACTTGACTAATGGTTATGCAAACACACCTAGCATGCAAAATGATACACAGCTGAAAGTCAAGGAAGAGTGAAACAAATTATGACTTATTATCAGGTAAATAAACACCTTACCAACTATATTTAAACTAAGTGAGTTGAACATAGTGATTATATGATCACTTTTTTGGGGTATGGGGTAAATAAGTGATATAAATTTGAATTAAAAATATTGTCTTTTACAGAGGGACTACAGTATAACAGCAAGCCTACCCCACTTCCCGGTACTTGGAGAACAACAAGTACCAGTAAGCACAGGCATTAAGAGCCTGCTGGCACCTGTAGTCCTCCTGTAAAAGAAATATTAAAAAAAGACAGTACACACAACGTGGAAAAGTAAAACTTTAATAAATACACTCACGCTATACTCACCTTGTCCCTTCTGATTGGTTCTCCATGTAGGCATCCCAGGGGGTTAAAGAAAAGTACAGCTCCCAAATCATCTGGACAGAGAAGTGCTATATGTGTATACACATATAGAGCTTCTCCCCGCAATTGACAGAATACATGTGTTCTGTCATTTTTATGTCTGTCAGTCAATCAGCAGCCGCTACCATGGTAACAGGCCGCCACTGGTTGGATGAGAATGGCTCTTACTCAGCCAGCGCTTCCTCATTTATTTATTTTGGAAGCATTAGAAGTGTATCTGATCTTTCATAAAGACATTATTGTTCTTTAAATATATTAAAAGAGCAAGATAGTGTAAATATATCTTAATAACGTCTTTATGATAGATTAGATACACCTCAAGTGCTACGAAAATAAGAAAAAATAAAAATACAAAAAAAAATAATATATATATATATATATACACATATATACATACAGTGGTAATGCGATCAAGTAGTTTACTGTTTTTTGTTACACCTTGACAAAGGGACGTGTGTGTCCCGAAACGATGGAGTGAGGTTATGTATTTTTAACAATACACCATTTATACTTTCTACAAAGTCTCTGAGTGCAGCTGCTTGTTCGTATTACCACTGCACATTGTTGATATCCAGAGGGCACCAGAGCACGTGGAGTGGAGTGCCGGTCCGACCACGGATTTTATATTATATACATATATATATATATATATATATAATGTGTGTGTGTGTGTAGCACTGGTGGATGTGTATCTGATCTACTTTAAATACATTATAATCTTGCTCTACATTTACATGTATCATGAATTTGTGGGGCTACAGGGGTGGGGTAGGTGCTGGGGGGGTGATGATATATTTAAAGAGTATATATCTTATCATTATGTCATGTAAGGGGGAGGGTGATATATATATAGAGCATATGTTTTATTATCACGGTAATGTTGGGGGGGGATATATTTAATGAGCATACATTTTATCACTCTGTCATGTTAAATAATTGAACATGGCAGAGTGATAAAATATATGATCTTTAAATATACCCCCCAACATGACTGAGTGATAAAATATGTGCTTTATAAATATATCATCCCCTCCCCCTCAGCACCTACCCCCAAAAGTCCTAGACACCCCCCATCCCCACCCCGAGTCCAATGCCAGGCAACGACCCCACGCCACCCTCATCAGGCTTGGCTTGCCAGACACTTTGTGACAGACTTACTGTATTGATTTTCACTGCCTGTCTCCAGTCACAGTGCCACAGCCCACAGATCCTCTCTCTCCTGGGTCCCGGCCACTCTCCACTCTCCACCACGGTCCTTACTCAGTGCCACTGCCTGCCGCGGGTGCAGTGTCGGAGGCTCCTCAGACAGAAGGGGCAGGCACAGGGTGAGGTCGCGGGCGGTCACATGATACATTACGTCTGCGGCCTGCCGAGACCACAGAGTCTAGTGGAGCCGGAGGATAATGCTGATTGGTGCTCAGCTGAGTGGCTTCTCTGGCTTTCTTTTTACAGTAGTTAGAACATGGAGCCCTTAAATCTCATCACTTAATCTAGACCTAATGTTAGTTAGAATTATATGCTATACTTGATTGACCTTTCATTCAGGTATTATTATGTATATACAGTCAGGTCCATAAATATTGGGACATTGGCAGAATTTTCATATTTTGGCCTCTATTCACCACCACAATGGCTTTAAAATGAAACAAACAAGATGTGCTTTAACTGCAGACTTTCAGATTTAATTTGAGGGTAATTACATCCAAATCAGGTGAACGGTGTAGGAATTACAACGGTTTCTATATGTGCCTCCCACTTTTTAAGGGGCCAAAAGTAATGGGACAAACTAAACAATCCTAAATCTAACTTTCACTTTTTAATACTTTGTTGCAAATCCTTTGCAGGCAATTACAGCCTGAAGTCTGGAACACATAGACATCACCAGACGCTGGGTTTCATCCCTGGTGATGCTCTGCCAGGCCTCTACTGCAAATGTCTTCAGTTCCTGCTTGTTATTGGGGCATTTTCCCTTCAGTTTTGTCTTCATCAAGTGAAATGCATGCTCAATCGGATTCAGGTCAGGGGATTGAGCATATAATATTGCCCGAAATACTTCAGAATTCATTCTGCTGCTTTTGTCAGCAGTCACATCATCAATAAATACAAGGGAACCAGTTCCATTGGCAGCCATACATGCCCACGCCATGACACTACCACCACCATGCTTCACTGATGAGGTGGTATGTTTTGGATCATGAGCAGTTCCTTTCCTTCTCTTCTCTTCCCATCACTCTGGTACAAGTTGATCTTTGTCTCCTCTGTCCATAGGATGTTGTTCCAGAACTGTAATGGCTTTTTTAGATGTTGTTTGGTCTTCCTGTTTTTGTGGCTCACCAATGGTTTGCATCTTATGGTGAACCCTCTATATTCACTCTTGTGAAGTCTTCTCTTGATTGTTGACTTTGACACATATACATCTAACTCCTGGAGAGTGTTCTTGATTTGGCCAACTGTTGTGACGGGGTTTTTCTTCACCAGGGAAATAATTATTTTGTCATCCACCACAGTAGTTTTCCGTGGTTTTCCAAGTCTTTTGGTGTTGCTGAGCTCTCTGGTGCGTTCTTTCTTTTTAAGAATGTTCCAAACAGTTGATTTTGCCACACCTAATGTTTTTGCTATCTCTCTGATGGGTTTGTTTTGATCCTGTCCATGAAATAGCTTTTGAGTTGATAGTCCCATTACTTTTGGCCCCTTAAAAAGAGGGAGGCACATATTGAAACTGTTGTAATTCCTACACCGTTCACCCAATTTGGATGTAATTACCGTCAAATTAAATCTGAAAGTCTGCAGTTAAAGCACATCTTGTTTGTTTCATTTCAAAACCATTGTGGTGGTGAATAGAGGCCAAAATCTGAAAATTCTGTCAATGTCCCAATATTTATGGACCTGACTGTATATTTTCTATTACAAATATTTTAGCAAGTTATTTCAATACCTGATATATATCCAGATCTTTCCATCCCCCGCTGGCACTGCTATCCTCTTACATCTGAGTGCTACAGACAGTCGTAACCACTGTTGTTTGTAATTTCAACTCATGCACATCACACAACACTTGTCTCAGCACATTCTTAAAGTGGCTGCAGTGTTTAGATTGGTAGATGGTGGATACAGAACAAAGGCACTATGGGACAAGAATCATAAGAACACAATAACAGGGAATTTAGACACATTCAGTAAATGGACAAACACATTCCAAAAAAGTGATCTGTTCAATTATTATGGACTCAACTATTTCAGCATTAGCATATTTATGGATTATCTCTTTCATAGTGCCAACAATTGTCATGCTACAAAAGCTAAGAAATTTTACTTTACATACCCAAAATAGGAAAACATAGGGCCTGATTCAGAGCCGCTCGTTCGCTCTTAGCGATGTTCGCACAACTGCGCATGTGTATGGGTCGTAATGCGCATGCGCAAACCTGTCATTGCGGTCGGAAATCAAGCGCTCGCAAAACAGCGAGTGCCTGCTAATTTGAGTGACAGGATGAGGCGTTTGTGGGTGGTAACAGGGGAAGGTGCTTGAAAACGGGGGAGTGGAGATCCGAACGCAGGCGTGCCAAACGGTAAAAAGGGCGTTTAATGGGAGTGCATAATTAGTAAAGTAGCGTCATCAACCACGTCACTTGGTTGTCTTTTAGCCTGAACTGCTCGCAGTGATTGCGGTAGGAAAAACCTACCACAACCACTGCGAGCAGTTCAGATGCCTTTCGAAGTACCCGATTAATCTAATAAATACCGGAGATGACGTGTGATGCGAGCGACAAAGGGGCATCTTTACAAAATAGCGAGCGCATTTTTCGTTCGCTCGCTCAGACATAGAGGCGTCAACAAACCGCAGTGAGCGAGCGCACAATTTAAATAGCCGGCCCCTTTTTTTGACCGACCGTCCGCAAATAGCGTCCGGGTCTGAATCAGGCCCATAGTTCAGTATTTGCATAGGTCACAAAGCAAAGACATCATCATTACACTGTGCATGGACTGTTATAGCCGGGTTGGGTATGAGATCCCGGCGGTCGGGATGCCACTGGTCAGAATACCGACAGCGGCATCCCGACAGTCAGAATCCGGACACCCATAAGGAACAAAGTAAGTCTAACACTTATCCCTACCCCTCCCTCCCCGATGCCTAACCTCCCCCCTAGTGCCTACACCTACCCCCCCTCCCCACACCATAAACCTAACACTCCCTCCCCGATGCCCTACACCTAACCTCCTCCCCCCCTAGTGTCCTAAACCTAACCTCCCGCACTACAAACCTAACCCTCCCCTCTAGTGATTAACCCTAACCCTCCCCCTAATGCCTAACCCTAACCCCCGATACTTACCTTTAGGATGCCGGCGGTTGGGATTCTGATGCCAGGAACCCAACGCTGTTGGGATTTCAGCACTGGTATTTCGGCCATCAGCATTCCACACACCGGGATGCTGACTACATCCCGCTATAGCCTATAATTTTGGCTCAGACATTAATTTATAACAAGCATCTACTGTACAAACGAGAAGTAAGCCCAGTTTATAAATAGAGTATAAGTACTGGCCTGCAGGAACCGGGCACAGGTTTACCGACAGCAGAAGCACTAATTAAAGTGGATCAATAATTGTATTTTATATGTACTCTCATCAAAATCTCCTCTGCACGGCAGTTTGGAGGCAATGAGATTTGAAAGCAGATGCATGACATTATTGGTTCTCTTTTTTCACAATATCTGCTACTTATCTTATTTTTGTTACTATTATAACTGCTACTGAGGAGGGGAACACTCATTAAAGTCATTTGATGCTTTATAGCAGATGGTTTAACAGCAGTATCTTACTCCTCTGATTGAGCAGTTCTTTTAAACCAAACTTTTCTCTTCCCTCTTAATTCTCTGTCAAATATACCCCCCTAGGTAGGGGTCTGCTCAGTGCCCCAAAACATACTTTACTCATGCACATGATCTAAAAACATTTTTGCCCTCTATTAATACTATTGTTAAACACACTGATAAATATCCTCTGGGTCTTACTAAACCATATGACAGAACTTATTTTTGACCTGAATTTGTGAGGATAATTAGTTTACAAATATGTCCAATTATCCAGTGATATATTTCATATACAAAATATTGTTGTTTTTTTAAC
Organism: Taudactylus pleione; assembly: GCA_031769625.1. Lineage (NCBI taxonomy): Eukaryota > Metazoa > Chordata > Amphibia > Anura > Myobatrachidae > Taudactylus > Taudactylus pleione. Next base: position 39,059,814 of record JAUIMM010000092.1, read on the forward strand.
AGATGAAAATAAATTTGTGCCCCCAACAAAAAGAGTTTTTTCCTTTTTTGTGCTATACTGTAATCCAACTCTAGTGGAGCACCGCCACCTTTATTTGCTGATGGCATTTATTTAATTATTTCAATATTGGTGTAATAACTATGATTTTTATTGCCACATGATCTGAGATATTGGCTAGAAATATGTCAACAAAAGCTTGTGCGGAGACATTCTCCCTGTATCGACTACTACTTTATAGACATCTCAACCTTTCCAATGGCTAAACTGAAACTAACTTTTTCATGTGTTCAGTGACACTTTTGTTTACTTTGACATCATAGCACACAATCTTACTTTACAATACTCCTAATCTGCAGACCTCTGGAGTTAAGCATAGTTATTATGTTGGTGTCACAGATATGTGTTGCCCTATCTAAATGGTTATTTAAAGTTTATGACAGTTTCTTCAGTAGACTAGCTAGGCGATATGGCTCCCACATGTTTGGAGATATCGCCTGTAAGATGAGACCGGTTACCAGATATCGCCATTGTGTGAAAGTGTCTGCACGTGCTGTCGGGAATGCCACAGAATGCATTGCCGACACTCAGCATCCAGACGCCTGCCTAACCCTAAGTATGAGGGTTAGGCGCTAGGGGAAGGTTTTCTGGTTAGGCTGCGGGGAGGGAGAGTTAGATGTAGAGGTTAGTGTAGGGGTACTTACCTTTGGGTGTGAGGATTCTGACTGTCAGGATGCAACTGTCGGTATTCTGACCGCCGGCATGCCGTACCTACACTGTCTGTAATTGGAACGCCGTCCCCATTTAATTTGAGATATCACCTAGCAGTCACTGCTTGCTCATTTGGTCTGTGAACTTGCACATATGCACAAACCACAAACATTTGAATAAAACATCAGCTTCTAACCTCTGCTTTGCTTCTTGACTATTCTCCTGTCAACACTAATATTGGATTTCTGTGTATCGGAGTGGCTTGTTAACTGACCCTGCTTTGTTAATACCCTTATGTATTATTATACCCCGCTATGCACAAAATATTGGACTTTTCACAGGATCATATTTTTATCTCATTCACGCTTGTTGTTAACACCATTTTGCCTGTCATTTGACCTTCAATTTGCTTAACCCTTGTCTGCTGATATCTGCTAAGCCATGTACCAATCCTGGACTGGTTTGATTGCAATTTATTTGTAGCCTGATACTGCAAGACAAGTGAGATACACTTTAAGATAACTACACTGCTTTGGTTGCTCACTATGTATTGCCATATTTACACTAGTATCTTTCCAATGGGGTCCAATGTGGGAAAAGAGGGTAACAGTACCTAGTTTGAGTGAATTATAGCCAGGTTTTATCCAGATGGGGGCACAACCTATATTGTCCTAATTTTCCCTATTTTTTAAGTGTTGGCAGGTAAGTATAATAGTATAGTGAATAGATTTTATTACAAACACAGCAGTCAGAAGACATTCTGGGAAATTATGAATAAGTCTATACACTAATCTCTATACAACAATTCAACAGGGCAGATTTAATGGAAACTCTTAAAAAAGAGGCCTAGATGGATTGTGTGACACCACATTTCACAGCTGGGCTCCCTGCAAAAGAGGTCACACAAACTGCCTGTGACTGAATGGTCCAGCCTATGAGGCAGTGGTACAGATGTTATATGATATAACAGGGCCATCTTCTAACACCGCTACACTGTACAGAGTACGTACCAACAAGTGTTTTTTAAATAGGGCTGTTCTGATCACCAGGTAAATGTACATTTCATCATACTCTTCCCATTCCAATCATAAACCAGGCATCGGGTTCCTCTTTGAAACACACACCAAATACCAGTCTGTTCAATGTTTGACATTTATACTTATATTAATCTTTGGCTGTGTATGAGATTAAGATTTAAGACAAAAACAGATTGTGAAAAAAATTTATTTTAAAATGTTTTCTTTGTAAGAAAAAAGCAGCCATTGGAAAAGTCCCATGTCACGCAAATATTACTCTACAAACGTCATCCATTGTCAGTAAAATGATACAGCAGTTGTATGACCATAGGACCTGCTGTTTAATCATGCATTGTGGGATTCAAGGAAGTAAAACAGTTCGTTTTAATCCACAACGTAGAGAAATAAATACTCTTAAGGTCAATGTAACTTTTAGGGAAGCAGTGCATCACTTTCTAAGTTACAACATGATGCCTGCTTTTCATTGGATTAGTGGTTAAAACATTCTCTCAAAGTTTCATATAATATATATGGGAGATTCCACTTACAGCAGCAAGCTACAGAACTGGTTTGTTGAACTTTGTTTTTGTGGTAAGGATCATTAACTATAACACAATCTGAACAGTAGATTAGATCAGAGAGTGTACAAGTTATTTTATTTACTGTTATGTTACTGATCCCACACTCATACTGATAACTGGACAGTCCAGTGCCCATACTGTTTTACTCCTATAAATGATGCTCCGTAAAGTGCGCCTGGAACCTACACACAGATCTGGGCCATTGTGTAGGCCAAACCAGTAATATGCAGCTTCTATTACAATATAGCTTATGCCTCATTGCCTGGTAACACTTTAGTGAATTGAGAGGCTTTGTTTTTTTATGCATATTGGTTTCATTTACAATGCGGTTGCCTGCACCGTGTATAGGTGACAAGTAAACTTTATAGAGTGAATGAAACAATGGCATAATGAGCAGGAACCATTCCACTGTATGTAATTCATTGTTATAGTCTATTTGCAAAGAGCCACAAGAGAACCGGGCTGCATGGAGAATCACATAAGTGCATGCCTTTTGTATTGTTACATATTATAATTTTTAAACAAAGTCTTTATTAGTAGTAGCCCTTAATTAAGGTATAAGGAATGTTCAGGTAAAAAAATAAATCATCCAGTATTTTTGCTTAATCAGCTTGCAAATAAAGAAATTGACAGCTGCTAACTATATTTTAAAGTAAATCTATATGCCTATGGCAAGCAGGAAACAGCAAAGAAGATGTGCTTTATTATTAATGATTGCTAATTAATATTCCGCAAATCCTTGAAACATTTCTAATCTATGTTAATCCTATTTTTTTCATGCTACAATGTTTCCTGATGAGAACCATGGATGATTGAGACTAGAAATAAATTAAGAAAGGCCATTTTTTTTTTAAAGTTGGTAGAATATAATAAACCACGAACATAAAAAATAAGTGCATATTAAAAATCAATATGAATATGTCATGTAAACATTTTCTTTCTACATTTTAAAAACTGGAAGCAAATGGTCAAACTCCTAGAAAGTCAGGAAGGAGTTGGGGCATGCATTTTAGCCACTTACAACGGGGTATCAATTAATTAGAATGTATCTGATTTAAAGTAACAATTGGGGAAAATGGCCATGAACAATTTTTATGTTAAGATTTTTGTTAATTAGCATTTTGTTAGGCTTTAATTTTATTTTCCTGAGAAAAAGTCAATAATGATTGAAAATATTCTGTTGGGGCTGTACAAATAAAAATAAGGCAGTTAACAAGATTGTCATTTTGTGTATTTTGAACTTTGGTATGTCCATTGAGGCTTTAATGCATAAATAATGTGTCTTCCTATAACAGGCAAATGTCACGTAATTACCCTCAGCTGCATCAAATCTTAATCAGGGTGATTTCAAGGGTTTAGGACACTCTAAAGCAGCATATTGCACATTCCAACAGATGTCATTGCTGAAGAACAGTCTAAACTGAACTGTATTCCTGTAATCACTGTGTATAGGTCACACTTTTGGGCATAAAGATTTAGGTATCTCTTCCGACGAAAAGTTACTGTGATATTGTTGGTTTCAGACCAAGCAAAACCATCAACCTTCTTTAGTGTCTTTGCTCAATGTAGTACCACTGAGATCTGTAGAAGGAAAAACCGCTTCTTCAATGTAAGAGTCCAAGCTCTTATGAGAGCTATGACAATATTGTGCTTTTAATAATCCAGGTGAAGTCAACTGAATATTAAGTTCATGAAAATTATTTATTTTTTTCTCTTGTCCATTTGATCATAGTTTCTGGTGAGCGGTACAAGAATATTAATTTGGCATACAAATCTTCTTCCAGTTCCAATTCTCCAGTCTCTCTTACTAGGAAAATGTCTGTGCACAATTTCAGGATACGGTCCACATTTGGTAGTTCCTCAAACATGATCGAGTGAGATATTCCACTGAAGAACTCGCGCACGAATTTCCCTATGACCAGTACCACAGAGGCATACAGTCCCATAATTCTGAAAAGAACAAATATAAGTTAGGCTAGTTCATTATTAAGTGCTCATTAGGAACACCTATGTACAATGAATCACCCCCATCAATGTTAGATATTACTAAGATTTACTTGACCATGTAACAGTACAATGCGGTGACTTTATCATATTTATACTCTCTACAATATTGAAATCCCAACTCACCATATTTACCATTTTTATTTTTTACCAATGTTACTGTATTTTCACAGTTTATATATATTTATAAATGTCTTTTGTTCATTCTTGTGATCTTACCAGTAACTAAAAGTTCCATGAACAGCATGATCCAAGAAGTGATACCACACAATTATATTAAAAGGGAACAAACTGTAATAATACACTCCCATAGGGGTTTGGAAGGAATGACGGTAATGTTCCCTAGACTGCCCTTGTTTCTACAGGTGAGGTCTGTTATGTGGAGAATGGATTTGACATTATTCAGTGTAACATTATAGAGTTTACCTGGCATAAACCAACACTATAATAAAAAACATCTTCTCAACGCTCTAGGGGAAAAAAACAGAAACATTTGCCAGTAGAAGAACATGTTACGCCCCCGTTTATTGTCACGCTAGGGTGGAGCCCGGCACTTATGCAGCTGCTCGGCTGCCCACAGCCTCTACCGGCACTGAATGGACACGCACATGCGCGTGGCACCCATTCACCACTGATCTCCTATGCAGAGTATCCCCGAACCTCCCGACCGTCTGCAGCAGGGACACTGTGGCCATGGGTGGGACAGCAGGACAGCCTCTGAAAAGCAGGACTGTCCCACTGAAATTGGGGCGCTAGGGAGGTATGGATTATGGGTTCTATTAATCATTAGTAGTTCTGTGGTTCTGTCGTCACATTCTGCATTATTGCATATCACAGCAATACAGATTGCAGGTTGCCCCCAAATTATTAGCCTGGGGCCTCTGTCCTAAATAATGTTTTTTTTTTCTCCCTCAATGGCAGCGTATTTATTCCCAGAGGTTATGGGTCCACAGTAACCCATGCAAATACAGGGACTGCAAGAGAAATCAGTGATTTATCTGCAATATCCTTGTTCTTAAATAGGAGATAGCAGTGATAACCCCTTTCTCCAGTAAACATACCCCTATGTCACAATTCACAGGATCCTCCTCAATATGCCAAGCATCTTGCCATGGCCATGAGTAACACACTTCATTCATAATGAAAGTAATTTATTACCTTGCTTCTCACCTTTAGCCAATTACTCTAATAAAAGTAGTATAATATAAGGCATCTTGAAAGTGACAAATGTGCTATACATACTAATATAATCTAATATACTGTATATGTTCAGGTATAATGATCCATGTAAGAAAATGACATTGCTATGTTACATTTTTATTTTATTTGAATCATCTGCTTTGCGATACATCACGGCCATGACTTTGAAGCAATGTAGTGCTGTAGTGATATCAGTTAGCGTTGGGCATCCCTTGTAACACAAGCATGGCTAGTGCTATATTATATATTGGGTAGAAGAAAGTAAAGTTTGTGTTGTGGAAGCACAATGATTGAGATTCACAAGCATTATATTATTCAGAAAAACATACTCACCCATAGCCTGCTAAAAAGCCAAGACTAGGAGGGCTGACTTTATCGCTGAAAACATATAGTTCCAATCCAGTCTTGTTTGAAAAATGCTTCATAGTTTGATTAAGAACCCACCACTCTCGTGCACCATCCCCCGTACCATTTCTCTTGAGCGAAACACTAATATTTACAAATTTTTGGTCTGTTAAATTAAGAAGAGACACAAAGACGTTATGTGTGTACACATTTCCGTACAGTATCTACAATATAATCCTAATAAATGTCTGTCTAACACTTGCACAGCTGCTACAAACTGCCTGATGCTCGGACACATCCTTTCCTTTCCACCCAGTAGACCAAGCCCACCCACCCACACACATATACACATACACTCCACAGCCACCACCACCCCCAACACACACACAAACCCCACCACCATACCCCATCAGAGGAGAAGGTATGGAGCTCTGATCATAATACCTAATTTATTCTGTTAAAATGGGTATTTATTGAAGAGGAATAGGGGAATATTAAAATGCTTGTCACCTAATGTATAGTGTAATTTCCGCACCTAGCATTAACTGTATCTACCAGCAACGTCTCCCATTTGCCCATGATCAGCAGCAACACTACTGTGTAAAGTATACAGTACATATATAGGGCCTGATACATTATGGATCGCAACTGCGATTGCAATAGGGACTGCGATAGTATGCTAATACATTGCGATCGCTATGACGTCACAGCACAACATAAGGACACCCACCTTACCTTACACACATCCATAATCCTTAGCAAGACTGCAAAACCGGTAACATTGAGAACCATCGCAGCCTCACGCACACTTACAGAAGGTCTGACCTTACTCAGGAATTGCTAACCTCGTCGCACGCTATGAGTACTCAAGCTGAGTAAGGCATCACAGTGGATAATTTATGCATGCCCATCCAATGATGTTCAAATGCCCTGGCATGCCTGCATTTCCTTGACCACCCCCCAGTCACCATCCACAAACAGCACTTCCTGTCAATCACTCTGCGATGGGTCTGCGTAGGCCCTGTCGCAGTGACCAGTTCATGCACGCGCACTGTGATGCATACACATGTGCAGAACACAACAATTGGCTGATTGCGTGCATAATCGCAGTTGCGTTCGGTAGTGAATCAGGCCCATAGTTTGTTTGCATGTATACATTTATACGTCTATACCAATGATGGAATTTTGCTTCCAATACAAATTGTGGAAGAAGGGAAAACAAATCACGTAAGTGGGCCACAATAGATCAGCTGGATATCTTTCAGTTATGATTGGGTAACCATTGCAAAAGGATTGTAGCTTTGCTGGCATGTGACAAGGCAGAACAGCCATCGTTTGTGTGTATGATTGGGTGGAGGCAGCAAGTGGATGGGAACGAAAGAACTGGGTGAGTGACTGGGGAGAAAAGGTCTATTGGGACATGACAGTGCCGCAGGAAACAAAACGTAATCGTGACTGATGTGTGGATATCGACAGCTGAGATTGAATTCTGTAGAAAGAGTGACATGAAGAAGGCACTAAAGGAGGAGGGGAGATGGAGTTACTAATAGGAAAGCTTACAGACAAGGCATAGAGGTGATTACAACAAAGGAGGAGGGGAGATGGAGTTACTAATAGGAAAGCTTACAGACAAGGCATAGAGGTGATTACAACAAAGGAGGAGGGGAGATGGAGTTACTAATAGGAAAGCTTACAGACAAGGCATAGAGGTGATTACAACAAAGGAGGATGGAGAGATGACAGACACACTGGTAGAGTCACCCTGAGTGAAAGAGCCTCTTCCGTCTGAGTGTGTAGCTAGGCCCATCATTTGCTGATTTCCAGGCCTGGAGTACTGTATATACCCTGTTCTATTTCTCCCCCTGAGTTGTGGCTGGAGTGGTAACTTTGTATAGTGGAGGGTTCCATGACCTGCCAGGGATCCTACCTCTATATCATACTGTAATGGTCCATTAGATGGACAAAAAAATCCTTGTACCCCACTATGATCATATATATCAGTAGCTAGAGATGAGAGCGAGACAGATGAGGAGGGGAGACACAGATGAGAGTGATGGGGAAGGTGGGTAGGGGAGACAGAAATGAGGGAGAGTATGGGGGATGGGGGACAGATATGAGGGAGAAATGGGGCAAGGAGGGGACGGAGGTAAGAGCAAAAGAGAGAGGCAGGAGAGGGGAAACAGATGACAAAAAGAGAAAGATGGGGAGGGTGGTACAGAGAAGAGAGAGGGTGGAAGAAAGAGGGCAGAAAAGAGACAGACAGACAGACGGGGACTCTAAATCTGTCCCTGCATGAGAAACATCTATTACTGAGGACAAGACTTACCTTTAAGGAGCTGCAGTATGGGTTTTGCTGTAGAATCACTTGGGGCTTTGATGTACCATGGATAGATATTTTCCAGTGTACTGAGAAAACACACACAATGCTAAGGTTTTTCAAATAAATTACTCATCCTTAGACATAAATTTACATTTATAATTTCTTATATTTGCTTTAATTTACTAGACTATGCAAGCAGTATACTTGAACATGGAAAAAGCAAATTTCCAATTTTCATTTTACTTTTCATTTTTGTTTATTATAACCCAGAGAGAATTTTAATTTCATAAATACAAAACATTTCAAAACTCATTATAATTTAATAAATATAACACATTTTATTTCATAGTAAATGAGACCAAAAGTGAATTGAAGGTGGTCTTTCTTGCCCCGGGTGCTAACATTTCTAGTTAGTTATCTTTCCACCACCGGCCACCATTTGGCAGCAAAGGAGAAATCCCTCAGCTTTTACCAAATTACTACAGCTGCTAGTACAGGGTAAAATGTGTGTGTCAGATGTTGTAGAATAAAACATACACTTTATATATAACCAAAGCTAAACTGATGCAAGACTTCGAAGCCTGATCTAAACTGCCTAACCGAAGCTAAACTAATCTAAGCAAATAACAGAACTCTGACTAGGTGCTCCGTATATGGGCAGATGGGAATTCAATTTACACATTTTTGCATATTTCCATTTTACTCTGGGTTGTACAGAACTCGGCCGGACCAGTCTTTCCGTGAAATTGGGGTAGCCACAGTGCAGGCGCATGGAACCTCCCTGACTTGTGGTCATGCATACAGGGAAGGGAGGCCTGTTTCTGAGATCTCTTGTACCTAGCATGGGGTTGGTACATGTGTCGACACTAATGATGATGGTTGCAGCAGCTGGCGTAAAATCAGTGGACGACACGGCTTTCCGCTTGCAGACACAGGAACCCCGTCATTGACCCTATGGATTCTTGCATTAGCATAAGGTAGTAAACAGGCCTCTGCAGCTGACCACAAATACAGCCACTTTGCCTGCCACTTAGAATCAGCCCCATAGTTTCTAAGAAATCAATTGTGTTGTTTTCTTTAATAGCTTTGCATACTTACACTGGCGTTGTTTTGTTCGAGCGCATCATAGTAGCAATTGCCTGTCTTGTTTCAGTCTTCAAAGCAATGGTATGCTTCTCGCCGGTGATCTCCGCTTTAGCTCCTAGACTCATATTCCTATATTGGTGTGCAGAAATGAAGAAAACTATGTTACCAATGATCCTCCCAGACACAGATATTAGGGATCACACTGCCTTGATAACAATCACAACTGACACTGATTTTTTTTATCCCTTTAATAAATGGAGAGTTTTATAGCTTGAACTAAAATTGGAGATATTTCCATTTTCATGTCCAATTTTTACAAATTAGGGGCAATGCAATTCTCAGCAGTGCGCATGAATGTGCCGAGAACTGCAGTAGAGCTACAATGCTATGGGCTGTAAAGTGAAATCTGTGATGCCATGAGTTGCCGGGGAAAAGCTCTGAATGCTGTCTTGCGTTCGTCCCAGTTAATTGCATTGCCCCCATTGAATATGTGACGATTAAGAGAGTTTCTAATTCATTAGTATACAATACACCATAATAGATTTATATGCACAAATTTGTATTATGCAAAGAACACAGTGAAATATATACCTTTTCAATGCTTGTGGGCAATTAAAGAAAATAGGGTGGGTATATTTATTAGGATAAAATATACACATATTTAGGACCTCATGAAAGTTGTAAGCATTGGTGCACTGAACAGAAGTAGAAAAAAAGATACACATAAAAACAATACAACATTTCCATGTGTATCTGGAATCAGATAGATCTCAAGATGCATCCAACTCACAATAGGTGTATTTGCTCCCGGCGTACGTCATGCGTTGCAGTGTATATACTTACATCTAATGAGAGCAGGGATGTAGCTAGACAGCATTGGTATTGATGCTAAAGTCACATTACTCTAGTTGTACACAATATGTAATGAAGTGTAAAATACCAAAAAGAGAATAGTGTCTTCACCGTTATTAATAAACTAGCTGAAGTACCCGGTGTTGCCCAGATTAAATCTTCAAGTTATTAAGTTTTATTATGTGATGTCATTCAAATCCATCCAGTGAAAGGCCCAGAACAGGCTTCCTGGGTCAACGTTCTGGTCAGCGTACTCTGCCGTGAGGTCTGACCAGAACCCCAACCACTCCATTAGGCATCCCAGACCAATTGCAACCCTTCTGTGAAGTTTTCATCCAAATCCATCCAGTGGAAGGCCCAGAATAGGCTCCCTGGGTCAAAGTTCTGCTTAGCATATACCAATGGGAGGTCCGGCCGGGACCTCAACCCCCTAGTATGTCTTCTGGGATCCAATGTTACCACTCTGTGAAGTTTTCATTCAAATTAAGTGATGTCCTCCAAATCCATCCAGTGGAAGGCCCAGAACAGGCTCCCTGGGTCAAAGTTCTCCTCAGCGCAATCCTCCGTGAGGTCCAACTGGGACCCCTAACACTCAATTAGGCATCCCACACTAATAGCTACCCTTCTGTGAACTTTTCATCCAAATCCATCCAGTGGAAGGCCCAGAATAGGCTCCTTGGGTCAAAAATTCTGCCCAGCATCTGGTCAAAATTCTGCCCAGCATACACCAATGGGAGGTCCGACTAGGACTTCAACCCCCTAGTATGTCTTGTAGGATCCAATGTTACCACTATGTGAAGTTTTCGCCCCAAATCCATCCAGTGGAAGGCTGAGAACAGGATCCCCGGGTCAATGTTCTGCCCAGTGTACATCAACGGGATGTCTAACTGGGACCTCAACCCCCTAGTATGTCTTCTGGGATCCAATGTTACCACTCTGTGAAGTTTTCATCCAAATTATGTGATGTCATCCAAATCCATCCAGTGGAAGGTCCAGAACAGGTTCCCTGTGTCAAAGTTCTTCCCAGCGCACTCCGCCGTGAAGTCCGACCAGGACCCCAACTACTCCATTAGGCATCCCAGACCAAATGTCACATCTTCATCCAAATCCGTCCAGTGGAAGGCCCAGAACACGCTCCCCAGGTCAAAGTTCTGTCCAGCGTCCCCGGGTCAAAGTTTTGCCCAGCATGCACCAACTGGAGGTCCAACTGGGACCTCAACCGCCTAGTATGTCTTCTGGGATCCAATGTTACTACTCTGTGAAGTTCCATATCCATCCAGTGGAAAGTCCAGAAAAGGCTCCCCAGGTCAAAGTTCTGCCAAGCATACACCAACAGGAGGTCCGACAGGACCCTAACCCCCTTAAAACCTGTCCAGGATCCAACTGGACCACCTAGCGTTGGTTTCATCCCAGTCAGTGCAGGGGTGTCCGAATGCATGACCGGACAGACAAACAAACAGACTAATGAATTTTATATATAAGATGTGAAAGTCATATTTTAAAAATAACATATGATTAAACACAAACAATACTACATCTGTTCTTGAGCGCTTTAAAAATCCTAACGGGAATCTTTTTTCCTGTAGAAGTCCAACGGAAGTTGTAATTTTCATCAAAGATATTTTGAATTTTCCCTTGTTTTGTGGGGAAACAGTGCGACTATGAATTTCTTAATATTCAGTGCAAAACTGCATCTCAGAAAATGCTTTTTGATCTATTATTTAACATATACCCTCAACATCAGCTGATACTGCTCATGTTATTAAAGTTATCACTTGTGGAAACTGATCATTTATAATACCATAGCAATGCACAATGTTAATCAGTAATAAAACATTGGCAGCATATTGTATGGAAATTCAGTGTGTGTTCTCTCTATCCACGTACCGCTGAATGGTCCAAGAAACAACAAGCGTGAATTCATGCTTTGAGTCATTAAGGCTGTCTATCATCATCTGTCTGCTTGGAGGGCTAATGGTCCATAAAGAATTGGAATTCCCTTCTAATTCTGCAATGGTTATATCTTCCCTTCCATAAGCTTCCAGAAACTGGAGGGCAGACTGCAACAATAAATAAGATTGTATTATAATTAAGCAGCAATCATACATTTCACATTCTCTATAAAATAGTTCAAATGCATCTGTAATACAAAAGACGTGCTAAGTTTTGTGTGAAAAGATGTGTGTGGTATACCATGCTGCTATTCATAATGTCAACATTCAACGTGTTAACTGTCAACGTTATGACATTATGAACATGTCAACATTGTGGACAAATATGATGACATTCTGAATGTCAACAATCTGAACTGTTGACATTCTGAACATCGACATAGTAACTACATACCATTTGAGTATCTTGTGCGCGGGTGTGGTATACTAGGTCAACATTCATCATGTCAACATTCATGGCATGATTGAAATATCAACATACATGATGTCGACAATGCAAATCATCCCTGTTGGTCATAGTGGTGTATTACCTGTTCCCGACATCTGCAGCATCTTCTACAGCAGCTTTTGGGTCACATTGGTCACGTAAGGAGCAGTTCTGGTAGAGCCATCTCATGCACCACTGTTCCGGTTAGTACATATCAACAGTCTGGGGATATCAACATGTTCCCTATTGACATTTTCACAATGTCAACATCATTGTGAATGTTGACCTTATGACTGCATCCCCTTGCACACAATATATGTGTTAAAAAAAATATTATTGCTTCCTACATCCACAAAAAAAAGCAATATATTGGCACATGCCGGCATTAATGTAGGAGTCACGCTTTCTGTCGGGGGCTTCCTGCCATAATTGGACTATTTCACCTTCATCCAGATAAGCTGTTTCCATTGGGATGGGTACGGAATGCCGGAGTGTGGGATCCCAGCAATCAGAATCCCGACGCCAGCATCCCGACAAGATTAGGCTACCAACACCTGTCAGTAGGTATCCTAACCCTCCCCCTCTCTCTAGCCTAACCCTAACCCTCCCCGGTGTCTGAACCTAACCTCCCCCCTAGTGCCTAAACCTAACCTCCCCTCCCCACACCCTAAACCTAACCCTCCCTATTTAGTGCCTAACCTAACCCTCCCCATAGTGCCTAAGCCTCCCCCTAACCCCGCTACTTACCTTCGGGATGCCGGCGGTGGGATTCTGACAGGTGTCGGGATTCCGGTGCCAGCATAATGAGCACCAAAATCCCCGCGGTTAGGATATTGACCGCATGCCATTTCCATTATTGTTGCTCTATCTCTCTCTCACCCCATCTGTGTTTCTCTTTCTCCCTCTGACATCCTTTCCCCTACTCTCTCTCTCTCTCTCTCTCTCCTTTTTCTATTCAATTATATCTCTCTTGCTAAGTTGTCTCTGTTGCCTCCTGTCTCTCTTCACCCGTCCTCTGTCTTGCTCTCGCCCCACCCTCTCCAACTCCTGCTCATCTGTGTCTGCGTCTGTACTCATTTACTGCCCCTCTATTACTTGCTCTCTTCTTCCCTCTTTCCTTCATTTTTAGACTTCAGTACCTCCTCCTCCACAGGCTGTCTTCAGTTCTTCCAGTTGTTTTCGCACTGTTTGGCTGCAATTTGCTTGCACACGTTACTGTCTTGGTCCATGCATAAGCATACGGTCTGGATTGTGTATTTAAACTTTACAGATGGCTAGTGTAATTATTTTGTGTTTGTTTATGAGGAGAGTGGGAGCAGAAATGCACGGTGCTTAGATTATTAGGAAGTATTTTTTTTAATAAGACAGTGTTAGACATGCCTTGTGCATATTAGATCCAAAAAGCATGTGTGTGCACCAATGTGATGACATCATTTGTATCACTAATTGATTTTATTTTATAGAGTGTCCTTATAGAATGTCCTTACTATTACGTTTTTTCTTTTATCTAAAAACAAGACCACTCCAACACTAAAAATGTACATATATTAATATCACCCAACTCACAATTTCAATCATTAATCATTTAATCATTTAATAACATATTATTATAAGAGGAAAAAATCCCTCGAAGATATATAGAACAATGCTATTAAAATCAATTGCAACATGAAATATAACAAGCTACTTGCAGCTGGTTTAGCAGATAAGGTCTCATTCCGACCCGGTCGCAAGCACTGAGCACTCGCAACAGGGTCGATATTAAGGCCCTGCATACGCGCAGCGGCCGCACTGCGCGTGCGCAAGCCCCGGAGCTCACTACAAAAGGGCCGGCTGTCGATGTTGATCGACAGCTCGCCCCATTTTGTAGGCGGGGCGGGGGGGTGGCTACTCAAACGGAGGCGTTCCCAAGCGAACGCCTGCCGTTTTGTGGGCAGCCGCACTGACATCAGCAGTGATGTCAGTAGGGAGCTTTCTGCTCGATCAGAGCAGGAAGCTCCCTGGGGCTTGCGGTTGCCGAGACCCAACCTTATGGTCTCGTCGCAAGCCCCGGTGGCCGCGATGGTCTTGACCATCGCGACCATCACCCTGGTCGCTCGCTAAGCTGTGGGTAGTAACCCACAGCTTCGCTAGCGACCAGGAGGCTGCACTTAAAAAATCAAGCAGCCGCCCTCATTCAGAGAGAGCGATCGCTTCTTGCCACCGCCTCTGAATGAGGGCCATAGTCTTTAACTGATAATATAATGAAACAGTCACAGATCAAAGGCTATAGAATGTTAAGTATCAGTGAGTATCCATATCTCCAGGGTCAGACAATTGTCTAATAACACATGATGCAATAGTTACCGACTGTTCGGGGCTTGCCCAGTAAAGTCCCGGTATGTCTGTTCAGATAACCGTACTGACAGCCCATCTAGAATGCTGCTGATTCCAATAATCACTGCACTGTGTGCTAACATATGCTGCCTTACTATGGGGCTGTCGGCTCCATTCAGGGGGCTGAAATAGATAGTAAAAGCAACTGTTCCACACAGCAACATAGCCAACTGCTGTGGAAGTAAGTCCTGCTCACAGCTTCACTGATCTCCCGACTTGACGGTCCACGTGTTGGCAGGGCCGGACCCCAGTGGCGTAACTAGGGTATATGGAGCCCAGCGAAAATTTTAAAAGGGAGCCCCCCCCCGATGTACGCGTGGCAAAAAATGGGCGCGGTCACTTAAAAATGGGGCGTGTCAACATGACACACCCCTTTATTTTCACACTGAACATTCCTATCCATATGCACCTTAACCCCAGTAGGACCCCTTATACAGTACCCCCAGAATGCAGTTGTGGTCCCCCTTATGCAGGCACGTAGTAGTGCCCCTTATACAGTATCCCCAGTAGTGGTCCCCCTTATATAGCCCCCGATTAGTTCCCCTTACTCAGTACCCCCAGTAGTGGCCCCCCCAAATGCAGTGCCCCATGTAGTGTTCCCCCTTATGCAGTGCCCCCAGTAGCAGTCCCCACAATGCAATGCACCCAGTAACGGTATCCCCTTATGCAGTGCCCTTTATATGGTGCCCCCAGTAGTAGTCCCCCCCCTATGCAGTGCCCTTTATATAGTGCCCCCAGCAGTAGTCCCCCCCCATGCAGTTTTCCCAGTAGTGGCCCACTTATGCAGCACCCAGTAGTAAACCCCCTATCCAGTGCCCCCTGTAGTGGCCCTTCCTATTATTGCCCCCAGTAGTGGTCCCCCGAGTGCAGTGGCTCTAGTAGTAGGCCCCTTTTATAATTAATGCCCCCAGTGGTAGTTCCCCCCCCCAAGTAGTAGTCCCCAGTAGAGGTTCCCCCTCTCGATTAAGTGCCCCCAGTAGTACCCCCCCCAGTAGAGGTCCTCCCAATAAAGGTGCCCCCAGTAGTAGCCACCCCCCTCCCCCGTTGTGCCCCCAGTAGTGCAGATAGGTTCAAAAAAAAAAAATTTATATATAAAAATATACTTACCTGAATCCACGCTGCTGCTGCTCCGGTCCGCGACGCCGCTCCCGCCGCCGCCCGCCAGTCCTCCCGAGCTGACGCGCTCAGCATTATGGGACAGACGTCATGACGTCTGTCCCATTACCCACTGCAGGAGCCGGACGAAAGTCCGGCTCTTGCAGTGGGTGCTGCAGCAGTCAATGAGAGTCTATCTGACTCTCATTGGCTGCTGTTTAACACGCACATTGCCGCCAGCACTGGCGGCGATGCGTGTGTTATGCACAGCCTGAGCCCGCCTCCTAGCGCTATTGGGTAAGCGCTCAGGGGGAGGGAAGTGGCTCAGGTGTGCAGCACAGGACTGGTGCCGGAAGCCTAGCGCCGGTCCTGTTGAAATGTGTAGCGCTGACCGCATTAATTGCGGTCGGCGCTACACTGGCTAACTAGGGCGGGCGGGCTGGTACCGTGGCCGGCGGCGCCCCCCCACGCCGCCGGTCCAATGGCGCCCAGGGCATGCACCCCGCTTGCCCTGCCCTAGTTACGCCACTGCCGGACCCTACTCCGCTCGTCCTCAGATCCCGGAAGGTCAGGTGTGTTCGGATTCCAAGGAATCCGAACCGCTCATCTCTAGCAATTACCCTCTGTGAGCTGCCACTCAAGACATTTTTTGAGTGAGCTGCACTATATAATATATTTGTTTTTCTTTTATCTTTACTATTGTACTTTTTTGGACATCCTTGCTTTTTGTCTTCTCTGTGGCCTGTGCATACCTGTGTGGCTTTTCCTTTCTTCTATACATTTTGGTTGTGGATAATGTTGTGATGTTGTTATTGGTTGATTTACAGAAGTGTTGTCATCATGAAGTGGTATGTGCGGAGCAAGTATTGGAAAAAACAGATGTGTTTGGAGACTGTAGATGTGTGTTATGCCGGAACGCTCTTGAAGTAAGACCTAGGGCCTGATTCAGACCCTCTCGCAAGCGGCCGCTCGCTTGGAGCGAGCAATGTTTTTCAATCTGCGTACGCTTTGTATTGCGCGTGCGTGAACTGGTACAAGCGATGGGGAAACTCTCGCTCGCCAAGCAGAGACAGCCCAGCTGAATGAGTGACAGATCAAGCCATTTGTGGGTGGTAACTGGGGCAGGCCACTGGAAACTGGGCAGTGGGGGTGGGAACGCAGGCGTGCCTGAGAAATTCAATGCCGTTTCAGAGGCATGCATAATTAACAGCCAGCGTCATAGGACACGCTACTTGCTTGAAATCTACACTGAAGTGCTCGCAGTGTTTGCGGCAGGGTATAGTCGACCTCAAGCGCTGCGAACGCATCCGATGGTGCTCAATACACCAATGGTTTCTTGCACTTCCTGAAGATGGACGCAAGTGGGCATATTAAGACAGGCTGGTCGCAGCTACAAACAAACAGTGATCACTCGCCAATACATAGTGGGCGTGCTTATGACTTGCCCTGTGAGCGGCTGCCTTGATGTCACTTAGCCGAATTTCCATACGCTGGGAGCGAGCGATCGCATCTAGCGATTGGGTCTGAATCAGGCCCCTAGTGTTGCCAAAATGATAACATCATTTTTAGCAGCAGTCTATTTTATGATATAAATTTGTTCATGATGCTACATATGCTGTTATTCTATTCTTTAACTTAGGGGCATATTTAAGTGCAGATATTTAGAATTGGAGTTGTTGCCCATAGCAACCAATCAGATTCTATTTATCATTTATCTAGCACCTTCTATAAAATAATAGCTAGAATCTGATTGGTTGCTATGGGCAACAACTCCATTTCTAAAAGCCGCACTTTAGTAAATATACCCCTTAAGTTTCTCTGTCATAGGTTGACAGTACCTTATTAGTAATACTGATTAGATTTTCAAGCTTTTTTTATTTTTTATCTTTTGTTTAATGCAGCACACTAGTTTTGTCTTAATCCTATATTTCACTGATTTTAACATCCTAATACTTAATAAACAACAGGTGTATTAATGTCGACTGCAGTGCACAAGGGCCCCCGGGTCCAGGAAGGCCCACGCCACACACCGTGCACCCATAGACGATACTTACCTGTTGGAGTCAAACAAATCACTGGGAAAATGGCACAGGTTCCATTTTCTCAGATAGCTGCATATGCGCAGTAGAGCAGTCATGGGAACATGACCCGGACTAGAGAGGGGAGGCTTGCATGGAGGATGCACATTGACCCCTTCCTCTCCTAAAGCACCCTTGGTGTGCGCTCTATAAATAACTGTTAAAAATAGTAATAGCCTCCTCCCTATGGATAGTTAGCCCCTCTCAGTAGCCCCCTCTTCACCTCTTACTCCATTGTCCAGCTCCAGCAGCCCCATTGCTCTACTGACCCCAAAAGGCTCAGTGAACACCTCTGTACCAGTCACATAGGCCCAGTAGATCTCTCTCTCTCCACTTGTTACAGTGAGCCAGCAGCTGCTTTGCATTAGCCCTCCCAAGTCCAGCAGCTTCCTCTCAGTCCTAGACCAGCCACCACTCTTCCCATCTCACTGCGGCAGGCAGATTCTCACACGTTCCTGGGTTGGTACCTGTTGATGAGTTTTCAGTACTGCCAACCAATGGCATGCAGGGAACTGTAGTTTGCAACAGCTCAAGGAACACGCTGATTAGTGGGGTGGCTGCTACAAAGCCGGCCTGGTGAACTCTGCCTACTGATAGTATTTAGCCACCCTGCACTCACTGGACCTTGTGGAGTGGAAAGAAGGGCGGGAAAACACCATCTGCAATTTCCTCCTTTTCCTCTATTTCGATGGGCAGCGTTAGCAGTATCTGATTGCTCAAGCGTGTCCTGTGAGACCCAGTCATTGTTACTGAGTCCCCAGTGCCCATTGTTGTGTAAAATATGTGCTGTAGCACATAAGCGTGAACTCTGATGCAAGTTCCTCAGTGGCCAGAGAGACCTCTTTTGTTTGAAGACTTATCTGCTGCATTTACGGTGAGTTAGCTATTGCACATGGTGACTTCTATTTATAACATTATAAAAATCAGGCTGAAGACTTGTGGCCTGACCAGATTTATTCGGACGGCCACCATTTTGCATCCATTCATATTCTATTACATCCAATGATATGTAACTCGATGAAAATTCCATAGATTTGTGCCACTTTTTTAAAATCATTGACTATTACATTCTCCCCATAATTATATGTCAGGAGGCAATTAAGTGTTATTTGGTTTTATTTTTATTAGTTACTGCAATTTATGCAGTTGGCAAACTGAGTACTAAATTTATACATTATATATACATTAACTTACAGTGTCTTTGTTGTGAATCTTCATAAATGACTTGTATAAGGATCCATCCATATCTTTTAGCTGGTTCTGTTGTGCACTCATAGTAAATATAGGCTGCAAAGCAAACACAGTCCTTAAATTCCTGTTTCCTTGTCAATAGTAAGCATATATGATATATACTGTACCTATTCTATATGTTACATGTACACAATAAGAAAAAAAATATTTTATGATTTAGATTTTTTGTTAAATCACTGAGGGTCATTTTAGCAAACGTATGCACCTAGTTGGGCATTGCTGTGTTTGCTTGTTTACCTTTTTTTTGTACCATTTAGGTAATCATCACAGTACGCATTTCCAACAGCCCTATCCTGGGTGCAAGATAACCGTCTGATATTGCTGCATATTTTGTATCTGCCTGACTTCCAGCTACTCTGAATTACTCGCATATCTGCTAAGATGTTATGTTTGCATCAGACGAATACGCGGTGTGAAAAATCACAGAGGCGGGAGCTTTGTCTGCTGGTCTGAAATCAGGCTCACTGTGCATTACAGTATGTGCTGCTCCTGTTTGGACATGTATGTACTACACGTTTGATCCTTTAGCTACTGTTGCACTTGTTAGAGTAAATGGACATTGGCTGTGCTTATATTTCAATGGATGTATTTTTTATGTTTTAAGAATACTGGTTCACTTGTACCAAATATTTGACATGTTTTATACTGTGTGCCTTGGAGGACCAAACAGCAAACTAAGAGTAGTGGTTAATGCCACCCGCAAGATAAAAAAGGGTGGAAGGTGATAAAGTTGTGCACCAACATGTAACGGAGGGAAAGTCTTCTTGTAGCTCATATTCTTCTTGTAGCTCATAAATATCTAAAAGCTACCATCCAGTACTCATCACCTCTCCTCCCAGCCCCCAGACTACTGCGGCTTCATCACCACGCCTCCTCTGTCAGAAAGTTTTGTTGTTACAGAAAAGAGCACAGCGCACCAACAGTGTCACAGTAGAAGAATAATGCCATTGGTGCTGTGCTGTCCAACCAAAAATGGCTCCCACTGTATGTGCAGCCCTCTGTGCCTTTATAAGATCCTTGCACAATAGGCAGATATCTCTGGCACTAGTCACTAAACTAGTTAGGCTAGGACTACCTAGACTTTTGACAACACTATCAGTTTATTAATCATAATATTCCAATGGATTTGCAGTGAAAAGTTTTATGTTGATAATGAAGAGAAAAAGCTAATAAAAAAACAATTGCATTATTACGATAGAGAGGTATTGATATCAACAATAAACTGTGAAAATGTAGACTTTAATGTAAAACTCTGTGTAGACTTGGTGTAAGGTGACCTTGGTTCTCTAATCATGCTATGTATCACGGTGTGATGGAATCTCAACGTTCAAGAGTGAAACTGACTTCATGCAGTATGCTGCGAATTCGTTAGCATGCTGATTAAGGAACACCAGGCTCGGAGAATGTCTCGCTATGTGAAACAAAACACTTATGAGGTGAGCCTTTCATCACTCTGCTTTAATAACGGCAACCATGGAGAATGGATGCACAAGTGAATAAAAGTATGCTATAGCTAAAACGATATTACTGATTAGGCTTACCTGGTAACCTCCAAGAGTTATTTTAATGGATACATCCAGTGGTTTGTTTGTGACACCAGCAACTGATTTTATCAAGGACATGAAGAGCAGGGGGAACCAGACAATGCAAATCAGAAGAACCACAATCATGCCACCCATTCCATACTTCACCACTTTCTTCTTCTTCTGCCCCCGGGGCTGAGGATATCTCTGCATACATATGATGTAAATAATGGCAGTCAGGAAACATATACTCAGTACCAGGAATAATGCTATATCATTGTGTCTTCAGTATGTGTCATGCCTGTCTTCCCTCACGCACGGCCCTCTTCCCTCATACGCTTTTCCTTCCCTTGATTCTTCCCCATATCCTTCCCACTACCTACTACAGCACCCAACCTTTGAGTTCTGCCACCCTGCTGCCTATTTATATGTTCTGATTGCTGGTGCATTAATGCTTATAAACTATGTCCATGTTCTGTATTGTATGTCACATTAATTCCTGTCTCATCTGTTCATACTGTTTGTGTTTTTGTATTTTGTGACACCATATAAATAAATAATAATAATAAAAAATAAATCATTGGTAATGTAATGATTGAGCTACTCCTGGGGTTACAGAAAGTACATCAATATAAAAAAATATTAATTTCTGTTCAATCAACTTAAATATTTAATTTTGATTTATATTTATTTTATTTAGTTGGATATTAAAAAAAGAGTTTTATATTAGAAATTAGCAGTTGATGTGTATAGAAGTTATTTGCTCATATATTTTATTGAATTGTATTTGGGAAATTGGGGGATTTTTGGAATCCTAAGCAAAAACATATGTAGGGCCCCATAACACTGTGCTGGCTTTCTGTTTAATGCTGATAAAGGTGATCATGTTGCTGCTATGGCGTGTTTAATCAGCTTTATCAAACCACTACAGAGTCACAATTAGGACTAGACATTAGATATGTGATAGAACTTATTTGTACATACTAACAGGGCCATAACTAGATGTGTGCGACCGGTGCTGTCAAACAAAGTGCAGGGCCCCGTGGGTGGCAACGTCGCCACCCCACGGCCCTTGCCTCTGGCTACAGCACCGGAACAGCACCCTGCAGTCAGGCTCACTGCAACAGTGCTCCCTGCCATGTGTACAGCTACTCGGAGTGCCTTGAAGACACTCCAGGCACGGCTGCACTCCTGGGTTCTGGCAGCCCCGCCCCCTATGCCCGACATCATGAAGTCATGCGCAAAGGAGGCATGGCTGGCACAGGGCACCATAAAGCCCTGTTACGGCACTGCCTACTAATGCTACTACTTAGACAAGTGGCACAGCATTTTAATACATGGAAGTGGAAGCCTATTTTTAAGATAACTGTGTCTGCACGTATATGCTATAATATTGATAAAAGCTACTACTTGACTGCACATTATTATGTGATCATATTACATAATGATTGGGATTAATGAGAATATGAAGTATTATGTATTTTTCATTACTGTTTATTGTGCTTTGATTACAAGACAGTTGGGGGAACATTCAATGAAAAAAATATCAAACATATCTAAGATGGACTGCAACTTGTGACCTAACTATTTTTTGACAATTACACTCTGTAAATTTGGCATGTGCTACACTGATAACATATATATTTTAGGGAATAAATGGATTATGAAGCAGCCGCATATATCCAGCCAGCAATTCCCCTAGACGAAGTCCAGCAATCAGGCTGTGTAACTGCCGTCTCTAGTTTTATTTCATTGCTTTTGACATCAAATAAAGCGGCATTGCAAGTATGTAACACAAAAGGACATAAAAGTTTGTTTTTTCAAGATAATGACTGTACATTCTTTACCTTTTCTGACTCTCGCCAGCATTTTAGTATAAATATATGAGCATAAATATCCTCCACACAGATCCAGCTGGAAAGACTGAGTGTAGTGTCAGTCCATACCCAATCCATGACAGCTCGCAGCTCAGTTAAAAATGGCACCAGGCGAAAGCTGAGAAGAGAGATCAGACATCACTAGATCTGGTGGCAGCTTTTAGCAGCTGTTCTCAAAGCCCTGATGAACACACATTATTTATAATTATGGAGACCTTTTGTAAAGTCTACAAGTATTTTAGACTATTGATTATATTTGCAATTTTACTTTATTCAATATATTTTCTGCATTATGTAGAAGTGCCACTGGGGTGCCCTGAGACTGGAGCCATTTATTAGTATACAATGGCGTAAGGGCCTGATTCATTACGGATCGCTATTGCAATCGCAGCTGCAATTACGCCCCAGGTCTGTTGCGAAAATATGGTAAGGACTGCAATCGCAAAGCTATTATAGAGACGCCCAAAGCCATCATAGAGACGCCCACTACCGCTTTCGCACATCCTTAATACTTTGCAATCCTGAGTATACATCGGGAACATTGACTAACTTCGGCCCCCTGCAGTGAGTACAGAAGCTGCGTATGCCGTTGCAGTGGCTATTTATGCATGCCCATGCAATGGTGTTCAAACGGACTAGCACGCCTGTGTTTCGCCGACCACCCCCCCCTTCAACACCCCTAAATGCTCACTTCCTGTCAATCACTCTGCGATGGGTCTGCATGGTCTCTGCGATTGCTCTGCGATCGCAGTGGTACCTTCGTGCACTGCGATGCATATATTGCACATAGTGCACTGCGATTATTGCGGTACGCAATAATCGGCTGCCTGTGTGCTATTGCGATCCGTAATGAATCAGGCCCTAAGTCAGTTATCCTGGCTAGGTGTGTGTGTGTATATATATATATATATTTATAGGAGATGCTTACAGGCACCAATAAGCATACCCATTTATACCTAGGGTTGTTACTTTGCTCTTTCTTTATTCCAGGTGTATTTTGTGCTGTGGATAATTTGTGTTACTTACCCCTGAAATAAGAACAGGTTGACATAATTGTAGCTCTTGGTGAGGAAGTTCCCAAGCACTCTTGTGGGATATCCGCATCGAATCTGATAAGCTGATAGTCCAAAATAGATGCACTTCACAAAATACCACAGCTGGGCTACAGTGTTCTGACTAAACTTTCTGTACAACAACAACGATGATTGCTTAATCATTAATTGTGCAATAGGATCACTTTTAAATTATTTTAATACAAATAGTAACAGGCAAAATTTAAATTTAGGTAAAACTCAGCTGGCAAAATGTATATGTAATTACCTCTCTGTCACTCCAGGCAATATGAAGAACATCCAAAAATGTATTCCAAACACCAGGATAACTTGAAAAATGACTTTCCCCATGACCGTTTTCCTGAGATAGAGAGCACGGTCAACAACCATGGTACCAAACTGTATCAACACCATCACCAAGAAAGCCTCTGGGACCTGGTCTTCTGAAAGAGAGGAAGTGATGTCTGCCGCAGCCGAGTGTTTCTGAGAAAATAAATATGGATGATGAAGTACAGTACAATCTTTGTAGCAAGTGCTTCTTCTACTCGGATCATTCCATTTGGAGAGGTTTCCCACTATCATCTGTTATCCTATACTCCTTTGACTTATTATGTTCCATAAACTGACGGATTGCTATTCCCAATAGCAAATCACTCAGTAATATATAGAATAGAACACACTCAAATGCCACAAATATTTACTTTCTCAAGCACGAAAAGTCAGAGTTTCTTTTTCGGACAAAAGCTAGCACCCTGACCTTCATATCCATAATATGAGAATATGCAACTAATATTAAGTACAGATCTGGTAGGTCCTCTCTCCTTTCACTATTCAACTTGGCTCAATTTCCAAAATCATCTTCTACAGGTTTGAATGTTTTTATTTATTTTTTTATCAGCAGATTCTAAACAATATTTTCCTATCCAACGCTTTCTACACTGGAAGTAATTTTTCTCTAAAGGTGCCTACACACTTGGCGATATTTTATATGATTTGCGTGATTCCGTCGCATTGTGACGACAAAACGTGTAAAATATGCCCAAATCGTGAGTGTCCACTCACGAACACGATACCGATGCACGTCCCCGCAGGTCGTACATCACATCTTCATATCTGCCGTGCTGTAGGGCAGATCTGACAATCTCAAGTCACTATGCACGGGAATAGTTAGGAGGCACAATAAATCGTTTGTCACATTGAACAGTTTTTAACACCAAATCGTGCCCACGACTGTCGGGGAGCTGCTGGGGAGAGTTTAAGAAATTGGACACAATGACGGATCAAAAGCACATCGTCAAGTGTGTGGGCACCTTAACTAGACAAAATTAATTTTATACCTACACTTATACTTCCACTTCTTACTTGCAACAGTAAAACAGACTTGCCAATATCCTTAGTGTAAATACTTACCCCAAATGCCCAAAAGCCAAATACAATTATGATGAAGTCTACAGTATCTGCCAGGAACATTAGCACATAGACATCTGTCACAGCACTGTAGTCTGGATGTATGAGATTGTAAAAAAACTGTTTGATTGGCAAATATATCTGGAGGAATCTGGGGGAAAAAATAAGTAATTTGTAAAGTTATATACCCTGTTGCACCCTTGAATCCATTTTTATAAGGAAGCATATACACAGTTTAAACACATCATACATTGTCTTCTCCCAGCAGCAGCTCTATTAAAAAGTATAGTAAGATAGAATACCCCATTCAAACAATTAGCAAAAACAAAATCAAAATGAAGGACAAATCGAAGCCTATATACAATATGATTAATAACTAGAGGATAGTGTAACATCACTGATCATGTCCCTGAGGTCCTATAAACCATGTCTGTTACCTAGAAGACTGCATGATCAGATGTCACTTATCTAGTTTTCAAAGTAGAGAAACTTGTGTTCCCTTAGCAGGGTTTTAAAAACAGATGGGATAGAATTTATGCTGGACAGATTAAATTGCGTACAACCCCTATAGTTATACCAGATCAATAATAGGTATCTGAATAAAATATTTCATTTGAAATTTATTAATGTTGAATAGTGAGGTTACTTACTCTTAAACAACAGACAGTTAATATGATTGTATACCATTACAGCATAGAGAACATGGTATACATTTCTGTAAATGAAAACGATTTTCCCATGCAATTAACAAGAAAAAAATAATAATTTCAAGCTACAGTACTTACGTTTTAATGGTGAAAGCTTTTGCTTTGATGAGTTGTTCTCGAAGTTTTTCCATGAGCAGTTCCTTTCTAGATTTTTGCTTTATGCTTAATATGCTGCTACCTTTCTGGCTGCTGTTTCGAGTGCTGGTGCTGCCTTTAGTATAAACAAAAAAGTTTATTCTCACGTTTGTACATATAATTTTTTTGTTTTATTTAAGGTGCAAAGTCACTTTAATTAATGAAGCAGTGAAAGATGTACACTATGTGCACTACCTCAGTAGACACAAATTGTTGATAAGTGTGAACTGACAATTTTGTTATAATCAACATTTGGATATTTGTAATAAAAAAAATACAAAGTTTAAGTGGCCACAAGCTGCATATTCTCCAGAATTTCTCATATGCCACAGCAACGTACTGTACACTGCTGAAACCCTTAGTGGAGGAGCTATGCAAGTGTGACCTTTGCCTCCAAGTGATGCACAGTAGGAAGCTGGGCACCCTGAAGGCACCTTTCAATCTCAATGCATTCTGCTCTACTACATGCGTGGATAAGACCATTCTTCCCTCTTGGCAAGAACTACCCTAAGACCCACCTCCCGTCTGCCATGCCATGTGCTCTGCCAAATGGCCCAATGCACCAAGATGAAAGCTTTAAACCTGGAAGAGAGCAATTACTTGAAGTTTACTTACTATCGCTCCTCTCTCTACCCACTGTGTCTAGTATATATGGCCACCATGTCTTCGCTATATCCTTATTTTTCCCATTCTCTTTCATAATATCTAAACTATTAGTTAGCCATATGTGTTATGCTCCCTGATACTCTGATGCTGTAATTAGTACATTTGCTATGCCCTATAGGATCTGTAATCAATATGTCTAGATCTCTATTGTTGGTATAGATTTTCTAGGTTCTTCATGTTTAGATTTTGCTTATCTATCTGCAAAACTGTGTTTTATCTTCAATTCCCATGATAGAGTCAAGAAACCCAGTATGCCCCTCACACATTCCTTAACCTCGTAAGTTTCCTGCCATTTCCCATGGCCTTCAGGAGCGACTTATTATTTTCTACTATATTTAGTTACACTTTCATTTACTATCTCTTTTGCTTTTGGTCTTCCATCTTTTCCTACTGTCCCTCTCCATTACACTCCCCTTCCTTTTCTTTCTATGACATTTGATATAATGTAGAAGCTACTTCTAGTATCACCTCCCTTTATCATCTCTCTAATCATTTGGCTCTCATTTAAGAACCATTAGCTGTAGTCCAAGCTATTTAGCCTGAAATGTAGCAGCATGCTCTTATATATTATACATGTTTCACTCTACTGGATAGGTACGTGACTCTCTATGGCTCAGCCACCCCTAAATTTTCATAAACCACCGGTTCCCCTTCCCCCTCCTTCTATCCTATCTCTGTATTAAAATAATTCTTTTAGGGTTACTTTTCCGCTTGTTTCCTACTAGACACTGACTTTAAATGTCCATACAATGGACCTAAAGTCTCACCCCTTTGTTAGAGGGGAATGTTTGTATTACTAAACAGTAAATTGTTTTTAGTTGCACGGATGCTTATATGAATTCTGATATCACACAATTATATGTAGAGTGCTGTCTCGCATGGGACTCCCTTGATTACTAGTGTGATCGCTCGTGTCATGTGACTTGCTTTTATTTCTTTTTTGAAAAGCAATAAAGAAATTGTGCATTAAATAGTAATGCTACACTATTTTAAGACAAATACCTCTCTTTGATCTGTGTGAGGAGTAACTGGACCTACGAGAAATTTGGGAACCACTGCTAGAACTTTTTCTTCTGATTGCCGTCTTTTCCTCCGGGAAGTGAACATGGATGGATTCTGCAGATGCTGCAAGATTAACTGATTTTAATGAACCAACAGAATCTCTTCTTCCTGATACTTCTGAAAATTCATCATCTGTATCATCTTTGTGGGTGGCATTCTCAGTCACATCGTCCTCATCCCAGAGGCCATGGCACTAATAAAGCATAAGAACTCTTTTTAGATCAAAACACTCACATACATTTGACCAAATAGTGAATAAAGATTAGCACATCTATACATCTTTCTTGGCATCCTCCTTTTTGCTTGTTGATGCTTCAAAGGGACCCCACATCAGGGAACATAAACAGGAAGGTAGAACATACAGAATATAGTGTAATATATTCACTATATATTTAACTCTATAGCAGTGACAAAAAATAACCGTTACTGTAATGTGGGTCTTGAATATGAAAAGTTTGTGCTCATCAGTTAATATGTGTATTTCAGTTTCCATCTGACATACTGTAGATAAATTACAATTTCAAAACATCATAGATGGAGGATGTGACCATAAAATGAATAATACATATAAATAGCTTAATATGATTTTTAAAAATGTTTTATTAAGCTAGGTGACATAAAATATGCGAACAACAATAAAAACATCTTATATGTTCTCTAGACAAACCAAATTAGAGCTTTCCAAACAGTTCCTAGAAGGTGTCTGAGAATGTAGAACAAATACAACGCATTTCATCTATTGCCCATACTTCATCAGTGAAATACTGCAATAAATGGAAAGCAGAACTATTTATAGGAATTCCATATTACCCAATATCCTGTATGTCCTGCTTTCCTGTTTATGTTCCTTAATGTGGGATTGTGCTGAAGTATCAACAAACAATAAGGAGGATGCAAAAAAAAGATACACAGACACTTATTTTTATTCACTATTTGGGAATAAGGGGAATGGGAAATCACCGCTTTATTGGTGATTCCCTTATAATATACCAGGGCCTCCACCCAAGCCTTGTTTACCAATTACCTGAACTCCCAGGGGGTGGAGTGGGAGTTCCCACTTAACCCTATGATGAATGCTTATTGTAAATATAGTACACAGTAAATACTTATGCAATATGCATACATATTTCAAAGATCAATGGACACCGAAAGCAACACATAATACAGGTTTTAATAGTATGGAACAGCTCAGTTCTCTTTGTGCCTAAAACATCAAACTAAATTATATATAGAGATGAGCGAGACCGGTTCTCCGAGAACCGGACCCACTCGAACATTGCAATTTCAAGTCGGATCCAAGACCGGCTAGGGTTTTCTCTCCTGACTTGGATCCGAAAATGAGGCAAAACGTCATCCTCCTGCTGTCGGATTCACGCGGGTTTCAGATTCTATAAAGATGGTGATCGGCGCCATTTTCACTCCGGCTGTAGAGAGTGTGCAGAACAGATGTGCTCTGTCTGTGCTGCTGTT
This sequence comes from Taudactylus pleione, assembly GCA_031769625.1. NCBI lineage: Eukaryota > Metazoa > Chordata > Amphibia > Anura > Myobatrachidae > Taudactylus > Taudactylus pleione. Next base: position 39,089,004 of record JAUIMM010000092.1, read on the forward strand.
GTTCCAGGGTGCAGTGTTGTCAGGCTGGGGGTCTATGCTGCTGTTGTTCAAGGGTGCAGTGTTGTCGGGCTGGGGGCTGTGCTGCTGTTGCTCAAGGGTGCAGTGTCGGGCTGGGGGCTGTGCTGCTGTTGTTCAAGGGTGCAGTGTTGTTAGGCTGGGGGTCTGTGCTGCTGTTGTTCAACGGTGCACTGTTGTTGGGCTGGGGGTCTGTGCTGCTGTTGTCGGGCTGGGGATATAGTACATAAAGGGGGGCTGCAGTACATAAAGGGGTGCTGCTGTGTTGTCCATAAAGGAGCTGAGGCTGCAGTACATAATGGGGGGCTGCTGTGTTGTCGTCCAGGGGTGCTCTGTCAATCAAGAGGTGCTCTTCCCCATTGTTAAAAAAATAAAAGTTCAATAAAATTATCATTCCACAAAAAAAATGTGTTTTATTTTCTTTTTGTGTGTGCTACTGTAGCTAGTAGCTAGCTACGATATTATTGTTCAGTGACACTGCCGTCCATACCGCAGTTTATCATCCACGTATTTGTGACTCTGCGAGTAGTCTGTCTGCACTCCTCTGCTCCACAAGGGTGCCTTGTTGTCCATAAAGGGGTTCTGTGTTGTTCATCAAGGGGCTGTTGCCTCGTCCAGGGGTGCTCTTCCCCAGTGTTAAAAAATAAAAGTTAAATAAAATTATCATTCCACAAAAAAAAAAAAAATATTTGTTTTGATTTTTTTTTTGTGTGTGCTACTGTAGCTAGTTGCTACACTATCATTGTTCGGTGACACAGTCGGCCAGACCACAGTTTATCATCCATGTATTTGTGACTCTACATGTGGTCCGTTCGCACTCCGCAGGGGTGCTTTGTTGTCCAATAGGGGTGCTGTGTTGTTCATCAAAGGGCTGCTGCCAAGTTGGGAATTGCTATTCTAGTGAAGTGAAATCTTGATGGGATTTGGTAGCGGGGACACAGGACCTCAATTAACTGTCTAAAACCCACTGCATTATTGGCGGATATTTGACGCACATCTAATACCAACATAGATGTTATGGCGTCAGTGATCCGCTGTGCAACTGGGTGACTGCTGTCATACTTGATCCCCCTGCAAAGGACTGTTTAACAGTCAATTGTTTTTTAAAGTACTACTAGTAGTCTTCCTGGTCCCCTTCTGGGATGAAAATCCACTCTCAGCTTCAGCAGCAGCAGGCATAGCACTCAAGGATTCTTCTGGGGCAAGGACTGATGTGAATGATTTAAATATTTTTGTAAATGCTTCCCCTCCTCCATCATAAATTTGTTTAGAAATAAAAAAATTAATTACATTTACTACCAATCAAATCTTCCTTTCCAAGCCTTCAACTACATACATTCTCCAACTCCCTCAGGCCTCTCGAATAATAAAAACATTTGTTTCCTGATGTGCCATGTTGGAAGTTGAACTGCTACAGCTGCTGAAATCTTTGACATGCAGTTGCTGAATGCCAAAAATGTCCAGAAATGTTTATGGCCACAGACAGCATCTCCTGCATGCCCCTTTCATTTTAAAAAAGATTCTGAACTACCAAGTTGATTTTGTTGGAAAAACATGACACATATTGTTCACCCATGCTCTCCCCTCCTTCCTCATAAATTTGCTTCGGAATAAAGAAATTCAATTAAATTTGCTGTCAATCAACCCTTCATTTCCCTGCCTTCAACTACAGTACATACATACTTCCTCAGGCCTCTGGATTAATTAAATCATATGTTCAGGGCCGCCATCAGGGGGGGACTGCCGATACTCTAGTACCAGGCCCGGAGAGAGAGGGAGCCCGGCTGACAGCGATGAGGAATGCACCGGGCAGCGGCAGGCAGGGAGAAAGATCATCAGCGCTGTGACATTGCCACTATTGACTGGAGCCGGCCGTGAGCTGTGATTGGTTCATGGAATGGCAGCCAATCAGGAAAGGCAGCTCCTGATCAGCCAATCAGGAGCAGCCGCTCCTGATTGGTTGCCGTTGCGCAAGGTGTGATTGGCTCGTGGTCAACTCCATAGTTCAAATGCTGCAGTGCTGCTGATACCTGCTGCCGGATCAAATCCATAGTTAAATGCCACAGTGCTGATGATCTTTCTTTCTCCCTGCCTGCCGCCTGGTGCATTCCTCGCTGCTGCCAGCCAGGCCCCCTTCTCTCAGGACAGAACAGGTAAGCAGGTATGCTGACCCTGCCCTGTGCCCCCCTGCTCTTGTTCAGCCAGCCTTACCTGCACTGTTACCCTCAGTTCACCAAGCCAGCCTTTCCTGCTCCTACCCAGTTCAGCCAGCCTGCCTTGCCCTGGCCCTCCCCCAGTCCAGCCAGCCTGCCTTCCCTGCCCCCAGTCCAGCCAGCCTTCCCTATGCCCCCCCTGTCCAGTCAGTCTGCCTTCCCTGCCTTGCCCTTCCCTCAGTCCAGGCAGTCTTCCCTGTGCCCCCCCTCAAAGTATAGCCAGCCAGCCTGTCTTCCCAGCCCCAGTCCAGCCAGTCTTCCCTGCACCCCCCCATGTCCAGCCAGCCTGCCTGTCTTCTTTGCCCCTCCCTACTGCCCTTTGCCCTCCCAGTCCAACCAACCTTCCCTGCCCTTTGACACCCCAGTCTAGTCTTCCCTACCCTGTGCCACCCCCCCACCATGCCTAGACATCCCTGGCTTATGCACCAATTTAGGCAACACCCCAGATATAGCTCCACCCACATTATCCACAACTCCAACCAACTCTGCTCTATACCCGGGGGGTGGGGGGTGGGGGGGGTGGGGTGGGCCCTGCCTATTTTGTTAGTACCAGGCCCAGAATTCAGAATTCTGATGGCAGCGCTGCATATCTTTCCTTATGTGCCATGTTGGAAGTTGAACTGCCACGTGTTTGTGCCGCCCACTGCTGCCACTTATCTTAGTCAGCCAGCTAGCTTGGTATAAATTTTGGGACTAAACCGGAAGAAAACAATAATGTGAACTGCGAGGTGGTCAAAATTGACTGGAAACGAGTGGAAATTAATGTTATTGAGGTTAATAATACTGTAGGAACAAAAAAAGCCCAAATTATGTGATTTTAGCAGTTTTTATCAATTTTTAAAAAAAAATACAGATCCAAAACCAAAACACGCAAGGGCGGTTCTGGCAAAACCAAATCCAGATCCAATACACAAAGGAGATACAGATCCAAAACCAAAACACAGGGCTCAGCGCACATCCCTAATTATATACTATAATAGTTTGATGGACTTTGTATATAGTATATATAATATTATTTAGTACTATAGTATATACTATAATAGTTTGATGAACTTTGAATACTTTATTAGCCAATCATGCAACTCAAGGGTGGCTGTTCCAAAGTTTAGGTGATACACAAGACATTTAGCCCAAATTCGTTTGACCAGAATATCATCCAGGTATGGAAATACTGTCACCCCCTTGGACGGTAAGAGAGCTGCCATGACAGTCATCACCACGGGGAAAAATTTGTGTGCTGTGGCCAAGTCGAAAGGAAGTGCTTGGAATTTAAAAAAAATTGTAATCCCACGAATCTGAGGAGGCTTTGATGGACCTTCCATATGGAAATATTGAAGTAAGAGATTTAAATATCTAGAGAAGCCAGGAACTCTTCATGTTCCATAGAATTTATGGCTGAACCAATAGACCCCATGCACAGTTTGTCCATCTGTAGTTGCAATGAAGAGATTTAGGATTGGTCTGAAAATCATGCACGGTTTCTGAACACGGAACCAGTGTGAATAAAACCTTAGACATTCCTTTCTGCTCTTGGATGAGGGACAATGAACCCTGCTGTTTTGAGAGGTTTGATGACCCCCTAATAGGGCTGCACTGTTGGACATTAGACACTGTTGAACATTTATTGCCAAAATACTACACCAAAGGGCTCTGTTTTCATTATCTTCTAATATAGATATATATTAAAAACATGTCATTCTTATCATAGATAATTAATATTTTCAATAGGCCTTTCTTATTTTCTTCTTATTTTATGTGGTTTGTTCATATATTTTATTTCAATAAAAGTATATTAAAAAATATATTATTTCCTTCTTTTTTACAGTTGAGTAATAGTAGTCAATTCTAGAGCGGGATGGTAAAACCCATTTCAGTTCATATGTTTGGCATGTCCAGGTGTAATGCCTGCAATGTGTTAATAGTTTGATGAATAAAGTGTCCATTCACATTATACATAAATATAAAACATAATACCTTTAAAATAGATCTATGAAAAAATAAAGCAAGAAGTTGAACCAGGTCATAGTGCACATATCCTTCTTTCTTCTCCACACCGATTATATTGGGCGGATGGTAAGGTTTGTCTTTGTAAAAATCCAAATTTGTGTTCCATGGGAAAAATCCAAATTGGAAGAAATATTTGATAACAATTGTTACCTACATCAGAACCAACATAGAAAACAGATAAACCTTAGTTGTACAGTCTGTTGTACATAGTTATATACCATTACCTATATTACAAACAAAGGTTTTAATCCTCCAGTGTTAGGGTCAATTTAATCTGTGGAAAGTTATTTATTTTTAGTAGTCAGAATACTGAACTATTCAGTCCAGCAACAGCTGGGTGTAAATACACAGTTCTGTAGATTAGTAGACATTCCATGCTTAGTCACACAGATAAATCTACACATCCTGGAAATGGATTTACTGTCATTTTCACAGAATGCATACATATGCTTATGTATTATAGAACTAATTATACAAGTTAGGACCATATTTTGGACTAAACATTATCTCAACATTTAAAACCCTGAATAATTTAGATTTTTAATTCTATACTGTTCTTATGACTTATGTTTGTATTGTGCTTCTACCTGCTGTTTAAACAGGCCCTACACTTTCCCGCCTATACCTCCAACCTCATCTACCTCCACATTCCTGCCGCTCACTTTGTCACGTTAATGACTGCCACCTCTCCTCCCAATTTATTACCTCCTCCTATTCTTACCTCTAAGATTGTGCCCGTGATGCTCCCCACTACTGGAACTCTCTCCCTCTCCCTATCAGACTCTCCACCCATCTCCAGAGCTTCAAACATTCTCTCAAAACCCATTTTTTTTATTAAAGCCTTCCAGCCCTCATCTTAACCTCTGCTCTATCCTGTTCGCTCGTGATCTCTCCTCTCTGTGTCACCCCTGTCTGTCTGCCAATCCCCTTTAGATTATAAATTCTCACCAGGGCTCTCTTTCCTCATGTGCTTTTGCGTCCCTCACTTGTGCAAAGATCTCCCCACTTCCTATAGGGGCAACAAACCCTTGGCTTCAGCCAGCTCTGTTTTTGTGGGTATTATGAGCGCATGTGCAGCAGTGGTTATATAGCGTGTATCCCATGTTCTGCAATGTTTCTTATTGTAAGTCAATTGCACTTTTGCCTTGTGTTGTTTGCACTGTTTCTGGTCATGTATCATGGCCCTGATTCAGAGGCGCTCTCTATATGCGAGAGCGCTCGCTCTGAATCAGGGCGGGCCTGTTTATTTTCTCCAGCCTCCAGGCTGCTCGCTAAGCTGTGGGTGACCACCCACAGCTTTAGTGGGCGGCCTGGCGATGGTCTCGATTATCGCGACCATCGGGCTTGCTACGAGACCCTTGTGGTAGGGTCTCGTCCAACACAAGCCCCAGTGGACTTCCTGCTCTAATAGAGCAGGAAGTTCACTACTGACATCACTGGTGCCTGCCCGACCATCAACCCGCTTGCTAGCGCTATGCGCTCGCGAGCGGGTCTGAATCAGACCCTATGTACGGAGCCATATAAATAAAGTATAATGATAATAATTGTGCCAATACTAGAAATATTAAGAAAGATTGAGAACTTAAAAATACTACAAACCTCTGTATATACAATGGCAGCCATCCAAAAACGTTTACTGGGCCGTGGCACAGATAACATAGCCCACAAAAATATAAGAATGGGCAGTACCAATGTTATCATGGAAGCAGAGATCATGTGGTTGAGAATAATCACAAAATAGCACACCATTTCTGATCTGGCCACTAAGGTATTGTAAAGTGCATAAATAAGTTGCAGCATGCGGGGCTGCCCAACATAAAATTTTTCAGATTCTTCCAGCTCTTCATCTTGAAACATCCTGGTAAAAAAATAAATAAATGACTAGTAATATGACATAGCTGCTGTCACATGGAGAGTTTGGAATGAACAATTTTCTACCTAAAAGCTCCGTTAGTGAACATAGCAGGGAATAAAAGATGTGGTTTCCCCTAAGATATGCATTATTTTGGCAAAATAAATACTTCTCATATCTCTCACTTGCTACATGTTTGTATAAGAATTTTTCTGGTTGTGGCCTTAACACAAATTTGGGCCTGGACAGAGACATTACATAGTATTTAACTCTTAAAAATAGATCATATATAACTATGGTGTAATTTAGTACAGGTTGAGTCTCCCATATCCAAAATGCTTGGGACAAGGGGAATATTGGATAATGGAATATTCCGTATTTTGGAATATTTGCATTTTATAATGAAAAATCTTGGGAATGGGACCCAAATATACACACAGATTGCATTTATGTGTTATATACACCTTATACACACAGGGCCTGATTCAGAGCCGGAAGCTCTGACAGAGCACTCGCTCTGAATCAGGGCCGGCCCTCTGGTTTTGCAGAACGGCCTCCTTGCCACTCGCATAGCTGTGGGTGACCACCTACAGCTATAGCGAGCGGCCATGATGATGGTCGCGATGGTCAAGACCATCGCGACCATCGGGCTTGCGACGAGACCCTTGTGGTAGGGTCTCGTTGCCGCAAGCCCTAGAGTGCTTTCGGCTCAAACAGAGCCGAAAGCACTCCCACTGACATCATTTGTGATGTCAGTGGGGCCGGCCCCAGATGGTAAGCGTTCCCATGGGAACGCCTCCGTCTGGGCAGCCACGCCCCTGGCCCGCCCACCAAAGGGGGCGTGCTGTCACTCAACATCAACAGCACGCCCTCTTTGGTACGAGACGAGGAGCGATGAATTATCCGTCGCTATCCGGGTCTCGCGCATGCGCACGACGGAGCCGGCTCCGTCATGCACATGCGCACTGGGCCACCATCGACCTGCTTGCGAGCGCATAGCGCTCGCGAGCGGGTCTTACTCAGGCCCACAGCCTGCAGGTAATTTTATACAATATTTTCAATAATTTTGTGGCTCAAACAAAGTTTGTGTACAGATATGAAATTCATTTATGTTTCATATACACCTTATACACACAGCCTGCAGGTCATTTTATACATTATTTTTAATAATTTGTGCCTTAGACAAAATTGGTGTACATTGAACCCTCAACAATCAAAGGTTTCAATATCTCAGTCATGCCAAAAATATTCCGTATTTTGGAATATTCCGTATTTTGGAATATTGGGATATGGGAGACGCAACCTGTACACTCATCCCTCTTAGTGAAAATATAAAACTGAATGACATTATAAATAAATGGTTTCACAGAAACAAATAACTATGCGGACAATCCATGAACTGACTCCGTCTCTTTCAATGCAACCCTCTCATTGATGTGCTAACAGCTCTACGATGTGTAATACCTCTGGATGGGCATGGTTTACAGGCCCTGGGGGCTTCAGGAAGAGTTAAGGTAAAAAGATCAATAAAATGTATTTGCAAATAAAACCCTCACTTGTTTAGAAGCAGTTCGCTTGCAGTCAATTCATGTGTAAGAGGCGGCAATATAGAATCATGTAGCTTATCAGTGCGGCTGTCATCTGGAGTTAAAACCATCATATTGTTATCAGCGGATTCATCATGGGAAGCCAATGACAGCTGGTCAAAGCTAACAGCTTTACTGTAGGATGGTGGGAGGTCCCCATCTGTTGTAGAATATAAAGGCATTTCTGTGTCAGGTGTATAGCTAGATTCCTCCAGGTCAGCACAATAGTCTTCTTCCTCTGCACTTATTCTGGACGGAGGACTTTTGCCATCTTGTTCCTGCTCATCTTCTACCTCCTCAATGGTTTCCGTTGTCCCCTGTCGTGAGTAGACCATGGTGCATTGTGTTGGCTCACTGTTTGAGGGAAAGACATGTTGAAAAGGAAAGTAAGAGTGATCAATACAATGTGTTGTACATCTGTAGAAGCCTTATAAGTGTAAATAGATTTTTCAAGTAAGTTATTGGTAGATAAGTACAATTGGCCGCACCCTATTAAATTCTGTCATTCAAAATATTAGAAGTTGTTTAGAACAGAAAAAGTGTGAAGCACAATGTCTACAAAAGTGGAAACATCAGCTGAAGCACCATATACTATATCATTACTAACCCCCAATGCCCTATTATTCTGAACGTTTTATTTTTCATTCAATATAATCAGGTAGTCATACTTATCAATTTATTTATGGGCCTATGTATTAAGTAATATTAATATTAAATATCCTGCGTAACATGTGGGGACGGCAGCAGATACCTCTGTAGTCCCCCCATTTCTGACAGCAGAAGTGGCCCCTAAACAATCTATGGTGGCTGCTAGGCTGTTGGCTTTACCATGCTCTGATATCCAAAGCATTCTGCGGCTTAGCCCAGACAGCTAATGCCCTCATCAGATGGTGTCAGCCGTTGTAGCCTACTGTATGGGCTACATTTCCCAGAAATGACCGGGAGCGTGATCAGTAGACTGTGCATGTGCAGTAACGCTGAAGTAGAAGTGCATTAGCGATCACTTTGCTTCTAACACATCACAGAGACATTCTCCTTTCCGATCCCTAGTCCCTGCATGTGTTTTTTAATACATTTGAGCAAAACCTAGTTTCTTATTGCCACGAATAGCAGCAATAAGAGATTATAATTATCAGGTCTACAACCCAATAATTAATATGTCCCTTAGTGAGAAACATTCTCATTACATTCTTAATCAGGGATATCAGATCTTTAGTAGATAAGTGCGTATTCAGGGCCCAAGTCAGACCTGCTCGCTAGACTGCATTCGCACGCAGCCAGCTGATTTTTTGCAATCTGCGCATGCATATGCATTTCAGTGTGCGTGCATGAACCAGTGCGATTGATTGGGAAGCGTATGCTCGCTGCACATAGACTGCCCGCCTGACTGAGTGACAGGAGAAGCCGTTTGTGGGTGGTGACAGGGGCTGGCCACTAGAAACGGGGGTGGTGGAGGTGCGAATGCAGGCGTGCCTGAGCGTCTTAACGCCGTTTCAGAGGCGTGCATAATTAAGCAGCGTCATAGTACATGTTACTTGGTTGTATTTGACACTGAAGCACTCGCAGTGCTTGCGGTAGGTATGGTCAGCCACAGGCGCTGCGTTCGCTTCCGATGGTACTGATGTACCGATGGTTGCATACACTTCCTGGAGATGACGTACGTAAGGTTGCCTCTTAAGACAGGCTGGTGGTCGTCTGCATACACAATGCGATTGCACGCTAAGACATAGTGGGCGTGCTTTCGCCTTGCCGAAATTTGCATACGTATCTAGCGTGCAAACGCATCTAGCGAGCAGGTCTGAATCAGATCCTCAGTGCAATACTCAGTGAAGTAACTCATGTATCTTTAACATTGTGCCCAGCCCAGCAATATTTAGGAGACCGCCAATCCCCTATGGATTCATGTGTAGCTGGACCACTGTAAGTAGTTTTGCACTGATTTGTGAGGCATACAATAATGTTTTGTTTTTTACGTGATTTTATTATCTTTTGGGATAACAGTCATGTTTTATTTGTACTTAACATATCTGTGACATTTTTCATACCTCAATTTTCTATTAAAAATAATTTTAATTATGTTTTTATTTATTCTCATACATTAATTGATGTCTAGGTGCCTGGGATTGTAGAGGAGTCTTATCCACTCATCCTTGATGCCAAGACCTTTCCCTATTCTACAGCAGCCCTGAGTGCTATTGTTGTTGTCCTGATACATCTATATGTTTCTAATTAGTTATCCGTCCTATCAAAAATATGGCAGTGTTTCATTATTTGTTTAAATTCACATAATTTAAGTTACATTATAATCAGTGAAAGTTATGAGTTAGTTTTCACTCACGTTAATACTATATTATATGAAAAAAGTGAATGCTTTATGAAAGCTTCTGCCTGGTATGCTGCGGTGTGTGTATGTCTGCATGCTTACCTGCTTTATACCCACTAATGTAGCTCATTTAAATTTCTTGGGGATTATTCTGAGTTGGATGGATCTCTGTGCATGAACTCACATAGCACATTTTGGCATACTGCGCATGCACAGATATGAATTTACATATTTTTGCTGAGGTAAACCGTGGCCCCAGTAGTACAGGATGTAGTTATTGCAGTTGCAGCTAACGCGTTTTCCCACACAACATGTGGCTTCATCAGAGGATCTTCTGTCGCATCCCAGTATCTACAGCACATCTCTTACCATGGTTTACTTCAGCTGTCCACTGTATAATAAATGTCTGGATCCAGAGATTAACAACACAAAGCATTTGATACTTTGGAGAACTGTAATGAAAAGGGAATTGTTTCCCTGACTCCTATGGATTCCATTTACAGGACATTTACTATGGATGGCAAACCTGATAATATAGAAACTTGGAATATTTTTAACTGGGCAAATTTAAAACGTTTTAAGCTGCGGGTATGTGTATTGGCGCTTTAATCCTTTATATTATGCCGTGTACAGTAATTTTTTTATGTAAATATTCAGTACTGCTGATCAGCTTTATACAGTATCTTGCTTTTTAGTAAGGTGGTTATTGTTTAGTGTTTATTTGGTTACTTTAAAGAATAAATATATATTTTAAATTCATATACAATTCCAGTATTAAACCATAAGTATAATACAGAGCAATCCTATTTCCCTGTATGTACTTGATGTTACTATTTGGAGGATACACAGAAGCCTCATTGTGTGATTGCTGCAGTTATATACCTTCATCTTTTTATAATATTTCTGTATTTCACTTATAATTATCACACAAATTTAATAGGTGGCATTGGATCTAAAAAAATTTTTAGCATCTCCGTATCTGGTGGCATAAAGATAGGTGAAAAAGGTGAATAATAATAACACTGTCACAATGAATTTAGTAGTTCTTTGGCACTGCCATCTCTGTCATAGGTGACCCCCAGTAATTATTACAGCACCTGTATATTTTCCTTTGGTGATTACAGAAGTTGTACAATATGACAGATTTTCCTCCACATCAAAGTGTTGGCAGCTACTGCCAAAATAAACGATTTAAAAGTAATCATTACCTTTAGGTTTCATTATGCAGCAAACATTTGTTCATTTAGATTTAGATAAGAGGAAGATACCTGGTAACAGGTTTATTGCAACTGTCACACTTAGGCCATGTATCCACTGGCATTTATTAAAAGTATTTTAGTTCATAGCCAAATGTTTGCAATAAAGTAAGATCATTGTTTATAATGTCACCAAATTTGTATTAGTGTTTACTAGTGTTGCTGTTGCATTCAGGTGTGTTCCAGTTTTCAGAATGCATCTTGTTCTAATTTTACATTTACTGTGCATAGGGCCAGATTAACAATGGGGCAGATGGAACTACAGCTCCAGGCCTACACATAAAAATAGGCATCATGGCAGAATAATCATGACCAGTGGCCTAACTGCCACATAGTTGGCCATAAATCATGCATATTAATATTGTATTTTTAGTTTTCTCACAAAATTCAGCAATTTGTCTATTTTTATGTATTTAGAGAGACTGTGGGGCTAAGAGTGTAAGGGGTGTACACACCCACGTGGCCACACCCACACAACACTGGTCACAACTCCTCCCATTCTCAGTATAGGCCCTTGAACATTGTTAGCCCCAGGCCCATGTGAACCTAAATCGTCCGAGACTAGGCGAAAATAGCCTCAAGTATACAATGCATAAAATGCCAGTAGATACATGACTTAAGGGTTATTTACGAAAACAAACTGCCTTGTAAATACACTTTTGTGAAATCACACCCACAATTTTGTGCCATTGACCTTGGGTTTATGGGTAAGTACATGGAATTACAGGTCAAGATAGCAGCATCTTTGCATTGGCTAATGGGAGGAGTTGGGCAGATTGGGGCCATTTCTTAGTGTGGTATAAGTATAAATGTATGCCTAGTTTGCACTGGTTTTTGCAGGATGGGATGATTTCAATGTGATAGACAATAGAATGAATAAAACTGTGGAGATGACTCATGTAAAGGGGTGTTCTGTATTTGCGGGTCTTGTGATTATAGTTATAATAGAACACAATTTGCACCTTATACCCATATAATAAAAACATTAAAACACAAAAGAGGCAAATAATAAAAATGGTCCCAGTCATCTCACTCTCATGATTAAAGACAAATAGTAGGGCAGTATTTTAGCAGAAAGTCATAAACCTATAAGTGCATGAAGGGGTGGACCTAAAGGAGACACAGGGTGGACTTGGGGATGATTTTATTACACTTTACACCCTGTACATTTTCACGTTTATATATGCAAACTACCAAGTGAGTAATAGATTGGTTGTAAGGTTTTTTTTGCAAAGACTGCTATGGGTGTGTACCTTGAGATTCACCAGACGGACAGGCATGCTCACTTCATCACATAACGATTTAGGGTCTGCACTTTTCTGGTTTGTAAATGACTCAATGTTTTTAGTTTAGAATGATACCAAAATAAAAATAAAACATTATTTAAGGAAATGACAATTACTCTGCATGTGTTTCATATTGAAAAGTTTCATGAGAACAAGGGGCTGACTGTGAGTTCTCATGCAAAGGAAGCCAGCAACGGAAAACTGTGCTGATTTAACTGGTCTTGTCTTATTGACCACATCATTTCCTGGCACATCATACAAGGCTCAGACCTAAAAGTGCTGCTGTGAATGTATTAGTGGATGTATTTAATAACAGCTATAATGCACATATTTGGCAATTATTCTAATTAGCAAAAATTTTATTTAGCTTAAAAAGTCCATAAATCAGGTGCAAACTGTGTTTCGTGCAGTAAGAAAACTTGATATCTGGTGGCTGGATGATACAGTATAGTCCAGTGATTCCCAACCTCGGTCCTCAAGGCACACTAACAGTCCTGGTTTTGGTGATATCCAGACTTGAGCACAGATGGTTAAATCAAAATAACCAAGGTACTAATTAAGTCACCTGTGCTCCAGTATGGCTATCCTCAAAACCTGGACTGTTAGTGTGCCTTGAGGACCGTGGTTGGGAACCCCTGGTATAGTCTGAATATGAGTGCTGACATGATAGAACAATGCAGGTATAACATAATGAACAATGAGTGAATTAGACATGCATGGATAAAGCACCTTGATGCTACACTGCCACTGTCAGCAGATGAAGAAGACATGTCCATGCTGTACATTTTACGAAGCCTAGGCCGGGCACGCTCACTTGTTTTTGGTACAGTATCTGGTCCGTCTAAATCATCAAGTGTGGACTGCCTTGAGAACAGCATGGTTGCTTCAGTGTTGCAGCTAGCAGCACAAACAGTCACAAAGACAACAATAAGTCAAAAAGCAAGCCAAATGTTTAACACAAACATAATCTGACATGATTGCATGCAACTAAACAAAAAGACAGGCACACAAAAAGCACTTATGAACATAATAAAATTATGAATAGATTATTTGCAAACAATAATCACAAACATCGATGATAAATTAAGAATTATATGTACATTTTAATTTGAAGCTGAAAAAACAATTTTTTTTAACTACCTTAATATACCACATTAAAACATTAATATCAAGAGCTGTCAAACTGTTAACCCTCAAAAATATATTGTTTAAACCGCTTTAGAAAACTATAATCTGTACCAAAGGAAAAATTTTAATTACAGATGTGCGGTTCGGTTTTACTCGGATATTTTCGGATCTCAAAGACGGCATCATATTGGGTATCTGGCTGTCACATGTTTTGGATAGCCAAAAAGAGAAATCCAAACTAATCCGAACTTGCGATAATTTGGCGATAAAAACCGAATAACACTGAACCCGCACATCTCTAATTTTATGGGATCTGACACAGACGTTAGTAATTTGCAGGCATACCACAATATCTGTTTGTGACTGGTATTTAAAACCATGGCTTAACATTTGGTTAGCACTGCAATGGGTAAAGCACATTTTAAAGTATTAAAACTGTATAAACTGTAAAATATCTGTATTAATATAATAATTTATCCAAGTTATTGCAAACATGAAACATAGCAAAGCATTCATTTATGTAATCATTCTACTTATTTAATAATTCATTTTAAATATCTGTATTTATTTTTAACATTAACACTGCACTCTTTTGTAATAGTTGTGAGTTTAATAAAATGTACAATACCATACAGTGAAACCTCAATGTTCTCAGCAAGCAATAACTTGGTTCTCTAAAGCTGGGTACTCACTAGACGAATTTTTGAGCAATTTGCCCGATTCCAACAGATCGGAACGAGAAATCCTCAAAATCATCTAATGTGTACCCACTATGTCGTGCAGTGCGCGCTCCCGTGGGGTTGTCAGCCGCATCATCAGGGCGGCCCTAAATGCAGCAATACCTAACGATGCGGCTGATGACCCCATGCAGCGGAATGCGGCATACAGTTCATGTAGCGCGATGCTGTGAGCCCCAACCCCCTCAGCCAGCGGCAAATCCAGGGGGTTGGGTCTCGATCAGTATTATCGCTCCCACAACCCTGCACAGGCAGAGGAGGGGAGACTGCTGCTGCTGCTCCGCACAAAAAATTTATCGGGTCTCATTGAATTCCCCCGATAAACTTATAGCAGATAATTAATGAATTGCTCATACTAAATGAAAAGCACACGGTGTAACAGTTTACATTTTTCTATTGGTTAGTTATCTGTAAACGTCTTCAAGTATGCATTTAGTCGAGTTTCCAGTTTCCCAGCAAACACAGTCACAAACATAAACTAAAATCACAATATCCGCTGGTTTCTAGGAGTCTTCCACTTAGAAAACTATAACACATTGTCTATAATCTAGGAATCTGTTTTGAAAGTATCTGCCTATGCATTAATAAACATTGCCCTTGACAGAATATACACTCACTGATCTTACTTCATTTTTGGCTCTAGTGTACTATTTTTACTAATGTTTTGAATCTAATGTTTTTTTTCTAATATACAGTTCATCTGGAAAGTATTCACAGCGCTTCACTTTTTCCACATTTTGTTATGTTACAGCCTTATTCCAAAATGGAATAAATTCATTTTTGTCCTCAAAATTCTACACACAATACCCCATAACGACAACGTGTAAAGTTTTTTTGAGGTTTTTGCAAATTTAATTTAAAAAAACCCAGAAGAAATCACATGTAAATAAGTATTCACAGCCTTTGCTCAATACTTTGTTGATGCACCTTTAGCAGCAATTACAGCCTCAAGTCTTTTTGAATATGATGCCACAAGCTTGGCACACCTATCTTTGGGCAGTTTCGCCCATTCCTCTTTGCAGCACCTCTCAAGCCCCATCAGGTAGGATGGGAAGCGTCGGTGCACACTCACAGCCATTTTCAGATATCTCCAGAGATGTTCAATCGGATTCAAGTCTGGGCTCTGGCTGGGCCACTCAAGGACATTCACAGAGTTGTCCTGAAGCCACTCCTTTGATATCTTGGCTGTGTGCTTAGGGTCGTTGTCCTGCTGAAAGATGAACCGTCGACCCAGTCTGAGGTCAAGAGCACTCTGGAGCAGGATTTCATCCAGGATGTCTCTGTACATTGCTGCATTCATCATTCCCTCTATCCTGATTAGTCTCCCAGTTCATGTTGCTGAAAAACATCCCCACAGCATGATGCTGCCACCACCATGTTTCACTGTAGGGATGGTATTGGCCTGGTGACGAGCGGTGCCTGACTTCCTCAAAACATAACGCCTGGCATTCACGCCAAAGAGTTCAATCTGTGTCTCATCAAACCAGAGAATTTTGTTTCTCATGGTCTGAGAGTCCTTCAGGTGCATTTTAGCAAACTCCAGATGGGCTGCCATGTGCTTTTTACTAAGGAGTGGCTTCCGTCTGGCCACTCTATCATACAGGACTGATTGGTGGATTGCTGCAGAGATGGTTGTCCTTCTGGAAGGTTCTCCTCTCTCCACAGAGGAATGCTGTAGCTCTGACAGAGTGACCATCGGGTTCTTGGAGATCTCCCTGACTAGGGCCCTTTTCCCCCGATCGCTCAGTGTAGACGGCCGGCCAACTCTAGGAAGAGTCCTGGTGATTCCGAACTTCTTCAATTTACGGATTATGGAGGCCACTGTGCTCATTGAAAGCAGCAGATATTTTTCTGCACCCTACAATCCTGTCTCGGAGGTCTACAGACAATTCCATAGACTTCATGCTTGGTTTGTGCTCTGACATGCACTGTCAAGTGTGGGACCTTATATAGACAGGTGTATGCCTTTCAAAATCATGTCCAATCAACTGAATTTACCACAGGTGGATTTCACTTTCCGGATGCACTGTATAAAATGTTTTGGTGAAAATATGAACAAAATCCTCATGCTTTTATTTGTTAGATACAAACAGATTTGCAGTATATTATTTTTAGCGCCGATAGCAAAAGTTTTTCTGGTTTGGATTTAAATAAAGGACTGGATAGCAAGAGCTTGCCAAGAAGCAAGTGTTACCTCCTAGTAGTTAAAAAAGAGAATAATAAATAATGTAAAAAAATGCATGGGACACAACTATACCTTTTTTAAAAATATATTTATTTTATTCTTATTTTTTTAACTACTAGGAGATGGAGCCTTCTTCTGAATCAACCAGAGGAATGGCTGGTTTTTAGCAATTTTTAGCGTTATCACGCTAATTGTCGACAATTGTTTGCTACCATATACTGCATGAATATCATTCCAACTTGCTGTTTAGTTCGCATGCTGGAATGATAATTGCGAAGTCTATGGCCAGCTTAACACTATATGAACTTGCTGTAGTAAAACAATTTGACTGCAAAAGGTGTCTTATCCCTGATTTTAATATGCTTATATGAATGTTCCACGATACTTCCATAATTTACTGCCCTCCAGTCAGAACTTGTTTTGTGTAAAGTACTTACAATTACATTGTAATGAAATACTCACCTGCAACTGAGAAGTCCACTGTGCCTGTAATGTGTGCCAACATACTGTATAGTATAAGCAAGCATTTGCAGATATAGATTTCAGTGCTATTTTGCTCCACTAAAGCACTTAGCAACTCCCTGAGATCTGCAGATTAAGGCCTTCTTTTAAAATGACTGCTGATTAGTTTTTGAATGGAATAAAAGTATCTAGTTAGCACACCGCAGATCATGATGTATTAAAAATTATCATAGCATCAAAATATACATATAAAATAATTGAAGTGACATTTCTTAATTGAATGAGCGGTGTGCAGGGAAATGCCCAGCATCAGCAATCTGACACCTTCCTTCATTTTTCTAAGTGCATTTAAGTTAGTATACTTCACATACAGTAAGACAGGAATGGAACTGTATCACTCCAAGGGAGTGATGTATCAAGCAGTGGAGAAGTAGCCCATAGCAACCAATCAGCTTCTACCTATCATCTTGGAGAATGTAATGTTAGCTCAAAGCTGATTGGTTGCTATGGGCTACTTCTCCACTCTTTTCACTGCATAATGCATCTCCCCCCACGTCCCTAATCTTCATGTTTTTTTTATAGAAGTATTCCCTTTGAGGAATAAATAGTTTGATACTTAGGGGCATATTCAATACGCTGCGAGAAAAGCAAAAAACCCACACCTGCAAGGTTTTTCCTGCAGGTGCGGGTTTTTTGCTATTCTATTAGGTGCATGTTTTGTTTTAAAACACACGCCGGGAGGTGTTTTTTGTGCGCACCTCCTGAGCAAGCGTGATTTTTCCTAAAATCGATGATTTCAGGAGAAATCATCGAGACTTGCTCTGACTCTCCCCCCGGCACCCCCCCTGAGGACTAATTAAGCAATTGGAAGTATAAAATTAGCTTAATTAGTCCTTAAATACTTACCTTTGGCAGCGCTGTCTTCTTTATCTTGTGTCGGGAGCCGACTCTTCTGCAGCAGGGGTGATTATGTGTGTGTGGTGTTTCAGTATGTGTGTGTCCCGGTCTCAGTGTGCCCCCCCCAGTGTCACTGTGGCCCACCATAATGGGCGCTGGGAGAACTACATCTCCCAGCAGCCCTTGCTCCTCCCACCAGCCCCTGGGACTCCCAGCAGCCCCCTCTCCAGTAAGAAGAGAGGTGAGGCCGCCGTGAGCCGCGGAGACTACTGGAGACCCCCGGCAAGGTAAGTGGTGTTTTTTTTTTCATCAAAAAATACGCGCTGCAGGTTTTCAGAACTGGAAACCCCGTGACCAGTATTTTGGAAATTGAACACTGCGGGTATCGGGAGCGCGCATACCCGCAGTATTTCTAAATTGGGCACGAGGTGCGCAAGATTTTTGAGTCGCTTAACCTCGCGCTCAATTGGATATGCCCCTTAGAAGTTGTACAAAAGCAGCTTGTTAAAAAATAATCACAACTGATTGATGTTCAGTTATTTATGCAATTTTTTAAAAAGAAAGATAAAATAAATAGCAATAATTGTATTTCTGATATGAAGTTTAATATTAATAGGTACTGCGAAAATATGCTAATGGTTGCAAAGCTTACCCAAGCATAAAGAGATGCCCAATGCTGCCTTCCCATATGCGTACGACGTGGCTTACCTGCGTAAATATCGGTAACATCAATGCACATTGAGCAGCCGTCTTGCCCTTGCGGCAGGTCTGACCTGCCACAGCCTTGGGAGCTCTTCTGACACGCAGAGCTGCGTATGCAATCACAGTGGCTAATTTATGCACACCCATGAAACGGTGTTCAAACAGACATACATGCCTGCGTTTTTTAGCCCATCCCCCGTCACCACCCCCAAACACTGACAACCTGTTACTCACTCTGTGCGTCCGGAGTCGCAATGTGATTGCTGTGCACGCGCAGTGTGGCTTATAGGTATGCGAGATGGCAAACAATCGCTCAACCTGTGTGCGTAATCACATTAGCGTCCAGCTCTGAATCAGGCCCAGTGATAACAGATTTATCGGGGCAACATAACAAACCACCGCGTAAGAGCCTGTCCCGGTGAAGAGTCATCAGTTAAATTACAGCAATCACCGTCCCTGCCAGGTTCTGATCCTGTATATGCCATAAGGCCACGCATTTGCAGAAACATTCTGTAATAGAGCAGGCTGGAGGAGCAGAGAGGAGATAGAGGGTGGCTGGAGAATGCTCTACCCAAAGGGCCCGGAACATCAAACACCATTTCAAGATGGCATCAGCTATAAAGACCAAGCCCAAGAATGCCTTTATAAGTCTTAGCTAAGCTAAGCTTTATAAATTGGCGCAGACCACAGTCCTCACGGAGAATTATGGGGTGAGCCGTCTGCAGTGTTACATTATCTAATGCAGGAGATATCTCTGAAATCTCCTACACTAGGCATTTGTTAAATAGTCTGGATTTATAAAACTGCTTAACCCAAGTGGAATCAGCTGTTTTTGCATGGTTATTGGCTTTATAAATAGATTCCATAGTCTTTTAGTTCTGGTGATATCTAAAATATCTTACAATTTCAAATTGGCCTGCTAGAGGGAGATTTTGGACTTAGTTGAAAGTAGGCTGTAACTCTCTGGTTCCTGTCCAAACAAGTGTTAAACATATGACAGCAACAATTACTTACACATAATGAGGACATCTCGCCAATGTTTGACATTTACTTTCCTTACTAGAATAAATAAAAAACTGCCATGTACTCAACAATCAACCTCATTTTACGAGGCACAATGTGGGAATGTACTGCTACCATGTAATTATCATGCTATGCCACAGATCTAATATTAAAAAAATAAAACTTGTTATACTGTATATGAAGATTAAGCAACCACTGCTTGCACAGCAGCAGTAACCAGTCACAGTATATCACCAGAGCACTGCTTTGCTTTCATTCTGTCATATAGGAGCTGGTCCTGCAACAATAATGAAACTAGCTTCCCACTCCATCCTCCGTTACATAGATATTAGTGCCAGTCTTGGTTTCACTAACACTAATAACACTAACACTAATAATAATAATAATAGTAATAATAATAAAGTAAGTACAGAGCTGTTGCCTCCATTTGTGCCCACCACCCCAGAGACTATCAGTCTTGTGCTGAAAATAACGAATATCTCCCGAACACATTGTGCTGTGGCAGCTGGGGTAATGAAGAAAGGTACAGAACTCTGGAGTGGCCACTCCAGTTTTTCCCCTATAATGAGGCTGTCCATAAGGACGAACCATGCTGAGGCATCTCTCCTGTTTGGGATAGTTCCATCTTTTTAGCTCTGTATCCTGCCACTCAGATACACTTTGTCTGCAATAATCTATGGTACATTATTTTAATGTATGCTTAATATATGTTGTCTGCTATGGTGTAATAAATATGTTTTAGATGTATTACACTGTATAATGTTCTTCTTTATATGGATTGGAGCTCCAAAGAAGGTTCTGGAATCTGGTATCCTTCATAGAAGTTGTTTACACATCACAAGCGAAAATTACTGAAATTAATTTTTGGGGGTTCTATATACTGTATGGTACATTTGCATTTGATACTTATTTACTTATCACAAGTCTCATTTATTTATATATACAGTATATCTTGACGCAAGATCAGGTTAAGGGGTGCCCTTTCCCACGGTAGACGGTTGTTTATAGCAGCCATTCAGAAGCACATCAGTCCAGGACCTTGATACAAGTGACTACAGCTAGTTTTATTTATGAGTACAAAACAAACAAAATCATACACATGAATACTAGCCTATCCAGCTCCAGCTAACTTAATGGATTTCACTCTCCAACCAGTGGAAAGATGTAGAGTTGAACCAGCACTTCATCTCAGCAATATGGCCCTCATTTAGAGCCGCTCGCTATTTACGGACGTTCGTTCTAAAACAAGGGGTGGCTATTCAAATGAACCGTTCGCTAATTGCGGTCTGTTCACGCCTCTAAGTCTGAACGAGCGAGCAAAACTTGCGGTTGTAATTTTCAAAAATACGCCCCCTGGCCGCTCGCATCCTACGTCATGTCCGCTATTTATTAGATTAATCGAGTACATCGAACAGCGTATGAACTACTCGCTATTCTTGTGGCTGGTTTTTTCAACCGCTATTTTGCGAGCAGTTCGGAGTAAAAAAAAACCAAGTGACGTGGTCAATGACGCTGCTGTATTAATTATGCACTCCCTTAAAACGCCCGTTTTGACCTTTAAGCACACCTGCGATCTAATTCCACACCCCCGTTTTTAAGCACCTTCCCCTGTTACCACCCACATACGCCTCCCTCTATCACTCAAAATAGCAGGCATTCGCTATATAGCGAACAAACGATTTTCGGCCGCACTGACTGGTTCGCACATGTGTCTAAAAATCCGTACGCATGCGCAGATGTGCGAACATCGGTCAGAACGAACGAGCGGCCGCTTACGAGCAGCTCTGAATCAGGGCCTATGTTTTTAAGCAATAACATCGTTTCTCAATAAGCCTCTGATCTGTTCGCCTGGCAGTGAGAGACTGACTACAGAAATTGACACACCCTTCATCAGCCTCACACATGTGGTCTCGCAATCAAAACTGCTAATCAGGTTCTGTCTACCAGACACAAACTAACAACCTAGGGCATATATATCCTCACTTGACAACATTTCTAGTGTTTTAGTCACAATTCCCCCCCTCCTGTTTCAACCTGTGGAGCAAAACACATGCAGCCTCCAAACAAGAAACATGGGACAATGCATCCGCATTGGCCAGTTGGCTTCCTAGCCTATGTTCTACTGAGAATTTTGCAATACCAACAAACATCTAGGTATTCTCTCATTGCTCTCTTTACTCACAGACAGGATCCATAACCAACCTAAATTTTCTTTCCAAAAGGTAATAGCTGAGTGTTTCTATGTCTATGGAGGCATAGAAACACTTAACTTTTTCCATCCATAAGCAACACATTTTTTGGAGGGCCTGTCAATTTTGCCTTGTGGAGGGAATTCAACACTGCTTGTACCCTGGGTAAGTGAGACTGCCAATCAGGGTTATAGATTACTAGGAGGCAGGTGCCCTATGTAACCCAAATAGCAACATTTTGTTTTGGAACAGACACTCTGGTGCAGAAATAGCTGTGGGATTCTGGTATTCTATAGGGCTTTAGGATAACCTTAACCTGTGGTTAAGTGATTTATTTCTTACAAGAAATTCTTATACTTGTGCTGTTGAAAAGTTGAGAAGGTTTTGGCTATTGTTACTTCAGGGACCAAAGGTACTGAGGTTACTGGAGGAACCGAGGTAGCTGACAGAGCTACTCTAGCCTTCCAAGGTTTTAGCAACCCGCCGACGAGTGACGTAATTGACAGGCGTCCCGGCACATGACAGGGTGTCTGCAGCCTCCGGGGAAGCATGCATCACTGAGGTGGGGCTATAAGGCATGATCAGTTCTTCTTTTTTGTTTATTGTGATTTTTGTGCATGACAGCCTGAGGACAGGACCCTGCGTGGTCCAGAAAACGTTGCTGCTGAGCCATTGACATGCTCATTTACTAATACTGCAGTGCCGTGCATGGTGTATTTTTTTACATACACCTCACAGGTTCTCTCTCTCTCTCTCTCTCTCTCTCTCTCTAAACAAACAAGATGTGCTTTAACTGCAGACTTTCAGATTTAATTTGAGGGTAATTACATCCAAATCAGGTGAACGGTGTAGGAATTGCAACGGTTTCTATATGTGCCTCCCATTTTTTAAGGGGCCAAAAGTAATGGGACTATCAACTCAAAATCTATTTCATGGACAGGTGTGGGCTATTCCCTCGTTATTTCATTATCAATTAAGCAGGTAAAAGGTCTGGAGTTGATTCTAGGTGTGACATTTGCATTTGGAATCAGTTGCTGTCGACTCTTAATATGAGATCCAAAGAGCTGTCACTATCAGTGAAGCAAGCCATCATTAGGCTGAAAAATCAAAACAAACCCATCAGAGAGATAGCAAAAACATTAGGTGTGGCAAAATCAACTGTTTGGAACATTCTTAAAAAGAAAGAATGCACTGGAGAGCTCAGCAACACCAAAAGACCTGGAAGACCACGGATAACAACTGTGGTGGATGACAGAAGAATTATTTCCCTGGTGAAGAAAAACCCCTTCACAACAGTTGGCCAAATCAAGAACACTCTCCAGGAGGTAGGTGTATATGTGTCAAAGTCAACAATCAAGAGAAGACTTCACAAGAGTGAATATAGAGGGTTCACCACATGATGTAAACCATTGGTGAGCATCAAAAACAGGAAGACCAGATTAGAGTTTGCCAAACAACATCTAAAAAAGCCATTACAGTTCTGGAACAACATCCTATGGACAGATGAGACAAAGATCAACTTGTACCAGAGTGATGGGAAGAGAAGAGTATGGAGAAGGAAAGGAACTGCTCATGATCCAAAACATACCACCTCATCAGTGAAGCATGGTGGTGGTAGTGTCATGGCGTGGGCATATATGGCTGCCAATGGAACTGGTTCCCTTGTATTTATTGATAATGTGACTGCTGACAAAAGCAGCAGATTGAATTCTGAAGTGTTTTGGGCAATATAATATGCTCATATTCAGTCAAATGCTTCATAACTCATTGGACGGCGCTTCACAGTGCAGATGGACAATGACCCGAAGCATGCTGCAAAAGCAACCAAAGAGTTTTTTAAGGCTAAAAAGTGGATTGTTATGCAATGGCCAAGTCAATCCCCTGACCTGAATCCGATTGAGCATGCATTTCACTTGATGAAGACAAAACTGTAGGGAAAATGCCCCAATAACAAGCAGGAACTGAAGACATTTGCAGTAGAGGCCTGGCAGAGCATCACCAGGGATGAAACCCAGCGTCTGGTGATGTCTATGCGTTCCAGACTTCAGGCTGTAATTGCCTGCAAAGGATTTGCAACAAAGTATTAAAAAGTGAAAGTTAGATTTAGGATTGTTTAGTTTGTCCCATTACTTTTGGCCCCTTAAAAAGTGGGAGGCACATATAAAAACCATTGTAATTCCTACACCGTTCACCTGATTTGGATGTAATTACCCTCAAATTAAATCTGAAAGTCTGCAGTTAAAGCACATTGTGGTGGTGAATAGAAGCCATTGTGGTGGTGAATAGAAGCCAAAATATGAAAATTCTGTCAATGTCCCAATATTTATGCACCTGACTGTATGTATATATATATATATATATATATATATATATATATATACACACACACACATATATATATATATATATATATATATATATATGTGTGTGTGTGTATAGATATATATATATATGTATATATATACATATATATTGTATATATGTGTGTATATATGTGTATATATATATATATATACACATACACACACACATATACAGGTAAAGAATTTTTCATATCCTAAATGCTCGGAACCAGGAGCATGTCGGATATGGAATGTTTGCAGCATTTAGAATACCTCGGGGTACGGCGGCATAGATAGGGGTCCGGTGTCCAGCTTGCGTTGTTGGAGTTCAGCTGCGTCCATGACAGAGTGTGGGGGTTTAGTGGCATCCATGGAAGGGTGCGGAGGTCCAGCGGTGTTCGCGACAGGATACAAGGGGGTTCGGCAGGAGTGTGGAAGGGTCCAGTGGCGTCCACAGCTGTCAATGGCTAAATTGCTATTTTTATGGTATAAGGTGTTTAAAAAATATATTTTTGTATAAAATCATGTTGGATAGGTTTTAAAAGAATGTTCTTGACCTAATTCAGTCATAAAAAAACACGACAATTTTGGAGCGGTTTTTGGAAAAGAAAATTGTCAGTTAAGTGGTTAAACAGACGGCAAAACTCTTTCATTATTCTTAACATAAATGAGGTACCCTGATCAGTTATGATTTCCTTAGGTATTCCCACTCAGGTATGGTACCAGATGCCGGCTCTCGGGATCCCGTCAGTCAGAATCCCAAAGCCGGCATCTCGACCACGTTAGAAAGAAGACACCCTTAGGTAAGAAAGCATAAGCTAAACCCTAACCTAACCCTCCTTCTCGCAGCCTAAACCTACCCCCCCCCCTGCAGCCTAACCCTTCCCCTAGTGTCTAACCCTAGCCCCTTTCCTTAACTCTCCCCTAACCTTCGGATTGTGGCGGTCGGGATGCTGGCGCTGGAATTCTGACAAGTGTCGGGATTCAGGCGTCCCTTCCCACTCTGCTAAAGCGATGTAGTAGTTGTCTAGCAATTGTCGTTGTTGACATATGGCGAAATGGTATCACTTTCGGGTATCTGGTAGAATAATCCATTACTACTAGAATATATAGATGACCGTGGGCAGACTTTATTAGCGGGCCAACCAAATCCATAACTATTCTCTGAAACCTCAATAATGGGTAGTGGGACAAGCGGACTTCAATAATGTGGCCTTGCAGCATGGTACTGACATTCTGGGCAGGGTCAGATACATCTCTATAAACCTCTGGCCAGAAAAAAAACCTGTCAAATTCTCTTAGCCGTTTTTTTCAACCCCTATATGTCCTGCAGTTATGTGACCATGAGCCAGGTCTTCTATATGCCTTAGGAACTAGCAATTATTCCGCAATATCTTGGAACAACAAATCTTGATGTACTGCCATGTGAGGATATGACAACCTACTTTCACGCTCTACTGGATTTCCATCAACTTTTGCATTTTCTCTAGTCTTTACCAGAATAGGGTCTTAGAACAGTTTTGAGACAAAGATAACTTTTCTTACTTCAAGACCAGTCAACTGGTTCAAAAACATTTCCTACTTCAGTAGGGTGCACAGCATTCTGCACCCCACTACTCCTGCTCTCATCATTTTCTGACTCCCCGATCATGCTTGGAAAAGAGAACACTTTAGACATAGGAACCATTCACATTTCTACTATATCAGTAACATTATCAAATAGGTCTGGGTTATTTACTTCTGTAATAAATTAGGTTTCCCACAGCTTCCAGAAGTGAGAAAAATCTCTCCCTAATATAGCATCAATCATCAAAGAAGTAACTCATCCCACAGTGACTATAGTGGGACCATGCACATAATACTGTGTATAATAGTTACACCAACAGTTTTTCCCAGACATCTTAAGTGGTTTACCAACTCAGCTATTACAAGGGTAACTACCACAATCTAACAGAGCCTCTACCTGTATGACTTCTACATTAATTCTACACATTTGTTTATCTGGCTCAGCCTGTCGATCTGCAGAGCAGGCTAGCTGAGCAAAAAAAGATACTCTGTGATTGACATAAGCAGTATCACATTGCGTAGGTTCAGAGGAAGTGGACAATTAGCACCAACATAGCCCAAGCCACTACATCTAAAACATCTCATCATATTTTTATCAAGTCTTATATGAGATGGGAACCTTCCTGGCACAGCTGGCATCTCCAGGTTAATTTCACATGGCCTATGTGTCATGGGTGTCCATGCCACATACCCTATGTCACTATCTGGTGCAAGAGTTCCTCTGTGGAGGACGGTGAGCCAGGGGGTAGGGTGGCTAGGGAATCAGCAGGCGAGTGACAGGAAGGTCTCCCTATTGCGACCAAACCCAGGTTTGGCTAGACCTGCCCAGAGGCGTGGAGTCTAACCCACTTGGTGGTCTTCACCAGTGACCCCTCCAGTTAGGATTTGGGTTTCGCTGCACCAAGTGGGCAGGTTGCGGCCCTCTGGACAGGTACCTGGGAATGGCAGAAAAACTGGAACTAGATTAAATGAATTAATACTTGCACACTGGAGATGCACAGAATACTTGAACACTTGATATGTACGGAATACTTGAACACTGGTTATGAATGGAATACTTGAACACTGGTGATGAACAGAATACTTGAACACTGGTGATGAACAGAATACTTGAACACTGGTGATGAACAGAATACTTGAACACTGGTGATGAACTTGAGAATGTAGAGATCCTAGTCGCAGGCTTGCTTGAAAACATAGGGAAATGTACTGGGAACTGCAACAGATTCAGGAGCTGATTTGCACAGAGAGACACAGTCAGAAGTGGACACAGGCATGTACTGGGGATTCCTATAGATCCAGCTGAGAGCTAACTAGAAATTAGCAGGAAACCTGACACCTCAGTAACACAGAGAAGCTGCAATAGAGGCTGAGCAGCACACTACAAGACACACAGGAAAAACAACATAAAACACTGGACTTCTGAGAGAGAACTAGTCTTAGACTGAGAATTAGCAAGGGAGCTAATACAAGAAATACTGGAGAACTGTGAGTAGGCTGAAGCAACACTCCGAAGGAAATAGCACATAACAACACTTGGTGAGTATCACAAGTCACTGAAACAGCGAAGTTGAACAGCAGTTTCCTGTTCCTGGAGTCAGACTAAAATACCCCCTGGGTAGCTGGTCATTGGATCAGAGGATCAGCTGAGTCACCACAGGACTACCATTGGAAGAGACTAGTCAGGTGATATGGACCAACATGGCTGCGCCCATGTCCAGCACCCCGGACACCAGGCCCTGGGGAGAATACTCAGACACCACTCACCTCCAGTCCCAGCAACTGGACACCTAAGCCCAAGGATGCCGGCGTGAAAGTGAGTAGCGGCCGGTCCCAGGCCTCATCCTGACACCCTACACCCAAGAGAGATATGCCGTTGTTTCTGTGCAGCTCCCCTCCTACACTTGCTCCCACTTTGCCATTTTTTCTGGAAATGTATTTGGAAAGATGGCACCAGCACAGCATATAGCAATGACTCTGGCAATGTGATGGTGTCTTTGCTCTTTTACACATGTTCCATTTTTCTGAATATATCACCGGAAATAAGCAGTGTGGGAGATAGTATAAAGGGAAGCTGCTGCGCGGATGCACTGGATACATAGCCCTGGCTACATGGCAATATTAATGCCTTATATGAATACAAAAAAAGAAACATACTTATTGTTGTCGCTTACTGCATGATAAATGCAAAACTAGATGAGTCTCAGTAGGTACATATCAAGTATATTAATATAGGTAAATGTACTGCCTATATCTGACTGGTATTGAGAATATGATTTTGAGAAAACCTCAATGTGAAAAGGCCTGGCTGTTGAGTGTAAATTGCTGTTGTGACCCTATCCCACCCCATTCCCCCTTATGTATCTGATCACTCCAGCATTTCTGCTCCACCCTGTACACCACAGCACCTCGGTACTCTGCTGTACTCTGCTGTACTTTCAGTACACTGCGGCCTCAGGTGCACCACTCATCCAACTACTGTATGAACAAATTCCTCAAGCTTTCATTTTGCTAGACCTAGATCATTTTGTAGTGTTGGTGACCAGCACTGATAACCATTGTTTTTCTATAGGATATATGTGTGTGTGTACATATATGTTTGCATTGTTATTAACTTATAAAAGTCATGGTATAGGTGATATCATGCACAACTCTTGCACTATTTTTTCTGTTTAAACTGATAAAATAATGGAATATCGGCCAATGGCGTAATTAATTAATGTCTACATTATTCATTATTGTTTACAAATTTTTATTAATTATTTGGTAGATGTGAGTCAGTTAAATTTAAATAACTTGTTTTATACATTATTCCTACCAGGAATATCCACTATACTGTACCTGGACATGCTGTCATGAGAAGCAGCAGAGTCTGCACTGTCCATCCTTTTACTGGCAATATTTCCATGGCTTGAATGACCAGAAGTAGAACCAGGTTGGTTATCAATTCTATCCAGTCCTGACTCTCTCGAAAGGGTCATCATTATGTGATTTTGATAATACATGTGAATGCTCTCCCGGGTTGGTACAATACCCTAAAAAGTTTAAGATGACCATTTAGTTACTTATTTTAGAAAATAAATGATACTAAAACGTATACTATGTTCTCTGTTTATAAATTATTTATTTTAGAGTACGAAAAGTCTTACAGCATATTAAGACAATTACATAGCAAAATCACATTGGTAAAGTATAAAGGGTAATAAACTATTTTTTTCTTTTTATCCAAACACATCGGATGATCCATTATACAATCCCATTTACCAACATATACAAATAAACGTAGAAAAATAGAGACATATACATCAAACCATTTCTAAATGGGGGGGTCGAGACAAAGGAAAGAGGTGGAAGGAAAGTATGGGGTTTGGAAAAACAGGTGCCGTGGTGAATGTTCTTTATTTAATAAATAAATAAATAAATCTCCTATTGAAGTCAAGGTTCAAATATTTTCAGCCTACAAAAAGTAATACTAAATTATCAAATTGACAATTATTTTAATTATTTGTGTCCTAACTACAAATAACTCTCAACTGATATGCAAAATTATAATTTTAATTGTCAAATATTGTAGCATTTAAATCTTAAAAAATGCACACTGATTTGACTTACCCTGATTTGTACAAAGAGATCTGTTACTACTGTACATCATTTACTATATGTGAAATAAAATAAAATTGGTAGTTCTGAACTGACATGATATGCCAAGGTATTTTTGCAGCCTAAGCAATTACGCCAAATGGTTGTGTTTTTGTAAACTTTTTCACTGCTAATAAGTTTTAATTTACAAAAAAAACATTTTATTGCCATTCTGTGCTACAGGCAAAATTGTAGCAAAAAAATGTGCACATCTGACCTTTTTAATTTCTCTTGTGAGCATACAACGTTCTATCCTTAGCACTGTGGAGATATCAATGTGTTCTCGGGAAATTGAGTTGAGCCAGGCTGTGAAACTATCAAGTGTGGCCAGGAAAAGGACCCATGTAAACTTCAATATGTTAAATATCCTTTTGATGATGTTGTCTGCAAGGCATAGGGAAACAAAAAATGATTAGTCCTAAAAAGCAATATGTGAGAAACAGTTTTAGGTCGGTAATGTATGTTTTAAACGCATGTTTCTGTCACCTTTAGCAGTCACAAACCTTATGAAATAGCTGCATTCTGGCAAATATTTTTACATTACCCACCCCGCTCCCACCATCATTAAAGCTGGACATGCCCAATGCCGACTGGTGCCACCTGCTACTCAGAGCACAATTTTTTATGTCAACACTTTTGTGTTGGTATTAAGCTCATTGAGTTGTATTCTGACTTTGATGACCAATATTATGACCTTAGCTGTGCACAACACTGGTCCCACATTGCCCTCATTATATCTATTTCAAGCTCCTCTTTAACTTTACATCCATGAAAATCAGTATCACTGAGAAGTGTCAGTAACAAAGCACAACACATTCTAGGTACTGTACAACATATTTATCATTTTATATCAGTTTTATTTTCTATATAAAACTTTGAAAACTACGACAGTGCGGCAGCGGGTAAGGTGTTAGGTATACGATGGTTCTTTTTTTTGCATGAGCACAGCATTAGGATAGGATGGGTTTTTCAACCTGAGCAGAATATTAAGTATAAGATGGGTTTTTACTTTTTAGACATAAGCAGAGTATTAGGTATATGATAACTCTTTAGGCATGAGAAGAGCATTGGGTATATGATGGGCGTTTATAAATAAGCAGCTTGATATGTATACAGTATGATGGGTTTTTAGATATGAATAGAGCACTAGGTATATGTTGAGTTTTTAGACATTAGCAGAGCATTAGGTGTATGATGAGTTTATAGACATTAGCAGAACATTAGGTATATGATGAGTTTTTAGACATTAGCAGAGCATTGGGTGTAAGATGAGTTTGTAGACATGAACAAAGCATTGGGATTATGATGGGTGTTTAGAAATAAGCAGCATGTTATGTATGCAGTATGAAGGGTTTTTTGACATGAGCAGAACATTATGTGTATGATGGGTTTTTAGACATGAACAGAGCATTAGGCATACAGTATAAAGGCTTTTTAGACATGAGCACAACATTAGGTATTTGATGGGTTTTATTTTTAGAAATGAACATTGCATTAGGCATACAGTATGAAGGGTTTTTAGACATGAGCAGGACATTAGGTGTACGATGGGATTTTAGATATGAGCAGAACCTTAGATACACACAGGGTAGCAGATAGGGGAGGAATAGGTACAGATTACCTAGGCCTCTGCATTGGCCTGGGAGTAAAGGGGGTCATAACCATGATGTGTTTTTAGACATTATTAACAGTTTCTTAGACATGAGCGGAGCATTAGGTATGTGATGGCTGATTAGACATGAGCAGAGCATTAGGTGTGTGATGGGTGATTAGACATAAGCAGAGCATTAGGTATGTGATGGGTGGGCAAACATAAGCAGAGCAACTTAAAAAAAAACATAAATGTTACTGAAGAATGTAGGTAAATTTTTCGGTAGACTTCTATTTGT
Source organism: Taudactylus pleione (assembly GCA_031769625.1). Classification (NCBI taxonomy): domain Eukaryota; kingdom Metazoa; phylum Chordata; class Amphibia; order Anura; family Myobatrachidae; genus Taudactylus; species Taudactylus pleione. The sequence goes on from JAUIMM010000092.1 coordinate 39,120,301, forward strand.
GCAGAAAGGAGACGGTTCTCATAAATGAAGACCAATGAGCCTAAAGTGCTGGAACCTACTTACTTTTTGGAAGGTGAATTTATGCTATATTTCTGCTACAGTATATTAAGAAAAATTAAGTAACTTAAGACTAAAAGAAGATAACATATAAAGACATTTAACACTTCATTCTCATTGAAGTTGTCGTGAACTGACTCTTACCGAAATCCTTTAAGCTGCCTTTATGTGTGATTGTTTATTCAGTTACTTGCTGCTTCTTTGCAACATGTGGCTATTGTGGTATTGCAAAATACACTAACTTTAAGTATTTTTCCTATAAGTTTTAGGGTATTGACCTTTGTACTAACCAAACTCTTGGCAAGGATAGTTAAATTCTTGGCTCTTTACTAGGACAGCTGCCAAGCTTCTAACATTAAAATGCACAAATGTCTATTTGTAAAATATATGAGCCCTTATGTATAACTATAGTATATATAGATATGAACTGTATGTTTTATTCAAGATTAATGTACAGGTAGAAAAGAAAAACTCACATTTTATGATTTAGTAACTAGCTGAGAAGTCTATAACTCTGGGGGCTCTATATATTCTAGAGTCACTGTGATGCTGGAACCATTCTGTAATTACATCCTTGTCTGAAGGCTGACTGATTTAGGTTCTGTTTAAAATGATGATATGGACTATGACTAAGCCATACATCTCTTATGTGATTACATGTTTTTACTATACTGGGACATGCACTAAGAATAAGACATACTGTAGTATTTTTTTTATTTTTGTAGCTTTAATTTAGGATATATTTATATGATGTTGTAACTTTGGTATTGCTGTTCTTTTTTTATCCATTAATGTTTCACTCCCTGCTGCCTGCCTTCTTACGTCACCGCCCCACTGCTTCCTGAACATTCTTGAGATTGAGAAGCTGAAAGGAGGAAGCCATCTGGGGCATTAGGCTAGAGCTATATGCTGGGTCACTCTCAGCCTAGTCAGCAGATTTACAGGGTTTCTCTGTGCTCTCTCCCCAGTAAAGGCAGCATAAAAAGCAAGAGAAATGTGTTTACACTCAAAGGTCAATTACAAAAGTGCAGGACATCCTATATGCCATTATCTTCTTATTTGTAACAGTCTCTGAAAAAGATTTTGTGCATACTTTTGTGGGATTGTGAATCTGAGTACAAATGCACATAATGCGCCCCATTAATTCATTTCACCTTTTTTTCCCATCTGTCTCCTAAAATACTGCTTGGTTTAACCTTATGTTTATATTAAATTAAACGTTAAGAGTGAGAGGACATTGAGGTTTTTTCAATTTTATGTTTTTATTAGTGAAATGCACCTAGAAATAAGCTTTAAGTAAACGTGACCCTTAGATATGTAAAAAGCCCATTCAAGTATTGAAGGCTTCTGAAGACCAGGGGCTAAATTTATTAAGCATGTCAACGAGCAATGAGTTTAACCTCGAAATGTAAAGCAGCACTCATTAAGGGCAAACCATACTGCGCTTAGCACTTACTATCAGTGCTGCTTTACATTTTGGAGGTGAAACACGCAGAGAAGCAGGGGGTGTGATTAAGCCGCTGCATAGGAAACCTGCCCCAGGACGTTTATCTGTAAAAAACGATTTATTGCAATCTGCACATCAAAAACAACATTTGCACAGTCACTTTGCTATTTTGTATATTCCTAAATTACATTTTTGTATAACTGTTTATTTTTATTTAGGACAAATTATCATTGCAAATTTAGATGCCTTAGAAAGAATCTACAAATCAATGAAATTATCTCCACACAAACCATAATAATAATAATACGAACAAGACTGTTACGGTTATGTCTAACATACCTGGACCATCTGACTTCTTTTTGCCTTGTTCTTCTTCTTTATCTTCACATTCTACAATTATGTGACCTGTAAATTGCCATAAATTAATAAGTATTTTAGAATATATTTGCTATTTTGTATTTCTAATTATTATTATTATCAGGTTATTGCTGAGAATAACATAAAGTGATAAGGTGGGCTATGGCTTTAAAAAAAAGTCTGATAACAATGTGCATTAGCGTAAGGTGCTTCATGTGTATGACAGATGTGCAAGTTTTCTCTATATGGATCTAGAGTACTCCACAACCTTAGTACATTCACAGAAGATAAGTGTTACATGTGCCGCTGCGGCTCTTTGTCTGATTGGCTCTCTGTCGCTATCCTAGCTACCTGGACTCTGGCTGCTACGTGCAGCTACTCACCTGTTGGTAGTCTCGTTACCTGACCTCATCCTGATAAACCAATCACAGGAGACCTCTCCCTTCATTAGGGATTCAAGTCAGTTCCTGCCTGCCGGTGATATTACTACGTTTCTGCACCTAGTGGATATTCATGTGGTCGCTGCACAGTTCCTTGCTCCTGAACCCTTGTTCCTGTGTCCAGTATTCTGCTATTGTATACTTTTGCTCCCAGATTCAGGACCTCATTCAGAGTCGGTCGAAGCGGCCGCACGGTCGTACGGGAAAAGGGGCCGGATATGCAAATGATTCCCTCGCAAGTTGCGTCCCTAAGTTCGGATCGGTAGCTGGCCGACCAAGGGGAGGAAGCGGCCGGAATTCAAAAAAATATGCCACCTTCTCGTACGCACTGCACGTCATCTCCAGGCATATAAGGATTAATCAAGACCATCGGGAACCATCGGAACTGGTCGTAGAGCTTAAGGTTGACCATACCCTCTCTTAAGCTCTACGATCATGTCAGTGTAAAAACCTTACATGTCACATGTGCCATGACGCTACTTTGCTAATTATGCACTCCCATAAACCGTATGCACTCCCATAAAACGCTGTTCGCATAATTAGGCTCGCCTGCGTTCGGATCTCCACTCCCCCGTATTCAAGCACCTTCCCCAAACGCCTCAATCTGTCACTCAAACTACCGACCTGGCTGTGTTCAAGGAGAGAGAAATTTCTGATCGTAGCGGCTAGTTTGCGCATGCGCATTGTGAACTTTACGCATGCGCAGTATAGCGAACATCGGTGGCGTACGACCGTGCGGCCGCTTCGACCGACTCTGAATGAGGTCCTCAGTGTCCTGTCCCTGCCAGTCCTACTCCTGTGTCCTGCTGGATTCTGCCCTGTTCCTGTGTTCATCCCAGCTACATATCTGTGCCTTACCAAGACCCTCCAGCTTACCTTTTGTGGCACCTCCGATTTGTGTCTAGTCCCTATGTGTACCTGTGGATTCATCCTGCCAAGTTCCACTATATCAAGTACAAGTTCTGCTACAAACTTCAACCTGCATCCACCTATCAGCTCAACCTATCAAGTACTGATTCTGTTACAAACTCCCACCTGCATCCTGAATAGCTGGCCTGCCACAATCAAGGCCTATCCAACATTGCAGGTACAACATTATTTACACCTGCATCCTGAGTAGCTGGCCAGCCACAACCAAGTTCATATACAACATTGCAGGTACAACAGCATCCTGAGTAGCTGGCCTGCCACAACCAAGTCCAAATCCAGCATTGCAGCTTTGACATTGTTCCAGCCTGCATCTTGAAAAGTTGGCCTGCTACGATCCAGATCTGCATCCTGACTGTATCTGCGCATGTCCACCTGTGCAGGTTAATTACCAGACTTCTGATCTTCCAGCTAGTTTCCAGCAGCAGACTCTAGCACACACCTGTATCTGTTTGCTTCCGCTATTAACCCCTACCTTGCCTCCTGCCATTACTCCAGGTAAAACTTTCTGGGGATTCTGGTTTACTGGGTACATCCACAACAATAAGATAGAGTCAGCAAGATTGATTACATGAAATATGGAGTGTCTCCCCCCTGTATTATTGTCCATAGCAATCAATAATTTTACAATTTAGAAAGTGAAATGTACAATTTTTACTAATTAATTAAATTACCATCACTTTTTCATTTATAACAGTTCTCATAAATGATCCCCACTATAGTTTGCAAAATAAAAAAAATCTCATTTTGGTACAAGTATTAAATGCACTAACTCACATTCTGGATAGTAACCTATCTTTTTATCTTTTTATTTAGACATCTACTACCCCTTTTACACCAGAGCAAAAATCCGGGTTATTACCGGGTCAACCCGGATTGGGCCTTAGTGGACACGGCTCCTAAAAAAATAACCCAGGTCAGTTGACCCAGCAATCTTACCTAGGATTTGAGTAGGGTTGGTCATGGGTAGGTCCCGGGTAAGGAGGCAGTGACCTGGGTAATGCCGAAAGACTGTGATTCGGGGGCACTGGCCGATGACCCGGCAATCTTACCTAGGAATTGAGCAGGGCTGGACATGGGTAGGTCCCGGGTAATGAGGCAGTGACCTGGGTAATGCTGAAAGACTGTGATTCGAGCTTCTGGGTCACTGGCCGATGATGTCATTTGTCAGTGCCTCGCAGAGACAGCACATGCAGCAGCAGACTGAGCATAGAGAGCCCTCATCAGCCATCTCTGCAGTCACTTGTAGTACAAGAGCCTTGCAGAGAGTACAGACAGCCCTTACCAGCCTCCTCCGCAGCAGCCACTGGTTACCCACCCGCCTATCCCGCAGCTTGAGGCGCAGGCTGACTCGTCTGAACCTCAGCTTAATAAATAGGCCTCTGTCTTATAAAAATATGTTTTTCCTGCAGTCTTTATCACCTTAGCACATACCTGCCTACTCTCCCATATGTTTTAACAGGGATGACCCCGGTTCAGTGTAAACGGCGCCGACCCGGATTTAACCCGGATCGAATCGCAGTGTAAATGGTGTCTGAAGCCGGGTCTGAACCAGGATGGACCTGTGTTCAAAATCCTGGGTCGGACCCAGGATTTAGGTGTAAAAGCAGTATACAACATCCACATTTTCCGTAATGATGGACTGGTGATTAGTACCTTCGGTTGTTCCCTTCCGCCTCATTTCCTTCTCCTCTTTGCTCTCCTTACGTCTTTGTCTCAGGGCAGTTTTTGGATCGGTTATCCAGGCTTGGTACATAAACTAAACAAACCACAGTAACTTCAGTTAAATATGATAGACAGATTGCTCCCTTTTGATACAAGATAATCAGCTCTTGAATGACCCCATAATTTACTATTGCAGTAACCTGTGTTGGATTAATTAATTAAAAGGGTTTTCTTTTTAACATCAATAAATTTAGGGTAGGTAACTGCATTAGTAAGTTATTTGAGACATTCGGAACAGAATATGTTGGACCAGAAGGAAGGATTCATGTTGGAGAATAATGAATGTGTGGATGGATAAGTAGAAAGCCAGATAAATAGGCAGAAAGAGGTTGACCTAATTTAGGTAAATATTGAATCCTATTTTAAATGTGTTCTGTTCTGAATTCAACTGTGACATCTCCTTAGACTTATTATTTTAGTACCACTGAAATGTGTACTGTTTCAGCACTTGTATGTTAAAGCTTTAATTTTAGACTTGTAGCTTTTTCAACTTCCAAATGTAAAACTAAAAAATATATACAGCTTAAACAACAGACTAATGAATAACAAACAAAATGGCTATTAGACTTACTAGCAGAGTGTAAATCACTCTGATGAAATTATTGCTTTACATAAATAAATTTCCTGACTGCACACACATAAAATGTAACATCTATTTAATCATTTAAACATGACTCACATATCTGCTCATCTTTGCATCATTCCATGCAAGGACATTATATTGATTGTGCCATTAAAATTGATCCCTGAGGGTTGAATGTGTCAGTATAGATATTTAAATGTAAGTGTACATCAGCACTGGTAATGATCACACAGATACTATATCTATCAGCTGGTGAAGATATTTTAATTCAGACTAAGCAATTGTAGATAGATAAGTATGCCTTTTACAGTATTTACCCTAGAAAAATATTATAATTACAGTGTTGATGAACAGTAGGTATGGACATCGTATGTTTCACCGTCAATGGTCTTCATACCTTCAGTACTTTACTGATGATGGTTTTCCAACATCGATGTAAACTATGGTTTGAACCATCAATGGACATCACTAGCTGGGGACACATAAATGAGGAGGTCAAAGGGTGGTGTGGCAAAGTAGTGTACGAAAGGGGGGGCTGAGCATTGTGCAATGAAAAAAAAAACCATTGCTGCATCACCCTTGGACCTCTGCCATCAATGGTGGAAGAACACACAATGGATCTCCACCATTGATAGTAAAATCATCGCCCATTGGTGGCTAACCATTGATGGTTGCTAATCATTGAAGATTGATGGCCAACCCCATGCAGGTAGCTAGAAGTTCCTGACTTCTAAATTCTGTAAAATTCCTAATTAACTCAGGATGAATTTCCCACTTGCATGATCTCTTTAAACTAATATACATCATAAAGCTGGGTACACACGTAAAGATTTTCTGTCCAACCATCCAACTAGTTGATTGGTTGGAATGAAAATCTGGTAACGTATGGGAGTAACTGATGATCAGCAATTTGCTCCTAAATGCCAGAAAACAGTTGAAAATGGTTGTCAGACAAGTTTGTTAAATGTTTGATGTAAACAATTTGTTCAAACAACAGTTTTTGTCCATTTTTCTGCGTTTGGGAGCAAATTGCTGATTGACATTTGCTTTCATACCTTACCAGATTTTCATTCCAACCAATCAACTAGTTGGATGGTTGGACAGAAAATCTTTGTGTGTGTACCCAGCCTTAGTTTCATTTCAAATCAATTATCTTTTTACAATATTGTCTTTGCTCTCATTTTTAATATGCACCAAAAGTATTTGATGTATGGTTTAAATAGTTGTTACATGATTTTTACACTTTTGTTTTGTTTGCTTACCTTACACTTTACATAAAAAACAACCTTTTCTGTTACAAAAGTGTAGCTGAATTATAGATTGGTTGATAAGATCATGTGAGTACACTTTTCATTATGATGTAGATACAAAGCACTCTTTGGACTCGGTCCCTATAATTAGAATTTTTCATCATTGTTTAATGCAGCAATAAGAAATTAAGTATCGCCGGCATTTAACAAGAATCACTCTAATAGATGCCGGATCACTGCACTTGCTGTTGCGGGGGGCCAGCCATGATGCTACTGCACATCTGCTGTCATCAGACCAAGTTTGTGTGAGCAGACATTGTAGCTTGGTAAATCTCACAATATAGCAGCCACCATAGAAACCTGCCAGGGGCTGCTATTGGAAATGGGGGAACTGAAGCCAATATCTGAGATATCTGTTGCAGTTCCTCCTTCATACATTATGGGAGTGCTTACATTTTGTGGGTATTCCTTAGAAACAGCGTTTTTGTGGGGATTTCCTGCAAAATGACTTTCATAAATATGCCCCTTAGTATCTATGTATGTTATATTATGTTACAGTACTTCATTTTTGATCAGTATTCAATTAGAATACTTTTTTTTCTAGTTGGATTTATGTATTGTGTTTGATTTTTTTTGCAGTATTTATGTATTATATATTATTTTCTATTTCTTAGACCAACATGTTTAGAAAAATAAAAAGGATCGCCATTTCTAATCACCCTATATTTACATGTAGAATACGCTGCAGAACAGGACATACTTCCGTGGTACTATAAAAAGGAAAAGTCATTCTAGTTCTTTCTCTCAATTAACTAGTTTTGATCTCCTTATTCTTAAACTGTGCTTGAAAGAGGCACAAAAAAAATCAAAGTAAAAAGAACTGCATATCATTGCACTTGTGAAGTGTTTATACAGCACACAGAAATGTACAGTATACACTATGGAAGTGGTGATTGGAAACAGCCACACACAGAAATCTGCAGAGAAAGTCCCACAACAATAGAGTAAAAATAAATAATTAATTTAAATGGTAATCCTAGAAATTATTTGGGATAAAATAACAAAACTGTCCACAATAATCTTTAATACTTAGCTTAATAGAAATTTCTAATTGATTTAATTGAATATCTGTAGTTTTTTCTTGTCTTATTTGTGGCCGTTACAAAAAAGGCAATTTAGACATTTTTCTTACATGTAACTTATCATCAGACATATATTCAGTAGATAAAAACATAAAATTTTCAATGACAGTATTTTAGGATTTAAAGGGACATTATATAAAAATTTAGTTTTTTTTATATTCTGATACAGACTAGTGCCATGTAATCAATGCTACAAATATAAAATGCGAAGTTGAAGTTAATCTCACTGTTCTTTTGATATGTTATTGCTACAGTAAATGCGGTCTCAGGAGCCTCGGATTTACACAGTAATCAGGTCTTGCTTGCGCCACTCCCTCAAGTTTTCTCAACTCTGGGCCTTACATGCTCCACACCGGTCAGGTTTTCAAGAATTATATAATCATACACATATCAAATATAATTTTCCACACAAGGAAATCCCAAAATCTGGTTTTGTTGAGAAACTGCGCTGAAGTAGTTCTTCAAAAATAAGAAATAACACTGCTATCTATGGCAGTGACAAGAGAATGGGGTTTACATATGAAACTGTAAACTGGCCCATCAGCATTTAAATTGACACATTAAAACACACCAAGTTCTGCCTTTAATAAAATTGCCATTTAAAATAATTCAGCAAAAATTGTCTACAATTGGCAACACTGACAAATTACACTTCATTAAATTAACCCTAATGAGTTTGAGGAAGAAAGGAAACAGTGATAGCAATTACAGCTCAGCAATGTACGGACTGTCATTATAGTAGTACACCGGTAAAAACTGAGGGCCTGATTCAGACCCGCTCGCGAGCGCAGGACGCTCTCAAGCGGGTCGATGGTGCCCTACTGCGCATGCGCACGACAGAGGGAGCTCCGTCGTGCGCATGTACGAGACCCGGCTAGCGACAGGGTACCAGTCGCTCCGGGTCTTGCACCAAAGGGGGCGTGCTGTTGATGTTGATTGACAGCACGCCCCCTTTGGTGGGCGTGCCGGGGGCATTGCTGCCAGACGGAGGCGTTCCCATGGGAACGCCTACTGTCTGAAGCCGGCCCCATCAGTAGTGATGTCAGTGGGAGTGATTTTGGCTCTGATAGAGCCAAAATCACTCCAGGGCTTGCGGCAGCGAGACCCTACCGCAGGGTCTCCGTCGCAAGCCCGATGGTCGCGATGGTCTTGACCATCGTGACCATCATCATGGACGCTCGCTATAGCTGTGGGTGGTCACCCACAGCTATGCGAGCGTCCAAGAGGCCGCTCCATTTTCATGTAGGAGGACCCTGATTCAGAGCGAGCGCTCTGGTCAGAGCGTCCAGCTCTGAATCAGGTCCTGAGACTTATGTAGCCAATTTGATACTAATTAGAAAATAAAGAACAAATATGGCCTTATTAATGCAGTGTTTAAACAGAAATTGTGACAGTTGTCTAATCACGTCCCTTTAAATTCTACTTTTACTGTTTAGCTCAAATACATTGAAATCAATATGAAATGGCTCAGCACAGAATTTTAATATCTTCAAGATGTGTCAAGGAAAAAATCTACACCAAAAAACTTCAGGCAGTTTTATCCATATGAATTGGCAGATGTTAAATAGGAAGTTATTTTTCTAATTATACAGTATATGCAATTACTATATTACAACAACAATCAATAAAATACATTTTATTACAGATTATCATTTGTTCACACAAATGAAAATCATACTAAATGGCATTGCACATTTTACAGCATGCAAGGGTACCACAAAAAGCAGAATATAGACGTGAGCTGATCATGCATAAGTACAAGCAACACATGCATTTCATGATATAAACACACCTGGGTCTCAGGGAAGCTGGAGTTTACAGAGTTATTATGTTACACTGATTTGGCAAAACAGTTTGAGTCAGTTACCTGGCACAGGTATGGGGAGTAGTACCCCACATTACATGAACACAATATTTGAATGTTCGTTTCTATCCTTTGAGTTTTTGAGGGGACATGTACTCAGCTCATTTGGACTTTACAGTTATTTAAATTTCTTTCTCCTATCTTATTTAGTTATGTCTTCATATAACAAATATGCTATTTTTATTTTCTACAAACTGCTGTCACAGGCAAAACAGATAAAAAACTATTACAGTTGCCTTATGCCCCAATAACTAATACATTCAGAATATATTATTCAGCAGGGCAGCTACAGTAAGTGCATTACTTGCATCTTGTGTTGTACAAAAAGCAAAATGACAGATGAGCACATTTAAATGAACAAAAAGGTGAGCTGGCAAGGTAAATTTGCAGATGTATCAACAATGTTCCTGATAAGCTGAGCCAATTGGGAAGGAAAGAGTTAAACATTGAGAATCTGCTGTGCAGTGCAACTCTGCACAATAGCTTACTAACACTAATTTTCAGAGGAGATTCTCAATCTGCCAAATGAATACTTCTCCCAGGCTGATAGTAGGGTAATTAAAAGTAAATTCAGACTCCCGATTAAACGCCTCCAAATGTATTATTTTAGCCTTTGACCCCATTCACTGAATGTCCTAACTGTGATATTCTCATGTCTAGATATTGCATAATATTTAGCGCTTGATACCCTGAAGATTTGTCAACGCATACAGCGCTCAGTGCAATGCTGAATGTGCAGCACTGGATAGGCCATATACAATAGTACTGTATGGGAGGGGTTGTTAATCCCTGATTAGTTCATATAGTATGGTGGTGATTACTGGTGACTATAATAAACACGTAACAGAATTTTTTTTTAAATAAAACTAATTAAAAGCCATGGGGGCAATTTTATTGCAATAGGGAGACTGGACCAGTATTACAGGAGCAAGATGACATCTGACAGTGGTGATTCATGGGCTTTACGTCAAACTGTGGGATATTTTTTTAAGTAAAAGGTGTTTCCTTGACCGTTTTAACTGCTATACATCAGTTATTATTCCAGTGCTGGTTAGCTATTTTGCGGTAAAGTCTCCATATAAAAAGCAGTTTTCCTAATGTAAGAACAGGGACTGCAGCATATATTGGAGAATTCTGCTTTGGTCCCTCAGCATAGCAGTCCCCATAGGAGTATGGGCCTGCAATATTACCACATGCATCAAGGTCCGGAAAGTTATGCCAATAGGCAATGTCATCTATTGTTGCCTAAGGATGTCTATGGGCTTCTTATTGCAAAAATTCACAGGAGAGGGATCTAAAGGATCCATAGGATACCTCTCAGTTCCCCAAAGCTTGTGCATGCACATGCTAATAAGTACTCCCGGGTCATGAACCCGCAAGTCTGTACATCGCCGGCACAGCTATACATTGGAAGGGCTGTCCTGGTGGTTAAGTGTACCTGCATAATGGGCGATAAAAAATGGCAGTAAGCACTACAGGCATTTATGGGATAAGTTAGTGCCATGTCATGTAATGCTTAGCCAATCAAACAGAAGATGTCTTTTAATAGCACAATTTAAACAAAGAAATTTAGCATATTTAGAAATTTAGAATCCACTGCACTGTGTAAATAACTAAAGCCAAAAAGGTACACATTTGGACATATGGACATTCATATTCATTATACAGTATAACCCAACTTAAAATTCTGCAACCTTTTTAGTGCAACCAGTACTGTTATAAAGTAAAAAAAATAACATTAATTCAACGTATACCATTTTGCTATTAGTAATTAATTGTCTTACCAGCTTCCTGAGAATAAAGGGAAACCAAAAACTGCACTGACTTCCACCCCTGTTGGTACATGCACTTGGATTTTACCTTTCAATAACAGTAAAGACAATGTCATGGAAAGATAACAATGCCTGCATTTGCATTTCCGTGCTGAATAGCTGACATTATGTGTAAGGCATATACTTGAATAAAATTCAATCTGCCAATTTGTGAAATCATTTTGCAGGATTAGTACAGATGACCAGTATTTGGAATGTTGCGTTACTCTCATGCCCGTACACTGATGATGGAGGAAATGCAAAGGAGGCATTTTCGGGAGGGTACAGTTATCTAACACACTACTGCCTACCAGCACAGTTTGCACACACTAGTGAAATTCCTGGTGAATACCTTTGCAGCTCTGATTAAATATTGAAGAATTGTTTTAGGCAGTTTAATGACAGACTTTGGCAAGGCTAAAATTGCTGAAGCAAACTTTCCAATAGCTCTCTAAAAGAAGGACAAAGCAATAGGAATTAGTAGGGAAAGTGAACATGGATGACAATGACCATAGCTTAAACACACAGAAAGCACAATAACATGATCACACGATATACAAGACTACCCATCCTTAGTGGGCAGACATTATTGGTTTCTAATACAGTGTTTATTATACACGCATAGTGCACATGGGTTATTGTTTGTGTTATATTTCCTATATCACCATGCATTACAGTGCCGGATAAAAAGCATAAGGATTATTAGTTATTGACACAATTAAGAATATCTGTGTGGTAAATTAATTCACTTAAGGATGCATATTTATTAAAAAGCATATACTTTACTATTGGTTCACAGCTGAATGGTCTACTGGCCTACAGAACCTTATAACTGTATACACTACAATACTAAACATAATGAGAGGAAGACTCTGAAAAAGGAAGGATACAGAGTTATAACCAGCGCTTTATTTAAACAAATGACATTTCAAGCAACTGTGAGCAATGCCAATTTATGCTTCTTCACTTTTCTCTTTCTTGCATTGTTGAAAAATAAAGCTCCATGTAAAACTTTATTTTTTCATGGTAAAAGTGAAGATAGACTTATACCAAAAACACCTTTCCCATTATAAAGTGTTTTGTCAATGCTATAGGCAAGCAGCATTGAAAGTGAATGAACCAAAGTGTTCATTACAGTATTAAACATATAAGAACAGTATGAGACATAAGGCTCCTTCCTAACTGGCGTTAAAAAACAACATGGTTTTACTATTTATTTTTTAATGCTAGTAAAAGCATGTATGTATGTATGGGGATGTAACCTATGGGTTCCAATAGCCATATACCCACATGCCCTTGCAGTCAGGAGAAGCGGTGGAGCGCCAACATCTTTTGGGCACTACCTGCTCTATTTACCCAAACCAGTGAACAGACCCCCCCAACTCCATGAGCAATTACCTGTGGGTGGGATGGATCAACTGCAACAATGTGGTCAAACTTCCGAAAATGCATGACCGCATTTCCCATAAGCACCAAGCTCCGGAAAGCGAAACTTTCTGGAGCTTGGAACCCATAGGCAACGCCATCTATAGATGGCATTGCCTAATACAAGCCAATGGGCTTCTTTTCGAAGACTTCCCCTAGAAGTATCCAATAAGATCCGTCCCAGGGTGCCCCGCAGCTGGCGCATGTGCAGAACTACTCCCAGGGTCATAAACCCAGAAGTCCACACACTGCAAAGGACAGCTCTTATCGGGAAAGCTCTCCTTTGCTTAAATCTACATGCACATAGCTTTAATAAACGCCGATATGCATGGGATCAGTGGTGGAATGCATTGCATCCAAAATGCGATGCTTGATGCATCCCGTCCCTGTACGTAAAAGGTGATGATGTTGCACATGGGGTGTCACCTTTGTTTTTCTAACGCCAGTAGGTAACCAGCCTAATGGTCTCCAGCATATTAGAAAATATATACAGTACCTACACAAGCTTCTCCCACCGTGCACAACTAATGTTATCATCCAATTAAAACCTACCTGAAATGCAGATTTTTTTCTTGGCTCATCCTCATCTTTATTGTCATCGTCTTCTTCCTCTTCACTGTCCGTCTCAAATAAATAATAATCACCGCTTCTGACCACTAAGCAAGATAAAGTAGTCACTCACTTCTAGAATTAGTACAGGCTCTTTGACAACCACAGAATTGCTAAATCAGCTTGAAGTAAACAGTGAATAGAAGAGGATGACTGATGGAAAACTACAGAAGCTCATACTGTATCTTAATAAATAGTATGGGCTTTGAGAAAATATATTTTTTGTGCAGTAACTGCATATAAACTAAGGTGTTGGAGTGAGTCATGCCCTACTAGTATTGCATGTTGTGAGTTGTACTGTTTTACACTCTATGGGGCAGATTCAATTAGCCGTGAGTTGGCGGAAAATTCCTTAAAACCACTATACATTCAGAAATAACACTGAATGCGCTTTTGTAAGGTCCCAGTTCTGTACCCCATATGGCATCCCTGCCAATAAATAATTATAATTTTCGAGGTTTTAAAATATTAATATATGGCCAATAAAGACATCTAATTTTCCATGTCATTTTCAATAAAAAGCAGAAACAGTAACTTTCTCCAATACTTTGTCCACTAATAGCCTTCTGCACTGTACTGCTATCTTATATACCATGTTTTTGGGGTTCAATATGATTTCCCCTTTCTATTATGCACTTCACACCGGTTGAACGCTGCAGAGTTAATATGCAACATGGCACAATGCCATTGTAATTGAATTGCAAGGGAAATGGGAGCGTGCTTTATGAAAGTATCACTTAATATACGTGTTAATGTAACTTGGGACTTCACACTACAGATCTTGCTGCTAATTGAATCTGCCCATATAAATGTAGTAGCTGTAGAACAGGTATACAAGTATAGTGCAGAAATGCATTTCACAAGTAGCTAGTAATATTACATTGCTTCATGCCTATTATAATTGTAATTGATTTATAAAACATCACAGTTCCCCGCAGCTTCAGATGGTGAGGAAGACACAGCGTACATAAAACAAGGACATATAAGATAAACGGAATATGAAATCAAATGTTATAGAGGTTCCTGCTCAAGAGAGCTTACAATCTAGTGTGTATAGGACACAATGGAGACAAGCATAGCAAGCGTGGCTTGGGCTGGAGACTGTGACATCGGCAAAGTTGTACCAATGTGAGTAATATATGTGGGAACACAGTTAGCTCTGATAGGACGTGGTATAGAATTCCATAAGTGGGTAGCGGCACAGGAGAAGTCTTGTATTGGGGAAAATGAAACGTTATCAGAGACACATCGAGGAGCATGTCAGATCCATGTATAAGAGGATGTCAGTGAGAGCACTTCGAAGTACGTGAAATAACAGGTAACATTGTCATATACAGTATCTTGCTTTAGCTCACATGTGGCTACCTGCGCTGTAAATAGGCAGCCCGTACACATTTTTCTAGTAGCATACAGCATACAGAAAAAGGTGCTCTGCATTGATATGCTTTAAAGTAAACATTGAGTGTTGAACAAGTACAGCAACACGTTTTATAACGTTCGGCCTTCAATGCATCTATCCAACTTTATACCAAACAGAAACAGCGAGAATTACACAGTGAACATTTATAAAGTAGAAAACAAGTTACACATAATAAGCAGAAAGTGACAAATAAAGCAATGCTGACTGAGGACTGAAGGACCAAATAGCAGATTAGTGCCTGTAAATTAAGAAAGACCTTTTTCGCCTCCAAGTTAGTAAGAATATTGAATAACCTATGTCTTATATCCTTGAGCAGAACCTTTTTTTACTGCTTTGATTCTTTTTTATATTACACCAAGCCTATGAAAACACAAAGACAGCAAATGAACACAAACGAAAGATGGTCAGCATTATTCAATTGCAGCCACTCCATTGCTTACGTTCTATGTAGAGGGCACAATTGCAGCCACTCCATTACTTACATTCTATGTAGAGGGCACAATTGCAGCCACTCCATTACTTACGTTCTATGTAGAGGGCACAATTGCAGCCACTCCATTACTTACGTTCTATGTAGAGGGCACAATTGCAGCCACTCCATTACTTACGTTCTATGGTGAGGGCACAATTGCAGTCACTCCATTACTTACGTTCTATGGAGAGGGCACAATTGCAGCCACTCCATTACTTACGTTCTATGGTGAGGGCACAATTGCAGCCACTCCATTACTTACGTTCTATGGAGAGGGCACAATTGCAGCCACTCCATTACTTACGTTCTATGGAGAGGGCACAATTGCAGCCACTCCATTACTTACATTCTATGGAGAGGGCACAATTGCAGCCACTCCATTACTTACATTCTATGGAGAGGGCACAATTGCAGCCACTCCATTACTTACGTTCTATGGAGAGGGCACAATTGCAGCCACTCCATTACTTACGTTCTATGTAGAGGGCACAATTGCTAAAGTAATGTGTGGATTTAAGCTTATCACTGAGATAACAGTCACTATCAGGACAATGAAGAGAAATTGATGAGGAATGAACATTTTGCTCTTATTATACACCTTCATTTCAACAAAAACTGACCTGCACATTACGCACATTTTTATTCTATTTCAATTTATTTAATATTAGGGAAGTATAAGTGAATAAAATTAGTTATTTATATAGCTCACATATATTGTGCAGCACTTTACAGTAGAGATGTGCGTGGACCCCCGTGTTTTTTTTTTTTTTTTTGCCAAAACCAACCCCTAAGTGATTTCTGCACTGGGACTTGGAACCCCATAAATTCGGGTGTTTTTGGTTTCCTCAAAAACCAAATTGCTCACCTCTACTTTACATAGCTTATATGAGAAGTCTATCAACCTACCCGTATATTTTTGGCTTGTGGGAGGAAATTGGAGTATATGGAGAAAACCCACGCAAACACGGAGAGACCATACAAGGTCATAGACATGGTCTCCGTGGAAATCAAACTCAAGATCTCATTGCTGTGAGGCAGCAAGCTAACCATCGCGCATCAGTGCTGTCCCAAAGATATTATTAAATAAAATACATTGAATCTTAATTTTCTAGGTTATACTACTGAACCTCCAGACAAATGTTATGTGACTGGATCATATAGCCCCACCAATAAATTTTTTCCATTGCATTCTGACTACACCAATATGCCATGTGTGTAATTTAACTTCCCGTTTCAAACTCGAATTTTCCTGTAGATTTTAATCTCTGTTTATGCATTTGTTTTAGGATCCATTTGAAAAAAGCTGCAGCGTATGATGGCACTATTTAAATAAATGCTAATAGTATAATAATATACAAAGTTTTATAACATTCACAATATAAGATTTATTTGTTATGTATGTTTAATATGAAGCACTATTTTGCAACAGCAGCAATCTTTGTACATCTATACTATTAATCTGTTCATTGCACACACATTGAAATGATAGCTAACGTCATCTGAAGGTGGCGTTAGTTTATGACTTCAAGCTCCGGGAAGAAAAAAACTTTTTGGAGCTTGATACATTTGAGCAAATAACCCTTCCCTATTGAGGACAAAACATAGCGCAAGGCTGCCGAGAAAGGCACATTACTTTAGCAACCCAGGAGATCAGTGCGAGATCTCTAGCATTACCATGATTAGACATTTCCAAGATACTTAAAATTAACGAAAAACACACAGAAAGCCCTGATTCTGCATGTTTTTGATGAAAAAAAACGCTTAATCTATATGTCACTTACACTACACACCGTAAAAGGTTGATACAAAAAGTTTAAAAATACACTTCAAGTAAGTTACGTGAATCACACAACATGATCTATGCGACTTTCCTTTAAGGCTTCTGGGAAGTAATAAAATAAATACTGCAAACTGTAGTCACTGTATGGGTTGTATGAACAGAAGTGGCTTGTGTTGAATGGACCCATTAAAAATATTAGAAATTAGAATATGTTCAGTCAAGCCTGAAGTCTTATTTTTAGAAGATGAGATTGTATTACAGGGATTAAACTTCCCAAATTATAAAGCACATGGCAAAATTTACCAGAAATAATTAAAAAGTAGTTGAGTAAACAGAAAATTATATACTTTTGGTATGAAGTATATCAAGATAAATACATTATTTATACGTATTTCATTTGTATCTCCCTATTTACATATGTTGAATAAGCCCTGTGCAACCTGCATTACACGTAAGGCAATTATTACTGTACTGGTCACAATATGACGTGGCTGAAAAGCAATGATGCAGTTATCAGCATACTGTGCAGTAGATGTCATAGCAGCTTTATACTGATGATAGTTTGTACTAAGATAACAGGTCCTATATTAAGAGCAAAATGACAGGAAAACATTGCAGAGGGGAGCAGTTCATTTGGGCAATGACAATTGAGCACAGGTTTATCTGGGCACCAGTCCTTTAGGCTCCAGTTTACTGACTTTAATGAGTGGCATTTGGCATAGGTACTGGAGCTGCTTACTGGGCATCAGGGTTAAGGAATGGGGTATGGGTTTTGGTATAGAAAGTGGGACTGTAGATTAGGGTAACAGATGTGGGCATGGGATTAGGAACCCAAAGCAACAGTGCCCAAATAAGCAATTCCCAAATATCTGCTGCCCAATGAACTGGAACCCAAATGTCGAAAATTAAATGTCAGTGACCAAATGATGCATACCCATTGCAGAGCTAGTAGAGGATCAACTTCCACTACAATTCAGTGATTTATTAATAAGAGCCATATTCACCATGTCAGAGGTTCTTCATAGCATGGGAATAAATCCCATATTAATAGATCTGGAGAGACCTAGTAAATTTTTTTTAAACAATGTGAAGTATAAACGTGACATAATACAGTCATTACATATTGCAGAATAACACACATGTTCAGTGTCTGCATGAAAATAGTTTCCAATAGGTTATGTCCAATTTGTACTTTACAGTTGCCACATAAATGTTAACCCCTTTGTTAACAACGGCAAATATAACCAGTGAAAACTTTTTGCTTCTATTAATAGCCAAGGGGTGAACATTTCTTCAGGTTGGCCTATATTTATTATACAGCACTAGATTATATAATACCTTCCAGCAGTACATTGTTTATTGATGTAATGTCTGGGGCAATAAAGCCTTTTTCATGTGAAAGTACAAAACCCAAAAAATGTAATTCGTAAAATATGGGCCAACGTCATACTTTACAGCCTACAAATGAGACAGGTCTCATAAACAATATTATCTCTTTTTTTATATTTAATGAAAGAGAAACACTGGCACAGTTTGTTTATGACTCCCCAGATCTGGTCATAGATTATCGTGAATATTAGCGCCCTATACAACTGATCAATGCGCAACAACAAGTGAAGGTATACCCAACCGTATAGGTAGAAAGCAGATATTTGTCACTGATGCAACTGAGAGCATTGTGAATAACTTCAATGTCTCTGCAGTCTTTGTGACGGTGGTCTAGAAGGTCAAGTTGTTTCCATCTAGCCTAGCCTAGCTGACCACCAATATAATAAGTACATTCCAACTAGTGAGCGTATAATGTATAAACCTTCTGTGGAGTCACAAAGGATAAACCATGCAGTAAAACAAATGGATAATTCTGGTCAAGGATATGAGGCGTAAATCCATATATTTGATAAATGACTGAGAAAACCTACTGGAAGCATGATCAACCCAAGGCCGCCACCACTGCTTTTTTTTGCCCTTGACTTTCTGTTTTTCTGCTTCTCCTAAAATGAAATATGTTCATACATTAATTGATTATTTAAATGAAAGTTAACAAGATGTTTAACACAACAAGCCATACATAGTATAGGCATTTCTTACATAAGAACCTTTCACACATGTACCAAACACACAGATTAGGCCAGAGTTTATCATGCATGTGCAGTAGGTGTGAATGAGTCAATGCACATACACAATATGCACATTTGTTAGTACAAATCAATTCTACTTTTATGTAATGCGTGCACAAAATCCACGTGTGTACACTGTCAGATACACATTAGCAATAGCATGAGAATGTATAACCAATGCTTATCTTTTACAGGGTGCGTTTTCCTCCAGGGCTCTAAGAAATATTTTTTACATAAAGAATTTTTCTTTTTGAGCACAGATCTGCTATAAAGTAATGTACATCATCAGGCTACATAAGGTATCTGTATTCTACAACTATTGAAGGTTCTATTTACTATTAACATATGTTTGTATGTATGTACGTGTGTGTATGCATGTACATATATATATATACAGTGTAAATATATATATATATAAATAATATATATTTAGTTTGTGTGTATGTATATATATGCTTTTACTTCCTTTTACTCTTTTGTTAAAGGGTAACTGTGGAATTCTGCATTGTAAAACATGTAAACATGTTTTCATGGTTTATTATGCTATACTGTACAAGAATACAGTAGCATATAAAATGTCTTCGTATTGCCCGGTTTACTGGTATTTCGTGATTACGATGGATCTTCCCATATAAAAGTACTATACCTTCATCATCGTCATCTTCTTGTTTATGAATACCGTGATCTTCTCCTGATTCCTGAGTAAGACTTAACATTCTTTCTTTACCTTTTTTATATTTTTCTTGCCTGGCTTTTATGCGGTCCATCCTGGTAAAATGGAGAACTGTTATGGCATTGTCCAGCATGCTTGTGTACAAGACACAATGAACCTCATTTATAAAGCGTACTCAATGTGCAGTGTAAAAGACTGTTTTGCACAGATGCGACAAGATGACCTGCACAGGAAATGTGAGACGTCTTGAAATACAGAGAGGTGCACTGGTCACAAGTGTTACAAGAGTAAACCTACCATTTTATTACCACCTCTTTCTATTTTCAGTTTTTCAGTAAAAAAACAAAACACTGCTCTGATTATCCTCTTATGCCTTACTCATAATGGTGCGGGCTCACAGGACTGTTTTTATGGCATGTAGCTATTTGAGCATTTGAAGACTTTTTTTTACTTTGGGCAAAATGTGTCTTCACATGCTCCGAAACATGTGCTTCTCCTGGTAAGGTACAAAAAGTATCCCACCATACATATATGATAAGACGCAATCTCTGACCCTAAGAAAAATTGCTTTGTAATCCCCTTTATATAATGTCCATAATCTCATGTTGCAATACTAAATCTCATTGTTTTTACTGGTCAGCATATCTAGGCACCTTATTGCGCCTTCTCTATCCTCATTCCACCAAACTTTTACTGGCCATTAAACCTTTCTCCTACTCCCTAAATGCCACCATCTTGCTCTACAAACCCATATGAATTAGAAGTTGCTCATGTAAAAATCAAAATGCCACCAAAGAGGATTTTGTACAACATCTTGAATCTTTTATGCTTAGCAAATGAGGCCCATCTTAAAGACAATGAGTACAGATTGTGTTGTGTGCAGGAAGTATATACAATGAAATGTCGCAGGTATGACTGTGACTGCTGCCCTGTATGCGATGTGATGGAACATGACTGTCCCACATGCTATTGTGAAGTGGAGAGGGATTTGCACATACTGTCTTTTCAGTTGATCCATGGATTTTTTCTCTTCCTCAAGTCTTGCCTTGACAGCTTTGACGATTGTTGCCTGGAAGAGTTCGGCACCTCTGAAAGGACATGAAGAAAAATAAAAAAACTGGCATCTTTCATAGCAATACTATTAGCCAAAATCCTGCCCTAAGCTATTTCTGCTGGGTCATTTTGATTATTTTTTTATATTAAGTTTTAAATAGAATAATTGTGAAGGAGGAGTATGTCAGGGGCAGTGTGAAGAAAGATGGGATACAATTTACTATGATCATGTACTGCAACTAGAAAACCCCAGGGTCCAAGCACTCTAGATGATAGAGCCCATATCTTTGCAATTAATCAGGAGGCCAGTTTTTGACATTACTGAATAGAACAAGGCTCATTGAAGCTCTGTGGGTGCCATATATCCAGTATGGGCATGTGACACTCACGTTAGCAAGAGGGTATCTTTTGCTCCTGTAAGACTCAGGATATAGCGTTGGGTAGAGAAGTAATAGCTGCACTACTGGACACTGACATAGAGGAGCGCCCGGCAGCTACACAGGTAATGATTTGCCAGATACTGCTCCATCAAGTCAGTGGTTCTCCCAAGGAGAAAATGAAAACACTGAATGAATGACCTTATGCACTTAGGTTGGTCTAATGGTAGTGCCGCCTCTGGCTAGAAGACTATATTAACTGTAGACTATATTAAGCAACCTTGTGCCTATTTTTCCTATATTTTCTGTATATATTACCAGATTTCAATACCCAGCCTATATACCTATTATGTTGGTTAATTATTTCTTGTTGTATTTTATTATTGCTAGAATACATACTATACACTTTACACACAGTTGTATACAGGGTTAAATTAGGAACTTGAAGTGGCCCTAGAAAAAAATCTAAATGTAGCCTCACCTAGGTGGGACCAAATTAACAGTAGACAGGGCCAAACACAAGTAGGCGTTGTTAACACACTGTTATGCCCAGCTACATTAGATGTAGGTTTGCCCATTTTGTAATACATTTCGGTTCCTACTTAACGTACAGTAGGATTTCTTGAATCTTTATTTATTTATTTTTTAGCATGAAAATATATTTATTTGGAAAAAGAGATGTGTTCTCTTGAATCTTTATTGCACACAGTAGTTCTGAATTGAAGGTGTTACCACTGAATTCATACATATTTATAAACTACACAATGTATACATAATACATACATAATACATATTTTATCATGCTCCATATTAAGGCTTTAATAACAGTTAGTGAGCAAATACCCTCGTCCTTCTTTTCAGTGCCCCAACTGATTCTCCTTCTCTGAAAGCAGTGACATTTTATCAGTTACAACACTCAACTGTTACTGGTTCCTGACCAGATTTTCTCAGTGATTCCGTCTAGGTGCGTAGCTCTGTATCGGAAGACAAGGCAATGCCTTATCTCACAAGGCAATGCGGCAGCTGCTCTACAATGTCTGCCACACAGATGCTTCACTGCCTGTGCCGCCCTTTAAGCATTAAGGCTGGAGCCAGTATACTGTATGATGGCACCAAGCTCGCTCCGCAGCCCCCCTCCTCACCACCAACTACCCCTTCCCCTTTCCAAACATACAGTTTAAAGCAAAAAATTTATAACTGACAAAATAACTAAATATCATCCGGTCAACAGGCGGCCCCAAAAGGCCATTGGCACATCCAGAAACTTCCCGGTGAGCCCCAAGTTGTGTACCATTATTCTTAATATTCAGCCTTATTATGGCACCAATCTACAGTGCGGTATTCCCAATTCTTTGCTCATGTGTAGGGAACTAAATAAAATAAACAGTTACATCTGAAATTGTTAACAGTTCTCTCTTGTCATGAATACATCCAGCACATACCTTGATGCAAGAATCTGAGAAGATTTGATGTCTGCAACAACATGCAGGAAATAATAGCTCATGAACACTCGTCTTTGCAATAACAGGAAAGCGAAACATATACTGTCCCAGATGATACCAGCCTCACCACTCGGCAACTGACAGGTTTTTTGATCCATAGCTAAGAGAACAGATAGAAGATAAACATGTTACAGTTTTAAGTACGTCTGATTATAAATTATATGAAGATAAGAGTTTTCTGCAGTGTGTATAATAAAATTTGATTTGACTATACTGTATATTCATCTCTAAATGACGTGTAATTATGTTTTGTTAAATGATCCCATAAGTTGCAATGTTAAATTTACTTCACTGCAAACTGCTAACACAGTCCTATACAATGTTACTCAGAACGTATGTGGCAGATTATAGTAAATATATTTCAGGCAGCAAACCAGGCTCATGAGAGGTTCCATATATTCTCCATTCAAACTTAGTGGTACCAGTATGACCTTAACAAGGGGTACAATGTGTTTGTGTCAGGGCCTAGTTGTTTCATCCAATCAATTTAAGAAGATCACTTAGATTTATTTTTTCTACAAAATGGGTTCACTGGATCACTGTAAATATATGAACCTTATAAATAAATATGTCAGTGCTTTAGGTTAGCATGTACATAGTTTAAGATGAAAACATGAAAGTCTGGTGTTAACCTGCTTGTCATTTATATTATTACAATAGGTTTTGCCCTTTCATACCTTTACAGTATTTCAGAAGTCCATTATCTGTCATGAGTATACCAGCCAGACTAGCTTTTCAGCTGAAGACTAGACTGTTTCATTTATACTGATTCATCATTCCTTTTATTGCCCATTCTATATACAGTAATAGGCTGACTGGCCGATGCCTGATTAACACCAGAAAAGGTCCATGTTATATATTGTGCTCTAAAGACCTGATTCAGTACCAATTGCAAGTGCGAATACGGATGCAGATCGAGCAATTGTTTGACATTAGGCTTGCGTATAAGCCGCACAGCGCATGTGCTGCGTTTGCATTGCGATTAAGGACGCTCGGAAGTAACCATCGCAAAGTGAGTGACAGGCTGTCAGCGTTTGGGGGTGGTGATGAGGGAGTGGTCTGAAAAACGCAGGCGTGTCTGTCCGTTTGAATGTCGTTTCATGGGTGTACATAAATTAGCCACTAAAATTGCATATGCAGCATGACAGCCCTCTGTGCGTGACAAGACTTGCAGTGTCTGCGGCTGGTCAGACCTGGTGTATATGCTGCGTGAGTGGCCGATGTCCGTCGATGGTTTACGCAGAAGAGAGAGATTGAACAGATATGAAAGATCAGCAGTGGGCGTCTAAAATACTGTCAACTTCCAGCTCCAAGTTCAAAACTCTCTTTGCCATCAATTAAACATCTCAACATACGTCTTACACCATTAATCCAATTTTTATGGGGGGGTTGAGAAAATACATGAAAATGTCTTTACTGGTGATATTTTACTATTTAAACAACTCTAAATAGAGTACTTTCCATTGGGATGAGTGTACCAGAGGTACTGCACTATATCCTACATTTCTACATTAAAATAAGGACTTTTTCATAGTTGTCACCTAGTCTGGTGATGCAAAGTTAAAGCTGAGATTTCTCCCATGAAAACCCATGTTCAACGGCAGAGCAGGGTTCATTGTCGCCCGATGCTGCCCCCGAACCCATGATGTCATGTGATGGGGGGTGGTCGTCGACAGTAGAAAGTGCAGAGCTGTCCGTATGCTCCAGGTGGCTCTACACACTGCAGGGTGCATGCACGGAGAGCAGCACTGAAGCAGAACTACTGGCTGTTCCAGGCACCCTGCTAGCCAGATGCAAGGCCCGTGGCGCAGAAATGGTGTCACCCACGGGGCCTGTGCCAAGGGCAATAGCACCACTCACACACCCCTCCCTACGGCCCTGCATATGTTAACTTAAAGTCAGTGACGTGCGGTGAGGTCAATGGCTGGGGAGGCACAAATGTATAAAAACACAGTTTTTATATCAAAACTCTGGAGCATGACACGTAGAATGATAGGGAGGGAGTATGACAGGGGAGGCTCTGCCTCCCCTGCCTACCCTGACCGCACATCCCTGCTTAAAGTGGATTCCTAATTGAATAGCAAGATGTCACAGGCGTGGGTTTTACTCACGTTAAAAAGTTGTGCGATGTACAGTTTGCGGCTGATTGAATGTGCCCCAATATGTTAATGCAAAATGTAAACATAACCTACAGATGGCAATAAAAATGTATTATAATTGCATCTATGTGAGTATACATAAATGTAATACATAATGTGTACATACAATATACATATCATATATATATATGTGTGTCTATTGCAATTTTAACTTTACTAAGCTTACTGTATGCTCAGCCTTAAACTAGTATTGGTATTGAAGCGGGATCTGAATTGCAATAATCTCTTTTAAAGTAAACAATATTCTCTAATAAAGAAAACAAAATAAAAATATCCATAGTGAAGCTACTGTATGACATTAGTTTTGTATTCTAGATGGTACCAGAGCTGTACAGGCTGGTGCCTAGCATTTCAGGAGCAGGTTCTAGACATAGGCCTTTCCTTGTACTGTAGGTTATTATACAGACACTTAGATCTCCTCTCCTGCTTTTTGTATTTAGGTTCTTATGCACTAAAACAATTAAGATTATTGCGCTAGATATGTTTAATTCAATTACTTACGGATATTATAACCTTTTACTGTACAGGCCAGACTGAATGCCTGAATTAACCAGCAACTGTTTTCAATCAGTGAGTCTATGTAACCGCATGCCCCTATCTGGAATATAAAAAAAGTTTAAAGATTAGAAAATCAAAGATTTACATCACATATACTTTACTTAAGTTATCACATACACATTACTTAACCAGGATTAAAGAACTATAATGTACAGCTGTTTATTGAGAGAACTACCAAATACAGCTCAGGTAGTATTAGAAATAATAATAGTAGTTAAAAATATACAGCTAACCCTTTTGAATAGGAAATCAAAGAAAAATGACATCTATAAGATGCTTGTCTAGCATTTGGAGTTTAGAAGAAGTCTGAAATAGTAAGTGCGCATGTTCTCTCCCCCATGTATATGTGCATACACAGTACAGAACACTTTCTGAAATCAATGAAATAGGACTGAAAGTAAATTTGACAAAGTCCTGTAAAACATCATTAGAAGCATAGCCAAAAGTTAATTACATATGTAAAATAATACAAAACACTACTAGCATTATCTCTAAATGTAGAAATACATTTAAAAATCCAAAACATAAACCATATAGTTATATTTAAATAGTCTGTTCTGCAGTTTGGAAAAAGTCTCTATACAATACCAATCCTTGAGTTACTAATCCCCCAATGTAGTATTTGAGTTTGTCTACCTCCCTTGGGATCCCCATCATTAGTTGATACAAGCCAATGTAGCAAAGTGGACAGAACTAGGGATGTCTTTATAGGTAGCTAATTTGCTAGGAAGGGAGGAACCATCTGAAAGCAGCTTCTGATTGGATGACAACAATTTCTGTCCAAACAGATGTTCCATTACTTACATACATCCCATCCAATCAGATTTAAATTCCCACCCAGGCCGGCTGCTGCTATTCTGTAATATGATAAATTACTGTCCCTACTCAAATAATTTCAGTGGTCCCACAGGTGGGGTAATGTGCAAAACCTGAGAGCAGTTTTAAAGACAGTAAACATTTCACAGATTGATATCTTCTTTAATGTCCTGTACAGGTATTCTTCTAATCAACAACACATGTATATTGCGAATTTCATGTAATACGTCCATTAAGAACAATGGAGTAACTGGATTTCTTTTGGCTTCTTGGGGGTCCGTTAATGAGATCGGAAGGAAACTGAACAAACAGCCAATAGCTTTAATCTTCCATTTACATTTACCAACATACCTAATTATTGTATTTTCCACACTACCAAATAGATGTTCATGCTATTTCAGTAACCTGCATACTTATTTCGTCTGAAAATAAGTTGTAATAAATCTCATTACACTTTTAGAAAATGGAATAGAAGTTATAACAGATCCAATAAAAATAAAAACCATAAATACAGTAGGTACTTACTGATAATATATTTTTCATTGTTATAACAAAGACATTGTATGCTATTAGCCAATCCCAGAAGAACAGGATACGTCGTATAGGCTTTAGCAGCAAATTGCCACCAAATAAGAGGAAGTAGAAACATGCCACCAAATAGCCCATGCAGAATATACTGATTCTTGTAGTCCCCGTAATGAAGATGATCGTAAGAACAAACCAGAAGAGGTAACTGAACATAATGACTTTGCACATGTCCAAGTAGGACCTACAAAACAAGGGATTTAATTATTTAAATATGCATTTTAAAATAAGAAAAACATATACATTTCAAAAGATATATATCTGTATTGAATGTGGTATATTTGTGTTATCATTTTTGCTATCACTAGGCAATAACAAACTAATTAACTACTGTATTGCAGTCTGAATGCTTTGCTCTATCTTGCGTAACATCCTATGACCTCTATTACTGAACTTTCCAAGCCTGCTCTGCAGTAAACCTCTGAACTCACAGTTGTGTGCAGTTTTTGCATTGGGGAAAGTGTCAACTTCAGGCAATACGGGTAAGAAGAATCTAATAGGTCTCATAAATCGGTTGCTAAGCAGACACTAAACAGACAACAGACTGTGTAGTGTGTACTATACCTGCAGTAAACCTCTGAACTCACAGTCGTCTGCAGTTTTTGCATTGGGGAAAGTGTCAGCTTCAGGCAATACGGGTAAGAAGAATCTAATAGGTCTCTTAAATCGGTTGCTAAGCAGACAACAGCCTGTGTACTGTGTACTATACCTGCAGTGAATGAAGTCAGGGACTGGATTATGTTGACTAAATGATGCAGCATCAAGATTCATACATATTTCCACATTATCTCCGGCCATAATCCGATGTGCTGCCTTATTTTCATCCTCAAATACTTCCCTTTGAAGGGATGCACAAAGCAATAGCATAAAGTCATCTGACAAAAAATGGGAATAGACATGAGCAGTTATACCACTTTCAGACAGGAAAATCCCAAAAACCCGGGTTTTTCCCGTATCATTCAACCCGGGAAGGACCCGGGAATTTGCTCCTAACCCCCTTTCACACAGCACATAGGGCTTCATTCAGAGGCGGCCGTACGGTCTACGACCGCACGGCCGCCTCGATGTTTGTCCAGTGCGCATGCGCACAAGGGAGCCGGCTCCTTCGTGCGCATGCGTGAGACCCGATACGACCGACAGCGCCGGTCGTAGCGGGTCTCTTTCCAAAGGGGGCGAACTGTCGATGTTGATTGACAGCTCGCCCCGTTTGGAAGGCAGGCCGGGGGGGTGGCAGCCCAAACGGAGGCGTTCCCATGGGAACGCCTGCCATTTGGGGGAGGCCCCACTGACATCACTAGTGATGTCAGTGGAGAGCTTCCGGCTCTGACAGAGCCAGAAGCTCTCCGGGGCTTACGACAAGTGAGACCCTACCCTAGGGTCTCGTCGTAAGCCCCGATGGTCGCGATGGTCTATGACCATCGCGACCATCACCCTAGCGGTCGTTAGAGCTGTGGGTGTAAACCCACAGCCTAACGACCGAAACAGAGGCGGGTGGTCAGGATGCAAGCGGCCGCCCAGTTTCTGAGCGACCGCTTGCATCCTCCGACCGCCTCTGAATGAGGGCCATAATTTCCGGGAAATTCCTGGGTAGACCTCTTTCACACAGAACCCAGATTATCCCTGCAATATACAGTGTGTCATAATAAATGGACTGCTTTTATGGCACACAGAGATGAGGTCATGAAAAGTGGGTGGTGTCTGCTCACTGCATACATACAATAACAGTATAGACGACACAAGTCTTGTTTTGCAATCAAATTTTTTTTATTTGAAAACCTCATGTTATGTACATGTTATGTCACATGTAACACCTGCTGTATTAATTTTTTTAAAGTGCTTCTTTTACTTGCATTAGCCATTAACAACATGGCCTTACAATCAGCCTGTGCACCGCCATCTCAGCCAATATGCGCTGTTTAGTATGCCCGGAGTTGAAAAACCCGGTTCGGCGCCTTTCAGACAGCCGCCAACCCGTGTAAGACCCGGGAAAAACCCTGGTAAATACCTGGGTTGAAGTACCGGGAATCAGGTCCCGTGTTGACCCTTTCAGACAGAAAAAAAACCCGGGTCGACCCGGCAAGAGCCGGAAAATTACTGGGTTCTTTTCTCTGTCTGAAAGGGGTATTAGTAACAATTTGTAGCAAATAAACTCACTAAGCGTGAGTACAAGCGCTCAGTGATTGCATAATAGACAGTGGTAAAGTGGCAGGAGACTCCTTGCTTGCAGCATTCCCTGAAAACCATCCTTGTCTAACTTCTAGTAACCATGACCTCAATATTCTGAGTCTGACATAATAATGCAAGTACAATGCCAGTGATACTGCATGTGAAATCAGATCATGTTAGACATACAGATGTGTCAATTATTATCCCTATCCTCAAATGGCACCAAATAACCCCGTTTGGGCTCGCCATTATAAATGCAACTACACAGTGCCATATGTCTTTTTCGCTCAATAATTTACTCAATATGCATTGTTTTCACACTGCTAATATGATAAAAGAGCAAGTGAATTTGCATGCTATACTCTGTACACTACTAGTGAATTTGCATGCTATACCCTTTACACCACTAGTGAATTTGAATGCTATACTCTGTACACTACTAGTGAATTTGCATGCTATACTCTATACACCACTAGTGAATTTGCATGCTATACCCTGTACACTACTAGTGAATTTGCATGCTATACTCTGTACACCACTAGTGAATTTACATGCTATACCCTGTACACCACTAGTGAATTTGCATGCTATACCCTGTACACCACTAGTAGATTTGCATGTTATACCCCGTACACCACTAGTGAATTTGCATGTTATACCATGTAGACCACTGGTGGATTTGCATGCTATACCCTGTACACCACTAGTGGATTTGCATGTTATACCATGTAGACCACTGGTGGATTTGCATGCTATACCCTGTACACCACTAGTGAATTTACATGCTATACCCTGAACACCACTACTAGATTTGCATACTATACCCTGTACACCACTAGTGGATTTGCATGCTATACCCTGAACACCAGTAGTAGATTTGCATACTATACCCTGTACACCACTGGTAGATTTGCATACTATAGTCTGTACACCACTAGTATATTTGCATACTATACCCTGTACAACACTAGTAAATTTGTATACTATACCCAGTACACCACTAGTAGATTTGCATACTATACCCTGAACACCACTAGTAGATTTGCATACGATACCCTGAACACCACTAGTACATTTGCATGCTATGCCCTGTAGACCACTAGTGGAATTGCATGCTATATCCTGTACAGTACTAGTGGATTTGCATGCTATACCCTCTACACCTCTAGTGGATATGCATGCTATACCCTGTAGACCACTAGTAGAATTGCATGCTATATCCTGTACAGTACTAGTGGCTTTGCATGCTATACCCTCTACACCACTAGTGGATATGCATGCTACTGTATAGTGGTGCAAAAAAGACACCAATCTGAGAGAAATAAGAGACCATGTACCTATATGGCTGAGCCGTTCCATGCATCCTGCCATGCAACAATATGTAAATTTACACTGCATTGATTGTGAGAAAAGTACAAACTCTAAGCCATCACTACACTATAATCCTGCTTGTGTGCAGCTGCGATGCAAAAAAGATGCTTTTTGGAGAAAAAGTTGCTAAAATGCAAAAGTCTGAAACTAGCTGTCCGTGGTGGCAGCTAAGTCTTGCCACACATCTTGCGCCTATGTCGCAAAAATGGTTAGGGAGTGCTTGCATACTCATTAAGGAATGTCAGCGACGACACTCCATTGATCACAATTAGTCTTCCCTGCACTGAATGCAAGAATGCATTGTACTAGTGTTGAAATGATAGTAACTGCATGTATATGACAAAACATGTATATGACAAAACATGCTGGCACTATGCAAAGTCATCAGTACTTCTACAGTACAATGATTGTATAGTGTGAGAGGTACCTCTAACAATGTTGCTTTTAATGAGGAACTAATGGCATTAGACTTGCTTTAGTATAATAACAGTCATAATTATTTAAAAACTGGGTTTCTGCATGGGAATCAGGCTGGGCATCTAAAGCACACCTGCAGTATAGAACACCAATGTATACATCCTAATTAGCTTTGTCCAAAGTACTGTAGCCAGAACATATACAGTATGTGTGTTATACAGTATGTAACCAGAACTAAAATCATGACAAATACAGAGTGATAAAGCATATTTAAAAAGCAGATAAAAAGATGTTTTCCAAGTCATCTATTGATAAATTAGTCCACCAAAAGGAGGATACAAAGATATCTACTATCCATTGTATCCAAAGAGCTGGAGAAACAAATAGCCTTTCTCATTTTCTCCAGATATTCTCCCTTTCTTGTCTTGCATGGCCACTGTTCTTCTGGATGTAGTGTTGTTTCTGCCATGCTATTCTGTCTTACTGACAGATAACAAAGAGCCACTCTTTACAGTAAGTGCCAGACATCAGATAATTACAAAAGGCTCATCTGTTAGGTCACTCAAGTGACACTGCTTGATTGCTCAGAAAATGCCAAAGCTTAGGTCAGTACAAGGTCTAGCTCAGATTTGCAGAATAGTCAGCAGTGTGACGTGCAGTGCTTATCTCCTTTCTGGATATTACACTGTAATGTGACAACATACCCTCATCAAATTGGTTCAAGTGTAGTGAAATTTAAACCTGCAAAATGGTTAGCACTTAAAGATACAGGGCCTTATTCAGATTTTGGAATAGAGTAAGATAGAGTACATGGGTTGGGTTAGGGTTCCCGGCGGTAAAAATCCTGACACATATGGGTGAGTATTCTAACCCACCCTTCCTGCAGCCTAACCCTCACCGTACCCTACAGCAGCCTCGGCCAAACCCTAACTGTCCCTTCCCACAGCCTAACCCTAATCCACT
Organism: Taudactylus pleione; assembly: GCA_031769625.1. Classification (NCBI taxonomy): domain Eukaryota; kingdom Metazoa; phylum Chordata; class Amphibia; order Anura; family Myobatrachidae; genus Taudactylus; species Taudactylus pleione. Next base: position 39,152,367 of record JAUIMM010000092.1, read on the forward strand.
CCCTGAAATAGCAGCAATCTCCCTGACTCCCTGAAGAGTCTAGCAATCGCCCTGATTGCACCATACCCCCTTTATGTAGCGGTTATGTAAAAAAAAAAATTCAGATGGGATCATTAGTGCAACTTCCCTGCATTGGTTATAGGGCACAATGATCCCTATGGCTACATGCATTTTCTGAAAAGTATCAGTGTATTTTCATCAACAGGTAGATCTTACTAACTGCTTTGGGGCTCTTTTACATTTGGATGTAAGTCACTTTTATGACACACCTCTCAGATGTAGCAGTACAGTCCACTTTACCACCGTGCTCATAGGTGCTGCTTTCACAATCTTCATGAAATGCTTTTTCAAAAGTAGGCAAGGATGCCTAACCGTAACCCTAAACCTAATACTCACCATCGATATTCTGACCCTCGAAATTCCTGGGCCGGTATTCTGGAGCCGGTATTCTGACCGCCAGGATCCTGACTACATCCCAGAGCAAGTAACTGTGTACCTGGACAACCATGTTGCAATGCAAGGGATGCAAATACAGTACATATATTATTTTGCATGTGGGGTAAATACTACATACTGGCTGCTTTTGCATGTAGCCCACAAATGCTGGACAGCTATATTTTTACATTGAAATTTAGATTTCAGGTTGGACAGACTCCTCCCAAATCTAAATCTGTCTGAACATTTTAAACCTGCCCCACCTGCAGTGCAGCAAGGTTTTACCAAGATGCACAGTTACTTGTTCTTTATTAGGGGTACATTTACTAAAGTGAGCGTTTTTAGAAGTGGAGATGTTGCCCATAGCAACCAATCAGGTGCTAGATAAATGTTAAGTAGAATCTGATAGGTTGCTATAGGCAACATCTCCACTTCTAAAAACTTTCACCTTAGTAAATGTACCCCTTATTCTATTCCCTAATCTGAATCAGGCCCATTATATCATTTGATGGATCTTATTGCAGACAGGTTGGATGCCATCTAATGGCCACTGCCACCAAAACCCCCTCCCCCCAATCATTCTAATATACAGTTAAGGATCATACAGTATGGCACTATTTAATGCATTTATACCTCCTAATTGATAGCAGCGCACATTTTAAACTAATACTGTATACTTACAGACAAGAAATAAGGGATTAGGTCTCACAATAAAGTCTGGAAAATACAACCATTTTATTATATTGGAGTTAAATTGGGCCCCATGGTGTCTCCACGGATAGTCTGAAATCATAGAAAAAGCAATATTTAAAAACAATTACTTCTAGGTTAGCTTGGCAAAGTACACCTCGTTATTTTCTTTTACAAAATATATATAGCCTAGGTATGCTTTTTTCTTCTGTGAATAAAAGATGATTTTTACCTGTACATGGAGCAGGAGGAATGCCAATACATATGAAGTACTGGAATGTAATAGTACAGGCAAGGAAGCAGCAATATCTGTGCCAGATTTCTGCAATTGCTTTTCTCCTGCGTCTGTACAGTACGGCAAACAGCCAAAACGCATGGATCATGGCAAAGAAATCCATCCTCTGACCAATTACATTAACAGAAAGTAAGAAGCAGGTCTGTATAAGGAAAGGAAGACAATAGACAATATAATGTTAGAAGAAAGCAAAGATGACAATTGTGTGTAATCAGTGTGAAAAATCAGGACATCACTGTTCTTCTATCTTTAATATCAGTACCTGTATTTTAAAGCTTTGACTAACAAGTGACAATACTATGTATCTTGCTTTACCTTTCTAATATATTTAGAACAATGACCAGGACACCCTGATGACTGGTTTCATTCTTGGTACTCTTATGATTGATTACACAACACTTTTTGGAATTGATCATTTGTATATTCTCCTTTCAGTAACTATGGGCCTGATTCAGACCCGGTCGCAAGCGCTGAGTGCTCACAACCGGGTCGATGGTGGCCAACAGCGCATGCGCACGACGGAGCCGGCTCCGTCGTGCGCATGCGCGAGACCCGGCTAGCGACGGGCACTCCGTAGCTCCAGGTCTCGCACCAAAGGGGGCGAGCTGTCGATGTTGAGTGACAGCTCGCCCCGTTTGGTGGGCGGGCCGGGGGGGGGTGACTGCCCAAACGGAGGCATTCCCATGAGAACGCCTGCCGTTTGGGGGCGGCCCCACTGACATCACAAGTGATGTCAGTGGAGAGCTTCCGGCTCTGTTAGAGCCGAAAACTCTCTGGGGCTTGCGGCCACGAGACCCTACCACAATGGTCTCGTCGCAAGCCCGATGGTTGCGATGGTCTTGACCATTGCGACCATCATCCTGGCCGCTCACTATAGCTGTGGGTGGTCACTCACAGCTATGCGAGCGGCCGAGAGGCCGCTCCAAAAAAAAAAAGCCCGGCCCTGATTCAGAGCGAGCGCTCTGTCAGAGCGAGCGGCTCTGAATCAGGCCCTATGTCACAACCCTGTCCCTGGCCTTCCTCTATTACTACTACTCTATATCGCATGGAACGTCTTTAGAAACTTGCGCCTGCCCAATGGATAACGCATGCACCATAGGGTTCTTCAGAATATTTGCACAGTAGCAAATATTTGCGCAGTAGCAAATACTTGTTCGACTATATGAACATCAGTATTGCGTGTAGCTCTGATTCAGGCCCAGGAAATGGTGGCAGTGAAGCAACCTAGATTTCAAGAGTCAAGTAGATGAATATGTAAAAAAAAAATAAGATATTTGCACTGAACTGTGCCTGGTTTATCTTTTGTGCCTAAGAAGTCCAAATAGTGACCTCTTGACTGCAGCAGTTAAAATGAAGACATTTTCAAAATGGAAAAAAGCCTAGTGCCAGGAGTATATTTACTAAAGCGTGGGTTTAGAAGTAGAGGTGTTGCCTATAGCAACCAATCAGATTCATTTATCTAGCACCTTCTAGAAGATAATAGTTAGAATCTGATTAGTTGCTATGGGCAACATCTCTACTTCTATAAGCCCACACTTTAGTAAATATACCCCCCAGTGTGCAAAACAGAGGCCCCTATTTAACAACGATGGTAAACACCAGCGAAAATTTTCGTTTAGTATCACTGTGATACTAACGAAAATCCACTGGTATTTACCAATACATACCCCTCCGGCGAGGTCCTGCGAAGTCCTTATCCTTGGCGAGGTGTTCCACTGGGCTGCTAGCAGCCTAACACTGCCAGCGTCAGTGTAATGCACATGTGCGACGGACCGTCTGCACATGTGCATGACATGGGGACTCGGCAGTGCCTTAAATGCCCTGCCGGGTCTCCACTGCCGGAAATGGAGACTGCAACGCCAGTGGCGTAACTATAAGTTTTGCTCCCCCATGCCAAAAAAGTTTCAGGCGCCCCCCTCCCAATATCAAACACACCCAAAGACGACATTTAAGGTGTGTGGTTACATGATACAGTAACGTGCCTTACACATTATGACACACTAAGTAACGCAACTTATAACACAGTGTGCCACACCGGAATGCCCAATACAAAACATTATGCCACACAGCAATGCCCATTACACATGCCACTCAATAATGCCACGTATAACACATAATGACATACAGTAATGCCCTTATATATATATATATATATATATATAAATGTATGCCACAATGTAATGCCCCTATTTCACATTATGCCACACTGTAATGCCACATACAACACATTATGCCACACAGTAATGCCACATACAACACATTATGCCACACAGTAATGCCGCTTACACATTACATATAACACATAATGACATACAGTAATGCCCCTAATAGCAAATTGTGCACACAGTAATGCCAAATACACATTATGCCAAACAGTAATGCCCATTACATCCCACCCTGACAGATCTACTTCACCAACCCTCCTCTCTGCTCCTGCCAGTCTGTCACCTCAGCTCAAGACAGTTTTTATGTCCGTGTAGAACCAGATTATTGGGAACATAGTTTATAACCTGTAAACTGCGTGTATCAAGTTAGTGCCCCTTATACAGTGCCCCCTGTAGTTGTGCCCAAAAATGCAATGCCCCCTATACTAGTGCCCCTTATGCAATGCCCCCTGTAATAGTGCCCCTTATGCAATGCCCCCTGTAGTAGTGCCACATATGCAATGCCCCCTGTAATAGTGCCCCTTATGCAATGTCCCCTGTAGTAGTGCCCATTATGCAGGGCCCCCTGTAATTGTACCCATTAAAGTAGTGCCCCCTGTAGTTGTGCCCATATGCAGTGCCCCTTGTAGTTGTGCCTCTTCAAGTAGTGCCCCTTCTAATAGTGCCCTCTGTAGTTGTGCCCCTGTAGTTGTGCCCCTTTTAGTAGTGCCCTCTGTAGTTGTGCCCCTTTTAGCAGTGCCCTCTGTAGTTGTGCCTCCTGTAGTTGTGCCCCTTTTAGTAGTGCCCTCTGTAGTTGTGCCCCTTTTAGTAGTGCCCTCTGTAGTTGTGCCCCTTTTAGCAGTGTCCCCTGTAATTGTGCCCCTTTTTGCAGTGTCCTCTGTTGTTGTGCCCCCTGTAGTTGTGCCCCTTTTAGTAGTGCCCTCTGTAGTTTTGCCCCCTGTAGTTGTGCCCCTCAAGTGGTGCCCCCTGTAGTTGTGGCCTCCTCAAACCTCCCCCCCCCCGTACTTACCTGACTGCGCGCTGTCATCCGGGCTGTCTTTTCCACTGTCATGCTGACTGGATCTAAACAGATCCAGCAGACGCGGCCACGCAGGTTCCCCAGGTCATCACATCACCCGCGCACTGCATTACTGGGAACGTTGGCCTCTGAAGTGATCGGAGGCTTCCTTAGCCTCTGATCACTTCAGAGGCCAGCGCTCACAGTTGCAGTGGCGTTACCACTGCCCCTGTCGCCCCCAAGCTACCCGGCGCCTCCAAGCTACCTCCAAGCCACCGCGATGGCTGCGGGGGCAGTAGTTACGCCACTGTGCAACGCGCTTGCTATCTAAAAGATGGCAAGAGCAATGCTTCATTTTACATTACCGCTGTTTGTTGAATCCAGAAAGGGTGATAAAGCGTGATAAAAAATCGCTGCATATTAATGGTGCTCCAGCCAATCAGCTCCCAACTGTAATTTTTCTAACAGATGACAGTTGGGAGCTGATTGGCTGGCGCACCATTATCATATGCAGCGAGTTTGATCACTCGTTGTGAGTGATAAAACTCGTTGATAAATAAGGTCCAGAATGTCTTCTCTCCTCATAACTCATTTCAATTTCTTTTGCACACAATGAGATCCTGATATTGCAGTTTTAATGCTTCAGCAGCTTCACAATTGTGGATAGACTGTTCTACATATGCAATACCCATATCCACCCACCAACCAGCACAAATAATTACCTCTTCACCAAAGATGCTATCCTGTTATATAAAGCCATGCACATCAAAGTAAAGAAGGAGAAAAGGCATTGGTGGGACATAGGAAAAACTGTAGTAGTGCTCATTACAACTGTATTGTTTAGTTTCATTGAACCCACTAAGGTTACTGGTCTAAAACGCAGATGGAAATTGCACACAGGGAGATTTATTTTCAGTGAGCGTTCCTGGGAGGTAACAAGAGGAAGGTTAGCCAGGTGAGGGGGCGACTGCAGCAAAAGACACAGTTGCACTGCACTGGAGGTCATATTTAGACAGTGAAATTGCACCTGCCATAGGGCTGGTGTAATATTCAATATTGCGGCCAATGATGCAATGGTGGTGCGTCTTAGTACATGCCACGACGGCATAGCACCGCAGCCAGTGGGCATCTCAATAGGCTCAGAATCGATTGCGCCATTAGCCAAGATGCAGTTGTGGTGAAAGATGCAGCCACCACGTCTGCATGCACCTCTGAATCAGGATCTAAGTCTGGATGAAAGAAAGGGTGATTTTAAAACTTCAGGGTGGTGACATCTGAATTGTGCTTCAGAGAGGCATTATTATTATGATGGGTTGGGTATGAAATGCCGACGGCCGGGAAGTCGCCTGACTAAATCCCGACGCCGCAACCCCGAACGCTGAAGATCCCGACTTGGGCTGGTAAGTACCCTAACCCTCCTTTCTCCTCCCCTAACCCTCCCTTAGTGGTGCCTAACCCTAACCTCCCCCCGGTGGTGCCTAGCCCTAACCTCCCCCCGGGAGTGCCTAAACCTAACCCCCCCTCCCCACACCCTAAACCTAACCCTCCCTGGGTGGTGTCTAACCCTAACCTACCCCCAGGGGTGCTTAAACCTAACCCCCTTTCCGCACCCTAAACCTAACACTCCTGGGGTGGTGCCTAACCCTATGTCCCCCCGGGGGTCCCTAAACCTAACCCTCCCCCACCGTGGCTAAGCGCTAACGCTGCCCAGCTTACCTTCGTTCGGGAAGCCGTCTGTCTAGATTCCGGTGTTGGGATATAGACGGGCGTCGGGATTTCGACGTCTTTATTAGTCCCGCATAGATAATTAGACACCGGGATTTAGTCAGACGGCTTCCCGGCCGTCGGCATTTTGACTGTATCCCCTTATGATCACACATATACTTTTCTTCTTCATTTTAACAAAACCAGATTACAACACACAGATAAAATTTTATATTTATTTACTTGTCAGTGATAAATGTCCATAGTATTAATCTGGAAAATGTGATGTAAAGTCTTACCTCCATACCAAATTTGTAGAAAAAATAGTTTATGAAATACTTGGCACAATTAATGAGCCCATTATCCAGGTGATGTCTTGTGATATCATGAAATATTGTTTTTGTGACTGGTGCTGTCAGATTATTTCGGCACCTGTAATACTCCTGATGTCTGTAAATTGTCACTTCGAAAGCTAATATGAACAACATGAGTAAATTATTCTGTAAAGAGAAGAAAGGGACCATTTACACATCTGGTTAATCTTCTCATACTGAGCTTCATTCCAACATCCACACACAAATACAGAGTATGTATCATAATTCAGAAATAAATTTGAGGTTGCACATTTTTATAAAATGGTGAGTGAAAGTGCCATCCTCTGCCACAAGGTGACCACATTCAGATGGGTACCTACACTAACAATATCTATAACATGGGAACAAACGTCTCTCCGTTGCATCTGCATGTAGTTTATCGATAATGTAGGTAGAACATGACAAAAATATATACTAATTAAAAACACCTATGAATAAGTGGGTCTGTTGCTGGCAATTACAACATTGGCTTATTGTCTGCTGTTAAACTGTTAACAATGTTATAATAAGTATGCTTTTAGTGCTGAAAAAGTGCCCCTAAATTACTTTACTACATGATATAAAATACTGGTACTCTGGGTGTGAAATGCAAATCTTAATTTTGTTTGTGTTTAGCAGTACTATAAACAGAAAAAAAATGGAACTACGGCCCCATTACTCTCCTACCTCTTGACACCAAGCTCCTTGAGAGGATTGTCTGTCACCGACCCAGCTCATTCCTCTCTTCTCACTCACTTCTTGCCCCTCTTCAATCTGTGTTTCATACCCTCCACTCCACAGGAATCACCCTTACTAAAGCCACCAATGATCTTCTCAATGCCAAAGCTAATGGTCAGTTCTCTTTTCTCATCCTTCTCGATCTATCTGCTGCTTTTGACACAGCTGACCACCCATTCCTCCTTCAATCTTTCCATTCCATTTGTCTCCCTGAAGCAGTTTACTGTTGGCTCACCTCCTATCTCACTTTCTGTCTCAGCCTATAATTCCACTTCCTCCCCTCTTCCTCTACCGTTAGGTGTTCCCCAAGAATCCGTCCTTGGACCTCTCCTTTTCTCTCTTTACACCCCCTCCTTGGAAAACATAAGCTCATTTTGTATGCTGATGACATTTAAAAATGATCTCTTTTGACCTCTCTAACTCAGCCATTGCTCAGGTCTCTTTCTGCCTCTTTGCCACTCCATCCTGGATGTCCCAGTGTTTTCTTAATCTACAGTAAATATGTCCAAAACAGAACCCATCGCATTCACCCATTCCAAGTCCACCTGCGCCCCTCCCCATTTTCTGTCTACAACACCTCTCTCCTGGCTGTTCCCCTAGCCTGCTGATTAGTTGTCATCCTTAACTCCTCCCTATCTTTCACCCCCCATATTCAATCTAAATCTCACTCTTGTTGTTTCCATCACCATAACATCTCTAAAATCATGCCCTTTCTCACCACTGATGCCACCAAAACCTTTATTGAGACACTCATCATTTCCTGCTTCTGCTACTGTAACCTCCTTCTCTCTGTCCTCCACATTACTCACCTTTCCCAACTTTAATCCATCATGGATGTCATTGCCCATCTCATTTCCATTTCTAACCACTTCACTCCCCTCTGTAACCAGCTACACTGGCTACCCATCCCGCTCGGAATCCAGTTTGAACTCCTAACTCTCACTTACACAGCACTTAACAACTCTGCCCCCTCCTACAGTATATCTCCAACCTAATTTCTGTCCACACTCCTTCACACACCCCCCACTCTTCGATTGTAGCCTCCTCTCATGCTCACCCCTAAGATTTCTGCCCGCATCCTCTAGAACTCACTTTCTCACCAAATCAGACTTTTCCTCAATCTCACTCAAAACTCACCTTTTCATCAAAGCATTTCATCCCTCATCCTAATTCTACACTCTTCTCCCTTGTTCATCCTTCAACTGTTCAACCTTCCTATTAGCATGTAAGCCGTCATGGGCAGAGCAATTTCATGTTCCTCTCCAGCACTAACCTTGTTCCAGTGCTTTGTCCATTGTATTCTAGACCCTTTCAGTGACTCTGACTGTGCGTGGCTCACCCTTTGTTGGGTACAGACTCATTGAGTGCTGAACTGACTTCCCATGCCAGTGACTCTCCTCCACTTGCCTGTCAATATACAGTGAGTTCCCCAACTCTCGCATCTAAACTATGCCCTACTTAGTTTATCAGTTTTTTGCATACAGATTTGTCACCTTACTGTTACTATATCATTGTTATGCTATGTTTATTATTACTACAGTACTTATATACCATGTTCAGCTCTGGGGAAACTTTGCAGCACCTTAAAATTAAAGAATAATAACAATAATAATAATAATAATAATAAGGGCTGTGTTTGTATTCACTTTGGCTCAGTCCCTCATAAATAAATGTAATAAGTGTAGCTTCCAGCTAGATCTATAGTCTGTATGCAGGTGCATCGTGCATCAGATACAGCTACAGTACGTATCCTTTTATAGAAATTATTTGTTAGTGTAGGCACCTATTTGATGCTGTCCTCTTATCATTGCCGTTGGACATTTATGTTTTTATCAAAATATGCACACAACTTTATTTTATAGTATAATATTGTTTATCTCAATTACAGAGTGTAATACACAAATGTATATAATTGAGATTAGAATGTCTTCAAAGTTTACAATGTGATTTTGCATTTGTGTCCTATAATATGTAAAATCAGTCACATCATACTGTATACTGTACACTATGTTTGGTTTAGGTGTAGTAAGCAGACTTGCCAACTCTCCCGAAAAGGTTGGGAGGCACCCGAAAATCGGGTGGCGCTTCCGACCATCCAGAAAAGAAGCCCTGTCTTCCGGTGCCAGCTGCTTCACCGGCCGCGGCCGCCCACTTCTCGGCAAATTGCGTCATCTTGGCCCTTCCCCTGCTGCACAATGTCGGTAGTCATGGCATAGTACAGTGGGGGGGCGGAGCCAAGATGACGCTCCATGCTCCTGGCACCGCCCACTGCCGCTGCTCCATGCCCCCCACAGATGGTGACCAGGTTGCCCCCTCCCGGAGCACCCCAAAGGTCAGCAAGTATGGTAGTAAGTTAAACAGAATTTGTCTGATGATAGGCAATACTGATAAACAGATGTTACTGGTAGAATGGCAAAGGTGATACATGGGGGCCCCAGGGCAACTGACTTGTACCATACTAATAAATTTTCAATAAGATAAGCTGGCAATGTTATTAAAAAGTATAATGTGTAAATACTCCCAGTACCACAAATGCTTTAAACAAACAGTAGTGCCTCCAGTTCACATTATCCCAAACAGAGACCACAGTGCCCCCATGCTTGTATATATGTGTGTGTGTGGGTGGGGGGGGAGCAGTGTTTCTATGATCAGGCGACAGGAGGGATTCAATGCAGGGTTATGAATTATAGCCAGTTCCCTGAGTGGAAAGACCCCACAATCAGGAGTTGCATATTATTCCTAACTGACTCAAATTCCTCGACATTCAGTTATAATTGTCCAATCTGGTCAATAGAAACACCATCTTATTGTAAGTACTGGACAAATGTTCATTGTATCAATGCAGAAAAAGTTCATAAAAAATAATTAATCAGAAGAATCTTATGCAGAAATGTAATTTACCCGTAAGTATGAAAGTAGTGGTGTAGACTTCTTTAGTCCTACCCATCCGGATGGATCAATTGGTCCACTGTACAGAAGGGAATTCTGAAGTTCTGTATCACTGACCACATTTGTTTGATTGGGCATAGGCTAGAAAAGAAGTATAGTGAATAATGCACAACATAGTGTAGAGGAATAAATAATGTATTTTTATATGCCTAGTCTTTTTTTAGGAAAAATACAAATTTGAATTTTCTTTTACATTGTTAATCTCACATTTTCTTGCATGCAGATACAGATAATTATTTATGCAGCAGGATATATTTCCAGTAAAGGTTACTCATTCTTCTGTGCACAAATAGAAATCACTGAGTGCCCTACCATGAAACTGTATGATAACTGTCTGTAAGCAGCTGTATTGTCCCCCATTTTTATCTCATATTTCTCATCAACAAAAGCTGCACTATTAAGACTATAATAATATACACCTATAGTTGACCATTTAAGATAATAATAATGCGAGATCATGGCGGCAATGGGTGCACTTTACGGCAACCAAAATTTGCTTAAAAGTGCTTGTAGCCCCCTAGGTCTCCAAGCAAAATTCAGCGAATTCAGGCTTGGAGCGGGCCGCGAAGGGTGCGAGGTGCTGGTCCGTTGCTGGCGTTTTAACGCCGTTGCAACTGCAACTCGCACCTTTTGGATTTAATTGGATTGACCCCAAAATGTACAATACACACATGTTACAAATATTTTATAAATAGATTAATTTACATTAATAACAAAAACAACCTGCACTCTTAGGGCTCAGCACCTACCCTGAAAAGTATATTAAAATATATTGAATTGATTTTTCTGGGGTTGTTCCCACCAAGTTGCGCAGCCATATTTAATATTTTAAAATGCATTAAAACGCACTTTGTCAGAATAATAGATTCTATTAGTAAATGTGCAACACATATGAAGTACATGGAAAGCATATTAAACATACATCACTAAAGCGTGCAATAGTTTACTAATTTTCCAAGCACATAATGTCAACAAGCCCTTACCCTTCAATAAGTTTATCTGGAAAGATCAAAGTGTATTTTGGTTTTCTTTAAGATAAAAATTACATCTTGTGAGTTCCCAAATTACTTTAATAAAATCCTGCAAAATGTAATTATTATACTGGTAAGTATTCTGAACCCTGTTCTACATATAACATAACTTACCATGGTACAGTTACTGGAAAAGCTCATTGGTTCAATAGTTGAGAGTTGGTACAACATTTTACATACAATGATCACACATGTCCAGACAGTGCAAACACTGGATGCTAATGGTCGGAACTGGGAATAGGGTAAGGCAAAAGCCCAGGCGGCCAAAAACACATAATTGAGCAAAGACACCTATATAAAAAATAAGAACAACAGAAAATGTGCTCATTAGGATAATCATACTATTCATACTAGAAATCACTTTCAGAATTTACTGCTCTAAAAACTGACATGTCAAACTGTACGGGATGTGGTCAAAACAGACAGTCGGGATGCCGGTGCTTAGAATGCCGGCACTGGATTCCCGACTCCTGTAAGAATCTCAGTGCCGGCATCCTGACTGCGGCATCCCAACGGTAGGTATTGGGGTTCAGGGGGATGGTTAGGCACTAGGGAGAGGGCTCTGGTTAGGCACTAGTGGGAGTGTTAGGGTTAGGTACTAAGGGGTTTAGGGTACAGGGAGGGGGAGGTTAGGTTTAGGGACTGGGGGAAGGTTAAGTTTAGGCACCACGGAGGAAGGGGTAGGGAGAGGAGGAGGGTTAGGATACTGACCGACAACTGTCAGTATCCTAACCCTGTCTGGATGCAGGTGTTCGGGAATCTGACCACTGGGATTTCGAGTGCCGGCATCCCATACCCAACCCTACAGTACATAGGGCAATATTTAGAAAAGTGAAAACCTGAAACAACTGTAAAAGTTTCTTAGAGAGCAAAGCAAATACTGGATACTTTTGGTTACAGTGTAACAGCTATATACACCTTATATGCTGATCTAGAGTTGCACTATTGTAGAAATACACCCATTAAAAAACTGGGCGTACATCCATTTTGTTCGTCTATAGTTATGCAGTAGAACATGTGATCAGGTGGCAGCTGTATGCTTCATATGAAAAGAGTTTGGCAGATTGGGACGTTCCATGCCGATTGTGAGGTAGCAGAAATACACCTGGCTCTGCACCTCAGCTACTTTTAGCAGGTCAAAATATTGTGATGAACATGCGATGGAGAGAACATTTAGGGTCTATGCATTCCAGTCACACAGCCTCCCGATTGTTAGCACTCAGAGATGCAGAATGCAGGGTCTGTGGAATTCAGTGGACATTCCTGGAAGACAATATGGTGGTGGCTGAGACGATGCAGGCATGTTGCTAGAGACGCTGCATCCAAAGGAGCACAGCTGCTCACCAGAGGCAGTTTAAAAGAGGAGGGGGCCCATGTGCAGACTACTCCATGTGGGCTCTCTCCTCTCTGTAGTGCCAGTTTAATGTGCAAGCGCAGGTCTCCGGTAACATGGCATCTGCGCATGGTCCCGGAGACACCTATACTGCACATGCACAAATCTCCTGGAAAATTGCCTCCACGTCGATGCAAATGTGTAAATTATTATTTTCCATTCTTTAATATCATTTAAATTAGGGATGTGCAGGCTCGGATAGGTTCGAGTTTGCACGTTGAGTTCGGATTTTTCCCTCCAAAAAAACGGAACTCAGAAAGAGGCAAAACGTCATCTTGCATGGTCGAACATCATCATTCCTGGACAAAACTCTTAACATGGGTCTGAAATACATTTTATGTTCCTAATGGCCCATATAATACTTACTACGACATAGATCACACTCAGACCTGGCGACAGGGGGGGACTAAGGGGACACCCGTACTGGGCCCGAGGTCCAGAGGGGCCTTGTGGTCCAGATGGGAACCATAGCTACCAGTGCCCAGCCCCAGCTCCCTTGTAGCCTGGCCCGGGCAGTGCTGGGCTCTTCCAGGTGGCTCAGCTGCGGCCCGGCCTGGGCATGACCTTTACATCTAACTGCAACACGGCAGCGTGATGTCATTAGTCATGTCGCCGCATGTCTTCCCTGCCAAGGCAGAAGTAGATGGATCCCCAGCGGGCCATCAGGTGGTAAGTAGTTAAGGCTGCTGTTAGGGCCGGGGATGGAAGAAGATGCAGGGGGCAGAGGAAGGTGACAAGGGCTGGAGGTGGAAGGTGACGGTGCCTGGTGAGGGAGGAATGTGAAGGAGGCTGAATGCAGAGGAAGGTGACAGGGGCTGGGGGCGGAAGGTGATGGTTCCTGGAGACAGAGGAATGTGAAGTAGACGACGCAGAGAAAGGTGATGGGGCTGGGGCAGAAGGTGACAGGGGCTGGAAGCAGAGGAAGGTGAAGGGGACAGAGGAAGATGAAGGAGGCTGTGGGCAGAGGAAGGTGATGGGGCTGGGGGCAGAAGGTGACAGTGGTTGGAAACATAGGGAGCTGATGATGCCTGGAGATGGAGGAAGGTACAGGGGTTAGAGGAAGATTAAGGGGGCTATGGGCAGAGGATGGTGATGTGGGCTGGGGGCAGATGGTGATGGGTTGGATGAAGGTGATGGTGCCTGGGGAAGGAGGAAGGTGAAGGGGGCAGAGGAAGATGAAGGAGGCTGGGGGCAGAGGAAGGTGCTGGGGGCAGAAGGTGACAGGGGTTGGAAACAGGGGAAGGTGATGGTGCCTGGGGACAGAGGAAGGTGATGGGGGCTGGTGGCAGAAGGTGGCAGGGGCTGGAAGCATAGGAAGGTGAAGGGGCAGAGGAATATAAAGGGGGCTATGGGCAGAGGAAGGTGATGCGGGCTGGACGCAGAAGGTGATGGGCTGGACGCAGATGAAGGTGATGGTGCCTGGGGACAGAGGAAGGTGAAGAGGGCAGAGGAAGATGAAGGGGCTGGGGAAAGAGGAAGGTGATGGGGGGGCTGGGGGCAGAAGGTGATAGGGGCTGGGGACTGAGGATGGGGTTTGGGGATGGAGAAAGGTGTTAGGGGGCTTCTGGGCTGAGGATGGTGATGAGAGGCTGAATTTGAGAAAGGTGTCGAGGGACTGATGACTGAGGATGGCTGGCTGCAGAGGCTTCCACAGCACTGACATCAAGAAAACCTTGCAAGAGACGGCAGACAAGAACTACAGCCTGTATCATCAGTGACAGAGAGACAATGTGGTAAGTCATAGTGTATTTTTACTTTATTTCAGTGGTTCCCAAACTGTGCACCGTGGTACCCTGGGGTGCCTCTAGACACTTGCAGGAGTGCCTCAGGTTGGTGGTCCAGCACCAAATAAAAAATATTTATGGTTAATGTAATGTAAATATGCGTGCAAATACAAGCTCAAACCTGTTCACCACCACATAACTGAATCTAAGGATGACAGGTAAGCACAATATACTTCACTTTACTAAATTTTTTCTGATTTCTCAATAACAAACTTTTGGCTTAGGGGTGCGTGAAAACAATGCTGATACTATAGAGCGCCGTGATTCAAAAAAGTTTGGGAACCACTGCTTTATTTAAAGGCTGGCATATCTTTCAATTAACATTATCATGCTTCACATATCACACATGCAGGGGAGGGCTGTGCGAGATCGGGGGTGGTGGCGAGAAGGTGGGGCCCCTGGAGACATCACTGTACCGGATTTCTGTTGCCAGCCCTGGTCACACTTGCAGCACTAAGTTTCTAAATGGAAGTTCTGGTAGGGGCACTACCACCCAAAACATTCCTGTTGTAATGCACCATTATAGAAAGGAGCCTAAGACAATATAACTGGGGAGCACTATATGATTTATCCATTTATAGACATGTTGGGCGGGATGTAATAGAGATCGAGTCTGCCGGAGGTGCGGGATACAGACTGATCTGCCAGTTCGGCTTTGCCTTGTAAATGACTGCAACTTTAAAAAAACTATCAAAATCAGTCTGCATCCCGCACCTCCAGCAGACTCGATCTCTATTACATCCCGCCCGTTGCGTCTGTAATATCCCTCTTTTATATACTCGTTAAATAAAAATGTGATTAATATTTTACTCTTTTGTGAGCCATCCCAATGATATTATTTTGGACGCAAATGCCATTATTAGGCTACCATTATAATATTTACAGGACAGGGTAACTGCTAAAAAGAAAGAAAAGTCAAAATGTAGGAGACAAGCACTGCAAAAATAACAATAAACAATAGAAAACTCTACGGGTGTGATATGTATTACCACCGGCCGCACGGTTGGCGGTTCAAATGCCGTCAGCGGCTGGCCGACAGAGGAGGAAATCCCGATAGTCCCCATGTAAGTATAAACTAACCTATTTTTCCCCCTAACCCTAACCCCCCTCTAAGTGCCTAAACCTAACCCCCCCTTCCCCGCTGCCTAAACCTAATTCCCCCGGGGGGTGCCTAACCCTGACCTCCCCCCGGGGGTGCCTAACCCTAACCCCCCCTTCCCCTAGCCTAACCCTAACCTCCTGGGGGGGTGCCTAACCATAAGTCACCCCCGGGAGCCCTAAACCCTCCCCCCCGCGGCTGTCCGCTGCGGCGCTCGGCTTCCGCTCGATTGGGATGCCGGGCGCCGGTCTCCCGACGTCAGTCAAATGACAGGCGTCTAGATTTAGACGCCTGTCATTCGTCCCTAGTCAGGATTACAGTGTCTAGAAGCCGTCGGTCGGCATGTAGACCGTCGGCTTCCGGACTACATCCCAACTCTACATTGCATATAACATCTCAATATGAATATGAAATGAATAGTTTTGTCCTGTTTGTCAATAATGTACATGCATATTCAATTTTTATTACCATTTATAGATAAAACAAAAAGCCATACCTCTCTCACAGTCACCCAAATGATGTATGAAGAAACTATTTTTATTATGTGAAGTTCCAGAACCCACCAGGCAAAGACCTGTAACTTATGGAAGTATTCCAAAAATTTTAGGAAAAGAACTGTCAGACGGTCAATGACTAAATGCCATTTATTTCTGGACTCTGAATAAAAATGAAACAACATGTCATTAATATTTAGTTTGCCCAATAAGTTTCCATAAAAAAAACATTGTATTAATAATGTACAAACACATTTCCATAGTACACATATAGTAACATTTCTGGATGAAACAATTTTTCTAATTGTGGAGCACCGCACTGAGGGGTATATTTACTAAAGTGAGAGTTTTTAGAATTGGAGATGTTGCCCATAGCAACCAATCCGATTCTACTTAACATTTAACTATCCCCTTCCAGAAGATAATAGCTAGAATCTGATTGGGCTATGAGCAACATCCCCACTTCTAAAATCTGTCACTTAAGTAAATTTGCCCCTGAATGTCCATTAAAAATATTTAAAAATTATCTCTCTCATTTCCTGTTCAGCCAGCTTTCCCCATCTAGTTAGGTTGTTTAGCGGTGCTCCTCACTGTGACCGTGGAATGAGACCACCCGTTATCATGCCAGTATCACTGAGTAGCATAATTTTTTTACTTTTTCTTTCTAATTTTTGTCACTTCTTGGATACTGGGTTTCCTGAAAAAAAGGTTTGAGAGGAGATATATCAAGCCTTCTATGGACTGGAGAAATGGAGAAGTTACCAATAACAACCAATCAGCTTCTAGATGGCATTTATTTAGTATATTCTATAAAATGAGAGGTGGAAGCTGATTGGTTGCTATGAACAAATTCTCCACTTCTCCACTCCAGAGGATTTTCATTATTAGTTTATAAGCACTCATTTGGTGTTTTCCAGTAGAATATGATAATAAAAAAGCTATGAGTTATGACATTTCCTTCTATTTTTAATTATGTACATGTGCACATTTATTAGGTAGGACACTTTACCCTTCTTGCTTTCAAAACATTTCGATTTGATGTCCCCAGCAAGTGGCACCCCTAGGCACATGCCTCACATGTCAAATGGGCAATTCACCACTGCTCCACTCTTTAGAAGGCTTGATACATCTCTGCCCCCTGATACCTGCAACAGGAGACTTTATGCACCTTGTTATCATTATCTCAGTCATATTTCATGCAAAGTCATTCAAACACTTCTATATGAAGTCTCTGAAACCTGCATTTTTAGGAATAATTGACTGCATTTCCCATATGAATCAAACTCCAGAAAGCAAAACTTTCCGGAGCTTGCACCCGATAGGTAACTCCATCTATAAATATTGTTGCCTAATAGAAGCCTATGGATTTCTTTATCTAATAGGATCCCTCCCAGTGTCCCCCATGACTCGCACATGCGCAAGTTGACAGCCGCACATGCGCAGAAGGACTCCCAGTTCATAAACTCAGAAGTCCTCACACCGCAAAACCTTTGTGAATTTAAACTCAAAACTACATGCATACAGCATTAATAAAAGCCACTATGCATGCGGTAAGTGGCAGGATGTATCTCATTCAAAATGCGATGTTTGATGCATCCCACCATGTGTCCTGTACTAGACTCCAAGTCTTGGTGCACATCAGATGATAACCCAGCTTTGGTGTCTACACTGTTTCCTTTGAGCTAACAATACCTATTTCCAGAAAAGTTGTTGATAAAGAGAAAGTATATACTGATTTCAATCAATGGCCCAAATAAACACAACACAAAAATATTAATATACAGTAGGCATCACCAAATTATTGTAAATTGGGTAAATTGGTTAACAGGGTTAAAAGGAAACTAAAGGGGTACTGTATGTGCTCCACCATTACCTGAAGATTCCTCCTCTTCCGATTCTTCTTCCTCTGCCTCCTCCTCCTCCTCCTCCTCCTCATCGTCAGTATACCCTCCACCCTTGTCATCTCTTTTCTGCCATTCATCCACTGATTCCTGATCCTGACCCTTTTGTTGCGCATACACCTCCAACTGCTTTTCCTGCTTTTCTTCTAGCATTTCCGCCTCTGCAGTTAAGTTCATCATGGTTAAATCGGGCAAGCTTCCTTCTGGGTGCACCAATCTGTGGGTTATATATACGTCTTAGTCTGCTATTTTGCAGCCATCTTGGAAGAAATATTCTTGGCCAAACAAAAACTACAGTATTTACATTTAATTCCTATTTCAGTATAAAAAAAGGAAGACTATGGCTCGTGTATGGGTGATTTTCATACGCAATGTTGTACTCAGAGTGACTTTGACACTTAAACTTGATATTTTCCCCGTGGGAGAAAACAGTCAGAGTTTAAGAGGTAGAAGCATGAAATGACAGCATGTCACCAGGCGCATTTCATGGCTTCACAGCACTTACTCATTTTGCTGAATTGGAATTTTTTTCTTGATGCTGCTCAAGAGCAATTAAAACAGAAAGAGAAAAGGAATATGAGAATAGAAGATGTAAAGGGATGCTTTATAAAAGTAAGTCATGCAGCTAACTTAAGTAGAAGGTATCTATCGAACACTATAGTAACCATTAGTACATGCATTGTGATAGTACCCATATTATATAGTTATACTGTATTTGTGAAGGCAAAAAAGTACAACAGTTTAAGAATTTAAAAAATATAATGTTGCATGCACATTTATAATGTTTTGATTTAAGGTAATATTATTATTGTTATAGTATATACAGTAAGTTTTCAACATGAACCATACAGTTCAATTGTATAAAATATGCTGTATTTCACATTTATGCAGTTACTTGTAAAATGTTATTTTACCCAATATTATATTTCTCATGCAAAATTAGAATATAAACATTGCTGAATATTTTCCTCCTGTTAATTTATACTACTTTCAATACACCATTCCAGTGTCCATTAGAATACTAAATCCATTCCATTAGAATAAATTTTTTATATACTGTATATGTATATACACCTTTCTGTTTTAAGAAAACCCTTTCGATGAAGGTTCTACTGACAAAGAAAATAATCAGGTGAAAAACTTATAATTTAGGTGTCACAGTTGAGGTCAACAGCAACGGCAACAATGCTACAATTCAGTCAATGCAATAAACTACATATTTTGTAGTAAGAAAATATATTTAATACAACTAATATTTAACTGTTTTTATTTATGTATGAAAAGTAGAATGATTTAATTTTTTTCTATTTTTTAATTATTATTTTTTTAATAACCATTTGTGTATATCTCCCCTTCTGAAGAAACTTTTGTACATTTCTGGTATAAACAAAGTGATTGTTGTACTATAAAAATTAATTATTCATTACTATTTTAAAATGTAGTTTTCAAGCACATGCAACTGAGGTATAAACACATATGAAATACAATTTGTTGAATTTATTATGTCATTTTGGGTTATGGTTAGTCAGAAATTAGACATGTCAATACCCACCTATTTATTATTAGGTAAACACGGCCATTAACTTTGGCATGGCTACGAGTTGAGAGATGGAGGCACAAGAATGCATGCAATGAAAAATGAGTTAAGAGAGAGAAGGAAACTGTTAAATAGGATGAAACAGAATATGACAAGATGAATGTCACAGTGGTAGCTAGAAATGAATAGCAATGAAAGTAAAGCATATTAAGCTGACAATGTACATGAATATAAAGCCTGGAAAGAGATTACTTCACCTGCAAAGTCTGATTGCATCTATACACAGAACTATAAAGGGGATGTTGCCTGCTAGTATAATGGTTTGTGAACTGTACATTAATACAATCATGAGCCAAGTTGATTGCAGATGGCCAGACACTCCGTCTGGACCAGTCATACTGATGAAAATTTGCAGAAAAACTGCAAGGAAGTGTGATTTGTAGACTTTTCCAAATTAAGATGTCTAAATAATATTGTCTATATATATGATATAAGTAGTAATATTATGTAGTACATAACATATAAACATTATAATGAATGCCAAAGTTTAATTCACCCATGAATCTTATAATTGCCCTTAGTATTGCTCACTTTTGCTTGTTTTCTTCTTGTTTGCTAGTCATAAATCTTTTAACGGTACATGCCTATAGTTAGGTGCAAAATATTAATATAATTGTTGTCGGCTGGCTGTATTTTTTAGCAAAAAAATAGCTGAAACATTGTAAGTGAATTAATTTAAGTGCCAAAATAGGTAAGGTATAGGAACCTGCAATCTGAGACATCAATGCAAACCTTTCTTCTTGCAAATCTTACATTTATGCTGGCAATCGTTGTGATAGAATTACAATCCAATCTGTGAGCTATGGAGTTGAGTATGGAAGGAATTTATGCCAATAATTATGTTACATATAAAGAATTATACATACTAAAACACTTAATCAACATCTTTAAATATTATATATCCAAGTACCAACAAACACTTAAAAGAGAATCGATAGACAGACATATGCGTTGATTTATTCCATATGCTTCGCGACCGTCATGAGGTAAAATACTTAGGGAATACACTCAGGATATGCTGGAGACTACAGGACTGTTATATATATAAACCGTAAAAATCAAGACATTCGCGTTACACTAACTTGTGGATATTAAGGTTGATGAGAAAGCCAATTCTGAACAGGCTACACAAATGCATTTAAGAGTATTTCTTTTTTATTTAAAATACAGGTTGAGTCTCCCATATCCAAAATGCTTGGGACCAGGGGTACTTTGGATATCGGAATATTCCGTATTTTGGAATATTTGCATAAAATAATTAAATATCTTGGGAATGGGATCCAAATATACACACAGAATGCATTTATGTTTTATATACACCTTATACACACAGCCTGCAGGTCATTTTATACTATATTTTCAATAATTTTGGGCATCAAAAAAAGTTTGGGTACATACATGAAATTAATTTATGTTTCATATACACCTTATACACACAGCCTGAAGGTTATTTTATACTATATTTTTAACAATTTGTGCTTTAAACTAAGTTTGTGTACATTGAACCATCAGAAAACAAAGGTTTCACTTTCTCAGTCATGCTAAAAATATTCCGTATTTCGGAATATTCCGTATTTCGGAATATTTGGATATGGGAGACTCAACCTGTATTGTCATAACCAGAAGCTATAAATGTTTTTAACTAAACACTTCTTGAGCTAAATAATAATAATAATAATAATAATAATAATAATAATAATAATAAAAAAAATATATATACACATTATATATATATATATATATATATATAAGAGCACAAAAACAGAACACACTAAGTATATATATATATATATATATATATATATATACATATATATATATAAAAACACAAAAACAGCATACAACAAGTCCTATGCCTAATGAATTATATAAGTAACAAAAAATATCTACTTTAAATGTTTGTTTTTAGTATTTCATATTTTTCAGTTTCCTAAAATGAGGCATGCTAATTGATTTGCCTAAATAAGTTTATTTTACACTTCTGTAGAAAAAGCCAAACAACTCCTACATATATTAGTGATACAATGTAATGTAATTTGCCATCTACAGTACCTCATCACAAACTACTGTATTGATCTATGTAATTGTAGGCTTATGCTGGCCACACACATAGTGATATTTTACCTGATTTGGCCGATTCCAACACATTGGAACGACAGATCGTGTAAAATATGGCCAAATCATGGGTAAATCGTGAGTCCCCATTCACGATCACGATGCGCGTCCCCGCTGATCGCACATCGCATCGTCAGATCTGCCATGCAATAGGGCAGATCTGACAATCTAGGACACAATGCACTGTGAAAGTCTGGATGCAGGAGAGATCGTTTGAAGATTGGACACCAAATTGTGTGCAGATCGTGTGGAGATCGTGTGCTGAGCTGGCGGGGAGAGTTTCAAGGGAAATCGTACACATCGGCTCATCGTGTGCACATCGCTATGTCTGTGGCCAACTTTAGTAAAACTGAATGTATTGTCAGTGAGCGTAAAGCTGCTGCCACATGTGAATCTATAAATATTGACTGAAAGATATTTTCAGAAACAATCTTTCATTGAATGATTTGTACACACAGAACAATCTAATCTGATAAACGTGACATTTTTAGCATGCATGAAACAGATTGTTGGCATAGCGATAAGATTTCAAGGAATATGCCGGCACCATAACTGATATCTGCAATAAGTATGGGGGAGATGGGACGAAATTCACTCTCCATTGCATCACTTTATTGGGGAGATGTGTCAATCCTTGGAGAGAGATAAAAGTGGAGAGAAATAAAGTACAAACCAATCAGCTCCTGTCATTTTTCAAGCACAGCCAGTAAAATGGCAGTTAGCTGATAGGCTGGTACTTTATCTCTCTCCAAGGTTCGATACATCTCCCCCTCTGTGTTATTAATAATGTTCAACTCCTGAAACATTTATTTGGGAAAGTAATTACAGCACTACTGTAATTCTGTTGTGTAAAGCACACTGCAGATACATTTAGCAGTGGTCTTTTAAAAACCCTCGCAGTTCAGTAAGACTGTTGGTTTGCTATTTAAAGTGTTTATCTAGCTATTTCCATGTATTTCCAATATTAAGATGTATTTATTTAAATAAGAAACATATGTTTTATGTTAGCATTTATTAAGCCTGGAAAAATATTTAACACTGAAGTCATTGTTGATATCTATCATATCTTTTCCAGAGATGAATTAGACCAGGGAAAAGTGTGCTTTACATTAACATAATTATTATAATAGGTAACATAACATTACCTTATCTTACATTACACTTTTTAGGATGCTCAACACAAGTCTGTGATTTAGGTAAGAGATGCCTGTAGTTTAAAAGAATGAACAGCACATACAGTACACAAATATTGCAGGTGTGCATTAGGTCAGTGGCCACATTTTGTACTTTTTCCTACCTGTAAATTGTGTTGTCTTGTTTGCTGGTTACAGCCTTAAGGTCTGTGAGCTGCAGGAAATGGTCATGAAAGTAATGAAGGTGTAATATGCACACCAACAGAAAGGAAGTTGGGATAAATATACGAGTGAACAAGTCAGTCAAACCAAATGTTTCTAAACCAAGATCTGCTAGCCTGAAAAACAAAGTAAGGTTTCATGTTATGACAGAAACACAATGATAATAATAATAATAATAATAATAATAATAATGCATGCATATAATAAATTCTATCCTACTACAGAGAACTATATGGATTTGGAAGCTGATGAGGAGTGCACACAGGATAGCTTTTGTCTGATCCAGGAACTCCTTGATGACTCATAGTATCTTTATACTTCACAGAAGGGTGCACATATTCACATGAGCCATTGGCTATGAGAGGAGCATGGCACACCCAATTGGGCAGTTCCAGAGGGTGGCGGCACGATTGCATCACTGTAGCCCCGCTATACAATGCCACTATTACTGGCATGCTAAAGTAGGGAGCAGGACCACCATTTAAGCACGAATTGTGTCATCAAGCCGCCTGGACCACCCACTTCAGTCAGGAGGTGGCCGGCCGCCGGTGGCAACAGACGGCATCTAGGAGACTTGTCTGTTTTTCAGGCATCCCCAAGAGCCATCTGAGATTTGGGAGTCTCCTGGACAATCCAGGAGAGTAGGCATGTATACTTTACTCCACTGTTTATCTAACTTGGTTCCTTATGGAACACTAACAGTGCGTGTTTTCAAGATATTCTCAAGAATGATTAGTACCACCTGAAGATCTATTGTGTTAAGCAATTAACACACTTGTGCCCCAGTTAGATGTTCTGTAAAACATGCACTGTTAGGTTTCCATGAGTACCGAGTCTACACCTGTGCTATCCAATGAAATATGCGAGTTGGATATTACTACAAGAAACTTATGTCAGCATCTTTCTCTAGTGGTATCCTCCAAGCTGCATTTATTACTCCTTTCAGTGTTATTAGCAAAGGATAGACATTAATGGATCTCTATGGTGTGTTATTTCCTCAGCAGCTTTCTCAAGATGCATTCCAAAACGTCCATGTAGACGAGTCCATAGACTTCAATTGGATGGAAAAAAATATGTCTAATCATGTTTGTGACTTTTAAAAAAAAAAATGCTACATTCTAGCATGAAAAATGAAGTCCAAACCTTTTCATACATCTGTGTGGTGACAAAATTAAATGCTGAAAGTAGTTTTTAAAAAAAAAAAAAAAAACATGCTAAATCCATTTATCTTGCATTTCAAAACAGAAGAAAAACACATGTAGAGACAAACTCTACTACTTCTTTAGCCATTCAGAGCATGATACGTAACCCTTAGGTAATGTGTAAAAGAACAGAATGTAACAGGTCCTAAATACAAAGTACATTTCTTATTATATTTTGGATGCATATAATTTTCACTAATTATTACATAATAAATATGCTAATTTTATCTTACTTGGTATCTGTCCATTCTAGTACAAAATAGCTTTAGATATTATAATATATAAAGTCTTTTTATGGCAAATATATTTTGTTTATTCTGAATGTTCTTACTTTAAACACTAGTTTTATCTTACAATGTGAAAATTATTTAAAATAAAGAGTCTTCAAAGTTGTGTACATTGGTGAGATATTCTATAATAAACTTAAAGTTTGGAGTCATGGCTTATTTAAACATTTAAAAAAAAATATATATAATACCCTGTATGGAATTTTGAGATTGATAGATAAAGTGGAATATTGCTATTTATGTGCTGTTGATATCTATTTTTGATAATGAAAACTATTAACCCAACAGCAGAAAACCCAACAATATATATTCTTAACTGAACATAAAATAATTTCTGCACATGATAGGAATATGTTAGGCTGTTTATTTATAACTGAAAGTACAAAAGTATGTCAATAGGCAAACGTACTTCTCTTCATTTAATCCGGTCATATTCATCCAAATGGGTGGGAAGGATTTAAACTGGTAAGTATAAATTAGGATAAGCACCAACATGGTGTAAACTACCACAGACATCCAGAAATATTTCAAAATTCGTCTCCACCATTCATAGTGAACCTAAAATTTTGGAAATTATATATAAACAAACATAAGAAAATTAGCAAATGAATGTTAGTACATATAACTGCAAAGCAACAGACTAGTTAAATGGCCAAAGGCTCAACAACAGATTCAATAACTATCATAGCAAAGCTGAACATATGTATGGAACAAAAGTTCTGTACAATCAAAAAGAGATGCTGAGCTTAATTTAAGGTGTGACATAAGAATGTGACATGCAAATTACAGGGTAAAACATAAATAATAAAAATGTCATAGTGCAGCAATAGGAAAGTATAGATAGCAGATCCCTAACAGCTAGACAGACTGCAGACTGATAAAAAGGAGAAACACTGTGGCAAAGGTGACATAAGAACAGCTGTAAGATTCCTTAATGTCGAGTCGACACACATGTCCTTTATTAGTATTTTCATGTTTGATCCCTCTAGTAAAGTACTTTAAAGTGTTTGCAGTGTTGTATCTATAATGGGTGCAGGGTTGCGCTCTTTTGCCCAGCGGCCACCAACGCTATGTTTACAGTGATTATTTCATAAATATGGCATTTGCAGAAGGCAGCAAAGGCGCTTGCACTGTACTAGAGAATTGTCCCATTCTGCACATGCGCTAAATCCTTTCTGCACATTCTGCACATGCGCCAATTCCTTTCTCCACATTCACCATATCCTTTTCTCCATATTCTGCACATGCGCTAAATCCTTTCTCCACATTCTGCACATGCGCTAAATCCTTTCTCCACATTCACCATATCCTTTCTCCACATTCTGCACATGCGCCAACTCCATTCTCCACATTCTGCACATGCGCTAAATCCTTTCTCCACATTCTGCACATGCGCTAAATCCTTTCTCCACATTCACCATATCCTTTCTCCACATTCTGCACATGCGCTAAATCCTTTCTCCACATTCTGCACATGCGCCATATCCTTTCTCCACATTCTGCACATGCGCTAAATCCTTTCTCCACATTCTGCACATGCGCCATATCCTTTCTCCACATTCTGCACATGCGCTAAATCCTTTCTCCACATTCTGCACATGCGCTAAATCCTTTCTCCACATTCTGCACATCCGCTAAATCCTTTCTCCACATTCTGCACATGCGCTAAATCCTTTCTCCACATTCACCATATCCTTTCTCCACATTCTGCACATGCGCTAAATCCTTTCTCCACATTCTGCACATGCGCCATATCCTTTCTCCACATTCTGCACATGCGCTAAATCCTTTCTCCACATTCTGCACATGCGCCATATCCTTTCTCCACATTCTGCACATGCGCTAAATCCTTTCTCCACATTCTGCACATGCGCTAAATCCTTTCTGCACATTCTGCACATGCACCAAATCCTTTCTGCACATGCGCTAAATCCTTTCTGCACATGCGCTAAATCCTTTCTCCACATTCTGTACATGCGCCAAATCCTTTCTCCACATTCTGCACATGCGCCAAATCCTTTCTGCACATGCGCTAAATCATTTCTCCACATTCTGTACATGCGCCAAATCCTTTCTCCACATTCTGCACATGCGCCAAATCCTTTCTGCACATTCTGCACATGTGCCAAATCCTTACTGCACATGCGCCAAATCCTTTCTGCACATTCTGCACATGCGCCAAATCCTTTCTCCACATTCTGCACATGCGCTAAATCCTTTCTGCACATTCTGCACATGCGCCAAATCCTTTCTGCACATGCGCTAAATCCTTTCTGCACATTCTGTACATGCGCCAAATCCTTTCTCCACATTCTGCACATGCGCCAAATCCTTTCTGCACATGCGCTAAATCCTTTCTGCACATGCGCTAAATCCTTTCTCCACATTCTGTACATGCGCCAAATCCTTTCTCCACATTCTGCACATGCGCCAAATCCTTTCTGCACATGCGCTAAATCATTTCTCCACATTCTGTACATGCGCCAAATCCTTTCTCCACATTCTGCACATCCGCTAAATCCTTTCTCCACATTCTGCACATGCGCTAAATCCTTTCTCCACATTCACCATATCCTTTCTCCACATTCTGCACATGCGCTAAATCCTTTCTCCACATTCTGCACATGCGCCATATCCTTTCTCCACATTCTGCACATGCGCTAAATCCTTTCTCCACATTCTGCACATGCGCCATATCCTTTCTCCACATTCTGCACATGCGCTAAATCCTTTCTCCACATTCTGCACATGCGCTAAATCCTTTCTGCACATTCTGCACATGCACCAAATCCTTTCTGCACATGCGCTAAATCCTTTCTGCACATGCGCTAAATCCTTTCTCCACATTCTGTACATGCGCCAAATCCTTTCTCCACATTCTGCACATGCGCCAAATCCTTTCTGCACATGCGCTAAATCATTTCTCCACATTCTGTACATGCGCCAAATCCTTTCTCCACATTCTGCACATGCGCCAAATCCTTTCTGCACATTCTGCACATGTGCCAAATCCTTACTGCACATGCGCCAAATCCTTTCTGCACATTCTGCACATGCGCCAAATCCTTTCTCCACATTCTGCACATGCGCTAAATCCTTTCTGCACATTCTGCACATGCGCCAAATCCTTTCTGCACATGCGCTAAATCCTTTCTGCACATGCGCTAAATCCTTTCTCCACATTCTGTACATGCGCCATATCCTTTCTGCACATGCGCCAAATCCTTTCTCCACATTCTGTACATGCGCCAAATCCTTTCTGCACATGCGCCAAATCCTTTCTCCACATGCGCCATATCCTTTCTGCACATGCGCCAAATCCTTTCTTCACATTCTGCACATGTGCCAAATCCTTTCTCCACATTCTGCACATGCGCCATATCCTTTCTGCACATTCTGCACATGCGCTAAATCCTTTCTGCACATGCGCCAAATCCTTTCTGCACATGCGCCAAATCCTTTCTCCACATTCTGCACATGCGCTAAATCCTTTCTCCACATGCGCTAAATACATTCTCCACATTCTGCACATGCGCCATATCCTTTCTCCACATTCTGCACATGCGCCATACCCTTTCTCCACATTCTGCACATGCGCCATTTCCTTTCTCCACATTCTGCACATGCTCTAAATCCTTTCTCCACATTCTGCACATGCGCTACATACTTTCTCCACATTCTGCACATGCGCCATATCCTTTCTCCACATTCTGCACATGCGCCATATCCTTTCTGCACATTCTGCACATGCGCCATATCCTTTCTCCACATTCTGCACATGCGCCATATCCTTTCTCCACATTCTGCACATGCGCCATATCCTTTCTCCACATTCTGCACATGCGCCATATCCTTTCTGCACATTCTGCACATGCGCTAAATCCTTTCTGCACATTCTGCACATGCTCCAAATCCTTTCTGCACATTCTGCACATGCGCCAAATCCTTTCTCCACATTCACCATATCCTTTCTCCACATCCTGCACATGCGCTAAATCCTTTCTCCACATTCTGCACATGCGCCAAATCATTTCTGCACATTCTGCACATGCTCCAAATCCATTCTGCACATTCTGCAAATGCGCCAAATCCTTTCTGCACATTCACCATATCCTTTCTCCACATTCTGCACATGCGCCATATCCTTTCTCCACATTCTGCACATGCGCCATATCCTTTCTGCACATTCTGCACATGCGCCATATCCTTTCTCCACATTCTGCACATGCGCCATATCCTTTCTGCACATTCTGCACATGCGCCAAATCCTTTCTGCACATTCTGCACATGCGCCAAATCCTTTCTGCACATTCGCCAAATCCTTTCTGCACATTCTGCACATGCGCCAAATCCTTTCTGCACATTCTGCACATGCGCCAAATCCTTTCTCCACATTCACCATATCCTTTCTCCACATTCTGCACATGCGCTAAATCCTTTCTCCACATTCTGCACATGCACTAAATCCTTTCTCCACATTCTGCACATGCGCCAAATCCTTTCTGCACATTCTGCACATGCGCCAAATCCTTTCTGCACATGCGCTAAATCCTTTCTGCACATGCGCTAAATCCTTTCTCCACATTCTGTACATGCGCCAAATCCTTTCTCCACATTCTGCACATGCGCCAAATCCTTTCTGCACATTCTGCACATGTGCCAAATCCTTTCTGCACATGCGCCAAATCCTTTCTGCACATTCTGCACATGCGCCAAATCCTTTCTCCACATTCTGCACATGCGCTAAATCCTTTCTCCACATTCTGCACATGCGCTAAATCCTTTCTCCACATTCTGCACATGCGCCAAATCCTTTCTGCACATTCTGCACATGCGCCAAATCCTTTCTGCACATGCGCTAAATCCTTTCTGCACATGCGCTAAATCCTTCTCCACATTCTGTACATGCGCCATATCCTTTCTGCACATGCGCCAAATCTTTTCTCCACATTCTGTACATGCGCCAAATCCTTTCTGCACATGCGCCAAATCCTTTCTGCACATGCGCCAAATCCTTTCTTCACATTCTGCACATGTGCCAAATCTTTTCTCCACATTCTGTACATACGCCAAATCCTTTCTCCACATGCGCCATATCCTTTCTGCACATGCGCCAAATCCTTTCTTCACATTCTGCACATGTGCCAATTCCTTTCTCCACATTCTGCACATACATCATATCCTTTCTCCACATACATCATATCCTTTCTCCACATTCTGCACATACATCATATCCTTTCTCCACATTCTGCACATACATCATATCCTTTCTCCACATTCTGCACATACATCATATCCTTTCTCCACATTCTGCACATACATCATATCCTTTCTCCACATTCTGCACATACATCATATCCTTTCTCCACATTCTGCACAAGTGCCAAATCCTTTGTCCACATTTTGCAAATGCACTATATCCTTTCTGCACATTCTGCACATACGCCAAATCCTTTCTGCACATTCTGCACATACGCCATATCCTTTCTGCACATACGCCATATCCTTTCTGCACATACGCCATATCCTTTCTGCACATGCGCCAAATCCTTTCTGCACATTCTGCACATGTGCCAAATATTTTCTGCACATTCTGCACATGCGCCAAATCCTTTCTGCACATTCTGCACATGCGCCAAATCCTTTCTCCACATTCACCATATCCTTTCTCCACATTCTGCACATGCGCTAAATCCTTTCTCCACATTCTGCACATGCGCTAAATCCTTTCTCCACATTCTGCACATGCGCCAAATCCTTTCTGCACATTCTGCACATGCGCCAAATCCTTTCTGCACATTCTGCACATGCGCTAAATTCTTTCTGCACATGCGCTAAATCCTTTCTGCACATGCGCTAAATCCTTTCTCCACATTCTGTACATGTGCCATATCCTTTCTGCACATGCGCCAATTCCTTTCTCCACATTCTGCACATACATCATATCCTTTCTCCACATTCTGCACATACATCATATCCTTTCTCCACATTCTGCACATACATCATATCCTTTCTCCACATTCTGCACATACATCATATCCTTTCTCCACATTCTGCACATACATCATATCCTTTCTCCACATTCTGCACATACATCATATCCTTTCTCCACATTCTGCACATACATCATATCCTTTCTCCACATTCTGCACATACATCATATCCTTTCTCCACATTCTGCACATACATCATATCCTTTCTCCACATACATCATATCCTTTCTCCACATTCTGCACATACATCATATCCTTTCTCCACATTCTGCATATACATCATATCCTTTCTGCACATACATCATATCCTTTCTCCACATTCTGCACATACATCATATCCTTTCTCCACATTCTGCACAAGTGCCAAATCCTTTCTCCACATTCTGCAAATGCACTATATCCTTTCTCCACATTCTGCACATACATCATATCCTTTCTCCACATTCTTCACAAGTGCCAAATCCTTTCTCCACATTCTGCAAATGCACTATATCCTTTCTGCACATACGCCAAATCCTTTCTGCACATTCTGCACATACGCCATATCCTTTCTGCACATACGCCATATCCTTTCTGCGCATGCCCCATTTTGTTGGGGGGGCTTGGGGTCGAACATTTGCATACACTACTTCCCCTCCCCCTTCTGATGTCTTAAAATGCCTCTGGGCCATTGTTAGGTTATATTAATAATCTACTTGTCAGTCTGCAGTGTAAATGAAGATAGAAAATGAAGGCCAAGGGTTGAGAATAAGAATAATAACAAAAAGCTTACTGAAAATATCAGTTAATTGAAATTAAATATATAGTAGTTTTGACTTTTGTATTTACATTTGTTGCATTCTGGAATCAACTGTAACATATATATATATATCGTGATTGTGGTTTAATAGCCTAGAAATGGTCGGTATTGATATCTAATGTGTATCTGTCACAGTTATATCTATTGTTTATATGATATTATACTCCCATCTATAGCATATTATATTGAATGTCATGTTATAATAGAAGGTAAGTGAATGTAAATATACATTACACATGTAACATATACTGTACCTGATACAGAGCCACACAGAACAGGAAGAGCATCATGTAGATGATTTTGTACATGACTATTTTCCCCTCAAAACTGACAAAGAAGAACATTCCTCCACAAACGTAAATCCAATACTTGACAAACATTGCCATCACCATGTTCCCCATCACTTTCATAATATCATTGTCATCATCTTCTTTTTCATCTTCATCTGTTTGTAATTCTTCTTCTAACAAAATCAATAGTATTACAGCACTCAAGATTCAACAACAGTTCAGGTATACGGCAGTAACAAAATGTAGCTTAGCCTTACACTGACAATTACTGCATCACATGACATTCATTTCACTAGTACGACAATTTGCCACATCTGTAGAGTTTCTTTTATAATGGCCAATGCTAACAAAATTAATGTCCTAGAAGTCTCACCTTTCTCCTGGCTTCCAACTTTTATTTCTGATAAAGTTGCTTCCTTTATCTTTAACAGGTTTTGCTCGGTTAGGTGTTGTCTGAACAAAAGCCAAAAAGTGACTAAGAAAAGTATCTAGATCAAAGTGAAGAGAAAACAAACAGAAGAGTGTTTATTTATTCAGTGTGTATATATATATATATATATATACTCAGTATGTGTATGTATGTATATATATATATATATATTTATATATAAAATAGTTATTTTATAACTCCATTACTAGATATATTTCTGCACACTTTCCAAAAGTATTCAATTTTATTTTCCTAAGCAATATGGGGGACACTGCACCTGACGAAAAGCTGGTGCAATTGTTAATGATGTACAAAGGGTGGATTGTTCAGAACCACCGGCGATTTTGCAGCGTACATGGGCATTTGGGCATCTCAGGCTTGCACATTCTGGCGCACGCTAGTACACAAGGGGAATGCTGAAAATAGCATTTGTATGTAATTGCCACCTCAGCTGTGTCTTTTTGTGATGCCTCGGTGGGGACTGCGTGAACCTCTGAATCAGACACAGAATCATTAGGGTGCAAAGTAGTTTACTCCTCAAATAATGTGATGATTGTAAAATTTTATATTTTAAGTGATATGGGTATTACTCAGCTAGGCTCTGTGTTACTAACCAAAGTCTCAGGCTTATTTATTATTCTTCCTGGATGCCACTGTCTTAGGGCCTGATTCAGACCCACTCGCGAGCGGCTGACCGCTCGCAAGTGGGTCGAAGGTGTGCACTGAGCATGCGCACGACGGAGGGAGCTTCGTCGTGCGTATGCGCGAGACGCGACGAGCGAAGGACTTTCCTTCGCTCGTAGTGTCTGATCAAAGGGGGCATGCTGTCGATGTTGATTCGACAGCACGCCCCCTTTGGTGGGCGTGCCGGGGGCGTGCCTCCCTGACGGGGGCGTTCCCAAGGGAACGCCTACCGTCAGAAGCCGGCCCACTGACATCACTAGTGATGTCAGTGGGAGTGATTTTGGCTCTGATAGAGCCAAAATCACTCCAGGGCTTGTGGTCGAAAAACCCGACCACAGGCTTCTGGTCGCACTGGCGATGGTCGCGATGGTCAAGACCATCGCGACCATCATCCTGCACGCTCGTATGTGCTGTGGGTGGTGACCCACAGCTATACGAGCGTCCAGGAGGACGCTCCATTTTTATGGAGGACGGCCCTCATTCAGAGCGAGCGCTCTGCTCAGAGCGTCCGGCTCTGAATGAGGGCCTTAGTGCACAACACACCACGATTGCTGTTCACTTGTGCAATCAAGTGGCATCTGAATCTAATAAGCAATCGAAAACTGTTTACATTTCCAGAGGCAAGGTATAAATACTCTCATCCAATATCCGCTTCATGAATAAGAGGAAACCAAAACACATCGATAGCAGTCATCCAGGACGTTCTGTCCATACCCTTTATCAGATAGAAGCAATTGGGCGGAGCTGAATGTCTGGGACTCATGATGTTTGTGATTTGTCCTATTATACAGTATGTTACCATCTGGTATGCACATAATGATACTGTAATAGTGTGTTTTAATAATTTTATCTAACGTACCAAAATAAAGATTTGTGAGAATATCTGCAAAATGGTGTTGCACAGATTGTTCCCCTTTTTTTTATATGAATTTGGATCCTGTCCACTGTGGAGTGAAGTGGTATTGTTCTTTAAAAGGGGGTGATAGGCGATTTTACATCCACAATCCGGTAAGCATAGTAACAAAAGGGGGCGAGTGTTGCTTTCCAGCTACTTTATTATCAGTGTGGAGGGACCCACAGACTACATCTATCATAGTGGTGGATATTTAAAGTCGGCATAAAATAATGAGTGTACTATATAACATGCACTGGAGCATGGGGATTTGTGGTGTTTACTAATGATGGAATAGGTCAACTATCATATATTAGCCAACTGAGAATGGGCTCTATATTGTGTATACTATGCAAATAAAACATATTGGGTCAGAGCCAGAGTCGCACACTATGTTGCAAACGGCCAATGTTTATTCTTCTGTGCATACGTCTGAGTTACATGGCGCATGCACCCTGGTTTTGTTTGTACAGAGTTGCAGATCAAATTGAGAGTTACAATAACAGAAATGTAAGGGGTGTCCCTAGATGGTGACTGGGAGGTAACAGAGGGATGGCTAAAAAGACAAACAGAGATGTTGAGTCTTATGGGAGTGTCACAGGTGTTTGACTGAAAGCGGGTTGTGTAGAAAGACACTGAAATCACATAGGAGAACATACTCCAACTGAGACACTGCACCTGCCATATGACTGGTGCAAGTAAACAAAGTAAACAAAGCTCTGAGCTGGTTCCTAATATACAGGGAAACCCCCTACGCATTTTTGCCCCTGTATTTTTATAACCAGGACAGGCTTTATAAAGCTCGGGGCTGGTAAGGCTTTTGGTGAGGGGGTGCACATCATTTGTATTTTAAAATACAGACAGAAGCCATCACGGATCTCACTGGTCTGTGATGGCTTCTCTAAAACTTGCAGCTTTTAATGCTACTCACATTAAAAGGTGTCAGTTTACATAGTCCTAAACTCGCATATGTACAGTAGTAGCCTCGAGCTGAA
Organism: Taudactylus pleione; assembly: GCA_031769625.1. NCBI lineage: Eukaryota > Metazoa > Chordata > Amphibia > Anura > Myobatrachidae > Taudactylus > Taudactylus pleione. The sequence continues at coordinate 39,187,034 of JAUIMM010000092.1, forward strand.
AAGTTTGCAGACTATTGAATTTGCGAGTTTCAGTACAAACTCGAACTTTTTAAAAGTGCGACAAAGTGCGAGTTTGTACTGTTACTAAAACTGACTACCTATTACATTTGGCCCCAGATGTTTGTGTGATTTCTTTACTAGCTATCATTTAGAACTCAGGTTAGATTTTGTATTGTACATTAGCCACCAGACTGGGGTTTGCTTTCAGCACTAGCTGCCAGATGGTGGGCTCTGTATTGTACATTAGCCACCAGAGAATGGCTTCTGTATTGCATAATTGCACATTAGTCACCACAAAACTGTCTCATTATTTAGGTTTTTGTTTTTACTATAAGAACATTCTGTACTATCAGTTCACCTTTGATGCAAGTTCCTCTGGCTTCTTTCGCTCAAGAAGACCTGAAACTTCAGGAAGTTCCAATTCCAAATCTATGCTCCATATGTATTGAAAAGTTACCAACAAATTGCCATAGATAACCATAAATGGTGAACTAATCATGGCGTACTTCCTCCGATCACGAATCATCCAGAGGGCGCATGACCATATTAATAACACAAATGTTAACCAACTGTGGTATGTGATACTCCAAGCCTAGTAAGAAAAAAACAAAATTAGTGTAGTCAAATGTAGTAAATAAAGGCAACTGCTAAAGCTAGTACATTATGTACTGACTTTACATAATAATCCATAAACTATAATCCATACTACAAGATATTAAATAATAAATTTCTGAAAGTCATACATGGAATTTGCAACATTTAAGGAATTAAGTATTTTGTGTGCACATGTAAGTAATACTGTGCTGTCTTCTTATTACGGCTACATCTATACAAAGAGTCTGTCCTAAACAATGTGATCTGTATACTAAATTTTCAAGGAGCTACAGACATACTTTCTGGTAAATGCTGATTGGTCATTGGTGTCATTTGAAAGGTAATGAGTTGATCACAATGAATCAGATGTTGCCCTTTATGGCACTGAAAATGCTCCCACTTTTCCAACTTTCTTCTCTGCCAGTTATTGGGAAAATCAGTGATTTGCTTAATTTTCCACAAGGTATGACTTTAGTCCTTTGTAAAAAATATGAAAAGACTGGACAGGTACAATACTATTCAGGCTAGTGCAAATATGTACACAGGAGCTTCCACAAGGCTTTAATTGCTATGCTTTTAATAGTTATTAATAATAATAATAATAATAATAATATTAATATGCAGAATCCTACACAATAATTATAGTTGATATACTATCTTACCATCATAGAAATAAGAGCACATATATAACTTTGCTTCATGATAAACTGTAATGCCACCACCAATGCATGAACCTTGGCATTTTCTTTCTTCTCAGAACCTTCCTCCTCCATCTCTCCTTCTAATACTTCTTCTTCTTTTTCTTCTTCTTCTTCTTCTTTCTTTTCTGATGGAACACATGTTAGTAATTCTCTATCAGAGCACACATGCATACAAACTTCCAAAACTTTTACATGTATATTTCACTTATTCATTATTAGAAGTTCTATTCTACCAATTTATATTTTAAGTTTAGTGCATTTATTATACAAGTTGGACAGTTATTCATTAGCATTTCTCGATGCTTGTCAAATGAGAAATCCAAAATATTTTGCCTATATATTAAGGAACTACTGTAGTACAATTAAAACAGGGCCGAAACTAAGATTTTTGTCACCAGGGGCAAGACAGTAATTTGCCCCCCCCCTTGGTAATTCCCCCTGCAGCAGTGCCCCTATAGTAATATATTGTAATGCCCATATGTTAATACCCCCATAGTAATGCCCCTGTAGAGCCCATGCTCCCATATTAATGCCCTTGTGGTAATGTCCATGCCCCCATAATAATGCCCCTGTGGTAATGTCCATGCCCCCATAATAATACCCCTGTGGTAATGCCTCTGTATTGCCCATGCCCCAATAGTAATGCCCCTGTAGAGCTCATGCCCCTGTAGTGCTCATGCCCCAATAGTAATGCTCCTGTAGTGCCCATGCCCCCATAGTAATGCCCCTGTGGTAATGCCCATGCCCCCATAGTAAATCCCCTGTGGTAATTCCTATGCTCCCATAATAATGCCCCTGTAGTGCTCATGCCCCATTAGTAATGCCCCTTATTGCCCATGCCCCCATAATAATGCCCCTGTGGTAATGCCCATGCCCCCATAGTAATGTCCCTGTGGTAATGCCCATGCCCCCATAATAATGCCCCTGTGGTAATGCCCATGCCCCCATAGTAATGCCCCTGTGATAATGCCCATGCCTCCATAATAATGCCCCTGTAGTGCAGCTTATTAAAAAAAAAATACTTACCTTGAACCCTGTTCCTGCATCCAGCGTCGCGTCCGGTCCGCCGCCTGCTCCTCGGAACTATGGGGGAGAAATCATGACGTCTCCCCCATAGTGCCTGTGGGGAGAGCCGGAAGCTGGAGTTCGGGAGAGAACTACACCGCGTCGCTAAATATTATTGTGAATAAATATTACCAGTGGACGACTGGCTTGGAGCCTCTCTGCAGCGCTGGGCTGGAGGTCACTGGCACCCGGTACAGCGGTGCACCCGGTGCACGTGCACCTCCAGCCCCCCCCTAGTTGCTGCCCTGATTAAAACATAATTTAATTTTTATTAAAATCTTAACCCTCAATGCTACTTTAGAGTATTTACAGAATTGCAAGATAGAGCATTACTTTAACAAAATTAGTATGCTTTAAAATATTTATTTAAAACGGTATTATATGACCATTCAGTGTTATTTTATGAGTCTTGCAGCAGATTACACCAGTCTCACTTTACTGATTTTATGATATCTTCCATCATAAGTGTCAAACACAGTAAACATCACTACTGCACATTAATGCTCAATACATATTATACCTTAGGCTAGTTCCGTAGGTAGATATGTTTTTACAGCTGTGCTCCATATTGTACAGTGAATGAGTGTTCCTTAAAATCTGCTTTGGTAATTAGTGTAATTCCTGGGTTCCACAAACTGGAAAACAGTATAAAGAAGATGCCCATGCCCAGATGTAAGCCCAGTGGTCAGGAGCAGTGCCGCATACATGCTATAAGTAAATATCTGCATTGGCACCAGATCTGGGTTAGCTGCTTCCACGGATAACGATAACTTAATTGATTTTTAACATGAGCCTGTACCGCTATTGCAGAAATTATGGCTCTATTAGGAACACATTTTTGCAGGTTTAGGTTGTTTGTCACAATGATATGCATCATTCTATAAATTTTAGGGAGGTGGATAGGGAAGTTTATATCCATCGTAGGGGTAAATTTACTAAGAATCGTATCTGGTCGAGATTACAATCACAGGTATGTTTGGCCATGTTTCAAAACTTGGAAATTTACTAAAGGAAAACACAGGTGTGAAATCATGATTCACTCTGCAAAACACTGGTGAAAACACAGATACAAATAAATACACCATCAGTCAAACTCGCAAGTACACAAGAATTTACCAAGAATCGTGATTGCAATCACGGGTGTAAATGAAGCAAACTTGGGCCAAGAATAGAAGTTTTAAATAGACCCCCTCCTAAGCAGCATGTTTATCAGAAATATACACCACAGATCAGTGTGATCGCGTATATTTCTGCCTTTAATAAAGCAAAGGTTAAAATTAAAAAAAATAAACGTCATGAAGCCCCTTCTTAAAAGCATAACCAGCCCCGGGCTCTGTGAGCCAGTCCTGGTTCAAAAAATACAGAGGAAAAAATGTGTAAGGGTCCCCCATATTTAATTCAGCAGCACTGGACTCTGTAACCGGTCCTGGTTTTAAAAATATGGGGAAAAAATGGAGTGGGATTCCCCTTATTTTTAAATCCAGCACCAGGCTCCACTAGCTGGGGAGTAATTCTGCAGCCAGGGGCAGGGGACCCTTTCACCAGGTCCCATGGCGAAAACACCCCAAACTAGTGAGACCAGGCTAATGCTTTTGATGGGGGACACCACGCTGTTTTTTTGTTCTCACACTTTATTTTTACACAATACACACATGCAACCTTGTATGTATCTCATTGATATGTCCAGGCAGCATGTTCGGCAGTGTTTGGCTATGGGGAACACAGGCAACACGGGGATGAAACATGATGATGTACTTCCAAAAACACGATTAATCAAAACACGGTTCCTGGTAAATTATGAGTGTATCAGCAGAGAAAAGTCACCTGTGTACCTGCGATGCTGTGCGTGTTTAAACTGGGGCAGTCTCGGACCAGACACGATTCTTTGTATATTTACCCCCTATAGTCTATACTTAAAAAGAATGTCATGTGATGACATTTAATATATATATATATATATATATATATATATATATATATATACACAGTCCGGTCCATAAATATTGGGACATTGACAGAATTTTCATATTTTGGCCTCTATTCACCACCACAATGGCTTTGAAATGAAACAAACAATATGTGCTTTAACCGCAGACTTTCAGATTTAATTTGAGGGTAATTACATCCAAATCAGGTGAACGGTGTAGGAATTACAACGGTTTCTCCCACTTTTTAAGGGGCCAAAAGTAATGGGACAAACTAAACAATCCTAAATCTAACTTTCACTTTTTAATACTTTGTTGCAAATCCTTTGCAGGCAATTACAGCCTGAAGTCTGGAACGCATAGACATTACCCAACGCTGGGTTTCATCCCTGGTGATGCTCTGCCAGGCCTCTACTGCAAATGTCTTCAGTTCCTGCTTGTTCTTGGGGCATTTTCCCTTCAGTTTTGTCTTCATCAAATGAAATGCATGCTCAGTCGGATTCAGGTCAGGGGATTGACTTGGCCATTGCATAACATTCCACTTTTTAGCCTTAAAAAACTCTTTGGTTGCTTTTGCAGTATGCTTCGGGGCATTGTCCATCTGCACTGTGAAGCGCCGTCCAATGAGTTCTGAAGCATTTGACTGAATATGAGCATATAATATTGCCTGAAACACTTCAGAATTCATTCTGCTGCTTTTGTCAGCAGTCACATCATCAATAAATACAAGGGAACCAGTTCCATTGGCAGCCATACATGCCCATGCCATGACACTACCACCACCATGCTTCACTGATGAGGTGGTATGTTTTGGATCATGAGCAGTTCCTTTCCTTCTCCATACTCTTCTCTTCCCATCACTCTGGTACAAGTGTCTCATCTGTCCTTAGATGTTTTTCCAGAACTGTAATGGCTTTTTTAGATGTTGTTTGGCAAACTCTAATCTGGTCTTCCTGTTTTTGAGGCTCACCAATGGTTTACATCTTGTGGTGAACCCTCTATATTCACTCTTGTGAAGTCTTCTCTTGATTGTTGACTTTGACACATATACACCTACCTCCTGGAGAGTGTTCTTGATTTGGCCAACTGTTGTGAAGGGGTTTTTCTTCACCAGGGAAATAATTCTTCTGTCATCCACCACAGTTGTTTTCCGTGGTCTTCCGGGTCTTTTGGTGTTGCTGAGCTCTCCGGTGCGTTCTTTCTTTTTAAGAATGTTCCAAACAGTTGATTTGGCCACACCTAATGTTTTTGCTATCTCTCTGATGGGTTTGTTTTGATTTTTCAGCCTAATGATGGCTTGCTTCACTGATAGTGACAGCTCTTTGGATCTCATATTGAAAGTCGACAGCAACTGATTCCAAATGCAAATGTCACACCTAGAATCAAGTCCAGACCTTTTACCTGCTTAATTGATAATGAAATAACGAGGGAATAGCCCACACCTGTCCATGAAATAGCTTTTGAGTTGATAGTCCCATTACTTTTGGCCCCTTAAAAAGTGGGAGGCACATATAGACACCGTTCACCTGATTTGGATGTAATTACCCTCAAATTAAATCTGAAAGTCTGCAGTTAAAGCACATCTTGTTTGTTTAATTTCAAAGCCATTGTGGTGGTGAATAGAGGCAAAAATATGAAAATTCTGTCAATGTCCCAATATTTATGGACCTGACTATATATATATATATATACACACACACACACACACAAATGTAGAATTTAATCATGAACTTATATTACTCCACAGATTTCCCTTTGCAGGACTTAGGATAATTTTACAAAGATTCTAGAGAGCCTCTTACCTGAGATTTCATCTGTCTGCTCCCATTTGTATTGCGGTGTAGAATACATGTCTATTTTAGTTGGTCCATTCTCTATAGGAAGTGCCGTATTTATAGTATGATAATCAACTGGTGTCCCGTTAACTGTTACAAGCAATACCTGTCAAGTAGCAATTTGTAAGATTCATTCATGTAAAAATAATATTAAAAATAATACAAACATCAACCATACTTTGCATATATATTTCTTCAAGAAGTATAAATGTGGTAGCTCAGAAGAAATAAAGGTAAATATTTATTAAGAACACAGTAAGGGTCATTAACAGCCTGCAAAAATATGTGCACCCGCACTTGCAGTCATTTCTTGCCACGTGCATACAGAGATGCACACACACATTACGCGTTTTGGTTGTGCTATAGACAAATTGCAAAACCATTGGCAGGTTTGTGACAAAAGTGGTCAGTTTGGCAAAAGTAAAACGTCACTTCCATCTACCATCACTTTGTACTATCCCCTAATTATAAGAATGACAGAATTCAGTTTGTTAGAGCCTTAGTTTTTACTAAGCCATGAGGGGATATGAAGCTGCCTATTTTATTTGTACAATCAAATCTCTTCATCTCTGTTTATAGAGGGGTTTTCCAAATGCTTGATTTTAGAGCGAGTGTAGACAGTCCATGAAGAGGGCATAATTAGCACTTAACAAGCTTTAGTCTACATCATACAAGGGAAGTGAATGTAATATTTCAGACATCACATCCACAGTGTCAGCAATCACATTAAATTTGACAGAGATAGGCATGCACAACAGCTCCATGCCGTCCTTTATACTGCACGTTATGGCCACAGCTCTAGTAAAATCGTATTATCTACTACTGCTATTGTGGTCATCTATGATCTATGTAATTTTATTCTAATGTGAGATTAGTTTATTGAGAAGGTGAGCAAGTAACACATATGTATGCAGCCCTTAAACTGGGTACACACTTAGCGATGTGTACCCAGCCCGATCTTGCCTGTGGGGGAACCCGGCATATACACTTGCGGATGCCAGCAACACTGGCCATGCTGCATTCGGCAGCATGACCCCCGCTGACGATATCGCCCCTCGGACCTGCATGCGGGAGTGCACAACGTCAGCGACATAGAGGGTACACACTGGTTGATGTGCCCGCTATGTCTTCCGATCCGCCGGATCGTATGACCTATCGTCTAGTGTGTACCCGGCATTAGACAAGACTTTGCAGCTAGCAGTGCAGAAGCAAACAGAATTGGCAGCTTCCACCAGATGACATTCTGTGTTGTTGGCACATGTAGCGATAAGCATATTAGTCAATACAGGTACACTCTTGCTATTACTTGTATACTCACAAATCTGCACTGCCCTTAGTACATTACCCTAGCTGTTCATAAAGCAGCTTTTATTTATGTTCTAACTTAAATGAAAGAACCTTTATATATTTAAATTTGGCATTCTAATTTCATTGAACCAATAAATATGTCACTACTTTATTTATATGTTTAATAAGTTGAGGTGTCACATATACTTTATAAACACACTGCGGAGCCAGGTGCTAAATGATACACATTGCTTTAGTGAACATTTAGCACTAAATGGCTCCAAGGGCTCCATCACATAAACGCATATTGAATATGGATACAAATGCATGAAGAAAAGTGAGCTTGCATACGTGTGGATGAGTCCTAAATTATACATACAGTATATATTACTACAACAGAAAGACTACTTGAAAGTTACCCATACAGTCAGAGATCAGCATGGCTAGTTTGGACATTTCAGACCAAACTGGGCTCAAATCACCACACGTGGATTGGCCAAAGGTTGACTGTGATAAAGTGTGGATGGTCAATGACAACAATCTACTAGTGACAAGTCACCAACTAACCACACCCACAGGCATTCATGTGATTGATATTCATGTGTCTGACATCAGAGTTTCGAGTGAATGGATCCATCCAATCTGTTCTCCCACAGTGACCTGCATGTGTATGAACAGCTTCAAATGAAGATTTTTAGGGTAAATCATTGCCAAAGCAATATATGTTACATGACTACAGCTGTATAGTAGTTTAATTAAATATAATTGTGGAATTAACTTTTGCTGTATACTAACATCGGATGGCTTGTATTCATCTTGAGTCAAGGAAAGAAGCTGCAAAAAGCAAAGCACAAGAAAATTAAAAGTAGCCACAATGATTTCTTTACTCTGGTCAGAGATCACATATAGACACTTTAATGTCAAAACAGCATTGCAAAAAAATGAAAGCAGAATAGAAAACACACATAGCACTACATTAAAGTAAAACAATAGCTAAAATACCATGTAATCCTATCTCTAAGCTACTAAAAAGGAGAGTTATTACTTCGTATTACTGTTTCTTCTGCCTTTTGTATGATATATTGTCCTATAATTACAATGACTCATAGATCATAACATTCTGCTTGGGAAGCTTTCAGAAACCAAGTCCAACTAAATATTATTTTTCACAACTTGCTGAAATCTAACGAACATAACTTAAAATATATTTCTCAATGTACTGCTTCCCACAGGAACACATTGTATTTTAGCTACAGTTTATTCTTTAACTACGTATTTATACATTATTACTGTACATTTAGCATCATTTATTGGAACATAAAATAGCACTGGATTACCACTGTTGATCACTGTAGTCAGTGACAGTGACTGAGGGCAAACAATAATGATTCCCAACTTGTTTGTCAACGTGGTAACACAATTTACCATCCCGATAAGCACTTATTCCCTCAACTTCTGTATCTATTTAAATAAACACAGATTGCTGGGAAATAGTACATCGTGTGAAGCTACAGTACTGTATATGTGTTCCAGAGTTGCCACATAGTTGGTCAGCCACTAGTTCATGCCCTTTTGCTAGATTATACCAATGAATGATTCTTACACAAAAGCATTATTATGTTGCAGTTACAAAGCCAGAACTGAATGAATTATAAATGTCCTGAATGCGATTTTAGTCCACTAATATTTGTATGTGTATACCTCATTTACAGCTATACTAATGTATAATACATACTGGTTGCAGTGGTGGAACCACTGCCGTTGGTGTGTGAAGAACCAGCTACAGAAAAGAGAATGCAGGAGAAATATACAGGGAATACCATTCCTCATTCTTTATCAGGACCATTACTGTTCCCAAGCTCATCACTGCTGGGCAGTGCACATGGGGAGAATATTACTGAGTGTACATGAATGGAGGGCTATTACTGCTAGTAGAATGCAGGCCTCATGATAAAAAGCTTTTGCCTTATGCCTAGTAAACGTATGCTATATTAACATGTGAAATTGAGTTTTGCTAGTACATCAATAGTAAATATTCAGAACAGAGAAAACAATATACTCAAGGCTTTAGAAACATAACAGATAACAAGTAAAAGTTTCCATGTGTTCATTCACCCTTAATATTTTCAATAAGAATAAAAAGAATGGGTATTTAATGCCGGCTGTCGGGATGCCTCCTGTCAGAAAACCGACAGCGGCATCCCGATGATTGGTATCTGACAGGGGTAGGGTAAGCATACTTACCCCTTCCCCCCTAACCCTCCCTTTTTGTAGCCTAACCCTAACCCTCCCCACCTATTAGTGCCTAAACCTAACCCTACTCCCTTAGTGCCTAACCCTATTCCCAGTGGTTCCTAACTCCTAACCCTCCCCCCTAGGGGTGACTAACCCTAACCTCCACCCAAAAAACCTAACCCTAACCCCGCTACGCTCCCTAAACCTAACCTCCCCCCCCACGGCTAACGCTAAGAGTGCCCCACACTTACCTTGTTCGGGCTGGCGTCCTTCGGTGTTCCGGCGTCAGGATTAAGATAGGCGTCAGTATTTCAACGCTTATCTTAAGTCCATTGTCGGGTTTCAGTTGTCAGAATTGAGATAGGCGGCATCGCGGCCGCCTGTCTCATAACTACATCCGTATAAAGCAGTGTAATTCTTCATAATGATACCTCACAGCAGCAGTTACATGGGATAGAATGACCCTGCCACTGATACAGGATAATGCAAATAAAAGCAGAATCTTTTCCTTCCAAGTCTTACTTTTTGTTCATCTGTGGGATACTGAGTAGCGTACCACAGGCTGCGTCTTCTTTCTGCAGTGAGAGGTGCTGGGCTGCAGTCTTCTGCCTTCACTCCCTCCTCATTCCCTTTATCTTCTTCATAGTTAATCTAAAAAAACAAAATAGATTCAGTATACTATAAATACTCCATAAAATACAGTAGGGTATCATCAGGAGAGGAGTACGTGACTTTGTTATGTACGTTGCCGCAAAGGGGGTGGGGCTTAATGACATAACCCGTCAGGCCCCGCCCCATCACAGCCCACCTGCTTGTTCTCCCCAGGCTTCTCCCGGGGAGGAGAAGCAAAAGGTAGGCAAGTATGTCCTTCCTGTATGTCCTGAATAAATGACGTCACATAAGATCACATGATGGCATTATTACATATTTATTATTATATATTTTTTACATAAATACATATATCGATGGTTGCATTTTTAGATCTATTCTTATTATATTTTATTTACATATATACTGTATATCTATATATATATAAATATATATAGCAAGAAAGAGAGAGAGAGAGATTATATTTCGGAATGAAGGATATCAGTTGTGTTCTTATTTTTAAAATACTATTTCTTCTCTATAAAGTTTTTCTAAAGCTTCTCCATTAGTCTTCTATCCATTTCTTGCACAGGACAGTTTTTTATTATATTCATATTAATCACAAATGCATTAACTTTCTAAATGGTTTTTAAATGACTCACATGGGCTGAATTAGAGATAATGTAAATAATGTAAATATGTTTCCATTGAGAACTGAAGATGTCGACCAAGTCATTTTTGGCATTGTACTTTATGCCATAATAGAAGGTAAGAGCCTTAACTTCCGGTGCACAAAGGGCCTGACTCAGAGGTACACACTAAGTACACGCAATGCTGATGTTCACGTAGATCTGAAAACCCTTACAGCACATGCGTTACCCTGAATGTGCGCACAAATGCGCTGTCGTGTATGGAAAAGCAGGTATCAGAAATGGCGAGGGAAAATTATGGGTGTACTTGGTTGGTGACTGGGAGGTGACCTGAAGTGAACGTAAAAAAATCCATGACGCGGGTATGATATGGGAGCGTTGCGGGAGTGTCAGTGAGAGCTGCTGCATTCTCAGACACAGACGGTATACATTCAGGAAGTCGGCGGACGCAATGTCGACCGCCGGCTTCCCGACTGCTTAATCCCAGCGAGGGTTAAATGACAGGCATCTAAATCTAGACTCCTGTTATTTTACCGACGCCAGGAGACCGGCGCCCGGCATCCCAATCGAAGGGATGGCGGGCGCCGGGCGCGGACAGCTGCGAGGGGGGGAGGGTTGGGTTTAGAGCTCCCGGGGGGGACTTAGGGTTAAGCACACCCCCCGGGAGGTTAGTGACATGCTAGGGAAAGAGTGGGGGTTAGGGTTAGGCACCCCCGGGGGGAGGTTAGGGTTAGGCACCCCCGGGGGGGACTTAGGTTTAGGAGGCGGGGAAGGGGGGTTAGATTTAGGCACAGGGGGGGAGTTTAGGGTTAGGCACCCTAAAGGAGGATTAGGGGGTAGAATTAGGTTAGTTTATACTTACCTTTAGGACAATCGGGCTTGGCGGTAAATCATACCGAATGCAGTTCAGACAAGACAATGCACATAGGATTGGTGGAAGTATCAATGGTTCACATGAAGGTGTGCCAATGGTTTATTGTCTAGAGCAACCGTGCATGGGCACTGAAAGTGGGCGTCTCAGAGCTTGCACATTCTGGCGCATGCTAATACACAAGGAGAAGGCTGAAACTAGCATTTGCATATTATCGCCGCTGTGACTCAGCAAAAAGAAACAGCCGTGGCGGCACCTCTGAATCAGCCCCAATGTATCACAGCTATTTTAAGAAAGACTTTACTCCTGTCCAGGATTATGTTATCATGTGTCGCTTAATTATTACTTATCAATCCTACCGATATATATAATGTACATTTTCCATATTAAAATTTGAGTTCATGTGTAAGTGTACTGTGCATTAAGGGGTGGATGCACTGAGCCTTGGAGAGAGATTAAGTGAAGACAGATAAAGTACCAACCAATCAGCTCCAAACACAGCTTGTAAACTGACAGATAGGAGCTGATTGGTTGGTACTTTATCTTTCTCCACTTTATCTCTCTCCAAGGCTTTGTACATCTCCCCATAGTCTTCTGTTATAAATGATAAAACATTTTAATTTGTATACTAGTAGCAAGTGTCTTACTTTTTTTGTCATTACTGTGTTAGCCCTAACTGCTATCACAATAACATTTCATTTTTATTCATCTGGAAAATGTAAACCAAAAATTGCTTCCGCAGTTTGTTAAAGAAATATGTACTTTGACAGGTAAGATACTCAAAGGCACAGGATGCAGGAATTAGACATTAAGGAGACAAGAATTACTATTGCACAACTCAATGATCAATAGAGATCAGCTGCAAAGTGAAAATGCTAACCGACTTTCAGTACTGTATTAGAAAGAAAACAAATAGGTCCATTACGAGTTACAGTCGTATTTAAGTGGTTTCTTTAATGTGTTTTCATCGGAGCAAGAACATCGAATCCAATTCAAGGATCAATAAAAATAAATAAGTAATATAATATTACACTTACGACAGGTTCTTGCAGCCAAAGACGTATGAGAGTTGCCAGTGTGTAGTACAGTACTAACAGGATGACAGGGTTTGTATAGTAGTACCAATGTAGTTCCGCATTTGTTACAAATTTCCACGTGCTTGAACAGTTGGTTTGAACTAAAGAAGTGATACCAAATAACCTGTTAAGAATAAAGGGGAATAAATAAATAAAAAAAACTTTCTTTTTCAGAGGCTTTATAGTGAGGAAGTGTATGGCATAATATGGTTGTTACTGTTTTTTACAGGATAATAAACTCCTGACTGCCCCAGCTCCTTTTTAAACCACTAACTCTAAAGTCCTAACCACCATCAAATGAACAATTCAGCTTAATCAAATTATAAAACTTCATATTTAACAAATGATTAACCTTGATACAATGAAGTATTCTGTTATTCCCTTGTTCAAAAAATATTCTCCCACTTTGGTTAAATTATATTAACAGAATTTACTCCATTATACAAAGAATCCAGGTTTTCACTTTATCAAATGAAATATATAGCTCCTCATCACCATCAATTAAGTCTACCTTTCCTATCTAATGATTGTATAAGCTCCCCATTGTCATCAATTAAAGTTTTCATATCTTCACTCCTACTTAAGTAATTATCCAGCTCCCCATCAAATTATGTATACAACTTCCCAATTCCACCATTTGAACTATCCAACCACCACTATAAAATTAACTATTCAGCTCCTTACATATATCAAATTAAGAATACAGCCTCCACCTCCATCAAATGAAATATCTAGCTATCCAACACCATCAAATTAATTATCTAGTTATCCAACTCCATCAAGTGAAATACCTAGTTCCATATCTCCATCAAATGAAATATATAGTTAACCAACTCTATTAACTTACATATGTAGCTCCCCAACTCAATAAAATGAAATATCTAGCTGCCTAACTCCATCAAATGAAATGTATAGTTCCTCAACTCTATGAAATGAAATATCTAGCTCTCCAACTCCATCAAATGAAATATATAGTTCCCCAACTCTATGAAATGAAATATCTAGCTCTCCAACTCCATCAAATGAAATATCTAGCTCTCCAACTCCATCAAATGAAATATCTAGCTCTCCAACTCCATCAAATGAAATATCTAGCTCCCTAACTCGATCAAATGAAATATATAGTTCCCTAACTCCATCAAATGAAATATCTAGCTCTCCAACTCCATCAAATGAAATATCTAACTCCCTAACTCCATCAAATGAAATATCTAGCTCTCCAACTCCATCAAATGAAATATCTAACTCCCTAACTCCATCAAATGAAATATCTAGCTCCCTAACTCCATCAAATGAAGTGTTTAGCTCTGAAATTCTATTAAGTATTTACCTCCATAGCTCAATCAAATTAAGTATCTTTCTGTGTTTTTTATAATTTGAACTCCAGATTATTATTTGAAATGTATTAGTCCAGTAGCTAATCAGAATAATGACATGCAGGATACTGAGTTTATGTAAAGGAAACTAGGTATAGATCAGTGGCATATTTTACATAAGGGATGAAGGCTGTGGTCCCCCCAGTAAACTAAGCCACCTCCAGTGAGCTAGTTGCAGTACATGCACTGGCATTGACTTCCCATGGGAAACAGTATTTGCTAATCACACACAGGATAGGCAGCCCCAGGTGGAGGTGTTTTCTTCCCCTGGTACTGCCAGTCTGGACCATGATTAGTGATAGAGTGCTTCCAGTAAGAAGCCACTCCGCTCTCTTTCCATCTGCCCTACCTGGCTTCTAGGGGCTACAGCCAATACAGTCAGCAGAAGTTGGTACATATGCGCATGCGCCAGTCTGCCGGTGTTTATGCGCGTGCCAGATCCACTGCGCATGTGCAATGGACTTGGCAGGTGGCGAGACACGAGCAGTCTGAATGTCTGGACTGCAGCAGAGAGCAGCCCCCTCATCAAGAAGGGTAGGAGCCGCCACTGCTATAGGTTCTCATGTTCCCCACACTGCCTGATATGTCATTCATACACTGTCTTGAATGTCATCAGTTATTGCACATTTACAGTGTTTAGTAAACGCATGCTGCGAACGTAATGCTAATGCAGCTATACATCTGTATTCTGAGTTGTACGCTTCTATGAAGTTGCACAACCTCTCTCCTCAATTATACGAGAGCAGCTGTTATCATTGCCATCGGCACTTACACCTACCCCATGCTAGGCGCAGGAGAATCATCTGACTCTCAGTTGATCGGCCAATGTATCTGTCAGTGTGTACCCACCATAAGTTTATATGGGTTTGGAAACCAGCCTATTAGCCTGGCAGAGCAAATAGATTGCACAATCATTTTATGTCGGGACTGCTGGATACTGCAAATATCAGCAACAAGCCTAAACATTTTCTCCATGGAAAGCAGCATATTTCCTTGAAATGATTGTGTTTTCATGGCAAAACATGGGGTAATAAAATTGTGCAGACCTGTAAAGGTCTCAATTATTGAGTTGATTTTTAATGTATACAGTACTTGAAGCAAACACAGCTGCATTAAATACTGACCCCATTAATTACAATATGTAACTCACTGCAATTAATGTGAATCATTATCAGTTTATATTTTCATATGACTTTTATTCTAACACATTCTTTTGAGCAGGTAAAATAGTAATATGAGCTAAAACAACAACAGTTGACTTATAATAGAAAATATATTCAATGTCTTAGCAAGATATTAGCATTATTTGAATACAGACTACATGGTTTTAATTTGTATGTGCAACATTCTCAACTTTTACTGTTGGACAGATGAGACTGAAGGTGGACATGTGTACGCAAAGGGGCCTCATATAATATATGATGGACATGGATTGGAGAAATATGAGCATGTCCTGCTTTCCCTTGCCTAAGGTCCATCATATGTGAACACCTCCCTGCTATGAAAACCCCAAATATAATTTGGTTTTTCAAGTGTTGGTATTAGAACGAATATGTATTTGCAGTTTTATAATTGAACACTACAGTTTTTAGGGAAAGGCTTCCTACAGTATTTCTGATTGTACATTTAAAAAAGGCTTTACTAGAGTCATGTTCTAGCTTAACAAATACACTATTGACCACAAACTTTATATAGACCATATGACTCATCTGTATGCATCATTTTTATTATATGGAAAATTTCCAAAATACATTTGACTGTAACAAAAGAATGTTGTAGTAAAACTATAAATAATGACAATCGCTATGTTTTAATCATAAAAATAAAGCATGTAGAACAAAAGTAGTAACATTAGTAGTATTGTCTTTGCGTCTTACTACAGGTTAATATATTTCCATGCTCTACTTTACTTGCATTTTTAAAGCAGACCCAGCAGGGGACACCCTCAATTCATGCAATCATTGCAAATTCATGCAAATGTTAGAAAGCGCACATAAGGTCAGTGACATCCGCAGCACAGCAGTGAGTTTTTCTGGATGGCTTGGAGCTCATTTGGAAGGCAGCCAAGTGTTCTTGCTGGAGAAGAGCTACATCCCGTCTAAATCATAGAATGCAGGTTAATGCGCCTTCCTTAAAAGAGTAATGTATTGATTGTCTGGTGTGTACAACCCGTCTCTATTGTAAATCAATAGAATAGTAGTCCAACAGTAAGCTGTACGTGTTTTAAAGGGCTACAGTGTGTACATTTCAAGCAATGATATTGGCATTTTGAAGATACATACAAAAATACTGGTGTATGAAAGACTCTCTTGTGATTAATATCCTTACTTCAAAGAATTACAGTAGCAACAGCCAGGAAGTTATAAGCCTCTAAAATTACTAGTGGCTGATGGAAAGTGAAATCACAGGATGAATGAAGCATGCTTACTCAATTTAGCAAAAACTAAACGAAACCACACTTTAATTAAAGTCTCCTCATCAGCAAAGCGGCGCCTGAAACAGAATGGTATTCTGTCCTGGGATTCTCAGACCGGCAAAGAAGTTTTCAGTTGAAGCTAAAGTACACTGCTCGTTCTGGACATTATAGAAAAGATATGGGTTGTGCTTGTACTGTATGCTAAAAATAAAATATTTATACTAAATGAAACGGAACGGATATCCAGCTATATTGAGTTTACTGATCCTGAAAATTATATGACAGAGGAATTTTAAAAAGATAATTTCATAGCATAAGATCCCCTCTGGAAAAACTTCTGCACCTGGATTTAAAAGAGATATATGTGAATTTGTAAAATCACTAAAACTGTCACGACTGGCTCAGGAGGATCTCCTACTGAGGAGCTGAAAGCTGAGGTCCCAGGTTATGGAAGGAATCGGAGGCGAGGGGCCTGGATGTATGTCCTCCTCATCCACAAGTATCGGATGTTGGCAAGACCTGACCAAAGACGCGGAGTCTAACCTGCTGGGAGGTGTTCACCAGTGACGTCTCCAATCGGGATGTGTGTTTAAGCTGCACCAAGCAAGCAGGTCGCGGCCCTTTGGTCATGTATCCGATACAGGTAGGAAATGGAGGGAGATAACACTGATGAGGCCCAGGAGAGTGTACTTCTGAAAGAAGCACTAGCGAGGATTCTGTACTTAGATATTGTACTGAGTGTGCGGGCAAGGTATCAGACGCACCGCTGGCACAGGAGAGTGACACTGTAGTTGTACTCAGATGTTGTACTTACACGGGCAAGGTATCAGATGCACCACTGGCACAGGACAGTGACACTGTAGTTGTACTCGGATGTTGTACTGAGTACAAGGGCAATGTATCAGATGCACCGAGAGTGACACTGTAGTTGAACTTATAAGATGTACAGAGTACGCGGGCAAGATATCCAGATGCACCGCTGGCACAGGAGGGTGACACTGTGGTTGTACTTGGAGGATGTACAGAGTAACTAGAAATGACTCGAGAGCAGAACAGCAAGGGAACCTGGAATGAACTGATGGCAAGCAAACACTAGTAGAAACTACGTTGTACAGGCAACTTCCTGTTGTTCAGAGCCCAGCCCAAGGTAGCAGTACATTGGAGGACAGCGTCAGCTGAGAACAACCATGCTACCATTGGATGAAGGGTCAGTCAGGTGATGAAGACTGTCATGGCTGCGCCTATGATGGCAACCTTGGTAACCAAGTCACGGGGTAGCACATAGATGTCCTCAGCGCGTCACTCGCCACCGCACCTGACATCTGACCACACGATAAGTCAGGGGAATTCGGCGCTGTGGTGACTAACGGCCGATCCTAGGCCCGAAACCTGACAGAAACATTCTGTACAAAAGCAGCTGTTTTGGCCTTTATGTTTTTCCACATTATATTTTTGCAAATGACCACTGATACACATTTTCAGACTGAGCACCTTGCACCCACAAGACCTGTTATAAATAATAAAGGACCAGGCTTTTATTCTATTAGGGATCGGCCAGTATGGACGGGATGTACTAAAGTGAAAAATGCGGTAAACCCCCCCGAAAATGCAGTTTTTGGGTGGTTTACTGCATTTTCCATATGTACTAAGCACCGGAATGTGATGCATTCCTTTGCTTCGGCCCGGTGGGTAACACCATCTTCAGATGGCGTTGCCCAATAGAAGCCTATGGGCTTCTTATCGGGATGCTCCCCCCGCAGCTCGTGTCCTTCTGTGCATACGCAGAAGGATGTCAGAGGGACTTCTTGGTGTTAAACCCAGAAGTCCCTCTATCCTAGAGCATCGCTAAGGACAGCTCTTAATGGTATAGCTATCCTTTGCGATATTCTAAGCACTTACCGTAGTAATCGCGATATGTACCCAATGAGAGGCGGCATATTCTATTGTGCTTTACAACTGGGAACAAAACAGTAATACAGCAAGTCTGGGTAAATAAAAGTCAAAGATGTTCCAAAGTTTACATTTATCTATTAAGACATTGAATGCACACATTTAACTTTAATATGTTATGGATCATTTTATATGGGAATTCACAATACACAGGTTAATCAGAGAGGGGTATTTAGTTATGTGGCATCTGGATTGTAGGATTGCTGGATTCGACATGAATAGATAATGAGGTAGGTGACTGCAGATTAAACTGGCTGTGTATCTGCGTCCCTTACTTGCAGATTGGTGCTATCACTCACCAGGGACCCATAGCATTGATGACAATCAGCATGATAGGGCAGGTACCTCCCCCCATCTGCGACTAAGGGAAAGCAATAAGAAATATATACTGTACCCATCAGCATGGATATAGCCTTTAGTCTCAAAGCACCAGTCTGTGCCTAAACCAAATATATCCCAATTCACTTAGATTCCATTGGTAGAACAACAAGAATAAATCAGCAGGCTGATGTGTAGATTAGTTTTGCCTCAGTTATATGGGTGAGCGAATGAAAATTTGTTTACAAGTGATTATTTTAATGAACTAACGTTAAATGAGTAATGTAAAATACAATCACTAAAATAAACAGCAGTTGTTATGTTCACTTGAACAGATGCCAAATTTCCTACTTGCCCATCAAAACGCTTCTTCTTATAGCATATTACATTACACAGCTACCTTCCCCCACTAGTCTAAAAATTTATGTTCTGTTTGTAATTTAGTTAAAATAGTGGCAGTCATTAAACTATCACTAATTGTAATATATATGACAGAAGTTACTATCATTTCTTTACAGTTACTAGACTACAAAGACATTACAAAATGTGATAGTTTGCACATAAATCCCCCCCCCCCATGAAGGGTGTACCAATCCAATCGTAAATCACTTTATGAGACTTTTCAATGAAACCAAGTATTGCAGAATATACAGTACATCCATTGGAGCATTGCATATAAATATTCCTGTGTGAAAAGCATCATTTAGTTTAATCTAGGGACCATGTATGCTGCTTATGTGTGAATCTACTGTCCTCTCCCCACATTATCCTGGGGAAAGTATGTTGTTTTAAAGATTGGTTTATTCATGTTTAATGACAGAATAAGCTGGTACCATAAATTACTTCTCGAGTAACAAACAATACTTTTAGCACTAATTGTCAATTGGGTCTTTAATTAATCTAGAGCAGTGTTTCCCAAATCCAGTATACTGTACGTACATAAAGTCAACATTCAGAATGTTGACATTCAATATGTCGACATTTCCAATGTTGACAAGAACATGACATAATCTGATATTGTCAATGTCGACGATAGAATGTTGATAGCTAGTTTTTGGATGAGTTTAGGGTTAGACTAAGACCTAGGCTGTGATTAAGGTTAGTTTTAGGGTCAGGTTTACAATAGGGTTAGGATCAGGAATACTGAATGGCGACATGCCGCCTGTTGACATGTACAATGTTGACATTATATCAGTGCTGACATTGTGAATGCTGACAATTGACATGTTGACCTATGGTCCATGTTGACATTCTGAATGACGACATTCAGAACATGGCGACATTCTAGTGTCAACATTCTGAACATCAATAAATGCTACCACACCCCACATCCAAACAGCTCATGTTTCATATTCTTCTGTTTGTACAAAAACAGGATAATTACTGACACAGCCAAGTAGACTAAGTTATCTGTGCATGATTACAGAAATCCTGAAAACATGAGCTGCAGAGTGTGTGTTGGAGACTGGATTTGGGAAACACCGATCTAGAGTAGATTGATCTAGAGTAGATTTTCTTATAAAATTGAGACCAATGTTGAGCTTTATTATTCTTACATGTCACTATAAATTCAGACTTTTAAGTAATTTTAATTTCACTTCCAAAGGAATAAAAGTAAATACGTTCCCCAGTCCACCCCTGGTGATAAAAGACTATCCCAGATATCACTGGCTATAGTTACCTACAGTACTATCACTCTTGTACAGAAATGGTTACAATTATGGGGACAGGGAAAGATTTGGAAGACTAAAGGAAAGAAATACTAATGGAGTGTACTGTAGGTGAGAAATCACCGATGAAACAGGTACATTAAAATAAACTATAAAGGTAAACTTTAATTTTTTTCATATGTATAATTTTTTCTCTATGATTTTAATGATTTCTATGGGCACAATGGAGCCATGAATATATTCATACAATAATTCGATTATATAAACATCTGATAGGACTTACCTGGCATAAAAATCACCTGGTGGAATAATCTCTTGAAAATATTGCAACTGGTACAGATAAAGTCCGATCAAGTGCCCTGCACTGAATATGGCCATTAATACACATAGACAGCTGAATATCAGCGGATCAAATACTCGGCGACAGGACCACCATGTGCACAACCCCATAAATACAAAGAAATACACAGCTGAGGTCAAAGAAGGCAGCATCATGCCTAGACAAGAAACAAGGTGCAAGAGTGTTAAGTACTGCACTAAGGAAGTTATACATTACACCACAATAATGGCAACCAGGTCAACACTGTCTAAATCTATTATGTTAATATACGAATCACATACTGGCCATTAACATATTCATGTCTGTGTATTAATACTGTAAGAATGTCAACCAAAGTCTTAACTGTTATAGTCTGACTCTTTCACCCTAAGCAGGATGCAACTACTGTAAGCTAACAATGAAGGCGGCTTATAACCGTCAACACCTCACAGTTCTGTGACCATCTTTGCTGTAACTACACAGTGTAACTTTACTCTATAAGCTGCAAATCTGCACCAAACTAGTCATCTTCATCATGACTGCCGCTCAATAAGCGGCACAAACTGATGCACCAATGCAAGATGGGAAGGCTTAATGTTTCCCATAAATGTCCTAGGTCTATAGCTGGAGTCCAACAGAGAGGAGCTCACATGAGTCCTGTGTTTGTGAGAGAGATCCAAGTCTATTACAGGGTACAGATGACAGGAGGAGATCCTGTCCCTAAAGGCCCAGAACTACACCAGACAACCACAGTGACTAACTGGTGATAAGAATTCAGCAGTACAAGGACTGTGTGTTTGTGAAAATGGTACGTGGCCACTTGATAGAGAGGGTTGAAAAACACTGCCTTTTCTAAGGAGGTTCTTTGTTTTCTTTAATCTTGTTTTATTTTGCTTCGCTAAATTATGATTGAAAGTTTAAATGACCAAGTGGAGACCTATGAGTATACTTAAACACTAGTCACTGTTCAAAGGGCTGGTACCAAACAGGCTTATCCCACCACGGCCTATATGTATATACACATAAACATGTACTCCAACTGACCAACCATATTTTTTTTAAAAAGTATAGTGATTACACCAACCTGTTATACCAAGTAATATTGTAATTACTACTTTTCCAGCGGTGGCTATAATATTGCCAATAAATTCTTTAAGTTTGGAGGCAAATGAGGCGACTTTACGAAGAAGTTTTAGCCTTGTGCTTTCTTCTACTCCTTCATTACCATCATCTTCATCATAATCTTCTTCATACATTAATGCATCATCCATGTCCATCTTCCCTGCTTCTGTCTAATCCAACACAGGAGACAAAACAACATGGTGAAGGTAACACATGTATCCTAACAATAATTCCCACGGAATTGCAGTTGTAAGTATTCAAATATTATTATAAATAATCACAGCAACAAAAGGTTTTGTGGTTCAAGTACTGCTCATAGCATAAATTGTCTTGACCAATCTGAGTTATCCAAGAAGAGATTACACTGAGTGAGCCATGCATGGCTGTAGTGGGAACAGGGTGGACCTGAAAACAATTTGATACCACCAACAAATATATCATAATAGTGTCCAATGGACTGGGACTAGGGTGAGAAAAGTGTAACAGGATATATCATTGTAGGGGGTCCACAGACAAAATTCAAGAAACTTAATTCAACACATTAATTTGTTAATTTAATTATAATTAATGAGAATTATTTACTGACCTCGCTCAAAGGTGAAAATGGGACAGCACTGTCAGCAGCCAATCACCAATTAGCTTTTAATGGTCTAGTTCATGTAGTCATTGAACATACAAATCTGATTGGTTACTATGGTTTTTGCAGGTTACTAAATAACCACAAGAAACATAGAAACAGGGATAGATGAGAGGGAAGAAATCCAATTTTCCCCAATTCAGACATGCAAGTGGATCAGTTTATGCATGGGTTCCTCTTATTGTTCTCATAGAAACTTTTATACATATCTAAACATAGGTATAAGATATGTAAGTGGAATAATAAATATTATCTATAAAGTGTTGTGTAAAATGTGTGCACTTTATAAATAACTAATAAAAATAATAATAATAATAATAATAATAATAATACTAATACACATGAGCAATTTTCATGAAACAATGATCCACTGAAAACATTCAACTAAATAGAAAACATAGCCAAGACGCATATAAACATTGGCATCACTGATCCCTATGGAGAATGGCCATGCAATACTTTTGAAAATTCCTAAGATTCAATTTGCCGTCAGTTCTATAATCAGAGCATATTTTGTGATACTCTTGCCAATAAAACAGGTCCCACAATTCAATTAGATATTGTACATCAAGACACGTTACCTCTGAGGTGTGTGCACTTTGCGCATTAAGGAGTGGGAAAATCCAAAAAGATACCATCTACCATTTAAGATACCATAAAATAGAAAGTAGCAAAAATGACAGTGTAGGAGGCCATTAGTGGCCATAAGCAAAATATTGAATTCTACCACTTTTATTAGTGAATGAAAAATAATAACCATAATGTGTTTCTTTTGTGTGTAAGTATCTATATATAAGTAGTAAAATATTGGGAAAAATTACTTCTCAATATACATGTTCCACATAATTTAAACCCATCGCTCTGCTTTTTAGAAAAATGACATGAAAAATGACCTGTCTTTATTGGTTACATTTTACTATTTAAACACCTATAAATATATTATTAGTATTCATTGGGAGGAGTGCACCAGAGGTACATCACTTTGTTGTGACAATTTTCATTAAAATAAAAGTTATCCCCAAATCTTGAGGTGCGATCTAAACTCACATTAACAAAGCAAAATTCTAACTGGATAGCAAAAAGTTGTGGACACAGGTTTTTGCAGCAGAAAGACCTATTGTACACAATCTGCCTCATAGTGCAGACAAGAAGTCCATCTTATGTATCCTTATGTGTCCTGTATTAATTTCTTAATATTTAAGGTGCTCTAAGATGTGCGCTCTATTCAAAGAACTAACAAAATACTCCAAAAAGAACAATAGTCTTCAACTTTGGAAAATAAAGTGTTAAATGGAACACAAGATGTAGTCTAAAAATAATGTAATAATCCTCAAAATATATAAAACTGACAGAGGAGCCAACATATTACCTGGTTTAATACAGGATAACCTTAGTACATACTAAATATAATTCCAACGGCATTCGAAAATTAAGATTTAGCATCCTGGTCCCCAATAATAGACAAAATAAAAAACAGACATAAAAACAGACTGAAAAATGTGTTATGAGCATGCCCATGAGAGAGAATAAAAGCCATAGGAAATGGGGGAATTTATATACTGTACATGGTTAGTGTTGTTATTGTATGTAATATTAAACTAGAGAATAACAGAGTGAAAAGGTGACAGAGGGGTCTGTTCAGGGCCGGACTGGCCATCGGGCACTTCTGGCAAATGCCAGAAGAGCCGATGGCCAAATGGGCCGCTTTGGCTGAGCACAGGCTCACCCGGCAGTACAACCTCCCGGGCGGCGCCTTGCTCAGTAAGCAGATTGCACGAATGCGCGGCCGCGTCATGACGTTCCTGAAATCTGCTTGCTGAGCAAGGTGAGGTACGGGAGGTTGTACTGCCGCGACCAAGCCCCATGGGATTGGGGTCAGTGGGAAGGGTAGCGCTATGCAGACACTCAGTCTGCTGCCCGGGAGGCGGAGCCGCACGAGAAGTACATGGCTGCCATTCAGAGGAGCCGCACTTCCGGGTTCCGGGCATCAGCTACAGTACAGCAGGACGCTGCTTCACAGGAGACAGCATATGGTGAGTAGGTAAAACCTCTGCACACCAAAACTACATCAGGTATCTCTGCCATCTCCGCCATTAATTCCTTCTGTCTCTCTCTCATCTCACCTTATTCCTCTTCCTCTTATTCTCTCTTCTATCTCCCTTGATTTCTTCTCTCTCTTTTTTCTGTTTCCCCCTATTCCCTTCTCATCTCCCCCTATTCCTAAACTCCGCTGCCTGCCCTTATTCCGCCTGTCTCCATTCTCCCCCTATTCCTACCCTCTATCTCCCATCTCCCCCTATTCCTCCTCTCTCGCCCAGCTCCCCCTCTTTCTCCTATGGGCTCAATTCAATTCTGCACGTTGTTAGGTTGGAGAATGCCCTTCTCCTGTGCCTCGCGCCTTAAACAAGGTATTTATTCACGAGAACGGGCATTCTCTGACTAAACTTCCCGGTGTGATGCTGTTTCTGCTGCGCTAAGGGCAGAAAACAGCATTGCGTCTGGACTTTTGTTGGACTTTTGCTTGCATCCCAGGAGGGATGCGAGAAGAAATCCTTAGTCGGGCTTAGTAGCGCAATGGATTAAATAGCTCCGGGAGCTCATTTCCGGTGCTATTGAATTTGCGTTGAATTGAATCGAGTCCAATGTCTTTCCCATCTCCCAATTCCTTCTCTCTCTTTCCCAGGTCCCCCTCTTTCTCCTATGTATGCCCCTCCCATCTGCCTCTCTCGTCTCCCTCTCCCCCTCCCTCTCACCCTCTCCTATCTCTGACTCCCTCTCCCCCTCCCCCTCTCCTATTTCTGTCCACCTCTCCTATCTGTCTCCCTCTCTCGCAGCTTCCTCTATTCCTTCTCTCTCTCCCAGCTCACCCTATTTCTCCTATGTCTCTCTAGCTTCCCCAGTTCCTCCTCCCTTTCTCTCGGCTCAACCTGTTCCTTCACTCTCTCGCGGCTCTCCATTTTTCTGCTCTCTCCCTGTTCAACCTATACCTTCTCTTTCTCTCCTGGCTCTCCCTATTTCTTCTCTCTCTTCCCACTCCCCATATTTCTCCTATGTCTCTCCTGGCTCCCCATATTCTCTCTCTCTACCCCAGTTCCTCCTCTCTCTCTCCTGACTCTGCCTAATTCTCCTATGTTGGGTCCCCCCTTTCCTTCTCTCTCCCCAGCTGCCCAAATTCCTCCTCTCTTTTTCTCCTGGCTCCCCCTTTCTTCCTCTCTTTTTCCTGTCTCTCTATTCCTTTTAGTATGTTGCTATTTTAAACCTGCAGATCCATGTAGTATTAATATTAATTGTATAGAATATATTGTTTATTATATTTCTATTTTATAATATTAGTTATGTGCAAATATTCATATATGTGTATGTGAATAAGGGACACTATTTTGTGACATAACGTGAAAAAGGGACACTACTGTGTGACATAACGTGACTATGGGGCACTACTGTGTGACGTAATGTGAAAAAGAAACACTACTGTGTGTCTTAACGTGAAAAGGGACACTACTGTCTGACAAAAGGTAAAAAAGGGCACTACTGTTTGATGTAACATGAATAAGGGACACTACTGTGCAGTGTAGTGTGATGAAGGGACATTACCGTGTGGTGTAGTGTGACTAAGGGACACTACTGTGTGACGTAACGTGACTATGGGGCACTACTGTGTGACGTAATGTGAAAAAGGGACACTACTGTGTGACGTAATGTTCAAGAGACACTACTGTGTGACGTAACGTGAAAAATTAGGTGGCTACACCCCTTCCCAGCAAAACTACACCTGCATTTTTTTGCGTGTGCCTTCGGCACGCGCTCTCCCTGCTTCCCCTATAGTTGGCGGCACAAACGCTCTTTTGTTAAAATGTGTAGTTGTGGCTCTGCTTTGGTGTGCACAGAGGTGTCCTCTGCATTATAAGAAGTGGGAGGGGTCAGGAATAGTTAGGGGAGGAGTCTATGCCAGGAGACAGATGCTGACGCGAGGTGGGCCTGTGTGCTCTTTAAATGCCAGGGCCTATTTTTAGTCCCAGTCCGGCCCTGGGTCTGTTTATTGTAATTGATCAGCAAAAAACTCCAGAGAAAACTGCACAGATTTCTCCATGTTTGGCCTATTTACTAACAATTACTGCTATGGCCGCAGACACATCTGGTGGGCCCAAGAGCCTGAAAGGGGGAGTGACTAAGCATGGGGAGTTGATGGAGAGTGGGAGGAGCTTCAGCCAGCTACACGGACTGATTGAACGAGAGCCATCTGTTCCTGCAGTTTTGGGAAGAATTAATGATTTTCCTCATATAACGCCATTCTCAGTCGGCGTTATTGTATATTGTACTTTTTCATGCTTGCTGAATAGCAAAGAATGTTAAAGAGCTGTAGAGAACAATGGCTTGTGCGAGCTGGGTATTAACAGGGAACATAATTGCATTATCTCGTTCGTTAACCCTTTGCTGAATACTTAAAAAATGCATTATTTAAGTAGAAATTTGATTGCTGAATAGAGCCCATAATGATAGTTACAGCCGCCCACTAGCCACAATGATAAATAGGCATTTCAATCTTTGTACATATCCTTGCACAAAAGTAGTTAGTCTGTGAAAATAACCCAGCGGGCTGCATTGCATAACATATGAAAATGTCAGAGCAGCGATAAATTCCAGGCAGGATAGCAGCAGTGCCTGTACAGCAGCTGTTACTACTAAAGTGGGGCCAGAAACACTATTAGTCATCACTGGATTGTCTTGTGAACCTTCAGCTTTTAACTATCTCATCAGATACAGTATAAACTCCAATGCAAAGAAATAATATTGTCTCTGTAAAAAAAAAAAAAGACTCATCGACAATACACAGAATAACTCCAACAATCACCCTTATGATGCTGCCGGGTGAAGATAAACCTTGCAATGCCTGGTACTTCCGTTGCTAGCAGAAAATCACCCACTACTGTTTGCATACTGTGCACATCATTAAAACAGGTAAGGCAATCTTGCAAGCAATAAAGTATCACATAATAGGAATAAAATGAGTGGACGAACATGTTACATACTATGATGAAGAGTAGAACATAGTTGTCAGTGTCTTGGGCCATATGCACTCAGCCATGAGTTCTGCAATGTGTGCTCCCGTGTTAAAAATCTGCGCACTTCACTGGCTAACTACTGAAAATATCAGAACAAGTTGCGCAATTACACTTCAAACATTAAATGCTATCTTGCTGGTGTAGGAATAACTTGGGAAAAAATGATTACAGCCATCTGCAACTTTAAAAACAAACCTTACAACAGATCACCATACATCATTATACCCCTTTCTCTGATGTATAGAGAAAATTACATTAAAATGAAGATTCTTTTTTGACCAAAATATTGACTTATGTGGGTTATGTGATAGGTTCTGAGATGAAGGAACCGGCGTTAGTTTGTAAATTTTGCAGCCTAAATTTGAGCAAAACCAGCCTTGTAACTGATTGCCACTTTAATTTAGCGGTGAACTCACCAAAATCACATCTCAGTCAGAATCTATTACATAACTCCCTTAAAAAAGTTATCACCAACTCTGGAGGTACAACTGCAACCTAACAGCAGCAATTTCTCCTTTTGAAAACTGTATTAACACGACTTTTTAATTGAATATCGAAAAGTCGTGGCCTGGGGTTTTTACAGCTGCTAATTGAATTTGCCACTATGGAGTCTATTTATCTATACTGAACATCTCACTGAAAAGTATAATTTCTTATCAAAGTGACAAGAAACTAACTAGTGATACTATTTACTACAAAGTCTAGCTAGAACTGTGCCAATGATTACTAGCTATGCAGTGGTATCATAACACCATCTGCTGACACCATCTGAGTGGGTCAGTGAGTCCCGGCCGACTATGTTTGGCAGCATTTTGGGTGACGGTTGGTGTGGTTCCCCTATTTGAACTATGGACTGCGCTACAGCCCCACCTCTGGAGCCTCCACTGGTGACAATACAATGACGGAGCCGGGAGCGGTCACTGCACGATAACATCACAGTGCAGCGCTCGGCTCCCGTCACTGAGAGAGAGCTGGCAGTGCAGGGAGAGTCTCTGGGGGAGTATCTCCGGGAGTGCTGAGCAGATCCCCAGAGTAATGAAAATAGGGGCATGCCAGGGGCCCATTTATCATTGAATATTTGAGGTAAAATCCCTGAAAACAGACGGGGTTTACCTCAAACATTAAGTATACCCCTGATGTATTAAGGAGGGACCACAGCAGGTAGCCACAACCACCATAGGTTTCTATGGGGGATGCGATGCTGCCAGATTTACGGAATGCGGTGCATCGCGGTATCGGCCCCCTCAGCTAATGCCTATGGTTACACACCGCATAATTAGTCGGCAAAAGGTTCCTCCGGAACCCTCCCCCGGCAATGGCCGCCAGTCACCGTCACTGCGCAGCAGCCTCGGCACTGGCCGGAAGCTCTCTGGAGACATCGCAGGGACGGGCTCCTTTCAGAGCCCATGTCCCTGCATATCCCGGATGATACATCTGACCGTTATGATCACATTTTGCAATGCGATCATGGGCGGTACTGACGGGAAGCAGTCGGAAAGCCGACGGACGAAATCCGACCGCCGGCTTCCCGACTGTCTAATCCCGGCAAGGTACTAATGACAGGCATCGAAATCCCGACGCCTGTCATTAGCTCTAAGCCGGGAGCCCGACACCCGGCATACCGATCAAAGGTAAGCCGGGTGCTGGGCGCGGACAGCCACGGGGAGGAGGGTTAGGTTAGGGGCTCCCGGGGGGGACTTAGGGTTAGGCAGCCCCCCGGGAGGGTTAGGCTAGGGGAAGGAGGGTTAGGGTTAGGCAACCCCAGGGGGAGGTTAGGGCTAGGCACCCCCCCAGGACACTTAGGGTTATGCGGCTGGCGGTAAATCATACCGATTCCATACTGACATGCCCTGATCGCATTGCAAAAGTGATCATTAATAAATGGGCCCCTGGGTGACACCAATCCTAGTGACGCCACTGTAGTTATGCCAGCAAAGACTTTATATCCCTGTGAAGTGTTTTGCTTTGCCATTTCTTTCTGGGCCAGACCATTCACTGTACTGCACATGCATGACTCAGGTTACATAGAAATTGAGCCAATTTATCCTCTCCGACGAAGTCGCTGCTTTAGGTGAGTGCCTGCATAACACTACTCACAGATGGCGATAAGTTTAGTGGACAACTGGCAAAAAGCTTAGCTTTGGTGTAAATTTACTCATTGCCATTTATCAAAGCTGCCACAAATTCTGCTGTTTTGGCCACTGGATTTAAAGTGACAAATTGGGGTGTTTTCTGTACATATGTAATTTAGTATAATCCTCTCCATACAATTGATGAGCACATTGATAATACTACTGGCTATGCAGCTATTTCACTGCCATACGCTAGCTATCAATGGTATCACCTATCCTCCAATGCTTTCTGTATATTTGAATTGGAATTGCATGATGTCCACTTTTTCCTGCTCAGAGAGGGAAGGCTTTAGTTCATCTAGTGTCTCGCAAAAAAAAAATATCTCTGTACCGATACTGCCAATTGGACAGTATATTGTGTTATTAATGCCATAGCCAGTGTATTCTTTTTGTTAGTTTATCTGTCCAATCATTTATTGCATACAGTGTCTACCAATACCAGTTCTGGTGGAAGTGCATTCCACAATTTCTCAGCTTTTACAGTAAAGTTGTGGGAGGTTTAGTAAATTGCAGAATGTTAATGGAGTAAAACATAGACAGGTACAAGCTAGGAGACACTGTAATGATTATGTGGCCACTTTAACAAGCAAAAGCTATATTTAAAGTACTGTATTTTATAGAACTAATTGCATTTGGACATACAGTATGTGTATACTTTGCTGCTTTCAGGCCTTGCTCATCACGTAAACCTGAATACACAGAGCAAGCCCAGGTTTTGTAAACTTCCACTTCATGTTTCATGCCTTCCCTTTCCTCTCCAATTATCTGAATGAATAAACCACACTGTGTGATGAATTTAATTAGACGTAAAAAAAACACACAACAGAAAAGATGTGGAAGCAGTACAGTATATGTAGGTGATCTTTACCAGACTGCCTGCACTCTATCACCTGTAATTCTGCTGCTGTTATAAATCATGTATTCTTCTCAATAATAGAAACCACTACTTTTACATAGAATCAAGTTTTTTTTTAGCATTAGTCAGTAATATATTTCAAAGTTCCTTCCGCAATAGGTGTTGTCTGTAGTTGGGACATGAGGCATCTGTGTAACAGGTTCTAGCATTTAGGGGAAGATGTACAGTATTAAACCTTGGATATAGACAAAGGACTAGAAGTATCAAGCCTTGGAGAAAGATAAAGTGTAGAGAGATAAAGTACAAACTAATTAGCTCCTAGCTGTCATTTTACAGGTTGTGTTTGAAAAATGACAGTTAGAAGCTGATTGGTTGGTACTTTATCTCTCTCCAAGGTTTGATGCATCTCCCCCTAAGAGACGGTCTCTATGCAACCCGTGTTGGCAGTTGGAAGGGTCTCTGTGCATCAGATGGCTGGTACATGGGGTGGGGAGTTCTATAGTGGCTAGCAGCTTAGGGTTTCTGTACAACAGAGTCTGTGTTGTACAACAGGCCGCTGACAAATGATGGGTGTCTGCGATGTGCAGAATATTTTCCTTCAATATCCTGTTTGTAATGTGATTGTAACATATGTCTCTGCAGTATGAAATTTGCAACATACTTACTTGCTTTCTTCATCCCCTCTCCGGGAGAAGCCCCTTGAACTTACGTCATTAAGCCCTGCCCCAGGCGCGGCAAAATGCACTCATTTGCGGGTCCGTGGCTAAAATGATTCAGTTTTGCATTATTTAACCCTGCCTCCTTTCCATGGACCCACGATTGCTGTTTTTATCTCTCCCATTCTGCCTACTTCACTAGGAAGTGGGAGAGATGCAGGTAATCCAGCCACTCTTCAGGGGGTGCAGGGGGCTACTTGAAATATCGGGAGTCTCCCGCAACTTCCCGGGAGAGTAGGTAAGTATGATTTACAATAGGAGTGATTTCTCAGAACTGGGCAATATGTCTGTTGACCAATTTGTTGGACAAAAGAATTACAGGAGAAACTGGAGGTTTGGGGACAGTGGGTTGCACATGATTTCTCCAAATGTTTTCTAATTTGAGATTCGAGGACGAATGTATCATACTTACCCACTCTCCCTGAACGTCCAAGAAAACATTGCTATTCACAGTTCATAGTCTATCAATTTACAGAATTATGCTGCGATGGAACAGGGACTAATGACTAGAAGTGCCCGACGCCATCAGCTGCATCTCCCCATCCAGCACTCTCCCAAAGGGCAGAAAATAAATGTAGGCCGGTGTGTATTCAATGAATCATCATAACACAGATGAAGAAATCATTATCTCCAGCCAATGACCTGTCTCAGTGACCCATTAAAGTTTTTCATAAACCTAAGTTATTCTAATGTATTTAGAATGCATTTATACTCTACTTATTGTATTTTTGAATGTCTGTCCTGTCATGTATGTGTGACTCACTCTCTCTCTCCCTCTCATTTTATTTTATCTATCTATGGCGTCTATACTTAAAAATGACTTTACAATGCAACATATATATATATATTAGAGATGAGCGGGTCCAATTCTCTAAACTTCCAGATCCGAGGCGAGAACCGAGCTCGGCTCGGGTTTTCCTGTCTGACTCGGATCTCAAAACGAGGGAAAACGTCATCCTCCTGCTGTCGGGTTCTTGTGGGTTTTGGATTCTATAAAGGTCCCGGAGATTGGCGCAATTTTCACTCCGGGTGTGGATGGTGAACTGAACAGATGTGTTGCTGTCACTGTCTGTGTCAGTGTATTGACCAACTTGTCCTGCCGGGGTCTGGGGCTGAAGCCTGCTGCTGTGTTGTACATAAAGGGGCTGCAGTCTATAAAGGGGGGCTTCAGTGGGTGCTGCAGCTGCTGTGTCACTTGTCCTGTCAATCAAGGGGCTGCTACTGTGTTATACATAAGGGCTGCTGTGTTGTTGTCCTGTCCATCAAGGAGCTAGGTTTGCAGTCCATACAGGGGTGAGGTGTTGTCCAGGGGGGTGCTCTGTCAATCAGGGGTGCTCAACTCCATTGTAAAAAAAAATAAAAGTGCTTTATTACATGTGTGTGCATTAGCAACATAGCTGCGTTATTATTGTTTGCTGTTTGGTAACACCGGTGGCCAGACCGCAGTTTATCGTCCACGTATTTGTGACTCTGCACTGCAGGTGGTCTGTCCGCACTCGGCAGGGGTGCTTTGTTATCCATAAAGAACAGGTGCTGTCTGTGTTGTTCATAAAGGGGCTGCTGCCTTGTTCAGGGGTGCTCTTCCCCAGTGTTAAAAAAAAAAATTGTTCGGTGACACTGCCGGTCAGACCACACTGTAAATTTGTTGATGTGGAGGACGATCAAATGAGAGGAGAGCAGGAATCACATACCAGTCTTGCAGCTGCTGCCAGCAGTCATGATGACGATGCAAGGCAGTCAACGTCATCTACAAAGGCTGATGTCCAAAGGGCTTAAGTCAGGGCATTTAAAATCAAACAAGCAATGTTTTACAGTGTTAAAGAAAAAATAAATAAAAGCTAAGTTAGGTGCAGAGAAACCAAACATTTACAATATGCCATTTACTACACGAAGTGGCAAGGAAAGGATAAGGCCTTGGCCTTTATTCATGACTGGTGGTTCTGCCTCTTATGATGATGTAAGATCTTCTCCTTGTAGAAGTGTCAAAAAAATTTATATCGCTAAGGCACAAGAACCAACTGTGTGCTCAGAAAAGTCACAGATCCCAGAGGAGAGTCCAAGTGTGTCCGCAGTTGCCATGTGTGAGCCTGACCTTTCTAATACTGTACTTGAAGAGGAACCTCCTTCCGCCATTTGTGTGCCCTCTGCAAATGTGGGGATGAGCAGCACAAGTCAACATGCTGACATAGAAATCGAGGATGCTTCTGTGGAATTGCACCAGGAGGATGAGGAGGATATTTCTATAGTTGGCGATAACAAAGATGATGAGGATGTTAATGATGAGGATGTTGATGCCGAGGATGTTGTTTATGTAAATCATGCAACAGTTGTTGCCCGTGGTGTGAAAAAGCCCATTGTCATGCCGGGGCAAAAGACAATAAAATCCACTTCTCACGTGTGGATTTATTTCCACCCAAATCCGGACAACAGTTTTCAAGCCATCTGTAATATTTGCCAAGCAAGAGTGAGTAGAGGTAAGGACCATAACCATCTAGGAACCTCCTCCTTGTTACATCACTTGCAGCGCATTCATCAAATTCCAAAGTGTTTGCAAAATTCAGAAACTTTGTCAAAAAATTTAACAATCACTCCAGCGTCACCTAGCTGCTCCCTTCTCTCTGTTAGATCCAAGCGCTTGCATTCTCCACCACCAACACCTGCATCATCAACATCCTCAATCGTGATCGGAAGTAGTCCTGCTGTATCCAATTTCATAAGCATGACTGACTCCTCTCCTATCCGTGATACCTCAGAAGGATTCTTCAGTGCTATGCCTATTGCTGCTGCTGTGAGTAGATCTTCATCCCAGAAGGGGACCAGGAAGTAGACTACTTTTAATAGATTAACAAAAAAATTGACTGTCAAACAATCCTTTGCAAGGGGAAACAAGTATGACAGCAGTCACCCAGTTGCACAGCGGATTACTGACACCATGCTGGTATTAGATGTGCATCCAGTATCCGCCATTAATGCAGTGGGTTTTAGACAGTTAACTGAGGTCCTGTGTCCCCGCTACCATGTCCCTTCTAGTCCACTTCACTAGAACAGCAATTCCCAGTCTGTACAAGGACATTAAAAAAACCTAATTAGTGTCCCCCGAAATGTCGTTGTATCCATTGTCCACTTAACCACAGATATGTGGACAAGCGGGACAGGGCAAACTAAAGATTACATGACTGTAACAGCCCACTGGGTAGGTGTATTGCCTCCAACAGTGCAAACAGCAGCAGTGGCATCTAACAAATGCCAGATCATTCAGAGGCAGGCTACGCTGTTTATCACTGGTTTCAATAAGAGGCATACCACTGAGAACCTCTTAGAAAAACTCAGGGAAATTATTGCAGAATGGCTTACCCTGCTTGGACTCTCCTTGGGATTTGTGATTTCTGACAATGTCCCCAATATTGTGAGAGCATTACATCTGGGCGAATTCGAACACGTCTTGTGTTTTGCTCACACAATTAATTTGGTGGTGCAACATTTTTTTTAAAAAAATGACAGGCGTGCAGGAGATGCTCTTGGTGGCCTGAAAGATTTCGGGACATTTTCGACATTCAGCAAATGCGTGTTGTAGATTGCAGCACCAGTAAGTACTGTCGAATTTGCCCTGCCAGCAGCTGAAGCAAGAGTTAGTAAAAAGGTGGAAATTCTACCCTCTATATGCTTCAGCAGATGGAGGAGCAGCAAAAGGCTACACAACGTCCTATGACATAGGGAAAGAAGTGGGAATGCACCTTAGTCAAGCGCAGTGGAAAATAATTTCCATGTTGTGCAAGGTTCTCAAACCTTTGAGCTTGCCACATGTGAAGTTAGTTCAGACACTACCAGCTTGAATCAGGTAATTTCCCTAATCAGACTTTTGCAAAAGCAGCAGGAGAAACTGGAGGAGCTGAAACTGAGTGATTGCACTAAATATGTCAGACTTGTAGATCAAGCCCTTCATTCGCTTCGCCAGGATCCAAGGATCATCAATCACTTGAAATCAGATCACTATATTTTGGCGACCATACTTGAACCTAGGTTTAAGTCATACCTTGTGTCTTTCTTTCCAACGGACACAAATCTGAAGAGATGCAAAGAGCTGTTGGTGAAAAAATTGTCAGTTTAAGCAGCACGTGACACGGCAGCATCTCCTCCTTCAGTTTCTGTGGCTGCCAGGAAAAAACTAAATTTTCCTAACAGACCCACTGCTGGTGATGCAGATCAGTCAGCAAAACCTAATGTCATCTAGTTGGGTCTGAAAGAACTGCTTACAATTAATGACTTTGTTTTATACGGTTACCATTCAGAGAATGGTGGATGATTATTTTAGGGATAGCATTAAATTGGCATGTCAGACAGTCTGTTTCACTACTGGCAGGAAAAAGAGGCAATTTGGATGCCATTACACAAACTGGCTTTGCTTTACTTTAGTTGCCCACCCTCCAGTGTGTACTCAGAAAGAGCTTTCAGTGCAGCCGGGAACCTTGTCAGTGACCGGCGTAAGAGGTTACTTACCCAAAATGTGGAAAAGATGATGTTCATCAAAATGAATTACAAATTCCATGAGGAAGACCTTTACCAGCAATTAAGTTAAAAAAATACAGAGGCGCCTGTAATGTTGGATTCCAGCGGGAACAAATTAATATTGTGTGAAGAAGAGGATGTACACACCGATGGGGATGATGATGTCTATGACAACATCTGATCTTACCTAAGTTGTAAAGCCAGTTTGTGTATGGGATCATTGCCACCAATGTCCACTGCGCATTGGCAGCTTATTTTGTGGGGGCCCAAAAAAAACAATAATTTCAGCCACAAGTGGCAGTCCCTGTCGCTGAAGTGATTGGTTTATTAACTGTGAATGTCCTGTTTCATATATACAATATAAGAGTGGGTTGGAGGGCCCAAGGGCAATTCCATTTTTTATTTGCATTATGTGCTGTTTGGGGCATTGCTGCCTAACATTTTTAATTTTTTAGTTTATGAATGTCCAGTAATTGTAATGGCCACAGACAGTATCTCCTGTGCTTTCATTTTTTATTTTTTTTTATTCTGAACCACCAAGTTGATGGGATGGGCAAATATGAGCAGCAGCAGCACAGAGCATCTTCCCGCCAGGATGTGTGCAATAAAGTGCAAATATGTTTAAAACAAAAATTAGTTGTGTATATTGGTCACATACAAATATATTTATATGGTACATACAGTGCGTAAAGCAGGCTGAGGTAACCTGAAGCACGCCACCTGCTGTTGCTAAATAACGTCCAGTAGGCCCAGTAAACATCACAGATGCTGGGAGTTCTAGTTCAGCCGGAGAACTACAGGCTGCTTTCCTCTGATGTAAACAGAAAGTCTTGATCCCATTATACCTAACAACCTCCCTGAGTACAAAGTAAATGTCTGTTTACAGTATGTTATAGCAGCACCTCCACAAGCAAGTCCACCTCATTTCTATTAGATGTATAAAATTTAAAAAACCTCCTCCAGATCAAAGATGTCTTTTAGGAACTGAAGAACTTGATCCTAGATTGATCTTCCCTCATATTTGTTTTTTAGGAATCAAAACATTAAAATAAATAAATTCAAAACTAATCAATCCTTCCATTCTTTTCCTGTCTTCAGTCCATAAACATATTCCAACTCCGTGGGGCCTCTGACCTAGTTAAGGAAAACATTCTTGGTTTTTAAACTTCCTAGGAGTCGTATAGTTTATTAAACTGCCATCCTGTCTACCACTGCAATGCCACTGTGCCATGTTGGAAGCTGAACTGCCACATGTTAGTGCCGCCCACTCCTGTCGTTTAGCTTAGTCAGCCAGCTAGCTGGATGCAACCTTTTGACCTAAACTAGATGAAATCAATATTGTGAGCTGTGAGGTGGTCAACATTGACTGGAAATGACTATAAATAAATGTTATTGAGTTAATAATACTGTAGGAACAAAAACAGGCCCAAATTATGTCATTTTAGCTGTTTTTGTGATATTTTTTTTTAGAAAAAATACAGATCCAAAACCAAACCAGAACAAGCAAGGGACGATTTTGGCAAAACCAAATCCAGATCCAAAAGATGAGGAGATATAGATCCAAAATAAAAAATTGAGATCGGCGCACAATACCTAATAAATAAATAAATAAATATATATATATATATATATATATATATATCTATCTCAACTATCAACACACACATCCATCAACCATTACATTAAAACCATCTGCCTAATATTGTGTAGGTCCCCATTGTGCCACCAAAAAAGATCTGACTTGTCAAGGCATGGCCTCAACAAGAACTCGGAAGGTCCTTTAAGTCCGGTAAGTTGTAAGGTAGGGCCTCCATGGCTCGGACTTGTTTTTCCAGCACATCCCACAAAAGGATCTACTGGATTGATATCTGAGGAATTCGGAGGCCAAGTTAACACCTTGAACTCTTTTTTATGTTCCTCAAACCTTTCCTGAACAATTTTTGCAATGTGGCAGGATGCATTATCCTGCCATCTGGGAATACTGTTGCCATGAAGAGGTGGACTTGGTCTGCAACAATATTTAGGTAAGTGCTATGTGTCAATGTAACAGTCACATGAATAGCAGGACCCAAGGTTTGCCAGCAGAACATTGCCCAGAGCGGGATATTTTCAGTATCCTGGCACAGGGGATGACAGCGCTTAGAATACCAGCGCCGGGATCCCTAAAGTAAGTAACGGGGTTTGGGGGGGTTAGTGTTAGGCACTAGGGGGAGGGTTAGGCACTGGGGGGGGAGGGTTAGGTTTAAGGTGCGGGGAGGGGAAGGTTAGGTTTAGACACTAAGGGGAGGTTAGATTCAGGCACCGGGGAGGGATGGTTAGGGTAGAGAGACGGGAAGGGTTAGGATGCCTTCCTGTCGGTGTTGGTTATGTGTTGGTTAGGATAACTGTGTTGGTATCCTAAACCTGTCGTGATGCCAGCATCTGGATTTTGACCACCGATATCCCGAGCGCCAGCAACCCATGCCCATCTTGCCCAGAGCAGCACACTGCGCCCACAGGCTTGCCTTCTTCCCATAGTACATCCTGGTGCCTTCTCTTCCCCATATAAATGATGCACAAGCACCCAGCTGTCCACATGATGTAAAAGAAAACATAATTCATCAGACCAGGCCACCTTCTTCCATTGCTCCATGGTCCAGTTCTGAACCTCATGTGCCCATTGAAGGCACTTCCTGCGGTGGACAGGGGGTAGCATTGGCACTCTGACCGGTCTACAGCTACGCAGTTTCAGATGCAGCAATTTGTGATGCACAGTTTGTTCTGGTTGGGTACGAGATCCCGGCAGGCGGGATGCCGGCGATCAGAATACTGACACCTGAAGGTAAGTCGCCTAGCCCTAATCACCTTTCCCACTGCCTAACCTTCCCCCACAGCCTAACCCTAACTCTCCCCCCCCATGCAGCTGGACCCTAACTCTCCCCCTAGTGCCTAACCATCCCCCTAACCCCAATACTTATCATCAGGATGCTGGCGATTGGGATTCTGGAGACAGGATTCCGACTGCTGTCAGAATTCCAGGGCTGGTATTCTAATCGCTAGCATCCCACCCGCCGGGATGGTGACTACAGCCCCTTTTTATCATAGCCAGCAATAACTTTTTCAGCAATTTGTGCTACAGCAGCTCTTCTGTGGAATCCCCATGCGCATCAATAAGCTGTGGGTGCACATCCTTCCTTGGACTACTTTTGGTAGGTACTAACCACTGCAGGAATCAGTATGATTTACCGCCAGCCACATGGCCGGCTGTACAAATCCTGACAGCGGCAGCATGGCAGCGGTGAAAATCCAGATTTCCCAAAGGTAAGTACTAACCCTATTCTACCCCCTAACCCTAACCCCCCCCTTTCCCTAGCCTAACCCTAACCTCTCGGAGGGGGTGCCTAACCCTAAGTCCCCCCTGGGAGCCCCCAACATAACCCTCCCCCCCGCGGCTGTCCGTGCCCAGTGCCCGGCTTTACCTTCAATCGGTAAGCCGGGTGTCGGGCTCCCGGTGTAGGTCTAATGATGCCTGTCATTAGACACTTGCCAGGATTAGACAGTCAGGAAGCCGGCGGTCAGGATTACATCCGTCGTTTTCCCGACTGCTTACCCCACTGCATACCAGGAACACCCCACATGACCGCCGTTTTGAAGATGCTCTGTCCCAGTCATCCAGCCATCACAATCTGGCCCTTGTCAAAGTCGCTCAGAACCTTGCCCATTTTTCCTTCTTCCAACATATCAACTGTAAAAACTGACTGTTCACTTACTGCCTAATGTATCCTACCCCTTGACAGGTGCCATTGTAATGAGATAATCAATGTTATTTCTTCACCCACCGAGAGCTGTGTGTTCGGCTGTGTAGCTTCCGGAAGAAAGGGCTATCGGCAGCTGTAGTTTATTTTAATCAATGCGGCACTGGGCCAGCAACAGTACCAGCACAGGGGCTGCAGCATCAATCAGGCCGCGTTTTACCCACCTCTATTCTAGAGATTTGCTATTGGTGATTTAAATATTCTTGACATCCTTCCTGTGCCTATGTCTATTGTAGGTAGATAGACAGAAAGATTGTGATAGAGGGGGAGATGTATCAAGTCTTGGATATAGATAAAAATCCTGATTCAGAGTAGTTTGCAAATCTAATGATTGCAAACTACTCCTATGTTAGAAGATTGGCGCATGCGCATGATCTGTACTGCGCTGGCTGCAGCTGTTTGGGGGCATTGAGTGGGCAGAGCAGCCTCTGTTCTGAAAAATGGAATGCCGAGGCTACGGAGTGCTGAGAGCCAATCTGAGTTGGTGTGGTTTATTAGAGCGACAATAAAAAGGTTGACAGTGTATTTGTCGACACCAGATGGTCGACAGTCAACATGTCGACAGGCGAACGATGGTTGCGATCATTGCGATGGTGATCCCAGGCTGTGACCTTGGTCGCAGCGCGGGGATTGCAGATGCAGCCTGGAGGTGTGAGTTTTCTACAGACACCTCCTGCTGCATTAGCATTTTAGCTGGACCAAGGTACCAATCAATCAGCTTCTAACTGTCATACACAGCCTGTAAAATGACAGTTAGAAGCTGATTGGTTGGTATTTTATATTTCTCCATTATATCTCTCTCCAAGGCTTGAGTAGTAGGGAGTTCTTTGCAAACCCAACTAAATAATTTAAAGCATTAAATAAAATAAGAATAGTAAGCAGTGCATTGATTGGTGAAACTGTAGGGCCTTTAAGAGGGGCAGATGAAGGGAACAGGGTAGATTGTCTGTGTTCTCTATCTATATAGACTTCCTCATAAGTGTAAATTTTTGTTTAATGTGTTTGTTCTGTCTTTCTGATTATTTGCATATGCGCCAGCTATTTTTTTTTAGGGAAGGGGGCCCACGGACATCTGCACACGGGCTTCCTCCAATCTTAAAATTCCCTGCTACTAGTAACAGTGGTGGATTTCATATAGATCCAGAGCATTGTGTCTGCAGATTTTTTGGCACCGAGTTGAATGGAATAAAATTCTATATAGTTATGTATTGAATGGGAATATGTTTAGATGCACACAGAGTATTAATCAGACCTGACAATTATGTGTTATACCGAAGTAGACTTTTAATATTCCTAGAAAGACTTTGCCAGATAGCAGGCTTGCATTCAAGCCATTACCACCTTTTCCGTGCACACTTAGAAGAACTAACTTCCCTCTAGGCACTTTTATTAGGATTTTTTAATATAAAGCAGGTGAATAGGGCTGGAAAGGGTCCCAAACCCAAGAGTGCAACACAAGCTGCATAATATAGAAAAGTTCATTTCACAGCTGCAAGTGAAGATAAAACAGTCTTTTTTTTTTTTTTTTTAGAAAACTTTGATTTATTGCAGGATTTAGCATATAAATGTGCAGAAAACTATTCAAAAAATGTTTATAGAAATTATATTGTTATAAAAATCTCAAAAGCACTGTGTGTTTAGTAGGTTAGTCGAAAATCATATAGGAATCCTGTTTCAATGTCCTTAGTACTTTGAACCAAAATGATCTAAGTTTTGCCTACTACTAAACTGACATACTGTATATGTGCACTCTAAAGCCAAGAATATAGCAATAACTTATATCAAGATATATGACATATAGGAACTGTAACTAACAGCACAGTACAGTACAGCTAACTACTTACAACAGACGTACGACCTGATTCAGAGGCGCTCACAAAAAGCGAGCGCTCGCTCTGAATCAGGGCGGTCGCTTTTATTTTTGTCCCGGCCTCCTGGCCGCTAGCTAAGCTAATAGCTAGACTATTAGCCATTGAAAATATAGTCTTGTGTGCCAACAAGCTTAGAAAGAGAGGCTTTTGGTAGTAGGTGACTTCTTGTCAAATAATGGAAGAGAAAGTTTTTATTTATTCCTTCACCTTACACAGCACTTTACATAAAGAATATTTATATATCTATATTCTTTACACACACTAGGACCAAGTATCCTACCACGCAAATACATAGAGAACATATAAACCCCACACCAGTAGGGCTCTGTTTGCAATGGAACCAATAACCTCAGTGCTGTACAGCAGCAATGCTCATCACTGTGCCTTCATGCTGCCTAGCAATACATATTTAAAGTTTTGTGACCTAACATGTCTATTGTGGATTATTTTTACAGGAGAAAAAGTGGATTAAAGAGAACAACTTTAGGAAATTAAATGTAATTAAGGGGATGGTCCAAATGTGGTACTGTAGGTATGCATTAGACATGATATTTTTACTTTTGCTACCACAAGCAATTCCATCTGGGACTGAAATGGCACACTATTTATTAAGAAGCCATGATTATTAAATTAATGATTATTGAAATATTGCCATTAAGATATTAATAGAAAATAGAGCTAAGCCGGGGCAGTGATAGAAGTGCATACGCAAATAGAATACTGGATAATGCAAAGGGAAGAGTAAGAAATGGCTAGCATGTGTCATTGCATCTGCCATCGCAGCTCTGGTCATTTCCAAGTTTTATACATAGAAATTGAATTTGGTTAATTTGAGAATACAAATGAAATGACCTCAGAAATGTATTGCCTATGCAGCAGTTATTACACAAATCAGACTAAATGAAATATATAATGATCCATACATACCAATTCTTCATTTACAAACTCGGAGTTGTATTGTGCGTCTTCCTCAGTCAATGCTTTCTGAATAAGCTTCTTGCACACCAGCCAAGTGGCAAAGCTGGCAATAAACATCCCAATATCTGGTACAAACACCCGTATACCATTGCCAGCATCTGCTCCCTTTACACTGGGGAAACACAAATTATTATTACTCTCTAGCCTTGAGAACTGCATTGAACATAGCAATAAATAGGAACACCAGTACTGTATGTTATAAAAGTTTTGCAGTAAAAATGTATAAATCGTTACACTTAGCGGCCGGTGCAGAGCTGAGCGTACAGTATGCCTGTGTGCTGAGTGTATTTTGCATATTTTCACACTGCACAGTCTCACAAAATAGGCACAAGCAAGGCAAGGCATAGTCATACACATTCTGATCACATCTACATGTACAGACTGAGAAACTGAGCTGAGGTGCCAAGCAGGCGTTCTCACGTAGGCGCAGACCCACACGTGCCTTTCAGGAGGCTTATTATTTGCACCTAGTATTTGTATTACATGATGATGATGACTTGTAGTAAACCAGGCACACATGCTACACACAAAAAGGAAAGTAGATGGTGCTAGAAAGACAAACAAGAGCACAATGATTTTAAATATAAAACATTAAAAAAATAACATAATACACAAAATAATTACTCCCGGTAGTGGTACAATATAGAAACACAAAATTAAAAATAGTAGTATACAACATTGCTAATAAAAGCACAGAAGTAACAAAAATGTATAACAGGTCAAAAAGACCACTAACAGTAGATCATGCTTGTCAATATTCTGGCTTACCCTTCCGGGAGGGGACAGCCAGGTTTGCACAGGGGAGGGGCATGGCACGGCATAAGGGAGGCATGGTGGGGACTTGACGAGGTATTGGGGGCATAGCAGGGTGTGACCGCATGGTCACGTCATCAAAGCCCTGCCCCCCACTACACAATGACGAGATTACCGGCATTGTGAAGCAAGGGGCGGGGCCACGATGCAGGGGTGTGTGAGTGCAGTGGTGCGGGGGGTTCTGAGGTTAGGGGGCCGGCTGGGAGAATTGCTCACTTTTCCAGGTGGCTACTAATAGGTTAAATCGGGCAGCTACATATAACTACTCAAACCAAAGCATTTCAGTCACAGAGGGGACTCACAATGACAGGTGTAATGAGGTGTGTATGTCATTGATATGGAAAAAGTCACTGGACGCTAATAAGGAGATGTGTACAGTTCTGCATACAGGTGAATACATGGATTTTTTTTTTCTATGCACATTTCTTTTGAGCAATGTACCCCTAATATACTTCCAACGCTGTATCAGGCCGTTCGTTTTTCCAAATATTAAAGGGATTTTCCACTTTGAACTGAATTTTATTAAACCTCCTTTCCTTTCCCAACAATAGTGGTGTGGTGTAGAACCCTCCCGAGATCTGGCTGCATTAAATTAAATCATGCCACTGGCACTGCCCTCATCTTTCAAACTATTATATTTGGGCCGGTATCTCAAGCTGAATGAGAGATGAGCAGCAGCAATATGTAGCTCTGTTACTAAATACAGCAAGTT
Organism: Taudactylus pleione; assembly: GCA_031769625.1. NCBI lineage: Eukaryota > Metazoa > Chordata > Amphibia > Anura > Myobatrachidae > Taudactylus > Taudactylus pleione. The sequence goes on from JAUIMM010000092.1 coordinate 39,231,110, forward strand.
ACTTATATTGTGAAGGGCATCTATTTTGCCATTTTTTGGGCTGGCCAACTTCCAGCATCCATATCAGTAATTTGATTATTCAGAACCCACACAATTCATAATTTCTTTTTTCTTCAGAAGATTTGAATTTTCTGAAAGTATCATTAGTTGGCAAATACTTTGTCACACAGTGATGGTATTCTACCAAAATGGTTAAAAAAGTATTTTCATTTTATTAAAAAAAAATGTAACCAAAAAATATGGGATTTTTTGTAACTATGACAAAGACAAAATGTGTGGCTCTCGCTTTTGCATTAATCCACCTTTCTAAAACATCAAAAATTAGGATTCTACTGTACATGCAGGGCTTTCATAATAAAATCTATACTAGTTTAAATGAAATGCATAAATTGTGCGGAAAAAAAACATACATCAAGTGAGTTTATCTCTATGGTACTATACACCGGATAAACTCTTCAAAATGTTCCCTACTTCCACCCCGAGCTGCTGGTGGAATTGTGGCCAAAGAGGTACGATTCTCCACATCTGGTGGACATCCCCTCGCATTGTCCCATTTTGGAATGAGGTCCTTTTCCTTATCAATTCTCTCTCTGACCACCCAATAGCCCTCAACCCGTGGTCTTTACTACTCTCTTGTCCTTTTCCAGATGTGCGTTCCCCATTAAATAAAATGTTCTCCAATGTCCTGGCAGCGGCTACATCATTAATTGCTAGAAATTGGAAATTCTCCGATTCCCCTACGATTCCTGCCCTGAAAAATTATGTCTCCTATGTATATTGCAAGCATGGGCAGTTTACTTACTATTGCCAAGACAGACCTCATAGGTTTGACATTATATGTGAGAGTCTGCACTGTTCAACCTCCTCTGGACCAACCTTGCCATCCCTGCTCCCTGCCACCTTTGGGTTCTCTTCGGTGGGTTCCATGTTCTCTGATTCTGTGAGATGTTCCTCACTTTGAAATTCTACTGCCACCTTCAGGTTCTCTTTGGTGGGTTCCATTTTCGCTGATTCTGTGAGATGTTCCTCGTTTTGAAATTCTAGGTACATTATAAGTATCTGTCCCTCCCCCCCATCACTTTCGTTTTTATTTTATTATTTTTGTTTGTTTCTCTTTCCCTTCTAGTTTTTCATAAATCTTAAAAATGTTAAGGAAATTCGTTTGATTGTATACTTGATACCATTTATTGTTGCTGTCTCCAATTGTTCCTTGTATTAAAAAAGTGAAGGTATCGCTGTGTATTGATGTCAGTATTGGAAAGATGAGTGTATGAGGGCCCATGAGTCTGTAGGTGCCAGGATTGGGGAATTAGGGTGCTTTTAGTTGTCTGTAGTGTAGATGCTGAGAGGGGGCGCACACATGTATAATCACCACTGGTCACTCATACCCCTGTCAACCTTAGTCCATGCCGACCTTTTAACTGTCAACCTGTTACGGCTTGCTACAAGGGATTCCTCAGTTGGAGGACTGGGAGCCGGGGGGGTTAGGGTAGCTAGGAAGCAACTGATGGCGTGTCAGTAATAATGTCCTCTTTATTGGTCAATCCCAGGTGTTGGCTTGGCCTGATCAGAGGTGCAGAGTCTAACCCACTTGATGATCTTCACCAGTGACCCCTCCTATTGAGATTTGGGTTTCGCCGAACCAAGTGAGCAGGTCGCAGCCCTCTGGTCAGGTACCTGGGAGTGATGAAGAAACCAGGAGATGACACTTGAAATAAGATAATGGAGAGACTGTGTATGCCGTGTAATGATATGGAGCGGAGATGAGTACGCAGAATAATAAATGCAGAGAATACTGTGAGTTCATACAGTCAACTAAAGTAAAGGGAACTTGAAATGTGAGATCACTGGAGATCCCAGCAAGGGCTTGCACTAGAGAGTATCTCTAGTGATCCGGACACAGGACTGGTATAGACAAGTGGCACTAGTAGTTAGTACTCGGATGCTGTACTGAGTACACACGCTGGTGATCCATATGCAGGACTGGTGCAAGAGAATGACACTACGAGTCAGTACACAGATGCTGTAATGAGTACACAGGCTGGACTGGTGCAGGAGAATGACACTAGGAGTCAGTACATGGATGCTGTACTGAGTACACACTCTGGTGATCCAGACGCAGATTGGCCCTGAAGTTTATAACTAGAGTTTCAGCACACGGACAGGTGCTGCAGTAATCACTGGAGAAGTCTGATGCTGATTAGTGCTGAAGTTGTTTAACTGGAGTTAGCACACAGATAAGGACTGAAGAAATCACTGTAGAAGTCAGACGCTGATTAGCACTGGAAGGAGTCACTGGAAATAAATAGCATAAAGCCAAGAACAAATCCAGACACTAGGATATAACACTGGTAAGAAAGAATGTGGAACCTAGAAAGCTGCAACAGCTAGTAATCACTGGAAGTAGTGACTTCCTGTTCCTGGAGTCAGACTAAATACCCTAAGGTAGCGGTCCAATGGAGGATAGTGTCATCTGACAACAACCAATGCTACCATTAGGTGGAGGGACGATCGGGTGATGTAGACTGTCATGGCTGTGTCCATGATGGTAACCGCAGGAACTGAATCACGGAGCAACACATGGATGTCCTAGCAGACTCCAGGCATAATCCTCAGCGCGTCACCCGCTGCAGCACCTGGCATCTGACCACTCAAGAGGTCAGGGGAAGCCAGCACTGAGGTACGTAATGTCTGATCCCAGGCCACATCCTGACACCACCATTGGATCCTGTCAACCTTTTGACGCTGACTACCTATTGCCTGTTGACCATTTGGAAGTCCTTGGAAGTGATTACAGGTTTAGCTAGCCGACGCATTTCGAGATACTGGGTCTCTTCTTCAAGGCTGTACTACAGATACCAGATCACCTTGTATTCATGAATAAATTTTATTTTATGTCTACACTGACCTATGTCATCTATATGGTCGACTCCGTCACAGCATTTATGTTGAGGAGCGCCTAAATACATGGTAATACCTACCTTTAGACACACAATTCAGACTTTGGTTTTCACTAGGCAAAACCCATTACCATTCACAGCCCACTTACCCTCAACAGGAGCGCCCGGTTTCACCAACACACCACAAAATCTCAGTATATGTGTCAAAGTCAACAATCAAGAGAAGACTTCACAGGAGTGAATATAGAGGGTTCACCACAAGATGTAAACCATTGGTGAGCCACAAAAGCAGGAAGACCAGATTAGAGTTTGCCAAACAACATCTAAAAAAGCCATTACAGTTCTGGAACAACATCCTATGGACAGATGAGACAAAGATCAACTTGTACCAGAGTGATGGGAAGAGAAGAGTATGGAGAAGGAAAGGAACTGCTCATGATCCAAAACATACCACCTCATCAGTGAAGCATGGTGGTGGTAGTGTCATGGCGTGGGCATGTATGGCTGCCAATGGAACTGGTTCCCTTGTATTTATTGATGATGTGACTGCTGACAAAAGCAGCAGAATGAATTCTGAAGTGTTTCAGGCAATATTATATGCTCATATTCAGTCAAATGCTTCAGAACTCATTGGACGGCGCTTCACAGTGCAGATGGACAATGACCCGAAGCATACTGCAAAAGCAACCAAAGAGTTTTTTAAGACTAAAAAGTGGAATGTTATGCAATGGCCAAGTCAATCCCCTGACCTGAATCCGATTGAGCATGCATTTCACTTGATGAAGACAAAACTGAAGGGAAATTGCCTCTAGAACAAGCAGGAACTGAAGACATTTGCAGTAGAGGCCTGGCAGAGCATCACCAGAGATGAAACCCAGCGTCTGGTGATGTCTATGCGTTCCAGACTTCAGGCTGTAATTGCCTGCAAAGGATTTGCAACAAAGTATTAAAACGTGAAAGTTAGATTTAGGATTGTTTAGTTTCTCCCATTACTTTTGGCCCCTTAAAAAGTGGGAGGCACATATAGAAACCGTTGTAATTCCTACACCGTTCACCTGATTTGGATGTAATTACCCTCAAATTAAATCTGAAAGTCTGCAGTTAAAGCACATCTTGTTTGTTTCATTTCAAAGCCATTGTGGTGGTGAATAGAGGCCAAAATATGAAAATTCTGTCAATGTCCCAATATTTATGCACCTGACTGTATGTATTTGCTTAATTGTTCAGGATGTCATAAAGTTTGATTGGTAGACAAGGTTGGTTCTGATCATTATTTTTGTTCTTGCCACTGATAATGTTTGTATGATGGATTGTTGTTTTACTTTTTCTCTGCTGTTGATTCCAAACAAATAGAAATAAGACATTTATAATGAAATTCAAATCCTCTTTTCTAAAACAGTTTATAAACAGAAAGTGTTTCTAAATTCGCTAATCCATTTGGCACTGCACATGGGAATGTGGACCAGGATATGTAGGTGCTTGAGTGATAATGCACATCCTCACTCAGCAATTGGAAACTATCTTAGGAAATGACACATCTATCCTGTCAAAACATTCAGTAAAACTTTGTTTTATACACTATTTAATTAAGTTTTAGCATTGTTTAGTACCTGTACTCTACAGAAAAATGTTTGAAAATAAAAATGTAGCCACTCTAAATGGTAACGTTTTGAGCACATTCTGAGTCTGCTGATCTTTGTAAAGTGCTAGTACAAGTGCACCTTCTTTTTTGTCAAGTGCTTAAAAACTAAAAAGTTGCACAACAAAAACAGCAGCTTCCGCTAAGTACAAATATCTGATATTACTGCACAATGCTCTATAATTAGACTGTAGTCTAACATTTTTACAGAATTAAGACACTACTATATTTTACATTGAAGGACAATATTTTTCTTAGGCATGAACTCTCTGAGTGCAACAAAATATACTACCATTGAATGAAAGGAAAGCCAAATAAAAAATGCATATCTAAACAATCATAGAAGCATTCATTCATTTTCACATTCCCAGTAATTGTTTATAATTGAAAGTCGACAGTATTATGCAGCAGACTATATTTAGCATATTAAGAGAATGGGAGCTGAAGGCAAGGCTTTATTGCAAGGAAAATCTCCCTCAAAATGTCATCTACTCCCTGCAATCTTCCTTTTAACTTTCCCAGGGAAATCACACACCTGTGGACTTATGTAACAGGGTGTGAGCAGGCGCTGCTGCAGGAATTCATGCAAGTGTTCCCATCTTTTTAAAGCGGCAATCATTTTAAAGACAATTTTCATTTTGCCTTTAAAATGATTGCTGCTTTAAAAATACGGGAACACTCACATGAGTTCTCGCATCGGCACTAACCCGCAAGCCCCCATATGCGTCAGCACACTGTACAAGAAACAATATGGGTGCACAAAACATAAATTGAATTGGAACAAAAGAGAAGACCCACAATAATGTTTCCCCAAGGGCAATACAGTATATAACCTTATTATGTTCCCTACTGTATGCATATGTATGGAAAATCATAACTGGTTTAGTGACTTTATTATTAAATCTCTGCTACGTTCTTGAACAAAAAAACTCTACTAGTTATAGAACTCCTCACTCGGCATAAAATAGATTAGCATACCAGCATACACCTGACCTTGAGGTCATAAAAGGAAGGGTGAAGGGGGTTAAAAATTATGCAAGAAATTGTCAATTTACTGATGAACTGACCGTACTGTACCTTCTAACTTTCATAATTGCTTTAGTGTACTACAGGTTGAGTCTCCCATATCCAAATATTCTGAAATACGGAATATTCCGCAAAATACGGAATTATTTTGGTATGACTGAGATAATGAAACCTTTGATTTTTGAAGGTCCAGTGTACACAAACTTTGTCTAAGTCACAAATTATTAAACGTATTGTATAAAATTACCTTCAAGCTGTGTGTATAAGGTGTATATGAAACATAAATGAATTTCATTTCTGTACACAAACTTTGCTTGAGCCACAAAATTATTGAAAATATTGTATAAAATGACCTGCAGGCTGTGTGTATAAGGTGTATATAACACGTAAATGCATTCTGTGTGAATATTTGGGTCCTATTCCCAAGACATTTCATTATGATACGCAAATACTCCAAAATACGGAATATTCCGTTTTCCAAAATACCCCTTGTCCCAAGCATTTTGGATATGGGAGACTCAACCTGTACTAAGAAACTGTTTACATTTGTATTTTCAATATGACCATATACTATCCCCATAGGCGAAACTAGAGATCTGGTAAAGGGTGGTCCCAGTTTTAGCATATTATGTATATATATTCTAGAGTTGCAGGGAGCCTGTCAGAGAAAAGGGAATTGTTTCTCGCCGCAGGGGTGTGCTAAAAAAAAAAGAGTGGCCGTGATCACTCAAATACGGAGCGTGGTTTTGAGACTCACCCCCCTTTTCATATTCCATATTGCTTTACAAAGAATATTTGCCCATTCACATCAGTGCCTGCCCAGGTGGAGCTTACAGTCTATATTCCCTATCACATACACACACATACACACTAATTTTTGCTGGGAGCCAATTAACCTAGCAATATATTTTTGAAGTGTCCGGAGTACCTGGAGGAAACCCACACAAGCTAGGGAGAATATACAACTCTGTACAGTTAGGGCCATAGTAGGAATTGAAACCCACAACCTTAGTTTTGTGAGGCATATGTGCTGCCTAATTTAAAGAAATAAAAATTAATTCTAATATATTATATAAAATCGTGTGCATTGGGTATGGAAATCTATCTGTTTAAAATACAGGGTCGATGCTCATCCCTACTTTGGGACACTAGTGTCAACTGCATTTTATACATGGCTACAATATAGTGAATTCAGTGTCCTCAAACAATGTGACCCTTTGAAAGCATCACACTGTACCAACAGTCATGCCCAAAGCAAGTTTACTTCATCCAGATATATATGTGCACTGTAAAATCAGCAGCCTTAAGGGGCCCATTTATTAATGGTCATATTTGCAATGCATTCTGGGCAGTCTCCGTCACGGGCCCCCTCCTCTCAGTCCTGCGTCCGGCAGCGCAGTGAGTGCAACACGGCCAGCACCGCACTGATAGACTCTGGGCACTAGAGTGTGCCCAGAATCTATAGTGCATGCGCAGGTCACCATTTACTTTAATAATTTAATAATAATAATTTTATTTATATAGCGCTTTTCTCCTAAAGGACTCAAAGTGCTTTACATTTGCCTTTACAGTACAAAACACAAAGTAAGCTTAAACAAGGGACATTAGTGAAATGCTTGGGTGAAGAGATAAGTCTTGAGTCTATTTTTGAAGGATTCTAGAGTGGAGGCCTCTCGAACTGTGCGGGGGAAGTGAGTTTCAAAAGGTTGGAGCCCCAAAACTGAAAGCTCGAACCCCAGACGAATTCCGGGAGATTCTAGGTACTGTTAATAGACCTTCGTCGACGGATCGCAGTAATCGAGTGGGATGGTAAGGAATCAGAAGCTGCTTTAGGTACCTTAGGCTATGGTCATGTAGGGCTTTGCAAGTTAGTAATCCAATCTTGAAAACAAATCGTCATCTGACAGGCAGCCAGTGAAGGGAGTAGAGAGTGGGTGTTATGTGGCTGGAACGGGGCTGGTTGGCTAATAGCCTGGCAGCTGCATTTTGTACCATCTGCAAGTAGTGCAATTCTTTTGCTGGGAGTCCAAGGTAGAGGGCATTGCAGTAGTCTAGGCGTGATGATATAAATGCATGTATGACTTAGGCAGATCTTCTGAGGGAATTAAGTGCTTGATTCTAGCAATGTTCCTCAGATGAAAGAATGAGTATTTGATTGTGGCTGATACCTGATGTTTAAGTGTCAAGCCACTATCCTGGATAACACCAAGCTTCCGCACATGTTCAGTGTTTTGTAATTCTGATCCCCCAAGCATAAGTCCTGTTGGTTGGCTATGCTGTAGCCCTGACTTGTGACCTATTATAAGGACCTCTGTTTTATCAGGGTTCAGTCGCAGCCAACTGGCACTCATCCACTCCTGAAGCTCAGCTAGGCAGCCATTTAGGGTTGTTATGGGGTCCTTTGTACCTGGAGCAAAGGACAGGTACAGTTGTGTATCATCTGCATAGTAGTGGTACACCAGGCCATGACGTCTGATTAATTCACCCAATGGTAGCATTTATACTGCAAAAAGAATGGGAGATAGTATAGAACCCTGTGGGACACCGCATGGAAGCGGCACTGGTGATGAAGAGTTTACACCAGAAGAAACTCTCTGTGACCTGCCGGTCAGAAATTATTTGAACCAGCTAATGACTGTGCCATCCAGTCCACAGAAATTTTTCAGGCGCTCAATTAGAATCCCATGGTCCACAGTATCAAATGCTGCTGAAAGATCCAGAAGGATTAAGATTGAACAATCACCTCTGTCTCTTGCCATCAGAAGATCATTAAGCACACATACCAGAGCTGTTTCAGTGCTATGTCTTTCCTGAATCCGGACTGGAATGGATCATAAATATCATGGGTAGACAGGCGGGTTTCCAGTTGCATTGCCACTACTTTCTGTCACAATCCTGGCTAGTTTTTACCTTTTGAGACTTACCTCTCCCAGCTGCTCCATGGATCTGTGTTTGTAATTCCCCTGGGAGATCTGCTCTGGCTGAATCATGCTGGCTGTGACAACCCTGTGTGTGCAGACTGCTCTCCTCCCCACACTGATTATTCACCTGGACTCTGCCCTGTCTGTGAGCATTGCTAGTCTTGATTGGAATCACAGGTGTGGTTCTGATTCTCAAGGGCTGCAGAGATGATTACTCCCTCTGCATGTTGTGCCTTGCTCCACTGTGAATGCCACTGCCAGACCACCTGTCTGTATCCACCAATCGCTGCCAGACTCTAGGTATATAGATCCTCCTCTAATAACACTCAGTGCTTGAACATCTCGTTACGTCCCGTGGTGTACAACTTGTGCTATAGCTGTACCTCTGAGTACCAGTGTGTCCCAGGCTCCTGCTGGTTCCTAGAACAGTGCTATCCGTAAGCCTGCTGCGTTCAGCTATCCACGCTACCATCTCTCACCCATAGCTCCCAGGCCGCACCAAGTAGCTTCCACGCTACCATCTCTCACCTACGGCTCCCAGGCCACTCCAAGTAGCTTCCACGCTACCAGCTTCTCCACACAGCTCCCAGGCCACACCAAGTAGCTTCCACGCTACCATCTCTCACCCACGGCTCCCAGGCCGCACCAAGTAGCTTCCACGCTACCATCTCTCACCTACGGCTCCCAGGCCGCTCCACATAGCTTCCACGCTACCAGCTTCTACACACGGCTCCCAGGCCGCACCAAGTAGCTTCCACGCTACCATCTCTCACCCACGGCTCCCAGGTCGCACCAAGTAGCTTCCACGCTACCATCTCTCACCTATGGCTCCCAGGCCGCTCCACGTAGCTTCCACGCTACCATCTCTCACCTATGGCTCCCAGGCCGCTCCACGTAGCTTCCACGCTACCATCTCTCACCCACAGCTCCCAGGCCGCACCAAGTAGCTTCCACACTACCATCTCTCACCTACGGCTCCCAGGCCACTCCAAGTAGCTTCCACGCTACCAGCTTCTCCACACAGCTCCCAGGCCACACCAAGTAGCTTCCACGCTACCATCTCTCACCCACGGCTCCCAGGCCGCACCAAGTAGCTTCCACGCTACCATCTCTCACCTACGGCTCCCAGGCCGCTCCACATAGCTTCCACGCTACCAGCTTCTCCACACGGCTCCCAGGCCGCACCAAGTAGCTTCCACGCTACCATCTCTCACCCACGGTTCCCAGGCCGCACCAAGTAGCTTCCACGCTACCATCTCTCACCTATGGCTCCTAGGCCGCTCCACGTAGCTTCCACGCTACCATCTCTCACCTATGGCTCCCAGGCCGCTCCACGTAGCTTCCACACTACCATCTCTCACCCACAGCTCCCAGGCCGCTCCACGTAGCTTCCACACTACCATCTCTCACCCACAGCTCCCAGGCCGCACCAAGTAGCTTCCACACTACCATCTCTCACCTACGGCTCCCAGGCCACTCCAAGTAGCTTCCACGCTACCAGCTTGTCCACACAGCTCCCAGGCCGCACCAAGTAGCTTCCACGCTACCATCTCTCACCCACGGCTCCCAGGCCGCACCAAGTAGCTTCCACGCTACCATCTCTCACCTACGGCTCCCAGGCCGCTCCACATAGCTTCCACGCTACCAGCTTCTCCACACTGCTCCCAGGCCGCACCAAGTAGCTTCCACGCTACCATCTCTCACCCACGGCTCCCAGGCCGCACCAAGTAGCTTCCACGCTACCATCTCTCACCTATGGCTCCCAGGCCGCTCCACGTAGCTTCCACGCTACCATCTCTCACCTATGGCTCCCAGGCCGCTCCACGTAGCTTCCACGCTACCATCTCTCACCCACGGCTCCCAGGCTACACCAAGTAGCTTCCACGCTACCATCTCTCACCAACGGCTCCCAAGCCGCTCCAAGTAGCCACCCAGCTACAAGCATCTACCCACGGCTATCCGGCCGCTCCACGTAGCCACCCAGCTACCAGCGTCTACCCACGGCTATCCAGCCGCTCCACATAGCAACCCAGCTACCAGCGTCTACCCACGGCTATCCAGCAGCTCCACATAGCTACCCAGCTACCAGTGTCTACCCACGGCTATCCAGCCACTCCACGTAGCTATCCAGCTACCAGCGTCTACCCACGGCTATCCAGCCGCTCCATGTAGCCACCCAGCTACCAGCGTCTACTCACGGCTATCCAGCTGCTCCACGTAGCCACCCAGCTACCAACGTCTCAAGTTTCCAGTTCCAGTCACTCATCACCAAAGGCAGTTCTCACTGCTACCCACTTCTTACATTAAAAGAGCTATTCATGTTACCCATGGTTCCAGTCCAGCCGGCCTCCAGTGATTCCAGTTCATCACCTGATACAGGTAACTCACTAGCACCAACTGTGACACTTTCTCAATGACCTTTCCTAGAAAAGGAAGGTGTGATACTGGTCTATAGTTGGTCATGCAGTCGGGGTCTAAATTAGGTTTTTTAAGAAGTGGTCTAACAATTGCTTCCTTTAGTGGTTCTGGAAAAATGCCTGTTTGCAAAGAACTTTGAACTATTTTTGCAATTACAGGGCCAATCATGTCCATACACCCTAAGGGAAACTTAGTTGAGGCAGGGTCCAGATCACAGGTGGTGGGTCGCAACATTCTGATAATTTTGGCAATGTCTTTTACATCCATTATGTCAAAGCTGTTCCAGGGAGACTGGTGGCTTACCTTTGCAGGCTTGGTAGTTTTGCAATCCTTTGATGGCACTGTGGGGATTCCAGCCCGGATGGAGGATACTTTATCTGCAAAGAATATTGCAAATTCATTGCATCTGACTGGGAGAGGGCAGGCATGCTGGTTTGCAAAGCATCTCCACTGTACGGAAAAGCTGAGCTGGCCTATTGTTTGCTGCCTTGATCTCATTTGAAAGGAACTCTGTTTTCTTAAGGGTGATTGTTGATTGATATTCTCTAATATGTTTGATTAGTGTTAACTTATCCTTTACCAGGTTAGTCTTCCTCCATCATCTTTCAAGTCTACGCCCCCTTTTCTTGAGTTCACTAACACTATTGTCAAACCAAGGGGCTTGACGGTGTGGTATGCGGGGTCGCATACGCACAGGGGCGATAATATCCATTGCAGCTGTCACATCTCTGTTATAGTAATGGACTAGAGAACAAGGATCTTCACAGGCCCCCATTACCGCAAAAAGATCCTGGTTTGCTGCAAGAGCCTGGGGGGGTCATGCCCCTCCTTGGACGATACCTTGTCAACTCCATGGGTAAAGTTCTATTTTGAGGGGTTGCAACTGAGAAGCGAATTGAGTGGTGGTCTGACCATGTGACTGGGTTTATATTTAAGTCAGAGACATCTGATCCAATCTGGAAGACAAGATCAAGAGTGTGACCACTTATATGAGTAGCAGAAGGAATGACTTGTATGAGGCCGGGAGCATTCATTGAGCACAGGAGATCTTGGCCAAGGTGAGAGAGCTCATCATCAACCCATGCATTGAAATCCCCAAGGATCAGCCATCTTTGATGCTCCAGAATTAGTCCAGCAACAATATCTACAAATTCTTGTAGAAATATCTTTCCATCTCCAGGGGGGCGGTACATGAGAAGTACTCTGAATCCTAAGTCTGTAGAACTCCGAGCAGCAATGCACTCAAATGAGTGAGTAATTTCCATTGGGTGGACTCTAAGTTTAAGTTCTTTATTAAAGCAGATTGCCACTCCCCCTCCCCTGCGGTTAAGTCTAGCCAAGCCTCTGTAATGCAGGCAAGATCAGTCTTGTTTCTTATAGATCTGGCATTACAAAGGACGGACCTGATTGGGCATACCAGAGGGCCTGTAGTTTTTTTTATGTTGAGTGTAGGGGCTCTGGGGATGTCAGTCACATAGCGAGAGTTTATAGGTCTGTTTTTCCAAGCACAGGGCTGTTTGATGGGTACCACTTCTATTTGTCTCCTATATGAAACTGGTGAGCCTGAAGGCAAAGAACTTACGTGGTTACAGCGGATAAGAGACTTTCGTCCTCGCTTCCCACAACTGCCCCGTTGAGTTTTTTTGAAAATGCCAAGGAATTTAAGAATGGAAGCCTGTGCTGGATCAATAGGAACTGCTGCTCGTGGTGGGCGGAGTGAAAGCATAAAGCTGGAGGTGTAAAAATATATTGGGTCATCGATGAGAGAGCATGAATTGCATTTGATGATGAGAGAAGATCAAGCAGTTTTTATTTTTCTGTTTTCTCAACTCTGTGTGTGATCCAGAAGTTATAATGGGATTCATGAGCAGTCTAATTTAATTTGGATATTTCTATGTCCAGTTGCTTCTCTCTTGTACAAAAGGTATATTTTGAATAAGGAGTATCTAAATAAGCTAACTTGTCTTTTCAGTTGATGATTTAGTCACACTTAAAAATTATTCCAGGGCAAAGCAGGCTTGTGGAAAGGTGTTAGAAGCCATTCCTATTGTATAGGTGTGAAAATCCCAGTGTGAGATTCCTTTTGAAGTGGATATTCTGTGCAAGGGTAAAGATAACATGTCTCCAGGAAAAAAAAATAAAAAATTGGGATCCTGTGTTTTAAAATGACCAGAGCTCTGGATTTCAGAGACTGGGGATACTGTATTTTAGATTATTAATGCAAGAAATCAGTTATTTGCTAAGAAGAGAACAGAGGTGAATTGTGTCTTAGGGGGGAGCTGGTGCCAAAGATAATTTGTATTCCACAGAACCTTGCTCTGGGGTGTCCACTGCAGAGGTAATGCCAGTCTGAGTTCTAGTGGAGAAGGTAGAGGTTTCAATCCAATCCAATGTGAATCTCAGTGCAGGAATGCAATCTGTTGATTTTGGGGAGATGTCCATGTAGTGCAGTACCAGTTAAAGGTAAGTCCTTGGATATTTCCTGTGCTTCTGATGTCACTTCTGTAGAATTTAAGCTGTTTTATGGAGATGTTCAGGAGCATGTAAAAGGTGAGGTAGCCATCTCGGGCGCCTGGTAGGCATATGTCTTTGTACTTTGTACTGCGCATGCACAAAACGACAGGGAAAATGCCTGCTGTGGCCATTTTCCAGATGGTTTTACAGTGCTGACACCAGCACCGACGTGGAACTCCGGAGAGGTAAATATAATATGGCAGCAAGTTGTACGGTGTGGGCTCCCCCTGGACCTAGGGGCCCGTGTGCACCGCACACCCTGCACCAATTATACATAAGCCCCTGCAACCATGAGCGCATTGCAAAATGTGATCACATCACCGGAATGTACATGCATAGTCGCCATTGCCAGGGAGGGTTCTGGGGGAACTTTCTCCCGGCTAATTATGATATCTGTAGCCCATTGGGGAAGTAGCCCTATGGGGATAGTGGCTGCCAGCGGGAATGGAGGGATCACAGCAGGTATCAGAGATATCTGCGGCGGTCCCTCCTTCATACACCCAGAGAAAAAGTAATATTTGCATTTAACCCCTGAAAACATGTGTTTTCAGGGATATAGCCACAAATATATAATTATAAATGGGCCCCTAAATCATTTCATCTTGGGAAAGCAGAAGTAATACTGCTATGAAATAATAAAAAATTAAATAAGAAACCAAATTATGACATGAAACTAGTAATGATCAGGTCCTTTATATATTCATAAATACAAAGAAAACTGTTTCTGACAATAAAAACTGATATGTGCTGTGGAAAAGTTAGGACTAAAAACCCAATAACCATTAGGTAATTACTAACTAAAGTGTGTGTGTTTTTTTCCAGCAGGATAGGGGTTAAAACGCCGCGGCACATGCTGCCTTGTCACCAACTTGTATTCATGCTGTTCTTCTTCTCCGTCCGTGCAGTTGGCCTAACAGGTGCTTCATGCAGTGCTGAGTGCAACAACTGAGCTAGGCAGGGTGAAACAGCGGTAGCACCGGCGGCAATTCAAACATAGCGCTTGCCATGACCCAATCACAGCTCGCGAAATAGCAGCCAATCAGAAGCGGCTGCTCCTGATTGGCTGCTGTTCCATGAGCTGTGATTGGCTCGCGGCTGGCGCTGTTTCACCGTGCCCGGCGACAACAGTCAGCCCGGCTAAAATGGGCACTGCTGCCTTCATCTAATATGGAGGAACCTGGCTAATGGGACCACCACCCCATTTCACCTATGAATATCCCCATTTTTATTCCTTAAAGATTGTGCCTTTTTATTCCTTTAAGATTGTGCCTTTTTGATATATTAAATGGTATATCATAATGTTCTGTCTTTGTATACTTAAGGAATGTATGTACCAGATTGGTCAGCTTGTTTGCTTTTCAGTAACTCTGAATAAATTACTGTAAGCTGTGATTCCAATTTGGGATAAATCCGGGAGTACCTTCTAAGAAAAATGCACAAACCCGGAGAAACGCATCAAGAAGTTTTCTGTGTAGCTCTATTTGCTGGGACATTTGGTTCGCTGACGGGGGAAAAGAACTGCTGCCTCATTTCCATCCCTGACAAGCGTTTGCACTACCATCCCATTGCACAGCAGCGTTACCATCTGAAAATGATCTCATCATTTATAACCTAGCCGGCTTATTGTGTCCTACAGCCGGTGAGTGACATTCACCATTCATAAAGACTCTCTGGGGATCATATACAGATACAGCCATATACTCCCTCTGACAAGCGGTGAGTAGGCATCCCCACAGAGGGACTGTGGAAAGCCGGTACATACACTCTGCACCAGTAAGTGTCTATACTGTGCGGGCACAGCATATATTAAAACATGGTATGGAAATATTTTACACATTGTTTGACTTTATAATTTCAGTGGAGCACCCATTTGCAATAGTTCTTTGGACATATCCTCAGGACATATATCAATAATACATATTGGTCGCATTATAATAGTGTTTCCTAAGAGTAAGTCCTATTATAGTGAACCAATTGATTGCTTTTGAATGTTTTTACTGTTGTTTCTTTTTTTCCCTTATCCTTTATATAGTTCAAATATTTTTTATGTTGAAATACTACTGTACATCGATACAATTGATATCTAGAGCGTCAACGCAGACTTTTAGCACTGATTTGCATTTCTCTGCAGTCAATGTACTGTGTATTTGAAACTAAATTTGTCTTTATCATTTTATAATTTGTGTGCTAATTTCAACCAAGCGCTTCAATTTTCTCTGGTATTGTAAATATTTTCAGCAGGTTGCAGATCCTGCTTATTGGAGCTGCCTGTTTGAAATTTATATTAACTGGCTGGGAAGCGCACTTGGATGTTTAATAGAGGATGAAGTAGGCATTCCGACTGTAAGAATTCCAACGCTCACAATACTGGTGGCGGGATCCTGACGGGTCAGAATGCCGACAACTTCTAACGGTAAGTATGAGGGTTGGTGTTAGGCTACAGGAGGGGGCAATTAGGGTTAAACTGTGGGAGTGGAGAGTTAGGATTAGGGTAAGAGTTAGGGTTAGTGTGAAAATACTTACTGAAATTCGCCAGTATTTTCACCATCTGGATCACGTTGTCAACATTCTGACCGGTGGGACTTTGACTGTCAGGATGCCTTACTGGGTATGAGGCTTAATTTGGTGGAGTTTTTTGTATTTTTAGAGAGACCAGGTGGTTTTGTTTTAATTAACCCTTTTACAATTAGATGTTGCCCATAGTCAAGTAGTTAGTGACAGTTGTCTGAAAGTGGAGGACCCCTTCAACAAAGGAAAGCCCTACATAAGATGTCATATTACAAGAACTAATTCCCACACAGTTTAAATAAAAATAAAAAAAAAGTATACAGCCTACTGTATAGAGTGTATTCTACTAGTTTAAGAGACAATACAAAACAGTGACTAATGGGCCAGACATCTCTTATGCGGGCCTATTCATCAAAACATAATTATCACATGTGATAATTATGGTTTGAACTCGCTGTGAGTTCAAACACAGTCTAGGAGGCATTCATCATGCCTCCGGCCCAAAACTATCACTTCTGAAAAACTGCTGTTTCTGCGAAGCAGTTTTTCAGAAGCGAGAGAGTTTCTCTTGTCCCTCTTCAGTTTTCACTGCCTGTCTTCAAGCTGCGCATGTGGAGCTTGAAGACAGGCTGCGAAAGAGACTGACCCCTTCCCTCCAACTAACCTTGCCGGCGCCTGTCACCCCCCCGTCCTTGTGAAGCTGCCGGCTAGCCCCACGGCGCTCAGAGCCTTCCCACCGCTGAGACCTGCTAGATGCACTCTTCCCCTGCCGCAGCTGCAGCAGGACCCCCGCGGTGGTCGCCGGAGACTGTGCGCCCCCTCTGAGACCGGCTAAATGCATTGTCCCCTGCCGCAGCCGCTGTAGGTCCCCCGTCGTGGCCGCCGGATTCTGTGTGCCCCTGCTGAGACCTGCTGACCGAGTAGAGCCTCCGCCGCCGCTGCTGTGCGGGGGACCTACAGATATGGCCGTCCCCATCTTACCAGCTGCCGCTGTAGGATAACTGCCGCCGCTGACCCCGCTGGCCGCTGCTGCTGTGCCCTCTCCTGGCCCCGGCTCACAGAAGGACTGCTCTGGGAGCCGAGAGGTGCATCAGGCAGGTAAGAGAACACAGCAGAGAGGGATCTATTCAGATCCCTCTGCTGTATTGGATGCTGAACGCCACCTCAGAGTGGCGTTCAGCATCACTGTCAAGTTCCGAACAAAATGCTTTTTAAGAACTTGATGAATTTCATAATTTCTACATCCCCGTACAATAGTATGGGGACTGTGCAGTATAGTACAATAATATGGGGACTGTATAGTACAATAGTATGGGGACTGTGCAGTATAGTACAATAATATGGGGACTGTATAGTACAATAGTATGGGGACTGTATAGTACAATAGTATGGGGACTGTACAGTATAGTACAATAGTATGGGGACTGTATAGTACAATATTATGGGGACTGTACAGTATAGTACAATAATATGGGGACTGTATAGTACAATAGTATGGGGACTGTATAGTACAATAGTATGGGGACTGTATAGTACAATAGCATGGGGACTGTACAGTACAACAGTATGGGGACTGTATAGTACAACAGTATGGGGACTGCATAGTACAATAGTATGGGGACTGTATAGTACTATAGTATGGGGACTGTATAGTACAATAGTATGGGGACTGTATAGTACAATAGTATGGGGACTGTATAGTACTATAGTATGGGGACTGTATAGTACAATAGTATGGAGACACTATAGTACAATAGCATGGGGACTGTGGATATTATCGATGCACAATTGTAACCAGGAGATATATTTGTGATATCTCCTGCGTTACATGAATGATGAATAGCCCTGACATTTAAATTATACAAAATTAGGTAAAAAATTAATTTTCCCCCTGCTTTTGTATAAATTAAGTGATGAGTGATTAGTTACTGTATAGAAGACTCCAGTCAGCAGGGATTAGCAACTAGATTTTGATCTTGAATAAATAGACAATGCAGTTTATGTTCCTTTCTATTTGGTTTACACATATACGTTATAGGGGTCTATTTACTAAGCCTTGGATGGATATAAATTGGACAAAGATAAAGTACCAGCCAAGCAGCTCCTGTCATTTTTCAAACACAGCCTATGACATGGCAGTTAGCAGCTAAAAGGCTGGCACTGTATCTCTGTTCACTTTATCTTCATCCAAAGCTTAGTAAATAGACCTCAAAATCCCCAAAGTACAGTAGTTACATAGCCCTTGGTAACCATAAGTGAGGGCACTGCAACCCCTACTACATACTGTATCATATTACTTTAGTAACAATAATTAAAACTCATTTTTAAAGATATATATTATCTAAATAAAGATATATATTGTCTAAACAGAGATAGTAATGAATAAATCACTTCTCTGTCGAGTTGTAAAATAAGTACAGTAAGAATGTTTTATGTTTCAGCTTTCTAGGGAGTGGAGGTCCTGATTATTGGAGTTTTAGGGCAGATCAGGCAAAACTGCCATGTTTTATTTAATGCTGACATTATTCTCACTAGTTTAAATAATTTACAATTTTAACTTGTAATCATTACTATTAATATATAATAGTTTATAATTAAGAGGTAAATACAACCTCATGCACCACCGTACTAGAATATTTCAGCTTCATGGCCACAACCCTTTAACTAAACACCTCACTGTTTCTGTCAGTAGGGTGCAACTTCAGGGACCCTTCAGGTCCCCTCCTAGCCTGGCACAAGAGGACAGCTGGTTCAGAACCCATGGTACCCCTTTGGCATTGCATCTTGGGCTGCAGCATTGGTCACACTGTCCTTTGGTACGAGCATGACTTCTTGTTATAGTTCCAAAGAACAGCACATTTTTGTACCTTGCAGCTAGTAACTGCTAGTAAACTGATAATCACAGATGTTTTGTGACCAAGACTTCTAACTATTTGCAAACAGCACACAGTAATGAACTCTCTTCATTCCTTCAGTTTCTCTGTGCACTTCAAAGATTTATTATTGTCTAATAAACTGACCTTTTCAAGCAAAATGATTAACGTACAATAACTTTCTACTTTTTTAGTCATCAATGCTAAACTGTTGCTTTGCAAAACGCAAACAAAACTGCAAATAAAAATACCCAGCCTTTATATTCACATTCAGTACGGTTGGACTCACGTAAGTAAATTAAATCTCACCATTTTACCCAACAGCATTTAAACGCCAATCATTGTGATAAATTCAATCAACTTGGATATTTAGCCCTGGCTAAAATCAGAAGGGTATATCCGTACCGATCCCGAATGAGATAGGACTGGCCACTGTTATTATGGGAACCATTGAAGGGGTTGCAGCTTGACCTTGCATTAAAAAGCCACTGGCTACTGTATATTTAATGAATGTGGTCATCCAGGAGACAAAACTGTATAGACACTAAAAACAGTGCATTCATATGATTAAATGATGTGAACTGGACATGTGAAACATCAGTCGGGATCGGTATGAATGACCGCCAGACGTATGCCCGGAGGTTCAAATCCCGACAGCAGAAGACCAGCAGGCATCCAAATTTCCGATCGGCAAGTAGACTATCTAACCCTAATCTTCTCCCCCCCTAACCCTAACCCTCCCTTAGGGGTGCTTAACCCTAACCTCCCCCCCCCCAGTGACTAACCCTAACCCCCTCTAAGTGCCTAAACCTAACCCCCCCTTTCCTGCAGCCTAAACCTAAGTCTCCCGGGGGGGAGTGCCTAACCCTAACCTCCACCCGGGGGTGCCTAACCCTAACCTTGCCTTTTCCTAGCCTAGCCCAAACCCTCCCGGGGTGGTGCCTAACCCTAAGTCTCCCCCGGGAGCCCCTAACCTAACCCTCCCCCGCGTGGCTATCTGCGCCTGCTGCCCGGCTTACCTTCGTTTGGTATGCCGGGCGTCGGAATTAAACAGTTGGGAAGCTGGCGGTGGGCATTTCGACCGTCGTCATCCTGACTGCATCGGGAAGCCAGCGGTCGGCATTTTGACCGTCGGCATCCTGACTGCATCCCAGCTCATTCACATGTAGTGGTACTAGTACATATATTGTGTGTCTGAAATATAAATATATTATTTGAATTAAGAAGAAAATTTATATTAGATGTAAAATATGCGTAGTGATATAAAGCAAAGGTGTCATACTGGTTTTTCCTAGTGCATAATACTGTATCCTGTGAAAGTTTAGCATTTGTGCTGAAAATTGTCAGCTAGAATTTCAGTTCATAATCGTCATGCAATTCTAAGCAAACATCTGTTTTATTTACATTTTAATTTGGACGCTGCAAATCTGCAGCCAGACTCACGAAAGGCATTTTAAATATGTGTGGACTGAGTGATTCAATTTCCATTAATGGAATGTGGTGGTGGGCATAATATGGCAAAATGCCTTAGCTGTATGAACTACTGTAACGTTTACTAACAATCCCTCAGTGTAGAACCTTTTCTGTACATTGGTTTTGTTTGGGAAGCGCTTGCAAGGAAATTAGTGAATTTCATTATTTGTTTTCTAAAAAAACCCCAAACTTTATTTTACTGTATTTTAAATGTAGGGGATATTTTGGGACTTATGCAGAGTTGAGCAAAAGTCATAGTGAAAACCATTGGAGGGGCCAGGAGAGTCCCAGAGGGGACAGCCAGGTGTGTGTGTGTGTGTGGCGCAGTGATTGTGTAATCATGGTCCTGCCTCATACTGCTTAAAGCCGCAATGTGCTGCATTGTACAGAGGAGGGGGTCAGGCCAAAATGATGTAATTCAATGCAAATTTGGGCATCAAACATATGAGGAAAAGTATCCCACTCTCTCAGGAGTCCAGTAGAGCCATACAAAATGTCTGACTCTCCTGGACATTACGTTAGAATTTATAAGAATGCCATAAGTCCATCTCCAAAGCGGAAAAAGTCCTTTTCAGTACTTCTCTTTCAGAGTACATCTCTGCCTGTATGCCAGCTGACACGTTTCACCCCATTGTGCCTCTCTACGCTTAGAGACCTGGAACAGCGGAGGGAGGGGACGAGCGGGTATAGCCGAGAATAGTAATGGTGTGCTCACTCTCATTTTATCCTATGTAAGATGGAAAGCAGCTGCAAACACGCAGCTTACAATGCATGTCTATACAGCTGCTTCCACATTGGGGTAAGATTCTTGCTGATAATCAGAACGAACTTGTATCACCAGTTAAAAAAATTAATTCATTAAATATACAGTATAATAATAATAATAATAATAATAATAATAATAATAATAATAAAAAAAATGAGTGGGCACCACCCATAGAAAGTTCTATTGTTCATAGCTGAAATTGCTGATACAAGCACCAACCTCTGCCAACCAGGGCTAGTGGCACTATAGCAGTGAAACACATAGCATGGGGTCCTCCTGCCACAGTTCTAACCAGAATTAGACTGGTCAGTATGAGGCTGCATTCATTAGGGAGACCAGACTCACGTAAGGAATACAACCCTATGCTGACCAGCCTAGGGCTATTCCTACACTGCTTGGTGGCTGGTGTGGGTTAATTAGTGTGAAAATAGAGAAAATAATTGTTCCCTGCAAACTACAGTTCCCAGCATGCCCATGCTGCCTTTAATGGCATCCAAGGTGTGCTAGTGCGCCAAGGAGAAATGGAGTAATAAATGAAACCAGACACCAATTTTTTTTTAAATATATAAAAAAATAAAATCATCCTCACACATAATCTAGTTCTCCAGTATATAGCTGACTTGTCCATGGGTAAGGTGATTTGCTACTTATGGTGTCCAAATGTGAATAAGTAAGTACCACCAAAGCACTTTTCTGTATATACATTACATAGTGGTGTTTACCCACAATCTGGGCCAGGCCATGGGGAATCCCCACTACAATAACCTCAAGAGATACAACACTACTATAAGATATGCTACAGCGTATCCAATGCTATGAACATATCTTATATCATGGAGACATGCACTTTGCTTAACTTATGTAATGTGTGTAAATTACAGAAAATGAATATTTCACATAATATACACAGTCACAAGTATCTTAAGATTCCTGCATATTTGCATATAGCTCAAATTGCTTGTTTTTACAGACACAAATAACTCCTGCAATTTTTAGTTGACTTGAGTACAAGGCTACATGAGCCCTATGGCCTCAGGTTGCCAATAACAACATATTTAGTAGGTCTGTTCAAGCGGTTTGGGCACTTTACTCTTGAAGAAGCTGTCATCCATATTTCTGACTGATGACACCTAAAAAGCAATATCTGTATTCATTCTTCTATGTGTTATAGTGAAAGAGGACACTGAGTGGGTACTGTACTTTATTGTCTGACCAATAGCCTTTAAATGTGAAAAGTTGGAGGTGCTTTTTATATTTGAATGAGCTACATTAATTTTCAGGTAATAGTCTCCTGAATATTAGCTCAGCACATGTTTCCACAGTGTAGGTGATTTGTCCCTTGGGACTGAAGGCTTGTGTCCCAATAGCACTTGAAGAAGTACGTGTGCATGAGTGGTTTTCTACATTTATTTCATGCTTCAACGATAAAATTGGCTTCATAAAATGCACAGAACACAAGGGCAAAGCATGGACTATTGTGTATCTGATATAATATATTTGTCATTATATGAAGAAAAGACACCTTACTGGTCCACTGTTTGTTTGTTTTTTATAGTTTTTTTTCCCCTAGGGTCATAAGTAGTTTATTACCATATCAAAGTTATGTAAACTGTAAATTATATTGGGGCAGGAACTAGTGAGAACTAAATATACTATAAAAAATGATGTGCAATGTGTTGGAGCTGTATAAGCAATGACAATAAGAATGTATCGGAAGTGAAGGGCTTGCTTTATAGCTGGATAGTGTTTGTATAGGGATCAGATGTGGTTTGAGCTTTCAATCTCCAAACTGTAGGATTGCAATTTTGGTCCTGAAAACGACCTTCATTGTGTGGCAGTTTTGCAAACCGCAAACAAAATCGCCCCTTATAAAAAATATTTTTCTTATATTATATTTAACAGAACCAGTGACCTTCAAAGTGCCTGTATTAGGTAAGTCGATTAGTCATGTCAGACTAGAAGGTGCTGAGATGCAGGCTACACAGTCTGCCTAGGACTGTAATGGAGCTTCCCATCAGTGCTTCCTTTGAGTTCTCCTTCCAGACATAGATTCTTTCTTTTAGCCTGGTTAAGTAATGAGAACTTTGTGTACTTCTCAGACTAAACATGAATGTTTTTTGTTACTCTAACAAACTCTTATTTGACAACCAAATGTTTTTGTTGCAGACTTTGCTCTTCAAATATTTGCAAGACGAAAATATATGAAATGAGTCAGGTAGACATTTACTCATTTTCTTGCTGTATTTTATTATTTTACCACTGACGTTACAATTGTCCCAAGCAAAATATTGTATTTTGTATACTGGGTCTTGTGTATCAAATGTTTAGAACCTGGTAATAACAACATATATTTTTTTTAAACAGGAGTGTATCTCCGGCACTGAGAAGGGTACTTTATAGATCAAAACTTCATTGTGACACTTCTGCTATGTAAAACTAGTCCCTTACTCTCCATAAATGGGAGCCTAGCAATAGTCCTATATTGTTTCAAATCTATTCCATTTGGGTTAAGTTGGGAAACCCACTAGTTCTCCTTAGGTCGCAGAGACTGGGCACCCGTTGGCGCCGCCCCTACATTAATTTTACATAATATATATTTTTGCATTGCTTACTGCTGACATTAAGCCTGACAAGATATGCAGATTTGCAAGTTATTAAACACTGTATTACTCTAGGTCATACACAGCAAAATATTATAGGATATGTGGCTCCAAAATTATCACATGGGCAAAAAATGATCCTATTAAAATCAATTGGATAACTATCGAGCATAGCAGAAAATGCAGTCAGAAGATGGATATCGGCCTGTGTGATTTATCATCTTCCAGCCACAGTAGCGAGCTGTACTGATACCAGAAGCGATCCAGACTCTGATGGTGAGAGAAGGGCTATATTATTTTGTCCAAATTGGCAACCTCATTTGTGTGGTCAAATTGAACGATAATGACTCACATTTTAAATGACCGTGTAGTCCTGTGTATGGCCACCTTTAGATATTTATATTGTTGTCCTCTACACAACACCTATTCCACTACCATCTTTACAGAGAATAATCTAGTCATTCTCATAAATGGAGCTTACAGTCTATATTTCCACACATACACACTAGGGATCATTATACCAGAAACCATTTAACCTACTAGTATGTTTTGGATTGTGGGCGAAAATTGTAATACCCAAAGAAAACCCATGCTACCACAGTGAAAACATACAAACTACTGCACCGATGGGGCCTTGATTGAAATCCAAAATCACAGTGCTGTACGACAGCAAATTTATCCATTGCACCATTGTGCTGCCCAAATAATAAATCTGTTTGCAGAAGTTATAAAGTGTAACTGTTTCTCATAATGGTATTAAAAGGATTACTTTCATAAACATATACAGTACAACATCTTACTTTTGGATAATAAATTGAATTAACACCCATTATAATTGTATAATATACAACAGATGAAAGACACAACTTAATACTGCAGCAAAATATGCCCCAAAAATTGCATCTGGACAGTGTTGAATTTTGGACTGCACATCTAATTGAGGTATAAACTGAAAATGTTTATTTTATATTCAATATTATATATTTTCAATAAGTCACACCTAACAGGATAAGTCAGCATCTCAAATTATGCACCTACATATATACAAGTTTTGGCGGCATACCTTGTTTGTTTATTACCTTATACAATTATACAATAGTCTACTCTATACAATTAGGCATTGATGTTTAGTTTTATGTAACTTTTTGTGCATTAAGTGAACTGTTGACCTTTACATATTTCAGGAGCTTACTATATTTAATAAAGAATTTTCAAATCTTCTGAGATTATGTTCTAATTTAAGTCATCCTTTCCTATTCAATACCATAGTAGGTGACCAGTCATTGTAGTACTCTAATGAGTGCCAGCTATCCAAAAACTGCATCTTCCACCGTGCACCATGATAACTTATAATATTTGTATGAAATTGAAAACTGCTTCAATCATTCATCTGCACTTTGTCTTTATGCAAAGTACTACTATAAGATAGGATGGACTACTTTGAACAAGCCATAATACTCAATTAAAATATAAATAATATTCCTTTTTTTCCAACTGGAATACTAAGCTACAGAGCTGGACAGAGGGACATCTCATTCTAGGAGGACACTTCAACACAGCGCAATCCTCTACATTAGACAGATCGGGAAGTTCTGGCAGAACTGGGGGTAGCGCACCATCTTCTTTTTTTCATATGACTGACTCACTACAACTTTTTGATACTTGGAGATGCAGGTACCCCACGAATAGAGATTACTCTTTCTACTCCCACCCCCATGATACCTTCGCTAGAATTGATTTTTGGCTAGTTTCCCCACACATACTCCATAGAGTGATGGATGGTGGCATCAATAATATAGTGATCTCAGGTCATGCACCCATTTGGCTAACATTACAATTAAAATCCCCCATATATAGTAACTATAACTGGCGGTTCCCTTCCTATTTAAGTGCCTCAGAGGACTTCAAGAAATTGTTGGAATCCCACTTTAATAATTATGTGACCCACAATACACAACATATACAAAACATCAATCTCTTCTGGGCTGCCTCCAAGCCCGTCCTGAGGGGACATATTATAGCACATGTCGCCCACAAACGCAAAATTATGCGAGATGAGTAATAAAGGTTGAGCAGAAATTTATCAGACACTTATTCTACTTATCTTCTCACACCATCTGAAAACGCGAAACAACATTATCTTGAGGCAAAGACTTTTTATGACACTCTATATTCCGAAAAAGCTCATTAGCTATATCCTTCCAAAAGCCTAAGTTGTTTAAATGGGGCAATAGATCAGGGAAGACACTCACCTCTATGTTTTACAGCAAAAAACAACTCCTAAATACATAACAAAAATTAAGTCCAGAAGTTTAGACTTGTTAACGAGTCCCGATCAGATAACAGAAGAATTTCTGCGTTATTATGAGAACTTATACTCTGCTCCCCCAGATGACTCTGTTTTAGGTGCAGATTTTTTACAGCAAGCAGGCCTACCACATATTACTATAGAAGACCGAGATCAGTTAAATGCTCCTATTACAGAGGAAGAAGTAAGGGGAATTATTCACACCCTACCTGCAGGCAAGACCCAGGCCCAGATGGTCACGGAGCAGACTATTATCAAAATATTATCACCCCAAGTGTCCCCCCACTTAACTACCCTATATAATTATATAATGAAGGGAGGGATAGCACCCCCTGACTTTAACATGGCACAAATTATCATCTTGCCTAAACTGGGTAGAGACCCTACCTCTGCAACATCTTACCGCCTATATCACTCCTCAAGCAAGACTTAAAAATCTTCTCTAAACTCATGGCCCAATGTCTGCAACCGATTTTAGCTAAATTAATCCACCCCACACAAACCGGGTTCATAAAAGTCCGACATTCCATCATAAATATTAGAACACTTATAGCAGCAATAGAACATACTTTCCAAACAAAGAAAAAACAAAATGCAGTGGTCAGTTGTGATGCCGATAAGGCATTTGATAGGGTCAGCTGGCCCCATCTTCTTCGCATTTTTAATTTACAAGGTTTTGGCCCTGACTTTACACATGTTTTTCAAACATTATATAAATCCAAAACTGCTTATTTAACTATTAACACATTAAATACAAGACTTTTTCTCTTTATCGGGGAACCAGGCAGGGGTGTCCACTGTCACCACTGCTCTTCAACTTAGCGATAGATCTGTTAATTCAACATTTTTAGCAGCTATCTGACTGGCGAGGTATCCGTGTAGCTAATCATGAAATTAAAGTTTCTGATTTTGCAGACGACCTACTATTGTATTTTCATAATCCCAAACAGGCTATTCCCTTACTAGTAGATAAACTACAGGTCTTTACTAAGATAGCAGGATTTGTGATTAATACCTTTATCCAGATGCTCGTGTGGGACTAATTCCACTTTGAAGTATTTAGGCATATTATTTCCCCCTCACCTCTCTAACTTATACTCGGTGAATTACAAAAAACTTTTGACACAAACATTGGAAGATTTTCGTAAATGGAGTACCCTACCCCTTTCATATATAGGCCGATGTCATTAAAATGGTCAGTTTTCCCCGTATACTATATTAGATTCAAATGCTACCCATTCTTGTATCAAAAAAAGATCTCCAAACACTTTGAAAAAGAAATGCAACGGTTTATATGGGTTAATAAATGCCCCAGAATCTCCCTTTACAAGTTACAACAAACAACAGACCGGGGAGGTTTAAACCTTCCTTGTATAAAATGCTACTCTATAGCAGCTAACTACCGCTTTGCTATGGATTGGATCAGTGGGGCCAATAACTACTCTTTATTTCCACTAGAACAGGCATTTAGTCCTGATATACATTTAGTAGCACTACTACACACCAAACCTTCCCTGATGCCAAAACAAATCAGAGATAATGTGCTGCTCTCGTCCACTTGTAGTGCTTGGAGGCAGCTCAGATCACTCCTAGGAATTTCTCCATCTCACTCCCTTTTTCTCCCGTTAATGAATAACCCTGGTTTTTCCAGGAGGTCGATCACCACATTATATCAGAGATTGGCACTACAGGGGTCTAAGATATCTACACCAACTTTTAGATGTCAATACCTTTAAACCTCACACAGTTAGCCAACTGCAAGCTAAATTCACTCACCTCACTATTCTGATATTTCCTTATCTACAAATATCAAGCTATCTTACGACAACACTTAGATTGATGTCTGAGAAAGACAAACAATTCCGGCTGGATAATGCGTTGCATCTAAGGCCTTTAGAACCCTTTTCGTCTTCATACATTTACACATTTATTCGCTCTGTTATTGAATTGGAGACTATTACAGGAGGTCTGGCTAAATGGAGAAAGGTCTTCCCGGACTTTAGCTTATCCCAATTAACAATAGCCACCCAGAGATTAAACAAGCAGCTGATTGCTGTATCATATGCAGAAATTAATTATAAGATCCTCCACTGGGCATACTTTACTCCCAAACTCAAATTTTTAATAGGACAATCTGATAACTCCAAATGTTATAAGTGTGGTTCGCCAGGGGAAGATATGTACCATTGTCTCTGGCTATGCCCCAAAGTAATAGAATATTGGAACCAGGTTCACCAATATATTCAGCAAGACCTAGTAATCAATGTATCCCTCTCACAAAACTGGATATTCTGGGGCGGATTCCCAAAGGATCCTTCTTATAGTATAACCAGGGGTAATAAATTGCTCTTGGTCAAGATAGCAGGGGCAGCAAAGAAAATAATTTTAACACAGTGGATAGAACCCATGACACTGAGCCTTACGTTACTCCTGCCCAGAGTCTCATATCTGTTCCACATGGAATGGACAGGTATGTCTACTAACAGGGAGGGTATGGCTGATAAGTTTTTCTCTACTTGGTTACCATTTATAAAGATCCAATCCCCAGAGCTGAAACAGACACTCAAAACATGTTTTCAATTAACAACATGGTACAACATGATGGTCTTGGATGGAGGTGTTCCCTTCTGAGACTAGAGATGAATATAAATGTATATATATATATATATATATATATATATTTATTATTTTTCTTTTCTCCTTTTTTCTTTTTTTTTTCTTTTCTTTTCTGAATACCTCTGGAGGGAGCTCTCAACCCACAGATTAATGAGATAGTTAATTATGATACAGTATGTAATTTCCTAATTGTTAGCGCCTGTGTGCAAATGGAGCATTGCTAACTTTTCCATTGACATTCTGCTGTAAATAACCTTACTATTTTGTGTATGAACATTCAAAAGACACTATGGAATAATTGTATTTGTTCTTTAAGCCAATAAAAAATTATTAATGAAAAAAAAAATACATAATACGCAGCGGTCAAAATAAACTAATGAGTAAAAGCGATGTTCTAGTGGACTGAGATAAGATGTTTTTGGCAGTGGATGTTCAATAACTATCAAAATGCATTTAGACTAACTAAAGAGTTTTAGTGACTGCCAGTGGTGCTTCCTTTGGCATTCTCTTTGATGAGTTAATTTCAACTGTTAATGGCAAAGAATATTTTAACTGGCACATGGGGGATATGTAATTATGCAAATAATAAAGCCCTTACTGCAGTTGTTACCATCAGTCTCTATGCACCATTTAAAGTTAAGGTACAATTATTATTTTCTGTTATTTCAAAGCAGTTTTGTCTACGCAACATGTGACATACCACTTGCGCACGGAGGGGGGGTTTCTGAGTACCCAGAAACCCCCCTGACAGACTAGAAAGCAGGCACCATATTCTTAAGCCCCACCCCCTCACGGCAAAATGACATGATTCACAGGTCAATTGGGAGAAGGCGGAGCGTAATTCCATTAGAATTGCATCATTTGGCTCCGCCCCCTCCTGATTGACCCTCAAATCGCAGCATTTTGTTGCTAGGGGGAGGGGACTAATGACATGGTGCCAGCCTTCCCCAGG
Source organism: Taudactylus pleione (assembly GCA_031769625.1). Taxonomy (NCBI): domain Eukaryota; kingdom Metazoa; phylum Chordata; class Amphibia; order Anura; family Myobatrachidae; genus Taudactylus; species Taudactylus pleione. Next base: position 39,260,624 of record JAUIMM010000092.1, read on the forward strand.
TCCCATCTTCATCAGGTCTATAACCCACAGCTGCTGTAAGGTAAGTGTGTGTAATGTATGTGTGACATATGTACAGTATGTGAATATATGTGTGTGTGTGTGTGTGTGTGTGTGTGTGTGTGTGTGTGTGTGTGTGTGTGTGTGTGTGTGTGTGTGTGTGTGTGTGGAAACCCCCCTGTAAAAAATCCTGCCTTTGCCCTGCATACTGTAAAATATTTTACGTTTACCTAAAGAAACACTTGTAGTTGTAGTAGCAGGTGAATGCATCGATTTCTACAATGAGGTATTTTGTTAGAGAAATACCAAAATAATGTCAGAAACTGCATCTATTACACAACTCTACAAAGTAATGTTGTTACTGTTAGTAGAGATCAATGGACTGGGTTCTTCCCATCTAGTTCACATCTGAATACACTATTTTCCCCGGAAAGCTCAGAGTATTTTGGAACGCATAGAATCTGAGACGCTCATCTCTGATTGTTATGATTTCTTGTTTTAGGTCCATACAGCGTATTTATAAAGAGCTGTCAGTGCAGACAAAGCTTTCCTAACAGTGATGAAATGATAAAATACTGAAGGCTACTTAAGCTGTGTTTCATGGCTTGCTCATTACATGGTACACAGCTGTATGGAGACTATTTGACAGGCTGGCAGACATCTGTCTACATTAAGCTTCTCTGTCTCCTATGCTTCGTTGTAATCTGCTACATGCTATATGATATGGTAATGGTGTTAGAGGCTTTGGGGTCAATCCAATTAGGTGCGAGTTGTGAGTTTGTTTCATGAAACTCGCAGACTTCACCTGAATGCAGGTGCCCAACAATTCTCCAATCCAGTTGAAAATGCCTACTTGCTGTACTCACAGCAGGGGTTTTCAGGATTGTCAGACAAATGTGATATGAGAGAAGTGCAGCAAAAAGTAGGGTGAACTTCCTGGACCCCAAAAAACTGACAATTTCGTTTATAGAATCATACAGAGGGCTGTTAGTGGGCATAAGGAAAGTACTGGAAGTATTTAAATGGTGTTAAATGGCTGATTTGTGCATTTTTTTAAAAAACATTTTTAAAAAAGCAAACTTTTTTCATTTACTTTTATACGAATAAAACGAAATATGCAAAAAAATTGAAAGAAAATATGCTTTTGGAGCACTCTGCGGTGACTTCAAAAAAATGTAAAAAGAAAATATAAAAGGCAATTATTAAAAAAAATAATAATAATTATTGGGGGTGTACAAGGGGTTCTGCACGGTGTCCCGACATTTTAACCTTGAAGTAAAGATTTTCCCATCCATCTCTCACGCTCAGGGAGGTGCGAAAAGAATGCAATGCGAATTTGCAGAGAACACAGCAACCTTGCATCTCATACCTAATTGGATTGACCCCTATAGCTTGCTAGCACATCTTCTACAGTATAATGAGGCTGGTAAGCCCATCAAATGGCTTACATAAAGCTTATAGCCAGGAGCTGAGCATTGCTCAGTGCTGAGATACAGCACATTCATCCATCTCAAATAAGTAAAATATTCTTAATTTTCAAATATAAAAATCTGGTCTAAAAGTAATTTTAAACAGGGTAACCATTTGAATGTAAGCTTTTTGTATAGTATTAATATATTATTTGTGATTATTATGTTTTCATTATAAACATGACATCATTCATTCATTCATTAATAATATACGGCACATTGCAAACTTTATGAGATAGCTATTATTATAGGCAAATATCATGAATGAATTAAAATAAAATGTACAAGATCTTTTTATTATCTCTGGGCAAATTGCACTACATACCTTTCAAAACCTATCTGTCGAAATGATTTCTCCCAAGTTGAACCTATAATCAAAAATAAGAAACAGAAATCAGTATATTTTACAGAACTGTAAAAAACTTGGTACTGCACAAGTGTTGATTGACACTCTGTTCATTAAAGTGGTTTATCTCAAGGATCAGAAGGGTGAGATGATTAAGAGATGACATATTTCATCAAGCAAGCACTATATGAGGTAATGGGGTCCATTCATTATGTTAATTTTCAGGGACCGGGCGGCCCCAGATAATTAAGTATCCAACTCGCTGCGAGTAGCAGCTGTGGATACAAGTTCACCGGAGCAATTCAACCTTGCTCCGGTGTGGAGACAGCTGATTCGAAAATCTGCTGTCTCCATGATCCTCTTCACCGCTACTTTTATAGTAGTGAAAGTTAGCACTGCCGAGTGAGACTCATTAGTGCTAGTGCGCCTGCATGAACTGGGCATCGTGCAGGCACACAAAGCCCCGGCGTCCGGGCAGAGGAGCCAGACAGGGGTGGAGATCCGTCTTCGCAACCCAGGATTCCTTTCCATTGGGAAATGCGAATGCTCCCACAGTCAAGCTCTGAAAATATTGTATTTTCGAGGCTTGGTGGATTTAGGTCCCCATACTAGTGTATGGGGACAGCGGGACAGATCGGGTCTGCAAGGTAAGCAGGTGATATCAGTGAGATACAGCGATATCTCCTGCATTACCTTCATAATGAATAGCCCCGATCCTTAATTTCTACAAAAGTAGGTGAAAATGATTATGAATGGCCCACAATGTTTTTACTCAATAGCTGCATAGAACACACACTGCCTCCACAGTAAACGAGTCAGCCTTCCAATTGGAAAATAATAATTATTTTCCATTTCACACCGAAATAAAAAGAAAAAAAGGAAATAACTTAGAACAAAGGTACTTCCCAAATCTCCTCAAAACAAAGAAAATCATATTATGTTACCTTAATTTACATAGTATTACAATCAGAAACTGGTACATAGTCACCATCATTATTTCCATGGTATGTTGAAGGAAGAGGAAGAAGGAAGGTAAGACCTCTGACCTCATCTGTCCTGTTATTACAGGTTTTTAGCTTCCATTGCATCTACACATTTTCAACAAGTCATGAAAAGAATTTGTGCAGCTGGTCCTCAACATTATACTGTAGCTTACATGACAATATAGTCTACCGATCACAGCAACAGTAACAGAAAGAATAAACTAGGAAATAACAGCATTGTAGTAATTGACAGGGGCAGAATTATGGGTGACAATGAAGGCGCCTGCTGCCGGGCTCCAGCTCTGAAGGAGCACCTCCTCCATTGCCCACTATATATTCACCCCACTTAGGGCTGTAAATATGTACCTGGAGTGTACCGTTATGGCCGTCCAATACATGGCACCTCTTCCTGGTACCTGAGAAGCTACGTACCATACACTAGTGGAGAGCTCCGTGTCAGTCCATCAGCTGCCGCCTCCGTCTATCTATAGCCTGACCCTACTCATTGGTGTTGCACGTCCAGCGCACCCCTCACCCACAACTCACTGTCTCAGTCCTCCATGGCATGCCTATATTCTGTGTATCAGCTTGCGAAAGGCTACATTACAGCATCATCGGCTGTGATGCGGTTGGGGAGGGGGGGGGCGACACCAAATTATAAGTTGCTTCCGGGCATCTGGGATGAACTTGCACCATTGGTAATTGAAATTACATTCACATGGATCTAAATGTCAGTTTTACCTATTATCAATTACATGTATAAGTGTAACAAGTGTGCATTTATTTTAAGATGTAATTTTAATCATATTTAGGGGGCCTATTTTTTTAAGGTATTTCTGCAACGGCAATATTAAATAATCAGGGCATTACTGTCAGGGTACCACGGCAGATATCAGAGATGTCCCTCTATTTCACTCACTAAAGCAGTCCACATAGCTTTCTAAGGGGACTGCAGAAATGCTCAATATACCAAGCTTCAAAAGGCTTAGCTTTTCGGAGCTTTGCCCAGAAAATAACGCCATCTTTATTCACCAGCGTATGCACAAGGCAAGTCATTTACTCATCAACTGGATGTGCTATTTTCAGAGCTGTTGACACTGTAAGAGAATTTTAATACATGGCCCAAAAAATTATTTCAATTGCCATGATAAACAGCACAAAGTAATGATAGTTAATGGGGGACTTTTGTAATGGGTGATAAATTGACCCTTTAATGTGATAATGCAATAAAACAAGGCAGTTAAAAAAAGTACAGGAGAACACTAAATGCAATTTTGCAAGGTTCACAACAGTTAAACATGAAGAAAGAAAGATTTTTGTGGATAATAAAGTGGTGAACAAACGTATTGAGGAGTTTTTACGTAATCAAATTTAGATTTTTTACTAATGTGTGACAGTGTTATAATTTCTTTTTTATACTATATTTCTATAAAGAAAAAGAGTCTTTACCATTACTCTGGCACTACCGTGGGAAGGGATCCTTAGTATTATTCTGGAAAAATAGCATCTTCTGTAGTCTCCGTATTCCTCATTACCCTGGTACCCACAGTAGAGAGGTGCCAGGAAGATCTCCACACTGTTTGTTTTGTAGCTGCTTACCATAGTGGTTCTACCAAAGGGAACCCAATGCTCTTGTATGAGAATCAGCCAAGACTGTCTAGTGCTGGAGTTGGTTGAGGATTTGGAAGCAAGACTTTTTTTTAAATTCACAATATATTCCACAATATATTTAGTAGTGGAGCTTATTAGAATAGCATACTCATACTAATAGAAGTTTATACATGCTGGAAACCACATTAAAATGAATGGGCTATTAGAATCAATGGTAAATGCTTTGTGCTGCTTATGCCTGCAACATATTAGCAAATGTATTGCAAATGTGTCCAGCACATGTCGACTGTGGTAAAACAGCTTGTGATTCACATATCAAAGGCATGCACAGACACCAGTGGGTAAAAGGACTCAAGACTACATTAGCAATCCTCAGAGATGTCAGAATAATTTGCCAAAAATGGATGAGTTCCTTTGACACAGTGCTCAGTCTTATAGGCGGGACGGATTATCTCTGGTCAGCAATGCTGCCCAACTAGAGTAACACTTAACCTTGAAAAGTTTAAGCATTCAGTAAAAACTAATATCTTCAGTGAAGCCTTTAAAGTTAATTAGGTACCATGGTATCAGTTCCACTAGTTCAGTAGGTAACTCCACCTTTGATCACTTACCCTCTCTCTTCACAACATCATCTCTAATTTTGTCTACAACACTAAAGCTCCGATATCGTTGTCCGATCGTTCTGCATTTGCTGGATGTTTGATATTGAACATCCAGCACATGCACCAACCCCCAAACAACTATAACAACCCGCGTTCGATGATCGTGGGTCCCTATAGTATCAATGTCGACCAGGTTGGCCTGCATGCATGAGCGATATTGATATCAATCAATCGTGCCTGCGCATCGACCATCGTTTGGGGGTTGGAAGGGCCCAAAACGATAATGATATGATCGATATCGTTATCGTTCATATCGTCCTGTTATATCTGACCGTGTGTACGCACCATTAAGACTACTCCTTCTCCTCCCCGTCAATGTTTCATCTTCCACCAAGTTCTTACACAGAAACTAGCTGGGTGGCCTCTCTTTACAGCATTATAATCACTTGAGAATGTTCACCTGTGTGGCTTTTATACTGTACAAGATAAACACATTGGTGTTATGTTTTATCCCTCTCAGCTCCTTCATATTACAAGCTCAAGAGAACAGACCTTTGTGCCTATGTTTTGTTATATTATTATCACTGTATCACTTTTATATCTGATTTGTATAGCACTGCAAATTATGTTGGCCAAGAATAGTTATAAATCACTTTACTAATATGTCTTTTTACAGTTGATAAATTCCTCTAAATACATTTTTAAATGCAAGTTCCCTTACTAAATGTCTTTTACTGAAGACTATTTTTTTTCAGAACACTTATTCAGTCTCCCTACAGTCTATACTGATTTAACAATGATTCAGTTGTTGATTTTAACAGTGTGAAAAGATTATCAACTGAAGTCAGAACAATTTCTCAGTTTACTAGTGTGAATATAAATGGTGTTCCCACTATAATGTATTATTTTCGCAGAAAAAAACAGTGAGAGAGCCTCTGCGCATGCACTGATGCCAGCTAGCGCCACACCAGTGATTGCCCCTCCCCCACAACCCACCTCCCCGACGCCTACTCCCCACCTGACACTTACCTAGGTGCTCTGTGAGCTCTCCCCTCCGGTCAGCAGGTCTCTGGGCTTCTGGTCGGTGAGCCCGGTCAGCTATGCCCTAAACTGAAATGCCGGTTTACAGCACATCTGACTGGAGTCACAGTGCAGTAGCCCCAGCGACCAGTTGACTGGAGAAGAGAGCTCACCAATCACTGATCAGCAGACCCCCGGCTGCAGGTAAGTGTTTGAGGGTTTTTTTTTACTATTTTTTATTACTTGTGGTCTATTCACCCTTATTAAATTTCAAGCAGATCACATTTCCCATTACAAGCATGGGAAATGCGATCTGCTTGCTAAAGAAATATGAATTAAAGGGCTTGGAGCAGTTTTTCACAAAAACTGCTCCAAAAGCCCTTTAATACATTTCAAATTATTTTAGTAAAAAAAAAGCTTAATAAATAGAGCCCTTACAGTTGCTTGTATTTTCAACTGCTTATAATAATATTAAAAAATATATTACTTTAAAAAAGTAATACATTGCTTTTTAGAGAATGAATAGTAGCATATATTATAGATTTCTTAGGTTACCATTGTAGACAAGACTGCAATATAGGGTAGAGGTACTTTTGAAATTCTTGTGGGAAACTTTATGACTTAAATATTTTCATCTGAAGAAAAACATTTTACTGTAACAAGATGTACCTAAATATGATGTAAACTACAAGCCAATGCTCTGCAAAGTAACCTTTCTGTAATTGTTGCTTCCTGTTTATGTGTACCACCGTGGTTTCTGAACACACAAGCATAAAAGGCCATAGCTGGATGCCTAATAATCCCAAACCATAAACACTAATGTAAACAAGATAGGATTAATGTTTTGTAACAAACAAACTCTTTGTGGTTTTAGTCAATGTAGCATGGCACAGACATTTCACCTACTGAAAGTCAAGTTCTCTGAACACAGAGGAGGGCATTGATAACACTGGAGTATAAAGTGTACAGTAGTTACCTGTAAACTCCATATTCACAATCTGGATTTAACCAGAGACACACACATTGTTATTGTTGAAATACAAATGAGTATATTGATGCTTATACAGAAAGTATATATAACTGTATTCTAAATGAGTTAAATATAAAATGATTATAATGTTCAATGCTCTGTATCCAGCACATATTAATTTAGACATGAACTTATTTTCTCATAGTGCTTTGTGTATTGTGAAGTTTCCAAAGTGTTGTTAACAGCGTTTAATCAGTGGGACATAATCCATTTTTAGTACATAAATCACTTCCATTAGATTACCATACATAAATGTTTGTTTCACATTAAAGTCAGTTAATGTAGTTTTGGACCTAGAATTCAACTGCAGAGACAAAGACCCATTTATTATTTGTAATGTTTATTATACAATACGATGCCTGTGCTGGATAGTTAATGAGCTCTACACTCATATGAATGATCAAGTCCATTTACAAACTGCAGCTAAGAGGGGCTTTTTTTATACCGTGGAAACTCAATTATATACTCAACTTTCACATTTATACAACCTCTAATATCAACTCATCTAGGTGACATCTAAATTTAATCTACCATCTAGGTGATATCGAAAATGTAATCAACTCTTCTAGGTGACATCTAAATTTAAAAATAAATTGCTACAATTAGCAATCAAAGCAAAAATTTTCAAAAACTATTACTGATCCCAAGTTACAAATAATTAATACCGTAATGGTTATTGTCCACCCATATGTGGAAGGGAAGTCTGACCTAAGCCCTGCATGTTATTGAATGACATATTGTAGGGACCTGCTACTGTAGGTGAATTACCACCATGTTGCTATGTGATTTTTAGCATATTTTTTTACTTATCAAGTTCTTCCACTCCACAGCCCGCAAAAGAAAAGAGTAAATTTTTCAGTTTTGGATTGATTTATTGTATTATTTATAACTATTAAGTATATACATCCTGTGCTGTACTGTACAAGGCCAGACTAATATACAGTACATCATTAAACTAACATATTAAATGTCGTAATATTGATACAAAAACAGGTGACTGAATCAAAAATATCAGCCTAGCACATACACACATTCTACAGTTTTGAACAGATAACTGTATTTTACGAAAGCTTGTGTATTACAATAATGATGGTTACACAAAGGCAAATTGGATGTCTGCGATCTTTATAAAAACATTCAGCTTATAGCCCTGTGCCTTTATATTGTTACAGATCCCTAAATAAAATGTACAGTTCTTTTTAATGGCTAGTATAGCCATTAGTGTTGGATAGTACACAAATCAGAGTTCATTCAGGTGACAATTATACAATTCTAGTGGCTAGTGTGTAACAAAGACTCCAAATTGGTGACAAATTATAAAATGGAAGCTAGTATATAACCCTCCGATCTGGAGGCTAGTACTGTATATCGTGCCACCAATTTCTGGTATCTAATACTGTATATAGCAGACCTCTAGTTGGCTGTGTTGTGTATAGCACACCACCAATACATAGTGGCCAATGTACAGTAGACCTTCAATATGTGGTAGCGAGAGAACAGCAGATCACCAATCTCTGGTGGCTAGTGTAGGAACAGACCTCCATTACATGGTGACCAGTATATAGCAGATCTCCATCGTTTGGTGACCATTAGATCTCTTTCCAATTCACGGGAGTCATTGTATAGCCATCTTTAAATGCCAGGTGGACAGTGATCAGCAGTCCTCCAACCTCAGGTTACCAGTGTATAGCAGACATCAACTCTCTGGTGGTCAGTATATAACCAAACTCTAATCTCTACTGGCCACCATGCAATGAGAATGGTATACACAGGCGAGTGGCAGGTTCGGATATCAGGAATGGGCTAAGATTCTCCATGCAGCCAGTGGAATAGCTGCACCAGGTGTAGATCACTTTCAGGAGTCCGTGTAGCAGAAGGAAGCAAAACTGCACAAACAAGATACAAGTAAGCAACAGAAGCTCAGTATAGCTCACTCAGTAGGAACTGAGATTAGACATTGTATTGGAAATGAGGTAGAGTCAGCAGCTGTGATCTATACCCCTGGGTTACCTGGGATAGGCTGAGCAGAGACAGGTGGTACAGTGAGGCTCAGGCTATCACTTAATTGGCTGTTGCAGACAGGTGATCAGTACTCTGTAGCAGGCTTAGATCTTGCTTGAGGCCTAGCAGGCCGAGAAACACTGAAGCCTGTGCGTCTGGTATGTGATAGAGAATGCTGGCAGAATCGGTGAGTGACCCGGCGGCACGGGAAACAGACCAGGGTTGTGACAGATGATACATCCACTTTAACTCTTATTCACATCTCCATACAGTCATGACAGTGTGATTAAACTATATATAATAGATTGATCGCTTATTTGGGAATACAAACTTTAATATTTGTATTCTAACATGAATACAGATACAAGATATTTAATATGAAGAGTGCACCTTGTTAGGAAACCCTACTGTAATCGCAGAACTGAGTACAGAAACTATCATCCTTTGCTTCCCTTTATATATACGACATGCACACAGTTTATGAAAATGTTACTAGAAGTATAAATGTTTAGAACTGTTGGAGCAAAGTTGGGCATATAAGTCACAGTCTGACAAGGTGCAGAGCATGCCACTTAAACTGCTGTCAATTTATTATATTCACTATGTGTTTTACAAAAGAAGAAGATAGCAATTGTGATTACACATTTATTATAGAGATATTAACACTTTTGCTAATAAAGTCTGCTCATCTTAATAATTAATTATCCAATTCACAGCCAGGGCAGGGATTCTCCACTACAATTAAGTGCTGTGGGTATTAAAGTAATAAGTAATGCACCACAAAATAACATAAAAAAAATATATATATAGATATATATTATATTATATTGTATTTATTTATTTATTTTTTGCAAAATAAATACAAGCCAGAAACTAAGGTGCTGAAACACATTTTAAATCAATGTTTCACTCATTGCTAGCAAGTAAAAAATAACTGCACTTACTGAATGATCTATGTATAATATTCATTTCCATTCACTGCTATGCAACCATAGATACATTTGTACAATACATTACATTACATATTCTTGGAATTGGTCATCTAATTTCATCTGACCTAACTATTTAAGGTATTTATAGTTTACATTTATATATTTCTTAGTTTATATATTAATTATTTATAGTAAATATAAGTCACTAAAGTCCAATTTGTTCGTTATTAACTTCACAGAGTATATTGTGTCACTTTTTTAAAACCTTGTTTCATCCATTCCTTGATTTTTTTAATGTATATAAAAATTGTCTCGAATAATTTATAAAAATATGTTCTTGTACGATATACAATAATGAAACATGTAACAATAATTGGCTGTTTAGATGAGAGTACAGGAAGAGTTTTACCAGCAAGGGTTAAGGTTAGACCTAGTAATTTGAGATTGAAATGTAGTTTCCTCCCTCTCTCCTTGAAACTTTGGTAATTTGAATTGTTTTCTGTTACCCGTATAATTGGTCACAGCTGGTGAGTACATCATGGTGGGCACATCCTTGCCAAGAGTAAACTTCAGGATCCTGAAGGTGAGTTAATATGTCCACTGTTAGGGGTAAATTTACTAAGATGGGAGTTCTATTTAAGAAGTGATGTTGCCCATAGCAACCAATCAGATTCTACTTTTCATTTATCTAGCACCTTCTAGAAGATAATACCTGGAATCTGATTTGTTGCTATGGGCAGCACTTCTTAATAAAAGTCCTATCTTAGTAAATTTACCCCTTAATGTCCACTGTTATCTTTGGTGGCTAACACCTGCTTATTGTATTATGCTATATTTTATCAATCAATAAATAAATTCTGATCTATGGGCCTGATTCATAGTTGCACGCTATGCCGATATTTACAGAGTTGAGTGATTATCGTCAAACTGTATATGCGTCTAAGTCGCACTGCACATGCGTCATTTACTGTAGTCGCTCGCAGTGACTTTTTACTCGCAGTCAGGGAGCGTTTGGGGGCGGTAACACTGGAGTGGCGGTAAAGAACGCAGGCATCTCACAACCATTTAGGGGGCGTGTCACATCCTGCTTCATCCTCAAGAAAAACTGCTCCGGCGTCTCAGTTCCTGCTGACATTCTGCGTGACCATAGGATTACTGAGAAGACCTATTATAATCTTTGTACACAGAAGCTTGGACCTGCAAAACAGCAGGTGGGCGTCTCAATAGATTCCTCAGCGTCTGCGACATTTGCATCATTTTGCACAGCAGTTGCATACGGGATTGCAGGCAGCTGCAGTGGCATTAGCGTATAACTCTGATTCAGGCTCTATGGCAGCAGTAGGAATTGCATTGTCCTGCATTACAATATGGCATTGCAGAGCTCAGGGCAAAAGTTCCCAGTTGCGTGCCCCCACCCCCCCAAATAAATAACAAAAAACAACAAACCTTTTTTTAGATGGCGTTCCTCTGTGCGCGCGCTTCCGGAAAGGGGGCATGTCCTTGCGGAACACCCCCAATTCATCACACTGTGGGGCATGCCTAGCACTTACGAAGATGCTGGGTTTCCCCCAAGCTCTCCCCTCGTGGCGAATACTTGCCATGTGCAGTAATGCGCCTTACACAGTATGTCTTACACAGTAATGCCCTTCATAAACACATTATGCCACATGCAGTAATGCCCTTTATAACACATTATGCCACATGTAGTAATGCCCTGTATAACACATTATGACACATGCAGAAATGCCCTGTATAATACATTATGCCACAGCCAGTAATGCCCTGTATAATACATTGTGCCACACACAGTAATTCCCTTTATAATACATTATCCCCAATTCAAGTTATGCCACACAGTAGTCCCTTATTCATGTTATGACACACAGTGGTGCCCCTTTTACACAATGCCCAAATTAGTGCCACTTATACACAAGGCCCACAGTAGTAATGCCCCTAATACAATGCTCACAGTAGTAGTACCCCTTATACAATGCCCACAGCAGTGGTGCCCCTTACACAATGGCCCCCCAAGTGGTACCCCCGATGCAATGCCCTCATTAGTAGTGCCCGCAGTGGTAATGCCCACAGTGTTAATGCCCCCAGTAGTAGTGCCCCCATTGGTAATGTCCCCTATAGTAATGCCCCCATTGGTAATGCCCCCAATAGCAGTGCCCACAGTAGTAATGCCTCTATAATAGTGCCCAGTTGTAATGTCCACATTAGTAGTGCCCCCAGTAATGCCCCCTATAGTAGTGCCCACAGTAGGAATGCCCCCTATAGTAGTGCCCAAAGTAGTAATGCCCTCTATAGTAGTGCCCACAGTTGTAATGCCCCCATTAGTAGTGCCCCCTATAGTAGTACCTCCAGTAGTAATGCCCACTATAGTAATGCCCCCAGTAGTAATGCTCCATTAGTAGTGCCCCCAGTAGTAATGCCTCCATTAGTAATGCCCCCTATAGTAGTGCCTCCAGTAGTAATGCCCCCATTAGTAATGCCCCCATTAGTAGTGTCCACTGTAGTAATGCCCCCTATAGTAGTGCCTCCAGTAGTAATGCCCCCTATATTAATGCCCCCATTAGTAGTGTCCACTGTTGTAATGCCCCCAGTAGTAATGCCATCTTATAGTCATGCCCCTAGTAGTAATGCCCTCCTATAGCCATGCCCCCAGTAGTAATGCCCCCTATAGAAATCCCCCTATAGCCATGCCCCCTATAGAAATCTCCCCTATAGCCATGTCCCCTATAGAAATCCCCCCTATAGCCATACCCCCAGTGCTGGTGCTTCTGAAAAAAAAAATACAATTAAAATACAAATACAATACTTACCTTAAGCCCCGCTCCTCCATCCGCTGCCGTCCGGTCCGACCGCGGCTCCACCACAGATCTAAGGGAGGGACGTCATGACGTCGCGACGTCCCTCCCATAGTGCTCTCTGCCGGAGCTCAGGAGTGAGCTCCGGCTTTTGGCTGCAGGGAAGGAGCTGGGTGCCAGCTGATAACAAATATCAGCGGGCGCCCGGCAAATGAAGCCTCCCGCGGCGGCTAGCGGGGGGGGGAGGGGGGGGAGCGCTTTTTTTTCCAAAGGATTTTTAATTTTTGTTTCTCCTGGGAAATCAGTGGCGCCCTATAGGGGCCGGCGCTCCAGCTGACGGCCCTGTTAGCCCGCCCCTAGAACCGCCACTGATGGCATTACATTACCGAATTCCTCTAATAAAAAGGAAGACAAGCAGAGCAGGTACAACAATGGCTATGTTTTGTCATTCTTTACAGAACATCAATCACCAGAAACTACATTTGTCAGCACACAAGATAGATAACCGAGTCACCTTAGTTGTCTAAACTATTTTCCAGGATTATCACACACTTAATAAAATTGGCACAGGGACTCAAAATAAGAAGTGAAAATTCTTTCAGTTCCTGCCAGATGTCTAAATCAATACCAGCACAGGAAATTACATGTTATTCTTTTTTTTTGTGTGTGTGTGTGTATGTTTTTCCCTTTAGGCAAACAATTCTACACGTGTCCATGTGTTTCACACCCTACATAATGACATGATTTTCAGAACTCAACAACCAGTGTCAATAAATGCATGATACAGCACTGAGTACATGACATACAGATGTTTATTTTTGACAGTCTGCTCTAGCAATTCTGTAATTGATGTAAATGAACCAGAGAATGCCATAATCACTATGCCCACTCACATTATTATATACTGTTTCTAAACTGCTAAACTATTTCTCAGTGCTGCTTATTGAGAGTATCGGGAGTCATACAAATAACAATGACATGAAACAGAAGGTAAAGATGACCCTGCCCAGGGTAACTCTTAATACATAAATTAACGGAGTAACAATTGTAGGAGCTGGTGAGGATACATGTTCATGAATATAGTCACTGTACTAACTCTTGGTGGATAAAGGTACTGTGCTACAGCAGTTTCTTACTCCAGGTAGTTGATAACCACAGGCAGAGAGCTAGTTCCTAGCAATGTGTGCCTGCACATACTTTATTGTGCTGATTCTGGACACTGGGCAGATGCTGATTTGTGCTGATCCTGGCTTTAGATAGTGGAAAACTGAAGGTACAGCACTAGCTCCTGACTCTGGGCAGTTGACAACCACAGGTAGAGGGGTATATTTACTAAAGTGCGGGTTTACAAAAGTGGCGATGTTGCCGATAGAAACCAATCGGATTCTAGCTATCATTTTGTAAAAGGGACTAGATAAATGATAAGTAGAATCTGATTGTTGCTATGGGCGACATCTCCACTTTTGTAAACCCACGCTGTAGTAAATATACCTCAGAGAGTCAGTTACTGGCAGTGGGTGATGACGGGTACTATGCTACGAAATTTCTGGCACTGGATAGTTGGTGATTACATGTACTGTGCTATTCCAGGGGGATGTAGGCGCCATCCTGGAACACACAATGCTGGCAGTCAGAATCCCAGCTCCAGAATCCCGACGGCTGCGATCCCGACAGTGAGTATTAGGGTTAAGGTTAGGTTTAGGCTGCAAGGAGGGGAGGGTTACGGTGTGGGGGGACTGGCGGTTAGGGTTAGGCCGTGGGAGGGGAGGGTTAGGCTGCGGGAAAGGTGAGCTAGGGGTACATTTAGGGGAAGGGTTAGATTACCTGCATGATTATTACCTGCATATGTCCACCATTGGGATTATGCTTCAGGGATTCTGACCGTCGGCATTATCAGTCCCGGGATCGCGTACCCAACCCATTCCAGGTACTAGGCAGTAGGTGATAATAAGTACTGTGACAATTCCTGACTCTTGGCAGTTGGTGATTACAAGCACTGTGCTAGTTTCTGGTTCCTATGACCTGGTAACCGCAGGACCAGCCAGGGTTGGCGCTACCACTAGAAATTGGACCAGCGAGATTCGACTAGTCTTTGAAAAGGGGGCGGAGCCAAAGCCGGGAGGGACGGGCTTAATTGCGGGCCGTGGCAGGCAGCTCCGTTAAAAGAAAAACAAAATGGTTCATCAGGGGGATGTGGCCGGGATCCGGGACAATGTGTGGGGGCCCCCTATGTGTGGGGGCCCCAGGACGACCACCCCTGTCGTCCTGCCTATAATCCGGCCTTGAATCTTAGCATTATAATCACACATTAGCACTAACTGTAATCATCCTGCAGTTAGGGTATGTCTTAGGATGTCAGTTATGTAAAAGTGTATACATGGGGTGTAACTAGGAATTCTGAATACTTTGCCTCAAACTATTTTTCTCCAAAGAGGAAATATTTGGGAAAATTGCACTATAAAAATATATTTTTATCATACTAAAAACAGCAGAGCTAACACCATGGCAAAATGGCAAAAAAAAGGCAAATGAATGCGAAATATATACTTTTTTCGCAAATTAGTCATTATCATGTCTGGCCAGTAAATGTATCCAGACCAGAAGCAGTGCTTGATGAGAGGTACTTACATACCCCTTGTGTAAAGTTTTGCTTTATATTACTGATTAAGCATGACATTTTTATTAGTAGTTTGGCAGAGTGACATGTTTTAACTCAAAACACTGCTACCTTACCAAACATTACTAAGTATAAGTACACAGAAACCAATCTGTAAATGAGATATGTACTTACAGCAGGGCTGTATCTAGGGATCCGAGCGCCCCTGGCAAGGTAATGGACTGGCGCCCCCTCCCCTCCATAATTTCAGGAAGTGCCCCCAGTAATAGTCCCCTCAATACAGTGCCCCCAGCAGTAGTCCCCCCTATACAGTGCCCCCAGTAGTAGTCCCCTTTATACAGTGCCCCCAGTAGCGCCCATCCCCCCCATTACATGCCCCCAGTAGCTATACAGTGCACCCTAGTAGCACAGAAACCATCCTGGCCAATGGGTAGATACGCCCCTGACTTACAGTATCACAACATGAATACAGAGACAACAGGTAACCTGGGTGCCCTTTATAGCAAAGGGACAATTTCATTAAAGTTAGATATTAAATTCTATGTCACATCCAATTAAGGATTGTGAGGGGAATGCCACAATGTGCTTATACTATGGAACACAGGTATAAAGTTACATTACAATTTTTTAAGACTTAGGGGCCTATTCATTAAACCTAAAAATTCTCTAGAGATAATTAGGTTTAGAACTCGCATGGAGTTCTACCTAATTATAGGTGGAATTCATCATTCCACCTCTCCATAAGTATCTATTCCGAAAAGCTGTCATTTTTGCAATGACGGGAAATAGATACTTTTCCCTGCCTACACTACCTTATTGCATCTGGAAACAGTGCTGCGCATGCGCTGTTACATCTGTAAAACCAGCGCATGCGCAGCACTGCCTACAGGTGCGTTAAGTTTGTGTACCCCCCCGATCCCCCCCACCCCCTTCCCCCCTCCACTCACCTCCCCCCCGACTTACCTGTCCGCGCAGCAGCCTCCGGCTCTGTCCTGCTGGTCTGTCATGTGGTTTCCCAGCAGACCACATGACAGATTAGAAAAAAAAAAACTTTTTTTTATTTTCTAAACTTTCTTGTGCTCTGCTGGGGAGCACACATGACAGACCAGCCTCCGGAGCCTGAGGACGGAGCAGAGCGCCGGAGGGACTCGTCGGGGGACCTGCACACGCGGATACAGGTAAGTCGATTCTGCTATTCGCCACCTCACAGTGGCGAATAGTAACTGCATCAAATTCCGAAAATTCATAATTTTCGGAATTTGATGAATACCACAATTTCAACATCCCCATACTAATGTATGGGGAGTGTGGAAATTAACGCAGGGGAACCTAGCAAGGAGATATCTGTGATATCTCCTGTGCTAAGTCTGTTCATGAATACCAAAATAACGTTATTTAAGGAAAATGGCCCTCATTCAGAGCCGTACGCTCTGAGCAGAGCGCACGCTCTGCATGAGGGCCGGGCTCCATTTTCATGGAGCGTCCTCCTGGACGCTCGTATAGCTGTGGGTCACCACCCACAGGCTATACGAGCGTGCATTTTGATGGCCGCGATGGTCGTGACCATCGCGACCATCGAAATTGCGAGCCGGAGCCTGCGGTTGAGGTTTTCAACCGCAAGCTCCGGAGTGATTTTGGCTCTATCAGAGCCAAAATCACTCCCACTGACATCACTAGTGATGTCAGTGGGCCGGCTTCTGACGGGAGGCGTTCCCGTGGGAACGCCCCCGTCAGGGAGGCACGCCCCCGGCACGCCCACCAAAGGGGGCGTGCTGTCAATCAACATTGACAGCACGCCCCCTTTGATCGGACACAACGAGCGAAGGAAAGTCCTTCGCTCGTCGTGTCTGGCGCATGCGCACGACGGAGCTCCCTCCGTCGTGCGCATGCTCAGTGCAGACCATCGACCCACTTGCGAGCGGACAGCCGCTCGCGAGTGGGTCTGAATCAGGCCCAATGTCCTTAAAAACGTTATTTTAGTGTTGATGAATAGGCCCCTTAAAGTTTAAGTTTAGACCACAAAAGTTGCCAACTCTAGTGATGAAGCGCCTGGTTGGCAACCTTTCATGAAAAAGTATTTTAGCAGGACAGCTGCTCCTTTCACATGCCAGTGAGAGGTCTGGTTTGTTAAACAAGTGTAGGAAGTTGGAACCAGTGAGCAGGATAA
Organism: Taudactylus pleione; assembly: GCA_031769625.1. NCBI lineage: Eukaryota > Metazoa > Chordata > Amphibia > Anura > Myobatrachidae > Taudactylus > Taudactylus pleione. The sequence goes on from JAUIMM010000092.1 coordinate 39,278,209, forward strand.
GTAGCTATCTGCAGTGAAAGAGACAATATTATTATTATTATTATTATTATTATTATCGTTTATTTATATGGCGCCACAAGTGTTCCACGGCGCCTTACAAAGTACATAACCAAAGAAGTGACTAATGCTGGGTACACACTGGCCAATATATTGGCCGATGAATTGATCGGCCAATATATCGTGCCCCCGTTGGCCAGTGTGTACAGACGATATTTCTGTGAACGACGTCGTTCACAGACATATCGCAATGGCTGTGCTGCACAGTCGATGAACAGATATGTCTGCAGGGAATCGGTATGAAATATCGTCGGCTCGGTTCGATTCCCGGCAGCACCTGGCCGACATCAGCAGAGTTCCCGGCAGCGGAAGCCCGACAGCGCTGGAAATCCCGATAGTGGATAAGTAAGTACTAACTAACCTAACTTCCCCTCCAAGTGCCTAACCCTAATCCCCCCTCTAAGTGCCTAACCCTCCCCTTCCCCGCTGCCTAAACCAAAGTCCCTCGGGGGGGTGCCTATCACTAAGTCCCCCCCGGGGGTGCCTAACCCTAACCCTCAGTCCCCCTAGCCTAACCCTCCCGGGGGGGTGCCTATCCCTAATTCCCCCCCGGGTGCCCTAAACCTAACCCTCCCCCCCGCGGCTATCCGCTCGCGGCGCCCAGCATCCCTTCGATCGGGATGCCGGGCGCCTGTCTCCCGGTGTCGGGGAAATGTCAGGCGTCTACATCTAGACGCCTGGCATTTCATCCCTCGCCGGGATATGACACTCGGGAAGCCGGCTGCCGGTATTAAGGCAGCCGGTTCCCAATTGTGTACCGTCTGCATACATATCTGTCCATCGGCAAGTGTGTACGGGTGATCAGCAGATCGCCCATACACAGGGGCTCCGAGAGGGGGGAGGGAGGAGCCGCGAGCAGGTACTAATTATCCGGGTCCGGGACCGCTCCCCATCCCTCTTAGGTCACAGCAGCCCAGCACACGCTGCTGTGTGCTGGGCTGCACTGGGAGACTGTCCAAGGTTGCTAAAGTCTCCTATGCCAAAAGGGGGAGCGATCATGCTGATCGCGCACCCCATTAGCTGTGTGCTGGGCTGAGGGGCACACAGCGCCCCCCTCCCCAGCATGCAGTGCTGCAAATGGTTTTACGTAGTTTTCTGTTCTCGAAGGGGCATGGCCAAGAGTGCTGCAATTAGGCCACGCCCTCTACCTGCCCCCAGGCTGGCCCGATCCGCTGCAGCATGCAGATGATGGTCGTTCAGTGTGTATGAACAACCATCATCTGCAGATCACTCAATCTGCACATATATCACTATAGTGTGTACCCACCATAACAGTACAATACAAATACAGTGGAGGACAAGGACAGGTATAATATATATTGCTACATTGGTGACCATAACACCCAAATAAGCAACAGAGCATAAGCAACCAAGTGTTAGGTGCCCTAGTGGGGGGTAAGAAGTAGATGAAAATAAAGTCAGGAGAAGCAAAAGAGGGTAGAGGACCCTGCTCGCAAGAGCTTACCTTCTAAAGGGGAGGTGCAAACAAACAGGCGTGACACAAATGGGGTAAACAGGGAGGAGGGAGCATAGGGGCACAATATAAACTGGAGTCACTGGGCCAGATTGTCAAGAATAGCTAATGTAACCCTGTTGTAACCCTGGTCAAGGGTTGAAGAAAATACTGAATTAATAAATATATGTATGAGGTAACATATATGTATATATATATATATATATATAATATATAAATATAATACAAACAAATGTGGAGTGGTAGTTTGAATAAGTGACCCAGATAATTATATAATAAGGGCTGTTAAATCGCTAATTGCCATTACACCAGCAGACGGACCACCTGAGCTCTGGTAATATCTGGTTCTATTATAATACTTGTTGTAGTGCTGATAAAGACGGAGTTGTAATTGAGCCTTCTAATCCAACAGGAATTGTGACTAGGGCTTATGGCACAGCCCAACCCCTGCTGCTGGAATCAGTGGCGTAACTAGGGTATTTGGAGCCCTGGGCAAATTTAAAAATGAGGCCCCCCCATGTGCGAGCGTGTGGAATAAATGGGCGGGGTCATTTAAAAATGGGGCGAGTCAATATGACACACACCCCTTTCTCGTCACTCTGAACATTCCTTTCCATTCCATATGCACTTTATTGCAGTGCCCCTTATACAGTCCCCCCTATGCAGTTCCCCCAGTAGTGCCCCTTACATAATACCCCCAGTATGCAATGTCCCCAGTAGTGGTCCCTCTTATGTAGGCCCCCAGTAGTGCCCCTTATACAGTACCCCCAGTAGTGGTCCTCCTTATGCAGCCCCCCATTAGTTCCCCTTATACAGTGCCCCTAGCAGTGGTCCCCCTTATGCAGGCCCCAGTAGTGATCCCCCCATCCAGTGCCCCTTATACAGTGCCCCCAGTAGTGGTCCCCCCAATGCAGTGTCCCTTGTGCCCCCAGTAGTAAGCCCCTTATATAGTGCCCCCAGTAGGAGACCCTCCTATGCAGTGCACCAGTAGTGGTACCCCCTATGCAGTGCCCTTTATATAGTGCCCCCAGTAGTAGCCTCCCTATGCAGGTCCCCCGATGCAGTGCCCCCAGTAGTAGTCCCCCCTAGTAGTGCTCCCAGTAGAGGTCCCCCCAGTAGTGATCTCCCCCACGATGCAGAGGCCCCAGTAAAGGTCCCCCCCACCAGTGCCATCAGTAGAGGTCCCCCCCAGTAGTGCCCCCAATAGAGGTACCCCCCTGTAGTGCCCCCAGTAGTAGTCCACCCCCCCAATGCAGTGCCCCCAGTAGTAGTCCACCCCCTCGAAACAGTGCCCCCCAGTAATAGTCCCCCCCGGTAGAGCTCCATCCCAGTGGTTCCACCAGTAACGATCCCCCCAGTAGTGCCCCCAGTAGAGGTCTACCCCAGTAGTGCCCCCAGTAGAGGTCCCCCACAGTCCCTTCCCCCCTCGACAAATACACACAATTAAAAGAAAAAAAATACACTTACTGTACCTGAATTCACGCTCCGGCTCCAGCCACTGCTCCCGCCGCCGTCCGCACGTCATTCCTCCTGGGCTGGCGCACACTCTGCATTATGGGAGAGACGTTGTGACGTCATGACGTCTCTCCCATTACCCACTGCAGGAGCAGGAAGGCGGAGCTCATGAGTGAGCTCCAGCCTGGCTCTTGCAGTGGGCACAGCAGCAGCAGCCAATGAGAGTCTGTCTGACTCTCATTGGCTGCTGATTAACACACACATCGCAGCCGCACTGGCGGTGATGTGTGTGTAAATGCACTAGCCTGAGCCCACCTCCCACCCTCCACCTGGCACTATTGAGTAAGTGCTCAGGGGGAGCGAAAGGGCTCGGCTGTACAGCACAGGACGGCGCTGGGCGCAGGGTTGGTCGGCACTACACTGGATAACTAGGACGACACGGTACCATGGATGATGGCGCCCCCCCCACACACACCACCAGTCCCACGGCGCCCAGGGCACGAACCTCGGCGGCCCTGCCCTAGTTATGTCACAGGCTGGAAGTGTCGCTGGGACACTGAGTTTTTAACTAATAGTGCGGCTCCATAAACGGACTGTGGCAGATGGATTTTTAAATGTACCGTTACGATTAGGTTTGTACAGACTCTGGGCCTGATTCAGACCCACTCGCGAGCGGCTGTCCGCTCGCAAGTGGGTCGATGGTCTGCACTGAGCATGCGCACGATGGAGGGAGCTCCGTCGTGCGCATGCGCCAGACGCGACGAGCGAAGGAAAGTCCTTCGCTCGTTGTGTCCGATCAAAGGGGGCGTGCTGTCAATGTTGATTGACAGCACGCCCCCTTTGGTGGGCGTGCCGGGGGCGTGCCTCCCTGACGGGGGCGTTCCCACGGGAACGCCTCCCATCAGAAGCCGGCCCACTGACATCACTAGTGATGTCAGTGGGAGTGATTTTGGCTCTGATAGAGCCAAAATCACTCCGGAGCTTGCGGTTGAAAACCTCAACCGCAGGCTCCGGCTCGCAATTTCGATGGTCGCGATGGTCTCAACCATCGCGGCCATCAAAAAGCACGCTCGTATAGCCTGTGGGTGGTGACCCACAGCTATACGAGCGTCCAGGAGGACGCTCCATGAAAATGGAGCCCGGCCCTCATTCAGACCGTGCGCTCTGCTCAGAGCGTACGGCTCTGAATGAGGGCCTCTGTCTATTACAGATTCAATAACAAAGAAAATTTGCTTGTCCTCACTAGCGTTCCAGTGACCATACGAATTTGCCATTGAGACAGTGATTTAAAATCCCTTTTCGGGTCTACATATGGGATTGCACATTATATGAAAATTGTTTCCATACATTATATTGTGGCTATATTAAGGAGAGGGACTATTGCCAAGCTGCTCATTCATCTTATAGTAGTGTGATAATTATCCATAGATCACATACCTTATTTGTAATACTGTCTTGTTTAAATGTGTGTTATGGCTTGCCTTAGTCAATTATTGTATTAATGTCTATGCCAAGTATTTTATATACTGATTATTTTTAAATAAATATTATTATATAATTATCTGAGTCACTTATTCAAACTAGCGCTCTACATTTGTTTGTATTGTCTTTTTTTGTAGCAGTGTAGAACCTGCTGCTTGAGTAGGTTATATCAATTGACTGATAGTGCACCTTCTTTTCTACTTTTCTAACATACAGTATATATATACAGTCAGGTGCATAAATATTGGGACATTGACAGAATTTTCATATTTTGGCCTCTATTCACCACCACAATGGCTTTGAAATGAAACAAACAAGATGTGCTTTAACTGCAGACTTTCAGATTTAATTTGAGGGTAATTACATCCAAATCAGGTGAACGGTGTAGGAATTACAATGGTTTCTATATTCCCTCGTTATTTCATTATCAATTAAGCAGGTAAAAGGTCTGGAGTTGATTCTAGGTGTGACATTTGCATTTGGAATCAGTTGCTGTCGACTCTCAATATGAGATCCAAAGAGCTGTCACTATCAGTGAAGCAAGCCATCATTAGGCTGAAAAATCAAAACAAACCCATCAGAGAGATAGCAAAAACATTAGGTGCGGCCAAATCGACTGTTTGGAACATTCTTAAAAAGAAAGAACGCACCGGAGAGCTCAGCAACACCAAAAGACCCGGAAGACCACGGAAACCAACTGTGGTGGATGACAGAAGAATTATTTCCCTGGTGAAGAAAAACCCCTTCACAACAGTTGGCCAAATCAAGAACACTCTCCAGGAGGTAGGTGTATATGTGTCAAAGTCAACAATCAAGAGAATACTTCACTAGAGTGAATATAGAGGGTTCACCACAAGATGTAAACCATTGGTGAGCCTCAAAAACAGGAAGACCAGATTAGAGTTTGCCAAACAACATCTAAAGAAGCCATTACAGTTCTGGAACAACATCCTATGGATTTTAGGAGCAGTTTTTCAGGGGAGCTAGAAGGCAGAGAGTGCTGTCAGACAGGCTTACTGGCTGGCCGGCTGTCAGAGGTGGTGATTGGCAGAAATCACAGGAGAGATGGGGGAGCACACTTATCAGTGCAGCTGCAGTTATAGCAGGAGTTTGGTGATCGGCAGAGAGTTTTGTAAGTCAGCCCCCACATCTTCACAGAGGCGCTGAAACTGAAAATACAAGGTGCCACACTATGAAATAGGCAGGACACAGCATACAGTATGCCCACTTCATAGCAGGTTTCTGTTTCTCGGCATTGGCCAGTAATGATAGTACTTCACCTGCAGCCCCCATTGGTAGCTTAGTTATAGACAACCATTAATTTGAGTACACGGATTCTATGTCTGGAAGCTAGCATCAGGTGATCCCTGGAGTTCAAGGGGCCCTCTAATCAGCAGATAAAAGAACAAACTGCAAGAGATATAGTAACTTGGGAGGACTTTAATTGTTTGAAAGAGTATAAGTCCCTTTATTATTATTATTATTATTATCATTTATTTATATTGCGCCACAAGTGTTCCGCAGCGCCTTACAAAGTACATAAACAAATTGTAGACAAGTGACTTACAGAACAATACAATACAATACAGGACATGGATAATATATATTGCTACATTAGCGACCATATCACCCAGATAAGCAACAGAGCATAAGCAACCAAGTGTTAGGTGCCCTAGTGGTGAGTAAGAAGTAAATGACACTATAGTAAGGAGAAGCACAAGAGGGTAGATGGCCCTGCTCGTGAGAGCTTACATTCTAAAAAGGTGGGGGAAGACAAACTGGGTTGACACAGATGGGGTAGATGGGGATGAAGGAGCATGTAGCAAGGAGTTAGAATGATAGCTGGAAGGCTTTGATGAAGTAGTGGGTCTTGAGAGCCCGTTTGAAGGATTGCAAACAGGTGGAGAGTCTGATGGGGAATGGGAGAGAGTTCCAGAGGTGGGGAGCAGTGCGGGCAAAATCTTGGAGGCGGGAGTGGGAAGAAGTAATCAACTGGCATGAAAGGCGGCGTGCATTAGTTGAACGAAGAGGGCGGAGAGGAGCGTGAAGGGAGATGAGATCAGAGATGTATATGGGAGAAGATTGGGTGAGGGCTTTGTGAGCGAGCGTGAGAACCTTAAATTGGGTTCTAACAGGGAAGGGGAGCCAGTGGAGGGCTTGTAGGAGATGGGTGGCAGATGTAGAGAGTTTGGAGTAACAAATATATATAACAAATAGTAACAAATATATATATATATATATATGCATGCAGTGGGTAAAATAAGTGTTGAACACATCAACATTTTTCTCAGTAAATATATTTGTAATGGGGCTATTGTAATGAAATTTTCACCAAATGTCAGCAACAACCCGTGCAATCCACACATGCAGAGAAATCTAACCATAGATGTCCATAAATTAAGTTATGTGTAATAATGTGAAATGACACAGGGAAGAGTATTGAACACATGAAGAAATGGAGGTGCAACAAGGCATGGAAAGCCAAGACAATTAGAAAGCAATCCTGCCCCTTGTTAGTGCAAATTAATATAAGCTGGTTCAGTCCCAACTGATGGCCTAAAAGGTGTCTCATTACCAAGGTGTCACACAAGGAACAGCTCATGATGGGTAAAAGCAAAGAGCTTTCTCAAGACCTTCACAACCTTATTGTTGCAAAACATACTGATGGTATTGATTACAGAAGGATTTCTAAATGTCTGAATGTTCCAGTGAGCTCTGTTGGGGCCATAATTCAGAAGTGGAAAGAACATCATTTCACCATAAACCGGCCACGACCAGGTGCTCCTCGCAAGATTTCTGACAGAGGAGTGAAAATAATTATCAGAAGAGTTGTCCAAGAGCCAAGGACCACTTGTGGAGAGCTTCAGAAAGACCTGGAATTAGCAGGTACAATTGTTGTTGTTTTTTATAGCAAATTATTTTTATTAGAAAATAGTAGCAGATTATTACAGAAAGAGAACCATTTCAAAATCGATATTACAAAGTGAACCTGCAAAATGAGGTTTCGATCAGATCCAAAAAATTATAAAATTTCCTAATCAGAATATAAAGAACCTCTATAATCAAAATAATAATGAAAAAAACAAACAAAAACAAAACAAAGAGAGAGAAAAAAAAAACAATTAGTTAAGAGACAAAACAATGAGGGGTGGAGAGGGGAAAGAGAGAGAATTGCTGCATAATTAGATTATAGATAAAAAACAAAGCCACGACAAGTTTAATATTAATATATATTAATATATATATCAGCTCCACTGGGTCACATAGGGTCCAGGCAGGGAAATAGGCATACTTTACACAAGTGTAGGTCGGCTAGAGAGAATGGTTTTATAAGATACAGAATCCTTAAAATCCATCCAGCGAGACCAGGTATCCCTAAAGGATTCATAGTCGCCATCTGCGGAAGTTATCAAATCGTCCATCTCCATATATAAATCTATTCTCGTGAACCAGTCAGTCACCACGGGAGGAGAGGAGGAGCGCCATCTCACTGGGATAACAGCAATTGCTACGTTATTCAAATTACATAATAAAGACCTTTTGTACCTCGAGAGGGTCCCGGACGACAGATGGAATAGCCAAAACAGGGGATCTGTGGGAACCGGTTCACCCAGAATTATGGCTGAAAGGCGAATAACTTCCGACCAATAGTGCTGAAGGAGTAGGCATTGCCACCAGATATGAAAAGGGTTACCCGGGGCATTTAAGCAGCGCCAACATATATTGGGCACCCCAATCGCCATTTTAGAAAGAGTATCTGGGCATCTGTACCATCTCGAGATGAGCTTGTACTGAGTCTCAACAACGGAGGTACTCTTGAAGCAAGCGTGTGCTAGTGCAAATATCTTTCACCATTGAATTTCATCCAGACTGTAACCAAGGTCACAGTTCCTCCGCTCAGTAAAGCTGGGGAGGGAGATTCCAGCATCTGAGGAAAGAGAGCTGTAGAGCAATTAAATAGTATGGGTAGGGGGAGTGGGACTTACGTATAGCTGTTCAAAAGGAGTATAAACCCTATTCAAGGTCTGTGGTGTCCCCAAGGAGTGTAAGAAATGATGAACCTGGAAATAGCGCCAATACTCATTAGCCTGCAGCCTCCATCTCTCACAAACCTCTGCAAAAGATAGCACACCATCATTGCTAACCAACTGCCCAACCCTGAAAAGATCTGCCCGCAACCAAGAATGGAAGTTAATATGGTCCATCCCTGGAGGGAAACTATCATTATAGAGGAATGATGTCAGAGGGGAATTAGGAGCAGACACCGATGGGGATCTCCTCATGGACTTCCAACAGGACAGCGTGGGGCCAATTGTGGGGTGCACGAGATTGGGGAGAGCAGGAAGCCACGGAGCTATTGACAGGGGGATCTCAAGTGTTTGTTGTTCTATGCATATCCATTGTTTAGGGGAGTCAGATCTAGTCCATTCTAAAATGCGGTGTAGGAGGCATGCTTGATGGTATCTTTTAATATTTGGAAGGGAAATGCTGCCTCTATCCTTGTGCCGGGACATAAGATCCAGCCTCAAACGGGGTCTATTTCCCTTCCAAATTAAGTCTCTAATTAGAGTTTGGACATCTAGTATCCACTTAGGTGACAATTTGATTGGCAGAGTCTGTAGGAGGTATAGGATCCTAGGTAAGAAGTTCATCTTTAACACACCTAATCTTCTAAACTACGAAAAAGATTTGGTCTTCCACAGCTGCAAATCCGAGCGGAGTTTGGCCAGTAGAGGGACAAAATTAGATTCAAATAGGTGGGTAAGGTTTCTAGTTAAAGTAACCCCAAGATATTTTAAATGGGTGGTATGCCAAGCAAAGGGGAATGATAATTTGAGACTAGCTACCATCTGGGAGGGAGCAGTAATGTTTAATGCAACAGATTTCGAGTAGTTGATTTTAAAGTTAGAAAGGTCCCCAAAGGACTTAAACTCTTCTAATAAATTCGGAAGTGAAATTATAGGGATCGTGATTGTGGCCAATAAGTCGTCGGCAAATAAAGCTAGTTTATATTCCTCCCTGCCCACCTTGAAAACCGATATGTCAGGGTTTAGGCGAATGGATAGTGCCAGGGCCTCCATACAAAGGACAAAAATCATAGGAGATAATGGGCAGCCCTGTCTAGTTCCATTTGTTATGGGGAAAGAATTTGAAAGGGAGCCGTTAATTCTAATTCTCGCAGATGGAGACCTATATAAGGCAAGGATACGTTGAAGGCAAACAGGTCCCAGTCCCAATTGTCTCAAAACTCCTGTCATAAAGTCCCAATCGACGCGATCGAACGCCTTCTCGGCGTCGGTAGATAACAGAATAGCTGGGGTATCAGTCGTGGAAATATGGTGGATAAGGGCTATAAGTTTGGAGGTGTTATCTCTGGCCTCACGTCCCGGGACAAACCCCACCTGATCGATATGAATGAGGGAAGGCAGGGAGTGTTTTAGTCTGTTTGCGAGAAGCTTTGCGAATAGTTTGACGTCGATGTTCAGAAGGGAAATTGGACGATAACTGGAACAGAGAGAAAGGTCCTTACCCTCTTTAGGGATTACTGTAATATGGGCTTCCATAGATTGTTTAGAAAAGGGTGAGGTATCTGAGATATTGTTAAAAGCTTTCAGGAGCAGGGGGGCTAGTTTGTCCCGGAAGGCCTTATAGTAATTAATGGTAAAGCCATCGGGGCCAGGGCTCTTTCCAGAAGGGGTAGACTTGATGACTTCCTCCAATTCCTGTAAGGAGAAGGGTGTCTCTAATTCATCTCTGACCAAAGTGTCAAGTTTGGGAAAACTAACTCTGGAAAGATAAGTGTCGATAGCTCGGTGCTTCCCGCCCACATTGGGGAAAGCCGCGGAAACTGGTAAATTATAAAGCGAAGAATAATACGAACAGAAGGCTTCCGCAATTGAAGTGGTGTCATGAAGGGTCTGCCCCCCTCTATCCTTAACAGAAGAGATAAAAGAGCGCAGCCTTTGGGTTCTGAGAGCACGTGCCAACATTTTCCTGGGGAATTAGCAGGTACAATTGTTCAAAGAAAACAATAAGAAATGCACTCAACCGGCTTGGCCTGTATGCACGCTCACCATGCAAGACTCCATTGCTGAAGAAAAAGCATGTTGAAGCTCGTTTAAAGTTTGCTGCACAACATTTGGACAAGCCTGTGAAATACTGGGAACATATTGGCCCTGATTCAGAACCGCTCGCAGCCGCTGGCTGGGTCTGGGGCGTTTTTGTTTTTTCCTCCGGCCGCTCACAAAGCTGTGGGAAACCACCCACAGCTTGTGAGAGTGACCAGGAGACCATCGCAATAATCGCGACCATCAGCCTTGCGACAAGACCCTGCGGTAGGGTCTAGGCTGCCGCAAGGCCGAGTGGACTCCCTGCTCTAATAGAGCAGGAAGTCCACTACTGACATCAGTAGTGATGTCAGTTTGCCCGCCCAACAAATGCCAGGCGTTCCTAAGGGAATGCCTGCGTTTGTCCAGCCAACCCCCCTACCCGCCCACAAAACGGGGCGAGCTGTCACTCACCCCGTCTTGTTGCGAGCCCCGTAGCAACTGAACTTCAGTTGCTCAGCGGGGCCCGCGCACACCGGATGCGGTGCATGCACAGTGCGCAAACATCGGGCTGCTTGCGAGCGCACAGCGCTTGCGAGCGGCTCTGGATGAGCTCCATAATCTGGTCAGATGAGACCAAAATTTAACTCTTTGGATGCCATAATACACACAATGTTTGAAGGAGAAATGGCACTGCACATCACCCCAAAAACACCATACCAACAGTGAAGTTTGGAGGTGGGAACATCATGGTGTGGGGCTGTTTTTCAGCATATAGTACTGGAATACTTAATTTAATTGAAGGAAGGATGAATGAAAAAATGTACCGAGACATTCTTGCTAAAAGTCTGCTGCCATCTACCAGGATGCTGAAGATGAAACGAGGGTGGACATTTCAGCAAGACATTGGTCCCAAACACACAGCCATGGACACACAATTGGTTTTACAGAAAGAAAATAAAGCTGCTAGAATGGCCCAGCCAATCACCTGACTTGAATCCAATTGAAAATCTATAGAAAGAAATAAAGATCAGTGGAGCTCATTCAGACCCGCTTTCTAAGATGCAACCGCTCGCTGCTGCCGATGGTATGCATTGTGTATGCATTGTGCGCATGCATCGCTGTGTGCATACCTTAGCGAAAGTTCATAATGCGTTCACTCGCTGCGCATAGACAGCCCAGCACAGTGAGTGACAGGGGAAGCCGTTTGTAGGTGGTAACAGGGGCTGGTCATTAAAAACGAGAGTGTGGAGGTGCAAACGCAGGCGTGCCTGAGCATCTCAAGCATTTTTGAGATGTGCATAATTATAAGACAGCATCATAGTACACGTCACCTGGCTTGTTTTTACACTGAAGTGTTTGCAGTGGTTGCGGCAGGGTATGGTCAACCTCAAGCGCTGTGATCGCATCCGATGTTACCCGATGTACCGATGGCTGCATACACTTACGGGACATTACGTGCACAAGTGGGCGTCTTAAGACAGGCTGGTGGGTGTCTGCATACACTATGTGATCGCATTCTAAGAAATACTGGGTGTGCTAATGCATTGCTGTGCGGTTGCACTGCCTACGCAATTTGCATACACATCGTGCCAGCGATCGCATCTAGTGAGTGGCTCTGAATCAGCTCCAGAGTTCATAGAAGAGGCCCACGGAACCTTCAATATTTGAAGACTGTTTGTGTGGAAGAATGGGCCAAAATTACACCTGAGCAATGCATTCGACTACATACAGGAGGCGTCTTGAAGCTGTCATTACCAACAAAGGCTTTTGTACGAAATTTTAAATACATTTCAGTAAGCGTGTTCAATACCTTTGCCCTGTGTCATTTTACATTATTACATATAACTTAATTTATGGTCATCTATGGTTTGATTTCTTTGCATGTGTGGATTGCAGGGGTTGTTGCTGATATTTGGTGAAAATTTCATTACAATAGCCCCATTACAAATATATTTACAGAGAAAAATGTTGATGTGTTCAATACTTATTTTACCCACTGTATATGTATATACACTGTATATATATATATATATATATAACATATATATATATATATATATATATATTAGAGAAAATAACTGGGGGAGATTATAATTAAGGAGACTGCTTAAGTGACTCTTTTGTCTTACTCAAATTTAATCATACAGCTACTACTGAGAACTGATACTGAGTAGTTGCCAGAAGTGGAAACATAGGTATATAAAATTCAGTAATGTTTCTTAGTGGTTTAGATACTGTAGCCGTAGTCATGGTATGTCATTAGTTTAGTTTGGCTGAGATTGAATATGCTTTGTTTGGGCGAGTCTTTGGTTTGGTTGTCTTTATCTTTCGTCTTTGTTTTTTGGGAGTGTTTCCCTCTTCTACAACCTCTTCTACATCTAATGTTTTTCTCTTTCCTACCTGCTTCTGCGTGGGAGTGTGGCGAGCTGTGGACGGCACCGTCACTGCCTAGAATGGCGCTTTGCAGCCGGTATCGCTGGTGCAGTACCGCCTTGAGCATGCCATTGCAGCTGCGATCTCTGCAATAGCGGAAATATACTAATGACTCACTTGAAGTTCACAGCTTAGAGACGGCCACTGAAAGCATCTTACATCCTCTGCTCATGCACAAAATTGGAAACATCGGAAACATTGAAAGCAGATCCAGCAGCCATCAGCCTTCTCAGTAAATGTAAGCAGTTGTAGACATAGTCGGTCCCCAGACACACAGAGGGCTCTCCAGCTGCGAGCAAGAATGCAGTCATTTATGGACGCCCAGAAAACAGTGTTTAAACGGACCAACATGCCTGCTTTTCTCTAACCACCCCCCCATTACCTACCCCAATTGCTGACTACCTGTCACTCACTCTGCAAATGAATTTGCGTAATTCAATCGCTGTGCCTGTGCAGTACGGCATACACACATGCGCAATGGCAAACAATTGCTCAATCTGCGTAAACATCGGCATTGCATCCATCTCTGTAATAGGCTCTCTGTCTACCTTGGCCAAGATTGGCTTATCTTTAAATGATTAAAAATCTGTTTTCATTCCCTCCCATAAAATAACTGTTTTGGTTTTCATAGTAGATAGAGTACCCCTTTTCTCTCTCTGGTGGTTCCTCCGGAGAAGTGGTCAGTTGTTCAGAATTACGCTTCTCTGATAGTTCAAGAATATGCATTAAGGGACGTAGACAAATTTATTGGAAAATTAATCCCTTACACCAGGGTTTCTTCTTTATCTCTCTGCACTGCAGAAAATCACAGAACCCATTGAGACATTTACTTTGCAGAAATTACACATGGTCAGATATAATTACACTGACTCTTGTCCATCAAGAGGTTGCCAGCAGGACCTATTTATCTCAGCCTCTTTGCAGACATCTTCTAGGTCATAAATTACTGCAAACTAGGGAAGGCTGGCGCTTAGAATACCGTTGCCGGAATTCCGACACCTATCAGAATCCCGGCTCTGGCATTCCGAAGTTACGTGGCAGGGTAGGGGGGAGGGTTAGGGGATAGTGTTAGGTACTAGGGGGATGATTAGGGTTAGGCACTAGGGGGGAGGTTTAGGTTTAGGGTGCGGGTAGGAGGAGTTTAGGTTTAGGCACTAAGGGGGAGGTTAGGTTCAGGAACCGAGGAGGGTGGGTTAGGGTAGGTAGAGGGGAGAGTTAGGATACCTACCGACAGGTGTCAGGATTTTGGCCGCTGGGATCCCGAGCGCAGGCATTCCCATACCCATCCCATTAACAGAATGTGACACTCGGCTTCTCATATGAACTTGTAACAATCTTCACCTATATGTCACCAGTATGAATGTATTACTCAGATATGTATTCATATTGGGAGGGCTTGTGCCATTAAGTTCTAACAAACGTATTTGTCTCACTGTAATAAAACGATAAAAGCAGGGGTGTATTATGCTCAAGAGGGCCCGTGTGCCTCATACTCTGATTAAAGGGTTCTCCCCCAGTGCATGCATCTTACCTTGTGCCAGCAAACAGGTCCCTCCTTCTCTGCCATGCCATCTTCCCAGGAATATTTAGGAAGATGACGAATGCTCATAAGAGAGCAAAGGTTCTAGCACAGTCTTTGATTTCACTGCACAGTGCCATCTTCCTGAAGGTGTCACTAGTAAGATGGTGCCACGGAGGAGGAGGGACCCGATTGCACGCTGCTCAGAGAAGTGGGCACACTGCACATGGGTCCCCTAGGACATTAATACACCCCTACTTTTAACCACTTAACTGATGAATTCTTTTTCCAAAAACCGCTCCAAACTTGTCGGTTTCTTTTATGACTGAATTAGGTCAAGAACATAATTTTAAACTTATCCATCACTGTTTTATTTGAAAAAATTATTTTTTTTTAAAACCCAGTATACCATAAAAATAGCTATTTTTATGTTATACTGTAGTGATGGCCATTGACAGCTGTACCATTGATGGTTCAACCATCGTTAGAAGCCATCAATTGTTTAGCGATTGGGCAAGATCTGTATAGACCACAACTGTCAATGGCCCTCATTCAGACCCACTCGCAAGCGGGCGCACGTACGTTAGGCGTATGTACAAAATTATTTAAATTCAATGGCTCGCTCGTATTTTCGTTCGCATCTAAAATTCCTCCCTAAACTCAGGCGACCCCTCCTCTAACTAACGAGCGTGCGAAATAGCGAGCGTACATCCCCGAAATGGCTTGAAGGGAACGCACGCACAAGTGAAACCGGAAGTGGCCTTGTCAGATGTCGATTACCTGCTCCTTTATTCTGCCTACCTCCCTCAATCGTATCATGCCAATCAATGTATCAATTAGCTTAATTGTTTTGTTTTTTTCAACACAATGCAAGAAACTTTACTCTTGTCCGTGTTTGTGATTACCCGCAGAATACGTACGGATGGAACATTCGCTTTTATTGTTCAAAAAACATGTGAACCACAATTAAACAATTGTTCTATTGGTGTGGATCCCCGCATATTTTCCGGGGTTCATTTCTTTATTTAAATTTGCAAACGCATGTCACTGCATCAAGCCTATCATAACTCTCCAGAGATTTCTGGCCCTGTTGAACACATGACTCATACACTAACCAATAAAATTGCTCCAGTTAATTTCCAAAATACATTAGCCAATCAGAAATTTTTTGCACACTTTATCAAAAATGTTTTGTATGAAAAACTCCATTGCCATCATGAGAGCCTCCGCATTCACCAGGCGCGAGCTGCTGGTGCTTACGGAGGTGATGGATCGCCGTATCACCAGCCAGCCTCCACCCATCACCAACCGGCAGAAGCGCTCCGCGTATGCGGAGGCACGGTCCCGCCTGCGGTCCTTGGGTTCACGCCGCAACATCGGGCAGCTGGAGCGCAGGTGGTCAGACCTGCAACGGCGAACGCCCCGCTTGCTGGCATGCTTTCGCATGCAGATCCTTGAAAGTAAGTGTTATGTATTGTGGTTTTCATGTTTGTGTTTGTGGGGCAAACTGCGTGTGCATGTTTTCCTGTCTGTCCTATTTATTATTTGTCCTCATATCTGCGTGTGCATGTTTTCCTGTCTGTCCTATTAATTATTTGTCCTCATATCTGCGTGTGCATGTTTTCCTGTCTGTCCTATTTATTATTTGTCCTCATATCTGCGTGTGCATGTTTTCCTGTCTGTCCTATTAGTTATTTGTCCTCATATCTGCGTGTGCATGTTTTCCTGTCTGTCCTATTAATTATTTGTCCTCATATCAGCGTGTGCTTGTTTTCCCTCTATTTCTGTTTTTTTCATTCTACTCCTATTTGAATGTTTTTTGTTGTTTTTTTTTTTTTGTTTTTATTTGGGCCCCGGATTTGCCCAGAAACTAACCTCAATTTGTTTGACATATTTTAGGAGGACAGCCAAGACTACGCCGTCACCGTCCGGCCAGACGGCGTTCCCGGCCACTATCCCCAACCCCCAGCCAACACTCCACCCCAAATATTTCCCCTATACCCCACTCCTCCCCAGCCTTCCAAGACCCTCTCCCGGAACTGTCGGGCCTCCTTCCCCTCCGTCCCACTTCCCCCTCTCCTCCACCCACCCCTCTTCCAATTACCCCCTCCCCGGAGTCCATCATTACCCCTCCCCGTTCTTTGGGGAATGAAGGCTCCTCCGAGGAGGAACATGGAGGGACTTCCGGAGCTCCCGTTTTGGCTCCCGGTATGTTTTTCTTTCACATTTTTTTTAACCACAAACTGTTTGTATGTAATCATGTGTTGTGCCTTTATTCGTGCTTGTTTGGTTTACTTTTGGTGATTTAGCAGTTTGCCTTTACCTCTTCCTGATGATTTCAACATACACATATCACACCTGTGTGAATTTGTACATAGGCCTTGTATTTTTGACAGCACCCCCTTTTGGTTTTGTTTTGTTTTTTTTCGGTTTAGGAGTGATTTCGTTGTGTTTTTGTTTTTTTAATGTGGATTCCCTATTGTTTTATTAATCCACACACTTTTCTCACCCACAGAGGAACAGAGGCGTCGACAAGAGGTGGACGATTGTGTTGGCCAGATGCGCCAACATGTCATTGGCATTCTTGTGGGCCTTGACCGGCTGTCTGGCATCCTTCGCCAGTAGTTTTTTTTGTTTATTTTCGTTTTGTAAATAAATTTTCTAGTTCTAATATACGTTCTGGCTCATTCTTTTTTTCAAAAACAAAAATAGTTTTCCCTGACATAAGTAGACTGTTCCTGCAAGGATTTCCCTTTTTTCAAAGTTAGATTGTATTTTGTATTTGTATGTTAAACAGCCACAAGAAACACATAACAGTAACAATGTCATTTCCCTTTTTGGGTGTAGTGTCAATTAGATATTTCGACATTTTACAGGTTCCTAGTTGGTGTGCAAGCTGCTTAGGCCAATCTTCAAAATCCAAAGGTTTGGACAGGCTTCCTTTTGGTGTGGGTTGGGAACCTGCAAACATATTTCAGTTTACATCAACTGGTGTCAGTACTGGATTACCCCGTAGTCAAATGTAAGGTGTGTTAACCTGGTTACACTTGCTGTTAACGTCCAAAAAAAAAAAAAAGAAGACCATTTCACTCTCCAAACATTTATTCACAACATAAATGAGAAATCAAAGTGGTCAGTCCCAAAAAAAAAAAACAGTGATAATCTCAAATACAACACATACAAATAAAATATTTAAATAAAAAAAACAATCAAGAACTGGTTGACGAAGGACCATGCCAACATGATTCCACAAACATGGCGTTGCGATATGGGTTCCAGAATATATGGCCAAAATCACCAGATCCAGGTTTGGTAAGGGTAGCAGGAAGTAGTGAGCGTTGGAGTGGCAAAGATTATGTGAACAAATAGAAGATGGTGAAAAAAAATAAAATAAATTAGATGTTCGCAAACAAACACAAACACATTAGGTATAAACACTGTAGTTTGGGTCAAACTTACCTAAAAAATCTGGCCACCACATCATCGCGTATGGCCCCCCCACATACTGACCTCCGACCAACCTCGGGGGGGCCATCCTCAGGTAAGGCATCCTCTGGCTGCATTGGGACACCACCCCTTATGGCGATGTTGTGAAATATCCCACACAGGACCACAATTTTCGACACCATATCCGGCAAATACATGAGCTCGCCACCAGAGCGGTGGAGGCATCTGAATCGGCCTTTTAAAAGGCCGATACAGCGCTCCACAACTTGCCTGGTGGCTGTAAGTGCGGAATTATACTCACTTTGTGGGCCTGGTGTGGGAGCCAAATAAGGAGTGAGCAGCCAGGACATGCAAGGGTATCCACTGTCTCCTGTGAAAAATAAGAGACAACATCAGGAACACTGTGTATCAAGCTTAACATTGTTATGTACTAAAGGTCTCCACTTACCCAGAAGCCACGCATCACCAGCTTGTAGGTTGGTTAATTTCTGCCATATCCCTGATTGCCGGATGACGAAGGAGTCATGTGCACTTCCTGGTAACTTAGCATTCAGGGACAGGATCTGGAGGGAGGCATCACATACCACCATTACATTCAGGGAGTGATAGTGTTTCCTGTTTCTAAATATTGCCTCCAGCCGTGCTGGAGGCTGAAGTGGTATGTGAGTACCATCCACAACCCCTATGATGTGTGGGAAGCCAGCTATTTGGTAAAAATTGGCCTTGGCCACACTAAGGGCACCCATATCCAAAGGCATTTGAATAAAATGATGGAGGTGCTTGAAAAGTGCCTCCATCACTGCCCTCAGGATCCGGGAAAAGGAGGATTGGGAGATGCCCGCCACTATTCCCACCATTGTTTGAAACGATCCTGAGGCACAGAAATGTAACACCGCCATAAATTGCGTCAGTGGTGGTATTGCTGTTGGACTGTCAATTTGCCGCTCAAGATCACTTTCTATTAATGAGAGAGTGTCTATGATGATTTTGGGAGGTAGACGGTAGCATCTTAAAACCTCATCATCGGGCATTCCAAAAAGGGTGACACGTGTTCGAAATATCTGGGGCCTTGCATGCCTACGATGCCTACGCCTGGGATGAGATTGAGGTTGGTCGGCTTCCGGGAGCATGGCCAGAACAATCCGCCCCAGATCAACCTGAAATTCAAAGATTTCAAAGTAAGGCTTTTGACCCACCCCAAAACTATATTAAAACAACTTAGCTTGATGATACCATCCATTGCTGCTTACATGCCGGGGTATTGTCATGATACGTCCAAACTGAAAATAAACAACAAAATTACTTGACACATTTCACTCTGTGCATTTTTGTTTATACATTTTGTGCTAGACCAAAGTTCAAATATGCCAAACACCCATTTAGCAAAACCGCAAAGCGACATTTAACACAGTACATCAAAACGGGTCGAAATGTTGGCTCAAAAAGCGAAAGATAAACCACCAAAAAGTTAGAATGATTATTAAGCTGTTTAAAATGCGCTAATTAGTTCGCTAATACAAGTCACAAGAGTAACTACTAAAAATGCGCTAATTAGTTCGCTAATACAAGTCACAAGAGTAACTACTAAAAATGCGCTAATTAGTTCGCTAATACAAGTCACAAGAGTAACTACTAAAAATGCGCTAATTAGTTCGCTAATACAAGTCACAAGAGTAACTACTAAAAATGCGCTAATTAGTTCGCTAATACAAGTCACAAGAGTAACTACTAAAAATGCGCTAATTAGTTCGCTAATACAAGTCACAAGAGTAACTACTAAAAATGCGCTAATTAGTTCGCTAATACAAGTCACAAGAGTAACTACTAAAAATGTGCTAATTATTTCGCTAATACAAGATAAAAAATGGACTTACCAAGAGCAAATATCTAAGATGCAAAATCAAAAGGTCTTTGGGGTCGAAAATAAACAAAATCTAAAATAGAAGAAATTAGGGATCCAAAAATTACAAAATATACGAAACACAATGAAACAACAATTGAACAAAAGTTAGACTTCACAAAACTTACCAAATCAACAAACGAGGTCCCAAAAATATAAACCAACAAAGATAACGGAAAAAAAAACGCAAATCTAACCAACAAACGAATCTCCAACCTCCAACTCCTTTCTACGCAATCAATAAACTCCAGCCAAGATAACCTCCAACAATCCAAAAACGCCACCTCGACTTGAGACACACCAAGCCATAAATAGTGTTTCGTTTCCCGCACAAATTAAGGAGGGATCATAGGGCCGCACAATCAATGATGCGGCCGCAAAATAAGGACGCATGTATAAATACGTCACGAAAACACATTCAAATTCTGGTGTATTTCTTGTTTGGACCTCAGACATGGCGACAGACCAGGGAAAAAATGCACAAGAGTCAGGCGGTAAGTCTTTCATGCATTTTCTATCAACGATTAATTTGAAACATAAGATTAGGCAAGTTGTGATTTTGTGAATTCTGTAAATTTACACAAATAGGTGAGGAGGATGACATGGAAGAGGCTGCTGGGCCCAGTATTCCGGCCAAAGCGGGCAAAAAAAAAAGGCAGCCACATTTCACAAGAAAGGAGATGGAGGTTTTGATCCAGAAGTGTGTGGACATCCTGCCACAGGCAGACAGGAATATGAGTCTAAGCCAGAAGTGGAGAATGTGGGAAGAGGTAGCCGTTGCTGTCAATAGAGTGGGTGATTATGTCCGTCTAGCCCGGGATGTCAAACGGCGGTAAGTAAACCCTTGCCCCCCCTAAAAACAAACCCCATTTTAAACCAAAGGATAATGGCTTCCATTTTTCCCCACAGATGGGGCGACTTCAAATATCGCCTAAAGCAAAAACTCGCGGACAGGGCTAGGCATGCAAGGGGGACAGGTGGGGGTCCCACCCCTGTGTCATTGGAGTTGACGGATTTAGAAGAGCTGGCACAGGGGTGTGTGCAGCCTGTGGAGGTGTTTGGCGTGTCCAACATGGATACGGACATGCCAGACTTTGCGGCTCCTCATGTTGGCCCAGGTAAGTATTGTGATGTCACCAACTCTGAAATGCTATTGTGCCAATATGTAGATTCTAATGTGACTCTTTTCTCATTTTTCAAACAGAGACACAGGCGGATGAGTCTGCTCCAGAGGGAAGCCTTGGCCGCAGAATTTCTGCAGAGGAGGAACCAGTACATCCGGCTGAGGACCCTGCAGAAGCCAGTCCAGGGCGTGCCCCCTCGCAGGCAGTGGGCCTCCTCACAGAACTCAATTTCAAATCGGATTTCCATACGGAGATTCTGCAGAGGATGGACGCCAGTCTGATACGGGTGGCTGAGGCCCTGGAGCAAAATGCTGCGGCCAACGTGACCATTGGTCAGGCCCTGGCGGAAAATACCAGGGCCAACATCCGCATCGCCGATGCCCTGGAGCAGCTCGTTCGCCAGCACATGGTGGAGCCGACCTCCCTTCCTGCCGGAACATCAGGATCCTCCACCTCTGGCACAACATCAGCCAATCCTCCAAATGTGCCTAGCCCTGTGCCTAGTCCAGAGGCCACAACATCTGCCTCTGGACAGGCCAGCCTGATGGCATCCCGGACCCGGTCTGGCGCCCACCCTCCCCCATCCAAACGGGCAAAAAAACGGTGACAGCAATGGCGACTTTTCCCACACTCCTTCTGTGCTTGGCTCATATTCCTTTCTGGTCAAAACTTCCCTCTCCTTTCTTGTGAAATGTTTTTAAGTTATTTTTGTATGTTTATGTTATCAGTTATTGATTATTTATTTTTGATAAAAAGTATCTTTGGCAGAAAAAATAAATAAAAAATATTATGCCAATTGGTTTGTGTTTAAACAATAAATTTATGATAAAAATCTGACATTGTATTGTGACATTATTGTACAAATGGGTTACATTTAATCCTGGCCCTAAAGGCAAAAAAGGACACAAAAAACCATTTCATTTGTATAAAAAAAAGGCCTCTTGAAGGAACGTTTAAAAAATCACATAACGATGCAAATTCCATATTAAAAAAAAAAAGGGGAGCTAATTAAAACATGATGACATTATTGTCACAATAGGCCAGAAACAACAAATTGAGGCCAAAAAAACCCACAAAAAATGTACGCCAATTGATTGTGTAATCCTGACATTAGCAGGTATGATTTCCACCTGCGTACGGTTTTGTGCTATCCCAATAAACTGCTTTCCAAACACATACCAAGCCGGTTTTCAATACAACACTAATTGCTTTTGTGACCACCCGCGATTAATCGCTGCAACATCATGGAGTCCCGGGACGGAGGAGAAGGCCATCGCCAATGTGGTCGAGTAATCCAGACCCTAAACTGTGCGAGCATTTTGAAGGGAAAGAGGATGTTCCAGTGACGTATGTGACGGTCCGAACACATTTGATGTTCGCATCTGCTAATGTATGTACGCCCCAAAAACGCCTCGCCACGCCTGCGTTTTTCCATCTCCACCCCCGTCAACACCCAAAAACGCCCTGTTCTGTCAATCACATTTGACATGTCACTTCCTGTACGCTATTTTAGGAACGACAGAAAAAAAGCTCGCAATCTGCCGTACGCACATGCGCAGTGTAACACCGACGCATGCGCGGTTAGTCAACATCGGAACGCAACGAGCGTACTGCTGTTTGCGAGTGGCTCTGAATGAGGGCCAATGTTTCCTAAACATCGATTGATGGCTACCATCGATGGTGTAACATCGATGGCCACCAGCAATGGCAACCCACTTGTTTTCAGTTAGACCATCGATGTTTGCAAACCATCAATGGTTGGTTGCCATCCCTAAACAGAGGCTCTGCGATATCTATCGATTATATATATATATATATATATATATGCATATATACCGTATATATATATATATGCATATATACCGTATATATATATATATATACATAAATACATATATACCGTATATATATATATATATGCATATATACCGTATATATATATATACATACACATATATACCGTATATATATATATATATATATATATATGCATATGCATATATACCGTATATATATATATATATATAATATATACACATATTTTATTACTAATATTATATTTTGCCAGATCACTGTGGCCAGCAGTGATCGGGACACATGGGGACTTGGAGAGGTGGAGCTGAGGCCGGACAGGAGTGGGAGGGGCTGCCGTGGTTCATAGCAGCAGCGGCGGCTACCAGAGCCGCCGCTGCTGCTTCTCTAACACAGTGATCTCACTGTGATCAGGAGCCGCAGCGGGAGGGTGTCCCGCTAGCGGCCCGGCTACATAGCGGCAGCGGCAGCTACCAGAGCCGCCGCTGCTGCTTCTCTCACACAGTGATCACACTGATCACTGTGATCCGGAGCCGCAGCTGGAGGGTCTCCCGCTAGCGGCCCGGCTACATAGCGGCAGCGGCGGCTACCAGAGCCGCCGCTGCTGCTTCTCTCACACAGTGATCACACTGATCACTGTGATCCGGAGCCGCAGCGGGAGGGTCTCCAGCTAGCGGCCCGGCTACATAGCGGCAGCGGCGGCTACCAGAGCCGCTGCTGCTGCTTCTCTCACACAGTGATCACACTGATCACTGTGATCCGGAGCCGCAGCGGGAGGGTCTCCCGATAGCGGCCCGGCTACATAGCGGCAGCGGCGGCTACCAGAGCCGCCGCTGCTGCTTCTCTCACACAGTGATCTCACTGTGATCCGGAGCCGCAGCGGGAGGGTGTCCCGCTAGCGGCCCGGCTACATAGCGGCAGCGGCGGCTACCAGAGCCGCCGCTACTGCCTGTTACTGGAATGGCTGCCCGATCACTGCTGGCCACAGTGATCGGGTCAAAGCAGCAGCAGCAGCGGCTACATGAGCCGTGGCTGCTGCTTCTAGGGGGGTGCCGCCGGGGCCCGATCACTGTGGCCAGCAGTGATCGGGACACAAAGGAGGAGGAGGCACAGGTGTAGAGGGACCAGCAGGTCCCTCTGAGGTGGTCGGCTGCTGGCAGTTAACTTCCAGCATGCCGCCCACTGTGTTTCTCTGACTGGTCGTATCAGATACGACCATGTCAGGGAAAGCCCAGTCTGGCATGGTCGTATCTGATACGACTGTGCCAGGCAAGTGGTTAAACGCCACATAATACGCAATAACTGTTATTATTCCCCAATAATGATTAGTAATTAATGTGCCTGCACTATTTTCCTTATTGATTGTGCACCTTAATATTTATGATGTGGTAAATTGAGATCACTTGCACAGTCTCTGGGCTTGATTCAGCATGGATCGCTATTGCGTACGCAGCAGTGATTACGCACGGAGGTCTGTTGCAAAAATATGCTAATGAATGCAATCGCAAAGCCGTCACACAGCCAGCATAGAGACGACCACCGCTATCTCACATCCATAATACTTTGCAGTCCTGCGTATACATCGGGAACATCGAGTAACATCGGCCCCTCACACAGAATTACAGCAGGTCTGACCAAGTCTTGTTGCACACAGTGAGTACTCATGCTTCATATGCCGTCTCAGTGGCTTATTAATGCATGCCCATGCAACAGTATTTAAATGGACAGGCACGTCTGCTTTTTTCTGACTACTCCCCCATCACCACCCCCAAACACTCACAGCCTCTCACTCACACTGCGATGGCTTTCATTCTGCTTGAGTGATTGCAATGTGATCGTAATGCTAACTCAAGGACGCACACTGCATACGTTGTGCAGTACCCACCATCAACCGATCTGCGTACGCTGTTGCAACAGCGATCCATGCTGAATCAGGCCCTCTGTGTATTAATCTACAAAACAATAACGTGCCTTTCTGCACACAAAGTTAAGAAGCATGTAATTCACACTTTGTCTATTCAGGGACCCTCCACCCCTACCTTACAGGACATTGTGCTGCAGAGGAACTAGAGAGAACATGATGGACATATTTAATTAAATATAAACAATTCCGTTATTTCAAGTATAATATTCAGCTCAATTATGCACTCATGTTGGCTGATACTGTATGTCAGATAGTGGGTGTACTAGCTCTTTAATTCTGAGGGTGGTGGGACTGCTGCCACTGCCCAGGATTCAAGGTTGAAGAGGCTTCAGAAACACCACATCAGCATCGCTCAAGGGGCGGCTACCAGCTTTGGCTCTTTGCGCCATACCTTAAGTCAGCAGTGGGGAACCTTTTTTCTGCCGAGGGCCATTTTGATATATATAACCTTATTCGCGGGCCTGGTGCAGACCACGCCCCCTCCATGTGATGTCACACGGGAAAGGTCCACAATTGCTGATGATTGCAGCAATGCCCCAGAGCATCCTGAGGATTCTCCGGGGAGCTGTAAGGGCAGCGGTGTGACTGTCTGAAGCGTCCTAAGGATGCATAGATTATAGGCACTCTCTTAGCCAGATGAGGCTAGCAGAAAAAAAGCTCAGAGGGTCAGACCAAATGATTCCCCAGGCCTGAGGTTCCCCATCCCTGCCTTAAGTATAGGGTGGTAGCAATGCTGGTGATAATTGGGAGTGGATAGTAAGTGCTGCTGGAATGGGGTGGGAGAATTTGTGCAAGTGCTGTTGGGAGAGGTGTAGATGACTTTGTAGCAGTGCCTCTGGGAACTGGGGGTACAGATGTGTCCACGTACATCTATCCTCCATGCGCTACAAGTCGCGTTACACATATAGCGTGAGCGCCGTGTGACTTGTGCATCTTTTTGTGTGACTTTTTCCCTTCAAATGCATCTTTTTCGAAATGTGAATAGTACGCACAAGCAGCTTCTGCTGATTTAAATGATATGCGTCATGCGGCTATATTCTGTGTGCGACTGCTGGTGGATCTGCATGTGAAATGCTACAATGTCAGCAGCATTTGAAGGGAAAAAGTCACATGAAAAGACGCTCGGTGCTACTGAGTCACGCCACGGCAAGGCATGACTAGAAGGGCTGTTTAACGCGCAAAGATATATGAGGACACATCTATATATAAATTTGCTACCATTTCTAATATGGTATTATTACTCTCTTTTGCCTCAAAATTGCTTAATAACTGTATCTTTTAATTATAAAAGTAATGTTTTGCCTTCAAAATGGACAGATAAGAGAAATAGGGATATAGAGATAACATAGAACAAAACATGAATTATTGTTTTTAGTTATAGTATAAATTCATGTACAAGAAACGGAAAAGCCACTTTCTATAGTGGTTGATCGTTTAATATACGAGGTGGGAAACATGTATATAAGGTATGTTTTTACTTGTTTATTGTTGTCCTGAAGAAAGAGTAATTATAACTCCGAAACGTTGAATGCAAAACTTGCTTTGGCATTACATTGTATTAGGACTCTGTGTGCCGCCCACTTTTGACGCATATACTGCGGAATATGGAACGGCACCGGAACAAGTTTCTGACTAGATACAGGTTTGAATGTTATAGATATTTAAAATAGATACATTTCTGTATAATTAAAGGCATTACTTATACTATGAACATTACTTATACTATGAACATTACTTATACTATGTAGATTACAGTTAAGTTTAAATTCCATATATGAACAGTCAATGTTTAGCCCTAATGAAGCAATTCTATCTCAGCATAAGAGAGCATTAAACTTACAGTGTAACAATACAGTCCTTTACATTTCCTGACAGGACATATCGTAAAGCAGATGGGAATTGTTAATTTATGTTCACTTTAGTTTGAATACATCTGTGCACATGTATTGACTGAAACAAACAGGGTAAAATGAGATCTTCTTAAGTTATCCAGTGTCCTAAAATAATAGTTCCAACTAATTAGTTCCACTTGTTCATCAATGATTTGTGGGAAACAATATAAAAATGTCAAAATAAAGTCTATTTTCAATTTTTAAATCTTAACAGATGCAGAATGTATTTATTTATTTATGAAGTGCTTTACCACAAAGACCTACATAAAGATTACTGTCCATCTGCACAATGTATGTAAGCAATATATACATCACAATGATTAAAAAGTCAGAATTTAAGAGTAGTTCCCACAAATATGGGTTATGCCCTGTACATTTACTAGGGTCCTGAGAGTTTTATTATGGAAGTAGATTAATTTTTATGTTAAAAAAAATCTTATGTTATAGTATACATTGATGAGAAAAAATGCTAGGGTTAATCCCTCATTAGTGTACTGTAAATCAAGTAGTATATCGAACAAGCATAATGAATAGAGCTTGTATTTTCCAAAAGTACATTGGCATCTGATGAAGAACCTCATGAGCAGTTTGGCAAAATTGTCAAATGTGGCTAAAACAGAGTCAAGTCCCAATTGATAGACAATGTGCGGATAGTTATACAATGTGCAGAAAGTTACGCAATGTCTGTGTAATTTCCTAGGAATACTGTCAATCTCTGGTTTTCATATGATGGGAGTCCTCATTGTAGTCCTCTCCAACAGTATATAGGGAAATACTTAAAATTACCTTACATAGTGTAATTATATTTGTGTCATGCCTGAGGGTTGGTTTGGGCTGGAACAGGTGTGGAGGGCTGAAGAGGAGATATGACAGGCGTGAAGTAACTTAAGTGGCTTGAGCCAGGACTTCCTCATGTATTGTTGTGAGGAGATAGAGATACAGCAGCGGATGATGAGCCCGAAGGCAAGGACAGGAATAGAGTGTCTTTATTGAACAGTAGGTTGGAATGAGATTGGATATATAATACTGAAGGAATGGGTAGAATCGGATTGGGACATATGATGCTGGATTGAGAGCTGGATCAGTTTCAGACAGATGTTGATGAATTGAAGAACTTGATGGATTTGAATCTGATGTTGATGAATTGATGAATTTGATCGATTTGGAACCAATGTTGAAGAATTGAAGAACTTAATTGATATGAGCCCGATGTTGATGAATTGATTAACTTGATCGGTTGGGACCGATGTTGATGAATTGAAGAACTTAATTGTTAAGAGTCCGATGTTAGAAGCATTGGATGGGACCGATGGTTGGAGGTATCGGCTAGAACTGATGGAGGCTGTAAGAACAAGTCTCAGTGGTAAAACCAGACTGGTGTGCAAGATGGTACAGGAGACTTGTTTACCAGATTTAGGAACAGTATATAGTAGACTAGGAGCGTTCAGATACAGAGTACCTGGGAGCTCAGCACAGAGCTGTAACTTCAGCAAGAAGCGATGCTGTACTGGCAACAGAGGCCAATCAGGAAATGGAATTTATAGGGGAGGAACCCCAGGGATTGGATTCTGCTTTCAGCTGGTCTGTGAGCAGTGCTCTGAGTGGAGGAAAAGCGTCATGTGACAGAGTCCAATATGGCTACGCCCATACTGTGGTTTAGAAGGGAATTCTGGCTTTCAGCTTGTGTGCCATAATGCTGCGAAGACACACTGTGAGCAAGGAGCTGCAGAGAGACATCTCCATGCTCAGTGACAGGACACTGAGCGGACGGGGCAGGAGCAGCACAGACAGGCCTCAGCACCAGCCGGGAACGATGTGTAGCTTGAGCAGACCTCTGTCCTAACTTTGATTGATGCACAGTGCGAGCGGACCTCAGCGCTAGCCTGGACAGGCACCGGAGCTGTACAAAGTGGTTTTAATAGTCCAAAGCGTGACAGGTGGATGCAGAGTACCAGCATCTGCAAACCAGCCGGGAGCGATGTGCAGCTTGAGCAGACCTCTGTGCTAGCCTGGACAGGCACCGGAGAGGTAAGAAAGTGTTTTTTAAGGGCCAGAGCGTGACAATTTGGAAATAATAATTAGGTGAATATTTACCTGACCAAGAGTTGAGTAACACTGATTAAATAAACAATCCAAGAAAATATGGGATACAAATCTCAATTACTAGCTCCAAACTTACTAAATGGAAACAAAGCAAATGTATCTTACATATCTGGGGCAGTGAGCCTACCTGGGGGATAAAATGCCACAAACACAAATCCACTCTGCTTTACTAGCAGAACTCCAGATTCATAACCTTCATCTCTTTGTGTGCTGACAACAAAATCAGATGTGAATCTATTTAGTCAATGCCTGTAGTGAGGTGATGAGCCCCTTGTTGCTAAAATATGAGCTGCCTTTTCCTTAAAACTAGACATGCTTACTGGTACGTGGATGTTCCGTAGGTCTGCACCTCCAACTAATAAAGGTTTTTACGATGGTTTATAGGTGAATGGGACTCAGACCCGGTCGCAAGCGTTGTGCACTCGCAACCGGGTCGATGGTGGGCCAGTGCGCATGCACACAATGGTGCCGGCTCCGTCGTGCGCATGCGCGAGACCTGGATGCGCGAGACCGGGCACTCCGTCGCTCCGGGTCTCACAACAAAGGGGACGAGCTGTTGATGTTGAGTGACAGCTCGCCCCCTTTGGTGGGTGGGCCGGGGGAGTGGCTGCTCAAACGGAGGTGTTCCCATGTGAACGCCTCCGTTTGGGGGCGGCCCCACTGACATCACGAGTGATGTCAGTGGAAGAGATTTCGACTCTGTTAGAGCCGAAATCTCTCTGGGGCTTGCGGAAACGAGACCCTATCACAAGGGTCTCGTCGCAAGCCCGATGGTCGCGATGGTCTTGATCATCGCGACCATCTTCCCGGCCACTCACTATAGCTGTGGGTGGTCACCCACAGCTATGCGTGCGGCCAGGAGGCCGTTCTAAAAAAAAAATAGCCCGGCCCTGATTCAGAGCGAGCGCTCTTTCAGAGCGTCCGGCTCTGAATCAGGGCCACTGTACTGGATGTCCAAATACTATCATTAGCCCCATTATGAAATCCCGACACCCCACATACCAAATAAAGATAAGCCGGGTGTCTCAGGTTCTAGCCACTCTGGGGAAGGGGTTAGCTTTAGGAATCCCCGGGGGGGACTTAGGGATAGGCACCCCCCAGGAGGGTTAGGCTAGGGAAAGGGGGGGTTAGGGTTAGGCCCCACGGGGGAGGTTAGGATTAGGCACTCCCCGGGAGGGTAAATTTTAGGGTCCTGGAAGGGGGGTTTAGGTTTAGGCACCAACGGGGGGAGGTTAGGGTTAGGCACTAAGGGGGAGGTTAGGGTTAGGGACCACTAAGGGAGGGTTAAGGTTAGAGGGGGGGAGAGGGGAGGGTTAGGGTACTTACCACCTCCTGTTGACATTTAGAACTGTCGGTCTTTCGCTGTCGGTATTTGAGCTGCCGGCATTACATACCGATTCTGTACCAACATCAGTTGTAAGATGGTTTGGCTGGGAGAAACATGGTCAAACATTGAGGTGCGTACAGTAGTGTGATCTAAAGGGCACATCAGCAGCTGAAATTCATCACCAACTTGTTGAGGTGTATGGTGATAATGGAATGTCACAAGAAAAGGTTTGGATTTGGTGCACTGCCTTTGATAACAGCAGGACAGACATTTAAGATAGAGCAGTGATCTGGCCGGCCAAGCACATCCCCCACAGATGACAATTTGTGCCGCATTGAAGGTCTGATTCAGGTGGACAGATACATTCCAGTTAGTGATATTCCTGATGAACTGGACATCTCGGTGGGTACTGTGCACAACATTCATGAGCAACTGGGGCACAGGTAAAAGTGATCACGCTGGGTACCGAAGCAACTCTCAGAAGTTCACAAAACCAATAGGATGGTATTGTCTCTCATGCACTTGACGCGTTACCATGAGGAGGGAGCGCAGTTCCTGCAACCTATTGTTACAGGCGTTGAAATGTGGGTGCAATTGGATCTCTCTTCACAACCCGTGGGTGTGAGAACAAATGCCATCTGACGTTGGTGAATGTTCCCGTAGTCTAGCTCCAAAATTATTGTATTTTCGAATCTTGATGAATTTAGGTCCCTATACTAGTGTATGGGGACAGAGGGCCAGATCGGGGCTGAAAGGTAAGCATGAGATACAACTGATATCTCCTGCATTACCTTTATAATGAATGGCTAGAACTTAATTTATACAAAAGTAGGTGAAAATTTTAATTTTCACCTGCTTTTGTATAAAGTGATGATGAATGGACTCCAAAGAGAGATACTTCATTCCTACAGGTTCCTGAAGGGAAATGTACTGTATGTATAAATATCTCAGACTATTACATTCTTTTCAAGTTTTAAAAACATGGACAGTTCACTGTAAATAAAAAACTAACCTCCTTGGTGTCCACAGCTGATTTGGTAATGCTATAAGGAGACTATATTTTATTTGTTGGGAACAGCTAAGGCTTCATTCCTGATATCTCAAAATGTCAGCATTATAGCAGAAGTGCTTCTGATATGGGAGGCTTTGGTTTTTTCATTTACAGTGTCTGCACTCATGCAGCTTAATGTGTAGTTTTGTCCCTTTAAACTTTCTTTCATGATGTTAAAGAAAACTGTACTGTGCATTCTCATGATTTTAAAACTTTTGTAATGCCTGTATATTAAACACCACACCCCAAAAGCATAATTATCAAATGAGTGAATAAATTCATTGCTTTTCAAGCTCACGTTCACATCTTCAAAAATTATATTTACTATCATATTTTTATTATCTTACCACCATAATAAGTAGGGGTGAGCGGGTTCGGATTTCTGAAATCCGAACCCCCCCGAGCCCCCCCGATCCGAGTCCGATCCGAGTCAGGCTCGACTTTTCCCGCCTGACTCGGATCTGACATCGAGGCAAAACGTCATCATCCCGCCTTCCGAGTCTCGCGGGTTTTGGATCCTATATAAGGTACCCGCGTCGGCGCCATTTTCTCACTCGGCTGTGGACAGTGAAGAGGGAGGGTGGGAGTTAGTGCTGTGTAGTGTAGTGTAGTGTAGTGCTGCTGTTGTCCACTACTTCAAAGTCCATAGGGGCTGGCTGTGTTGTGCTGTGCTGCTGTTGTTAATAGGGGCTGTGTCCACTACTTCAAAGTCCATAGGGGCTGGCTGGACTGTGTTGTGCAGTCAGTTCCAAAGTCCTGTGCAGTGTCCCAGTCCTAAAGGGGTGCTGTAGTGTTGTCCAGGGGGTGCTCTGTCCATCAGGGGTGCTCCCCCCAAGTGCTAAAAAAATAATATATTTTCTGTGTTTGTGAATTGTGTGCGCAGTAGCCGCACGTGCATCAACAAAGTAGTGCCAAGCGTGCGCCTGTGTCATAAGTAAAGGGCCGGCTGGCTTGACCGTTAAGGGTGCTGTAACCCCCGAAAGTACACTCCAGTCCAAACCAAAAAAAAAATTATTTTCTGTGTTTGTGAATTGTGTGCGCAGTAGCCGCACGTGCATCAACAAAGTAGTGCCAAGCGTGCGCCTGTGTCATAAGTAAAGGGCCGGCTGGCTTGACCGTTAAGGGTGCTGTAACCCCCGAAAGTACACTCCAGTCCAAACCTAAAAAAAAATTATTTTCTGTGTTTGTGAATTGTGTGCGCAGTAGCCGCACGTGCATCAACAAAGTAGTGCCAAGCGTGCGCCTGTGTCATAAGTAAAGGGCCGGCTGGCTTGACCGTTAAGGGTGCTGTAACCCCCGAAAGTACACTCCAGTCCAAACCAAAAAAAAAATTATTTTCTGTGTTTGTGAATTGTGTGCGCAGTAGCCGCACGTGCATCAACAAAGTAGTGCCAAGCGTGCGCCTGTGTCATAAGTAAAGGGCCGGCTGGCTTGACCGTTAAGGGTGCTGTAACCCCCGAAAGTACACTCCAGTCCAAACCTAAAAAAAAATTATTTTCTGTGTTTGTGAATTGTGTGCGCAGTAGCCGCACGTGCATCAACAAAGTAGTGCCAAGCGTGCGCCTGTGTCATAAGTAAAGGGCCGGCTGGCTTGACCGTTAAAGGGTGCTGTAACCCCCGAAAGTACACTCCAGTCCAAACCAAAAAAAAATTATTTTCTGTGTTTGTGAATTGTGTGCGCAGTAGCCGCACGTGCATCAACAAAGTAGTGCCAAGCGTGCGCCTGTGTCATAAGTAAAGGGCCGGCTGGCTTGACCGTTAAGGGTGCTGTAACCCCCGAAAGTACACTCCAGTCCAAACCTAAAAAAAAATTATTTTCTGTGTTTGTGAATTGTGTGCGCAGTAGCCGCACGTGCATCAACAAAGTAGTGTCAAGCGTTCGCCTGTGTCATAAGTAAAGGGCCGGCTGGCTTGACCGTTAAGGGTGCTGTAACCCCCGAAAGTACACTCCAGTCCAAACCAAAAAAAAAATTATTTTCTGTGTTTGTGAATTGTGTGCGCAGTAGCCGCACGTGCATCAACAAAGTAGTGCCAAGCGTGCGCCTGTGTCATAAGTAAAGGGCCGGCTGGCTTGACCGTTAAGGGTGCTGTAACCCCCGAAAGTACACTCCAGTCCAAACCAAAAAAAAAATTATTTTCTGTGTTTGTGAATTGTGTGCGCAGTAGCCGCACGTGCATCAACAAAGTAGTGCCAAGCGTGCGCCTGTGTCATAAGTAAAGGGCCGGCTGGCTTGACCGTTAAGGGTGCTGTAACCCCCGAAAGTACACTCCAGTCCAAACCTAAAAAAAAATTATTTTCTGTGTTTGTGAATTGTGTGCGCAGTAGCCGCACGTGCATCAACAAAGTAGTGCCAAGCGTGCGCCTGTGTCATAAGTAAAGGGCCGGCTGGCTTGACCGTTAAAGGGTGCTGTAACCCCCGAAAGTACACTCCAGTCCAAACCAAAAAAAAATTATTTTCTGTGGTTGTGAATTGTGTGCGCAGTAGCCGCACGTGCATCAACAAAGTAGTGCCAAGCGTGCGCCTGTGTCATAAGTAAAGGGCCGGCTGGCTTGACCGTTAAGGGTGCTGTAACCCCCGAAAGTACACTCCAGTCCAAACCTAAAAAAAAATTATTTTCTGTGTTTGTGAATTGTGTGCGCAGTAGCCGCACGTGCATCAACAAAGTAGTGCCAAGAGTGCGCCTGTGTCATAAGTAAAGGGCCGGCTGGCTTGACCGTTAAAGGGTGCTGTAACCCCCGAAAGTACACTCCAGTCCAAACCAAAAAAAAATTATTTTCTGTGTTTGTGAATTGTGTGCGCAGTAGCCGCACGTGCATCAACAAAGTAGTGCCAAGCGTGCGCCTGTGTCATAAGTAAAGGGCCGGCTGGCTTGACCGTTAAAGGGTGCTGTAACCCCTGAAAGTACACTCCAGTCCAAACCAAAAAAAAATTATTTTCTGTGTTTGTGAATTGTGTGCGCAGTAGCCGCACGTGCATCAACAAAGTAGTGCCAAGCGTGCGCCTGTGTCATAAGTAAAGGGCCGGCTGGCTTGACCGTTAAGGGTGCTGTAACTCCCGAAAGTACACTCCAGTCCAAACCAAAAAAAAAATTATTTTCTGTGTTTGTGAATTGTGTGCGCAGTAGCCGCACGTGCATCAACAAAGTAGTGCCAAGCGTGCGCCTGTGTCATAAGTAAAGGGCCGGCTGGCTTGACCGTTAAGGGTGCTGTAACCCCCGAAAGTACACTCCAGTCCAAACCAAAAAAAAAATTATTTTCTGTGTTTGTGAATTGTGTGCGCAGTAGCCGCACGTGCATCAACAAAGTAGTGCCAAGCATGCGCCTGTGTCATAAGTAAAGGGCCGGCTGGCTTGACCGTTAAGGGTGCTGTAACCCCCGAAAGTACACTCCAGTCCAAACCTAAAAAAAAATTATTTTCTGTGTTTGTGAATTGTGTGCGCAGTAGCCGCACGTGCATCAACAAAGTAGTGCCAAGCGTGCGCCTGTGTCATAAGTAAAGGGCCGGCTGGCTTGACCGTTAAAGGGTGCTGTAACCCCCGAAAGTACACTCCAGTCCAAACCAAAAAAAAATTATTTTCTGTGTTTGTGAATTGTGTGCGCAGTAGCCGCACGTGCATCAACAAAGTAGTGCCAAGCATGCGCCTGTGTCATAAGTAAAGGGCCGGCTGGCTTGACCGTTAAAGGGTGCTGTAACCCCCAAAGTACACTCCAGTCCAAACCAAAAAAAATTTATTTTCTGTGTTTGTGAATTGTGTGCGCAGTAGCCGCACGTGCATCAACAAAGTAGTGCCAAGAGTGCGCCTGTGTCATAAGTAAAGGGCCGGCTGGCTTGACCGTTAAAGGGTGCTGTAACCCACAAAGTACACTCCAGTCCGAACCAAAAAAAAATTTATTTTCTGTGTTTAGCCGCACGTATATATCAAATCGATATAACATAAATGGAGGACCAAACTTTCTCCGATAAAAATAAAATAGAGAAAGATCAAGAACCACTTCCTCCTAGTGCTGAAGCTGCTGCCACTAGTCATGACATAGACGATAACATGCCATCAACGTCGTCTGCCAAGGCCGATGCCCAATGTCATAGTAGAGGGCACATACAATCCCAAATGGCAAAGTTCAGGAAAATGACCTTGAAAAAGACATTTAAATCAGCTGAAGAGAAACGTAAACTTGCCAATATGCCATTTACGACACGGAGTGGCAAGGAACGGCTAAGGTCGATCCCTAGTATGTTCATGACTAGTGGTTCAGCTTCACATGACGATGGAAGCACTCCTCCCACTAAAAAAATCAAAAGAGTTAAGCTGGCAAAAGCACAGCGAAGAACTGTGCTTTCTAAGAAGATATCACAAATCCCCAAAGAGAGTCCAAGTGTGGTGGTGGTTGCGATGCCTGACCTTCCCAGCACTGGACGGGAAGAGGTGGCTCTTTCCACCATTTGCACGCCCCCTGCAAGTGCTGAAAGGAGCACCCACAGTCCACTTGCTGATATGCAAATTGAAGATGTCACTGTTGAAGTACAACAGGATGAGGATACTGGTGTAGCTGGCGCTGAGGAGGAAGTTGGCGAGGAGGATTCTGATGGTGATGTGGTTTGTTTAAATCAGGCTCCGGGGGAGACAGTTGTTGTCCGTGGGATGAAAAAGCCCATCACGGTCATGCCTGGGCAGAAGACCAAACATTCCACCTCTTTGGTCTGGCAATATTTCTATCCAAATCCGGACAACAACTGTCTTGCCATATGTACCATATGTAAAGGTGAAATAAGTAGGGGTAGGGACGTCAACCACCTAGGAACATCCTCCCTTATACGGCACCTGCAGCGCGTTCATAAAAAGTTACTGTCAAGTTCAGAAACTTTGGCTCAGACCGTAAGCAGTCCAGGGACACCTAAATCCCGTTGTCCTGTTGTATCCAAGCGCCTGCAAACCACACCGTCAACTCCCTCCTCGTCAATTTCCTCCTTAGTCAGGATCGGAAGTAGTCCTGCAGGCCATATCACTGGCATGACTGACTCTCCTATCCGGGATTCCTCCGGAGGATCCTGCATTGCTACGCCTACTGCTGCCGCTGCTGCTGTTGCTGCTGCTGCTGGGAGTCGTTCATCATCCCAGAGAGGAAGTAGGAACACCACTACTTTTACTAAACAATTGACCCTCCAACAGTCCTTAGCGAGGAGGATGAAGTACGACAGCAGTCATCCTGAAGCAAAACGTATAACTGAGGCCTTGACTGCTATGTTGGTGTTAGACGTGCGTCCGGTATCCGCCATTAGTGCAGTGGGATTTAGACAATTGATGGAGGTAGTGTGTCCCCGGTTCCAAATCCCGTCTAGATTCCACTTCACTAGGCAGGCGATACCGAGACTGTACAGAAACGTCAGAAAAAGTGTCCTCAGTGTCCTGAAAAATGCCGTTGTACACAATGTCCACTTAACCACGGACATGTGGACAAGTGGAACAGGGCAGACTAAGGACTATATGACTGTGACAGCCCACTGGGTAGATGTATCACCTTACGCAGCAACAGCAGCAGCGTCACCAGTAGCAGCATCTCAGAAACGCCAGCTCGTTACAAGGCAGGCTACGCTGTGTATCACCGGTTTCAGTAAGAGGCACACCGCCGACAACCTCTTAGAGAAACTGAGGGAAATCATCGCCCAGTGGCTTACCCCACTTAGACTCTCCTGGGGATTTGTGATATCTGACAACGCCACCAATATTGTGCGGGCATTACATCTGGGCAAATTCCAGCACGTCCCATGTTTTGCTCACACAATAAACTTGGTGGTGCAGAATTTTCTGAAAAGCGACAGGGGCGTGCAGGAGACGCTTTGGGTGGCCCGAAAAATTTCTGGCCACTTTCGCCATTCAGCGACTGCGTGCCGAAGACTGGAGCGCCAGCAAACACTCTTGAACCTGCCCCGCCATCACCTGAAGCAAGAGGTTGTGACGCGGTGGAACTCAACCCTCTATATGCTTCAGAGGATGGAGGAGCAGCAAAAGGCCATACAAGCCTATACATCCACCTATGACATAGGCAAAGGAGGGGGTATGCACCTGACTCAAGCGCAGTGGAGAATGATTTCCGTGTTGTGCAAGGTTCTTCAGCCCTTCGAACTTGCCACACGTGAAGTCAGTTCAGACACTGCCAGCTTGAGTCAGGTCATTCCCCTCAACAGGCTTTTGCAGAAGCAGCTGGAGAAAGTGAAGGAGGAGCTAAGACGGAGCGATTCCGCTCGGCATGTGGGACTTGTGGATGAAGCCCTTCATTCGCTTTGCCAGGATTCCAGGGTGGTCAATCTGTTGAAATCAGACCACTACATTTTGGCCACCGTGCTCGATCCTAGGTTTAAAGCCTATGTGGTGTCTCTCTTTCCGGCCGACACAAGCCTGCAGAGGTGCAAAGACCTGCTGGTGAACACACTGTCAGCTGAAGCGGAACGTGACACGTCAACGGCTCCTTCTTCATTTTCTCCCGCAACTGGGGCTGCCAGGAAAAAACTTAGGTATCCTAAGCAACCCGCTGGCGGTGATGCAGGGCAGGCAGGACCAAGTTTGGACATCTGGTCCGGACTGAAGGACCTGGCAACAATTTCTGACATGTCTACTGTCACTGCATATGATACTGTCACCATTGACAGAATGGTGGAGGATTACATCGGTGACAGCATCCAAGTAGGCATGTCAGACAGTCCATACCTGTACTGGCAGGAAAAAGAGGCAATTTGGAGGCCCCTGTACAAACTGGCTCTATTTTACCTGAGTTGCCCCCCCTCCAGTGTGTACTCCGAAAGAGTGTTTAGTGCAGCCGGGAACCTTGTCAGCGAAAGGCGTAGGAGGTTGCTTCCACAGAATGTGGAGAAGATGATGTTCATCAAAATGAATTATCAGCTCTTCCAGGGAGACCAGCCTCCAGAAGGTACAGAGGGACCTGTGGTGGTGGATTCAAGTGGGGACGAGTTAATACTTTGTGAGGATGAGGATGTACACACTGAAGAGGGTGAGGAATCGGTGGATGAGGAGGATGAGGATGACATCTTGCCTCCGTAGAGCCAGTTTGTGCAGGGACACATTAATTGCCAGCTTGTTTTGTGGGGGCCCAAACGAACCAATCATTTCAGCCACAGTTGTGTGGCAGACCCTGGCGCTGAAATGATTGATTTGTTAAAGTGTGCATGTCCTGTTTATACAACATAAGGGTGGGTGGGAGGGCCCAAGGACAATTCCATCTTGCACCTCTTTTTTTCTTTGCATTATGTACAGTTTGGGGCCTAGTTTTTCTAACTGCCATCCTGCCTGCCACTGCAGTGTCACTCCTAGATGGGTCACGTGTTTGTGCCGCCCACTCGTGTCGCTTAGCATAGTCATCCAGCTACCTCGGTGCAACCTTTTGGACATAAAAACACTATTGTGAGGTGTGAGGTGTTCAGAATAGACTGGAAATGAGTGGAAATTAAGGTTATTGAGGTTAATAATAGCATAGGAGCAGAAAAACCTACAAATTCTGTGATTTTAGCTGTTTTTATGCTTTTTTTCAAAAAAATACAGATCCAAAACACAAAACCCAGAACCCAAAACACGGAAGGGTGGTTTTGGCAAAACCAATCCAGATCCAAAACACGAAGAAAGATCCAGATCCAAAACCAAAACACAAAACACGAAAAGTGGCCGGTGCACACCCCTAATAATAAGGTAATTTACACAAAATTTAGGAGCAGTAGGTACAAAACAGATTGCTGAGGCATACAACGTATAACTTATATTCAATTTGAAAATAACTCAAGCCTAGCCTTAAACAAGTGCTTAATTCTTTAGTTCTCAGATGTGCATAGATTATATGAAGACCGTTTTGAATATTGATCCATCAGTATTCATTATCACTATCTAGCTCAGGGCTAGGGAAGGTTTATCTCTTGGGTAACAGAAGATTAACATTACAATCCAAAAAAAAAAATCGGGGATGTTACCACCATTACAACATAAACAAACATTTACAAATATAATTGATGGGTACTAAAAATGTTAGTGACTTCCCTGACCATCTTTCCATGATGCTAGATTGCTCAGGTTAGGCCGCCGAGGTTCCCAGACCCGGTCCTCAAGGCTCCCCAAAAGTTCAGGCTTTAGATATATCCATGGTTGAGCACAGGTGACGTAATTAGTACCTCAGTCCATTTGATTTAAACGTCTGTGGACAACCATAGATATCTCTAAAACCTGAACTGTTGGGGAGCCTTGAGGACCGTGTTTGGGAATCTCTATGTTAGGGGAATAAGTTGTAGTCTGGAGATGAAGACATGCCAAGTGTTACTAAAGATTTAGTTGTTTTGTGCATGTAATTTCTCTCTTCTTTATTGGAAAGCAGATGAGTGTTATTGTCAGCTACTGTATGTGCTGGCCTTATCTACTTCCTAACTATATAACAGAAAATCTCAACTGTGTTTTGCTGCAGAATTATGGTAATAGTCTCCTGGTGGCTCCACCACTTGTAATTTAATTAAATATGGCAAAACAAACTGATTTCATATCGGACTACACTGTTTTTGAGATAAAGGGCAAGTGCCCATTAGTAATCTCGCTCAACATAACTGCTATTGGTGTTGCTTGTTCATTAACTTCATTTAGCACAACATCAATGCTGGTCAATGTCTCCTCCACTTCATTGATACAAAACTACCTCAGCACATGGGAAACCAACACAGGAGCAGAATTTGTCAAATAAAAAAAGTAGTAAATAAATATTTTGCTGCGTATGGTGCTGTGTAGCCGCAGAACAATCACAGTGCCAGTGCCCATGCCCACCCCTGTCCACCTCCAAAAGTGCCTACAATGGGCAAATAAGCATCAGAACTGGACCATGGAGAAATAGAAGAAGAAAGCCTTGTCTGATGAATCACATTTTCCTTTACATCATGTGGACGGCCGGGTGCATGTGCGTCATTTACTTTGGGAAAATATGGCACCAGGATGCAAGCCGACGGAGGCAGTGTGATTCTCTGGGCAATGTGCTGCTGGGAAACCTTGTAGATGTTACTCTTATATGTACAACCTACCTAAACATTGTTGCAGATCAAGTACACCCCATCATGGTAACGGTGCGCCCTGATGGGAGGATAGTGTGTTCAGGAATGGTTTGAGGAATATAATTCCCCAGATCTTAATTTAATCGAGCATCTGTGGAATGTGCTGGATAAAACAAGTCTAAGCCATGGAGGCCCCAAATCGCAACTTATAGGACTTAAAGGATGGGCTGCTAACGTTTTGGTGCCAGCTGAGGCATCGAGAGGTGGAACGAAGTGGGTACTAATTACACGGGCCAGGGCTTGTTGGAGGGGCCCTGGTCAGCTGCTAAGGGTGACATTGTATTTTTTGGAGGGTGTGTGGCCATGCTCCCTGCTAACCCCCAAGTACCAGGGTACTTCTCGGCTTTTGACGGCCCTGGGTGCCAGATACCACAGGACACCTTCAGAGGTCTTGTGCAGTCAATGCCTCAAAAGTTCAGAGCTATTTTGGTGGCACAAGGAGAGCCTACAAAATATGAAGCAGGTGGTTTTAATGGTATGGCTGTGTGTGTGTGTGTGTGTGTGTGTGTGTGTGTGTGTGTGTGTGTGTGTGTGTGTGTGTGTGTGTGTGTGTGACAATCTATCATATGAAGAAGCTCTAAAGATCTAAAGAAACTACGTACCAATAACCAGATTGTTATCAGGCCAGCAGACAAGGAGGGTGCAATCGTGATCCAGAATTGGAAGAATTACAATGGTAAAGTGATGAGACAATTATCCAATGAGCATATGTATATGGAACTTGATCATAATCACATCATGAATATTAAAATCATGGTTGATACCACCCTCAGTAGGGCACTAGATAATCGTTTGATTGACAAGAACTTTTTTGCATTTTTTACTGTGGATAAACCAGAATGTCCAATTAAACAATCTGTCCAAAATCCACAAAACTTTGCCAAACCAGAGTAGGCCCATTATTGTGGCATTGGAGTGTTACAAGCCGAGCAGTTTACCAGTCAGGACGGGGTTACTCTAGTTTCTACTGTCGATCGGCTCGCCTCAGGAAGTGACGTGTCATCCGCAATGCAGCATGATTGGTGCTTCCTCCTATTTGTACACACTGAATTTTTGCCGCCTCGCTGACTATAGTGTATTTGTGAGTTCCATTGGCTTGGCTGCATGATCAGCGTTCTATTCCTCCTCGTGGTGCAGATTTTGATCTTCCCGAAGTGGCTTCCATGCCACCTCAGGATCTCCAGCTTCCCTATGGCTTCCAAGCTGTATCTACACCACCATGCTGCCATCGGCTCTCCAAGCCAGAGCACCAGCTACTTACTCTCCTACCATCGGCTCTTGCCGTACCTTCGGCACATTTGCAGCACCAACAGCTTATGTGCTGTTCCTAGCTCTCCAGCTTCTTCTACGGCTTCCAAGCCGCATCCACACCACTGAGCTGCCATCGGCTCTCCAAGCCGCAGCACCGACTACTTACTCTCCAACCATCGGC
This sequence comes from Taudactylus pleione, assembly GCA_031769625.1. Classification (NCBI taxonomy): domain Eukaryota; kingdom Metazoa; phylum Chordata; class Amphibia; order Anura; family Myobatrachidae; genus Taudactylus; species Taudactylus pleione. Next base: position 39,319,780 of record JAUIMM010000092.1, read on the forward strand.
TCTTGCCGCACCTTCGGCACAATTGCCGCACCAACAGCTTCAGTGCTGTTCCCAGCTCTCCAGCTTCTTCTATGGCTTCCAAGCTTCACCTACATCTCCGTGCTGCCATCGGCTCTCCAAGCTGCAGCGTTTACTTTGAACTACCTACCAGCGGTTATTGCCGCACCCTCAGCACTCAAGCCGCACCATCAGCACATTTGCCACATCGTCGACACATTTGCTGCACCATCGGCTCTCAAAGCCACAGCATTACCATTGGACTGTCTACTATCAGCTGTTGCAGCACCATCGGCACACAAGCCACACCATCGGCACATTTGCCGCACATTTGCCACACCATCGGCTCTCAAAGCCACAGCATTACCATTTGACTGTCTGCTAATGGCTATTGCTGCACCATCGGCACATTTGTCGCATTGTTGGCACATTTGTCGCACCATCAGCTCTCAAAGCCACAGCATTACCATTGGACTGTCTACTAACGGCTGTTGCCGCACCATTGGCACACAAGCTGCACGATCGGCACATTTGCCACACCAACAGCTCTCAAAGCAACAGCTTTAACATTTGACCATCTATTAACAGCTATTGCCGCACCATCGGCTCACAAGCCGCACCATCGGCTCTCAAAGCCACAGCATTACCATTGGACTGTCTACTATCAACTGTTGCCGCACCATCGGCACACAAGCCACACCATCAGCACATTTGCCGCATCATCGGCACATTTGCCGCACCATCGGCTCTAAAAACAACAGCATTACAATTTGATTGTCTACTAATGGCTATTGCTGCATCATCAGCACACAGGCTGCACCATCAGCACATTTGTCACATCGCTGGCACATTTGCCGCACCATCGTACCATTGGACTGTCTACTAACGGCTGTTGCTGCACCATCGGCACACAAGCCGCACGTTCGGCACATTAGCCACACCAATGGCTCTCAAAGCCACAGCTTTACCATTTGACCATCTATTAACAGCTATTGCCGCACCATCGGCTCACAAGCTGCACCATCGGCACCTTTGCCACACCATTGGCACAGCAGCCGCACCATTGGCACAACACACCATCGGCTCCCAAGCCACACCTCACCAACTGTATAATCTTCTCTCCTTGTACAAGACTCCTTTTTATCACCTCAGGATTCCAGTTGCCACTCCTGTAAACTGCTACTGCTCCGAGCAGTAAATCCAGGTGGCCGCCTAAGTACCGGTGAGCGAACTATCTCTAAGGGAACAATGGGCGGTTGTTAGTGGCAGAAGACCTCGTAGCCTGGAGTTCTAGATGGCTTACGAGGAGTGGTCACTGGTAATCCTAACAGGGAGTCATGGCTTCAACCTTTGGCTATTTACATGGACAGAATACTTCTGTGGACAGATTATTACAACCGGTGATCTGCAAGAGTACCAACTACATCCATGACACTGGAACACTGGAGACTTCCTTACCCAATTGCCAAGCATCATAATTTTGCCAGAAGAGGTCCTACTGGCTACCCTAGATGTTTATTCACTTTACACAGTAATTCCGCACGATGGAGGTTTCAACAATCATAGGACCTTTCTAACATCTGAAGTACGCATCGGACCTCCAACTGCATTACTGGTGGAACTCGCAGATTTACATATATATATATATATATATATATATATAGATAGATAGATGTGTATATATATGTATATATATATATGCACACAGTATATAGATGTGTATATATATATATCCAAAAGTGGGCACTCCTCCTCCAAATAATATTTGAAACAACTTGACTCCAATTTTTTTTATTTTTGATGTTGCTTCTCCACCCAGTGTACCAGCGCTAAATTAAAAACTGACATCATCGGATCCACAACATAATTTCACTGAACATAATAATGCTATCAATGTGCGTCATGTATTCAACATCTTCCATATATACTGACTGTCCATCAACCTTGGTTTCCTCCTGGACCGTTCAAGACCCACAACATACAGTAGTAACAAAATTTGTCCTATTGTGTCAGCAGATATTCAACTCAATATATATATATATATATATATATATATATACAGATGTGTCCAAATACATCTATCCTCTGTGTGCAACAAGTTGCATAACACATAACGTATAAGCGCTGTGCAATTCGGTAGCACCAAGCATCTTTTCGTGCCATTTTTTTTTTAAAAAGTGTGTTATCTGCAAAGCAATACAAATAGGACACCGAAGCAGCTTATGCTGATTAAAATCATATGCGGCAAGCCTATATTCTGTGTGTGACTGCGGCTAAATCTGCATGCAAAATGCTACGTTACAGTGTCAGCGGCTGTGACACCATAATGTAGCATTTTGCGTTGTGAATAAGATGCATTTTAAGGGAAAAGTTGCACGAAAAGACACTCGGAGCTACTGAGTCGCGCCACGGCATGGCACGACTAGAAGGTCTGTTTAACATGCAAGGAGACTAAATGTATGTGGACACATCTATATATATATATAACCTTTTTCAAGACTAGTGTCTTTCAAATCACAAGTTTATAGATGTCGAAATCATATGTATGTTCAACATACTGTATCAGAATCGCTGCCTGGCACAATGAGGATATGGACGTGTTAACATCACCTTATCCTTCATAGTGGCAGCATCAACAGCAACCTGCACAGCGCACACATGGAGCACCGGCCACTTTTCGTGTTTTGTGTTTTGGTTTTGGATCTGGGTCTTTCTTCGTGTTTTGGATCTGGATTGGTTTTGCCAAAACCACCCTTCCGTGTTTTGGGTTCTGGGTTTTGTGTTTTGGATCTGTATTTTTTTTTAAAAAAGCATAAAAACAGCTAAAATCACAGAATGTGTTGGTTTTTCTGCTCCTATGCTATTATTAACCTCAATAACCTTAATTTACACTAATTTCCACTCTATTCTGAACACTGAACACCTCACAATAGTGTTTTTATGTCCAAAAGGTTGCACCGAGGTAGCTGGATGACTATGCTAAGCGACACGAGTGGGCGGCACAAACACGTGACCCATCTAGGAGTGATACTGCAGTGGCAGACAGGATGGCAGTTTGAAAAACTAGGCACCAAACTGTACATAATGCAAAGAAAAAAAAGAGGTGCAAGATGGAATTGTCCTTGGGCCCTCCCACCAGCCCTTATGTTGTATAAACAGGACATGCACACTTTAACAAAGCAATCATTTCAGTGCCAGGGTCTGCCACACAACTGTGGCTGAAATGATTGGTTCGTTTGGGCCCCCACAAAACAAGCTGGCAATTAATCTGTCCCTGCACAAACTGGCTCTACGGAGGCAAGATGTCATCCTCATCCTCCTCATCCACCGATTCCTCACCCTCTTCAGTGTTGTGTACATCCTCATCCTCACAGAGCATTAACTCGTCCCCACTGGAATCCACCACCACTTGTCCCTCTGTACGTTCTGGAGGCTGGTCTCCCTGGAAGAGTTGATAATTCATTTTGATGAACATCATCTTCTCCACATGTTGTGTAAGCAACCTCCTACGCCTTTCGCTGACAAGGTTCCCGACTGCACTAAACACTCTTTCGGAGTACACACTGGAGGGGGGGCAACTCAGGTAAAATAGAGCCAGTTTGTACAGGGGCCTCCAAATTGCCTCTTTTTCCTGCCAGTACAGGTATGGACTGTCTGACATGCCTACTTGGATGCTGTCACCGATGTAATTCTCCACCATTCTGTCAATGGTGACAGTATCATATGTAGTGACAGTAGACATGTCAGAAATTGTTGCCAGGTCCTTCAGTCCGGACCAGATGTCCAAACTTGGTCCTGCCTGCCCTGCATCACTGCCAGCGGGTTGCTTAGGATACCTAAGTTTTTTCCTGGCAGCCCCAGTTGCGGGAGAAAATGAAGAAGGAGCTGTTGACGTGTCATGTTCCGCTTCAGCTGACAGTGTTTTCACCAGCAGGTCTTTGCACCTCTGCAGGCTTGTGTCGGCCGGAAATAGAGACACCACATAGGCTTTAAACCTAGGATCGAGCACGGCGGCCAAAATGTAGTGGTCTGATTTCAACAGATTGACCACCCTGGAATCCTGGCAAAGCGAATGAAGGGCTTCATCCACAAGTCCCACATGCTGAGCGGAATCGCTCCGTCTTAGCTCCTCCTTCACTTTCTCCAGCTGCTTCTGCAAAAGCCTGATGAGGGGAATGACCTGACTCAAGCTGGCAGTGTCTGAACTGACTTCATGTGTGGCAAGTTCGAAGGGCTGGAGAACCTTGCACAACACGGAAATCATTCTCCACTGCGCTTGAGTCAGGTGCATACCCCCTCCTTTGCCTATGTCATAGGTGGATGTATAGGCTTAAATGGCCTTTTGCTGCTCCTCCATCCTCTGAAGCATATAGAGGGTTGAGTTCCACCGCGTCACAACCTCTTGCTTCAGGTGATGGTGGGGCAGGTTCAAGAGTGTTTGCTGGTGCTCCAGTCTTCGGCACGCAGTCGCTGAATTGCGAAAGTGGCCAGAAATTTTTCGGGCCACCCAAAGCGTCTCCTGCACGCCCCTGTCGCTTTTCAGAAAATTCTGCACCACCAAGTTTATTGTGTGAGCAAAACATGGGACGTGCTGGAATTTGCCCAGATGTAATGCCCGCACAATATCGGTGGCGTTGTCAGATATCACAAATCCCCAGGAGAGTCTAAGTGGGGTAAGCCACTGGGTGATGATTTCCCTCAGTTTCTCTAAGAGGTTGTCGGCGGTGTGCCTCTTACTGAAACCGGTGATACACGGCGTAGCCTGCCTTGGAACGAGCTGGCATTTCTGATATGCTGCTACTGGTGACGCTGCTGCTGTTGCTGCGTAAGGTGATACATCTACCCAGTGGGCTGTTACAGTCATATAGTCCTTAGTCTGCCCTGTTCCACTTGTCCACATGTCCATGGTTAAGTGGACATTGGGTACGGCATTTTTCAGGACACTGAGGACACTTTTTCTGGCGTTTCTGTACAGTCTCGGTATCGCCTGCCTAGTGAAGTAGAATCTAGATGGGATTTGGAACCGGGGACACACTACCTCCATCAATTGTCTAAATCCCACTGCACTAATGGCGGATACCGGACGCACGTCTAACACCAACATAGCAGTCAAGGCCTCAGTTATACGTTTTGCTTCAGGATGACTGCTGTCGTACTTCATCCTCCTCGCTAAGGACTGTTGGAGGGTCAATTGTTTAGTAAAAGTAGTGGTGTTCCTACTTCCTCTCTGGGATGATGAACGACTCCCAGCAGCAGCAACAGCAGCAGCGGCAACAGGAGGTGTAGCAATGCAGGATCCTCCTGAGGAATCCCGGATAGGAGAGTCAGTCATGCCAGTGACATGGCCTGCAGGACTACTTCCGATCCTGACTAAGGAGGAAATTGACAAGGAGGGAGTTGACGGTGTGGTTTGCAGGCGCTTGGATACAACACGACAACGGGATTTAGGTGTCCCTGTACTGCTTACGGTCTTAGCCAAAGTTTCTGAACTTGACAGTAACTTTTTATGAACGCGCTGCAGGTGCCGTATAAGGGAGGATGTTCCTAGGTGGTTAAAGTCCCTACCCCTACTTATTTCACCTTTACATATGGTACATATGGCAAGACAGTTGTTGTCCAGATTTGGATAGAAATATTGCCAGACCAAAGAGGTGGAATGTTTGGTCTTCTGCCCAGCCATGACCGTGATGGGCTTTTTCATCCCACGGACAACAACTGTCTCCCCCGGAGCCTGATTTAAACAAACCACATCACCATCAGAATCCTCCTCGCTAACTTCCTCCTCAGCGCCAGCTACACCAGTATCCTCATCCTGTTGTACTTCAACAGTGACATCTTCAATTTGCATATCAGCAAGTGGACTGTGGGTGCTCCTTTCAGCACTTGCAGGGGGCGTGCAAATGGTGGAAAGAGCCACCTCTTCCCGTCCAGTGCTGGGAAGGTCAGGCATAACAACCGCCACCACACTTGGACTCTCCTTGGGGATTTGTGATATCTCCTTAGAACGCACAGTTCTTCGCTGTGCTTTTGCCAGCTTAACTCGTTTGATTTTTTTAGTGGGAGGAGGGCTTCCATCATCATGTGAAGCTGAACCACTAGTCATGAACATAGGGAAAAACCTTAGCCATTCCTTGCCACTCCGTGTCGTAAATGGCATATTGGCAAGTTTACGTTTCTCTTCAGATGATTTAATTGTTTTTTTCAAGGTCATTTTCCTGAACTTTGTCATTTGGGATTGTATGTGCCCTCTACTATGACATTGGGCATCGGCCTTGGCAGACGACGTTGATGGCATGTTATCGTCTATGTCATGACTAGTGGCAGCAGCTTCAGCACTAGGAGGAAGTGGTTATTGATCTTTCCCTATTTTATTTTTATCGGAGAATGTTTGGTCCTCCATTTAAGTTATATTGATATATACGTGTGGCTAAGGCGCACACAAACACAGAAAATATTTTTTTATTTTGTTTGGAGTGTACTTTGGGGGTTATAGCACCCTTTAACGGTCAAGCCAGCCGGCCCTTTACTTATGACACAGGCGCATGCTTGGCACTACTTTGTTGATGCACGTGCGGCTACTGCGCACACAATTCACAAACACGGAAAATATTTTTATATTTTGTTTGGAGTGTACTTTGGGGGTTACAGCACCCTTTAACGGTCAAGCCAACCCGCCCTTTACTTATGACACAGGCGCAGGCTTGGCACTACTTTGTTGATGCACGTGCGGCTACTGCGCACACAATTCACAAACACAGAAAATATTTTTTTATTTTGTTTGGAGTGTACTTTGGGGGTTACAGCACCCTTTAACGGTCAAGCCAGCCCGCCCTTTACTTATGACACAGGCGCACGCTTGGCACTACTTTGTTGATGCACGTGCGGCTACTGCGCACACAATTCACAAACACAGAAAATATATATTTCTTTTGCACTTGGGGGGAGCACCCCTGATGGACAGAGCACCCCCTGGACAACACTACAGCACCCCTTTAGGACTGGGACTCTGCACAGGACTTTGGAGTGGACACAGCCCCTATGGACAACTGACTGCACAACACAGTCCAGCCAGCCCCTATGGACTTTGGAGGAGTGGACACAGCCCCTATGGACAACAGCAGCACAGCACAACACAGCCAGCCCCTATGGACTTTGGAGGAGTGGACACAGCACCTATGGACAACAGCAGCACAGCACAACACAGCCAGCCCCTATGGACTTTGGAGGAGTGAACACAGCCCCTATGGACAACAGCAGCACAGCACAACACAGCTAGCCTTATGGACTTTGGAGGAGTGGACACAGCCCCTATGGACAACAGCAGCACAGCGCAGCACAGCACAACACTACACTACACAGCCCAGCCAGCCCTAACTCCCACCCTCCCTCTTCACTGTCCACAGCCGAGTGAGAAAATGGCGCCGACGCGGGTACCTTATATAGGATCCAAAACCCGCGAGACCCGGAAGGCGGGATGATGACGTTTTGTCTCGATTTCAGATCCTAGTCAGGCGGGAAAAGTCGAGCCTGACCCGGATCGGCCTCGGATCAGGGGGGCTCGGGGGGGTTCGGATTTCAGAAATCCGAACCCGCTCACCCCTAATATATATATATATATATATATATATATATATATATATATACACACACAAGCATAATATTCACACATACACAATATATACTGTACATAATATTTTTTCCAAAGGAGAGATGGCACATTTCAATATGTTTAACATTATTGCACTCATGAACTGTTATGTTGTCAACACTGGATTGCTTAAAATAAGAAATATGCAGTATGTATTGAATATCTGATATACTCACAGTTAAAATGGGGGTCTATGATTTTTTTGGTCTCCAGGCTGACAATTGTTATATGAAAGATGATATGCAGCAACAGGAATGAGAGACTTGTAAAACATAAGGATTTTAATAACCGTCCTGTATGTCCTGTAAATACAGAAAAGAAAAATGTTTAGTTTAAAATAGGATAACAAACAACATACAAGTAATTTTTATAGACCTTTATAGAATTAACTTACATTTTCTCTGGGACTTTAATTACATTAGTTGCAATAATGTTTATCATATTTCTAAACTGAGTAAATATTTGGACCTCCATGCTGCAGTGCACACTTGCATGGCACTTTAGTAAGTTTGATCTGTTACCAATATTCATTTACAGCAGAAAACAATGCACTTTTGCAAAAGACATTTCCTAGCAAACTGTAAGAACAGGTACAGCAGATGAATAAGCAATCCGTGACATCACACAAGGAAAAAAATGTCACTTTTTCACTGTTACTGTTAGCTGTACGTTTCTGATTCACATATCATTGATAGGTGTAGATCTAGGCTTCAGGATTGGCTGCTGTTTTGCATATCAAATGGATTAAGAGAATTATGTGGTATATGAAATAAGCAGAGGTGTTGGCCCTTCCAGGCATACTTTGAAAGACCTCACTAGAATAAATACACTCTCCTCTTCCTTAACTTACAGCTTCATAAATCATTCTACAGGAAAACTGGTGAAAGTAAGATTCTGATATAACAGATCACAGAGCCAAAATATATTCACTTTCAGGGACTGCTTGTGATAAATTAAGCATGGCGCATTTAAAGTAAGCTCCTGATGTTGAAATATTGTATTACTGTTGAAATAAGAACATCATACTGTAGCTAATGCTATAAATGCTATTTAAGGAAACAGGTTTAAAAATGAGAGAAAACAATTAGAAGACCTAATTCCAATTTAGAAAGACACACAAGACTTTCAGCTCAGAATTAATACCAAAGACTCATGGCCAGAGGTGTAGCATGTGGCCAGGGTGCCCGGAGAATTAGCGTGCTACCGCACCACCACCACCCCCCACAAAAAAGTGTGTGTGCTATATAACAGCTACATATATACACATACATACATGGCAGGGTCACACATACATACATACATACATACATACAGGGTCACACGTACAAACAAACATATACACATACAAGAATGGTCACACATACATGCAGGCAGGGTCACACAATCATACATGCAGGGTCACATACATACATAAATACACATGCAGGCAGGGTCACACATTCATACATACTAGACACATACATACAGGCAGGGTCACATACATACACACACACTCCGCGGCTAATTGGGTATGTCCCATACAGTACATACAGGCAGGAATGTCACACATACATACACACATACAGTACATACAGGCAGGAAGGGTCACACATACAGTACATACAGGCAGAAAGGGTCACACATAGGGGCATATCCAATTAGCCGCAGTATTTCACCCGCGGCTAATTGACAGGCAAAAGTGGCGCGATGCGGGGTTTAGCTATTCAATTAAATAGCTATTTCCCCGCATCATTAGACCAGGACTCCCGCGCGAGAACACACTGATTCCGCGAGAACTGCGGAATCCATGTGTTATACCCTCTCGCGCAAGGCCAAATAGGGCGGCCTCACGCTGATTTTACCTCACACCTACATGAGGTGCGAGGTAAAGTCAAACAGCAGGGACTCGTGCGCGGGGTCTCAAGGGCACCCGCGCTTGGAATCCCCGCTAATTGCATCCTGTCCAGCGTGACAATTAGCCATGGGGTAAACCCCGCGGCTAATTGGATATGTACCATACAGTACATACAGGCAGGAAGGGTCACACATACACATATACAGTACATACAGGCAGGAAGGGTCACACATACACACATACAGTACATACAGGCAGGAAGGGTCACACATACACCTATACAGTAGATACAGGCAGAAAGGGTCACACATACACATATACAGTACATACAGGCAGGAAGGGTCACACATACATACACAAATACAGTACATACAGGCAGGAAGGGTCACACATACAGTACATACAGGCAGATAGGGTCACACATACAGTACATATAGGCAGGGAGGGTGATAGACATAACTACTGGGGTATAACCTCTCTTACCTTAATGTGGATCCTGCAGCTTCTTCCTCGACATGCTGCTGTAGTCCCGCCCTCTGCTGGGGTTAGATGAACATGTGCTGAGCTCCACCAATCAGGGCTCAGCACAAGCTCCTCTAGTGACCAGGAGTTTCTCATTAGAGCAGGAAGGCAGGACAGAAGCTGCTGTTGCTGCTATGGACCTGGCTCAGGTGGTCTGCTTCTTGACAGCTACTCCGGAGTCCGACTGCAGGGCACCCTCTGGTAAGCAAGGCGCCTGGAGCTCACGCTCCAGTGGAACCGCCCTTCCTACGCCCCTGCTCATGGGTATATTTACTAAAGGTGATTCAAAACTGATTAAAATGGACCGTTAGTAAATATACTGTGCCCCTTACAGTCATCCTTCCCTACTCTCCCAAAAATTACTTGAGACTCCTGAATTTCAAGAAGTTATCAAATACTTGCCTGCTCTCCTGGAACCTGCAGGAGGCTCCTGATTTTTTTTAGGTAGTCCCCAGCACCCCCAAAATAGTAGGTATTCTTCCCGCATCCCAGCCACTTCCTAGTGAATAGGGAGAATAATACCGGGAATCCGCGGTCCGTTAGGAGGCGATGGGGGCCTAGTGACGTGATTCTGTGATAATCGCGTCATTTGGCCCCATCCCCTATTCAAATATGCAAGATTTGCGCCATTTTGTTGTGACGAGGCAGGGTCTAATGATGTTAATAGTCCTGCCCCTATCCCCACCCACCTGCATCTCCTCTCCTGGCTTCTCCTGGAGAGGTGTCTACAAAATTTGGCTAGTATGAGTTATCGTAATTACCATTTATTCACAAGGCGCCACAAAATACAGCAGCACTGGATAGTCAGAATTACATATAAAATACAATGGTATTTCAAAATAGAACAAGTACAGATGAGGTTAGCAAAGGATGTGCCAATGTGAGACAAAGGGTGCGGAGGTCCCTTCTCTTGAGAGCGTAAAGTCTAGAGGGAGAGGGCAATGCAAAGACAATAGGAGCTAGTGGGACTGGAGTGCGCATGGGACCAGTGCTGGTAGAACATGTACAGTGTGTAGCATTTGTATTAGTATGAGTAGTAGCTAGGGGAAGGATAGAATTAGTGAAAAGTTGGATTTTTAGAGAGTAATGGTTGGGCAGCGCCAGAAGTGAGGTCACACCACTAACATTCACAAACACACCGTGTAGTAATAACAAGCATTTATTAAAACAATAAGAGGTATAAAAGCTAAAAAAAATAACATAAATTACATATATAGTTAACCACATAGACCTGGCTGTTAAGGGAATGGGACCACGTCTGACATAAAATAAAAACAGATATCACACACTACTGCAGTTAGTGCTAGTGCTTATTATCAGATAGCCAAATCGTATGTCTTCAGACACTGATAAGAAGGAAAAAATGTCTGAAACAATTTTGATTAAAAAGAACTCATTAAACATTGATGTGAGAAATGTCTGTAATATGGTACCCTAAGATAGCGGGCTTCTAAAATCACAATAGCATGTAGTATTCAACAGAATACACAGATGTGTCCTGCTACATCGTTACTGCGTACGCAGCAAATCGCACTACGCATGGTGCGAGGTGTGCACCCGCGAGCATATCCGCGCACTGCGTTTGCACCCACGTCTTCATAGGACTGCATGGTGCGATTGCAGCGAGCGCCACAGCGTACTGTAGCATATGCTGCTGTGGGTAATCACATGGACACATCTGTACAAACTCCGGTGATCATCAATGCTGAAGGCAATGTCGAAGCTGGATTACTGGCTGAGACAAGATCAGTTTAAAATTGAATTGCAGCGACACCATCTTGCGACTGGCCGCAAGACGCTATTTTGCGAATGGCCGCCTAAGCGCCATTTTAGATAAACTCACACTTTAGTACATGTGGCGATATTACTATTAGCATCATGCGATTGCATCTGTGACCATCGCCATGAGTCACGTCGATTCACCAAAAGCCCATTTCATGACTTTACATAGTTTGGGTGCTCTGGATAAAGTGTATATTATTATAATTCCCCTAAAGGATACATTGCATTAGCTAAACAGACCAAATGGCCACGTGACAACTAGCCTGTGTAGACAAGCTTCCTGGATATAACGTCTGCTCTCACTCCAGGTGGCCATGCTCGAATACACACCTTACATTAGCAGGCTTCCTGCAATAAAATACCTTCAAAGCCAAGAGTGTTATCTTAGGTTTTGGGTCTTGTAGCTGTGCTAATTTGCATTTACACAAGAGCCTGGGAGAACAAAGGACTTTACTTTTGAGCCTGGGAAGGGTGGGGGCTGCTGAGAGAGGGGGGCGTGTGGAACTATAAAGCTCAGCATTCCACACTGCTAGGTGTTCACTTAGTTTAAGTGAGATTTAAGTGCACCATTTCTCATACACACATTAATACGCACAATTGCGCTGGTAACTAATCGCATATTAGCGAATGCATAAGATCCTGTATGAAAACGCTGTTCATTAACTTTATGCGCACGCATCTGCTCCAAGTTAACTAGCGTCTTTATATCAAACCCCGCATACTCACACATTACATATCCACATACAAGGTTCCATAAGCTTTAAGGGATAAGAATTAAGGGCCTGATTCAGAGCCGCTCGTAAGCGGCCGCTCGTTCGTTCCGAGTGATGTTAGCCCACCTGCGCATGCGTACGGATCGTTATACGCATGCGCTAACCAGTCAGTGCGGCCGAAATTCATGTGCTCGCAAAATAGCGAATGCCTGCTATTTTGAGTGACAGAAAGAGGCGTATGTGGGTGGTAACTGGGGAAAGTGCTTGAAAATGGGGAGTGGAAATCAGAACGCAGGCGTGCTTAAAGGTCAAAACGGGCGTTTTATGGGTGTGCATATTTAAAACAGCAGCGTCATTGACCACGTCACTGGGTTATTTTATAGTCAGAACTGCTCGCAAAATTGTGGTAGCAAACACCAACCCCAAGAATAGCGAGCAGTTCATACCCTTGTCGATGTACTCAATTAATCTAATAAATAGCGGACATGACGTAGGATGCGAGCGGCCAGGGGGCGTATTTTTCCAAAAAACGAACGCAAGTTTTGTTCGCTCGTTCAGACATAGAGGCGTGAACAGACCACAAACAGCGAATGGTTCATTTGAATAGCCACCCCTTGATTTAGAACGAATGACCGCAAATAGCGAGTGGCTCTGAATGAGGGCCTAAGTTTGTTCAGTTAGTATAAATGCTGTGAAATAAAGATTATTTGGTAATTAAGGTTTTATACATGATATGTAAGCCGTGTTTGGTATTGTACTGATGCGTACTCTTTCAACAGAATTCCGGTATTATCGGTGTGGAGATCGCATCATGCATTCTCAACTTATGGACCGCAGAGACTTCAAGCAACAAAATGTATATTATATGAACAACTGTTAGGATGTTGCATGGGGCGGGAAACCAGAGACCCTCAGTTGTTGGAGGCTGGGTTGTGTCTATTTGAATCAGCCTGTTAAATGCTCTGTAACAGATGCATCCCCCTTGAGGACCAATGGCATCAGCAACAAGCTTCTCTATTGTGTTGTCTATTTCTGGGGGGTATAAATATGTGTGCTCCAACACTGGGTCTTGGTCTTCTTGCTGAATGCCGACTGACGAGGGGTTTCTTGCTGATGCCTAACATCTGGACCAGAGAGCGCTGCGTATGTATAATTGTACTTGGGTCTCTATAATCTCTTTGCGCTTAGATTATATGAGGATCATAGCGTGTAACTGCTGTACTTTTACTTGAATAATACTTTGTGCTTTGGAACCACAGATTCTAGGTCTGAAGTCTTTATTTACTGTATGACTGCGTACGCAAAATAGCGTCATCCTTAGAGGTTTATAGGTAGGCTATTAGAAGGTATAGGCAGGGGTATATAGAGGTTCAAATATAGATTCCTTAGATGGGGGCTCATAGTGAAGTCACTTACCTACTCACACGGCACATACGGTTATCGATATCTCAGCAAAGGGTGGAGTGGCCACATGCAGGGTTTACCTGCAACCGCTTGGTGCTGAGAAATCGCTACCCGTTTTCATGTGAGCCAAGGACACTGACTACAATCCAGGGACAAGAGAGGAAAAAATTTGTTTTCCTTTGTTGATAGAACCTAACGTTTAAAGGGGGTGCCGCAGTATTGAGCACGCGGCTGAGTCGCAGTTTTACGCACAGTAAAGAGGCACTTTTGCGTACGCAGCTAAAAAGTTGTCATACGGTTGTGTGGTAGTCGCATTATTGTGTATGCGACTGGTTGCACAATAACGTATACGTACTTCCGGTTGTGCTGCCACGTGTTTAAACAAAGCCATTGAGGTTTACATTCTTTTCAATTGTTGCCAATAATTGGGTTAACGTGTATTTTTCTGCACAGGAAAAAGTGTGCAACAGTGAGTATTTGTTGGTAGGGGTAACTTGTTCCCTACAGTTAGATGTACCGTATGACCTTTAAGGGCTAAGTGCTAGTCGCTCGGTAAGCAGCTTACCGTTCTATACACAGTAGCAGGTGTACATGTTGTCTTTGTTGCAGAGAAGGTGTGGAAGTTGCCTATTTAAATATTATCCAGGTGTGGAAGTTGCCTATTTAAATCTTATCCAGGTGTGGAAGTTGCCTTTCTAAATCTTATCCAGGTGTGGAAGTTGCCTTTTTCAAATGTTATCCAGGTGTGTGGGCGCATCCTGCTAATATCGTCCACAGGTAAGTGAAAGTATCTTGATTGTCTTTCACCAGTTTAAATCTTTATTGAAAAGCGTAGGATTTATCTCAAAATGGGAGCCGCACAAACAATAGAGATGTTAGACAATGATGTACTGCTAATGGAGGCGCTGATCGGATCGGCTCGTCGTATTATGCATACTAAGTACGGTACTTATGCAATAAGGTATTGTGATGTATGGTTTAAAATGACGATGAAGAGTGTTAGACCGTTTCCCAGAATTGGTAGTTTTGATAAGGATGTATTAGATAATGTCCGGGATCACATCAGTTTGATGCGCTCCCGAGAGAAAAATGGAAAATATTATGACTGTTTAAAATTGTGGCAGCATGAAGGGGATGCGTGGCTTAAAAATGTGCAAGTGACACAAAGTAGTGTCGCGAGCGCATTGCCAGTGAAAACATCCACGACGCTAAATTGCAATACGGGCGAGCCGCAAAATGGCGCACACGTGCAGCAAGGTAGCGTTGTGGGGAGTATTGCCAGCAGTTCACGCTCACCACTCCCACCTTATGTGGATGGAGGTGCAAGTACAGTTACCCAAAATACCCATAAAAATGTAACAAGCAATTTGTACCCTCTCTTAAGCAACCAGAAGGAAAATGTTTATGATGTGGATGATGAGCCTATTGTAATGGCTGCCATTTCCCATGCTGTGCAAATGATAGATGCTGCATCACCACAATCATGAGTGGTGCCGCCATCTTCATCGGTAACAGCAAGGGAAGTGCTAAAACACTCTGCACCCGTAGAGGAAGTTGTTAATACCATAAGTAGCAGCAGCAGATTAAACCCCCAGCCAGGTAACCAGGTCAAAGGTAGCAGCGCTACCGGTCTGCATCCCATTCGGACGATAACTGTTCCGAATGGAAACGCAGATGCAAACGGTGTAGTGCCCATGAAGGAAGTAGTAATGCATTGTCCTTGGACAAGAGCAGAACTAAATTCCATCATAAATGATTTCCCCAATCCCAAAAAGGAACTAGCCAAATGTCAAAGATTTTTGAGGAATTTGGGTAGTTCTCATGAGCCAACTAATAAAGATTGGCGTGTGGTGTTAAGGGCCTGTCTACCACGCAATACCTACGTAACAAAATTTATCACGGATTGTGTATTGGATGGTGACATTCCCTTAACAGACCAAGTAAACCAAGATAATATTTCCTGCATCATAAATCAATTGGATATATATATTTTCCAGTAGTAGTTAACTGGAACAAAATTTTCACCATTAAGCAAAAGGAGAGTGAATCTGCAGAAGAGCGACCGGGCTCTGCAGGCTATCGCCCAGTACACTGGGATAGAAGATATTAAAGATAGCACTCACCACAGGGGAATGATAGTCACGGTACTCATGGACGGTCTGAAAGACGACTTAAAGACTCGGGTTCAGACCTCACAACCTGGCTGGAGGGGAGTCACAATAGATACACTCATAGAATCTGCCATAGAACATGATAAAAACATCTCAAAGAAGAGAGAGACCCAGAGCGAAAAACTAATGGCTGTCAGTATCCAAGCTCTGGAAGGAATGACGGTAACATCACAGCCAGTAGACACACCTGCACCTATACACACACTTGCACCTAAACAGTTACATGTCCTCACCAATCCCACACCACAGCAAACACATCCTTACCCCACATATCATACACAACCACAGGGCCTCATACTACCCACAAACTTCATACCTCCCACAATACCCTTATCCTTCATATCCTTACCCATACACACCATCTTTCCCTCTTGCTCAACTCCCACAACAATCCTTTCATCCACCCCGTTCAAAATTATGTTTTAACTGTCACCAAGTGAGACACATAAGTAAGAACTGCAAAGTGGAGAACACCACACAGGAACACAAGCTTCCCATGGGTTCATAGGCAACCCCAGTATCTTCTCCCAGGCCTTATATGACTGTTTACTATCTTTTCAACCTATCAATGGATCTGTTCTAATATAAAATGTGGACGATTTATTGTTGTATTTTAGGTCATGTTTAAATGATATTAAACTGTTGTGCTTTATCTCCCACTCACAGGACACAAGGTTGCTAAGGATAAACGGCAGCTATGCCAGGCTAAGGTCGAATACTCGGAATACTATCCAACCCAGTGGCCCAGGCATTATTTAGAGCAGTAGCTATTAATAACAAGATTTAATTGCAGGAACCTGTATGCAGATACTATATCCCTAGAATTATTAAACATGATAGGGGGACTTATTTTACAGGTGACATTTCCAAGAACATGTGTAAGGTGATGGGTAACAACACTAAGATTATCCCAGACTGTCTTTTAATTTATTTGCCCCCCTTTGAGATACTGTTCAAACAGGCAGCCTCATGTGAAAATATGATAATGAGGTTACTGTGCAGGGTCTCATGAAGATGAATGAGAATAACTGAAATTGAAAGTGTTATTAACTAACTTGTCTAATGCAAACTGTCATGATGTCAAACCTGGAGAATTTGTTATGATCCAAATTTTTTTTAGCTCAGGTTGTTTGACTGATCAGTGGAAAGGTCCATATCTGACGATACCACATCCTCAAAGAGTGGCCGAGGAAGATACGTGGGTCCATTCCACTCACTATAGGGAGGTTAACCAACCGGTGGAGATACAAGGCGAAGACAAGGCCGATAACATGGACCTGTCGATTGCGAGTGTGTGCCGGAAGGATTAAAAAGGTGACGGTGAGATATCTGAGCTAAAGAAATGTGTAGATCAGTGCTTCCAGCAATGGAGTGGTCTGCTGTGGTCATCCTAGTTCTTTTTTTTTTCCAGAGTTTTTGTCGTGATGATCTGTTTGGGGATACTCAGTGTCTGTGATGGAGGACCAATTGAGGAAATGGGAGCTGATGGCAGTGTTGATGGAGTGGAGTCAGGAGGAGTGCAATGCCAATCAGGGGAGTGTCTGACCAATCTTAGTACAGGTTGAGTCTCCCATATCCAAAATGCTTGGGACCAAGGGTATTTTGGATATCGGAATATTCCGTATTTTGGAATAATTGCTTAAGATATTTATATTTCTTAGGAATAGGGCCTAAATCTAAACACAGAATCCATTTATGATACATGTGCACATTATACACACAGCCTGAAGGTAATTTTAGACAATATTTTCAATAATTTTGTAGCTCAAACAAAGTTTGTGTAAATACATGAAATTAATTTATCTGTCTTATACACCTTATACACACAGCCTATAGGTAATTTTATACTTTATTTTTAATAATTTTGTGCCTTAAACAAAGTTTGTGTACATTAAACCATCAAAAATCAAAGGTTTCTCTATCTCAGTCATGCTAAAAATATTCCGTATTTCGGAATATTCCGTATTTCGGAATATTTGGATATGGGAGACTCAACCTGTACTGTTATTGTGTTACCTGGAAAGACTAGTCCCAGAAGTTATGACCCTCACACATGTTGAAATGCTTGCTATACATAAAAACATACCATCACCATATCTTCACATGAAATATGAACACAGAGGCAAAAGAAATATGATACCTGGTGACGTGCATAAAGCCACTCAGTTAATTAGTGAGACAACTAGCTTTCAAGTTTTAGTAGCACTGGATCCCACCAGGATCGCTCGGGGACCACTAAATTTTAGATATATTCAGGAACTTGCTAAATTGATAGATAATATCACCGAGATGTACGATGACACATTCAGGTATACAGGGAGGGAATTGCAAGCGTACAAGAAAGAACTGGTGCAACACAGGCTAGTGTTAAATTATTTAACTGCTGTTACTGGAGGGTATTGCGTAACTCTGGCCACCCAATTTGGAGTAAAATGTTGCACCTATGTCACCAATGATACCAGCGACCCCAAGGAGGTGATAGACCGAAAGATGGATGAAATTCTGCAGCAAAAATGGGAGTTTCGTAAGAACATAATGCTTCAGTGGCTGAAGTAGGGGAGAAGATAGAAGGATGGGTTTCATGGCTGAACCCAGTGAAATGGTTCTCAGTTCTAGGGGAATGGGTCCAGGAAGTGATCGCCAGCATAGGCAAATTCTTGATCATATTAATTGTCATCATAATAATTGGCATATGCGCCCGGTGTGTTCCTATTGTGTTGAAGTGTGGAAAATGTAAAAATAGAGTAAAAGAACGAAACTATGATGGTGGTCAGTAATGACAATATGAATACCGAGGTAAATATAGAACTGCATTACAACCCTGAACTAAGAAATACCATCATTTAATGTATTATATTTAGACATGCATAGAATGTATTATTGAAATGTTATTTTTAAAATAGCTCAGATAATGTAAAGTCTAAATTCCCCTTTTATAAGACTGGTGCATCCCCATACCTTTCACATGATCTTCCAAGATCCGCGGTGTGCGTATAATAGTAGTTTTATTTCCCCTCTCAGAGACACATTATTGATGGATTAAGAACCACATTGTGCCATCCCATAATAACACTAAATAATATGTAAATGTAAGCCTAAATTAAATTCTAATAGCAGATTGTGAAAGCATGTTGTTCGCTATCAAAGGGTGGACTGTCGAAGCTGGATTACTGGCTGAGACAAGATCAGTTTAAAATTGAATCGCAGCGACACCATCTTGCGACTGGCCGCAAGACGCCATTTTGCGAATGGCCGCCTAAGCGCCAATTTAAATAAACTCACACTTTAGTACATGTGGCGATATTACTATTAGCATCATGTGATTGCATCTGTGACCATCGCCATAAGTTATGGCGATTCACCAAAAGCCCATTTCATGACTTTACGTAGTTTGGGAGCTCTGCATAAAGTGTATATTATTATAATTCCCCTAAAGGATATATTGCATTAGCTAAACAGACCAAATGGCCACGTGACAACTAGCCTGTGTAGACAAGCTTCCTGGATATAACGTCTGCTCTCACTCCAGGTGTCCCTGCTCGAATACACACCTTACATTAGCAGGCTTCCTGCAATAAAATACCTTCAAATCCAAGAGTGTTATCTTAGATTTTGGGTCTTGTAGCTGTGCTAATTTGCATTTACACAAGAGCCGGGGAGAACAAAGGACTTTACTTTTGAGCCTGGGAAGGGTGGGAGCTGCTGAGAGAGGGGGCGTGTGGAACTATAAGTTCAGCATTCCACACTGCTAGGTGTTCACTTAGTTTAAGTGAGATTTAAGTGCACCATTTCTCATACACACATTAATACGCACAATTGCGCTGGTAACTAATCGCATATTAGCGAATGCATAAGATCCTGTATGAAAACGCTGTTCATTAGCTTTATGCGCACGCATCTGCTCCAAGTTAACTAGCGTCTTTATATCAAACCCCGCATACTCACACATTACATATCCACATACAAGGTTCCATAAGCTTTAAGGGATAAGATTTAAGTTTGTTCAGTTAGTATAAATGCTGTGAAATAAAGATTATTTGGTAATTAAGGTTTTATACATGATATGTAAGCCGTGTTTGGTATTGTACTGATGCGTACTCTTTCAACAGAATTCCGGTATTATCGGTGTGGAGATCGCATCATGCATTCTCAACTTATGGACCGCAGAGACTTCAAGCAACAAAATGTATATTATATGAACAACTGTTAGGATGTTGCATGGGGCGGGAAACCAGAGACCCTCAGTTGTTGGAGGCTGGGTTGTGTCTATTTGAATCAGCCTGTTAAATGCTCTGTAACAGATGCATCCCCCTTGAGGACCAATGGCATCAGCAACAAGCTTCTCTATTGTGTTGTCTATTTCTGGGGGGTATAAATATGTGTGCTCCAACACTGGGTCTTGGTCTTCTTGCTGAATGCCGACTGACGAGGGGTTTCTTGCTGATGCCTAACATCTGGACCAGAGAGCGCTGCGTATGTATAATTGTACTTGGGTCTCTATAATCTCTTTGCGCTTAGATTATATGAGGATCATAGCGTGTAACTGCTGTACTTTTACTTGAATAATACTTTGTGCTTTGGAACCACAGATTCTAGGTCTGAAGTCTTTATTTACTGTATGACTGCGTACGCAAAATAGCGTCATCCTTAGAGGTTTATAGGTAGGATATTGGAAGGTATAGGCAGGGGTATATAGAGGTTCAAATATAGATTCCTTAGTAAATATTCACATAATCCCTAGTCCAGTGCGCCAGATATTACTGTGTGTGAGCTAGTGTGCTCTCGGCAAAGTCAGATGTATAACATTGTTCACATTAGGCCGGATTCTGAGTCGATTTTCCATATGGCCACGGCGGCCTAATTTCTTCCTTATGCTAATGCCAGAATCTGCCCGTTTCTGCCAAAGATCCATGTGTCTTCATGTGAAAGCCTATCCCGCCCACTGCTATCACATACGCAGCCACGACCATCAATACCTAGTTTTGTACACATCCCATGCTCAGGGCCAGCAACAGAAATTTTGGTATCCCCACTAAAACCCTTGATCCCCGTAGCAGATGGTGGTGCTGCAGCTTGCTGTCTGTACTTGCAGGCCCTCTGGACATCAGGACCCAGGACAGATGTATCCTTTATACCCCCCCGTCGCCAGGCCTACCCATGCTGGATGCAAGAAGATCTGTCTGAAACAGGTATCCAATTGCCGTCCAAATGTGAGCCCATGACACTCCCATGAGACGGAACAGTTCCACGCATTAGCATGGTCAACCCCCAGTTACCACCCAGAAATGCCCATTTTATGGACTGTGTGGTATGGACAGAGCAATCCATATGCAGTAGCTATCTTCGTCCATGTGCATATGCCTGATCCGGTGCATGTGCAGCCACTGATTTCTTACTTTGGCACATGCACAGTATGCTGAAATCCGCCTGTATTTCCACATGCATCCAAATCAGAATCAGGTCCAATGTAATCGAGGTACTATAGCTAACTCATCCTGGACTACCCCGTCCTGACATTCTAAAGCAAGATGAGAGGTGGCAGCACCATATTTGGATTTAATCTACCCTTATTGGTAGATGCAAAAGCACATCCGTATACTTACATTTCTGTACTATTTTCAGTCTTATATACCTTAAGATACATGCAACTTTAATTCTAGTATACAGATGTGTACAGAGAAACAATGTTTTGCTTAGAAGAGTGTTTTTTAATGAAATCATTCCGTTCTTGGCATGATTATATCATAATCCTCCTGAGTCCGAGCTATAGCAATTCTATGGGGGTGGGGGACTTTTAGGTAAGTTCCCCCCAGTTGAAGCCCTGAAGTGCTTATGTGATGTACAGTACCATGATGCCCCTTCAAGCATAATGGACTGCAACTCAAAGTCTGGATGCAAGATGTATACATGCAGGGTGGACTTTTACATGGTTAAAATTAACTTGAGTCTAAGTCAGACCCTATGTACATATTTATAATACACATATCTGTGCCTACAGTCTTTAATTTCCTGAGATGGTTTTGTGAAAAAACTGTAAATGACTAATGATGGGACCAGGCACTGCATGTACAGAGTTTCATGCTGTTTTGTAAGGGAATGAGAGAGTTAAGCTGGTGAAACACTGGTACATGCATACTTGAGATCCGATTCTTCTTAAACTAGGTACACACTATAAGATTACCTGTCCAATCTGGCTTGTTGAAACGAAAACCTGGTAGTGTACAGTAGCAAATGACAATTGGCCATTTGGTTCTAACAATGCACTTACCACCCAACTGTCTCTCAATCCATCTTTCTTTCTTTCTCTCTCTCTCATCACTATTAAGGTGCGTACAAACTGGGCAATTAAAGTGGACGACTGAACGATATCGTTATCGTTCAATCGTTCACTTTATTGTCCATTTTTTCACCTAAACGATGAAAACGATAACGACGAACGACCAACAATGCGTGTTCCCGCAGATCGTTCGTCTTTATCATTCATCTGGAAAACATGCAGGCCAACCTGACGATATTGTCAGGTTGCTGCATGTAGGGGAATGGGGGAGAGACCCGGCGCTGAACGATATCGTTAATGATATCGTTCAGTGGGTGTGCTCAATGTCATGAACAACATTGAGCACACCCTGCCAGGGACATACTAGACGATATCGCTCAGGGAGCATATCAGCTAGTGTGTATGCTCCTTTAGGCATACAGGAGCAGCAGAACTTAAAATGTCACTGTATCTCTCAGCTCGCAGCTTAATTTGCTCTATCCTATGTAATACTAACTATTAGAGAACGTAATGAACTAAGTAATTTGGAGCACATATGGTGGATATGACTATTGTACAAACCCTCTAGAACATTTTACTTAATGCAGCTGGGTTGCAGGTGGACAAGTTGAAACAGATATTAATCCATCATATTTTTCGGGATTAGGAATTTTGTAACTTCCCAACAGACAGCTCAGCAGCTTTCAGAATCCCTAACCACCAGTCATGTAACAAAATCTGTCCCATGGAAAACTTTTCATCCTGTAGCATAGCATGCAATATATCTGTCACATAGTATACTGTACGTATACTAGCCCAAGATTGTAGTATTGCGGGAATAATACTATAATAACATTAATGAAACAGAGAAAACTGTATACTAAAGACAGGGGGTGGGGGGTGGTTGAGAGTGGAAGCCATGGTATCAGATAGAGTATTTCCATTCCCTTTTGCAGTCATTTTGGATGCTCTGAACAGATGCACTACAAAGATCAAGGAGACTTAAATTTGGCAGTGCTCTGGTTACAATGCTGCAAGCATTATGCATCATGATATACTTTAGACTAGAGTCCTGGCTCGAATCACTTTGGTGTCTCAAGTAGAACCAATCCCGACTCGGATCTCCTCACTAAGGGCCTGATTCGCGTACGCAAACTAGTCCATGTGATCGGGAAGCGTTTGCTCACTGCGCATAGACAGCTCGCTATAATGAGTGACAGGACATGCCGTTTGTGGGTGGTGACAGGGGTTGGTTAATGGAAACAGGGTAGTGATGGTACAACCGCAGGTGAGCCTGCACGTCTTAATGCCGTTTAAGAGGCGTGCATAATTAAGACACAGCGTCACTGTACACGTCACATGGTTGAAATTCACACTGAAGCATTTGCAGTGCTTGAGGTAGGGCACAGTCAGCCACAAGTACTCGATGTTACCGATGGTTGCAAACACATCCTGGAGATGACGTGCATAAGTGGGTGTCTTAAGACAGGCTGGTGGGTGTCTGCATACACACCGCGATCGCACGCCAAGACATAGTGGGCAGGCTAATGCCTTGCCGTGCGATCGCGGATTTGCATACTTTCGCTGCGCGCAAACACATCTAGTGAGCGGGTCTGAATCGAGCCCTAAGTTCAGATCTAAAACCTCTCACGTATTTTTCTTTTACATTTAAGTCCCTTTCTCGTGATTTCAGGTGCTATTTTGGGCCAAAATTGACTGGAAATGAGTGGTAATGATGTTAATAACACTATAGGTCCAAGTTACATGATTATAGTTGTTTTTAGCAATTTAAAAAACAAAATCTAAATCAAAAACAAAACTGAACCAAAAAACACTTGAGGGGGGTTTTGCCAAAAATAAACCCAAAGCAAGGCAAGGATTTAGGGCTTCATTCAGAGGCGGATGTACGGTCTACGACAGCACGGCCGCCTCGATGTTTGTCCAGTGCGCATGCGCACGAGGGAGCCGGCTCCTTCGTGCGCATGCGTGAGACCCGCTACGACCGACAGCGCCAGTCGTAGCGGGTCTCTTTCCAAAGGGGGCGAGCTGTTGATGTTGATTGACAGCTCGCCCCGTTTGGAAGGCAGGCCGGGGGGGTGGCAGCCCAAACGGAGGCATTCTCATGGGAACGCCTGCCGTTTGGGGGGAGGCCCCACTGACATCACTAGTGATGTCAGTGGAGAGCTTCCGGCTCTGACAGAGTCAGAAGCTCTCCGGGGCTTACGACAAGTGAGACCCTACCCTAGGGTCTCATCGTAAGCCCCGATGGTCGCGATGGTCTATGACCATCGTGACCATCACCCTAGCGGTCGTTAGAGCTGTGAGTGTAAACCCACAGCCTAATGACCGAAACAGAGGCGGCCGGTCAGGATGCAAGCGGCCGCCCAGTTTCTGAGCGACCGCTTGCATCCTCCGACCGCCTCTGAATGAGGGCCTTAGAACCAAAACACGGGGGTCTGCACTCTGCACACAACTCTACTTCAGGCTACAGTATCTCACTTTTCTAATTGCCAATGCATTTGGAAGGAATCACTGTCCTTGAGTATAAGTGGGATAATACTGATAATAAATACACCTATGCAATTTATACACTAACTGCAGGGGTGTTTCATGGACCAATTCTGATTTATTCTTTTGTTCCATGCAATATGTAGGCTAGAATCAGGATTACTGCCATATATTATTGGATTTTTATTGGGTCAATTTTTTTTTTTAGGCAATTTAAGTATTCTATATGTGTGTACTATACATTCCAATTTTTATATGTTTCTATCCTATTTATTCATTTAAAAAAAAAAAAAACTTTTTTTGGTTTTTAGTGATATGAAAATGAGATTAAAAGATAACCTGGGATGTTATATCCTCGTCGCCTTTTCACTATACTAGAGTTTAACCAAGAATGCAGGTAGTTTTTTTGCTTTGTTGTAAAAAATGTTGCTGAATTCTGCAAAACACATAACACTTAGGCGGCCTATTCATGATGTTAATTAACATTCTGACTCGCTGCAGCTACCAGAGTAATTCATCTTTGCTCCGGCCCAGTGACAGCTGATGCGATATCAGCTGTCCCCGCGCTCCGCTTCACTGCTCCTTTTCGGAGTAGTGAATCTTTTCACAGCTCCTGTACGCATGTGTGACCTACAGGTCACGCATGCGCACAAGAGCCCCGACATCCAGCGGAAGGAGCCAGACAGGGGCGGATCCCTCATTGCAACACGGAACTCTTTCCCATAGGGAAGGAGCGGGTTGCGATGCCGGAGCAGAAGCAGTCGCCATCTGAAGATGGCAAATGCTCCCGTAGTCAAGCTCCGAAAATATATTTTCAGAGCTTGATGAGTTCTGTCTCCATACTAGTGTATGGGGACAGCAGGCCATTCCGCAAAAGGAAGGTAAGTAGGAGATATATGTGATATCTCCTGCTTTACCTTCTTGATGAATGGCCCGATAACTTCATTTTTACAATTGCAGGTGAATATGTGCACCTGCTTTTGTGAAAATTAAGTGATGATAAATAGGCCCCTTAATACTTCAAAGAATATGGCATTGTTTAACTGTTATCACTTGTAAGGCTTCATACATAACACTGTAAAGTGTTCAAATACATTGTTTACTAGCATTTTTGACATTAGTACAAATAAACAAGTCTGGCAATGGAACCTATTTCCAATGTAGTCATACACGCTCACAATTATTCTTGCAGTCACATTTGTATAGTATTTTTTCTCTGTCATCCAATGCATTACGTACAAGTTAATTGTACTCAGGTCAAGAAATACAAACTTTAACTCACATCAAATGCCATTGGATAGACACTATATGGACAAAAGTATTTGGCCACATCTATTAATTATTAAATTGTGGTGTTTCAATCAGACCCGTTGTCACAGGCGTATAAATTAAGCACCTAGCCATGCAGTCTCTATTTACAAACATTTGTGGTACAAAATGGGTTATTCTGAAGAACTCAGTGACTTCAAGCGTGGTACTGTAATAGGATTCCACCTTTGCAATAAGACGATTTGTGAGATTTTCACCCTGCTGGATATTCCACGGTCAACTGTAAGTGATATAATTAAAAAGTGGAAGTGTTTAGAAACAACAGCAACTCAGCCACGAAGTTGAAAACCACATAAAATCACAGAGCGGGGTCAACGACTACAAAGGCGCATGGTACATAAAAGTCGCCAATGCTCTGCTGATTCCATAGCTGAAGAGTTCCAAACTTCCACTGGCAATAATGTAAGCACAAAATCTGCGCAGTGGGAGCTTAATGGAATGGGTTTCCATGGCCAAGCAGCTGCATGCAAGCCTCACATCACTAAGTCCAATGCCAAGCATCGGATGGAGTGGTGTAAAGCACACCGACACTGGACTGTGGAGCAGTGGAAACGTGTTTTGTGGAGTGACGAATCAGGCTTTAGCAGTCAGATGGGCGAGTCTGGGTTTGGCGGATGCCAGGAGAACGGTACCTGCCTGACTGCATTGTGCCAAATGTGAAGTTTGGTGGAGGAGGGATAATGGTATGGGGCTGTATTTCAGTGTTTGAGTTTGGCCCCTTATCTCCAGTGAAGGGCAATCTTAATGTTTCAGCATAACAAGACATTTTGGGCAATGCTATGCTTCCAACTTTGTGGCAACAGTTTGGGGAAGCCCCTTTTCTATTCAAAAATGACTGTGCCCCAGTGCACAAAGCAAGGACTATAAAGACATGGTTTGATGAGTTCGGTGTGGAAGAACTTGACTGGCCTGCACAGAGCCCTGACCTCAACCCTGTCGAGCACCTTTGGGATGAACAGGAACGGAGATTGCGAGCCAGGCCTTCTGGTCCAACATCAGTGCCTGACCTCATAATTGCTCTACAGAATGACTAGGCACAAATTCCCACAAAAAAAACCTCCAGAATCTTATGGAAAGCCATCCAAGAAGAGTGGAAGCTGTAAAAGGGGGACCAACTCCATATTAAAGTATATGTATTTGAATACAATGTCATTACAGTCCCTGTTGGTGTAATGGTCAGGCGGCCGAAATACTTTTGTCCATATAATGTAAGGCTCAAGGCAGCAACCAATGGATAAAAGTGCTTTGAAACTGACAACTGTTCTTTGCAGTTAGAAGACTGTAAAGTGGCAAATGTTTCTGGTTCACACAGTTACCTAGTGATATTCTTTCTGTCTCAGACCACTCAAAGTACAACAAATATGATCTCAGCTATTTTTTCATATCCATAACTGAATATTCAGATTTTTTTCTTGAATAAAACAACCACAAAGAGTTAAACTTCAACTAGCATTTGCCACAATGATCAAATGTACTGTATCATTTGGGAGAGATTCAGCTCCACAAGTAAAACGCCGATACAAGACAAACATGGCTTCTATAAAACTACTCTGAAATATGGTATATCAGACTGGAAGTAGTTGAACTGCCGGCTGTCTGGATACCGGCGATCAGAATGCCGGCACCGGAATCATGCCAAAACAATTATGTGCTGAATAATTTTGAAAATACACTTTAATTTTTTTATATATGATTCATTGCATTTCTTGTACCCTTACAAAGCTAAAAGCTCCCCTCCTATAAAGAAACATTCAATGTTTGCTACTGTGAATCAACTCACTGTTTACTCTGAATTGGCCTGACCTGCCTCAGTGAGTTTATTTTCTGTGGTTTTGAAAATAGAAGCTGGGAGACTGGCAGAAACAAACAATAATAAATATGTATGCATATATATAAAACAGAATTACATGCAACAGAAACACAAAATGAGGATATTGTTTGCCTGGAATTCTGTTATTTACTTTCACCACTTGTCTAAGTATTTAAGAAATCTGCTGCCTGTGTATAAAGGTTTTGTGGTTGCAGAACAGGACTCAGAATTATGGCTTTGGATTATCCAAATTGTAACCCTAGCCTTGGCACCGTATCCTGTGAAGTTTGCAGGTTAGCTATTATCACCATACCTTGGGTGACCTCATAATTTGTCCCATTTTTTTTTAACGAAGAGAACCGAGAAATAGGATAAAATAAAGTGAACACAATTTAAGTACTAATAACCATTGAATTATGTATGGTTACACAAACAACGTACAACAAAATATATACTTTTAGCTTTTATTATTTTAAAAAAGTTAACATTTCTCATTTTGCTTTATTATTTATTTTCTCTCAATCTTTATGTTCTCATCATTATACTAATCTGGATTTGTCAGACCCAGAAACAATTGACTTGTTACCAAAAGGTGCATACAACATACATGTAACTTAATTAAGGAACAAGATCAGACCCCTGAACATGACCCCTTCCACCTGGTATAAAATGCTCTGCTCATTGACTTCCCATTTGTTTGCAGTAACCTGTGTTGAACTGATTAATTGATATGAAGGGAGTTTTAACACAGATAACTGCAATCAAACTTAGTGGGAGGTCCATGAACATACATTTTGCATCTTGTGGAAGGGATTATGTTGGTCTGGGGGACATTTGAACGTATGATATATTCAGAAAGAGACTTCAAAGCATAGGTGATATCAAGACATTTTTACTCCCCATAGTTACTTGACTCCTTGTTTTATCTCATGTCATTTTCAATCGACCAATAAAGCAGTACATGGAATCTACGGTATATACAGCTGGGATGGAAAATGTAAAAGTAAGAGGTACAGCCACTCAAGGAGTCTTGTAGATGGGAGTAATAGTGGTTATCAGATACCTGGTGTGGTGCAGGTCAGATGTGGGTCTAAGAGTAGAGACCATGAGGGAGATGTACTAAGCTTTGGAAAGTGATAAAAGTGTTTAAAAAAATGACAGGAGCTGATTGGTTGGTAGTTTATCACTTCCCAGAGCTTAGTACGTCTGTCCCACATCTTAGATGTGTGAAGAGGTGCTCTTGATAACTTTGTAAGTGAGGTTGAGCCAGTAAATTTTACTTTTTATTTTACTTTTACTAAAGATAGAAACAAATAATCGAATTTTTGTTTCTGATGTAAAGAGCCCTTAGTGTTACCCTCTAGTGCTCTAGGCACAAATATACTATGCTAGATGTCAGATCAGGCACCAAGCTTTAATATATTTATGCAGCACATTTGTACACTTTTAAGAGTAGTCCTTTGGTGTGATGTTCATCCTGAGTGGCAGTTTCCTTTGAGCCACTGAAAGAAGAAGGGGACATAAAGCTAAACATTGGAATTTATTTCTAAGAAGAAACTCATTTCATTTTAATGTTTTTTCTTTGACATGTTTATACTGTTTTCTGAAATCAGCCTGCCTGGCATTTTTAGCTAGATTTGGATAAGTACAGTGTCTGCATGTTTAACCTAATTTTGTTTTTACTGGCGTTCCATATAAAACTACAGAGGACATACAGTACAGATGTGTCCTTATATATAGTTGCTGCAGTAACGCCAAACAGCCCTTCTTGGCGTGCTAGGTCCTGTGCGACTCTGCTGGCGCCAGGCGACTAGGACGCACCAGTAGACTGCACTGATTAATTTTATATGTGACGATGCAACGGCTGCGGCTTGTTCCCACGCCAAGTTCCATTATGCTTTATTTACATACTCATTCGCTCACAGATAAACAAGTGTCGCATCATAGTCACATCACATTGTGCCATTGTACTTTTTGGGTGAAAAATACACTTTACTCACTCACTCCAGGCATCACGCACCACGTGGCGTATTCCGGCTAGATGTACTGTATGAGGTCACATCTGTATAATAACGAGTACATATTTATAAAGAAAACAACATTGTTTGTCAATGCACAACTCTTTTTGCAGACATAAATCACTCGTAGTTCTTTGGTTGTCATTGATGAACGTGTCATAAACTTTGTCCATTTACAGGCATCCAACAGCGTTCAGGATAGTATCACAAGTTCTATTGCATATTGGTTATATTCCTTATAAGGAGCTGGGGTGTCTCACATTACATATGTCCATTTTAGATGATTAACACCCACAATCAGTCACTATCAGGGCCGGTGCTACCATAGGCAACGTTAGGCAGCCGCCTAAGGGCGCAGCTGAGTCCACAAAAAAAAATGAATAGCATAATTCATGGCTGAGTGGCATATAATGAATTTGTGGTAAAGCTGTGTGGCATATTATGAATTGGTGGCAGTGTTATACTCTATATCAAGGGTGGGGAACCTTTTTTCTGCCGAGGGCCATTTTGATATATATAACATTATTCGCGGGCCCAGTGCAGGCCATGCCCCCTCCACGTGAGGTCAAACGGGGAAGGGGCCACAGTCTGCGGTGATTACAGCAATGCCTGGAGCATACTCAGCTTGCTTCGGGGAGCTGTAAGGGCAGTGGTGTGACCGTCTGAAGCGTCCTAAGGACTCTCCAAGTGGCACTGCTTCATAGATTATGGCTGCAGAGTGCCATTATAGGCACCCTACTAGCCAGATGAGGCTAGCAGAAAACAGCTCAGAGGGCCAGACCTAATGATGCCTGAGGTTCCCCATCCCTGCTCTATATAGTATATTATGAATTTGGGACACTGCTGTGTGGCATGTTATTTAACTGGGGAAACTGATGTGTGGCATATTATGAATTGGAGGGAGCAGGGGCGGTTGGTGAAATGTTGCCTAGGGCGTTTCCCCATACTGGGATTTATCTGCAGTAACCCTGATCTTGAATATACGCTACAGACAGGCACCCTGCAGTCTGTGCAGCTGATTGGAGCATTTAAACGCCACAATCAGTGCTGCACTTACCAGTGCTGCCGGCCCCGCACCCTCCACGCAAGATCATGACGTTGGGTGCTAAGAGGGCAGTGCCGGCACATGACACATTTAAGCCCTGTTATGGCTCTGTCCATTATTTACAGAGTAATGTACTGTATTTCTTTAAAGACTGTTGTTATCCATAAAGTCAAGTAACAAATATCTCAGGCTCGTGATTACTTGTTATCATCTTCTGCAAGCATATGAAAAAAACTGAAGTCTTTGTAAGAAGTTCTCTTCATTATGAATTTTCAATGGCTCCCATCTGTCTATGTATTTTTTTGTTCACATTTTTGTGTAGGAAGAACAATCCCCATGAGGCAGAAATATGGTTTGCTCCAAAGATTTATGAATTATTCCAAACATATTCTTGTTTGAAATAATCAGTGACCTAAAACACATAAACAAGTAAATAACAATATGATAATATGAGACATTTTAGCTAATCTAGTAAAATCATGTTCCTTAGATTCTTGAATGCTATTTAACTATTTACTTTGTCTGTTATGAATCATTTGTATATGGAATGAAAACAAAGAAATTCGTAAGTTTTGTTGACAGCTATGCTGTCGACACTCAAAATGTTGACAGCATAATGTTGATGGCAGAAAGCCAATGCAGGAGTAATGTTATTTGAAGCATTTTACCAGGTTGGCAATAGAGCTGTAGACATGATGGTAACGCGCCATGCGTACAGTTCTCATGCTGACATGGTAAAACTGCTTTAAAATTTTAAATAACATTACTCCTGTGTGTGCATTGTGCTGTTGATATTTTGACTGTCGACAGTCACAATAACAGCATAACCTCCCAAAAAATATTAGATAAGGGCTGAATACAAACATACAGTGGTCTTAGTTACTGATGGAAGAAAATGTGGAATTAAGTTATATATGATCTAATTCAGAAATTGAAATGACCCCATTTGTAACTTTCACACTTGTTACATAAAGAAATAAAGTACCACCGCAATATTTCCTCCTACTACAGACAGGGTCGTTCTTCCCATGAAGCACAATAACTTCATTTCCTGGTCCCTAAATTTACCTTTCTTCCTTCACGGTAACTCTGGAGAACAGTGCTCTGCAATGATTATGTGCAGGAAGAATTGTACAGTGACCCCAGTACAGTAAGTCAGTTATAATCGTTTCCACATCACAGTATTAGCAGCACTGCCACTGTCAGGAATCAACAGTCACTGTGCCCGTGACTATGGATGCTACTGTAAGAATCACTCAATACTGTATTTCAACACTCTAGGGTCTATTCATGACGTTAATTATCGGGGTCCAAACGTACCCCGATAATTAACACTCTGACTCACCGCGGCAACCGGAGCAACTCATCATTGCTCAGGCGCTGTGACAGCTGATGCGATATCAGTTGTCCCCACGAGCCGCTTCACTGCTCCTTTTCGAAGCAGTGAATCTTTTCACTGCTCCTGTCAGTGCAGTGACGGGAGTGCATATGCGTGACCTACAGGTCACACATACACACAAGCGCACCGACATCCGGCAGAAGGAGCTGGACAAGGGGCAGAGGTATCCAAAAGGATCCCGCATCGCAACCTGGACCTCTTCCCATAGGGAAGGAGCAGGTTGCAATGCCGGAGCAGGAGCATTCGTCATCTGAAGATGGAGAATGCTCTCGCAGTCAAGCTCCGAAAATATTATATTTTCAGAGCTTGATGAATTCTGTCCCCATACTAGTGTATGGGGACAGTGGGCCATTCCGCAAGAGGAAGGTAAATACGAGATATATCTGATATCTCCTGCTTTACCTTCTTGATGAATGCCCGATAACTTAATTTTTACAATTGCATTTTCACCTGCTTTTGTGAAAATGTAAGTGATGATGAATAAGCTCCTCTATCACACTCCCATCACCTACAAATTCTGGGGCAGTGGACACCCCCAAAGTTGATACTCATGGATACAGATGATGTCATGTAAATGCAGCCTTCTGACAATAAACCAGACTCTACAGCACTGAAATGGTTGATGTCACCAAATAACCTTTATGTTCTTTAAGCTTCTGGGTTTGTTTCGACCAGTCAAAAGCAAAGTTACAGTATTAAAGTTTGATTTAATATATGAAAAATATTATATAGTGGTTACAAAAATGGCAAGTACAAAAATAATAAAGGTATATTGCATAATGAAATAAACACTTATATGTCTGATTAGGGATGTGGTCCAAAAAGTTCCAGTTTGAGGTAGAATTCTTATCTGTCTGCCTGGGTGCTGTGTATGTAACATAAGGAGGTCATATGTATATCATGAACTGTCCACGTGCTGTATATGACGGGTATTATCCAATGACATGTAATTATTGTATGGTGCAGCCTCTGAAGGGTGTACATAATTTGAGCTATATAAAGGAATAAGAGAGCATTTGGGTGATGAATTCTGAGATGTAAAAGCTTCCGGTTGAAATAAGCTACTACTTTTCTAAAGAGACTGACTAGAGACGTTCTTATTTTTTAACACTTTACATATGTTTCCTTTCTACACTTTGTTTGACTGCTATTACCCAGTCTTGTTTTATTACTGTTCTATGACTGGTTTGTTCCCAATTGTAAAGCAAAACAGAATATGCTGGTGCTATATAAGTACATGTTAATAAATAAATACTAAGGGGCCTATTCATCATCACTTAATTGTCACAAAAGCAGGTGAAAAAGCACATTTTCACCTGCAATTGTGACAATTAAGTATCCGGGCCATTCATTAAGAAAGTGAAGCAGGACATATCACAGATATCTCCTACTTAACTTCTGTTTCCGGAATGGCCAGCTGTCCCCATACACTAGTATGAGGACAGAATATTATATTTGACTGCGGGGGCATTCGCCATCTTCAGATGGCAAATACCCCCCCTTGGGGTTCGCAACCCGCTCTTCCCTACAGGAAGTAGGTCCGGGTTGCGAGAAGGGATCCTTTCGGATCCCTCCGCCCCTGTCATGCTCCTTTCGCCAGATGTCGGGTCTCTTGTGCGCATGCGTGACCTGTAGGTCGCGCATGCGCACCGCCGTCACTGCTCCGACAGGAGCAGTGAAAAAATTCACTTCTCCGAAAAGTAGCAGTGAAGCCGCTCACGGGGGCAGCTGATTTCACATCAGCTGCCACCGCGCTGGAGCAATGCTAAATTGCTCCGGTGGCCGCGGTGAATTAGAATGTTAATTATCGGGGTCCGTTCGGACCCCGATAATTAACATCATGAATAGGCCACTAAAAGTCTAGGGTGTAAATTTACTAAAGTGAGAGTTTTTAGAAGTGAGATTTAAAAGTGATGTTGCCCATAGCAACCAATCAGATTCTAGCTATTATCTTCTAGAAGGTGCTAGTAAAATATTAAGTAGAATCTGTTTGGTTGCTATGGGCAACATCACTTCTAAAACTCACTTCTAAAAACTCTCACTTTAGTAAATTTACCCCCAAAAGTCCAAACAATTTAAAACTAAACTGATCAGAGAATTGACACAAAACAGTACAGACCTTTCCCTTACTCTTTAGTGGTTCATTTACTTCAGAAAATCTTGGCTCCACCTATACCGCTGCATTTTAGGTAATGGTATTTGAATACATTTTTTTAAGTTTTTGTTAACTGGTCCATTAAGACATAAATGAAAATGGTCCCATTTTAGAAGAAAAATATACCAGTTCATATTAATGAAAGTTGTGATTCTAAAGAAATTTGCATAATTGCAGCCAGATCCACAATCCTTTAGAAGTATCCTCTACGTGGCTTTATGTGGTAGCTCCAAAATGTAGTATGTGAATGTACGCCTATGTATGTATGTATGTATGTATGATCACCCATTTACAAAGTCATTTTGCTGTTTGTTTGTTTCATTCACTTCTAGTGTAGGGCATTTTCGAACTATTGTGACTCCATATAAATAAAATATATCATTATTATTATTAGTAGTAGTAGTAGTATTATTTATTAATAATAATAATAATAATAATAATTAAAAAAAAATACACATTATTTTCTCACTTTAACAAATGCGCACTATTAGCCTTGCAAATAATATTTAAACAAAAATGTATACACTACTACCCTTCAAAGTTAGTATTCAGATGAGAGCTAAAAGACACGTTTCAGCTCAGTCTAAATTCAAATCAATTCTATTCAATATACAGTAGGTAAGGGTAAATGGACCACTGTATTTCTATATGTGATATAATAAAAATACAGGTTTCTAATATTTAATGTATTTAGTGGAGATTGATGGTTGGGAAAGCAAAAAGATGGAACAAGTCACTGAAAGTGTGAGAATACTCAGGTATTGTGTGTGTGTGTAGTTTCAAATGGAATGGGATTGTTTTACCGGCGGGGAGAGCCCAGCAGGACAGAATGTCGACAGCGCGGGTAAGTCAGTCTAACCATCCCCTCCCCCCCTCCTTATCCTAACCTGCCTTTAGGGGTGCCTAACCCTAACCTCTCCGCTTAGTGCCTAACCGTAACTTCCCCCCGTTAGTGCCTAAATCTAACCCCCCTCCCCGCTCCCTAAAATTAACCCTCCCGGGGGGGGTGCCTAACCCTAACCTCCCCCCTAGTGCCTAACCCTAACCCCCCCTTCCCCTAGCCTAACCCTAACCTTTCCCGAGGGGGTGCCTAACCCTAAGTCCCCTGGGGTGCCCTAAACCTAACCCTCCCCCCCGCGGCTAAGTAGAACGGGCGCCCATACTTACCTCAATCGGGCCCGCGGCGTTCTACTTTCCGGCGCCGCGATTATGACAGGTGTCGGTATCTTTACGCCTGTAATAACTCCTTATCCGGCGTTCTGGCATTGGGATTGTGACCTATAACTACATCCTGTTTCAAATCTACAGTAATACGTTTATCAGCAACTTTCGGCCACTTTCCAGAACAAAGGCAAATGTGAGCATATAGTTGTGCAACCTTTTCCAGATGCCACTGTACATTTAGAACTTCTATTTTCTCAGCAGATGAGAGAAAAGAAAACAAGAGAATGTGGATAGAAAAATCCATTTACCAAGGTCTTAAGATGAGGCATAAAGAACGGTGGAACTAATCATGGCAAAGAGGAGACATTTTATATGTACAGAAAAGTTTTACGCAATGATGCATGGAGTGTAACTGAAGTGGAAATGAGGCACTGACAAGAAAAGTAATCAGGGTAAACAGAGTAAGACGTTAGCCGGTCAGAGGCTTTCCTTTTCCAGAGCAGTGTTTGTGGTAATGCTACTCTTTAGTTCATCTCCAGTTCACATCCAATATATCATTAACTTGGTCAGAAAAAAGATGGGAATAAAATGTCAGGTATTTCTCTGGACCTGTTTACGTGTCCTGGTAGAGTTTATGTCCCTCCAAGATAAACAGCATTTCAGAACATCACTGAATGTATCCTAGAGTTAATTAATCCGGACTAAAACTTCAAAGCAGCTGGTTGGGGTAGGCTATAATAAATATCTCACAGATGTCCTGACTGACTCAATGCCCAGCCCAAGCCCCTGGACCTAGAAACATGAAAATCGGGGAGTATGTTCCTTCCATAACGTAGGTGCCCACTAAGAAGGGATTTTTCGAAATGCAACTCCTAAGGGCTAAACTGTTACCTCCCACTATGCAATGTCCTGCCTGACTGTCTCTTCGTAGCTGTAGCACAGTTCATATTCAAACACCAACTGTCATCCCAAGTGCTGCCAAACATCACTGGCAGTTTGTGTGGCTCCCCTATTTGAATAGTGAGGTGAGAGAGGGGATTGTCAAATGTGTTATTACAGGGTAAAGGAAGGGAATGTCTTACAACATGGGTGAGGGAGGGGAATGTGTTACTCCAGAGGTGAGGGAGGGGAATGTGTTACTCCAGAGGTGAGGGAGGAGAATAAGTTACTAAATGTGTGAGTAAGGGTAATGTGTTACTAAATGTGTGAGGGAGGGATTGTATTTTGTACACAGGTGAGGGAGGGGAATGTTGAATGTGTTACACCATGGGTGAGGGAAGGAAAGGTGTTACTACAGAGGCGAGGGAATGTAATGTCTAAATATAGCAGTGATGCATTACTTTAGAGAATGAATGTTTTATTGGAGTGGTAAGATGGATATATATATATATATATATATATATATATATATATATATAATACTGTGCAGGCAAGTGTGGAAAAATTGCTGCAAAGTAAGAATGCTGCCAAAAATAGAAGTGTTAATAGTTAATTTTTATCAATTAACAAAATGCAAAGTGAAAGAACAGAAGAGATATCTAAATCAAATCAATATTTGTTGTGACCACCTTTTGTCTTCAAAACAGCATCAATTATTCTAGGTACACTTGCACAGTTTTTGAAGGAATTCGACAAGGAGGTTGTTCCAAACAGCTTATAGAACTTACCATAAATGTGAATGTAGGCTTGTTCAGTAAGGATCAGACAATAATACACAAACATAATAAACAGAGGGTGCTATACAAAAGAAATATTTAAATATAAATGCAATAAAATTGTATAAGATCGATATGTAGTCTTTACTTTCCACTAGGATACACCAAGGTGTAGAACTGTGGAGGTTGGTATATCCGGGATGTTCCTAAAAATACCATCTCACCAAAGTTCACCCAATAAAAATAAGGCCCAATGGCCGATCAATAAATAATTGTAAATTATTTTTTTTTTATAAAAAACAATGCATAATTTATAAAAATTGCTTACAGCATAAAGAAGGTGACAAAGTATCCACAATCACAAAACAGTTGAGGTTATGATATATCCCTGCCACCACCCTTACGGTTGTGAGCTCGATTGGCAGGATCCTGCCACTTAGTGCATGGACATGGCACCAGAAACCCTACGCATTTCATCAATAATGGACCTCTTCAGGGTTAAGAAATCAAAGTGACAAAAATGACAGAGTGACAAATCTTATATATAAAATCAGGGCATAATCGGCCTTCACTGGATATATCTGGCCAAAAACATAGTAAGACATACTAGGAGGTTGAGGTTGAGGTCAGACCTCCCGTTGGTGTACCCGGGCAGAACTTTGATCTGGGGATGCTGGGCAGAACTTTGAACTTTGAGCCTGTTCTGGGCCTTTCACTGGATGGATTTGAATGAAAACTTCACAGAGGGATGGCAATTGGTCTGAGATGTCTAATTGATTGGTTTGGGTCGGATCTCACGTCTGAGTGTGCCAGGCAGAACTTTGACCCAGGGAGCCTGTTCTGGGCCCTTCCACTGGCTGAATTTGGATGACATCACATAATAAAACTTAATAACTTGAAGATTTAAACCTGGGCAACGCCGGGTACTTTAGCTTATATATATATATATATATATATATATATATATATATATATAAAGCTCCACAACAGCGGCACTCATAGGACTTCATATAGAACAAGTCCTATGAGTGCCGCCATTGACACTAGCAACAGTGTGTGGAGGGCACCTGGGCAAGTTTTGCTGTGGTTTTTGTGAGTGCCGGTCAGTTCGGGTTATATATATATATATATATATATATATATATATATTTGTGTGTCTGTCTGATGAAAACTAAGACCAAAGAGTTTGTGGAGTTTGATAAGCTTCTTTGGAGAGGTCGCTATTCAGGAAATAGGAGATATTTGAAATGTTGGACGTTAATGGGACAGTTTGATGGAGTAAGGTAAAAGATAACAGAGTATAGGGTTATCATGAGAATTCCTTGGGGTAGAGGGAATTGGTGGTGGTAATGGAAAATATGGGTCTTTAACGATGCCCCTAATGACTGAGGTGACTTAATAAGTAGGCAGGTGCAGCATTGTAGAGGTAGGCTGTTTAGGTGCTCAGTTTCCTGTTCACTTGTATGTGTCACTTTGAAAGTGATCCAGTTGTAATGAAAAGAGCAATATTCAGTTACATGTTACCCTTAGTCCTGACCATTGCAGGCAATACAGTGCCTTCCACTCTGCCTGAAAAATCATCATGCAGCAATTTTTTGTTCAGAGCAAAATAATGCAGATTCCATTACTAAACAAGTTACAAAAGTTCCTTTTTAAAAATAAATTGATACACATATTATATTTCAGCTCACTTAGCAAAGACTGTCACATGTGTTTTAACAAAATGTACTATAAACAATACATTTTATACAAAACCTCCATTAGCCTCCACAAACAGAAAAATACATTAACACAAGCATTATCATTTTACAGCCTCAGAACAGAAACCTGCATTTCACTGCTGTTTTCACTGCCAAATAAGCAATTAATGGTCTAGAAATGTTAGCTTACTGTTCATAACCAATTCATTTGAGACTTACACAGTCCTCCTAGACAGAGCCAGCTCCAGTACACCATCCACTGGTGCATTTCCTTGTTTGATTTAGACTCCCTTGGGTTTTTAGAACACTTTTAGAATATTTTGTATCTCTGGTATCCTGTGACATTGATCTTACACAGAGCGTTGTGTTTGTGTACATACATGTAGCTATTTTGCATCAACAGTGAACATTTACTGATTGATTTAACCAGGTACTTACAGTATCTCCCAATGAGTGTATGAATGTTGTTAGTTATTTGTCCTGCATGGAAGTGCCGCCGGATGAAATACTGATGCCGGAAGCCTGAACGGTCTACATCCCGACTGGGTTTGGTAACCCTTCCATGGCCCCCCCATAACCCTCCCTTAGTGGTGCCTAAACCTAGCCCCCCCCTGGTGGTGCCCTAGCCTCCCACCCTGTGGGGCCTAGCCCTAACCCCCCCTTCCCGCACCCTAAACCTAACCCTCCCGTGGGGTGCCTCACCTTAACCTACTCCCAGTGATACCTATCCCTAACACCCCCTTTCCCTAGCCTAACCCTCCCCGGGGGGTACCTAACCCTAAGTCCCTCCGTGGGTGCTTAGACCCTGCTTGAACTTAAACTTGAATTTATGTAACTTCATGTTTATATTTGTTTTGTTATGTAAAGTGGTATAGTGTACTGCAAAATGCATAATAGTATATTAATATAACCATCTGACATCTTAGACAACATGGTATACATGACAGAAAGAAGGATGGGGCCTCCTGTGCTTAGAACGGCATCAAGCGTACTTAGTTTTTCTCCTCTGTTTCCCTCTATTGATCCTTCTCTTTCTGTCTGTTTCTGTCTATCTGTATCTGTGTATCTTTACAAAATGTAACAAGAAGCACACCCAGTACTTCATTTTACTATACTGGTTATTTTATTACAACATAATCTTATGTTGTTTTGAAGAGAGTGTTCCTCCCCCGAGCAGGCACAATACAGAGCCCACGCAAACTGGAGCTCATGTTGGTGGCAAGTGAATAAAAGAAAACCAATTCTATTGGCTAAAATAGAAAGCAGAATCCATTAAGGTGGATAGTTTACAAAGCAAAATCCCTTCTGGTGTAAAGTGTACAGTACAACCTGGTGACTACCGTTCATAGCAGACCCAAACAATTGGGTCTAGGAAGCAAAGCAGGACCTAAATCTGAAGGTTGTGATGCAACGGCCTCTAATCTGTTGGCCAGTAAGCAAAACAGACCTCCAGTCTAGAGGCTAATATACAAGGCATACTTCAAATGGGTGGCGAGGACAGAAATCAGACCTTTCATCTATTGCAAGTATAGAAAGAAATTCTGCAATTGTCTCTTGTACTCTCCACTGGTCAGGGCCGGCTCTGCTACTGCTTCATAGAAGGGCGGATGGGAGCTTGTGTTAATTACTAGCAGACATTTTCTAGCTCTCTGACATGTTAATATTGCCAGGAAGGAAACATTTGTAAATGAGATCATAATTGTAAAACAGATCAAATGTGCATGCTGTGTAGCCAAGCATATGCAACTTTCAGCAACAATTCAGATTTGTATGCATCTCAGCTGCATCTACAGTTGTAAATACATGGGCGTAACTGGGTGTTCGCACATAGGATAAGTTTTCTGAGGGCGTGTCTAGAGCATGTAGTCAGAATTGCAGGTAATTAACAGTTGAGTCATCTGTCTCTTTTCACATGGATCTTTGGCACCAGGAAGAAGGCTGGTATAAATGTGCACTGATAGTGACGACAGATACTTTTACAAGTGGATGGATAGAGGTGGTGCAGCCACAAAGACGTGGCCAACTCTGAATAGAGGCAGGGATCCACATTTATTTTTGAGCATGCAATGCGGTCACATCTGTGGCCAACTTACATGCAACTTTGAATCAACCCCAGAGTATCTATTTTCTTTTAGTTTATTCTACATATGAAAACTGTTAAATGACAGCTATGACACTAGCCCTAATCTTGTTTATGAATTCACCAACCTTCAACCTGATCTGTTACCTATAAGACTAAGGGGCCCGGGTAAATGGCCCGGTAACCATGCGGAAACACTAGTTTCGGCATATTTTAGTTAATGGGCCATTCATCATCATGGGTCCTGATATTCAGCAAACTCCAAAAACTGAAAGTTTTCAGAGTTTGCTCACGAGAACAAGCACCATCTTCAGACGGCGCTTGTTCTCAGATCCCTGCTCCTTCCTATGGGAAAGAGTTCCGGGGATGCGAAGAGGGATCCAAGCAGATCAGCTAGTTCTGTAGCTGCAATACTAACCAAGGTGACAGCTGCTTTTCGGAGCAGCTGTCCCCGCACCAGAGCAATGATGAATTGCTCTGGTGTAATCTATCCCCAGCTGCGAGTTGGATACTTGAGTACAGTTGTGTAACTAAGGGGGGGTGTCGAGCGGGGCACATGCCCTGGGCGCAGTGGAAGGCCCAGCAGAGGGGGGCATCGTACCCGCACCACCCCCCACCGCAACCATTGCACCCACCACAGTGTGTGTGTATGTGTCAGTGTGTGTATGTATGTGTCAGTGTGTGTGTGTATATGTGTCAGTGTGTGTGTATGTCAGTGTGTGTATGTGTCAGTGTGTGTATCTGTGTCAGTGTGTGTGTCTGTCAGTGTGTGTGTGTATGTGTCAGTGTGTGTGTGTATGTGTGAGTGTGTGTGTGTATGTGTGAGTGTGTGTGTGTCTGTGTGAGTGTGTGTCAGTGTGTGACGGTGTGGCTGAGAGACGACTCAGGAGGGGAGGTAATGGTGTACTGAGAGACGACGCAGTGGGGAGGTGATGGTGTGGCTGAGAGACGACGTGGTGGGGAGGTGATGATGTGGCTGAGAGACAACGCAAGGGGGGAGGTAATGGTGTTGCTGAATGATGACGCAAGGGGGAGGCGATGGTGTGGCTGAGAGACGATGCGGTGGGGAGGTGATAGTGTTCTGAGAGACAATGCAGGGGGGATGCGATGGTGTGGCTGAGAGACGATGCGGTGGGGAGGTGATAGTGTTCTGAGAGACAATGCAGGGGGGAGGCGATGGTGTGGCTTAGAGACATGCAGGGGGAGGTGATGGTGTGGCTGAGAGACAATGCAGGGGGAGGTGATGGTGTGCTGAGAGACGATCCAGGGGGAGATTGTGTGGCTTAAAGATGCAGGTGGAGGGAAGTTACACAGGGGGAACAAGTCTGGTTGAACTGCTGTTGTATGATGATGACCTTGTTAATATTCCTAATCAAACAGGCATCTTTTGGACGATATGACCTACATGAATAGTGAATACCGACCAAAGATGCCCAGGGAGGATACATTTCTTCAGAGGTTCCATATTGTGAGAAAGACTGTATAGGTAAGGTACATAAGGAATGGAAATTAATGTTCCCAGAGTGACAAGAAATGGGTGGTGTGTCAAGTCGGAATGCCCCATTTTCAGTGACCATGCCCCTTTGGTATGTGACCATGCCCATTTTTTGCCATGCACCGTAGGCGCGCATATATTGTTTGCTTTCTTATTGTAGGGGGGGGCGCCGTTCTTCATCTTGCCTTGGGCTCCAAAGACCCTAGTTATGCCTCTGCTTGAGTATCCCTCGCAGCGAGTTCAATACTTAATCATCGGAGGCCATACGGTCTTTGATGATGAATAGGCCCCTAATAAACCAATCATAGATGGATTTTCGCTATCTGAGAATAATGCCACATAGAGAACCACCACACTTCGGTGCACATTTTGAAACTGTCTTTGCTAACATTACAAAATGTAAATTATTGGTACAGTTACAAGAATGTGTTAGCGGTACAAAGGATTTGTTTTTCCTTGTAATTTGTTTAGTATTTTCCCTCTGTAGAGTAAATCAAAGGACATTCAAACAAGAATGAATATAGAAAAAAGCCACGCATGCATAGGAATATCATTCTTTGAAAAAATAAATAAGACTATCATGTTATTCATAGTAACAAATTGAATAATGGCTAGGGTGGAAATATCTGAAAATAGATTTCTGAAATGCAATGTTTATTGCTAAACAATAGTGTTATGTGACATGAATGAGAAATAAACATGTATTGTAGGTAGGTAATGTAATGTAATGTACTTGTGAAGCACTTACGGTCATGCCATTTGAGATCACAGCAATCACTGGTTGTGTAAAAGATTTCAGCTTTAGGCAATGAGTGACAATACAGTACACGTCACTTTGTTTAAAATTAGAATTTTTTTTACTGGTATCAGACAAAGATACAGAATTTTGCTTTTGTTCTTGCTTTTGATTTGCAAGGCACCACAGTGCTTCACAGGAAGGGCAAGTGGAAAAAAAAACATTACATACATAAAATGGGGACGTATTGGGTTGACAAATATATGCAGACATGGAAACAAAGGGTAGTCAGGACTCATGAAAGAGCTTACAATCTAATGGCACAGCATATGTCTTGTCTGGAGTGAGAGATAGTTATCAGAGGGGACGTATAGGTTACAGGTAGATCCAAGAGGGTATTAGGCAGAGTATTTCAAGATGAGATTTGAGATTTTGAGGTGAATGAAGGGGTGTTTTTTCAGGGCTTTATATTTGAGGGGGAGTAGTTTGTACTTAATTCTGGAAATACAGGAAACTAGTGTATGCATTTGCAGATACTATTGGTAGATTTGATGTTGAGCAGGAATGTGATTGAAATACAGGAGGAGATACCAACGAAGGAAGGAAAGTATCTTAACCCTCCCCTCCCCTCTCCCCCCCCAAACCTAACCCTCGCTTTTTTGGTGCCTAACCCTAAAACTCCCGGGGTAGTGCCTAACCCTAAGTCCCCCCGGGAGTGCCTTTACCTAAACCCCCCTTCCCGCACCCTAAACCTAACCCTCCCACTGGGGTACATAGCCCTAACCTCCCCCAGTGGTGCCTAACGCTAACCCCCCTTCTCCCCCCTAACCCTCCCTGTGGCGTGCCAAACCCTAAATGCCCGCAGGATGTGCCTAAACCTACCCCCTCCCCACCACCGCTACGGCTCATACTTACCTGCCTCCAGTCTCTTACGATTGGGATGCCAGCTGTCGGGATTCCAACGCCGGTATCCTGATTCGTGCAGAGATAGGGGCGTTTGCATTTTGCCCAGCGGCGGGATGCTGTCGTCGGTATATTGACCTCCGGCATCTCGTCTGCCGGGTTATTAACTACATCCCGTTGAGCAGTTAGGGGTCTATTCTTCATCAATTTAACATTTTCACCTACTTTTGTAGAAATAAAGTATCGGGACAATTCATTCTAAAAATAATGCAGAAGATATCACAGCTATGCCCTGCTTACCTTTCTGTCCCTATCTGTACCCTTACACTAGTATGGGGACCTAACTTCATCAAGCTTGGAATATAAAATATTTTCAGAGCTTGACTGCGGGAGCATTCACCATATTCTGAGGAATCTTTTTGGATTCCTCTGTCCTTGTCTGGTGGGGAGTAGCACTGAGCAGTGAAGGGGATCGCGGAGACAGATGATTTTTG
The DNA here is from genome assembly GCA_031769625.1 of Taudactylus pleione. NCBI lineage: Eukaryota > Metazoa > Chordata > Amphibia > Anura > Myobatrachidae > Taudactylus > Taudactylus pleione. Next base: position 39,364,598 of record JAUIMM010000092.1, read on the forward strand.
GATCAGCTGTATCTGCAGCGAAGCAATGTTGAATTGCTCCGGTGATTTGGTATCCACCGCTGCTACCCGCAGCAAGTAGGATGCTTAATTATCGGGAGCCGGAAAGCCCCCAATAAGTAACATAATGAAGAGGCCCCTTAGAGAGAAAGATCAATCTTATTGCATCATTTAGGACTGATTGAAGTGGTGAGGGGATTGCTAGATAGAAGGGAATTGCAGCAAGAGAGATGATGATGATGATGTAGATTTGCTTCTTGGGTAAGAAAATGGAATATTATTGCAATATTTAAAAAATGTAGGCAAGAGGAGTGAGAGAGAAACTGTATCTGAGGAATAAATATGAAGCAAAATCAAGATATCAGCGATTGCTTGCTATTGCGCATGTGCACAAGCCACACTGCGAGTGCGCAGAGATCACATTGCAATTATGGACGCACAAAGGAATCCATCGCAAAGTGAGTGACAAGCTGTCAGAATTTGGGGATGGTGACGGGGGAGTGGTCAGAAAAACGCAGGCGTGTCTGTCCGTTTGAACACCGTTTCATGGGTGTGTATAAATTAGCCACTGTGATTGCATACGCATCTTGAGTATTCATGATGTGCGACAAGACTTGCCATTTATGCGGCTGGTCAGACCTGTGGTAAATGTTGCGTGAGGGACTGATGTACATCGATGGTACCAATGTTTACGCAGAAGTGTGAGGTTGGGCGGATGTGAGAAAGCAGCAGTGGGCGTCTTTATGCTGGCTGAGTGGTGGCGGGCATTAGCATATTTTAGCAGCTACATTGAGTGCGAATTCGCAGTTGCAATCACAATTGCGATCCATACTGAATGAGGCACTATGGTAATAATCTATGTTTTGGATATGTTGAACTTTAGTTAGTGTTGCAACATCCATGTGGCAATAGCAGAGAGACAGTTGGTCATACCAAATAGTACAAAAGGGAATAGACAAATAGGTGAGGTAGATTTGTGTATCATCAGCGTAGAGATGGTACTGAAGGCCAAATGAGCAAATTAGTTAAACAAAACAAAAAGTAAACAATGAGAAAATGAGTGGCTCGAGAACAGAACCTTGCGGAACATCAACAGATAGTGGCAGTGGAGGGGAGGATACCTTGGAGGTAGAGATACTTAGGGCTCTATTTATTAACATTATTTTTACTAAAATAAAGTGAAAAGGGGTGTTTTCACATCCTTTTCACATTATTTTAGTATCACCTATAGTTATTACAGGGCAATTGGAGTAGAATTCGTAAAATTTTACTCCAACCCCTAAGTATCACTTATTTTTAGTAATCAGATTGCATTTCCCACAATTGTAATGGGAATGTGATCCGTCCAAAGTTACTAAAAATATGAGATATGGTAAGAACTTACCCTTGTTATCTCTATTTCTACGAAGTCCATAGGGTTCCACAGGATACCTTGGGGTATAGGTGTGACGTCAGTCGCAGGGCACCAAAGAGTTAAGCTTTCAGCCTCCCAGGATGCACTAGGTCCCCCTCCTATACCCCGCCCCCGGGCCAAGGCACCTCAGTTAGTTACCAAGCCATAGGCCGGAGGAGGAGAAGGAAGAGAGAGAACAAAGATCTGGACACATACAAGAATCACATTCTCACCAGAGGGAGACGGAAAACCGGTGACCAGAGCAAAGCCCATCTGCAGCACAGGTGCGACAGGGCGGGAGTCCTGTGGAACCCTATGGACTTCGTAGAAATAGAGATAACAAGGGTAAGTTCTTACCATATCTCATATTTTCTACTTCAGGGTCCATAGGGTATCCACAGGATACCTTGGGGATGTCCCAAAGCAGTATCCTTTAAGGGTGGGGACGCTCCTGTGCAGAAAGGAGAATCCGCCGCCCGAAGGAAGCATCCTGAGAGGCGAAGGTGTCAAACCTGTAATACCTCACGAAGGTATGGACAGAAGACCACGTAGCAGCCTTGCAGATCTGAACTGCCGAGGCACCACGTCGAGCTGCCCACGAAGGACCCACAGACCTAGTGGAATGAGCCTTCAGAGAAAGAGGGACCGGTAGGCCTTCATGAAGATAAGCTTCAGAAATAGCCATACGGATCCAGGCTGCCAAAGTTTGCTTTGAAGCAGGCCAACCCTTTTTACGGAAGCCAAAGAGGACAAACAAAGCGTCCGACTTCCTAAACGAAGAAGTGCGGTCAACATAAGTCCTTAAGGCCCGCACAACATCCAAAGAGGCCTCACCCACGGAAAGACCCGGTGAGTTAAAGGCCGGAACAACTATTTCCTCGTTAATATGAAACTGGGAAATAACTTTGGGAAGAAACTCGGGCCGAGTGCGGAGCACTGCCCTGTTCCCATAAAAAACCAAGAAAGGGGGTCTACAAGAAAGAGCCCCTAACTCAGAAACACGTCTGGCCGAAGCAATGGCCAGAAGGAAAACAGTCTTAGCTGTTAGCCATTTAAGATCCACTGAGCCCAGTGGTTCAAACGGCGGTCCTTGGAGAGCCCTCAGGACCACAGCCAAATCCCAAGGCGCCACAGGTGGAACAAAGGGCGGCTGAATGCGGAGAACACCCTGCATAAAGGTGCGCACATCCGGGATTGTAGCAATCCTACGGTGAAACCAGACAGATAGGGCCGAAACCTGTACCTTCAAAGAAGCAAGGCGAAGCCCATGATCTAGTCCCGCTTGCAGGAAGGCGAGAATCCGAGACAGACGAAACTCCCGCGGTGCATAACCTCTCGGTCGACACCACTGGAAGAACGTATGCCACACGCGATGGTATATCCTCGCGGAAGACGGTTTCCGAGCTCGTAACATGGTACGCACCACAGAGCTGGAAAACCCCCGGGACCTCAGCATGGCCGTCTCAACAGCCACGCCGTCAAAGACAGCCGAGTCAGGTCCGGGTGAAGGCAAGGACCCTGAGACAGAAGGTCCGGTCGTAGCGGCAACCGCAGAGGAATGTCCACGGACAGACCCTGAAGGTCTGAGAACCAGTGCCGTCTGGGCCACGCGGGAGCTATCAACAGGAGCGTCCCTCCTTCCTGTTTGAATTTCCGGATTACCCGTGGAAGAAGGGAGACCGGAGGGAACAGGTATGCGAACCGGAACGTCCACCGGACGGACAGAGCATCCACCAGAGACGCCCCTTCGTCTCTTGTGCGAGACCCGTACACCGGCAACTTGTTGTTGTGCCGGGACGCCATGAGGTCGATTTCTGGAAGACCCCACCTGTCCACCAGTAGTTGAAAAACGTCCGGGTGCAGGGACCATTCCCCCGGATGAACGTCCTGGCGACTTAGAAAGTCCGCCTCCCAATTGAGCACTCCCGGGATGAAGACCGCTGATATGGCCGGAAGATTGCACTCCGCCCAAACCAGGATCCGAGAGACCTCTACGAGAGCCGCCCGACTGCGAGTTCCTCCTTGCCTGTTTATGTAGGCCACGGTGGTAGCGTTGTCCGACTGGACCTGCACCGGGCGACCCTGGAGAAACCGCTGTGCCTGCTGGAGAGCATTGAAGACCGCACGGAGTTCCAAGATATTTATTGGAAGCTCCGCTTCTGTCGGCGTCCACCTGCCCTGGAACAAGTGTGGACCCGAAACTGCTCCCCAGCCCCGAAGACTGGCGTCCGTTGTCAACAGGACCCAATTTGGAACCCAGAACGGACGTCCCTTGTTGAGGTGGGTCGTCTGTAACCACCACGTAAGGGACAGGCGAACCTCCTGGGTGAGCACAATCGTCTGGGACTTCAGAGACTGAGTCAGGCCGTTCCACTTGGACAGGATCAGGTGCTGCAGAGGTCTGGAGTGAAACTGGGCGTATTCCACCATGTCGAACACCGACACCATGGAGCCCAGTAACCTCATCGCCGAGTGTAAGGACACCCGGCGGCTGTGCAGACAACTGCGCACCCTTGACTGTAAAGCAGAGATCTTGTCCTCCATCACGAAGATCCTTTGCTGTCCCGAGTCCAATAAGGCTCCAAGATGCAGAATCCTCCGAGACGGGATTAGAGTGGACTTCTGCCAGTTGATTAGCCAGCCGTGCCGTTGCAGCAGTGCAATGGTCAGGTCCAAGTGGCGTAACAGGAGCTCTGGAGATCCTGCCACCAATAACAGGTCGTCCAAATACGGCAACATGCGGACTCCCTGCAGCCGCAGAGAAGCCGCCATGACCGCCATCACCTTGGTGAAAACACGTGGTGCTGTTGCCAGGCCAAAAGGTAACGCCCGAAACTGGAAGTGGTCGCTGCTGATTGCAAACCTGAGGAACTGTTGATGGCGCCAAAGAATAGGGACATGCAGGTAAGCGTCCTGTATGTCCAATGACACCAAGTAGTCCCCAGGTTCCAGCGCCAGAATGATGGACCGTAGGGTCTCCATCCGAAACTTCGGGACCCGCAAAGACTTGTTGAGTGCTTTGAGGTTGAGAATCGGACGATATGACCCATTGGGTTTCTGTACCAAAAATAGATTTGAATAGAAACCCTGGCCCCTCTGGGAGAATGGAACCGCCACTATAACTCCAGCCTGGAGCATAGTGTGCAATACCTTCCGCAGCTCCGTAGCCTTGTTCCGGTCTGATGGGAGACCCGTGGTGAAGAAGCGAGCCGGGGGTCTGTGCCGGAAGGAGAGGGCGTATCCGTGGGAAACCACCTCCAGAACCCAAGTGTCTGTCGTAGTGGTCGACCAACACTGGGCGAACTGTAGCAGGCGGCCTCCCACCCTGGGATCCCCCAAAGGGAGGCCCGGACCGTCAGGCCGCAGGCTTGCCATCTGGCTTGGGGGCCGGACGTCTGGTACTCCATGCCTGCTTCCGGGGCTTGACCGATTTCTTAGGGCCAGCCTGTCGAGGAAACGACTGTGGTTTGGGCCTGCCCTGGGCCCTAGATGACCGAAAGGACGATGGTCCCGAACCAGAAGGAGCAGCGGCCGACGGGAGACAGGCAGATTTGGCTGCCGCCAGCGTGGCCACAATCTTATCCAGATCCGGACCGAAGAGAACTTCTCCGGTAAACGGCAACGCTTCCAGACCTTTCTTGGAATCTGCGTCCGCCTTCCAGGATCGCAGCCACAAGGTGCGACGAGCAGCTACCGCTGCTGAAGAAATTCTAGACACCAGAGTACTAATGTCTAGAGCCGCCTCGTTGATGTAGGTGGCCGAATCACGGAGATTGCCAATCAACTCCGCCTGATCGGCCGGACAGTCGGATTCAAAAGAAGCCTCTAATGAATCCGCCCAGCGCTCCATCGCTCTGGCAACCCAGCAAATGGCCATAGCCGGCCGTGCTGCCCCCCCTGCAAGGGAATAAGCGGACTTCAGGCAGATTTCTACCTTGCGGTCCGTAGCATCCTTAAGGGAGGACATGGATGGCATCGGCAATGTGGCACTACGGACAAGACGGGTCACGTGAGAATCCACCTGTGGAGGGGATTCCCACTTCGCAAAATAATTATCCGCGAACGGATAAGCCACCGCCAGGCGTCTCTGCGGCTGGTATCTTTTGCCAGGTTGTTTCCACGCCTCCTCTAAATGGTCCACCAACTGACCCGAAAGAGGAAAGACTGTGGCATCGCCCTTCACATCTTTGAAAAAGGCATACTTAGATTTAGCCGCTGGGGGAACTTCGTCCTCAATCACCAAGGCTGTGCGGACCGCCCGAATAAGTCCAGGAATATATACTTTGGACTTAGCATCAGCGTCCTTAGTATGGAGAGGTTCCTGATCGTAAGGATCTAGAATCTCCCCATCATCAGACGTCCCTTCGTCATCCTCATAAGGAGCGGACAGAGACGCCACCGGCCTTTTATGAGACCGCATCACAGACTCCCCTTGCAACACATCCGACAAGTGCTGTACAGAACTCGTCAGGGAGTTAACCCACGCTGGCTCCTGAGAACCCGGGAGCGGGGAAATAGGGAGACTGTGGGGTACCACCAATTGTCGTGGGAACCCCTGCATGGGTGATGACACCACAGACTGCTGGGACAAACCCATCGGAGTAAACGCGGGCTGCGGAGCTAACTGGCCCACTAAAGCTGTTAACGCCTGAGCGAAACAAGCCCAGGGCGGCTCCTGTACCGGTGCTGTAACCGTAATAGGCCGCGCCATGGACAAACACTGCCGGCAAAGGCCCTCCGCGCTACCCTCCCCCTCCGCTAACGGTACTTTGCACGTGGTACACTGTAGCCGGAGGGGAAAATCACTTTCAGACATGATGGCACCACGTATGTGACCTCTCTCACCAATTAAGTATTAAATAGGCGAGAGACCACCCTGCAGCACCGCACCGCAAGGGCTTTAGCAGAAAGAACAGGGACAGTAATAAAGCTGACAGTTTAGAGAAGAAAAGATTACAGGCAGCAGCGCTAGCACAGTCACATACAATGCAGAAAAATAACAATTCCTGCACTAACAGCGCTGATCACTCAACTACACAGACACAGGGCCTGGTAGGACACAGCGCTGCATACACAGACCTGACCACAGCAGAGGAGAGGTATGCGGGGGGACCCAGACCACGATGCTTCCGTCCAGCGCTTCCAGCAGCGTTCACCATGCGTTCTGGAGAAGATGGCCGCCGAGGAGCAGAGAGGAGGCTGGCCTGGGGGAGGAGCGCTGCCACAGGACCAGTCGGCAGCATGCAGAGAGGGCTGTGTGCAGCGGGGGAGGCGCCGGCTGTGAGACAGGGAAGGCGCGCTCCCCTGGCATGCATTTAACCCCTGGGACGCCGCAGCGCTACCGCTCTGCTGCGGTCCGCTGTCCCAGGGGGTAGTGGAAGCGCAGGTTGGTCGCCTGGCTCCACGCTGCAGCCAGTCCCCAGGGAGCCCCCTGCCTGGGGACTTAGGACCATGTGATCAGCGGGGACCCACCGCGGGACCCCGCTGCTTACCTCTGTCCCCCTTGAATCCGGCCATGGTCCGGAACATCTGGGGTCACCGCTAGCTGTGACCCCAGACGCCCACCAGCATCCCCGGATCAGTACCGGCGTTCTGGTACCGGCGGGGTGTAGGGAAGACAGCATGGACGTCAGGACTGACTGTCCATGCTGTTCATCCAGATGTGCAGCCACAGCTGCATGAAGAATAAGCTTCAGGGGCTCTAGCCCCCACTCCAACAGGTGCACCCGACTCCGGCCGGGCACCAAACTAAACTGAGGTGCCTTGGCCCGGGGGCGGGGTATAGGAGGGGGACCTAGTGCATCCTGGGAGGCTGAAAGCTTAACTCTTTGGTGCCCTGCGACTGACGTCACACCTATACCCCAAGGTATCCTGTGGATACCCTATGGACCCTGAAGTAGAAAATAAATTGCAAAAAAATCCCGGGGAAAGCCCTGTGATAATAACGCCACCTGGAAGTGGCATTATCCAGGGTCTCCCCCGGTTAACGGACTCCTACTCTGCTCTAAAAGGCAGAGCAGAGCCCGGAGCCGCTCCCAGTGATCAGCTGTGTTGTCTAAACAGACCGCAAGCTGATCTCTGCTAAAAAAAAAGTAAAAAAAAAAAATTACTTACCTGACTCCATGGACCGGTGATCGGGCTCCAGTGATGACTCCGCTCCGGTCAGCTAGTCTCCCATGGTGCACTGGGGCCCGGTCATCAGGTCCCAGTGCAGTATGGGATATCTGTTGACCGGAGGCATGGAAGACATTACCGGAGCACCGATGACTGCAGGTAAGTGCTATTAAGGGAGGGGGGATCGCGGGGGGTCACGGGCGGGGGTCCGCGATCGCGGGGGTGGGGCTTAACGATGGGGGCGGGGCTTAGCACCAGGGGGAAGCAGCGGCGGCCGGTCGGCGCATGTGCGGGCATTTTTTCACGGTATTTTTTGCGAAAATACCGTGACTAGTGTGCGGAGGGGATTCGCAGGGACAGAGCTTTATCGCAAGCTCTGTCCCTGCAAGGGATTTGCAGTAAATCCCTCTGATATTGCCTGAATTCGCAATGCGAATTCAGTCGATAATATCACACTACAATCTGCATTACAAATGCGGACTGTAGTAAATAGAGCCCTTTAAGAGTTTTGGATAGGTAGGTAGTCCACCAGGAAAGAGATGTGCCATGATAGCATGGGGTGAAGGGTTTGGAAGAGAATAAGAGGATACAAAGGGCTCTATTTATTACCATTATGTTTACTAAAATAAAGTGAAAAGGGGTGTTTTCACACCCTTTTCACATTATTTTAGTATCACCTATAGTTATTACAGGGCAATTGGAGTAGAATTCGTAAAATTCTACTTCAAGCCCTAATTATCACATAATTGTAATGGGAAATGCGATCTGTGTGCAAGTTGCTAAAAATAAATTGTGAAAAAATACCAGGGGAAGCCCTGTGACAATAACGCCACCTGGAGGGTCCTAGTGCAGAATGGGAGATCAGCCGACTGAAGACACGGAGGACATCGCCGGAGGTATATGTAAGTAACGGAGGGGGGGGTCATTGGGGTCGCGATCGCGGGGGGGCAGGGCTTAATGGCGAGGGCCGGGGATTAGCGGCAGACAGTTGGCGCATGTGCGGGCACTTGTCACAGTATATTTTTGAAAATGCGATGCAATGCGAATTCAGTCGGTAATATCACACTGCAATCTGCATTCAATATGCGGATTGTAGTAAATTGAGCCCAAATTGAGATAAGCAGTTTGTACACACATTAGGCTTTTATATTTGCAGCTGCAATCGTGCTCACAATTTATGTGTGAAAATATGCTGATGTGTGCCAACAGACTCCTTCCTGAAATATCTGCGTTGTATGGAGATCCTCCAGGGAACACATTCCCATTGAACCAAAATCAGACGCATATCGACTCCTCAGATTCCAGGTCAACTTTCTCTCTAAAATAGCCTCTAAGACTGTGGCTCGGCGATTGGGAACACAACCATGATCACAGTCACACCCTTGGACTCCCATAACATGCCCAAGGACTGGCCTCCTTTTGTAAACACTTTCAGCCACCTCCTCGCCACCACCCAGGAACGTTCATGGATCGCAGTGGTTTGCTCAGGACCTTGAAATCATGGAGACATTAAAAGAGCAAAGTGAGACTTTCCTCAGCGTTATTCGCATGTGCAGCAGCAAATAATTGCTCAACTGAGTGAACATCAGCACAGCATATAACTCTGGATCAGGCCCATTGCCCAATAGTTTGAAGGAAAGATAGTTGAAGAGAGAGAGACTGGGGTCAGAGATGATTTCCATAGGATTGGTGAAGTAAGTGTGTGTTTTAAGAAGAATGGAGAGAGAACAATTGAAGCAGTGATCTATAGGGTCAGGCATGCAGCGGGGAAGATGAATTGGAGAAGTTGGGGGGGAGAATGTTGAGAAGGGGTTAGGGAGAATGGACTAAAGGTGGACTGGGGGTGCAGGCGAAGGTGCATGGAGTGTGTGTCCATATATGGCCTCTTGTCAAACATACTTGGCACAGTCATGGGCTGTGAGGGAGGAAGGATGGAGAGGTGAGTAGAGAAGTGCGTGGACTTTGGATAAGAGCTGTTGGGGGTAAGAAGGCTGGTTGCAACATAGATAAATTAAGTACTGTATGTTTGCTATTGAAATGGCAATGTTGTAAGATGAAAGAATGAATTTATGCTGGAGGAAGTGAGCTTTGTAGCAATACTTAATCCAGTGGTGCCCTGGGCAAGTTTTGCAGACATCAGATCTGTTTGGAATGCCATGTTCGATGTGCTAGAGATTGTGTGAGGTGACTGGAGCTGCAAAGTGAGTGTGTTGTAGAAAGCCATAAGGCCAAACTTGGTAGCTATAGAAGAGAAAAGAGAGGAGTATTTTCAGTGAATGTAAATGGGTTGGGTTAAGAGTATTTAGCATCAGATAAAGTTGGGATGAATGAAAGGAAGTTGAGGCCAGAAATCAGGAAGATCACGTTGGAGTAACTAGAGTTGTAGAAGAAGCAGAAGTCAGGGGAGTGTCCATCATAGTGGGTCAAAAATTACATTTACTTGGAGACCAAAATAAATTCTGCGGCAACAAGGTTGTCACTGAGAATGCTGAAATCACCTAGGATAAGATTAGTTAGGTCAAAAGAAAGGAAATAAGTTAATTAGGCAGCAAAGTTGTCAAGGAATTGGGATACTGGACTAGGGGTGATAAATGACAGTGTATATAGATGTTCTGGACTTCAAATGAAGAGAAGGAGGAGAAGGTGTATGCATAGAGAATGCAGGATGCTTAATTTACCTCCTTGTTTGTCTTTGGGATAAGAGAGAGCCCCACGTAGGGTGAGCTGCAGGAGATGTCAGAATAGATAAGCTAAGTTTCTGCTAAGTCAGGGTGGTTGAGGGGTTCTAAAATTGAATAGGTCATGAATGGATGTGGATTTGTTGCAGACAGCATGCACAGTAGACTACATGTGACCCAGGATGGGGTCAGGATGGGATGTAAGTTGCCATGAGAAGAAGCAGGAGGAGAACAAGGATATATGAGTATTATTTGTGCATATGATATATATTTTTGCGTTTGTAGTCCAGTAGTGAGGTCATGCAGGAAACAAAACATTTTATAACTGCAGACTAGTGAGGAGGGAAGTTGTGAAGAGGATTTAATGATGGGGAAGCACGTACTGTAGCAAGCTAGTGTGCCCCACACAAAGTGCAGTGTATGTAATACATCAGATATATACAGGGCCAACGATCACTGTAGGGCCAGATATAATTTCCATCTCATGTACATTGCTTAAACAAGCACACAATAAAATAATATATGCATAAGCAATGAGGAATGCTCTGCATTAGCAATCAGCCAATCACAAGCAGTTTGTGAGTGTTTGTGACCATCATCATCATGCATTTGCAATATGAAATGATTAAGCCTTCACAGGTATATATATATATATATATATATATATATATATATATATATCTGTGTGCTGGTCTGCATCTGTTTGCAAAGACGTGAACACCCTTACTGTATTTGGCAACATAAGGAAACCCCTCCCCCGTACCCATACTTGCCAACTCTCCCTCATTGTTAGGAAGACTCCCTGAAATAGTAGAAATCTCCCTGACTCCCTGAAGAGTCCAGCAATCTCCCTGATTGCACCTTACCCCCATTATTAAGCTGTTATATATAAAGAAAAACAGAGATACATACAGTACATTCAAATGGGATCATTAGTATTATTTCCCTGCAATAGTTATAAGGCACAATGGGCCTGATTCAGAGCCGTTCGCTATTTGCGGTCGTTCGTTCAAAAACAAGGGGTGGCTATTCAAATGATCCGTTCGCAAATTGCAGTCTGTTCACACCTCTAAGTCTGAACGAGCGAGCAAAACATACGCTCGTTTATTTGATAAAAACGCCCCCTGGCCGCTCGCACCATACGTCATGTCAGCTATTTATTAGATTAATCGAGTACATCGTACAGCGTATGAACTGCTCGCTATTCTTGTGGTTGGTTTTTTCAACCGCTATTTTGCGAGCAGTTCTGAGTTAAAAAAAACCAAGTGACGTGGTCAATGACACTGCTGTATTAATTATGCACTCCCTTAAAACGCCCGTTTTGACCTTTAAGCACGCCTGCGTTCGGATCTCCACTCCCCGTTTTCAAGCACCTTCCCCTGTTACCACCCACATACGCCTCATTCTGTCACTCAAAATAGCAGGCACTCGCTATATAGCGTACAAATGATTTTCGGCCGCACTGACTGGTTCGCGCATGCGTACTAAAAACCGTACGCATGCGCAGATGTGCGAACATCGCTCGGAACGAGCGTACTGCCGATAGCGAGTAGCTCTGAATGAGGGCCAATGATCCCTGTGGCTACATGCATTTTCTGAAAAGTATCAATGTGTTGTCATCAACAAGTAGATTTACTAATGGCTTTGGGGCTCATTTACATTTGGATGTGAGTCAGTATTATGACACGCCTCTCAGATGTAGGTGAACACGCCCACTTTACCGCCGCGCTCATAGGTGCTGCTTTCACAATCTCCCTGAAATGCTTTTTCAAAAGTAGGCAAGCATGCCTGTACCACCTCCAATTGTAAGTGAGCATAAGTGCCAGAGTCATGCAAAGCTACATAAGCGTGCAGATGCTATTCTGGGCATATATAGTGTGATTTTACACCAATTATACTACACAAACTACACTAGGGGTAAATTTACTAAAGTGAGAGGTTTTAGAAGTGAGCTTTAGAAGAGATGTTGCCCATAGCAACCAATCAGAGTCTACCTATTATCTTCTAGAAGGTGCTAGTTAAATGTTAAGTAGAATCTGATTGATTGCTATGGGCAACATCTCTTCTAAAACTCACTTCTAAAAATACTTAGCTACTGTATAGTCCGGGCTTTATAAATTGCATACAGAACCAGAAAACGCACTGCAAACAAAGTAATTACCGCAGTTGCTAAAGTTAATCCAATACTTCCAATACAGGAGAGCTGTCTCATTTTCTATTTACTGTATTACTGACATATTAAAAAAAAATATTTCAGCATATATGGGGTTAATTTAATTTTGAAGTCACTGTGATATTTTAAAAAAAGCCTTGAAAACAGAAGGAAATTGTTTCTAGAAGTGATTAACACTAGTGCTGAACATACCATCTCCTAGAGAGAGCTAATCATTTCAGACAGGCGCATCAGAGGTACCAAGACAAACACATAACTTTGGTTTTCACCCAGGAGAAACACAAATTCACATATCAATGGACTACCTCTGCTTATTTTTACTGGCACATTCTCTATAGCATGTCAGCTTAAGCAAACATATTTCAATCTCTCTAGTGCTCTTACTGGTCAAGCAACACACCTAAAGATTAACACACTATTTTATAGACTATGTAAGTGTGTAGTGTCCATATCAAGCACTAAGTTAAATATTATCACGTGTATGACTGTGCATGTGCAGACTGAGTTTTGTTGCATCTACAGTATCTCAATTTAAGTTTGTAAAGCATAATTTATAATATGTCACCGCTGCACCAAAATCCGCGACATCTCCACTCTACACCACGTTCATCACAACACGGCTTATCTTCAGCAATAATAAGATCCTCTCTAGTTGGCTGCATGTTGAAAGCAGACAGCATCCTTTAGAATTACTAATTTTCTCCAGCAGTGTGGCAGGGACCATTGTTTTACCAACAACTAATCTATATTTGAAACTAAACTCAGTTAATTTATCCTTATGATTTGAATGTTATAGACATAAATAAGGTGTTATCACTAAAGGAAACTAGAGGCAATTTAAAGGTTAAATGAGTAATAAAGTTAAAGTTTTAGGGAGAAAAGTGGATAGCATTTTTATCTGAGAACATTCATTCTTAGTGACAGGTCCGCTTTAGTTCTTTAGTTACATTATATAATTATCATCCCTAATAAAATTGTTTCAATTCATTTAGGACGTTTTAAAGTCAATGTCTTAAATAATATGTCACGATATGGGCATAGCTATTGTGTGTGCAGGGAGTGCCATTGCTATGGGGTCCAGAGGTTTAGAGGGCCCACTTCTAGGGCCTTACTCAACTGCACCCAGGTCATAAAGTTGTCTACCAGGTTCCCGGGATTGCGTGCTAAGCATTGTGTGGCATAATGTGTACTGGGTGCACACTGTGGCATGTGTACTGGCAGTACTACAATGTGGCATATTGGTAACTTGGGTAACTACAATATAGCATAATATGAACTGGGTGCTGGGAACTTGGTGCCCTGTGTGGCATAATGTGAACTACTGTAGAACACTACTATGGGGTATAACGTGAACTAGGGCACCACTATTATTCATAAAATTAACTAGGGCACTACCAAGGGGCATAAAATGAACTAGGGCACTACAATGGGACATAAAATGAACAACTGCTGTGGAAAGAGGTGTATCTCTAGAAGGGGATAGTGGCCACTTCTGATTGCTGCTATGGGCAGGGGCACCAAGGGGGGGTACTAATTACCCGGGCCCAGGCTTGCTGGAGGGGCCCGGCACCGCTCCCCCTCCCCTCTTACATCACAGCAGCCCAGCACACGCTGCTGTGTGCTGGGCTGCACTGGGAGACTGCTCGCGGCTGCTAAGAAGCAGCCACAGCAGTCTCCTATGCCTGTGATCAAGCTGATCGCGCCCCCCACTGGTTATTCGCCGGGCTCAGGGGGCATAGTTACGCCTCCCACTATTAGGCCATGCCCCTTTTTGCAGCTCTTGGCGAGCCTGGCTATGGGGCACACAAAGTTAGTGCATAGTTTAAGAATCCACTTACTTTAATATAAATAAGTGCTTAGTGGTACTGAATATTAATGACTCCTGTTAATTTATTCATGACTCAGAAAAGAAAATGATGGTTAGAGATGAGCCAAATGTCCAAAACTGTTCCGTGGAATATTCTCCCCATTAAGTTATTGGCCACATACAGTTTCAAAAGATGATTTTGACCCTAAGTGTTCCTAGTCATATTACAACTATGCCACCATGCCACACATAATTAATTAATTGACCATCATTGTTCCATTGATTCATAAAGTAGAAATTTTGTGAAAATGCGATATAAAAAATACAGCATATTTGCCCACTTTTAGATGAGGGTGTACAGGAGATTTCAGCGGAGGGGGGGAGTTTGGTGTCATTCCTGTTGGCTGATGATGGGGTATCACATGAATAACAAACCCCCCCTCCCCCTGCACAATGCTACAATTCGAAATACTGAACAGTCTGGGGTGGGCCCACGATCATATAATCATGTCACCGATAACATCGAAGCTGGTCTACTTGCTCAGAGTCCGGGAGAGCTCCCTGAAACTTGGGAATCTTTTCTTACCCTCTTGCAATGATGTATCCCAGGCACTTGGTGTTAATTCTTTTAGAATGTAAGCTCTTACGAGCAGGGCCCTCTCCCCTCTTGTGCTTCTTTTTACTTTACTTTCATCTACTTCTTACCCCCCACCAGGGCACCTAACACTTGGTTGCTTACCTTCTGTTGCATATCTGGGTGTTATGGTCACGAATGTAGCAATGTGTATTATCCATGTCCTTGTCCTATATTGTATTGTACTTTAAGTCGCTTGTCAAATTATTTGTTTATGTACTTTGTAAGGCGCTGCAGAACACTTGTGGTGCCATATAAATAATGGATAATAATAATAATAATAATTCAGCTGACAGCTCTGGTTTGTAGTAAATCCAGCAGCAGTCAGTCACCTTATCAAGTGGAAAATGGAGCGGGCATCCAAATAAAGTCCTTGCAGCTATCCTAACATGTTTCTCCATCCATATATTTCGAAGGTTTCATCAGAGGGTATGTGCAGGATTTGAGATACCCCTATTTAAGCTGCTATCATCCAATCCGAACCAACTGGAATAATTAATTAATCTATAGCAGCTGTGTCCACAACCTGAGTATATAATTAAGAGGCATAGGAAATCCCATCTGTTCCGTATTTAATTCATATATAAGGAATTGTTCACAATAAAAAGATATAATGAAGATAATCTTACATAAAGATTAAATAATCAACTTATACAAATTCAAATTCAACCAGATAAAAAGATGGCATTAATAATTAGCTGACAATTACCATAGCATCAACTCAAGAACCCCTTCCAGGGATAGTAGAGAAGGGTTGAAGAGCATCATGAGTATTACCTTGCATCAATTAGGCTAATAGCCTAGTGAGCTGGAGCACAGTAGTAATGGTATGGATTCCCAAGTAGCAGGAAAAGAAAAATGCAAACATAGTATAATACTGCATAAACACTTAAGCTGGGTATACACGGCCAGATAAAATGCCTGTTAGACTGACATACATTTTATCTGGCAGCCTGTCAGCACGTAGATGTTGGCGGCATACACTATTAGATAGCTGAGCTGTGCTCCGCCCCCGGGGAGGAGACATTTCCCTGTTCCTTCCATGGGAAGGAACACAGGAAATGTCTGTCTGTCAGCTGCGGCTGGGCATACATTGCCCGATGTGATCGACATTTTAACTCACAAATATCGCATCGGCTGGGCATGCTGGTCGATCCAGCCTGCCCGACCGAGCAATATTTAACCCTTAGTCGCCCGCACACACGCTACAATTAACTTTTATTTACTAAAGTGACAGTTTTTAGAAATGGAGATGTTGCCCATAGCAACCAATCATATTCTACTTAGCATTTAACTAGCACCTTCTAAAACAGAGATGGGGAACCTCAGGCCTGGGGGCCATATAAGGCCCGCGGAGTCATTCGGTCTGGCCCTCTGAGCTTTTCTCTGATAGCCTCGTCTGGCTAGCAGGGAGCCTAGATTGGCACCATGCAGCCAAAATCTATGCAGCAGTGCCGCTAGGAGCATCCTTAGGACGCTTCAGACGGTCACACCACTGCCCTTACAGCTCCTGTAATCATTGCTGTAATCACCAGCGATTGTGGCCCAGCCCCGTGTGATGTCACATGGAGGGTGGATGGCCTGCACCGGGCCCGTGATTAAGGTTATATATATCAAAATGGCCCTCGGCAGAAAAAAGGTTCCCCATCCCTGTTCTAGAAGATAATAGCTAAAATATGATTGGTTGCTATGGGCAACATCTCCATTTCTAAAAACTCTCACTTTAGTAACTATACCTCTTAATATATCCTCCACTGTGTTCACCAAGGTAGGAAACAAGTGCTAGCCAGAAAACCAAATTCAAAAAGAAAGTGCAGCCATCAATGAAGGATGAAGCATCAGTGAAAACACCATCTGAATTTAATGCTTACAGAATATCCAAAAAGCAAAATCTCATCTTTGCAACCTCTCCCGAAGATGAGCAACAAAACAGAGACAAGTATGCAGAAGAATGAGGAAAAACTGCTATGAGAAACGGGATACAAATGAAAGAGGAGTGTTTGGCTACAATGGCTGTTTATCCAGAGACACGCCAGATCAATATCTCTGGAAGGAGGGTGATGACATGCCAAGTACGTATTCTTACATCACATGCACAGAAAAATAAAAGCGATAGCATGTTGCATGTAAGATATAATCAATTGCAAACACAAATACAAAATATAAATAAAAACATCCGTTGTTTTCCTCTTTATAAACCACAAGGGAATCTTATTTCCTGCCACATCCCAAATGGAAATTTCAGCTAAGTAGCGCCACTAGCCTATCACTACATGGACGTATGCATGAGTATTTTTGGTATTTTACATAGATAGAACATACACACACATCCAACATGATCTGCACTGTGCACAACTAGGCGCAAGAATGAAAAGGAGATCCACTTTTTTAATGTTGTCCTTGAGCATCACAAATCGCAACCATGGACAACCAAAACATATTTACAGGCTCATGCTTAAACCTAAATGCAGAAAATATGTTCCATCATACTATATCTGCAACCATTTAACCACATAGTAAATAGCCTACTTTACTCATGTTTATTTTAAAATATGTTTTCATTGGCCTGGATTGAGTTGGTTAGTCTGGGTCATGCCAGCTGGATCTCAAGAATCCTTTATCTCACTCGCTGAGCCTTTCATTATCTCAATGCTAGGAATTAGGAGCAGAAAAATGTCTTGGCACCTATGAGAGCCAGACTCATACGAGGCTTGTCCCAGTCATTTGAACGGCAATCAACATGTGGTTTCTGTGATACATAAGAATGGGTAAGAATATTTAACTTTAGCAGCAGTAATGATTAACAATATATAATATATACAATATATAATACAAATAAATGTTATACATAATGGTACACATTTGAATAATACCAATGATACTAAAAAGTATGGACCTGTACTGCTTATTTCTGTGTGCCAAAGCTGTGTGCCTACTTTGGTTCCTTGGACCTACTGTATATATCTGGATATTGCACCTAGCATTGTAGGTGTACAGACAGATTTAAATATCACTTTAAAGTTCAACCTACTAACAATTTAGACCCATCACCAATGTTCTGTTTTCTACTAAAACACTGCTTGGTTTAGCTTCATTCATGTCCTATGAGAGTTGGACTGTCTTTGTTACATGTAACACTCTTCTGTGTTGTTTGTACTTTCCAGTAAAAGTGTAACTGGAAAGCACCAAACATCCCCCATTAATAGTAAAAAAAATATGGGGGTGAGGACCTACCACTGTCACCTCAGTATCTGCTGGAAAAAAAGAGAGTTTGTTTTAGTGTATAAAAGGGCAATGCAGCCCCCACACACCGCAAACTCCACTGCAAATGCATCTTTTCCACTACTTTATCTCATGTAAATGGTCACAATAGACTTCCCTCTCTTTCTAACACCACATTAGCGCTTTCTTCTATTCATGCCGCTTCCACATTAGTAACACTGGATGTAATTAAGATCCTCATCCACTCTCTTGTCATATCTCAACTGGACTAATGCAACTTCCTCCCATTTGGTCTTCCCTACTCCCACCACTCTCCACTCCAGACCATCATTAACACCTCTGCCTGCTCATTTTTCTCATTTAGAGCTATATATACTCAGGTCCGGCCCAGGTTTACTAGCACCCTGTGCGAAAATTATGTATGCTGCCATATGTCCCCAGCACAGTAGTGCTCTATGTTTCCCAACCAGGATTGGTATATTTTGCTGGCATAATGTCAACATGAGAATGACGACATGGTCATAATGTCGACATGATTGACATGACATGAAGTCATTGACCACGGTGACATTCATCATGTCGACACTGATAAAATGTCGATATGATCAGGATAACAGAAAAAAAATCCTGGCGGTTTAGCGTTGACATGGTTCAACGTGTCCGGCAGCTCCAGCGGTGTCTTCCGGGTCCAGCACTCATGTGATGGTGACTTCCAGGTGGCATCCAGTGGCGCTTCGAGTGGTGAGTATCGCTAACCCCTAGGATTTTTTAATTATATAAAATCCCAAGTTTTTGCTGCTAGTCAGAGAATGCCAGTTGCTTGTCTGGTTTCAACAGATACAAAACGAACCAAAAAAAGAGGGGTACTGACTGCGCTTAATTGGTATTTAGTTGTATTAAATATCAATATTTATCTGCTTTTTTTTACAGTACAATGTTTATTACCAAACATACATATAAAATCTGTGCTGCACTATATACAGTATAATGTACACACTAATCTAAACATGTATTATACAAAATTGTCATTCAGGTTTTGCTGCAGCAATCTCTACCTAAAAATGTTCCTAAAGCTCACCCATGTGAAATAACATTCATCATATCGTGTCCTCTGATTAGATATTGCGACTGTATTAAATGCAGGTAGATTACCACAAAATGCAGGGTCCGTATCATCAAGAGACTCTTCGATTAGGGGGAATCACCTCTAATCTATTATCCAGTCTTTATCTCTGTCAGCCGCCTTAATATCCATCGGCTGTTACTGTGGCAGGCATAGCTTGCAGGCGGTTCTCAGGATTATGGGGGTCATTCAGAGCCGGTCGTTAGCGCCGATGCGCTCGGACCGGGTCGATGGCCCCCCACAGAGCATGCGCATGACGGCGCCGGCGCTGTCGTGCGCATGCGTGAGACCCACTACGACCGACAGCGCCGGTCGTAGCGGGTCTCGATCCAAAGGGGGCGAGCTGCCGATGTTGATTGACAGCTTGCCCCATTTGGAGGGCGGGCCGGGGGGGTGGCAGCCCAAACGGGGGTGTTCCCATGGGAACGCCTACCGTTTGGGGGCGGCCCCACTGACATCACTAGTGATGTCAGTGGAGAGCTTCCGGCTCAGACAGAGCCGAAAGCTCTCTGGGGCTTACGACAAGGGAGACCCTACCCTAGGGTCTCGTCGTAAGCCCCGATGGTCACGATGGTCTTGACCATCGCGGCCATCACCTTAGGCAGTCGTAAGGCTGTGGGTGTTAACCGACAGCGTTACCACAGCAAAGGAGGACGTCTTGAAAATTCAAGATGTCCTCCCCTCATTCAGACCGACCGCATGCTCTGTGCGACCGGCTCTGAATGAGGTCCATGGGGGTCATTCAGACCCGGTCGTTAGCGCCGATGCGCTCGGACCGGGTCGATGGCCCCCACAGAGCATGCACACGACGGCGCCGGTGCCGTCGTGCGCATGCGTGAGACCCGCTACGACCGACAGCGCCGGTTGTAGCGGGTCTCGATCCAAAGGGGGCGAGCTGTCAATGTTGATTGACAGCTCGCCCCGTTTGGAAGGCGGGCCGGGGGGGTGGCAGCCCAAATGGGGGCGTTCCCGGGGCTTACGACAAGGGAGACCCTACCCTAGGTCGCGGTGGTCTTGACCATCGCGGCCATCACCTTAGGCGGTCGTAAGGCTGTGGGTGTTAACCCACAGCCTTACCACCGCAAAGGAGGACGTCTTGATAATTCAAGACATCCTCCCCTCATTCAGACCGACCGCACGCTCTGTGCGACCGGCTCTGAATTAGGTCCTATATCTCTAGTGCACACAGACATTTACAACCCTGCCAACTTCCACAGTATACTACCAGCTTCCTGACAGCTATGCTCTCACAGTTATTGTATCACATATCTACGATACTTATTGAAACATTAATGTCATGTGTCACGTTTCATACTAAATAGCACGTTGTTGTATCCAAGTTTGAAGTGCTGCACTGAAAGATATGTTTTATTTGGGTTTTACCACTGAATGTTGAGAAATTGGTATATGTATATTCTCTATAATTACCCCACTCCCATTTATTATTATCTATTATATGTATTTTTATTAAATGGTTATTTATAACTTATTTGTGGCTCTATTTATTAACATTATTTTTACTAAAATAAAGTGAAAAGGGGTGTTTTCACACCCTTTTCACATTATTTTAGTTTCACCTACAGTTACTATAGGGCAATTGGAGTAGAATTCGTAAAATTCTACTCCAACCCCTAAGTATAACTTATTTTTAGTAAGCAAATCGCATGTCTGTAATGGGAAATGTGATCCGACCAAAGTTACTAAAAATAAATTGTAAAAAAATACCGGGGAAAACCCTGTGATAATAACGCTACCTGGAGGTGGCGTTATCCAGGGTCTCCCCCAGTTACCGGGCTCCTACTCTGCTCTAAAAGGCAGAGCAGAGCCCGGAGCCGGTCCCAGTGATCAGCTGTGTGGTCTAAACAGACCACACGCTGATACACTGCAGAAAAAGTAAAAAAAAATAGTAAAAAAAAAATTCACTTACCTGACACCAGGGACCAGTGGTCGAGGCTCCGGTGATGACTCCCCTCCGGTCAGCTGGTCTCCCATGCTGCACTGCGGCCCGGTCATCAGGTGATCGGGTCCTAGTGCAGTATGGTATATCAGCTGACCGGAAGCATGGAAGACATCACCGGAGCACCGATGTCTGCAGGTAAGTGCTATCAAGGGAGGGGGGGTCGCGGGGGGGGCCGCGATCGTGGTGGCCGGGGCTTAGTGTCGTGGGCGGGGCTTAGCGCCGGGGGGGTAGCAGCGGCGGCCGGTCGGCGCATGCGCGGGCACTTTGTCACAATATTTTCTTGCGGAGGAGATTCGTAGGGACAGAGCTTTCTCACAAGCTCTGTCCCTGCAAGGGATTTGTAGTCAATCCCTGTGATATTGCCTGAATTCGCAATGCGAATTCAGTCGGTAATATCACACTACAATCTGCATTACAAATGCGGATTGTAGTAAGTAGAGCCCTTGGTGTATTATGTGTCTAACTAAGCGCTACCTGTTTTTTTTTCCTAGGTCAACTCTAACCTCCCTCCCTTCCCCTAAAAAGCAGCCACACATTACCAATCAAACCAACAGACCTGGCAGTCCCCTAAAATCAGGACTGTCAGAATTAATTAAATATTTATTTAATACATATCCCCTGTAAAACAATGAACTCATCAACAGTTTAGAAAGTCCCAGTTTGATCAAATAATATTAAGCTCAATTTGATTTGAATCCATTTCAGTAAAGCAATTACAGAAACTAATCTGAATTTAGGGCCTGATTCAGAGCCGGATGCTATTTGCGGACGGTCGTTCAGGAAAAGGGGGTGGCTATTCAAATGAACCGTTCGCTCTTTGACGCCTCCATGTCTGAACGAGCGAACAAAACTTGCGGTCGTTTTTTGGATAACTACGCCCCCTGGCCGCTCGCATCCTACGTCATGTCCGCTATTTATTAGATTAATCGAGTACATCGACCAGCGTATGAACTGCTCGCTATTCTTGTGGTTGGTTTTTCCTACCACAATCTTGCGAGCAGTTCTGACTATAAAATAACCCAGTGACGTGGTCAATGACGCTGCTATATTAATTATGCACACCCATAAAACGCCCGTTTTGACCTTTAAGCACGCCTGCGTTCGGATCTCCACTCCCCGTTTTCAAGCACCTTCCTCTGTTACCACCCACATACGCCTCCTCCTGTCACTCAAAATAGCAGGCATTCGCTATTTAGCGAACAAACGATTTTCGGCCGCACTGACTGGTTCGCGCATGCGTATTAAAATCCGAACGCATGCGCAGTTGGGCAAACATCGCTCGGAACGAACGAGCGGCCGCTTACGAGCGGCTCTGAATCAGGCCTTAGTGAGCTGTTTTGGAATTGCAAATGTACCAGTTTGCATTATCCCTTATAATACACAAGATTTCAGAAGTTCTAGTTAAGTACTAATAACTGCATTAGAACACATAATATATACAGATATTAGCATGCTTTTTGCCTATATTAGCATCACTTGTGTTTATAGCACACATTCCAAAATCCATATACAGAGTGCTATATCTTTACCACCAACCTGACACCCAGGGCTATCTTAACAGCATTGTAGACCCTGGGCAAAACAATGTACTGGGGCCCCTACCCACCTATTCACAGGAAAAAAAATTTAAACAGTCAATAAAATTAAACCTTTAGTTTTATTGGTACTTTCAACCAAATCAATGTTTAAACATAAAAAAGTTATGTAAAGAGAGGATTACTGACTACACTTCCCTCTTCTCTTCTCCGGTTTGCAGTGCAGTTCCGGCTCTGCACTGCAGCTGTGATTAAAGTATTGGATGCCCCCTGAGAGAGGGAGAGCCAGGGGGATATACTCCCTTTGCCATGCCCCCCTTAATTTGTCTCTGTGGTTGCAGGCTAGGAAGCAAGTAGAGAATGCTGCCTGGCCGCTCTGATTGTGTGTAAGTCACAATCAGAATGGCCGAGGAGCATCTTTCTCAGCCTGTCGCTCAGCTGGCTGCTCTATTAATGGAGCGAGGGGCCTCACACTCTATGTAGATACCCTCCTGGCCCATCCCGCCCCTGCTCAATCCACAATACAACTTCCATAGGGGACTCACTGCGATGGTATACATTGTTTACAGTATGTGTATACAATTCCTGCTTACATTCAGATGGCACCCATCACATTCAGAATAATTCCATCGGGTGAGACGTTTTAAAAGTTTCAATAGCTACCTCTTTCAACGTGTTTCTTTCTTTTACAGAACTTTTTCAAGGCATGTAATAAGCAATAACTAATCAGAGGACACTCTAAGGGGTCAATCCATTTAGGTGCGAATTGTGAGGTGCGAGTTGCAATTTTCTCTTCGAATTTCCACAGCGAATTCATTTTGCAATACAATTAGCAACTCGCACTGAACCAGTCAGACTGAATTCACATTTTTCCATTTGTACCTCCCTGAGGGTGAGAGATGGAAAGGAACATTTTAATTTTAAGGTTAAACTGTCGAAACACTGTGCTGAACCCCTTGAACACCCCCCAAATGACTAATTAGGCAATTGTAAGTTTACAATGAGCTTAATTTATCCAATAATTGCATGTCATTTTTTGGGGTAAAAAATTAAATTGTCCTCAAATTACCCCAAAAGCAACTTTTTCGTTAGTTTAGGCACCCCAAATTTAATTACAATATTTTTTTAATTGAAAAATAATTGTTTATTTTTTTTATAATTTTTACAATTTTTCAAGGTGCCCTCAAAAGTACCCCAAAATCACCTTTTTTTCCTACTTTTTTTTGCATTTTTTGTTGATTTGTTTGATAATTTTTTTAAAAAGCCCAAATCAGCCACTTGACACCATTTCAAAACCTACAGTACCTTCCTAATGTCCACAAAAAGCCTTCTATACCATCATAACTATTGACATTGTGGTGTCAACATTTTAAATTTCAACATCATGAGTTCTTCCACCCCACACTGTAGTGCTCCATATGATCCTACCACAGTAGTGCCCCATATGCCCCCACCACAGTAGTGCCCGATTTGCCCCATTGATGTGTGGTAGTGCCTGTGTGGTCATTACCTGCAGGAGTCTCCAGAAGGATGACAAGGGGACTCTGCAAGGTCTACAAGCTGAGATTAAAAACTTCAGGAATGTTGTGGTTGTGCCAAGACTTCCCGTTCTGTCACCAACCTGCAGTGTGAAATCAGCGGCTCCTTGAGCAGGTAGAGAGGCTCAGTCACCATTAGGAAGTACAGGTGGCAGAGCTGAGTTTTGTGGACAGAACAATAACTTTAGTCACTCTCTGCTTTTAATGCCCTGTCCTATCTTTGGAACACAGGTTGTGTTCCAAATACCCGGACTTCTGGGTAATGGCTGTGATTGCTAGCCTGTTTAATCCGCTGTATGAGAGTGGGTTGAAGGAGATACAGGCCTCAGTTTTAAAAACAATTAGCACTGCTGGGCCTGAGTGGAGGTGAGCCAGTCATGTGAATGTGTCCGGGTCAGTCCCCTGGTGTGCTCCCTATGGCATGGCACCCCTGTGTGGCTGTACTGCTTGAATGGGCCTTGAGACATTCCTGAGTACAACTTATTCATAACAAACACCTGTAAAGACCACACCCAATCCTCTCCCACCTACATCTCTAACCTTATCCACCTCCACACTCCTATCTGTGCCTCACAACTGATTACCTCCCTCTTCATGTGCTGCTCCTAACCACTAGAACTCACTCCCCCTCCCGATCAGACTCTCCAACTCTCTCCAAAGCATCAAAGGGTCTCTCAATGCATCTCTTCATCAAAGCCTACCACCTTTCCTCATAACTCATCCACTTTATCTAGCACCCTGACTCAACCCTTCTGTGTCATCCATGTTTGACTAAAGCTGGGTAAACACCTTTGTGATCATTCTTTTGATGCAATGTTTCAATCGACTTCACTTCCAACCACAGTGCCAACATGCGCGTACAAACCTATACAATCATACTTGCGACCTTCGATCCCGGACTGCCAAAATATCATAACAAAATGATTGTACCACCCACAGAGGTGGCGCTGTTGCTGATGTAGATTCACTAGAACGGTCGAAGGTGCGTACACACTGCACTTTTGGTCCAATCTGGCCTGGCCGAATTGGATCTGAACATAAGATGCGATCCTTCGATTCGACTAGTTTTCATCCGATAAAACATGATCAAAGGTGCATACACAGTCTTTCAATATCGAAAGAACAGGTCGAAAACGAAAGAACGGACCAACTATTGTATAGGCGTGTACCCAGCTTAACTCTCCTATACTATAGAATGTAAGCTCTCATGAACAGGACTATCTTCGCTTGTGTTCACTTTCTTTCCTTACCTAAGCCAGCATCTCCTCCTCCATGGTATTCTGATATTGTCCTATGTGCCCATCAACTTGGTACTGAATCTTCCAGCACTAGTTTTCTAGCAACTACCATGTATACATCGCACTTTTATTAGTAAAATTATGTCTGTATTGTACTTTTGTAAGTACAGTACTTTGTGTCCTGTAATGCTTACACTTACTCAGTTTAAGTTTATTGAGTAAGTAAAACTGTTTAGAGGGAATGTAATAGGGTATGAGTTTCCAAATGTGCAGATTTTTCTGTGACTTTGCAGCAGGTTAAAAGAAATTTTTGTCTTTAAAAAAAAAAATAACTTCCTTAATCATGTGGCAAAATTACAGAAACATAACTTTGATTCATATTGAAAACAAGATCACTGTGACCACACACCTCCCACCTCTATGCCCCCTCTTGGAGGCACAGTCATTAAATCAACAAGTATAGGAGTTGGACCGGGATGGGTACAGAGGTGCCAGTCAATGTATTGGGTCGCGGGATCATCCCCTTTCTGGCTGCTCCAACTTCACCCTCCCTCCCCACGGCCCTTCTCTGCCCACCTGCTCACCCCTCCATCTGGCTCCAATCCCTACAGTGTGTGGCTAGAAACTATTGGCTGCACCCTTCTCCCCTCCTAATTCGTATGTACCTCCCAACTTCCACCTCAGCTCCCCCTTCGTCCCCCCATCGCAGCACCTCCCCTTCGCGGCACCCCTGACCCCCCCCACTCTACGCCACTCCCCCCCTTTGCGGCCCTCCCCTTCCCCCTTAGTTTGATGCAATCACTTTACTTTACATACCGCAGGGTCTAAAACCCAATAACTAATAAATGGACGCCTTATTCTTGTAAACTAATTGTACTATTATGAGAGAGAGAGAGAGAGAGAGAGAGATGTCAAAATTAAATTACATCTTGCCTCCCCCATACTTTAAAAAGTTGTGGCATCCCTGTCAGCAAGGATGAGTTAAACAAAGATACTAAATAATAATATATATTCGTTATTGCTACCAAAGCTGTTAGTCTGAGTTGCTGCTTGCTAACAGAAATGCAGGTCTCTTAATAGGTATACTGTATAATAGTGTTTGCTTGGTACTTAATAATGCTGTAGGCCGTGGGTGGGGTGTAAAGTATGTTTTATGTAGTGCTGTTTATTATACCAACTTTTAATGTTTGGACAATTTCATATCCTGTTTGCATCCAAATAAAACATAAAATGATTTTTTCATTACAGAAAATGTGTTTGTGGTGTCCATAAATAACAAACCACAAAAAGTCACAATTTCTAATAAACAATTATTGAATTTATCTTCTCAATATTCTTTGAAAATGTAAACTGAAATAATTTGTTAGGAATAAACTATATATTCTTGTTCTAAGGCAAGTAGCTTGGGAGGTTATAAAGAAACAAACTGTAAACTAACCACTAATTGAATTTGATAATATGACTAACGGCTCAGAAATTTCTCTGAATTTAATCACAGTCCACTGAGAAAGGTCAATTAAAAAGCAGTCCTAGGATTTGGTAGAACTCTATGAATAACATGGAAAGGCTGTGTCTGAAGCTGGTCACCAGAAGAGTTTTATGAATGAACAAAGCCGTGATTTAGAAAAAAAATAGAGAAATTAATATTGTTTATCTTCACAGCATATTCAGTTGTCGCTTCCTCCCATTTGTAAATAGTTCTTGCTGTCTCACAGTGGCAAAAGCAGCCATTTTGAGGGCTGAGACAATATATATGGCAATGTACAGAAACCTGAGAACTGTTGGAAATGTGTACAACTTGGTGGTTTAGCACAGTTGTGTACAAACCAGCGGATGTATAAAGTTGGCCGGCAACGAGTCCAGTGAAACTTAACCAGATTGTGTGGTGTATTGTGTACAGCCGTACTCACTATTACACTGGATGTCCAAAGCATGTAGCAGAACTTGTAGCAGAACAGGGTTAGGCAGCTCACCTGCCGGTTACTGTCACAGGTATTGCAGTAACGGTGCAGGTGCTGGAACAGTGGTTATATGTGAGAGCTTGTCTCAGGAGGGGAAGACAGCCGTCCTCCACTGTATTGCTCATACACAGTGAACAAGATGGTGAGGCAAATGAGCAGTTATTGTATCGGCGGCCATCTTGGCAAGGGAACTGAAGTATCCCTTGAGGAGCCTTATTGTTGGGAGACTGCTCAGTAGCGCACTCCATTTGTAACAAGAACATGTGTACAGATGTCACTAGTAACTAATCAGCTGCATTTTCATTATTTTTATTTTACATGACTTTTATAGTACACTGTTATAGGTTGTAAATGTAGCCTCCATATTACTAATGCTGGCCATGCACCTACACGACCAGCATAAGATCCGATTCATCATACGATTTCCCTCCGACTCCCTGGCAGTCCCGGCAGCATATTTGTTGTCTTTCTTAACACAGGATCTGTCGTAAGATCGATCCTGTGTCTCACAGGCTCATAAGGGAAACAGTCATTGAAATTACTTGAATTTCCGCACGATGGATCGAATGAACAAAATAAACGGCACGATCTGCACACGATACGATGGACAAGATGTGCTGCACATCTGATCATAAGATCCGATTATAGGAGCTGCGGGAGCGCACATCGGATCGTATCTTGCTAATAAAATACACGATTTTCACAAGATCCATCTTATGACCCGTCGAAACTCGGGCAGTCGTGCAGGTGTATGGCCAGCTTAAGGCAAAACCTGCATTTTGCCAGCAATAGGGCTTGGCCCTCTCTATTAAAGATCAGACCCAGCAGTGTTAAACTTCACCAGGTTTTGACTATTCAGCAATTTTGTATAAAAACTACTTAACAAGGACCATAGCTGTACAGGAGCAAACCTTCTTCTGTTATTGCCATCTCAGGTCTTTATTAAATTTTATTCAAAATATTTTTCTTTTTTTTCTTTTCAGTGACTACGGGGAACTGAGAGCCAAAGCTGCCACTGCAAGATTTTATTGATTCATGACAATCGATGGTTTTCTATAGCTGCTATTAAAAACAAGAATTTTCAACATACATAAATAGCCTCCATTACATGTTGATCTTAAAAAATGTCTGAAAGTCACCCTGTTTTAATACAGTATGAGTTTCAGTAACATCCTATCTCAAATCTCAATGTATAATGAATTGCCAGCAAACCGATCCGCCATCCGAGTAGCCGATTGGTAAGCTATACACAGGGGCGTAACTAGGTTTGTAAGGGCCAATGATTACACACATTTACCAATCGGCTGTTCAATATGTCTGGCCTGAAGTCACAACAGGGTGGGCATTTAAATTTGCCCGCCCAGTTAAGATGTTAGTGTCAGCAGTTCCTGCAGCAAGTGTACGGACAGTGGGCAGGTCGCTCGTACATACATGCAGATGCCGCGATATATCGTTGATATATATCGGCTGTGCTGCAGGGCTGACCTGATATGTCTGTGAATGACGTAATTCACAAACATATCGGGTGTACACACCCGCCGATGCACTCACAATATATTGTTTGTCCATCAAGCGAATGATATACCGACAAGTGTGTAGTTAGAGGTGCCCACAGCCTTACTATTAAAGCATTTTTTTCCATTTCTTTTTCCTTTTTTGTAAAAAATTATTTTACATTTCTTAGTTTTTTACTTTTTTTTTTAAAACAAAGAAAATGTTACTTTATTATTTTTTATGAACTCTAAAACTGGAAGCCCAAGTCTAGCCTCATGGGAAGCATAGCATCAAATGGTGACCAGGCGAAGGCTAGTTTCCATCACATCCAAACCATTCCTGATTCGCGCATTTGCAGATCCATTTCGGACACTTCACTGGAAGACCATTGCTTTTACACAATTCTATACTGGCAAACGTTGGAAAACCACCATTGAATGGAAAAGTACTTACATCAAAAGGAAAACATTGATGGTGTTAAGTCATCGCATATTGATGTCCATCCATAGCACATACCAGTTTAAATAAAAAGATCAGCTTGTAGCTTAAAAATTAAAAGCTTAGCTCATTGACAACATTCAGAATTAGTGCAGAACACCTAAGGCCTCCATTAATTATTGCAATTAAGCAATAGAGATAATAAAAAACCTTATAACTCTAATTGAAATAACTACACGGACAAAAACTGCTTGGATTAAAAGGTCACAGCTTTTATTAATTATGACCGCATTATATTTCTGAGATGTGACAAAGTAGAGCCTCTATCGGATCAGCTCCAGCCAAATTAAGTATACACAAGGTGAGAGATGACTAAAACGCCCCTCCTGAAGACGCAACTGCGCTGTGAAGGACTCACCTCCTCTTGCTCAGGCACAGACTGAGCCCCCCAGCAAAAAAGTGCCCAGGTCTATCCGCATGAGTAGGACACCTGGCCTTACTTCAAAGGGGAAAGTGCCCCACAGCGACCTCTTGCGTTACATTTGGCCGCTGAAGTACCCACTATTTATAAACCCAGCTAAACCACGCCTACCAAGACTCCTATAGGCTAAGAACCACCAATAGCAAAAAACCTAAGAATGTACTGCAAATCTCTAGTATAAGGGGTTCATAGCTTCCAGTCAATTACAAAAATTCAGGACTCTTATCTAGCCTCAAGTTTAAACAGCCCTTGTCTACTTTAAAGGTGGTAAATATTACATGCCCAAGTCCAGGCTTGCAGTCCCGTGGTGCATGCGGAAACTGAGGACACAGGCAGTACGTTGCAAGCATGCAAGCTGCGACTGAGATGCACAGCAAATGTCTTGGAAAAGTGCTGGGCATTCTTGGGTGGAGTCGGGAAGTGGCTACACAGACACATGAAGATGTCCCGCCTTATGGGCGTGTTATGGGAGTGTTGCAGGCGTGTCGCTCAAGTGTTTGTGTACACAGGGCCTGATTGAGAGATGGATACAATGCAGATTGTTACGCAGATCTTGCTTTTGTTTGCCATAGTGCTTGCGTGTCAGTTGCACTGTGCACATGCAGCATTTGTTTTGCACAGAGGACCCATTTGCAAAGCGAGTGACAATTAGTCAGTGATTGGGGGAGGTAACGGGGGGGCAGGCAAACACAGTCATGTCTGACCGTTTAAACACTATTTCATGGGCGTGATTAAATTAGACATCGCAATCTCCTTCACAGAATGAGAGCTCTCTGATTGACAGGAGAGCCACAGTGTTTGAGGCTGGTCAGACTTGCCACATATGCTGCCTGGCTGTCCGATGTGCGTCCATGTTACTGATGTTACGCTGTTGCACGTCGTCAGGCGGTTATGAGAAGGCAGCGGTGGCGTCCCTATGCTCGGCTGTGCTTTGGAAGGCATTAGCATATTTTAGTAACTGCGATCTGTGAGAGTTGCATTTGTATTAGCGTACATCTCTGAATCAGGCCCACAGATGCTCAATTGCTGTCTTTGGAGGCCACACTCAGATGGAAAATATGCTTCTGTCATAGTGCTAGTGCAAGTTTCAGTGGAGACTTTTAAAGGTATTACAGCATCTACAGACGCTCAGAGTGACGGTCTCAGCCCTTGCACATTCATACAGATGGAAGCACACCAGGGAAGGGCTTTCTAGCTGCATTTGCATGAAGTCACAGACGGGCGACTGGCAAAAGATACAGACGTGGCGACCTCTGAATCAGGCTCTATGGTTTTTTTTAAATGTCCTTATAAATTTCAGTTTATATGAGTGAAAACATTTTTCTTTTTATGAATTTTTTAAAATGTGTTTATTCAGGACAGTACTTTGATGTATTATTATGCTATTGGTAAATAAAATGAAATTATTTTAACTATTTATTCATTAGTTTTTTGGTAATTCCTGTTCGCTGATTTTAGTAAATTTGCATGAAGACATTCATCTTCACTTTGCAAATTTATGCAAAATACATTTATCATATCTGCATTTTTAATGCGGATTGTGATAAATATGCCCCTATGGGCGGCATGTACTAAGGTTGCATTGACCATTCCACCAGTCACCGTAACCTTACTAATCGCATATGTACTAACATATGCGATTAGTATCGCAAAGGACATCTCTTGCGATAAGAGCTGCCCTTTGTGAAGCATATGGCCAGCGTCGGCTCCTTACCTGTCTGGCTGGGGGATCTGCATATGCATATCATATGCTGCAGTCTATGCAGCCCTTTCCTCTCTGCCATCACGGTGAGTGTAACCAGGAGGCGGGGCTTCAGTCTGGTGGCCGTAGCCTAAATAGGGGGCGTGGCTTAATCCCAGAGCTGCCAGCATACAGGCTGTCT
Source organism: Taudactylus pleione (assembly GCA_031769625.1). Taxonomy (NCBI): domain Eukaryota; kingdom Metazoa; phylum Chordata; class Amphibia; order Anura; family Myobatrachidae; genus Taudactylus; species Taudactylus pleione. Next base: position 39,396,267 of record JAUIMM010000092.1, read on the forward strand.
TATAGGGGCTGCATGAGTTGCAGCCCCTTGAAGCCAGATAGAGCTGCTGTAATAGCAGGGAAATGGCTTCCAATTCGAAGCACTTCGTCTGCTATTGCAGTCTTGACTCACTCCTGGGACTGCCTGTCTGGCTGTGATCAGCAGGGAGTGCTTGCAATGAGAAGTACACTACCACTGCTTGGCAGTCCCTGCGATGGTTATACTAGTGTCTGGGAAAAGGGGCGGAGCCTTAGGAAAGGGGCGGATACTCGCATGCTCACGGTATCTATTCTCCTGCTGCTCACCCATAGCTTAGCTATGCAGAGCAGCAGTGTGTGCTTTCCCTCCCACAGCCAGCCATCGAATGGGCATCCGATTACTATGGATGGCATCCATCGAATTTCCAGTATTCGCTGGAAAAAGTACTTCCATCCAATCGGAAACATTGATGGTTGCTAACCATCAGTTTCCACTGTCCATCCCTAGCTGCAGTCCCGCAACCCCTAGGTAAAATCTGCCACTGCATATGGCATCAGCTGGCACAACAGCATATAAGGGAAGAGAATTTACACAACACACCTTATGGGTGAGATGCCCTCTAACATAAAATAGGGTGGGCATTACTTTACACACATACTCTAGCCCATACAGTAAGTAAATAGATCAGCTCATTGACAATATTTAGAATTAGTGCAGAACACTTAATGGTGGTAAATATTACATGAATAACATATGGCTGAATGATAGGCTTGCACATCAGGCTTAGTCAGGCTTAGTACTATCTTGACACCTTTATCTTATTTGACTCACAGGAAACACTTTCCTACTCAATAGAGTTTCTATTCTGTTAACGTGTAATCTACATTAATGGCCATAATAGCATATAAACCCGATGGGGAGTAAGCATTAACATGAATAATTAAACATTCCTTTCACAGTTATGCACATTAATAAAAACTCTACACTGCTTGATGTAAAACTATATGGTGATAAATGGATGTTTCTGTTACTTGTACTCAGGAGAGCCCCAAGGCCTGATTCAGAGTTGTGCACAACTCTGATGGTGGGTGGACTGCGCATGTGTAGGACCTGTACTGCGCATGTGTAGGACCTGTACTGCGCATGTGTAGGACCTGTACTGCGCATGTATAGGACCTGTACTGCGCATGTGTAGGACCTGTACTGCGCATGTGTAGGACCTGTACTGCGCATGTGTGGGATCTGTACTGTGCATGTGTGGGACCTGTACTGCGCTTGTGTGGGACCTGTACTGCGCATGTGTGGGACCTGTACTGCGCTTGTGTAGGACCTGTACTGCGCTTGTGTAGGACCTGTACTGCGCATGTGTAGGACCTGTACTGCGCATGTGCAGAACAAATATTGCTAGATTGCACCCAGTGCCCCCAAGCCACCGGGCCCTTTTCTGGAAATGACAAGGCTAGGGTCTTCGGCTTCCGACGCAGATTAACTGGCCTCGCAAGCGGGCAGGAGGTAGCCCTTCTGAGTAATCTTAGGCTTATTCAGATGGCTGATGCTGCAAACATTAAGACTGATGGTCGTGTAGTTGATCCGATCCTGTGTCTTCAGACGCAGGCATTGGATCTGAGATGCTGGCAGGAGGCGTCTTTTTCCTTTAGATGTCTACTGCGGCATCAGCATATTTTTGCACAGTAACTGCATCCAAAGAGCTTTGTTTACCAATCTTTTTTTTTAGTAAAATAATGTGAAAAAGGGTGTTTTGTTTTCACACCCTTTTCACATTATTTTAGTTTCACTGAAATGTATTAAAGATCAATTGGAGTAGTTTTCATGAAAAACTAGTCCAAGCACTTTAATTCGCATAATTTCTTTAGTAAGCAGATAGCATTTCCTGTACTTGTAATGGGAAATGCAATTTTGCTTGAAATTTACTATGGGGGGGTTTTGTGAAAAAATACCGGGTGGGAGTCCTGCTATAACAATGCCATACGGAGATGTCGTTAAGCAAGGTTTCCCCCGGTTCCCCAACTCCTGCTCCGCTCTCACAGGCATGGCAGAGCTGGGAGCTGGCCCCTGTGATCAGCTTTGTGGTCTAAATAGACCACAAGCTTATTAGTGTAAGCACTGTGACCCAGGTAAACTGTGCTGTAATTCGCAATGCGAATTTAGGTGAAATTATCATACTACAATCCGCATTTGAAATGCGGATTGTAGTAAATAGGGGCCAAAAACACAGTTGCTGTTAAATTGTCCATCTCTGACTCAGGCCCTAAATCTGCTGTTTCAGGGCTGGCCAGAACAAAAAGAGGGACATTAGGGACAGGAATCTCTCCAGGTTTCAACATACTTTATTAACAAAAGGTTTTATTACAAATGGCATATTTATCTGCCTAAATGTTAGCATATGCACCTTTTCACTAATTAACTGCTGCTTTGTTTGAATTATGCACCTTTATCTAAGGGCTCTTACCTACAGGTGGTTTTTAAGTTGCATTTTAAATGCATTTTTTTTAACTTACAGTATATGGACAGGTCTGACATTTATCACATGCAAACTTATTGGCAAGGCTACAGTTACTGTATGTTTAAAACATTACAAGGCAGCTGGTAAAAGGTGCTCATATGAAACACATTTGTCCTTGATATGCATTTTCTTAGCTTTTTTATTAGTATCAAAACACCAATTGGTATGAGTCCTAATACTGACAAACAATCCACTTCTTTATGTTAGACTCACCTAAAGCTACGTTGAATAGCAGCAACATATAAAGGTGAAAATAAAGTGTATTTTAAGATTGCATCATAAGTTGTAGGATGTTAGAGGTTTTTAAAGAAATGGCAGGTGTGCTACCTGAGGGTGTGCTCCCCCCCATTAACTTTTGTTTCAATCAGGAAAGCAGTTATAGCAGAGAGGAGTGCCTAGCTTGAACACTGGAGTTTGAACCTGCCTGTAACCTGCGGGAGGCTCACAATTGTTCTGGTACACCCCTGTACCCCCGGAAGAGTAGGCACTTCTCCTGCATCTCCACAGAATGGAGAGACTCTTACCAGGAATCCGCAGTCCTTGAGTAAGGGGTGGAGTCTAATGAAGCAATTCTATGATAATCATATCATCTGGTCCCACTCTCTATTTAAATATGCACAATTCATATTGGCATTTTACCATAAGGGGCAGGGCCTAATGACGCGAATACTCCAGCGCTGTCCCCATTATTACTCACAGTCAAAAAACATAGTGCCAAAACGAATTCTCTCTGTGGGTGTGTATCTGTGTGGTAGGGAATGTAGGCTGAGGTTCTGCTAGAATACTAAGATCTCTCTGGCACTGGGAGGGTACTACAATTCCTATCGTCTGATACATGACTGCCCCTTCCGAGAACAAGTTAAAAATCTTAAACATTACTATAATAAAATATTGATATGGAGACATATGTAAGGGGAAAAGAAAGGTCAGCTTATTTAAACTAAAAGTAATTCACTATTAAACTGATTTGAGCAAGAGGGAAGGACAGATAAAGTATGGTGGCGAAGAAAGGACGTCCCCACTAGGCAATATCACCATCTGCATAACTTCACATCCGTCTAGATGGGAGGCCAACTGCCAACCCATCATCACTCTCAAGGTATCCACCTCCCACACCAATGACACAACCCAGGCCCATCTAGACCGGTAGAGCCGCTGACCACAGTAGGGTAGAATCAGCCTAACCCCTGTATTAGAGGAGAGAGCACCTGAAGACCTAAAGGCAGATAGCGACTGCTACAGTTCTTTCCCGTCATGTAGAATGCCGACACCAACTAACCATCAATAGGACGGGAGGGTGGGAAACTTCACAATCGAAGAAGTGTCAATATTGTTTTAATATATTAACATGTTTGTCCAAGACAGAACAGTAATGTGCTATAAAAATGCTATTTATAAATAAATAAAATATTATTTTTTAAACTTGTTGGGGTTATTCCTATGCTATAAACATCTGGTTATTTATTCTGAGGTTACCAGTCCAACTTTATTACTCTGTGACATCCTTGTGGCTCCTCCCTGATACATGCATAGACACGTTTTTTAGGCTTGTACCCTCCCAGCAACGGAGAGTCTTCTTGTATTTCAATTTGTACTCTAAGGGATGAGGAAACCCTTATATTTCCTTAGTCTGCAGGTACAGGGTACCCTTTGGCGCCACCCATACCCCTTGAATCTAACGAGGTTCCGCTGGGGAGGGCCTGATGTTATATTTTGTGAAAAGCATTGTAGAAAATGTGGTTACTCTATTAATAACTGTTCATATTAAATATAATGCACATTTTTAGCCACTATAATAAATATTTGGCTATAGGTGTGTCATCAAGGAAAGTATGGCAAAAGTGGACTTGTGCCCTTATATAATGTGTCAGAAATATTCCATTTAAATAATTATGGTTTGAAATTCAAAGTGGCTGATTTAAAACTAAAAATGCAGTTGATACTGGTCAAATAACTTCCTGTAAAATGTGCACATTTGATTTAGATTACATATAATAGAATTGTACATGTGTTGCTTACTCAAAACGCTTTCTCATTTCATCTGCCTATAGTGCATACACTGGGCCTGATTCAGACCGATGGTGGCCCAGTGCGCATGTGCACGACGGAGCCGGCTCCGTCGTGCGCATGCGCGAGACTCGGATAGCGACGGGCAATCTGTCGCTCCGGGTCTCGTACCAAAGGGGGCGTGCTGTCGATGTTGAGTGACAACATGCCCCCTTTGGTGGGCGGGCCGGGGGCGTGGCTGCCCAGACGGAGGCGTTCCCATGGGAACGCCTACCGTCTGGGGCCGGCCCCACTGACATCACAAGTGATGTCAGTGGGAGTGCTTTCGGCTGTTAGAGCCGAAAGCACTCTAGGGCTTGCGGCAACGAGACCCTACCACAAGGGTCTCGTCGCAAGCCCGATGGTCGCGATGGTCTTGACCATCGCGACCATCTTCCTGGCCAGTCACTATAGCTGTGGGTGGTCACCCACAGCTATGCGAGCGGCCAGGAGGCCCCTCTGAAAAACAGGGACAGCCCTGATTCAGAGCGAGTGCTCTGTCAGAGCGTCCGGCTCTGAATCAGGGCCACTGTTCATAACAGATCAGACCTTGGTTAGACCACAGTTACAGTACGATTAGTTAGGGCAGTGGTTCCCAAACTTTTTCGAATCACGGCGCCCTAGAGGAAATTAGCATTATTTCCATGGCACCCATGGGCTAACAGTTTGTTATTGAGAAATTCAGCAAAAATTAAATGAAGTATATTGTGCTTATGTGTCACCCTTAGGGTCAGTTATGTGGTGGTTGACATGGCTGCACTTTTTTTTGTCCATATATTTATTGATTGACAGCCATTAGCACTGGTTTTGCCTATCACACTGACTAAAAATAATTTGATTTGGTACTGTACCACCAACCCGAGGCACCCCTGCAAGTGCCCTGAGGCACCCAGTTTGGGAACTACTGAGTTAGGGTGTTTTATCTATGCTACATAATTTGTACATCTTCTCCTCTGCCACATACTGTATAATACCTTACCTGTAGCAACAATAAAGCACAAGGGGATGTAGTTATGAGACTTGTGGCCACGTTGCCGCAGGTCTCAATAACGACAGGGAAATCCCAACAATGGACTTGAGATAGGCATTGAAATACCGCCCTTAGCGTTAGCTACGCAGGGGAGGGGATAGGCTTTGGGGGGGGGGAGGATTAGGATTAGGCACCCCTAGGGGGGAGGGTTAGGGTTAGGCACTAAGGGGGGAGGGTTAGGTTTAGGTACGAAGGGAGGGATAGGTTTAGTCACTAACTGGGAGGGTTAGGGTGTGAGGTGGGGAGGGTTAGTGTGAGGCTACAAGAAGGGAGGGTTAGGGGGGGAAGGGTAAGCGGGATGCCGCTGTTGGTATTCTGACAGGAGGCATCGCGACAGCCGCCATTACATACCCTTTCCAGCACAAGAAGCATGTATTCATACAGTATGCAAGACCAATCAATACACAGATTTCTAAAGAAAGCAACCAGATGCTATCTTGTAATGCACATAGACTTAGGCAACTGTCTTCTTAATGAGTTATTCATGACTATTAATCTTAAGAAACAAATACAATGGGAATAGTTATGCATACTTAAACTAGCTTGTCTGATACTGAAAGACTAGGTGATTGCTCATTAGCAAGAACAACGTTATTCAAACAGATAAGCACACTTTTATGTCCTCCATAATTAACAATACAAGAATAGTGCACTTGTAATACCAAATCTGTATGTCCAATCAGTAAGAATGTATTACTGTCTAGGGTCAGCATAAGGTAACTTTGACCCTTGAATACAGTACCAGTAAAAAAATGGCAAAGATTACTGTGTGCATTATGATCATTGCTTTGCCTTTTTTTTTACATATTTTAACATACTGTATGTAATTTAAATATTTTATAAATTATCATTATAAGTATAAAGAATGTTGTATTGTGTGAAAATAAGTGTTAGCATTTACCTTTATGTTGTAAAAGCATGCAAAGTAATATAACAGTAATAACGTTAATAGCTAACAATGGCATCTATTTTCCTGTTATATTAACTTCACCACAAATGTATTCATTAACAAATATAATTATAAAAATGCACAATTGTATTATTAACATCAATATCTGATTTTGTCACAACTTCTGATGGACAGATATAATACATGATAACAATTCACTCTTCGCTGAAAATACTACCACTGAGTCTGATTCCTGTTGGACAGAATTGATGACCAAATTCAGTTACCACTTGTCATGGACTAATGGGGCACATCCACTAGCAGAAATAGAAATGACTGCAAGATTATGACATTGTAATCGTGCAGTCGTTTCTCAGTCTGTGCTGTGCCTACACTGAACGATCAGTCGCTCAGTGTACGCACATCAATCATCCACTAACATGCTCAACCTGACATTATCGTCAGGTTGACCAGCATGTTCGGGCGATGATTGATGTCGGAAACGACCAGCGGGAGCGAGCATCACTGTGCGCGATTTGTGCCCGATTACTGAGCGATTGCACGATTACGATGTCGTAATCGTGCAAATGCTCAGTAATGTTGCATTGTGGATACGCGGCATAAATCTATAGAAATATATATCATGTACATATATCCAGGCCTGAAAATGCATCTAGGACTAAGACTCACCACGAAACTGATTAATTTCATATGCAATACTTGTATATCGGTGTGCGCCTGAGTCTGTATACAAAGCACAACGGAACTTGGCATGGAAAAAAGCAGCGTCAGCTGCATCATGGCACATCGTATACATATTCAAACTCAGTCGCACACAGATATACAGGTGTGTCCTCATATATCTAGCCTCAATACGCCATGCAGCGCGATATGCCTGGCGTGAATGAGCCGCCAGGTCCTGAGCAATTCTGCTAGTGTCGGGTGCTTTGTTAAATCGTAGCACTTCGTATGCTGATTGAGAGACTCAGTCGCACACAGATATGTGTCACATATCAATCAGCACAGTCTCCTGGTGCATCCTAGTAGTTTCACGTTGCACACTTAGGACGGTGTCCAATTAACCCTGAACATTGTTCGGGCACTAATGGATCCCTTGGGGCAGCCCCGAAGTGCCGTCCGACGTTTTTTTTCCGAGACCTGACGTGTCCTGAGAAAAAATCCACGAAAGTGCCATTTTCGCCGCCGCAAAGCCAAAACACATAGGCCCATGAACTTGTCACAGATCCTATGTGTTTTCGTCTGAAATATCCTATTATTTCGTCTGAAATAATAGGATTGGAAGAAAATAGACACTGGTGAAAAACGAGGATAATCGGCGAAAAATCCCCGTTTCTTGCTGTTCGCAGCTAATTGGATACCTCCCTTAGACGCATTTTCTGCAAAAAAAAAACGCAAAAAAGAGGCCCGGCGCTAGCAGAGTTTCACAGGATAAGGTGCGCCAAGAGGGGATATTTGGTGCGACTGTAGCAAAGACGAGTGAGGACACATCTGTACAAGTGTTGCACATTAAAATTAATCAGCAGAGTGTCCTGGTGCGTCCTAGTAGCTTCACATTGTGACTTAGATGAATTTTCGGCACATAAAACTCAAAAAAGACTGCCAGCGCTAGCAGAGTTTCATTGGATAAGGCGCAAAAAAGAGGGGCTATTTGGCAAGACTGCAGCAAAGATGAGTGAAGTGTCGCAAATCAAACTAATCAGTGCGGACTCGTGGTGCGTCTTAGTCGCATGACATTTTCGGGTGAATAAGATGCTTGGCGCTTGCAGAGTCACAGGGAACCTGGCAGTCGAAGAGGGGCGGTTTGGCGCGACTACAGCAATAGTGTATGTAAGGCATGAGCTCTCTAAAAAACTGCATGCTATAAGTGAATTAATAGACTTCAGGCGTGGGAACAAGTGCCACGTATTGTCATACACACCAGCTATTGCCACTTCTATTTATACAACACAAGAGATGCTCCATACAATGGAAATGCTTTGCCATAAATAATTTGTAGGAATTCCCAAAATAAAATAGGAGTATAACAAAAAAACATTCTTAATTCAAGGTAGAAAACAACATGAAATACCCTACCTTGCATTGTTATCTTGGTGGGTTCCGAAAATAAAGGAATAAGCAAGAGATAAATGAGGTAGACGAATGATATTCCATTGTACCGGAACATGCATGCTGCAAAAGAGAGAAGACACAGAACTTGAGTCACCTGTGGAACCATTAACCACAGTGGTGGATTATAATATTATATTGAAATGTTCCATTGAAATAATGAAGGCAATACATTCAACATGATTGGGTTAAAACTACTGTACATAGACATACCAGAACATTAATTGTGAAGACATAAAAGTCATAAGGTCTACTGTATATTGTATTTCCGTAAGTTTCAAAGACTTAAGTTGGGTACACACTGGAGCTACGTCAGGCCAATTTGCCATTTCGTAACGACAAATCGCCTACATCGCTCAGTGTGCGCGGCCAATATGCGCGCGCCCGCGATCGCATGCGATGTCATCAGGTTTGATGTGCTGCACATCAAACCTGACGATATTGCGCTGCGACCTAAAGTATGTTAATGAAGGAAGGAACGAGTGATCGTTTCATCATTCATTAATCACTGTAGTGTGTACCGGTAATCCCAGCTCAAGGGCATCAAATAAGGAATGAATGTCCGTCGCTCCAGTGTGTACCCAGCTTAAGGTTACATAGCAGCAATTTTCCTATAAGAGACATCTGTGTAATATACTGTATATGCATGTTGAGGTGTTTTATCACTTTATAGTAAATAGGTGAAGTCTGCCGTTAATTGACATAATTAAGGAAACATTGAATAATTGTAATAATTGTAATTGCATAAATGAAGTTTATATACAAGGCATAGGTATACAGTACACATTTTTCTTTGTTTGGAAATTTACCCGAAATTAATAAGCAATATATAACTAAACATATAACAAAAAAACTTCAGTAATTCAGTTGTACTGTGTAAGTTTCGATCTTTGTTACACTTTTTCAAATCAATACTGAAGTGCCTCTTTCATTTTGCGTTTAACTAAAAAATAAAGAGTAAACTTTTTTTTATATAGCAACAGGTGGTCTAGCTCCTTGAGTTCTAATAATCTACAACAGCCCATTGCTGTAACTAAGACAAAACCATGAATAGCTGCTGTGTTCTCTCAAACTTCAGTTCACCTGGTACCGCTAGAGACTTTCAGGTCTAACGCGTACTGCGCTTGCCACATGGCTTCATGCAGTAACTTAAACATGGCTCAGATTTTGGTACGGATGCAGATTACGTGCTTTTTCCTGCACAGAAAGGCACATCTAGTAAGCAATAAAAGTTTAATGTTCAATGTAATTATTTTATAGTTTGATACAGCAAACTAATATTTTCACATCTCAAAATTTCAACAGATATTGTCATCGCCATGAAAAAGTTAAAGGCTCTATGTAAAACCCTTCAGATCTTCACAGAAAATAAACTCAGAAACATAAGAAAGGACTTTAATGATTTATGACCTGTCTGGATTCATTTATGCCCTTTCACTTCTAGTAAATTAAACTGACATTAAAAACTTCTGTTGGGAAAGTATACTGGCAAGATGACAGTTTAACAATCTAAGGTTAACATACATCAATCAACCTTAAATCATATCACACTGTATTCTGTACAAGGATTAGAACTACAGCATTCAGCAATATTCCATAAACTACTTTAAGTGCATAGACGAGACCTTCAGAATATTCTTGAATTAATCGATGTCTATGTAAAATTGTAAAATGCAGCAATCAAAATACACTTTAAACTTTTTGTTTTCCAATTCATTTGTTGGATTGTAGGTGACTGAAGACGATGGTATAGATTCACTGGCAGAACTACAAGAAATGGCCAGAAGAGACACTGATTACATTAAAGTTTAATTTAGACTTTTATACCAGTAAAATATTTCTGAACGCATTTTTCCTGATGCCTTACTTTTCTTATACCATGAAAGTAAGGCAGATTTGTTTTTCCTTACAGAAAATTAGTTACTTTTCATACTAATAATTTGTAGGTTATGACAACTAACGAATTAAGAGAACCATGGAAATTATGCTGTTCCATATTACAGATATTTGTTTTCCAGAAAACAGTTTATAGGGCTAAAACTTGATTTCCTTAAGTTGTGTCAAAAAAGTTCAATTTATTTCTGTAGAATATATTCTATGGTATATATCTGAAGATCTGTAATTGTGTGAAAAAAAAAAAATAATAATAATAATAATAATAATTTTATTGTTTATTCTTAACAAAAGAATATATTTTCTAACTAAGAAATTGCCATAAAAATCCATCATATATTTGGGTATCTTAGAACATGTAAACCAAATCATGTGTTAGAAACATGCAAATAAATCTGAATTTAATATAACTAATAGATTTGCTACAGATATTATACATGGCTCATATATGCATTTCCAACAGTCTCGCTTTTCTGTCTTTGGTTTGTCTGTCTGTCACAGAATTACTTATAAATATAGTAAATTATATCAAAAACAATTCTAAATGTAATTAATCTATTCCAGTAAAGAAGACATACGTATACTCCACTCGAGGAGCATGCAAACCGAAGCTTTAAATTGACTCAAGAAGTGTAATGCATTGGTCACATATCCAAGAAAATCATAGAACAATTACTTGCAGTTATAAAGCAATCATTTTAGTTGCCACATCAAATTAATGACATGCTAGAACAAACAATTTGTGCACAAACTATTATTATACCACAAATATAAATGTATACCCAGGGTCGGAATAACCACAAGGCAGTAGAGATTACTGCCTAGGACCATAGAAGGCCTGCCTCTCATCACCAGCAGAATTTGTTTTTATTTTTAGCATTTATAGCCTCAGCCGGCAGGACAGCCGTATGGCTGCCGGGTGGGCATGCGTGGGGGAATCAGCCACTGAAGCGGACTGACATTGCTGCATGTAGGCGGGGGCATTTTGTGGGCAGATCTGGAGCTGCTAACACTAATGGGAGGTCAGCATTGGCATTATGATGCATTGTGCCCATCACCACGGATGGCTAGACAGTGGAAAATGACAGGGCTCCCCGATTTAGGACCTACAACTGGCCACATTCTACATTAAGAGGAGGTCTCCCTGGTTTCACCTGAACTCTGCTGTGCTCCTCCTCCTCCATTCTGTCCTCACATCCATTGTGAACACCTCTGCCCCTTCCCTGCACAATGCATAGGTATACGTTCCCTCCTCAGGCCCCATTGTGTAGATTTCCATGTCCACCCTCCAAGTCACTAGTGTGCATGTCTCAATGCCCCCCCTGTCACCAATGTGTATGTCTCAATGTCCCGCTCCCATGTCACCTGTGTGTATGTCTCCATGTCCATCCCCCCTGACACCTGTATGTCTCCATGTCCCCCCTGTCACCAGTGTGTATTTCTCCATGTCCCGCTCCCCCCTGCCACCAGTGTGTATGTGTCTATGCCCCCATGTCACCTGTGTGTATGTCTCCATTACCATCCCCCCTGTCACCTGTATCTCTCCATTTCCCCCCTGTAACCAGTGTGTATGTCTCTATGTCCCGCTCCCCCCTGCCACCAGTGTGTATGTGTCTATGCCCCCCTGTCACTAGTGTGTATGTCTCCATGTCCCGCTCCCCCTGTCACCAGTGTGTGTCTCCATATCCCTCCCCCCTGCCACCAGTGTGTATGTCTCCATGTCCCCCCCTGCCACCAGTGTGTATGTCTCCATGTCCCCCTGACACCAGTGTGTATGTCTCCATGTCCCCCTAACGCCAGTGTGTATGTCTCCATGTCCCCCTAACGCCAGTGTGTATGTCTCCATGTTCCCCCTGTCACTAGTGTGTATGTCTCCATGTCCCCCTAACACCAGTGTGTATGTCTCCATGTCCCCCTAACACCAGTGTGTATGTCTCCATGTTCCCCCTGTCACTAGTGTGTATGTCTCCATGTCCCCCTAACGCCAGTGTGTATGTCTCTATGTCCCGCTCCCCCTGCCACCAGTGTGTATGTCTCCATGTCCCTCCTGTCACCAGTGTGTATGTCTCTATGTCCCGCTCCCCCCTGCTACCAGTGTGTATGTGTCTATGCCCCCCTGTCACTAGTGTGTATGTCTCCATGTCCCACCCCCCTGTCACCAGTGTGTATGTCTCCATGTCCTACCCCCCTGTCACCAGTGTGTATGTCTCCATGTACCCCCTGTCACCAGTGTGTATGTCTCCATGTCCCCCTAATGCCAGTGTGTATGTCTCTATGTCCCGCTCCCCCCTGCCACCAGTGTGTATGTGTCTATGCCCCCGTCACTAGTGTTTATGTCTCTATGTCCCACCCCCCTGTCACCAGTGTGTATGTCTCCATGTCCCACCCCCCTGTCAACAGTGTGTATGTCTCCATGTCCCCCCTGCCACCAGTGTGTATGTCTCCATGTCCCGCCCCCCCTGCCACCAGTGTGTATGGCTCCATGTCATGCCCCCCTGCTTTCAGTGTGTATGTCTCCATGTCCCCCCTAACGCCAGTGTGTATGTCTCCATGTCCTTCCCCCCTGCCACCAGTGTGTATGTCTCCATGTCCCCCCTATCACCAGTGTGTATGTCTCCATGTCACCCCTGCCACCAGTGTGTATGTCTCCATGTCCTGCCCCCCCTGCCGCCAGAGTGTATGGCTCCATGTCATGTGCCCCTGCTTCCAGTGTGTATGTCTCCATGTCCCCCCTAACGCCAGTGTGTATGTCTCCATGTCCTTCCCCCCTGCCACCAGTGTGTATGTCTCCATGTCCCTCCTATCACCAGTGTGTATGTATCCATGTCCTGCCCCCCCTGCCACAAGTGTGTATGTCTCCATGTCCCCCCCATCACTAGTGTGTACATGTCCATGTCCCCCCTCCCCCGTCAACAGTGTGTATGTCTCCATGTCCCCCCAGGTCCCTGTGTATCTCTGTATCATTGTTATGTGTCTGGCCTTTCTTTTTACTCCTCCTTTTGCATCTGTCTCTCATTCCTCTTACTATATCTGTCCCACCACCTAATTCTATCATTTATCCCACCTTTCCCCTGTGCCCTTCACAAACCACTATTCCTCTTGCCCTGCTCCTCCTCCTGCCACCCTCTTTTTTCTTCCATGTCTTCCTTCTTCATACCTTACCTTCCTCCTCTTCTTCTGCTGAAGAGATGGAGCCCTGATGGCTGCTGATCAGAAGAGACACAGTGAAACATGAGATCGGCAGGTAAGCACAAACATCTGATTAAGATAAAGTTTTCCCCATAACCTGCTGTCACTGTAGAAAACCATGAGGGCAATAAAATTTGCTATTTTTCGCCAGTGAAGGCTTCCCAATATAAACTGCTCAAGTATTATGACGGTAAAACAGATTATAATAATAATGATTTATTTCAAAATGTTTAATGTATACAACTTTTAAATTGTTTTGTTTCCACTATGAAAATAAAAGCTTAAAGTCTTGACAAAGCAGTATGTTAACCTTTACTGTTTTAGGCAAATATCACCCCTGCCACTCCCTCCCCACCATAGGAGAAGGTTCCATACCGGATCCTCCCTGGCAAGGTCCCAAACAGGGGCATTCCTTCATGCTGCCTTGTTCTAGGGATTCATTCTCGTGTCATTGAGCACCAGGGGTCGGAGGAGTGAGTACTGAGCCATGACTGGAGGACACATGCTCCTCTGACAACTTTGTTCTAGGGTACAAGCAGGACCGCTCCCATATTTCTGCAGAATTGGCTGCATAAAGGTATATATATGTATTTCATGTGTATTTGAGGAAGTGAATTAAATTTACTAAGCTTTGCTTTGCCTTATGTAGAAATTTGCAGTGACAGGTGGGGGACCCCAGGCCTGTAACTTGCCTAAGGTCCCGTGAAATTTTAGTCTGTCTCTCTGTGCATACCTCCCAACTGTCTGATTTAGGTCTGACAGATCCGTTTGAGGGAACTGTCCCTGTGTCTCATGGGTCAGATCTTTTGTCCTGATTCCAAGTTACAGCGGCTTGTAATGTGCCATGCTACAGGATTGAATTCTGAGTGTAACAGGATGTGGAATTGAAGGGGTGTTTTTAGAGAGGAGAGAGGGATGGTGGTGGTCCAACGGTTTACACCCCCAGGGAATGTGTAATGCGCCAAAGTGGTTCATTATGTACAGTACTTGTGTAGCACAGACAAATTCTTTTTACATACATATACTGTGCCGATTAGAAGTATCTAAAAGTTGGGAGGTACCGTATGTAAATGCAATAGTACTGTATATTAATACAAAGAAAAACTGTAGTTATCTATAAATTGCAATAAATGAAACAAAATAAAATTATAAGAACCTCTCCTCAAGTAGCTAAAGAAATACTGTATAGCAAATAAATTAGGCTGTTCCTTCAAATCAATAAAGCTATTCCCAGCTAGAATTGCCACGTGAACAATACTTTACCGGCCTGGTAAAAATGGGATTCGGCGGCAATGTTACTAATAGAGTAGAACATAAAGATATAGGAGAGCTTGCTTCTTTTTTACAGAATGGCAGCCGTACAGCTGTATGAGCAAATAAAATATATCCTGCTGTTCTAAGCAATCACAGGCATAAAGTACATTTACACAGCTCCAAAGATGTCCTTCCTCTGACAGAGTGTGATTTATTCTGCCTTAATTGAAATTAAATGTTGCCAGATGATCAGGGGTATAACTCCCAGAGACAATGGAGGCGCCTGCCTCCGGGCGCCAAACCCTGAAAGGGCTCCTCCATCTATAGCATGTACAGCAGCACTTGTGTGGTTCACAGTGTGAAACGAGTGTGACCACTGATCTTTCACTGCAGCTCTGCAGTGGAGCACCTGCTGCTGCAGCATTGATCAGCTCTGTACTAGGAGCCCTGCTAACACCTGCAATAGAAGATAGGATGGCTCCCTCCTGATAACCCTCTGCCTGCACTGCAGAAAGCGACTGTGCACCCGCTACAGCTGCTGGACAGTGAGCTGGGACTGGAGACACCTGTCTGGTCTCCTGTCCCTGGGAGTACTGGTACAGAGAGCCACCTGCTGGAACCGCTGATTCTGCATCACAACAAATGGTGGCTCACCAGCATTTGCTGCTGCAGAGTCGGCTGAAACTCGGTGAGTCTGTCTATCTCTGACCCACCTGCTATTGTCACACAGCGTACCTGGAGCTGTGGAACAAAATATACATATCAGGCATAATTGTATATGAGCACTGAATCAATCACATACGCTC
Source organism: Taudactylus pleione (assembly GCA_031769625.1). Lineage (NCBI taxonomy): Eukaryota > Metazoa > Chordata > Amphibia > Anura > Myobatrachidae > Taudactylus > Taudactylus pleione. Next base: position 39,411,983 of record JAUIMM010000092.1, read on the forward strand.
ATATACAATCATACCTGATATGTAAATTATTATACACCTCTAAGCCCCATAGAATCGTATTTACATATTCTAGTTAAGTGGATTGCATGTCTATCTATCTATCTATCTATCTATCTATCTATCTATCTATCTATCTATCTATCTATCTATCTATCTATACACACACCATATTTGTTTTTCCTTTTTTGGGGGGGAGGGGGGGTGCCAAACTGTAACTTGCCTCCAGGCAACTGTGATTAACTTACGCCCCTGCAGATGATAATTCCCTTCTACATTAACATTGCTATTCTGAAGGGATACAAATTTTAGAAAATGATAAATGCAAAGAACTAGGTTATGTTTTATGAGCAAGAATATAATTATATTAATGTTGCTGTGTTTTGAAGATGTATTAGTTTACATGCACTGGTCAGGGTGATACATCCACCCACCTATATTCAATAGATGCATCTCACTGCTTTTTGAGCTCATTAGTTCCTAATGAACTATTTACAGTATGTTGGTAAAATTATCAATAAAATACCTGAAAGATGTAAGTGTGTAATACACATTTTTATTTACAGCCTCATACCCTGACAGGTACAACCAGTCTAACTTGGGACTGATATGCTTATATTTTCAGATGAACATATATATATTTGGATCTAAAATCAAGCCCAAGCCAATAGGAGTCGGTTATTCTATGAAATTGTCTGTTATCTTTTTACAAGGAGATGATATTTTAATTTTTCAAACATTATTACTTTTTTTCCATAAAGATAATTTATGATCTAACTGGACATTATTTATTTTCAACTTTTTCCTTTTTTATGGCAATTTTACTTTTTAGAATCAATTTATATATACACCTGTTGTGATATATTACATTGTATAACATTGTTGCAATATATATTTGATATATGACTAATTAAATATAGATAATTTTTCAATAGAAGTGTGCTCTACTTTGTTCTGCCTTATTAATTCACCAGCGCAGATCCCATCAGTGTGTTTTTCTACGTGGGTAGTTGGGGATTCCTGAGTACACAGGAGCTCATTCAGACCCAGACGCTAAGCTGCGCTTTCTCGCAGCCATCAGGGGGCGGATATGCAAATGCCGCGATCGCACAGCATGGCTTAAGGACGCCCTCTATGTCTTAGAGAGCGGCTGCTGAGCGATCGCACGCCAGTGCAATGACGCCAACTTTTCTTACTTAGCACACGTCATCTCCAGGAAGTGTATGATTAATCAGTAACATCGAAAACCATTGGAGCTGCTCGCAGCCCTTGAGGTAGACCCTACCCCACCGCAAGCACTACGATCACTGCAGGCTGAAATACACCCAGGTGACGTGAACAATGACACTTCTATGCTAATTATGCACGCCCAAAGAATGGCGTTTTGATGCTCAGACACTCCTGCGTTCACACATCCACTCCTCCGTTCACAAGCACCTTCCCCTGTTACCACCCACAAACGGCACTATCTGTCACTCAAAGTAGCGTCCAGTCTGTGTAATATGAGCGAACGATTCCCGATCGCAGTGAGTGTCTCGCGCATGCGTATATTGCCGCATACACATACGCAGACGGGCGACAGTCGACCATAGCGTGCGAACACGGCTTAGCGAGCGGGTCTGAATCAGCTCCACAGTGCCATTGGGATTTTTCTGCAGTTAATTTTTTACAGTATCAATACTTTAGTGTATTTTAAATTTTTCATTGATATTCAGCTCCTGGTTTTTTTTTGGTTTATTTCTTCAAATATTATTACTGGACAATTTACTGATGACAAACTACTGTATAGAACTTAGAAATGGGCAAAGTTTTATTTTAATTCTAGTGATGTGTTTAAAGCTTCTGTAGAACAAACACACGTTTCTATTTTGTGATTGGCAGTAAGCCCCATTCCACTATCTATTTTTTTGTGATGCCGGAAACTTTCTCAGATCTAACCCCTATAACGCTTGTTGATATAGTTCAATACTGCGGCCTGAGATTTATCATCTCTGCTCAGGAGTCCACTCCATGCATGGAAATGTCAGCACTGGTGGATCGTGCAGAGTATAATGTGCCACACTGTAGGATTGGCTGCTGTCCAATTAGGTGTTGCACTCCCTGGACACCTTAAGCAGAGGGCAATTTAAAGCTCCCATTGCTCACTACATGCTCCTCTTCATGCCACCACATGTGTTGTACCAGCACTTCATTACGGAATACAGAGGGAATTTCAAGGGACTTCCTTACAGTTTCTCTACTTAAGGTGCTTGTCCAAAATTGTGAAACTTCTTAAACATTAATACATTGTGTGCTAAAAGGGATTTAGAAATTGGCTCCTCTGTTAAAAAGCAATGCAGGGATTTAATTACAATACAATAGTTGTTTGTGCTTGAAAAAAGGGCTATTATAGGTTAACTAATTATAATCTACAAACTTATTCAAAAACGATATGTAACTGCCCTCATTTAAGATAGCAGGCTGAATGCCCACCTAATAGATATTCTCTGTGCTTTTAATGAATTTAGGGTTGGCACACTAATTGCCATCATGAAATTTTTCCAAAGTGGTACAGGTCTTGAGATGACCATTGGTGGCAGGTCATGGCTACTAGAAGAGGACTTGCCCCAGGGTGTCTTTCATACGGAGGCTGTATCATACAGCGGAATTCCTACAAATATAACTGTGCCACCACATCTCATTTTGAATAAGTCACTGCCGCCACTGAATTAACGTATGTACAGGTGTGTGTTACTCCATCTACATACACCACTTGAACCCCATAATCTCCTGGCTGAATCTGTTTCTTTGTATGTACATATCTGCATTAGCCCTGAGTTACCCTGCATCTTGTTATCTGCCGGTTAATAAACCAATAAGCCAGGTTAAATTATCTACCATGTGAACTGCCCTCTATACACTGACACCTATAAACACCATAGATTCTTCTGATATATATTACTAAATGTAACTCAACTATTGGGATGTTTCATCTCTGTGCTTTTACTTCCCAATAGTTTCTCTGTCAAAAGCACAATTGAGTTGTGCACAAGCCCTGGGGGCAACATAAAGGTCTGCTAGATGTAAAGGGAATAATAGCCTCAGTCAAAAATCAGGTGATGGCTGTCTCCTGTGATTCTTACGGTTTTAACTAAGATCTGTAATCTCTCTTTATATTGGTATCTTTCCATAATTATTCAAGCATGCACTTATTACTTCTATTCTGAAAAAACAAAATAAATTCTCTGTCAGATTACAGCCCAATCTCTCTCAAACTTCTTGAGCGGCTTGCCTACACTCGCCTCACAAACTGTCCTTCCTCACAAAGCCCACTGAATTCTTATCAGTCAGGCTTTCATCCCCATAGCTCTACAGAGACTCCACTGACTAATGTGGAATAATATTCCCACCAGTCAACAGAAGATACCTACCTGACATACATCTTTGTGTTGACAACACGTGTTTCCCACATTCAATCTGTATCCAAATCCTTTTACATAGATCTAAGAAACCTACATACATCTGATAATCCAGAATATACACATACAGTATCTCTCTCAAGACCCTGTACAATTAATTGCTGCAGTCATTATGTGCATTCTGTGTTTAGATTTGAGTCCCATTCCCAAGATACTTCAATGTGGCATGTAAATATTCCAAAATACGGAATATTCCGATATCCAAAATAACCCCGGTTCCAAAAATTTTGGATATGGGAGACTCAACCTGTAATAACATAAAAGGCCACTGAAACTTCACCAATAACTACATCTGTTCATTCATCTCAAAATATCTCTTAATTCAGGGGTGGGTAACCTTTTTTCTGCTGAGGGCCATTTTGATATATATCGGGCCACACTCCCCCGCCGGTGATTACAGCAATTCCCAGAGCATCCTGAGGATGCTCCGGGGAGCTGTAAAGGCTTCAGGCGGCACTGCTGCATAGATTCTGGCTGCAGGGTGCCATTCTAGGCACCCTGCTAGTCAGATGAGGCTAGCAGAAAAAAGCTCAATGGGCCAGACCAAATGATTCCGCAGGCCTTATATGGCTCCCGGGCCTGAGGTTCCCCGTCTCTGTCTTAATTGGACCCATCTGCTCTGAACAATATGTATCTCATCCACACTCATTCCTGCTCCCATTCCTTTTTGCAGGACTTTTGTTTTGGCCTTATCCACTCAATTCCCTTTCCCATAGACTCCAAACTTTCAAGAGTTCCCTGAAAACCTCTTCATGTAAGATATTCAAATCCCAAAACACCGTACTAAGCTTCTAGGCTATTATCCTTTAAACACAGAACCTCCATGAACATAGCAAACACCATACAAAATCAAACTAAAGGCCTCAATGTTAAGGCAGTAATATTGCCCATTCTGCCACACACTATAACTATATTATAACCATATAAGTTTATGCCATTACCATGGGGTTCCAGTATATAATACCCAGAAGAATGCATGTGAATGGACCCATCAGTATGTATATTGGTTTAATCAGTCAGTCAACATATTCATCCTTTTCACAGAATGTAATGAATGGATTTGTATTTTTTATGTTCAAGAAAACAGATCCAACACATACTGTAGCCCAAACTCATCAGGGAACAGCCCAATTTCCCAGTTCCTTCACCAGACAATGCCATCTGGGCCCATAAATCCATACAGTTATCCACAAATCCATAGCTCAAACCCAGGCATGTGACAAAATGGTATTTGCAATGTGCGTCGCACTGGTATTATATGATCTTTTTTTATTGGCCTTGAACATATAACTGTATAATGTTATGTGACCCATTCCTTTTACAAATAAAAACCTGCTCTTTGCAACTAAATTATGAATATAACACATCTATATATTTGTATCAATATTTTCTACATGTTTGTTTGTTTAGGGGTAATGTTTTAGGACAGAACAAAGGAATTCTGCACGTTTCCCTTTCCACATTGTGAACAACAGGTCAAATGCTGCAGGATGTTCCCCTTTTACAGTATGTAGCCACATAAATGTTCTATTGATCTGGCCATGACCTCAACAAAGCAAGGCAGCAAAGGGAAAATGAGGACACAGAGGAAATATCATAGGAACAAAGGGCCTGATTCAGAGCCACTCGTAAGCGGCAGCTCGTTCGCTCCGAGCGATGTTTGCCCAACTGCGCATGCGTACGGATCGTTATACGCATGCGCGAACCAGTCAGTGCGGCCGAAATTCATGTGCTCGCAAAATAGCGAATGCCTGCTATTTTGAGTGACAGAATGAGGCGTATGTGGGTGGTAACAGGGGAAGGTGCTTGAAAACGGGGAGTGGAGATCCGATCGCAGGCGTGCTTAAAGGTCAAAACGGGCGTTTTAAGGGAGTGCATAATTAATCCAGCAGCGTCATTGACCAAGTCACTTGGTTTTTTTTAACTTAGAACTGCTCGCAAAATAGTGGTTGAAAAAACCAACCACTAGAATAGCGAGCAGTTCAGACGCTGTTCGATGTACTCGATTAATCTGATAAATAGCGGACATGACGTATGGTGCGAGCGGCTAGGGGGCGTATTTTTCAAATTTACGTTCGCATGTTTTGCTCGCTCGTTCAGACTTAGAGGCGTGAACAGACCGCAAAGTGCGAACGGTTCATTTGAATAGCCACCCCTTTTTAGAAAACGAACGACCGCAAATAGCGATTGGCTCTGAATCAGGCCCAAAGACTCTTATTTATGTATGAAATAACTAGAAATCTAAATAGATAAATACACAAAACACACTAAAACAGTTGTAACATTAAGATGAAGGATTCTGTTTAGGCTTATCCTCTCCTATTAGTTCTTACATAGAGAAATTCTGTTTTCAGTTTTATTATTGTTCCTTCCTTCATATTCATCTTTGACAATTACTACTCTGCAAAACTAAGTCATATAGGGCCTTATTCAGAGCCGGACGCTATTTGCGCTCGTTCAGAAAAAAGGGGTGGCTATTCAAATGAACCGTTCGCTCTTTGCGGTCTGTTCATGCCTCTAGGTCTGAATGAGCGAACAAAACATGCGGTCGTTTTTTTGAAAAATACGCCCCCTGGCTGCTCGCATCCTACGTCATGTCCGCTATTTATTAGATTAATCGAGTACATCGACCAGCGTATGAACTGCTCGCCATTCTTGTGGTTGGTTTTTCCTACCACAATCTTGCGAGCAGTTCTGACTATAAAATAACCAAGTGACGTGGTCAATGACGCTGCTGTATTAATTATGCACACCCTTAAAACGCCCGTTTTGACCTTTAAGCACGCCTGCGTTCTGATCTCCACTCCCCGTTTATAAGCACTTTCCCCTGTTACCACCCACATACGCCTCCTCCTGTCACTCAAAATAGCAGGCATTCACTATTTAACGAACAAACGATTTTCGGCCGCACTGACTGGTTCGCGCATGCGTATTACGATCCGTATGCATGCGCAGTTGTGCAAACATCGCTCGGAACGAACGAGCGGCCGCTTACGAGCGGCTCTGAATCAGGCCCATAGTATGCTATAAACAAATCATATATCTTTAGCTTAGTACCAAACAAATCTCTATATCTTGCTGGCTTCTGGCCACCATATGACATTAATTTAAATCAATTATCAAAAACGTACCCAATACTAACTTACATACTCGTAGTTGAGTCTCGCCAGTACTTGTTTTTAGACGACTCTGGGCTATTTTCAAACTACTATTATGTATGCACTCTATGGGCCATATTGAATTTGCAGGGATCGGCGAAATCGGCGAAAAGTCCTGTTGTTTTTGAGGAAATTAGCCTGACACTCCCCTAAAGATGCTCTGACATGGGGGTTCACTATGGGTACCCCCAAATATCCTTGCAAAAGGTATTTGGGGGTCTTTGAATGGTCTCAATAGGAGCTATTTAGCGTCTTTGGGAGAGTGGTGAAGAATAGCATTTAGCAACTTTTTTTGGCCAAAATAAACAGTCCCATCAAATTTGGGGTACATGAAAATGGGAAAATGGGTGCAAGCATACGTAAAAATTGCTAAAGTGAAGCATTAAAAAGCGTCAAAAACCCACCTTCAGCAAGCACCTGAAATAAACAAAAACCCCTCCCCATACTTGCAGACCCCCGCCCCCGAAGGCTATTTCGCTAGTTTTTGAAGTTATACCCCACTTTTTCAAAGTGCTTTTTTGGGGTGTCCTTTGTGTTTTTTTTAGCTTTTTTTGAAGGAGCTGGCGTCAAGGGGGGTGTACAAAGGGTGCAGAGTGGTTTCCGTACCTCTGTACCCCAAAACCCCAAATCTGCACTTTTTCCGCCGGGTATTCATAGGCGAAACTTTATTGACTATTACATTGCATTGCGTTTTTGCCCCAGCGACAAGATGCTAAAATTGAATACGGGGATAAGTCAAATTGGCGAAAATGACGTCATCGCCAAATAAGTTTTGGCGAAAATGGCTTTTCGCTCCAAATTGAATACGGCCCTATGTTTGGCTTTGTTAGGACCAAAGTTATACACAGAGTACAAACAAAAGCCAAGTACATCAACTGCACACATTTGGCCTAAGCCTGAAAGCCCCTCCTTTTGCCTTAGAAACCATGATGGTACTTTAAACATCAACATAAAGTAAGGTCTGAAACCAGGAAAGCCATTGAAATGCACTCTTGCCATGTGTTCAATACTGGTATCTGAAAGGGAATTGCATTGGCACCCTACAGTCCTGGCAAGAAGAAGCTGCAAAATGTGAATAAGGCAGAAAGAGGCAGTGATGACATAGACTTTGCTGCAAACTACTGTAGAAATTGACCCTTATCTTACAGAGAACAGTAAAAGGTAGAGGAAAGTGCCCCAGAGGTGAGATCCACAATATTCAGGTAACGTCAGCGCGTCCAGCATTATTTTTCCTATTAATGTGTAAATGACAGTCTTTGATCCAACATGCACATGGCCAAGAATTCTGAATAGCTTTGTTATTTCACATAGATTCTAATAGAAGGTTCCAAAAAGTAGTGGTGATGGTCTGGTTCAACATTACTGCCCTTCATTCCTAGTGTGAATGGTGGTTCTGATGGTCAATGTAGAAAGTTGACACTACAGTAGTTGCTACCCTGACAGCGACAAGCATGTAGAGTCAACTTTAAATTCACCATCAGAGGCAGAGGGAGTATCTAATCAAGGTCTGATATGAGTGGTGAATTAAAGAAAAAAAAAAACAGAAGTAATGTTGTATAGCATTACATGGCCTACTTTTGAAAAAGCATTTCAGGGAGATTGTGAAAGCAGCACCTATGAGCGCGGCGGTAAAGTGGGTGTGTACTGCTACATCTCAGAGGCGTGTCATAATATTGACTTACATCCAAATGTAAACGAGCCCCAAAGCAGTTAGTAATGTTGGCCATACACTCTGCAATTATCGGGACGATCCGCCCGATATCGGCGGATCGCCGCGATAATTGCAGCGTGTATGCGGGCGACCGAGGGTTAAATATTGCTCGGTCGGGCATGCTGGATTGTCCAGCATGCCCGTCCGATGCAATATTTACCCGGGAAACTGTCGGCCGCATCGGGCAGTGTATGTCCAGCGCGGCCGACAGACATTTCCTGTATTCCTTCCTACGGAAGGAACAGGGAAATGTCTCCTCCCCCGGGGGCGGAGCGCGGATGTCGGGCTATACACTGTGAGATTTCTCTCACAGTGTATGCCGGCGACATCTGCGGCTGGCAGGCAGCCAGATAAAATGTCTGTCGTTCTGACAGACATTTTATCTGGCAGTGTATGCCCAGCATAAGATCTACTTGTTTATGAAAACACATTGCTACATCTCAGGGCTTGCTCATGTATTCTGTTTTACAAGGGGTTCCATATAAGTCGCTAAGAGAAACTTTAGATGAAAATCAGGGGCGTTTTAAGAGAGGAGGGGGCCCGTGTTCAGACTCCGTTTGGGTCCCTTCCTCTCTGTCAGCACACTGAGCGCTGTAGATTCTGGCTTCATGCCAGAATCTACATCGTATGTGCAGGTCTCCGGGAAAATGGCGCCTGTGCCTTTTTTCTGGGGACACCTTTTCTACGCATGGACAGGCCACCGGGAAATTGCCCGCCGTGATTTTCCCAGTGATTTTTTGCTGTTTTGCAGCGCCAGTCCGGCACTGTGGAGCAGCACATCGGAATCTGCTGAGAGGTAAGTATTTTAGTAACTATGGGTAGGGTGTGCAGTGTGAGCCACCTTGCACCCATTATAAAGACGCCTATGATGAAAATGCATGCAGCTAGAGATAATTGCGCCTTATAACCAATGTAGGGCGATGGCACTGAATATACCATTTGAAAATCTCAGATTGCGCCATTTTGGCCCCATCACCGCTACACAATGCCAAGATTACGGCCATTGTGAAGCAGAGGGAGGGGCCAAAATGATGGGACTCAGCATGAATCGCGTCATGGGCTACCCCTGCTGCGGGGGATTCTATCATAACTGCAGGGGGGGCGGAGGGGTCAGGAGGCTTGCCTGCCTTTTTCGGGGGGCTAGGAGCAGCACCCGATTTTCGGGAGGCTCCCGGCCGAATCGAGAGGGTAGGCAAGTATGAGCTGAACCCATTTTTATGGTATAGATGAAGCTACATTGCGAAATGAGCAAATGTTCACAAATTTAGATTAATAATTGCTTTCAAACATAATTATTCAGTACTGGGAGTTGGTATTTTTTTTCTTCTATTACAAAATGTGGGTCCTATAACATTAATATTGCACTTCTGCAGAAAAGACCATTTTGTAATTACACTCTGAACAATGCAAGAAAACGTTTCACACACAATAGTAAATAGTACCGTTGTCCTCACATGAGTAATTGAAGCGATTTAAATCTAAATGAAGCATTATTTTCAGAGAAAAACTGAAAGTTGTAGCTAAAGGAGGGTGGTGGTATTACAGTGGTTGGAGCTGTGACTGTTGATGTGAATACCTTTGCACAGTGCACCCCTTGTGCATTTCCCAAATGTGTAGAGTATGCGTGTGCCTTTATATACAGTATGTAAGGGGGACCATCCACGCACAGTTGGTGGTAAACCCAGATGTTTTCCAGTGCACATCATGCAAACGTCTTAAAAGAGACCCACTGATATGTACTATATCACGTCATTTTTTAAATAATTAATGTGACAAAAATTGAGTAAGGCTTTTTTTTTTTTTTTTGCAAGGACAGAAGAAAAGGATGTTTGACAAGACCAAAATGTGTTCTTGCATTTGCCAAGACTCACCTAAGGAATTGTAGCCAGCGATGTGCCCACTTTCAGTTTACAAGCCGCAATCAGCTGTACTGACTGCACGTCACATACAATTACCACATTTGTTTTGAGGTTAAATAGTCCTTTAATACTACCTATAAAGCAGCAGAATAACTAGAAGTCTAGTGCCAGAGCCTGACAACATGTCCAGTAGAGCCAGCATGATGTCATCTTGCTCTTGAAACCATGCCATCATACAGAACACACGGCTGCAAGCTGCAGTGACATATGTGATAAAGTACAGCCTCATGCAACTTTTCAATTCTGGAAATCCCTGAAGTGTCTCTCCCTTTGCCAGGAATATAATGGGGCAATTTTGTAATACAGTGTTTTGTACTTAGTTTCTCTTTAAAGACCAAAAGTTTTGCCATACATTTAGTACGGGATAATTCCCAAACATATGAGACATACATTGGAAGCAGTTTCATATTGTGTAATGTACAGCCCATATCAGATATAACTTGCGTTTTGCCTTTAACAACATTGCAGTTTAAAATGCCTGGCAAAATCGCCCAAAATCAGTGACTGGAAATTCACAGCGCAATACATTTACCCCAACATCGCTTTTTGGGGCATAAATACTAAAGGTAGACAGTTGGTAACAATAATTATAATTTTCTATTGCCATTTATTGATGCAATAAAAAAATGAAGTGTCACCTGAATGTACCAATTATCCCATGCAGGGACAGAGACTCTGATAGGAGCCCATCCCTGCAATGTGTAAAACGTAATGTGATCGCAAATATAGTCACTTTACTTCAGGGCAGACCTTGTTACAGCTATAGAGCATGCTCAGTCATGAGAGCACGCATGTGCATCTGGAAATTACCAGAAATGTAACACAATGTAGCCCACAGGCTACAATGAAGATGGTGTTAGCTATCGGGCCAAGCTTGGTAAATTTCATAATTTAACATCCCCTATAAAAACCTATGGGGGGCACGTTTGCAAACAAATTTCCAATAACTACTGTGGTTCCTCCTTCATAACATCCTCCACAACATTACTTTTTGCGTGTATTCAGTGGATTTCCCACAAAATTATGTAAATTAATACAGTATGCTCCTTTGTGAGATAACGGATTTTAGTCTCCACATTTCCAGGAGGCTTATTGGTATGTTTCTTATAAGTTTCTTGTTGTAATCCCCTTTCCTGTATTGTAAACATTTACTCACTGTATTTCATATTAGAATAGTTTTCTTTAAGTACAGTAACTATATTATCTCAAATTAAATATGTACTTTAGTCTGACTTTGAGCTCTCTGACTTGATCCTGTACTAATAAATAGCATTGCTTACACTTATTAATCTTTGCTGAGACCTTTTTGGATTTAGTTTACTAAAAATAGGTTATATATTCAGTATTAAACTATTATCTTATGATATACACTACGAACTGGTGGTAGCAGAGAGGTAGAAATTTGGTGTATAACTTTAGTACGCATAGGCACCCTTAGGGGGAGGTTTTCTGGTGCCAAGAAACCCCCATTGGTGCTTAAAATGATTGTATGATTGTACAGCTAGCCACATTGCCTGTCAGATTGAAGCTGCGGTTACTGCAGTTGGCTGTTAGCAGGTGAGGGAAGGGGGGTAATTGAGGAAGCAGCAGAAAGACCAATCAAGTGCTGAGTGTCTCCTCAATGTCATCAGGAGTCGCCCAGCACACAGCTCAGGGAGGAGGAGAGCAGCTGCAGGAGGCACCCAGCACTCAGCTCAGCTCAGGGAGAGCAGGAGGCGCCCAGCACACAGCTCAGGGAGGGGGAGAGCAGGAGGAGCCCAGCACACAGCTCAGGGAGGAGGAGAGCAGGAGGTGCCCAGCACACAGCTCAGAGAGCAGGAGAGCAGGAGCTACCCAGCACACAGCTCAGGGAGGAGGAGAGTATGAGGCGCCCAGCACATAGCTCAGGGAGGAGGAGAGCAGGAGGCGCCCAGCACACAACTCAGGGAGGAGAGGAGCAGGAGGCGCCCAGCACACAGCTCAGGGAGGAGAAGAGCAGGAGGCGCCCAGCACACAACTCAGGGAGGGGGAGAGCAGGAGGCGCCCAGCACACAGCTCAGGGAGGAGGAGAGCAGGAGGCGCCCAGCACATAGCTCAGGGAGGGGGAGAGCAGGATGCGCCCAGCACACAGCTCAGGAAGGAGGAGAGCAGGAGGTGCCCAGCACACAGCTCAGAGAGGAGGAGCAGGAGAGCAGGAGGTGCCCAGCACACAGCTCAGGGAAGAGGAGAGTATGAGGCGCCCAGCACACAGCTCAGGGAGGAGGAGAGCAGGAGGCGCCCAGCACACAACTCAGGGAGCTGTTGTGATTCCTGGAGGGAATCGACTGTAAATGTAGAGCCAACTGATGACAGCCTTGAGGTCTGGAATGTATAGTACTAGTCATGGCTAAGGGTTAAAGATTTAATGCAGTCTGTGTGCTGTAGGAGAAGGCTTGAGGGCTGATTGTGGCCTTTATAGTCGTGGCCAAGGGACTGATGATGTGGAGTAGCCTTTGGGCTGTTGCAGCAGCCGTGAGGGCTGATAGTGACCAGGAGCCCCAGGACCGTTGCAGCTTATGGGCAGATGAGACTCAGGTGAGGTATGCAACAAGAAAGTGGGCTGCTACCAGTGCCGCCGAGATGACACTGGCGACGGTGTGCTTAATAGCGCACCTGGAATGCAGAGTTGCTACCAGTGTCACCGTGATGACACTGGCGAAGGTGTGCTGACTTGTGCACCTGGTACGCAGAGCTGCTACCAATGCCGCTGGGATGACACTGGTGGCGGTGTGCTAGATTGTACACCTGAAGCGCTAAATTACGACTGGTGCCGCCAGGTTGACACAGATGCTTCTGAGGTAGGAAGCGCACTGTGCTTCCTACATGGTACAAGCAGCACGCATGGACGAGATGCAGGTGGAGCTGCCTAGATGGAATAAATGGCACCAACAAAACAGCTTGACTGGCTCAGGAACTCGACTGACAAGCAGGAGACTGGAAACTGGAAGTACGAAAAACTCTATCAGAAACAGGGCCCAACCAGAGCCCTAACAGAAAACAGAAACAGGGCCCAACCAGAGCAAGCCTCCCTTAACGATGCACCTGTGCTGTGCACAGACAGGAGAATCAATTAGCATGCACCTGACACTGTACACAGACAGGCAGTAATTAATGCAGTTCCTCAGGCTGGAAGCTGCAAACAACATGATCTGCTTAACCGCAGATCCTAACAACAGCTCAGGAGGAGGAGAGCAGGAGGCATCCAGCACACAGCTCAGGAAGGAGGAGAGCATGAGGTACCCAGCACATAGCTCAGTATTCGCGGCATTGTGTAATGGTGCGGGGCTATGATGACACAATTGCATCCTTACACCCACTTTGCCGAGACACGTTCCCCACTTAGCTGACCTAGCTGCCCTCCTTCTAAAGGGGACAGCCAGGAATTCGGCAAGTATGCATTATGATTTTAATAAAACAATGGTAATGGTAAGCCAGCAATGGGCACCCAGGGGAGCCTTCCCGGCAATGGGCACTCAGCAAAGCCTTCCCGGCAGTGGGCACCCAGCGAAGCCTTCCCGGCAGTGGGCACCCAGCGAAGCCTTCCCGACAATGGGCACTCAGCAAAGCCTAACCGGCAATGGCCACCCAGCGAAGCCTTCCCGGCAATGGCCACCCAGCGAAGCCTAACCGGCAGTGGGCACTCAGCAAAGCCTTCCCAGCAGTGGGCACTCAGCAAAGCCTTCCTGGCAATGGGCACTCAGCAAAGCCTTCCCGGCAGTGGGCACACAGCGAAGCCTTCCCGGCAATGGGCACCCAGCAAAGGCTTCCCAGCAATGGCCACCCAGCGAAGACTTCCCGGCAATGGGCACTCAGCAAAGCCTTCCCGGCAGTGGGCACTCAGCAAAGCCTTCCCAGCAGTGGGTACTCAGCAAAGCCTTCCCGGCAATGGGCACTCAGCAAAGCCTTCCCGGCAGTGGGCACCCAGCGAAGTCTTCCCCGCAATGGGCACTCAGCAAAGCCTTCCCAGCAGTGGGCACTCAGCAAAGCCTTCCCGGCAATGGGCACTCAACAAAGCCTTCCCGGCAGTGGGCACCCAGCGAAGCCTTCCCGGCTTTGTTCAAGCCCTAACAGATTGAACAGCAATGCAGATATGCAAACGGCTGCCATGTATCCACATTTCGCATTAACCCTTCCTTGGCATCCTTAGGCTGCCTTCAACACAGAAGAGGATTACGCTCAGGAGGGACACAATACTAAACCTCACTGAACAGGTGAGTATTGGTAAATACCAGCTGTGTCCTATTACCTAGAGCTGCAAGTGGCAGCAATAACGAATGCTATATACAGAACTGTCCACTGTACTATTTATTGATAAATTGAGTCTGAAAGGAATGTTGGGGTCAGAGCCGGCCCTAGGCATAGGCAGTATAGGGGTGAATGGAATGCCCTAGGGGCATTCCAGGGCTCTGCCGCTGCCTCTCCCCCCTCCTGCAGCTGCTTCCACCTACCGCGCTGTCAACTCTGCCGGCACTGTTACCCTCCAGGCGCGCACACACCCCTGATGGACCAAATTAGTTTTTTTCAGAGATGGAGACAGTCTTGTCTCCATCTCTGTACTAGCTGCGGGTGCAGCGGAGCTGTCGCGGCTCCACAGACAGTGGCAGTGCAGCTCTACTCTCCTGTCCTGAACTGCTGCCTGCCTCTGATTGGTTCCATGCCGGAAACATGATCCTGCCTCCTCCAGCGGCTCAGACCGCCCACCTGAGCTGCCCTACTGAATACAACATACCTTAAGGTCCCGCACTCTGCCTCTGCTGTCTCCAGTGGTCACTGCAGTGCTGTCTCCCTCTGGCTCTTGTCTCCAGTGGTCACTGAAGTGCTGCCTCCCTCTGGCTCTTGTCTCCAGTGGTCACTGCAGTGCTGCCTCCCTCTGGCTCTTCTGTGGCTGTGACTGTTAAAGTGCTGGGAGTCCGGGATCTCCTGCTAACCACTGTTTTAATCACATGACTCTTCCTCCGGGTCCTCTGTCTGCTGAAGTCGGGCTGACCCTGGGGTGTGAGTCCTCTCATTGATATCTAATGTGATATCTTGGCCCTCTACACTTCTACGCTGACCACCGCACCCAAGCTCCCTTTATCAGGTACCTTCACGCTGACTCCCTGGAGCTCTCCCTGTAACAGTAAAATATGTCTGTTCAGGTCTGGACAAATTGTACTCTGTGTATGTATGCTGTACATGTATCTATCTATCTATCTATCTATCTATCTATCTATCTATCTATCCTGTGTGTGTATATGCTGTGTGTATGTATGCTCTATATGTTTGTATCTATCCTGTGTGTGTATATGCTGTGTGTATCTATCTATCCAGTGTGTGTATATGCTGTGTGTATATATGCTGTACATGTGTGTATCTATCTATCTATCTATCTATCTATCTATCTATCTATCTATCTATCTATCTATCTATCTATCCTGTGTGTATGTATGCTGTATATGTGTGTATCTATCCTGTGTGTGTATATGCTGTGTGTATGTATGCTGTATATGTGTGTATCTATCCTGTGTGTGTATATGCTGTGTGTATCTATCTATCCTGTGTGTGTATATGCTGTGTGTATGTATGCTGTACATGTGTGTATCTATCTATCTATCCTGTGTGTATATATGCTGTGTGTAGATTTGTATGTTTGCTGATTGTAAGTATGTATATATGTATGCTGTGTGTAAGTAATATTGTGCGTGTGTATGTATGTATGTAGGATTGCATAAATGCCGTGTGTAAGTGCTTATGTGAGTATGTAAGTGTGCTTTTGTGTGTGGGTGTCTGTGTGTGTGTATGCTATGCATAAGCATGCTTATAAATTATGTGTATGCATATATGTGAATGTTTATATACATAGAATATATATATTATGTGCGTTTGCCACTGCAAGTCCCTCTCTCCCAGTGCGCTGCCATGATCGGAGCTCTCCGATTGGTCAGCGCAGCGGATGGCCAGGCCGGTCATGTGACTGTGACCCGCATCCACTCTTAGCCAGAATGAGCTACTGCACAGAAGCTCATTCTGTCTACAGGAGGAGACAAGATGGCCACGGGTGGGCATGCTGCACATGCCCTGCCGCTGCCATTCCTCCCATGGGCCTTTGCGGAGCAGAGCCGTGAGTAACAACTTACGGCTCTGCCTCAATCTTAGACGCCCAGCCATTGTGAAGAAGGGGCAAGGCAAGTAACAACAGCATCATGAAATTTAGCTGTGCTGCGCCAGCATAATTTAAAACAAAGGAGGCAGCCAGGTGAGTGCTGCGTCTGACTATGAGAGGAGAGGGGGTGGTGTCATCTGTGTGTGTGTGTGTATATTTATATGTATATATATATACACACCCACAGATATACAGTCAGGTCCATAAATATTGGGACACTGACAGAATTCTCAGATTTTGGCCTCTATTCACCACCACAATGGTTTGAAATGAAACAAACAAGATGTGATTTAACTGCAGACTTTCAGATTTAATTTGAGGGTAATTACATTCAAATCAGGTGAACGGTGTAGGCATTACAACGGTTTCTATATGTGCCTCCCATTTTTTAAGGGGCCAAAAGTAATGGGACAAACTAAACAATCCTAAATCTAACTTTCACTTTGTAATACTTTGTTGCAAATCCTTTGCAGGCAATTACAGCCTGAAGTCTGGAACACATAGACATCACCAGACGCTGGGTTTCATCCCTGGTGATGCTCTGCCAGGCCTCTCCTGCAAATGTCTTCAGTTCCTGCTTGTTCTTGGGGCATTTTCCCTTCAGCTTTGTCTTCATCAAGTGAAATGCATGCTCAATCGGATTCAGGTAAGGGGATTGACTTGGCCATTGCATAACATTCCACTTTTTAGCCTTAAAAAAGTCTTTGGTTGCTCTTGCAGTATGCTTCGGGTCATTGTCCATCTGTACTGTGAAGCGCCGTCCAATGATTTCTGAAGCATTTGACTGAATATGAGCATATAATATTGCCCGAAACATTTCAGAATTCATTCTGCTGCTTTTGTCAGCAGTCACATCATCAATAAGTACAAGGAAACCAGTTCCATTGGCAGCCATACATGCCCATGCCATGACACTACCACCACCATGCTTCAATGATGAGGTGGTATGTTTTGGATCATGAGCAGTTCCTTTCCTTCTCCATACTCTTCTCTTCTCATCACTCTGGTACAAGTTGATCATTGTCTCATCTGTCCATAGGATGTTGTTCCAGAACTGTAATGGCTTTTTTAGATGTTGTTTGGCAAACTCTAATCTGGTCTTCCTGTTTTGTGGCTCACCAATGGTTTGCATCTTGTGGTGAACCCTCTATATTCACTCTTGTGAAGTCTTCTCTTGATTGTTGACTTTGACACATATACATCTACCTCCTTGAGAGTGTTCTTGATTTGGCCAACTGTTGTGAAGGGGTTGTTCTTCACCAGGGAAATAATTCTTTTTTCATCCACCACAGTTGTTTTCCGTGGGCTTCCAAGTCTTTTGGTGTTGCTGAGCTCTCCGGTGCGTTCTTTCTTTTTAAGAATGTTCCAAACAGTTGATTTGGCCACACCTAATGTTTTTGCGATCTCTCTGATGGGTTTGTTTTGATTTTTCAGCCTAATGATGGCTTGCTTCACTGATAGTGACAGCTCTTTGGATCTCATATTGAGAGTTGACAGCAACTGATTCCAAATGCAAATGTCATACCTACAATCAACTGCAGACCTTTTACCTGCTTAATTGATAATGAAATAACGAGGGAATAGCCCACACCTGTCCATGAAATAGCTTTTGAGTTGATAGTCCTATTACTTTTGGCCCCTTAAAAAGTGGGAGGCACATATAGAAACCGTTGTAATTCCTACACCGTTCACCTGATTTGGATGTAATTACCCTCAAATTAAATCTGAAAGTCTGCAGTTAAAGCACATCTTGTTTGTTTCATTTCAAAACCATTGTAGCGGTGAATAGAGGCCAAAATCTGAAAATTCTGTCAATGTCCCAATATTTATGGACCTGACTGTGTATATATATATATATATATATATATATATGGTAGCAGAAAGACAGCGGCACTCCAGGACTAATCCAATGCAAAACTTTAATAAGTGCCAAATAACGCCAACGTTTCAGGATCGCGATGGACCCTTTCCTCAAGGCTGGCACGCGAATAAATCGATACAAACATTAAAACAGATACACTAACATTCTTACCTTAAATAGCGTCCTTCCTTGGCGCTGGAGCGGGCCAGGGCGGACGGGGAATCCCATGCTGCCACTCACGCGGCGCCTGAGTCCCCCTCCGATGACGTCATTCCCGCGTCCATCGGCTGCTAGGCAACCGGTGCACATCTCCGGAGACGCGTCCGCATTCCCCGTCCGCCCTGGCCCGCGCCAGTGCCAAGGAAGGACGCTATTTAAGCTAAGAATGTTAGTGTATCTGTTTTAATGTTTGTATCGATTTATTCGCGTGCCAGCCTTGAGGAAAGGGTCCAGCGCGATCCTGAAACGTTGGTGTTATTTGGCACTTATTAAAGTTTTGCATTGGATTAGTCCTGGAGTGCCACTGTCTTTCTGCTATCCTATCTACATTTTTGCAGAAGGCACCCAGGCAATATTAACTTTTATTCAGTTGGAGTGCCGGTTCGTACTTGGACTGTTTGTATATGTATGTATGTATGTATACATACATATATATATATATATATATATATATATATATATATACATACACACACACAGTTAGAAACCAATGTGTTATTTTTGGCATCCGCGTTTAAACCATAAAATTGGTGGTGGGATTATCTTCTAGGGGGCACCAGTCAAAATTTTGCCTAGGGCACCAAATTGGCTAGGGCCGGATCTGTATTGTATATCATGGATATTCACAAAATGTTTGTAGAATTTGACAATATTTAAAGTGTTGCTAAAAGTTACTAAGTTACCCTACTATATTCAAATGAATAGATATTACAGCAAGTCACGCTTCAACTCTAGACTAAACAATGTTAGTAAATCTTTAAAAAAATAAAAAAAAAACTTTTTAGAATGTATCTGAGTAAACAGTTTAGACTGGGATTTATACCATATGAAATGTAATCATTCCGCGTACACTGACTTGCCATGAAATACATTTTCAAACACAAGCAAAGTGTACCTATTTAGAGAGGGACCCCTAAAGGATTATTTGAAATGTGTCCTCAAAGCCAATCTTTACTTGCAATAACCAGCATTTGTGGTTCACAGTTCTCTGAGCAGCACATTCACTTCTTTTTGTAGGATGTCATCTGGAACCCGTTAAATGGTGTGGCAAATTGCCTTGGATTTTCACCAAACCTACACCATAAAATTAGGCCATGTGTTTCCCTAATTCTTTACAATAGCTAACAATATATAACTTTTTAACTTTTTTTTTATTATAAATTAAATAATAATTGGACATTATCCATAATGGCAAATATACATTGGACAGCCTAACATATGTTCACTTCTACACATAATTAATAACTGGGAATTTCAGAGCTCCACCCACACAATGTCAAAATGATGCTTGGAAATGGTTCATTTTAGAAAACTGCCATTGTATGTAATACTGCCAGCAAATGGGTTTATATCAACAGATTTTTTTCCCCCCGCAAATTGCACAGCTATATATCCCAATCACATACTGCATATTAATCATGTGCAAGAAAGTGCTTGTGGTATACCAGTGACATGCAGGATTGTGATTGATAGTGATAGTTAAAAACCAACCACACCTCAACCCCATGCTCAGAGGGAGGGAGTTCACTACCTGTCTGAGCAGCATAGGAGGAGTGCACAACTAAAGGTCAATTTTTAAGGGGCAAAGAGATATGGATTGTACAATGAGAGAACTATGCAGGGGGCAATGCCAGAGATATTGGGCCTCATTCAGAGACGGTCGAAGCGGCCGCACGGTCGTACGGGAAAAGGGGCTGGATATGCAAATGATTCCCTCGCAAGTTGCGTCCCTAAGTTCGGATCGGTTACTGGCCGACCAAGGGGAGGAAGCGGTCAGATGACAAAAAATATGCCCCCTTCTCGTACGCATTACACGTCATCTCCGGGCATATAAGGATTAATCGCGAGCATCGGTTACCATCGGAACTGCTCGTAGAGCTTAAGGTTGACCATACCCTCTCTTAAGCTCTATGATCATGTCAGTGTAAAAACCTCCCATATCACATGTGCCATGACGCTACTTTGCTAATTATGCACTCCCATAAACCGTATGCACTCCCATAAAGCGCCGTTCGCATAATTAGGCATGCCAACGTTCGGATCTCCACTCCCCCGTTTTCAAGCACCTTCCCCTGTTACCACCCACAAACGCCTCAATCTGTCACTCAAACTACCGACCTGGCTGTGTTCAAGGAGAGAGACATTTCTGATCGTAGCGGCTAGCTTGCGCACGTGCATTGCGAACTTTACGCATATGCAGTATAGCAAACATCGGTAGCGAACGACCGTGCGGCCGCTTCGACTGACTCTGAATGAGGTCCATAGTGTGGGTAATGAGAGACTTATGGAGAGAGAGCAATGAGAGAGATATAAAGGGGCAATAACAGATTGGAGGGGGGCACAGCGCTATGAGTGGGCAATGAGAGTGCTATGGAGGGGAAAATTAGATAGATATTGAGGGCAATGAGAGAGATATGGAGGGACAGTTAGAAATATGAAGGGAGGGTGGAATGAGTTATTTGGAACCAATTAAATATATATGGTAATGAGAGATATATGGCGGGACAGTTAGAGTTATGCAGGGAGGGTGGAATGAGTTATGTGGAACCAATGAAATATATGGAGGAGGCAATGAGAAATATATGGAGGGACAGTTAGAGTCATGCAGGGAGGGTGGAATGAGTTATGTGGAACCAATGAAATATATGGGATGGGCAATGAGAGAGATATGGAGGGGCAGTTAGAGATATGCAGGGAGAGCGGAATGAGTTATGTGGAACTAATGAAATATATGGAGGAGGCAATGAGAGATATATGGAGGGGCAGTTAGAGATATGCAGGGAGGGCGGAATGAGTTATGTGGAACCAATGAAATATATGGAGGAGGCAATGAGAGATATATGGAGGGGCAGTTAGAGATATGCAGGGAGGGCGGAATTAGTTATGTGGAACCAATGAAATATATGGAGGAGGCAATGAGAGATATATGGAGGGGCAGTTAGAGATATGCAGGGAGAGTGGAATGAGTTATGTGGGACCAATGAATATATGGAGAAGGCAATGAGAGATATATGGAGGGGCAGTTAGAGATATGCAGGGAGGGTGGAATGAGTTATGTGGAACCAATGAAATATATGGAGGAGGCAATGAGAGATATGGAGGGGCAGTTAGAGATATGCAGGGAGGGCGGAATGAGTTATGTGGAACCAATGAAATATATGGAGGAGGCAATGAGAGATATGGAGGGGCAGTTAGAGATATGCAGGGAGGGCGGAATGAGTTATGTGGAACCAATTAAATATATGGAGGGAGCAATGAGAGATATATGGAGGGACAGTTAGAGATATGCAGGCAGGGCGGAATGAGTGTACATTATGTGGAACCAATGAGAGATACAGTATGGAGGAGGCAATGTGAGAGATATTTTTATGTTAATGATAAAAGTACATGCATGCTGCAACTTGTAGTGCCACATTTTTGTAATATAATTGGTGCTTCTATCATTAATTAATTAATATGGCCCCAATTAGTTTAAAAATATTATTGTCCGCATACTTCTAAATATTGTAATTTTTAAACATTATTGGCCCTAATAACAAAATTTTTAGATAATTATGGCTCATAAATATTTTAATTATTTGTGGGGGTCCTTGATTGCATATTAATGAATGACAAAATTTGTGGTCAGTGTTCAATGAGTTTGTGGCAAGCTTTTACTTTCCACAAATCACTGAAAGTCACCATCGTATGCTATGCCTCAGAACTGCCTTGAATTACATCTGGGCCACTTTAAGTGGAAAGTCGTCTGAATCTTGCTGCGATTTCTGGTGAATTTAAACTCTTTTACATTCCCCAGGTTGGTAATGAGCTGAGAGTGCAGCACTGGATTATTATGTCACAGCTAATCACTACGTTCCGAGTAGGAGGAGATACTCCACGGCACAAGACAAGATAATGAGCATGAGAGGGGAAGCCACAATATTTGTGGAGGGGTGAGTGGAGAGGTGGAACCTATGGGACTCCGAACGCTCATGCTTGCTCTGGGTAAAAGTTCTGCACAATGCACTCTGACACTGAAAATCATGTTTGTTATTGTTTTCAGCTGTCTGACTGTAATTTATTATAAAACCTGTCGCTCACATTTCAATAGTAACATTTTAAATTCCCCCACAATGTGCTTGCATGAACTCATTAATGTGGCAGAAGAAATGCAAGATCATAAATGGAAGGACCATAAATTAGTTCACATTCCTCTCATGTAGCTGCAGGCACAAAAAAAGCATGAAATGTGTTTGAAGGGGCATTCCATCTCCGCCTTTCATCAAAATATCCTGCAACATTATGTGAGTGGTTATATATATTAATGTTACCTTGATAAAAGGACTGGAGACCTCATTCAGAGTCGGTCGAAGCGGCCGATCGGTCGTACGGGAAAAGGGGCCGTATATGCAAATGATTCCCTCGCAAGTTGCGTCCCTAAGTTCGGATCGGTAGCTGGCCGACCAAGGGGAGGAAGCGGTCGGAAGACAAAAAAATACGCCCCCTTCTCATACGCATTACACATCATCTCCGGGCATATAACGATTAATCGAGACCATCGGGAACCATCGGAACTGGTCGCAGAGCTTAAGGTTGACCATACCCTCTCTTAAGCTCTACGATCATGTCAGTGTAAAAACCTCCCATGTCACATGTGCCATGACGCTACTTTGTTAATTATGCACTCCCATAAACCGTATGCACTCCCACAAAACGCTGTTCGCATAATTAGGCACGCCTGCGTTCGGATCTCCACTCCCCCGTTTTCAAGCACCTTCCCCTTTTACCACCCACAAACGCCTCAATCTGTCACTCAAACTACCGACCTGGCTGTGTTCAAGGAGAGAGAAATTTCTGATTGTAGCAGCTAGTTTGCGCATGCGCATTGCGAACTTTACGCATGCGCACTTGCGCAGTATAGCGAACATCGGTAGCGTACGACCGTGCGGCCGCTTCGACCGACTCTGAATGAGGTCCTGTGTCCTGAGAGGTCAGTGGATTATGTAACATGCCAATAAGAACTTTCTTGCTGCAAACAAGACTCTGGAGTGCCACCTGCTTATATATATATATATTTATATACAGATGTGTCCACATATATCTATCCAACATGCACTACACATAAAGTGTGAGCTCTATGTGACTCAGTAGCGCCGAGCTTCTTTTCATGCAACTTTTTATCATTAGCGAAACGCTACGTTACAGTGTCCGTAACACAGAACATAGGTATGCTGCATATCATTTTAATCACCAGAAGCTGCTTGTGATAACTATTCGCATCGCTGTGCGAATAAGACGCATTTGAAGGTAAAAAGTTGCATGAAATACTATCGGCGATACCTAGTCACACCACGGCATGGCATGACAAGAAGGGCTGTTTCGCGCGCAAGGAGGATAGATGTATGAGGACACATCTGTATATATATATATATATATATATATATATAAAATCGATGTCGGGACCGGCACTCTCTGTAATGAATATAGCCACCAGGGTGCTAAAGCCACAGACAGCAAGCAGAGACTGTATTATGTATAGAGGTTCCAGACGGCAGCACTCCACGGATTTAAAGTCAATTAATGAGTCTGTAGCGGTATAAGCTTATACCGCTAAGGACTCATTAATTTACTTAAAATCCGTGGAGTGCTAACGTCTGGAACCCCTATATGTATATATATATATATATATATATATATGTATTTAAATATATATATAGTTCAATCCGAGCAGGCACACAACCAGACTAATTCACATTCGACTGGTGTAGGGTCCAAATGTATAGTAATAATACACACTCACCCCCTCCTTCCAGAGAAGATTCCAGGAATTGCACTCCACCACACAAAAAAAATGGGTTTCATCCAATATAAAGATTACATAATACAGACAAATTCAGAGGCCCAACAGTCTGTTTCAACTGCTCGTAGGCAGTTTTCGTCAGGGGCTAGATTTGCTATATATATATATATATATATATATATACATACAGTATGCTAGTCCAGAGCCTTGATACAAGTATCTGCAGCTAATTTTATTGGCAGCACAAAAATAAACATAAAAGTAAACCCTGGCCTGTCTGGCCCTGCATAAACAAGATGATTCCCACTCTCATAGTAGATGGACCTAATGTACCTCTCCCAAAACAGAAGTCTTTATCTATCTATCTATCTATCTATCCACCAGTGACATGCGGTGAAGTCAATGGCTGGGTAGGCACAGATGGAGATGACTCTGAGTGCTGGGAGCCTGCCTCAACCCCTGTAACTCTGCGATCACTACACTAAGCTACAGTGTCCATTCATTCTCCAAGCTGCATCACTGTGTCTTCTCTTGCTGCTGCTGACTGAGCTCCGATCTCTAAGGACTGCAGTACATTCCCTTCTCACATGACACATCCTTGGTGTCCAAGGCATGTCCCCCATACTCAGAGGCCTCTATTAGCTCGGCTTTTGTGCAGCTTGCTGCCCGTGGTTTGTGGCCCTGCCCCCAGCTCTGCAAGCAGTGTCTGACTATACAGAAGTGAGGCTGAGCTGTTGCAGCCTCATCTCTCATCTCTGTGCAGTCCCAGGGACCTCCACAAGGCTGGTGAGTGTTAACTATAAAAATGATTACAATAAACAAAGAAGTTGTTTCTAAGTTATAAATATCTTCTTTGTATTATTCTAATAATTTTTATATCAAATCTCAGGAGAGGCTCTGCCTCTCCTGACTGCACATCCCTGCTATCCCCATAGATACAGTACATATAATGGCTGTATATACAGCACTTGGGCCATGAGTTTCAAGCCACAGAAAAATAGTTATCATAATGATGGCAATGATGCTGCTTCTCTTGGAGCAGTACTAAGCCAGTTAAATTAAGGACTCATCTGAAATGTAAACAAGAAACAAAAAAAAAGTAATATGGCAGTAAAGTAAATGTATACCAATGTTTTCATTTTTTTACCTTCAGTCCAGGAGATCATGAAGGTGAGGACCAGGACGCAAGTGCAAGGTGTGTAATGACACACTACATGTCATCTTGAAAATATATTTCAAAGCCATACCCTTCATTATCCAAATTTCAAATGGTAATCAGTGGAATGAGCTACTGTACATAAAATACAGTCAGGTTCATAAATATTGGGACATTGACAGAATTTTCATATTTTGGCCTCTATTCACCACCACAATGGCTTTGAAATGAAACAAACAAGATGTGCTTTAACTGCAGACTTTCAAATTTAATTTGAGGGTAATTACATCCAAATCAGGTGAAAGGTGTAGGAATTACAATGGTTTCTATATGTGCCTCCCACTTTTTAAGGGGCAAAAAGTAATGGGACTATCAACTCAAAAGCTATTTCATGGACAATTGTGGGCTATTCCCTCGTTATTTCATTATCAATTAAGCAGGTAAAAGGTCTGGAGTTGATTCTAGGTGTGACATTTGGATTTGGAATCAGTTGGTGTCGACTCTCAATATGAGATCCAAAGAGCTGTCACTATCAGTGAAGCAAGCCATCATTAGGCTGAAAATTCAAAACAAACCCATCAGAGAGATAGCAAAAACATTAGGTGTGGCCAAATCAACTGTTTGGAACATTCTTAAAAAGAAAGAACGCACCGGAGAGCTCAGCAACACCAAAAGACACGGAAGACCACGGAAAACAACTGTGGTGGATGACAAAAGAATTATTTCCCTGGTGAAGAAAAACCCCTTCACAACAGTTGGCCAAATCAAGAACACTCTCAAGGCGGTAGGTGTATATGTGTCAAAGTCAACATCAAAAGAAGACTTCACAAGAGTGAATATAGAGGGTTCACCACAAGATGTAAACCATTGGTGAGCCTCAAAAACAGGAAGACCAGATTACAGTTTGCCAAACAACATCTAAAAAAGCCATTACAGTTCTGGAACAACATCCTATGGACAGATGAGACAAAGATCAACTTGTACCAGAGTGATGGGAAGAGAAGAGTATGGAGAAGGAAAGGAACTTACTCATGATCCAAAACATACCACCTCATCAGTGAAGCATGGTGGTGGTAGTGTCATGGCGTGGGCATGTATGGCTGTCAATGGAACTGGTTCCCTTGTATTTATTGATGATGTGACTGCTGACAAAAGCAGCAGAATGAATTCTGAAGTGTTTCGGGCAATATTATATGCTCATATTCAGTCAAATGCTTCAGAACTCATTGGACAGCGCTTCACAGTGCAGATGGACAATGACCCGAAGCATACTGCAAAAGCTACCAAAGAGTTTTTTAAGGCTAAAAAGTGGAATGTTATGCAATGGCCAAGTCAATCCCCTGACCTGAATCCGGTTGAGCATGCATTTCACTTGATGAAGACAAAACTGAAGGGAAAATGCCCCAAGAACAAGCAGGAACTGAAGACATTTGCAGTAGAGGCCTGGCAGAGTTCACCAGGGATGAAACCCGCGTCTGGTGATGTCTATGCGTTCCAGACTTCAGGCTGTAATTGCCTGCAAAGGATTTGCAACAAAGTATTAAAAAGTGAAAGTTAGATTTAGGATTGTTTCGTTTGTCCCATTACTTTTGGCCCCTTAAAAAGTGGGAGGCACATATAGAAACCGTTGTAATTCCTACACCGTTCACCTGATTTGGATGTAATTACCCTCAAATTAAATCTGAAAGTCTGCAGTTAAAGCACATCTTGTTTGTTTCATTTCAAAGCCATTGTGGTGGTGAATAGAGGCCAAAATATGAAAATTCTGTCAATGTCCCAATATTTATGCACCTGACTGTATATGAATAATAATTATTAGCCTCCTTGGGAATATAGTGAAACACATCTTCTTAAGGTGTCTATATTTTATAATGCTGTTTGACATGTACTCTATTTGGAAAATCATTCAACTGGGAAATGAGGGCGTGGCAACATGACACACCACCGTTTCTCATCACTCTGGGAACATTCCTTTCCATTCCATATGCAGCTTAATGGTCCAAGTAGTAGTGCCCTTCTTGCAATGTCCACTGTAGCAGTGCCCCTTATGCAATGTCCCCAATAGCAGTGCCCCTTATGCAGTGCCCCCTGTAGTAGTGCCCCTATACAGTGCCCCAGTAGTGCACCCTTATACAGTGCCCCCAGTAATGCACCCTTATACAGTGCCCCTTATGCAGTAACCCCAGTAGTGCCCCTTATACAGTGCCCCCAGTATTACCACTTATACTTCAGTACTCATTGGACAGCGCTTCACAGTGCAGATGGACAATGACCCGAAGCATACTGCAAAAGCTACCAAAGAGTTTTTTAAGGCTAAAAAGTGGAATGTTATGCAATGGCCAAGTCAATCCCCTGACCTGAATCCGGTTGAGCATGCATTTCACTTGATGAAGACAAAACTGAAGGGAAAATACCCCAAGAACAAGCAGGAACTGAAGACATTTGCAGTAGAGGCCTGGCAGAGCATCACCAGGGATGAAACCCAGCGTCTGGTGATGTCTATGCGTTCCAGACTTCAGGCTGTAATTGCCTGCAAAGGATTTGAACAAAGTATTAAAAAGTGAAAGTTAGATTTAGGATTGTTTAGTTTGTCCCATTACTTTTGGCCCCTTAAAAAGTGGGAGGCACATATAGAAACCGTTGTAATTCCTACACCGTTCACCTGATTTGGATGTAATTACCCTCAAATTAAATCTGAAAGTCTGCAGTTAAAGCACATCTTGTTTGTTTCATTTCAAAGCCATTGTGGTGGTGAATAGAGGCCAAAATATGAAAATTCTGTCAATGTCCCAATATTTATGCACCTGACTGTATATGAATAATAATTATTAGCCTCCTTGGGAATATAGTGAAACACATCTTCTTAAGGTGTCTATATTTTATAATGCTGTTTGACATGTACTCTATTTGGAAAATCATTCTCTGTTGATGTAAAACTGAATTAAAGTTCTTTGATGCTCTACACAAACATATTTAATTTAAAAGCAGTCCTGACTCCTGAGTATAGATCTGTGCTGAACAAAGGTATGCAGTCGAGAAGCCAGCGGACCTAATCCCGACAGCCGGCTTCACGACTGTCATACCCCGGCAAGGGTCTAAAGACAGGCGTCGATATGCCGACACCCGGCATCCCGATCGAAGGGACACCGGGCGCCGAGCGTGGATAGCCGCAGGGGGGGGGGGTTAGGTTTAGGTTTCCCGGGGGGGGGGGGACTTAGGTTTAGGCCGCGGGGAAGGGGGGTTTGGTTTAGGCACTTAGAGGGGGGATTAGAGTTAGGCACTGGGGGGGGAGGGTTCGGGTTAGGCACCCCTATGGGAGGGTTAGGGGATAGAAACGGGTTAGTATATACTTACCTTTGACGATCAGGATTTGCTCCTCTGCCGGGATGCTGCTGTTGGGATTCCAGCCGCCGGGCATGGCAACTGGGAAATGAGGGCGTGGCAACATGACACACCACCGTTTCTTATCACTCTGGGAACATTCCTTTCCATTCCATATGCAGCTTAATGGTCCAAGTAGTAGTGCCCTTCTTGCAATGTCCACTGTAGCAGTGCCCCTTATGCAATGTCCCCAATAGCAGTGCCCCTTATGCAGTGCCCCCTGTAGTAGTGCCCCTATACAGTGCCCCAGTAGTGCACCCTTATACAGTGCCCCCAGTAATGCACCCTTATACAGTGCCCCTTATGCAGTAACCCCAGTAGTGCCCCTTATACAGTGCCCCCAGTATTACCACTTATACAGTGCCCCCAGTAGTACCACTTATACAGTGCTGCTAGTAATGGTTTCCCTATGCAGTGCACCCAATAGTGGTCCCCCCTATGCAGAGCTCCCAGTAGTGCCCCTTACAAAGTGCCCCCAGTAGTGTTCTCCCCTATGCAGTGCCCCTTATACAGTACCCCCAGTTGTGCTCCCAGTAGTGTCCCTTATACAGTGTCCCCAGTAGTGGTTTCCCTTATGCAGTGCTCCCAGTAGTGCCCCTTATAAAGTGCCACTAGTAGTGGTCCCCCCCTATGCAGTTCCTCCAGTAGAGGTCCCCCCTACGCAGTGCTCCCTTATACAGTGCCCCAGTAGTGGTCCCCCCTAAGCAGTGCCCCTTATACAGTGCCCCAGTTGTGGTCCCCCTATGCAGTGCTCCCAGTAGTGCCCCTTATACAGTGCCCAGGGCATGTGCCCTAATCACCCCCCCCCTAGATACTCCACTGCCAGGGGTGTACTCACCATGGGTCATGGGATGGGTGCAGGGAGGCAGGAGTGCAGTTGCTCCTGGCCCGGAGGTCTCCTGGGCCCGCCTTCCCCTATATGTACACAGACTGCTGGGAGACAGTGATGCTCCCAGCATTCCTTGGCCAGCCAGTAAATGGAGTGAGGAGGAGCCAACGCCGAAGGACTGAAGAGCTGCATGAGACTGTGTTAGAGCTCACTGTAGCTCCTGCCACATCTATTCATGTCACACTGCCGCAGGAGAGGAGAGGGGGAGGGGAGATCTATTTGTGTGGGTGACTGTGTATGTGTGTGTGTGACTGTGTGTAGAGGGGATCTATTAATGTGAATGTGGGTGAGGATATATTAATATAAATGTGGGAGTCTATTAATGTGAATGTGTGCGTGGAGGTGATCTATTAATGTGAATGTGGGTGAGGATCTATTAATGTAAATGTGGGGGGATCTAATAGTGTGTGTGTGTGTGTGTGTGTGTGTATGTTGCAAGATCTATTAATGTGAATGTGTGTGTGTGGAGAGGATCTATTAATGTGTGTGTGTGGAGGGGATCTGTTAATGTGAATGTGTGGGGAGGGGATCTATTAATGTGTGTGTGGAGGGGATCTATTAATGTGAATGTGGGTGAGGATCTATTAATGTAAATGTGGGGGTATCTAATAGTGTGTGTGTATGTGGTGAGATCTATTAATGTGAAAGTGTGTGTGGAAGGGATCTATTAATGTGAATGTGTGTGTGTGGAGGGAATCTATTAATGTGAATGTGACGGGGAGATTGAGTATTAATGTCAATGTGGCAGGGCTGAGCTATATTAATGTCAGTGGGGAAGCTAGGGTGACAGCTTATATGAATATATACACCCATAGTTGGAGCTAGACACTCCCTTTGGGTGGAGCAGACCATGCCCCCACAATGGTGCAGCGCAGCACATTCTACAGCCATCTGCAATCTCCCTCAAAGTGGTTTTCAAAAGTAGGCAAGTATGTGTTCTGTCTGGACTGTATGTTCTTAACACATTCGTATGTCATGTTTGCTTGGTTGTTTACATGCTGCATTTAAGACAGATGCTGTAATTATTTGGGTTGCAGTAACTGATTAAGGGGCTAATGCAGCATCGCACGCAAGTGCAATGCTGATCACAGATTCACGATTATCAGGAATCTGCGTGTGCACAGAACCCATTCGGCGAATGTGCAGAACAGGTCCTGCGTAATTGCACACAGCCCCTTCTATGCCTCTGCCTGATTGACAGGCAGAGGCATCAAAGGGGCGGTGCAGGGGCAAGGGTGTCCATTTCCGGGGAGTCGCAAGGCCAGGGGCTGCGTCCACGGATGCAGTTCCTGGCTTTTCAAGCCGGCCAACCTGAGTAAGCTGAGGCTTCCTCAGCTGGCTGGCGGCACAGCGCCGTCACAGTGCAGTCGCAGTACTGGGAATGTAAATGCAGCAGAGGGTGTCATACACCTCCTGCTACATTTGCATATTTACAAGGACGGAATGCAAAGCTGCCTGTGTGCAGCTTTGTAATTCCGTCCCAAGCTGAAACACCACCTAAGTTGTGAGTGTTATGTGAGATAAAGCAGGAGTAGATGAAGACTTCTACAAAGTGTAAGCTCTGAAACCAAATCTTAGTACTTCTGGAAATGGATCAATAATAATGTGTGTTTATGTGAATTTTGGTGAATTTGGGGATGTTTAATCATTTTAAGACAAGCTAGGTGGTTTTGTTTTGATCATCCCTTTCAAACCCACACGCCATGCCTGCTGAAGTGAGTGCCAATGTGACAAAGACTGTGGGGCCTATTCATCATTACTAAACTTTCCCTGGAGGTAATTAGGTTTAGAACTCGCATGGAGTTCTACCTAATTACCAGAGGAATTTATTATTCCTCCTCTCCATAACTATCTATTCCGAAAACCTGTCATTTTTGCGATGACAGCTTTTCAGGAAATAGATAGTTATCCCTGTCTACACTAACTTACTGCAGCTGGAAACAGTGCTGCTCATGTGCTGTTAAATTCGTTAACCCAGCGCATGCGCAATACTGCCTACACATGCGGTAAGTTTGTGTGTGTCCCCCTCCGCTCACCTCCCCCCCCTTCAGCACTTACCTGTCCGCGCAGCAGCCTCCGGCTCCGTCCTGCTTGTCTGTCACATGGTCTCCCAGCAGACCACAGTACAGATTAGAAGAAGAAAAAAAACGTTTTGTTTTTTTTCTAATCTTTATTGTGTTCTGCTGGGAGAACACAGTGTCCGACCAGCCTCCAGAGCCAGAGGACGCACCAGAGCGCTGGAGGAAGACGCCGGGGGACCTGTCCAGCTGGAAGCAGGTAAGTTTCACCTGCTATTCGCCACCTCACAGTGGCGGATAGTACCTCCATCAAATTCCGAAAATTCATAATTTTCGGAATATGATGAATACCATAATTTCCATATCCCCATACTAATGTATGGGGAGTGTGGAAATTAACGTAGGGGGACTTAGCAAGGAGATAACAGTGACATCCCTGTGCTAAGTGGCTTCATGAATACTAAAATAACGTTATTGAAGGAAAATGTCCTTAAAAACGTTAATTTAGTGTTGATGAATAGGCCCCTGTATAATTTAATTTTGTTTTGTATGAAAAATCCTAACGTTAGGCTGCACATTCACACAATCCAGGGGGCTTTATGGGGACTGACGTATTTAGCTGAACTCAGGAGATATCTCTCATATCTCCTCCATTCTGCCTTTGTTAAATAGCCAGATACTAATAGGTACTTTAATCAAGTGGACAGCAACCATTTCCTACTGATATTTGGCTTCATAAATAAGCCCATTGATGAGCAGCTATGGTTTGACAACAACCTGCTTACATTTCTAAGCTCTTCATCACTTAAGTATTTAATAATAGCTTGTCTAAAATCTTCATGATTGTTTTTAGAGGATCTGGCAAATATGTACAGTTTATTGTACAGTCCTTAAATAACAGCATTTGAGGAGACATTCAGCAGTGTGAACATTCCACTAACAGGCTTCTACAAGTCTAACAAAGTCCAGTTACTGGGAATTGTAAAGGAATCGGATGTCTCTCATAAGAAGATCAACTAAATGTAGTGTTTTAGTTATGTAAAGATCATTTTTTACTCTGTAGTTTTGTAGGACATTGATGCTAGTATGCACTTGCCTAGCTAAAGAAATTCATGTTGTTTTTTTAAAAAAAATGGCACGTAACACTAAAGGGGTAATTTATAACGAGAATTCCACAGTGTAAATGTGATCTCATTGTATCATCTGTTGTTATTTAAATCTACTTATGTGCATTAAGATGGACAACTGAATGCATCATGTTGACATAGGTGTGGTATGATATGTTGACAGTCTTTATGTTGATGTTAATCAACATGGTCCATGTTGACATTACCATGTAGATGTTGTTAAAATGTCAGTATATTAGAATGTCGTCATATCGTCCCACCTTTGAAAAAGCTGTGTGTACCACAGCGAAACGCATCAGACGACTGTGAGCATCAGCTATCTTCATAAAACTTGTTTTCCCGAACATAGGCGCAATATTTTGAAAAGTCACCAACCACAGTGTCCCAAGACATTTCTCTCAATATCATGAGAGACTTCCAGCAGAATTGTCACTCACCATGTAGATAAATGTGGGGGTATAAAAAGAAGAGGAAAAAAGATCCACAGACTTTGAGTGAGTGAGTCTGCGTAGATATTGTAACTGGATACCCTACATCCAAACAGGCTAAACGAGGCACTTCACTGGTCATGTATGGATTCATTGTATATAAAAGAACCAATGGCACAATCATGATTCTATGTTGGGTAGAGGAGTGTAAAAGGACGTCATAAGCGGACTTCCATTGCTGTGACGTCTTTTGCACCACTCCACCCCCAACCCCCTTTCTTCCTTCCTCCATGTATGGTTTGTTATCTTTCTTTTCATTTCTTATTTTCTCTCTTCATTTCCCTACATATTATTGAGATAAATTCCCATATTTCATGTATATATATATATATATATATATATATATATATAGCTGGGATACATACCTGGATACCCAGCGTTGCCCGGGTTGAAGACTGGACCCTGAAGTACACCTGCACCCTTTGTTTACATTGGCCTTGTCTATATAGAAACAAATCGGGTAGATGGGCGGCATCTAGTCCAACGTTTCAAATTTAGGTTCCTGATGAAAAAATGTATAAGCCTTGAAGACAGCTAAACTGGATGGGGATACAGTGCCAACCAATCAGCTCCTAACTATCATTTTTCAAACACAGTGACAGTTAGGAGATGATTTGTTGTTATTATATCTACCTCCACTTTTTCTCTTTCCAAAACTTAGGGGTCTATTTACTAAGCCTTGGACAGTGACAAAGTGAACGGAGATAAAATCATTGCCAAACAGCTCCTAACTGCCATGTGTTTGAAAAATAACAGTTAGGAGCTGGTTGGTTGGTGCTTTATCTCTGTCCACTCTATCTCAATTTAAGGCTTAGTAAGTAGACCCCTTAGTACATAGACCCCTTAGTACATAAACCCCTTAGTAATTTTTTTTTAATTAGCAACGATTTAGACAGACTGTGGTAAAATGGGGAACATCCAGGAGGCTTTTCTAGGAATTCTTTGTGAGACAGTAACAACCTACACAGCAACTGACACAAAAGTGTTTGTTACGATCATCCATCTATTGTATACTAATATAATAAGAATGTAGTGTCTATCTGTTTGTTCCAGGTTGGTGCAAAAACTATTGAACTGCTTTTTAAGTTTCAATTTATAGTGGAAACACCTACAAATAACCTGCACTTTGTTTCATCTCAATCCGTCAAGGTAAAGCTGTGTAATAACAAAAGCAAAATTGATTCACATCGTCAATGCAAGAGATAGGTGTGGCACCATGTGCGCTGCTGGTAAGGGGAGGGGGGAGAGGTGCTTGGGGCCCACGTTCACTTGAATAGGATAGGCTACATAGCAGTCTGTGCACAGGGCACACAGTGACATTGGTGTGAGTGGTGGGTGAATAGGATAGGCTACATAGCAGTCTGTGCACCGGGCACACAGTGACATTGGTGTGAGTGGTGGGTGAATAGGATAGGCTACATAGCAGTCTGTGCACAGGGCACACAGTGACATTGGTGTGAGTGGTGGGTGAATAGGATAGGCTACATAGCAGTCTGTGCACAGGGCACACAGTGACATTGGTGTGAGTGGTGGGTGAATAGGATAGGCTACATAGCAGTCTGTGCACAGGGCACACAGTGACATTGGTGTGAGTGGTGGGTGAAAGTGTTGCTGCCACCAGTCTCTATAGCGCTGCTGGTCACGTGGGTCACTCCCGCGAGAGGGCCCCTATGCAAAGCACTACAACCATAACACCTCAAATAAAAACAATGTTGGCAGAAGTGATTTCATCGTAGACGAAGACAACAGCTAGTTATATATATATTTATACCACCAACCTGTGCCAGCTGCACCAGGCCACTCAGACACCTCTCCCACAAATTTACAATAATTTGCCCGCAAACCACTATTTGGTTACTTTATTCTATGGTGACGTGCTGTGCATTTGGCCTCAGTCTGTTGGATAGACATTCAAATTTTTTATGCAATTTGTCTGCACGCAACTCGCTTAATGAGGGGTAATAATTAGTAGTTATTTAATATACTGGAAAATTCACTCAGTAATGCATGTGGAGAACGAAGATGTAGGTACCACAAATGTATGCTATGTAAACTACCATAAAATGATATACAATTAAAAATCACAGATCCCCAATTGGTGATATAAACCCCCACTAGATAAAATTGAGTGATTTATGATGTACAAGTAAAGCACAAACGTCCTCTACAGTAATCGCACCTGCTTTTCAAATTTACATTCACAAGTGCCCGTGTATACAGCTTCGATGAACAAAGCATATAGTGGGGGCAAGATTAAAAAGACATTTTGAACATAGTTCTGTAAAATTACAAAATCATGTTTAATTATGGGAAAAGGAGCTGTCTGGATAAACATGGAGACATAGCCCTTCAGTTCTGAGAGGTAGCCAAACTTTTCTTACAGAGAAAACAGGCTGGGGTTTTATGTACTCAAATATGGGAGAAGCTTGGATTTTACTGGGGAGCTGAAATAGCACAGAATATAAGTTTAGGCCCTAAAGAAAGGAAAATACATATATAATAGGGGTAAATGCAGGATTTCTAGAGGGGAGTTGTAAATGTTTGGTGTTGGATCAAAGAAAAGTAATAATAATAATAATAATAATAATAATAACCTAATTTACATATCGAATCCACCTTGACCATATTAAGGAATACTAGATTCAGAAATTAATTAAGAACAATAGTAATGGTGCTCATTTTCTTGTAGCCAATCATTATTAAAACATAAGTAGATCCACAGAAATAAATTGTATTTGTCTTAAGACAAAGAGGTTGGTGTAGTTTGCCACAAAATGATGTAAATTACTCTTAATTTGCAAGCAACAATAGTGTATTTCATTCCATATGCACAGCCATATACATCTTGCTATGTATCCAGCACCACAGTGGCAGTATAACACAAGCACATGACAAGTTGTCATCATCAGGTGTATTTGCACCTGCCCCGTAGAAGAAGCAAAAGATAAGAATGAATCTGTATTTCTGTAGGTATGAGCAGCGTTTGCATGATCTTGCATTTTTTGCACTGGGCCTGGGTTTGTGTGGCCCTACACCATTGCCCCTCTCTCTAGTCATAAGGGGGCATTTGGTCCATACACAGAGTGTAGTGCATACACAGTGCATATTTGTGCATTTTGTGCTACAAAAACTAGCGCAAGTTCAACACAGCATCAAGATGAAAGTGTTAAAGTTTATTTAATGCAAACAATAACCAAGAATTTCTAGAAGTTATTCCTTCCTCCTAGCCAATAGGACTGTCATGATCCAAGTGTGGGGCTGTATCTGGGCAACAGGGAACTCCTTCTAAGAGTGTTCCTGTGTATATGTTTATATTAATATACTGTATAATAAAGAAACAAAGTAAGGGTGGGTACACACCTAAACGAACGGCAATTGTGCCGATGTTCAGGGCGGTTTGCCTTCACCATGGACATCACATGATTGCCGGTACACACTTAAAAAATTTAATAAATGATGGAAAGATCGCTGTTCTGTCCTTCATTAATATTTACAGCCTAACATGTGATATCATGTGATTGGCCGTGCAGCACGGCCAATCACATGATATCGAATGCGACCGCGGGAGAGTGCAAACCGGGCAGACATACTGCACGATATGCTTGATTTCTCGTTCCGATTTGGCCAAATCGGGCCGATATCATTCAGGTGTGTACCCAGCCTAAGTAATAAATTATGCATAAAAGGTGACTTAGCCTCATACTAATACCAATGTGCAAAAATAAATCATATCTATAATAAGTGGGGCACCCTCCAATGGTTCTTTCCAACTGGAAACAGGAGTCTCAAAAAGCAGAGCAGTAGTGGTTGGACCGAGGGGACCTGGGTCTCTTTACTAATTTTAGATGTATATATATATAGAGACAGACAGATAGATAGATAGATAGATAGATAGATAGATAGATAGATAGATAGATAGATAGATAGATAGATAGATAGATAGATAGATAGCTATATGTCTGTGAATTGGCAGCATACATGGGAGCGTGTTGCCAATTTACACATGCTCAATTCACTGTTCTGTTTACACTATAAAGGTAGAATAAGATATTATTTTAAATGTAATAAAAGTGAGTTAAGTCTTGCCTTCGCCTTTATTGTAAACAGTGAGTGCCCCTGGTCTCCAATCAAGTTTTGTCAGGTGACAATTTGTCAGTGTGGCAACCTCTGGATATGAATCTTAAGCTGGAGCAGATGTAACTGCTACATCTGCAGAAATACAGGAAGTCCAAGCAGGTGCTAGTAATAATACCAGATGACCAGCCCTCTTTCATATCCCATGGTACAGACAGTATGTTTAACTTTATATCAATGCATGGTAAACAGCGATTTTTATCCAATATAAATGATCTCAAAGGTGCCCCATGGCCGTTTCAGTGCTAAGTCTGCACCTTTCTCACGTGCTGCCATATGCCATTCTTATATTCATAATGTAACTAAGAAATGTCCTTACATGTACATACATGTCTTCAAAGTAACAAGTAAATTTGCTTTGTAAAAATGTCATACTTAGTGTTTGTACTATACACTCTACAGCTTGAGTAGAAAGAATTAAGGGCCTATTTATCATTTAATATTTGCAGGATATTCCTCGAAAACAGCCCTTTTCGGGCATACACGCAATTATTAACGATACTTCAGATATACTATGGTGGGATTGCAGCAGATATATTCAATGTCTGCCACAGTCCCTCTATTTTCGTCTGCAAATGAAGTCCCTTTATGTTTCTATGGGGGCTGCTGTGCTGGCGGATCTACCAAGCTCCGGAATGGAAAGCATTCTTCGGATCTTGGCTCTCATAAGTAATATCATCCCCAGATGGCGTTATCCTATAGTACCTTATTGGCTACTGTTTTGCAAATTTTTTTACAGAGAGGGATCCTTTCTCTCAGCCTCCCAGTGAAGCATGTGACTTCCGCGCAGGTGTAATGTACGCCAAGGACCCGAACCAGCAAGCAGTGTGGTAGCGTAAAGCTTCCAGCTCTTCGCCAGGTCAGGATTTTATGTGAGCACATTTCCTGGAATATTAATTTTCACTTTGCGAATTTACACTACAAATATTCATCACATCCACAGTAAAAATGCGGATTGTGGTAAATATGTCCATTAGTGCAAGTGTGACGTGCAAATCTCATACTGGCCATTGTCTTTGTAAATGTATCAAATAAACTGGGCCCAACGGCTTAAAACTAAATATAGATTTTTGTATTGCTCCTGCCCATTGTAAATGACTGAGTTCTATCACTGTGACACTCCGGCATTGTAGTTGTTGTGATAGAGATTGCTGTACTGTGCTTTATGTACTGTAGCTCAGTTAAAGCAAAGTAATGAGTTAGACAGTGTATTAACCACACTGTGTGTTCCACTACAGGATAAATAAACCTTACAAAAAAGTGTAAATGTCAGAAATCGGAGAGTACTGTTACACATCTGCTATACATTTTATAACAACACAAATAAAACTTGCTAACATGTAACAAAGGAATGCACTCAAAGCCATATTTTTCTCCAAAGATTGAAAGCACACCAGCGAAAGCACACACGCCTTTTGAAAGGCTACCTGGATTGTTCTAGTTTATATATTAAGCTGTACAGTATGTACACAAATATTAAGCCCTGAGTTGATATAGTAGTGTAAAGAGCATTGTGAATTTAATAGCATTGTGATCTTAGTTAAATATATGCAAAAAAGGTACTGACCCGTACTGTGTATAGTCACAGAAAAATAATGTTGTTTATAGAGAGGCCACTGTCTGTGAATTCAGGGAATGTAAACGAACTGCAGGGGGAGGGGATGCACTACAAGGTAATACCTGTATAATATTTATATGCATCCAGTGGTGTCCCTCCCCGCGGTGTCACCCGGTGTGGGGACGGACGTTTTGAGCACGGCGTAGCCGCGCACCCCCCAAAAAGAGGGTGTGGCCTGGTGCGAATGGGCATGACCTCGTGGGAAGGGGGCGTGGTCTCGCGGGCCCGATCCCGATCCTCCGTGGTCCCTTTTTTAATATTACTGCGGGGGGGTGCTGACTGCTTGTGTTGCAGTACCGGCTCCATCACAGTGTCAGGAGCCGGGTGTTGCACTTAATACTACAGTGCAGCACCCGGCTCCTGCCACTGTGGGGTAGTGTCAGTCTGCACCTTGGTGTTACCCCTCGGCGGGTGACACCCGGGTGCGGCCCACACCCCCCGCACTCCCCTTGTGACGCCACTGTATACATCTTGTACATAATTGAGGCATACTGCTGTCTCTCTCTCTTGTGAGACTAAGGGCAAAATTTACTAAGTGGCGGGTTCTAAACCCCGGCGGTTTGGTGACGGTTTGACGGCGGGTTCTATTCTGTTCTAAACCCTGGGGGTTTGGTGGCGGTTTTGCAGCAGTTTCTAAATGACAGCCCTGTTCTATTCTATTCTAAAATGTGTTTTGACGACAGTTTTGCAGCGGTTTTGGCCTTAGTAAATCTGCAGATAGCAAACCGCCGCCAAACCACTGTCAAAAAACATTTTAGAAAAGAATAGAACAGGGCTGTCATTTAGAAACCATTACAAAACCACCACCAAACCCCCTGGGTTTAGAACAGAATAGAACCCACCGTCAAACCGCTACCAAATCCGGCGCTTAGTAAATTTTGCCCTAAGGCTCCTGGATCCATCCACATCCCAAGTAAATGGGTGTCCTGGTACTTGATCATTTGCTTTACTGTGAATTGAGTCTTTGTGGCCCGCCCCCTGCAGATCAATGGCACAATTGCAGCATTGCGCTGTTCAGGAAGCAATGTCCCCCACATCTCCCAACCAAAATGACGGCAAGTATGACTAAAGCATGGCTGAAGCACCCCACCATGCTTGAATCACATGAACTGCTGGTAAATGACCTGACCTGTGTACTGTATTGCCTGTATACATCAGACAGAGTGCTATGGCTTGGGTATTCCTGTTCCCAGTGAAGGACCCCTCGAAGAAGCACTCTAATGTGTAATTGCCCATAACGTGTGGTATTTGAAGGTGGGTTATTACTAATACTTACACATTAAGTAAATCAAAATGTATTAAACTAAATAATATGCGTGGTGGAAAAAAGTGGGCCACAAAGACTTAGGACCTGATTCAGAGCTGCTCGCAAAAAGCGAGCGCTCGCAAAAAGCAAGTGCTTGCTCTGAATCAGGGCGGCCGTTTTGTTTTAAAAAACACGGCCAGGAGGCTTTAGCGAGCGGCCAGGTGATGGTCGCGATGGTCGCGACCATCTGGCTTGCGACGAGACCCTTGTGGTAGGGTATCGTCTGCTGCAAGCCCCAGTGAGCTTCCGGCTCTAATAGAGCCGGAAGCTCACTACTGACATCACTCGTGATGTCAGTAGGGCCGCCCACAAACGGCAGGCATTCCTTCAGGAATGCCTCCGTTTGTCCAGCCACCCCCCCCCGCCTAAAAAACGGGGCGAGCTGTCGATCAACATCGACAGCCTCCCTGTTTGTAGCGAGCCCCGGAGCGAGAGAATTTCTCTCTCACTCCGGGGCTTGCACACGTGCATGCAGCACCATCGACCCTCTTGTGAGCGCATAGCCCTTGCGAGCGAGTCTGAATTAGGCCCTCAGTTCACAGTAAATCAAATTATCAAGTACCAGTATAACTGATTTAGATTATAGGCATTTCTTTGTAAAAAAGAATTTTAAGAAATATAGGGGTCTATGGGCCTGTTTCAAAGCCGGACGCTCTGAACGAGCGCCCGCTCTGAATCAGGGCGTTTTTTTTTTTTTTATTGGAGCGTCCTCCTGGACGCTCGCATAGCTTATGCGAGCGTCCATGATGATGGTCGCAATAGTCAAGACCATCGCGACCATCGGGCTTGCGACGAGACCCTGCCAATTAGCATTTCAGATCACTTTCACCATTATTATCAATAATGGTGAAAGTGGTGACCCCCTATGTATTAAACTCCAAAAAGTGACGTTTTTCGGAGTTTAGCCCCGGTAGTTTACACCATCTTCAGATGATGTAAACTGCTTTAAGCCTATGGAGGCTCTAGGTGCAGGAAAGAGATCTTTCAGTCTCTCTCCTGCAGTCTCTGGCCGGCTCCGTAAACTGACACTGTGCGCATGCTTCTGTGAAAGACTTCTTTAATTTGCCAGGGGTATAGCACGCAAAAAGTGTTCTCAGTCATTTGATAATCTATTGTGCTTTGTTTGTAAGCATCTTCAATGTTCGAGGGATTCTAATAACAATAAACTCACACCACAACGCTTCCGCTACTACATTTTTTTCAGATTCCTCCTAAATACAGAGCTCAATTAGTCCTAACTAAAGGCATTAAATAACTTATGGGGACATTGGTCTGCCTTTACTACAAGTCTGATATTTATTATTCTGTGCATATGTAAGCTTTAACTAGCTCACATTTAGGTAAAAGGGGCATTTAACACAGGAGATGTTTAACCCATGTACCACTGAAGACCATTGTCACCATAGTCTTCTATGGGAACAGCTGTCTTGACATAGTTGCCAAGTTCTGAACAGATTAGCTGAAGATGGCACTAGCAGTCCTTTCTTACAGAAAGATCTGTCAGAGTGTGTAGGATCACCTTTTCTTTATGGGTGCATTGTCCCTACTATGGTTGCGCATAAACATGAAAATATAATATATTGCAGAAGGCAAAGAGAATAATGGTATATAGCCCAGATACTACATCTCCTATCACAGCAAATAGCATACCTCCCAACTGTCCCTCTATTCAGGGACTGTCCAGAGTCCCACTCGCGGGCTGCAGAGCATACTTGTCTACTCCCCCAGAATGGCTGGAAGACTCCTGAAAATTCTTGGCCACCCGGAAAAGAAGCCAAGTCTCCAGGTGCCAGCTGCCATCCCAGCCGCAGCCGCCAATCGTGGAGCCAGATGACACGTTTGCTCTGCCACACACCCGGCACCGCCCACTTCAGACGATTCCCTCCCCCGGCAGGCCAAAGGTCCGCAAGAATGCTGCAGTGTTTTGCGGTGGGGGGAAAGTTGGGGGAGAGCTGCGGATGAATAGAAGCTGTGCCAAAAAAGTAGGCGTGGTGACATGCCACAAGGGTCGAGTCTGTCTGATTATCATTGGCTGCTGAAACAAACACACCACCACTGGGTAATACGAGTGTACTACATGGCACCAGTGGTGGTGTTTGTTACTGTGTAGTGTGGTGCCCACTACACTGACTTGAAATCACTGTCCTGGACCGTGCCGCCCCCCCTTGCCCCATTTGCCACCATTCCGATGGCGCTCAGGGCACATGCCCTGCTCGACTCCCCCTAGTTACGCCACTTGTTACTGGCTCTTCATGCTTTGCTAAACTCAGAATCAGCTGCATAATGTAATAAATAGCTCTGCAAATGCTACTTCAAAAAGCTGCATGATTCATGTGTGAATTATGGCATTCTGTGTTTTCTCTCCCTACAGTATATGTGATCCTACCATATGCATAGATTACAATATACATACAGTACAGTGAGTAAATACTGTGAGTATAAGATTACCACTTGTCTGGTGTGGTCGCATCAGATGCGATCACACTATGCTGAGCTTACCCTAAAACTGGGTACACGCTGGAGCGGAATACATACGATTTATGGCCGGCGGTTCTAATCCCGACAGCGGCATCCCGGCAGAGGTGGAAATCCTGATCGTGAAAGGTATGTACTAACCTACTTCTACCCCCTAACCCTAACCCTCCCTTAGGGGTGCCTAACCCTAACCTCCCCCCCAAGTGCTTAACCCTAATCCCCCCTGCCACCTAAACCTAAGTCCCCCAGGGGGGTGCCTAAGCCTAACCTCCCCAAGGGGGTGCCTAACCCTAACCCCCCCTTCCCCTAGCCTAAACCTAATCTCTGGGGGGGCCTAACCCTAAGACCACACGGGAACCCTAAACCTAACCCTCCCCCCGCGGCTGTCTGCGCCCGGCGCCCGGCTTACTTTCGATCGGTAAGCCGGGTGTCGGGCCCCCGGCTTAGGTAATCGAAATCTCGCCGCCTGTCATTTGTACCTTGCCGAGATTAAGCAGTCAGGAAGCCGGCGGTCGGGATTCCATCCATCGGCTTTCCCGACTGCTTCCCGCTGGAGCGATGTTGAGCCGATTTGCTGTTTTGTAACGACAAATCACCTACAGGCTCAATGTGTATGGGCGATTGCGTGCTTCTGCGGTCGCTAGCAACGGTCGCTAGGTTTGATGTGCTGCACATCAAACCTAGCGATATTGCTAGCGATCTGTACGTTAATGAAGGACGGAACAGTGATTGTTCTGTTGTTCATTAACTCGTTGTAGTGTGTACGGGCAATCCCCGTTTAAGGAGATTCATTCCGATGTCGGAACAAATGCCCGTTGCTCAAGTGCGCACCCAGCTTTACAAGGTTGCTTCTGATAACGACTGTGTCAGAGGCTTCTGCCAGCGGCAGCTGGAAGCTAATATTCCAGAAGCTGCTTGGGCTCAGCCCACCTGGCCAACCCCACTTTTGCAGCAGCAATCTCTCCTCAACCCCCTCTTGCTCGCCCACCTGTGGCTGCAGGAAGACAGGCAGCAGTCATGTGCGGTTATTAGGATCGCTCCCTGCTGCTGGCTGCTCTAAAAAGTGAAATATAATTATGTTTTATACAGTTAAAAAAAAGTTTATGTATGTATATTAGTAAAGTTTATTTTTAACTGTATACATCTATTTTTTCCAAAAATGTTCCCAAAATTGTTGATTTTTTTTTAAATGATCAAAATATGCAAATAATAACTAAAAATGCGGTTGTGGTGTGATATTTTTGCCTATATTTGCATTGTGAAGTTAGGAAATATCACATTAATGTATTAAAATTCGCACTGAGGGATGGAGCTTCCAAGAAAGCTCTGTCCCTGCATACCCCCCCCAAACTTCTTATGGTATTTGCGCAAAAGAAACCCCTGAGACTGTGCCTGCGCCGCTGACTCTCTCCCCCCCCCCCCTACCCCGCTCAGCTTATACTTACATCCAATCGCCGGCCGCAAACTGCCTGGCTCTAGAACAGAAGCCTGCATAGAGAGACCTGCACTGCTGCACGAAAAGCAACTCTGATGAAGGTCCCCACCCCATGATGGAAATGGTATGCGCTCAGGGGGAGGGAGAGGGGCGGCAGTGCAGCACAGGGTGCACTGCCGCCCTGATCCGGCGCTGCTTCACAGCATCTGATCAAGTTTACTGATCTGATGACTGGGGCACAGCGATCAAATGATCAGGTCACCGACCAGCTCACCAGATCACTGATAATCTGAACGGAGGTAAGTGTGTGTTTTTTTTTCACTGTGATCAGACTGTGGTCTGTCAGATCACAGAAGCCTACTCTATGCTGTGCTCTCCCTGTCAGCAGGCAGGGAAGGCTGAGCTAGAGAAGGTGAAATGGTGGAGAAAGCCTGCATGACGCCATACAGTGA
Organism: Taudactylus pleione; assembly: GCA_031769625.1. Taxonomy (NCBI): domain Eukaryota; kingdom Metazoa; phylum Chordata; class Amphibia; order Anura; family Myobatrachidae; genus Taudactylus; species Taudactylus pleione. The sequence continues at coordinate 39,456,724 of JAUIMM010000092.1, forward strand.
TAATCACGCCAGATAGCATTATTATCGCCGGGATCCCTCCAGTATTATTTTACAATTTTATTTTAGTAAATTTTAGCAGATCACATTTCCAATTACATGTATGGGAAATGCGATTTGTTTACTAAAATAATGCAAATTTAAGCGTCATCAATAATCGCAGATCCGTCGGAGAATCAGTGAAATTCTTCATGTTAAAAATCCATGATTTGCTGATCACGATCATACTGAAATCTAAATTGCAGTGTAAATATAAAACTGTCCAGCATTTGTGGGTTACATGCAACAGCAGCCAGTATTTACCCCACATGCAAAAATCAATGTATGTATTTATGGGTTGGGTATGGAATCCCAGAGGTTGGGATGCCGCCGGTCAGAATACCGACAGCGGCATACCGAGAGTCAGAATCCCGACACTACCAGGTAAGTACACTAACACTACCCCGCCCTCCCTCTCTGGTGCCTAAACCTAACCTCCCCCCTAGTACCTAAACCTAACCTCCCCCTCCCTGCACGCTAAATCAAACCCTCCCCCCTTAGTGCCTAACTATAACCCTCCCTCTAGTGCCTAGCCTAACCATAAACCTAACCCCCGATACTTACCCTCGGGCATACTTGCCAACTCTCCCTCATTGTCAGGGAGACTCTCTGAAATAGTAGCAATCTCCCTGCCTCTCTGTAGTGTCCAGCAATCTCCCTGATTGCACCTTACCCCCATTATGTAGCTGTTATATTTAGAAAATACCCCTGAGATATATACATTCAAATTAGGGATGTGCGCCGGACCATTTTTGCCGGATTTGGATTTGGTTCTAATTCGTCGTCCGGCTTTGGATTTGGATTTGCCAAACTGCGGTGACTGGCTTTGGATTTGGATTTGGATTTGGATTTTTTTACAAAAATTGACAAAAAAAGCTAAAATCACATAAATTGGTCTTTTTTTTCTTCCTAGAGTATTATTAACCTCAATAACATTAATTTCCAGTCAATTTAGACCATATCACAGCTTATAATATTGTTTTCAACATTATTGGCCAAAGGTTGCAGTGAGCTGACTGGTTACTAAGCGAAAAAGCAGCGGCACAACGACACAGACACCACAGTATAAAGCACATCTATGACACGTTGCCACACAGCAGTGGCAGAAATGAAAAGTAGTGCACCCACCTAGTGGGGTACGGCCAGCAGAATCACAGTACTTGTTTACATAGTGGGCTATGGCCCAAAGAGTCACAGTGCACAATCTTATTCACATTACACCATAAAGTAGTGTCTCTTATTTATGTTACGACACACAGTAGTGCCCCTTTTACACAATGCCCACAGTAGTGACCCTTTTACACAATGCCCACAGTAGTGCCCCTTTTACACAATGCCCACAGTAGCGGTGTCCCTTACACAATGCCCCCAGCAGTGGTGCCCCCTATGCAGTCCCCTTAGTATTAGAGTCCCCTATGCAGTGCCCCCAGTAGAATGCCCCCCAGTAGTATGCCCCCCATTAGCAGGCCCCCCCAGTAGTATGCCCCCCATTAGCAGCCCCCCCAGTAGTATGGCCCCCCCAGTAGTATGGCCCCCCCAGTAGTATGGCCCCCCCAGTAGTAGGCTGCCCCAGTAGCAGGCCCCCCCCCAGTAGTAGCCCCCCTGTAGTATGCCCCCCAAAGTAGTAGTAAGCCCCTCCCCAGTAGTATGCCCCCCCAGTAGTAGTAAGCCCCCCCCAGTAGTATGCCCCCCCAGTAGTATGGCCCCCCCAGTAGCAGGCCCCTCAGTAGTATGGCCCCCCCAGTAGCAGACCCCACCAGTAGCAGACCCCCCCCAGTAGTATAGCCCCCCCCAGTAGCAGGCCCCTCAGTAGCATGGACGCCCAGTAGCAGACCCCCCCAGTAGCAGACCCCCCCCAGTAGTATAGCCCCCCCAGGTAGCAGGCCCCTCAGTAGTATGGACCCCCCCCAGTAGCAGACCCCCCCAGTAGTATAGCCCCCCAGTAGCAGGCCCCCCCAGTAGTATGGCCCCCCGCATCCCCAGTAGCAGACCCCCCCAGTAGCAGACCCCCCCCAGTAGCGCCCCTGGCCCTTGCACAAGTAAAAAAAAAACGTACCTGTATCCCCGCTCCCGCGCCGTCCGCTCTGCTGTCACACGCTGAGGAGGGAGCCGGAAGACGGAGCTCATGTGTGAGCTCCAGCCGGCTCCCTCCGTGCAGCAGTCAATGAGAGTCTGTGTGACTCTCATTGGCTGCTGTAACAAACACACAGCTGCCGCTGGTGGCTGTGTGTTTGTGTCTGTGTAGGGCAAAGCGCTATCACAGCGCTCTGCCCTACACAATAGGAGCCCTGATGTCGGATTCTCTAGTGAGAATCCGACATCAGGCGGCTGCCGTTCGGCCCCGAACGGGGATCCGAGTCAGGCGGTGAACACCCGAACAGGGTTAGGGTGGACTCGGATCCCCAATGTTCGGAGCGGTTCGGATTCCACAGAATCCGAACTGCTCATCTCTAATTCAAATGGGATCATTAATATCATTTCCCTGCATTGGTTATAAAATCCCTATGGCTACATGCATTTTCTGAAACGTATCAGTGTGTTTACATCAACAAATAGATCTTTTTTTTCACAATCTCCCTGAAATGCTTTTTCAAAAGTAGGTAAGTATGCCTTCAAGGTGCCAGCGGTCGGGATACTGGAGCTTTGATCCCGACGCTGTGAGGATTCCGGCGCCTGTATTTTGGTGCTGACTACATCCCATATTTACACTCCTTGCATTGCAACATGGTTTGTCCAGATTCACAGTTACTTTCTCTATCTGAATGGTATCGTTCAATCGTTTGTTAATCTGGCACAAATCTGGCAGCTTAATGTCAAAAACGACCAGCAATGTGCGCTCCCGCTGGTCGTTTTTGACTTCTATCATCGCCCGAACATGCTGGTCAATTCGGCGATAACGACAGATTGGCCATGTTCGGGGATGAGGGAGGGTGCCTACACTGAACGACTAATCGTTCAGTGTAGGCACAGCACAGACTGTGAAACGACTGCACGATTACAATGTTGTAATCGTGCAGTCGTTACACAGTCTGCTAGTGGACGGGCCCCTTTACTCTATTCCCAAATCCGAATCAGGCCATACATTGAAATGGTTCATATAAGAAAAGAGAAAATCATTATATATTTAACCACTTGTTACTCATCACTTTATTTCATTTCTGTATGTTAAATAATATAGAGAAAATGATTATACAATCTACACATTATCTGCTTTATGTCATGAAGTAAAAAATCCAAACAATGAGCTTTAGAACTCTGTGGCATAATGCACTTGGTACTCTATAGAAGCTAATTGTGGAGAGTGAACTTAAACAGCTGACTCTGAGGCCAGAAAAAGTTTTGCCAGTGCTGACATTTTGTATACTGTATGTATGAGTTGATGCAGGATGCACTCAATTATTTCTATATCTAACCAGGCTACTGAAGCCCTGACCTACATCTAGCACTTTCTAATAATTACAGCAGATAGCATTGTTTAAAATATCTTACATTTCTACATTTTATGTGATACTTTAATGGTTTGGAGAAAAATGCATATAAAAATCCAAGGGCGAGAAGGCAGAGGGTTGTGTAAACATTTCAGTAGGTCTCAGACTGTTTATTGTTGATCAGAATAACTTTAGGTAAAATAAAATAAAATATACACCAAGCTTTCTTATCCATTTTCAAGAGAGTCTACAAATGTTTGCCACAGGCCGGACTGACAGGTCAAAAGCGAGAGGGTAAAGGCAGGGCCGTAACTATGGGTGTGTGACTGGTACCATCGCACTGAGCACAAGGATCTGTGGGTGGCACCGTAGCTGCCCCAATGCCATTGCTTCTGGCACCTGTATAGATAATGTGCAGGTAACACTGCAGCAGTGTCGCCCACAGTGACCTTTGGATGCTACAGACAGGGACCCTGCTGTGTATACAGCTGTACGGAACATCTTCTAGATGCTCTGTGCACTGCCACGCTTCCAGGTGCTGGCTGGCCCTGTCTCCTATGCGCATCATCATGACATCATGCACATTAAAGCCCTGTTACAGCATATGCAGGCATTTTATCAGTTCTAAGAATGGCTTACTTAAAGGCTTGTGTGGCTTAGTGAGAAAAGGATTCAGAACCAGTTTGAAGAGGAAACACACAGGTCACAGACAGGCAGGTTTTCAGATTTTTCTCCTCAGAGCTTCTCAGTCTCTAGCAATTTGGTAATTGTCTACCAGCAGTTTCAGCCTTTGTCCTTTCACTTTCTGGAAAGAGACCTGGAAGAACTACTACGGAGGACAGTACAAAGTATCCTTCTCCCAAAAGACATAACTGACTGTGCTATGCTCTATTTAATCACTGTATATCGTCAGTTATAAACAAGAGATGATTGGGAAAATAAGGAAGCAGTCAAAGGGTTGGCATTCACAATGTCAACACCACAGTGTCAACAGTTATGATGTCCATAAAACAAAAAGACAAACTGGCGCCAATTTTATATCACCTATCAGTGTGGTATAACTGATTGCCTGCTGCCTTCAAAGTATGGGATTACTCTACCCAAAATGCTCTAAATGAATCAAGAAAAATGAAAAAGAAAGCACTGGCAAAACAGCATTATCAGAATTCTTCACCAATTATTTATTTCATTGCTAAATATAAAAATAATATACAATAACACTAGCCGGTATCGAACCTTACTTAAATCTTAATAATCGTAATCTTATTTAAAATCTGTTGGCATTAGATGGTTTCACATATTCTTGCTGTTACCTATAGTAGATTAATCCCCGTATGGATTGCCAAATCAATTAAAATATTTAAAAAGACACTTCTAGCTTCAGATTTACCTTACTAATGCTGTTTAGCAAAAAATGTGATGTTTTCATAACACACAATCCGACAGTTTGCTGTTAGATGGAAGCCCTATTATAATCATGCATAAACTTCTCTTAGTAACAGTCCTTATTGCACCAGCAAAAGCAGAGATCGATTTGTTAGCAAAGCTTTATCTTTATCATACACATCTATAGATTTTTCTGAAGTAGGTGAGATAAAGCTGTTAGCACAAGTCTTGTTATAATTTGTACATAGGGCCTGATTCAGCAAGAATCACAATTGCAAAGCTGCATGCAGGCTATAGATATATGATGTATGCACTCAAGCTATAGATATATGATGTATGCATGCAGGCAGCTTTGCAATTTTGACCCTTGCAGATATGGTAATGCAGCAGGTGGCATTACGCCTCCTGTGTATTACTTATCCGAGCTGCGTTGTCCAACGCATCATCGGATAAGCTGCGTAACATCGGCCGGCTAAGGTGACACATGGGGTCACGCAGCCGGCCGCTGCAGATGAGTGGAAGAGGCCAGGAAATCTCCGGCAGCCGACGGAGATCCTAGCATCTTCCCTACCCCCCAACGGTAGCGACATGCCTCCATTCAGGGAATGGAGGCCATCGCCGCCCCCTCCCCACCTACAAACGGCAGCAGACTGTCAATCTGTGAGCAGGATCGCATACCCGTTAACAGGTCATGCGCCTGCGCAAATTCCCGAACATCGTGAATCTGCGTTCAGCACTGCTGAATCAGGCCCACAGTCTTTTCATCAATCGCAACCCATACTACACCAGCAGAGAAGCAGTTAAAAAAGCTATGCTTTTATCATGTACATCTGCAGATTATACTGAAGCCTTTGAATTAAAGCTGTTAGTAAAAGCTCACACTCAGGGCCTGATTCAGCTTGGATCGCAGTTGCTAATACGCATGCAATCGGCCAATTGTTGCGTTCAGCGCATGCGTATGCATCGCAGTGCGCGTGCGCAAACCAGCCACTGTGATCGGGACTGCGATAGCAGAGGCTATGCAGACTCATCGCAGACTGATTGACAGGAAGTGCCGTTTGTGGGTGGTCACGGGGGGTGGTCGGCAGAACGCAGGAGTGCCAGTGCGTTCGCACTCCGTTTCAGGGCGTGCATAAATTATCCACTGCGAAGCCATACACAGTGTGAGGTCTCATAGCGTGCGTGGCTGTTAGCAATTTCTGAGTAAGGTCAGGGCTTGTGCAACTGTGCGTGAGGCTGCGATGGTACTCGCTTGTACCAATGGTTTCGCTATCCTGCTAAGAGCCGTATTCAATATGAGCCAAGCCGCGATACTTTTTCGCAGCCCGGACTTTCCGCCTACTTCGCCTGTTTTGCAGGTGGAAAAGTATCGCGGCCGTCCCGGCTTTACCCCATATTCAATATGGAAGTACGCGAAAACAGGACCCGGCGAAACTTAAACAAGCGGAAAGTACTGTCAGTTTTGGGGAAATCAGCCTGACACCCCCCAAATGATGCTCTGACATGGGGGTTCCCTATGGTACCCCCCGATTTGGCTTGCTGAAGGTATTTGGTCATTTTAAACGGGCTCAAAAGCTGCTAAATAGCATTTTTCTATACGTGATGCTGAATAGTATTTTGGAGTATTTTTCCCGGAAAATAACTTATCCCAGCAAATTTGGGGTACTTGAAAATGGGGGTCAGCATATTTAAAAGTTGCTAAAGTGAAGCTGAAAAAATCATGAAAAATCCACCTGCCGCAATCACCTGCAATAAAAAAAACATTTGGGGCATACTTGGGGACCCCTCCAGAGTAAAGTTCGCTAGTTTTTAAGTTTGTACCCCAACATTTTTTTTTCGCCCCCTTTTTTCAAAGTCATTTTTTGGGGTGTCCTTTAGTGTTTTTTTTATTTATTTACACAGATTACCTTTGGGGGACTGTCTGAAGGCTGCAGGGGGGTTCCCGCAACGTTGCACCCCAAAACCCCAATTCTGTACTTTTTTCCGCCTCTCATTCATTGGCAAAACTTTTCCGCCTATTACGTTGCATTGACTTTCCGCCTAGGCGGAAAGTCTTTCAAATTGAATACGGGGTAGAAGTCAAACAGGCGAAAATGACGCCATCGGCGAAAATGACGCCAAAAACACGCGGAAACTGACTTTTCGCCTCAATTGAATACGGGCCTAAGTATGATGTTCACATTGTTAAAATGTTGACAGAGAACGTGTCGATATTCTCATTGTTGGAATTGTTGGAATGTCGACATTAGTGTAAGGCTGCGGACGGGAAGGTCAGGGTTAGGCTGTTCACGGTCACATGACCGTTGGGACACAGAATCCGTACTGGGGCTGCTGCAGTGGTATTCTTGCAGTTAGTCCTCCAGAAATTAGATAACGGTTCCTCCATACTCTAACACCAATAAGGGCACCTTTCTGTCCGGTGATTTTGGTTCTCCAATGTTGCTTTTGGGGCGCCGGTCCTTGAGGCGGGTTGCAGCAGGTGGCGTGCCGTATTTGGCCTGTGGACTGAAGTTTGGATGCTCCTGATCTACAGTATAAACATGCATGCAAAGATGGCAGCAACCCACATAAACAAAGTGGGGAAGCACTGAAATGATTAAGGAGGAAAACAACATTTCTGCTGGATTTTTTATCTGAATATTTACACCATAGTTATATTTTTTTAAACGAAAAACGCAGGAAAAGGTCTTGTTGCAGATGTTCTCTATTGACACTGTATAAAAGGTCAGAATCCAGTGTGAGTCAACCTGGAGAAACATTGGGTTGTAGTGACTCACCACAAGGCTATGAGTGTAGGAACTGCTTCAAAGGGTGTGTGCTGCAACAGTTATCTGCTAGTATGATGTCTATGCATATATTCCTTTTACAGCACCAAGAATAACATAATTACAGCTAAAGTCCTTTGTGGACAAATTAGTGTCGACCTTGAGTTCTCCTTTCATTTATATTATTATGCTTTCTGTAGGTTCTCTTGTGAGGCATGTGTCATTTTATTTTAAATAACTAATACACGTATAATTAAGGTACCTGTGGATTTGCATTATATGAATTCTATAGAAGAACCAATAAACATAATTAATATAGAAAAGAGTGAAACAGATTTTCCATAACTTGGAAAGGAAAGCAAAACTGTTGCTTTTGTCTTCTAGTCAGTAATTGTAGACAGATGCACAAACAGCCATTCTCTAAATAATAAAACTGCATTAAGGAGTGTACTGTACTTGAACCAGATTTTTTCTGTAACATGGACCAGCAGTACAGAGTAAAAAAGCTTGTAAAACCCCTTTAACCTCTTAAAGTTATATCAAAAGAATGTGTTCTGTGGAAACATGTATATACTGTAGATATAAAGATTGCCACTTGCATAAACAAACACTCTAATATTGTTATTCTCAACCTATAATATAAAATGGTAACTAACAGAGTTTTCCTACGTTCATATTTCTGCGCATTGTTTATGAATGTGGGAGGATGTGCAGATCTATCCTGAGCTAAATCCACTGTACAGAAATACACTATCACAGAATATGGTGGTCATGTTTTACTGCACATACTAGAAACATTGGCAAACCTTGGAAAGACTCATATACAGTGGCGTAACTAGGGCAGGGCAAACGGGGTGCTTGCCTTAGGGCGCCGTGGAACCGGCGGCGCGGGGGGGCGCCGCCGGCCATGGTCCGGCCCGCCCTAGTTAGCCACCAGTGTAGCGCCGACCGTAATGAGTGCGGTCAGCGCTACACATTTACACAGGACCGGCGCTAGGCTTCCAGCGCCGGTCCTGTGCTGCACACCTGAGCCCGTTCCCTCCCCCTGAGTGCTTGCCCAATAGCGCCAGGAGGCGGGCTCAGGCTGTGCATAACACACGCATCGCCGCCAGCGCTGGCGGTGATGCGTGTGTTAAACAGCAGCCAATGAGAGTCAGATAGACTCTCATTGACTGCTGCAGCACCCACTGCAAGAGCCGGACTTCCGTCTGGCTCCTGCAGTGGGTAATGGGTCAGACATCATGACATCTGTCCCATTATGCTGAGCGCGCCAGCCCGGGAGGACTGGTGGGTGGTGGCAGCAGGAGCGGCGTCGCGGACTGGAGGAGCAGCAGCAGCAGCATGGATTCAGGTAAGTATGTTTTTATATATATATTTTTAAAAACCTGTCAGCACTACTGGGGGCACAACGGGGGTGGCTACCACTGGGGGGACCTCTACTGGGGTGGGGGCACAACGGGGGGGTGGCTACTACTGGGGGCACCATTATTAGGAGGACCTCTACTGGAGGCAACATTATTGGGAGGACCTCTACTGGGGGGGCTATTACTGGGGGCACCATTATTAGGAGGACCTCTACTGGGGGGGGCTATTACTGGGGGCACCATTATTAGGAGGACCTCTACTGGGGGGGCTATTACTGGGGGCACCATTATTGGGAGGACCTCTACTGGGGGGGCTATTACAGGGGGCACTTAATCGGGAGGGGGAACCTCAACTGGGGACCACTACTTGGGGGGGAACTACTACTGGGGGCATTATAAAAGGGGCCTACTACTAGGGGCACTGCACTGGGGGGACCACAACTGGGGGCAATAACAGGAAGGACCACTACAGGGACCACTGGATAGGGGGGGTCACTACTGGGAGCCTGCATCAGGGGGACCACTACTGGGGGCATTATAAAAGGGGCCTGCTACTAGGGGCACTGCACTGGGGGGGACCACAACTGGGGGCAATAACAGGAAGGACCACTACGGGGACCACTGGATAGGTGGGGTCACTACTGGGAGCCTGCATCAGGGGGACCACTACTGTGGGCACTGCATGGGAGGGGGGGGACTACTGCTAGGGGCACTATATAAGGGGCTTACTGCTAGGGGCACTGCGGGGACCACTACCGGGGGCACTAGATAGGGGGGATCTCTACTGGGTGCCTGCATAAGGGGGACCACTACTGGGAAACCTGCATGGGGGGGACTACTGCTGGGGGCACTATATAAAGGGCACTGCATAGGGGGGGACTACTACTGGGGGCACTATATAAAGGGCACTGCATAAGGGGATAGCACTACTGGGTGCACTGCATTGTGGGGACTGCTACTGGGGGCACTGCATAAGGGGGAACACTACATAGGGCACTGCATTTGGGGGGACCACTACTGGGAGCACTGAATAAGGGGAACTAATTGGGGGCTGTATAAGGGGGACCACTACTGGGGATACTGTATAAGGGGCACTACTATGGGCCTGCATAAGAGGGACCACAACTGCATACTGGGGGTACTGTATAAGGGGTACTACTAGGGTTAAGGTGCATATGGATAGGAATGTTCAGCGTGAAAATAAAAGGGTGTGTCATGTTGACAGGCCCCATTTTTAAGTGACCACGCCCATTTTTGCCACGCGCGCCGAAGGCGCGTGCACATATAGGGGTGTTGGTGGGGGGGGCTCCCTTTTCAAATTTGCCCTGGGCTCCAAATACCCTAGTTACGCCACTGCTCATATATAAGTGTAATATAATACATATGGAAACTGACAAAACTTGGGATAAAGCTATTGTCACAGGTACTTCTACACCTGCAGCATGACGAGGAGGGGTTTGTGGCTGCAAAGTGGTATTTTTGCATGCAATAAACATTTCCGTACTGCACATGAATGTCAGTGTTAAGTTGCGTACACACACAACGACATTTTGAACAAATTGACTATAACGACGTCGTTATCGTTCAATCGTTTAAAAAATCGTTGAGTGTAAAACGATAAACGATGAACAATTATCGTTCATGCGCGTTCACGTTTGTCGATAGTAGTTTGTAGTTCAGTCAGACTGGCCAACTGAACGATTTTCAATAGAAGTTGCAACATTTTTCTTTCAATACACAGAAAATGGTTTATTATGTAAAGTAAAACCAACTAGTTTGTAAAACAATTTTCGTTCACTTTTGCGATGGAAAAACTGAACGAAAATCGTTCAACGAAAATCGTTGTGTGTGTACGCACCTTAAGTGTCTGTGTAGAGGGAGATGCATCATACACTTACTACCTGTATGCACGGGCAACGGGGGCAAGGGTCTTGCTTCCGCTAGTCCTCCCCTACATTTTGACGGCAGAGCCATCATTTGTGTGATGTCTTCAGAAAGATGGCGTCAGCAAAGGTAATAGTAAAGACTGTGGCACTTTGCCAGAACCCTTTCTATCTACTGTACAAGTGCCATCTTCCAAAAATATCCCATGGAAAATGTTGACACCAGCAAAAGGTAGGGGGAGAGCCCACTGCAAGTTGAAGGAGGACGGAGCACACAGCAACCCCAGGCTCTAATATACCTCTGCCTGTATGTTTAATGAGATGCAACATGGGGGGAATGGTCAGTTAAGCGCAGTTGACGTCACTAATGGAGTTTCACAGTACTTGCAGGGCATACAGAGGTGTATTTCCTGTAGGTGACCATACCCTGTTGCAAAGTATGTGATGATGATAAATTGTTTTTCTTTTCCTTATTTTTGTAAACACATTAAAGAAAAGAGAGCTTATGTTCTATGCTCTGGAACAATCTTCTCTTGAATGAAGAATGCCATACTGCGTGTGGGAATTGATTCTTGTCTACTGACAGACGGTTTATAGACCATTGTCTGTGAATTGCTGTGCTTGCTATTTTTAATTATTAAACTATTTTGTTTTTAAATAATTCTATAGTGCGCCATACACAGTAGAAAAGTATGTTAGTGTACTATAAAACTAATATAAGAACAATAAAATGAAACCCTACTAGACATCCATGTAGAACACTCTATTCAGGAGTAATGACATACAAATGTTCTACTTTGCTGGTTCCATTGTTCTGCAGAAAGCAAAATGTACTGTGTATTTCATCACTTCAACAAATTAAATCAACAAGTGCTGTTTTGTATTTTATCTCTAAGGATCAGTAATTATATCAAGTGTCTGTTTAGTAAATTCGTCCCAAAGTGGGACTAGCAATATCAGTTTCGTCAATTGGAAAGGTAGTGTGCTGTTCAGTGTCTAGCTAAAAAGTGCATATTTATTATTATAAATATGCTGAGTGAAATACAAGAAGGTAATTAATTGTGTGTATTTGTAGTCAAAGATATTTTAAGGGCCACAAAAAAATGTGCTATTTTGTATAAGAAAATAAAAACCAAAGCAAGATGTTTAGTCATTTTTACAGCTTGTCTTACATGAAGAATCTTTCTAGACTAAATATTGGCTCCTACAAAAGTATTTATTGAGTCAAACCTTCCTGTAAAGTAACCACATAAACAAAACCAGGGCAGCTGATGGTTTCAGATATATTAAGAAATAGATTCATTTGATATGTACATTATAAAATATAACATTCTGTTACTAAAACATTTCTGTCTTTCTATCTGTGCCATTTCTATACAGTATAATGAGTGTGAATAGGCAGTATACTGTATTAACTATCAAAACAAGAAGGAATAATGGTGCAATCATCTTATAGTTTGAGTTAATGCTTTGGGGGCCCAGTGAGTCTATTGGTTGGTGAGCTTAAATGGTGACTCCCGAAAGGTAGAAAAAGCAATGACATCATGCAAACAATATAACACTTTTTTGTTGTATAAAACAAAATATATCTCAGTTGTTTAGGATTGACAGATACAGATATAGTACTATACATTATCATTATTAATACATGGTGTAAGTAGATATTAAACTGAATAGACAAGCCAGATAGCTTATGTTCCATGCTACTTTCACAATTCCATACAGAAAAGAATTATATAATAATGCCTGCATGAGTAAGGTCAATATACTGTATTCAATCCTAAACATTCAGTCAACCATCTCCATAGCAGTAATGATTAAAACATTTTCAGTATGTGAGTATAGTTATTGTGAAAGGCTGATATTCTGTATCCTGGTTTCTTGCTCTGACCCAGCTTCTGGGAATGTCTGCTTCTCATTTCTCTGCTAAAAACACACATAGATTATTGGGATTCTGTTCTTCTTTCTGCTCATACCTACACACTCTAGGGATTCAATCTGTTCTGGCTCCTCACTCCTCTTTGTGAAGGAAACAATGGAGACAAGTGCATTATTTTAATGTTCTCTTGCTAATCAGTGGTTTTTATCCCTTCATAAAATACAAAGCTGAAGTGAAGCTTTCTAAGTCTGAGAGCACACAGGATCTGCCTGAAAACTGCATATTCTCAGTGATGTCTTGCATTGACTAGGAAAAATGACATATAAATCTAAAAATGTAGAAAATGATAGAAAAATCATATATACCAAGGTCCATCCCATGTACAGCCCATGTCATCAAAGGGATTTATTTAAGTAAGATATCTCAAAATATCTTCCAACTCGACATCTCCGCTCTGCACAAGATCTGCGTTTCTCCTCCTTACGCATTACTTGTTCCCATGCACGGTTACAGGACTTTTTTCGGGCTGCACCCACCCTGTGGAATGCCCTCACATGCACAATAAGACTTTCCACTAGCTTCCAAACATTCAAGCGTTCTCTGAAAACTCACCTCTTCATACAAGCTTATCAGATTCCAGGACCGCCCACATAACCTTTTATAGCTCCCTATCTAACTCCCTTCTTATAGTAAACACCTATCACATCTTCTTTCTTCAATTTATCATCCTCCTAACCCTAGGCCAACTTTCCAGTGTGATTGGATTATACAGCCCACAAAGAACATCTGCAATCAGGCTGGACCAATTTGCAATATGTAGCACCTATCCTTGTGTATCAACACCTATTTCCCTATAGATTGTAAGCTTGCGAGCAGGGCCCTCTTACCCTTATGTATGTCTTTTACGTATATGTCTTTTATGTATGTATAAATGTCTTTTACAACCCAGCAAAATGTTAATGTTGATTCAAATTGTAAAGCGCAATGGAATTTGCTGAGCTATATAAGAAACTGTTAATAAATAGATAAATAAATACATTTAATGCAAAATCAATTTTTTTTGCAGTAGAACAAACATATCACATTTAAACATTGTATCTGCTCCTCCCCTGTGGACTGTAAGCTCTCACGAGCAGGGTCCTCTTCCCTCAAGTGCTTTGCCTTCCCTTCACTTATACCATCATCCCCTCCCGACAGCCTACCATGGCACCTTTCCCTTGGGTATTATGACTGCTGATGCAGTAATGTTTATAAACCATGTCTATGTCCTGCTATGTTCTGTACTGTAAGTGACTTTATTCTTGTTTTGTTCACACGGTTTCGGTTTATGTACTTTGTAAGACGCTGCGGACCCCTTGTGGCGCAATATAAATAAAGGATCATAATAATAATATACTGTAATTTAGGTTTACTCCTAATGCCGGATTGTAATCAGGCATTCATAGACTGCTACATATTTCCATATTATGGTAATTATTCCATCCAGGGGCGAATTAAGAGAGGAGGGGGCCCGTGTGCAGCCTCAGTTTGGGCCCTCTCCTCTCTGTCGGCGGCTCAGGGCGGCACTGGGCGCTGTAGATTCTGGCTTCATGCCAGAACCTACAACGCATGCGCGGGTCTCCGGGAAAATGGCGCCCGCACCTACTTTCCCAGGGACATCTTTTCTGCGCATGCGCAGATCACTGGGAAAATGTCTGCCGCCATTTTCCCAGTGAGTGTTTGCTGCTCTGCAGCACACTTGTGGGTGCAGGGCGTGTGGTGTGGGCCCCCCCGGGGACCCAGGGGCCCGTGTGCACCGCACACCTTGCACCCATTGTAAAGAGGCCTATGATTCCATCCTTAGAACCAAGGATTGCCATAGAAACCCTCTTTTTTAACCCCCTTATCTGAAACACTTTTTAAACCCTTATATCTTGCAAAAGTTGCCAGGAGAGGAAATACCCAACAACGTGCTCTTGTTTCAGCAGAAGAATTCCACGCGTGACAGAAAAAGAGTGCCCTTCAGTTCTGCAATCAGTGCACTTAACACCGTCACAGTACAAAGCTCATTTAGCTTGTTATGCTGTGACAGTGTCTCAATGGTTCTTACTTACAGTCAATTAGTAGATTTCCCCCCAAGGCTTCATTACAGGAAAATGTCATAGCTATGATTAGCAAGACATGGCTGTCAAACATAAAGGGTTGTTACCTCTATATTCCTTCTTATAATAGGCTGTCATTGTGGAGTGCTGCTGTTGTATCAATGGGTTATTTGTGCCTGCCCCCTAGTCCCACAATTCACAGACTTCCTCTACTTTTTGTTTCATGCTGATTAAGTTTTAGTTCCTGCCAGGACTGAGTTGTTTGCTAGAAACTATCATATATAAGCCACCACATTTATGTTATTAAAACTGATTCCAGAAATGTCTAATACGCTGTAGCTTCTGGAACCCTTATAGGCAGTAAGGGCACATACAAAGGGGCACTGAAAAGAATATATAGATAAATCATACAAAACCATATACTGTACTTTATCCTTGCTTTACGAGAGCATATGAAGTGCACTTATCAATGTTTTCTACACCAGAGTTTAACTTTAACACATCAGGCATTTCTGAAAATGACTTGAAGCAAAACAAACTGATTTGAGCACTTGTCAGAAAGTACAGTATGTGCATACAGGTCCATTTATTCTTTCTCTGGACCATCAGCATCAATGTGCATTTAATCAGCTTTTACAATACATACTAAATGCTATGAAATATCCCCAAAGGTGTAGAAGACTAATAATATCAGTATTTTAATATTATTATTCTTTTGCAAATTCCTCTGTGGCATAAGTGTATTAACAAACTTATCAACTCTTCTGTATTTTTTTTACCTGCTTGCAACATATTATTCTTAGTAATACAACTAAAGCTCAATGTATGCATAATAAAGTACTGCAGTCACTCTGAGATATATTAAGACAACTCTTGCAGAACTCAAGGCACACATCCACTTGCCGATTTCTTTGAGCTATTGAACGATAACAATATCGGTCAATTGCTCATGAATCGTGCATGAATCGGTCACATTAATGTCGGAAACGACCAGTGATGCGTGCTCCCGCTGGTCGTTTCCAACATCAATCATCGCTCGAACATGCTGGTCAACCTGACAATAACGTCAGGTTCAGCATGTTAGGGGATGATTGATGTGCCTACACTGAATGACTGCTCGTTCAGTGTAGGCACAGCACAGACTGTGAAACGACTGCACGATTGCAATGTCGTAATCATGCAGTCATTTCAAAGTCTGCTAGTGGATGTGCCCCATCACTGTACCCTTATGTAGATTAAGAAAAAGTATTGGCTCAGTTACACTTTCATAGCTAAGCATAAAGATATAGGGATAGGGGTCTTGTAACAAGATGGGCCTACATTGGCGCCCAGTCAAAGTGTCAAAATATATGTGGTTTCTCTTACTATCAGTCACCTGTCATTACTGATCACTCTTACTGATGCTGCTTAGTCAGAAGACACTACTGAAATTGTAAACTGCACACCAATGTGATGCCAACCACCGGGCATCTTCACTGTACCTTGTACCACCTGCTTATAAGTGACGCACCAGGACTTCTGGATAACTAGCAGAGCACGGACTCATTGAGGAAGTTGGGTTTACATAAGACAGCCAGGAAGTGAATTAGAGTGTTATGGTGCGTACACACAGTACGATCAGTCAGCGATAACGATATCGCTGACATATCGTCCTGCACCTTCCCGGTGTGCTGGATGATCGTTAGCTTTCATCCAGAACACCACTAACCACCAACAACGGGCCAGCGATCCGCGTTCAACGATCGTGGGTCCTATGTAACCTGGTTGATATCGACCAGGTTGGCCTGCATGCACAGGCGATGGTCGATATCGTTATCGTCCATACGAGCCCGCGCATCGCTGGTCTTTGGGCACCAAAAAATTAACGATCTAAACAATAACGATATGGTCGATATCGTTATCGTTCATATCGTGCATTTTTATCGTACCGTGTGTACACACCATTAGTTCTTATCTAAAGGTCACAGGAATACAGCAGGCATAGGTGTCTTGCAGGAAAAGAGCAGAAATTTTGGAATTGTAATTGTTATTTGCGCAGAAATAACTCTTAAAAGAATTGTCACATACAACATCCATTTATAGGTTTTACACACTTTTACATGGGGCATTTATGCTTTTTACATACTGTATAGATTTCAAACTCATGGTGGCTGGGGACAATTCAGTCTTCTGTCCCTTTAATCAGCATGCACATTAATCAGCCTGCACATTAATCAGCCTGGACATCGTTCTAAATTTTAACATTGAACTCACTGGCACTAAACCAGAATGACCAGTTCTACTAAGTTTGGTCTAGGAGAATCTATCTTATTATCCCGCCCAATCTACTTCCTGGATTTGGGCCCCCAAGGTACCCAGATCTTGGAGGCTGCAACTGCCAGTCCTCTTTGAGCTCAGCTTTGGTGCCTTTCATCCTGGTATCTTCAAAGGCAAGGCCGGCTCGAGGCATGTTCGACCAGGGGTGCCACCCCATAGAGGGCGCACCCCTCCCAACCATTCCTGATTTCAGCGGGACAGTCCCGTTTTTTGGACACTGCCCCGCTATTCCATCCATGGGACGAAGTGTCCTGCGGGCAGTCGGGAGGTTGGCCACCTCCACCGTCACAGCTGTGCGGAGGTGGCCGGCCCCGAAGAAGAGGAATGGATGCCATTCAGTGCAGGTAGAGGGCTGGGCTCGCCCCCAGCCTAACTTTAACGGGAGGTGTGCCATACAGACACGCCCCCAAATATAATCATTTAGGGGCATGGCCTATGGTAATTAGACCCCACCCCCATTTTCGCATGCAAGGATGAGGGACTACGAATTACCGTCCTGCACAGGGTGCGGTTCCCCCTGGAGACGGCCCTGTTCAGAGGGGATCATATTGTCATGATTCATTGATACAAAACAAGGACTCCCCTTGTGGGGAATCACATTCATGCTGACCTTGCACAGAGCTACTTGTGTACCTCCCTGTACTGTTTCTCCCATTCCCAGCACCTGGAAGTGAGGAAGGCAGCCCAAACCACTGCTGGGACCTACTGAATCCAAACCCGATCACCAGGAGTGAGATTTATACTTATACATCATTACTCAGTTTTTTTAAACACCTCTAAAATACATTACTAAATATAACATGTCCCAGAGTAATGTGGGATGTGGAAGAAGAGATACCCGGCCACTGATCTACTACATAAATGGACACTAAACCCGGTAACTGAACACTTCATGTTCCATTTCAGCACATTTTATGCGCATCAATAAGGTCAAAAGCCTGCATTCATCTCAATGGGAGCACATTGTAAGTGCAATGAAATATGGTTAAGGAGCTTTACATATGCGTTTCCACATGCTTCACCAAAATTACAGCTTCCTGCTTTATCATAGATGCATGTTTAAAAACCCAGATTGATAGCATTTGTCTAAACATGACAAATGTGTACATACATTTGATGCAATTTATATGTGTTTTAACATTTAATAAAAATGCATTTCAAACACCAGTGTGTACCTAGCCTTAGCTGATAAGGGTTACTGTGAAACACTGTTTTCTTCATGTGATTCCTAAACAGCTTCATGTGAATATTTTCGTTTTCCTTTAACACTGTAGCTTACACTCACAACTGTGTTATATAACACTGGGAGACCTCTATTAATTTAATCATATTACATACATTTTCATAACGAATTCTTTGAAGCCGGATAGAAGATCACCAATAAAAAAGGTCGACATCAAATGGTGGACATGCAATAGGTTGACAGGGACAAAAGGTTGACAGGTACAAAAAGGTCGACTGACAAAAAGTCGACAGGGTTAAAAGACCCTAACTCCTAAACCTAACTTTAAAAATGTTGAAAAAAACCCCATAAAAATTATGTTGACAATTCGTGCTGACCATTTGTGTGTCGACCATTTGAACATGTCGACCTTTTAACCATGTCAACTTTTGCACTGTCAACCTTTTGTCCAGTGCTAGATGAAGGTTCATATGGGCCTGGAGCTGAAATTTATGGAGACCCTATTGTGTGCCGCCATAGGAGGTGTGATCAGTGCTTACTCCCCACACTACATCCCCGCTCTTTATCACTGAAGTACCTTCTCACACTACATCCCCTCACAATATCACTGCAGCACTACATCTCCACACTATGGGCCTAATTCAGCAAGGAACGCAGTTGCTTATACGCACGCAATCGGCCGATTGTTGCGTACTGCGCATGCGTATCCATCGCAGTGCGCGTGTGCGTACTTGCCACTGCGATCGGGACAGCGATCACAGAGGAAACGCAGACTCATGGCAGAGTGATGGACAGGAAGTGCCGTTTGTGGGTGGTGACGGGGGGAAGGTCAGGCAAACGTAGGCGTGCCAGTGCGTTTCAACTGCGCTGCAGGGACATGCATAAATTACCCGCTGAAGTAAATATTTCCTGAGTAAGGTCAAGGCTTGTGCAAGTGTGTGTATGGGTCCAATGGTACTCGATTGTACCGATGGTTTCACTATTCTGCTAAGTATTACAGATGTGCGTATGGTAAAGTGAGCGTCCTTATGTAGTGCTGAGTTTGCAGTGCGATACCAGTGGGGTACCTTGCTATCGCAGTTGAACTGCATGCGTACGCAGTATTGAGATCCGTAGTGAATTAGGCCCTGTATCACTGCAGTACCTCCCCACACTACATCTCTGCACTTGTTCCCTACACTACATCTCTGCACTACCTTTCATATACTATATCAGTATGCAACCTCCCCACACTACACCTCCACAACATTACATTTCTATGCTACCTACCCACACTACATCCCTGTACTATATCACTGAACTACCTCCCAACACTACATCATTACGCTACAATCATTACGCTACCTACACTACATCCCCACAACTAAGGGCTCTAATTATTAATACTATTTTTACAAAAATAAAGTGAAAAGGGGTGTTTTCACACCCTTTTCATTAGTATCATCTATATTGTCTAAAGGGCAATTGGAGTAGAATTCTTAAAATTGTACTCCAAGTCCTAATTATCACATACTTTTAGTAATCAGATCGCATTTCCCATAATTGTAATGAGGGCGGCCGCTTTTGTTTTGAAAGCCGGCCTCCTGGCCGCTTGCTAAGCTGTGGGTTACCACCTACAGCTTTAGCGAGTGACCAGGTGATGGTCGCGATGGTCGAGACCATCGCGACCATCGGGGCTTGCGACGAGACCCTTGCGTAAGGTCTCTTCTACCACAAAACCCAAGTAGCTTTCTGCTCTAATAGAGCAGGAAGCTCGCTACTGACATCACTGGTGATGTCAGTAGCGCCGCCTACAAACGGCAGGCATTCCTTCAGGTACACCTCCGTTTGTCCGGCCACCCCGCCTACAAAACGGGGCGAACTGGCGATCAACATCGACAGCCTGTTTATAGCAAGCCCCGGAGCGAGTGAGTTTGTCACTCGCTCCGGGGCTTGCGTATGCGCACTGCGCGTATGCAGGCCTTCACCATTGACCCGCTTGCGAGCGGCTCTGAATGAGGGCCTAATTCCACTACACTACTTCCTCACACTACATAACTGCACAACCTCTCCCTTATATTACATCACTACATTATACCACTATACTACATGACTACACTACCTTCCCATGCTACATAACTTCACTACCACTCCCTTACAGTTCATCGCTACACTACATCACTACATTACATCACTGCACTAGATGACTACACTACTTCCACACACTGCATCACTACACTACATCACTACATCCCCACACTACATCATTAGAATGCCTTCCACCACAACATCCTCAAACTATGGGCTCTATTTACTACAATCCGCATTTTGAATGCAGATTGTAGTGTGATATCTTTACCTCTCGGTAAAGAGGCGGAGCGGGAAGCATTATTGCGGCACGTTAAGTGCCGCTATAATACATCTACCCCATTATCTGGTTAATCCTCAGTTCTTATGATGACAGTGAAGCTTAAATTCTTCAGAGGTTCCCCATTGCAGAGAAAGCACCATATACAGTAGGTAAGAATATACTTTCAAACTGACTGGCCTGTACCCAGAAGGATGGAGGGCCACAAAAAGAGTGAATCGCCCACCAAGCTTTCTGTTGCCGGCCCTCCTCCCCTCAGTGGCTTGCAACAGGCCCTAAGAGGAGGGAGTGCCTTACCCTCATCCACATACCCCGCACCCTCAACAAACCCACCCCCATTAGGGAAATTAATTAAAATACCTGCCCCTTGTGGTGAAGCCACGCCCCTATTTTGGTGCGCACGCCTTCAGCGCGCACTAGAATGTTATTGATCTTGAAGATACCAGTGATGGGGGGGAGGTAATTTTGACTGTGAGATTCTTGATTCTAGTAATGCTGCGCTGCACGATTGGTGCTCTGCAGCGGATCCTGTGGGCCTGTTTTCATGTGCGGGCCTGAAGTGGTAGCTCCACCCACCCCATTGTTAATCCGGCCTTGCTTTTGTCAGTCAACCTTTTGTCTCTGTCGACCTATTGTATGTAGACCATTTGGTTCTAAACTTTTGACTGTCAACCTTTTAATTATCAATCTTTTATACCACACCCGATGCTTGCAGTTAAAATATAAAGATAGAGGGCTCTATTTACTAATGAGACATAACCCCTTTAGCGCTCGCTAAAGGGGTTATGTCACCTTTCTGCATTTAATAAACAGCAGTGATCTAAGATTACCGCTGTTTTTACAGCATCGCTCTCTCGCCATCTTTTAGATAATGAGAGCGATGCAGTCCCCATTGCCGGCAATTGAGACCCGGCAGTGCCTTTCCGGCTTCAGCGAAGCCTTCCAGGCACTGCCAGGTCTCCGTGTCATGCACATGTGCAGACGGACTGTCGCACATGCGCATAACACTGGAGCCCCGTTGCTGGCAGCGTTAAGCTGGCCACACACTAGACCAACTTACATCCAACCAGCCAACTAGTTGATTGGTTGGAATGAAAATCTGGTAAGGAATGCAATCAGCAATTTGCTCCCAAATGCTGGAAAATGGACCAAAACTGTTGTTTGAACAAATAGTTTAGATCAAACATTTAACAAACTTGTCTGAATGACCATTTTCATCTGTTTTCAGGCATTTAGGAGCAAATTGCTGATCATCATTTACTCCCATACCTTACCAGATTTTCATTCCAACCAATCAACAAGTTGGCTGGTTGGATATAAGTTGGTCTAGTGTGTGGCCAGCTTTAGGCTGCCAGCAGCCCAGCAGAGGACCTCACTGAGGAAGAGGACTTTGCGGGACCTGGCCGGAGTGGTAAGTATTAATAAATGCTAGTGGCATTTTTGTTTGTATCACAGTGATACTAAACGAAAATTGCCGCTGATATATTTGTTCGTTTATAAATGGGGCCCAGAATGAGATGACATTTTCCAAATATTATAGTAAGAAGCCGCAGTGAAAGAAAGAGATAAAATCTGATTATACATTGAAATTATAGATTATGTCTAATACAGTCTGAGACATTTTGTTTTGATGCTAAAATGATTGTATGCATTAAATATAATGTTACAGATTTTTCAATATTTTTGTCAGGAATTAATGGTTTGTGATAGTTTAAAAATATGAATAATTTATAGTGAATATACTTTAATTGAAGACTTTCCAGTACCCTGCTATGAACATGCGTGTACAGTATATATGTATGTATGAATGTATGTATGTATGTACACCAGTGACGTGCGGTGAGGTTAATGGCTGGGGAGGCACACATGGAGATGGGTCTGAGTGTTGGGAGCCTGTCTCACTCCCTTACTCACTGTAACTCTTCCCTCCCTACATTAAGCTTCAATGTTCATTGATTCTCCTACCTGCATCACTGTGTCTTCTCTTGCTGCTGAGCTATGATCTCTAAACACTCCAGTGCACTTCCTGGTCACATGACACATCCAAGGTGTCCATCCGTGCTCAAGGCACACCCCCCATACTCAGAGGTATGCCTCTATTAGCTCTCTTTCTGTGCAGCTACTGCCCTCGGTGTGGCCCCGCCCCCAGCTCTGCTAGAGTGTCTGACTATACAGAAGTGAGGCTGAGATTTTGCTGCCTCATATCTAGTTTCCCTACAGTGTCAGGGAGCTCCACAAAGCTGGTGAGTGTTAACTATAAAAATGATTACAATAAAAAAAGACATTATAAGTAATAAATATCTTCTTTGTATTATTGTAATCATCTTTATATCAAATCTCAGGAGTATGACAAGGGAGGCTCTGCCTTCCTACCTACTCCTGCTGCACATCCCTGATGCACACGTGTTAGAAATATAACATGAAATATCAATGATGATTTAATCTACAGGGTCACAAGTAACTAAGGTTTATGAGACACATATAATATATTAGTGCTCTGAAACCATTGGTCCACAGGCTGCCTGCAGCCAGCTAAAACCTAATGTTGCCCCTAGCAACACTGTAAAATCATATTGCTTCTTTTGTATTAAGTTATTAGTTTAATTTAAAGCATATAACATATACACTATACTGTTCTCCCTATAAAAAAAGAAAAAAAAACTTACACCTTGATGTATATGGTAAATTGGTTACATTTACCTTAAATGCGTGGCACCTTTGTCATTGTTCCAAGATTGCACATTATAATTGTATCGTTATGTACTTCAAATATTGTAAACTTGTCTGTAACTATCTAATGTACTTATGTAATTTAGTTGCATGTTATCTCCTGAAATGTCACTATGGAACCCTTGGCTTGCCTTAAATAAGATAATAAAGATTTTAATGGAACAGATAAGTAGAAATATGCATATGACGTTAACAGCAACTAATAGATGTGCAGTGCCACATACTGTATGCAAACCAGCAAGTTATTATAATATTTTGCCCTGTGCTAAAACACTGGTTCAGCATGTGTTAGACAGCATGAGAGCATACCATGGCTTAAACAACTCTGCTACATTATGACAGGTCAATAATTTGTTAAGTTGTAAGTAGCTTGAGTGTTCACATTTTTTACAAAAAAACATTCTGCACCATGCAATTATTTTTTCTTACAAAAATAAACATTGCTCCATCTGTACATGCAAGGGAAACAGTAGCTGCCTAATCTTGCAATACACAAAGCAATATGGCATACCTGTACTTCACTTGCCCGGTTTTCTCTTCCCGAGCATTGCAGAGATTAGTAATAAAGTACTCTCATGTTTGGGAATTCAACAGTTCTTGGTAACTACTGTATAATCCAGTTGGTTATCCACCAGACTGGAGACAGAGCAGTTCCTGATCACTCTGTTCAGACTGTGACCCCATCCAGTGAATACATATCAGAAAGTACTGGATAGAAGTTCTATATACAAGATACGTAGATGATATTACTAAAAGAAAAATGACTAGCTAAGTTTGACAATTTGTCATATACACATATGTATTGTATATATTATTATTGGATGACTTTATAACGATTGGTAGGACTGACCTATTTAGAAAGTCAAAAAGAGATGATAAACATTTCTGCAAAATATCTTTCAAGCAGAATGACTCACCACTGTGTGCATGCAGACTGCACCAATGTACTGAGCACCCAGGTGACTGCTGGCAGGTAATGTTCCCTTCTCGCACACCACCTGTCAACACCTCCCACACTTCAATAAAGAAGGTAAACGCCTGGCCAACGAGGATACGCAGCTGCTGGAGTCATCCTTTGTCTTCTTCTTCTCATAGAAATAATGACAAAATGTCAGACTAACAATGGGATCTGTTAGCTGTTACAAAGAATAAACAGTTGCGTAGAGCCTAAACTACACCACTGACAGATACACTGGAGAAATTCTCTGTAAGTCAACAACTATGCTGTAACAAATTGTGTGAGTGTGTGTGTACATACACATACACACACCCCGAGGTGACAATACTTATAAAAATAAGAAATGTGGCACTCATATAGGGATTTTATCACCATATCACCATCTTTTTACTGTGTATATAAATTATTGTTCCAAGTAAGTTAGCTCAATATCCAGATATAAAAGTAATAATACTGTGAACATTCAAATTGTAAAAGTTTTCCAATTGTATCCAGTCTCTTATATGTAGCAACGATTCCATAGTTCAATGTACAACAAAAACATCACTTGGTATCCATAATGTATCCAATAAGTATAAAACAACATCTCAAATAAAGGTAAAAGTGTAATCTCATCACCCACTATGTCACCCAGCCAATGTTTCATGACGGCTCTGCGTCCTTTTTTCAAGGCTGTACAGGAGTGAAAGCACAAACACACATCAATCAGCAGGTCTGTAGTTGTAGCTATTAGACCGCCATATAGCCTCATCTACTTTTGTCTCTTCAACCTCATGCCCTAACCTTTGTCTCTCCAGCCTCATTATAGGCTTACCATACTAGCACTTTAAACTGGGGCACTCATGAACTACACAGGTTCTAGGGCTCATTAAAAACAGGTAAAATGTAAATATATACATATTATGAACATAGGTAAAACTGAACTTGTCATTTTAATTCCTTCTTAATTTTTTCCTTTACCTGCTATTACAATCAACATGGATAATATTCCAATTTCTCCAGTTCCACAAGCCTGCTATATTTTTACTATGTACTATGAGTCACTCCTTGCAGTCAAACTCTGACAATTGTTTGTTATATTAGCCTAAAATATCTCTCACCTATACCTAACACATGATTCAACTCAAATATTGGTGCATGGGCTAATCATTTTCCTGCTAATTAATGGCAACACTCTCCTCTGTGGTCTTACACTAAAAAGACTGAATATATTATGAATTCTCTAATTCAGCTCTTACAATTTTATCCTGTTTCTCAAGTACATGGATGATGTATGATTAGCCTCATACTGGATGCCTAGTATCACGTAGGACCCCCTCTAGCCCAGAAAAGTGCAGTAACTCAATGTGGCATAGACTCCACAAGTGGATGGAAGACCTCTGGAGAGATGTTGACCCATGCCGCCTGGATAGCTTCTCACAGCTCCCTGATATTTGTAGGTGCAGGATCTTGGGTGTGATATTATGTTGGCCACACCATTCATCAGAACTCTCCAGAATGCTCCTCAAACCAATTCTTGACAACTTGGAACTGATGACAGGGTGCATTATCCCATTGTTGTGGGAGTACATGAAGGATTGCAAATGGTCATCAAGCAATGCAACAAAGCGATTGCCGGTAAATGACATGTTCAGGTTGAACCAGCAGACCCAATCCATGCAACGTGAACACACCCCACACCATTATGGAACCACCATCAGCCTGCATAGTACCTTGTTGACAACTGGAGTGCTAAAGCAAGTGCTAAAGGCAGGGCCAGACTGGCCATCGGGCACTTCTGGCATATGCTAGAAGGGCTGATGGCCTAAGGACCAACTCAAGGAAAAGATCCCTGCCCTCCACCCAACGGCTCTGAAATCATTAAGATTTCACGGAGCCGGAAGGGGTGGAGGCATGTATGGGCCGGCGGCGGCTGTGCTGGGCCGAAAAGAGACAGGGACTTGCCGCGAGGCCAGCCCCCGTGACTCGTGGCACGCCCCCTTGCATTTACCACTCCCCCCTCTACACGGAAGTGCAGGGCAGACTGCCAGGGCTGATATACAGCTAAAGTTGTTACGCATTGTTGTTAAATGGGGCCCATAGTTTTCTACTGTCCAATTGTTTTCTTTGCGACCTATTGTTAAACAGTGAGGGAGGAGAAACTTCTGCATACACTGGTCAAAGGGGCGCAGAGAGGTGGGGGGGCTGGTACTTTGACCCTATCCGGGCCTATCGGAGGGGCCCGGGTCCTGCAGCCCAAACCCCCCGCTTCCCACCGCCGTCTGTACTTACTTCAGGCAGACAGAGAGAGGACTGACTGCTGCTGCAGCTGCCTCTCCCCAGCCCAACGCAACTTTCACACTGTGTGCTGGGCTAGGGAGAGAGGCTGCTGCAACAACAGTCAGTCAGTTCTCTCTCTCCCTGTGTTATGGGGGGGGGTAGTGAATGCACTCCCACCCTGTACACCGGCACCCCCCTGTGTGGCACATGTGCATACTTCTTGGCCGCGAACATGTTGAAGTTTTTAGTTTTTTAAGGAGGGGTCTGACCACACCGCCCCACGTTGGCCACGCTCCCTCCCTGTACCTGGGCCCAGCAGAGCTGTTGGTAGCCCTAGCTGGTCCTAGTCTTTAGGAGCAAGCATACAATGAATCATCAAAATCAATACCATCATCTTTATTTAATGCAAGTCATGCTATCCCAAATTCTCAATTTGTGTTTCTATGTTGAAAACAGAAACCTTTTTTTATTTTAGTAAGATATGCAACATTCCCGAATAGAATCACACCGTGCAGAGTGAAATAATAAATCTCATGCAATAATTGGTTTTAGAAGGTAACAAATTAAATCAGTGAATGCTAACAGCAGTATATAATGACCCTTGTCCTTTAGACATTTATCAACACACAAGGAAACGGTAACATCTGTAAAGGTACATAGGATTCTGTGAAGATTAGCAGATTACCTCTGTTCCCTGAACTGTACCAATCAGTAACATCATTACTTTAAGGTGGTCAGCTTGCATGCATTAGACACATAATCGGGTCTTGTTATTTTAACTATAACATGATTCTTTTTTCATTGTGCATTACTGTGAAAATGTCATTGCTACAAACAAAAACGTTGTAATAAAAATTGACATGGGTGAAACTACCAGTTAACTGAGTTTAGATGGTATCTATGTCAAGGCTACAAACAGGGGTCTGCAGCACTACAACAGAAGTAATCAGTCAGCCATGCCAAAGGTGAAAAAACAATGTTGGAGGGAAGATAAATATACAGCCAGATGTTTCAATTTTTGAAATGAGCAATATATTATTCTTTCCAGGGTGATTTAATTACACATACTCTCACTGAATTCCAAGTTATTATAAACAGTTTGAGAAGGAGATAAGAAAGAAAGAAAGAAAGAAAGAAAGAAAGAAAGAAAGAAAGAAAGAAAGAAAGAAAGAAAGAAAGAACATTATATTTAAAGTATACCATTATGCTGTTTCGTAAGTGCGGTATAGTCTCATACCAAAAGTTTGTTGTTGCTATGGGTGCTTTGGGTGGTCGCTGGCATGTATATCTTAGATATTGTTTTGTACAAAAACACGCACACTTACATATGTTGTATGTACACACTTCATAATTAAATGAACTAAAAGGAACATGATGGGGATATTTATATATGATCAATTTCTGTACTGTTTGCAAAAAAATGGGAGTGACCTTGCAGCAAGGGGCATGGGGACTGTCCTGCTAAAATCAAACATTGGCCCACACAGAAAAAAATAAACAAATTGGCCCCCACATCAAAAAGAAAAACACACACACATTGGCCCTCACAGCAAAAAAACAAACACAATGGCCCTCATTCAGAGCCGCTCGTAAGCGGCAGTACGCTCGTTCCGAGCGATATTTGCACATCTGCGCATGCGTACAGTTTTTAGTACGCATGCGCGAACCAGTCAGTGCGGCCGAAAATCGTTTGTTCGCTATATAGCGAGTGCCTGCTAATTTGAGTGACAGAATGAGGCGTATGTGGGTGGTAACAGGGGAAGGTGCTTGAAAAGGGGGAGTGGAGATCAGAACGCAGGCGTGCTTAAAGGTCAAAGCGGGCGTTTTATGGGTGTGCATAATTAATACAGCAGCGTCATTCACCACGTCACTGGGTTATTTTATAGTCAGAACTGCTCGCAATATTGTGGTTGAAAAAACCAACCACAAGAATAGCGAGCAGTTCATACGCTGTTCGATGTACTCGATTAATCTAATAAATAGCGGACATGACGTATGATGCGAGCGGCCAGGGGGCGTTTTTATCAAATAAACGAGCGTATGTTTTGCTCGCTCGTTCAGACATGGAGGCGGCAACAGACCGCAAAGAGCGAACGGTTCATTTGAATAGCCACCCCCTTTTTATGAACGAGCGAGCGCTAATTGCGAGCGGCTCTGAATGAGGGCCAATGTCCGCCCACAGAAAAAACAAACAAACATTGTCCCTCACATAAAAAATATAAAACATACATTAAATTGCCCCATGCTCCCACAGAGTGCTGACCTGTCTGAGAGAGAGGAACTCCCAGACCCTCCCTGTCCTCAGTCATGGGCGACGCCAGCAGTCCAGCAGTAACCACAGTGCAGGCCCACCAGTCTTGATCGGTCCACTGAAGGGTGCAGTACTGTGCCCCCTTTTGGTTTTGGTGCCTTTGAGCCAGCCCTGACCCCATGCCCCCCCTTAACCCAGCTCTGGCACTGGCGCAATGGAGGCTGTTATTTGTGATAGCATCAGCCAATAAGAATCATCCTGATTCTTACTGGCTATTGCTGTCACGGTGACAGCCGGCAAAGACAGCCAGCTTCAGTTTGGCACAGCAGCCAATAAGAATCACACTGATTCTTATTGGACGCAGCTAACTGCTGCTGGACGGGCCAACCCGATCGACTGGTCGAGTGTCTGCAGGTGATCATGATCGATGCTTTGGTCACCTCTGCTATAGAGAGTCTGATAGAGAAACCAATCATATTTTCACTCTATGGGCTCTATTTATTAACATTATTTTTACTAAAATAAAGTGAAAAAGGGTGTTTTCACACCCTTTTCACATTATTTTAGTATCACCTGTAGTTACTATAGGGCAATTGGAGTAGAATTAGTAAAATTCTACTCCAACCCCTAATTATCACTTATTTTTAGTAAAGCAGATCGCATTTCCCATAATTGTAAAGGGAAATGTGATCCGACCAGAGTTACTAAAAATAAATTGTAAAAAAATACCGGGGGAAGCCCTGTGATAATAACGCCATCTGAAGGTGGCGTTATCCAGGGTCTCCCCCGGTTACCGGGCTCCCACTCTGCTCTAACGGGGAGAGCAGAGGCGGGAGCCGGTACCAGTAATCAGCTGTGTGGTCTAAACAGACCGCAAGCTGATTGCTGTAAAACAAAGAAAAAAAAAATTGAAAAATTTTTTTTTTACTTACCTGAATCCAGGGACCGGTGATCGGGCCTCCGGTGATGGCTCCTCTCCAGTCAGCTGGTCTCCCACAGTGCACTGCTGCCCGATCATCAGGTGATCGGGTCCCAGTGCAGTATGGGAGATCAGCTGATCGGGAAGCCCGTAGAAGATCACCGGAGGCCAGGAGGATGCAGGTAAGTGTGATGAAGGGAGGGGGGGGGTCGCGGGGGGAGAGGGGGGCGTCGCGGGGGTCCGCGATCGTGGGGGGCGGGGCTTAGCATCGGTGGGGGGTAGCAGAGATGGTGGGTCGGCACATGCGCAGGCTCTTAGTCGCTGTATTTTTTCCGAAAATACCGCGACTAGAGTGTGGATGGGATCCGCAGGGACAGAGCTTTATCGCAAGCTCTGTCCCTTCAAGGGATTTGTAGTAAATCCCTGTGATATTGCCTGAATTTGCAATGTGAATTCACTCGGTAATATCACACTACAATCCGCATTCAATATGCGGATTGTAGTAAATAGAGCCCTATGAGAGTTTCCTATGCATGACTTGGACAAAACACATTCTCCTCTGCTTTCTAGATCTATCAGTTTTAATCTATTACAATGCCAAAATTGTAAACCTAATACACATGTCTTTGAAATTGAAGTTGGCCCTTGTTTTTAGCCTTTAAACTTGCAAAATGAGCTTCTAAATGTAAAAAAATAATGACAACTGCTTTGGCTGGCAGATTTTTACTATCAATAAATGAGAAAAACCTATTCTACTGACACCCAGATTCCTCCCTGCTGTTTACTTTCTCAGTAGTATGGCAGAATGTGTTCAGCACATTTCTTAGCCTACATGCAGAAACACGTTCTTCATATTAAAGTAAAACGGCTACAAATAAGTGTCATTTACATATCTAATTATTTCATTCAACTGAACTGTGGTGGACTTTTTTTTCCATCTGTCGCAGTAGTGTTCGTGCGCAGAACGTGTTGCCTGTACCTGGCGCATGCGCAGAGCAGGCTCCAATGAAGAAAGCAGGAAATGTCTCTTTCCAGCTATTCTCCAGTGCCAGGAGACATAACACCATGAAGAGTTGATGTGATGGTTTCGATCTCAGCTATATAGATAGCAGTTGTGTACAGCCCACTTTGAAACCTATACGGTCTGCACAAACAGGTAAAATATATATTTAAATATAGATTTTAGGCATTCTCCAGCTAAAATGCTGGAGAAAAGACTTTTGTAAGTTTACTAAATCGACATCATAATATTTTTGGTACCTTTTGCTGCATTTTGCCTTGTACGGTGCCATATTTTCCCCTACCAGTAGATTTTGGGACTAATGTTAAAAATTGTTCCATGGAATCTCTCGCCCCGTGCCTTTAATAGTATACTTACTAATTTGGGGGCATTTCTGTCCATTAGTTAGAAAGTTACAGCTCTACAAATGAAAATGTTAATTATGGCCACAATGTATATATATATATATACACAATACTTGCTATTATTTTATGAAGACCCGTGAGTGCATGAAAGGAGCATATGGTAAAGTAAATAACATGTGGGGTTGTTTAATTTGCCATATTCTCCTTGCATGCATCGGGTGATTTGCAATCAAGGGGATATATTTACTAAAGTGCAGGTTTTTAGAAGTGGAGTTGTTGCCCATAGCAACCAATCAGATTCTATCTATTATCTACTAGAAGGTGCTAGATAAATAAGTAGCATCTGATTGGTTGCTATGGGCAACAACTCCACTTTTAAAATCCCCCCCACTAATGTACCCCATGGTGTACCAGTTGTGTCTTTGCTTTGGTTTTACACACAGGGACTCCAGGAGAAATGTCAGGTCCAGTACCAAGGGGGCTGTGGAAACTATGGCCGGTATCCAATTAGCCACAGTGCGGCTAATTACTTCGTCCGGAGCTATCCAATTAGCCCTGATGCCGGCTCTTATTGTGCGATCATAGGTAGGCACTACCACTAATGAAAGCACACCATATAAGATGCAGACACTGAAGAAACATTGGCTCATAATTGTTTCAGACCCCACTCTCTCTGGAGTGAGCACAAGACCCCCTATGTGTTATTATCGCCGGGGGCCCAATCTTAAGCAGTTACTGTTTCGACCAACACAGCAACCTAAGGAGCAATTGAAGTCATAAGAACGGCTGCTTCAGATGTGTTGATTGCACAATGAGCAGATCTATGATGGTGGGCTCCAGTTTCCCGCACCCCGCACAGTGGGTGGAGGATTCATATTAGACATAAGCTCCACTGCATGATGGATTTTGTAACTTACTGTACATACTGACATGTTCATGTGGGCTCTACTATGTAGGTATAACCACATGACCGTTTTGCGAGAGGATGGCCAACCACCGGTCTTCAATTCGACTCGCAATACGGCTTTTGGCGCAGCTGACTTATTTAGGATACCGCTTGTCTGTGATTTAGCCTGGGATGCTCAGTAGGCACTCTTTGAGGATACTTAGTAAATTAAATAGTAATTTTTAGATAGATATATGGGTGTTTACTGGCACAGGAAGTGATGTTGCGATGTTTAATTGATACCACTATATAGGCGGATTCTGGAGGAGGGGAAGGTATGAAGCTGGTTGACTGCAATATTACTGTGAATTTTTACTGTCTTCACAAAGATCCTCTGGGACGTAAACGTCGACCATATGATGTTTTGTAAGTAAATAAAACCTTTGTTGGCCTGTGAATGAAGATTGGTGAGTGCCCTTTCCTTCTGGTTTGTATGAATTGGACTTTTGCACTTTAAATGTGCACCCCTACTGAATAGTATTGGAATAGTGAGTGCGGATACACTTTGAATATATATATATATATATATATATATATATATATATATATATAGTGACAATCTGGGGTATTTTGCTGAATAGAGTGGTCAGTGGTGCAGTATTTTGGTGCTCAAACAAGGATCACCATACAGCTTGTATGGGTTAAATCAAACGAGGTGATGCTTTAATATCGTTAGCATAGAGTAACAGAAAATAAGAAACACACTAGCCCCCATTCAGGGCTCTAGCTCACTTCTATCAAGAGCAGCTAATCTGCAAACAGCTTCACACAAAGGGCTCTATTTATTAACATTATTTTGACTAAAATAAAGTGAAAAAGGGTGTTTTCACACCCTTTTCACATTATTTTAGTATCACCTATAGTTATTACAGGGCAATTGGAGTAGAATTCATAAAATTTTACTCCAACCCCTAAGTATCACTTATTTTTAGTAAAGCAGATCACATTTCCCATAATTGTAATGGGAAATGTGATCCGACCAAAGTTAAAAAATATCGGGGAAAGCCCTGTGATAATAACGCCACCTGGAGGTGGCGTTATCCAGGGTCTCTCATGGTTACCAGACTCTTGCCCTGCTCTAACGGGGAGAGCAGAGCCGGGAGTCGGTCCCAGTAATCAGCTGTGTGGTCTAAACAGACCGCAAGCTGATTACTGTAAAAAAAAAGAAAAAAAAATAGTAAGAAAAAAAAATTTGCTTACCTGACTCCATGGACCGGTGATCGGGGCTCCAGTGATGACTCCCCTCTGGTCAGCTGGTCTCCCATAGTGCACTGCTGCCCGGTCATCAGGTGATCCGGCCCCAGTGCAGTATGGGAGATCACCTGACCGGAGGAATGGAGAACATCACCGGAGGCCCGGAGCATGCAGGCAAGTGTAATTAAGGGAGAGGGGGGTCGCGGGGGTCCATGATCGCGGGGGCGGGGCTTAGCGCCAGGGGGTAGCAGCCGCAAGCTCTGTCCCTGTAAGGGATTTGTAGTAAATCCCTGTGATATTGCCTAAATTTGCAATGCGAATTCACTCGGTAATATCACACTACAATTTGCATTCAATATGCGGATTGTAGTAAATAGAGCCCATAGTCTCAGTCCTGACTGCTTCTTGCAGGTATGGCCACAGGCCTCCATGTCCACTGGTACTAATATAGGACCTCATTCAGAGTCGGTCATTGCGGCCGCATGGTCGTACGCCACCGATGTTCGCTATACTGCGCATGCATAAAGTTCACAATGCGTGTGCGCAAACTAGCCGCTACAATCAGAAATTTCTCTCTCCTTGAACACAGCCAGGTCGGTAGTTTGAGTTACAGATGGAGGCATTTGTGGGTGGTAACAGGGGAAGGTGCTTGAAAATGGGGGAGTGGAGATCCGAACGCAGGCGTGCCTCATTATGCGAACGGCGTTTTATGGGAGTGCATCCGGATTATGGGAGTGCATAATTAACAAAGTAGCATCATGGCACATGTGACATGGGAGGTTTTTACACTGACATGATCGTAGAGCTTAAGAGAGGGTATGGTCAACCTTAAGCTCTACGACCAGTTCCGATGGTTCCCGATGGTCTCGATTAATCCTTATATGCCCAGATATGACGTGCAATCCGTACGAGAAGGGGGCGTATTTTTTTGTCTTCCGACCGCTTCCTCCCCTTGGTCAGCCAACTACCAATCCGAACTTAGGGAGGCAACTTGCGAGGGAATCATTTGAATATCCAGCCCCTTTTCCCGTACGACCGTGCGGCCGCTTCGACCGACTCTGAATGAGGTCCATAGTGCTTCACCCACAAACAATCTGTATGTGTTTAGTGTCCTTTTAGAAAGTCCTTGTGAGATACACCTTCCATGTTCCTGGTGGCAGGTATATATTCTCCTGTGGAACTGTCGTTGTATAGTTCCACTTAGATAGATACTACAAAAAAGGTGAGAAAACAAGCACCTTCTGGTGTAATAATAATAATAACATATGACAGTGTTAATAAATAATTGTTATGCGTACCGCGTGGTTTAAAAAAACAGGCATATTGAGGTGATATCTTGTGTGAAGACCCGGGAAGTGTCATTCAGATTAGCCACCTCTCAAAGGGATATCAAGGATCATTAATTACTTTTAAAGATCCTCAGGATGTTTATTTACCTATTAATATTGGATTTATGAAAAAGTTGCTTATCTGAGTGTCCCAGTATACACAGGGTAGCATCAAAATGTTAGAGAGGCCCATTACTGCACCATCCTCAATGCATTTCGTTCCTTACGATTTACTGGCTGGACTTCATCAGGGGGACATCCTTGGGTGCCTGTGTTTACAAGAACAGGCAGCTCAGTCAGTGTAAATGGTGGGTGGATACACATCCTGAGGATTTTTAAAAGTAACGTATTCTATTAAATTATAAAAAAATTTTAAAACAATGCGAACTTCTATGTATAAAAAACAAAAAGGTATTGCTGCATTAAACAGAGAAACACAGACATCAAATCTTGAAAATTTTAAAAATGTATCTGTATAAGAATAGCCTTGTGAAATAGAATAAATGAATTTTTAAATGTTATACAGTATGCTAATATGTTGCTTACAGTCAGGGCTGCCGAAAGCTCAGCCGGGTCCTGGTCATGGGAGGGGGCGTGGCCAACTCAGGGAGGTGTGTTCAGACCCCTCCTTACAAAGAAAATAAAAATACAGTGCGCTCGCCACCCTCCCCACGTACATCACACAAGGGGCGGGATGCATGATGCATTGCATTTTGAATGCAATGCATCTTGCCACTCATTGCAGGTATAACAGTATTTACTAACGATGTATGCTTGAAAAAAATCACAAAGGACAGAGCTGTCCTTTGCGAAAGAAGCGCTTTCAGGTTTTGTCCCAGAAGTCCTTCTGTGCATGCGTCGAATGATGTAATCACCACGGGGGGTGCTGGGAGTGATCCAATTGGACCTCTCTCTGTGGGCATTGCAAATAGAAGCCCATACACTTTCATTGGGCAACGCCATATAGGCGGAGCTCCGAACTATAAAATAGCCGGGCGCACCGCTAGTAATATACATCACAGCAGGTGCCCCGAGAGGTGGAAACAGCAATGCACTATAGTGAATACACCATAGTCCTGCAAATGCACTATAACACTCTGAAGCGCTTCCATTTTTCAATATTTGCACCCAGCTTGTATTGAAAGTTGTGTACATCATATAGGAGTGCTCGTATAGAATTTATATTTGGTGTTCATGCTCTGCCAAGTAACTGACAATCTAATAGAGTAACAAAGTATAATTTGAATGCAGTCTGGAATTTGACTCCTAGAGGGTTGGGCCCTCGGGCAGTTGGGCCCATCAGGGATTTACCCTGTACTCCTGTGTCCCAGTCTGAACCTGATATTACTATAATATGCAGATTGTATGTAACTATGATAAATAAAGGAGCCAAACACTTTTTATTTAAATTAGTGTATTGCCCACCAAAAAACAGATTGAATATACAGTACAGACAAATAGCGATTGAATATAAATGTTAGGAGGTACCGTATGTTGCTGCATTATTATTTCTGTATTATTACTACTGTACATTAACATAACAGAAAACGCTGTTGTGTGACTTATTTATCGAACATAAAATGTAAAAAAAAATTATGAATTTTCATAACTTTTACTCTGTCTAATCTATCTTTTTAAAGGAGAAAGTTTTCTAGGCTATTTTATATCCTTTATTAGCCATAAAATGTGACAGATTATAGCAGTTATGTTATGACACTGCTATCTGTTACAAAAAGGGGACTTACTTGCCAGCGTCTCATGCAATCATTGAGACACAAAGCATTATTCATAGAAGAACATACTGGTAAGCACTAACAGTAAATAATAAAACAATGTGAGCATTATTGTAAGCTAGGAAACCTTCCTAACCCTAGGGGCAACAGTAAAACACCTCATAAAAAAATTTTTGTTAAAAATAAAATCTTTGAAAATTTTAAATGATCAAAAAAACACAAATGTGTGTATAAACAAATGATTGAGGTAAAAATAAACAACTATGATGGCTGCAGATGGATTCCAGAAACTTTTGAAAAATATAATAATAATTCCAACCCCCCCCCCACCCCAGGGAATATTTCTTTTTTTACTAATTCTGCACAGCAGCCAAGCACGCCAGGCACCTGAAAACACACTGCAAACCGAGACAATGAAGCTCTTTATTTTGTATCTTAATTGCCCTTTTCAGTTTTTGTTAAATGTAACAATCAGAAAGTAACTAGAGAGCTGTTTTTGCGGTTAATGCTAATCGCAGTAATATTAATAAAGAAGTCAAACAACTGACTGACCAAATTCACCATGGTCCAAATATTAGTAAATATCAACAGAAATATATACTAATGGAACAGACTTCTCTGCATCACGTGTTGCAATCTAGAATGTGAACATAAAAATGGTTATGTTAACCCATGGGAAGTCAGAATATTCGAGCAACCATTTGAGCTCACCAGCTTTGTTTTATTTGTGCAACGAAGCAAGGGGATTGTTAATGCTAATGCCAAAAAATTTATGAAAATAAAATCATTACTCAGTGGTGGAGTTTCTAAACTGCTGGGTAAATTTACATGTATGCCATAGTAAATAAGCCTACTGTCCTAAAATTTGCATGGAAAATGCTTTGATAGATTTGGAAGTGGAACACAAGAGTGACAACAGAGTGTACATACTCCTGATACTACTGATGCTTACCAATACTGCCGGTGGCATCACCCACTGAATTTTATGCAGTGACCTGACTTTCTTGGCAGATTTTTTAAGTATCGCAAATGATTCCCACACACATAATCTGTAATCTGGTTGACAAATCTTGTTGTATTGGGGGTGGTATGCAGTCGGGAAGCCGGTGGACCTAATCCCGACAGCCGGCTTCCCAACTGCTTAATCCCGGCGAGGGTTAAATGACAGGTGTCTAAATCTAGACGATTGTCATTTTACCGACGCCGGGAGCCCGGTGCTCGGCATCCCGATCGAAGTGATGCCGGGCGCCGAGCGCGGACAGCCGCGGGGGGTGACTTAGTCTTAGGGCTCCCGGGGGGTACTTAATATTTCCCCCCCCCCCCCGGGAGGTTAGGGTTAGGCTAGGGGGAGGGAGGGTTAGGCACCCCTGGGGTGGACTTAGGGTGAGGCACCCCCCACGGGGCACTTAGGTTTAGGCAGCGGGAAAGGGGGGGTTAGGTTTAGGCACTTAGAGGGGGGATTAGGGTTAGGCACTGGGGGGGAAGGTTAGGGTTAGACACCCCTAAGGAAGGGTTAGGGTTAGGAGTAGAATAAGTTAGTGAATACTTATCTTTAGGACGATCTGGATTTTCATCCTTGTCGGCCTGCCGCTGTTGGGATTTGAACCGCCGGACCCCTTGGGGGTCATTGCTCCACATTATACAGTAAGTATTGCTTACTTTATCCTTAGAGACTTTTAAATGCATATTTAGAAAATATACCTATTTCAGCATCATTAATTGTTGTATCATTAAGATTATTGTCTAAAGTACCAATTATTCCGCCTTGCTTAAATGGGAATACCATTGAAGTTCTTGAGCACTCTTAACAGGACACTAAGGACTAGAGATAATAAACAGGGAGAGGGGGAGATGTATTATAGCGGCACTTATTGTGCCTCTATGAACCAGGAAGCAATAAAGCCGAAATGTATTTTAACATCTCGGCTACTGGAGTGGTGGAAAGAAAACTGCCCTCTGTGGCGATCCGTACAAGTTGCGGCATCTTGCCTCTTGGCGTGATTGTGCATGAACGAGATCTTGCAAATATTGTGAGGTCTCATGCACAGACGGACCCCAATGGACACGGCAGCTTCACAGCACATCGAAAGACCGGTAATCCTGCCAATATGCGAAAACAATGGTAAGCCACAAAAGTGCACTTATCATTTTTTAGTAACATCTGAATGATTTTATGGCACAGAGAAATCGTTACATGTCTTTTTAGGATTTTGTTGTGTAGCTTTAGAAATATATGAAGGTGTCTAAACCCTACCACACAAGATTACCCAGCTATGCATATACCTGTATCATGTTTCATAAAGTTTAAACACTTGAATGTTAGTTGATGTGTTACAAAGCATTATTATTATTACGATCAGAGCCAATCCATTCTAAGTATTAATAAAATAAAACCCATATTACAAATAGAAGATAGGCCACTTGTCCTCTTTTTAGAACAACAGTACAAGTGTTTCCATGTCATGTAAGAATGTTATGAATGAAGGCCAATAGCGGTAATGAATAATACAAGCATTAATACTGAAACACATCTGGATAAAATTA
This sequence comes from Taudactylus pleione, assembly GCA_031769625.1. Classification (NCBI taxonomy): domain Eukaryota; kingdom Metazoa; phylum Chordata; class Amphibia; order Anura; family Myobatrachidae; genus Taudactylus; species Taudactylus pleione. The sequence continues at coordinate 39,495,619 of JAUIMM010000092.1, forward strand.
GACAGACCTATTAAGCTATTTGTGGTGTCTGTGGATTTCCTTGTTTTTGCTCCAACTGCTTTAAAACACCTGAAGAAGTATATTTTTTGCAGCCATTTTTCAATTAGTTGGGGCGTGGTGGACCATTTAAATGAACAATACTATTTGCAGATGCACATAATAATACAGGTTTACAGTTTTCCATGATTAATTATTGACACGTTCGGTCATTCCTCAAAACTTTCCTTTAATTATACGGAATTTTAAAATTATGATCAGTTTAAATTACTTTTCACCAAACCACATGCTTTTTGGCTTTTTACCGTGCAGCATATTAACATATCAAAGGCCAACCTGAACATCAAGACCCATTATTGCAAGAAAAGGGGGCATGTTTTTATGATGCGTCCCCTTTTGTCACTCCTGGGGGCGTGCCCGGCACTTACGGACATGCCGGGCGCGCCCAAAAAGGGGGCGTGACCAAAGATTAGGGGGCATGTTTTTATGATGCGTCCCCTTTTCGTCACTCCTCAGGGCGTGCCGTCACTTACGGACATGCCGGGCAGCCCCCAAGCACTGCGGTCACTGTGAATGGATGCATGTGCCCGGCATCCATTCACCGGCAGTGACCGCTGAGCCACCGTTTTGACCACCCATCGGAGACGGCAACCCGCGGGTGGAGATAGAACCCGCAGGCTGTCTCAGCGGGAATGCTAGCTTTTACATATATAATTAATATTAGAACAGACAAGTACACATTATTATCTATTAAAATACAAACAACAGGGCACATCCTGCAGGGCAGTCAAACATTTGGTCTGGTGTCGTTTCTGTTCAGCTGTGTACACACCTTTAGATATATCTGTCCAATTTGTGTGGTGGGACAGAAAATCTGGGAATGTACTGTATGGGACAAATAACAATAGAAATTTGCTCCCAGATGCTGGAAAATGGACCAGATTTTCCTTCCCACCAGACAGATTGGAAAGATATCTATGGGTAAAGCTGGCACTTCACTGGTGTGGGTCATACATAAAGAAATGGGAAGGTAGTTTCCCAAGGCCTAGTTTAGCAGTTGTAGATTAGATAGTGTTCACTGTAGGACTTTTTTAGGACAGGGGTGCTGATCACAGATGACATCTGTGCACACCAAAGCAGAACCGTAACTACACATTTTGACAAAAGAGCATGTGTGCCGCCATCCATAGGTGAAGCAGGGAGAGCACGTGCCGAAGGCACGCACAAAAAAAATTCAGGTGTGGTCTTGCTGGGAAGGGGCGTAGCCACAGTAGTGTCCCTTTTTCACATTAGGTCACACAGTAGTGCCCCATAGTGACGTTACATCATACAGTAGTGTCTTTTTCACATTACGTCACACAGTAGTGTCCCTTTTTCACATTATGTCACACAGTAGTGCCCCATAGTCACATTACACCACACGGTAGTGTCCCTTCATCATACTACACTGCACAGTAGTGTCCCTTATTCATGTTACATCACACAGTAGTGCCCTTTTTCACCTTTCGTCAGACAGTATTGTCCCTTTTTCATGTTACAGCACACAGTAGTGTCCCTTTTTCAAATTACGTCAGTGTCGCTTTTTCACGTTATGTCACACAATAGTGTCCCTTATACACAAATTTGAATATTTGCACATAACAAATACTATAAAATAGAAATATTATAAACAATATATTGTATACAATTAATATTAATACTACATGAATCTGCAGGTTTGATATAGCAACATACCAAAAGGAATAGAGGGAGACAGGAAAAAGAGGAGGAAAGGGGGGAGCCAGGAGAAAAATAGAGGAGGAATTTGGGCTGGGGAGAGAGAAGGAAAGAGGGGACCAAACATAGGAGAGAGGGAGAGAGAAAGAGAAAGAAAGAGAGAGAGAGAGAGAGAGAGAGAGAGAGAACGAGAGAGAGAGAATATGAATATAGGGGGAGCTGGGAGATAGAAGGCAGGAATAGGGGGAGACGGGAAAGACATAGGAGAAAGAGAGACAGGGGAAGCTGGGAGATAGAGGGTAGGAATAGAGGGAGATGGGAGATACAGGAGAAAGAGGGGAAGCTGGGAGAGAGAGGAGGAGAAAGAGGGGAAGCTGGGAGAGAGAGGAGGAATAGGGGGGAAATGCAGTGTCCCATATACAGTGCCGCCAGCAGTGCCCCATATACAGTGCTGCCAGTAGTGGTCCCCCCTATGCAATGCCCTCAGTAGAGGTCCCCCCTATGCAATGTCCCAGTAGTGGTCCCCCCTATGCAGTGCCCCCAGTAGTGGTCCCCCTTATGCAGTGCCCCCAGTAGTGGTCCCCCCTATGCAGATCCCCCAGTAGTGGTCCCCCCTATGCAGTGCCCCCAGTAGTAGTCCCCCCTGTGCAATGCCCCTAGTAGCGCCCCCCCCTTATACAGTGTCACAGTAGCATCCACCCCCATACAGTGCCCCCAGTAGCAGCCACCCCACCTATGCAGTGCCCCCCCAGTAGTGGCCCCATATACAGTGCACTGCCCTCAGTAGTGGTCCCCCTATCTAGTGCCCCTTATATAGTGCCCCCAAAAGTGGTCCCCCTATGTAGTGCCCCTTAAATAGTGCCCCCAGAAGTGGTTCCGCCATGCATTGCCCATGGTAGTAGTCCACCGAGTAGTAGCCCCCTTATACAGTGCCCCCAGTAGTAGTACCCCCTATGCAGTGGCCCCAGTGGTAGTCCCCACAGAGTAGCCCACCCACCACACCAAGGGGAATAAAAAATGTGCACATTCACTGTGACTGCACACACGATTGTCTGGGGTCTTGGCTGCAGTTTCAGCTGGTGTCTGTGTCAGGCTGTCAGCAGCAGCTCATGAGGTCTGAAGGTGGCATCGGTCCAGTCCATTCAGATTCCCGCCCATGCCGCGCTTTTGACATCACCGCGGCGGTGGCCGCACGTGACACTCCACTGGTCAGCATGGTGTCACAGTGCCTGTTGCGCAGCAGTTAGCCCCCCTGCAGTCAGCTCACAGGAGCTAATGGCTGGGTCCCGCCTCCACCGCGCATAGTACCCAGCCACATCATGACGTCTTGACGCGGTTGCATCATGATGCAGCCACACTTAACACCGAGCAGTGCAGGAGCTGGCACCATCAAACAATTCACCACTCCCTCAGCACCCATTAACTCAATCACACACCAAGAAGCCATTAAAAAGATTCCTTGACTGCCTGGCTCCTGCTCATTCAGCTCCTTATTCTTCTTCTAGTACAGCCTGGGGGGCAGAACTTGCATAATTGGCTGTGTGGGAGTGTGTGAAAGGAGAAGAAAGGGAAGGGGACAGGTCCCCATGTTGCTGCCCGCCTGCTGCTCCAGGCTGATGACACTGACGGCCAGAGGAGCACACTGTAGCAGGTATAAATAAATAACAGCTGGAGTAGCGGTGGCCGTGGCTTATAAAATCCATGGATGTCACCAGCAGTAAGCATAGGGTGTCAGAGACATCCTTTATTTTTGTCCCAGGCACCCTGAAAGGGCCACAGACCTCAGGTCCTGGCTGCCTGAATGTTGCCTAGTAGAAGTGCCAGCCCTGCTGGAAACAGATAAGGATGTTATAGAAATGTTTCTTCTCAACTGCAGGAACCTCCTGAATTTTTATAAAGAGACTAGCTGTGTCTACCCATTGTTGCCGAGTGATTATTCATTTTACTCAATGATACTGAATAGACGATTAAAGTATTATGTGGATGGGGACTCTCTCACCCGGTTATCAGTGAGATCAGTCAGTCTGCCTGCTTAGAGCTATGCAGACAGTGTGGTGGCCACCCCTTACCTCTCCTGCAGTCCTCTCCTGCACAGGGAACATTTCATGGAAAACCCGATCAAAATGGAAACAGTAGTTCTCGAGTTTATCGCGAACATACATACAAGTCAACAATTTTATATATATATTTAGAGATTAGACAAGCAGCCTGCCAGCCAGGGAGACCAACAACCAGCACCAGCCAGGAAGACCAGCAGCCTGCTTACCAGTGACAGGGACCAGCAATCTTTCAGCCCACCAGAGACCTGCCAGCAATCTGCAACCCAAAATCCCACTACTAGTCATATGCATGACAGCTCAGTGGTGCTGAGGGGATCGGTATTTCCTGAAGGTAATCAGTCTGCACCTTCCAGGTTGTAGCTATCGGGTCTGAGCTTTCCTGGGTGGAGAAACGTGAGCTGAAGGTCACATCTGACATGGAAGCCGTTTGACTGCGATCTAAGGATTGTTTTCCTATATGCTTAATATACAAATATTTTTATGGTACGAGCATTTGATTATACATACATCTAGTTTATGGTATTATTAACTACTACACTATCAGGCACTTGTCCTTGTTCCCCCTTTGCTCATATATTTAGAGAGATAAGATATATACATACAACCATAAAGCAAAAGTCCTGCATCCGATTCCCTCGGGTGCAAGTTGGTGACCACGGAATCGGGTGTGCCCTTTTCCCCGCAGCACGGTCATGACCAAGTGAAGATTTTCTCCTAGGCATTGTAAAGTCTCCACCAAAACGAACCTGGAGCTGCATATTTGTGGTGTTTCTGTATGTATATGGGTGTGTATATGTGTGGTGTGTGTGTGTGTGTGTGTGTGTGTGTGTGTGTGTGTGTGTGTGTGTGTGTGTGTTTATGTGTGGTGTGTGTGCATAGCGACTTAACATGATAGTGAGATGATTCATAGCCTATATTACTCGGATCATCTCAAGGAACATTTCAGTGAATACCCAAAAAAGGTTCAGTAACTCTCGAGTTTATCAGGAACATACATATAAACAAACAATTTTATGTAGATAGATAGATAGATAGATAGATAGATAGATAGATAGATAGATAGATAGATAGATAGATAGATAGATAGATAGATAGATAAGTGATGGTTTGAATACACTCCAATGCAATTTCTGGCCTGCACATATTTTTTGAGCTTTACATATCATGGCCAAAGGATCATTTCAGTCAGTGTGCTCAGAAGTGTTATACATTACACAGGTGAAATATAATAAAATGTACACAAGAGTTTGGTGTAATTGGAAAACAACATCAATAAAATTAGCATTATGTTCCATGACAGAGCCATGTAATGCCCCAGTTGTTTCTATGAAATGGTTATACAGTCTTTCCATGGTACTATAGCAATATAATTTTGTGCATTAGTATTAAAGCTAGTGTATCTTAAACCACTATGTAAGTTAGCATTTGATACATATTTTTACATATTTTGATACATTCTTACCCTTTGGATGGGTAAGAAATAATTTACAGGAGTGTATCAATAACCAGGTCCTATGGTGGGGAGGAGAGCCTTTATGCTGGGATTGCTGAGGGTTCTCACTTTCAGCAGCAGCAGATGCTGGTGTTATTGGCAAAACCTATGGTGCTAGTAGGTCCGTTATGTGATGGAGGTCAATCCACACGATGAATAGCTTAACCAGGGATTTGTTTTATTAACTGGCAGATGAGAGGATGCAGGGTAACACAGGGTTAATGCAGGCATGCACAAACAGCAGTTAGAGACAGATGCAGCCAGGAGCTTATAGATGAATGCAGGTGGTGTGCGTAGATGGAGTTGCAAACACCTGTGCATAAGTAGTGGCAGTGGCCCTCTAACAATTAGTGGTGGTGGCACAGTGGGGTTTGCAGTACTTCCACTGTGTAGACTCAGTGGCATGTCCTCTTCCAATGGAGGTCAGCAGATAAGATGAGCGGAGACAGGGCCGGCTCCAGGGGTCGGAGCACCCTGTGCCGGCCCTGTCCAGTGCGCCCTATGTTCGTGCGCAACTGAAAATGGGGGAGTGGCATAATTATCATAGGCCACACCCCCTATGTGATGTTATTAGGTGGCGTGCCCGCCCCCAAATAACGTTAGGCTGGGGGGAGCCTCACTATCTGGGCTTCCCCCCAGCCCCTCTCCGTCACTGAATGGATGTTGCGTGCATGCATGCAGCATCCATTCAGAGTCTCCGGGGTCCGGCACCACCGCACAGCTGCGGCGGTGGGGAGCCCCAACCTCCCGATTTGACCACCCGTGGGCCACTTCAGGCCACGGGTGGAACAGCGGGACGGTACTGTCCTGCTGAAATTGGGATGTAGGGGAGGGGTGCACCCCCTATGGGTGGCGCCCCTGTGTGACCACACAGGTCGTACACCCCTAGAGCCAGCCCTGAGCGGAGATGCCGTGCATGTGCAATAGTGCACTTGAGTCGGAGGTAATGTTGTGATGTCAGCGCACCTCCATCTCAGGTACGGATCCCCGGACCCGACAGTGAGGAAGAAACACAACAGAGCACCCTCCCCTCCTAACAGGTGCTGTATCAATGATGGGGACATGTTAGGTAATCATGCTGTCCTCATCTACCTCTCTAGGTGCAGGAACGGATACTGACATATGTGGCTGCTATTCAGTCTCTGCAGCATGTTGCTATGATGATCCTGTTAATGTAAACATCTGTATAAGAATTTATTTTTGATCACACGTTCTTGTCATTGGCTCTTTTTTGTGTTAGTGGGATTTACCAGCTGTGTTCTCATCTGTGGTTAGATTTGTTGCAATTGTAGTGGACTGTGTATGTGAGGAACCTGACGAATGCTTCATGTCACAATAGCACAAGATGGATAAACTGTGAGGTAAAAACATGGCATATTTCTGTACTTATAGTTATCAACCTGTTTGTGCATATTTATCATGCTTTGCTTGGGGTATATTATGGGTACAACCATAGCTACAGTCATCAATCTGTTGTTTGTTGGAGGCAGTATGTTGCTTGAGTCTTCCTCAAATGAGAGGTATTACACAAGCAATGGAGGGCCACTTCCTGTCACTGCATCAGCCTTCTTTCGTCAGACTGATTTCCTTTAAGACACCACTATACCTGAATATTGCTTCTGCAGTGTGCCACATTGTATTTTAATGGGTCTACCTGACTTACAGCATGGAAAACCTCATTACACAACTGGCTTTTTGTGGCTCAGTGGCGTGCACTATACTAGTAATGAGAACAAAATATTGCACCTAGACTTTTTTTGGGTATCCTTGTTATCAGCTCAACTAGTCTCCTCTCCGCCCTTCTGCATCTTCTTTACTACTTCCTATCCTACTTCCCTCTCTTCCTCCTCCACGCTCTCATTATCATCACCCCTCTTCTTCCTCTCTCCATAGCCTCTGCCCAGTGCAACACACAGAACAGTAACACCCAACTCACACAAAAATAACAAGATAGGACTTAACATAAGAATAACAAACAATAAGAATAACAAGCAAATACGTGACAAGATCAGAAGCAAATATTTGACAAGACCAGAGCAAAACACAAGACAACTACAGACCATCTTTCTGGCACTTCACAACCGCCACCATCACAGATTGCTCCTTATACCCCATAGAGGCGGACAGGAGATGTTGGGGTACTGTAATAATCAGTGATGTGGGAAGCTGCACACCACCGATAATTGAATACCCCCCTCAAAAGTGCATCTTCCAAAAATCACAAAAGTCTCCATCTCAACTAATTGTACCAAATAAATTCACCGTGCCCGATGTCTGCATAGTACATTAACTGCAAAAATACAAATGCTGCAGGCAAACCTCCCCAAAATAACATTGGTGAACTGTAAGGTTTCATTCAGATTTGCTGTTTACCTACAGTCTAGCACTCACTAACATATTCAATGCAGTGAGTTTCATAGAGACAAATGCAAACATTTTGTGGTTTCTGTATATTTCTGTTCTTAGGTTAGTGACAGTGGTGTAGAATAGTGAATTTCTTATCATTAACATTTAAACACTGGCTTTTGATTAGAGCATGAAATGTGTAAACAGTTCCATATCTAAATGTACGACTGCAGCATTACCACAGACTGTGCTTCACAGTAATTCCTGGCACTTCATGCATTTTTCATTGCAGCGAGTATCCTGTTTAGAAAAAAATCTGAAAGGATATCTGGCCTGAAGTAATAAAAACACAAACCCTTCTATTGTACATTCGTGTGCTTTAAAAAATTATTGCTGCTGACTGAAAAAATAAATGTGAAAAACATTTATACGGTATTTTTTAAATACATTATACTTTTCAGCTCCTAATACACTTTACAGATACATAAGACTATGGGCACTCACCAGCACCAGAGTCTTTCTGCTGTATTCTGTATTGAACATCAAGCATTTAAATTACAAAATTCAGGATTTATACAACCCACCCCCCTTAATATAAGTTTACTTTGTAGTATTTCAAATAGTTAACTTACACTTGTATAACTTTTATTACGATGTGCACAATTCTGAGATTGTATAAAGGAGATTTATTTTGTGGTTCATCTCTGACTTGTGGCTGAACCTAGTCACATTACAGATCATTTTGTATGTTAAGTGCATTGATGAACTGTATATAGGTGAATACCTTTTTGCATCCTAGTGATGTCTTTGAGTCTTGGAACAAGTTTTTTAAGCACAAGTTTTGCAGGCTTTAGTATGCAAACTAGTTAACTTGCAAAAACAAGTGCACCAACATTTTATTCCTAGCAGATGAAAAAAATGTAGTTGTTCGTCTGTATTGTACAAAATCACAAAACAATATATTTTCTTATGAAATTGATGGACATATGGTGCTGATAGCTGCCTGGTCAAACATTAATCTAACATGCAGGGTGGGTGGAGTAGGTCCCTTTGACTCAGTCTCCTGTGCCACCGATAATAGATAAAACACAGATTTTGACATTAAACAAAACAGAAGTTTTGAGAAGGAGAGTATCGAAAATCAGTTCAAATAGTAACTGGAATATAAAACATACATATCCATATGAAGCCAGGTTAATATTTCACATATACATTTTGTATAAGGTACTATATTTACATATGCAAACTCTCAATTTTATCAGTATTTTATTTTAAGTTCAGAATTTCACTGTTCCCAGTAGCCAATTAGATATTGCCTTTCATTAGCTCATTAGTGTCACTTTGGAGTATTGGGTTGGTTTCTATAGAATACATCACATTTGTGTTCATGGTACAGTACCATGTTTGTAATAAGGTTACACTACTTTTTACTAGATATTTTGAAGCTGTAATATTTTTGCAGAGTACTTGAACAGATTAATGTGCCACTTCCATGGGAATCGGAATTGAATAGTATTACCTGGGTGTGTGATGCATTCCATTACTTGGTATGTTTCCCTGAACACTTAAACATACCAGAAGATATTCACTGCGGAATGGGGAAGTTTTCATTATCATACAACTCATTTATCTCTGTCATTGATTGCAATTACAATCCAATGATTCTGTTTTCGCCGGAATAGTATTTCTACTCTCACTCAGTTTGATAAACAAAAAATTGTATTATGCCTGCAAAACAGTTTATCCAGACTGATTCACTATGTGCTCTACAAACATTTCTATTTATCTAATGCAATCTGAGACATGCTGAGATGAACATATGGGAATACTATTACTGAGCTGCACGCTGCTCAATAAACTACATTTTCTATTTTGAATCACAGTCACAGAATCAATATCAATAACATGGTAAATTTTGCTCAAAGTAACTTAAAGGGTAACTACATTTAATTTACCAACATGTAAAAATCCCTTATATATTATTATTATTATTATTATTACTGTATTAATAAATATAAAATACCACAGTGTAAATCAAAGTATGTAGCACTTCACAGAGACTCTTCATTCATTCACGTCAGTTCCTGCCCGTGATACTTAGGGCCCCATAATACCAATGAGTCATAACCCCTTTAGCACTTGCTATAGGGTTATGTCATCCTTTCAGTATTTAACAAACAGAAGTAAACTAAGATTACCGCTGTTTGTCACTCTATCACTTATACCATCTTTAGATATTGAGTGCTATGCAGTCTCCATTGCCAGGAATGGGGACCCAGCAACAGTCTTTCCGGCTTCAGTCAGGTAAAAGCGCAATGCACATGTGCAGACTGGCCGTCACGCATGACACAGCAGCCCGACGCTGGAAGTGATAGGCTGCCAGCAACATAGCAGAGGATGCCACCGAGGAGGGGGACGTCGCTGGACCTCACCGGAGGGGAAAGTGGTGTTGAATTCCACTGGCATACTCATTAGTATCATTGCGATACAAAATGAAATATGCAGCTGATATTAAGATTCATTGCTAAATGAGGCCCTTATTATTTTTCTACTGCACAAACATACACGAATGGTTTAATTTAATCACAATCCTATTAACATAGCAGTTTTTTTTTTTTTTGCTGGAGGTAGAAACGATATCACCTGGAGGAACCAAACTCACACTACAGAGAGGACATACAAACTCCATTCAGATAGTGGCTGGACAGAAAAGAATGCAAACTGTGGTGCATTAAACTTTACTAATAGAAGGATAAATCCAGAGGATTTCAGGCTACAGTTAATGCTTTGACAGAGCAGCCAGTTGTAAGGAGGTTTTAACAACTACAGCTACTCTAGGTCATTGTTCACAATAATTCTTATTTTGTTCTTCAAAGAACTAATGAGGTTCGTTAATAAACTAAACCATTAAATAACCTGTTAATATTAAATTAATTTAATTACATTACCATGTAAAAAGAACTATGTATACCTTTTATAAATGTACAGTATTCACAAATGTTGCTATCGCTTAGTAGAACAGAAGATATTTGGTATAAAACAATAATTGGTTCTTTCTAGCTTGCGGAACACACTATGGGCCTTATTCAGACAGGGTGGCCGATTTGATAAAAAAAAACAGGCCTCCTGGCCGCTCGCTAAGCTGTGGGTGACCGCCCACAGCTTTAGCGAGCGGCCAGGTGATGGTCGTGATGGTCGCGACCACCGGGCTTGCGACGAGACCCTTGTGGTAGGGTCTCGTCTGCCGCAAGCCCCAGTGAGCTTCCGGCTCTAATAGAGTCAGAAGCTCACTACTGACATCACTCGTGATGTCAGTAGGGCCGCCCACAGACAGCAGGCGTTCCTTCAGGAAAGCCTCCATTTGTTCAGCCACCCCCCCACCCCGACTACAAAACGGGGTGAGCTGTCGATGAACATCAACAGCCGCCACATTTGTAGCGAGCCCCGGGGCGAGACAATTTCTGTCTCGCTCTGAGGCTTGCGCACGCACAGTGGCGTGCGCACTGCCTGGCCATCGACCCGCTTGTGAGCGCATAGCGCTTGCGAGTGCATAGCGATTGCGAGCGGGTCTGAATCATCCCTATGGCTCTTGTTTGCATTTGCTGTCATCAGGTAGCAACTTCTGTAATGTCAGTATGACACCTCTGATGATACAGTTAGGGTGTTTGAGCATTAGCCTCGTGCCATATGGGATGGACCCAGCTTACTTCTTATTGTGCTATTATATAGCACAGGGATGGGGAACCTCAGGCGCTGGGGCCGTATAAGGCCCGCGGAATCATTTGGTTTGGCCCTCAGAGCTTTTTTCTGCTAGCCTCATTTGGCTAGCAGGGAGCCTAGAATGGCACCCTACAGCCAGAATCTATGCAGCAGTGCCACCTGGGGCATCCTTAGGATGCATCAGACTCCCTGGAGCATCCTCATTGCTGTAATTATGGGCGATTGTGGCCCCGCCCAGTGTGATGTCACACAGAGGGGTTGTGGCCTGCACCGGGCCCACAAATAATGTTATATATATCAAAATGGCCCTCGGCAGAAAAAAGGTTCCCCACCCCTGATATAGCAGTTGGTCTATCAGTTACTGTAACCCACTGTAGCTCTTTTTGTGTTTTCTAAAAGTGTGTGATCATTGGTATTCAATTCAATTGACAACACTGTAGCTATAACAGCGTAGCTCATTGTGCTGGTCAAACTGAAATACTTTATAAATTGAAATGCTTCATAAGAGATCATGAAAGACACCTGATAAAGATTCATAAAGATCGCTCCAAGGGCAAATGATGTCAGCCATCATACATGTCAAATCTTGCTTCCAGGCTTAAAAAAAAAAAAAAAAAAAGAGTAATAGGGCAATGCACTTGAGCTAAGAGCAGCCAAGAGAATGTATACTTTACATGGATTACTTTCTATCCTAACTGTCATGTTATTTTTAGATCTGTTTCAGATTTATAGAAAGGCCTGAGCATTCCTCAGTGAGATGCTGCTGTACAGCCCCCTTTGTTTTTCCTTTTGTCAGGGCAGGTGAGGCGAGAAAACGTGCATTATATTCAGTAGAATACATAATAAAGCTAAAGAATAAAGCTGAAGTGAAAAGCCCTCCGGAGACTCACCTGCGCTTTCCATGCACTATGGTAATTATATTTTTGGATACAATGTTATGCCAATTTTTTCTATAGGACTATACTGATCAGCTAAAGAAGCTAGTTTTCAGCCTCACCCACATAGCAGGAGCAGCAGCAGCAGCAGGTAATTTGGATGCTGCATGCACTATTTACTCACTACAAATAAATATCATCCATTGACTGTACATCCCACCTACCTAAAACAAGCACTGGTTACCACCGCATGTCAAGCCATGTCATTGACCTCAGACACCAATGACATGGCTTAGACAGTGTGTTTACATTGTGTCTCTATATCTCTTTTAGAATGTAAGCTCTTACGAGCAGGGCCCTCTACCCTCTTGTGCTTCTCCTTACTTTAGTTTCATCTACTTCTTACCCCCCACTAGGGCAGGTAACACTTGGTTGCTTATGCTCTGTTGCTTATTTGGGTGTTATGGTCACCAATGTAGCAATATATATTATCCATGTCCTGGTCCTGTATTGTATTGTTCTGTAAGTTGCTTGTCTACAATTTGTTTATGTACTTTGTAAGGCGCTGCGGAACACTTGTGGTGCTATATAAATAAATGATAATAATAATAATAATAATAATTTAGACAAATACACATTGCAATATATACTCAAACAAGCACGGATCTACCCCTTTATTATTACTTGTACTTATAGAGACCGTGACTTCTCTATCTTCAGATCTGCAGCTTTAGAGTAAGCCCACAAGTAGTGACCGTTCAGTTGATTCCCCTTTACTAGCCCGTTTACATTGATTTGCCCATACACTATAATGACGAGCCGCGGCTCCTTACCTGTCTGGCCAGGGAGTCTGTAATTGTGCACATATGCAGGATTGCATGAGCACAAATTAGCGAACTGTCTGGCTTCTAAGGACTGCATCAGCTGCAGCCCCTAGGAGCTGGTAAGGGCTGCCATAATAGCTGAGGAGTAACTTCCCATGGGAAGCGGTCTCTGCTATCGCAGTCTGAACTGGCAGTCGCAGGAGGAGAAAATACCTCTCCCTGGTACTGCCTGATTGGCTGTGATTAGCCGGGAGCTCTTTCAATGGGAAGCCACTGCCACTGCCAGGCAGTCCCTGCGGGTGGTGGATTTTATTGGGAGGGGGGCTGCAGCCCTTAGGTACGATCTGCAACTGATCATGCCATTAATTATATCTAGCAATAAGGGAGATCAGAAGTACTAATGAATTACAAATGATTAAGGTGGTCCAGTTATACCCACATAATGCAACAAAGATTATTTTTTAAATATCAAATTCAGATTTCTATAGTTGCCTTTAATAAACAACACAAACACACACACACATAGGAGCCTAGGGATACACCCACATTCTTTCTGTAGTGTCCAACTTGTTAATACATCTGTAAAGTTGACTAATTGTTTTACCTGCCCGTGTATCGCTACATGTTGGCGATCCAACGGGCATCTGTACATTGATATTGTTAATGAATAAAATACTGTGCAATTTTATCTCTTCCAATAATTTATGCAGCAACACCTGCACTCACTATATTCTCACTTGCAACACTAAAGACAAAGCATCGGGACTCCAAAGACCCGCGCATACCACTGGACCACCTGGGTGAGTACCTACACTCTGTAGCATTTGCCTTATGGAGTTCCTACCACTGTGCAATGTGATATTTGAGGTGGAGAGATGGAGACGGTGTGCAGCTGCGGGACGATTCCATATTGGAGTAGAAGCCATGTAAAATCTGCTCCATCTGGAAGTCCTTGTCATATGGGCCCACATGTGGAGTTATACACAGAACGCAACAGTAACGATCCTAAGAACACCCTACCTACAGATTATCAAGTCTTTTTCCTCTAATACCCATAATGAATACATTACTAATATTAATACGTAATATTAGTACATTATATTATAATCATATAATCAGTGCCCCAGAGCACACCAATTTTTGTAACATAGAGTTATTTTAACTAGGCTGCAATTGCTCAAGCATTGCCTGCATGGAGCTAGATGCATATAGTCGCCTGTATGCAGTGTTGAAGGCATCTATGCGATCATATCACTACTATCCATATGCTAAGTTTCAAAGCTGTCATCATTATCAGTGGCAAACACTGAATTTCTAGAGGGGGGTTTCCAAATGCTTTAGAGTGAGTGTGGCCAGTCCATGAAGAGGGCATAATTAGCACTTATCCAGCTGTAACATGCGTCATACAAAGTGTATTGTGTGCAATAATTCCAGCATATACAGCTTACTTGCCAACTCTCCCTCATTGTCAGGGAGACTCCCTGTAATAGTAACAATCTCCCTGCCTCCCTGAAGAGTCTAGCAATCTCCCTGATTGCACCTTACCCCCACTATGTAGCTGCTATATTAAAAAAACAGAGATATATACATTCAAATGGGATCATTAGTATCATTTCTCTGCATTGGTTATAAGCCAAAATGATCCCTATGGCTACATTTATTTTCTGAAAAGGATCAGTGTGTTTTCTTCAACAAACAGATCTTACTAACGGCTTTGGGTCTCGTTTAAACTTAGATGTAAATCAATGTTATGACACGCCACGCCTCTCTGATGTAGCACTACACGCCCACTTTACCGCCGCGCTCATAGGTTTTGTTTTCACAGTCTCCCTGAAATGCTTTTTCAAAAGTAGGCAAGTATGAGTGTACAGGACCAGCGATCACAGTAAGCCATTACATGCGGCAGTAGGGCCATCCTGCCTGAGCTGAATGTTTTTATTTGTCGGCACCATTCCAGAGAATTGGAACATGTCTGGGAGTCTGGGGGAACAGCAGAAAAACCTAGCACTGCCCTGTACATACTGTATATGTACATATTGGCCACCTTATGCACTATATAGTGTATTATTATACAATATTAATAATTAACACTATTGATGGTCTATAGCAGTACACCTCTAACAGTACATGTTTTCAAGATCTCCTAGTTGGTGCACAGCTGTATTTATTATTGGCTAACACATATTAAAATATCCACAGGCGGTGCAGATTTCAATTGTGATACTGAGAAGATCATACAGCACTAGTAAATGTCTATTATATTACTATTTCTATTGTGGTCATGGTGTGGGCTGGGGAAGGGTGTTTCAGGCAACCGGAATCCCCCCTGCATTTGCTTATGATTATCAGTGCTCACTTGCATCAGCCCTGATCTTGAAGGCTGTTTCTCAAAACAGGCTTATTTGTGTGTATGCCCAACTCTGTGTAGCCTGCAGTTGCATCAACTCACCCTGATACCACCCAGTATAGTGACTTCAACAGCAAGGGGAGATACGGCTGATTTGCATACGACTTTGAATTGCCCGTAAATGTGTACGCTTGGAAAATGCAAAAGATCCATCCGCTAAACTGACTTGCATTAATCTTTTGTTCTGTTTTCACTGCTCTACCCTGTTTGGGTGCCAAAAGGTTGTTTTACACTGCAGATTTCTTGGTAATTGTTTTCCGTTCACACTTTAATGAGTTTTACTGGGAGCTGTTACTAGTAAATACAAGGATAAGATATATAAAATAATCTACAGAATTATCCATGAACAAATGGTATAGAATAGATCTTATGCACTAATGAATGATACAGTAAAGAAGATAATTTTGGTGACAAATTCATTGTACTGCTACATTTGCACATACTGCATGCTCATGGAAAGTGCTTTAAATATGTTTTTCCTGGGCTTTTTACGCGCTATGGTTTTACAAATACACTCCATTGTACAAGTATATGTAATGCCAATAAAAATAATAGAACTTGCTGTATTTTAAAATCGCAAATGTACATTAAAATTTTACATTTGAATGGCGTGCACTGCACATCTAAGTTAAGTATAAGAATATTAATTATTTACCAACACTATTTAGCATTGTTGCCAAATGACTATATAAACAAAGAAAAAACAATATACTATCATTTAGGAGCACATATATCTGTCCTCAGGGGGTTCCAAGTGTTCAGGGATCAGCACATTACACATAATCAGCATATTTGTGCATTTTTCATTGTTTCTTATTTTTTTAGTGGTTATAGAGAAAGTTCAATAATTCACTTTAGAACTCCGAACCTTAACTTTTATTTGAACATCCCTCAAGGTGAAATAATCACTTTCCTCATATATATATATATATATATATATATATATATATATATATATATATAGCAGTTCATAGGAAAATCGCACACAGTTTAGTCAACAATTGGGTGCAGGGTCAATAAGTCTCCATACAAAAAAACACTTAGCTGCATCCATAGGAACAGGCAAGATACACCAGCACACCAGCCTTGTAACTAAAGTTAATCCATTTATTTTATCATAGAAAAAATGCCATCAAACTGCATGTCAAAAATATTAAGTGGTATATCGATACTTATCAAAAAAAAGGATTCCTTTCTTTGTATTATAGCAGTTCATAGGAAAATCGCACACAGTTTAGTCAACAATTGGGTGCAGGGTCAATAAGTCCGCAGCTAGACTTCCGGTCACGCCGAGTGTTGTCAGATTTCAGGTGTGCACACAGGTGATTGTTTTCACCATTAGGTAGTGTGGTATTTATATGGCCTCTGCTGACATGTTCAGTATGGCTGACCCTTGATGAAGGTGGTAACACCGAAACAGCTGTCGGGCTGGGAGCTATCACTATGTTTGAGACTGCACTACTTTGATAAGTATCGATATACCACTTAATATTTTTGACATGCAGTTTGATGGCATTTTTTCTAATTCTTGCCATTGCTGTAGAAGCCATATGACATCCAGGGTTGCTTGCCGTTGCAATTTTCCTGACTCTCCCTCTTAGTGAATAACGCCATGATAAATGTATTGTCTCTTTAAAACTCTTGGTGGTAAGTAATGCTGCTACTGAAGTAGCAGTGCAACTAATCGCGGGGACAGATGCTTTTTGGAGCAGCTGTTCCCGCACTGGAGCAATGCTGAATTGCTCCAGTAATAAGTATCCCCCACGGCCCCCTATGATGAATAGGCTACATAGAGATAACTAAACTGGCAGATTATAAACAATAGCTTTCCATCAAAGTCATATTTGTAATACAGTGTTCTCCCCAGAAAATGTTTCCAGCCGGGTGGCATGAAGAAGTAGCTGGGTGGGGGCCTTCACAATAATAAAATGTTTTAAACCCTAACCTTATAATGATTTCAAATTGAAATAACATTTTATATATTAATTCTCCTCTTATTATTTGTTCCATAATTTTCATATTTTCTAATTAAGTGACTTTCACCAAGAATAACTTTGTTATTTTGTAGTATAATCCAGTGAACTTTACTGTGCTTTTTTCCATGTCAAATTGTTCTTTTGGAACATATTAGGGTAAATATCCTTTTATTTAGTTTGGAGGCTAATAGGGAAAAGAAGAACAAATAGGAAAAAATACATATAGAATTGATTTGCAATTTTTTATTTTTACATAGTAAGTGTAACCCCAGATGTATTTTGCTATATTTACTGTACAATGTTTAATGTTTATAGGGGCACCTTATATGTGTACTTAAAGAGTTTGCTCATCAATTGATTTGATAATTAATCTTGTAAGTAATTAAATTTAGTGGTTTAAAAAAACGAATCACTTTTTATTAATACATTTTTTTTTATATGTTTACCCCCTAAGAAAGAAATTTAGATTTATTTTTGTGTATTGCTTATATGCAATAACATTAGCTAGAAATCAGTGTGCAGTAAACGACTGTTAGAGCATGTTATTACATTGTCTAACACTACGGCAGAGACCCAGGTCGTGCTAGATGTATGGAAACCTCTGGGATAAGAGGCAGAGGCAGGAATGGGGATCATGCTTGCATAGCTTTCTGCATTGCATACTGTGCAGGTGTGATCTAACAACAACCTCTTCTTATGGATCCCAGCTGTTAGTCAGAAACTAGCAACTATGACAGCACCATAGCGTAGTTGTACAGCCTGGTGCACAAAGGCTCAACATTCTTTTATTCCCTGGTGCACAAAGCAATTAATAATTGTTTAGTTCATATAATAAACTGCTGACCACTCAGTAAAAGTGTGCATGCTCTTGTATGTTAAAAGGAGCTCCCTGCACTATTGTACAACTATTTGTGATCATTGCTTTCCTTTTTCATGAACATTTGCAATGTCTGTAAATGTGACACTTAACGCTTCAATTAAAAAAATAAAATAAAAGGAGCTCCCCTCATAAAGACTTTCCACTCTTCGGAAGCCTCCATCTTTGGTAACAATAAAACCTGCTGGTTTCCCCCTGCCAGGACACAAAATGCAGTTTGAATAGAGGAAGGAGCCATCATTCTTTTGGGGAAATAGTTAGTTTGTAGATTGTCATGCTGTCGACAGTCAACTTGTCAACAGGAGGATATCAATTGGACAATGTCGACACTGTTGTAATGGGGATGCGGTTAAAATACCATCAGAATCCTGGCGCCGGCATCCTGACCACTGGAATCCCGAAAGATAAGTACCGGAGTTAGGGGGAGGGTTAGCATTAGGGGTTAGGCACTAGGGGGAGGGTTATGGTTAGGCACTAAGGGGGGAGGTTTAGGGTACAGGTAGGGGGAGGTTAGGTTTTGCACTAGGGGGGAGGTTAGGTTCAGGCATCAGGGAGGGAGGGTATTCTAACCCTGTTGGGATGTTGGTGTCGGGATTCTGGCCGCCGGGATTCCGAACGCCGTCATCCTGTACCCATCCCATTGTAATGTTATTTAATGCATTGTAATGCTGTTGGCTTTATAACTTTATGATTGTTCATGTTTAGCGTTATAATGCCGACACCCAGGGCTGGATTAAGGTCTATGGGGGCCCCTGGGCAACAAATGTGTGGGGGCCCCTATCAATAAAAGTTTTATATATATATATATATATATATAGACATATACATATATCCATGCAAAAAATCAGCGGCACTCCTGGACTGTTGTCTTAAGCAAAAAGAAATTTAATACATGCCACATTGCCGACGTTTCAGAGCCAGACACGACCCTTTTCTCAAGGCAGGCATAACAGTATTCAGTTACATTATAAACAGCAAACAGCAATGTGGCATGTATTAAATTTCTTTTTGCTTATGACAACAGTCCAGGAGTGCCGCTGATTTTTTGCATGGATATTGGATACACACAGAAGGCACCCTGGCACATACTTTTACTACTTTCCGAGTGCCGGTTCACACCTGGAATATATACATATACATATATATATATATATATATATATGTATGTATAGTATACACATACACACATGCATATATATATATATATATATATATTATATATATGTATATATTGTAACACATATATATATACTGTGTATATATATATATATATATATACATACACACACACACATACATCGTTGTGCCCGCCTGATGTGTGTGTATGTATGTATATATAACATACACACATGTACATATATATATATATATATATACATACACACACATTGTTCTGCCTGCCTGTGTGTATATGTATATATATATTTATATATATATATATATATATATATATAGACACACACATTAAATATAAATATGTATATATATAATCTATAAATATATATATATATATTTATATATATATAGTATATATGACACACACATATATACATATAGACACACACACACACAGCCACACATATACAAAAACTGTTCATCTTGGGGAAGGGGCCGGGCGGGGACAGTATGTGGGGCCCCCCTATGTGTGGCGGCCCCAGGACGACCGCCCCTGTCGCCCTCCTTATAATCCGGCCCTGCCGACACCATTACAATGCTTTAAATAACATTACAACATTGTCTGCATTCTCCAATCAATAAAATGCTGTTGACAAATTGTCTGTCGACAGCACTACGATTGGCAATTTGTATGTATCCCATTCTGTGGTGCCTCACGCACACTGAATATAATGTCAGCGGATGTCTACAAGGAAGGTACTGTACATTTAAAGTGGCAAATAATTGGGTCACTGTGGCAAATTCACGATCAGGTGATGCTTTCAATATACAATGCCTGCTGACAAGTATTTGAATCTTAAGCTTCACATATATCTGCGATGGATTGGGGCAATTCCCCATTTTGCAGATGATTGGGGGGGAAATCGGCAATGTATGGGGATACGCCAATCGCCAATTCCGACCAAAGAGTGATCGGAATCAGTAAATCAGGTTGTCCAACATGTTGGATTTCACAGACCAATCGTGGCTGTAGATAGGCAGTGTAAAGTTATGGTCAGCCGATTTCCCGACAGTTACTAGTAAAATTATGAGCCTTTCACAATTGGCAGATCTGTCTTTCTTAAAAATTATCTGCAAATCACTGAAAAATATCTGTAATATATGAGCGCAGATTGGTAGATTGGGCATTCTTTAAATTGGAAGGGAAAAAAATCACAGAAATGTTACAATATGTGATTAGCTTCCTGGTTTCTATGTGACTAACCATCCACAAACTATTAGACCCAATATAATTACAAGGAATAAAATACTTACTTCAATTCACAGTAAAGGCCCCCATACTTTCATTATGTATTGGACCAATTCCCCAATCCTCAGAGGCCTGGGTTCGCTAACATGTTGAATTTCACTGATTTGCCAATCACGATTTTACTGATTTCCTGATGTACCGGCCTTCATCAATGACCGCCGATTGGCATTTCCAGCCGGCGGAACTGCGGTTCCAGTCAGATCGGGAAATCTTGGAAAAGACCCGGCAGATGTATGGGAGCCTTAACTGTGGAAGCTTGAAGCCCCTACTCTTCTGTGCTGGGTTGAAGGTGTTCCTAATGTATGAAGCGAACATTTCAGTGGAGTTCTTCCTTGAGCAATTAAATTCTCTCCCACCACCCATGAAAGGTTCCAAAACAAAGTATATTGTACCTACAGTCTTTTGAAAACAGCAAAAAAAGGCTAATCATTGTAAGTATCTAATTAGTCCTGTAGACTTTTTAATTAAGTAACTACATTTTCATTTTGATTTAGTCTGAAATATACAAAGCAGTCAGGAAAACTAGTGTATCTCAATTGTGATGTGATTAAGTGTTGCAATGTAGTGTAACATAGTTTGTTCTTACAATTTAATTTACAATGCTATGAGAAATGTACCATAGCTGTGTAAAACATTAATGCTAAAAGTAACAAATATATGATCATCGCTTCCAATGTGCAATGCTTGCATTTTAAAGAAAAAAATATATTGAATTCAGATTTCAAATAAAAGAAAAATTACTTGGATGTAAAAAATGCAACCCCTCAAAAAGAAATACATATCATGATCTTCATAGTACATATGACTGTGCCAATAAATAGCATGTTATACTGTACACTTCTAAGCAGTAAAAGGTGATTATATATCAGCTTAAACCTGTCCAATATGAACTCTTTCTGTTTTAAGTTAATTTACAAGGTGGGGTGTGATGCAAAGGAAAAACGATCTATGCGTGCTTCTGTCTACGCGCTATTCTTTCACTAATTAGTATGTACATTCATTTGCCCAATTGAAGCTGCTGGTCCAGGACGGTGATGCTCCACCCTCTGCCCTTTGAATGTGCTCAGTGTGCCAATGTACTTGAGTACAGTTATTTCTAAGTATTGTTTACCCACCCTTTAGTAAAGGGCTAATCCCTTAGTAAAAAAAAATTCTAAATATTTTTAACGTGTTCAATTCAAGTGCCAGATAAGTGTGTATTTAACAATAAATCATTATAATGCTTGTTCTGAGTACAACAAGCAATGTGAAAGCTTGGTGTGCAAACCAGGCAAGATAAAAAAAAGAATCATAATGTTAAAACTAGTGCCAAGTCTATAACTCTGCCCAGAAATCAGGGGACTCTTCAAGCCTCCACAGTCATTCCCTCTGACTTCAAGTTAATATTTTATTACCTATAATTTTATTGAGTTCAATCGTTTTTTTTTGGCATTGGTTGGTCACATGGAAAACAGGAAGCTAATCACACATTATAACATCCTTATAACATTCAATGGGGGCAATTTAATGGAGTGCTCAGAATCCTGGCACCAGAATCCTGACCACCAGAATCCCAATGGTAAGTATTAGGGCTAGGGGGAGGATTAGGTTTAGGGTTAGGGGTTAGGCACTAGGGGGAGGGATAGGCCATGGGGGAGGGTTAGGCTGCATGGGGGGGAGGGTTAGGGTTAGACTGCGGTAAAGGTGGGTTAGGAGGAGGTTTAAAGTGTTAGGACAGTTAACTAATTAGGTCGGGATTCTGACTGCTGCTGTCTGTATTCTGACCGTCGGGATCCCGTACCCAACCCGTGCAAAACAGTGAAAGCTCACTTTCCTGCACTCAGGAGTGCTGGGGAGCGCAAATCATTGAGTGCTATGTTTTAGTGAGCACAGGTAAAGCTGTGTACATGCTGATTAAATAGGCAATATATCTATAGTGCATCGCCGGATGTGTACAGAGGATATGTCCAGCACAGCAGATGGCCAATATATCCGAAATATATATCAGCCATCTGCTGGTGTGTACAGACGACCCGCCGATCGCACGTACACATGCTGCAGGACCCGGCGGTGATTGAGAGCTCAACTGGATGGTCAACTTAAATGCCTGCTCATTTGAGCTGTCAAGCTTGGCACATCGGGCAGATGAATGGGTGATAGTGTATACACTTACCAATCGTCAAATAGGTCGGCCCGTCAACCTAGTGTGTACCCAGCTTAACAGACGCTGTCAGATATAACACATGTAGCAAGGCCACCATTTTGGTAAGCTGTTTATATCTTGTCAGAGCAAAGAAGGGAAAATAGATAAACAGCTTGAAGACTGTGGTTAAGCACAAACTAAAACTACAGCAGCAAGAAGTAGGTCACATTGTGTAGGATATCACAGAAGATCAATTAGTATATTATGTATGTGAGTTGTGAGGAGAACTAGGAGTTGTGAGGAGAACTAGAAAAGTATACTTCCTGTTTAAAGATGCTGTTTAGTTAAGAGCAAACAAAATGCTCAAATAAGCAAAGCTCAGGGGTATCGGAACGATTTCATGTTGTGGGGGAAACATAAAATCGTTCCAATGTCGTCTCGCTCTCCTCTCTTCCCGACCGCCGGAATCCTCAAGGTAAATAGCGGGATAAGGTGGAGGGTTAGGATAGGCACTAGGTGGAGAGTTAGGGTCAGGCACTAGGGGGGGAGGGTTACATTTATGGTGAGGGTGAGGGTAGGGAGAGGAGGAGGGTTAGGATACCAACCGTCAGGGATCATTGGGATCCCGAGCGCTGGTATCCCGTATCCATCCCATTTAAATGAAAGCAGGGATTGGCAATAGGCTGCTGGTAAATGTCTCTGTTTCTGCATTATAATTGAAAGGCAGTATATATTTAATTCAGTCATTTTCTGATGGGTATAAACAAACATGAGTAATATTTATGTGTGCAAGACACTTAGATTTTCTTTTTAAAAGCAATTCATTTTCATATCACCTATAAGTAGTTGAAAAGAGAAGTGGAAGGAAATTGTAAAGAATGTACAGACACAAAGTGACATTGTGAATATGGATATGCATGCTCATAACCCAGACCATAAGCCAGTGCTTACAGTTTGCTAAGAGAGGTGAACCAAGGCTTCATTTGTTTATTTTTTTGGTAAGACCTCTAAAAATGATAATGATAAACCTACTGAAGTTTATTTTTTTCCAGTCATTCAGCCCAACTCCAATATTTGAACAACACTGCATTTACTTATAAATCTTTCTAAACACTATTTGGGTTGACAGATTTACTTTAGGGTTCATATTCAATGCCATCTTTTGCAAAGTAGGAGTGAGAGATGTGAGCTGGTAGTGGGGATAACA
Organism: Taudactylus pleione; assembly: GCA_031769625.1. Lineage (NCBI taxonomy): Eukaryota > Metazoa > Chordata > Amphibia > Anura > Myobatrachidae > Taudactylus > Taudactylus pleione. The sequence continues at coordinate 39,519,663 of JAUIMM010000092.1, forward strand.
GAAATATACAATATTCAGTGTGTTGTCTGGGTGTGTGACCAAGCACAGCATTTACTGTATGCCACCAGCAGAAAATAAACAGTGAATTTGTTGATTTATAAGTAAAGTATCATTCTATTTTTATAAAGTGGCAAACTTGCAATTCTTTCCTACAGGGTATTTTACAATATTGTACTCCACATTTTTGTAAGATTCTATATTAAAACAGCAATCCAATATAGACATTTTTTTCTTTAAATAGCAATTTAAGGGCCTGATTCAGAGCTGAACGCTCTGACCAGAGCACTCGCTCTGAATCAGGGCCCTCCTACCTTTTTTTGGAGCGTCCTCATGGACACTCTCATAGCTGTGGGTTACCACCCACAGCTATAGCAAGCTTCCATGATGATGGTCGCGATGGTCTTGAGAACGCCTCCGTCTGGCAGACACGCCCACCAAAGGGGGCGTGCTGTCAATCAACATCGACAGCACGCCCCCTTTGGTGCAAGACCCGGAGCGATGGAGAGCCCGTCGCTCGCCGGGTCTCGCGCATGCGCACGACGGAGCTCCCTCCATCGTGCGCATGCGCAGTGGGGGAACATCGACCCGCTTGCGAGCGTACTGCCGCTCACGAGCGGGTCTGAATGACCCCTAAGTTCCTAAAGCATGCATGTGAACCTTCTTCTACAAATGATCTCCTTTTCAAAATCTCTCATGAGGTCCAAAAATAAATAAATAAATATATATGCCAGTTACACAGACAGCTTTCATGCAGCTCAGAGGAGTATGCCAAAGCCTCTCTGCTCACTACATCATATGACTATCGTAATAGTAGTGAGGGTGTCACTTAATACATCCTTGAGTGCCACTAGTGCCAAGGTTTGCCTATGCTTGTTTGTATATAGGATGGGTAATACTACAAAATAGTAATTTCTGTCAATGACTAAAACTCAATCCATCTATAGCTTTGTGCCAATGTAAAAGAGGAGTCACAGAGAAACTAGGTAACACAGTTAAGAGAGAAAACCCATCCTCTGTAACAGCAAAATAACTGAGTTCACTCGCTTAATATAGGTCGATCTTGTCCCTCAGTGTGACATCTGAGTTACAACAAGAGTGTACAATTTGGCCACTTACGTAACATCTTACTGTTTAGCCCCTTGTGTGATTACCTCACCACACACAGCCAATAGTGGAGAGCTTCCAACCACATTTACTTCACTTGTTTGACATCTGCCACGATATGACATGAATAGTTATAGAAGTCAAACAAGTCTTTCCATAAGCGCTTATAGCACTGTCAGTTCAAGGAGGTCACATGGGGTGATCCACATTCCTCTTAGGGAAATTAATGTTACAAGTATGCTACATAATATACAAATTGCTATGCATAGAAATGGTTTAGCGCTCTATCGTCAGTGTTTGATCATGCATGGATGGATTGTGCTGGGGAAAGGTATAAGATTCTTAAATTACTACTTATAAATCTAGATTTTGATTTCTCTTATACACATAATAATGACACATTTTATTAAATAAAATGCGAAAAATATGTATTTGTCAATTCATCCTTAGATGGTGTATATATATATATATATATATATCTATTATGTATAGTTTCAAAGATCCCAAGATCCCCTAGCAGTTAAAATATATATATTGCAAATTCCAGGAACAGACTTTCACATCCCATCATATCCTATTCATTTTTTATGTCTTCAATTTCACTGCTCAAATAAAATATGCACAAGAAAATTGCCAGAAAAGTAACTTAAATATTTGGACTCATATAGCTGGACACACATTGCCAAAGAAAACATACAGAAAAATGGCAGCGTTTCAGCCATGTGTTGTCACAACATGGTGGCATATTTATTGCTCTACACTGGTACTAGGTTGCTATTTAAGCTATAGAAATTGTAACTTGTTAAAGGGCTGGTGGTCATCAAACCTTAGAAGGTGATAAATTTATGCTGAGAAAAAATAACAGTTACACATAGCAATGGGACATTACACTTTAACTGCTTCCTTTCAAGTAATGTCTGCAAAAATATTTCTTTTGATACAGTACATCCTAGAAATGGACATAATGATACAAAATACTTACTCATTATTCCACTGTATGAATAATCATATGCTAGAACAGATCTGCCACTATTTATTTATATATAATTCCACCAAATATGAAAATTCAGTTTTTTGTAAGATACCCAGTTATACCCCATTATAAGGTATACTTACACGTGGTCTGACGCTGATTATGTTTAAAGGGTCCACAACATCCTGCATTAGTTCCCGCTCTAATGACTCATGCACACTTTAAACAAGCAGCTCCCATAAAAAATATTTTCATTCATACAAACCTACTGTTAGTGTGTGAGGACACAAGGGGCCATTTGCACTGTAATACAGCACTTTTGCACAATGGTAATTAACCCGATTTTACACACTAGTGTAGAAATGAGGTACCAGGATAGTATATTATGAGCTTCAAAATGTGGGTCTAGTTTTCCACTTAAACTATTTCTAGTAGAGATGTGCGGGTTCGGTTTTACTTGGATTTACTCTGTTCTTTTCGCCAAAATTATTTTAATTAGTTCTGATTTTTTCAGATTTATTTTATTGGCTATCCAAAACATGTGATAGCCGATAGCCAATAAAATGCAGTTTTTGAGATCCGAACATATCCGAGTAAAACCGAACCCGCACATCTCTAATTTGCCCCCCTTCCCAGTCTTTAGAAACACTCCCTTGAAGATGAATGCCACCTACATTTGTGGGTTTTTGAATAACCCGTAAAATGGTCAGGATGACAATAATAAACAAAGGTCATTTGAAAATCTTACCCACTTTAGGACTGACCAAATCATTATATTAGACATTTCACTTTTCCTCCTTAAATTCAGTTTTGTTTAGCCTCATTTATATCTTAAGTTAATGTTGAGTGTGATAGGCCATCATGACTGTCTTTACTAGATGTGTCACTTTGTGTGTTTTTTAAATGTTTTTATTACATTGGTTGAGTGTGCCTAGAATATATGTTTATGAAAACTTGTAAATAGAAGGTGCAAAATGCCTCCCATTTACAGTCAGGGCACCTACCCATAAGCTGATGAACGTGTCAGTGCACCTAACCAAAAACCGTGGTACACAATGCTGTGCGGTATCCGGATGAAGGGTGGACAGACAAAAGGTCAACAATTTATAGGTCGACACCAAATGGTTGACAGGCAATAGGTTGATAGGAACAAAAGGTTGACTGACAAAAGACTGACTGACTAAAGGTCAGCAGTACAAAAGGTCTATGTGTCAAAATGTTGAGACATGATTTTTATTTTATCAACATTTTTGAGGTTAGGGTAAGGCACTTGGGGGAGGATTATGGTTAGGCTGCCGGAGAGGATGGTTAGGCACTAGGGGAAGGGTTAGGGTTAGGTTACATTTAGGCACTTGAGGGAGGGCTAGGGTTAGACACTAGGCGGTGGGTTAGGGTTAGGCTTAGAATACAAAAAAAAGTGTCACCCATTTTGTGTCAACCATATGTTTGACCATATCAACCTTTTGTACCTGTCAACCTTTTGTCAGGCGACCTTTTGTACCTGTCGACCTTTTGTCCCTGTGGACCTGATGCTTGTTGACCTTTTGAGTTTGACCTATACATTGTCAACCTTTTGTTTGTCGATCTCTTATAACAACCCCATACTGTGCATCTAGCCATAAACCGAGGTACACAAGTCGATGCGCCCACCTATAAACCAAGGTACACAAGACTATGCATCAACCCATAAACCGAGGTACATAAGGCTATGCGCCTACCCATAAACCGAAGAACACAAGGCTACGCGCATACCCATAAACCATGGTACACAAGTCAGTACAACTAACTATAAACCATGGAACACAAGGCTATGCACCTATCCATAAACTGAGGAACCCAAGGCTATACGCCTACCCATAAACTGAGGAACATAAGGCTATGCATCTACCCATAAACAGAGGAACCCAAGGCTATGCACATACCCATAAACTTGGTACACAAGTCAATACAACTAACCATAAACCATGGAACACAAGGCTATGCACCTATCCATAAACTGAGGAACACAAGGCTATGCACCTATCCATAAACTGAGGAACACAAGGCTATGCACCTATCCATAAACTGAGGAACACAAGGCTATATGCGCATACCCATAAACCGAGGAACACAAGGCTATGCGCATACCCATAAATGTGGTACACAAGTCAATACAACTAACCATAAACCATGGAACACAAGGCTATGCACCTATCCATAAACTGAGGAATCCAAGGCGGAAGAAAACAACTACTCCAGCAAAATATTACACTTTTAAAACTATTTTATAATTGAAAAGATTATTATAAAGCAATTATCAAGAAAGTTATGGTGCTAATTATGGCTTTTGATCTGCGCCACTATACTGGGTCTTGTACTGTTGATAGAATATACCTCTTTCAATTCTCTAGGGTCAAGAATGCACTTAAGACATCAGTATTGTTTAAACTCCTTATACTGCGCTTACAAAAATGCATCAACAAAGCACAAAAGCCATTTAGTTCCTGTACTGTGACATCTTATGGCTATTTATCGGCCTGTTTAATTGATTGTGCACATTATTGCTTTATGGTGCTGGCTGATGAGATAGTGGGTCTGATTCTGAGCCGGACACAACTCCAAAAGCAGACTCATAAGGCAGTAATCAACATACTTCCCATGCACCGAAGACGGTAACTGCAGGCTGTGCATGCGCTGGAACATGCTTACACACCTTCATAGAAGATATGAGAGCAGACAGATTTCTGTTTGGCAACTGGGCAGTTACCATGCAGATGCATGGTACAGATCCATCTCGCAGGGGGTGTCATGGGTGTGTTGCCCGTCTTCTGTTCTTGTTTGAGGCATGCTGATGGAGATGGAACACCTGCTACTGATGGAACTTTTGCCCCCAGCATGGGATGGGAGTAAGTACCAATAGCAATGATGACGACTGCGGACGGAAAACAGTGAGCGGAACATATGCAGTAAATTACACGGATACTTGCATAGAATGGCGGCATTTTATAGCAAATCTCGCAGCCGCAGATGTTCACATATGCTGGTACTCTGCATCCTCCTTAGAATCAGTACCAATATTAGCTTAGGAATTATAGATGGATTGCTGGATTTGGGGCACCAGGACATTCTATAGTAGGAAGCAAGAATTTCACTATAAGGCACCAAATATTTGCAAAAACAAGATTTCACTTTAAAATAAATATTAAAATGAGCTGCCAGGAGTTGTCTATGTACTTAAATGTATTTCCAATTTACATGGCCAGAACAGAACTTCTCACCAGTCACATCTACACAGTACATCAGAGCATGGGGTAATAATCAGTGCATATTTTGATACAGTTTATAAACCAATGCTTCTATAAATGATATAACACATAAATGAGAGGGAAAACTTCAAATTAATGGAGAGGAAGGGCAATAATGTTTGAACGTTTTCATGTTGGAGACTATGGCATTTGAGCCACATAAAACTACAGTAGTTGTAAGTATAAATTAGCCACATTATCTCTATTCCAAGGAGTGATTGCAGGTCCAATGATTGAATTGTCCACAGCACTTTACCCATGTTAAAACCATGTGCGAATTACAGCCTGTTAGAATAGGAGCAGCAATGTTGAAATAAATATACATTCTGTCTCTTGATTGTTGTAAATGACTGCCATTTATATGACATTACAAAAACCATTGTTCCCTAAAACTGAGTGCACTGGGAGCAGTGTCAAACAGAGCAAACATCTAAGGCAGCATCACTGATTAGGTTAATCGTTACTTAAACTATAAACAACTTGAGATAGTTTAGCAAAATATCATATAGTTTATAATCAATAAATGTTTGTGTATACCACTTGTGGGATGTTTAGGGATTAAATATCTCCAATATTTACTATACTATATTGCACCACATATATCTTACAGCAATCCATGACAATAAACCTTAATAAGCATTATTCATGTGCTCATGATCTGCCTAGCAAATTCCCTCCGTGTATAATTTCTAGACAGTACAATGTGTTATGCTGCATCAAAGGGTACATGATATTCCTTACAGATACAAGAAAAATTAATATTACACTATTAATTTGTGTTATCATTGCCAGGAAATCAAAACCAGTGAACAAGTCTAGACTGTGAACCGCCAAAGATAACAACATTTTAAAATAGTTTATGATGCTGAGTTGATGCATCGGTGGCCATTGGCACATTACAATCCACATTATATAATGTTTACTGAATTGGTCATAATTTATTTGCATTTTTAAAATGTCTCTTTTCTTCAATATAATTAAAATTATAAGCCAAAATATATTAAGCAAATATTTAGAAATTCTGTTGTGCAGTTGGTTAATATTTAATAACTAGAACATTACCAGACTCAAACATTTCAAGGGAAACTTGGGATTGACCCTAGAAATTAGGGACAGTTGGCTCCTATACACTATTGTTTAAAGTCCACAGAACTCCAAAAAAATAGACACGTAGAAATAGAATGAATTACAGATATGTTTCCTTCTTACATAAGTGTTTTGAAACACGGCTCAGGGCCTGATTCAGCTTTGGGAATAGAGGATCTCATTCAGAGGAGGTCGTTAGATGCAAGCGGTCTCACAGAATCAGGGCGGCCGCTTGCATCCTGAACGGCCACCTCCTTGTCGATCGTTAAGCTGTGGGTTACCACCCACAGCTTAACGAACGACCAGGCTGATGGTCACGATGGTGATCACCATCGCGACCATCGGAGCTTACGACCAGACCCTAAGGTTGGGTCTGGGCACTCGTAAGCCCCAGGGAGCTTCCTACTCTGATGGAGTAAGAAGCTCCCCACTGACATCACTGATGATGTCAGTGCGGCCGCCCACAAAACGGTAGGCGTTCCTTAAGGAAACCAGCCTCCGTTTTGGAAACCAGCCCCCCAGCCTGCCTACCAAACGGGGCGAGCTGTCGATCAACATCGACAGCCGCCCCTTTGGTAGCGAGCTCCTGAGCGGCAGAGTTTATCTGTGGCTCCAGGGCTTGCGCACGCGCAGTGCGGCCGCTGCGCATGCACAGGCCTTACCATCGAGTCGGTTACGAGCGCATTGGCGCTCGAGACCGACTCTGAATAAGGTCCACAGTGCTTTGGTCAGTATGCTTGTGTTCAGGCAGACATATCGGCCACATGAAGTATAAACAAGCCGGCATTATGCCAGCCCAAAACGATTACCACAGCTTTGGCCTGGAAGACACATGCTCCCCTGCCACCCGACACAGTCCGTACCTGCCCCAATCTCTAGGCACAGTGCTTCCACCCGTATCTTGATCGGAGCCCCCTGTTAGATAAAATAGAGGAGATAACTCTGCATTTTCACTAGACTTTCTCACCCTCCAATGCTTTACGTTCTGTGCAGAATTTTAAGATAAATACCTGATCCTTAGCTTGGAATTGTATAAGCATCTTCAGATATGTTATTAGAGGGGCTGATTTAGCTTTGGGAAAAGAGTAAGATATAGCAAGTAACTCTGCATCTTGATAAAACCATGCTGCACGGCAGGTAGGGCAGATTTAAAATGTGCAGAGTTATTTAGATTTGGGAGGGGTGTGTCCAAACTGCAAGCTAAATTGCAGTGTAAAAATAAAGCTGTGCAGTATTTGTGGGCTACATGCAAAGTCAGCCTATATTTATTTACCCCACATGCCAAAAATTGGGTTATTTGCACCCCTTGCATTTCAACATGGTTTGTCCAGATACACAGTTACTTGCTATAACTAACTCTATTCCCAAAGCAGAATCAGGCCCTCAGACTGTTGTTTTCCTCTTAAAACCAGGTAGACTTAAGACAGATCAGATTTCAAATTAACACGTAAAAACAAGCTATTTTTATTGATCGCCACACAAACATAGAAGCCATTGATGTCTAGCTGGCGTTATTGCCTTTTAAAAGGACACAATAACATTAAATATTTAAGAAATGTTCAACAAGCACTTTTTCTTTCTGTGGTGTACGCTGAGCAGAGCAGTTTTTGTTCTCTTATGGCAGAACTGGTGCATCCGGTATGTTAGGAACAAAATTTCATTTACAAAATAATTTTCAAATTGTAAAACTGAAGCTGGAATATATATATTTCTATGCTATGACAACGTTAGATATGAAGGTCACACAAGAGGAAAATATATCAGATCTTTAAATATTGCAGTGAAAGGTTTGAATGATTAGTTACTATAAACAGCATAAAAACATCTTGTTAAAGATTTCATCATCATATTTTATACTTGATAAAAATTGGGGAATAACAGCAGTTAATGGCCTGATATTGGGAATAGTGCCTTGGAGTGCCAAATAAGCATGCTACATGCATGGTACGATCATCTAAAATCTCTGCTTTGGAGATGGAGGAAACTGCAGTCATAAAAAAATTGCCAAATGTTTTTTTCATCAAACAAAAAGACTCCTTGACGTGCTCTAAAGTGCGTCACTGATGAATAGATCTTTGTGACTTTACATATTTTCCTCCAGTGTTAAAATGTCTTACTAACTATGCTTTTGATTCTGTTTCACTTTTAGGTGGCCTGTTATTTTGACCGTTACTAGCACACTCCCTCTAAAATATATTGTAGCTGTAAGCTCAGAAACTTGATTTTGTAAACCCATATAACATACCGTAGAAGAAAAACAATGAAGCATTTCATTTCAAAACATTTAGGGGTGTATTGATCACCAATCAAATTTTTAATGCAGTTTTGAGATGATAATTATGCCCCAACTCACAATGCCATTATGTAAATGATGCCATGCTATTATTATTATTATTGTTGCGGTACCACTATCATTTTGCTCCCAGGTTCGGACTCATCAGTGAGGGTCAACAGGGAAGGATATTGAGTATCTGTCTCCGATTCACGGCAATTATCTCCCCATCCTGCCCACTTCACTAGGCACTAGGAAGTGGGAAGAGATACAGGAGATCCAGACACTCTTCCGTGGTGAGGGGGCTACCTGACAATAAGGGAGCCTCCCGCAACTTCCAAGGAGTAGGTAAGTATGGAAATATCATATGAGATGTAGCGTTCCCACTAGGCTGTCCCCTCCCGCAGGCCACAGTGTACCGCGGTTGGGGAAAATGGTGGTGCAGCGGTCACCACTGGTGAATGGATGATGGGCGCATGTGCCCGGCATCCATTCACAGTGACCACAGTGCTTGGGGTCTGCCCGTCATGTCCGTAAGTGCTGGGCACACCCCCAAGAGTGACGAAAAGGGAACGCGTCATAAACACACGCCCCCTTTTCATTGACCACGCCGGACCTAGAGTGAACACTAGAGATGCAGTAGCTTGCTAGCTGAAGCACACACCCTAACAAACACCCTGAGTACCTAGCATTCATTCGCTCAGCCGAGTCACGTGACCAGACTGTATGCCGTACCACCCGGAAGTAAAGAGCAATCAGATGTGAATTCCACAGAGTCGAGTATAACAGCCATTCACTCGTAGGAGAGGAGGGAGAAGGACCCCCACGGTGAACCCTTACAAGGGGGACCCGCGACAGCGCCACTCCAACCACAGACCCCAAGCAGAGGTAGTTGCCCAGCGGATCACCTTTTAAAAGTGCGCTGTTTGCTGCATCCCCTGCGGATAGTCTGGACTCCATCACTCCAAGCACAGCTGTATCCACCACGCCACACGGGATTGGTTCCAAGGATAAGGTACAGATAAGCAGTATCAATGTGCTGCTTGACTTTCACTTGATTAACAACTAGGGGATCATAAGTGTGGAGCGGGATGCCGCCACGCACCTAAATCCTACTGCCACTTGGTACCGACACTGCTGACTTTGAGTTCAAAGACATTTTACTTTTCTCTTGTCACCTGCGACACTACAAATTAATGTACATCTGCACGAATATTAATGTATGTATATTGCTAGAAGGCTAGTACCACTGGTAAACAGTGCTAGGACCACTATTTACCAATTGCTAGGCATTCGATCCATCTGCTATCAATTTTAATTGCAATTGTGTTACCATCCAGGCATCTTGTTCATGAGATATTCGCATGTACTTGTTTTTTACTTTATCAAGATATTAAATTGATTTATTACTAATTGGAGTTCAGTCTTGTGAGATGAACAACAGGTTATCATAATTAGACCATACAGATTAACATCGTATTCTTAGGACTATCACTTATAACACTTCAGGGGTGAGCGTAGTTATTTTGTATTATAGCTGAAGAAGAGGTTAGCTGCCTGGGCCAAGCTCTGGAGTTGCTTCGCATTTGGAAGCTTAGTAAATCTGACATTTTGGCAAAACCCTCATTGCAACCTATGGGGGCTGCTTCTGTGGTCCAAAATCGAGGGGCCTCAGCGGTTACAGTATTGGAGAGGCTTGCCTCATGCAGAATTCCTGGAAAATGAATTTCATAAATATGTACCTTATTGTGAATAGAGGGAAGCTAAGATGTGGCATACTGTTTCACTTAAACTTAACGTTGGAGAAGTTTACGCACAGCTCATGTGTTGTTTTGGTGTGATATTTTTGCATCCTTTGTCTATGCACACTCCCGTTTTTCGCACTATCCTATTGCAAAAGACATAACAACGCATTTATGCGAAAACTGCGCATGGTGAAACTAGTGAAAAGTACAGCACATTTTGGGGAAATCAGTCTGTGCCCCATAAAAAGACTGACACAGGAAGTGTCTTAGTGGCCCTAATAAAATTATTTGGAGTACTTACATTGTGTTAAATGGTTGCTACTGTATATGCATATTTGTATAAGTGTTGAAAAATTATAAAAAGCAATATTTTTTCGAGAAAATAAATACTGCAGTTAAATTAGGGGTACAAGTATATTTTTGTGTCCTAAAAGTGCACTTTTAAAAATGTTTAAAAGTACACCTCCTGCAGCCACCTGCAATGTTTAAAACAACTGTCCTATCCATACAGCCCCCCAAATTACCTCACCCAGTGCTTTAAACCCATTTTCCAACACTTTTTACATTTTGACCCCAATAATGATATGTCATTATTAAGGGGAATTAGGTTATATAAAATAAATGTTTTTTTCTAATTAGTCATTAGGGGAGGAGGGGGGGTGTCCAAAGGGTTCTGAACCATGGGCCTGATTCAGACCCGGATGCTATGCTGCGCTCGCTCGCATTGAGCGATTTTTCGCAATCTGCGCATGCGTATGAGTTGCAATGCACGTGTGCGAACCAGTCATTGCGATGGGAAAGTGCTCGCCCGTAGCCCGCAGTCGGGCCGCTATTTTGAGTGACAGATAGTGCCGTTTGTGGGTGGTAACAGGGGAAGGTGCTTGTAAACGGGGGTGTGGATGTGCAAACGCAGGCGTGCCCGACCGTCAGAACGGCGTTTAATGGGTGTGCATAATTAGCAAAGTAGCGTCATTACACACATGCCAAAATATATGTGCCTTTATTATGAGGCTTTAATTGGTAAATATTACATTTGGGGTGAGCGTTTGGGCGTAGGGCCCCCCGAGGCTGCTCTGACTGGGCCTCCTCAGGGCATCACCACTTAATACACATAGTTACTTTTCACATCACCTTTTATGTTTGTTTATTATTCATGTATTTTTTCATATATATTTTAACCTCTCATTCCACACTTATTGATTACTCGCACACATCTATACTTTACACTGCACTATCACTCTTTTTCCATTTTCGTGTGATTCCCTGGGGGGGACCTGGGCTGGATGTTTTTTGGGGTGCACTGCGCCCCGGATGTGAAACTCTTAGTGTTAGGGACTGCTAGTGACAGAGAAGCCGTGAAGAGGCCTAGCAGCTTCCCATGTATTTGCAAATGCATGCAACCAATATCTCTTATTTCTATTACCATATAGTGTTCATATGTTGTTGCTAGTACAATTCAGTGTGCTGAGGAACAGTAGGGGGTTAAAACCCCCCTCTCTTTTCTACTTGTATTTTAGCCTGAACTGCTCGCAATGTTGTGGTGGGAAAAGGCTACCACAAGTGCTGCGAGCAGCTCCAATGGCTCTCAATGTTCCCGATTAATCCTACAACTGCCGGAGATGACATGTGTTGCGAGTGACAAAGGGGCGTCTTTATACAGGTGCGAGCGCATAGTGCGGCTGCTCGCTATTACTTAGTGGGCGGCTTTACGTAACGCAGTGCGAGCACATGATTTAAATAGCCTGCCCCTTTTAGCCAGCGAGCGGCCGCAAATAGCGTCCGAGTCCCCACATTTTTAGTCAAAAATGGGGTTTTTGCACATTTTTTTGCCTGCTCTGAGATGGTGAAAACAGTTCACTGGTTTTTCGCTATGTAGTTTTTGCACATGCGAAAACTTCGGCAATAGGAATGCACGATACAAATTTTTATGAAAAAAGTTCGCACCTGCGAACACTTTTCGACTAATTAAATCTGATACAAATTGGCAAAAGGTATATGTAATCACAAAGGCATCTCTTACTTTCATATTACAATATTTGAAGAATATGATTAGCTAATGATGCTAAAGTGAGATTTTTTGCAAGGTTCAACCTTTTCATATAGTGACAAATGGCGACCATGTAGTACAGACAACACAGTCGAGCTCATTATTCAAGCTTCATAGTGCTGAATTGTGGGGTAAATTCAGAGAAATAGGCCAGGAAAAATAAGCTGGGCATAGAGATGTGCCTGGTACCTCTCCAGGTAGAGGGGTGCCCCTCCTGATATCCCACAAGCAAGACAATGGAGCTAACGGGAAGCAATCGAGCCACCCTCTTGGGCTTGCAGAATAATTTATTTTATTGGTAGGAATTGAACCAGTCATTCTTCAGAACTGTGTCATTAATGCAAATGAAGTAAAAGATATTCAAAGAGGAGGATGGCTAACGAGAAATGACCCTTAGACTTTCAGATAAGTAGATCAATGATCACTTTTGGGAAGCTGAAGCACAATTGCCACGAGTTGAGAATAGAGTGAAATAGGTGGTCGTACACAAGTTGCTTAGGTTGTTTGGATTCAAAAGAGAGAAATAAAGTTGTAGTTGGGGAGAGGCTTTGATAAGATATGGTTTCTTTAGGATTGGTGAGATAAATGTTTGTTGAAAGGGGGAAAAAATGTGTCAGTGAAAAGAGACAGGTTGAAGTGCTAAAGGTGGCCATGCAGTGGAGATGAAGGAAAGGATGATGTTTGAAGGTAAAAAGGTCAAAGGGCAGGATGTAGGGTGAGATATATGATAGATATATTGGGAAGAATTCAATTAGACCCGATAATTTTCCAGGAAAAAAAAAACAGGACTTACCGATTTTTTTGCCTTCGGACAATTTAATTAGATCCCGTTTTATTTGCCTCCAAAATGATTCATTTTCGGTCGAATTCCATTTTCGGGCGAATTTCGGGCGAATTATCCTTTTTCGGGCGGATCCGTGATAAAGTATATGTTTCTCACCCGCTACTGCAAAAACGGGACTGCTTATCAGGGATCTTTTTTCACCAGCTGCAGGCAGGTGAATAAAATTCGGGATGACTGCTGGCTTTGGGGTTATTTGAATAACTCCCGCGAATAACTGAATTCCCCCCAATATGTCTATGGATAGAATACGTACATAATTGCCAAATGTCCACAATTTACACTGCTAATCTAATTTTTGAAAAGATTTTAGAAATGTCCCTGTTTTTCCAATATTCACCAACAGCACAATATGGTTTCTTTCTCTTATCTTTGATGCAATTCATACCATATATTCTTATTTTCTGGGTGTTATCATTTGGAATTTACTAAAGAGTAATGCAAAAAACACTCAGAAACAATGTGGTTTGTAGTGCACCAATGTCTGCCCAGACAGTATAACATGTACATGCACCATCTCAAGAGCAAACTGTTCCTACAAAATGTTCAAAATGTAGTCAATTATGCACTTATTATAAATGCACAGAAAGTTACAGACATTTTTCAGGGGTTTAGGAAGAAATACACTACTTCAGGTTCGGCATTCTTGAGGTATTAATAATCCATCAATCTATACATTGTATGACAGCATCACAAAAATTTTATGAACATGGAGATTAAATAGCTTTTACATAAATAACTGGAATAAGTGGGAGGAAAGCATATTCCTAGCAGTGCTGGTGTTGGTAATTTAAGGCATAACTTCATGCAATTCATATACATATATCACTAATACAAAACAACAAATTTCAAGGCTGTGCCTGAGAGAAGCAATATCCATTACTTGTGCACTGATAAAAAGGAGAACTGTCTACGTTTAAATAAAATAAAGCTGCAGTAAGGTCTTCTTTACATGTGTATTCTATTTTTTTAATGCAACTATTAAAAAGAACCATATTTTGTTAAATCACACATGTAAATATCTCAATAGAAATTAACAATGTAATTTAACAAATTAAATGTTTTACACATTTTAAAGAATGTTTTCAATACAAGTAGCAGCTTTACCTATACATATCAATCACTGAGGGGAAATTTCACAACACTGGACCAAGATGTCTTCACTGTTCCAGTTAACTCTTTTCTGATTGGTTCGAGCAGTCACCCATCTCCATAATCTAGTTTAGATGGCACTGTGGTTGTCCGAATGAGCCAAAGTCTAATTAGAACACACCCAAATCAGCACTGGCAGGGCCTAAAGGGATTCCCTGGTACTTTGTACCAATATACCTCTCAACTGTCCCGTTTTGGCGGGACAGTCCCGCTATTCAGGGGCTGTCCTGCTGTCCATCCCATGGGCTGCAGTGTTCTGTGGTGGGGGGAAGCGGGGGAGATCACTCCGAGATCACAGCATAGCACAGCAGAGAATAGATGCCGGGGTGTGGAAGTCCCAAATCTGAAATTACAAATGTTGGGAGGTATGCGAACCTTTTTCTCTCTTAGCACCCCTGATCAAGAGACATTTGCCCCAATTATAGGTTACACAGTCACAAGGTAAATAATAACACAGGTCTGTGAAATTTAAGGTATTGAAAGCTTTTTTAATAACACTTTTATATTCTTAATTATACTCCTGTGTACATCAAGAAATAGTATATTAATAAAAAATACCACATCACATTTAAAAGGGGGCTACATTTTTAAGAAAAAAAAAGAAATTTAACTGTTTTTGACATATTTATTGTGAAATATGTGTAGATGATATCACTATGTTTTTGTCTTAATTACATTATAAAATAAACCATAATTAATGAAAAAATGAAATCGTTAATATCTTGTTTTTTGTCTTCAAACTTTGTTTTGTCGCTTTTCGCTTATAAGCTTTTTCTGTCGTCTCTGTGTATCATCCAGCTGTAGCCAGCCATCATGCTGACGTCCCAAAGACCCTGGTATCTTCTTTCTACAGCTTTAACGTCTTGGTGGAACCGTTCACCCTGTTCTTCACTGTAGTGTCAGAGTTATTTGGGAAATGCTTAGGAATTTAAAAAAATTACCTTTAAACTCCTATTGCAGCCAAGGTTTCTGTAGCTATTCCTTGACAATTTCTTTGTCCACAATATTCATTACACGCCCGAAATGTTCATCTTTTATTAACTTTCTAATGTCAAGGCCTGTAAAAATGCCTTCCTTCAGTTTAGCAGTTTAGTTTATGATGGCTACTTGATGAGTAGCATCAATTAGTGTGTATACTGTACTGTATAAGTGGTGTGTACTGTATATGTACTGTGTGTGTATGTGGTGGTAGGCAGGGGTTAAAATGAGCCGGCACAGGGCAAAACTGTGTTGCATCTGTTGTATTTGATTCCACCTTCGCCAGCTCACCTTGTAGTTGTTGTGTGTGTGCAATGTTCCTTTAGACCGTATGGAGTTTAGGCCCTTTGTAAATTTGAACTCCAGGCCCATGTGGACCTTAATCTGGCACTGGACCGGGGGAAGTTTTATGACGAGAACTGAATTGCAACGTTCTATACTACCGACTGAATTAATCTAAGACAATGTTTTATAATAAATGTAGGCAGAATACACTTATTACTTTAAAGAATATGAAAAAAATGACTTATTCATAAATACACATTTTGCAGAAAAACGTGATGTGATATGTGATCGTTAAAAAAGCTTTTTCATTGCACACCTGTGTTATTATTCGATGATGAAAACCATTACCGGGAAGGGTTGTATTTTGAACATGTAAAATCAATACAGACCCCTGATTTTCGATAGCCCCAACAATACACAAACTGCACTCAGAAAGAAAAACCCTATGTTGTGAATGGTGCCAGGGCAAAGAACACACATAAACTCCTTAGAAACATACAGAGGCAGTCTGTGTTGTATTGGGGAGTACCATAGGTCATGGCTGTGCATTACAGATTGGGAAAAAGGTCTGTCATTTGTCCTCACTTGAACAACTAATATTATTTGTCGTAACTCGTAAGTGCTCAAAAAATGTCTGTACATGGATGTTATTTAGTCTATGAAACTACTGTATATAAGGTCAGCATATGACCATATCGCACATTATTACTGTAAGCAGAGGCACTTTAAGAGAGGAAGGGGCCCGTGTGCAGGCTCCGATCGGGCACCTTCCTCTCTGGCGGTGCAGTGAACTCTGGCACTGGGAACATGGCGCCCGCACCGCGTTCCCGGGACATCTGTACTGCGCATGCACGAATCACAGGGGAAATGGCCATGGTAGCCATTTTTCCAGTGATTTCTGCAGCGCTGAAGCCAGCCCCGGGCTGACGGAAAGGTGAGTATATTTAATTGGGTGCAGGGTGTGCGGTGTGTGGGCCCTCCTGGGCCCAGGGGCCAGTGTGTACCGCACACCTTGCACCCATTATAAATACAACTGTAAGTATATATTCAGGGCCGTAACTAGGTTGGTGCAGCATGTTCCACCACACAGAGGGCCTGATTCAGAGGCGCTCGCAAAAAGCGAGCGCTCGCTCTGAATCAGGGCGGGCGCTGGTTTTTTTAGGAGTGGCCTCTCCTGGCCGCTCGCATAGCCGTGGGTGACCACCCACAGCTATAGCGAGCGGCCTTGATGATGATGGTCGCGATGGTCAAGACCATTGCGACCATCGGGCTTGCAACGAGACCCTTGTGGTAGGGTCTCGTGGCCGCAAGCCCCAGAGAGCTTTTAGCTCAAATCAAGCAGGAAGCTATCCCACTGACATCACTGGTGATGTCAGTGGGGCCGCCCACAAACGGCAGGCGTTCGCATGGGAACGCCTCCGTTTGTGAAGCCACCCCCGCACCACACCTACAAAATGTAGTGAGTCCCGGAGCGAGCGCTTTTTGCGCTTGCTCCGGGGCTCACGCATGCGCAGTGCGCTCACAGTGCGTGCGCACTGGGCCACCATCGACCCGCTTGCGAGCCCAATGCGCTTGCGAGCGGGTCTAAATCAGGCCCAGAGCACAAGGCAGAGATGGGCGCTGGCTTGAAAGAGAAGCTCTCCGCTGAAATTAGAGCTCCTGCACACAGGAAAGCAGGGGCGCTGTCAGGTGCAAATTCCGTTTGTTTCCCCACTTTCTTATTATTTACAAGCAGAGCAGTACCTCTAGTAGCTGGCCCATCCCCCGGGCTGGGATCAGTAACGGATCAGTCGAATCAAACATCTGGACATATTCTCCCCTCTGCCCTTCCTTCTACTCCTCGCTGTCTCCACCCCCTCCCGTCCCTCTCTCACTTCCCCTTCAGGAGCCGACATGTGTGAGGCATAAGGAGCAGTAGCCCCTGCACTGGAGGAGCCCTCTGTGTACTACACAAGGCAAGCTACTGGTGGTCTGCCTCATCTCCCTGGGCTGCTTTCTGCTGGGATTAATCCATCTGGTTGTAAAACTCTCCAAAGTAAGTCTGCAGCTTGTTGCCCCCTAGTGAAAGGGTCTGGAGCCAGGTCAGAGGTTGTGGGATGTTTATGTTTGTAACTAATTACAATGCATCTTCCTCTTCCCATTCATTAGTCTGGTCAGGGAAGGGGGGAACCTTTGGTCTTATTAACCATGAGAGTGCAAGCTGAGTGTGCAGTTTGTCTGTTGTGTGTTCAGCAGCTATTTACTATAGAATCACATTGGGATGCAGTCACGATGCCGGAATCCCGAACAGGATGAAGATACCGACGTCGGCATCCCGAAGATAAGTATGCGGTTTAGGCTTAGCGGGGATGGGGGGGTTAAGGTTAGGCACCACCGGGAGGAGAGTAAGGTTAGGCACCACCAGGGGAAGGGTAGTGCTTGGCACCACTGGGGGAGGTTTAGGGTTAGGGGGGACAAGGGGAGGGTAAGTATACTTACCAGCCCCTGTCGGGATTTTGCAGATCAGGATGCCGCTGTCGGTCTTCTGACCACCGGCATCCTGTCCGCCGGCCATCCATACCTATTCCCATCACATTCTAACATCTGATGTGAGCTGTGTCTTGTGCAATAAAGGGCTCTTATGTGTTTTTTTTCTTTTAAAAGTTGCCAGTTTTAGCATTAACCCCACTGATTGTCAGAGAAGACTGGAGTACTTAACTGAGAGGGGTTATGTGTATTTCTTTCAGCATTATGTAATCACTTTGCAATTTGCATTGTGTATTAATATAGAAGTTTTTAACTACATATTTTACAAAGGTCTTCTAACTTACTATTTTTGTAGCATGTTTAAACATATTTGTATACTGGGCTTAGGCAATGGCTTTTCAATTGTTGTAGAACTACAAGACCCAGCACACCCTGCCTGCTGCATTTTTTATATAAGAGGAATAATTATGCAATAAATGAGGTTCTGCTTTCTCAAAAAAAAAAAAACATTTATGGGGGAAATTAAATTCTTTGTAATATCTGCAAAATGTTTGAATGTCTTCATCTCTTGGCCACAGTACTCCTTGAATCCCTTCAGCTGGGTACACACTAAATGGCGTGTATACCCAGCAATGCAACCTACGACCCCCCTGCAGACTGGCCAACATATCGGGCAGTCTGTACACACTGGCCTGACCACCCGATATGCCGGCCCCCGCCGATATCGCTGCATGGTATCGTCAGCGCATCGCCTGATTTGAATGCATGTACAAAAGGATCAGACAGTGCGGCTGAGGACTCCACGGGAGCGCGGAATGCACGATATAGTGCATACACACTGGACGATTAATACTGTTATAAGGGATTAATCCTTATAATCCTTAAATAGTATTATAAGGTATTATAAGGGATTAATCATTTAACATATTAAATAAATATAGGGCTGTATTTTCACATTACTGCCTCACTAAGATCATGTGAGAATAACATTACCTTTGTACAATATCCAATAGCTGGTATCTGCTGAGAATTGTAATAACAAGAAATTTGTGAATGGATACTCGATGAATACAGCTTTAAGTGATAATAATTGGGGAACAGAGATTATTTACAGCCTTTATTTTAATTTTCATCACTGTTTTATATCATTTTACTTCGCTGATTTTACAATACTGTTTATAAAAAATATCTATTAAAGGTTAAGTTTTAGGAATCGATTTTGCACCTATACTAATATACGTGTGCATTCCACTATGTGGAATACTGGAGCTGATTCAGACCCGCTAGCCATGATGCAAGTGCTCGTAGCTGGCCGATAGTGGCTTTCTGTGCATGTGTACGCATCGCAATGCACGTGCGCAAACCAGTGCGATAGATCGGGATGCATTCTTCTCAGCCCAGCAGAATGAGTGACAGGAGAAGCCATTTGTGGGTGGTGACAGGGGCAGGCCACTGGAAACGGGGGAGTGGAGGTGTGTTTCAACGCCGTTTCAAAGACATGCATAATTAAAAGGCATCGTCATAGGACACGTCACTTGGTGGGTTATTACTCTGAAGTGATCGCAGTGCTTGCGGAAGGGTATAGTCAACCTCAAGCGCTGCGATCGCATCTGATGGTGCTCGATGTGCCAATGTTTTACAAGCACTTCCAGGAGATGATGTGCGCAAGTGGGCGTCTTTAGAAGGGCTGGTGGGCGTCTGCATACACTAAGTGATCACACGCCAAGACATAGTGGCTAATGCCTTGCCGTGTGATCGCCTGCCTTGCTGGGCAGGCGCTGGATTTGCATATGCAGGGAGCGAGCGAACGCATCTAGCGAGCGGGTCTGAATGAGCTCCACTGTTTCTATATTGAGGATAATTGTTACTGTATTAGTCCAGGGATAGCGCCCCTAATATTTACACATACAGTATAGTAAATTTATTTAAAATGATGAATATTAAATAAGGGGTATACTGTATAGGTTATTGTTAATAATATACTTTGGTGCGACCATTTAGTTTTGTTTCTTAGAGTAGTATGCCGTTCAGCCAGTGCACACATCCTTGTAAGAAGACATTTATGTGAGATAATGCAGAAACACCATGTGTGCTGTTATGTGTAACTGTGCCCATGGCATGACATTGTTTCCTATAACTCTTTGGCTCCTTCTATAAAATCTAAATTCTTAGCAATTTTTGCCATTTGACATATGTATACTTAGTACTGCCTTTCTCATGCAGTTACTTGAAATCTGAAAAGTAAATTGGAAGACAGAAAACTAAAGTCAATTGAGTCGTCAAATTAATCAATTTATTAAGTCTAGTAAAATTATAAATATAGAATGAGACTAATCGCAGACAAAACTTAAACTACTGTATGCGCCCAAACCATCCAACTCTGGCCTTCTGCAGACCTACCGCAAAGTCTTCCACTCCCTCTTTGATGGGAAATTATTATTAGTTCATTTCTGCTCCTTGATAGTAAATTACTTTGTGCTGCAGTAGACTTTTTCTAGATTTTGCATACGACATCGTTCACAGACATATCGCGCCGGCTGGGCTCCACAGCCGATGTCCAATATATATGCAGATATATTGGGGCATCGTGCTGTGTGTACGGGTGGTCAGCCGACCGCCCATAAACTTGCAGCAGAGGCTGCGGGGAGGGGATGTAGTTAAAATACTGGCGGACGGGATTCCGGCCGCCGATATACCGACGCTGGAATCCCAACCGCCGGCAAAATGCAGATGCAGCTATCCCAAATGGGATCAGGATACCGTCGTCGGCATCCCGAATGACGGAATCCCGAATGAATGTCCAGACGATGGTGAGTATGGTACATACCCAGGGATGGGGGGGTTAGGAGGCACCACTGGGGGGAGGTAAGGGTAAGGCACCCCCCTGGGAGACTTAGGTTTAGGGTGCAGGCAGGGGGGGTTAGGTTTAGGCCCCAACAGGGGATGGGGGGGGTTGGGGTAAGGAACCCCCCAGGGAGGTTAGGGTTAGGCACCAGTCAGAACCAAAAGTGCAGATGACCAAGCCATTTTTAGTGTGCTTCTAAGAAAACTTAAATGAATCAAGTATTTCATTTTGTGCACATACTCAATTATCCCTTAGAATGTAAGGGTCCTCTTTCCTCGGGATGTAGTAGGCATCCCCACGGTCAGGATGCCAGCGGTTAGTATCCCGGCATCAGAATCCCAACAGCAGTATAAATCCTGGCTCCAGAATCCCGACCGCTGACATCCTGACAGTATTAGGGTTAGGTTTAGGGTTAGACTATGGCACTATGGGAGGGTTAGGCTGTGGGAGGGGAGGGTCGGGGTTAGGATGCGCGAGGGGGGGTTAGCGTTAGGGTACAGGAGGGGAGGGCTGCGGGATACTTACCAAATTCTGATGGGATACTGACTGTCAGTATTCTGACCATCAGCATCCTGACCGTCGGGATCCCGTACTCAACTCCTTTCCTCTTGTTCTCCCATTAGCTCCATCCATGCCACCTGTACTCCTTGTCTTTTGTCTCTTAAGTCCCTTTTCGGGACTTTGATGCTATATGCACACCCTTACGTTCATTACAGACTCGTAGAGTGACAAACTATCCCTCCCTTCTGGATCAACTACCACTTTCCCTACAAGATATAGTGAGTTGCCCTACCCTTACCCCGTACCCTCACCCTACCTATAGTAGTCTGAAATTATATTGCTGTGTCTTGTTCCCAGATATGTCAGTTTACTTTGTATTGTACTTGTGATATATCAAGCTACACTATTACTATATACATTTCTTGTACAAGGCTGTGGACACTTTATGGCACCTCAAAAATAAAAATACAATAATAATAATCAGGTTATTATATTTTTTTAAATCATATACTTTAGTTGTAAAGAACACTAAAATAAAGTACATTACTAATTAAAAAAAACTAAATATCTTTAATGCTACTGATTCATAATTGAGTTTCTGGCTGCATTATATATTTTATTATACATGCTATTTTACTAACTGTGTAAATAGAGAAAAGCTGTATATACTGGCATATCAATCATTGAAAAGATGCAGAGCTGATTGGTAGTTACACTAATCTTTCTCTGTTTAATTTGATTACATACAGTACTATATATAGCAGCACGTAGTGTGACTTTAAACATAGATTTTATATTATTGTGTGCTTATATATAAAAATAATATTAATAGTTAATAACAATATTATTAATTTGTAGTCAAAGGCTGTTTATTATTATTATTATTATTATTATTATTATTATTATTAAGATTAATAATAATATTAATAATAATATATATATATATATATATATATATATATATATATATATATATATATGTGTAAAGAAAGGAGCCAGCACATCCAATAATATGAAAAAGTAGAAAGAATTTATCCACATATGAATTAGTGCATCCAATTGACAAGCATATTCAAGAGAAGGCATAAAGAACAGGTCTGTATAATTATCATCAAGCCAGGGAGTACTTATCCATGGTGGCATAGACCCGATTCCATCCATTCGGTGTTTGGAGATCACCGAAACGGCTCCCGTCGAGCATCACTGTCTCAGATGGAATCGGGTCTATGCCACCATGGATAAGTACTCCCTGGCTTGATGCTAATTATACAGACCTGTTCTTTATGCCTTCTCTTGAATATGCTTGTCAATTGGATGCACTAATTCATATGTGGATACATTTTTTCTACTTTTTCATATTATTGGATGTGCTGGCTCCTTTCTTTACATGCCTCTACTCTTATGTGCCCTGCACTCTGGACTGTACTGATTAAGTGTGTGCTGCCGGTCTCATTGGAATATATATATATATATATATATATATATATATATATATGTATATATATATGGATAGATATATAGATAGATAGATAGATAATAACCATGGTCATATATTAATATATGCTTTGGCAATATCTAAAAATCATAACTGAAAAGAGTACATAAATGAAATACTAAATTGCTGTATATATATGAGCCTTATACAGCATTCAGAGAGGACAAACAGTAATTACATATCATTATATGAAGATGGTTATTAATCCATAATGCATAATGCCTACATTCATTTTTGGTATAGATCATTCTTGTGTAATGAATCTGATTTTTTACCCCCACTACTATACCCAAACTTCCATCAGGACTTATATTGTAAGTAAGGACAATTGAATACATATGCCTTCACATGTATTTAGAGAGATAAGTGCTTACTCTTTACATTGATTATATGCATGTTTGGTTGAAAGCAAAGACTGCATTAGATTGCATGTTAACGATCATCTATAAACCGCAGCAATTTTTAGTCCAGTCTTTAACATTGCAGCAATGCAATCAATGTATCACCACTATTTTATTTACAAGCTGTAATACGCTGCCACTTGTATATAAAATGTTGTGCATTGAGGCCATTAAGAATAGAACATTTAAAATATTAGTTTTTTTACTTGTTAAATGCAGACCTGAAAACAAGAGTACTACTCATGAGAGACCCTACAATCTACTGGGAAAAGGTCACAGATTAGACATGAGGGGGTATATGTACTAAAGTGCGGGTTTTTAGAAATGGAGATGTTGTCCATAGCAACCAATCAGATTATACTTAACATTTAACTAGCACCTTCTAGAATAAAACAGCTAGAATCTGATTGGTTGCTATGGGCAACATCTCCACTTCTAAAAACTCTCCCACAGTGAGTGTGACTTACATTGGAAACTGGGACAGTTGTAAGGGTGTGAGCAGAATAGGTGTGAGTAGGGTAAGCTCTAATAAATAGGTGGACTGGCTGCGGTCTATGGAAACCATAATATACGTTCTAGCCAAATAAATGTATATGCAGATAACATGCAATGCATTTCTAATACAACTACACCATGCTACAGGGAAAATTTCAAACACATGAATAAATACACTATGCTTCAAACACTCTGATGACAAAGTACAAGGTTTTGACCATGCTTTAGCATTAAAGAGCCCTAATATATCTTTTCCCCATTATTTTAGACTTGCTGTATATCTTCACAGCAAAACAAAATCATCTGGACTGGACTGACTTGATAACCTCTGCTGAGCAGCACACAAGTAATGCACATCATCAGTTTCTACAATAAATGTACAGAGATGTCATAATACAATGCAGATGAGAACAGGTGAGAAGCATGGCAAACAACTCGTGATATTTCCGTATAGAGGAAATAGGAAAACATTCAGTGGATCAATACAATCCTTACACAACCTTTATGAGAGCATCTGGATAATTAGTTAGGTATTATCCTGCATATTACTTCTTCCATGACAATAGGGGCTATAGGTTCTTGTGCTTTTTCATTAGGAATACAACTTGTCTATGTGAGTCATCTTAACAAATCATTGTTCACCTTTTCACTAATAATAAATATTATTTTAGTTACTTAATTACTGTAAAAACAGGATTAGTATATTGACTTGTATTTAACAGGTGCACATAGGAAAGATCATGAGGACCCAATACGGCTTGGCCAACCATGTGATGGTTAAGAATTCCTGGTTTGGGAGATACGTAACCTGACTGTTTGACCTCACTGAACAAATGTGTATTTTATTTATACAATTTAAACTGTCTAATTTTTCAGAGTGAAGCTTATTGCTATGGAAGACCATCTTATTGCTACGGAAGCTTATTGCTATGGAAGACCATCTTATTGCTACGGAAGCTTATTGCTATGGAAGACCATCTTATTGCTACGGAAGCTTATTGCTATGGAAGACCATCTTATTGCTACGGAAGCTTATTGCTATGGAAGACCATCTTATTGCTACGGAAGCTTATTGCTATGGAAGACCATCTTATTGCTACGGAAGCTTATTGCTATGGAAGACCATCTTATTGCTACGGAAGCTTATTGCTATGGAAGACCATCTTATTGCTACGGAAGCTTATTGCTATGGAAGACCATCTTATTGCTACGGAAGCTTATTGCTATGGAAGACCATCTTATTGCTACGGAAGCTTATTGCTATGGAAGAAATCCAGTGACATGTTATAGCACAAAGACAACTTCATAAGGGGATATAGTTATGAGACCAGCAGCTGCGATGCTGCCACGCCGGCCTGACTTAAGAAAGTCCGGGGCACCCTTAGTGTTAGCCGCGGTGGTGGATAGGTTAGGTTTAGGCAGCGTAGCAGGGGAAGGTTAGGGTTAGCCATCCCTAGGGGGAAGGGTTACGGTTAGGCATCACTGGGGGGGGGGGTAGGGTTAGGCACTAAGGGGGGAGGGTTAGGTTTAGGCACTAACGGGGAGGAAAAGGGTTAGGGTGCGGGGTGGGGAGCATTAGGTTTAGGTTACAAGAAGGGAGGGTTAGGGGGGGAGGATAAGTATACCTACCCAACAGTCGGGATGTCGTTATTCTGACAGGAGGCATCCCGACAGCCGGCATTACATACTTTGCTGGTGACATATACTGATCATGCAAGTTAACACTTTATATGCCTTCAATCATTCCCCATCCAAAGGAAATGCAGAGGCTGTCTGTGGAAGTGAATGCTCTCAGCAGTGCAATACCTTGGTTTCATGTCACGGAGATGTTTCTGTAATGTATTTTTGTTTACTGTAACAGGATCCGCACACATAATTGCCAACATTTTAAAATAATTTCACTGCTGAGCCAGAGCATCTCAGTACATCATTCACAATACTGTCTCGGTTAATAATGGAGTGCCACAATTTCCATCATGTCATGTATTCTGAAATGTTTTTATATCTTATATTCTCCTCTTCAATAAATGCCAATGTAAGAAATAAGAATAGATGATAAGAGCTGCATGTAAGAAGCACAGTTGGTAACTATGCATAGAGCATACTCCCTTACTGCCTTATCTTGCAGCAGCACCTTGAGTAGGGATAAGGTGCAGGAGCTATCAGGAGTCTGTCCAGACAAATATCTAAAGCAATACAGCCGATGCTTTAGGGACTGTCTATCACATTTACATTACAATAATAAACATACAGTATCATAAGAAGTACTAGGAGGAAAGTGATGCAATCCCTTAAATGAATTAATAAATGATTTAATGAATTAAATAATTATATTGTACATACATTGGTAAGTCATGTTTGTGAAAGTTGCACAATAAAATATTGAAAGTTTAACTATTACTTAAGTCATAAGGGCAGGATATTCCAATGTACAGGCTTATATAAATGTTAATAAATATTGATGAAATAGGGGAATTAAAAACGTGTTAAAGTACAGTACATGCAGCATTGGTTGCCCAATGTGCTCCTTTTATGCACCCATCATAATCAACTTTTAATTCTTATCATGTGTGCTTGTGATATTTAGGTTTGAGTCCTGCTACCCCTTCCTAGAGTACCTCAAAGTATGTACAGAAAATAGGCAGGTATTAGCGCCGAATAAAGGGAAAGTACCTTTTAGACCAGATTTATTGAGCAAAATATAAATAAAAATTCAATTTGTATCACTGGACAAATACCTGAACTGAAACCCTTTCTGCAAGTGCTGTTATTTGTAGGCTTTTCTAAAGCAAAATATTTATATATCTGCAATATGTACTCAATATAGTATTAATAGACTATAGGCTTACATAGAACATGAATAGAGGTAAATCTTATGTTTGTCCCTGTAGTTACCGGACTATACACTTACAGAAAAATCCATCAGATCTGGACTAAATATAAAAGCTATATACTTTAGAGTAAGTAAATAATTACATGGCGGCCAACAGATTAAAATAATTTCTAAGGACACTTTGACTGCTGGACAAGTGCATCTGAGGATGTCAGCAGTCCCAGGTGCACTACAACATCAATAATGACATGCTTACTGATTTAATTGTTATGAACATTTATTTATATAGCGCCAGCAAATTCTGTTACACATTACAATTATAATGTAAGTTGCATCCAATATACACATAATAGGGAATTATTATGCAGTTGAGACTTGAAAACTTGAAAAATAGAGATATTTCCAAGTAGAAATTGTTAACACCTAGGACTGTCCCACGAAATTGTGCGCCGTTGGCATCTACTAACTTGCCTTAAATCAACTCAATCAGGGCTCACATGACATACAGTTTGTCATATCAGGCTAACTGATATTTAGGTTGTTGTGTTTAACGCACCACGTCATTACAGCACATATATCAGCCTTTATAAAACAATCTCTTGCTAACTAATCATGCACCTATAATAACATACAAATGTGACTTGTATATGCCCCAGAAGAAAAAAATTATAAAATCAACAGTGATATATCCCTAGTTGTCATCTCTGATGTTCCCACTATATTTGCATTTCCTCAAACATGATACTATTTGTATTAATATCAGCATTCTGCTAATCCACTGATACCATGTCAGGCTCTGGAAGATAGACTTCATTGTAACATTGAAGCAAGGAAGATGTTAATCAGCATAGAATGACTCAGTATAATACCACTTCACTCTTTATGCAATACATGCAATACAGATATTGCATAAAGATCATATGTACTAAACTAATCAAATGCAGATCAAGAATCATTTGCAGACAATTTGTACAATTAATCATTACAATAGAAAACACTAACAAAAAACAGGAATTTGTTTAGATTGCTACTGAATATGGTTATTGTTTACAGGAGAAAGCTTCATATTGCAAATATACCATATGGCTTCATGTTTAAAATGCTAACAAGGGAACTACAGTATAGCATTTTTTATTAAAGGGTAGGAATGTACTCACTTTGTATATTTATGCAGTAATGTGTCTTTATAGCATGTAAAGTAGCAACGCAGGAAGAAATATATAGTTTTTGTCCTTGGAAAGCTGCAAGACTCTAAAGAATCAGCAGAGCATTATATGGGTCATAACTTAATACAGGAAAGCGAAGAAGCTTCCCATCCTTAGAGTAGGGTTATGGAGTTTACTAAGTTTATGTTAACTAATATTTCAGAGGAATATTTCAGGTACTGCAAAAAATAGGATTTATTTTTTTTCTTATGCAAAAAAAGTAATGTCTCTGGTCCAAGTATGAATTTTATCTAGGAAAAATATATCAAAGAAAAATAAAAGAAAAAATTGTCCTGCCGCCATAAGGCTACATTCATCTTTCAGCCTGGCTGACAACTCTTAGTCATCAAGCAAACCAGAAACTGACTGGCCACACATAGCCTGAAGCTACATTACAGATGTTGATCTCAGCAAGCAATTCTTTGCAGAGGTTAAGCAAAGCGCACCCAGTAACAAAACTTATTGTTTATTAATGTCTAATATCATATTTAATTTACATATTACCAACAGATCCAGAAGCTTTTAACAAGAATTAAAAACTGCTTCTGAGGTTTATGATTTAATGAAATTGAGCTTTAGAAATAGAAATATAAAATTATTATCACAAACTCAAGAGCTTACTATCTACTACCCCTTCTCATGCACAATTACAATCTCAAGAGCTTACTATCTACGACCCCTTCTCATACACACAGTGTATTCATACTTTGCATCATACGATATAAAACTATATGTACACAGTGCTGACATGTAATTTGCATTAACCATTTATTCAATTAATATGAAACAGCTATGATACTATACGAAGTTAAAAATAATATAACTTCAGTTGTATATTTTGATGTGAGAGCATGTTACGAACTAATTAAACAAAATTGTATAACTAGTAATTACCATATGCATTTGTAACAGTAGTAATACGGAGTAACTGCTATATTAATATTTACAATACAATGCAAAATATATTTTTGTTATAGTTTAAAAAAAACAGAACTGCTTAACCAATTGTACTAAATTCATCAGTAATAAAGCTATTTAAGGGGCCCATTATTGTTTTTGAAGATAATGTAATTGTGACTGTAATAACAGTTTGGAATACGACCATTGTTTAATTTTACATTTAGTATATCATTATTTGGAGTGTTGTTCCACAATAAAGCAAGGAGGTAATTACACAACTCTCCACTGAATATTCCATAGCTTTCTATTGTATGCTAGGGCACAGAAGCATTACTGTCTGCATAGCCTAGAACAATTGAGAGTGTTCTCTGAAATATTAATGTTCTGCAGATTGACTGCTAATCTGTGTATTCATTTTTTTTTATAAATGTGGTAAAAGTTGTTACACTACCCAATGTGCAGCTGGATTTATACTACATCAGGAAATATTTCAAATATGTGATACTTTTAAATGTCTGTAAAAGTGCACTCAGAGAAATGGGACTTGTACGATGTCAGACATCTGTATCAAAAGAGAATTGAATGAAGCAAAGTCTTGCAGTTATTTAAATACCAAATAAGTGACATGCACACAAAGTATACAAACAGCTAGTGTGTCATGAATCATGCAATCGCCACTGCTACACATCACGTTGGAGGAAAAGAGAAAGCCTGGGGTGATACAGTATCTGTCTGTGCAATTTATCCTGAGCAATGAATGAAGGCGATGATATGGGGGAGATAACTACTAAGGAAACGAGGAAGTGGATTTCCCTAACATATTAAAAGTAACCTCAATAGCCTGACCCTTAGTGACAGAATACAGTAGGTGCTGAACGAGGTTTGGCAGCAATATATTGCCTGCCCTATACAGTAGATGGGGTGACAATATGCATCTAATAATCCATACACACCGTGATTACTGACAGGACATGTGGTTCCTTTATAACTGTAGCCTACCAGACATTAATGTCACATCAGAGCCATACAGCAGCTTAGTGTCACTCACCCACAAGAAGGCACACTGGCAGGAGCAATCTGAAGATGAGCCCACACACAACCTCTGATGCCATCACCTCTGGGACGTCTTATACACAGGGCAGAGAACTTTGCGCCGCTTATTAAATGTCCCGCAGGTCTCAGTCCCCCCAGGGCATACGTGCGCTCAGTAAGGGGTAAGCAGAGGACATGACCCCCAAAACTTGTTACACTCGGCTTCTGATCCAATCCAACATCTCTCAGTCAGTCCGAGCAGTGGGAAGAGAAGTAGAGAGACTGCACTTTCTGCCTGCAGCCTCTCACTCCCGGCCTCATGCAGCATGAGTACAGGCGACCTGGCAATGGGGATCTGTATCTGGTGCCCAGGAGGTGGCTACAGTGACAGATAGAGAGGACCTGCTGGGATCATAGGAGTCTGCTGCACCGTTCCTCTCTTGTGTCTTTCCCTCTCTGCTGTCCTGACCCCTTTCCTCCCAGTCTGTCAGGGCTAGCTGGGTCCCACCTCCAAACTTTAACTCCTTATCCCACAGCAACAGCAATGTACTCAGCACTCTCACTAAGCTGCTGGAGATAACCTAAGTGCAGGATAGCTGCAGACGACTAATAACTGTCACTTTCACAGGTGTGTGTGTGTTAGTTATATATATTACATCTATATCTACCTATATATGTTATATCTATATATGAGTGTATGGTAATACATGCATTAAGTTAGAAAATACACAAGGCAATAGAAATTGGAGTGTATATTAGGGCAAAACAAGAAAGGCTATACAGGCTTGCTAGAAGAAATAGCTCCCTGTCCATTGTCCCACATTAGTTGTAGGATATTATTATATACTATGACTCACCAACAACAAGGCAGATTGGGAGAAGTAGTCTGAAGATTAGCCCACATGCAACTTCTGATGCCATCACTTCAGGAACTTTATAAAGCTGTATTCACGTAGAAAGGAAAGCAAAAAGCAGTGTGCGCCAGCTGTTAGTCTTCCATAACCTCTGTCTCCACACAAGGGCAGAGCTAGCACCATTTAGCATCGCTTTGGAGCAGGCAATAAGCAATGTCCTTGCATCTCCAGGACATTAAATCCCAAACAGATTAGGGTCTCTGCTGCTGTTTCCTTGTACCCTCTTGTAGCAGGTTGTTTGGCTCTGGTCAGTGTAAGGACCAATCATGTTTTCCCAAAACAGAACATCAGGAGTTGTTCTAAAATGATATGTGCAGTCTAATTTGTGTCTATAGAATACTTGTTTTCTTATATTCCAGAGAAGCTATGGGCTCCAGATCTAAGAAACATCAGACATTCTCCATCAATAATCCCCCAGGGGAGCCAATGCTGAGTGGCAATATGGTTAGAAGATTCATCCTAGAAGCTGCTGTATCTCATTGCAGTACAGAAGGTGGTGGCTGCTCACAGGGCTCCTAGGGATGTTGCAGTGTCACTAGATAACAGCCACTCCTCATCACACTGCACTGGCCTGGCCTGACAAGCTGTGTGTGGCACTCTCTACCACCTCCACCACCTCAATGAAACTTTGCAGACCCCGCCTCATACCAGCAGATTGAACAGCCAATGGTGAATTAGGACCTGAACAATGTTGTCTAATCAGATGGGATGTGGATGGAGGATGTGCCTTTAGCCTTGATGTCTGCTTTGTGGACAGGTTTTATTTTTATAAAAGATGTTATAACCGAGAAGCCTGTCATACACACAGAGCTACAGTCCATTATACTTAGGTCCGTTGTTCCAGTTTTATAGAAATTTTTTTTTTATTTATGTATGGGTGAATGTACGTATACAGTGCGTTATACTTTTCCCTCACTATATAAGCTACTGTATGGATATCCTTCACTATGACAGATGGCCCATATATCCAATACTTGCTTGCAGTGTGGCCTAACAGTAGCTCAATCTACTGTTAGTTCCAGACAAACAGTAGGTAGCATTCACTTTGGCTACATGGCTACAGGAATCACTTAAGAATTTATTTCTTTATCCAACACCATGCTCTCTTTGGGCCTGCTTCCTGAAACATGTATTCACCTTCAATGAATTATATGTGGAACTGCAGGTCTGGCATGCATGTAAACCATTTCTAGTACCTACAAGATGAAAAAGCAGTTTCTCTTATTTTATTTATCATTTCTATTTTGCGTACAAAAACATTTTACACTACCTTACAGAGGGGTAATAATTTTGTACCAATATGGATATTTCTGTTAGTCTACACATCAACAAAATAGACAATCTGTGTATGGCTGAATACACACACAATTATTTTTTGAACGATTATCGTTAAACGATATCGTTTAACGATAATCGTTTGAAAAAATCGTTCACTTTCTGAGTCAAACGATGAACGATTATCATTCATGCGCGTTCACGTTTGTAGTTTGTAGTTTGTAGTTCAGTCAGACTTGTCAACTCAACGATTTTCAGTAAGGGAATATGCAAAAATCGTTTGTAGTTCAAAAAAATCGTTCATTACACTTTAAAAAATCTGACAGATAATCTGACAGATAATCTGACAGAAAATTGTTCATAAAATCGTTCATAAAATCGTTGGTAACAAAATCGTTGTGTGTGTATGCAGCTAGTCACTATCTAAGGCCCTCATTCAGAGCCGGACGCTCTGAGCAGAGCGCTCGCTCTGAATGAGGGCCGTCCTCCATAAAAATGGAGCGTCCTCCTGGACGCTCGTATAGCTGTGGGTCACCACCCACAGCACATACGAGCGTGCAGGATGATGGTCGCGATGGTCTTGACCATCGCGACCATCGCCAGTGCGACCAGAAGCCTGTGGTCGGGGTTTTCGACCACAAGCCCTGGAGTGATTTTGGCTCTATCAGAGCCAAAATCACTCCCACTGACATCACTAGTGATGTCAGTGGGGCCGGCTTCTGACGGTAGGCGTTCCCTTGGGAACGCCTCCGTCTGGCAGGCACGCCCCCGGCACGCCCACCAAAGGGGGCGTGCTGTCAATCAACATCGACATCACGCCCCCTTTGATCAGACACAACGAGCGAAGGAAAGTCCTTCGCTCGTCGCGTCTGGCGCATGCGCACGACGGAGCTCCCTCCGTCGTGCGCATGCTCAGTCCATAACATCGACCCACTTGCGAGCGGACAGCCGCTCGCGAGTGGGTCTGAATCAGGCCCAGTGTCTCTTATTTCCCCTACGTCACACACTAGGGTCCCTTATTCACATGACATCACAGGATAGTGTCTCTTATTCCCGCTACGTCACACACTAGGGTCCCTTATTCACATTACATCACAGGATAGTGTCTCTTATTCCTGTTACGTCACACACTAGGGTCCCTTATTCACATTACATCACAGGATAGTGACTCTTATTCACGTTACGTCACACACTAGGGTCCCTTATTCACATTACATCACAGAATAGTGTCTCTTATTTCCCTACGTCACACACTAGGGTCCCTTATTCAAATGACATCACAGGATAGTGTCTCTTATTCCCGCTACGTCACACACTAGGGTCCCTTATTTACATTACATCACAGGATAGTGTCTCTTATTCCTGTTACGTCACACACTAGGGTCCCTCCGTCGTGCGCATGCGCAGTGCACACCATCGACCCACTTGCGAGCGGACAGCCACTTGCAAGTGTGTCTGAATGAGGCCCTAAGTCACTAGAGTACAGGCGTATTTTAATTCATATGTGTTTGTTTTGTCTGTTTGAGTAATGCAATGGCATATGTTATATATGTGTTGTCCTGTGAAACTTTGGGACTTTTTATACTTTCACCATCTCACTGATTCTGAACTGAGAGCCTGATTTGGGAATAGAGTGAGAATTAGCAAGTAACTGTGTACCCGGACAAACCATATTGCAATGTAAGGGGTGTAAATACATAAAACATGTTGCATGTGGGGTAAATACTGGCTGCTTTTGAATGTAGCCTACAAATATTGCACAGCTCTATTATTACTCTACAATTTAGATGTCAGTTTGGACACTTCCCTCCCAAATTTAAAACTCTCTGCACATTTTAAATCTGCCCTACCTGCAGTGCAGCATAGTTTCACCAAGATGATCAGTTAAGTGCTAAATCTCACTCTATTTCCCAAGCTGTATCAGGTCCTGAGAGCACAGTTTAAAGCAGCAATTTCATTAAAAACGTAGTGGTGTGTGTTTTTTTTAACACAAATCAGAGTGGCAGGCTATAAGACAAATCTTAAAAATTACCAATTATCCTTAGTTTGTTACTTCAGGCTGTCATTTCTGGCCCTATACTTATTCACAGTGTACACTAAAATGACTACCATGGTAACCACAGTTACATAGCACATGCTGTATTGGGCAGGAAAGCTTTGGAATGCTACTCTGAGCTCTGTCTGTAAAATCCTTACCCACCTGCTTCCCTTTCTGCATTCTCATGACATACTGATAGTTGCAGGTGTGTGTGTGTCTGTCTAACAGTCATAATGGAGTCCCCTACAAAGGCTCTGTGGACAGCACCATCGGCGTCCCACGGTCCTTGCTTCTGGCAAGCAGGATGCACGTCTGGAGTCGGGCACACTGGAATCTGTGCAGCCAACCAGGCGTCCTCAGGACGACTGGTTACCACTACACTTAAATGTGCTGCCTTTTTGTGCAACATCATGGCGCCACGTGCATGATGGCATGATGCCGTGTGCATCAAGGGCGATATTTTCAGACTACATTGACACAACACTGTACTTTTCCCTTCTATTTAGCAAGATTCTTCTAAGGGACAGCAGTTGCATTAACACACTGTCCAAGTGAAGTCCCTGTAGGCAGTTTTTTCAATTATCCATTATAAATTCATACTGCTCCCTCCCCAACATGCTATATATATATGTGAGTGTATGTGTAGTTACATCAAGCGCCTGGTGTGTTGTATAGCAAATAACAAAGTGAAATAGCCGTATAAAAATCTTTGTGAATCAATAATTGTGTATATACATATACAAAATAGAGTGTTTTTATACAAGTGACATTTAAAACAATTTATTTTGACATATGACAAACATATATATAATTTGAACAATGGACTCTGTGTATCACCAGTTTCACTAAGAGGCATATCACTGACAACCTTTTAGAAAAACTCAGGGAAGTCATATTGTGTGAAGAAAGATGATGTAGACACTGATGAGGGTGAGGAATCGGATGATGATGGCGTCAACATCTTGCTTCTGTAAAGCCAGTTTGTGCATGTAGAGATCATTGCCAGCAATGTCAGCTGCCCATTGGTAGCTTGTCTTCTGGGGGCCCAAACAAACCAATCGCTTCATGATTGTGGATATTGTTGATGAAGGTGTTGGTGGTGAAGATGGCAGGTGCTTGGATCTAGAAGAGAGAAGATAGCTAGCTGACGCTGGACTGATTGTTGGTACTTTTTTAGCCAAGGTTTCTGAATTTTGAAAAAACTTTTTTGATGGATGTGCTGCAGATGACGTAACAGGGAGGATTTGGGTAGAAATAATTCCACACATAAGTGGATTTTTTTATCTTATGCCCAGACATGACAATGGGCTTTTCCTTTTCATGGGCAACAACTGTTTCTTCCACTGGTGCCTGATTTACACAAACAACATCCTCAGCGTCAGCTTCACAAATATCCTCCTCATCCTGGTGCACTTCCACAGAAGCATCCTTGATTTCTATGTCAGCATGTTCACTCATTCTTAAATCATCATAAGCGGAAGAACCAAGATCATAAATAAAGGCCAAGGCCTTAGCCTTTCCTTGCCACTTCATGTGGTGAAAGGCATATTGGCATTTTATGTCATTCTGCAGCTAACTTTCCTTTTGATGTTTGTTTCTTTACTACTGTAAAAGATTGGTTCATTGATTTTAAATGCCCTGACTTAAGCCCTATATGCCCTTGGGCATCGGCTTTAGTAGATGTTGTAGACGGACTAGTATTGCCATGACTGGTGGCACTGGCAGCAGCTCCAGCACTAGCATGTGGTTCCTGCTCTCCTCTCAACTGATCGTTATCAACATATCAACAAACACATATGAAGTGGGATACAGCACACACGACAATTTGTACCAATTATAAATATTACACTGTGGTATCAATCACCTACAGTGTCACAAGATTTGTTATGAATAAGAAAATAATAACACACTGTGCTACCACTTACAGTGTCACAAGATTTTTTTATGAATGAGAAAAGAATAACACACTGCGCTACCACTTACAGTGTCACAATATTTTTTATGAATAAGAAAAGAATAACACACTGTGCTACCACTTACACTGTCACAATATTTTTTATGAATAAGAAAAAAATAGCACACTGCACTACCACTTACAGTGTCACAATATTTTTTATGAATAAGAATAACACTGCGCTATGACCCCTGGACGAGGCAGCAGCCCCTTGATGAACAACACAGCACCCCTTTATGGACAACAAAGCACCCCTTTATGGACAACAAAGCACCCCTTTGGAGTACGGATGGACCACCTGCAGAGTCACAAATATGTGGATGATAAACTGCGGTCTGGACGGCAGTGTCACAAACAATAATAGCATAGCTAGCATACACAAAAAAAAATAAAAAATTATTTTTTATTTTTTGTGGAATGATAACTATTAATTTTAACTTTTATTTTTTTTACACTGGGGAAGAGCACCCCTGGATTGACAGAGCACCCCTGGAAGACACAGCACCCCTTTATGAACTGCAACCCTATCCCCTTGAATGACAGGACAACAGTGACACAGCAACACCCCCCTCTTTATGTTCTGCAGGCCCTGCCCGACAACACTGCACCCTTGAACAACTACAACACTGCACCCTTGAACAACAGAGAATATTAGAGCCCCTTGATTGACAGGACAACAGTGACACAGCAGCACCCCCACTTAATGTACTGCAGCCCCAGCCTGACAACAATGCACCCTTGAACAGAGAAGAACAGAGGACGTCTGTTCTGTACACTCTCCACAGCCATAGTGAAAATGGCGCAGATCACCAGGACCTTTATAGAATCCAAAACCTGTGAGAATCCGACAGCGGGATGATGACGTTTTGTCTCGTTTTGGATTCCGAGTTAGGCGGGAAAATCCGAGCCATACTCGGATCCTACTCAAATCCTCTATGTTCGGGTGGGTCCGGTTCTCGAAGAACCAGACCCGCTCATCTCTAGTTATAAGGGACAGTGATCCCTATGGCTACATGCACTTTCATATAAGGTTTCTCATGGCCACTGGTATGGAACCCTTTGTAAAACACAATACATGAGCAAGCCCTGAAAAATATCAGAGTGTTTTCAACAACAAGTAGATCTTTATAACTGCTTTAGGGCTCATTTACATTTGTTATGGCACACCTCTCAACTGTAGCAGTACACGCCCACTTTACCGCCGCGCACATGTGTTGCTTTCACAGTCTCCCTGAAGTGCTTTTTCAAAAGTAGGCAAATATATATATATATCTATATATCTATATATATATATATATATATATATATATATATTAGGCTTGCCTACCCTCCCGATTTGGTCAGGAGCCTCCCGAATATCGGGTGCCGCGCCTGACACCCCAGGAGAAGCAGGCAAGCCTTCCGGCTGCCATCTGCCCCCCCCCCCGACTACTACTAAAAAAACACGCAGCGGGGGTCCCGATGACGCGATCATCGTGGCTCCGCCCCCTGCTTCACAATGCCTTTATTTTTGGCATTGTGAAGAGGGGGCGGGCCATGACAACGCAATCGTGCAGTCACGCCCTGACTCCACCCCAATACGGAGTCATAGCCCGGCCACGCCCCCCCCTGTTGTATGCTGGCATTCAGCTCCCTCCCGGGAGGAGGGAGCTGAATGTTGACAAGTACGATATATATATATATATATATATATATATATATATACATATTTTTGCAGGAACACTGGAAGTGGAATTACCAATTGAGGGGCAGAGAGTAGGCGGAATTGCAGCTGCCAGCAGGGACTGATTAGAAAAGAGAAATCTGTCCCTGCAATTTTCAGCAGAAATAAGGATTTTCCTTATATAACCCCATTCTCAGATTACGTTATATAAAGTAAACATTTAAGGATTTTTTTATGTTTTCCTGTTATTTGAATAGCAGAAAATGTTATGTGCTGTAGAGAGCAATTACAGTGCGATGTAGGAGTCGGCATAAATGGAGAAGATAATTGCGTTATCTTCTCTGTTAATCCGTTCCTGCATAGCTGGGATACTTAAATCATGCAGAAATTTTTGTGTCACATGATTTAAGTAAAATTTTGCTTGCTGAATAGTCCCCCAGATTTAAAATTGTGAAATAAGTGAAGAACTTAGGAAGCATGACCTATCAATATATCCCAGTAGCTAGAAAGTCTATGTATGGTTATTTGTGGAAACATTTCACCAAACTTTATACATTTTGATTTTAGAATGTAACGATAGTGGGTGTATGGGTTTAGCTACTGAAGCTTTCAGCTTTCACACCTACAGTTTGCAGTATGTTATCCAACATTGTAGTTTGCATTGAGTATTGCTCTGTGGACATCTAAGGACATCTAACCATTTCTCTTCCATGTATAAATTAAAATACAGGATAGTAGTGGTAGGATATTGTATCAGAAGGCTTAGATGGTAAAGATACAAAAGGGGAGATGTATGAAATCTTCGACAGAGATAAAGTGGTCTATTTATCAAACAAACAAAAAAAGCTTTTCTCCAGCATTTTAGCTGGAGGAAGCCGTACTGTACTTTATTATCTCTCTATTTAGCTACTTGAAAAGTGTGGAGAAATCAGTGATTTCTCCACCTTTTAATTAACACATTCTGATCCTGCAGCCCCCATAGGTTTTAATGGGGTCTATTCATGAACGGTATTTATATTTTTACCTGCACAGTTTGATAATAGCAGGGAAGAGGCGTTCTATTAATGCTCTTCTCTATTGTCCATTCCAGCAGAATCGGTATGTAATGCAGGTGGCTGTTTAGCCGCCGGATCAAATACCGACAGCGTCAGCCCGGCGGGTCGAAATCCTGACAGCTGAAGGTAAGTGGTAAGTACTCTAACCCTCCCCCCCCAACCCTAACCCACCTTTAGGGGTGCCTAACCCTAACCAGGACTTCAACACCTATCTTTAGTCCTATGTTGGGATGTAAGTGTAGGTATATCGGTTGGCGGGATAGCTCTAGCCGATATCCTGACTGCATTCCAATCCAGAACCACCTTCTCCGCTCCCCTGCCGACACCCCGCTCTCCAGGCTTTGTCACCCTTCTCCGCTCCTCTGCCAAAAGCAATCAATAGCAACAAATAAGCTTCTAGCTACCGTTTATCTAGCAGTCTTTAAAACAAGGATTGGGAACCTCAGGCCCGGGGGCCGTATAAGGACCCCGGGCCTATATATCATTTGGGATTCTGACTTTCAGGATGCCGCTTTCGGTATTGTGACCATCGGCATCCCGACTGCCAGGAAACCATACCCAACCCTTTGTTGTACCTATTTTGCCACAGTGCACACAAATAGAACCAGGACCAAATCAAAATATTCATACCCATACACATTGCCTGCGACTTTTGTAAACTGCACGCTCCTTGACGGATTGGAGCTGACAAGCTTACAGTAGTAATCCCCCCCTGGTAGTGCCCCCATAGTAATCCCCCCCTGGTAGTGCCCCCAGTAGTCCCCCCCCAGTAGAGAGAGACTTAATAAAAAAAAAAAAACACTTACCTGAAACTCCCGCTCCTGGTCCCGATGCTTCCACCGGCTCCTCCGGCCGCTTTGCATTATGGGAGAGATGTCGTCATGACGACATCTCTCCCATTACCCACTGCGGAAGCCATCTTCTGCAGCAGCCGATGAGAGTCTGATAGACTCTCAGCGGCTGCTGATTACAGCAAACACACAGCTGCCGGCTCCGGCGGCTGTGTGTTTGTACTGTGTAGCGCTGACCGAACTCCGTCTGGTCAGCGCTACACACGCGGTGCAGTCTGTGTCACAGTAACACAGACTGCCCGCGGCCCGCATGATGCTGCGGCCCGGGGGCACATGGCACCCTGCCCCCCAGCCCAGCCCACCACTGGCTGTAAATATGGGGGTTGGGGGGCACTAAATGATAACTTGCCTCCGGGCGTCTGGGATGAACTTTCGCCACTGCTTGTTAGGGTCTTTATAACTAATCCAACACTTAATCCCACAAAAGATACTATATATGTCCTGATTCAGAGGTGCACGCTAATACAGCCACAACTGCGTCTAATGCCGCAGTACAAAGACACCCACCGGCTGCAACGCTAATCTGCTGCTGTGCGCATTAAGACGCCCCATCAAACGCATTGGTCGCACCATCGAAAATTGCAGCAGCCCTTTGGAGGTGCAGAATCTTTATGTGAACATGGCCATCGGCAAGCAGTACACCCACGTCTGGCTAGCCACCTACGTTACCACCAAGAAATGCCCACTGAAATTGCCTCTCTCCGCGCCCAAATTCGTTTAGCAGCTTTTGTCGGATGCATGCGCAGTGCGACTCGGAGGTATGGACAGGCTGAAAACATCGGCCGCTTGCGTGCGGCATCCACATAGCGTGCACCTCTCTCACACACCCATGCATGCCATTTTAAACATCAGGTTTAATATGATGCTTCATAACATATTTCAGAACTTCTGTATTGTGCCATTTGCTCGTAAATTACTGTCGTGCGCTTGTGTGACACGGATTCATTTTGCAATCTCATGTAAAAATGTGTTCATGACACGAAGAAGAAAGAAGCAATTGTGTAAATGTACAGTCACACTTTTCACTTTAACATCATTTACAAAAACACATTCAAAACTGTAAAAGAGATAATTAATTTATTGCCAGATCTTTTCTAATTTTATGAGTTTCATGTGAAGAACCAATGTAATGTATTTTTAAAATTTTGGGCCATTTTATTACAAGATCAAAATACAACAGAAAATTTATTAATAGTATCTAAATTATCCATGTAGTCAAAGAAATGAAAAGGTGAATTCCTAATTTTGTAAGCACAGTGATGCCTGCACAAATATGAAGAACATTTTCATAACTTAAATAATAAACAAAGAGGGTAAGAGAAAGAGTTACTCATTATAGTAGCCACTGTTGAATTGTGATTAAGATATAGGGGTCTATTTACTAAACAGTGTTAGGAGAAGTGAAAAGTGATAAGGTGCCAGCCAATCAGCTCCCAACTGTCATTTTTCAAACAGCCTGTGAGATGGCAGTTAGTAGCTGATTGGCTGGCACCTTATCACTTTTTGCTCTTCACTTTTCACTTCTCCTAACACTGCTTAGTAAATAGACCCCATTCAGTCCCAATATTGGGCCTGATTCAGTACGGATCGCAACTGCGATCGCAATAGCGATTACGCACGCAGTCCGACTGCGAAGATATGGTAATGATTGAGATCACAATGCCATATGGACGCCCCCTCTACCTTACACACATCCGTAATACTTAGCAAAACTACGAAACCATCAATAACATCGAGTACAATCGCAGCCTCACACACACTTGCACAAGGTCTGACCTTACAGAAATTGCTAATCTCATTGCATGCAATGAAAGCCCAAGCTGCGTATGGTATCGCAATGGTTAATTTATGCACGCCCTTACAACGGCGTTCAAACACACT
Organism: Taudactylus pleione; assembly: GCA_031769625.1. Taxonomy (NCBI): domain Eukaryota; kingdom Metazoa; phylum Chordata; class Amphibia; order Anura; family Myobatrachidae; genus Taudactylus; species Taudactylus pleione. Next base: position 39,561,234 of record JAUIMM010000092.1, read on the forward strand.
GGCACACCTGCGTTTGATCCAGTGGTGTCTCTAGATGAAATAATGGCTGGTCCGGATCTAATAACAGTCATCCAAATGATCCCTTAATCCTCCTTGAGTGAGTCCAGCATGCAGGGGAACCAGTATCAAAGCTGAACGTGTTTCCGTGTGGAAATAACCCACACCTTCATCAGGAGCAAGTGTACACTGGATCACCTCCCTACATGAGGATATTATTGCGAGGACATCTTGCTAAAAACCACAAGGATTGGTAACGTCTCTCACTTATTATTGCTGGACACTATTCTGGGACATATCCACCCCATACACTCCTCCAATAGTGATTTCCACCAGAGTGAGATATCTAATCAGCAGACCGCTGAATACCAGTCATCTTTTATATGCTGTTTATTCAATTGCATGATTATGCCACTGCTCCTTTGATAGGAGGTGGCAGAGCAACAATGTGTTTATTAAATGTTTATTAAATGTTTTTTAACCAAGCCATGCGCAACAACATTTGATAAATATCTGTAATAATTTTAGGGTTGATTTCTTGAGCCCCACTCTACAGACCTATATATACCCCACAATAGCGCTGTTATCTACTTCCTTCTTTTTTATATTACTTTGAGGAGATTAACACCCTCCTCTTAACAGTTGCTTACTGATAAGCGCCACTCCTTTTGTTTATTCAAAAGTTCCCGAAAACGTAGTCCCCCCCTTTTTCTGGGAGTGGCGACGCCAGTGTCTGTGTCTTCCGATGTAGATTTACTGACCTCGGCTACAGAGCTGCGACGGCCATTCTGAGTAGCCTTAGCCTTAGGCTCACTCAGGTGACCGATGTCGCAATTGATGGTCGCAATGGCGATCCGTTGTTGTGTCTACAGACACAGCACAAAAAGACACAGCAGCTATGCTAATAGTGTAAAACTCTGAATCAGGCCCATATTCCTATAGGTTATACCTTCTGAAAAAGTATATAGATGGATATATAACAAAATATATCAGGTTGTAAAAGGGAAACATCATGATTCGTCCTTGCCTTGACAGCAGAGGACTGTAGATCATGGAGTAGCAGCTGGATCAATCCTCCGGGAATGGTGAGTATTGCTCCTTTACTATAGGGTTGTGGGTTAGGCTTGGTGTAGAGACCCCCCTGGTACATGGCCATAGAAAGTGCTTTAATAGCTACGGTGTGAATTTTCTTTCCCAGTATATTTGCCTAGGCCATTTTGTACCTACTAGGTTGTGCCTAATGCATATGAAGTTGTCTTTGGGCTCTTCTTACTAATTGGCATGGCAAAAGGGCTAAACATAAACCCAGTATTCTCACACAATCGTCTTCCAAGTGTCCTTCCAATCTACATCCCTTTAGGTACCTCGTAGGGTGTTTTGAGGAAGTGTGAAGCAAAGACTCCCTGTAGGAAATTGGAGTTGTATTAAATTGCAAGGTATTATATTAATGATCTTTACATACTGTAAATGTACATCTTATTTTATATCTTTTTTTTACTTTATTAAATGTATATACATGGTCATCTCTAATTCTATTATTGTTGCAGCAAGTGTATTATTTGCTTTGTTCCATAACCAAGCATTTGGAAATCCTCACTGGAAATCCTGCTTTTCCCCTGTTTTGCTAAAAGTGCCTAAGGCATAGTTCCCATTGTCTTTGTGTTTTTTTTTTCTCAAAAATTCTAAATTCAAACTACATGTAAAAACCATCCCATATAAACGCCATGCATGTGATTGATATGTGGTTGACACAGGGTCTACTATACCTGTGTTTTGTATGCCCTGGATACATTTGCATACATTTCGGAATCCATTCACTTCACACGTTTCTGACAAGGAGGGATTTCCAGTGTTTAAAAATCCCACTGAAATGAATGAATGGTGTATTGAAATGAATGGAGAACCTTTATCTATAAAGAAATAAATACATTTTTAAAACACCTAGGGCCACATATAATAGGGTGAGAGTTTACAAAATGTGAGAGTATAGCAGTAAACTCTCAGTTTGGAAGAGTTTTATCTTCAAAATGGGAAAACATCTGGATGAGCTTTTAAATTGAGAGTTTTTTGAGTCTGTAAAACATGCGAGTGTGCTCTGTTGCTTTGTTCTCGCAACCCAGGTTATGTCATTCAGACTAGAGGCGACCTGGGTCAGAGCCGGGAATAATCCTGCTACTGACCCAGGTCGGCCCCTTTCACACAGTCTAGACACGGATCAGTGCGCGTGCACCGGCAAAAACCCGGGTATGTAGACTATATGTGATAGGGGTATTAGGGAATTTTTGCAACATGTCCCTGTCTGTGTGCAGGTTGTGATCCTACTCACTGTTGCCATATTGTACTAGGACCATTGTGGCTTTGCATAAATGACAGATGATTTTATGAAGATGTAAAATATAAAAACATTTTAATTGAAAAGATGAAATAGATGCTGTGCGCATACTGTATGCACGTCATCTATAACCAGTGCGAGAGGTGAGCCTGGGGGCTTGGGGAGAGCTGGACACGCCCAAAGGAGTGATGAAAACGGGGGCCCCAGTCCAGCGACGCCACATCCCCTTTTCAGCTATCAATATCCAACTTTCAAAGGTTGGGAGTTATAAATTGAATGTGATCTGGGCTTTGTTCCTGTTAGCAGATACAATACTTACGCCGCCGCACCGCCCACTTACGCTGATGCACACCCCCTGCTGCATCGACCTGGCTGCCCCCTCCCAGAGAAGGCAACCAGAAAGTCGGTACGTATGCATAAAAGCCATTGACAAAACTGCATCTCATCCTAACTCATTACCTGCTTCCATTCCCAGTTACAAGACTTTTTTCGGGCTGCACCCTCTGTGTGGAATTCCCTCCCTAATACAGCAAGACTTTTCTCTAGCTTCCAAACTTTCAATCGCTCTCTGAAAACACAACTCTTATTAAATTCCAGAACCATTTCCATAACCTCCTTAACCTATTACATGAATACTAACCCCCCCAACACACATATCCAAAATGTGCACTTCTACTCACAAAACACAGGTATGAGAAAATCATCTGGTCCCACAAAGAGCTTTTTCCCATTGTAATTTCGCCTGACTGACAAGCAACGTGTGTTATTTTATTTATGTCTTGTTTCAAACGCCTGTCTCACTATAGAATAAAAACTTGAGAGCAGATTCCTCTTTGTATTTTTCTCACAAAGGAGTAGATGTACTAAGCCTTGGAGAGAGATACAGTGGAGAGAGAGAGAAATCAGCTCCTGTGTAATTTTTCAAACACAGAAGGTAAATTGACAGTTAGGAGCTGATTGGCTGGTACTTTATTTCTCTTCAAAGTACATCCGTCTTAAAACTTTATTCACAATTGTAAAGTATACCATTTATTTTCATAGATGAATCAATGCATTGCATGCTGTTGTAGTGCCACCTGTTGTATGATAAAATGAACAACACCCATTAATTTCAAAGAGCTTTTATAAAACACTGACTATGAAATAATTTTCACTCTGTCAAATAGCTCAGTCTGAAGTATTGTGACTATGGAGCCCATTCATCATCGATAAATGGCCCGGTAACCATGTGAAACACTAGTTTGCGCATATTTTAGTTACAGGGCCATTTATCATCAGATATTCAGCAAACTCCGAAAACTGAAAGTATTCAGAGTTTGCTTACGAGAACAAGCGGCATCTTCAGACGTCGCTTGCTCTCGTAGCCCCGCTCCTTCCTAAGGGAAGGAGTTCTGGGGAGGCGGAGAGGGATCCGAGCGGATCCCTCCGCTGCCTTTTCACAGACTCCCCGGCGGCTATGCGCGTGTGTGACCTGGCATGCGGAGCCAGGACGACAGGGAGGAAGTAAGTAACGTAGCTACATCTGTAGCTGCGATACTAACCGAGGGGACAGCTGCTTTTCGGAGCAGCTGTCCCCACACCGGAGCAATGATGAATTGCTCCGGTGTAAACTTTCCCCCGCTGCGTGTTGGATACTTAAGTATCCCTCACAACGAGTTCAATACTTAATCATCGGAGGCAACACGACCTCTGATGATGAATAGGCCCCTAAGGGGCCTATTCAGCATCACTTATTTTTCACAAAAGCATGTGAAAATTAACTGTTGTAGTGCCACCTGTTGTATGATAAAATGAACAACACCCATTAATTTCAAAGAGCTTTTATAAAACACTGACTATGAAATAATTTTCACTCTGTCAAATAGCTCAGTCTGAAGTATTGTGACTATGTCAGGGTTATTCATCAAGTTCCGAAAAAGCATATTTTTCGGAACTTGATGGTGTTACTGAATGCCACTTTCAGATGGCGTTCAGCCCCCAATAACCTTCAAAAGCTGCTGTTTAGACGACAGCCTGTAAAAATGTACAAGACAGCAACAGCAGAGGGATTTATTCAGCTCCTGCTATGTCTGCACTGCAGAGCCCCGCAGCTCTCAGACATGTGACCCGGACTCACCGAGAGAAGACAGGTTAGCCCGGGTGGGGAGAAAATGCAGCAGGGAGGGGGAATTGCCGAGGATCAGACACCCGGGTGGGGGGAGGGGTGGTGATTGGACACCCACGGGAGAGGGGGGGCTTTGGTGGTGATCTCCACTTGTGGGGGGAGGCCGCATCCGACACCCCGGGGGGGAGCACGGGCTCCCGCGAAGGGGAAGGACACCCCCGGGGTGGAGGGGGGGCCACATCGGACATCCGCTGGGGGCAGGGGGTGTTAGCCAGTGGGGAATAAAGAGTGAGGAAGGGGGGGCGAGGGGAGAGCCATGCAGCAGTGAAGATTACATTGGGCCTGATTCAGCAAGGAACGCACGGATGCAGACGCACGCACCCGTCCACTGCGAGAATTTGCTAATCAATGCACACACACGGAGACAGCAGCACAAGATGCAGACGCCCAGCCCTATATTAAGACGCCCATCTCCCTTTACCCACAGCCTGATCAGCACGCAAGATAGCGTAAACATCGGTAACATCGAGAACCATCGGACTCATTAGCATACTGGTGGTTGACCTGACCTGCCGCAGAATTTTGGCCACTTCCTGTGTACAGCTTATGGTATGGCAGCGTATGCCGCTGCACTGCCTTAATTGTGCATGCCCCTATAATGGCGTTAACGCCTGCGTATGCCTGACCACCCCCCATCACCACCCACAAACGGCACTTCCTATCAATTTTGGAAGGGTCTGCGTACACACTGCGTGTTGTCTGTGTACCATAACCCGATCGCACTGGCTAGTTTATCGCACGCGCAGTGCGATGCATATGCATTCACAGTTCAAAAACAAGGGCGTGCCTTCTCTTGTTTGCGTTCCTTGCTGAATCAGGCCCATAGACTCCTAAGGGGCATATTTAATACAAGTGATCTTCTTGTTATCACTTGCTATGAATCTTAAATGGTGCTCCAACTAATCAGCTCCTGTCATTGTTCAAACACATGACAGTTAGGAGATGATTGGTTGGAGCATCATTTAAGATAATAAGAATATCACTCATTATTAAATATGCCCCTAAGGGGTCTATTTATGAAGAATCGCTTAATGTGCACAAAAGGTATCATATACTATCACATCATGTCAATGCAACGTATACTACTTTTGTGGATTCATTCAGGAATACTTACCTCTCCTCCGAAAAGTGCCTACACAGCAAACCAAAGTAAGAAGTGTGGAGACTAAAATACAGCTATTACGGAAGATCTCTGGCACTTGTGCGCATACGCTGGCAGTGCCACGAGCGGAGGAAACATCAGCTGGTACACAGCCACACCAGACACTGGGCTGAAATCGGGCCTCTTACCTTCATCTCCGGCACTGTGTTGCTCCTTTCCTCCCTGTCCGGGCAGGACCTCTCTTACAGGCACAGGCAGAGCACGATTGGGTTGGAGGGTTCTTGCTGCAGCTAAGCCTTCATGTTCGGAGCTGACTGAGGGTCGCTATATCCTGCAGGACCTAGTCTGTACTATAACCCAGGCACAGCTGCTATGGTATATCTGGGCCCTGATGCTGATTTCCCTGTTATCATTCTGCACCACCACTCCATTAACTAACTGTTAGGAGATGAAGTGTTGCACTGAGGATGAGTGGGCAGTCAGCAGTCTTAGGTGCTGGCTCCCTTTACTGATATATCTACACTACAGTCAAACGGGACCGATAGATAGATAGATGGATAGATAGATAGATTGATAGATAGATAGATAGATAGATATTTAATATTATATATATATTTTATATATATATATATATATATATAGTGTGTTTCAGCAGCCTGTGTTCATAAAAATGCGATCATAACGGCCGGATGTATCATCCGGGACATGCAAGGACGCAGGCTCCAAAAGGAACCAGTTCCTGCAATGTCTCCAGGGAGCTGTTGTCCAGTGCTGAGGCTACTGCGCATGCGGTGACTGGCGGCCATTGTTGGGGGAGGGTTCCGGGGGGACCCTCCGCCAGCTAATTATGCAGTAGTAGTCCATAGGCCACAGCGACTGCCGACATCTTCAGATTGCTTTACTTGAGGGGGCCAATATCAGGAATGCACCACATTCCAGCTATTGGTAAATCTGGCAGCATTGCATCCCCCATAAAAACCTATGGGGGATGCTGCTGCCTGCGAGAATGGAGGGATCACAGCAGGTATCTGAGATACCTGCTGCGGCCCCTCCTTGATACATCTGGGGGAAACTTAATATGAGGTAAACATTTTACCTCAAATATTCATTGATAACTGGGCCCAATAATGACACAAAGTCCAGATAGACACGCATGGTGATTCTGTGATGCAAGTTCTATGTCTATGACAATACAATAACTGAAGATTCATCATTATTCCTCCTCCCTGGGACCATAATGTGCATGTGTGTAAATTTAGTGTGGATCGGCTTTTTCGATACAAATTGTATAGATCCGACAGGTTCTGGCTTTTACCCTCCTCCGTAATGTATGTGTGAGATGGAATGGAAATGAAGTCCCGGCAGTTGAATAACCGGTTCGTATCCCGATGCCGGCAGCCCGAAGGGAGAAGATCCCAACAGGGAAGGTACTGTAAGTACCCTATCTCTACCCTTCCACTCCTAACCCTAGCCCGCCCTTAGTGGTGCCTAACCCTATCCCTCCCCCCCCTAGTGCCTAACCCTAAACCTCTCGGGGGGTGCCTAACCCTAACCTCCCCCCCGGGGGTGCCTAACCCTAACCCTCCCCTCTAGGGGTACCTAACCCTAACCTCCCCCCAAAAAACCTAACCCTGCTACGCTCCCTAAACCTAACCCTAATGCTAAGGGCACCCTGGACCTACCTCGTTTGGTCTGACATCCTTCGGCGTTCTGGCGTTGGGATTAAGATAGGCGTCGGACAGGGGCAGAGGGAACCAGAAGGATCCCTCTTCGCAACCCGGGACTCCTTCTCATAGGGAAGGAGTGGGTGTGCGGGAGCAAACGCCATCTGAAGTTGGCGTATGCTCCCGCAGTCAAGCTCTGAAAATATGGTATTTTCAGAGCTTGACGAATTTTGGTCCCCATTGTAGAGTATGGGGACAGCGGGCCATTCCGGGAGAGATATTAGGTAAGCAATAGATATAGTTTGTTTTGTTTTTTTTGTTCTAAAGGGACAAAGACCATACACTCTCTACTGGTTAGCCAATCTGCTGTGGAGGCTGGCCACACCCCCTTTGGAGGCTGATCACACACCTAATTATGGACCGTTTCACTGCATTCCCCTGGTCTAACACTTGCTGCAACACAGGGATGGTGGTCACTGGGATGTTTTTTCTGTATACTGTATGGTGGTCACAGGGATGCTATCTGTACTATATCACGGTCACATGGCTTTATTGTATTTTGTTAGGGCAAATGGTTTGCTATCCCCACATACATTTTAAGTTCCCAATCCGCCCCTGGTAGTCACAGGCTGGGTCCACTGCTGATTGATGTGAGGTAAGGAATCTTTCACACCCTGATGTTATAGGTCATGGCTAAGTGTACAGAGTGTGTTCAAGCATGTGGGGGTGTTGTGAAAACAGGGGCCATCTGCAGAAGCTGCATGCTCCAGACAGTCCCGAGTCTGGGTACCCAGTACGCATCCCCACTCTCGGTGTCCCTATGTGGGTTAGCATTGGGTATTGACTATTGATCAGATATGTATCATTTGCACATTGCTAGTTTGGTGGTCAAGTAAAGCAATGACAGTATAAAATATTTAAATTCATTTGCTATGTTATTTTGTGTGTAAAATAACTCTCTCTCTAGTGTAGAATAAGCCGGACTGTAAGAGTATTTCATAGTTGTTATATAATTCGTTTGCCTTGCACTATACTGCGGAATGCTAACACATAATTAAAAGAATGCAACATATCTTCCTGTCTGGTTTTAATTATCTTGGGAATTTTAAAGGAAAGTATCATGCACATATTTATTTTGCCAGTTACCATAAAACACTATTATAGTCCAATGTCTACATTGTATTTAGAGCGCAGATGCATCTGTATGTTGATTTAACTTCAGGCATAGAAGTAATAATGTCTGATAATATACACAAAAGTGCATTTTTTAATGTATGTATGTTTTTTGAAAAATAAGAAAATAGCATCTGGAATTGTACAGCACTTTATCTGCTTCATTTTATTTTTGAAGGAGCGTATGAAATCGTCAAGATGCTAATTTAAATCACAATCTAGAAACTTTGATCATATAAAAGCAAATTTTGCAAGCATTCTGGTGCAGAGATTAAGGGGTAAATTTACTAAGATGGCAGTTCTATTAAGCAGTGATGTTGCCCATAGCAACCAATCAGATTCCAGGTATTATCTTCTAGAAGGTGCTAGATAAAAGAGAAGTAGAATCTGATTGGTTGCTATGGGCAAAATCACTTCTTAATAGAACTCTCATCTTAGTAAATTTACCCCTTAATGTTTGTAGTAGGAGAGTTACAGGTGCAGTTTCTCAGTCTGAATATGGGCTAATATGCCTGTGGTTTTGTGTCTGTGTATGCAGCTGATTTCACATGACCCTCCCATAACACTCCAACTGAACGGACCAGTTTTGTGTGCATTACTAGCCACCTTCCAATCACCCCTCATCACTTTTACACAACATTTCTGATACAGTCCGCCTCGTTCACATTAGTGCCTTTGTGTGTACACTCTATGTAATGCATGCGCCGTATGAGGTTTTACAAATTTTACACATAACCTATTTCCTATAATTATAATTAAGGATTTAAAAATACTGAGGAGCTGTGTAACGAATCAACCAGTATTAGCTGTCATTAAAAGGGTGGTCTCTTACACATTTTGAGACAAGCAAGTCAAAGACGCCACAGAACCCCTGATGAAGTTGTGATCGACGAAACGCGTTGGTGGATTGTCGTCACTATTGACAAAGATTTGTTCAATAATCCTGTTCCTTATAATTGGGATAATAACAGGTTATATGTTAATAAGAGAAGTTTTATATATTTTTGAATTTTAATAAAGTGTCTTGGAGTGATTCAAGTGGTTTGTGTGTCAACTCTCATCTTCCATTGACTCATAATCTACAGGACATCTATATTTATATCAATATTGTATCACCAAAGGGGATTGAAATTGTGAATAATAAGTGCTCCTCAGGTTATCATTTAATTTATATATATATATATAAAAAACATATATAATTTATATATATATATATAAAACATCTCTGTACATACGCCCATTCTGAATGACCATAGGACTACTGAGAAGTCTGATTATCGAAGAAACTGTGACCAATGCTGCGTCTTTGCACTCAAATGATAGGATTTGCAAAGCTTCAAGTGGGCGTCTCAATACATTTCTCAGCGCCTGTGATATTTGCATATTTTCGCGGAGGGATCACAGCTGCGATGGCATTATTTAACATTCATCTCTGAATCAAGCCCAATGATTTTTATTTTCACATATGTTTACATGTATTTAACTTGCACTAGAAACACATAATTTTACCAGTGGGTATGTACTGTAGCCTTAGGACTAAAACAGGAACAAAACCTCAGTAACCTCACTGGTTTGTTCTTATGTTTCTATTTTTTATTAAAGCAATGCAAAAGATAAATCCACTTTTTTATACAATGTTGTCCAGGATACCAGTGACCATTCTGAGCAGAGGGCCTGATTCAGACCCGCTCGCAAACAGCGAGCGCTCGCTCTGAATCAGCACAGGTTTTTTTAGAAGTGGCCTCCTGACCACTCACATAGCTGTGGGTGACCACCCACAGCTATAGCGAGCGGCCATGATGATGGTCGCGATGGTCATCGGGCTTGCGACAACACCCTTGTAGTAGGGTCTCGTGGCCGCAAGCCCCAGAGAGCTTCTGGCTCAAATAGAGCCGGAAGCTCTCCCACTGACATCACTGGTGATGTCAGTGGGGCCGTCCACAAACGGTAGGCATTTGCATGGGAACGCTTCCGTCTGTGAAGCCACCCCCCGGCCAAACCTACAAAATGGGGCGAGCTGTCGATCAACTCGCTCCGGGGCTTGTGCATGCGCAGTGCACAATCCGCGCGTGCGCACTGGGCCACCATCGACCCGCTTGCGAGAGGGTCTGAATCAGGCCCAGAGATCACAGTGACATTGCAAATGGGCTTCCTGAATTAGGTGCAAATGTGCACTATGCATCCTTGTTGCATTGCTTTTACATTCCGAAATATTGTAGCTGTGTGGTCCTTTGATTTTTAGTGTGTAAATCAGATCTACTAAATGAATGATGTGACTTGTAACATGCACTAATAATCATACATTGTTACTAGACTTACAGCAATCAGCAGTGTCATCATTGCACATGAATCACTATAATTTCATATAGTTAGCTGTGTCCATGTGTGTAGAAAGCAATTGGGTATCCAGAAGGATCAACCAATTTGGTAAATCAATACATGTAAAGGTAGCAGCTGACTACGGGGGGTAAATTTCCGAAGAATTGAGTTTGGGTGAATTTGCAAACTCACGTAAGTTTAGGCATGATTTCATCTCGCAAATTTACTAAAGACAAACTTGAGTGAGTTTGGAAGTGAGTTCTCTCTTTTCACTGTTAAAACTCATGTGAGATTGCAAACTCGAAAAAACTCACCGTCGGCCAAATTAGGAAGTACTTTACATGAAAAAGATGCAATTTGCAAATTTACTAAAAATCGAGTTTCCAATCTCGTGTGAGATTGTAGCAAATTCACTGTGAAATTGAAGTTCAAATAGACCACCTCCTGAGCAGCGAGTTTGGCAGAAACAAATCACAGAGCAGTGTGATTTGTGTATGTTTCTGCCTGTATACCTAATATAAAGTGATTTTATTTAAAAAAAAATTACATAGGGTCCTCCCCAAAAGCCTAGCCAGCCCCGGACTTGCCAGCCAGTCCTGATTCCTAAAATTACGGGGATCAAAATGAGGAGGGTTCCACCGTAATTTAGGTACCAGCACTAGGCTGCAGGGCCAGTCCTGGTTTTAATTATAGGGGGACCCCCTACGCTTTCTTTCCCCCTATATTTAAAACCAGGACTGGCCCTGCAGCCTGGTGCTGGTACTTAAATTACGGTGGACTCTACTCGTTTTGTTCCCCGTAATTTTAGGTACCAGGACTGGCTGACATGTCCGGGGCTGGTTAGGCTTTTGGAGAGAGGGGCCCTATGTCATTTGGCCCTACGTCATTTTTTTAAATATATTTTAACCCTTTTTTTTTTAATATAAATTCTTTATTTTCAAAAGCATTTATGAGAAAAAGTTTGCAGAAATCAAATATAGAAAACAGAGAGAACCAAGTAGTATAAAATAATACTGGTCAACACTTATAAAATCAGCACATATCTAGAAAACAATATTTAGTGTAGAAATGTTATAAAAAAATATTTAGTATCAAATATAGAAAATGGTTCAAAAATTATTTCTCAGATACTGTATTATTAAAAGAAGAAAAAAGAAGAAAAAGAAAGAAATGAAAAGAGAGGAAAAGAAAGAGATTTGGAAGGGGAGATGGGAAAAGTAAAATCTAGAGATGGAAGTCTAAACCAAACCAAAAAATTAGATTCAAAAGGACTCATTGCTAGGGGGGAAGCTCAATAGGTCATCCTCGAGGAAGGAGAGCCTTATATGAGTTTTGAAATCAATCCAGAAAGCCCACAATGCTATAATTTCTGACTGCTTCTCGGGAGCTGCATAAAAAAATATTGTCCATGGACATATAAAATCAAGGCATTGACACCATTCCCACACTGAAGGGGGGATGGTTGAATGCCAATGGACAGAGAGGACTGCCCTAGCAACGTTGTTAATATGCTTTAAAAGGGATACCAGGATCTTAGAATAAGAGAGCAACCAAAATTGAGTCCCCTGAGGTACTGAGTAACCTACTATTTCCAAGGCCAAGGCTATAAGTTTTTGCCAAAATGGGGCAATGAGAGAGCAATCCCACCATATGTGAATCAACGTACCTGGCTCCTTGTGGCAATGCCAGCAGAGAGGAGACACAGACGGGAAATATTTGTGAAGGACTGTATATCAGGCAGCGATACCATCTAGTTAACACTTTGTATTGAGTCTCCAATACCTCTAAGCTAGAGGAACAAACACTTGAAACCTGAAACACCTTTTGCCAGTCAACTTGTATTCCTTTTAGTGAAAAATCTCAATCCCAAGCATCTGCAAAACTAGGGTTTGTAGGGAACTGAGAATGTAATAAAATCTTATAAATGCCAGCGATAATATGCGTAGGGGTCTTTTTTATGGGAGCACATAGACTCAAAGGGGGTCAGGTCTCAAGATAGAGCCGTGGGTTCAACAAGGGACAGAATAAAATGATAAAATGGAGAAGCTGGAGGTAAAACCAAGAACATCAATCATCTAAAGAAGTAGCAGAACAGAGTTCCTGAAAGGAAAGAATCTGACTCTCAGAGAGTACGTGGCATGCCCTAGTGAGCCCAGCCTCTGACCACAAGGAAATAACCTTTCTCGAAATTCCAGTGGGAAATTCCTCCATGTCTCCAGCGTAGGCCCCACAGTCGGGTGAGAGGAGCGCACTATTTTAGAGCACCATGAGATCATTTCCAGGCAAAGATTGGAGGATGCGGATTTTAATTTGACCCATTGCTGTCCTTCATAGTCACGGGTCCAGCTCAAAACCCTACTTAGAACAATAGCATGATAATAGGTAGAGATCATGGGGACTTGTTTCTCCCTACGACTTTTTTGCCGGCATAGAATTATATGTTTAAATCTAAGTTCCCCCCCCCCCGCATATAAATCTACTGAGGAGAGTTTGCACTTCAGAGAGAAAGTGAGAGGGAAGTCCTATTGGAGTTGTTTGCATTAGATATAAAAGCATAGAAAGGACATTCATTTTTATGATATTCACTCTTCCTAGCCAAGAAGAACCTTGTGAGAGCCATTGATCTAATTACTTACGGAGTGAGCGAAGCAGAGGAATATGATTAAATGAAAAGAGGTCACTCAGACGTCTAGGAAGAAGTGTACCTAGGTATTTGATATGAGACGGATGCCATTGAAAACGAAAGGAGGCACCTAGGGCAGAAACTATATCCTCCGAAGCAGAGACATTAAGGGCAACAGATTTGATATAATTAAGTTTAAAGTTTGAGAGCTTGCTAAAATGATTAAACTCCTGAAGCAGATTAGGAAATGAGGTAACAGGGTTAGTAATCACTGCTACACAGATCATCTGCAAAGAAGGCAAGATGGTAATCATGTGAGTCTACTTTAAGGCCCGTGATATTGGGGCTGGCTCGAATTGCCCTCAACAGAGCCTCCATGCAAAAAACAAAAACCAGCGGAGATAAGGGGCAGCCCTGGCGAGTGCCATTCGCAATAAGCACTGGATTCGATAAAATACCATTAATTTGAATCTGCGCAGACGGAGCTTTATACAGAGCCATTGTCTTGTTACTGAAAGCATCACCCAGACCCAAGCGTTCCAATATCATTGCCATAAAACTCCAATCTATCAGATCGAAAGCTTTTTCAGCATCCGTGGAGAGTAAAACCATAGGTGTATGGGAGGAAGCAGCATGATGTATTAAATCAATAATTTTAGTAGGATTATCATTTGCTTCCCAGCCTGGGACAAATCCCACTTGATCAGAGTGGATAATGTGTGGGAGGAGCAAGTTAAGGCGATTAGTGAGAAGCTTTGCCAACAGTTTTAAATCAACATTTAATAATGAAATGGGTCGATAATTTGCAGGAAGCATAGGGTCCTTACCTACCTTGGGTACAACCGTAAAGTGGGCACTCAGCGATTGGCTTGAAAAAGAGTGTTGGGAAGAGATCGCGTTACATGCAGGGAGAAAGAGAGGTAGAAGCTTATCCTAAACGGTTCTATAACAAGACATCTGGACCCGGACTCTTGCCTGATGGGGCTGATTTTAGGGCTTCAGTTAACTCAGCTTCCGAGAATAGAGAATCTAAGGCTAGCATCACCTCCCCAGGGAGAACAGGAAACTCAATATCCGCTAGATATCTCCTAATGTCCGATTCGTGTTCCAACCTCTCTGAATCTGCAGGATTTAAAATATATAACTTGGTGTAGAAAGCCTGGAAGACAGATGCTATCTCTTTATCAGTGTAGCAGATATCGCCAGCGGGATTTTTAATACGTTGTAGATACGTTAAAGATCTCTGGGCTCTGAGAGCCCTTGCCAGCTTCCATCCTGGCTTGTTACCCCATTGATAGTATTTATGCCTGCATTGCCTAAAAGCACATTTAACCCCATCATTTAAGAGATTATTAAGGTCAGACCTAGCTATCTGAAGTTCAGCTAACGTGTCAGAATCTTAGGAACGTTTGTGTATTAATTCGAGAGATCTTATTTTAGATAACAGAGCATCTCTACATTCAACTTTTTGCCTTTTAAGGAAAGCTACAAGTTGAAAGCATTTCCCTCGAAGAACACATTTATGGGCCTCCCACACTGAGATAGGAGAAACCTCATCAGAAACATTGAAAGATATATAGGTATCAAGAGCTTGCTCAAGTTGGGTTTTAAAATAAGGGTCTCTGAAAAACTGTTTGTTAAGTTGCCATTGCCATTGGCGAGGAGGTGGACGTTGAAGGAGAGTCAAAAATAAAGGAGCATGATCTGAACCTGTGATTTGGCCAATGGAAGAAGCCGCTATGAGGTCAAGATGGGAGTGACTAATACAAAAATAGTCTATCCAGGAGTAAGACTTATGTGGAGGAGAATATTATGTGTTGTCCCTCTCTGCTGGTTTAACCCATTTTTTACAGGTACAACACACAAGCAGCTTACACATATCTCACTGATATGTGCAGGCTGCTTGTTCTGGTGAGTTTGGCAGAGAGAAAACACTGCAATCTCGGGTGAGTAATCTCATCTAAAGCTGCAAATAAGGGGAGAAATCTTGATCTGCTTCACCATCGGAAAACTCACTATCAGCTAAACTCACTCCTTAGTAAATTTGCAAGTTGAAAAACGGAAAACTCACACGAGTTTCGGCGCAGTTAAGAGTGTTTAAAAAACCAAAATTGAACCAAACTCGATTCTTAGTAAATTTACCTCCTGGCATTATCAAGGGGATGTAGTCAAAATACCGATGGCCAAGAAGCCGTCTGATGAAATCCGGATGTGTAAATCCCGACTTGGGACTAAAGATAGGCATCTAAATCCTGACGCCTATCTTTAGCCCGACGACGGAATCCCGACAGACGGCTACTGTTAGCTCTTAGCCGTGGGGGGAGGGTTAGGGTTAGGCACCTCCTGGGGGACTTAGGGTGAGGCCCCCTCCTCCCTGGTTAGGGTTAGTCTGTGGAAAGGGAGGGTAAGGCACCACTGGGGGAGGTTAGGGTTAGGTACACCCTTGGGAGGGTTAAGTTTAGGGTGCGGAGAGGAGGGGTTAGGTTTAGGCACCCCCAGGGGAACTTAGGGTTAGGCACCACCCCAAGAGTTTTAGGGTTAGGCACCACCAAAGGAGGGTTAGGGGGGAGGGTAGGGTTAGTTGACTTACCTGCCTCGTCTGGATTTCTTCTTCTTTGGGCTTCCTGAGTCGGTATTTCACCCGCCGTGATTTCATTCCTAACTCATTAAAAAGGATTATCAAAAAGCCAATCATTCCATTTGGTAAATGTAGTCAGCCATTGTGTGTGTTCATTAGTCAGTCAGTTTACATGGGACCTGATCTCCTGGATCTGTCCAATTTTGTCATCTATATGTGTAGCAAGGTAAGCCAAAGGTCTAGGATCTTGTTGGAGCAATTGGTGGTTGTCGCCTATACTAATTGGTTGGGTGTGGGATGCCGGATCTTGGGTTACTGGCAGTCAGAATCCCAATGCTGGCATCCCGACAGGGATAGGATAACAACACTTGTTGGTCAGTATCCTAACCCTCCCCTCTCTCTACCCTAACCCTCACTCCCCGGTGACTGAACCTAACCACCCCCTAGTGCCTAAACCTAATCTCCCTCTCCCAGCACCCTAAACCTAACCCTCCCCCCTTAGTGCCTAACCCTAAACCTCCCCCTAATACCTTAACCCTAACCCTCCCCCTAACCATTGTACTTAACTCCGGGGTGCAGGCGTGAAATATATATACACAAATATTTGTTTTAAACTGACCCTTTATTTTTGATAGAAACATAGAAAGTTTATTTCGGGATTTAAATCATTTCAGTTACAAGTTTTCTTTATTTAGTAACTCTTAAATGTTTTAAATTGTATGAACAATGTTTGCCATTCTACCAATAGCCAAGGAAAGATCACTTTCCATACCTAAGGATAGCCGCTATCCTACCCACTTTTAGGATAGTCGCTATCCTACCCACATTTATGACTGTCTAGAGTGGCATCCAAGATGAAAGAAAAGCATATCTGACCGTGGTCGTCACACATGAATGTTTTTAGAGAAATGATATACTAAACAAAAAATTCTTCTTCTTGGCGGCTATGTTTTGGGTTGACATTGCAAGTCAATGCCACTTCACGTCATTATTTTAACTCATTTAAATGTAGACCTCAAATAAATATATTTTTATAATTAGTTTTTGTCTCCAATCTGCCTTTATTCCTTACTTCTACCTGTAATTGTTTGCTGTTCCCTTAGTTGCAAAAGATCACAGTAAAGTTTTCCTGGCAAAGTACATGAAAAGGAATTTTCTATTTTACATTTATTGTATTAAAGCACAACAAAATGAAACAGTTGTAGAAATAAGATATATAATATGGTTCAAATAATGGCGCTTAAATTCACTTATGCAATCACTTCATCAAAATAAAATCTAAATAGAATTGTAAAATAAATACTTTCCCTTTCCTTGTAAGTTAATCACGTCAAGCGCTCTTTTGCACTCAATACATGAAACAATATAAAGGAGAAAATATCCCCAACATCGTGTGATAAAGTTTCTAACTGAATTTTATTTAATAATTGGTACAACATAATCACATTCCATTAGGGTATAGAATGGAGGCTTTTATCAGAGGGAAGTGAAATAGATGCATGTAGATATACCGGTGCATTAAAGGCTCTGGAACCCCTCCAACTCAGCATCTAATGTCACCGACTCCTGGGACAGGCTCCTCTAACACCTAGGAGCTCATTCAGATCCGATCGCTCGCTGGCAAAAAGGGGTCGGATATGTAAATTAAGCGCTCGCACTGTGTCGCGTAAGGACGCCCACTGTGTGTTAGCGAGCTACGGCAAAGTGCGCTCGCAAGTGTCTGAAGACGCCCCCTTGCCTCTAGCAATGTCATCTCCGGGAAATGTATGATTAATCGGGACCATCGTGAGCCATCAGAGCTGCTCGCAGCCATTGGGGTCGCCTTTACCCGCCGCAAGCACTGCGATCAATGCGGGCTGAAATACATGCAGGTGACGTGTACAATGACGCTACTTTGCTAAGTATGCATGCCGTTTAAACAGTGTTTTGAGGGGCTGACACGCTTGCGTTCGCAACACCACTACCCCGTTCACAAGCACCTTCCCCTTTTACCACCCACAAACGGCACTATCTGTCACTCAAAGCAGTTACCTGATAGTGGCTTACGAGCTACCAAAATCAGATCACACCGAATGGCTTGCGCACGCGCACTGTGACTTATACGCATGCGCAGATGGGCAAAAATCGCTCACAGAAGAGCAATCGCGCCTTAGTGAGCAGGTCTGAATCAGGGCCCTAGTACACTCCGCTCCACCACCGTGTTTCAAGCTATGGATCTTCTTCAGGGATGTGTGAAGTGGAGCTCCATGAAGTCCACCGGAGAATGTGGGGGTTCTCACATAACATTTATTGCAAATTGTAGAAAAGAGTTACAAGATCGGTAACCACAAAATAGACATGGATGCAAAAATTGTTAACAATAATGTGTTATAAGTATACTATAGCATACAGACAGGGTTGGACTGGCCCACAGGGGTACAGAGGAAATCCCCGGTGGGCCCCACTGCCTAAGGGCCCTACCACTTGCTCTAATGTCAGGTTCCAGACTGTGCACTTGAATAAAACATTGTTACTCTATTAGAGGGTCAGTTACATTATTATTATTATTATTATTATTATCATTTATTTATATGGCGCCACAAGTTTTCCGCAGCGCCTTACAAAGTACATAAACAAATAGATTGATATACAGTGACTTACAGTACAGTACAATACAATACATTACAGGACATGGATAATGTACATTGCTACATTCACGACCATAACACCCAGGTAAGCAACAATGCAAAGCAATCAAGTGTTCGGTGCCCTGGTAGAGAGTAAGAAGTAGATGAAGGTATAGTACGGAGATGCACAAGAGGGTAGAGGGCCCTGCTCATAGAAGCTTACATTCTAAGGGATGTCATTCTAAGTTACATGGGGGCAGATGTATGAAGCTGTGGAAAGTGATAAAGTGCAGAGTGATAAATGACCAACCAATCCGCTCCCACCTCTCATTTTTCAAACACAGCCTGTAACATGACAGTTGTGAGCTGATTAGTTGGTCGTTTATCACTCTGCACTTTATCACTTTCCAGAGCTTCATACATCTGCCCCAATGTCTCTAATGTCTGTCCAAACCTCTGTAGGGGCTGGCCTCATCCCCTGTAGCAACTGACCACACCCCAAAGCATGGGCCCCTACCATTGCATTCCCCCGGTGGGCCCTTCATGCTCCAGTCCGACACTGCATACAGATAAAATATAAATGCATCTAGGAATCAAAGGTAAAGAGTACAACACAAAGAAAATTCGGTACAAATAGAGGTGACACAACAAGCATATGGCATTTGATAGAGCATAAAAGAGCCATAATACACAGCCATACTGTAGTTGTGACAAGAAAGTAACAAAATATCTAGGCTTCAACCATTTTTCTTACCTAACATACATGACCGTCTCTGGAGCAAAACATTATCAAGAAAGTTCCAAAAGCCTGAAAAATGAAAAGTATTATTTGGTGATTTTATTTTATACTCACAGACATAATCCTACAGCGGTTTCTTTTTACAATCACTTTGAGTACTGCTGAACCATTTAATGAAGATGAGTAGGGAAAGAAGCAAATTATTTTTAAAGAGTAATTTATTATATTTTAGACAATGCATGGCAATTCCAGAAAAATCCCTTATCTTAAGAAAAAATTCGAAGCACAGTAGTTTTTTAATTTTAAGGCATAAAAAAGTGACATACTGTGACATTTAACAAAACAACAGGCAATTTTTCCCTAATTGTAGGATTTTTATAATTAGCTTGTGTATACTGCATTCAGTGCATTGTACATTGAAATTTGGTCTTGCACCTGCTATTTTGTCAAAAAACGATAAATTGGATGTTTTGGCTACACTTTTGGCTCAGGCCCTGATTCAGACCCGCTCGTAAGCGTCCGCACACTCGCTTTGAGCGATGGTTGCACAACTGCGCATGCGTATGGAGTCGGAAATTGTGCACTCGTAAAAAACACAGAGGGGCTGCTATTTTGAGTGACAGAATGTGCCATTTGTGGGTGGTAACGGGGGAAGGTGCTTGAAAACGGGGGAGTGTTTGCGCGAACGCAGGCGTGCCCAACGGTCCAAAGGCCATTTAATGGGAGTGCATAATTAGCAAAGGAGCGTCATCGATCACGTCACTAGGTTGTCTTTTAGCCTGAACTGCTCGCAGTGATTACGGAAGTAATTCCTACTTCAAGTGATGCGAGTAGTTCAGGTTCTGTTCGATGTTCCCGATTAATCTAATAAAAACAGGAGATGACGTGATTTGCGAACGGCAAAGGGGCGTCTTGAAAAAATAGCGAGTGCATTTAGTGGACGCTCGCACAGACATATAGGCGTCCTCACACCGCAAAGAGCGAGAGCTCAATTTAAATATCCGGCCCCTTTTTGAGAGCAAGCGGCCGCAAATAGCGTCCGGGTCTGAATCAGGCCCTCAATTCAATGATGTGCGAGTTTGCAAATGCTACTTTGTTGCACAAAACTTGCATACAATTCATCACACGAATGTGCGTACCCATGAAATGCAAGATTGAATTAGAAATGCCAATTTGCGGAAGTCAAGGCGTGGTTGTGCAACTTCCATAAGGAAAGTACTGGAAGTTTTCATACAGTGTCAAATGGCTGATTTTGCCTCTTATTTATTAATGGTTGAAAAATTACAGCGAGCAAGTATTTTTCAGCAAATTAATATCTTTCCAACATTTTGGGGTATAGAAAAATATCTGCAGAATAATATTTCAGTGTTTTTATATAAGTTATATATATATTATAATAAAATGTCAGAATAAAAACTTTTACTTTTAACTGCAAGTTCTAAAATCACTCACCTATCCCACATCATTACACCTCCACATACCTGTCCCCATCATTTTCACCTCCACGTACCTGTTCCCATCATTTACACCTCCACATACCTGTTCTCATCGCTTACACCTCCACATACCTGTCCCCATCATTTACACCTCCACATACCTGTCCCCATCATTTACACCACCACGTACCTGTTCCCATCACTTACACCTCCACATACCTGTCCCCATCATTGACACCTCCATGTACCTGTCCAACATCATTAACACCTCCACGTACCTGTCCCACATAATTAACACCTCCATATACCTGTCCCACATCATTTACATCCCACATACCTGTCCAACATCATATACACCTCTCCATACCTGTCCCACAGCATTTCACCTCCACATACCTGCCCCACATCATTTATATTCCCCATACCTGTCCAACATAATTTTCACCTCCACATACCTCTACCACATCATTTACACCTCTCCACACCTGGCCCACATAATTTACACCTCTCCATACCTGCCCCACACAATTTACACCTCTCCATACCTATCCTACATAATTTACACCTCCATAAACCTGTCCCATATCATTTACACCTCCACATACCTGTCCTACATAATTTACATCACCACATACCTGTCCCACATCCTTAACATCCCACATACCTGTCCAACATTTACACCTCCATATACCTGGCTCATATCATTTACTCCTCCACACACCTGTCACACATCATTGACATCACCACATACCTCTCCTACATAATTTACACCTCTCCATACCTGTCCCACACCATTTACATTTCCATATACTTGTCCCACATCATTTACACCTCTCCATACCTATCTTACATTATTTACACGTCCACATACCTGTCCCACATCATATACATACCCACTTACCTGTCCCACATCATTTACACACCACATACTTGTCCCACATAATTTACACCTCCACATACCTGTCCCACATCACTTACATCACCACATACATAACCCACATGATTTACACCTCCCCATACCTATCCCACATAAGTTACACCTCCCCATACCTATCCTACATCATTTACACCTCCACATACCTGCACAACATCAGTTACACCTCTCCATATCTATCCCACACCATTTACATCTCCACATACCTGTCCCACATCATTTACAATTCCACATACTTGTCCTACATCATTTACACCCCACATACCTGTCCCACATCATTCACACCTCCACATACCTGTCCAAAATCATTTACACCTCCACATACCTGTCCCACATAATTTCATCACCACAAACCTGCCCCACATGATTAACACGCCACACCTGTCCACATCATTTACACCTCCCCATGCCTACCCCACATCATTAACACCTCCACATACCTGCACAACATCAGTTACACCTCTACATACCTGTACCACATAATTTACACCTCCACATACCTGCACAACATCAGTTACACTTCTCCATACCTGTCCAACACCATTTACACCTCCACGTACCTGTCCCACATCATTTACAACTCCACATACCTGTCCTAAATCATTTACATCACCACATACCTGTCCCACATCATTTATACCCCACATACCTGGTACACACCACTTACACCTCCACGTACCTGCCCCACATCATTTACACCTCCATATACCTGTCCTAAATCATTTACACCTCCACATACCTGTCCCACATCATTTACACATCACATACCTGTCCCACATCATTTACACCTCCACATACCTGTCGTACATCATTTACACCCCACATACCTGTCCCACATAATTGACACCTCCACATACCTGTCCCACATCATTTACACCTCCACGTACCTGCCCCACACAATTTACATCACCACATATCTGCCCCACATGATTTACACCCCACATACCTGTTCCACATAATTTACACCTCCCCATACCTATACCACATCAGTTACACCTCCCCATACCTATCCCACATCATTTACACATCACATACCTGTCCCACATCATTTACACCTCCACATACCTGTCCTACATCATTTACACCCCACATACCTGTCCCACATCATTGACACCTCCACATACCTGTCCCACATCAATTACACCTCCACGTACCTGCCCCACACAATTTACATCACCACATATCTGCCCCACATGATTTACACCCCACATACCTGTTCCACATAATTTACACCTCCCCATACCTATACCACATCAGTTACACCTCCCCATACCTATCCCACATCATTTACACATCCACATACCTGTACAACATCAGTTACACCTCTCCATACCTATCCCACACCATTTACACCTCCACATACCTGTCCCACATAATTTACACCTCCACATACCAGCCCCACATCATTTACACCTCCACATACAGTACCTGTCCCACATCATTTACATCACCAAATACCTGTCCCACATCATTTACACCTCTTCATACCTGTCCAAGATCATTTACACTTCCACATACCTGTCCTACGTCATTTACATCCCACATACCTGCCCCACATAATTTACACCTCCACATACAGGACCTTATTCAGAGGCGGCCGTACGGCTTACGACCGCATGGCCGCCTTGATGTTTGGCCAGTGCGCATGCGCACGAGGGAGCCGGTCGTAGCGGGTCTCTTTCCAAAGGGGGCAAGCTGTCGATGTTGATTGTCAGCTCACCCCGTTTGGAAGGCGGGCCGGGGGGGTGGCAACCCAAACAGAGGCGTTCCCATGGGAATGCCTACCGTTTGGGGGAGGCCCCACTGACATCAAAAGTGATGTCAGTGTAGAGCTTCCGGCTCTGACAGAGCCAGAAGCTCTCCGGGGCTTACGACAAGTGAGACCCTACCCTAGAGTCTCGTCGTAAGCCCCGATGGTCGCGATGGTCTCTGACCATCGCGACCATCACCCTAGCGGTTGTTAGAGCTGTGGGTGTAAACCCACAGCCCAATGACCGAAACAGAGGCGGGCGGTCAGGATGCAAGCGGCCACCCAGTTTCTGAGCGACCGCTTCCATCCTCCGACCGCCTCTGAATGAGGTCTACAGTACCTGTCCCACATCATTTACATCACCAAATACCTGTCCCACATCATTTACACCTTTTCATACCTGTCAAAGATCATTTACACTTCCACATACCTGTCCCACATCATTTACATCTCCACATACCTGTCCCACATCATTTACACCTCCACATACCTGTCCCACATCATTTACACCTTCATATACCTGTCCCACATCATTTACACCTCCACATACCTGTCCCATATCATTTACATCACCACATACCTGTCCCACATCATTTACACCTCTACATACCTGCTCCACATCATTTACACCTCTCCATACTTATCCTACATCATTTACACCTCCACATACCTGTTGCATATCATTTACAACTCCACATACCTGTCGTACATCATTTATATGACCACATACCTATCCTACATCATTTACACCTCTCCATAACTATCCTACATCATTTACACCTCCACATTCCTGTTCCATATCATTTACAACTCCACATACCTGTCCCACATCATTTACACCTCCACATACAGTACCTGTCCCACATCATTTACATCGCCAAATATCTGTCCCACATCATTTACACCTCTTCATACCTGTCCAAGATCATTTACACTTCCACATACCTGTCCTACATCATTTACATCCCACATACCTGCCCCACATCATTTACACCTCCACATACAGTACCTGTCCCACATCACTTACATCACCAAATACCTGTCCCACATCATTTACACCTCTTCATACCTGTCCAAGATCATTTACACTTCCACATACCTGTCCTATGTCATTTACATCCCACATACCTGCCCCACATCATTTACACCTCCACATACAGTACTTGTCCCACATCATTTACATCACCAAATACCTGTCCCACATCATTTACACCTCTTCATACCTGTCCCACGTCATTTACATCCCACATACCTGTCCAACATCATATACACCTCCACGTACCTGTCCCACATCATTTACACCTCCACATACCTGTCCCACATCATTTACACCTCTTCACACCTCGCCCCCATCATTTACACCTCCACATACCTGTCCCACATCATTTACACCTCCACATACCTGCCCCACACAATTTACACCTCTCCATACCTATCCTACATAATTTACACCTACATATACCTGTCCCATATAATTTACACCTCCACATACCTGTCCTACATCATGTACATCCCACATACCTGTCCAACATCATATACACCTCTCCATACCTGTCCCACATCATTTACACCTCCACATATCTGCCCCACATCATTTATATTCCACATACCTGTCTAACATCATTTACACCTCTCCATACCTATCCTACATAATTTACACCTACATATACCTGTCCCATATAATTTACACCTCCACATACCTGTCCTACATCATGTACATCCCACATACCTGTCCAACATCATATACACCTCTCCATACCTGTCCCACATCATTTACACCTCCACATATCTGCCCCACATCATTTATATTCCACATACCTGTCTAACATCATTTACACCTCCACATACCTGTCCCACATCATTTACATCACCACATACATGTCCCACATTGTTTACACCTCCACGTACCTGTCCCACATCATGTACACCTCCACATACCTGTCCCACATCATTTACACCCCACATATCTTTCCCACATCATTTACACCTCTCCACACCTGGCCCACATAATTTACACCTCTCCATACCTGTCCCACATCATTTGCACCTCCACATTCCTGTCCCACATCCTTTGCACCCCACATACCTGCCCTACATCATTTACACCTCTTCACACTCGCTGTCATCATTTACACCTCCACATACCTGTCCCACATCACTTACATCACCACATACCTGCCCCACATCATTTACACCTCTACATACCTGCCCCACACAATTTACACCTCTCCATACCTGTTCCACATCATTTACACTTCCACATACTTGTCCCACATCAATTACACCCTCTCCATACCTATCCTACATCATTTACACCGCCACATACCTGTCCCACATCATTTACACCTCCACATACCTGTCCCACATAATTTACATCACCACATACCTGCCCCACATGATTTACACTCCACATACCTATTCTACATAATTTACACCTCCCCATACCTATCCCACATCAGTTACACCTCCCCATACCTGTCCCACATCATTTACACCTCCACATACCTGCACAACATCAGTTACACCTCTCCATACCTATCCCACACCATTTACACCTCCACGTACCTGTCCCACATCATTTACAACTCCACATACCTATCCTAAATCATTTACATCACCACATACCTGTCGCACATCATTTACACCCCAAATACCTGTCCCACAGCATTTACACCTCCACGTACCTGCCCCACATCATTTACAACTCCATATACCTGTCCTAAATCATTTACACCTCCACATACCTGTCCCACATCATTTACACCTCTCCATACCTATCCTACATCATTTACACCTCCACATACCTGTTCCATATCATTTACAACTCCACATACCTGTCCTCCATAATTTATATGACCACATACCTGTCCCACATCATTTACACCTCTCTATACCTATCCTACATCATTTACACCTCCACATACCTATCCTACATCATTTACACCTCTCTATACCTATCCTACATCATTTACACCTCCACATACCTATTCTACATCATTTACACCTCTCCATACTAGAGATGTGCACCGACCCCCGTGTTTTGTTTTTGGTTTTGATTTTGGATCTGGATCTCCCCTGGTTTTGGATCTGGATCTGGTTTTGGATCTTTTTCCTTAGTGTTTTGTTTTTCGGTTTTGGTTTTGGATCTGTATTTTTTCCAAAAAATTATATAAACAGCTAACACCCATAATTTGGGCCTATTTTTGTTCCTACAGTATTATTAACCTTAATAACAATCATTTTCAGGCATTTCCATGCAGTTTTAACCATCTCGCAGCTCACAATATTGATTTCACTATTTTTAACCAATATAGGCCAAAGGCTGCAGCGACCTGGCTGGGCAGAGCAGCGGCACAAACGCACGACAGTTTAATAAAATATAGGACATCTATGAAACATTGCCACACATTGGTGGCAGACAGGATGGCAGTTTAAGTGCCCTAAATTGTGCAAAATGTAAAGAAAAGAGGTGGAAGATGGAATTGTCCCTCCCACCCACTCTTATGTGGGATATTAAAAGGACATGCACAGTTTAACAAACCAAGCACTTTAGTGACTAGGACTGACACTTTCGTGGCTGAACTCCTTGGTTTGTTTGGGCCCCCACAAAACATTTTTTGGAAGGACTACCTTCCTCTGCTAACTTTGGCTTTACAAATGGAACAGATGCCTTCACAACTGTTGTCAGAATTAGAATTAAAATAATTCCACACTCAAGACGTGGCTTTTCTTGCTTTCTTTTTATCATGAGCAAGAACTGCTGTCACTGGTTGCTAGGCTGCAGCCGTGACCCAGCAGGAGAATGTGAGTTTCTGCGGCTAGCATGGCGGCTCATAACACACAGGGCCTGATTGAGAGACGAGCAATAGTGCAGCTTTCACGCAGATTGAGTGATTGTTTGCTATTGCGCATGCGTATGCACCACACTGTGCGTTCGCTGTGATCTCATTATGATCACGCAAGCACAGAGGAATCCATCGCTAAGTGAGTGACAGACTGCCAGCGTTTCGAGGTGGTTATGGGGAGCGGTCACAAAAACGCAGACATACCTGTCTGTTTAAACTCTGTTACATGGGCATGTGTAAATTAGCCACTGCGATTGTATACACAGCTCTGCATGTCAGAAGAGTTTCCAGGGCTGCGTCAGGTCAGACCTGTCGCAAGGGTAAGATGTCCGCCAATGTGCTTCAATGTCACCAATGTTTACGAAGATATGCGTAGTCGCACGCAGGTGGGAAGGCAGCAGTGGGCGTCTTTATGCTCAGGTGATCTTTGCTAACAGCATATATTTTAAACTGTGTTGCGTACGAAAACGCAGTTGTGATTGCATTAGTGTCCCTTATTTGCAGGGTCTCAAATATAACTAAACAAATTAACATAATTAACATAATCATGAATAAAAATGTTAATCTTTAATACTTATTAATACTTTTACAATGATGGCATGAAGTCTGGAACCCATGAACATCAGCTGCCTTCGGTAGTTATTTGATGATGGGTCTTTCTGCCCTTAATTTTGTCTTCAGCAAGTGAACTGCATGCTTGATCGGGTTGAGATCAGGTGACTCTGCCATTGCAGAGTTGCTTTCTCCGTATGTTTTGGGTCATTGTCAGTCTGTACTGTGAAGTGCTGTGCAATCAACTTTGCGGAATTTGGCTGAATCTGAGCACACGGTATATCCCTATAAAATTCAGAATTCATCCTACCACTTCTGTCTGCTGTCACATCATCAATAAACACTACTTCCACCGTGTGTTACAGATAATGTGGTACTGTATGCTTCGGCTCATGAGCCAGTAAAAGCCTTCTCATACTTTTTTCTTTTTTTCCCATGATTCTGGTACAGGTTGATTTTTAGTTTTATCTGTCCAAAGAATGGTGTTCCAGAACTGGGCTGGATATTTTTAGATTTTTTTTGGCAAAGTCTATGTGAGTTCTATTCTTGAGGTTTATGAGTGGTTTGCACCTTGTGGTTAACCGCTTGTATTTCCTCTTGTACGTTCTTCTCTTTATGCCTACCTCATGGGGAGTGTTATTCACTTGTCTGGATGTTGTGAAGGGGTTTTCCTTTACCATAGAAAGGATCCTGCAAACATCCACCGATGTTGTCCTCCGCAGACGCCCAGGCCTTTTTGTGTTGCCAAGCTCACCTGCGCGTTCTTTTTTTTTCTCAGAATGTACCAAACTGTTGATTTTGTCACTACTAAGGTTCTCGCTATCTCTGATGGCTTTTATTTATTTTTGAATGTGTTAGTTTACAATTACTACATAGATTATAGAAACAACAAATGTATTAGCATAAAAATAAGGGTCAAATGGCCTTGCATACTTGCATAACTTTCTCTACATGGCAAGATAATCTATTCTGCAAAGAGAAAACATGTTAATGTTATTGGGATTTTGTGGAAAAGTCAATAGGAAGCTTGGAAACATTTGACATAACAATCAATAATGATTGCTGGGGTGTGCATTTTGCACATTAATCGGACTACTATCGGTCAGAGCATCTGTATGAATAGTATTTTGTTCTAAGATCTCGGGATAAAGATTTAACAATTAAACCAGAAATGAGTGTTGTAAATCCTCTGTTGAAAAGTAGCTGTAATGAACTTTGAAGTAAAAATGTTTCAGTTTATAATTGCAGTCTTATTTGCATTAAAATTATGTCACTTATATATATTGGTAACTATAATTTGTATATGAATATATAAGATTATGGGCCTATGAATATATAAGATTAAGTGCACTGATCAACACAGTTTCCAGATTATCATGCGCAGGACCCATTGTGTCCATGTGCAGAACGGGTCCTGCGTGATTGCACTTAAGGCCTGATTCAGAGCCGGACGCTATTTGCGGTCGTTCGTTCTGAAAAAAGGGGTGGCTATTCAAATGAACCGTTCGCTCTTTGCGGTCTGTTCACGCCTCTATGTCTGAACGAGCGAACAAAACTTGCGGTCGTTTTTTTGGAAACTACGCCCCCTGGCCGCTCGCATCCTACGTCATGTCAGCTATTTATTAGATTAATCGAGTACATCGACCAGCGTATGAACTGCTCGCTATTCTTGTGGTTGGTTTTTCCTACCGCAATCATGCGAGCAGTTCTGACTATAAAATAACCCAATGACGCTGCTGTATTAATTATGCACACCCATAAAACGCCTGTTTTGACCTTTAAGCGCGCCTGCGTTCTGATCTCCACTCCCTGTTTTCAAGCACCTTTCCCTGTTACCACCCACATACGCCTCCTCCTGTCACTCAAAATAGCAGGCATTCGCTATTTAGCGAACAAACGATTTTCGGCCGCACTGACAGGTTCGCGCATGCGTATTACGATCCGTACGCATGCGCAGTTGGGCAAACATCGCTCGGAACGAACGAGCGGCCGCTTACGAGCGGCTCTGAATCAGGCCCTTAGACCCCCGTAGTGCGGGGGCGGGGAGGCCTGCGTTCCCGGAAATGAGGGTGTGTTGCCCCGTTTTCTGGGAGTGACAAGGCCAGAACCTGCGTCCATGGACGCAGACTCCTGGCCTTGCAATCCAGCCAGCCTGACTACAATCTAATGTAATGAACAGTTATCCATTTGAAGATGTAATTTTGGTAACATGACCTTTGTACTCACATTCAGTACAATGCACTTTAGTTTATACTGTATGTAGCACAGTATGTCACATGGAGGTGACAAAAAATCCTCACGGTTTGGTTAAAGGGACACTTTCCATAGTTTTACTTTCAGTATATAAATTAAGTAATCTATTTCTGTTTCAACATTTTTATATCAAATCATTGGAATAATAATTGCAGTTCATCTTTTTTGTTCCTTCGAGTGTATCGCTCAATAACGGGGGGAAGGACACCCAAACATTTAAAAGTCCATTGTTACTATGCATTCACCAACTTTTTTTTAGCTTGACCTTTGAGAATTGATGGAAAAAAGTTGATATTATGTGGAGCATTGTTATTTGCTATACTTTTTTTCTCATATCTAATTGAATTGTTTATTTAATTTAAAAGGGCCAATTAGGTGCAAGTTGGGTCCTGCAAATTTAATTTGCAATCCAATTCCAAACTCACATTGCTTTTCCAGCGTAAAGTTTTTTCGTGCGTAGTCCCCTGTAGGGAAAATATCATTATTTAAGGTACACGATGCAGATTCTCTGGTACACCCAAAGAATAATCATGCACTTGGAAGGGTTTAAATAGCATAATGTATGTGGGTTTGTAAATGATGTGGGGCAGGTATGTGGGGATGTAAATGATCAGGGACAAGTATGTGGAGTTGTAAATGATATGGAACAGGTATGTGGAGGTGTAAATGATGAAGGATAGGTATGGAGTAGGGGTGAGCGGGTTCGGATTTCTGAAATCCGAACCCCCCCGAGTCCCCCCGATCCGAGGCCGATCTGAAATCGAGGCAAAACGTCATCATCCCGCCTTCCGGGTCTCGCGGGTTTTGGATCCTATATAAGGTACCCGCGCATTTTCTCACTCGGCTGTGGACAGTGAAGAGGGAGGGTGGGAGTTAGGGCTGGCTGGGCTGTGTAGTGTAGTGTAGTGTAGTGCAGTGTAGTGTTGTGCTGCGCTGCTGTTGCCCATAGGGGCTGTGTCCACTCCTTCAAAGTCCATAGGGGCTGGCTGGACTGTGTTGTGCAGTCAGTTGTCCATAGGGGCTGTGTCCACTCCAAAGTCCTGTGCAGTGTACCAGTCCTAAAGGGGTGCTGTAGTGTTGTCCAGGGGTTGCTCTGTCCATCAGGGGTGCTCCCCCCAAGTGCAAAAAAAATTTTTTTTTTTCTGTGTTTGTGAATTGTGTGCACTGTGCCTGCACGTGCATCAACAAAGGAGCAGCGCCAAGCATGCGCCTGTGTCCCATTAGTAAAGGGCCGGCTGTCTTGTCCGGTAAAGTGTGCTGTAACCCCCAAAGTACACTCCAAACAAAAAAAATAGATATTTTCTGTGTTTGTGAATTGTGTGCACTGTGGCTGCACGTGCATCAACAAAGGAGCAGCGCCAAGCGTGCGCCTGTGTCCCATAAGTAAAGGGCCGGCTAGCTTGTCCGTTAAAGGGTGCTGTAACCCCCAAAGTACACTCCAAACAAAATAAAAAAATATTTTTCTGTGTTTGTGAATTGTGTGCGCAGTAGCCGCACGTGCATCAACAAAGTAGTGCCAAGCGTGCGCCTGTGTCATAAGTAAAGGGTCGGCTGGCTTGACCGTTAAAGGGTGCTGTAACCCCCAAAGTACACTCCAAACAAAATAAAAAAATATTTTCTGTGTTTGTGAATTGTGTGCGTAGTAGCCGCACGTGCATCAACAAAGTAGTGCCAAGCGTGCGCCTGTGTCATAAGTAAAGGGCTGGCTGGCTTGACCATTAAAGGGTGCTGTAACCCCCAAAGTACACTCCAAACAAAATAAAAAAATATTTTCTGTGTTTGTGAATTGTGTGCACTGTGGCTGCACGTGCATCAACAAAGGAGCAGCGCCAAGCGTGGCTCATTTCTTAAAGGGTGGTGTAACCCACAAAGTGCACTACTCTCCAGCAAAAATAAAAAAATATTTTCTGTGTTTGTGTGCGCCTTAGCAGCACCTATATATCAAATCAATATAACATAAATGGAGGACCAAACTTTCTCCGATAAAAATAAAATAGGGAAAGATCAAGAACCACTTCCTCCTAGTGCTGAAGCTGCTGCCACTAGTCATGACATAGACGATAACATGCCATCAACGTCGTCTGCCAAGGCCGATGCCCAATGTCATAGTAGAGGCCACATACAATCCCAAATGACAAAGTTCAGGAAAATGACCTTAAAAAAACACTTAAATCATCTGAAGAGAAATGTAAACTTGCCAAAATGCCATTTATGACACGGAGTGGCAAGGAACGGCTAAGGTCTTTCCCTATGACTAGTGTGTGTCATAGTAGTATGACTAGTATGTTCATGACTAGTGGTTCAGCTTCACATGACGATGGAAGCCCTCCTCCCACTAAAAAAATTCAAATGAGTTAAGCTGGCAAAAGCACAGCAAAGAACTGTGCGTTCTAAGAAGATATCACAAATCCTCAAGGAGAGTCCAAGTGTGGTGGCGGTTGCGATGCCTGACCTTCCCAGCACTGGATGGGAAGAGGTGGCTCTTTCCACCATTTGCACGCCCCCTGTAAGTGCTGAAAGGAGCACCCACAGTCCACTTGCTGATATGCAAATTGAAGATGTCACTGTTGAAGTAAAACAGGATGAGGATACTGGTGTAGCTGGCGCTGAGGAGGAAGTTGGCGAGGAGGATTCTGATGGTGATGTGGTTTGTTTAAATCAGGCTCCGGGGGAGACAGTTGCTGTCCGTGGGATGAAAAAGCCCATCACGGTCATGCCTGGGCAGAAGACCAAACATTCCACCTCTTTGGTCTGGCAATATTTCTATCCAAATCCGGACAACAACTGTCTTGCCATATGTACCATATGCAAAGGTGAAATAAGTAGGGGTAGGGACGTTAACCACCTAGGAACATCCTCCCTTATACGTCACTTGCAGCGCATTCATAAAAAGTTACTGTCAAGTTCAGAAACCTTGGGTAAGACTGTAAGCAGTCCAGGGACACCTAAATCCCTTTTTCCTGTTTTATCCAAGGAATCGGTGGATGAGGAGGATGAGGACGACATCTTGCCTCCGTAGAGCCCGTTTGTGCAGGGACACATTAATTGCCGGCTTGTTTTGTGGGGGCCCAAACGAACCAATCATTTCAGCCACAGTCATGTGGCAGACCCTGGCGCTGAAATGATTGGTTTGTTAAAGTGTGCATGTCCTATTTATACAACCATAAGGGTGGGTGGGAGGGCCCAAGCACAATTCCATCTTGCACCTCTTTTTTTTCTTTGCAGTATGTACTGTTTGGGGCCTAGTTTTTCAAACTGCCATCCTGTCTGCCACTGCAGTGTCACTCCTAGATGGGCCATGTGTTTGTGCCGCCCACTCGTGTCGCTTAGCATAGTCATCCAGCTACCTCGGTGCAACCTTTTGGACATAAAAACAATATTGTGAGGTGTGAGGTGTTCAGAATAGACTGGAAATGAGTGGAAATGAAGGTTATTGAGGTTAATAATTGAATAGGAGCATAAAAACCCACAAATTCTGTGATTTTAGCTGTTTTTATGCTTTTTTTAAAAAAAATACAGATCCAAAACACAAAACCCAGAACCCAAAACACGAAGGGTGGTTTTGGCAAAACCAATCCAGATCCAAAACACGAAGAAAGATCCAGATCCAAAACACAAAACACGAAAAGTGGCCGGTGCACACCCCTAGTTCATTTTCAAAGCCATCGCAATTTGTTCCCCTTCATAAATCTTTCAGCTTGTCACAATATACTGTACAGTCCCTTTCACCCTCTTCAATCTGCCTTTAAACTACACCTATTCTCTACTCTGGTAACCTGGGGGTATATTTACTAAAGTGCAGGTTTTTAGAAGTGGAGTTGTTGCCCATAGCAACCAATCAGATTCTACTTATAATTTATCATTTTAGAAGGTAATCTAGAATCTGATTGTTTGCTATAGGCAACATCTCCACTTAAAACAAAACAGCACTTTAGTAAATATACCTACTGTTAGTCTCTACTCTTCTTTTTCCATGCTGTTCTCCACTTGGAACTTCTTTTCCGTCCATCTGATCTTCAAAATATATTTCCTACTCTTGTTTTTACAATTAGCTTAACATATGGAGACGGGAGACAAAGGGAGGAGGTGCAGGCAGGGAGAGGGAAGACACAGGCAGGAGGTGTAAGCAGGGAGAAGAAAGACACAGGGAAGAGGTGCGGGCAGGGAGAGGGGAGACACGAGGAGGTGCGGGCAGGTAGACACAGGCAGGAGATGCAGGCAGGGAGAGGGGAGACATGGGGGAGGTGCAGGCTGGGAGAAGGGAGAAACTGGGGACAGTTTGTGGGCATGGGAGCTCAGAGAGTGGAGATGCTGGGGGAGAGGAGGGAGGCAGAGGCTGTGGGCTGGGAGAGGGGAGACACGGGGCAGAGGCTGTGGGCTGGAAACGGAGACAGAGCAGAAAGAGCAGTTTTTCAGAAGGGATACTTTAGTTAATGAGGCATGATGAATACCTCTGAATGGTTCTTTGAACTCACAGCAAGTTCAAAACATATTTATAACCATTGAGCTTTATGTAACGATGAATAGACCCCTTGGTGAACTCATCAGCTCTTTTGGCCTCCAATATTATTTCTATGCTGATGACACATATCTACCTCTCCTCCCCTGACTTTTCCCCTTCTCACCTCACTCGTATGTCTAACCATCTCTCTGCTATTTCTTACTGGATGTCCCAGCGCTTTCTTAAACTTAACATGTCTATGACTGAGCTGATCATCTTCTCACCCTCCCGCATAACCTCACATCCCACAATTTCATTATCTATTGGTAGCACAACCATTTCCTCTAGCCCTCAAGTGGACTGTCTTCTGTTATCTTTAGGGGTGTGCACCGGCCACTTTTCGTGTTTTGTGTTTTGGTTTTGGATTTGGATCATTCTTCGTGTTTTGGATCTGGATTGGTTTTGCCAAAACCACCCTTCTGTGTTTTGGGTTCTGGGTTTTGTGTTTTGGATCTGTATTTTTTTTTAAAAAACATAAAAACAGCTAAAATCACAGAATTTGTGGGTTTTTCTGCTCCTATGCTATTATTAACCTCAATAACCTTAATTTCCACTCATTTCCAGTCTATTCTGAACACCTCACAATAGTGTTTTTATGTCCAAAAGGTTGCACCGAGGTAGCTGGATGACTATGCTAAGCTACACGAGTGGGCAGCACAAACACGTGGCCCATCTAGAAGTGACACTGCAGTGGCAGACAGGATGGCAGTTTGAAAAACTAGGCCGCAAACAATACATAATGCAAAGAAAAAAAAGAGGTGCAAGAGGGAATTGTCCTTGGGCCCGCCCACCCACCCTTATGTTGTATAAACAGGACATGCACACTTTAACAAACCAATCATTTCAGTGCCAGGGTCTGCCACACGACTGTGGTTGAAATGATAGGTTCGTTTGGGCCCCCACAAAACAAGCTGGCAATTAATATGTCCCTACACAAACTGGCTCTACGGAGGCAAGATGTCGTCCTCATCCACCGATTCCTCACCCTCTTCAGTGTTGTGTACATCCTCATCTTCTCAGAGTATTAATTTGTCCCCGCTGGAATCCACCACCACAGGTCCCTCTGTACGTTCTGGATGCTGGTCTCCCTGGAAGAGTTGATAATTAATTTTTATGAACATCATCTTCTCCACATTTTGTGGAAGCAACCTCCTACGCCTTTCGCTGACAAGGTTCCCAGCTGCACTAAACACTCTTTCGGAGTACACACTGGAGGGGGGCCAACTCAGGTAAAATAGAGCCAGTTTGTACAGGGGCCTCCAAATTGCCTCTTTTTCCTGCCAGTACAGGTATGGACTGTCTGACATGCCTACTTGGATGCTGTCACTGATGTAATCTTCCACCATTCTGTCAATGGTGACAGTATCATATGCAGTGACAGTAGACATGTCAGAAATTGTTGCCAGGTCCTTCAGTCCGGACCAGATGTCCAAACTTGGTCCTGCCCTGCCCTGCATCACCGCCAGCGGGTTGCTTAGGGTACCTAAGTTTTTTCCTGGCAGCCCCAGTTGCGGGAGAAAATGAAGAAGGAGCTGTTGACGTGTCATGTTCCGCTTCAGCTGACAGTGTTTTCACCAGCAGGTCTTTGCACCTCTGCAGGCTTGTGTCGTCCGGAAAGATAGACACCACATAGGCTTTAAACCTAGGATCGAGCACGGTGGCCAAAATGTAGTGGTCTGATTTCAACAGATTGACCACCCTGGAATCCTGGCAAAGCGAATGAAGGGCTTCATCCACAAGTCCCACATGCTGAGCGGAATCGCTCCGTCTTAGCTCCTCCTTCACTTTCTCCAGCTGCTTCTGCAAAAGCCTGATGAGGGGAATGACCTGACTCAAGCTGGCAGTGTCTGAACTGATTTCACGTGTGGCAAGTTCGAAGGGCTGGAGAACCTTGCACAACACGGAAATCATTCTCCACTGCGCTTGAGTCAGGTGCATACCCCCTCCTTTGCCTATGTCATAGGTGGATGTATAGGCTTGAATGGCCTTTTGCTGCTCCTCCATCCTCTGAAGCATATAGAGGGTTGAGTTCCACCGCGTCACAACCTCTTGCTTCAGGTGATGGCGGGCAGGTTCAAGAGTGTTTGCTGGCGCTCCAGTCTTCGGCACGCAGTCGCTGAATGGCGAAAGTGGGCAGAAATTTTTCGGGCCACCCAAAGCGTCTCCTGCACGCTCCTGTCGCTTTTCAGAAAATTCTGCACCACCAAGTTTATTGTGTGAGCAAAACATGGGACGTGCTGGAATTTGCCCAGATGTAATGCCCGCACAATATTGGTGGCATTGTCAGATATCACAAATCCCCAGGAGAGTCTAAGTGGGGTAAGCCACTGGACGATGATTTCCCTCAGTTTCTCTAAGAGGTTGTCGGCGGTGTGCCTCTTACTGAAACCGGTGATACACAGCGTAGCCTGCCTTAGAACGAGCTGGCGTTTCTGAGATGCTGCTACTGGTGATGCTGCTGTTGTTGCTGCATAAGGTGATACATCTACCCAGAGGGCTGTCACAGTCCTATAGTCCTTAGTCTGCCCTGTTCCACTTGTCCACATGTCCATGGTTAAGTGGACATTGGGTACAACCGCATTTTTCAGGACACTGAGGACACTTTTTCTGACGTTTCTGTACAGTATCGGTATCGCCTGCCTAGTGAAGTGGAATCTAGATGGGATTTGGAACCGGGGACACACTACCTTCATCAATTGTCTAAATCCCACTGCACTAATGGCGGATACCGGACGCACGTCTAACACCAACATAGCAGTCAAGGCCTCAGTTATACGTTTTGCTTCAGGATGACTGCTGTCGTACTTCATCCTCCTCGCTAAGGACTGTTGGAGGGTCAATTGTTTAGTAAAAGTAGTGGTGTTCCTACTTCCTCTCTGGGATGAACGACTCCCAGCAGCAACAGCAGCAGTGGCAGCAGTAGGCGTAGCAATGCAGGATCATCTGGAGGAATCCTGGATAGGAGAGTCAGTCATGCCAGTGACATGGCCTGCAGGACTACTTCCGATCCTGACTAAGGAGGAAATTGATGAGGAGGGAGTTGACGGTGTGGTTTGCAGGTGCTTGGATAAAACAGGACAATGGGATTTAGGTGTCCCTGGACTGCTTACGGTCTTAGCCAAAGTTTCTGAACTTGACAGTAACCTTTTATGAACGCGCTGCAGGTGCCGTATAAGGGAGGATGTTCCTAGGTGGTTAACGTCCCTACCCCTACTTATTTCACCTTTACATATGGTACATATGGCAAGACAGTTGTTGTCTGGATTTGGATAGAAATATTGCCAGACCAAAGAGGTGGAATGTTTGGTCTTCTGCCCAGGCATGACCGTGATGGGCTTTTTCATCCCACGGACAACAACTGTCTCCCCCGGAGCCTGATTTAAACAAACCACATCACCATCAGAATCCTCCTCGCCAACTTCCTCCTCAGCGCCAGCTACACCAGTATCCTCATCCTGTTGTACTTCAACAGTGACATCTTCAATTTGCATATCAGCAAGTGGACTGTGGATGCTCCTTTCAGCACTTGCAGGGGGCGTGCAAATGGTGGAAAGAGCCACCTCTTCCCGTCCAGTGCTGGGAAGGTCAGGCATCGCAACCGCCACCACACTTGGACTCTCCTTGGGGATTTGTGATATCTTCTTAGAACGCACAGTTCTTCACTGTACTTTTGCCAACTTAACTCGTTTGATCTTTTTAGCGAGAGGAGAGCTTCCATCATCATGTGAAGCTGAACCACTAGTCATGAACAAAGGGAAAGACCTTAGCCGTTCCTTGCCACTCCGTGTCATAAATGGCATATTGGCAAGTTTACCTTTCTCCTCAGTGATTTAAATGTTTTTTTTAAGGTAATTTTCCTGAACTTTGTCATTTGGGATTGTATGTGCCCTCTACTATGACATTGGGCATCGGCCTTGGCAGACGACGTTGATGGCATGTTATCGTCTATGTCATGACTAGTGGCAGCAGCTTCAGCGCTAGCAGGAAGTGATTCTTGATCTTTCCCTATTTTATTTTTATCAGATAAATTGGTCCTCCATTTATGTTATATTGATATATACGTGCGGCTAAGGTGCACACAAACACAGAAAATAATTTTTTATTTTTGTTGGAGACTAGTGCACTTTGTGGGATACACCACCCATTAAGAAATGAGCCAGCCGGCTCTTTATTTATTGGGACACAGGCGCACGCTTGGCGCTGCTCCTTTGTTGATGCATGTGCAGCTACAGTGCACACAATTCACAAAGACAGAAAAAAAAGAAGAATTTTTTATTCTTTTTGGAGCGCACTTTGAGGGTTACACCACCCTTTAACAGACATATGCATGCTTGGCGCTGCTGCTTTGAGGATGCAGGTGCGGCTATAGCCCACACAATTCACAAAAACAGAAAAAAAAGAAGAATTTTTTATTCTTTGTGGAGCGCACTTTGAGGGTTACACCACCCTTTAACAGACAGATGCACGCTTGGCACTTTGAGGGTGCACGTACAGTGCATACAATTCACAAACACAGAAGAAAATGTTTTATTTTTGTTGGAGTGCACTTTGGGGGTTACACCACCCTTTAACAGACATACGCACGCTTGGAGCTGCTGCTTTGAGGATGCACGTACAGTGCAGACAATTCACAAACACAGAAGAAAATGTTTTATTTTTGTTCGAGGTTACACCACCCTTTAACAGACAGACGCACGCTTGTTGCTGCTGCTTTGAGGATGCAGGTGCAGCTACAGCCCACACAATTCACAAAGACAGAAAAAAAACATTTTTTTATTCTTTGTGGAGCGCACTTTGGGGGTTACACCACCCTTTAACAGACAGATGCACGCTTGTCGCTGCTGCTTTGAGGATGCAGGTGCAGCTACAGCCCACACAATTCACAAAGACAGAAAAAAAAGGAGAATTTTTGATTTTTTGTGGAGCGCACTTTGAGCGTTACACCACCCTTTAACGGACAAGCCAGCTGGCCCTTTACTTATGGGACACAGGCGCACGCTTGACGCTGCTCCTTTGTTGATGCACGTGCAGCCACAGTGCACACAATTCACAAACACAGAAAATATTTTTTTACTTGGTTTGGAGTGCACTTTGGGGGTTACAGCACCCTTTAATGGTCAAGCCAGCCGGCCCTTTACCTATGACACAGGTGCACGCTTGGCGCTACTTTGTTGATGCACGTGCGGCTACTGCACACACAATTCACAAACACAAAAAAAATATATTTTTATTTTTTTTGGAGTGCACTTTAGGGGTTACAGCACCCTTTAACAGACAAGCCAGCCGGCCCTTTACTTATGAGACACAGGCGCATGCTTGGCGCTGCTCCTTTGTTGATGCACGTGCAGCCACAGTGCACACAATTCACAAACACAGAAAATATTTTTTTATTTGGTTTGGAGTGCACTTTGGGGGTTACAGCACCCTTTAACGGTCAAGCCAGCTGGACCTTTACTTATGACACAGGCACACGCTTGGCGCTACTTTGTTGATGCACGTGCAGCTACTGCACACACAATTCACAAACACAAAAAAATATATATTTTTATTTTTTTTGAGTTCACTTTGGGGGTTACAGTACCCTTTAACTGACAAGCCAGCCGGCCCTTTACTTATGGGACACAGGCGCACGCTTGGCGCTGCTCTTTTGTTGATGCACGTGCAGCCACAGTGCACACAATTCACAAACATAGAAATTTTTTTTTTATTTGGTTTGGAGTGTACTTTGGGGGTTACAGCACCCTTTAACGGTCAAGCCAGCCGGCTTTACTTATGACACAGGTGCACGCTTGGCACTACTTTGTTGATGCACGTGCGGCTACTGCGCACACAATTCACAAACACAGAAAATATTTTTTTATTTTGTTTGGAATGTACTTTGGAGGTTACAGCACCCTTTAACGGTCAAGCCAGCCGGCCCTTTACTTATGACACAGGCGCACGCTTGGCACTACTTTGTTGATGCACGTGCGGCTACTGCGCACACAATTCACAAACACAGAAAATATTTTTTTATTTTGTTTGGAGTGTACTTTGGGGGTTACAGCACCCTTTATCGGACAAGCCAGCCAGCCCTTTACTTATGGGGCACAGGCGCACGCTTGGCGCTGCTCCTTTGTTGATGCACGTGCAGCCACAGTGCACACAATTCACAAACACAGAAAATATTTTTTTATTTTATTTGGAGTGTACTTTGGGGGTTACAGCACCCTTTAATGGACAAGCCTGCCAGCCCTTTACTTATGGGACACAGGGGCACGCTTGCGCACACAATTCACAAACACAGAAAAAATATTTTTTTTGCACTCTGGGGGAGCACCCCTGATGGACAAAGCACCCCCTGGACAACACTAAAGCACCCCTTTAGGACTGGGACACTGCACAGGACTTTGGAGTGGACACAGCCCCTATGGACTGCACAACACAGTACAGCCAGCCCCTATGGACTTTGGAGGAGTGGACACAGCCCCTATGGACAACAGCAGCACAGCACAACACAGCCAGCCCCTATGGACTTTGGAGGAGTGGACACAGCAGCACAGCGCAGCACAGCACAGCACAACACTACACTGCACTACACTACACTACACTACACAGCCCAGCCTGCCCTAACTCCCACCCTCCCTCTTCACTGTCCACAGCCAAGTGAGAAAATGGCGCCAACGCGGGTACCTTATATAGAATCCAAAACACGCGAGACCCGGAAGGCGGGATGATGATGTTTTGCCTCGATTTCAGATCCGAGTCAGGGGGAAAAGTCGAGCCTGACTCGGATCGGCCTCGGATCGGGGGGGGCTCGGATTTCAGAAATCCGAACCCGCTCACCCCTAGTTATCTTAGATTCCTCCCTCTCCTTCAAACCACACTTTCAGTACCTTTTGCAGTCCTGCCTTTTCAACCTAAGAAATGTTTCTACGATAGGACCCTCTCTCACCCTGGAGGCAACTAAGACCCTTGTCCATTCACTAGTCATCATGAGATTGGACTACTGTAACCTCCTCCTATCTGGCCTCCCTCACTCCCACCTCTCTCCACTCCAATCAGTCCTCAATTCTGCTATCCGGTACATTTTCCTCACTACATCTGCCTCCCCTCTCCTGCAAGCCATTCACTGGCTCCCCTTCCCTTTCAGAACCCAATTGATGCTTCTCGCACTCACTTCAAAAGTCCTCACCCAGGCCGGGATGTAAAAAAGGAAAAATGCGGTAAAAACCCAGTTTCCATATGTACTAAGCCCCGGCCGCACTTTTATCGGTGCAGAGGGTAACGCCAGAAAAACCTGGCGTTACCCTATAGAAGCCTATGGGGTTCTTACCGCACCCCACTTCCGATGCTTCGCTGATGCCTCGCCGCCCCACCATCGCCCAGCGCTGGCCCCCACTCACCTGCTCTCCATGGTCGCCGGCCCGCCCTCCTCCTAGGTCCTCCACCTCCCTCTTCTCCTAATCTTCTTCCGGGTGCAGGGAGGAGGAGGAGCCCGGGCTTCCTGCACAAGTGACCAGCCCTGCCTGGCAGAGACTATTCTAGTGACTGATATAAAATATAGGAAGCAATATATGTTCAATAACCACCTGACAGCCCCTCCAATGTCCTCACAGCACCACATTCTGCCCCGTCACATATTATCCATGGTCTCACAGAGCCCGGCTGCCCGCACCCACCTTATACATTTATATCATTCTGTCCACATTTTCTGCTAGTTATATTAGAATGAACATTACTCTCAGTGCACAAAGGCAGAACCACAGTCAGGGGCTGGCTGGCAACTTTTAGCCTGGGGGTCAAATGCATGCAGGCAGCCCTGGCAGAGGAATAGCGTGTAGCCAGGGTGTCCGAAGAATATGCGTGCTACGGCCCCCCCCCCCCCTCAAGTGTTCCAGGGAGGAGGCGGGTCCATATGGGATTATTGTAAGGTAAAAATAAAGATTAGGGCAGCCCCCTGTCGTAGTGCCCATATGCAGTGCCCCCGTGTGCCACAGGAGAGAACACCCTTATGCAGGCCTCCAGTAGTGCCCCCAGTAGTAGTCCCCCCCTTGTAGTGCCCCCAGTAGTAGTAGTCCCCCCCTTTGTAGTGCCCCCAGTAGTAGTAGCCCCCCCCTTTGTAGTGCCCCCATTAGTAGTAGTCCCCCCCTTGTAGTGCCCCAGGAATAGTAGTCCCCCCTGTAGTGCCCCCAGTAGTAGTCCCCCCCTTGTAGTGTCCCCAGTAGTAGTAGTCCCCCCCTTGTAGTGTCCCCAGTAGTAGTAGTCCCCAGTAGCAGTAGTCCCCAACCCCCCTTGTAGTGTCCCCAGTAGTAGTAGTCCCCCACCCCCCTTGTAGTGCCCCCAGTAGTAGTAGTCCCCTTATAGTGCCCCCAGTAGTAGTAGTCCCCAGTAGTAGTAGTCCCCTCCCCCCTTGTGGTGCCCCCAGTAGTAGTCCCCACAGTAGTATAAGTGTCCCCTTCTTGTAGTGCCCCCAGTAGTTGTAGTCCCCACCCCCCTTATAATGCCCCCAGTAGTAGTAGTCCCCCCCTTTGTAGTGCCCCCAGTAGTGCCAGACCCCCTCCCCCGTAGCCACACATAATATAAAAAACAAAATAAAAAAAAACACTTACCTGAATCCCCGCTCCCGCCGCCGCCATCTTCTCCTCCGTCTGTCCTCCCGGGCCGGGCCGCTCTGCATTATGGGAGAGACGTCATATGACATCATGACGTCTCTCCCATTGCCCACTGCGGGAGCCGGAAGATGGAGCGGCTCCCGCAGTGGGCGCAGCAGCAGCAGCTAATGAGAGTCTGACAGACTCTCATTGGCTGCTGCTTACAACAAACACACAGCTGCCAGAGCCGGCGGCTGTGTGTTTGTCAGTGTAGCGCTGACCGAACTCCGTACGGTCAGCGCTACACACGCGGTGCAGTCTGTGTCACAGTGACACAGACTGCACCGCGCTGCGGCCCGGGGGGCACATGGCACCCTGCCCCCCGGCCCAGCCCGCCACTGACCACAGTACACGTACACATTACGCAATATATTGCTAATACAGCCGACAAACTATATATGAAGTGTGTTTGCTCGAGTGTACACACAAGACATATCGTGTCTGCTGTGCAGCATGACAGATGCAATATATCTTGCTGATATATTTTGCACGTCTGCTGGTATGTACTTATGACTCACCAACCGACCCATACACTGGCCGGCAGGAAGCGCCGACACTGACATCATAACTGGGTGGCAAATTTAAATGCCCATCCAGTTGTGACGTCTGCCAGACATATTGGGGGCTATTCAATTGTTTTTTTAGGTGTGATAATTAATGAGCGCCCAGTGTTGCAATTCAATTGTTCTGAGCACTCACTAATTATTGCCCTCTTCGCCCCGGGTTTAGCCGTGTAAAACGGCTAAACCCTTCTAAAGTTCTGGTTAGGGTGCGCTAACTGGCGTTAGCACGCACCTAACCAGGGGGTTTCTCACACAATTCTGCTCACACCTTCCTGTGGGTGCGAGCTGAAAAG
The DNA here is from genome assembly GCA_031769625.1 of Taudactylus pleione. NCBI lineage: Eukaryota > Metazoa > Chordata > Amphibia > Anura > Myobatrachidae > Taudactylus > Taudactylus pleione. The sequence goes on from JAUIMM010000092.1 coordinate 39,605,291, forward strand.
CAGGCGCCGGCGGCTATCACGCCCTGACGGAAAAACAATTGAATTGTTCCATCGGGTGTCTTAAAAAAAAAGCAATCAGCAAAACATTTCAATCGTCCCCATTGAGCATCCCATTGGTAAGTGTGGATGCTTACCACAATTGGCTGCTCGGTCTGTGGGTCTTTGGCTTGATTGGGCCATCGGCGTAGTGTGTACCCAGCATAAGTTACTGTGATTGTGGTCAGGGCCGCCACCAGGGGGACTCTGCCAGGCCTGTAGTCCCAGGCCGGGAGAGAGAGGGGGCCCGGATGTCAGCATTAATGGATTATATAGGCATCCAGAGAGAAGGCTCAGCGCTGCGTAGGCAGCATTCCAAATAAGTTGCCAGCCACGAGCCAATTAGAGCTCGCGGAACGGCAGCCAATCAGGAGCGGCTGCTTCTGATTGGCTGCTTGCAGACCGACAACCAATCAGGAGTGGCCGCTTCTGATTGGTTGTCCCGCGAGCAGCCAATCAGCAGCGGCCGCTCCTGATTGGCTGCTGGTCAGTACCATATTTGTAGTGGCACCGACGCTTTCTAGCTGGCAGCCTGTGCATAACTACACTGCTGCGGCCCTGCAACACGGGCTCCCGCTCTCTCCGGACCAGCTGTACGTAGGTAAGTACATAGTATGCAGTAGCCTTTCACTGCGAATCCCTCCCCCCAAGTCCAGGCAGCCTCCCCTGCCCTCTGCCTCTCCTCTACTCCTAACAGCCCCCCCTCCCCTGTGCCCCCCCCCTCAATGAGGTTCAGCCTTCCCTGCCCTATGCTCTCCCCCAGGGGGGCCCTGCCTATTTTATTAGTACAGGGCCCCACAATTTCTGCAGCCCTGATTGTGGTATTTTGGAATGTAGCATAGACAATGGTCCATAAGGCATGCCTCAGAAGTTGATATGTCTGTAACAGTACACTGCTGCTAGGAGTCACAGACCACCAGTCACTGGTCACCAAAGCGGGGTGCCCAGTGGTGCGCAGTACTATGGTGTGCCCAGTGCTGCACAGTACAATGGTGTGCCCAGTGCTGCACAGTACTATGGTGTGCCTGGTGGTTTGGTGTGCCCGGTGCTGCACAGTACTATGGTGTGCCCAGTGCAGCAGTGCTGCACAGTGCAAGCGTTCCTGCTAGGCTGTTTTAACGGGCCACCATACCCTGCCGATTTCAAAAGGGCAGAATGCGCCCTGCCCTTTTGGCATGCCAAACTAAAACAACATGCCGGGTGCCATCCCCACCCGTGGGACACAGTGTCCCGCGGATGGGAACAATTGCGATACAGCAATTACCACCGGTACTTTGGTGTGCCCAGTGCTGCACAGTACTTTGGTGTGCCCGAAGTATGGTGTGTCTAGTGCTGCACATTACTATGGTGTGCTTAATGCTGCACAGTACAATGGTGTGTCTGGGCTATGGTGTGCCTAGTACTACACATTACTATGGTGTGCCTAGTACTGCACGTTACTATCATTACTATGGTGTGCCCAGTGCTGCACATTACTATGGTGTACCCAGTACTGTGGTTTGCCCAGTGCTTCACAGTACTATGGTGTGCCTAGTACTATAGTGTGCCCAGTCTTACCTGCTGTCAGTGTGTACCTAGCAGGATGAAACATCCCTCTCCCTTTACAGGCAGCAACAGCAATTAATCTGGGGAAGGCATGGGCAGCAGGACTCCTGACAAACTCCATAGACAAGCTCCGCCCCCTTTTTCGACTCTCCAGCCCCTTGGGTTCCTGGGAAAGGAAACTTGGCTCTCTATTGGTCAGTGGTGGCCATGTTTCTGAAGCCTGCTGTAAGGGCAGTAATTTTCATTTAGCCACTGCTGGTTTACTTACACATAGTATAGCACAGAGTGGCCCTGAATGACTAAAATTGCAGACCCTCCAACATGACCCATTCCATTAGGTACAAAATGCTCTGCTCCTGGCAGGGCCATGACTAGGGCGCTGTTCAGGCCTGTCAACTTTCCTGTTTATTATCATTCTCACTTGTAGCTTCCTCTTCTTTTATCCCCAGCATCTCCTGGCTGCCCCAGGAGTACCCCTATTCTTCCCTGGCCCTTCCCCATGAAGCCATGGCCCTTTTTCAGGTGCACTATCTTATGCCTGTACTTAAAAAGGGGGGGCTCTCTCTGGCAGAGGGCAGCAAAGAGTCTAGTTACGGCTCTGGCTCCTGGACTCCCCTCTTAATGTATGATTTCAGCCACCTATGCTGAAACACCCTTCTCATCCATCACCTAGTTCAACACAAGTGACTGCAATCATACATTAGGTGGGATGTCCAGAAGCAGAGTATTTTGTACCTAATGGAATGGGTCATGTTGGAGGGTAGGAAATTGCCGGCCTAGGGGCCAGATGGCCTGGGGGACAGACGGCACAATGGGCCCCATAAAAATAAAGGATAATAATAATAATAATTGAATACATCATCTGGAAGGGTTTATAATTGCAGGCATTGTAGTCCAAAACAGTATGTATGCCTATAAACAAAATATATATAATAATATAAACACAGTTGCAATGTGTAAAAGTTTCCAAGGTAATTTAATGGTGAAATTACATTAAGCAGAAAAAAAGTTAGGGGTGAAATTGCACTAATAAAATTATAAATTTATTGATGTGGCAGAAGAAATATAATTATCAAGACACATAATTAACAATATAAAACATTTAATACACAGGTATAATCAGAGACGGATTGTGTCACTGGGAGCAGGGGACAGTTACCGTTGGGCTGGAGGCAGCACAGAGGTGCTCAAGGACTCCCTCTCTTACAGGCAGTGCTGTAGTGAGGACAGGATGGCCACTGCTGCACAACAGCCTCTGTATTGCCGGTCCAGAGTACAGCTCGTCTGTCACAAATTCACACACACTTTTGCAAAGTACCCTGCTATCTCCTGCCCGCCATTTCTGATAGCCGCCACGCAAGCCCAGTTGCAGGGGTGCCCACTGTGTATATAAGGGGTGGGGAGTGATGGGCATTAAATATATTATATAAGGGGTTGGGTGATGGGCATAAAATATATTTTATAGGGGGTGGGGGGAGTGAAGGGCATAATAAAGTTTTTATATCAGAAAAAAGCATGCATTAAGCAAAATAATGTCTATAGAAAATAGCATTGTAAACGAAAAGAGAGTGGCGAACTGCATAATTGGGAAGGGGTGGGGAGAGCAAAAAATTATAAATATATAAGGGAAGGGGTAGGAAGTGCTCAAAATCATAAAATGCATATATAAAGTAAGGGGTGGGATGCTTGAGTGCTATTCCAGCAGAGTGACCGCATAAGTGTGCTAATGCTTGTGTGTGTGTGTTACCTTTTGGGTAATGTGTGTGGGTTTTTTTTCTGTGGTGAACAATGTGTGTGTGTGCTCATTTTTACCTGTTGGGGAAAATACTGTATGTATGTTTTTTTTCTGTGGGGGACAATGTGTGCGTTGTATTTTTACCTGTTGGGTAACGTTTGTGGGTTTTTAGTTTCTGTGAGGTACAAGGTGTCTTTTTTTTCTGTGGTGGAGAATGTATGTGTGTTATTTTATCTGTTGGGTCCTATATATTTGTTATTTTTCTGTGGTGTACAATGTGTGTTTTTTGTGGGGGACAATGTATGTATTTTATTCTGTGGGGGACAATGTGTTTGTTTTTTTTACCTGTTATGGCCTATGTGTGTGTTTTTATCTGTGGGGGACAATGGGCTTCATTCAGAGGCGGTCGGAGGATGCAAGCGGTCGCTCAGAAACTGGGCGGCCACTTGCATCATGACCGGCCGCCTCTGTTTCGGTCGTTAGGCTGTGGGTTTACACCCACAGCTCTAACGACCGCTAGGGTGATGGTCGCGATGGTCATAGACCATCGCGACCATCAGGGCTTACGACGAGACCCTAGGGTAGGGTCTCACTTGTCGTAAGCCCCGGAGAGCTTCTGGCTCTGTCAGAGCCGGAAGCTCTCCACTGACATCACTAGTGATGTCAGTGGGGCCTCCCCCAAACGGCAGGCGTTCCCATGGGAACGCCTCCATTTGGGCTGCCACCCCCCCGGCCCGCCTTCCAAATGGGGCGAGCTGTCAATCAACATCGACAGCTCGCCCCCTTTGGAAAGAGACCTGCTACGACCGGCGCTGTCTGTCGTAGCGGGTCTCATGCATGCGCACGAAGGAGCCGGCTCCCTCGTGCGCATGCGCACTGGAAAAACATCGAGGCGGCCATGCGGTCGTAGACCGTACGGCCGCCTCTGAATGAAGCCCAATGTGTGTGGGTTTTTTACCTGTCTGAGATCAATGTGTGTGTTTTTTTTCTGTGGGGGAACTTGTGTGTGTTTTTTACCTGTTGGGGCCAATATGTATGTTTTTTTCTTTGGAGGACAATGTGTGTATTTTTTTTTTCTGTGGGGGACAATGTGTGTTTTTCATGTGTGGGAATCAATGTGTGGGTTTTTTTCTGTGGGGTACAAGGTGTTATTTTTCTGTGGGGGACAATGTGTGTGTGTTATTTTCTGTGGGGAACAATGTGTTTTTTTTCTTTGAGGAACAATATATGTTTTTTTGTGTGGAATACAATGTCTGTGTTTATTTTTACCTATTGGGACCAATGTGTCTTTTTTTTCTGTGGGGGACAATGTGTGTGTTTTGTTTTTATATGTTGGGTAATGTGTGTGGGTTTTTTTCTGTGGGTTACAAGGTAGAGTTTTCTTCTGTGGGATAAAATGTGTGTGTGTTATTTTATGTGGGGGACAATGTGTGTGTGTTTCTTTCTGTGGGGTACAATGTGTGTGTTTTTTTATCTGTTGGGGCCTACTGTAAGTGTGTGTGTTTTTTTGTGGGGGACAATGTTTGTATTTTTTCTGTGGAGTACAATGTGTGTTTTTTTGTGGAGGACAGTGTGTGTATTTTTTTCTGTGGGGGACATTGTGTGTGTGTTATTTTCTGTGGGGGACAATGTGTGTATTTTTTTCTGTGGGGTACAATGTGTGTTTTTTTGTGGAGGACAATGTATTTTATTCTGTGGGGGACAATGTGTTTTTTTTTTTTTAACCTGTTAGGTCCTATCTGTTTGTTATTGTTCTGTGGGGTACTATATGTGTTTTTTTGTGGGGGGACAATGTGTTTTTTTTTTTTACCTGTTGCGGCCTATGTGTGTGTTTTTTTCTGTGGGGGAACTTGTGTGTGTTTTTTTACCTGTTGGGGCCAATATGTATGTTTTTTTCTGTGGGGGACAATGTGTGTATTTTTTCCTGTGGGGTACAATGTGTGTTTTTTTGTGGAGGACAATGTATTTTATTCTGTGGGGGACAATGTGTTTTTTTTTTTAACCTGTTAGGTCCTATCTGTTTGTTATTGTTCTGTGGGGTACTATATGTGTTTTTTTGTGGGGGGGACAATGTGTTTTTTTTTTTTACCTGTTGCGGCCTATGTGTGTGTTTTTTTCTGTGGGGGAACTTGTGTGTGTTTTTTTACCTGTTGGGGCCAATATGTATGTTTTTTTCTGTGGGGGACAATGTGTGTATTTTTTCCTGTGGGGTACAATGTGTGTTTTTTTGTGGAGGACAATGTATTTTATTCTGTGGGGGACAATGTGTTTTTTTTTTAACCTGTTAGGTCCTATCTGTTTGTTATTGTTCTGTGGGGTACTATATGTGTTTTTTTGTGGGGGGGACAATGTGTTTTTTTTTTTTACCTGTTGCGGCCTATGTGTGTGTTTTTTTCTGTGGGGGAACTTGTGTGTGTTTTTTTACCTGTTGGGGCCAATATGTATGTTTTTTTCTGTGGGGGACAATGTGTGTATTTTTTTTTCTGTGGGGGACAATATGTGTGATTTTTCTGTGGGAAGCAATGTGTGTTTTTTTTCTGTGGCAGACAATGTGTGTTTTTTTCTGTGGGGGACAATGTGTGTGGGTTTTTTACCTGTCGAGATCAGTGTGTGTGTGTTTTTTTCTGTGGGGGAACTTGTGTGTGTGTTTTTTTTACCTGTTGGGGCCAATATGTATGTTTTTTTTCTGTGGAGGACAATGTGTGTATTTTTTTTTCTGTGGGGGACAATGTGTGTTTTTCTTGTGTGGGAATCAATGTGTGGGTTTTTTTCTGTGGGGTACAAAGTGTTCTTTTTCTGTGGGGGACAATGTGTGTTTTTTTTCTGTGGGGGACAATGTGTGTGTGTTATTTTCTGTGGGGAACAATGTGTTTTTTTTTCTTTGGGGAACAATATATGTTTTTTTGTGTGGGGTACAATGTCTGTGTTTATTTTTACCTATTGGGGCCAATGTGTCTTTTTTTTCTGTGGGGGACAATGTGTGTGTGTGTTTTGTTTTTATATGTTGGGTAATGTGTGTGGGTTTTTTTCTGTGGGTTACAACGTACAAGGTTTTATTTTGTGGGACAAAATGTGTGTGTGTTATTTTATGTGGGGGACAATGTGTGTGTTTTTTTATCTGTTGGGGCTACTGTATGTGGGGGTACAATGTGTGTTTTTTATGGGGGACAATGTGTGTATTTTTTTCTGTGGAGTACAAGGTGTGTTTTTTTGTGGAGGACAATGGGTGTATTTTTTTCTGTGGGGGACATTGTGTGTGTTATTTTCTGTGGGGTATAATGTGTGTATGTTTTTTTTATCTGTTTGGGCCTATATGTGTGTTTTTTTCTGTGGGGTACAATGTGTGTTTTTTTGTGGAGGACAATGTATTTTATTCTGTGGAGGACAATGTGTTTTTTTTTACCTGTTAGGTCCTATCTGTTTGTTTTTTTCTGTGGGGTACAATATGTGTTTTTTTGTGGGGGACAATGTGTTTTTTTTTTACATGTTGCGGCCTATGTGTGTGTTTTTTTCTGTGGGGGACAATGGGCTTAATTCAGAGGCGGCCATATGGTCTACGACCACACGGCCGCCTCGATGTTTGACCAGTGCGCATGCGCACGAGGGAGCCAGCTCCCTCGTGCGCATGCATGAGATCCGCTACGATCGACAGCGCCGGTCGTAGCGGGTCTCTTTCCAAAGGGGGCGAGCTGTCGATGTGTAAACCCACAGCCTAACGACCGAAACAGAGGCGGGCGGTCAGGATGCAAGCGGCCACCCAGTTTCTGAGTGACCGCTTGCATCCTCCGACCGCCTCTTTATGAGGGCCAATGTTTGTGGGGTTTTATTACCTGTCGAGATCAATGTGTGTGTTTTTTTCTGTGGGGGAACTTGTGTGTGTTTTTTTACAGGTTGGGGCCGATATATATATTTTTTTCTGTGGGGGACAATGTGTGTATTTTTTTTTCTGTGGAGGACAATATTTGTGATTTTTCTGTGGGAAGCAATGTGTGTGTTTTTTTCTGTGGGGGACAATGTGTGTGTTTTTTTCTGTGGGGGACAATGTGTGTGTTTTTTCTGTAGGGGACAATGTGTGTGTGTTTTTTACCTGTTGAGATCAGTGTGTGTGTTTTTTTCTGTGGAGGAACTTGTGTGTGTTTTTTTTACCTGTTGGGGCCAATATGTATGTTTTTTTCTGTGGAGGACAATGTGTGTATTTTTTTTCCTGTGGGGGACAATGTGTGTTTTTCTTGTGTGGGAATCAATGTGTGGGTTTTTTTCTGTGGGGTACAAGGTGTTCTTTTTCTGTGGGGGACAATGTGTGTTTTTTTCTGTGGGGGACAATGTGTGTGTGTTATTTTCTGTGGGGAACAATGTGTTTTTTTTTCTTTGGGGAACAATATATGTTTTTTTGTGTGGGGTACAATGTCTGTGTTTATTTTTACCTATTGGAGCCAATGTGTCTTTTTTTTCTGTGGGGGACAATGTGTGTGTGTGTGTGTGTTTTGTTTTTATATGTTGGGTAATGTGTGTGGGTTTTTTTCTGTGGGTTACAAGGTACAAGGTTTTATTTCGTGGGATAAAATGTGTGTGTTATTTTATGTGGGGGACAATGTGTGTGTTTTTTTATCTGTTGGGGCTACTGTATGTGAGTGTGTTTTTTGTGGGGGTACAATGTGTGTTTTTTTATGGGGACAATGTGTGTATTTTTTTCTGTGGGGTACAATGTGTGTTTTTTTATGGCGGACAATGGGTGTATTGTTTTCTGTGGGGGACATTGTGTGTGTTATTTTCTGTGGGGGACAATGGGGGTCATTCAGACCCACTCGCAAACAGCAGTACGCTCGCAAGTGGGTCGATGTTCCCCACTGCTCATGCGCACGACGGAGGGAGCTCCGTCGTGCGCATGCGCGAGACCCGGACTGCGACATCCAAGCTGTCGCTCCGGGTCTCGCACCAAAGGGGGCGTGCTGTCGATGGTGACTGACAGCACGTCCCCTTTGGTGGGCGTGCCGGGGGCGTGCCTGCCAGACGGAGGCGTTCCCATGGGAACGCCTACCGTCTGAAGCCGGCCCCACTGACATCACTAGTGATGTCAGTGGGAGTGATTTTGGCTCTGATAGAGCCAAAATCACTCCAGGGCTTGTGGCAGGGAGACCCTACCGCAGGGTCTCCGTCGCAAGTCTGATGGTCGCGATGGTCAAGACCATCGCGACCATCTTTTTGGACGCTCGTATATGCTGTGGGTGGTCACCCACAGCTATACGAGCGTCCAGGAGGACGCTCCATTTTAATGGAGGAGGGCCCTGATTCAGAGCGAGCGCTCTGGTCAGAGTGTCCGGCTCTGAATCAGGCCCTATGTGTGTATTTTTTTCTGTGGGGTATAATGTGTGTATGTTTTTTATCTGTTTGGGCCTATATGTGTGTTTTTTTCTGTGGGGTACAATGTGTGTTTTTTTGTGGAGGACAATGTATTTTATTCTGACAATGTGGACAATGTGTTTTTTTTTAACCTGTTAGGTCCTATCTGTTTGTTTTTTTCTGTGGGGTACAATATGTGTTTTTTTGTGGGGGGACAATGTGTTTTTTTTTTAACCTGTTGCCGCCTATGTGTCCTTTTTTCTGTGGGGGACAATGTGTGTGGGTTTTTTTACCTGTCGAGATCAATGTGTATGTTTTTTTTTCTGTGGAGGAGCTTGTGTGTGTGTTTTTTTACCTGTTGGGGCCAATATGTATGTTTTTTTTCTGTGGGGGACAATGTGTGTATTTTTTTTTCTGTGGGGGACAATGTGTGTGATTTTTCTGTGGGAAGCAATGTGTGTGTTTTTTTCTGTGGGGGACAATGTGTGTGTGTTATTTTCTGTGGGGGACAATGTTTTTATTTTCTTTGGGAGACAATATATGTATTTTATTGTGTTTGGTACAATGTCTGTGTTTATTTTTACCTGTTGGGGCCAATGTGTCTTTTATTTCTGTGGGGGACATTGTGTGTGTGTGTGTTTTGTTTTTATCTGTTGGCTAATATGTATGTTGTTTTTTCTGTGGGTTACAAGGTGGGGTTTTATTCTGTGGTATAAAATGTGTGTGTGATTTTATGTGGGGGACAATGGGTCTCATTCAGACCCGGTTGCAAGCACTGAGCGCTCGCAACTGGGTCGATGTTAAGGCCATGCGTTCGCGCAGCGAGCGCACTGCGCATGCGCAAGCCCCGAAGCCAGAGAGAAACTCTCTCGCTCCTGAGCTCACTACAAAAGGGGCGAAGGTCGATGTTGATCGACAGCTTGCCCCATTTTGTAGGCGGGGCGGGGGGTGGCTACACAAACGGAGGCATTCCTGACGGAACGCCTGCCGTTTTGTAGGCGGCCACACTGACATCAACAGTGATGTCAGTGGGGAGCCTCCTGCTCGATCAGAGCAGGAAGCTCCCTGGGGCTTGCGGTTGCCGAGACCCAACCTTAGGGTCTCGTCGCAAGCCCCAATGGTCGCGATGGTCTACAGCTTAGCTAGCGACCAGGAGGCCGCACTTAAATAATCAAGCGGCCGCCCTTATTCAGAGAGAGCAATCGCTTCTTGCGACCGCCTCTGAATGAGGGCCAATGTGTGTATGTGTGTGTTTCTTTCTGTGGGGTACAATCAGTGACGGTTCTAGGGGTGGGCTAACAGGGCAGTCGCCCGGAGCGCCGGCCCCTAGAGGGCGCCACTGAGTCCCCAGGTGAAAAAAAAAAATCCCAGAAAAAAAAAAAACACCGGTAGCTAGCCACCGCAGGGAGGCTCCATTTGCCAGGCGCCCGCTGATATTTGTTATCAGTGGGCACCTGGCTCCCTCCCTGCAGTGGCAGCCGAAAGCCAGAGCTCACTCCTGAGCTCCAGCTCCCGCAGAGAGCACTATGGGAGGGACGTCATGACATTATGACGTCTCTCCCATAGATCCGTGGAGCCGCGGTCGGACCGGACGGCAGCGGAAGCAGGAATGGGGCTAAAGGTATTGTTTTGTTTTTTTTCCAGATGTACCAGCACTGGGGGCATGACTAATGGGGCATTACTACTGGGGGCACGATTATAGGGGGCATTACTACTGGGGAGGTACTACCACTGGGGGTACTAGTAATGGGGACATTACTACTGGGGGCACTACTATAGGGGGCATTACTACTGGGGGCATTACTTCAGTGGGCACTACTATAGGGGGCGTTATTAATGGGAGCATTACTAATGGGGGCACTATTATATGGGGCATTACTAATGGGAGCATTACTAATGGGGGCACTATTATAGGGGGCATTACTACTGTGGGCACTACTAATGGGGGCATTACTACAATGGGCACTACTAATGGGGGCATTATTATTGTGGGCACTACTATAGGGGGCATTACTAATGGGGGGATTACTACTGGGGAGCATTACTACTGGGGGAACTACTATAGGGGGCATTACTACTTGGGGCGTGCAGAGGAACGTCATCTAAAAAAAGTTATTTCTTTATATTTTTTTTTGGGGGGGGAGCGGCGCAACTGGGAACTTTCACCCTGAGCTCCACAATGTCTAGAACCAGCCCTGGGTACAATGTATGTGTGTTTTTTTCTATGGGGTACAATGTGTGTGTCTTTTTATCTGTTGGGGCCTATGTGTGTGTTTTTTTGTGGGCATACAATGTGTGTTTTTTTTATGGGGGACAATGTGTGTATTTTTTTCTGTGGGGTACAATGTGTGTTTTTTTGTGGGGGACAATGTGTGTATTTTTTTCTGAGGGTGAGAATGTGTGTGTTTATTTTTACCTGTTGGGGCCAATGTGTCTTTTTTTCCCCTGTGGGTGACAATGGACCTCATTCAGAGTCAGTCGTTGCGGCCACCGATGTTCGCTAAACTGCGCATGCGTAAAGTTCGCAATGCGCGTGCGCAAACTAGCTGCTACGATCAGAAATTTAACAGGGGAAGGTGCTTGAAAACGGGGGAGTGGAGATCCGAACACAGGCATGCCTAATTATGCGAACGGCGTTTTATGGGAATGCATAATTAACAAAGTAGTGTCATGGCACATGTGACATGGGAGGTTTGTACACTGACCTGATCGTAGTGCTTAAGAGAGGGTATGGTCAACCTTAAGCTCTACGACCAGTTCCGATGGTTACCGATGATCTCGATTAATCCTTATATGGCTGGAGATGACGTGTAATGCGTACGAGAAGGGGGTGTATTTTTTGTCTTACAGCCGCATCCTCCCCTTGGTCGGCCAGCTAATGATCCGATCTTAAGGATGCAACTTGCGAGTGCATCATTTGCATATGCGCCCCTTTTCCCTTACGACCGTGCGGCCGCAACGACCGACTCTGAATGAGGTCCAATGTGTGTGTGTGTTTTTTTTACCTGTTGGGTAATGTGTGTTGGTGGGGTTTTCTGTGGGGGACAATGTATGTGTGTTATTTTCTGTGGGAGACAATGGGTGTGTGTGTGTGTTTCTTTCTGTAGGGTACAATGTATGTGTGTGGTTTTGTTTCTGTGGGGTACAATGTGTATGTTTTTTTATCTGTTGAGGCCTATGTGTGTGTTTTTTGTGGGGATACAATGTGTGTTTTTTGTGTGGGGGTCAATGTGTGTATTTGTTTCTGTGGGGTACAATGTGTGTTTTTGTTTCTGTGGAGTACAATTTGTGTTTTTTATTGTGGGGGGACAATGTGTGTCTTTGTTTCTTTGGGGTACAATGTGTGTTTTTATGTGGGGGCAATGTGTGTATATATTTCTGTTGGTGTCTATGTGTGTGGGGGGGTTTCTGTGGGGTACAAGGTGATTTTTTTTTTCAGTGGTGGACAATGTGTGTGTTATTTCTGTGGGGGATAATGTGTATGTGTTTCTTTCTGTGAGGTACAATGTGTGTGTTTTTTCTGTGGGGTACAATGTGTTTTTTGTAGGGGACAATTTGTGTTTTTTTTTACCTGTTGGGGCCTATGTGTGTGTTTTTTTTATAGGGTCAGGCAGTGGTGGCGAGTAATGGGTATTTCTGTGATGAGGTATGGGGTCAGGGAGTGGTGGTGAGTAATAGGTATTTCTGTGATGAGGTATGGGGTCAGGGAGTGGTGGTGAGTGATGGGTATTTCTGTGATGAGGTATGGGGTCAGGGAGTGGTTGTGAGTAATGGGTACTTCCGTGATGAGGTATGGGGTCAGGGATGGTGGTGAGTAATGGGTATGTATGTGATGAGGAAAGGGGGCAGGGAGTGGCGGTAACTGAGGTATTTTTCAGCAGGTGAGGTATGGGGTCAGAGTGGTGGTGAGTAATGGGTATTTCTGTGATGAGGTATGGGGTCAGACAGTGATGGTGAGTAATGGGTATTTCTGTGATGAGGTATGGGGTCAGGCAGTGATGGTGAGTAATGGGTATTTCTGTGATGAGGTATGGGGTCAGGCAGTGATAGTGAGTAATGGATATTTCTGTGATGAGGTATGGGGTCAGGCAGTGATGATGAGTAATGGGTATTTCTGTGATGAGTTATGGGGTCAGGCAGTGATGGTGAGTAATGGGTATTTCTGTGATGAGGTATGGGGTCAGGCAGTGATGGTGAGTAATGGGTATTTCTGTGATGAGGTATGGGGTCAGGGAGTGGTGTTGAGTAATGGTTATTTCTGTGATGAGGTATGGGGTCAGGGAGTGGTAGTGACTGCAGTGGCGTATTTATAATGGGTGCAGTATGTGCGGGGCACACGGGCCCCAGAGTCCAGGGGGGCCCTGCACCGCACTTACTGCACCCATATTTTTTTTAAACTTAACAGTCCAAGGTCCCGCGTCAGGTGTCACTGCTGCTCAGAACACCAGAAAAATGGCCGCCACGGCCATTTTTCCGGCGTTCTTCACATGCGCAGTAGACTCTGGGCACACTCTAGTGCCCGGAGTCTACTAATGCTCCAGCATCGCTGGCCAGCCGCGTCAGTCAGCTGCCAGCGACCAGGGAGAGAAGAGGGGGCCCCGCACGGGGAATGCACACGGGCCTCCTTCTCTTAAAACGCCCCTGGGTGACTGAGGTATTTTTCAGCAGGTGAGGTATTGGGTCAGTGAGTGGTGGTGAGTAATGGGTATTACAGTGATGAGGTATGGGGTCAGGGAGTGGTGGTGACTGAGGTATTTTTCAGCAGGTGAGGTATGGGGTCAGGGAGCAGTAGTGAGTAATGGGTATTACAGTGATGAGGTATAGGGTCAGGGAGTGGTGGTGAGTAATGGGTATTTCGCTGACAAGGTATGGGGTCATACCTCTGTGATGAGGTATGGGCTGAAATGGAGCGCTGGCAGCTGATCGCGCCCGATAGGAGCAACAATTGAATAGCTCCGTTGGGCGCGATGGGGGCTGGAAACAATTGAATTTGTTATACATTTTATTTCATAAATTAGCTCCTGGTTTTCCATTTTTTGTAATTGTAATTTATAGTGATTGGCTTATGTCAATTATTAATACAAAATGTAGCAACTTTAGCATTAGGCATTTTTGTGTTAAATCTTAGATCTTGGGGTATATTTTCTAAAGTGTGGGTTTTAAGAAGGGGAGTTGTTGCCCATAGCAACCAATCATATTCTACTTTTCATTAATCTAGCATCTGATTGGTTGCTATGGGCAACATCTCCACTTCTAAAAACTTGCACCTTAGTAAATATATCCCCTTATCTTTATTATTCAGTATTCACAGGTGACAATTTATATACATGTTGTAGAAAATTCACCATGTATACAGTGTATTACATTGTTCAATTAACTGAATAATAGCATGTGCAGCTGCAGAAAACCAGGCTACTGCAATATGATGATACTGCTGTAATATAGAATTTTGCAGTATTAGATATACAGTATCAGCTTTGCAAGTTGCAGACCCTGGTGTGGCTGTGGGCCTGATTCAGAGCTGGACGCAATCAGCCGTTCGCCCGCAGTAGGTATGACCGTCCAAATGTCAAACCAAGCGCTCGCACGGGTGGTCGCTTGTAGCGAGTCATCCGCCCCATAATTCCACAACCCCTCCTCTAGCTAACGAGCATCCGAAATAGCGAGTGAATGAAGTGTTCGCTCGCACAAGTATGACCGGAATTAGGCCTGTCATTTGTCGATTGCCTTGTTTCTCCTTCGTTAAACATCCGTGAATCGATTGGTGGCAATCATTACCTTAATTGACTTAATTGTTGGTCGAAAGTTTTCAATCTTGTTTCTTTTTTGAGTGTCAATAAACTTTATTGTTTGTTTTGTGCTCATTTTGGTCCATAGAATCCGTCCGCTTTTAACGGCAAACTTGTTTTTCTTCAATCCAAAGGCAGTTTGTTTGCTTTTTTAATAGCTTTTATTTTGGTTTATAATTTTGAAATTGTTTTATTTCCAGCTTGTTGCTAACGCATCCAAATGCAGCAAGCCAATCATAAGTCACAATATATTGTAGCCATATGAAATTATGGCTAAAAAAATACATGAATATAGGCCAGTGGTACAGGACATACACAAGAGTTAATATATAAATTATCTGAATGTTTAATAATAGGTTTATACTATAATCATTAAAGAGAAATGAATGTAAATAATATAAATGTATGTAATTACATTTCCGTATTGTGAACATATAGGTTTGGAGTATTAGCCAGTGCAGCGGCACGAGGTAGTTTAGAAAGTGCCAGAAATGGCATGAGCTCTGACCAGTGGCAGTTAGGTGGCCAGTGGCAGTTAGGTGCGGTAGGGATTCTCGTGCTGCGGGGGATATAGGGGTGCTGGCACAGCGCAGAGTCCAGTCTGCAGTTCCCCCAACAGTGCTCATGCTGGGAGTCTCTCTGGCGCTACTTTAGGAGTGAGCGCTAGTAGCGGCAGCAGCCGGGAGCTCCAGCACTGAAGCCAGAGTTGGCATTACCTTTGTGTTTGCCGGAGACAGAGATGTGTGTTCTGGCCTGGCTCCAGCGGTAAGCAGCAACAGGAAGCCGCATCATCGGAAGGGGCATCCCCTGATCTGAGGTCACGCAGGAGGCGGAGAGAAGGAGAGGCGGACCCTGATGTGTGAGCAGGAGCTGGAGATATGCTGACAGCCTGAGAGCTACGGAGTGTAGCCAGCGCCTCAGCAGTTGATACAGTGCAACCCTTCCAGTCCCTGACAGCTATCCAGAGTGGTTGTGAGTACTATAAAACCCCACACCACACTTACAAGCATCATTAGTAAAGCAGACTGGCATAATTTATAAGTATACAGCAGGGGATATATCAGAGAGAATCCCTTTCTTGTCAGCAAGGCACTATGAATTAAGGGATATAATACTGCTATATGCACCTGTATATCCAACGCAGGAGAAAAGTATCAAATAGAAGAAGGATACAATTGTAGCAAGACTTTACCCGTCTATAGTACAGTGTGAATTCTGATCTCAAGTTTGGAATTCAGAATAGGACTATTGCAGTAGATAAAGCACTGGCTACTACACTCTAGAGACTTATATGTATATCTTTATGTAAGTTACAGAGTCAGAGGATTTTCGTACATATATATAAGCCCTAAAAGGATGCATAAACTTGGATAAATCTGGGGCTCATCCTATAAACTTATTCTTTTGCCTAGGATAATCCTGGATTCTACTCTTTAGGACTAAGACATTTTAGTTGAAGAGACAGGACTCTTGATATAGACTCATCTTCATTTATTCTCTTCACGGAATTGACTATTATATATTTTAACTGGGAATGTTATTTACAGAAATCCATCAGTATAGTTTCACTGCAGTATAGCGGATTTATTGCATGGGGAGGGAATGTTCATGGGAATTGTATTGTGATATTACCTGTATATTTATGCGTATACTTTGTGAGGCCTGATATATGATGACAATATATGTATAAAAACAATAACCGTGTATAGAACTACTTACCTTAAGGTATCTGATAGCCCTTATAAAATATCCTAGGTGGAGGCACACAATATAAGGATAAAATATATACATATATAGCTACCATCCTTAGAATTGGTGGGGCTACAATATTTTTAGGGGTTGTTCACATGACTATTCACACATTAATAGAATTCTTCATGTTATTTATGAAAGTACATTAGCCAATCAAAATTTAGGGGTCCCTGTAATAAAACTGATTTGTGTAAAAAAAAAACCATTGCCGTCATGAGAGCCAGTGCTTTTACATGGCGTGAGCTGCTGGTGCTCACCGAAACCATTGATCACTGTATAACGGACATGCCGCCCCCCGTCACCAACCAACGCAAGCGACGGGCGTATGCGGTGGTGCGGCGCAGGCTGCGAGCCATGGGATTTCGGAGGACCATCGGCCAATTAGAACGCCGGTGATCGGATTTATGACGCCGGTCCCCACACCTGCTTGCGCATCTTCGGATGAGGATCCATCGGCGTAAGTGGATATTTGAATGTTTATATATCTATGACAATCTATTGTTACTTTTTGTCTTTGCTAATATAAATTTGCATTAATGCGTGTGCATGTGTGCAGTATGCGTTTTTTTCGGGCTAAATGAGACCTTTTTTTAAATTAATATTTTCTTTTTGGTTAATGTTTTACATTTAAAATGTTTTTTGGTATACATGTTTGCTAATATTACAAACTATACATGATTTAGGTCAGGAGCGGATCCAGAGACAGAGACGGAGGCCTGCCCGACCCCTCTCCCCAACTCCCACCATCTCCTCCCCTGCCCACTCCTCCCAAATTTCGCCACCCTCCCCTGACCTGGTCATCCCTATTTCTCCTCCCTCTCCTGCTCCCCAAATCCAAATAACCCCTCCCTCCCCTGTCCTACCCATCCACATTCCCACAACCTCCCCTGATGCACCCACTCCTGAATCCAACCCCCCCCTTTATCCCCCCCGGACATTTCGCCACCTTCTTTGCCCATCCACTGGCCCACTTCGGAGGAAGAGGATCTGGGCCAACCTGGCCCTGAACCTGCAGGTATTTTGTATTTTATGTTTGCAATTATTGTGTTAAAATGTGCCCTATATGCATACACTGTGGTATCCCTGCTTACAATCTAAGGGCAGTCCATTTTTTTTTTCTTTTGGGTGGGATTTGTTCAAAAATTTTGCCCCAAATTTAATCTTTAATTTTTATTTATAAAATCGTTTTTTTTTTTTTTTTTAAAGTTTTTGGGAGTTTGTTTTCCTAAATTTTGGCCAAATTTATTCATGTTTCAAAACAAAATAAACTTTACAATAACCACATATGCCAGAGCCAAATACAAGTTTCATTGTGCTTTTTTAAATTTCTACACTAAAATCAATATACAAATGGTTTAAGGATTATTTAAGATCCCAAAGTGATTGTTCAAACCACTATTCTCATGTTCATGTTTTGTTTTTTTTGGTGCCAATTGGTAATTTAGGCAAATTTATGTTACCACTATAGTTTAGCACCAAAATTAGCATGGTATGTAAACTTTATTTAAGTGTAATCATACTGTTTTTCTTGTATGTATTTCTTAAAAAATTCACATTTAATTAAAACTCATATTTGTCTTTCTACAGACCCAAGGAGGCGGGATCAAGCCATTTTGGGCCAGATAATGGCGATGAGGGGACATTTGGTCCAGCTGCTGGTCGCAATGGACCATTTAATTGTGTTTTTGAGAAATTAATTTATTATGTTATTTTATTTTGTTAATAAAAGCTGTTTCTTTAAACAAATCTCATTTATTGACTCCAAAATTAGCTCACAAGGTCAATCATTTTTTTTGGGGGGGAAAACATTTGGGTTTATGGAATTTGCATATGAAAATGCAAACAATGTGGCATACTAAATATTTGGAGTAAGTATTCTTTCAAATTTTAACTTTAAAAAACAAAGAGTGGTTTCCAAGACTTTAAAGACATATTTGGACATTCCAATAATTGGGCCAATTTACATTAACTCCATAATGTTTTTCTAAAATAACCTTATGTAATTATTTAATTTATTCAAAAATATCCATGCAACTCCCAAAATAGGTCAAAAAATATGAAAAAAGGTAGGCCAAACTATGCAAACATGATGTTAATTGTTATGTTGTTTTTAAAATTGTTTGTAAAAAAAAAATTAAAATAAAAAAAAAAAACACTTGTAAATTAAGTTAAAAGGTACTGTCCATTTGCTGGTTTTTAATGTAAAAAAACCGAATAATTTTAAAATTTGTTTATTATACAATATCTCACAATAAAAACAAAATACACACAAAGATTGGAAACAAAAAATCAAGAACTGGTTGAAGATGGTGCATGCCAACATGTTGTCCAAAAAATCAGGTAAGAAACACATTTGTCCAGGTGTAAAGATCATTTGTGAGTCATTAATGTCACAGGCAAGCATTTTCAGGAAGTAAGAAGGTTGTTGTTTGGATTTTGCACAACAAAAAAAAAAAGGTTAAAATTCGAAACATAGGATAGTAAACACACATAATTTTCAGTCTTCACAATGTCAACAAATGTAAAGCCAAGGAAATTCAAATACCTGAAAAAGCGTGAAACTACCTCATCACGTGTGGCCCCCGACACTCTCCTCCGACCAACCTCGGGGGGGCCATCCTCAGGCAAGGCATCCTCTGGCTGCATTGGGACACTACTCCTTATGGCGATGTTGTGAAATATCCCACACAGGACCACAATATTGGAAACCATAGCCGGCAAATACATGAGGTCGCCACCAGAGAGTGGAGGCATAGAAATCGTCCTTTTAAAAGGCAAATACAACACTCCACCACCTGCCTGGTGGCAGTAAGTGCAGAATTATATTGAGTTTGTGGCCCTGGTGTAGGAACCAAATAAGGAGTGAGCAGCCAGGGCGTGCAAGGGTAACCACTGTCTCCTGTGAAAATAAAAAAACATTCAGTACCATTTCTAAGTCAACAGTGTTTGGTTTAAAAATTAGGGGTACCACTTACCCAGAAGCCACGCGTCACCAGCTTGTAGGTTGTTTAATTTGTACCAAAGCCCTGATTGCCGGATGACAAATGAATCATGTGCACTTCCTGGAAATTTGGCATTCAGGGACAGGATCTGGAGGGAGGCATCACATACCACCATTACATTCATTGAATGGAAATGTTTGCAGTTCCTAAATATGGCCTCCAGCGCTGCTGGAGGCTGAAGTGGTATGTGAGTGCCGTCCACAACCCCTATGATGTGTGGGAAGCCTGCAATTTCGAAAAATTTCTGCTTCACCACATTAAGGGAACCCATATCCAATGGCATTTTAATAAAATGATGGAGGTGCTTAAAGAGTGCATCCATTACCGCCCTCAGGATCCTTGAAAAGGAGGATTGGGAAATGTCTGCAACGATCCCAACTGTGGTCTGGAAGGATCATGAGGCGCAAAAATGTAACACCGACATTAACTGCGTAAGTGGTGGTATTGCTGTTGGATTGTTAATTTGCCTTTCAAGATCACTCTCTATTAATGAAAGAGTGTCTAGGATGATTTGGGGTGGTAGGCGATACCGCCATAAAACCACATCATCAGGCATTCCAAAAAGGGTGACACGTGTTCTAAATATCCGGGGCCTTGCACTTCTACGATGCCTATGCCTAGGAGGATGTTCAGGTTGGTCGGGGTCGTGGACCATCGCCTCTATAATTCGCCCAACATCAATCTGAAATGTTAGACAATGTAGTTATTTTTACAACATATAAAAATAAGAAAATATACTTATCTTTTTTACACATTAAGAAGAATCTTATAGGGTTAGGCAGTGACATCTTGAAGTAAACCTACGAATTAGATTTAACATAAAAAAAAAAAATTAAAATTACCACAAAATAAAGACAGGCTAAGGCAAAAATATAAAGAATGCATGCACTACACAGATGTTGTTAGTGTATGTTTTTTTCGAATAATCCAATGTACGCTAACGCCACAGACAGGAGATGTGCAAAATATATGCAATAGAGGATACAAAATACCGCGAAATGGTACGCTAATGCCACAGACAGGAGATGTGCAAAATATACGCAATAGAGGATACAAAATACCGCTAAATGGTACGCTAATGCCACAGACAGGAGATGTGCAAAATATACGCAATAGAGGATACAAAATACCGCTAAATGGTACACTAACGCCACAGACAGGAGATGTGCAAAATATACGCAATAGAGGATACAAAATACCGCTAAATGGTACGCTAATGCCACAGACAGGAGATGTGCAAAATATACAAAATAGAGGATACAAAATACCGCTAAATGGTAGGCTAACGCCACAGACAGGAGATGTGCAAAATATACGCAATAGAGGATACAAAATACCGCTAAATGGTACGCCTATGCCACAGACAGATGTGCAAAATATACGCAATAGAGGATACAAAATACCGCTAAATGGTATGCTAACGCCACAGACAGGAGATGTGCAAAATATACGCAATAGAGGATACAAAATACCACTAAATGGTATGCTAACACCACAGACAGGAGATGTGCAAAATATATGCAATAGAGGATACAAAATACCGCTAAATGGTAAGCTAACACCATAGACAGGAGATGTGCAAAATATATGCAATACATTTTGCATTTTTGATGGCCAAATAATCATTTGGGCAAAAAAAAAAAATGCATAGTGAGACCCCTTAAAAAAACATGATAAATGTTAACAATAAACAGGGTCTAATGTATGTCAATAAACACTTACTGTACAAAGACGATCCCGAAAATCGAAACACAGTCCACAAGACGAAAGGAGATAAAAAAAAAACTAAAAAAAAAAAATTTAAAAAAACAAAACAAAATAACTTTAAAACAACCCAAAAAGCGACCCACCAAACTTACCTCAACACCAAAAAAAAAAAAAGGCTTAGTAAAAAAACGCAAAAATGCGAAAAAAAAAGACAGCTCGCACCAAATCCAAACAACTTCACAAACCACTACTCCGCACCTATAACAACCTCCAACCACTTTAATCAACCCACCCCGAAACAAGGCCACAAAAAAGCCTTAAATAGACCTAACTTTCCCGCTCAAATCAATAACTCACAATAGATACGCCCGTATAATGCACACGCATCTATAAAAATGTCACAAGAGGCCACAATGGGTCTGCTGAATTCAAGGGTTTAATCATGTCCACTGAACAGCAGCAAAGCCAAAATCCAGGACCAAACAGTAAGTAGCTCCAAATTTAAAGTTACCACACAACAAAAATAACAATACAATAATGATTGTTTTATTTTTTGTAAGGTGTTGAGACTGACAATGAGGAGGCTGCGGGGCCTAGTACCCAGGCCAGGGCCAAACGAAAAAGGCAGCCACAATTCACAAGAAAGGAGATGGAGGCTTTGGTGCAAAAGTGCGTGGATAACCTGGCACAGGCACCCCGAAATATGGGTGCAAACCAGAGATGGAAACTGTGGGAGGAAATAGCCAGTGCTGTCAATGGTGTTGGTGATTTTGTCCGTTCAACCAAAGAAGTCAAACGCCGGTACGTAAATGCTGTAACCTATTTCCACAATTCTAAAAACATAGTTAAAAAACTAAACATACATTTTTAAACAACAGATGGAGCGACTTCAAATATTAGCTCAAACAAAAACTGGCTGAAAGGGCTAGGCATGCATGGGGGACAGGTGGTGGGCCAACCCCTGTGTCATTGGAGTTAACCGATTTGGAGGAACTGGCACAGGAGTGTGTGCAGGAAGAGGAGGTGTTTGGCGTGTCCAACATGGACACAGATATGCCAGACTTTGCGGCTCCACATGTTGCTGCAGGTAATTTAGTTAAAAATGTTGGAACAACTTGTTTAAATTCAAAGACAGATGTACTAATATTTTTATGATCTCTCTTTTTCACACAGGCACAGAAGAGGACGAGTCTGCTCCAGAACTGAGGTTTGGCCGCAGTAGATCTGCTGGCTCCGCAAGGGAGGAAGCACTATTTCCGGCTGGGGACCCTGTGGCGGACAGTCCAGGGCCTTCCCCCTCGCAGGCAATGGCCCTTCTCACAGATCTCAATGATAAAACGGATAAAAACACAGAGATTCTGATGAGGATGGATGCCAATCTGCAATGGGTGGCGGACGCCCTGGAGGCAAACCCTGCGGCCAATGTCAGAATAGCTAATGCCCTGGAGCAGCTCGTCCGCCTGCGCATGTTGGAGCCAGCCTCCCTTCCTGCCGGAACATCAGGGCCCTCCACCTCTGGCGCAACATCGGCCATCCCTCCAAATGTGCCTAGCCCTATGCCTAGCCCAGAGGAAACACCAGCTACCTCTGCCCAGGCACACCGTACAACCAGACAGACAAAATCATGCTCCCTCCAACATCAAGCCAAGCGGGGGAGAAGGCGATGACAGCACTGGCTAATTTCCACAAATTCCATCTCTGTGTTTGCCCCATATTTTTGCTACACCAAACCTCCCTCTCCTTTCTTGTGATTTTTTTTTTTACATTAATTTATTTTTGGGATGTAAAATAAAATAACAAATTGGTTGAAAAAAAAGCCACATTTGTAAAAAAATTTCAACATTTAATTATGGAAAAATAAAAATCCCTTCAAAAACAAATGTGTGTCAAAATCATTAGCAAATGGCTAAAAGGGACTGGAAGAAACATACTTAAATACATAACAAAGGTCATATACTTAAAAAAATGTTTCCATCCAAAAAACATAAGGTAACAGGTAGGTAAACAATAACACAAGCAAAGCAATTAGTAGCTGAATGTCTTTCTGTATTGTAACCAAAATGTAAACAAAAATTTTACCTTTCCAGAAACTGGATCACACAGTGACGTCTCCAAAATAGCATCCAAATTGGACGTTCGCAAAAGATAATACATGTACGCCCAAAAAACGCCTTGCCACGCCTGCGTTTTCTCATCTCCACCCCCGTTACCACACATAAACGGAACATTCTGTCAATCAAATCACATAGGTCACTTCCTGTTCGCTGTGTATACGAGCGAACGAAAAATGACCGCAATGATCCGGCTGCACATGCGCAATGAGAACCGGACGCATGCGTGGTTTAAAACAATCGAATGCGTATGAGCGAACGGCTGATTGCGTCCGGCTCTGAATCAGGCCCTGTGTCCCAACTGCTGTGTCCTCCACCAGCATATGCACACAAGTGCCGGAGACATTCCGTAATAGTGGTATTTTAGTCTTCGCACTGCTTGATCCCCACATGTTGGTATTGGTCTGTCGGGGTGTTATGATGGAGATGGTAGGCTCCAGAGAAAATAATGTGGAATAATGGAACTTGTTCATCAGTTGGGTTATAGAAAGAGACCCTTGCACCAAAATACACCCAGAAAATGAAACAACAATTTTTAGTGTAAAACATTGTACATAAAATATATTGAAAAATGATACAGAATTATACAGAAATAGCATATAAACTTGCTTACATCAAAGGATGGAACCCCACTGTTGGTACATTAAAAGTATTTTGTTCTTACGTTACTATCATACTTTGTTGTATGAACAGGTTTTTAAACTGTGATTACACCTATGTGGCGGTTTCAACCCGTATGACCTACACGTTTCGTCCTTAGGACATAATCAGGGGTTCATCAAACTAGAAAATGGAAAGTGTATACAAAACAATATTCCTCTCATTCAACAACCGATTGGTAGCAATAGTGATAATTCACCCTGAGGATTATACAAGAATTACTGAAGGGTGATGTGTGCTCCAGCTGGGCAATAGAGAGAATATACTGTATATATATATAAATTGTTGAAAGAAAATCCAGATGATGAGTCCTACAGGGTGGTCTTGTGTGGCAGTATAGCAGAGGAGTCTGGAGGCATTTCAGGTATGCCCATCAACATGATTAGAATCTCTACTAAGCTCTGCTTTACCATAACTATGTCTGACATTTAGTAACATCTACTTTGTTACTTTACTATACAAATTCCTGGGATTAATTTATAAGAAGGATGCTGTTATGAGATAACACATGTAACAAAGCTTGAAATCTGTCTTTTCTATTTTACTATTTCTATTAATTTTCCATTTGTAATAATAACTCATTGGAAAAGATAATACACGTCTGATTATTAGCATGTTTTACAAATTTTTTTGTATTGGCAGACAAAAAAATAGACACATCTTTACCTCTGTAAACTACTTTAGTGTATAGAATTGTATATGATATGAAGATACTATATGTTTATAATCTACCACTTTTATCATTCCCTGGAAAATATAAATTGTGTGTCTTCACCTTCTACCAGGGAAATATGACAATTATCTGATATCAAAACATAGCGGTGAAATTAGTCAGGTAGTCTTTTACTATAGTCATTTATATAACTTTTGTTAGCCTCATTTTAATTGGTACAGTATGTACATTAGGAGGCTTTTAACCTGCAACAACAATGGGTATTACATATTGTTGAATGACAACAGAATGCAGATGACTGTAAAGTATCTGCAAGCAAAATTCTAAAACATTTCTGTTTATGATGTCACCTGGCACAGTTTGAATAAGAGCAAATACTGTACATTAGAAACTGTTGCTGGTACAATAAGTGATAAAGGCCAGATTTACTGTATAACTCAGCAGTAGGCAATGTGTGTATACTGACTAGTTTGAGATTATGCATTATACCCCGGATGCAGTCATTATGAATGTAATTGATACCTGCAATAAAAGCAACCTCTATACTACGTGGGCAATAAGTGGCCCCCAATATTTTGAAAAACTACACATCCCAGCATGCTCTGCCACAGTTTTGCTATTCGGTCATGCTAAAACTGGTGCAAGGCATGCTTATTGCCCACCCCTGCTCTATACTCACCCGCAACTCCATTTGCAGGATGGGCATAACTGGGTAACAAAGGGGCCTTCACCCATAGGCTAAGTATGGTGCAGGATTGCTGACATTTGGCTCCCTCTTTCCGGGAGGGAGCGGTCGGGCAACTACACAGGGGAGGGGTGCGTGTTGTGGTAAAAAGGGGCGTGGCCTGGAGTGCACCACATCAATGGGGGCGGGGCATATGGTGTCATTGTGGCCCCACCCTCTCTTCACGATGCCGATATTAATGGCATTGTGAAAGAGGGGGCGGGACTATGATGGCACGATTTAGCGCAAATCGCGTCTCCGCCCCCCCCCCACTCCCGGGGTTTATACAGCCAGCTCGTTGGGGCCGGGAGGCTTGCCTGCCTTTCCGGGGGGCCGGGAGCGGCACCCAATTTTCGGGAGGCTGCCGGCCGAATTGGGAGGGTAGGCAAGTATGATATAGTGAGGGCGTTGCAAAGGCATGCAGTTGTGGGCTATGCTGAGTTGTCCATATGCAGTATAAGGCTGGTGCAAGTGTGTATTGATAATGATAATGGCTATCTAACAAGCATATGGATAGGGATGGTGCATAGAGGCATACAACTTGGCATACAGGCAAATATCCACATTTAGGCCCTGATTCAGAGCTGGACGCTCTGACCAGACCGCTCGCTCTGAATCAGGGCCCACCTCCATTAATATGGAGCGTCCTCCTGGACGCTCGAATAGCTGTGGGTCACCACCCACAGCATATACGAGCGTGCAAAAAGATGGTCGCGATGGTCTTGACCATCGCGACCATCGGAACTGCGAGTGAAAGCCTGTGGTTGGGTTTCCCAACCGCAAGGCCAGGAGTGATTTTGGCTCTATCAGAGCCAAAATCACTCCCACTGACATCACTAGGAACGCCTTCGTCTGGCAGGCACGCCCCCGGCACGCCCACCAAAGGGGGCGTGCTGTCAGTCACCATCGACAGCACGTCCCCTTTGATGAGACACTCCGAGCGAAGGAAAGTCCTTCGCTCGCGGGGTCTCGCGCATGCGCACGACGGAGCTCCCTCCGTCGTGCGCAAGCGCAGTGGGGAACATCGACCCACCTGCGAGCGTACTGCCGCTCGCGAGTGGGTCTGAATGACCCCCTTAGTTTTGTGCATGCAGTGTGAGTGTAATTGCTCCTGACTTGCGTGTGACTCTGAGTCGCTCCACTAGGTGCAGGACACAAGTGAAATACAGCATGTACAATTACAAATGTGTCCTTCTGTTTATTGAGTATGGAGATCACATTTACCATAGAGATCAATGATTTCTCTAGTAAAAGCCTGTCTAACTGAATGCATTGGAGGTAAAACACTGTTTCTTTACTTAGCATTTGTGATGGCTTGTCCATTTCATATCCATTTTAGGCATTCCTTCCCGAACGTGTTATTTATATAGTCTAGCGCAGGCATGTCAACCTCAAAATACCAACCGGGCCAAATATTCAAGGACTAAGAGTGTGTGGGCCGCAAGAATAAAAAAAGTCTTATACAGGTATGCAATTTTGAAAGGGTTATTATTAATAAAAAACAATGCAAGGCCCCCTGTAGTAGTGCTCCTTATGCAATGCCCCCTGTATTAGAGGCCCTTATGCAATGCCACTGTAGCTATGCCCATTATGCAGTACCCCCTTTATAAGAGCCCCTTATGCAATGCCCCCTTTATAAGAGCTCCTTATGCAATTGCCCCATGTATTAGAGCCCCTTATGCAGTGCCCCCAGTAGTGTCATTATGCAGTGCCCCAGTAGTGCCCATTATGCAGTGCCCCCTGTAATGCCCCTTATGCAGTGCCCCAGTAGTGCCCCTTATGCAGTGCCACCTGTATTAGAGCCCCTTACACAGTGCCCCTAGTAGTGTCCATTATGCAGTGCCCCCTGTGTTAGAGCCCCTTACACAGTGCCCCTATTAGTGTCCATTATGCAGTGCCCCCTGCATAAGAGCTCCTTATGCAATGCCCCCTTTATAAGAGCTCCTTATGCAATGCCCCCTGTATTAGAGCCCCTTAGGCAGTGCCCCCAGTAGTGCCCATTATGCAGTGCCCCCTGTAGTGCCCCTTATGCAGTGCCCCCATTAATGCCCATAGTAGTGCCCCTTATGCTGTTCCCCCAGTAATTCCCCTTATGTTGTGCCCACATAATGTCCCTAGTAGTGCCCCCATTAAAGCCCCTTATGATGTGCCCCCTCCTAGTATAGAACAAGCCCCACTCCTTTAAATACCACAATATGGAGGCAATTTATTTTGCTTAAATAAGGTAGCTGTGATACTGTCTGGTGGTGAACAGATTTCCAAGTGGAAGGAGGGCTTCTAAAACTGTTCCCTGATGGGATACCCTGAAGCTGACTGCTAAAGACTGCTATATATGCTTGACTGACAAGTGTATCCATGGTACGCATATATATTGGAATATCTTGTTGAGATCAATTGGTACTTAATATACTACACTATCAGATGCTAGTCCCTCTCCCCCTCTCTCCATATATATATATATATATATATATATATATTAGTATATATATATATATATTATATATACTAGTGACCCACCCCAGCTTTGTACGGGAGCAATTACACAATGCCACAGCCCCCTGCATCTAATAACAACCTATGCCATATCACCACAGTCCCCTGCATCTCACAACAGGCTCCTGCTTTTCACTACTGCCCCCTGCATTTCACCACAGCATCCTATATTTCACCACAGCCCCTTGCTTCTCACTTCTGCCCAATGCATCTCACTAGTATCGCCACAACCCCCACTGCATCTGCACTGCAGCTGGCTGGGGCCCGGTCACTGGGATGTGCTGGGAAGGGCAGGAGTATCATGGATGAGAAATTTGTATTGCAGCTGCCGTAAGCATTATTATTATCAGCAGCATGATGTTCCAATGGTTATTTGTTTTTATCTGATTCCTGATAGCTATGACTCCCCTGTCTCCTTCTTTGCTACTGTGACTGCATCAAGGCATCTTCATGGGTTTGTTGGAGGCTGTCTCTCACTTTCTGGGCCAAATTCAGATTTGGGAATAGAGTACGATAGAGCAAGTAACTCTGGGCCTGATTCAGACCTGGACGCTAAGCCATGAACGCACGCTATGGGAGATTGTCACCCGTCTGCGCATGCGTATGCATCACAGTACGTGAACCAGTCACTGCATTCGGGAAAAGTGCGCTCGTAGCACAAAGACTGAGCACTGCTTTGAGTGACAGATAGTGCCGTTTGTGGGTGGTAACAGGGGAAGGTGCTTGTGCACGGGGGAGTGGTGCTGGGAACGCAGGCATGTCTGGGCTTCAAAATGAGTTTTATGGGTGTGCTTAATTAGAATGGAAGCGTCATTGTACACGTCACTTGGTTGTATTTCAGCCTGCAGTGATCGCAGTGCTTGCGGCGGGGTAGGGTCTACCTCAAGTGGTGTGTGCAGCTCGGATGGCTCTCAATGGTTCTAATTAATCATACACTTCCTGGAGATGACGTGTGCTAAGAAAGAAAAGTGTCTTTATACTGGTGTGCGCTCACTCTGCCATCGCTCTCTAAGACATAGAGGGCATCCTTACACCATACAGTGCGATTGCATACCTGGCCCCTTTTGTCAGCGAGAGAGCTCAGCTTATCGTCCAGGTCTGAATCGACCCCTCTGTACATGGATAAACCATGTTGCAATGAAAGGAGTTCTAATACATACCTTTTTTTGTATGTGGGGTAAGTACTGGCTGCTTTTGCACAGAAAAAAATCTAATTTTACACCAAGTTGAAGTAGTGTAGCTGCCCATGGTGCTGACACAGCAAAGTGAGAGCCAATCAGAGCCACTGTAGCAATGTGCCCTTTTAGCAGCAGCCTACAGAGGGTAGGGAGTCCAGGACTGGAGCAGGATCATGTCTAAAGCAGACAGAGGCCTGATTCAGAGTTGGGAATAGAGCAGAGGTTCCCAAACACAGTCCTCAAGGCTCCCCAATAGTTCAGGTTTTAGATGTATCCATGGTTGAACATAGGTGGTTAAATCAAACTGACTGAGGTACTAATTAAGTCATCTGTGCTCAACCAAGGATATATCTAAAACCTGAACTGTTGGGGAGCCTTGAGGACCGCATTTGGGAACCTCTGGAATAGAGTAAGAAAGAGCAAGTAACTGTTAATCTTGGTAAAACCATGCTGCACTGCAGGTGGGGCAGATTTAAAAAAAAGAAAATTTAGATTTGGGAGGGGTGTGTCCAAACTGAAATCTTAATTCCAGTTTAATAATAAAGCTCTGCAGCATTTGTAGACTACATGCAAAAGCAATGGGGCTCCAGTGTTATGCGCATGCGCAACGGTCGTCTGCTCATGTGCATGACACGGGGACCCGGCTGTGCCTGGAAGGTTTTCTAAAAGATGGTGAGAGCGATGCTGTGAAAACAGTGGTAATCTTAGATTACTGCTGTTTATTAAATGCAGAAAGGTGGCATAACCCCTTTAGCGAGCACTAAAGGGGTTATGTTTCGTTAGTAAATGGAGCCCAAAAACTCACTGATTACTCCACCTAGCTATTCCTTATTTATGCCCTAAACCTCAGTTACACTTATATGCAACAAACCAGTCATACACACTAACATTATTCATCAATGGATTTACTGTAAGAATTTTGTTCTAAACAAAATGGCAACTCTTGGTTAGGCCTCAGTGGTATTTATAGCTCCTCTTGGGTCGCCATGGAAACCTTCAAATCACCTCATAGCTGAACGAATGATGAACAATCCTGCATTAACCCCTTACCGCTGACATTAGTACAAATGTCTCACGTCCACCCACTTTGCTCAACAAATGCATGCCGCCTCTCCTGACACTGTTTACTTCCTCCCACTCCCACCTCCAAGATTTTTGCCCGTGCTGCTCCCTACCTCTGATACTCTCTCCCTCTTCCCAGCAGACTCTCCACCTCTCTACAAATTTTCAAATGGGCTCTTAAGACATACTGCTTCATCATAGCCTTCCAGTTCTCATCCTAACCAGCTGCTACATGTTCCTTCCTCCCTGTGTCCTCCCATCTGTGTCACGCCTGTTTGTCTGCCCCTCACCATTAGAATGTAAGCTCTCGCGAGCAGGGCCCTCTACCTTTTTGTGCTTCTCCTTACTTATACCTTCATCCACTCCTCTCTCCCCACTAGGGCACCTAATACTTGGTTGCTGACTCCCTGTTGCTTATTTGTGTTATGATCGCTAATGCAGCAATGTGTATAAACCTTGTCCTGCATTGTATTGTACTGTTAGTCACTGGTTTCTTGTCCACTTATTTATGTACTTTGTAAGGCGCTGCAAAACCCTTGTGGCACTGTATACATAAAGGATTAAAGGATAATAATAATACATTATAATATTAAAGTAGTTCATTTACATTCTGATATTTACGCAGTTGAGTGATTATCGGTCAACTGCACATATACGACAGTCGCACCTTAGTGATTTCACTCACTGTGAGGCTTATTTCGCAAAGTGATTGATAGTCAGGGACCAATTAGGGGAGGTAACAGGGAGTGGTGGCAAATAATGCTGGCGTGTCCTGACCGTTTTTGGGGCGTGTAGTAGTATGATTGTTTAATAGTCAATAGCCAAGGCTGGGTTTTAAGAGGATGAGTCCAAATTCTGAAGGCAAATTTACTGTCTGTATAGTTGCTCAGGGACCTTTCTCACCAGAGCTGTAACTAGACTTTTTGGTGCCCTGTGCCAAAAAGAGCATTGGCGCCCCCTCCCCCCTATTTTTCAAATATGGATATAAGATAGTGCACCTGAAAAAGGGCCATGGCCTCATGGGGAAGGGCCAGGGAAGGGATAGGGGAGGCCAGGAGATGTTGGGGATAAAAGAAGAGGAAGCTACAAGTGAGAATGATAATAAACAGAAAATTTACACTGCCCTGCAGTGCCCTGTGCCCTGCGGTGCCCTGTGCCATGGCACAGGTTGCACCACCCTAGTTACGGCCCTGATTTTCACACATATTACTTTTTGCTCTTTTACTTTCCTGTTTTACTCTTTAACTCAACACCAGGTAAGTCTTTCTCCTTCACAGATGTTTACAAACATAATCTAGGAGCTAAATAAACTAATAACCCAGGAATAAACTGCATGAGCACATTTAACAACGTTATTAAAATTGTTGTATGATATACAGTTAGTGGCTTAGCGAATGGTTTGCATAATGTACTCAATCTACCTATACAAAAATCCGAGCAGAAGGTACAATTTTGTGCTGACAGTGGGGACTAGAATGTGCAAACAGATTTATAGTTGGGAAGGAGGCACATTCTAGTTTAACAAGCAGGCAATATTTTTCCCTACATAAAGAACAAAAAAAAAAGCTCCTAAAGCTAGATAGAGCTCATTTAGATTTAGGTAGATTTGCTAAAGTTTAAAAAAAGAAAATAATGCACTAAATAGATGACAATCTGATTGGTTACTTTGGGCAACAATTCCACTTTTCTTTTAGAGGTTTCAGTAAATTTACTCCATCATGTTTGACTCATGGAATATGCATATGATATTTTCTATCAATTGGTCAATGGGTTTTTGTTTTCTATTGGGATTGGCATCGTTGCATAGTCACAAATGTAATAGAGCGCTAAAATGTTCACACTGGCCCTCTATTGATAACATTATTCTCTTAGGGGTTGAACCTGTTAGACACTAATGCGTGTACAGTCAGTTCCACTTTTTTAAACTTTTATCAAATGAAATCACCCAATTTTCATCATGTGTCATCACAACCCACAGGAAAGACGAAATAATTTATTAAAGCTGGTAATTCGGTTTGATAAAACGTAGAATAAAAATTAAATGGACATTTAAGGTGCTTGTTTAGTTAAATGTACTAAGGGCCTGATTCAGCAAGGATCGCAAGTAAGTAATTGCACTTACCTGGCTGCTGTGAGAATATGGTAATGAATGCATACGCACTTCAATTGCAATACAAGATGCAGATGCCCAGCACTACATAAAGCCAGCCCACCTCCCTTTACTCTATGCTTGATCAGTACGCAGGCTTGCAAAAACATCGGTACTATCGAGAACCAACATACCCATACGCACAAGTGTGGTAGCCCTGACCTGCCACAGGATTGTGGCAGCTTCCTGTGTGCATCGAGACGTATGGCTGTGTATACTGCAGCACAAGCTTAATTATGCACAGGCACGCCTGCGTTCGCACGACCACCCCACCACCACCACCCACAAACGGCACTTTCTGTCAATCAACATCGGAAGTCTCTCCATGCTAACTGCATATGCCATTGCGATCCCTTACTTGATCGCAATGACTGGTTTGCGCATGCACATTGAGACACACACATGCGCAGAGACGCAACATTGGCCAACTGCAAGCGAATTCACACTTGCGATCCTTGCTGAATCAGACCCTATGTACACTTCCAGAGTAACCTATCTATCACTAACATCCATATGTAAGCAATGCTGTACCTTACTATAAATATGCTGAAATGCTTACTTTACAATATGTTATTATAATATAATATAATAATATATATATAATATAATCTTATAATAAGACATTATTATAAGAGGGGCGGATAAAGGGGGTTCAATTGTAGTAATGGATTTAGACATGTACAAAACAGAATGTGTGAGATTATTGTCAGATTCACATACGTATTCTAAATTGGATTCTGATCCTACAAGAGCATTTCAGATAGAGCTTGAGGATATTTTGGATGGGGCAGTATGTGATGGTATCATAGATGAGGATATTAAAAGAGTGTTGTTCAGGAAGTGCCCTGTGGTTCCCATTCTATATGCTATACCCAAGATTCATAAGGACGCACAGAGGCCCCCTGGCAGACCGATTATCTCTGCCAGGGGGTCTCTGTGTGAACCAATAGCAGCGTATTTAGACGCTTTTTTACAACCTTGCATCCAGGACACTTTCACACATCTTAAGGACACATCGACTTTGATTCGATCATTGAATGAGGTGAAAGAAGTGCCTGATGAGGTAGTATTGGCCAGTATTGATGTCACCAGCCTCTATACGTGCATACCGCACGGCAGAGGATTGGAGGCAGTAAGGAGACTCATTATGGGTAATACCAAATACGCAGGTCCAGATATAGATTTTTTCATGAATCTATTAGAGTTTACCTTACTACATAATTTTTTCATATATGATGGGCAATTTTTCATTCAGCTAACGGGCTGCGCTATGGGATCGTGCGTAGCTCCGTCCTATGCGAACACATATATGTTCGAAATTGAACAAGATCTATTTTTTGCGGACTCTAAAATTGGAAGTAGGGTATATAAATATTATCGGTACATAGACGATATTTTGGTCTTGTGGAATGGTCCATCTGAAATCCTCAGTGCTCTGATTGATGATCACAATCTATCAAATTGTCCAGCAAAGTTAACGTTGTTGATGAGTCCAACAGACATTCATTTTCTGGATGTAAATATTTCCATTGAGGCAGGCACGTTACAGACTAGATTATACTCCAAGCCTACGGATCGTAATACCCTACTCAGATTCGATAGTTTCCATCCCAGATCTACAATTGTAAGTTTGCCATATTCTCAGTTTGTGCGAGTATGCAGAAATACCAGTAATTTACAAGAAAGAGATGTCCAACTTGATCTAATGTTCACTAAGTTTACAGAAAGGGGCTACCCCAGCAAACTGTTAAAACAGGCTATGCAGAAAGCTAAAAGAAAAAAACGGGAAGAACTGTTATGTAGTAGGCCAAGCCTACAGAAAGAAAATAAGGTTTTGCCTTGGGTGAATAGGTTCAATAATAAAAGTCACTATACCAACAAAAAGGCTAGAGAGTTGTGGCATATAGTAACCACTGACCCAGAGCTACAGAGTTTAAAACAAGTTAAAATCATGCCCAGTTTTTCTAGGGGACCCAACATCAAAGACCTTGTAGTGCATACGGATATATCCGGTTGGCAAACAAATCCTGCCACCTTGAAGAAAGGTGGTTGTTACAAGTGCACAGGTTGTGCAACATGCACGTACATGGTTGCAAGTAGTACATTCTCGCATCCGCATACAGGCAAATCCTTCTCTATTAAGTATCCCCTGACATGTTCATCCATGTTTGTGGTATACCTTCTGTCTTGCCCATGTGGTTTAAACTATGTGGGCAAGACAGATAGGCAGTTTAAAGAGAGGATGGCACAACATAGAGCTGCAATCCGTGCCGCATTAGTGGCTGGCAGCAGTGAACAAGCTGTAGCCAGACACTTTGCGGAAGCCAGACACAACATGGCTACGCTAAGATACCGGATCATTGACCATGTACCACCGTCCTTACGGAGGGGTGACAGGTCAAGGAAACTCCTACAATTAGAATGTAGGTGGATATTCCGATTGGATACAGTAAGCCCGAGAGGTCTCAATGAGGCCTTGAGTCTCAGTTGTTTCCTCTAGATGGTATTACATCAGGCTTATATACCCTAGTTAATAACAAATATTTACATACTGGCATAAGGAGATGTTGTTCAGAGTTGTTACCACAACTGGATTACAATTGTTTGACATTATAGCTTTTCTATAGTAATTATGTTTGTACAGTTGGCATTGGACTAGATGAATTTATAGATCTCTAGTTTAATTTTTAAAAATTACATCAACATAGAGTTAATTTATGATAACATCTAAAGTACATATGGAGGGCAGCACAGACGGTGTAATGGTTAGCGTTACTGCCTCACAGCAATGAGGTCATGGGTTCAATTCCCACCATGGCCCTAACTGTGTGGAGTTTGTATATTCTCCCTGTGCTTGCGTGGGTTTCCTCCGGGTACTCCGGTTTCCTCCCACACTCCATAAATATACTGGTAGGTTAATTGGCTCCCCTCAAAATTGACCATAAGTGTGTATGTGTGTGAGCATGTGTTAGGGAATATAGATTGTAAGCTCCACTGGGGCAGGGACAGATGTGAATGGCCAAATATTCTCTCTGTAAAGCGCTGCGGAATATGTGTGCGCTATATAAATAACTGGTAATAAATAAAAAATAAATAAATTTGCATGCTACAAAGCAGGATTTAAATAATTGATGTAGTTTTTTAAGGTGTAAGTTTTGGCATTGTCTCGCATTAAGGAGGGTATATATATATATATATAAATAATATTTTTGGGATATTTCACATGTGGTTCACACCAGCGTTCAAATGTCACATGAATATATGACTATGTATCTTTTCCACACAATACATTATTTGTTTGTTTGTTTTTTGCATTTTTTCAGATGGTTTCAAGCTGTCTTAATAGTAGTAGAATGTGTGCCAATAGTACTGTATGATGCGTAGTAATTTGCATGGTGCGTTCACTGTATATGTATAAGCTGCAAACTATTGTAACAGTTATATTTTTTGATGTTAAATATTTGTGATATATTGACAATTTTTTAAGAATGTGTGTTTGTGTTTTGCAGAACATCGTTGTTTGTTGCTTCACGTTGGTATCCGTTGTTATGGATACTATGGCATCATGGAAACCCCTGCTCCCCGGGTCAGGCCCGTATGACGTCACTTCCGGGTGGACGTCACTTCCGGGACCAGAGGCGCGGCAGCTGCAGGACGCCGGTGACCCGCGGGAGGACGGGTGAGTCCTGATTTGTTAATGTATGTTAATGTATGCTATTTAATGCACGATGTGTGTGTCACAAGCATGCGTCCTGACGAAGGGGTGACTGTCCCCGAAACGTTGACTGTTCCTAATACACGTTTTTCACGCAAGACTTGAAGTGCCTCCTCATTTATTTGGATGTGCAAAAGGGGTATGGTATACTCTTAAGGAAGGCACCCAAGCATATATACTCAAGGTGTTAGCTGCCTCAGGAGTGCCGGGTGATATTGAATTATATATATATATATATATATATATATTAGTATATATATATATATATTATATATACTAGTGACCCACCCCAGCTTTGTACGGGAGCAATTACACAATGCCACAGCCCCCTGCATCTAATAACAACCTATGCCATATCACCACAGTCCCCTGCATCTCACAACAGGCTCCTGCTTTTCACTACTGCCCCCTGCATTTCACCACAGCATCCTATATTTCACCACAGCCCCTTGCTTCTCACTTCTGCCCAATGCATCTCACTAGTATCGCCACAACCCCCACTGCATCTGCACTGCAGCTGGCTGGGGCCCGGTCACTGGGATGTGCTGGGAAGGGCAGGAGTATCATGGATGAGAAATTTGTATTGCAGCTGCCGTAAGCATTATTATTATCAGCAGCATGATGTTCCAATGGTTATTTGTTTTTATCTGATTCCTGATAGCTATGACTCCCCTGTCTCCTTCTTTGCTACTGTGACTGCATCAAGGCATCTTCATGGGTTTGTTGGAGGCTGTCTCTCACTTTCTGGGCCAAATTCAGATTTGGGAATAGAGTACGATAGAGCAAGTAACTCTGGGCCTGATTCAGACCTGGACGCTAAGCCATGAACGCACGCTATGGGAGATTGTCACCCGTCTGCGCATGCGTATGCATCACAGTACGTGAACCAGTCACTGCATTCGGGAAAAGTGCGCTCGTAGCACAAAGACTGAGCACTGCTTTGAGTGACAGATAGTGCCGTTTGTGGGTGGTAACAGGGGAAGGTGCTTGTGCACGGGGGAGTGGTGCTGGGAACGCAGGCATGTCTGGGCGTCAAAATGAGTTTTATGGGTGTGCTTAATTAGAATGGAAGCGTCATTGTACACGTCACTTGGTTGTATTTCAGCCTGCAGTGATCACAGTGCTTGCGGCGGGGTAGGGTCTACCTCAAGTGGTGTGTGCAGCTCGGATGGCTCTCGATGGTTCTAATTAATCATACACTTCCTGGAGATGACGTGTGCTAAGAAAGAAAAGTGTCTTTATACCGGTGTGCGCTCACTCTGCCATCGCTCTCTAAGACATAGAGGGCATCCTTACACCATACAGTGCGATTGCATACCTGGCCCCTTTTGTCAGCGAGAGAGCTCAGCTTATCGTCCAGGTCTGAATCGACCTCTCTGTACCTGGATAAACCATGTTGCAATGAAAGGAGTTCTAATACATACCTTTTTTTGTATGTGGGGTAAGTACTGGCTGCTTTTGCACAGAAAAAAATCTAATTTTACACCAAGTTGAAGTAGTGTAGCTGCCCATGGTGCTGACACAGCAAAGTGAGAGCCAATCAGAGCCACTGTAGCAATGTGCCCTGTTAGCAGCAGCCTACAGAGGGTAGGGAGTCCAGGACTGGAGCAGGATCATGTCTAAAGCAGACAGAGGCCTGATTCAGAGTTGGGAATAGAGCAGAGGTTCCCAAACACAGTCCTCAAGGCTCCCCAACAGTTCAGGTTTTAGATGTATCCATGGTTGAACATAGGTGGTTAAATCAAACTGACTGAGGTACTAATTAAGTCATCTGTGCTCAACCAAGGATATATCTAAAACCTGAACTGTTGGGGAGCCTTGAGGACCGCATTTGGGAACCTCTGGAATAGAGTAAGAAAGAGCAAGTAACTGTTAATCTTGGTAAAACCATGCTGCACTGCAGGTGGGGCAGATTTAAAAAAAAGAAAATTTAGATTTGGGAGGGGTGTGTCCAAACTGAAATCTTAATTCCAGTTTAATAATAAAGCTCTGCAGCATTTGTAGACTACATGCAAAAGCAATGGGGCTCCAGTGTTATGCGCATGCGCAACGGTCGTCTGCTCATGTGCATGACACGGGGACCCGGCTGTGCCTGGAAGGTTTTCTAAAAGATGGTGAGAGCGATGCTGTGAAAACAGTGGTAATCTTAGATTACTGCTGTTTATTAAATGCAGAAAGGTGGCATAACCCCTTTAGCGAGCACTAAAGGGGTTATGTTTCGTTAGTAAATGGAGCCCAAAAACTCACTGATTACTCCACCTAGCTATTCCTTATTTATGCCCTAAACCTCAGTTACACTTATATGCAACAAACCAGTCATACACACTAACATTATTCATCAATGGATTTACTGTAAGAATTTTGTTCTAAACAAAATGGCAACTCTTGGTTAGGCCTCAGTGGTATTTATAGCTCCTCTTGGGTCGCCATGGAAACCTTCAAATCACCTCATAGCTGAACGAATGATGAACAATCCTGCATTAACCCCTTACCGCTGACATTAGTACAAATGTCTCACGTCCACCCACTTTGCTCAACAAATGCATGCCGCCTCTCCTGACACTGTTTACTTCCTCCCACTCCCACCTCCAAGATTTTTGCCCGTGCTGCTCCCTACCTCTGATACTCTCTCCCTCTTCCCAGCAGACTCTCCACCTCTCTACAAATTTTCAAATGGGCTCTTAAGACATACTGCTTCATCATAGCCTTCCAGTTCTCATCCTAACCAGCTGCTACATGTTCCTTCCTCCCTGTGTCCTCCCATCTGTGTCACGCCTGTTTGTCTGCCCCTCACCATTAGAATGTAAGCTCTCGCGAGCAGGGCCCTCTACCTTTTTGTGCTTCTCCTTACTTATACCTTCATCCACTCCTCTCTCCCCACTAGGGCACCTAATACTTGGTTGCTGACTCCCTGTTGCTTATTTGTGTTATGATCGCTAATGCAGCAATGTGTATAAACCTTGTCCTGCATTGTATTGTACTGTTAGTCACTGGTTTCTTGTCCACTTATTTATGTACTTTGTAAGGCGCTGCAAAACCCTTGTGGCACTGTATACATAAAGGATTAAAGGATAATAATAATACATTATAATATTAAAGTAGTTCATTTACATTCTGATATTTACGCAGTTGAGTGATTATCGGTCAACTGCACATATACGACAGTCGCACCTTAGTGATTTCACTCACTGTGAGGCTTATTTCGCAAAGTGATTGATAGTCAGGGACCAATTAGGGGAGGTAACAGGGAGTGGTGGCAAATAATGCTGGCGTGTCCTGACCGTTTTTGGGGCGTGTAGTAGTATGATTGTTTAATAGTCAATAGCCAAGGCTGGGTTTTAAGAGGATGAGTCCAAATTCTGAAGGCAAATTTACTGTCTGTATAGTTGCTCAGGGACCTTTCTCACCAGAGCTGTAACTAGACTTTTTGGTGCCCTGTGCCAAAAAGAGCATTGGCGCCCCCTCCCCCCTATTTTTCAAATATGGATATAAGATAGTGCACCTGAAAAAGGGCCATGGCCTCATGGGGAAGGGCCAGGGA
Organism: Taudactylus pleione; assembly: GCA_031769625.1. Lineage (NCBI taxonomy): Eukaryota > Metazoa > Chordata > Amphibia > Anura > Myobatrachidae > Taudactylus > Taudactylus pleione. Next base: position 39,644,503 of record JAUIMM010000092.1, read on the forward strand.
AGGGATAGGGGAGGCCAGGAGATGTTGGGGATAAAAGAAGAGGAAGCTACAAGTGAGAATGATAATAAACAGAAAATTTACACTGCCCTGCAGTGCCCTGTGCCCTGCGGTGCCCTGTGCCATGGCACAGGTTGCACCACCCTAGTTACGGCCCTGATTTTCACACATATTACTTTTTGCTCTTTTACTTTCCTGTTTTACTCTTTAACTCAACACCAGGTAAGTCTTTCTCCTTCACAGATGTTTACAAACATAATCTAGGAGCTAAATAAACTAATAACCCAGGAATAAACTGCATGAGCACATTTAACAACGTTATTAAAATTGTTGTATGATATACAGTTAGTGGCTTAGCGAATGGTTTGCATAATGTACTCAATCTACCTATACAAAAATCCGAGCAGAAGGTACAATTTTGTGCTGACAGTGGGGACTAGAATGTGCAAACAGATTTATAGTTGGGAAGGAGGCACATTCTAGTTTAACAAGCAGGCAATATTTTTCCCTACATAAAGAACAAAAAAAAAAGCTCCTAAAGCTAGATAGAGCTCATTTAGATTTAGGTAGATTTGCTAAAGTTTAAAAAAAGAAAATAATGCACTAAATAGATGACAATCTGATTGGTTACTTTGGGCAACAATTCCACTTTTCTTTTAGAGGTTTCAGTAAATTTACTCCATCATGTTTGACTCATGGAATATGCATATGATATTTTCTATCAATTGGTCAATGGGTTTTTGTTTTCTATTGGGATTGGCATCGTTGCATAGTCACAAATGTAATAGAGCGCTAAAATGTTCACACTGGCCCTCTATTGATAACATTATTCTCTTAGGGGTTGAACCTGTTAGACACTAATGCGTGTACAGTCAGTTCCACTTTTTTAAACTTTTATCAAATGAAATCACCCAATTTTCATCATGTGTCATCACAACCCACAGGAAAGACGAAATAATTTATTAAAGCTGGTAATTCGGTTTGATAAAACGTAGAATAAAAATTAAATGGACATTTAAGGTGCTTGTTTAGTTAAATGTACTAAGGGCCTGATTCAGCAAGGATCGCAAGTAAGTAATTGCACTTACCTGGCTGCTGTGAGAATATGGTAATGAATGCATACGCACTTCAATTGCAATACAAGATGCAGATGCCCAGCACTACATAAAGCCAGCCCACCTCCCTTTACTCTATGCTTGATCAGTACGCAGGCTTGCAAAAACATCGGTACTATCGAGAACCAACATACCCATACGCACAAGTGTGGTAGCCCTGACCTGCCACAGGATTGTGGCAGCTTCCTGTGTGCATCGAGACGTATGGCTGTGTATACTGCAGCACAAGCTTAATTATGCACAGGCACGCCTGCGTTCGCACGACCACCCCACCACCACCACCCACAAACGGCACTTTCTGTCAATCAACATCGGAAGTCTCTCCATGCTAACTGCATATGCCATTGCGATCCCTTACTTGATCGCAATGACTGGTTTGCGCATGCACATTGAGACACACACATGCGCAGAGACGCAACATTGGCCAACTGCAAGCGAATTCACACTTGCGATCCTTGCTGAATCAGACCCTATGTACACTTCCAGAGTAACCTATCTATCACTAACATCCATATGTAAGCAATGCTGTACCTTACTATAAATATGCTGAAATGCTTACTTTACAATATGTTATTATAATATAATATAATAATATATATATAATATAATCTTATAATAAGACATTATTATAAGAGGGGCGGATAAAGGGGGTTCAATTGTAGTAATGGATTTAGACATGTACAAAACAGAATGTGTGAGATTATTGTCAGATTCACATACGTATTCTAAATTGGATTCTGATCCTACAAGAGCATTTCAGATAGAGCTTGAGGATATTTTGGATGGGGCAGTATGTGATGGTATCATAGATGAGGATATTAAAAGAGTGTTGTTCAGGAAGTGCCCTGTGGTTCCCATTCTATATGCTATACCCAAGATTCATAAGGACGCACAGAGGCCCCCTGGCAGACCGATTATCTCTGCCAGGGGGTCTCTGTGTGAACCAATAGCAGCGTATTTAGACGCTTTTTTACAACCTTGCATCCAGGACACTTTCACACATCTTAAGGACACATCGACTTTGATTCGATCATTGAATGAGGTGAAAGAAGTGCCTGATGAGGTAGTATTGGCCAGTATTGATGTCACCAGCCTCTATACGTGCATACCGCACGGCAGAGGATTGGAGGCAGTAAGGAGACTCATTATGGGTAATACCAAATACGCAGGTCCAGATATAGATTTTTTCATGAATCTATTAGAGTTTACCTTACTACATAATTTTTTCATATATGATGGGCAATTTTTCATTCAGCTAACGGGCTGCGCTATGGGATCGTGCGTAGCTCCGTCCTATGCGAACACATATATGTTCGAAATTGAACAAGATCTATTTTTTGCGGACTCTAAAATTGGAAGTAGGGTATATAAATATTATCGGTACATAGACGATATTTTGGTCTTGTGGAATGGTCCATCTGAAATCCTCAGTGCTCTGATTGATGATCACAATCTATCAAATTGTCCAGCAAAGTTAACGTTGTTGATGAGTCCAACAGACATTCATTTTCTGGATGTAAATATTTCCATTGAGGCAGGCACGTTACAGACTAGATTATACTCCAAGCCTACGGATCGTAATACCCTACTCAGATTCGATAGTTTCCATCCCAGATCTACAATTGTAAGTTTGCCATATTCTCAGTTTGTGCGAGTATGCAGAAATACCAGTAATTTACAAGAAAGAGATGTCCAACTTGATCTAATGTTCACTAAGTTTACAGAAAGGGGCTACCCCAGCAAACTGTTAAAACAGGCTATGCAGAAAGCTAAAAGAAAAAAACGGGAAGAACTGTTATGTAGTAGGCCAAGCCTACAGAAAGAAAATAAGGTTTTGCCTTGGGTGAATAGGTTCAATAATAAAAGTCACTATACCAACAAAAAGGCTAGAGAGTTGTGGCATATAGTAACCACTGACCCAGAGCTACAGAGTTTAAAACAAGTTAAAATCATGCCCAGTTTTTCTAGGGGACCCAACATCAAAGACCTTGTAGTGCATACGGATATATCCGGTTGGCAAACAAATCCTGCCACCTTGAAGAAAGGTGGTTGTTACAAGTGCACAGGTTGTGCAACATGCACGTACATGGTTGCAAGTAGTACATTCTCGCATCCGCATACAGGCAAATCCTTCTCTATTAAGTATCCCCTGACATGTTCATCCATGTTTGTGGTATACCTTCTGTCTTGCCCATGTGGTTTAAACTATGTGGGCAAGACAGATAGGCAGTTTAAAGAGAGGATGGCACAACATAGAGCTGCAATCCGTGCCGCATTAGTGGCTGGCAGCAGTGAACAAGCTGTAGCCAGACACTTTGCGGAAGCCAGACACAACATGGCTACGCTAAGATACCGGATCATTGACCATGTACCACCGTCCTTACGGAGGGGTGACAGGTCAAGGAAACTCCTACAATTAGAATGTAGGTGGATATTCCGATTGGATACAGTAAGCCCGAGAGGTCTCAATGAGGCCTTGAGTCTCAGTTGTTTCCTCTAGATGGTATTACATCAGGCTTATATACCCTAGTTAATAACAAATATTTACATACTGGCATAAGGAGATGTTGTTCAGAGTTGTTACCACAACTGGATTACAATTGTTTGACATTATAGCTTTTCTATAGTAATTATGTTTGTACAGTTGGCATTGGACTAGATGAATTTATAGATCTCTAGTTTAATTTTTAAAAATTACATCAACATAGAGTTAATTTATGATAACATCTAAAGTACATATGGAGGGCAGCACAGACGGTGTAATGGTTAGCGTTACTGCCTCACAGCAATGAGGTCATGGGTTCAATTCCCACCATGGCCCTAACTGTGTGGAGTTTGTATATTCTCCCTGTGCTTGCGTGGGTTTCCTCCGGGTACTCCGGTTTCCTCCCACACTCCATAAATTTACTGGTAGGTTAATTGGCTCCCCTCAAAATTGACCATAAGTGTGTATGTGTGTGAGCATGTGTTAGGGAATATAGATTGTAAGCTCCACTGGGGCAGGGACAGATGTGAATGGCCAAATATTCTCTCTGTAAAGCGCTGCGGAATATGTGTGCGCTATATAAATAACTGGTAATAAATAAAAAATAAATAAATTTGCATGCTACAAAGCAGGATTTAAATAATTGATGTAGTTTTTTAAGGTGTAAGTTTTGGCATTGTCTCGCATTAAGGAGGGTATATATATATATATATAAATAATATTTTTGGGATATTTCACATGTGGTTCACACCAGCGTTCAAATGTCACATGAATATATGACTATGTATCTTTTCCACACAATACATTATTTGTTTGTTTGTTTTTTGCATTTTTTCAGATGGTTTCAAGCTGTCTTAATAGTAGTAGAATGTGTGCCAATAGTACTGTATGATGCGTAGTAATTTGCATGGTGCGTTCACTGTATATGTATAAGCTGCAAACTATTGTAACAGTTATATTTTTTGATGTTAAATATTTGTGATATATTGACAATTTTTTAAGAATGTGTGTTTGTGTTTTGCAGAACATCGTTGTTTGTTGCTTCACGTTGGTATCCGTTGTTATGGATACTATGGCATCATGGAAACCCCTGCTCCCCGGGTCAGGCCCGTATGACGTCACTTCCGGGTGGACGTCACTTCCGGGACCAGAGGCGCGGCAGCTGCAGGACGCCGGTGACCCGCGGGAGGACGGGTGAGTCCTGATTTGTTAATGTATGTTAATGTATGCTATTTAATGCACGATGTGTGTGTCACAAGCATGCGTCCTGACGAAGGGGTGACTGTCCCCGAAACGTTGACTGTTCCTAATACACGTTTTTCACGCAAGACTTGAAGTGCCTCCTCATTTATTTGGATGTGCAAAAGGGGTATGGTATACTCTTAAGGAAGGCACCCAAGCATATATACTCAAGGTGTTAGCTGCCTCAGGAGTGCCGGGTGATATTGAATTATATATATATATATATATATATATATTAGTATATATATATATATATATTATATATACTAGTGACCCACCCCAGCTTTGTACGGGAGCAATTACACAATGCCACAGCCCCCTGCATCTAATAACAACCTATGCCATATCACCACAGTCCCCTGCATCTCACAACAGGCTCCTGCTTTTCACTACTGCCCCCTGCATTTCACCACAGCATCCTATATTTCACCACAGCCCCTTGCTTCTCACTTCTGCCCAATGCATCTCACTAGTATCGCCACAACCCCCACTGCATCTGCACTGCAGCTGGCTGGGGCCCGGTCACTGGGATGTGCTGGGAAGGGCAGGAGTATCATGGATGAGAAATTTGTATTGCAGCTGCCGTAAGCATTATTATTATCAGCAGCATGATGTTCCAATGGTTATTTGTTTTTATCTGATTCCTGATAGCTATGACTCCCCTGTCTCCTTCTTTGCTACTGTGACTGCATCAAGGCATCTTCATGGGTTTGTTGGAGGCTGTCTCTCACTTTCTGGGCCAAATTCAGATTTGGGAATAGAGTACGATAGAGCAAGTAACTCTGGGCCTGATTCAGACCTGGACGCTAAGCCATGAACGCACGCTATGGGAGATTGTCACCCGTCTGCGCATGCGTATGCATCACAGTACGTGAACCAGTCACTGCATTCGGGAAAAGTGCGCTCGTAGCACAAAGACTGAGCACTGCTTTGAGTGACAGATAGTGCCGTTTGTGGGTGGTAACAGGGGAAGGTGCTTGTGCACGGGGGAGTGGTGCTGGGAACGCAGGCATGTCTGGGCGTCAAAATGAGTTTTATGGGTGTGCTTAATTAGAATGGAAGCGTCATTGTACACGTCACTTGGTTGTATTTCAGCCTGCAGTGATCACAGTGCTTGCGGCGGGGTAGGGTCTACCTCAAGTGGTGTGTGCAGCTCGGATGGCTCTCGATGGTTCTAATTAATCATACACTTCCTGGAGATGACGTGTGCTAAGAAAGAAAAGTGTCTTTATACCGGTGTGCGCTCACTCTGCCATCGCTCTCTAAGACATAGAGGGCATCCTTACACCATACAGTGCGATTGCATACCTGGCCCCTTTTGTCAGCGAGAGAGCTCAGCTTATCGTCCAGGTCTGAATCGACCTCTCTGTACCTGGATAAACCATGTTGCAATGAAAGGAGTTCTAATACATACCTTTTTTTGTATGTGGGGTAAGTACTGGCTGCTTTTGCACAGAAAAAAATCTAATTTTACACCAAGTTGAAGTAGTGTAGCTGCCCATGGTGCTGACACAGCAAAGTGAGAGCCAATCAGAGCCACTGTAGCAATGTGCCCTGTTAGCAGCAGCCTACAGAGGGTAGGGAGTCCAGGACTGGAGCAGGATCATGTCTAAAGCAGACAGAGGCCTGATTCAGAGTTGGGAATAGAGCAGAGGTTCCCAAACACAGTCCTCAAGGCTCCCCAACAGTTCAGGTTTTAGATGTATCCATGGTTGAACATAGGTGGTTAAATCAAACTGACTGAGGTACTAATTAAGTCATCTGTGCTCAACCAAGGATATATCTAAAACCTGAACTGTTGGGGAGCCTTGAGGACCGCATTTGGGAACCTCTGGAATAGAGTAAGAAAGAGCAAGTAACTGTTAATCTTGGTAAAACCATGCTGCACTGCAGGTGGGGCAGATTTAAAAAAAAGAAAATTTAGATTTGGGAGGGGTGTGTCCAAACTGAAATCTTAATTCCAGTTTAATAATAAAGCTCTGCAGCATTTGTAGACTACATGCAAAAGCAATGGGGCTCCAGTGTTATGCGCATGCGCAACGGTCGTCTGCTCATGTGCATGACACTGGGACCCGGCTGTGCCTGGAAGGTTTTCTAAAAGATGGTGAGAGCGATGCTGTGAAAACAGTGGTAATCTTAGATTACTGCTGTTTATTAAATGCAGAAAGGTGGCATAACCCCTTTAGCGAGCACTAAAGGGGTTATGTTTCGTTAGTAAATGGAGCCCAAAAACTCACTGATTACTCCACCTAGCTATTCCTTATTTATGCCCTAAACCTCAGTTACACTTATATGCAACAAACCAGTCATACACACTAACATTATTCATCAATGGATTTACTGTAAGAATTTTGTTCTAAACAAAATGGCAACTCTTGGTTAGGCCTCAGTGGTATTTATAGCTCCTCTTGGGTCGCCATGGAAACCTTCAAATCACCTCATAGCTGAACGAATGATGAACAATCCTGCATTAACCCCTTACCGCTGACATTAGTACAAATGTCTCACGTCCACCCACTTTGCTCAACAAATGCATGCCGCCTCTCCTGACACTGTTTACTTCCTCCCACTCCCACCTCCAAGATTTTTGCCCGTGCTGCTCCCTACCTCTGATACTCTCTCCCTCTTCCCAGCAGACTCTCCACCTCTCTACAAATTTTCAAATGGGCTCTTAAGACATACTGCTTCATCATAGCCTTCCAGTTCTCATCCTAACCAGCTGCTACATGTTCCTTCCTCCCTGTGTCCTCCCATCTGTGTCACGCCTGTTTGTCTGCCCCTCACCATTAGAATGTAAGCTCTCGCGAGCAGGGCCCTCTACCTTTTTGTGCTTCTCCTTACTTATACCTTCATCCACTCCTCTCTCCCCACTAGGGCACCTAATACTTGGTTGCTGACTCCCTGTTGCTTATTTGTGTTATGATCGCTAATGCAGCAATGTGTATAAACCTTGTCCTGCATTGTATTGTACTGTTAGTCACTGGTTTCTTGTCCACTTATTTATGTACTTTGTAAGGCGCTGCAAAACCCTTGTGGCACTGTATACATAAAGGATTAAAGGATAATAATAATACATTATAATATTAAAGTAGTTCATTTACATTCTGATATTTACGCAGTTGAGTGATTATCGGTCAACTGCACATATACGACAGTCGCACCTTAGTGATTTCACTCACTGTGAGGCTTATTTCGCAAAGTGATTGATAGTCAGGGACCAATTAGGGGAGGTAACAGGGAGTGGTGGCAAATAATGCTGGCGTGTCCTGACCGTTTTTGGGGCGTGTAGTAGTATGATTGTTTAATAGTCAATAGCCAAGGCTGGGTTTTAAGAGGATGAGTCCAAATTCTGAAGGCAAATTTACTGTCTGTATAGTTGCTCAGGGACCTTTCTCACCAGAGCTGTAACTAGACTTTTTGGTGCCCTGTGCCAAAAAGAGCATTGGCGCCCCCTCCCCCCTATTTTTCAAATATGGATATAAGATAGTGCACCTGAAAAAGGGCCATGGCCTCATGGGGAAGGGCCAGGGAAGGGATAGGGGAGGCCAGGAGATGTTGGGGATAAAAGAAGAGGAAGCTACAAGTGAGAATGATAATAAACAGAAAATTTACACTGCCCTGCAGTGCCCTGTGCCCTGCGGTGCCCTGTGCCATGGCACAGGTTGCACCACCCTAGTTACGGCCCTGATTTTCACACATATTACTTTTTGCTCTTTTACTTTCCTGTTTTACTCTTTAACTCAACACCAGGTAAGTCTTTCTCCTTCACAGATGTTTACAAACATAATCTAGGAGCTAAATAAACTAATAACCCAGGAATAAACTGCATGAGCACATTTAACAACGTTATTGAAATTGTTGTATGATATACAGTTAGTGGCTTAGCGAATGGTTTGCATAATGTACTCAATCTACCTATACAAAAATCCGAGCAGAAGGTACAATTTTGTGCTGACAGTGGGGACTAGAATGTGCAAACAGATTTATAGTTGGGAAGGAGGCACATTCTAGTTTAACAAGCAGGCAATATTTTTCCCTACATAAAGAACAAAAAAAAAAGCTCCTAAAGCTAGATAGAGCTCATTTAGATTTAGGTAGATTTGCTAAAGTTTAAAAAAAGAAAATAATGCACTAAATAGATGACAATCTGATTGGTTACTTTGGGCAACAATTCCACTTTTCTTTTAGAGGTTTCAGTAAATTTACTCCATCATGTTTGACTCATGGAATATGCATATGATATTTTCTATCAATTGGTCAATGGGTTTTTGTTTTCTATTGGGATTGGCATCGTTGCATAGTCACAAATGTAATAGAGCGCTAAAATGTTCACACTGGCCCTCTATTGATAACATTATTCTCTTAGGGGTTGAACCTGTTAGACACTAATGCGTGTACAGTCAGTTCCACTTTTTTAAACTTTTATCAAATGAAATCACCCAATTTTCATCATGTGTCATCACAACCCACAGGAAAGACGAAATAATTTATTAAAGCTGGTAATTCGGTTTGATAAAACGTAGAATAAAAATTAAATGGACATTTAAGGTGCTTGTTTAGTTAAATGTACTAAGGGCCTGATTCAGCAAGGATCGCAAGTAAGTAATTGCACTTACCTGGCTGCTGTGAGAATATGGTAATGAATGCATACGCACTTCAATTGCAATACAAGATGCAGATGCCCAGCACTACATAAAGCCAGCCCACCTCCCTTTACTCTATGCTTGATCAGTACGCAGGCTTGCAAAAACATCGGTACTATCGAGAACCAACATACCCATACGCACAAGTGTGGTAGCCCTGACCTGCCGCAGGATTGTGGCAGCTTCCTGTGTGCATCGAGACGTATGGCTGTGTATACTGCAGCACAAGCTTAATTATGCACAGGCACGCCTGCGTTCGCACGACCACCCCACCACCACCACCCACAAACGGCACTTTCTGTCAATCAACATCGGAAGTCTCTCCATGCTAACTGCATATGCCATTGCGATCCCTTACTTGATCGCAATGACTGGTTTGCGCATGCACATTGAGACACACACATGCGCAGAGACGCAACATTGGCCAACTGCAAGCGAATTCACACTTGCGATCCTTGCTGAATCAGACCCTATGTACACTTCCAGAGTAACCTATCTATCACTAACATCCATATGTAAGCAATGCTGTACCTTACTATAAATATGCTGAAATGCTTACTTTACAATATGTTCCAATTTTTCCACCCACCTGTAGTTCAGCAACAGCTGCTGATCCACATCTACCATGTCTTGTCCTTTTGCACTTAATGCGTCTGTTCAATAAAAAAAAAGTTCAGGGTACAATAGTAATAACATGAGTAAGACAGGAAGCATAACAGAATAATTAATATTGTGTTTCTCTAATCCAAATATGATTATTTCAGAATGGTTGCAAACATCCTAAGGGTATTTGTTTTAATTAAGTGACAAGTTTGTGCATTTTCCAATAAGAAAAAGATCTGTAGTCTGTGCAGTAAAACTTTAAACCGCAAATACTGCTTTAATGTTCTCAGCACAGTTCTTAGGTTGCTCTGAGTTGCTCACATGACAATACATCAAAAACTGTTATCTCTGTTCGATAAAGAGTTTTTCTCATGCTGTGCCAATTTGTTAACCAATAAACACAGCAAACTCAGCAAACTTATAAGGAACTTATTATTTGCAAGACTTTGATTTACTTGTTGTCAATAAACAAAATGCACTTTAGCAGCTTAACAGCAACATTGTAACGATATATCTGGATATTTTTGCTTAAACCACAATAACTTTTAGAAAAAGAAAACTTTTACATTTTATCTGGTCTTGTTTATGTATATTAAGGACATCAATTTGAATGCAGTACAAAATGATCAATGCAATATTTTCAAATCAAAGTGTTGTGCCAGAACCTCCATGTATCACCCTCAAACTGATGGTTTAGTGGAGAGGTTTAACAAAATTCTAAAGCATATGCTGTAGAAAGTCGTGGATAGGGAAAGATTAGGTTTATTTGTTACCCTATTTATTGCTGGCCATTAGAGAGCTTCCACAATCGTCCATGGAGTTCTCGCCTTTTGATTTGCTGTATTTGTGTGGAGACACCCAAGGGGATTGCTGGATATTGAAAAAGAGACATGGGAGGGGCGACCCTGTCCTTTTATGTTGAGCATGTTTCTCAGAAATAGGAAAGAATAGCTGCAGTGGTGCTGAGAGAGAGCACTTGGTAGAGGCCCAACAGGCACAACAAAGGGTGCACAATCATAATGCACAGTTTTGCAACTTTGCATCTCGGGACAGATGGGGCGATTCAGACCCGGATGCTAAGCCGCAATCGCGCGCATCCAAAAGGGGCCGGGTATACACATTCCGCAATCACACTGTCTGGTGTAAGGATACCCTCTATGTCTTAGAGAGCGACGGCAGATTGAGCGCATGCCGCTATAAAGACGCCCACTTTTCTTTCTTAGCACATGTCATCTCCAGGAAGTGCATGATTAATCAGAACCATCGAGAACCATCGGAGCTGCACGCACTGCTTGAGGTAGACCCTACCCCACTGCAAGCACTGTGATCACTGCAGGCTGAAATACAACCAAGTGACGTGTACAATGATGCTTCCATGCTAATTGTGCACACTCATAAAACTCTGTTTTGACACCCAGACACACCTGCGTTCGCAGCACCACTTCACCGTTCACAAGCACCTTACCGTTACTACCCACAAACGGCACTATCTGTTACTCAAAGTAGCGCTCAGTCTCTGTGCTACGAAAGTACGATTCCCAATCGCAGTGACTGGTTCATGCACAGACGGGCGACAATCGCCCATAGCGAGTGATCGCGGCTTAGCGTCCAGGTCTGAATCAGGCCCAGAGTGCCTAATGGCAAGGACCATTTGAAATCATTGAAAAATTGGGTAAGGTTAATTTTAAGGTGTACCAGCATGGGAAAAGAAATACAGACCAGATCTACCATGTAAATCTTACAAAACCTTGGAAAGAGTGCAATAGTTCTGTCACCCAACCGGTCCCTCTGGTAACCGCAGTACCTTTGGTTCCCAAAGTAACAATAGTCTCTCAACTGTTCAACAGCAGAAGGCTAAAGAATTTCTCGTAAGAAATAGAGTTTTTTTTTTTTTTTTAAATTTGTTGAGGCATTGTAGAAAAATTGTAATGAGACCTATTGCATTTCACATGGTGGTACATAAAGAAGTTTGTAAAAAATAGAGATTTGTTTTCTGACATACCAGGTAAAACAACAGTCATTAAACATGACGTAATCACTGAACCAGGGGTTAAAGGATAACCTAAACCCCTATAGAATATCAGAAGCCCAACAAGCATCGATGTCTACAGAAATTAGAGATGAGCAGTTTGGTTTTGGTCGGATTGTCCCGCCAAATTCGGTTATCAGAATAAGGCAAAATGCCATCTATCAAGGACATATGTGCCGAAATGTCCATGAGAGAAGATATTTTGCCTTGTTCACAGATCCAAACTTGGCGGGAAGATCTGAGCCAAAACCAAACTGCTCAACTCTAAAAGATTTTTTTTTAAATGTTGGAATTAGATATAATTGAAGAGTCACATAGTGAGTGATCAAGTCCCATTGTAAAGATTCCTAAATACGATGGGAGCTCACACTTCTGCAATGATTTCCATAAATTGTATAATGTATTTCAGTTTGATGCCTACCCAATGCCTTGTGTGGATAATGTGGAATTATTGAAGGCTGGGGACAGCATGGTACCTAATCACTCTAGACCAGTCATTTTCAACCTTTTTCAATTCAAGGCACACTGAACAAAATGTTAAAATTGCCAAGGCACACCATCAGTTTTTTTTATCAAATGTAATATACAGTGTAACAATAAATAAACATATATTTAAGATATGTCCAGGTTTTTCTGAAATATACTCAGAATATTACCCAGCATGTGGTAATGACACAGTACATGTGACCGCTTTTCTGACAAGCAATCCAACACCCAAAATAGGATTTGTTCAAGAACTAGCTTTCAGATAAAATCATCCTGGGACATTAGGCACAGGTGCCATCTTATTTTATGGAAGAACTATAAGCAGGGGCATCTTAACAGAGGAGGGGGACCGTGTGCACTCCCCGTGCGGGGCCCCCTCCTCTCCCCCCTGGTGGCCGGCAGCCGACTGACGCGGCTGGCCAGCCACCGGAGCATTAGTAGACTCCGGGCACTAGAATGTGCCCAGAGTCTACTGCGCATGCACAGAACACAGGATACATGGCCGCGGCAGTAATTTTCCGGCGTTCTGTAGACTGGGCACTAGAGTGTGCTAGGAGTCTACTGCGCATGCACAGAACACCGGAAAAATGGCCATGGCGGCCATTTTCCTGTGTTCTGAGCAGCACTGACACCCGACGTGGGACCACAGACAGGTAAGTTAAAAAAAATATGGGTGTAGGGTATGCGGTGCGGGGGCCCCCTGGACCTGGGGTCCCGTGTGCCCCGCACACTGCACCCATTATAGATACGCCACTGACTATAAGGCAGATGATATAGCCCATTGACACGTTTAGTGATTATCAACACAGGTACAGGAGAGATACAGAACAGTGTTTCATACTAACCAAGACACTGTAACATCACTCTTACTATGTATACCCATTACACAGTATTATGTCACACAATGCACGGCCTGTGCGGAGAAGCACATAAACAGTGTTCTGACACTTAAGGCAAGCCTAAAGTTGATGTGATATACATGTGATAGTACAAGATTACCTTATAGCCAGATATGCTCCACACAGGTCAGCAAGAGTACACAGAGCCTACCTCCAGGCCCTTCATATGCGGTCCCTCATCTTGCTAGATGTCCCTGTTGCTGCCGCCGAGTAGCGGGAAGCTGCTGCTCGGGCTCCAGAAGACAGCAGTGGCAGATGGTGTGCCAGCAGGGAAGCAGCTTCAACTCAGACTCCCGGCACACTGCTTGTACACTGTGCACGTATCCAGCAATGAAGTAGGAGGATCCTGTTACTTCAGTGGTGTCCCTCTCCGTGGTGTAACACCTGAGTGTGCCACTGCACAGGGGTTGAAAAACACTGAAGTGCCATTGACAGACATGGCAAAAGAAAAAACAGCTTTTCCAGATTCAGGTCTGTTCCAATATAAGATGCTGCCATTTGCGTTACATGGGGCACCCGCCACCTTTTAAAGGATGATGGACAAAATTCTAAGGCGCCATAGACAGTATGCTGCTGCTTATTTCAATGATGTAGTCATATATAGTCCTGATTGGCAGGCTAACTTACACAGGGTATAAGCAGTGTTAGACTCCATCTGTGAGGCAGGATTGACAGCCAACCCAAAAACAGTGTTGCATAGTGATGGAAGAGGTGAGGCATATTGGATACATAGGCAGAGGTTTGATAAAGCCCCAACTTAATAAAATTGAGGAAATAAAAAATTGTCCACAACCCTTAAAATAGGAGCAGGTGAGAGTTTTCTTAGGAATCACAGGGTATTATAGAAGATTTATACTCAATGTTGCCACCATTGTTGTCCCTTTGACTCACCTTACCAAGAGTAAACAGTCAGTTAGGGTTCAGTGGAATCCTGAGGCAGAAAGGCATTTCAGACATTGAAGGTAGCGTTGTGCACCCAACCAGTTTTGATGACACCTGGCTTTAAAAATGAATTTGTCATGCAGTCAGATGCATCAAATGTAGTGATAGGTGCTGTGTTGTCTCAGGGCAAATATGGTGAATAGCATCCTCTTATTTATTTAAGTAGGGGACTGAATATACATGAGATAAATTGTGCCACTATTAAAAAAAATCATAGGCAATGAAATGGGCATTAGAAGCACTAAGGCATTACCTTTTGGGGAGAAAATTTTAATTCATTACGGATCATACTACGTTGAAGTAGATGGCTGAGAATAAATAGACTAATGGGAGAATAACTAGATGGTTCTTGGCATTGCAAAACTTCTCAAAAAGTTCTCAGTAGAGCTTAGGCTGGGAAACCAACTGATTAGTGCAGATGGTATGCAGTCGGGAAGCCGGCGGACCTACAGTAATCCTGACAGCCGGCTTCCTGACTGCTTTATCCCGGCGAGGGTTAAATGACAGGTGTCTAAATCTAGACACCTGTCATTTTAACGACACTGGGAGACCGGTGCCCGGCATCCCGATCGAAGTGATGCTGGGTGCCGAGCGTGGACAGCCGCAGGGGGGGAGGGTTAGATTTAGGGCTCCTGGGGGGAATTTTAAGGTTAGGCACCCCCCTGGGAGGTTAGGGTTAGGCTCAGTGGCGTAACTAGGGCATTTGGAGCCCAGGGCAAATTTAAAAATGGAGTCCCCCCATGTGCGCACGCCACAGGCGCGCGTGGCGAAAAATGGGCATGGTCACAAGGGGCGTGGCCACTGGAAAATGGGGTGTGTCAACATGACACACACACCTTTTTTGTCACTGGGAACATTTCTTTCCATATGCACCCTAATGCAGTGCCCCTTATACAGTCCCCCCTATGCAGTGCCCTAAGTAGTGGTCCCCCTTATGCAGGTCCCCAGTAGTACCCCTTATATAGTACCCCAGTAGTGGTCCCCCTTATGCAGCCCCCGATTAGTTCCCCTTATACAGGCCCCCAGTAATGGTCCCCTATATGCAGTGCCCCTTACACAGTGCCCCCTATAGTGGTCCCCCTTATGCAGCCCCCATTAGTTCCCTTATACAGTGCCCCCAGTAGTGATCCCCCATATGCAGGCCAACAATAGTGATCACCCATATGCAGTGCCCATTATACTGTGCCCCCAGGAGTGATCCCCCTTATGCAGGCCCCCAGTAGTGCCCCTTTTACTGTGCCCTAAGTAGTAATCCCCCATATGCAGTGAACCATACACAGTTCCCCTTGTAGTAGTCCCCCTTATGCAGCCCACCATTAGTTCCCCTTATACAGTGCCCTCAGTAGTGATCCCCCATATGCAGGCCCCCAGTAGTGATCCCCCATATGCAGTGCCCTTTATACAGTGCCCCCAGGAGTGATCCCCCCTTATGCATGCCCCCAGTAGTGCCCCTTATACAGTGCCCCCAGTAGTTGTCCCCCCTATGCAGTGCCCCTGTAGTGGTTCTCCCTTTTCAGTGTCCCCTGTAATGGTCCCCCCGTGCAGTGCCCCCAGTAGTAGTCCCTCCTATACAGTGCACTTTATATAGTGCCCCCATTAGGAGTCCCCCTTGAAGCAGTGCCCCCAGTAGTAGTCCCCCCCAGTAGTAGTCCCCAGTAGGAGTCCCCCTTGATGCAGTGCCCCCATTAGTAGTCCCCAATGATGCAGTGCCCCCCCAATGCAGTGCCCACAGTAGTATCCCCCTGATGCAGTGCCCCAGGATAAGTGCCCCCCCCCGACAAATACACACTGAAAATGACACAATAAATAAAAGCAAAAAACTTACCTGAATCCACGCTCCGTCTCCTGCCGCCGTCCGCACGTCAGTCCTCCCGGGTTGGCGCACTCTGCATTATGGGAGAGATGTCATAACATCTCTCCCATTACCCACTGCAGGAGCCAGAAGGGAGATGGCTCTTGCAGTGGGCGCTGCAGCAGTCAATGAGAGTCTATCTGACTCTCATTGGCTGCTGTTTAACACACATTGCCGCCAGCGCTGGAGGAGATGTGTGTGCAGCAGCAGCAGCAATGAGAGTCTGTCTGACTCTCATTGGCTGCTGATTAACACACACATCGCTGCCAGCGCTGGCGGCGATGTGTATGTTATGCACAGCATGAGCCCGCCTGCCACCCTCCTCCTGGCGCTATTGGGCAAGCGCTCAGGGGGAGGGAAGGGGCTCAGCTGTGCAGCACAGGACTGGTGCTGGGAAGCCTAGTACTGGTCCTGTGTAAATGTGTAGTGCTGACCGCATGACCGCACTCACTGCGGTTGGCACTACACTGGATAACTAGGACGGGCCGGTAACGTGGCCAGCGGTGCCCCACCCCGCACCGCCGGTCCCACGGTGCCCAGGGCACGTGCTCCGCTCGCCCTGCCCTAGTTACGCCACTGGTTAGGCTAGGGGTAGGGAGGGTTAGGGTGAGGCACCCCCGGGGGGGACTTAGGGTTAAGCACCCCCACCCCGGGGGACTTAGGTTTAGGCGGCGAGGAAGGGGGGGTTAGGTTTAGGTACTTAGAGTGGGGGAGTAGGGTTAAGCACTGGGGGGAAGGTTAGTGTTATGCACACCTAAGGAGGGTTAGACAACCGCTATCGGTATTCCAACCGCCGGACAGGCATCCGGCGGTAAATCATACCGATTCCGTGCAGATGCTTTGTCCCATATTTCTTGCTCAAGAGCTACAGGTGTTTTGCTCAGCAGGTCGAAAAAGGAGGCGGGATATGTGACAAAAACACTGGAAAAGCTGTCAAAGGGAGATATATAGGCCCCAGGTTTTTAGCTTCTGTCTTGTAGACAGAAGATGACAGAACACAAATTTTGAAGTTTTCATAAATTTAATAAGACACATAAAAGCTTGAGAAAATTGTTAGTAGGTAGAAATATTTGCACATCACAAATGAATCATTAATCCTTATATCCCTTTCAGGTTTAGTATAAGCAATGTTAGTAAAAGGAGCTGGATAAAAGGAGCGTTCTGAAAAAAAATTCTTCTCTTACTAACATTGCTTATACTAAACCTGAAATGGATATAAGGATTAATGATCCCTATGTGATGTGCAAATATTTCTATCTACTGTACTAACAATTTTCTGAAACTTTTTGGGAATTTTCTTTTTCTTTTATGTGTCTTATTAACATTTTTTTTACAAAAAGCTAGACTATTAATTATTGATTGTCTATACTTACCATCCAGCATATGTGAATGTGATTGCTTGTAAATAATCGGATTATCGGATTTATAACAGTATGACCATCAGAGAAAAACTTGAATGTTACTTATATTGAACTGGTTTTTAATATGTTAGATATTATGAAATAATTTATTTTATTAAATTGATTAATTGTCATTCCTGCTAACTGCACAGCGCTTTCTTTATTTTTGAAGGGTGGAAATTTCAAAATTTGATTGAAAGTTGACAATTTAGAGTGCAGCAGTATAGCTATTTTTTGTCACTGGTGAGATCAGCGCCCATTTTTTCTTGTATTTATTAGAAGATGATAGAAGCCTTGATTCTGTATATATATATATATTCTGAAGTGCCAGAAGTCATGGGATAGGTGCTTAGTATCGTGTAGGACCCCCTATAGCTTGGCGAAGTGCAGCAATTTGATGTGGCATCAATTCCACAAGAAAGATGTTGACTCAGCTCCCTGATATTTGTAGGTGTAGGATCTTGGGTGTGAATGGACCTCTCCACCACACCCCATAAATGCTCGATTGGGTTTATGTTGGGCGAATGTGGTGGCCACACCATTCATCAAAACTGTTCAGTATACTCCTCAAAACAATTCTAAGCAACTTGGGACTGATGACATGGTGTATTATCCTGTTGGATTATTCCATCATTGTGGGGGTATATGAAGTCCATGAAGGGCTGCAAATGGTCGTCAAGCAATGCGATGTATCGGTTACCGATCTATGACGTGTTCAGGTGGACCAGCAGACCCAACCTATGCCACGTGAACACACCCAACACCATTATGGAATAACCACCAGCCTGCATGGTTGCCTTGCTAACAAATGGTGTCCATGGCTTTATTGGGTCTGCGACACACCTCATCCCTACCATCAGCCTGAAAACAACTGGAACCGTGACTCATTCTAACACACCACATGTTACCAGTTCTCCAGGGTCCAATCAGCGACATCACAAGCCCAGGTGAGACACTGTGGGCCTGATTCAGCATTGTATGTAAGTGCAATGCTGAACACAGATTCCAGATTATTGGGAATCTGCATGTGTGCAGGACCCATTCTGCAAATGTGTAATCGCGCACAGCCCCTGCTATGCCTCTGCCTGATTGACAGGCAGAGGCATTGATGGGGTGGTGCAGGGATACGGATGGCCAGTGTTCTTGGAAATGGGGGCGTGTTGACTCCATTTTCTGGTATTGGCAAGGCCAGGATCTGCGTCCACGAAATGCAGTTTCCTGACCTCGCATACCCGGCCAGCCTGAGTAAGACTAAGCTGGCTGATTTCATCCACCAACGTGAGTGATGGTCACGATGGTTATCCCAGCCTGAGACCTTGGTTGCAGTGCTGGGATCGCAAATGCAGCAAGGGGTGTAAAGACACCTCTTTCTGCATATCCATGTTAGCAAGGATGCATGCAAGCAGCTTTGCAATTCCATCCACTACTGAATCACCCCCTGTATCCGGTATCATAGTGTCTAAAGGACACTCTCGTGGGTCTTCTGCTGCCATATCCCATGGAAGCTACAGAACACTGCACTGACCTACTGGATATGTGTCTGGTACCTCCTACATTGAATGTGGATGTGATTTCAGCCAGTATCCCTTGTATGTTACCACAGACAGTGCTGGGCACGATCATTAGGCACCCATGGTTAGCCACTGTGCTGTCCACGGTGTGTGGTACTGTCTTCCATGAGGTATTCCCAACACTATAGATCGAGGAATGTTGAATGTCCGCACAACTATGGAAATGGAATGTCCCATTCATTGGGCACTCACCATCATGCCCCATTTGAACTCCGATAATTCACGATGAATTTCCAAGGTGTCACAGTACGGTGGCACCACCTACCATTACCTTTACGTACTGCTATCCCATGATCTTTGGTACTTCAGTGTACATAGACGCACACAAATGCACTCTCCAAGTAAGTAGATAAAAGGGAAAGTTTTACTGATATGTCGCATGTCATAAAACTTTAAATAATGTATTGGTCTCACAGGACCTTTCAGACGACTGACAATACTTTCCAAGTATACAGCAGCAAAGTGTCATCAGAATCCAAGATAAAAGCCCCACTTACCTGTAGCTCCAGTACCAATTAGTCAAAAAGCTGCCAAATGTTTAAGTGCATTCTAGCGTGGAATGCTGTATTACAGGAAGTGACGTTATGTCGGTTCCAGTCAGGGCCGGTCTGGGACTAAAAATAGGCCCTGGAATTTAAAGCACACAGACCCATCTTGGGGGTCAATCATATTAGCCGCGATGATCTCGCCGGCGTGAGTCATCGCGACAGTGGCCGCACTTTACAGCAGCCCAGATTTGCCTAATATTACTCGCAGCCCCATAGGGCTCCGAGCAAAATTATGCGAATCCTGGCTTGGGTAGCGAAGGGTGCGAGCTGCGGTGCCGTTGGAGGCGTTTAAATGCCATTGCAACAACACATCGCACCTAATATTATTGACCCCTTGGTGTCAGCATTCTGGTTCCTTTCACAGACTCCTCCCCTTGCTATTCCTAACTCTTCCCACTGCTTAGTCTATGCTGGTACACATATAATTAATATTAGAACAACATAAAAGTGTACATTATTCTTTGTATTTAGTGTTCACTCTAGGTCCTGCAGTAGGCAGGGTGCCGGACCTAGAGATTGGGCACTTCTGCGTGCGCTGAAGGCACGTGCGGCCGAAGAGGTAAAAAAAAAGGGGGCATATCTTTATGACGCGTCCCCTTTTCATTACTCCTGGGGCACTTAAGTGCCAGGCAGTCCCCAAGCACTACGGTCACTGTGAATGGATGCTGGGTGCACCAGCGGTGACCGCAGCGCCGCCGTTTTGACCACGTGTGGGACACTGTGACCCACGGGTGGAGACAGAACCCACAGGCTGTCTCAGCGGGGCACCACGCTGGAGGGCAGGGTGCTTTCTGCCCTTAATAAATAGGGCAGGGCAAGGCGCTCTAGTGAAACAGCCTAGCGGGAACGCTAGTATTAAAACACACACAACAATGCACATTCTGCAAGGGAGTTAAACATGTGCCACCACACAGGTGAGGGCTGGAACACTGAGGGATGGTTTCAGGAGAGTGAGGGAAGGGACACTGAGGGGGAGATACAGGGAGGGTGAGGGAAGGGACACTGAGGGGGGTTAAAGGGAGAGTGAGGATGGGGACACTGATTTGGGGTTACAGGGAGGGTGAGGGCTGGGACACTGATTTGTAAGGAAACATTGTGTCCTATACACTACTGGCAAGCAGGGACGGCATGGACATGGCACTGCAGCCATCCTGCTCAGTGGATATTCCCAGCTGTAACATGACGACCATGCCGTGTGAAAAGAGGCACCTGTTTTCAGCCACCATTATTTTTCACACCTGGCAAAAAAACGACCGGCCTTTTGTCGCCCGGTCAAAACCGGCATTTGTGAAACTGGCCTGAGGGTGAGGCAGGGACACTGAGGGGGAGATACAGGGAGGGTGAGGGAAGGGACACTGAGGGGGAGATACAGGGAGGGTGAGGGAAGGGACACTGAGGGGGAGATACAGGGATGGTGAGGGAAGGGACACTGAGGGGGAGATACAGGGAGGGTGGGGGCTGGGACACTGATTGGGGGTTACATGGAGGGTGGGGGCTGGGACACTGATTGGGGGTTACAGGGATGGTGAGGGTTGGGACACTGATTGGGGGGTTACATGGAGGGTGGGGGCTGGGACACTGATTGGGGGTTACAGGGATGGTGGGGGCTGGGACACTGATTGGGGGTTACAGGGAAGGTGAGGGCTGGTACACTGATTGGGGGGTTACATGGAGGGTGGGGGCTGGGACACTGATTGGGGGTTACAGGGATGGTGAGGGTTGGGACACTGATTGGGGGTTACAGGGATGGTAGGGACTGTGAAACTGATTGGGGTTACAGGAAGGGTGGGGGCTGGGTCACTGAGGGGTGTTATAGGGAGGGTGGGGTTGGGACACTGAGGGGTGTTATAGGGAGGGTGGGGGCTGGGACACTGAGGGGTGTTATAGGGAGGGTGGGGCTGGGACACTAATTGGGGGTTACAGAAAGAGTGGGGGCTGGGACACTAATTGGGGGTTACAGAGAGGGTGGGGGCTGGGAAACTGATTGGGAGTCACAGAGAGGGGTGGGGGATGGGACACTAATTGGGGGTTACAGAGAGGGTGGGGGCTGGGACACTGATTGGGAGTCACAGAGAGGGTGGGGGCTGGGATACTGTGGGGGAGATAAAGTGATTATACAGTATAAAGCAGTCTGTCATTAGGGTAAAGAGCAACAGATTTAAAAAGTAAATAAAGTGCACACTCTTACCTGATAGTGTTTGGTAGTGTCCCCTCTCCTCTCCACTTCAGGGTTGCATTGGGTCTCCTCCTGCTCCTGTAGAAGCCTGCTGCTCCTCTTCGGCACTTCCAGCTCTTTACAGAAGTTCACACACAGCAGGCAGGGGGCGTGTCACACAGTACCTGTTACTAGAGGTCCCGCTGGTCCTCTAGTGTTTGCTGGCAGCCCATGGCAAGTGGACATTAGAGGACTAGCGGAGCCTCTAGTGTCATTACTGTTCTTAATGTGGAATAAATGTCTTCTCTCCGGCGGTGGCCATTTTGGGAAAGACATTTTGTATGGCATCCAAACGGATGGCCACACCAGTCCACTTGACTATCGGCCCTTCTGGCATTTGCCAGAAGTGCCCGATGGCCAGTCCGGCCCTGGTTCCAGTCAATACAATATAACAACAAAAAAGAGTCCAAACCATGCTAACAAATTGATGACAACATCCAGGCACCAGTGTAGAAAGCGCGATGCGCTTCCAAACAACCACCCAAATGCCGCTGACAGACAAGCACTCCTGGCACAATATTAATGTGTTCCAATATACTGTACATATTTGTTTTTAATTTTATTAAGTGGTTATGAATATACATGGGATGAATATAATTTAAAAGCCAAGGTTAGATTAAAAAAAAAAAAACAACAACATTTTCCGGAACAATTCTTTGAAATGTGCAACTGGCATTGTGGGACTATGAACCTGAGTTATACACTAATGTTATACACAAGGGGGGTGTGGGCTGCACCCAGGTGTCACCCGTCGAGGGGTGACACCAAAGTGCCAACTACTCCCCGTAGTGACAGGAGCTGGGTGCTGCACTGTAGCATTACAGCACTCAGCTCCTGACACAGTGAGGGAGCCGGCACTGCACATAGAATGGTCCCCGGGGCAGTCCGCACCTCTGGGACCCCCAGAGTCACAAAAATGTGGGTTCAAGCAATGAGGCCATGCCCCCTACCCATGAGGCCACACTCACTTTTTTTTACTTTGCCATGCACCCTACTATCATCTACCAGGATTCCGCAACGGGTGTCACCTGCATTAGGAGAGTGATGCCACTGTTCCTGCCCTCAGGTCCCTATCCACATGGTCACGCCTCATGTCATCTGTCTGTCTCCCCTCTCCCCTAGATTGTAAGCTTCTAGGTGCAGGGTCCTCCTCCCTCCTGTTCTCACAGCCCTCTTCTCTAGCACTTCTCTAGCACTTCAATGGCAGCCTTCACCTTCCCAACTGTATTGTGTACTGAAAATTGTGTTGCTACTGTAATTGTTACTTATGCTATGTTTATGTTTCAGTTACTCTATTGTAATGCACCCTGTACTGTCCTACTGTTGCTGGATGTACAGCGCTGCGGACCACTTGTGGCGCCTTATAAATAAAATGTAATAATAATATTAAACATAATGTTACACGTCATTCATACTTAACCCATTGCCATATCTGTAAATAAGAAGCAGCAGTACTTTTGAAATATTGTATTACAAAACTCACATTACATAAGCAGCAATGTAAATTTGCCTCAACCATTTAAACCAAACAATAATTAAAATTTCTTATAAATTTTAATATGTCATTTTTGAAAACAGGGCAACTATGTGTGCACAAACAATCTTTGCAACAATTGTTACTTTCTCTTTTAGGATCAGGACCACTCCGATTTCTGTGTCCAGTTCGTCCTCTTGTGCGCAGACAGTGTCTCTGTGGTGTTGGTGGTGAGACTGTGCTGGTACTAGAAGAAGTAGCCACTGTTTCTGGTATTCTTGATAATAGTTGGCTCCCAAAGGCCAAAACGCTGCTATTTAACCTTCAGAGATCTAGGTGAGGTGTGGCATAGCCCAGCAAGATTTAAACTCCACTTTAAAAAAAAATACTGTACGAAAGTTGCCGTATCGTGTAGCTGGAGGGGCGACTGTCAGTTTGCATAGCGATGGCAGTTTAGTGCGGTGAGCACTAGTGCAGCAAGTACACGTGCGTAAAGTGCACGTGGGCATCTCATACCCCACCTGGTATGGCATTTCTCTTCATGTCAGCCAAGCGTAACCTCATAAAGACTAAGTTGACTAAGTTTATTTACATTTTTATTATTTCTTATTATTCATAAGTTTAATTTTTAGTAACAATTGTGATTCAGACATCTGTGCTGTGATCTGAAGATCATGAACTGTGGAGAAACTATTGATTTTTTTGGAAAACACAATATTTGTCATCCAGACTTGCATCATGGTGAGTTTTAAGAAATTACATGTATAATGCTCATTTATTTAGACTTATGTTGCAAAAACTCATAACTTACATACCAGCAGCAAACTAGTGTTGTGTAACATACTATATTATAGTATTGTGACAGAATCACAATGATTCTGTGTGGGGCTAGAGGAATCTGCCCACACAGAGTAGTCAAACAAAGTTTTGCCACACCTAGGGGCTGCCTTGTGGAGAGAGTCCAGGTGTGGGCTGATTAAAAGGCAGACCATTAAGGCTGCCATTGGAGATAGTCTAAGTGGGACTGTGGCAGCCAGAGAGCCCAATTTAGCTTTGCCAAGCCATTGGGGGCCTAAGTCCAGACCTGCAGGAGGCAGGGAGGACCACAAACCTCTCAGACTGTGGGGCCTATTTTTGAAATGATAAGTGGTCCGGTAACCATGCGAAAACACTTGATTCCACATATTTAGGTTACTGGGCCATTCATCATCAGGGGTCCGATAGGAGCTCCTGATATTCAGCAAACTCAGAAAACGGAAATATTTCGGAGTTTGCTTCCGAGAACAAGCGCCATCTTCAGACGGTGCTTGCTCTCGTAGTCCCGCTCCTTCCTATGGAAAGGAGTTCTGGGGATGCGACGAGGGATCTGAGCAGATCCCTCCACCGCCTTCTCACGGACTCCCCGGCAGCTGTGCGCATGCGTGACCTTGGGTCACGCATGCGTATCTGGGCCGACGGGGAGGAGGCAAGTAAAGTAGCTACATCTGTAGCTGCAATACTAACCAAGGGGACAGCTGCTTTTCAGAGCAGCTGTCCCTGCACAATTGCAAGTTGGATACTTAAGTATCCCTCGCAGCAACACCAATACTTAATCATTGCAGGCCATATGGCCTTCGATGATGAATAGGCCCCTGTGTGACATAAAAGCAGCTAAGCTGCAGGCTAAGGAAGCCAGTGTGCATACCTGCAGGAGGCAAGTAGGACTACAAGAGAAACTTTGTGTGAAAGATCAGGCCGGAGCCTGTGTTAACCTGCAGGAAGCAGGACTAAGCTGACTTTGGACTTTTATTTGCAGACTAGCTGCCCAAGGTTAGTCAGGGGTGAAGAAGTGTCAGTGCCTGAATGGGGCTAGGCATTTGATATTTTTGTTTCCAGATTTATGCTGACAGTAAAGCACTTTTCTTTTATTTATAACCTGAAATGCTATGTGTGGACCCTGACTCAAGCACCTAATACTACACTACTGACACCTTACCAAGCTAATTACCCCAAGTCATCACAATATGGTGGAGAATGTGGGCAATTCGATCTGCACAGAAAAGGTGGACTACAGCAACCTAAACAGAAATATGGATGCTCACTGCACCAGCATGATGGAATGCTTGTCAAGGTGGTGAGTGAAGATAAGTCTTTTATGGAGTATTGTCTATATGCAAGTTGTCCAAATATATGGAAAAACTTCATGAGACATGCAAATGTTTGGAAATTGCCAGCTATAAAATATATATTTTGTCTTTGAAGAGAAATGTGCACAAATGTTGAAAAATCCTGCAAAAAAAGCAGTGTTTAAAAGTATTTAAATTGCTACAGTATTGGAAGGGTTAGAGAAAAATATGTGGTTTATTCTTCTGACATTCTCAAGCCTATGACATCATTAAGTCAGGGTGTGATACTGAGATATCTTTTGAAAGGCTGTTAAAGAGTCAGTGCTTGATACATGCTGGTAATTGTAGTGCCACATGAAGAAAAATATTTTGCTGTATTGAAAATACTTTTGATGGGATGGCAAAGTGTGATATAGCGAAAACAAAAGTTGTTTCTGTGTTTATGCTGTGTGGAGATAATTATGGGGAAAAAGCATCAAGCTCAGAGAAAAGGCAAGTTGCCTACAGTTGAAGCTGGAGAGATGCAAATCCAGGACTGGAGTGTCCAGTCTGAAAGTAAAGCAAGTGTCTTACATGGAAGTTATTTAAAGTTGTCTGAAATCCTCTGTGGTAACGCTTTCAATATGCTGGGGCTCCGAGTAAAGTTCCAGAGAAAGATATTTAAATTGCCAAAGCAGAGTAAAATTGTCAGTGTGTAATAAGGTGCAAGGTCCACCAGGAGAGGACTATGGCCCTGATTCAGAGCCGCTTGTAAGCGGCAGCTCGTTCGCTCCGAGCGATGTTCGCACATCTGCACATGCGTATGGGTTTTAGTACGCATGCGCGAACCAGTCGAAAATCATGTGCTCACAAAATAGCGAATGCCTGCTAATTTGAGTGACAGGATGAGGCGTTTGTGGGTGGTAACAGGGGAAGGTGCTTGAAAACGGGGAGTGGAGATCCGAACGCAGGCAAGCCAAAAGGTCAAAAGGGTGTTCATAATTAACAAAGCAGCGTCATCGACCATGTCAGTTGGGTGTCTTTTAGCCAGAACTGCTTGCATGATTGCGGTAGGAAAATGCAACCACAAGAATAGCGAGCAGTTCATTCGCCTTTCGATGTTCTCGATTAATCTAATAAATAGCGGAGATGACGTATGATGCGAGCGGCCAGGGGGCGTTTTTTACAAAAAAGTCTGCATGTTTTGTTTGCTCGTTCAGACAAAAAGGCGTCAACAGACCGCAAAGAGCGAACGGTCAATTTAAATAGCCAGCCCCTTTTTCTGGCCGAGCGAGCGCAAATAGCGTCCGGCTCTGAATCAGGCCCTATATCAGCATAGAAAAATCTGACTCTCTGTGTGAAGTTTGGCATGACGCACTTTTACGCTATTGTGATCAGATAAGTGACTTAGAGAATAAATCTACAAAAGAGAAGCTTTTGCATGCACAAACTGAAAAGATGTTACAGAGTGAATTGTCCTCTTTGAAAATTACATTTGAGCAGGAAGAAATAAAGAAACTTAAAGCTCTTAAAGAGACATATCTCAAAGTAGTGGTTATGTCTGAACACTTTGAGGAGGCTGAAGTATCAAAGTCTATGATAAAGTATGAGAATGATGTGCTGCTAGCAAAGAGTGAAGTATTAGATCAAGACATTGTTGAATTGCATCAAAAGTGTGAAGTCCTTCAGCAGGAAGTGGAGGAATTGAAAGAATGTGTCAATGGACACCAGAGTGATACAGCTTGCACACAAGGAAAAGTAGCAGATCTAACATTGATGTTAGATGAAAAAGACTTTCTGGTGGTCTCCACAAAAGCAAGACTAACAGAGTTAGAAAGAAATTCTCTGTCTGAGAAGCTCCGTGAATGTTCGGAAGACAGGGAGAAATGTCTCAAGATGCTGCAGAAAGAGTGTGATGCAAAGGACACGGAGGTTGTCCATTTTGAAGCAAGCTTTAAGGAACAAGTACAGACACTCAAATCCAACTTAGCTGCAGCCAGAGCAGTTTAAGACTGTCTGATAGAAAGACATGTATTTCTGGAGAACAATTTTCTGCAGTCTGAGAACAAGTTGGGAAGCGCCATGAGAAAAATTACCCAGCTGGAAGAACAGCTCTCTGTAACTCAGAAAAAAAAAGTTCCAAATGGTAGTGGGAAAAGCAGAAGAAGAAAAGTTGATTAATACTCTGTAATTGGATTCTGGACCCAAAATTGGTCTAATTTGAAAGAAGTGCATAAACACAGGCAACGATTGCTACAGATGAGATATCTCTCTCAACTGATCATCTTGGTGTAACCATGCTGCACTGCAGGTGGGGCAGATTTAAAATGTGCAGAGAGATTTAGATTTGGGAGGAGTGTTTCCAATCTGACATGTAAATTGTAAAGTAATAATAAAGCTGTGCAGTATTTGTGGGCTACATGCAAAAGAAGCCAGTATTTACCCCACGTGTAAAAAAAATTATGTATTTATACCCCTTGCATTGCAATATGGTTTGTTCAGGTTCACAGTTGAAAGAGATATCTCACTCTGTACCCAACTCTGAATCAGACCCAGAATGTCTTGTGTGATGAGCAGCGGAGAAGCAGTGAGATGCTTGAACAAAGTATCAAGTGATTCCAGAACTGTGTAGACAAAGCACCACCTGGACTTGCTTCTGCGTGTGAGGCACCACAGCTACCAGCATGTCACACTGTGAAAAAGCCTCTGCAGAGTATCGCACCTGCAGTTTAACTTCAGTCCATACAGACACAGACCTGATTTCTGCAGGGTTCTCAAAGCTGCTGCTCCCTTCAGTTATGCGCAGACCACTTTGCCCACATTCTCCACCACATGCAACAGGGTCGGGGAACTGGTACAATCTCCTATGGTAGATGGCACTGCACAGCAGCTGAGAGATCACACAAAGGGTCTCATTCTGAACCACTCGCAAGCGGGTTGATGGTTGTGCATTGCGCATGCACGGCGTGCGCAATGCGCATGCACAAGCCCCGTAGCGAGTGAAAAATTCACTCGCTCCGGGGCTCGCTACAAACGGGGCGGCTGTCGATGTTGATCGACAGCTCGCCCTGTTTTGTAGGTGGGGTGGGGGGTGGCTGGACAAATGGAGGCGTTCCTGAAGGAACGCCTGCCATTTGTGGGTGGCCCTACTGACATCACCAGTAATGTCAGTAGTGAGCTTCCTGCTCTATTAGAGCCGAAAGCTCACTGGGGCTTGCGGCAAATGAGACCCTACCACAAGTGTCTCGTCGCAAGCCGATGGTCGCGATTGTCGTGACCATTGCGACCATCACCTGGCTGCTTGCAAAAGCTGTGGGTGGTCACCCACAGCTTAGCGAGTGGCCAGGAGGCCAGCTTTTAAAAAAAAAAGCGGCCGCCCTCATTCAGAGCGAGCACTCACATTTTGTGAGCGGCTCTGAATGAGGTCCAAAGTCCATTGGTCTGGTGCAACTGACCTAAGCCAGTTTTATTATAAAGCAAAAACAAATATAACAAAAATAAACACTTTGCCATCCAGCACTAACTAAACACAAAATGGTCCTAGCTCACTAATACAAATACAAGAAGTTTTCATCAGACATAGTTTACTTGGTTTCAGCAGCATGTTTTCTCTCATAGATACACCATAGACCCTCATTTCCCCAGGTAGTGTGTCTCCCAAATGATCAGCCTGACAGCCTTAAAACACACATACACAGCTGCTAGCCCTAATTAGCCTCCTGTGAGGCAAAAAGCCCCAAAATCCGGACTGGGTCTAACTAATGGAGCCCGCCCTATCTCTCCATTCATGAACCCCAGGAACTCTTTTTCAGCTTTGTCAAAAAGCCCACAAAGCTGTTAACAACACAGCCATTTTCCTGGGGTTTTCAGAACGCATACTGTAGGTTAGGAATCTAGGAGAAATATAGCAACCTGCCAACACTATATCAGTGACCTTGTCACACAGTATTAACCCTTTGTTAATATCAACTTGTTGGTTTATAAAAAATATAAAGTCATATTTATTTGGACTAAGAGTGCACTCACCACTTGTATGATTTAAGGTTTGGCTGTGAAAAGACCATGGTTTGCAGTCAGGTAATCCGTGGTTCCTGCACTGCTGATAGTTTTATATGCAAAAAAATGCTTGCTTTTAATCCGATATTGGACAGGCCTTGATAAGAGCAATCAGTTATGTGTGCTCCTGTGTAGTGGAAATATGTGTCAGCAGCCCCCACTGGTTTTTCCAAGGAAGCCAAAGCTCCGTGCAACGAGTCACTATTACAGTTCCTAGAGTTTACTGCGTAATCCCCCTAGAACTTGCGTTCACGAAGATGACGGTCGATGCGGATAACTAGGTGCATAAAATTGTCCAGAGACTCCAACACAGGGTGTTGAACCAAAATGTCTTTAATGGGCTAAGAAAGGCCTAGGCGGAACTGGCTACGAAGAGCAAGGTCATTCCATCCCGAGTCCACTGCCCATCTACGAAACTCTGTGCAGTAATCTTCTGCTGCCCTAAATCCTTGTTTAAGAGATCGTAGATTAGCCTCAGCCATAGTGGTCTTATCCGGGTCATCATAAAGGAGGCCTAACGCCTTGAAAAAAGCCTCCACTGAAATAAGGACACTATGAGTGGAGGGCAAGCAAAGAGCCCAGGTCTGCGGTTCTCCTTGAAGGAGCAAAATAACTAGCCAAACATGTTGTGCCTCGGCTCCAGAGGAAATGAAACGCAATTTAATATACAGTAGAGCTTACAACTCTCTTGAAAATTGAGAAACTCCCTGCGTTCACCCGAGAATCGGTCAGGGAGATGCATTTTGGGTTCCTTGACACTCATCTGGGTTGAAGTAGAATGAACATCTTCTACTCTGAGGGAGAGCTCTTGCACCTTCTTAGTAAAGATTTGAATCTGGCCCGCCAGAACCTGAGCTGGATTTTGTGAAGGCTCCATTCGAGTCACTGCTGTTTGGCCGGCTATAATGTTATGGTTTCCTAGACTTTACTGCATAATCCTCCGAGAACTCAAACATAGTGAGGTCTTCTGCCAATAGCAGCCACCTGCTGTTCCCTTAGAACTCATTATGTTCACCAGTACTTTGGTGGTTGCCTGCACTTAATCTCGGAGTAGTAGGGGTTTACACAGACAAACTAGGAAGACCAGAGTTAATCATAACACAAAAGGAGCTGAATAGATGTGTTGTGGCTTAAACAGCCGGTATATTGATGCAGCTGGATTAGCTGAAGGAGTCGATGCAGCTTGTGCACTCAAGGTATTGATGCAGTTAGTATGGCTGGAGTTGAGGTGGCTTGTGCAGCTGGTGTATTGATACTAGGGGTGTGCACCGGCCACTTTTCGTGTTTTGTGTTTTGGTTTTGGATCTGGATCTTTCTTCGTGTTTTGGATCTGGATTGGTTTTGCCAAAACCACCCTTCCGTGTTTTGGGTTCTGGGTTTTGTGTTTTGGATCTGTATTTTTTTTTTTAAAAAAGCATAAAAACAGCTAAAATCACAGAATTTGTTGATTTCTCTGCTCCTATGCTATTATTAACCTCAATAACCTTAATTTCCACTCATTTCCAGTCTATTCTGAACACCTCACACCTCACAATAGTGTTTTTATGTCCAAAAGGTTGCACCGAGGTAGCTGGATGACTATGCTAAGCGACACGAGTGGGCGGCACAAACACGTGACCCATCTAGGAGTGACACTGCAGTGGCAGACAGGATGGCAGTTAGAAAAACTAGGCCCCAAACTGTACATAATGCAAAGAAAAAAAAGAAGTGCAAGATGGAATTGTCCTTGGGCCCTCCCACCCACCCTTATGTTGTATAAACAGGACATGCACACTTTAACAAATCAATCATTTCAGCGCCAGGGTCTGCCACACAACTGTGGCTGAAATGATTGGTTCGTTTGGGCCCCCACAAAACAAGCTGGCAATTAATGTGTCCCTGCACAAACTGGCTCTACGGAGGCAAGATGTCATCCTCATCCTCCTCATCCACCGATTCCTCACCCTCTTCAGTGTGTACATCCTCATCCTCACAAAGTATTAACTCGTCCCCACTTGAATCCACCACCACAGGTCCCTCTGTACCTTCTGGAGGCTGGTCTCCCTGGAAGAGCTGATAATTCATTTTGATGAACATCATCTTCTCCACATTCTGTGGAAGCAACCTCCTACGCCTTTCGCTGACAAGGTTCCCGGCTGCACTAAACACTCTTTCGGAGTACACACTGGAGGGGGGGCAACTCAGGTAAAATAGAGCCAGCTTGTACAGGGGCCTCCAAATTGCCTCTTTTTCCTGCCAGTACAGGTATGGACTGTCTGACATGCCTACTTGGATGCTGTCACCGATGTAATCCTCCACCATTCTGTCAATGGTGACAGTATCATATGCAGTGACAGTAGACATGTCAGAAATTGTTGCCAGGTCCTTCAGTCCGGACCAGATGTCCAAACTTGGTCCTGCCTGCCCTGCATCACCGCCAGCGGGTTGCTTAGGATACCTAAGTTTTTTCCTGGCAGCCCCAGTTGCAGGAGAAAATGAAGAAGGAGCCATTGACGTGTCACGTTCCGCTTCAGCTGACAGTGTGTTCACCAGCAGGTCTTTGCACCTCTGCAGGCTTGTGTCGGCCAGAAAGAGAGACACCACATAGGCTTTAAACTTAGGATCAAGCACGGTGGCCAAAATGTAGTGGTCTGATTTCAACAGATTGACCACCCTGGAATCCTGGCAAAGCGAATGAAGGGCTTCATCCACAAGTCCCACATGCCGAGCGGAATCGCTCCGTCTTAGCTCCTCCTTCACTTTCTCCAGCTGCTTCTGCAAAAGCCTGATGAGGGGAATGACCTGACTCAAGCTGGCTGTGTCTGAACTGACTTCACGTGTGTCAAGTTCGAAGGGCTGGAGAACCTTGCACAACACGGAAATCATTCTCCACTGCGCTTGAGTCAGGTGCATACCCCCTCCTTTGCCTATGTCATAGGTGGATGTATAGGCTTGTATGGCCTTTTGCTGCTCCTCCATCCTCTGAAGCATATAGAGGGTTGAGTTCCACCGCGTCACAACCTCTTGCTTCAGGTGATGGCGGGGCAGGTTCAAGAGTGTTTGCTGGCGCTCCAGTCTTCGGCACGCAGTCGCTGAATGGCGAAAGTGGCCAGAAATTTTTCGGGCCACCCAAAGCGTCTCCTGCACGCCCCTGTCGCTTTTCAGAAAATTCTGCACCACCAAGTTTATTGTGTGAGCAAAACATGGGACGTGCTGGAATTTGCCCAGATGTAATGCCCGCACAATATTGGTGGCGTTGTCAGATATCACAAATCCCCAGGAGAGTCTAAGTGGGGTAAGCCACTGGGCGATGATTTCCCTCAGTTTCTCTAAGAGGTTGTCGGCGGTGTGCCTCTTACTGAAACCGGTGATACACAGCGTAGCCTGCCTTGTAACGAGCTGGCGTTTCTGAGATGCTGCTACTGGTGACGCTGCTGCTGTTGCTGCGTAAGGTGATACATCTACCCAGTGGGCTGTCACAGTCATATAGTCCTTAGTCTGCCCTGTTCCACTTGTCCACATGTCCGTGGTTAAGTGGACATTGTGTACAACGGCATTTTTCAGGACACTGAGGACACTTTTTCTGACGTTTCTGTACAGTCTCGGTATCGCCTGCCTAGTGAAGTGGAATCTAGACGGGATTTGGAACCGGGGACACACTACCTAAATCAATTGTCTAAATCCCACTGCACTAATGGCGGATACCGGACGCACGTCTAACACCAACATAGCAGTCAAGGCCTCAGTTATACGTTTTGCTTCAGGATGACTGCTGTCGTACTTCATCCTCCTCGCTAAGGACTGTTGGAGGGTCAATTGTTTAGTAAAAGTAGTGGTGTTCCTACTTCCTCTCTGGGATGATGAACGACTCCCAGCAGCAGCAACAGCAGCAGCGGCAGCAGTAGGCGTAGCAATGCAGGATCCTCCAGAGGAATCCCGGATAGGAGAGTCAGTCATGCCAGTGACATGGCCTGCAGGACTACTTCCGATCCTGACTAAGGAGGAAATTGACGAGGAGGGAGTTGACGGTGTGGTTTGCAGGCGCTTGGATACAACAGGACAACGGGATTTAGGTGTCCCTGGACTGCTTACGGTCTTAGCCAAAGTTTCTGAACTTGACAGTAACTTTTTATGAACGCGCTGCAGGTGCCGTATAAGGGAGGATGTTCCTAGGTGGTTGACGTCCCTACCCCTACTTATTTCACCTTTACATATGGTACATATGGCAAGACAGTTGTTGTCCGGATTTGGATAGAAATATTGCCAGACCAAAGAGGTGGAATGTTTGGTCTTCTGCCCAGGCATGACCGTGATGGGCTTTTTCATCCCACGGACAACAACTGTCTCCCCCGGAGCCTGATTTAAACAAACCACATCACCATCAGAATCCTCCTCGCCAACTTCCTCCTCAGCGCCAGCTACACCAGTATCCTCATCCTGTTGTACTTCAACAGTGACATCTTCAATTTGCATATCAGCAAGTGGACTGTGGGTGCTCCTTTCAGCACTTGCAGGGGGCGTGCAAATGGTGGAAAGAGCCACCTCTTCCCGTCCAGTGCTGGGAAGGTCAGGCATCGCAACCACCACCACACTTGGACTCTCCTTGGGGATTTGTGATATCTTCTTAGAAAGCACAGTTCTTCGCTGTGCTTTTGCCAGCTTAACTCTTTTGATTTTTTTAGTGGGAGGAGGGCTTCCATCGTCATGTGAAGCTGAGCCACTAGTCATGAACATACTAGGGATCGACCTTAGCCGTTCCTTGCCACTCCGTGTCGTAAATGGCATATTGGCAAGTTTACGTTTCTCTTCAGCTGATTTAAATGTCTTTTTCAAGGTCATTTTCCTGAACTTTGCCATTTGGGATTGTATGTGCCCTCTACTATGACATTGGGCATCGGCCTTGGCAGACGATGTTGATGGCATGTTATCGTCTATGTCATGACTAGTGGCAGCAGTTTCAGCACTAGGAGGAAGTGGTTCTTGATCTTTCTCTATTTTATTTTAATCGGAGAAAGTTTGGTCCTCCATTTATGTTATATCGATTTGATATATACGTGCGGCTAAACACAGAAAAAAAATTTTTTTTTGGTTTGGACTGGAGTGTACTTTCGGGGGTTACAGCACCCTTAACGGTCAAGCCAGCCGGCCCTTTACTTATGACACAGGCGCACGCTTGGCACTACTTTGTTGATGCACGTGCGGCTACTGCGCACACAATTCACAAACACAGAAAATAATTTTTTTTTGGTTTGGACTGGAGTGTACTTTCGGGGGTTACAGCACCCTTTAACGGTCAAGCCAGCCGGCCCTTTACTTATGACACAGGCGCACGCTTGGCACTACTTTGTTGATGCACGTGCGGCTACTGCGCACACAATTCACAAACACAGAAAATAATTTTTTTTTGGTTTGGACTGGAGTGTACTTTCGGGGGTTACAGCACCCTTAACGGTAAAGCCAGCCGGCCCTTTACTTATGACACAGGCGCACGCTTGGCACTACTTTGTTGATGCACGTGCGGCTACTGCGCACACAATTCACAAACACAGAAAATAATTTTTTTTTTGGTTTGGACTGGAGTGTACTTTCGGGGGTTACAGCACCCTTAACGGTCAAGCCAGCCGGCCCTTTACTTATGACACAGGCGCACGCTTGGCACTACTTTGTTGATGCACGTGCGGCTACTGCGCACACAATTCACAAACACAGAAAATTATTTTTTTTTTGGTTTGGACTGGAGTGTACTTTCGGGGGTTACAGCACCCTTAACGGTCAAGCCAGCCGGCCCTTTACTTATGACACAAGCGCACGCTTGGCACTACTTTGTTGATGCACGTGCGGCTACTGCGCACACAATTCACAAACACAGAAAATAATTTTTTTTTGGTTTGGATTGGAGTGTACTTTCGGGGGTTACAGCACCCTTTAACGGTCAAGCCAGCCGGCCCTTTACTTATGACACAGGCGCACGCTTGGCACTACTTTGTTGATGCACGTGCGGCTACTGCGCACACAATTCACAAACACAGAAAATATATTATTTTTTTAGCACTTGGGGTGAGCACCCCTGATGGACAGAGCACCCCCTGGACAACACTACAGCACCCCTTTAGGACTGGGACACTGCACAGGACTTTGGAGTGGACACAGCCCCTATGGAGAACTGACTGCACAACACAGTCCAGCCAGCCCCTATCGACTTTGAAGTAGTGGACACAGCCCCTATTAACAACAGCAGCACAGCACAACACAGCCAGCCCCTATGGACTTTGAAGTAGTGGACAACAGCAGCACTACACTACACTACACTACACTACACAGCCCTAACTCCCACCCTCCCTCTTCACTGTCCACAGCCGAGTGAGAAAATGGCGCCGACGCGGGTACCTTATATAGGATCCAAAACCCGCGAGACTCGGAAGGCGGGATGATGACGTTTTGCCTCGATTTCAGATCCGAGTCAGGCGGGAAAAGTCGAGCCTGACTCGGATCTGCCTCGGATAGGGGGGGCTCGGGGGGGTTCGGATTTCAGAAATCCGAACCCGCTCACCCCTAATTGATACAGCTGGTATAGCTGGTGATAAAGTGATGTGACTTGTGCAGCTGGTGTATTGATGCAGCTGGTATAGCTGAAAGAGTTGATGCGGCTTGTGCAGCCTATGTATTGATGCAGTTGGTATAGCTGAAGGAGTAGATGTGGCTTGTGCAGCTGGTATATTGATACAGCTGGTATAGCTGGTGAGAAAGTGATGTGACTTGTGTAGCTGGTGTATTGATATGGCCTATGAAGACTGAGGTGCGGCTTGGTTCGCTGTGGAGCGGCTATAACAGCCAAAGGAGTTGATGTGGCCTAGGCGCCGAGGTTGTGGCTTGGTTCACCGTGGAGCGGCTATTGCAACCAGAGGAGCTGATGCGGCCTAGAGGCCGAAGTGTGGCTAGGTTAGCCGTGGATCGGCTATTGCAGCCAAAGGAATTGATGTGGCCAGGGGGCCGAGGTGCATCTTGGTTTGCTGTGGAGCAGCTATTACAGCTGGAGGAGTTGATGCTGCCTGTAGGCCGAGGTGCTGCTTGATTTGCCGTGGAGCTGGCTATTGCAGCCGGAGGAGTTGATATGGCCTGGAAGCCGAGGTGAGAATAGAAACAATGTGAAGACCGAGGCTACAGGAACTGGTGGGGCACGTACAGAGATGCTATAGCCAGCAAGGCCGTGAGGACACTTCCGGATATTTAAAAGATGAAGGACCAATCAAAGCAATGGAAGAACATTCTGTGTTCCCAGTAACATGTGATGTCATCCAGCATCCAGATCAGCTAGCAACAGAAGGTGCAGTTCCCGTACGGCAGGCAGAAGTAAAATGAGTAACCACCAAAGTACTGGAGAGTAGCAAGTCGTGCCAGAAAACTTGTAACAGTCACCTGCCGGGTCTGGATCAGCTCCTGTAAATAGGTTCGTACATCAGACGACTGTGTTCAGCAGTTTTCGGGACGTGACACTGATATTCACTTGCGGGTCCCACACATTTCCCACTGTAAAGTCCTCACATCCAATGATCATGCGTCTGTATTAGCCGCTCACGGGATGCGGTTTTAACAGTCCAAAGAGTTAGACTCTAAATTATCGGTCTTACTATAGTAGTATATGGAATCTTTGTCTAAGTAGTGGTCAGTAAAGCTTCCTGATGTGTTTCTCAACCTATAAAAAACAGTAGTTTCTTCAGAGGAAATAAGCTGAATTTTGAATAAATATTTAGACCTTTCAATCCATCAATGCTTTCTCCACTGTTCTGAATTATTTCTATATTGTGTAGCAAGGTCGGGGAACTGGTACCATCTCCTGGGGTAGATGGCCCTGTGCAGCAGCTGAGAAATCACACAAAGTCCACTCGTCTGGTGCAACTGGTCTCCGCCAGTTTTATTAGGCAAACAACCAAAATAAACAGAAATAAACACCTTGCCGTCTGGCACTAACTATACAGAAGTGATCCTAGCTCACTAATAAACAAAGTATTAGAAGGGTTTTTCAGGTTTAATTTACCAGCTTTCATCAACCTGATTCTCACACAGAGACACGAAAGTCTGTCCTTTCCCCAGGCAGTGTCTCCCTGTAGTGATCAGCCTCACAGCACTAAAAACAGCCACACAGCTGAAAACCCTAATTAGTCTCCTGTGAAGCTAATTACCCCCAAAAAAACTCCTAAGACAAACACTTTCCTGAGGATTCAAAAGACATAGGTCAGGAATCTAGGGCAAATATACCTGCCTTCCACTATGATGCCAGTGACCCTATCACTATTGTTACAGGGATGGCTATTCCCTTATTTTGAGAGAGCAGCGATTTGATTGAACAAGATTTAGTGAATGTAGGCACCTTTATTTCTTTTGTTTCTTAGGTCAGGAATCTAGGGCAAATATGTCTGCCTTCCACTATGATGCCAGTGACCCTGTCACATATCCCCCCCCCCGTTTTGACCCAGGGGGGCGGAACACTTGCAGTCCCCAAACAAAAGATGCGGGACAACGCATCGGCATTGGCCAGTTGGCACCCAGGCATGTGTTCCATAGTAAATGTAAATTCCTGCAAAGCTAAAAACCATCTTGTTACCCTGGCATTTTGACCTCACTTTACTGACATCCATTTTAATGGGGTATGATCCGTTACGAGCTTAAACCATCTGCCCAAGAGGTAATACTTCAAAGTGTCCAACACACACTTAATGGCCAATGTCTCTTTTTCAACAACAGCATACCTTTTTTCATGGCCATTGACTTTTCTGCTCAGATAAACAATGGGATGCTCCTCCCCATCCCTACTTTGGGACAACACTGCTCCTACGCCTACCTCTGAGGCATCTGTCTGAACCACAAACTCTTGAGAAAAGTCTGGTGTTATCATCACCGGCTGTGAACACAAAGCTACTTTCAATGCCTGAAATGCTCTTCAGCCTCAGGGCCCCATTTCATCAAGTTATACTATTTCCCTTTTGTAAGGTCTATTAGTGGCACCACTGTGGTGGCAAAATTCCTATGGTGTACCCCAAGTATTGAACCTCTTCCATTGCAAGGCAACATTTCTTAGGGTTGGCTGTTAGACCGGCCTTCCTAATTGAGTCCAGTACCGCCTGTACTCTGACGAAGGGCAGTATTCAATTTGAGGCGAAAAGTCGTTATCAGCGATATTTTATCGCCGATGACGTCATTTTCACCTATTTCAATTATCCCCATATTCAATTACATTGACTTTTCGCCGGTGCGAAAAGTCAATGTCAAAAAGGGGATAATTTTTCGCCAGCCTTTAGCTGGTGAATAAAAGTGCAGAATTGGGGTTTAGGGGTGCAGACTTAAAATAAATAGCCTGCACCCTTGGGAATGCCCCCTAAAAATGATCTGTGTTAAAAAAAATGTAAAAGTATGCGGCAGGTGTTTTCAACAATGCGGGGAGTGGCGGCAGGTGTATTTTTAAAGAATTTTTAAAAATCATTTTAGGGACTTAAAAATATGCTTGCACCCATTTTCATGAAACCCAAATTTGATGGCCATAGTTATTTCCCCCCCCCCAAAAAAGCGAAGTGCTATTTTCCACCACTTCTTCAAAGCCACATTTATGTACCTGCCACGGCTGTTTAAAAACCCGACTTCCTTCTGCAGGTAAAAATGGGTGGACTCTTAGTGATCCCCCATGTCTGGACATCTTTAGGGGGGTCCCAGGATGATTTCCCGAAAATTCCCGTTCTTTCTTTGCCGATCCAAGTTTCGCCAGATCCCGCTTTCGCCTACTTTGGAATTGAATACGGGGAATAGCGGGCACGTGCACGATACTTTTCCACCTGGAAAACAGATGAAGGAGGTGAAAAGTCCGGCAGGCGAAAAGTCTGGACTTTTCACCTCAAATTGAATACGGGCCTAAGTGAGATTCCCAGTCTGGACTGTGGATTACTACATCATCCAGATAGGCCGCTGCATACTGTCTGTGGGGTTTCAAAATTCTATCCATTGTACATTGGAAGGTTGCTGGGGGCCCATGCAACCCAAAAGGCAACATCCTACACTGGAATAGCCCTTCTGGAACCAGAAAAAGCTGTTTTTTCTTTCACCCTATCAGATAATGGTATTTGCCAATAACCAGGGCCGGACTGGCCATCGGGCACTTCTGGCAAATGCCAGAAGGACCGATGGCTGGATTTGCCGGCTTGGCTGAGCTCAGGTTTACACTGCAGCGCACAACCTCCCGGGTGGCACCATGTTCAGGCTTCACTAATGCGTGGCTGCGTCATTGCGCAATGATGTCATTATGCAGGAGCGTCATGAAGCGTCATGATGCGGCCAAGCCTCATGGTAATGTGACTCTGGTCGGGTGCTATGCAGACAGCGCCTGTGAGCTGGCAACTCTGTTGCAACAGTGTGGCCATTGATTAGACCTCCGCCTCCGCCCTTCTGGTCAGGACTGAGACTAGTACCTCCGCCTCCTGTCCTGAGCTGTATGTCCCCTGCCGGCTGCCTATTTTTTCCTCCAGTTACGCGCGCAATGTGACGTCATGCTGTGCGCTTAGTCTCAGTATGTGCAGTGTGCCTACTCTGAATCAGGCCCAAGGAGTACTGGAGCCCACAGCTGACAGTCATCGACGGCACAACTTGGGGAGCTTGGGGACCGGCTGCCACTTCCTAGAACTCTGCAGTAAGTGAGAGGGGGCGCTCATCACAGCACACCTGATACACAGGGAGGAGTTACCAGTGTGCTGTCAGTACAGTGCCCCGACCTCATAGGTGCCATGGCTCTAGGCATTCACAGCATTCAGTGTCCCTGCATTCAGTGTCACTGCCCTCACCTCCTTGTAATTTCCCCACAATGTTCCTGCCCTCAGCCTCCCTATAATCCCACCTTTGTGTCCCAGCCCTCGGTGTCCCTGCCCTCAGCCTCCCTGTAATTCCCCCTCAGTATCCCTGTAACTCACCCTCAGTATCCCTGCCCTCAGCCTCCCTGTAATTTCCCCTCAGTGTCCCTGCCTT
Source organism: Taudactylus pleione (assembly GCA_031769625.1). Classification (NCBI taxonomy): domain Eukaryota; kingdom Metazoa; phylum Chordata; class Amphibia; order Anura; family Myobatrachidae; genus Taudactylus; species Taudactylus pleione. Next base: position 39,685,127 of record JAUIMM010000092.1, read on the forward strand.
CAGCCTCCCTGTAATTCCCCCTTAGTGCTACTGCCCTCAGCCTCCCTGTAATTCCCCCTCAGTATCCCTGTAACTCACACTCAGTATCCCTGCCCTCAGCCTCCCTGTAATTTCCCCTCAGTATCAATGCCTTCAGCCTCCCTGTAACTCACCCTCGGTGTCCCTGCCCTCAGCCTCCCTATAAATTCCCCCTCAGTGTCCTTGCCCTCAGTCTCCCTGTAATTCCCCCTTAGTTACCGTGCCCTCAGCCTCCCTGTAATTCCCCCTCAGTATCCCAGCTCTCAGTGTCCAGCCTCCATGGGTACTTCCTAAATTTCCCTGCCTTTACCCTCCCTAAGGGCTCTATTTACTACAATTCGCATATTGAATGCAGATTGTAGTGTGATATTAACGACTGAATTCGCATTGCGAATTCAGGTAATATCACAGGGATTTACTACAAATCCCTTGCAGGGACAGAGCTTGCGATAAAGCTCTGTCCCTGCGAATCCCCTTCGGAGCCTTATCACGGTATTTTCGCAAAAAATACTGTGACAAATTGCTCGCGCATGCGCCGACCGGCCACCGCTGCTACCCCCCGGCACTAAGCCCCGCCCCCGGTGCTAAGCCGCACCCCCCGCGATCGCCGACCACCCGCGACCCCTAAAATAATGTGAAAAGGGTGTGAAAACACCCTTTTTCACTTTATTTTAGTCAAAATAATGTGAGATGCGCGGTGGGGGCTAGGCTCGGGAGTAGGCCTGGAGGATTGGCTGGACGGCATTTTGACAGCTCCTGTGAGCTGCCTGCAGGACTGCCCGGCGGCACCGTGCTGAGGACAGGGTGGAGTCACTGGAGTGTCACGTGCGGCAGCGTTGACTTCATTATGCTGCCGGCCCAGGGATGAAAAACATGGCAGGGGAGAGTGGGAAGCTGACTGGACGCCATCTTCAGACACCTCATGATCTGCTGACAGACACCATCTGCAGACGCCAGGGTATTACTGTGTTTGTGACATAATGTGTTATAAGGGGCAATATTGTGTGTCATAATGTATAAGGGGCATTGCTGTGTAGCATAATGTATAAGGGGCACTACTAATGTGGCATAACGTGAATAGGTTCTGGGTGGCATAATGTGAATGGGCTCTACTGTGTGATGTAACGTGAAAAAGGGACACTACTGTGTAGTGTGATAAAGGGACACTACCCTGTGGTGTAATGTGACTAGGGAACACTACTGTCTGATGTTATATGAATAAGGGACACTACTGTGTGACATAATGTGAAAAAGGGACACTACTGTGTGACGTAACGTGAAAAAGGAACACTACTGTGATGTAACGTGACTAAAGGACACTACTGTGTGACGTAACGTGAATAAGGGATACTACTGTGTAGTGTGGTGAAGGGACACTACTGTGTGGTGTAATGTGACTAAGGGACACTACTGTGTGACGTAACGTGAATATGGTACACTACTGTGTGATGTAACGTGAAAAAGGGGCATGACTGTGTGACGTAATGTGATTAAGGGACACTTCTGTGCGGTGTCATTTCTTTAGATGTAAGCTCTCATTAGCAAGGCCCTCATTCCTCATATTCTTCTCCTAATACTTTTCTTCTACTCCTTACTCATAAGGGCATCTACAGTAACACTTGATTGCTGACTCCCTGATGCTTATTTTGAGTATTATGATCACTAATGCAGCATATTCTTGTCCTGTATTGTACTGTAAGTAACTGGTTTCTTGTTCACTTACTGTATTTGTTTATGTACATTGAAAGGTGCTGCGGAACATTTTTGGCGACTTATAAAGAAAGGATAATAATAATGTCACTAAGAGGCACAACTGTGTGGCATAATTTGAATTGGGGGTACTATTATGTGGTTACACCCCTTCCCGGTGAGACCACACCTACATTTTTTTGCGCGTGCCTGCGGCACACATCTCCCTGGTTCACCTGTGGATGGCAGCTCAAACACTCTTTTGTCAAAATGTGTGGTTAGGGCTCTGCATTCAGCACCCCTTCCCTAAAAAATTCCTACAGTGAACACTAATCTAATCCTCTACAACTGCTAAGCTAGGGCTTGGTGAATTGGGAAAATGCCTTTCCCTTTCTTTGTGTCATGACCCGGGCTGCGAGGCCACGGAGAGCTCAGATCTTACCTGTCCGGGCATTCTGGCAGGGCCCTTCCTGCAGTGGCGCTGGCTTCTGGAGGTGATCCGGGCGCGTGGGGCTGGTGGCAGGGGACTCCGGTGTAGCGTCGGCGGCTGCTGGGCGCCGCCATCTTTGGTGCGGACATGTGACCTGGGGGAACCAATCCCATTCCTGCACGCTCCCTGGGAGGTCTAGCCAATCCCTGCACGTCCCATGGTACTTAAGGGTGTTTTACACACTCTTTCCTTGTCAGTGCAACGTCTTACACAGCACAAGCTGTGTGTTAGTTCCTGAGCTCCCTACCCTCCGTGCTGCTGCAGTTTGTCACAGTCTGCCTATATCCGCTATCAGTTCCAACCTGCTCCACCACTGTTCCCGGTTCCTGTGAGCATCGCCCTGTTGCCTACTCCCCAGGGAGGCCTGCCGTTGCCGGGACTCGTGGTCCTTTCTACCTCCTACTCCAGCTCCAGGGTCCGACTTACCTTCGCTCCGACAGAACCTTCGTCCGGACCTCTCCTCTGCTTCTTCATTCATGATTCGCACCCCCCTGAAACCGGTTTCATTCCAATACCAGCAAACCATCCCACTGACGTCTTCTGTCTCTTCTCCGGATCCAAATCCAGACCAAGTCGTGACAGTTTGCACTGGCCACATGGATACGGCTAGTGGACAGAGTCCAGGTGTCTAGAAAGCCTGGAAGCCTCACAACGGCAGTTGGCTCAATTCCTGCAAGACATGTCTCTCAGGCAAGACGTTCTGCAAGCCTCCCTTTTTACGGTGAACATGCCCGCTGCTGCCAACCCACCATCTCTTCCAGTCACTACCTCACCTGCCACCCCTTCGCATCTGCATCTACCCACTCCTAGCAAGTTTGATGGGAATACCAAGATGTGCCGTGGGTTTTTAAATCAGTGTGACGTTAATTTTACGCTCCTACCAACAAATTTTCCCACTGCGAAGTCTAAAGTGGCCTACATCGTCTCCCTTCTGTCTGGCTCAGCCCTAGACTGGGTATCCCCACTTTGGGAAAGATCGGATCCTTTGCTGGACAATTACACCAATTTCTTGGCATCCTTTCGAAGAATATTCGACGAACCGGGAAGAACTACTTCCACCTCCACTGAGATTATGCGTCTCCGCCAAGGAACTCGAAGAGTCAGCCAGTATGTTATACAATTTCAGACCTTGGCGTCCGAACTAAAGTGGAATGAGGAAACCCTAGTCTCTGCCTTCTGGAATGGCCATTTGGAGAGATTAAAGGATGATCTAGCCACTCGGGATGTCCCAGCAAAATTAAACGATATGATTTCGTTTTGTAATAAAGTGGACCTGCGTTACCGTGAGAGACAGGCTGAGAGAGCTAAGGGAGATCGTTTTAGGTTCCGAGCTACTAGTTCTCCAGTGACGCCCGTGTCAGAATCTCCGGCTGACGAACCCATGCAGATTAACCGGGCCCGACTCTCTATTGAAGAACAGCAGAAACGCTGCCGCAAGAATCTGTGCTTGTATTGCGGAGAGTCCGGACATCTGGTCGCCTCCTGTTGCCGGCGTCTGGGAAACCCCCGCTCCTAACTGGCACTGGAGACACCAGGTTAGGAGTCATGTCTCTGTCTCCCAATATGAACTATTTCTTCTCTTCTTGATTCAGGAGCCGCTGAAAATTTCATCTCTGCAGAATTGGTTCAGAAACTCCAGATCCCCGTCAAACCCCTCACCCATTCCATCACCCTGTCAGCCGTAGACGGTAGTCGAATTATCAATGGGAATGTCTCCTTACAAACCCAAGCTGTTCGTGTTCGTGTGGGGGCCCTTCATACGGAACTCATTCATTTTTTAGCGATTCCCAAAGCTTCTCACGGTATAATTTTGGGGTATCCGTGGTTAAGTAAACATAACCCTCGAATCGACTGGAATTCCATGCAAGTCACGGCCTGGGGAGACTCCTGTTTTGCCTCTTGTCTTCCCTGTATAAAACCAATTAAAGAAATTAAATTATCAGAAAATTCTTCCATTTCCATTCATTATAGGGCTTTTAGTGACGTCTTTAGTAAAGCCAGAGCTGATGAACTTCCTCTGCATCGGGACTGAGATTGCCCGATTGATTTGGTACCTGGCAAGACTCCTCCTCGGGGCCGCATTTATCCACTGTCATTACCAGAGACCAAGGCAATGTCAGATTACATTCAAGAGAATCTCCAGAAGGGCTTTATTTGCCCATCCACTTCTCCTGCTGGTGATGGATTCTTTTTTGTATCCAAGAAGGATGGGGGCCTCCGGCCCTGTATTGATTATCGGGGTCTGAATGACATTACAATAAAAAACCGTTATCCACTGCCCCTTATCACTGAATTGTTCGATCGTATTAAAGGAGCTACAGTGTTCTCCAAACTGGATCTACAAGGGGCGTATAACCTCATCAGAATCCGTACCGGCGATGAATGGAAAACCACCTTTAACACCAGAGACGGCCACTTTGAATACCTTGTAATGCCATTTGGACTCTGCAATGCTCCCACCGTCTTTCAGAATTTTGTGAATGAAATTTTCAGAGATTTGTTATATGTATCCATGATCGTATATATCTGGATAACATTTTGATCTTTTCCTCGTCCCTTTCAAAACATCAGTCTCATGTGAAGGAGGTCTTGTTACGCCTGAGAGAGAATCATTTGTACTGCAAGCTGGAAAAGTGTGTGTACGAGGTTCCTTCCATCCCTTTCCTGGGTTATGTCATCTCTGGTTCTGAGTTGGAGATGGACCCCAAGAAGGTACAAGCCATTTTGGACTGGTCTCGCCCGAATTCCTTGAAAGCAGTACAGAGATTCCTGGGGTTTGCAAACTATTACAGAAAATTCATTAAAGGATTCTCAACCCTAGCAGCGACAATTTCAGCCTTAACTCGTAAAGGGGCTAATCCCTCGCAGTGGTCCCCAGAAGCTGAGACAGCCTTTCAAATGCTAAAACAGGCTTTCATTTCAGCACCCATCCTGAGACAGCCCGACATTTCCAGACCCTTTTTGTTGGAGGTTGATGCCTCATCCGAAGCTGTAGGGGCGGTATTATCCCAGAAGTTCGAAGATAACAGAATCCATCCTTGTGGTTACTTTTCCAAAAAATTTCTACCAGCAGAAAGGAATTATCCGATTGGGGAACAGGAACTGTTGGCAGTCAAGGCGGCCTTTTCTGAGTGGCGTTATCTCCTCGAAGGAGCCCAGTTTCCCATCACTGTTTACACGGATCATCAGAATCTATTGTATTTGAAAAACATCCAGTGCCTCAGTTCTCGTTTAGCCAGATGGGCTATATTCTTCTCCAGATTTAATTTTATTTTGACCTTTCGTCCAGGATCTCAGAATCAGAAGGCAGACGCTCTTTCCCGTTCATACTCCTCCGAAGCTCTCCATGGTCCTGGAATCCAAGGTAATCGCTACTACTCATATCTAGCCACATTCCGGGAAAACCTTTGTAGCTCCTGCTCTCCGTAAACAACTTCTCACTTGGGCACATACGTCACATTTTTCTGGGCATACTGGCATCCGCAAGATGCTGGAATTCTTATGCCGCTTCTACTGGTGGCCCACCATGAAGTCCGAAGTTACCGAATTCATTGCTTCCTGCTCCCCATGCGCTCAACATAAGACGTCCAGGCTACCCCCGGCAGGAACCCTTTTGCCGCTTTCCATTCCAACTCGACCCTGGTCTCATTTGTCTATGGACTTTGTGACAGATTTGCCTGCTTCCAACGGCTTTACAACCATTTGGGTCGTAATAGACCGCTTTTCAAAGATGGTACACTACATTCCACTCACCAAGCTGCCCACCGCCTCCGAGTTAGCTCGACTCTTTGTTCTCCATATTTTCCGCCCACACGGACTTCCAACTGAGATTGTTTCTGATCGAGGGGTCCAATTTGTGGCTAAGTTCTGGAGGGCTCTGTGCTCTATGTTCCAGGTTAAATTAAAATTTTCTACCGCCTATCACCCTCAAACCAATGGATCTACGGAGAGAGTAAACCAAGATCTTGAAACCTTTCTAAGGATTTATATGTCATCATCCCAGGATAACTGGTCCAATTCTCTTCCAATGTGCGGAATTCGCGCACAATAATTCCTACCACTCTTCTACCGGACGAATTCCCTTTATGATTGTCTACGGTCTTCATCCTCGAGTGCCCGAGTTTACAGACTTACCAGTCTTCGATGTTCCCGCTGTGACCTCCGCTATATGAGACTTCTCTAAAATTTGGGGTCAAGTTCACTCCTCTCTTCAAAAAACGTCTCATCGATACAAATTGAAGGCAGATACAAAAAGAAGGTCCATTCCCAGTATGAAGGTGGGAGATCAAGTATGGCTATCTACCCGGAATTTACGACTCCGAGTTCCTTCAATGAAATTCGCTCCTCGGTTTATTGGCCCTTTTTCTATCATTGAAGTCATCAACCCAGTGGCCTACAAATTGAAGCTTCCCTCTTACCTCAAACTCCCAAACGCCTTTCACGTTTCCTTATTAAAACCATTGATTCTCAATCGATTTTCCAAGCTCTACATCCAAAATCCCAAAATCAGGACCAAGAGAGGAGTGGAATTCGAGGTTAAACAAATTTTAGATTCAAGATTCCGTTACGGTCAATTACAATACCTGTTGCATTGGAAGGGTTACGGCCCTGAAGAAAGGTCATGGGTGAAAGCTGAAGATATCCAGGCACCTCATTTGATTCTCGATTTCCATTCCAAGAACCCAGAGAAGCCTAAGAATTGTCCAGAGGCCATCCCTAAAGGAGGGGGTACTGTCACGACCCGGGCTGCGCGGCCACGGAGAGCTCCGATCTTACCTGTCCGGGTGCTCTGGCAGGGCCCTTCCTGCAGTGGCACTGGCTTCTGGAGGTGATCCGGGCACGTGGGACTGGTGGCAGGGGACTCCGGTGTAGCGCCGGCGGCTGCTGGGCGCCGCCATCTTTGGTGCGGACATGTGACCTGGGGGAACCAATCCCGTTCCTGCACACTCCCTGGGAGGTCTAGCCAATCCCTGCACATCCCATGGTACTTAAGGGTGTTTTACACACTCTTTCCTTGCCAGTGCAACGTCTTACACAGCGCAAGCTGTGTGTTAGTTCCTGAGCTCCCTACCCTCCGTGCTGCTGCAGTTTGTCACAGTCTGCCTATATCCGCTATCAGTTCCAACCTGCTCCACCACTGTTCCCGGTTCCTGTGAGCATCGCCCTGTTGCCTACTCCCAAGGGAGGCCTGCCGTCCCCGGGACTCGTGGTCCTTTCTACCTCCTACTCCAGCTCCAGGGTCCGACCTACCTTCGCTCCGACAGAACCTTCGTCCGGATCTCTCCTCTGCTTCTTCATTCATGATTCGCACCCCCTGACACCGGCTTCATTCCAATACCAGCAAACCGTCCCACTGACGTCTTCTGTCTCTTCTCCGGATCCAAATCCAGACCAAGTTGTGACACTTTGTGTGTGACCTACACCAGTGAATTGCCAACTTAACCTAAGGCTGTGTACACACCTATAGATATCTGTCCAATCTGTCTAGTGGGAAGGAAAATCTGGTCCATTTTCCAGCATCTGGGAGCAAATTTCTATTGTTATACATACATTACCAGATTTTCTGTCCCACTACACGGATTGGACAGATATATCTATAGGTGTGTACACAACTGAATAACAGAACCAACACAATACCAAATGTTTGACTATGGCACATGTCTGAATCCCCTATCCCCTGCAGGATGTGCCCTGTTGTATGTATCTTAATACAGAGAATGATGTGTACGTGTATGTTGTTTTAATATTGATTATATTTGTAAGAGCATAGACTAAGAAGTGGGAGGGGTCAGGAATAGTAAGGGGAGGTGTCTATGCCAGGAGCCAGATGCTGACGCGAGGTGGGCCTGTGTGCTCTTGAAATGCCAGGGCCTATTTTTAGTCCCAGTCCGGCCCTGCCAATAACCCTTTGTCAGGTCCAGTGTGGTGAGATATCTGGCTGTCCCTAGCCTCTCTAATAACTCATCCACACGTGGCATGGGATACGCATCAAATTTGGAAACTGCATTTAATTTACGAAAATCATTACAGAAGCATAGGCTGCCATCAGGCTTTGGAATCAGAACTATAGGACTGGACCACTCACTATTAGACTCCTCGATGACACCAAGTTCTAGCATATTCTTAACCTCTTTAGAGACAGCCTCATGCTGTGCTTCAGGAATTCTATGTGACTTTAGATTGACCTTAACTCCTGGCTCTGTAACAATATCATGCCTTATTATGGCCGTGCAGCCAGGCAATGCTGAAAACAAATCTCTGTTCCTAATAAGCAACTCATTGGCCCCATTCTTTTGAGTGGCGGACAGGGTTTCGGACACTTTCACTTCTGGAGCAAAGGGACTGCCGCTACTGGTGGGCTTGGTTCAGCTAACCTATCTTTCCAGGGTTTGATAAGGTTAACATGGTAAATTTGTTCAGGCTTCCTCTTGCCTGGTTGGTATACTTTATAGTTAACCTCACCCCTTTTTGTCACTTGATACAAGAGCTCATTATTAAGGGCCATGTGTGGAAATGTAAGCCTGCTATCTGGGTCTAATGAGTTCCCATTAATAACTTTCACATTTTCTCTGGCTCTTATCAAGGTGGAGTCCTTTAACTGTTCGGAAGCAAACAAATCAGGGGAGGCATGCTTTCCACCCCATCTATCACCTCTGCCTCCTCTGGAGGAGGTACCTCACTTTGTTCCTTATCATCTACCACTTCCCCAGCCATACTAGCAACAGGGAAAGGGTCTGAGGGTTCGGGGGTCACACCTGTGGCCAGCATATCACCAGAATGGTCTATTGGCTCTATACTGTTCACCACTGCGACCACACGGGACTTCCACAATTTAAAAAAATGGGGAAAGTTTCTCCCTATTATAACATCATGTACTAAGGAAGGGACCATTCCCACTTTAACCACAGCTGAGCCACAAGAGGTCTCAACATTCACTTCAGCAGTATTATAGTAACAGGTATCACCATGTTTGCAAGTTACTAGAACAATTGTTCGCTGGCCCTTTAAAGCATTTACCAACCGATCTTTGACCAGGGTGATTACACTTCGAGTCCAACAATGCCTTTACACCGTTACCTCCCACAACAACCTCACACATTTGTTTTTCGGACTCATTTGAAGGTGTAACAGTACAGGCTAACCTGGCAAAGAAAGACATTCTGCGACGTTCAAAGACAGCATCACATTGCATAGGTTCTTGAACAACTGGGCAATTAGCAACACTATGTCCTGGCATACCACACCAAAAGCATTTAATCACATAACTGTCAAGTCTTTTAGGCATGTGAGACTTTTCTGGCCCCAATGTGACCCATCTTTGAACTGAGCACTCACAGTCTCTTCAGTTTTAAGTTCCCTTAACCGCCCAGGACCCTTTTCCCACGCAACAGTCTTACTAGGTTTCAATGAAGTGCGCTGTTGTAGATCTGGGGGCTGCTGAGGTGCAGCCAACAGTTCCTCTGCCGCCAGATACCTTTCGACCATCTCCACTATCTGGTCAGCGGTCTTAGGATCCCCGTGGCTCACCCACTTGCGTAAAGCCACGGGCAGGGACCTCAAGTAATGGTCCATGACAACTCTTTCAACCATCTGGGGTCCAGTTAATGTCTCTGGTTGTAGCCATTTTTTGGTCAGGTGAATTAGGTTGTGCATTTGTGAGCGGGGAGGTTTGTCCATGTAGTACACCCAGCGATGCACACGTTGTGCTCGGACTGACAAGGTAACTCCCAGGCGAGTCAGAATTTCTGCTTTTAGCTTTTCATAGTTCAAAGCATCCACCGTGCTTAAGTTAAAGTATGCTTTTTGAGGCTCGCCGGAGAGAAATCAAGCCCACTGATCCTTAGGCCAACTCTCCCGCTCAGCCGTCCTCTCAAAGATAGTCAAGTATGCCTCCACATCATCCGTCTCTGTCAATTTTTGAAGGAAATGGCTTGCCCTTTTGGAGCCGTTTTGAACATTTGGGGAAGCATTTCCAGGCTGCGCTGCAAGATGCTGCACCACCTCTTTTAGGACCTCATGGTCCTCGTACTGTTGCCGCTGGGTTTCCTCAATATCTACGGGATGTTGCTGCTGCGCCTCCTCAACCTCCAGTTGATGTTGCCACCAAATCTCCTCAACCTCCTGTTCATGTTGCCGCCATATCTCCTCAATCTCCAGTTCATGGTGCCTAGTAGCTTCTTGCTGTACCCTAGAGGCTTCTTGCTGTACTCTATAGACTTCTTGCTGTACTCTAGAGGCTTCTTGCTGTACGGCTGTCGCTTGTAGCAAGGCCTTGACAATATCCTCCAGCAACTTTGTAGCCTCTTTCACCCAGGACATGTATCAGTACTGGTTTCCAGCAAAAAAGGAATGTCTGGCCCTTTAACTGAACCAGATTCCACAACTCTGCAGGCAAAACACCACCTGGACTTGCTTCTATGTGTGAGGCACCACAGCTCCCAGCATGTTCCACTGTGCAAAAGCCTCTGCAGAGTATCACACCTGCAGTTTTATTCTGTGCCACATTTAATTTCAGTACAGACAGACACAGACCTGCTTTCTGCAGTATTCTAAAAGCTGCTGCTGTCTTCACTTATGCGCAGACCATTGCTTCCCGAATTCTCCACCACACGTAGCAAGGTCGGGGAACTGGTACCATCTCCTGGGGTAGATGGCCCTGCGCAGCAGCTGAGAAATCACACAAAGTCCACTCGTCTGGTGCAACTGGTCTCCGCCAGTTTTATTAGGCAAACAAACAAAATAAACAGAAATAAACACCTTGCCTTCTGGCACTAACTATACAGAAGTGATCCTAGCTCACTAATAAACAAAGTATTAGAAGGGTTTTTCAGGTTTAATTTACCAGCTTTCATCAACCTGATTCTCACACAGAGACACAAAAGTCTGTCCTTTCCCCAGGCAGTGTCTCCCTGTAGTGTTCAGCCTCACAGCACTAAAAACAGCCACACAGCTGAAAACCCTAAATTAGCCTCCTGTGAAGCTAATTACCCCCCAAAAAACTCCTAAGACAAACACTTTCCTGAGGATTCAAAAGACATAGGTCAGGAATCTAGGGCAAATATACCTGCCTTCCACTATGATGCCAGTGACCCTATCACAATTGTTACAGGGATGGCTATTCCCTTATTTTGAGAGAGCAGCGATTTGATTGAACAAGATTTAGTGAATGTAGGCACCTTTATTTCTTTTGTTTCAATTTCCTTTCACACTGCACAGTAACCCGTGTTGCGTTTTTTTTCTTTTTTTAGCAAGTGTGATTTTTCCTAAAATTGATAATTTTTGGAAAAATCAGCGGGCTTGCTCTGGCACCCCGTTGGAACCCCCAGTGTGGACGAATTAAGCAATTGGAAGTTTCCAATTAGCTTAATTAGTTAGTACTTACTCACCTTCCGAAGTGCTGTCTTCTTCATCCAGCGTTGGGTCCCGGACTACTGCAGCAGCGGTGATATATGCCAGTGTGTTTGAGTGTGTATGAGTGAGTATGAGTGAGTGTATGTGTGCATGAGTGTGTGTGTGTGTGTGACCCCCGGTGTATGTGTGTGTGTCCAGTGTCAGAGTGGCCACCTGGAATGGGCGCTGGGAGAACTACATCTCCCAGCAGCCCATGCCCCTCCCACCAGCCCCTGGAGCCTCCCAGCAGCCCCCGGGACTCCCAGCAGCCCCCTCTCCAGTGAGAAGATAGAGGGGAGGCCACCGGGAGCTACAGAGACCACCGGAGACCCCCAGGCAGGTAAGTGAAGAATTTTTTATTTTTTTTTACGCGGCGCAGGGTTTTCAGAGCTGAAAACCCTGTGCCCACTTTTTTTAATTGGATACCGCGGGTATCAGGAGCACGTATACCCGCAGTATTCCAAAATTGGGCGCAAGGTTTTTTACCTCGCTATACCTCGCACCCAATTGAATCTGACCCTTAATATGCTCCACTGCATTTCCTGCCTGCACAACACTATTCCAAATCATCTTTTTCCTACGGCTAGAAGTACAGGCAGCAAGACGGCCATACAACACATCATAGTGTTTAACTACCTCAGTCATTAGGGCCACATTTTAGTCATAATTAAATCTAATATTGCAGCCATCTTTTGTTTTAGGACGTACACTACTCTCATCCTCTGAGGATGCAGAATTCTCATCCTCCCCTACCTCTGCCTCCATCTCCTCCTCCTCCCTACTCCTGCTACTCTCCTCCTCCATAGACACACTAAACATAAACACTAAAAATAAAATGACAATGAACAGAGGAAATACTACTCTAACACTAAACACACACTCTCCACAAACATACCCAAACACACACAAACACTGTAGTAACAAGACAAAAATAAAAAATATACAATAGATAAATAAAACTTTAAACAGGCAATGAACAACAGAAAAATAGACAAGTCAACTTTCTGCAAAACTCACAAATCAGATGAACAATCAACTCCTTAAAAAAAAGACAGCTACATAGATACCTCCTAACCACTAGTGCCATCTACTGCCACCTGAAGCCACTACAGTACATGTGTTTGGATGGTTTGGGGAGATTATATGGGCTTTCTAATGGCTAATTGACATGTGCTTGCTTCTACCAATGGGAGAATGGTAGAAAGTGATGTTTTGTTTCTGTCGGTTATCACCGCGTTTAGTTGCATTGAGACATCAATTTGACAACGGAGACTATTATAATGGAGACAAATCAAAGGGGTTTTTAGATAGAAAAAACACAATTAGTATTGTTGGCGCTTTGCAAAAGACAGTCAATTACCATGTTTAGTAAATCCAGTATGTTAGGACAACAAACAGGTGGTGATGTCCAGCATTATGTAATAGAAGTCAAACACGAATCTTAGTAAATTTAAAATGAAAGTGAAATCATTAAAGTCAAAAGTAATGTAGGGACAGGTCTATTGAGCAATTTGACTGCTGGTGCTTTAGTTATTCGCCACTTGAGTATTCAATCCATATCAAAGTTCCTAGAGAAATCACTCATCCTTGGATCTTCACCTGGCAAAACTTCCTGAACCTCATCTAATTCAAATGTGAAAATAAATCCCTTTCTCACACAGTTTACTCTTGTATTTGAATTCAGTATTTCATATCACTTTTTCACCTCACACAGAGGTCCTCTCCAGCCAAATTCTTTCTCTAATAATGCATCACTGGACTTCAATCTTTATAAAATACTTTGTTCTTGGTCCCAATACAAGTGCAGTTATTTCAGTCCTATGACATGTGCAAATGAAAAATAATTACAGCCATCTGTACTGTATTTTCTATAAACTCAAATCTGAACTAACAAAATACAGATGTCGCTGACATTTACAATATACAGATAACCCATCTAACAAACCTCTGTAAACAATTGGAACAAATTAAATAAATTAAATATAGTATATAGCAGTCATCTTGTTGCCAATAATTCTATTTTATTTTGATAAATAATTTCTTGACAAATAAAGACATTACTGTCGTTAGGAAAATCCTCAACAAAAATACATCAACCAGTAAAACTAATACATGCAAAATAATCTCATCTTTGATAAGAAGGATCAGAAATATATTATAATGTGTAGAGATTTGTTGTCATAATGGCTCATTTTTAATGTATTAAAATTACAGATAGACATAGAATCACACACAATCACACATTTTACAGCTGAATTGGTGGTTTGTGGAAAAGGTTAAATGCATTATGCTTGTGGTTGTACATAAAAAAGGGTGAAGTATAATTTTTTTTTCAAATAGTTTCCTTTTGTTGGAAATATAAGGATCCAGACATTAAAATTAGTTCCAGACTAAAAATGTGGTCTGAAGGTTTTATCACTCGCTTTCATTGTGTCTGCCGTAAAGCCCGAATTATTATGGTAGGTAGCAATGAAAACATTGTGTTTTTGGAAGTATGTCAGTAAATCTGAAAAATAAACAGCACTCAGAATTTTCATAAACAGTGAGATGAGATCAAGAGTCAAAGCTAATATGTTATAATGTAGGCATCTCTCTGATAGAGAAAGAAGATAAATAGATCTTTTCAGCATGGACCATATTTGCTCCTACATTTTTCTATGAACTAATGCTTCTTCCTATTTTTTTTTTAACTGTCCCATCTCAATTCAATGATCTATTTCTCATTTTAATTAAATATCTTGTCGGTCTCACAGTTAAATTAGAAACTGGTTCAAACCACATAAATTGTCTGGGGTGAAAATCATTATTAGGGTGTGGTATCACGCTATACTAGTGTTTCCCAAACCCGGTCCTCATGGCTCACTCGCAATCCAGACACTAGTGATTTCCCTGCTTCAGCACAAGTGGGTAAATCAAACTACCTGAGGAAATAATTAAGCCACCTGTGCTCATGCATGGATATCATTAGTACCTGGGCTGTGAGTGGGCCATGAGAGCCAGGTTTGGGAAGCACTGGTCTATAAAGATGCCAACTCCTAGATGGACAGTATACATGGCAGAGAGTGGAGAAGGCAGAAACACATTGAATTGTGCCTCACTATCCCATTAGTGCCAACTGAAACCGATGGACAAGGGTCATAAAAAAGAAAGGTATGCCACCAATAATGTACTACGGGCAGAGGTTTTAAAATACATTTTAGTGGAAATAAATATAAATACTCTTCAACTTCCCTTGCTTAACATTTCTGTACCGGTGTCCCTAACGCTACAGGATAATAGCACCCACTTTGGGTAATATAATTGCTTACTGTTATGCCACATGATAATAGCACATACATTAATATTTCTAAATTGAGAGCCAACTTTGTATAATGATTTAAACTATATCACAGGCATTTTCTACATCGGTAATTCAGACAGGAGTCTCAGAGCCATACTGTAGTATTAGTAAGATTATATCTTGTACATGTTTTCATGTTGTTTTTTTTTCATTTGGAAGATGACAGATCAAGAAAATTATACTGTGAATGAGAACATTGCAATTGTTGAAATATATTTTTTCCAGAACACTTCAAATAAACATTTATTAAGGAAGTATATGGGAGAGGTAGGAGGTCCGTTTGTGATATTAAAATGCAGCCAAAACAGAGTAGTGCAGCTGTAATAATGAAAGGTATTTATTCTCCTTATACTTGTGACTCCCAACTTTTCCAGGATGTCGCTCACAGGGACCAGACTCATTACAATGGCCTTCTTTATTGTTCTAGATCAGTCCTAGGGGCCTGTAACATGTGTGTCATATCCATGTTCAGAGAGAGTGACAAGACTGTGAGAGTGTAAGCAAACTGACAATGGAGAATCACCAGTGCGGCTACAGAGCAGGGTTCAGGAGATAAGAGTGCAGAGGACAAGAGTGAGCATTATTATCATCAAGGTATGGAGTGTTAGCAAATGATAAGCTTGTGCTGTAGATGTTCAAGATAAGAGTGTATTTATTGAATAATAATTTGACACTCATAATTATGTAAATTGAGGTATAAACTCTATTGTTGCACCTGTGAAGTTCTAGGCCAACGTGGTTTTCAAACTTGCTTGCTCAAGACTACTATCTGCAAATCAACCTCCAACCCACAGAGTCCGAAGATGTGAAGAGTCTGAGTCAGCCCAGTGTTACCCTGAGTATACAGTAGGTTCACACTTACAAACTTTTTGTGCCATAAAACTGAAATGTCAAGGCCTTGTTGTGCACAACTGCAAAATGGCACATAAATGGCACACCCATTTTTGCACCCACACTACCAACAACCATGGAAAGGGGCTGCATGTAGTGCACTCTGTTAAATCATCAATATTGTTTAGAAGGATCATTGCACCAATGAAAATATCAAACAAACAGACTCCTTGAGTATATAGGGCATGTTAAGAAAAAGCTGGTAGATAGTTTCATTTTTTCTCTTATCTAGAAAAAACACATTATATACAGTAATGTGCAAATACATAGTTATAATACACAGACAAGAGACCTGATTTGTCAAGTACTGTCTTTTTGCTGTGAGTTACAAACCCGCTGTTCTATGATGTTAAAGCACTATATACACACATACCTCACCAACTAGGCTTTGATTTTATCAGACAGAGTCTGTTCCACAGGTGGAAGTGAAGTTAGGAACAGAGAGTTTCTTCTGACTCTATTCTCTTTTACCTCCTGCAGAATTATTTTCTTTTTCTGGACACTTTTATTCACAGGTGATGGGAACAGCAAAGGGGACCAGATATGTGCCACGCTACATGAGCCTATACATGAATGCTTTTGAAGAGCAGCATGTGTGGGAAGTGATTTTGGCACATCTCTGTTATTCTATGGCATTTATATAGATGATCTATTTATTATTTGGGATGTGGATCATCACACATCACATTTTTTGGTTTCATCACTTAACACTAACACATTTCCTACACTGAATGAATGAAATGAAAGTGGTTAATTTTCTGGATGTGGCCCTAAAAGCAATTGGTAATTAAATAAGTATTGTACTTCACGTTATTGTAAATAAGTGCAGAGCAATGCATATTTAAAATTTTACTAGTATGCATTATTTGATCTGGAATGTGAATATACCAAAAGGACAACTAACTAGACTTTAACTGATTAAATTTCAGTAATGTGAACACTTTTCACTTACAGGCAAAAAATCATGAGCCAAGAATTCAAAATTAGAGGATATCCAGATGAGATTTTAGATAAATCTATGACTGAAGTACTGACAATGAATAGAGAAGACCTTTTCCTTATGCCGCCTGGCCAAAGCAACAACCATTGCAACCGATGGCCACAATGGTGATCCGAGGCAGCATCTACGGACGCTGCTCTTGGTTTGCAGATGCAGTCAGGAGGCGTCTCCTCTCCTGCATACACCTCCTGCTGCATTAGCATATTAGTTGGACGGTATTGCATAGCTGCTTCCTTGCGGCTGTGCAAAACTGTCCACATCTGAATCAGGCCCAGTGTCTCTACTTTCACTGATAAAATGTTCTACTGTACCTTCCAGCTATATAGTGCTGATTGGTCATTTTGTTACTCTTTGTTCTAACTAAAGAATAATACCTGTCACAAACAAAGGGAAACATTGTTGCCAGATACAGTATACTGTATGTTCAGCACTGCTATAGCAGAGTAAAACTGCTGTGTGCATATCCACTGTATATATAAATATATATATATGTACAGTATATATATATATAGATATATACATTGATTAATATTCACGTATCTCCTTTTGGACATAATTTTGATAAATTAAAGGTGTAATTAGTTAGTTATTTTAAGTAAATGTCAGCATGTGCATCTACCTGTCCCTAGACTAGGGGGTATGTTTACTAAAGTGCAGGTTTATAGAAGTGGAGGTGTTGCCCATAGCAACCAATTAGAATCTACTATTTATCTAGCACCTTCTAGGAGATAATAGCTACAATCTGATTGGTTGCTATGGGAAACACCTCTACTAATTATACCTCTAAATGCGCTGTATGAACCAGACTAAATGAGAAAGTTGAATAATAGATTTAAGTAACATGTTGATATGCTGACCTCTGGAACCCATGTGCAACCTTACTTGATTGTGATCAACTATTGCAGTGTACACTACATACGCTAATCCCATCTGGACACAGAAACTTGTTCAGTCACATCCAACCATCCCAATTTTTCTAAGAACATTGGGATACCTCTTTTCACTCAACATTACCCCAACACACTGGATATTAACCCAACACACTGGATCTTACCCGGACTTTGGACTGTGACCATCTGCTAACTTAAGTAGTTAAAATCTGCAAAAAGCTTAATGCTAGGGAATTAAATATCAGTGACTGTGTGCAGGGCTGTAATTAGGAGTGTGCAAGGGTGCAGTTAAGCCCTGTTACGGCGCTGACTGCGTGCATACCTGTTGCCATTAATCATCTGATGTGCACTATATGACTTGTCTGGAGGATGCAGTTTTGCACAGTTGATTTTTTTATACTGTGATAATGTTATAAATTGTTTATGTTTATTTTGTGGTTGGTTTATGGGTGATTTTTAATTAATGTGATTATTACTCATCGGAACCATCACTCTGCATGTCAATTAAGTTATTCCAATTTTTCCATGTTGGAGGATCTGATAAATCCCTTATGGTGCATACACACGGTCAGGTAAAAAGGACGATATACATGTAAACGATAACAATATCATTTATCGTATGATCATTTATATCGTCCTTATTTTTAACCCCTCCAACAACCAAACGCTGGTCGATGCCCGGGCATGTGTATCGTGCATCGCCTGTGCATGCAGGCCAACCTGATCGATATCAACAAGGTTAGCCTGTTTACTATAGGGACCCGCGTCGTTAAGTAGTTTGGAGGTTGGTGCATGTTGCTGGATGTTCGATATTGAACATTCAGCACATGCAGGACGATCAGACAATGATATCTGATCACTGTCTGATCGTCCCGTGTGTATGGGCCATTATTGTAGCATCAGAGTAAAAGCTTCTATAGGCCATTTTAATATTTATCGTCATTATGAAACAGTCTCATTTAATTGTGCCCAAGGGTTTCTTTCTGGTATATGAAATATACTTTTTTCTACATTTTCCCAGTTATTTTTACCAGTGAAAACACAGCAAACTGAAGATTGCAAAAACCTCTACTTGATAAATCTGGCCCATATAAATCATCATAACAGTATCTGATTCTGAAATCTAATTCAGTTTACCCTGGACAGCAGTGAAGCGTGGACAACATCCAGCTTCAGACATCAGTATTTCTTGACTGCAGCCTTGCCAACCAGCTATGAGGAGGTAAAAGTGATTATTCTTATTTTACAAAAGCTAAGTGTGCAAGAGTCTTTAATGTAGGTATGGGGTGAAGAAGGGGAAGCAGGCTGAGGCTTTGCCTAAGAGCTGAGAAACCTTGTATCGAATCTGTTAGAAACCATAAGGCTTACAGTATAATTAGTTAGAATGACTTTGACTGTCTCACTGTCCCAAACAGCAGTGGCTCCTACTCTCATGGATGCGGGGGGCAGTCTGTGCTTCAGTCCAGAGAGGCGTCCTGGGCCCCACTGCCTGCATATTGGATCTGACAGGTGCTTGTCCTGCGCATGCACATAAGCAGCGGTGGGACATCGCCTGCACACAAACACTGGCTTCTAGGATCTGCATCGTCTGCAGCCCCTAGTGGCTGGATAGAGCTGTCGGAAAGGCAGAGTAGTGCCCGCCTATTGGAAGCACACTGGGGTATATTCATTAAGATATGCAGTATAGAATTGTTACTTATCACCATAGATTGCATCACTTCAATGCGATCTATAGTTTTGCTAAGTAGCAATTCATGTACACTTATCAGTGTTGCCAAGAGGAGCGATATAGCCACATTCAGCGGTCCAGTCTTTTCTATTCTTCTCTGTGTTTTCTGAGTTTTTTTCCTCCTCTGTGGTATTGCGCAGGTCCCATTGGTGGCAGCAGCAGCGATGGGGGGGGGGCACAGGGGAAGCGGGCAGCTAAGATGGAGGTCTATCTATTCTTGCAGAGAAGAAATCAGTGTCAAGCGCCTAAAACCAGGACCTGACGGTTTGCTGAACTTCACCGTTGTTTGCGAATCGCGTTCCAGCCAGATGATTCTTCGGTTGTCCAAAGAGAGGGAAATCACTATGTTGGTACAGTATGACTGATATGAGGCGCAGTCTAATGGCTGTGATGGGAAGCAGTGGTCTACCTGCTTCCCGTCACAGAGAGGTGTTGTTACCTTACTTATTGAACCACCCTCATACATTTTAGCTACATCTGCTCTAAATAAGGCCTTTTGTTCAGTGGTATACAATGATATGCTCATGTCAGTGTTCACAAAGTCTTGATTTCAGAACGTTCTGATATTGGTGACAAGAGAGGAAATAGTAAACTGCTTTTGCAGATATGGATACTCTGCACAGAGGGGCATGTCTAGCAATTCCCCCTCTTTTTTTGTTAAAATTCTATTTTATTGAGTTTTACAAAAACATCAAAGGAAAATAACAAAGTCCAACATTTTTTCACAGATCAGACAAGCATATCAGACACTGCATATGGAAAAACCCAAACAAATGACATTAAGATCAAGTGGTGTTGTACACGAGAGTACATTACAATTGCAGTTAAAAATCGTAAAGAATCACTAACAACAGTAAGCAAACCAAAGCACTAGCATTAATAAGAGCATTATATTAGAAACATACTGTAACATTAAAAAAAAAGGAAAACAGGGACATAAAACAGTATTTCACCTGGTGTGATCAAGAAAAAAATAAATAAAAAATAAAAAAAATATATATATATATATATATAAAACAGGACTTTAAAACAAAACGGGAGTCCAGAGGGGGGGAAAAAAGAGTGTCTCAGAAAGTCCCAGAGAAACATGCCAGTACAATGAGAAACAGGACGGGATAAACCAACCTACAATGATCTACAATGACCAATCCATACCAAGCTTTCTATATAAGCATCAAGTCATTAATTCAAAAAGTTTAATTATATAAATTTGCGTATCCGCAGGTACTGCTAGAATGTAGATATCCACATCTTATAAAATTCTACACCTTCATTAACCCCCAGTTTTATCATTATACCTACCAAATCTTCTCCATATATCATGTCCCGCTCACTGTCTCCCCATGTCATCAATTCTCCCAACTCAATTTTCTCATATACCTTTGACCCTATTAGAATGCAAAGACAAGTACTGTATAGGGCACATTGCTCACTCACTGACACTGTCATATTTTTGGAATGCTTTTGGCACAGAGACGGCGTCCATCATCGGTGCATCTGGCGACTGCCGCAATGGATAAGTGAGCAAAGCCCCCAGCTGTCCCTAGCTCCCCTACTCCTGTTGATGTGCCTGTGGGAAATGAGACATCATGACATTGAAGAGCTGAAAGAGAAGCCAGCAGCTCTTGCCAGTCTCAGCACAGTCCTGGAGAGAAAAGAAGAAGGAAAAAAAAGACAGATATTGAAGAAAAGAGGTGAAAGAAGAAGGCAGAAGCGGAGGAGCATGTAAGAAATAAAATAACCATCAGGGGCAGCCAAGATGCAAAATTATTAAATATATTTTAAGGGTGGGTCATTTACAAAATGTAGGTTCCTATCTTACTATTTGAGACCCCTTCGATGTGCCCCCATTGTGCCATCAGACCTAAGTAGCTCCATTGTGCCATCAGGCCCCTCTAGGTGCACCTTTTGTGCCATCAGACCACTGCAAGTGCCCCTTTGTGCCATCAGATCACTGCAAGTGCCCCTTTGTGCCATTAGATCCCTCCAGGTACCACTTTTGTGCCATCAGACCGCTACAAATGCCCCTTATGTGTCATCAGATGTCTCCATATGCCCATTATGTGCCAACAGACTCCTCTGCATGCCTTTTATGTGCCATCAGACTCCTCCACAAGCCCATTTATAAGTGGGTTCCCTTGAATAATACCCTTAGTTTTGTATTGTCCGAGTGTTGGTGACAGTCTGAGCATTAGCACAGATTCTAAGAATTATTTATCCATCTATGCACCCTCTCGCCACACATTTATTTGTCAGCCCATCATGAAGAGAAGGATGGTAAGTAAAACTATATTTTTGTCCCAGACTAGGAGATGTTATGTGTACGGGAGAAGAGGGCAGGGCAGAGGGCAGCGCTGTTACTCTCTCTCTTTCAGGGCACTGAAATATCTAGTTATAGCTCTGATGGATTCTGAGCAGTGGGGTAGACAGATTTTTAATTCCAGGGCATCACGCTGGAGAGACACAGGGAATGATTCAGAGGTGCACGCAGTATCTATGCCAAATGCTAGCAGGCAATGTTTTTAGTCTGCATATGAATCCGAGTAGCACTTTGTATTTGTCCCATTGGTTACTGCCAGGAGCCGCAGATCGAATTTGGACGCAGAAAGAGGCAATTTCGGTGGGCAATTCTGTGTGGTAACAGGGGGGTGGCTAGTCAGACTTGGGTGTGTCACAATCAGCGACTGCATCTTTTGTTGCAGTTGCATTGATTCTCCACCTCCATAGGGCTGGTGCAATGTTAGATGGTGCGAACGATGTGCAGTTGACAGTGCATCTTAATATGCATAACGGAGGATTAGTGCCACAGCCAGTGGGCATCTCTGTACAAGTCCCAACAGCTGGGGCTTTAGCATAAAGATGCAGTCGCACTGCGGCAAAAGATGAGGTTGAGGCTGTAATAGTGTGCTCCTCTGAATCAGGCCTAGTCTGTATGTGTGTGTCTGCCCTTATCTATAATAATTTTATACAAACATGTTTTATACAAACATTCTGTAGATGTTATGGATAACATAAATCACTGAGTACTGTAGCTCTGTGACCATTTGAAGGGACAAAATTGTATACCTAGTGCTTTTAGATCATATAATCCTGACTTTTAATATTACATATATAACAGTTATTTACATAGCATCAACCCAGTCATCACAGCATCGGCACTTGCTTTAACAGTGCTCTGATTTCAAAGAATGGTTCTGTGACATGGATGACACCTAGGCAACGAGCTTGAAGAGTAAGTTGCCAACAGTAAGCAACTCTTATTGACTGGTGGTCAGATTATTAGCTATGTTTTTGGCTCAGTTTGAGGTGGTGAGTGAAATCCAAGTTGTAATGGCAGAAGGCACTCAGTAATGTGGGCCATCTTAGAGGTGAAAGACTCAGTGACATAGGCCTATTTATAATGGGTGCAGGGGGTACCGTTCAGGGGGGCCATGCACCACACACCCTGCTCCCAAAGCATACCTAATCTTCCAGCAGCCACCTACATCAGAGGGACCTACTGGTCCCTCTACAACCATGGTTGCCCCTCCAGCACTTCCCGATCACTGCTGGCCACAGTGATCAGGCATCCGGCGGTATCCCCCGGCCAGCGCGGCTCCAGGCTCCAGTGTATCCCGAGCACTGTGGCCAGCAGCGATCCGGCAGCCTCTGTGACCCTCCTCCCTAGTAGTTGTAAGCAGGAGCCAACAGTGATCAGGCAGCCAGTGCCGCATCATCATCATCATCAATCGTTCACAAAGTTAAATGCAGCATTTAATGACATGTCACGCCGCCGAACATCATGCAATGTGTACAGCGCGCATCATATGTTGTGTACCCAGTTTTAGAGATAATAGAGGAAGAGATAAAAATAAGAGAATGATTGGGGCTTTGAGAGGAGCAATAGAGAAAAGAGGGTGCTAATTCAGATACCATCTCATACAGCAGGGTCACATGAAATAAACATATGAAGAAAGAAAGAAAGATAGAAAGATAGAAAGAAAGAAAGAAAGAAAGAAAGAAAGAAAGAAAGAAAGAAAGAAAGAAAGAAAGAAAGAAAGAAAGAAAGAAAGAAAGAAAAAAAACACGGAAAGTGAGAATGAAATTGCATTTAATGCTGAATAGCTGTCATTCTGGAAGATAACAATAAAACTGTACAGAAACTGTGGCAATAAGTCAGAGAATGTCACCAATGCTGTAACACCTACTCTCTCTTTATCTTTTATCAGAGCATGTGCCAGACATGGAGACCAAGGCAAACAGTGCCCTCCTTATTCCTCATTATTTGTATAGCAAGTACTGCTGACTCAGAGCGCTCACAATAGGCAGTTACATGCAGATTGCACACAGTAATGTTATTGAATTAATTATATTAACCCTTTATATTAAATGTATAAAAAAAGATGAAGGTTTAGCAGCTGTGTGAAAACTTGCTCTGGAAACTAACCTAAAATGTAACCTGAAGAATTGGAAGTGACGTTGAAAACATCCATTATTCATATCCTTAACTAAATGTTTTCCTAATAAATTCACTATATTAAATCCACATGAGGTCACTGAATTCACTGAATGTAGATAGTGTCTCTTCAAAAATCATTGAGGCCTAATTATTATACATTGTATGTCTGCTTGTCAAACCCTCAGGGCCCGATGTTTATGTAGTTGAGCGATTATTTGCAGCTGCTTGAAAAGTCCTGAAGGCCCCTACGGTGCATGCATTACACATAATGTATGCACAAAGATGCTGTTACGATCTGGACAGACAGTATCAGGAATGGGGCAGAAAAGTGATGTGTGTTCCTGGGTGGTGACTTGGAGGTGGCGTGAAGTGAACGCAATAAAGTCTCGTGGGCATGTCTGGGAGAGCGGCTGCATTCTCAGACGCAGAGCCCATGTTCAGATGGAGAAACTGCACCTGCCATAGAAATGGTTCAAGTGTTGATGGTGGTAGTGTGTTGAGAACCTCCTGTGGTGTTACAGAGTACAGACAGAGGCTACTGCACCAGGGAAGGCAGAAACTGTGACTCCAGCAACAGACACGACACACGGAGGCAGCAGCGTCCACCTCTGAATTAGCCAGCCACTCTTGGGGCCTTCTAAGCATGCCAAGCTGACTGAGATAGTGACAGTGATCGGAGGCTGTAACTGTACCACTGCTGGATACTGTAGCCAATATGGCCTATATCGCTATAGACTCCAGTGATGGCTATGCCTGGCGATACTCAATGATAGCCACCGTGGCAGGAGCCATTGGCTTATCTATAATGGGTGCAAGATGTGCAGTGCACAGGGACCCCTGAGTGTAGGGGGGCCCACACTGTACACTCTGCATCAGAGCTGGCCCTAGCCAAATTAGTGCCCTAGGCAAGATTTTGGGTGGTTCCCCCCTCCCCATGTGATTCTGAAAGGGAGTGTGGCCTAATGGAAGGGGCCATCACCTAGCACAGCACCCCCTATCCCAGCACAGCACAGTGTCACCACCCCTATCCCAGCAGTGCACCCCTCTCCCAGCTGTGAGCACCACAGCACCCCGGTCTTCTCCCAGTTCCAAACTTACTTTACTTGAGCGCAGCCTGCAGAGCCGTCCGACTTAAGGTACAGCAAGCTGCAGGCGGAGGACTGCTTTTCCGGTTGTGATGATTGCTGGAGGCGGAGCCCAGAGCCGTAAGGTGTGACTCACTACTCCGAGCTCCGCATAGGCCCATGGTGCAGCAGCCCTCCCGCAACTATTTACTAATAGTCCTGAATGAGCCTCTGCCCATGTGCAGAAGCTCATTCTGGTTGTATAATGCCCCAGAGCCGGCCCTAACTACTAGCCGCCGTCCTGTGTCTCCTACTGGCTGTTCTGCTGCTGACCGCTCACTGTTTGCTGCTGCCAGGCCCAATTGGAGCTCACCTGACAGAAGCAGCTGCCAGAGTCTCTGCCCAGCCGGTAGCAGGTGCCCCAGCCATGCCTGCACCAAACGTCCACCGATCTTAGGCGGGCTTGGATGCCCCTAGGCATTCCAAATGCCCTAGGCATTTGCTTAGTTTGTCTATGCCTAGGGCTGGATCTGCTCTGCACCCATGTTTAATACTTACCTCTCCAGAGTCCCACATTGGTGGCACAACAGCAGCTGAAATCACAGGGGTGGCGGTCATTTTCCTGGAGGTTTGCACATGCACAGTAGAGAAGTCACCAAGGACATGGCACAGGCGCCATATTCCAGGAGACCTAAGCATGTGCAGTAGACTCTGGCACAATGCCAGAGTCTACTGCCCCGCAGAGAGGAGGGGCCCGCATGGAGTCTGCACACCCCTAGCAAGGAACCATTGATAAACAGACATGATAAGGGTCTTGTCAAGTTCCACTGGAAATAGGTGACGGATCTGACAATGTACCATTGATACTTATTTTAGTGGAGGGTGTGGTACATAACTCTTAAATAGCAAATTGAACACAAACTCAAATGTCCCAGCAATCTACACATGAAGAGCCAGTCTATTCTATTGAATCTGTATGTATAGTGTATTGTGCTGGTTTGTGCAATGGTGAGATGATGAATTAAGTCTATAATTTTGATGTTATTGTCTTTGACTTCTCTACCAGGAATAAACCTTACCTTCGTCAATGTGAATAATATCTGGTAAAAAAAAGTTTCAAGCAATTATTGATAATTTTAGAAAATAATTTTCCATTGATGTAAAGCAACAATATTGGATGATAACTGGAGCACTTTGTCAGTTCCTGGCCCTCTTTAGGAAGTACCATAATGTGTCCCTTTAACACTTAAAAAATAAATAGTGTATGATTTCTCACTCAATAATTGAAGAACAGAGCTAAGCTTATCACTTAATGTTTTATAATAGTGTGATACCCCAAAAAAAGGGCGTCAGTTCATCATTTACATTTCTGTTTATAATAAACTGCTTTCTTGAAGGAACAGAGGAGTCAGGAGCCTCAAGACTGCCATGAGAGGAGAATATTGGAGAAACTGCAGGTGTCTGAGGGAGGGAAGGACAAATGGCACAAGCTGCAGGATTTTAAAACAGGAGCTGCCCACTCACAGTGAAACAGATTGGGCAAGGACCACAGCCAGAGGACTGGGGAGTGTCTGAGAGTCTCCCACTGTGTTGCTGTGTACAATATCTGGAAAGGGCTGTGTCAGTGATGAGCTACCTCAGAGACCTGCCCAAGAGCTGCCCCTGGTTGCAGATTGGAGGTACCTTGGTGGTAATTAGGTTTAGAACTTGCATGAAGTTCTACCTAATTACCGAAGGAATTCATAATTCCTCCTCTCCATAAGTACGAGGGTTGTTCAAAAAGTAACGCCTAAATGCTCACAACTCAAATTTTATTATAGATACAGATTTGAAAATTTGCAGTAAAATACTTTGAAGTCTTAGTAACTGAATGACTCTACTGAAAAAATTCACCATCTGCCCTCAAAAATTTTCTCCATCTCTCAACCCAAGCTGTGAATCCGCTTTGGAAAAATTCCAGTGGTTGATGTTTGACCCAGGAACATATGGCGATTTTAACAACCTCTATGTCTTCAAAATGTTGACCATGGTACCCGTTTTTTGAGAGGGCCAAACAGAGGAAAGTAAGAAAGGACCAAATCAGGACTGTATGGTGGATGTGGAATTATTGCCCACCCCATTTTGGCAATGGCCGCAGATGTTGCCATCGAAGTGTGAGGTCTGGCATTGTCACGGTGTTAGATGACATTTGACAGTCGAATTGTTGACCTTTTTTGCGGATGGCTTCTTTCAGCTTCTTAAGTGTAATAATGTATCGATCACTGTTGATTGATTGGCTTTGTTCCAAGTAATCGATGACAATAACACCTCGGCAATCCCAGAGAATGTGGCCATGACTTTGTTTACGGATCGCTGTGATTGAAACTTTTTTGGCCTAGGTGAACTTGTTTCCAATGCTTTGATTGGGCCTTTGTTTCTGGGTCATAAAGGAATACCCAGGTCTCATCTCCTGTAATGACATTTTCCAAAAACGTCTCAGGGTTGGCTTCAAAGTTGGTCAAAAGGTCATTGCACACTTCCACCCTCTGGGCCTTATGATCCCTGGTTAATTGCTTTGGAACCCATTTAGCACACACTTTACGATATCCCAAATCATCGATTAGTGTTTTTACAGTGCCATGGCTACATTCAAGTTCATCATTGATATCTCTGATGGTCACACAATGGTCTTTCTGAATCATGGCATCGACTTTGTGCTGTCACTGCAGTTGATGGTCTGCCACCACAAGGTTTGTCGCACACGGACTATTCTCCCAATTTAAAACACTTCATCCACCTTCTGACATTGCTATAGTCAATTGTAGGCTCACCATACACTTTTTTCAGTCTTCTGTGGATTTCTGTAGCACTGCAGCCTTCTTTTTCCAAAAATTCAATGATGGCTCTTTATTTCATCTTGGATTCCATGGTATTTCTTGGACTACCTAAACAAAACTACATATATAGTTAGCAGACATATTAAACTACAAACTGACAAAGTTTC
The DNA here is from genome assembly GCA_031769625.1 of Taudactylus pleione. Taxonomy (NCBI): domain Eukaryota; kingdom Metazoa; phylum Chordata; class Amphibia; order Anura; family Myobatrachidae; genus Taudactylus; species Taudactylus pleione. The sequence continues at coordinate 39,713,049 of JAUIMM010000092.1, forward strand.
AAATAAATGTTGCATATTATTTCAGAGTTATGAGCATTTAGGCATTACTTTTTGAACAACCCTCGTATCTATGCCGAAAAGCTGTAATTTTTGCGATGACAGCTTTTCGGGAAATAGATACTTTTCCCTGCCTAGTCCTACCTTACCGCAGCTGTAATCAGTGCTGCGCATGCGGCGTTCCATTCTCAGAAGCAGCACATGCACAGCACTGATTATGCTGGAGTACCCGGAATTGCCCGGGATTTACGCATCATCCTCCAACAAACCTGTTCTTAGGCAGGCCTCACGAAAAGTGTGGCAAACTTCCCCATCAACAGTCTTAAAGTCTTCGAAGGAAGTAGGACCTGTAACGGTGTAAAGCAAACTTCGGAGATAGAAGCATTCAAAATGTGTCGGATGTACAGTATAAACACGGCCAAGAGCTTCTTTTGCTCTGATACCAGGATGACCATCTACAGTGACTCCCTGTTTTCTGCACATACAAACTTTTCCAGAAGCAACTTGGATTTCACTCACTACCTCAAACTGTTGCGTAATTTGGTATAGTCAGACAGCTGAGAATGCTGGGAAAGCCTGCTAAAGCTCTCTTCAATAATAAACATTAAGATTATGACAACACCAAACGCTCACTCCGAGGCCCTACCCATATGCCGTGAGGCCCCACAATGAGCGTACAGCCAAAATTGTGTTTTTTAATTAATTAAAAATTAACAGTAATTAATTTCAATTTTAAATTTTTTTAGTTGCCTCGGGCGTGTTTTAATACGCTCGTATGTAAAATTTCACGATCTTGGCTTGTAAACCGTGGATTTGCATAGAAATACAGAAGGACAGAAATAGTATAAATAGTAGAGATAAGAAAGTTCTTAAATATCACCAATGGAGGCAGCAGACAGCAGTACTGAGTGCAAGTTTCCACAACGAGTGTCCAGCAAAAATTGTGATTTTTAATTAATTAAAAATTAAAAGTAATTAATTTTGATTTCACATTTTTTTAGTTGCCTCGGCCGTGTTTTAATACACTCGTATGTAAAATTTCACGATCTTGGCTTGTAAACTGTGGATTTGTATAGAAAGACAGAAAGACAAATTTTCGCTTTTATATAGTAGATATAAATAAATGGTCATATGATGAGTGTGGTATATATTGGATTGGGGTAGAGAAGGATAGAATTCGGGAAGGAAATTGCAAGTTTTTTCATTCCTTAGTACATGCACCTGTTCTTTGGAAATTATTAAGTAATACTATGTCACTAATTAATTTGTATGTGCAATTACAGTGGAACTCACCTTCAATTCATACATTATTTACAAGGCTGTATATATTTAGTAAACAAAGTTGTTAATGAGCAATTCAGGTATTAAAAGTCTTAAAGCCACATAACCCGACTTGTTAGTTACAAGTTTACAACTATTCTCAGTGACGCATTAAGGGTGTTGGTCTGAGAGTACAGGACTGTGGCAAGCAGTCCTCTAGGATTGGGGTTGCTGCATGCACAGAAGAAACAGGCTGTGCGTGGAGAGGGAAATCCAATGGCTACAATGTATGTATGAAAAAGGGTGGTAACATTTTGCTGCACCCTCTGCAAGCATGGGTGTAGCTTTTGTGGGTGCAGGGGGTGCCATTGCTATGGGGCTTAGAAGCTTCGGGGGCCCCAGCCCCAGGTCATATAGTTGTCTGGTAAGTTCCTGGAACTGAATCAATTGGGTGCGGCCCATTGCCCAGTCTGAAAATGGGAAGTTGCGAGCACACATAAAGGTGATGGTCTCTGTCTTTCCCCCTTAGTAAAATACTACACTGCTATGACCTATCTCCCGCACCCCTGTTTCACCCTCACATGCATAGCAGTGAGCCTATCACTGTCAAAGAGTTTCTCCTTGACCACAGCCTTTGTGAAGTAAGCTTGGGGGTGGGGAGTTAGCTCTGAGACTCTGGGGCCTATTCATCAAACCTAAAATTTAGATGGAGGTAATTAGGTTTAGAACTCGCATGGAGTTCTACCTAATTACCAGAGGAATTCATAATTCCTCCTCTCCATAAGTATCTATTCTGAAAAGCTGTCATTTTTGCGATGACAGCTTTTCGGCAAATAGACAGTTTTCCCTCTCTACACTAACTTACCGAAGCTGGAATCCATGCTGCGTATGCACTGTTACATCTGTAAAACCAGCGCATGTGCAGCACTACCTACAGCTGCGGTAGTTTTGTGTCCCCCTCACCCTCACTCCCCCCTCCGCTCACCTCCCCCAATCCTTGCACTTACCTGCCTGCTGCAGCGCCCCTAGCTCCAGTGGCTGTGCTGACACGTGGTCTCCCAGCAGCACACTGTACAGTTTAGAAAAAAGAAAGTTCTTTTTTCTTCTAAACTTTATTGTGTTCTGCTGGGAGAACACGTCTCAGAACAGCCATCGGAGCCAGAGGAGGGACCAGAGAGACGGAGGAAGATGCCGCAGGACCTGCCCAGGCTGCCACAGGTAAGTTTTACCTGCTATTTGCCACCTCACAGTGGCGGATAGTAAATCAAATTCTGAAAATACATAATTTTTGGAATTTGATGAATACCATAATTTCCACATCCCCATACTAATGTATGGGGAGTGTGGAAATTAACGCAGGGGGACTTAACCAGAAGATATCAGTGATATCTCCTGTGTTAAGTCTCTTCATGAATACTAAAATAACATTAATTAAGGAAAATGTCCTTAAAAACATTATTTTAGTATTGATGAATAGGCCCCTAAACCTGCCCAGAAGTTGACAGTACACAGAAATTAAGAAGCTCTGAATTCAGTGAGGAATCTTCTATATTGGGAAGTGTCACCTTTAGGTAGGAACTGGTTGTCCCTGCTCCCTTCACCTCTGTCTTTCCACTCACTGGAAGCCGCAATCTTTTCAGCCCTGAAGCTGCCAATACGGATGGAGCACTTGAAACGTCACTATCGCATAATAGATGAGATAAGATAAGAGGTTGATGTGATATAATCTGTAGCCAGACATATAAGTAGGATAATGCTGCCTAACTGAGTGACATTTCAGTGAGTGGTGTGTGTGGTGAATGCTATAATAATAAGGGAGGTTTGTGTAGTGGATACTATAATATACTGGGGCACTGTAATGTGGCATATGTCAGGAACTGCATTTCCGGGTCCCAACGCAGAGCCCAGCCAGCAGGGTTACTCACATCCGGTCTGTGCTTTGTGGTCCTCTTCGCGGCAACGCTCCAGCTGCAGGGTGCAGGTTCTCCACTCCACACTGACAGGCGTCCCTTGGGCAGTGTGACGTCATCCTCAAGGGTTGCCGGCGGTGTCTCCAGTCCATGGGCGCAGCCATCTTGTTGTAGCAAGTAATTCCTGGTTCAGCTGGATGCCAATCACCAAACAGCAACAGGCTGTCACAACTCTCGGACGGATTGGAGATGCGGTCCGTATTTAGGGAATTGGCTAGACATATGCCTGAGGTGTGGAGTCTAATGTGACGGCGGTATTCACCAGGGACCCTCGCAAGAAGGTATGGGCTTGGCTGCGTCCGACACACAGGTCGCGGCCCTCAGGTTAGGTTCCCTTATACAGGTGCTGGTAAACACTGGATGAAGTGCAGAAGAATAACACAGTCAACAGGCCAGATCAATACCAAACAGACGAGACGGTACCAGGGAGCAGACGTAAAGGGGTCACAGGGAGTAGCCGGGGTCAGAACCAGATATCAGGAGCAGTACAAGGGGTCAGACGAATTTGGAGTCACAACAAGCCAAGGTCAAAGATCAGGATAATCAGGTAAGTACTGGATTGCTGGAGTATGGTATGGAGCCTATACTCTGGCACCTGTCTGGTGCCAGAGACTTGCTCTTAAAGAGGAAGTTCAAATCTCATGCCAAACGTGACTTCACATTTGGCACGCCTGTCCCTTTAAATTTCTTTGCAGGTCGGCGCACGCACGTCTAGGAGAGCCACGGCCGCCTGCACTTCCAGCCAGTGTGAGGGGGACCCGGAGCAGACGTCACGGCAGCAGGCACCGGGGACTCCCCGCCCACTGCCCGCCGCAGATTCCAGTGCTGATGGACCCGGTAAGTGGTAGCTGTTGTCCAGCGCACTGTGACACAGGCACTGCATATATAAACCCTTCCTGGATGATCATTCAGTGCCTGTACAACGTCTTCTCAAGTCCTATGGTAGTATTTGACTTCCTGTATATCACCGTGTTCTGCTCTTTGTCCAAAGACGTTACTTTAGGTACAACCTGAAGCACCTCCAATGCTACTTTGGGTACAAACCTGAAAGCACCTAAAGACGCTACTCGGGGTACAAACCCAGAGCACCTATAGATGCACCCCCTACGCATTCCATTCATATCACTGTGACGCATCACAGTGTACTACATCTGGAGTCCGATGCACCGTTGTGTGCTCAAGACCCACATTCATCACAAGCCAAAGTTTTCACAGTCTAGCTGGATATACCTCCATGCCGTTGACATAGGATTCCCATCTCGTCTTACTGGGTGAACCCCGGTGACTCGGACTCGGGATTCCTGCATCCATCGATTGTGCATATGCAGCATTATCTGAATAGTGTCCTGCTTGTTATGGAGTTCACGCACTTATATCAGTCGTCTTATTCCTACTACGCTGCTACATTCACATCACAGATTTCTCAAACTTCATGTTCTTATCATTCTGGACTTTTAGTTCTGATTTTACCCATCATCCTCAACACCCTCTGTTGTTCAATAAAACCTCAAATTCATTGAAAAAACCACTAGGATTCAGGTCTTATTTCTCCTATGAGGAAAAGCTATCTTAAACCTCCTCAGTTCTTGCTACCACGGTCTCAGCCTGCAGAGTCTGATTCGTCACAGGAGGCCAACTTTCCCAGAGTCGTGACAGCATGATCTGAACTGGGGGCACTGTAATGTGGTATAATACGAACTTGTGGCACTGTAATGTGACACAATATGAACTGGAGGCTCTATAGTGTGGCATAATATGAACTAGACCAGTGGTTTCCAAACTTTTTTGAATCACAGTGCCCTAGAGTCTCAGCATTATTTCCACGGCACCCCTGAGCCAAAAGTTTCTTATTGAGGAATTCTGCAAAATGTAAATTAAATAAATTGTGCTTATATGTCACCCTTAGATTCAGTTATGTGGTGGTTGACAGGGCTGCATTTCTCTTTGTCCACAAAGTTTTTGATTGGCAGTCTTTAGCACTGGTTTTGCCAATCACACTGACTAAAAATCATTCTACTTGGTACTGGATCACCAACCAGAGGCACCCCTGCAAGTGCCCTGAGGCACCCAGTTTGGGAACCACCGAACTAGTCTATAATCTTGTGAGATGAGCCCTCTTACCTCTTTGTTTGTCTGTCATTACCCAGTCTTGTTTTATTACTGTTTTATTCACAATTATAAAGTGCAAACGGTATATACTAGCACTAAAAATGTTTATTATAAATTAAAATAAACTTGGGGGACCCAGAAATGTGACATAATATAAACTGGGGGAACACTAATGTAGCATAATATGAACTGGGGGCACTGTAATGTAGCTTCATAGGAAATGGGGGCACTATAACATTGTACAGTATGAACTGGGGGCACTACAGTGTGGCATGATAGGCACTGAGCCACTACAATACAATGTGGCATACTATGAGCAGGGGGCACTACAATGTGGCATAATATGAAATACATGTACTGTGTGGTATAATGTGATCTAGAGCACTATGCTGGTGCATGAAATAAACTAGGGCACTACTATGGTTCATAAAATGAATTAGATACTAGCATGGGGCATAAAATAAAGAACCTCTGTGGAGAGAGGTGTCTTTCCAGAAGCTTTGAAATGGGGGCCCCTTCAAAAAGTTGCTATGGGGCCCACACAATGTTTGCTACGCCCCTGCTTGTAAGAGATTATGAAAATAAGGAGACGTTTTCCCAAATTGCTCCACCTAGAAAAAACTGTTTGCCCTAGGGTTCTGGATCACCCTCTACCTGCCGTGCTGGTTTGTTCATTTGTACAGTATGTCATGGATTGTTGGTTTATGTTTTAGTTAGAATTATAGGTCAGGGGTTGAAGTTTAGAGGCAGTTTTTGTCATAAAATCAAAGGGTGTTCTTAGGGTGTTAATTTTATAACTGCAGCATTTATGAGGGGTGGCAGCAATGCTTGTAGGCTGCGGTTTCATAGGGAACATGGCAGTTGTTGGAAAACATTGCAATCAGCAGTCTTTTGTTAGCGAAAGGAAAGGTCACGCATACAAGTGGTTACATAACCCCTGTGAGAGAGGTCCCTTATGTAAAGCCAGATGAAAGGGGTGGGTTGCTCAGGGTCTAGCACCATGGGTGGTTGGCTGCTCCGACATGGCTTACAGCAGTGGTTCCCAAATGCGATCCTCAAGACTCCCCAACAGTTCAGGTTTAAGAGATATCCATGGTTGAGAACAGGTAACTTAATTAGTATTTCAGTCAATTTAATTTAACCACCTGTGCTCAGCCATGGATATCTCTAAAGCCTGAACTGTTGGGGAGCCTTGAAGCTCTCGTTTATGGAATGGTTTGATCTGACATTTGCAGTGCTGCTTCTTTGCCTCCCTGTTCCTGCATTTTGTTAAAACAAATCTGTGTTATTCCTACAACTGCACATCCAGAAAATCTGTCTATTAAGCCTGCTGCTTTCATGGAGTATTAATAGGATGATCATGTCTTTGACAATTAACAGTAAATTTATAGAGCAATTATAATACCATCTAAGTTATTGAGTGTAGTTCAAACTATAGGTCTAAGTGTTGTAATGCGGTTTATTTAAGTAATCTTTGCTTTATTTCGGTGATATCTGTAGAAAGTCTCTCGGGCTATACATCTATAGCATTTGTCTCTATTATGATCAGCCACTTGAAAATAACATTATTATAGAGATAAGCCATGCATTTCTCATTTACTAAACTAGTTGCGTTTCGCTCAAAAGATAACAAGGAATAAGGAATAGTAAGTTATGATTATTCCATCCATGAAATAAGTATTGTGAGTGATAAAAATTGGTATGTGGGATAGAAATTTTTCTGAAAACAATATTAACAGGACTACATGTAGTTCAATTGTCTTGTGTCCAACAGATTAAGATAAAGTTGGCAATATTTCTCTACAGTCCTTTGTAAGAATTTCGAATTAGCATGTAGCATTCAATATCAAGTGTTATGTAATAACTAACTGCATCAAATGGGAGAAAAAAAAGCACATGTCGACCAAAAAAAAATAAGAGTTATGGTAAGCTTACCATTGATAACTCTCTTTCTTCGAGGTCCATAGGGTCCACAGGGATACCATAGGGATAATGTAGTTGGAGTGATCCAGGCACCAAAGAGTTAAAGCTTTCAGGTACCAGGATTACTCTGGTCTTCATCCACATATACCCCACCCCTGGCCACAGGCATTCAGTTTTGTAAACAAGTCCAAGGCAGGAGAAGGAAGGACGAGAAGGAAGAACAATGGTACACCAGAAACACTCTCATACAAGATGAGGGAATCTGTGATGAAAGAAAAATTACCCAAAGCAGCCAGGTGCGTCAGGGTGGTTGCCCTGTGGACCCTATGGTAAGTCTACCATAACTCTTATTTTCTCTTCAGGTTCCATAGGCATCCACAGGGATACCATAGGGATGTCCTAAAGCAGTTCCCCTAAGGGTGGGGATGCTCCTGAGCAGAAAGGAGAACTCATTGCCCAAAGAAGCATACTGAGAGGCAAAAGTATCAAAGGCGTAGAACCTGAGAAAAGTGTGAACAGAAGACCACATGGCTGCCTTGCACAATTGCTCAACATAGGCACCACGACTAAATGCCCATGATGGCTCTACACAATGAGTAGAATGTGCTGTCATCATTTTTGGAACAGGGTGATCAGCCTGTGTGTATACCTGATAGAGAGAGATAGTCATACGTAACCATCTAGCCAGAGTCTGTTTGTTAGCTGGCCATCCTCATTTGTGAAAACCATATAACACAAAAAGAGTATCTGATTTTCTAAAAGATTTTGTATGCTCCACATAGATACGGAGAGCACAAACTACATCCAGGGAGGCTTCACCTACAGAAAGGTCTGAAGACTGAAAAACTGGAACCAAAATCTCTCCATTCACATGAAAATGTGACACTACCTTAGAAAGGTAACCCTCCCTTGTGTGGAGAACAGATCTATCCTTGTGAAAAATCAAAAATGGGGAGCGACAAGAGAGCGCTGCCAAATCAGAGATTCTGCATGCAGAAGAGATAGCGAAGAGAAAAAGTATCTTCGCTGTCAACCTTTTCAAATCTACAGAGTTCAGATGTTCAAATGGGGGAGCTTCTAGCCCCTTGAGAACCAAAGACAAATCCCATGGTGCTACTGGTGGGACAAAAGGAAGCTGAACTCGGAGAACCCCTTGATAAAAAATTCCAACATCTGGTAAAGAAGCAGTTTTTTTCTGGAACCAGACTGACAGTTTCTGCACTCTCAATGTGGCCAGGTGGAGACCAAGGTCCAATCCAGCCTGGAGAAAAGTCAGTACCCGGGAAACCCTAAACACCTTAGGGTCATATTTTCTGTTGGCACACCATTGACCAAAAGAATGCCAAACTCTGTAATAGATGCGGGCAGAGGAAGGCTTTCATGTCCTTAGCATCATTTGAATCACAGAGCTGTAGAAACCCTTGGCTCTTAAGATGGAAGACTCAAGAACCACGCCGTCAAAGACAGGCAAGGTAAGTCCGGATGCAGGCAGATCTGGCCATAGAGGATACAGACTGTTTATGGATATATTCCGTAACTGGTGAACCAATGACATCTGGGCCAAGCAGGAGCCACTAGTATTTCCTGAGAATCCTTGGGAGGAGGGAAATCGGAGAAACGAGATTCGCCAGCTTGAAGTCCCATCTTACTGCCAGTGTGTCCACGAAGGCTGCTGAGAAATCTCTGGTCCTTGACCTGTACCTGGGTTCCTTGTGGTTGTGATGTGATGTCATGATGTCTGGTAAGCCTGATTTGTTCACCAGGAGTTTAAAAAACCCCAGATGGAGAGACCACTTTCCGGTGTGTATGTCCTGTTGACTTAGGAAGTCCGCTTCCCAATTGAGGACCCCAGGGATGAATATTGCTGAGATCGCCGGAAGATGACTTTCTGCCCAAATCAGAATGTTTGTCACTTCCCTCATGACTTTGCGGGCCTCCCTGATAATTGAGATAGGCTACTGTGGTTGCAGAGGAGAAGGAGAGGAACAAGAGGAGGGAAATCCAAATCCAAACAAAAGCATATGTATAGAATAGGAGATAAAGGCGTATACAATCTGGCCTCTAAAGTATTGAGTAATGCTGATTTGAAATTGTTGAGTAAGGGGATGAATTTTGCACCTGCCTCAAAACCGAACATGTTTAATTTATTTATAGACCTAAACCATTTTGTACGCACTCTGAGTAGAAAGAGATATTTTGATATTAAAAATCTTAAAAAGCTAAATTTAAGTGGTTTTCCCATTATCCTAAATGAGGATGATGATGAAGCTTTACATATATTTGAATCCCTGAACTCTGAATCCAGGTCCCTGGATGAGAGTTTTGAGGAAATTAAATTGTTTGATATAAGAGAAAGTCATCCGAATGGGGGGAGATTTAAACAGAAATCAGATTTCCTCCTGCTGCAATATATACTGTAGAAAGTTTTTATAAATCCACGTTAGAATCTTGTGTGAAAAAGCAGATGGTGAACAGCTTAAAGATAATCTCTCTAGGGAAGAGAGGAGGGCACTGAGGACGCTGAGGGATGATCCCGATGGTGTTATAAAACATGATGATAAGGGCGGTGGGATCGTGATACTTAATATGGTTGATTATATAAAAGAGGCATATAGACAACTACATAATACATCACATTATACTGTGTTGGATGGTGATCCCACCGCCCTGTTTCAGATTAAATTAAAAGACTTGTTGAATAATGCATGTGGCGAGGGGATCATTAATAAGGACACATTTTTGTTTTTGTACACACTGCGCCCTTTCGTTCCCACATTTTATTTTCTCCCTAAGATTCACAAGACACTTCACTGTCCACCAGGGAGACCTATAATTTTGGGGGTTGGGTCTTTAACAAATAATTTATTTTATTTCGTTGACACTTACCTACAGGAATATGTTCAAGGGCTTAAGTCACACATAAAAGATACAATACTACCCATTTTTTTAATTTGATTAAGAGTATAAAATGGAAAAGTAGTTATCTGTTTGCCACTTGTGATGTGGAATCATCATATTCTGGGCATTATCTTAAGGAAGATTGTAATATCACTGACTCACTTCGTAAGTTTATTTTATCTCTGATTTATTTATATTGAAACACAATTATTTCACGTTTAATTCATGTTTTTTTCTTCAGACACTAGTACTGCAATGGGAACCAGGTTTGCCCTGAGTTTCGACAACCTCTACATGGGGAGGTTTGAGGAGGAACATGTGTGGTCGGGGACTTGGGGTGGGCCTGGTTCTCTATGACAGATACATAGATGATCTTTTTTTCATTTGGGATGGTGATGAGGGAGCATTTTGGATTTTTTGGATCAAATGAACCATAATCATTATGGGTTGAAGTTCACCAGTACCATTAGTGCCCATTTGGTTAATTATTTGGCTATAACCCTGCTTGTAGGAGAGGACAACGAAATCATTACACGTACGTATATAAAGGAGTGGTTCAAAATACATACTTAAATTATAGGAGCAATCATATACTTACATGGAAGACTAACATTCCTAATGGACAGTTTTTACGCTTGAAACGAAATTGCTCTAGGTATGAGGATTTTGAAAATGAAGCTAAATCCCTATATGAGTCATTCCTGGAGCAGGGTTATCCGGCTAATGTACTGGATAAAGCTTGCACAGAAGTAAACTCAATGAATAGGGGAACCATCATGCAAGGTAGTCTACATAAGAGGAGAGAGAGTGTAGATAGGACTACAGCATTTGTTACCACATGCAGTTCATATACAAGGAATATTAAGAGCATTATCAAGAAAAATATTAGCTTGCTTAAATTGGATGAATATGTGGGACCTATGATAGTCCCAGAAAGATCTGTAATATTTAGGAAATCAGAGAATCTTAAATTTAAACTTGCTCCAAGCCATTTCAAAAGATCTAAGAATAAATGTTTAGATAAGAAAAATTGGCTTCCCCCTAAATCTCAAGGTTTTTTTTAGGTGTGGGACTACAAATTGCACTACATGCAAACATACAGAGAGAAAGAACTCTGGGTTTAGGTCATATGTGTCAAATGAAAATTTTGAGATTAGGAATTTTTTGAACTGTAGATCAACCTATGTTGTTTATTTATTGGAATGTGGTTGCTGCCTGCAATACTTAGGCCGCACAATCAGACCTCTCCATGTTAGATTCATGGAACATAGACGGCACATCATTAAGAGAATAACTACACAGTCATTGTATAAACATAGAGCCAACTGTCAGGGTATTAATATGGATTGGATCACGGTTAAAGCTATTAAGCCCACGAATAGAGGAGGTGACAGGTTTAACGCTTTGTGTAAGCGTGAAGCCTACTGGATTTTTTGCCTTAAAACTATGATACCGTTAGGCTTAAATGATTCCATGGAATTAAATAACATAGGTTGATCTCCTCCTTGCTTCAGGAGATTTATTGTTGATCATCTGCCTCCTCCCCCCCCCCCCCCCATTCATTTCCTCGTGTTTCTCTCCACCCTCCCCTTCTTGGAAGGATGGTGGAATTAGGTGTTTTTATTTCAGTTATTAGTATATACAGGGGCCATTGTCTATGGGGCGTTGTTATTGGTTTTACTGTGTGCCTATTAGGACATAAAACATCTTGATATAAGAGCTGTAGTTATTATGAAGGGCATATAAAATTCATAGGTTTGGGTCATATGGGCTCTGCATATAGGGACAATATGATACATATGTTTGGTGAATATGTGAACTATAAGTGTCTCATCAAACTTATGTGGAGAAATATGAGTAAACAGTAAACATAAAACTACAAAATAAAAAATATAAAAATATTGATAGCAATACTGTAGTTATGTATTGTTATGTTTAGTGAGGGGATTTATGATCTCTGTTTGGAGTGATGACATGATTTACATTCTGACTAATGAGTAAATATAAACATCATATAAAGCACACACATATTTATTTTTATATGGTATAATAATGTCAATGTTTTATGTTATTTAATGTATTATTATGAGTGCAGAATGTGATATTCTAATGGATGGTATAGCAGTTACTATTGGTATATTATTGGAAATTATAGAGTTAATTGGATAAAAAGTATTTTGTGAATGACAGGCAGTGTGGATAACTGTTCAGCAGTAAACTGGGTATATAGACTGCTCTAAGTTATTAATGGTTAATCATTTTATGTAATAGCTCTAAGAAAATATGGTATACAAAAAGTTTTTTTCCTTTCTTTATTTTATAATGAATGTAGTGGATTACTAAAAAGATGTACTAGGGGAGTTTTTTGTGATAATACAAACATGTCTTGTAGAATAACCTTACAGCTGAACCTAATGAGGATTGGAGGCGGTATAACAAGTATTGCACTTAAGGTGCCCATTCATCTGCGATGGATCCCAGCGAAGCAGGACTGCGATCGGGAGTTTCGGATCGCCATCGGAAATATCCAATCGCCCACCATCGATGTTCTGCGATCCGTCGACGGATCGCTGACATTTGACAATTTCGATCATTTTTCGATCACGATCGTCAAATCTCCAAAATTAAAAATTGCCATGATCCTGCGATGCCGGGTTGCAGCATCGCGGGATCGTGGCAATCCATCTCTGATCTATGGGGCCCATTAGAAGCTGGCCCAACACAAGGGCTAAAGCACAGCTGTGAGTAATCGTTAGTTGTTGATAAAAATGCATTGATTTGGCATGGTATAAGAGTGCTGTCTAGCAGGACTGAGTCACTTGCTGCTTTGTCTGAGGAAGCCGTAGGAGGCGGGGAAATGCGTAACATATACTGAGCTCACCTGTGGAGAATTTTTTTGTCTTTGTTTGAAGTGGATGGGCCGTACGCATCTCTGCTGGCACTAAAAGAAGGATCACCTTTTTCAGCATTCCTCTGCTATGCACAAGATTGTGCTAACTATGGAGTTCTCCAACTAAGCAGGAGTGGTAATATACTGACCTTACAAAACAACTGTGCCTAGTAATATACCACAAGTCAGAGAATACATGGGAGAGGAGAAGCTGGTGAAGGAGTTATTATGTGGTTAGCTGCATGCATGCTAAAATAGTACTTGTCAACCACCATTCCATTTTTCTCCCTCCCTGCCACAATACAAAGTACTGATCCACAGTGATATTTTTTGTTTCTTTGCATGTATACACCTTATGCAAAAGGTTCTAGGCTATGCAATAATATAAGTAATCGGATTTGAACTGTCTTTAGTGGAATATTATCCGGCTGGCAAGAATTTTACTATCTCTTACTGAGATTTAGGAGCTGTCATCTTATGCTTTAAATTATATATCTGTTCCAGTGCATTGTCCATACTATAAAGGTGGAATATACTACTATACAGAAGAACAAGCTGTTCAAATAATTACATAATTACTGGAGAAGATTTCACCATACAAAGAACTTGTTACATATATTATGAAGTGTCTGTTTTTCATGGATACAAGGAGAAACATCATTGCAATAAGTTGCCATCTTTAAAGCCTGGTAATGTTTTTAAATGTTGCTCAAGATAGGGCATTCATATCATTCTTGTGTTTTACTAAGTATAAGGCTGGGGATATTTACCCTGGATGTTTAACCTTCTAAGCATATACTGTATATATGATACTATCTGTGATATGTTTTATGTTTTTTTTTACAAAAATCGTCTCAATTTTTTGAGTGGGATATTATATTTATATGTTTTTGTGAATAAAAAGTTTACCTGACTAGCGCCTCCAGCATAATTTTTAGTTTTGGAACTGGACCGGCCTGCCCTGGAGCAGGTCCTGTGTCACGATGAGTGCGTTGTATACTGCTTGAAGCTCCAGAATATTTTTGGGAAGATGACTTTCCCGATTTGTCCATCTTCCCTGAAAGGTGTGATGACCTGTCACTGCACCCCATCCGTGAAGACTGGCGTCCGTGGTGAGAAGCACCCAATTTAGAATCCAGAATGGGTGACCTTTCTCAAGATGATCCTTTTGTAGCTGCCACAAGAGAGAGATGAACCTCTGGAGTGAGAAGGATCCTCTGGGACCTTATTAGATGATACTGTCCATTCCACCTGGAGAGAATCAATTTTTGCAGGGGCCTGGAATGGAACTGAGCATATCCCACCATGTCGAAGGTGGATACCATCGACTCCAGGACCTGCATCACTGGCAGAATGGATACCCTTCACTTGCATAGCAATTTGTGTATTCGCAATGATAGGGCCACAATTTTGTCCTCTGGCAGAAATACCCTTTGTGCCTGAGAATCCAGAAGTGCCCCCAGATGTACCATCTGCTGTGTTGGAGAAAGAGAGGATTTCTTCCAATTGATGATCCAGCTGTGCTTCTGTAGGCAGGCAATGGTAAGTTGGAGATGGTGTTGTAAAACAGCTGGAGACTGTGCCAATATCAGAAGGTCGACCAGATATGGTAGTATTCTGATTCCCTGATGCCTGAGGTAGGTCGTCATAATCACCATTATTTTGGTAAAGAACTGAGGAGCCATTGATAGACCAAAGGGTAGTGCCTAAAATTGGTTATGTTGTTGCAGGACAGCAAACCATAGAAATTGTTGGTGGGATGGCATAATAGGAACATGCAAATATGCATCATGAATGTCCAGAGAAACCATAAAATCCCAAGGCTCCATTGCCAAAATAATTGACCAAAGAGTTTCCATACGGAACTTGGGTACAAGAACAAACTTGTTGAGGGTTTTTCGGTTTAGAATAGGGCAATGAGAACCATTCAGTTTCTGAACCAAAAATAGATTGGAATAATAAACCATTCCTTGCTGAAATACAGGCACCGGGATTATCACCCCTGCCTGCAGCAGGGAGTGAATGGCCTCCTGAAGAGCCAAGGCCTTGATCGCATCTGATGGGGGATTTGTACAAAAAAACTTCTGGGGAGGATGCCTCCGGAAAGTGAGGGCATACCCCTGAGAGACCACTTCTAAGACCCAGGCATCTGCTGTTGTTCGATGCCAGTACTCTGCAAACTGAAGAAGTTGGCCTCCCACCCTGGGATCCCCCAGGAGGAGAACCACCCCATCAGGCAGAAGGTTTGTAGTCTGGCTTAGAAGCTGAACGTCTCGTGGCCCAGACCTCTTAGTTTGAAGCCTGGTTGTCCTGCGAAAACTAGGACGGCCTGGAAAAAGTCTGTATTTTTGCTTGTCCCTGGGGATGAAAGGACCTAAAATAAAACTGCCTAAACTTTAATGTAGCCGTAGATGGCAGAACTGCAGATGTTGAAGCTGCCAGAGTATCTATGATCTTGTCTAACTCTGTCCCAAAAAGTATATTTCCATAGAAATGTAAGGTTTCCAGAGCCTTCTTTGACCCTGTATCAGCTTTCCAGGACCTTAACCAAAGGACCCTATGAGCCATCACTGAGGCTGCTGATGCTTTAGAAGCTAAGAGTTCTGCATCTATTGCAGCTCCTCCCAAATAGGAGGCTGCTTCCCGTATGTGGGAGATAAATGTGAGCTGTTTTCTGGTAGCATCTGGTAGA
Source organism: Taudactylus pleione (assembly GCA_031769625.1). NCBI lineage: Eukaryota > Metazoa > Chordata > Amphibia > Anura > Myobatrachidae > Taudactylus > Taudactylus pleione. The sequence continues at coordinate 39,728,788 of JAUIMM010000092.1, forward strand.
GAATCCTCCATTTATTCAACTGTTTTGGCTACCCAAGCCCCAGCCATAGCTGGAAGAGTAACAGCTCCAAATGGTGAAAATATTGCCTTAAGACATGCTTCATATTTAATATCTGTAGGATCCATAAGAGAAGATGCTGACAGAATAGGTAGCATAGCATTCCTGACTAAGTGTGTCACATGAGCATCCACAGTAGGAGGGATTTCCCACTTAGTACATTCAGAAGCTGGGAAAGGATACAACGATGCTAATCTTTTAGTGATATAAAACCGTTTATCCGGGTTACCCCATGCCTCTTCCATAAGTTCAGTGAGCTGCTTGGATTTAGGAAACTCGGCTTTTACCACCTTCCGGTGTTTAAACACTGGAGCCTTCTTACTAGGAGCTGGTTCATCATCCTGTATATCTAGGATTGATTTAACCACCCTTACCAAAGAAGGAACATCCACTGTAGAAGGATGGTCCTCCTCTGCCGAGCTAGAACATGAAGAAGAACCCTGCGCATCATCTGATTCCTCCGACGATGCGACTGAAGCCATATGCTGAATAGACCGATGAAAAGATAACTTTTGTTTAGGTGCCTTAGTGACTACCGGCCTGCTCACAACAGCTGACTGACTTGAGTGGACATAAGCATCCATACAGGAAGGATGTATAGGAGGTGCAAACATAGCATGCTATGGGTACCCCATACAAGGAGGCAGTGTGGGAGTAGCCATATGATCCCAAAAAACTGCTTCATTACCTGAGACAAGTACACCCAAGATGGCTCCTGTACAGGGACTGGTATACTGGACTGGTGAGGCGGCTCTTTATAACAAATAGCACACAAACCATGCTTTATAAAGTCCTTAGAGGACAAGCCAAACAGGATTTACATGAAACCAGCACATTGGCTTCCCCCTCCTGAATCTCTTTACTTTTTGACATATCAACTACTCAAAACATGATGCTTGGTAGGATATAGAGCACTATATACCTGACCCATGGGAGAGGTATACAGGGAGACTGACCTAAAACCTTCTGAAACCAACAGCTACTGCAGCGCACCGACAGTGGACTGTGAGCACCTCATATATACGAGGCAGGTAGAAGGAGCGACCCAGACACGCAAAAACCTTTGAAGGAACTGCGACTGGGTTGGGGGAGGAGCTGCCAGGGGTGAGCCTACCTCCCCTAAGCTGCATCAACCAGCCGAGTATGCTGGCCTCATGGCAGCAAATGCATCTGCTGCTGATCACCGGCGTCAGATGATAAGGCCCCAGTGGTCTAGTGAGGACACGGACACTCCGGGCCCTGACTGCAGCCGCTTCTGGTGTATCTCCAGTGCCGGAAGCAAGGACTGCTGCGCGCGATTCTCCGTAAGTGAGGAATCGCCTTACCTGTCATCTCCATGCATCCGGTTGCAGTCTGGGCCCCACATCGCTGCTAGCAAGCTCTGCCATGACCCGCCAAAATCACCAGAGATGTAACTGGTGTTGCTGCCCGGTGGAGGTAGACTGAGTCGCAGTGCATGCATCTTAATTCAGATGCTCAGCACTGCTAACTCAAAAACATAGAAAATAAAAAAAAACATTAAATAAAAGCTTAGGACTGCCTGAGAATTCCCCTGTTACAACAGTGCGTCTGAATTCTGCCGCACCAAACAAACAACTGAATACCTGTGACCAGGGACGGGGTATATGTGGAGGAGGACCAGAGGCATCCTGGAAGCTGAAAGCTTTAACTGTTTGGTGCCTGGATCACTCCAACCACATTATCCCCATGGTATCCCTGTGGATCCCTATGGAACCTGAAGAAGAAAAAAACTATATTCAACGCGAAAATCAAAAACATATTCAAATGTTGAAACCCAGCAATAAATCCCAACATAATGGTAATCTCACACGTGTAGCACACTTTTTACTGTATGTGGGCATTTTCAGCATGTGACTTTCTGTGCTGCCTCTTATATTGAATGTTGTGTGTTTTTTAGTTGTGAGTGGAACCTAGTTTTTTTCTTGTGTTGTAAGTTATTTCCATTGACAGTTAATATGATCTGACTGCACTGTGTCCTGTAATTACTGTACAATGGCCATATTCAGAGATGTACGCTAATGCCACCACAGCAGCGGCTGTGTGAAACTATGGAAACCCACAGACACCTAGATTTGTATTGAGACGCCCACCGGTGCCTGCCTACAATAGACTTACTGACTTTATGGCTGCCCCCTTCCTACTCACAGCAGGGGGGCGTGGCATGGCAATAGGTGGGCAGTGCTGGGGGAGTATTGGCCCCGCCCCTCGCTGTACAGAGCTGATATTATAGGCTCTGTAAAGCGGGTGGCGGGCTACAATGACATGATGCATCACAAATTGCGTCAGGCGCCTCTCCCGGACTGCCCACTTTTGCTCAGGAAGTGGGCAGCCACAGGGGGTTGCAGGCAACAACAGGGTGGTGCTGGCTGCCAGTTCCGGGAGACTTGCCTACCAGGTGGACGGGAGTGTCACCCGATTTTCGGGAGCCTCCCGGCCAATCTGGGAGAGTTCACAAGTATGTCTTACATTGGTCACAGATCCTTCGATAATCGCCCTTCTGAGTAACCTTATGGTTGCCCAGAATAGCTGTGTGTACTGAGACATATTACTGCATACAGGATCGCAGGAGCAGGCTGCAACACACCCCAAAAATGGTCTTGACATGCTTGCATTTTTGCTGCTACTCTCCTGTTACCTTCCTCAAACACTTGCTAACTGTCAATCACACTGCGGGTAAATAATCGCTGCGAGCGATGATGGTACTGTACCTTGCATGCGCAGTTTACTGATAATCGTTCAACTGCATAAATATCTGCATCACTGAATTAGCCCCAATATATTTTGCATTAGGTACTAATTGGACTATTACATCTGCAGGATCATTTTAAAATAGTGATTGCACCAAATGAAAGTAATTCAAACATTACGGAAGGATAATTATGCAGTGTCTGATATATAATAACAAGTGTCTTTTTCACAAATATATATTAACACGTATACATTTGCTTAGTGATTGTGTAACAGCTGTTGTTTTAAAATGGATGAGCTGTCTGGCAAATATAGGCAGTGAAAGATTTGTCAGCACCATCAAGCACTTCATCATTACTGTTTTAGAGGACCTTGTAAAACATGAACAGATATGATGGAGGTAAAATGCCATTATGGAAGTCCGACTGGCATAAAAAAATCAATAGGGAGGAAAATGTTATACATTGATTTTACTGTAGCATCATTTTTAAAAAAGAGACACTTAAATTGTAAAAGCTCTGACAAACAACTTAAAGCTACCATTTGTTTTTATTAAATATTAATTATTTCATGGTAAAGATTCCACTGCAGAGTAGCTTGTACACAGCGAGGAGAATTTATTTTAAGGCTCAGTAGGATACTTCTATTTTAAAATACAGTATGTGGGCTGTATCCTATCACGGCTCTGCTAGGAGTGTGTCTTCTTCTAGGTGTCCAGCTCCATCTTTATGCAACCTCAGTCATCCAACTGGTTTTACTATAGGAACAGACCCACCTACTTCTATGGAGTCAGTTTGTGTATTACACAGAATGGATCAGTGAAGACACACCTAGGGCTAAATGCAGGGGCGCTGAGAAGGGGGGGGAGCGGGTATTAATTACCCGGGTCTGGGCTTGCTGGAGGGGCCCGGAGGGGCCCGGAGGGGCCCCGAGTCCGTCAACACTCCCCCTCCCTCTTACGTCACAGCAGCCCAGCACACGCTGCTGTGTGCTGGGCTGCACTGGGAGACTGCTCGCGGCTGCTAAAGCAGCAGCTGGAGCAGTCTCCTATGCCTATGGAGGGAGCAATCATGCTGATAGTGCCCCCTATTGGCTGTGCGCCGGGCTGAGGAGCACACAGCACCCCCTTCCCCAGCGCGCAGCGCCGCTTCTCTGTGCTGCAAAAATTATTATTTTTTTCTAAGAAGGCGTGGCCACACCTCCCGCAATTAGGCCATGCCCCCTGTCACCTGGGCCCGCATTCCCACATCGGTGCCTGCTGACAGTCTATTACATTTAGCCCCTACTGTACAAGGAACATTTGGTAGCGCTAAGCCAATTTATTGATATATTAAATCACTGAGTAGAAATGTAAATGAGCTATTGGTACTCCACAATACTGGAGGTTTTAAATATATAGGGGGTAACTGAGGGGACGATTCAATTGTGTTCTGGTCGGCTATATTTTAAGCAGCAGACAGAGCAATTTAAATGATGCTCCGTCTGAGCGCGATAGCTGCCGGCGCGGACATTTCTGCTGGCAACCTCAGGAGGGTACGAGCAAAAATGTGAAAGAAACCCGTGGATAGGGCACCCTAATGAGGACTTTAGACAGGTTTAGCCGTTTTATACGGCTAAACTGGTCTAATAGGGTGTGAATAGGGCAATAATTAACGGGCGCCCAGAACAATTGAATTGCAAAACTAGGTGCTCATTAACTATCGCCGCACACACCACAATTGAATCGCCCCCTCAATTGGGAGCTGTACAGTAATTTTGGATCTGAAACAAACAATGTTGCAATCCAATGGATGCAAATAATTTTTTTTTTCATGCAGGGTTTTCACTGACTGCTTTAGCATGTACAGTAGCCAACAAATGCTGGACAGCTTTATTTTTAAACTGCAAGTTTGATTTGAGTTTGGACACACCACACCCAAATCTAAATCTCTCAGCTCCTCCTGTAGTGCAACATGAATTTGCCCTGGTGCAGTTACTTGCTCTTTTTTTTTTACTCTCTACTCAGTATCAGTACATTTTATGCATGCTTGTCATCAATGTCTATGTCTTCGTACAGTGGAAATAAGCCAAAGAATTTGGAGATAAATCTTCGGGAGTACATGGGAAGAACATACAAACTTGACACAGATAGCTTAATGCTTTGGAATTAAAAAGAGGGCCTCAGTGATGTAAAGCATCAATGGTAATCAATGTACCAAAGAGTTTCATGGGCGCAAAGCTGGATATCCTATTGGGCCTTCCAGCGCCCTGTGCCACAACCACCCCCTTTGTGCATGACATCATGACATCACACATAGGGAGTGGGGATGCAAGTATCCGGAAGTGCGGCAGTACCCAGAGCGCAGCTGTACACACAACAGGGTGACTGCCTGTAATATTCAAAGGATGCTACAGGCGTCACTGGTGCAGCAATTCTGGCTGCAGGGTGCTGTTCCAGGTGCAACCCACAGAGCCGTGCACACCCCTGGTTATGGCCCTGGGACCTACTCTGGTTGTTGGACTGTTTCAGTCTGTCAATACTTTATTTCTCAAGTGATCAATCTGCTCTATAATCTATATTGCGTGAGGGAACCTAAAATCAAAATCATAACTTGACTTTTTGGTGCCCTGGGCCAGAAAGAGCATTAGGAAATGATGCACAACCAAAAAAGAGGCGTGAGTGAGGGCCATGACAAATTTGATTTGTCCCATTTCCATTGTACCACTGTTATCCAGGTGTCACTGCCAAATACTGTACTGTGTAAATTAAAGGGCTGCAGTGATGATACCCAATAATTGTGCAGTATAACTCACCAGCTATAGAGGTTGGAGAGCGCTGGTGAAGCTGTACCTGCAACAGGATTTGTCCAGCAGAACAGCCATGCACAAGCCTGGAGCCGGCAGTGTAGATCACCGACTGAAGGTAAAGAAAGAGCGCTGCTTGTAGTGTATATCACTCGTGTATGTACGATGCGTCGGCAGGTGAACTCACCCCAAGGGTACTTGAGGTGTGCTGGTAACACCTGGGTCAGGGATCGGTGGCTGTGTTCAGGGCTGCCATCAGGAATTATGGGGCAGATAGCTGTGTGTGTTAAATAAAAGAGGATGTGACTGAAGGTGCCAGATGGAGGTGGAGCCGTCCAGTGAAGAGGAAGCTACAAGTGAGAATGATTATAAACAAAAAATTGACAGATCCAAACAGCGCCCCCTGCCCTGTCGCACCACCCTAGTTACGGCTCTGTCTGAAATTAAAATTATTTGAACAATCAAGCCCTGAACCAGCCTGTGCCCCAAAGATGATATGTTTCTGCTGGGCCGTAACTAGGGTAGTACGACCAGTGCCATGGCAAAGGGCACCGCAGGGCAGGGGGCGCTGTTTGGGCCTGTCAAATTTCCTGTTTATTATCGTTCTCACTTGTAGCTTCTTCTTATTTTATCCCCAGTGTCTCCTGGCCTCCCCTATCTCTTCCCTGGCCCTTCCCCAGGAGGCCATGGCCCTTTTTGAAGTGCACTATCTTATGTCCCTATTTAAAAAATGGGGGGAGGGGGCACCAATGCTCTCTCTGGCACAGGGCACCAAAAAGTCTAGTCACGGCTCTTGGTTTCTGGATAAATCTAAAGTTATGTTAACAGTAAAATATTTCCTCCTTAGTACATTACAGACAGCTAATTTATTGCCATAGCTTTTGGACAGTGGGGGTCATTCAGACCCGCTCGCGAGCGCAGGACGCTCGCAAGCGGGTCGATGGTGCCCTACTGCGATGTTGATTGACAGCACGCCCCCTTTGGTGGGCGTGCCGGGGGCGTGGCTGCCAGACGGAGGCGTTCCCATGGGAATGCCTACCGTCTGAAGCCGGCCCCACTGACATCAGTAGTGATGTCAGTGGGAGTGATTTTGGCTCTGATAGAGCCAAAATCACTCCAGGGCTTGCAGCAGCGAGACCCTACCGCAGGGTCTCCGTCGCAAGCCCGATGGTCGCGATGGTCTTGACCATCGCGACCATCATCATGGACGCTCGCTATAGCTGTGGGTGGCCACCCACAGCTATGCGAGCGTCCAAGAGGCCGCTCCATTTTCATGTAGGAGGGACCTGATTCAGAGTGAGCGCTCTGGTCAGAGCGTCCGGCTCTGAATCAGGCCCTGTGTCCTGACAGGATCTCATACATGTCAAAAAAATGACAATGAGCTGCTATGACCTCCCAGGCCGTGCCCATGTGTATTAATCCATGACCATATTTCAAGTATTTTCTGCTTTGCCACAGAATTTCCTCGCTTTACCTTGTATCATATGTCATCTGTATAAAATTACTAAATGAGTTATGCTAGTAATATCTTGATATATTTTATTTTCGTGCTGACAGTTGAAACAAAATGAAGAAAACACAAAAACAAGTTTGCCACCGCTATATTCAAATAATGACTTATTGTGGAGCCTGGAAGTCTCCACATTTTAACTATGATTTTGATGCGGTTCCTGTAATAACAACTTGTACTGAACTTTCCCTATGTTAGGTTTCATTACAACCTAATTACACCCCTAATATCATAAGCGTACTGTAGATGCACTTGAAAGGATGAGCTTACTCTCTATCACCTGTACAATGAGCGCTAAGTTGCAGAGTATGCACAGTGCAAACATGCACAAGATAAACTCCACTAACAGGTACATGTAACTCTACATCAGTCCTGTAGTCTGTTTGTACTATTTATTATAAAACATATAATTTAGTTTATAATATCATATAATACGTCTAAATTGTGACACTATAAGTCAAATAGCAAATATTGCAAAAATTCCTGTTGTAGCTCATTTCATTGTATATAGTACATAGATTTCACCTAGCAAATATCAACAGGGCCCGGGTATTGGAAGAAGTAGGGGGGGGGAGTCCTGGCCAAATCAGAGAGATGGGCCACACCACCTCCAAAAGCATTCCTGAACAATACTTGTCCCCCCGTACCATGAATTTCAAATTTATTTTTTTTAATTTTACATTATTTGGTGTAATATGTAGAAAAAAATCTACAATTATATACTCAGGTCTCCATCTCATGTATCAGATTCTAGCTATCATTTTATAGAATGTACTAGATAAATAGCTAGAAACAGAATGGTTAATATGTGATACACAAATTTACCTATTTAGAAGGTTTGATAAATCCCTGTTTTAATGATGTAATCACAAGTACAACATCCACAAGACAAGTAGAAATTGCCACAATCAATTTTTGGTTGGACAAGCCTTAAAAATTTGGTAATTTCACAGGTCATCATGAACAAATGAACAAATTTATTGTATTATGAAGTGATGATCTTTAATAAGTCTTCCTTTGCAATGATTTGGAAGAACACCTTGTTGGAACACAGGTCTGAGCATAACAGATTGGTCCACTAAGCAAAAAAACATAGTTGGGATAATAATACTTTTTTTCTATTAAAACAAAAGTATAACCACAATAACAAGATAACAAGAGAAACAAAACAAATATACAGTAACAGGGAGAACTGTTGTACAGAAAAAAACTGGAATGAATTCATCTGAATGTGAATATAGTGTTGAAACAAGACCAAGGTAAGGTAATACCAAAAAGCAGAAAACAATCAGGCTAAACATTAACACAGGGCAAAGTAAAACTAAACATACTGCAGTTTAGATTCAAACAGGAAACAGACAATCGCCATCAAATAACCTAAACAAACAAACAAGTCCCCGACCCGGAATGACACAACTGCTAATGTACAGGCTGCTTATTGTAGTAACAGGTGCAGCAATCAGCTCAGTTAGGTGCTGAATACTGTAGGTCCAGAGCATGTTGGGTTATGTTACTGCCACCAGATGCTAACAAAGAAAAGGCCTATGGTGCTACTTAAATATTAATGACAGGCACATTGTCATGCCAAACACTTTCAAGGTCAAATCATTAAAAACTAGGATTGTACCTAGAAAGCTGGTACAATTGCAATTAGGCAAAGTATATTTGCTTGTGTTAAGCAGCTGCTACAAACTGCCTTTCCTTAGTTCAGAGGTTCCCAAAGTCCGCCATTACAGTCCACGTTTTAGGAATATCCAAGCTTGAGTCCAGATGGTTAAATCAAATTGATTGAGGTACTAATTAAGTCACCTGTGCTCAAGCATGGATATCCCTAAAACATGGACTGTAATGGCGGACTTTGGGAACCTCTGCCTTAGTTGTTTCTTGGACTCACAGCATCAGCTGTATATTGTTAAGGAGATCTATATAATAATCACTGAAGGTCTGTCTCATTTCCTCAGTCTGCGCTCTGTGGAAGTCCCAATGGCTCACACAGCAAAAGAGATGAGACAAATCGAGAAGAGGAGGACCATCCGCCTAGCATGGGGTAAGTATGGGAGTCGAAGATTGGAGGGGGCAGTATGGAGCAGAGGGGGTGCAGGATGGAGGGGCGAGGAAAAGGGATGAGACAGTGTGGTGGGGGTCAGAACAAAATAGAGGCTGTAGGACTACACAGAGTGGAGGGTGACCCAACATATGCCAAGTCCAATAAATTAGTCATATTTGTTTACATTAAATTAATTCTAACTAAGCATGCAACTGTAAATTGAATCTATTAAACAGATAGAACTACCAAGTCAAAGTGTAAGATTATCTTAATAGAGATGTAAACACATTTGCAGAAGCAGTTGCATCTTTTGGCGCAGCAACTACTACAACTTTATGGTAATGCCATGGCCGATTGGCATCCTATTGAGATGCCCACCATCTGGCAAGATTCTGCCAATGCATAAAAAGATGCATTATTGGCCAGACCATCAGTCATTGCATCTGACTATGGTAGGTGCATGGCCGCCGAGGTCAGTGCAACTGTGTCTTTACAAGCAGCCGCTGACACAAACACACTGTATTCTGCTATTTCTTTCTTCTGTTCTGGTTATTATATAGGAGCTGTGTGTGTTGCGGATATTATGTGGGGTAATCTGGAGATAATCTGTGGTGTATTTGTGATGGATGCAGGTAAATACTGTATACAAGAACTAATCCTGCAGTGACACTGTCAGAACCCTATTGCACTATTTGATCTGCTACATTTTGGCTGTTTTTGCTAAGAGACATTCCAGCTTGGAATTTATATTAGGAATCCGAACCCTAGTCTCCTGGAATTGTGCGACATTATGACAATGTCAACATTTCCAATGCCGACATTCTGTCAATGTTGACTTTTGCTGCGGCATGACTGGTAATGTCCAGGTTTATATACATAAATTATGCTTTAATATTATCAGCATAAATGAATGGAAAATAAATAGGGGCAGCTAGCCTGCAAACAACTTCTCAAAGTGCTGCCTGCTTCCTGCAGGTATGGCCACTTGCCTTCTGGTCCACCTGGGCTGTATCCTCGGGGGAGCAGATTGGTGTGGACACACTCACATCCTACCATCACAGCACAGATTCAGTGGCTCACCAAAGGTGGCCTCATTCTACCACTATATATATATACAGTATACACATATACACAGGGGCGTATTAAGAGAGGAGGGGCCCCATGTGCATTCCCAGCCCAGGGCCCCCTCCTCTCTCCCCAGCGGCCGGCAGCAGACTGACGCGACTGCAGCATCAGTAGACTCTGGGCACTAGTCTGTGCCCAGAGTCTACTGCGTATGCGCAAGTCACCGGAAGAATAGCGCGGCCACCGTTTTATCAGTGACTTTCTCACTGTGCACGTGCAAAATGCCGTAAAAAAATGGCCGCCGTGGACATTTTCTGCTGTTTTGTGCAGGGCTGAGACACCCGATTCGGTACCTCGGAGAGGTAAGTATTAGATAATATGGGTGCAGGGTGTGCGGTGCGGGCCCGCGTGCACCGCACACCCTGCACTCATTATAGATACGCCCCTGTGTGTGTATATATATATATATATATTTTTTTTTTATTTTTTTTTACACAACTCTGACTCCTCCTACCTGTGTCAGTTATGTTACGTCCAGAGAGTTCCGGCATAACACACATCTAGAGTCTCCAGTCACTTCTGTTGTTTCCCATACTTACCGATCACATACGACCACATGATGACAACACAGACACTTTTGACAATTACGCAATTATTCACAACCAAAAATGTAGCACAGTATACAAGAAAAGAAAAAGACACACATAGAGAAAACCGTAAACATACAGAAAGAAAAAGCCGGTCACAAAAAGTACAATAGTAAAGTGGGAAGAGAAAGATGAAGTAAGAAAGGGAGAAATAAGAGGAGAAAATAAGTGTGAGGGTGGGGGTGCTGAAGAAACACGAAAAAAACAAGAGACAGGATGAAAGAGAACAATAGGAGCAAAGAGAGAGAAAAAAAACACCCAGAAAGCATGGGGACAATATCTAGAACAGTGTTTCTCAAATTCATTCCTCAGGGAGCACTAACAGTGCATGGTTCCCATATTTCCTTGTTAGAGCAAAGGTGTATTCATTACTGTCTGACTGTCTGACACAGGTGGTACTAATTATTTCCCTTGTGATTCTGTGAGGAGACCTAGAAAACATAGGACCTCATTCAGAACCGGTCGCAAGCGCTGCGCGCTCGCAACTGGGTCAATGTTTTGGTCCTGAACACGAGCAGCTGTCGCACTGTGCGTGTGCAAGCCCCGGAGCGAGAAAGAAACTCTCTCGCTCCGGAGCTCATTACAAAAGGGCCGGCTGTCGATGCTGATGGACAGCTCGGCACGTTTCGTAGGCGGGGCAGGGGGGTGGCTACACAAACGGAGGCGTTCCTAATGGAACGCTTGCCATTTTGTGGGCGGCCGCACTGACATCAGCAGTGATGTCAGTGGGGAGCTTCCTGCTCGATCAGAGCAGGAAGATCCCTGGGGCTTGCAGCTGCCGAGACCCAACCTTAGGGTCTCGTCGCAAGCCCCGATGGTCGCAATGGTCTTGACCATCGCGACCATCACCCTGGTCGGTCGCTAAGCTGTGGGTGGTAACCCACAGCTTAGCTAGCGACCAGCAGGCCGCACTAAAAAAAAGAAGCGTCCGCCCTCATTCAGAGAGAGCGATCGCTTCTTGCGACCGCCTCTGAATGAGGGCCACGGGCGGATTGGCCGTTACTTACAGCGGGAAGATTCCCGGTGGGCCGATTGGCTTGTGGGGCCGCTTGTCAACTGTGGCCCCGCCCCCTTAGCACGTCACCCGCCCACGGCTTAGTTTCTTTCCTGACAGGCAGGCAGCCCGCTGGGCGCTGGCAGCCTGTCACTACTAGCAGTGCCGAGGCCCGCTCATATTGCAAGAGGAGAAGTCCCGGGACCAGCAGGTAAGTGAAATTCAGCAGCAGCACAAGTCCGGTACATCGTCCCGCCCACTCCTCCCCCCCATTGTGTGTACATAAAGCCAGCATCTGCAACAAGACCAGCGAGGGGTGGGTGCTGCCGGCGAGCAGTGCAAAGAGCATGAACCTCATCTGTCAGCAGCCAATAAGAGGGCGGGCCGGAGGAGCAGGAGTGCTGCTGCAACATGTGCGGGGGTGCTGGTGTATGGGGAACATTTTGTGAGCTGCTCAAGTAAAGAAGTCAGCAGCCCCTCCGCCCAGAGCTGGATTGGGGGGGGGGGGCATCTCTCTCAGAACGGCCCCCCAAGTCTTTGATCGCAGCTCTACAGCTTTTGAGGAGAGGACAGGAGTGATGGAGGCGGAGTCCGAGTAGGGGGTGGAGCTACAGGGCCAGGAGCAGCATGCATGGGAGAACTGAGAAGAGGAGGAGGAGGAGGAGCTGCATCTGTAAGGTAAGTGGGAAGGAGGACACTATTGTCTCTATGTATACTTCTGACAAGTGTGTGACACTATTTGATGACAGTATGTATTTGTGTGTGTGACAGTATGTATGTGTATGTGTGTCTGCAAGTGTGTGACAGTATGTATGTGTATAAGTGTGTCTGCATGTGTGTGACAGTATGTATGTGTATGTGTGTGTCTGCATATGTGTATGTGTGTCTGCATGTGTGTGACAGTATGTATGTGTATAAGCGTGTCTGCATGTATGTGACAGTATGTATGTGTATAAGCGTGTCTGCATGTATGTGACAGTATGTATGTGTATAAGCGTGTCCAGGGGCGGATTGGCCGTTGCCTACAGCGGGAAGATTCCCGGTGGGCCGATTGGTGTGTGGGGCCGCTTGTCATTTGTGGCCCCGCCCCCTTTAGCAAGTCCCCGTCATGGCTTTCTTTCATGACAGGCAGCCCACCAGCTGCCTGTCACAGCTAATAGTGCGGCCCGCGGCTGTTATCGCGGGAAGAGGAAAGGCTCCAAGTCCCACCCAGCTGAAGGAGAACAACGTGCGCCACAAACGCCGGCGGCCAGTGATGTCACGCACCTCGGAGGTAGAGGCCGCAGAGCAGGTCCGGGACCGGCAGGAAAGGTAAGGCACTTCCTGATAAACTAGACGGGTGAGACAGCAGTGCTGACGATGCCCGCTCACCATCTCTGCACTTCATTGGGTCCCCACCTGCTGCTTACCAGCCAGACTGTACACAGGAGGACTCATAGGGGACATGACTGGAGATAGTTGGGGGTGGCCAGGAGACTCAATTTGCAGGCCAGTGCTGTCATTAGCACCTGCTGCTGCCAGCCTGTCAGTCCTGCTTGCAGGACATTTTATTTGAAAGACTGACAGGCTGCCTGCAGAGCTGCACTGGCTAATGGATTTCTGTCTGGGGGGCTAGTCTGTACTAAGGGGGAAATGATGATCTATTTGGGGGGAAGGGGGTTATTCTGTTCTAGGGGCAAATGATCTGTCTGGGGGGGGAGTGGGTTTATTTAGTGCTAAGGGGAGATGATTTATCTGGGGACTGGGCTATTATGTGCTAGGGCAGGATGACGGCGCTGGGGAGATGCAGGATGACGGTGCTGGGGAGACGCAGGATGACGGCGCTGGGGAGACGCAGGATGACGGCGCTGGGGAGACGCAGGGAGATGGTGTTGAATAGACGCAAGGAGATGGTGTTGAAGAGACGCAGGAGGAAAGCACTGAAGAGACACATAGGGGGGGATGGGCTGGAGACACCAAGGCGATTGTGCAGGAGACACACAGAGGACTGCTGGTATTATTAGAAAAAAAGACTGGGGGACGGACAGTAATCTTCAGTAAGACAACAATTCAAATGAAACCATATCACTGATGCAAATGGTACCAAATTAACAAATATATTTTTTTAATATAAATTTGTTTGATAAGGGAAACTTTGTCCTGGCCAAAAACTTCTGTTACTATGGGCCTATTCATTATGTTAATTATCAGGGTCCGAACGGACCCGGATAATTAACATTCCATCTTGCTGCGAGTGCCAGAGCAATTCATCATTGCTCCGGTGTGGAGACAGCTGATCCAAAAATCAGCTGTCTCCCCGAAGTGTTTCACTGCTCCTTTCGGAGCAGTGAGACAAGTGCACATGAGTGACCTACATGTCACGCATGCGCCACAAGAGCCCTGATGTCCGGCAGAAGGAGCCGGACAGGGGGGGAGGGATCCAAAAGGATCCCTCTTCACAACCCGGACCTGTTTCCTTGAGTCAAGCTCCGAAATTATTGCATTTTCGGAGCTTGATAAATTCTGTCGCCATACTATTGTATGGGGTCAGCAGGCCATTCCGCAAGAGGATGGCCTGATATCTCCTGATGTACCTTCTCGATGAATGGCCTGATAACAATTTCTACAATTGCAGGTGAACATGTTAATTTTCACTTGCTTTTGTAGAAATCAAGTGATGATGAATATGCCCTTAAGTATTATCTAGTTAAACTACTATTGCATGATGGTGACATTGGCTTTATTGCTACACAAACAGGTGGTTTCCAGACCATGTGATCTCCTGCATGAATAGTGACTACCGACTTAAGACACGGCCTGTCCAGGATCAATTTCTTCAGAGGTTCCCCATTGCAGAGAAATCATATAGGTAAGAAAATGCTCATTCACATGCTGTCTTTATTCACTTGAAAGAGGGGCTGTGGGCATGCACATCAGCTCCTCGAGCGGTGAGTATGCCCCCAGCATGACGAAAATGGCAGGTAGTGGCTTGCGGGCATGGCATATCATGTGAGGCCACACCCCTTTATGTGAGGCCACGCCCATTATTTTTTCCCGCGCGCCGCAGGCACGCGCACTCGGGTCCTCTTTTCAACATTGTTCCAGGGCCACTTTCAATTCCCAATCCGCCCCTGATGAGGGCCATAGTGCTCTTGAGAAATCAGGTTGGGAAACACTGATCTAGAATTATATGAATTAGTCACAATCAGTGGCGGCTCCAGATTCCAAAGGTGGGGCTGCAGCTCAGTCTAAAATTCAAATAGGGGAGCGACACCACATGCCGATCCAAACGCTGCCAAACATCACCGACCCGGACTCACTGGCAGTTGGAGCGGCTCTCCTATTTGAGTTTTCAACTTTGCTGCAGCCCCACCTCTGGAGCCACCACTGGTCACAACGCTTCAGGACAAGTAAAGATTTGCGTTGACCCCCGTGTTTTGATTTTGGATCTGGATACATCTTCGTGTTTTGAAAAATCACCGTCAAGTGTTTTGGTTTTGGATCTGGTGGGTTTTTTTTTTTAAATTGATAAAAAGTTTTTAAAAACAGCTAAAGTCATGTAATATTTGCAATCCAAACCCTAAATTCAGAATTAAAATCCAAATTCCAAACTGTGGGAAGATCAGTACCACGACTTGGATCTGTCTGGATTCATGAAATTATGGTGCTTGATTTCTGGAGAAACGGAGTGCACATCTCTAAGAACAAATAAATAAATAATTACTTTTGAGGTAAATGCCTCTGGAATACCAAATATTACTATGCTGGCTGTAGGTCTGGCTGAGTAGGCCCCCATCTCAATCCACATGAAATATATTGTGATGCTGAATCAGGGGCATATCTATAATGGGTGCAGGGTGTGCGGGGAACACGGGCCCCTGGGTCAAGGGAGGCCCCGCATCGCACACCTTGCACCCATAGTATTACATACCTCTCCGGAGTCTCACGTCGGCGTGGGGGTCCAGCGCTGTAAAAACGACTGGAAAATTTCAACCGCTGCCATGTTCCCGTCGTTTGCGCATGCGCAGTTCAGGGAAAATGGCCGCCGTGGCAATTTTCATGGTGACCTGTGCATACTCTATAGACTCTGGGCTCACTCTAGTGCCCAGAGTCTATAACTCCGACTCTGGCCGCGCACAGCTCAGTGTGCGGCCGGCCGCCGGACAGAGAGGAGGGGGCCCGTGTCAGAGACTGCACACGGGTCCCATCCTCTCTAGAAACGCCCCTGTGCTGAGTGCCTGGGTACAATATATATACATGAATCTAATATACAAATATCTGTAACAATAGATCAGGACTATGATTTATGAAGTTACAGTTTCTCTATGTACTGTAACTAGTGTTAAGACTTTTGTGTAGAGAAGCAGCTGGCAGACATAATATCCTTTGTTCTCTGGGAGGGAGTCCTGAGGCCTGTATCACCGTAGATGCTCTTGGAAGTTGAGCACTTTCTCAAAGGTGACAAAATGATCTCATAATTCCTTTAAGAGAGACTGGTCATTGGAATTATCAGGCTAGCTAGATTAACCCATGAAGTACCTGCACTGGTATTTCAAAGGATTAGCGTCCTTTTCGCACTGCCATAGCATGGCTTAGATGCATTTTCCATGGCGGCCAAATGGGGCTAAGTATATGTAATGTATGTGTATGTGTGTATTTTACAAATATATTTTTTATATTTTTTTTTCTAACCTCTTACTCTGGTGTTTATGTTTTCTATCTGCACAGTGACAGTTCTAGGTGCGGGCTAACAGGGCCGTCGCCTGGAGCGCCGACACCTAGAGGGCGCCACTGAGTCCCCCCCCTCCCCCCTGAAAAAAAAACCTAGAAGGAAAAAAAAAATAAAAAATAAAAAAAAATGTGCCGGTCCCAAATCCCCCCCCCAGCCGCCGCCGGGAGGCTGCATTTGCCGGGCGCCCGCTGATATTTGTTATCAGCAGGCACCCGGCTCCCTCCCTGCAGCGGCAGCCGAAAGCCGGAACTCACTCCTGAGCTCCGGCTTCCGACAGAGAGAGTACTATGTCATGGCGTATCTCCCATAGATCCGAGGAGCAGCGGTCGGGCCGGGCGGCAGCGGAAGCAGGAGCGGGGCTAAAGGTAAGTATTGTGTTTTGTTTTCAGTCGGAAGCACTGGGGGCACGATTATAGGGGCATTACTACGGGGGGACAACTATAGGGGGCATTACTATTAGTGGGCACAACTACAGGAGGGCACAACTACAGGAGGCATTATTTCTGGGGGCATTACTAATGGGGGCACTACTACTGGGGACATTACTACAGTGGGCACTACTATAGGGGGCATTACTAATGGGGACAGTACTACTGGGGAGCATTACTAATGGGGGCACTACAATAGGGGCATTACTTATGGGGGATTACTACTGGGGAGCATTACTAATGGGGGCTCTACTAATGGGGGCATTACTAATGGGGGGATTACTACTGGGGAGCATTACTAATGGGGGGCATTACTACTGGGGGAACTACTATAAGGGACATTACTACTGGGGGCATTACTACTGTGGGCACTACTAATGGGGGCATTACTACTGGGGAGCATTACTAATGGGGGCATTACTACTATAGGGGACATTACTAATTGGGGGATTACTGCTGTGGAGCTTTACTACTGGGGGAACTACTATAGGGGGCATTACCACTGGGGGTACTACTAATGGGGGCACTGCATGGGGGCACCACTACTGGGGCCATTGTGTAAGGGGCAGCACTGCTGTTGGCATTGTATAAGGGGCACTACTACTGTGGGTATTGTATTAGGGGCACTACTACTGTGGGCATTGTATTAGGGGCACTACTACTGTGGGCCTTGTGTATAAGGTACACTAATTTTGGCATTATGTAAAAGAGGCACCACTTTGTGTCATAACATAAGGGACTACTGTGTGGTGTAATTTGAATTGGGGATAATGTATTATAAAGGTAATTACTGTGTGTGGCACAATGTATTATACATGGCATTACTGCATGTGGCATAATGTGTTATACAGGTTATTACTGCATATAGCATAATGTGTTATACAGGGCATTACTGCGTGTGGCATAGTGTGTTATAAAGGGCATTACTGCATGTGGCATAATGTGTTATTGTATTATAAAGGCCATTACTGCGTGTGGCATAATGTTATGTTAAAAAAAAAAGAAAGAAATTACTTTTTTTAGATTTTTTTTTATTTTTTAGGGCTCGGCGCAACTGGGAACTTTTGCCCTGAGCTCCACAATGTCTAGAACCGGCCCTGTATCTACACACATTGAATAAGGAAGTTTGAGATTATGTGACGTTTGATTCAGTTCCTCTGAATGTAGAAATGACAGAATATAAAGAAGAAGAAAATTTCCCTCGGCATCACAGTATCCTGGCACGTACACTTTGAAATTTAGTTAAATATTTTTTATGAATAAGGCAAAAGACCCTGGGAATTAAAAGCTGAAGATTAAAGATATAACAAACAATGTTTAGTACAGTAGAATGTACAATTGCTGGAGGAGCTTATCTTATGATTTCGGAATGTGCAATTTTTGGAACCGAGCATATGCTAAATCTGGTGATGCAGAGTCATATGCAGTCTAGTGTCATCAATACTACAGGGATGCAATCAGGAAACCGGCTGACATGATCCTGACAGCCGGCTTCCCGACTGCTTTATCCCGGCGAGGGTTAAATGACAGGCGTCTATATCTAGACGCCTGTCATTTTCCCGACGCCGAGAGACAGGCGCCCGGCATCCCGATCGAAGGGATGGCGGGCGCCGCGAGCGGACAGCCGCAGGGGGGGAGGGTTAGGTTTAGCGCACCCGGGGAGGACTTAGGGTTAGGCACCCCCCTGGGGGACTTATGTTTAGGCTGCGGGGAAGGGGGGGTTAGGGTTAGGCACTTACAGGGGGTAATTAGGGTTAGGCACAGGGGGGGAGGTTAGGGTTAGGCACCCCTAAGGAGGATTAGGGTTAGGGGGGTTAGGTTAGTGATTACTTACCTTAGGACGATTGGGATTTCAAGCGCTGTTGGCCTACCGCTGCCGGGATCTGTTCAGCTGTTGGGCTGCGGCATGCGACCGGCATGCGGCCGGCAGTATTTCATATCAATACTACACAGTTCTTACCACTGAAGAGGCGTAACTGGGCTGTAATGATGCATGGTCATGTAGACAAAGTTAAGTAAGGGCGTGTTTAATCAGGGACACATGAATTACACAGGTTCTGTGGCTGGGATATTATAGTAGCCCTACACACATGCATTTCTTTAAGACGTATCTCTTTTGCACCTAATATAGGGCTGGTGAAAGTACAGGATGCACTAATGATGATGACTAGTATCAAATCAAGCACAGAAATAGATTGTGAGCACCCCACAAATCACGTGCAACTCTGCATAGGGGCAAATATATGCATTTTTATATGTGCATGCAGTTTAGGAGAACATAAGAGAGTGCACTTTATGAAGATTGTTCTTTTAGCTTAAAACACTCTCAAAAATGATGATGGATTAAATAAAAGTAACATCACAGAATTCCTTTTAGAGTGTAATACTAACCCATCTGTCTACAGTAGTAAAATGACGCACTTTAGAAATAATAATAATTACAATAAAAAAGGTAACTTAGAGAGAGGAATCTTACTGATCAAGTCTCATAGATTCCTTACCACCCTTCTCTCTCGCTCTCTCTCTCTCGCTCTCTCTCTCACGGCTCCGTGTTAACTAATGAACACTGATTAAAGTTAACAGCACTCCTAAATCAAGATAGGTTTTGGAGGATCACATATAATAGTGGTGATAATCGAAATCCTGATGAGGTGGATAGAGCCATTGGAACCATTAGTCTAGCTGTGGAACAGCACATGTATTCCAACAGCTCATGACATGTATGTGGTCTGATGGAGGTGAAATCGATAAGTGGATTTCGATATTACTTGACATTCATTGATAACTTCACAAGAATGACACACAGGACCTGAAACAGGACGGGGATTTTTTTTTTCTCCTGCCCGCTTGCTATGCAGTGGGTGCCCACCCACAGTTTGTGCAAGTGGGTTGGAGATGGTCACAATTATTGCGACCATCGGCATTGCGAGGAGACCCTAAGGTCCGAAACGTCGCATCTTCATATGATGTAACTATTGGAATTAATCCCTCCTTTTCTTTTTACAAGCTAAGGTGGTGAGTGCACTCTTTTTTCAAAAGTTTATATATTTATATATATAAGCAGATCCAATATAGTGGCACTCACAGGACTTTGTACAGCATCAAAAATGTGGTGCATTGATACCTAACACACAACAGGTACCTACGTGCATTAAATGACCACACGGAGGTACCTGTTGTTTGTTAGGTGTCAATACACCACGTTTTTGATGATGTACAAAGTCCTGTGAGTGCCACTATATTGGATCTGCTTGTTTACTACCTTCACTGGAGGCACCCAGGCTGGATGTATCTTTTAAGCATTGAGTGCCAGCATTTTCTTTTGTTATATATATATATATATATATACACTCACACAAAGAAAACCTTGCACTCACCAGTCTTGTCGTTGTATCAGCAAGAAAAATTTATTTAGAGAAAAGCCATCAGCCCATTACATCATATCGACGTTTCAGTCCCTTCTGGGACTTCTATCAAGGTAAGGCTGCAGTCTTGGGAACAGGTCAGAGCTTATCACAGGAGTGATTTTGGTTCACCTCAAAAGTTCAAACTGACATAAGGATATTATCCTACCTACTTGTTACCAGGATTGATTACATCTTATGTTCTGAATTGTTTACCCCTGATGAAGTCCTCACGGATGAAATGCATCGGGTATTAATCTTTGGAATCCGATTGCCTTAAGGGAGGAACCTGCTGTAAAAGATCCAGCCCTATGTGGGTAGCAGCAGGATTCACACTTTTTCCCATACTGTGGCAATGAATTATTGTTGGTGTAAGGAATTATTTTACTAAGGAAGTAATATTTTACAAATGTGTATCACCTGAAGTCCCCGTGCATTTAGATTGCAGAGGATACTTCTTTCAACCAAAACTATACAGTCTCTGTATTTCATGATCTATGACAGAGGAACTTTGCAACATCTGTCTCTAGGATTTATCAACCTATTTAAAGGCTATAGACATCCATAAAACATTGACTCGTGCCTGGGACTTATACAGGTCCAAAAATTTGAACTGGATCATTATTATATGTTGTCCTTGTCCTGTGTTTTGTATACCGGTATTAGGACTATATAGTATAAGCCCACATTTTTATTCAATATTTATAGTCTTAAAGCTCTGGATTCAATCTTTATATTTATCAATTTTAAGGGAAGACTTTAGAATTTTGAGAACAAAGTAACAATTATTTTAAATCAAACAGTGCATGTTTACTCTTTCAATTTAACCTATACTGAATCTAGTGGATACAATTTATTTATTGTAGATTTCTAAGGAGAACTGGGAATCTTCATTTTATATAATTTTTTCCGACTCTATTTCTGGGAAAGGAGTATCCCTGTCTATTCCCATAAGCTGCTACTAAGAGATCAATTTATGTGATAAGCGCAGCCTATCTGTCCTTTTTTCTTATGCTTAAAAGAGTCTTTGTGTTAATTAAGTATTCTAAACTTAGATGAGACTATCAGCATTGATAACAAGGGTGTAATTGACTTGTCCTATAACACCAAGCAGCATGGATGGTCCAAGCACATTGCTTTCAGAAATCACCATCCGTGAAATAGCATAGACGAAGTCTAACTTATATAGCAAATGAAGATAATGCTACTAATATGCTAACAAAAGAGTTTATATGTATCACTTATTACTGCTTATTGCACAACCCCATGTCTTTGGTTACAGGTGAACTTTGCTGAGATGCCAGGTAGGGTACAGGGCGAAATGTAATAGAAATAAAAAATGTGCGAGTTTGCTGCTAGAAACATGCAAGTCTGCATTCAACCAATGTAATAGAAGACCTGATACAGACTCGCTCGCTAAGGCGCGCTCGCTCGCTCTGAGAGATTTTCACCCATCTGCGCATGCGTATAGTCCGCAGTACATGTGCGCAAGCCATTCGTTGCGATCTGATTTTGGTTGCTCATAAGCCACTATCAGGTCGCTGCTTTGAGTGACAGATAGTTCCGTTTGTGGGTGGTAACAGGGGAAGGTGCAACGGGGAAGTGCGAACGCAGGCGTGTCAGGCCGCTAAAACGCTGTTTAAATGGCATGCATAATTAGCAAAGTAGCGTCACTGTACACGTCACCTGCATGTATTTCAGCCCGCACTGATCGCTGTGCTTGCAGCTGGCTAAGGCAAACCCAAGGCTGCGAGCAGCTCCGATGGCTCTCGATGGTCCCGATTAATCCTTCATTTCCCAAAGATGACATGTGATGCGAGTGGCAAGGGGGCGCCTTTACACACTTGCGAGCGCACTTTACCGTAGCTCGCTAAAACATAGTGGGCGTCCTTACGCGACGCAGTGCAAGCACTTCATTTAAATATCTGGCCCCTTTTTGCCAGCGAGCTACCGCAACTTGCGAGCGGGTCTGAATGAGCTCCCAAGTGCGAGAACATGCAAACTCGCATTGATCTCACATCAGAGCTGCTCTCCCTGGCAAAAGACAGCATCCACATGTTGCCCATGGTAAATATACAACTTGCACTGTGTAATAGGGTGCAAGTTTTAAACTTGCACAAAACTAGTAAACAAAACCACACAAAAAAATAGACTCATTTAAGGCTAGCGAGTTTAGCCTCAGCAGAATCGTGTTTAGCAGAAGTCTGCACAGATCAGTGAGATCCATGCAGGATTTTGTATGTTAAAAGGGAATGGAAAAAAAATGACATGGGGCCCCCCAAAAAAACATAACCAGCAGCGGTCTCTGAGAGACGGTCCTGGTTGTGAATGGTAGGAATAGGCGGTTATTCGTGGTCATTCCCACCTTTTAAGCCTATGGAGAAGAGTTCACTGGCTGGCAGAGTTCGAGGGCTTGGCTCTCTCAGCCAATTAACAGTTCACCCATAGATTTCTATGCAAAAGACTGTGGCTGAAGCTTTGTTCACATAGTACTGTATTTAGAGTACAGTAATAAGTCCGGTGGGCTCAGGTTTTTCCTTTTTTTATTTTTCCAACACCTATCGATGTTCTACATTGACCCAAGAGGACCAGGAACCAAGGAGTTGGTGAGTATGTTGTTTTTTTTGGCCTAGACCCGGGATGCTACTTGAAGAAGAGGACCGACTGGCGTCAGAGTGTAAAGGTAAGTATTTACTGTGTGTGAGTGTGGGTATATAAAATATTTGACCTACGCACTTAGCTAGTGTGGCTATAGTGTGGGTGAACTGCTGCAGTGATAAGTGACCTAAATATTACAACACTTGGTGTGTTGTCTTTATTTTAATATTTCTTTTACAGGTGGACTTTAAGTACCAGTAAGTGCCAGCAAGTGGGGCAGGCTTGCTGGGATCTGTAGTCCCCCTCTAAAGGACAATATTAAAAATTTTTGCACAGTTATGGCTGCAACCATCACCCAGGGGTGCAGAGGATAGCCCCGGGCTATCAGCCTGAGCCTGTGGTCTGCTCTGGAAGGGGGAATCCTTTATTGGGGGAATCCCCACTTCACGAGGAATCCCTGGCCTAGTCTGACTAGTGTGTCCCCCACCGTAGCATTACTAGTTAGAGCCCAGTATTAGTTGTGGATAATACGGGGGATCCTACTCATTTTGTCCCCTCTATTTCCATAACCAGGACTGGATCACAGAGCCTGGTGCTGGTTATGCTTTTCTTTTTTTTTTTTTTTGGGGGGGGTGCACACATGATCTGTGTGGGCTTCTGCTAAACACACTGCTGCCAATGGTTACAGTGGCTAACTCGCACCTTGCAGTGAAACTCGTATTACAAATTGCAAAGTTTTCCTGCAGTAACAATAGCATAAAACTCGCATTGACTCGTATTTCAGATAAACTCGCAGGCTATTACTGTACATACTGCAAGTTTTGGAACAAAATCACATCATACTCGCAGCGAGATGATGCGAGTCCATATTCACACAAAAAGTTGGAACCTTTTACATTTATCCCATAATGTTTTATGTAACTGGAGATATCCCTGATCAAGGTGTGTCCATGGGGGTTGTTAGAGAACAGTGCGCTCCTGCTCTGTCCTCTCTGTAGTAACTCAACGGTGGTGTGACATCACAGCTGGGCTTGTGTGCATGTGAAATTGCTGGGTCTCCGACCCTGGTAAAAAGAGGCATTTTCAACCCGGGTTGACCCTTTCACACAGAAAAAAACCATGTTGATCTGCAAATTACCGGGTATAAGTGCTTTACCCGGTAATTTGATTTTCTGTGTGAAAGGGGTATATGACTAAAACCGACAAAACCACCCGGCAGTAAAACGCTGGGTAAAAGCCGGTATTTCTGTGTGAAAGCGGTATAAAGCAGCTCTTCCATTGCAGTGGAGACTTTGAAATCGAACCAATCACAAGCTGTTGTATTATACTGCACCCGAAGAGGCAAAAAAAAGAAGTGTCAGGTTCCAAAACAAGGTCTGCTTTATGAAAAGGATTTAACAATTCTATAATAATTTCAAGCATATAATACCCCTTTTACACCGGAGCTAAAACCTGGGTTTTTGAAGGATTAACGGGCAGCTTCCTGGTGTAAAAGGGGAGAGCGTTGGATCGCCGGGTCGAGTGACCCGGCAATCCAACCCAGGTAACTAGCAGGGTTTAACACGGGCGTAGCCTGTGAAACCCTGCTGTGAGAACAGCGCACTCCGGGTCACGATGACCTGTAGTGCGCTGCTAGCCGGCCGATTGGTCCGGCTTCAGTGGTGCTTGGAGATGACGTAATCTCCAA
The DNA here is from genome assembly GCA_031769625.1 of Taudactylus pleione. Lineage (NCBI taxonomy): Eukaryota > Metazoa > Chordata > Amphibia > Anura > Myobatrachidae > Taudactylus > Taudactylus pleione. Next base: position 39,753,429 of record JAUIMM010000092.1, read on the forward strand.
GCGACCCCTTTCACTCTGCAAAAGCCGGGTCTATGCAGACCCAACTGCGGTGTGAGCGGCGCTGACTCGGGAATATCCCGAGTCGGCTCCTGCAAAATTCCGGGTCTGATCCGGATAGGAACTTTGTTCCAACTCCGGGTCAGACCCGGAATTTAGGTGGAAAAGGGGTATTATTGAGCTCAATAATACAAAATCCTTAATATATTTGTTTTTTCTTGACTAGATCAACCTCTCCATTGCAAGCACCGGTAGTGGACCAATAAATTGATTTGAGCAACTTGCCATTTTTGTGTATACTGTATATCAATGCCCCAAACTCTTGTCGACAAGATGTCTTTAGTCTTGATCTGTCACATCTGTCTCTCTCTCTCTCCCAGACATAAAAGTAGTGAAAAAGAAATGTGCTAACAAGGGGAAAATAATCCACTAAATATGCAGTATAGGGGGAGAGTGTTGTTAATGTCATCGTGGAAAATGGAATAGGATGATGTCAATTGGCAGCGTGTAGCTTGCTAATCAATTTCCACTTGAGGCTGAATATCTATAGGATACCACAGCGGACGTCTAACTATTACATACCACCAATCTTTCCCTCCATTAAGAAATAGAGAGTGAAGTGAAAGTACAGTGTGGGAAGGGGTCAATGCTAACTATGTATAAAGTAGGATAACTATTTCCTACTCTAATTAAAATTAAAAATGCATTTATATATTCCACACAAAGCACATGAATAATTTAGCTGGTTCATATGCCGGAAACCACCATTCTGTTTTTACACAACAAGCTGAACCCAGCTAGGCTGGTTATGTTATGCCTTTACAGTCCATCATTACTTCTGATGACATATGACTGTCTTTTATTGACGGAAGGTTCGCATTAATCTTTATGTGGCTGACACATTATATTTGCTGACTCTACACTACTAGCATTTCAATAACAAAGCAATCAATACTTCTGTTCATTACCTTGTTCTTTTATAAACGGGATGGTTGGTTGTACCGACCAGGTTTTTAGGATTTCCCCTTTGCTCATATGTGAATGTAATTTGTTTAATATAGATATAAATGATCTTATAGCTAATAAGCAAATTTTATCCCAAACTCCAATGATTATACTGTAGTATATGCTTCATAAGTGGAAAACCAGGAGTAGAATATTACCATAGTGTGAAGTGTCTCAGATTGACATGTATCCAGAATTGACTATGTCAGTGGTTCTCAAACTCGGTCCTCAGGACCCCACACAAGTCACATTTTCCATGACACCCAGCAGGTGCACAGGTGTATTCATTACTCACTGACACATTTTAAAAGATCCACAGGTGGAGCTATTTATTTCACTTGTGATTCTGTGAGGAGACATGGAAAACATGCACTGTTGGGGGAACCTGAGGACTGATTTTGAGAACCTGTGGCCTATGTGATGACATATGGGATCATTGAGCAATGCTCCAGTATGTCTCCTAATTGACAGCTCTCTAAATGATGTCCCACCCAGCTGCCTCCTGTAGCCTGGGCAATTTGCATTCAGCAACAAGAGTATTGAACATTGAACCGGCTGTGGTATTCATATCCAAAAAGGAATATAAGGCTACTGTGATGCTCTGCATTTTTATATCATACATCCTTACATAATGAAAACTCTATATTAGTTGGGAACACCTGCTGTCCTCTTATTACTTCATGTGTTCATCGTCTTTTGTATTATTCTTAATAATAATTCAGAAGTTTCACATTACTAGTTTGCATGTTATTCAGCTTAATGATTGGATTTATTATTGATTTCTTTTATTGAGCATTTACTGTATTCTATTTATTACATACAATACTGTTTCTATTTGCTGCTCTATTAGATATATCATTGTTGTTATTGCTATGTGTTTATTGCTGTGTGTTTAAGTAGCATTATTTGCTTTGTCTGTATTGTACCCAGTGATGATGTTATATCGGGTATACTTTTTATTTGCTACAAGAGCTCTTTAGATACATTTGCTTTTCATGTTATAGATTTAATAAATGAATAAACTTGAGAGACATGCCTACACCTGCCTCACACACTTTCTTGACTCACACATCTTATTGGACCCACTTCAGTCAGGCTTTCACTCCCAACACACCACAGAGATAGCACTGACTATAGTAGTCACTGCTAAGTCTAAATGCCATTATTCACTTCTTATTTTTCTTGATCTCTCTGCTGCTTTTGACACTGTTGACCACTCTCTACTCATACAAACACTACAATCCCTAGGTCTTCAGGACACAGCCCTTTCTTGGTTCGCATCATACCTATATAATCGCTCTTTCTCTGTTTGTTTTTTTGATTCTGGCTCCTCTTAGTTATCTCTATCAGTTGGAGTACCGCAAGGCTCTGTCTTAGGTCCTCTGCTTTTCCCAATCTATACCACATCTCTTGGCAAACTCATCAGCTCTTTCGGGTTTTCTGTATCATCTGTATGTGAATGATACTCAAATCTACCTATCCTCCCCAGATTTGTCACCATCTGTATTGGTCCATGCCACTGAATGTCTCTGCCATTTCATCTTGGATGTCATCTAGCCAACTCAAACTTAACATATTCAAAACAGAATTAATTATATTTCCAACAACCAATAGTAGTTACCAACCTGATATCTTTAACACTGTTGATAACTTGCAAAAAAATATGGTAGTTGCTCAAATCAGCTTAATTGCATAATACAGGTGCTTGTAAAGGGCGGGGTTTACACTGAACACAGAAAAAAAGAGATTTGCCCCCCAGCACACTGAAGCAAAACCAATACTTAAATCCTACATGATAATAGCCATTCAGATGTATTAGTCACTCGTCGAGGCTCCTCTATACTGGCGTCCCTAACATTAAGGGGTTCACATCCGAGAAGCAAGGCACCCCAAAAAAATTCCAGCCAAGGGCCATCCCCAGGGCATCACACGAAAAAGGGAAAAAGGTGATAGTGAAGTGTAAAGAAAAGATGTGTAAGAATAAATCATTAAGTGTTAATGAAATGAGAAAGAATTAAAATGACATAAATAATATACAAACAAATAGGAAAGTGATAAAAGTATTCTATGTGAATTAAGTGGTGATGCCATGAGAAAGGTCCAGTCAGAACCCCCCCGGGGGCCCCACTCCCAAACGCTCACCCCAAAATAGTTATTGCTACATAATGGTAGCACCCACTCTGGGTCATATAATTACAATTGGTGTACTGCATGGTAACAGTACATATATTTGCAGTTTGGAGAGGTATGATTTAAGTATTGTTTTTGCTGAAGTGTGCTGGGGGCAAATCTCTTTTTTACAATTGATAACTTGACAATACACCCTTCAACCCCACAACCCTTCAACCCCTAGGTGTCATCCTTGACTCTGAACTGTCCTTTGTTACCCACGTTCAATCTGTCACAAAATCATGCTACATCTAAAAATCAAATCCAAAATTCAACTATATCTTACGCAAAACTCTAATCTATGCACTCATTATTTTGCGCATTGATTATTGCAATAGTCTCCTTACTGGTCTTACCAAAAACAGACTCTTGCCATTACAATCCGTTTTGAATGCAGCTGTGAGGCTGATCTTCCTCGCCAAACGTTCTTTGTCTACTGAGCCGCTTTGTCAGTCACTCCATTGGTTGCCGGTTTTCAACCATATTCAATATAAAATACTTTTACTTGCACATAAACCACACCAACATACTTCTCTTCACTTATCTCAAAATATCTCCCAACCCAACATCTGCGTCTTTAATCCACACGCATTACTTGTTCTAATTCACAGTTATAGGACTTTTTTCAAGCTGCACCCACCCTGTGGAATTCCTTCCCACACACAATAAGACTTTCCACAAGTCTCCAAACCTTCAAGCGTTCCCTGAAAACTCACCTCTTCACATAAGCTTATCAGTTTCCAGAACCGTCCACATAACCTTAATGATTTTTCTATCTAACTACATCCCTTCTTACAGTCCACACATAACCTCACATATTTTCTCTTTCTTCACTTTCACATCCTCCTGACCTTAGGCCAACATTCCTGTGTGACTGGCTCATACAGCCCACCAAGAACCTCTGCAATCTGGCTGGACCAATTTGCAACATGTAGCACATATCTTTGTGTATCAATGTCTTTTTCCCTATAGATTGTAAGCTTGCAAGCAGGGCCCTCTTACCTTTATGTCTGTCTGTTACTACCCAGTTTTGCTCTATTATTGTTGTTTCAAATTGTAAAGTGCAACGGAATATGCTACACTATATATGAAACTCTTAATAAATAAATAAATAATAAATAAGAGTATTTTTTTTTTTTTCTTATTTTACCCATTTATATATCATTTCTGATTTACTGATGCCATTTACAACACCTTTTTCCTTTGTCTTACACTTTTTAAACAAATATTGCTGTTTGTCAAAGAAACTGAAGAGTTACATTGAGATTCGGTTCCTGAAATCCCGTTACTGCACAGACAAGACACAGTGAGGGTGAAATAGGCTTTCTGTACTAGCTGTCTCAAGTGAGCAATTCATTAAATAAAAGGGCTACCATGCAAGTTAAATTACCCAGAAACAAGAACATAACTTCTATAGGGGCCCATGGTGGGGAGGGGACATCTTCCATGGTAAAGTTCCATGTGTTATATACATTTTTTTACCATTGGGTGGTACAGAGGGACCTTACAAATATTTGTTATGGAGCCTACAAATATCTAGTTCCGCCCCTCCCCAGAAGGCTGTTCCCCTGAATAAGCAGTTATTTATATGTTGTGCATATGGGCATAAAACTTTGCATAACCATGTTCATTTTTCCAAGGATTTTAGCTATTACAATAAGCACTTGATTTATTTCCATAGGCTTTATAGCAATTGTGAAATTTGCACTATATTATAAACCAAATGGTCTATGTACTAAGGGAAATTTCTATTTCACTCACAATTTGCCATCACTCACTTGCTTTAACATGAATATAGCATGCACACGTGGTAATGAGATAAATGTGCACAGCTCACTCCTCTCCTCTGTGTGCCAAAATTGTTGACCACCTCAGAGATTGTATCCTATGTCTGATATGTATTGTTCTATTAATATGAACGTCTTTAACAAGCACACAACTTACAATTTATGGTATTTTACTTTCCTGTTTACAGTGCATATCCTGCTTTTGTATAAATAATGTTATTTTTTTAGCTAGGCTGAAAATACACCTGAGACCGTGCTTACTCAATGCACAATACAACATAAAACAGCTTAAAAGTGAGAAGTGATAGGACTGTTTAAAAATTCAGTAGTCCAGAAAAATCAATAAAATAATTTATAAAAAAATAATGACCCATTTTGGAATTATGATTTCCTTGCACAATCATAATGATAAATCTAATGTTACAGTTAATAATGCAATGGTCTGTCCTCCATTGTCTTTTCCATGGTCTTTCCAGAGACACAAAAACACTAAGTAAGTCCATTATATGAGAAAGATTTAGCAAGCAGTTTTCACAGTATCATCATCATCATCAGGGAACAAAGTGACAGATAATGCTAATGAGGAACATTTTCAAAAGATCTACAGTTATTAATTTTAATTGTTCTTGGAATAAGAAAAACACCAACATTTGAGCCTTAGAACAATTAAACAATAACAATAATGTACCAAAACAAATCAGCCACATGCCCAACAATTACTCAATTATTCCATCATTATTCAAGTACTGAAGTGAATTAGTGAGTGTAAAGGACAGTGACAGAGTAGCAGTATGTTTATTTGATCATTTATTTAAACTCTAGACTGATGTCCCTAGATAATCAGGTAATAAGTCTAATCAGCTGGTGCTGCAGAGAGTTTTCAATAATACGACTTCTGGCATGAAACTTCTGACACTTTTCAGAGACTTAGGGTCATATGTATCAAAGCTTGATGTGAGATAAAATAGTGAAATATATATCACCAACCAATCTGCTCCAAGCTATCATTTCTTAAACACAGCCTGCAAAATGTAAGTTAGAAGCTGATTGGTTGGTGATATATATCTCACAATTTTATCTCACATCAAGCTTTAATACATATGCCCCTTAAGAGCCAATCTACTGTGTTAATCTCTCTATTGATCATACATTCATTGATTCATTCATTGATCTACTATTGTATTTCTCCTAATTAAGCCATGAACAACAGCTACACAGAATTGGCTAAAATGTGTGACATACTGTACTATAGGTTAACTGGAGCACTGTGGTCTCTTTAAACTGCCTACAGTGTGTTTTACAATAGTTACAGTGCATATACTGCTAAGCTGTAGGATAATCTCCAATATACTGTACTGTACAATAATTGTTCAGACGCTACTGGAAAAATGTTTTTATTTTAATAATTTGTACATATCAATATACACATATATATATATATATATATATATATATATATATATATAAGTATTAAGCAACAAGATCTCCAAAATGTGTGTGTGTGTCACCCTCCAATCAAGCAACAATAAAAAAATATAACTACTGTATATACTAATATCTGTGCTGATGTATAACGCTTGTTATTTGTTTGCTGAAGTTTAATAGTGCAGTAAAACCACACCAAGCATGAAGAAAATGAAAAAAGAATGTAATACGAAAGCAATCTGTTTCCTCCTCAATATTAGACGCGTGTCTGCAGACCCATGGCAATGTGGCCTGCTAAATTTCTTTCAATTGCAATAAAATAACTTGAATTTTCTTAACCACACATGAGGTATCCCCATCAGGATATCAAACTGCAAGTTAGACTACAATGTACCAATGTATTTCATCTCATAGTTGAGACTTTTTCAAAGTAAAGTCTCATATACAAGATGAAACGTGTCAGAACAACTTGCTTATACACTGAGAAAGTTGCAGGAATACCACAACAAAACACATCAGGGTTTAGTCAGTTTTAGTAATAGTACAAACTCGCACCTTCTCGCATTTTTTAAAGGTGCGAGTTTGTGCTGTAACTCGCAAATGTAATAGCCAGCGAACTTTCAGCTCGAGGGTACTACATATGCGATTTTTGACGAGTTTTTCCCTATGTAAACTGACACCTTTTAATGCGACTAGCATTAAAAGGTGCGAGTTATACAGAAGCCATCACAGATCAGTGAGAGTGTGTGTGTTTATAAAAAATAAAGACGTGCAGCCCCTCCCCAAAGCATAACCAGCCCCAGGCTGTGTAGGGGTCCCCTGTATATTAAGAACCAGCACAGGACTCTTTCTAGTGGGGGAGTAATGCCACAGCCAGGGAAAACCTTTCATTGGTTTCTCCGGCCAAAGCATTACCCATGACCACTAGTCAGCCCAGGCCAGGGATCACTGAGTTGAGGACCCCCCAAATAAAGGGGTCCCCCTCTCCAGGGTACCCCAGGCCTCAGCTGATATCCCGGGGCTATCCCTGGCACCCCTGGGCTGTGGGTGCTGGGTTGATAGTGTTATTGTGTAGTGTAAAATAGATGTTTAAATATTGTCTTTAGCTGTGATACTACACGTCCCAGCAAGCCTCCCCTGCATGCTTGTACTTGGAGAACCACAAGTACCAGCATGCGGGGCATTACAGGCCCACTGGTACCTGTAGATCCACAGCCATAGAAATACGTAAAAAAACACAACACACCGTGACTGTAAATAATTATTATAACATACATGCACACTCATACTCACACACACTATCACACATACTCACCTAGTATCCCTGATGCCATCATGTCCACTTGTCCAGTAGATAATCCATAGGAGTACCTATAATAAAAAATCCATACTCACCTTCCTATACGTAGTTCAGATCCTCTTCATTCCAAGTAGGCATCCAGGGGGTTAAAAAAACAAACCGATAATATCCGAAACTAAGCTGGACAGGAGGAAAGGTATGTGTGTGTACACATACCTTTCATCCGTGCGAATGACTGGGGCCCACGTGCACCCAGTCATTGTAGGAGCCGCCAGCCAATCAGCGGGCATCTCTGTCGGAGCTGCTCGCTGATTGGCTGTGTGCGATCAGCCTGTCTCCGCCATAGACTTCAATGGGGAGAAATCTCCATTGAAGTCTATGGTGGAAACCGCGACATTGTAGCCAATGATGTAAGCAAAAGGTTACTTGAGGTGAACCTTGTTCCTGCGGCAGTGGTCATGGGCGCAACGATGTTGTCTGTATCGCCTGATAAGATCCTTAACCAATGGTAGCCTTGTCATTTTTGAGCTGACTCTCTCCTAAAATGGACAGCTAACTTATAAAGCAGGACTCCAGGAAACAGGAAATTGCCTGAACAACTCTTCACTACACCCAGAAGCTGCTTGCTGCTAAGCAGGATTCCAGGCTCCACGCTGAATTACTTCCAGTGGCAAATTCCAATGATTTCTCCAGTACTATCTGTGTGCTGATCTCCAGTGATTAACTTCAGCACTTATCTGCATGCTGGTCTCCAGTGATTAACTTCAACACTAATCTTCATGCTGATCTCGAGTATTAACTTCAGTACTATCCGTGTGCTTAATCTGCATACTGTTTCCTGTGATAAACTCCAGTGCTTGCTCAGTACTATTCTGTGAGCTAACTCCTACTGTTACACTTCAGTGCTAGTCAGCGTCTGGATCTCCAGTGATTTTTCCAGTAATAACTACAGTACTATCCTGCGTCTGTATCTCCCGTATATACTCCAGTGCTATACTGCTTCTGGATCTCCAGTGTTATACTCTAAGTACAAACCTGCGTACTGATCATCAGTGTTACTTCCAGGTCAAACCTGCGTACTAATCACCAGTGATACTTCAGTACAAACCTGCATATTGATCACCAGCGATCATCTGTGATACTGATCATCTGTGATACTTCAGTACTACACTGTGCATCAACCTTCAGTGACATTTCTCAGCAATACTTTGTGTACTATTCTTTACATAACAATCTACAGTGACATTCTCAGTGATATTCACTTCAGATACTCTCCAGTGTTCCTTGCATCAGTCACTCCCAATACCCTCTAGTGTTTTACTACTGCCTCCTTACCTAGTTCCCTCGACTCTCAGTCCCCAGACTTGGCCAGGTCGTGACACCAGTCCCCCGACTGAAGATCCCCAGAGCCAGGTCGTGACAGAAGACTTCTTTTACTGTCTATAAGATTGCTTCTTAATTAAGCACTTCTGGGTCCAAGCATGGAAATTCACAACTAGTGGATGACTTGTCAATCACTCCAGAGTGGGTTATATTCGTTATACTGCCTCCAGGATCCAGAGTCTCTAAGTGAAATTCTAAACTTACTTTAGCAGTTTCCGCTACTACTAAAAAGTGTCCTCCATCCCTGGATACAGATAGAACCTCCTCCTTTACCTTCATTCTTATGTCAATTGTATCATATCTTATGGAGTGGATTGAGGCCTCTCTCCAAAAGGAATCTACTGCACAAGTTTTTGTTGCTTCTTGGTAGAGCTTCATTGCTGTGCTGTCTCCACATGTTAGAGAACCACTTTGGACCTGCCTTAAAAATACGTTGTGGTATGAAATTTGTGTATACAAGGCTGATCCATCCATTTCACTATAAATGGTATTATTTATTTACCCTCTCTTCAGGGTTGCTCCCTGAACAACCTCACTTGGGGGTCTATTTACTAAGCCAATCAACTCCTAACTGTCATTTTTCAAACACAGCCTGTGACATGACAGTTAGGAGCTGATTGGTTGGTACCTTATCTCCGTTCACTTTATCTCCATCCAAAGCTTTGTAAATAGACCCCTTGGGGTTAAAATTATTGCTGTGTTTTGTTTTTTGTTGTTTGTTTTTTTTATTTTTGAAATATACACTATACATTAAGCTTTGTTTTGTATTGTCATACTGCTCCTACAATCCACTGTAACTTTTTGTATAGTCATAAATATTGCTACTGTCACACATGTCTTACCTAATAAATAAAATTTACTAAAAATGGATAGCTGCTGTTCAGCCCCTCGGGCATTACAGGGTCCTAGTCTTACTCACAAGTTGAATGGTGGGACTGTCCTGCTAATTCTTCTGTAGCTGTGTAAGCTTTACCACTTAATGTTTTGTATGGTACTATTGTTCCAGATTACTTTTCGCTAGATAAACATTTATGGCTGTATAATACTATTATCAGCGGACTCAGACATATAATTGAAGAGGCGAGTGGATGAAGGTGTTATGTTACGTTTAGAAGAAACTGAGATATTTACAATTAAAGATAAATTTGACATTTGATATGAATTGGACATAGCACTTTTATCCAGTAAATAGACTAACAACATTTAAAATAACATTGTTACTGTGATACCTAGGTCATAACACCTTCATCCATAAAAAAAAGTCATTTTTCAAAAACATTTTACATACTGTAACACTTTTATTTACTCACCTGTACAATTATCTAAACATTTAACCCAATTGATATACACCTAATGTGAGGTACAAATCTACATTCTATATAGATCAGTTTTTATGCAAGTTTTTGACTTTTGTCACATAAAGTAAATGGTTTAGTATTACAATGTTTATTAGTTTTCCTGATTGCTGTGGTTTATCTGCCCTATTGTACTTCAGCAAATAGGAATTTTTATTTCTAGTGTAAGGGACAATCCCACATCTATGTGAAAAGAGCAGGGAACCACTGAAGATCAGCTGTAACTGAGCCTGTACAGCCAGGGCCGTAACTAGGATAGTGCGATCAGTGCCATGGCACAGGGCACCGCAGGGCAGGAGGCGCTGTTTGGGCCTGTCAATTTTCTGTTTATTATCATTCTCACTTGTAGCATCCTCTTATTTTATCTCCAGCTTCTCCAGGCCCACCCTATCTCTTCTCTGGCCCTTCCCCTTGAGGCCATGGCCCTTCTTCAAGTGCACTCACTTATATGTCCCTATTTAAAAAATGGTGGGGGGGTGCCAATGATCTCTCTGGCACAGGGCACCAAAAAATCTAGTTACGGTTCTGTGTACAGCGCAGGACATACATAGTAGGGATCCCAGTGATCAGCTAACTGGAGTCATCCTCCGTCGCTTTCGCTTTGTCAGCTATCAGAGCAACTGGCTCGAGCCACTGAACAGTATGTGAGGAGAAAAGATGACTGTAGAAAATGTCTGACAGTAGCTTAAAAAATAAGCAGAATGGGGAAGCGTGAAGCAATGAACCAGGAAGTAAAAGCTGCTGAGAGACTAGTTAGAGATGTATCAAGTCTTCTAAAGTGGAGAAGTTGCCCATAGGAACCAATCAGCCTCTGCCTTTCATTTATCAAGTATACAGTATTCTATAAAATCATAGCTAGGGGTTGATAGATATGGGTAACTTCTCCCCGTCCCATTTGGGGATGCAATCGGGAAACCGGCTGTCTTAATCCCGACAGCCGGCTTCCTGACTGCTTTATCCCGGTGAGGGTTAAATGACAGGCGTCTATATCTAGACGCCTGTCATTTTCCCAATGCCGGGAGACAGGCGCCCTGCATCCCAATCGAAGGGATGCCGGGCGCCGCGAGCGGACAGCCGCGGGGGGGAGGGTTAGGTTTAGGGCACCCGGGGGGGACTTAGGGTTAAGCACCCCCCCCCCGGGAGGGTTAGGGTTAGGCAAGGGGGGGGGAGGGTTATAGGCACCTCAGGGGGGGACTTCGGGATTTCCAGCGCTGTCGGGCTTCCGCTGCTTCTGTTGGCCTGCCGCGCCCGGGATTCCAACTGCCGGCCAGAGGGACGGTGGTATTTCATACCGATTCCCCTATTTGATATATCTCCCCCGTGGAGTAAATTTTAACAGGAAATAACTCAAAAAGAGACAACTAGAGAAATAGGAAGTTCAGCAGGATACAGAAATACTGCAGGAAGAAAACAAGAGGGTATTAAACTTTAGGAAAAAGGGGAAGTTGGGGAGAGGGGATAAAGAAGATACAGGACAAAACTGAGATGAAGACAAAGGACGCGTAAAAGGAGAACAGCAGAAGAACAGCACAAGTCATTTCGCCCACTCCAGAAAGCTCCAACCAGTGGCTTTTGCGGTGACTAGAGTGGGAACGTTCACATCGCCCTGTTGGATTGGTTGGGCACTCGACCTAAGTTATTTTTCAAGGACCCTTTCACACCAACCCACAACCAGGGTCGACCTGGCAACTCGGGTTATTTCGGCAGTGTGAAAGGGCTATAAGTAAAAGACAGCAATAGAGTAAAAATAAGAGTACAAGAGAGGAATAGACAGAGCGTTGTCAGTTAGTAAAAATACATTTAATAATTTAGTGTTTGATGCAGAATTGAGCGCAAATTAGATGTAAATGCTCCTGCTCTTCGTGCACTAAAATAAATGTATAAGTTGTTACCTGTCCTACTTGTCATCATCATCATCAGTGGTTGCTCTCATAAGCCTTTTATTTGGTGCAAATGATACACCTGCATGCGTGCCAAAAAAGTGGGCATGGCCACATTCCACAAGAAGCGTGGCCACTGAAAAATGGGGGCGTGTCAACATGACACACCACTGTTTCTCACCGGTCTGGGAACATTCCTTTCCATTCCATATGCACCTTAATGCCCCCAGTAGCAGAGCAGTAACTAGACTTTTTGGTGCCCTGTGCCAGAGAGAGCATTGGCATCCCCCTTCCATTGTTAAATAGAGATATAAGATAGTGCACCTGATAAAGGGCCATGGTCTCATGGGGAAGGGCCAGGGAAGAGATAGGGGAAGCCAGGAGATGCTGGGGATAAAAGAAGAAGTAACTATTGTACAAGTGAGAATGATAATAAACATTCCAAAACAGTGCTCCCGGCCCTGCGGTGCCCTGTGCCATGGCACTGGTCGCACTACCCTAGTTACGGCCCTGCCCAGTAGTAGTGCCCCTCTTGCAATGCCCACTGTAGTAGTGCCCCTTATGCAATGTCCTCAGTAGCAGTGTACCATGTAGTAGTGCCCCTTAAACAGTACCCCCAGTACTGCCCCTTATACAGTGCCCCTTATACAGTGCCCCCAGTACTGCCACTTATACAGTGTCCCCAGAAGTGGCCCCCCTATGCAATTCCCCTCAGTAGTGCCCCTTGTACAGTGCCCCCGTAGTACCCCTTATACAGTGCCCCCAGTATTGTCCCCCCTATGCAGTGCCCCCAGTGGTGTTCTCCTTTATGCAGTGCCCCCAGTAGTGCCCCTTATAAAGTTCCCCCAGTAGTAGTCCCCTCTATGCAGTGCCCCTTATGCAGTGCCCCCAGTAGTGGTCCTCCCTATGCAGTGCCCCCAGTAGTGGTCCCCCTTATGCAGTGCCCCAGTAGTGCACCTTATACAGTGCCCCCAATCATGCCACTTATACAGTGCCCCCCTATGCAGTGCCCCAGTAGTGGTCCCCTTATGTAGTGCCCCTTATACAGTGCCCCTAGTAGTGCCAATTATACAGTGCCACCAGTACTGGTTCCCCAATGCAGTGCCCCCAGCGGTGGTCCCCCTTATGCAGTGCTCCCAGTAGTGCCCCCTATACAGTGTAGTGGTTCCCTCTATGCAGTGCCCCTTATAAAGTGCCCCCAGTAGCGCTCCCCCCTATGCAGTGACCCCAGTAGTGGTCCCCATTATGCAGTGCCCCAGTAGTGGTCCCCCTTATACAGTGCCCCCAGTAGTGCCCATTATACAGTGCCCCCAGTAGTGCCCCTTATACAGTGCCCCCCCATGCAGTTCCCCCAGTAGTGGTCCCCCTATGTAGTGCCCCCAGTGGTGCCCCTTATACAGTGCCCCCAGTAGTGCCCCTTATACAGTGCCCCCCCCAGTAGTGGTCCCCCTATGTAGTGCCCCCAGTGGTGCCCCTTATACAGTGCCCCCAGTAGTGCCCCTTATACAGTGCCACCCTATGCAGTGCCCACAATTGTGGTCCCCATATGCAGTGCCCCAGTAGTGCCCCTTATACAGTGCCCCCAGTAGTGGTCCCTCTATGCAGTGCCCTCAATAGTGCCCCTTATACAGTGCCCCCAGTAGTGGCTCCCCCTAAAGTGCCCCCAGTAGTGGTCCCCCTATGCCATGCTCCCAGTAGTGGTCCCCCTTTGCAGTGCCCCCAGTAGTGGTCCGCCCTATACAGTGCCCCCAGTAGTGGTCCACATTATGCAGTGCCACCAGTAGTGCCCCTTATAAAGTGCCCCCAGTAGTGGTCCCCATTATGTAGTGCCCCTTACATATACACAGACAACAACGAAAAACAAAACTTACCTGAATCACCACTCCTGTGCCCACTGCCGTCCACTCCTCCGTCCTCTCGGCCCACTCGGCACTATGGGAGAGATGTCTTGACATCTCTCCCTTCACCCACTGCGGGAGCTAGAAGGAAGAGCTCTTTCGAGTGTACTACCAAGTGGCGGCAGTGTGTTTGTTTTACTGCATAATGCAGACTGCACTCACTGCGGTACACACTAACACTAACTGAAACGGACCTGGACCACGGCCTACGCTGCCGGTCTGATGGCGCCCAGGGCACGAGCCCCAGCCGACTCCCACTAGATAACTAGTTAAGCCACTGTTAAGTTTATAAATAATAAGTAAAGTAAAACTGATTGGGAGTCGGACACTTATACAACTTTTTGCTTAATGTGCATTCCCATACTGGATATAGCACCAAATGTAAAACATATTTATGAGTCTGTATGTAGATTTTTGTGCATTATTGCAGCGGTTCCCAAACTTTTTTTGTATAACAGCACCCTAGAGCATCAGTATTTTTTTCATGGCACCCATAGTCCAAAAGTTTCTTATTTGAGAAATCCAGCAAAATTGAATTTTTTGGAGATGCTGGATCCTGGTTTAACAATACAAAAATTAAGCAAATCAGTACTTTTTTAACTTGTGAGCATAGTTCAATTTATTTCAGTAATATTCTGTAGCTACATAAAAATTAATAGAAGTATAAATAGGTAATAAATAATATGTGCTTAATATATTTAAAAATATTAATAGATGTGTCCTCATACACTGTGGAACCAGCCGCGCTAAACAACCCTTCTTGGCGCTCCAGGCTCCAGATGACTTGGCTGCGCTGAGCTTCTTTCTAGCTCAAAATGTGTGTCTTATTTGCATAAATTAAACACCTGGAAGTGACAAGACCACTCTACTAAATTACACTGATCACATTGACGTGTAACATTTATATATCTTTGTGCAAATGAGTCTGAATCTGTAAATGAAATGCAGGTGCCATAACACGGCTTTAATGCAGCCCCGCCCCCTTTGTGCATGACATCATGTCATTGTGGCAGCTAGCACCCGGAATTGCGGCAATGCATAGAGCGTCTAGAACAGAGGTTCCCAACCACGGTCCTCAAGGCACACTAACAGTCCAGGTTTCAAGAATTGCCATACTTGACCACAGGTGTCTTAATTAGTACCTCAGTTATTTTGATTTAACCATCTGTGCTCAAACATGGATATCACTAAAACCTGGACTGTTGGTGTGCATTAAGGACCAAGGTTGGGAACACTGGCCTACAAGATGCTCCGTGCAACTGTACACACGGCAGGGTGTCTGCCTGAAGTGTCCAAAGGACGCTATGTGTGGCACTACCACAGTGTTACTGGCTGCAGTGTACTATTCCAGGCACCCAGTTAGCCAGAAGCAAGAGCCATGGAGCAGCGACGGTGCCACCCACGTAGCCCTGAGTTCTGTGTGGCGGCACCAGTCTTACACACTTAGTTACGGCCATGTAAAGTGCTACAATGCAGCAGCTTTTTCTCACTCTGAATTCCATTCTGCTTCATCAGCAACTTTATTTGTGTTTAAAGCTTATTTCTGAGAGGTTAAAGTCGCAGCAAAGCATTCTAGTATACTTTAAACAGTGTTTCACTGCGTCTGCGATGTGAATGAGATGCAAAATTTAAAGATAAAGAAGAGAAAGAGCAGCTCAGTCATGTCTGGCGTCTCACACCGTATAGTGTATAGACGCTAAGTGTATGAGAACTCATCAGTATAAATTAACATATATATACTTGTAAACAGCGCCGTCACTGACCTTTGTGACACCCGGAGCGGCTGCAAAGCAATCCTCGCGCGCACAAGGGGGCGTGGGCTTGTCCCATGAAGCTACGCCCCCTTATATGTGCCAATCTTGGGGGCGTGACCGCATCTCATACCCCCTGTTCTTGGCACACAGGTCTTACCCAGCGCTCGGGCAGCTGCTGGGGGCAGCCCACATAGTTTTCCCTGCCTTTCTCTGCATTATGGCTGCTCAGTGACACAATCCTACTAGTGACACCAATGCTTGTAAATAAAAAAACCTTTAGCTACAGTACAAGTACAGTTGTGAATCTACCTGAACATCTTAACACTGCAATACTTGCCACTATAATGTTGCCTTTGTTGCATGCTTTGAGTCAGTATCGCAGTGGAATATACATCTCCCAAGTTGTAAGACTCTTGCAGAATAAAGTAAGTTTTCCTTCTAGATTTGACTATATCTTGCTCTATCTTTTGACAATTTGTTTATCCCTATAGCAGATACACAGCTTTTCTGCTTTAACTACTCCAACATGTGTTCTATTATTGTGCTTTTGAACACTTTTCAGATTTCTTTAAATTTCCCTGTTTTTTCTTTACTCTGTTGCACAAACAAGAAATCTTGTTTGTATCAGCAAGTCATAAATAATTTATACTACTTAATTTGCTTCTTCTTTTAACATTTCCTGTTCAAAATCTATAAATCTTTAAATAATGAATTACTGTTTAGTAAACCATGATGTTGGGGGGTTAATGTTCATCATCTTTGTACAGTGTATTGAACAAATATTTAGCAATCGTTGCATATGCTGAGTTATATTTAAGGTCTTACCAGCTTTGATATTTGATAACTTAGTATCCTTTGTATTTTCATATTACTGTCATTTTGGCAAACTGAAGCTAGATGACACCTAAATTATTTTGCAGTTAGTAGCCTGATGCTCTCTTTATGCTTAGAAATACAACTAATGTGTGACCACAGTAACCAAAGTAAAATGGTATGTGGGCAGGACGCGGTAATAAAATCCAGAATTAAGTAAAAGTGTTTCTAACTATACTGGTCTTTGTACTGTGTGATTCCACCTTTTCAAACTTATATTTGAAAAATGGGCAATAATAAAAATATATATTTCTGTTTCCTTTCCATATTAATAATTAAAGAACACTTAAAAATTTGCACGCTAGACTAACTTGAAAGCTAAGGCCTTCTGTGCGAAGCCCTGTCCATATTCTATGATCTATATAATAATTAAGGATGACTGTCATGTCTCCTACATGGGATGACGGAGACATGATAGCCGAGAGGAGAACCCGTCACCAGGTAACAGAGCTTGATAGGGATGGAGGATAAAGGTGGGGATCGGGGTGGAGTTTGGGCAGGCCTGGACCTAGTATAAGATGTCCAAAACTACTAATTGTATATATGCATGGAAAGCATTCATCCTAAAATTGTAAGCCACATCTTCATAAACAGAATTAATTTTTAAAAATGTTTTCAAAATCTGGCAAGTTTTGGACTTTATGACAATCCCTACTTTAGCCATTAGCACACTGTATATGGTACTATGCACCTAGCTATTCATTGAGAAGTTCGACCATGCACTCTCTGAAAACGTACATTAGCCATGTTTGTACATCAACAATTACATATATTAACAATTAATTTACCTTATATATTTATGGCTTTTCAATAAACATCAAAAGAAGACATGTTAAAAGAGGAACACATATTAAGCAATTAACTAACCAAAATAAAGGGCCTGATTCAGAGCAGCTCTCGAAAAGTGAGCGCTCGCTCTGAATCAGGGCAGCCGCTTTTTTAAAAGAAAAACGGCCTTCTGGCCGCTCTCATAGCTGTGGGTGACCTCCCACAGCTTTTGCGAGTGGCCAGGTGATGGTCGCGATGGTCTCAACCATCGCGACCATCAGGCTTGCGACGAGACCCTTGTGGTAGGGTCTCGTTCCCGCAAGTCCCAGTGAACTTCCGGCTCTAATAGAGCTGGTAGCTCACCACTGACATCACTCGTGATGTCAGTGGGGTCGCCCCCAAATGGCAGACGTTCCTTCGGGAACGCTTCCGTTTGGCCAGCCACACCCCCCGACCTGCCTACCAAATGATGTGAGCTGTCGATCAACATCAACAGCCTCCCCTTTTGGATGCGAGTGCTTTGCCATTGACCCACTTGCGAGCGCTTAGCGCTTGTGAGCGGGCCTGAATCAGGCCCATAATCCTCTTGAAAAATAAATGTGTCACTTCCTCCCTGCATCTTTTTCCTTGCAGTCACTGAGGGAGGGATTTATAGATACATTCTCAACAATAGCTGTAAGTTTTTCCAAAAATGAATGCAGATCTTTCTCATGCCCCCATCTCTGCACCAGCACGGTGGGCACTGATCCTACTATATGCATATCAGCCTCTCATCTATTCTCATGGTAATAAACAGAAATGGTCTCTGCTCCACACATGGCTTATGCATAATATAATTTTTTTTTTAATCCCGTAATGGGAGCATGGCCTAGTTTGCCAAGAGTGCTTGGTGCATGCCATCGCAGCTCTGGCCTGTAAGTACAGATTTGGGGCTCGTTGGAAGGCAACCATTCCGCTCACTTCCTCCACGGTGTCCGAACAACCTCGGCACATGCCCGGCTAGTGATTTTGTTATTTTCTGGGTGTTCAGTCTTGATCCGTTGTGAGGCCTACACAGTAGCCAGACATTGTGGCCTAGATTTGACATTGATATCTGGATCAGAAGACTGAGTATATCTCTTTGCACTCAGCTTAACCCATGTCTCAGCTAGGAGAGTTGTCTCCATTGTGGAGCCCTTCTCTCTGTTCAGTTAAGATGGCTGCTCTTGCCTTTCTAAGGAGTTTTCCTTTGGTACACAGTAGTGGATGACAGGCATTTTCATCATTCTGTTCTGGAATACTCTATACAGAAAAGGCCTGGGACACCTCCTGCACCGCCACTACTGCAGTTTTCCCTTTGGGTTTAAGAGGGACATCCGGGCAGCTACCATATCTTGTATTCAGCTCTGTATCAGTCTACTGCAGTTGTCCAAGCCTTCTGCATATAGGCCATTGTACTTTCACTCTGTTATATTTCCACATTTAGCTGTCCCTCCAGTTCTAGTTGACAACAGCAAGTGTCCGGGACTAGACTGGACTGGCAGCTCCTGACATTGGCCCTACAGGTTAGGTCAC
Organism: Taudactylus pleione; assembly: GCA_031769625.1. Classification (NCBI taxonomy): domain Eukaryota; kingdom Metazoa; phylum Chordata; class Amphibia; order Anura; family Myobatrachidae; genus Taudactylus; species Taudactylus pleione. Next base: position 39,772,577 of record JAUIMM010000092.1, read on the forward strand.
AAATGCTGCTTCACTAAAGTACTGTGATATCTACTCCACTACTTGATCAACGCAACACTTCCCCTCCCAACAAACCTCAGCAATCTTTTGGTGATCTCCCAGCCCTTTTTCTTGTAAATTCACAGTTTTCAATAATATTCCACCTTTCGTTACTTTATTTTTTTAATCTACTGCTGCAACAACTTGTCTGGAGAAACTCGAGCTTTGCTTAGCACTTCCCAGGCTATAGAGTCCTAATCTCCTATTCTGCTGGGAAGAGCTCACTCTGATACAGCTGTGAAAAACTGCACTTTATGAAACACAATGTACAGGAACTGGGAGGCTGTACAAATTAATTGGAAAATATAATGGGTGAACTGGTCGACAACCATACTGAATTACTTACTTCCAGTGAGACTACTCAAGCTGAACTTGGAGCACTCTGAGATAAAATTACACATATGGAAGACAGGTCTCAGAACAACATAAAAAATGTATGAAATTATTACTTAACATGGCAGAATACCAATTTATTCAGAATTGCATTTATGGTTCCCTAGGGCAAAGAAAGCACCTGACGGTTCACCTAGAGATACCATCTAGAGCAGGAGGGGCCAACCAGTTAGAGTCAAAGAGCTCAAAAATATCTGTAGGTATGTCAAAAAGTATAGACAAAGGAAAGAAAACTCTTTTTTGGGGGCACTCAAAATGAATATGAATAAAATTAAAATATAACTTTTAATGGTTATATGGTCTAAAATAATATACACACAAGATACACATGCCACTTAATATACAAATTTACATAAAGGTGTACAGCACTATTCACAAAGAAATGAATCTTTGGTGAAAAAAGTTCAAACGGTAAATAGACCCCTGATGGCCAAAAATTGGCCAGTACTGTATTAGAAAGAGCTAGGACTCTATTGGAGGAAATTAAATGAATGGACAGTTTCCCCAGAATATATAGAAATTATCTCAAATACTGAGATTCATAGATGAATGTGAATGACGGCAAATATTCCGGAGTATCAGTCCCTTTGATGCTATAATTATATTGGCCAAAATGTGTTACTCAGCATCAAAAGGGCCTCCTATAATGGTACATACAGCAAGGTAAGCTATAGTATTCCACTACTTAAAATAACATTAGAGTTACAGATTCCACCCAGGATGTATTTATCATATATAATACACAGTCGGATAAATATCATACACCAGTAAATGACACAATAAAGTGAATATATAGAGTATCTACTGAATAGTCAAACATGCACTGTGAGCTGAAATTCGACTTAGATCAATTCCTAATACGTCACGCTGTAAATAGAAATTAGAAAGGCGGATATATACATAAGGGGTTCTCGTATTAATATAATTTCCAAGGGCGTGTAGGCCCCTCCTCGCCTGCAAATGAATAAGGAGCCAAGTGAAGGTGTTTGGCTGTAATGTCACCTATAATATGAAAAGCAGGTTAGTAAATACAGAAATCTATGAGTACAATGGACCTCATTCAGAGCCGGTCGCACAGAGTGTGCGGTCGGTCTGAATGAGGGGAGGACCTCTTGAATTTTCAAGACGTCCTCCTTTGCGGTGGTAAGGCTGTGGGTTAACACCCACAGCCTTACGACCGCCTAAGGTGATGGTCGCGATGGTCAAGACCATCGCGACCATCGGGGCTTACGACGAGACCCTAGGGTAGGGTCTCCCTTGTTGTAAGCCCCGGAGAGCTTTCGGCTCTGTCTGAGCTGGAAGCTCTCCACTGACATCACTAGTGATGTCAGTGGGGCCGCCCCCAAACAGTAGGCGTTCTCATGGGAACGCCCCCATTTGGGCTGCCACCCCCCCGGCCCGCCTTCCAAACGGGACGAGCTGTCAATCAACATCGACAGCTCGCCCCCTTTGGATCGAGACCCGCTACGACCGGCTCTGTTGGTCATAGCGGGTCTCACGCATGCACACGACGGCGCCGGCGTGCGCATGCTCTGTGGAGGGCCATCGACCTTGTCCGAGCGCAGCGGCGCTAACGACCGGGTCTGAATGACCCCCAATATCCCTACAGTCTCCAAATCCGTATGACTCAAAAGAAGTATAGTTAGTTGATAAAACTTTAGGTAAATACTGTTGGAGATGGCAACAATGATAAATGGTAAAGCAGCCCAGATCCTGTCACCCCACTTCTGCTGGCTCCACGTCTTGTATGAGATAGAGGACATGGGATGAGGGAGTGAGGTTGATAGCTGGTGGGAAGGAAGAAAAATAGAGCACTTCTGCTGTCAGTGTGTGCAAAACCTGGCTATCCTGATATCCTATGTCAAAGAGCCCAGATCATGCGCGCGGCGAAGGCGTACATGCAAAAGGGGTGTGGCCTTGCTCAAGCTATGCCACGCCCCTTGTATAAATTTTGCAGGAGCATGTAAAAGCGCATGCACAGAATCACCGTGGAGGTAACTATAAAAACATTGAAAAAACAGATCCACATAAAATACCCTGAAACAAGCCAGATCCTCATAAAATACACTGAAAAAGCCACATCCACAAATCACACACTGAAAAAGCCACATCCACATAATATACACCGAAAAAGCCATATCCACAAATAATACACTGAAAAAGCTACATCCACATAAAATACACTGAAAAAGTCACATACACAAATAATACACTGAAAGAGCAACATCCACTAAAAATAGTCGGTAATACTGGGTTTGGGATGCACTTCGGGGTGGTGGTGGTGTTGTGGGATATAGGGGGTTGGATGATGGAGGGGGGGAAGGTGTGAGGACAGAAAAAGGAGGGAGGGGGGGAGAGAGAGAGAGAGAGGGGGGGTCCAGGTGTGGATGGTGCTGCACCGTACAGTAGGGGTCCCATATTCTACTATTGGATAGATATGGTAAGATTGGAGGGTACATGCGCTCCTTGGTTGTGTGTGTGTATATTGGTGGGGAGAGGGAGGAGGGAAAAAAATGGGGGGAGGTTGGGGGGAGCAGATGGCTGTGTGTTGTGTTGGATGTGTTGTGGTAGAACAGAAATACTGGAGGCTGGATGGGTGGTGGAAGAAACAAATACGTTTATTTGTATCTGTGTGTGCACATAGAGGGTGGTAGTTGCTCAGTAGGAGGCACAGTGCTCCTGGAAGATAAATGTCTCTTAGATGGTTCATGGCAGCACACACTGCCCAGTTGTTGGTGATTTGGGGTGACAGGGCGTATCCACAGTGTGGGGAGTAGGGTCAACCCTTTCAGGGGGCTCGTTGACATGTGGTCCTGACTACTGCATGCTTCCCTGCAGGACCTATGGTTGACAGACTTCTGAACTGGGATGCCCTGTTTGAGGTGATCAGGGGTGCTCCCACTTTGCGGTGTCCCGCACTGGTGAGGAGAATGGGTGCTGACCTACCGGTAGGTGCCCAGGTCCGTTGGTGTGAGACACACCAGCCCCAGCCTCTGCCAAATGACAGCGCTGCACGCGCTCATTACACCACCGCAAGCAGCACAGGTTTCACCTGCACTGCATCCACGGATGTGAGCCACTGAAACAGTGCACGTCCCACACCGCGGCATCATACTGGACTTTGAGAAGAACTGATTCCACGCCAACGAACCTGGGCACCTACCAGTAGGTCAGCACCCATTCTCCTCACCAGTGCGGGATGCCACAAAGTGGGAGCACCCCTGATCACCTCAAACAGGGCATCCCGGTTCAGAAGTCTGTCAACCATAGGTCCAGCAGGGAAGCATGCAGTAGTCAGGACCGCATGTCAAGGAGCCCCTTGAAAGGGTTGACCCTACTCCCCACACTGTGGATATGCCCTGTCACCCCAAATCACCAACAACTGGGCAGTGTGTGCTGCCACGAACCATCTAAGAGACATTTATCTTCCAGGAGCACTGTGCCTCCTACTGAGCAACTACCACCCTCTATGTGCACACACAGATACAAATAAACGTACTTGTTTCTTCCACCATCCATCCAGCCTCCAGTATTTCTGTTCTACCACAACACATCCACCACAACACACAGCCATCTGCTCCCCCTAACCTCCCCCTATTTTTTTCCCTCCTCCCTCTCCCCACCAATACACACACACACAACCAAGGAGCGCACATACCCTCCAATCTCACCATGTACCAATCTTACCATATCCACAAAAAATACATTGACAAAAAAAAACAGATTCACATAATACAATCCAACCCCCCCATGTGTCACTCGAGCCCTCCATATGTCACTCCAGTCCCCCTCATGAGTCACTTTAGTAGCCCCTCATGTGTCACTTCAGCCCCCCATTTGTCACTCTAGCAGACCCTTGTGTCACAACAACAGACCCTCATGTGCCACTCCAGCCCCCACCATTTCCGGGCCATTCCAGTTCAGCCACCTTCCCCCACACTCCCTCCAACTCCACGGACCACTCCAGCTCCCCACATGTCACAAATAAAATGAAAAAACAAATAAAAACCCTCTCAGCTATTCCCTTGTTGCAGACTGTCTGTGCCATGTATGTAGGCTCTGGTGTCTGTGACCATGTCCTCTTCGTGGCTGCAGGTTCAGTCACAAGTTGAGCTCTGCCTCTTGTTTGCGATATGACATCACCACATTGCGCATACATGCCTCCAGAGTCAAGCAGACTGCTGCAACAAAGGACGAGCCTCCTCTGAAATGCTGCGCACCTATCAGAGGAGGAAGTCAGCGTCAGTCAGGGGAACCGGCAGGGGAGCCACATCAGGACAATGGAAGAGCCGCATGTGGCTCAAGAGCCACAGGTTGTCCACCCCTGATCTAGAGTATACACTGCTGCCATGATAAGGAACGGTTCCTCCTAGCATCTGACTCATCTGATTTATCACTCTCCCTGCTGGGTGATCTACAAACTTACAGTAATTTATCGCCTGCTACATTGGCCAAGAAACATTAATTTTATCCTGTTGCCTTAAGGAAGGAACAGATTCCATACAGATGGGGCTTCCCCACCAGCTTGATATTTTCCCATGAGGTAAATACAGCAATCTCTCTCTATCTTTCTCTCTGGAGGAAGGAACCAAAGTGCTATCCACTTGGAAATATGGAAGCCAATCATCGGATCAGGATCAGTGGGATCCCGGGATTTACCAGAAAAAACACAGAGATTTGAATCCCAGGATTGGTGCATCCAATACCGGGATTTTCAGGATTAAGCTGTGCATCTTCTTTTCAGCCCAGGCGCAGTGCCGAGCGCTAGTTCCATCAGCTCAGACACTGCCTCCAGCCCTCCTACAGCTGTGTAGCAACGTGTGACATCATAGGGATCACACTGTGCAGCCGCACGCCAGTCCTCCCCTTATACAGTCGCACCCATTCAGCATTCAGCAACCGCATGTCAAAGATTTCAGTGGCTGTGGCAGTTCAACTTCCAACATGGCACATCAGGAAACAAATGTTTTTAATATTCAAGAGGCCTGAGGGAGTTGGAGTATGTATGTACTGTAGTTGAAGGCAGGGAAAGGATGGGTTGATTCGTAGTAATATTATTTAATTTTTTGATTCTGAAGCAAATTTATGAGGGAGGATGAGGGAAGGATGAGAGGAGGAGAGGCATTTACAAAAAATACAAAAAATATTTAAATCATTTCCATCAGTCCTTGCCCCAGTTGAGCTCTTTGTTGGGTCTGCATTTCTTTTTAAAGATGAAAGGGGAATGCAGGAGATGCTGTCTATGGCACAACACAATACGGAAGCTCTGAACAGGAAGGGGCAGAGAGATTTAAAAGTCTGGTAATAAACATCTCTAGGTTTATGTATGGGAAGGCTAGGAGGGGAGGAGGGAGAACATCTCCAGATACCATCACAAAATAGCCTCTCCATTTGGTATTTGAGTTGCATCTGATCAAATATGGCTGTTATGATCAAGGAAAACCAAGCCCACCAGGTTGGTATCTACAAATCAAGGTTGAAAAATGGCATGAGTATTTTGCAAGTATACCAGTTTCTGATTCTCCCCTATCCAGGTTTCCTGATGCTGCTGCTGGGAGTGGATCTTCATCCCAGAAGGGGAACAAGAAGACTACTAGTAGTAGCTTAAAAAAATAATTGACTGTTAAACAATCCTTTGCAAATGGAAGCAAGTATGACAGCAATCACCCAGTTGCACAGCAGATCACTGACGCCATAACATCTATGCTGGTATTACATGTGCATCCAATATCCGCAATAATGCAGTGGGTTTTAGACAGTTAATTGAGGTCCTGTGTCCCCACTACCAAATCCCATCTCGATTCCACTTCACTAAAAAAGCAATTCCCAGCCTGTACAAGAACGTTAAAAAAAACTTAATTAGTGTACTCCAAAATGCCGTTGCACCCATTGTCCATTAAACCACAGATATGTGGACAAGCGGAACAGAGCAAATGCAAGATTACATGACTGTAACAGCCCACTTGGTGGGTGTATTGTCTTCAGTGGCACCAACAGCAGCAGCATCTAAGAAACAGCAGCTCATTCAGAGGCAGGCTACTCTGTGTATCACCGGGTTCACTAAGAGGCATACCACTGACAGAAAACTCAGGGAAATCATTGCAAAATGGCTTACTCTGCTTGGACTCTCCTCGGGATTTGTGATTTCTGACAACACCACCAATATTGTGAGAGCATTACAGCTGGGTGAATTCCAACAAGTCCCATGTTTTGCTCACACAATCAACTTGGTGGTGCAAAACTTTTTTTAAAAAATGACAGGGCTGTGCAGGAGATGCTCTCTGTGGCCCAGAAAATGTCTGGACATTTTTGCCATTCAGCAGGCTCATGTAGAAGATTGTAGCACCTGCAAAAAATGTTGAATTCGCCCTGCCATGAGCTGTAGCAAGAGATAGTTACAAGGTGGAACTACACCCTTTATATGCAGGAACTGTAAAAAGCCATCCAAAGCTACACAGCGAATTATGACATAGGAAGATGAGGGGGAATGTACCTTACTCAAGCTCAGTGGAAAATACTTTCTGTGTTGTGCAAAGTGCTGCAACCCTTTGAAATAGTCATCTGTGAAGTGAGTTCAGACACTGCCATCTTGAGTCAGGTAAATCCCCTAATTAGACTGTTGGAAAAGCGGCTTGAGAAACTAAAGGATGAACTGAAACAACACGATTCCGATAGTATGTTGGACTTGTAGATTAAGTCCTATATTCGGCTCACCATGAACCAAGGGTTTTCAGGACCTTCCAACTGGATCAATACATTTTGGCGACCTGCTCGATCCTAGGTTTAAGTAATATGTTGTGTCTATCTTCCCAACGGACATAGATCTGTAGAGATGCAGAGAGCTGTTGGTAAGCAAATTGTCAGTTTAAGTGGCACGTGATGCAGCGATGGTTCCTCCTTCAGTTTCTCCACCAAGTGCGGCTGCCAGGAAAAACTAATCTTTCCCAAAAAAAGACTCCCTGGTGATGCAGATGAGTCAACACAAGTTTTGACATCTGGTCAGGTCTAAAAGAATTGCCTACAATTAATGAGACCACTACTGTGACTCCATCTGATATGGTTACCATTCAATGAATGGTTAAGGACTATTTTAATGATAGCATCCAAATAGGCATGTCAGACAGTCCGTTTGACTACTGGCAGGAAAAAAAAGGCAATTTGGAGGCCTTTGCACAAACTGGCTTTGCTTTATTTGAGCTGCCCACCCTCCAGTGTATACTCAGAGAGAGTTTTCAGCACAGCCGGGAACCTTGTCAGCATTCGACATAGGAGGCTACTTCATCAAAATGTGGAAAAGATAATGTCCCTCAAAATGACCTTCAAATTCTATGAGGAAGACCTTTACCGCCAATTACGTCTAAAAATTACAGAGGCACCTGTAATGGTGGATTCAAGCTGGGACAAATTTAATATTGTGTGAAGATGATTTACACACTGATGAGGCTGAGGAATCAGATGATGATAGTAACAGCAACATCTTGCCTCTGTAAATCCAGTTTGTGCACATAGAGATCATTTCCAGCAATGTCAGTTGCCTTTGGTAGCTTGTTTTGTGGGGGCCAAAACAAACCAATCACTTCATGATTGAGGATATTGTTGATTAAGGTGTTGATGGTGAAGATGGCAGGTGCTTAGATCTATTTGATGCTGGGCTGCTAGTTGTTACTATTTTAGCCAAAGTTTCTGAAGATGACGTAACAGGGAGGAGAATCCTAGATTGTTAAGGTCCCTACCTCTACTTACTCTGACTTTACAAAGGGTGGCTTGACAATTGTCTGGATTTGGGTAGAAATAATTCCACATAGAAGTGGAATTTTTTTACTCATGCCCAGGCATGACAATACGCTTTTCCTTATCATGGCTAACAACTGTTTCTTCCACTGGTGCCTGATTTAAACAAACAACATCCTAATCAACAACATCCTCAACATCAACATCCTTATTAGTGTCAGCTACACAAATATCCTTCTCATCCTGGTGGACTTCCACAGACGCATCCTCGATTTCTATGTCAGCATGTTCACTTGTGCTGCTCATCCACACATTTGCAGAGGATGCATAAGTGGTGGAAAGAGGCTCCTTTTTGAGTACAGTATTGGAAAGGTCAGGCTCACACATAGCACCCACCGACACACTTAGACTCTCCTCAGGGATTTGTGACATTTCTGAGCCCACAGTTGGTTTTTGTGCCTTATTGATTTTCATTTTTTTTGAACATCTACAGGGAGAAGGGCTTACATCATCATAAGAGGTAGAATGACCAGTCATAAATAAAGGCCAAGGCCTCGGCCTTCCCATGCCACTTCGTGTGGTGAATGGCATATTGCCATTTTTATGTCTTTCTATAGCAAACTTTCCAATTTTTTTTTACGGCTGTAAAAGATTGCTTCTTTGATTTTTGATACCCTGACTTAAGCCCTGTATGCCCTTGGACATCGGTTTTAGTAGATGACATAGACGGACTAGACGGACTAGTATCCTCATGACAGGTGGCACTGGAAGCAGCTCTAGCAACTGCTCTCCTCTCAACTAATCATTCTCCATATAAACAAACATGAATGAAGTGGGGTACAGCACACACATCAATCTGTACCAATGTTATATATTACACTGCGGTATTACTGGCCAACAGTGTCACAATACTGTGGTTCCTCTTACAGTGTCATAAAACTTGGATGAAATTGGGGTACCACTTACAGTGTCACAATACTTGGATGAAATTAGGCTACCACTTACAGTGTCACATATGTGTATGATTATCACATATGAATATTACACTATGGTCTGACCGGCAGTGTCACAGTAAAAAAAATATTAATATAGTACACTGGGGTTCAACACAAAATAAAATATTTTCTTAAATTATATTATTAGCTTTTATTTTTTTTTACACTGGGCACCCTTGGATGGACAGAGCACCCCTAGACCAACAGAGCACCCCTGGAGGACACAGCAGCCCCTTCATGGATGGACAGAGCACCCCTGGAAGACACAGCAGCCCCTTGATGGATGGATAGAGCACCCCTAGACTTACAGAGCACCCATGGAAGACACAGAAGCCCCTTGATGGATGGAGAGAGCACCCAGAGCACCCCTAGGCCAACAAAGCACCCCTGGAAGACACAGCAGCCCTTTGATGGTTGGACAGAGCACCCAAAGCACCCCTAGACCAACAGAGCATCTCTGGATGACACAGCAGCAACTTGGACACCCAGAACACCCGTAGACCGACAGAGCACCCCTGGAAGACACAGCAGCCCCTTGACAGACAGAGCACAGTACATCTGTTCAGTACACTCTCCACAGCCAGAATGAAATTGCACCGATGACCGGGGACCATTATAGATTCCAAAACCCACAAGAGGATGATGTTTTGCTTCGTTTTGGGAAACAAGTCAGGCAGGAAAACCTGAGCCGAACTCAGATCCTGGCTCGGGTTGTGAAGTTCAGGCGAGTTCGGTTCTCTGAGAACCGTACCCGCTCATCTCTAATTTTCTGCCTTCCTCAGACTCCTTTTAATAAATATTCTCTACAGAAGGATATTACTGGCCAATAACAACTTCAGCTGCTTTTACCACTCTCTGAAGTTACTTCCAAACGTGTACTGTTCGCATACTATGTTGTGGTGCTGTTAGTTAAAAGACTTTCAACTACTGAACAAAATGTAGGGAGAATATTTTTTGACAAGTCTACAGTCCATAATCTTCTCAAAGTATATACAGTGTTGTGCATCAAAGTTCATACATTTTTTATTATTATTTATCAAATGTTTTCTCTTTTACTTTATTTTTTTTTCCTTTTGAACTACCAAGTTTATTGTGTGGGCAAAACATGGGACGTGTTCAAATTCACCCAGTTGTAATTAGGGATGAGCGGGTTCGGTTCCCTGAGAACCGAACCCACCCGAACTTCGGGGATCCGGGGCGATCCGAGCCCAAGCTCGGATCTCCCTGTCTGCCCCGGATCCCTCTCCCGAGGCAAAACCTCGAGATCTGCTGTCGGATCTCGAGGTTTTGCCTCGAGCGGCCATTTAAAAAAAAATGCCTTTGCCTTTAATGGGCAAAGTGCTGATTGGCTGACAGAGCCGTCTGTCACGGCTCTCAGCCAATCAGCATTATGGTGCTCATTTGCATGTAGCACGGACTCGTGAGATCCGTGCTACATGCATCTGTGTGATTGACAGTGACACAGAGCACAGATGGGTCAGTGAGACCCGTCTGTGCTGCTGTGTATTTCAATGACACAGATGCACGCACGGACCAGGAGATCCGTGCTACTTGCATCTGTGTCATTGACACAGAGCACTAACGGGTCCGTGAGACCCGTCTGTGCTGCTGTGGTAAATAAAAAAAAAAAAACCTGTGTAAAAAGAGAAAAAAATGGCGTCCTCCCCCCCAAAAAAAGAGCAACCAGCCCCGGGCATTAGTGACCCAGTGCTGGGTGTGCTTAAATACAGGGGACAAACGACATAGGGGTCCCCTGTACTTAAACACAACCAGCACCGGGCTAGTCAGAACCAGAGCTGGTTGCCAAAATACGGGGGACAAACGACGTAGGGGTCCCCCGTATTCTGCGCAACCAGCTCTGGGCTCTGATCCGGTCCTGGTTCTGGAAATACAGGGGAAAAAAATGAGTAGGGTTCCCCTGTATGTTCCAGAACCAGCACTGGACTTTTTCTAGCGGGGGGCTGATGCCACAGCCAGGGGAGCCCTTTCACCGGGCCCCCCAGCCGCAGCATCAGCCCTGACCGCTAGTCAGCCCAGGCCGGGGATCCCTGGAGAGCTGGGGACCCCCCCAATAAAGGGGTCACCCTCTCCAGGGCACCCCAGGCCCAGGCTGATAGCCCGGGGCTATCCCCGCCACCCCTGGTGGCGGTGGGTGGCGGGTTGATTGTGTGGTGTGGTGTAAATAAAGAATATCAAACATTGTCTTTACAAGTAGAACTGCAAGTCCCAGCAAGCCTGCCCCGCATGCTGGTACTTGGAGAACCACAAGTACCAGCATGCAGGGCATTAAGGGCCCACTAGTACCTGTAGTTCACCTGTAAAAAAATGTTTAAAAAAAACACAGGACACACACACCGTGACAGTATAAGTTTATTAAACATACATACACACACACACATGTACACATACTCACCTATGTAACCTGTAGCATCGGTCCACTTGTCCGGTAAAGTATCCCTAGGGGACCTGTGAAAAAAAACATACTCACCATCTCCTATGCGAGGTTCTGTCCTCTTCGTTCCAAAGTAGGCATCCCCGGACTTGGCAAAAAAAAAAAACGAAAACGCGATCCACGAACTTAGTACCGTTCTATAGAACGGTACTTCCCGAATGAGAGCTTAGCGGCGGGGTATCACCATGGAAACCCCGCTGCTAAGCGTTCATTGGCTGAGAGAGGCCATCTCCCGTCTCTCTCAGCCAATGAACGGCTCCCTCCATTGTAGTCAATGCTGGGAGCCGCAAGGTTATTAAAGTTTACCCTGCGGTTCCCACCATTGACTACAATGGAGGGAGCCGTTCATTGGCTGAGAGACGGGAGATGACCTCTCTCAGCCAATGAACGCTTAGCAGCGGGGTTTCCATGGTGATACCCCGCCGCTAAGCTCTCATTCGGGAAGTACCGTTCTATAGAACGGTACTAAGTTCGTGGATCGCGTTTTCGTTTTTTTTTTTTGCCAAGTCCGGGGATGCCTACTTTGGAACGAAGAGGACAGAACCTCGCATAGGAGATGGTGAGTATGTTTTTTTTCACAGGTCCCCTAGGGATACTTTACCGGACAAGTGGACCGATGCTACAGGTTACATAGGTGAGTATGTGTACATGTGTGTGTGTGTATGTATGTTTAATAAACTTATACTGTCACGGTGTGTGTGTCCTGTGTTTTTTTAAACATTTTTTTTACAGGTGAACTACAGGTACTAGTGGGCCCTTAATGCCCTGCATGCTGGTACTTGTGGTTCTCCAAGTACCAGCATGCGGGGCAGGCTAGCTGGGACTTGCAGTTCTACTTGTAAAGACAATGTTTGATATTCTTTATTTACACCACACCACACAATCAACCCGCCACCCACCGCCACCAGGGGTGGCGGGGATAGCCCCGGGCTATCAGCCTGGGCCTGGGGTGCCCTGGAGAGGGTGACCCCTTTATTGGGGGGGTCCCCAGCTCTCCAGGGATCCCCGGCCTGGGCTGACTAGCGGTCAGGGTTGATGCTGCGGCTGGGGGGCCCGGTGAAAGGGCTCCCCTGGCTGTGGCATCAGCCCCCCGCTAGAAAAAGTCCAGTGCTGGTTCTGGAACATACAGGGGAACCCTACTCATTTTTTGTCCCCTATATTTCCAGAACCAGGACCGGATCAGAGCCCAGAGCTGGTTGCGCAGAATACAGGGGACCCCTACGTCGTTTGTCCCCCGTATTTTGGCAACCAGCGCTGGTTCTGACTAGCCCGGTGCTGGTTGTGCTTAAGTACAGGGGACCCCTACGTCGTTTGTCCCCTGTATTTAAGCACACCCAGCACTGGGTTACTAATGCCCGGGGCTGGTTGCTCTTTTTTGGGGGGGTGCACGCCATTTTTTTCTTTTTTTACACAGGTTTTTTTTTTTTTTTTTTACCACAGCAGCACAGACGGGTCTCACGGACCTGTCATTGCTCTGTGCCAATCACACAGATGCATGTAGCACGGATCTCCCGGGTTCGTGCTACATGCAAATGGGCACCATAACGCTGATTGGCTTCCTGTCTGCCACTGCAGTGCCACTCCTAGATGGGCCACGTGTTTGTGCCGCCCCCTTGTGTCGCTTAGCATAGTCATCCAGCTTCCTCGGTACAACCTTTTGGCCTAAAAACAATATTGTGAGGTGTGAGGTGTTCAGAATAGAGTGGAAATGAGTGGAAATTAATGTTATTGGGGTTATTAATAGCGTAGGAACAAAAAAAGGCCCATTTATGTGATTTTAGCGGGGTTTTTTTATTTTTTAAGAAAAAATCCAGATCCAAAACACAAAACCCAGAACCCAAAACACGGAAGGGTGGTTTTGGCAAAACCAATCCAGATCCAAAACACGAAGAAAGATCCAGATCCAAAACCAAAACACAAAACACGAAAAGTGTCCGGTGCACACCCCTAGTTGTAATGCTCTCACAATGATACATGCATTATTGGAAATGGCAAATCCTGAGGAGTGTCTTAGTGGGGTAAGCTATTTTGCTATGACATCTCTCAGTTTTTCTAACAGGTTGCCACAGGTATGCCTCTTAGTGAAGCTGGTGATACAAAGAGTAGCCTGCCTGTGAATGAGCCAGCATTGTGTTAGATACTGCTGCTGCTGAAGGTGATTCACCCACACATTGGGCTGTCACAGTTATGTAATCTTTCGTTTGGCCAGTATCGCTTGTCCACATATCTGTGGTTAAGTGGATAATGGGTACAATGGCCTTTTCTAGATCAAGAACTCTTTTTTTTTAACATCCAGGTACAGGTGAGGAATTGCTGTTCTTGCAAAAGGGAATCGAGGTGGAATTTAGTAGTGGGGACACAGGACCTCAATTAACTGTCTAAAACCACATGCATTAATGGTGGCTATTTGACCAACAGAACTTATGCTTGGAGGTTCAGAAATACAAAACACTGAACATGTGCAGAATCTTAGTGTTCTCTTGAATAGTGGCTTGACACTTAAACATTAGCTTTCAGCCATAATCAAGTCAATCCAAACAGCACATCTCAACTAAAAGTAGTTAATATGTTTACAGACAAAGAACTCTGAAAAGTGCTAATTTGTCCTTCATCCTCACAAGTCACAGCTCCCATATTCTTTGTTTTTTTTATCACATTTTGAAAAAGATGGTTATTTGACACCTTGGGTGGAATAATTTGTACCCATTGCGGCTTATTCATGTACCAATGAACAGATTAGCAAGGGAAACTTGTGTCCAATCTTTACTCAGAAATTGTCACACACAACTTAGGAAAAAATGTTGCATATCATTGCTGAAATTGTATATACCAAAACAAGATAGGTTAATTGACTTCTGACAAAAAAATTAAACTTATTGTGCACGTGCATCCATGTGAAAGGGAATATAAATTGTCATGATAAGATAGACTGGAACATTCTCTTTTTAAAGTGCTGTGTTAGCAGGGCCTTTTGTCACCTGGGACACTACAGTAATTTGGGCCCCCTCCATAAAAAAAACACAGAGGGCGTTCTTCGCTCTCAAAAATTGGATGTGATTTTGTGACACATTAATGTCCCTTAAACATTATGCTACACTAAATAATGCCCCTTACACATTATACCACACAGTAATGCCCCTTACACATTATGCCACACAGTGATGCTCTTTATAACATTATTCCACACAGTAATGCCCCTTATAATATTATGCCACACAATAATGTTCCTTACACAATATGCCACACAGTCAATTTTAATTGGTAACAAAAAAATTGTTCAATACAGCCTGTCTTACTTTTTTCTCTGACACTCAGGCAGCCATCAGTACAGCACTGGTCTGTTGTGCCGGTGGAGGCTGTAAATTCTGTATAAGTGGCTGCTGGCAGTACCTGTGCTGGGGTTCAGATCCGATGCGTGGTAGTAGATGGAGGGCCCTCTCAAAGAGGGGGGCCTGGGGGTACTTGCCCCCAGTATCCCCCTTAAACCAGCCCTGGTGTTGGTGCACTGCCCCCTCAAATCCAGCAGCCAGGGCACGTGCCCCGCTAGTCCCCCCCCAGTTGCAGCTCTGGTGTTATATGTATGTATTATATAAATACAGTAATGATCAGTTTTTGGTTCTCTTAAGGTGTTTCACAGATGTGGTTGTGAGTGCACTACCGGCAGCTGCACTACAGACACAGCAGTCATGGATGGGAACCGGTTGACACAGGAATCTGGGGGGTGGGTAGGTACACCAGGGAGGCAGCTGGTTACTGTGTCCTGTCAGTGAGCAAATATATAAACATTAGTAATAAATATAATAATAGATATAAAAGAGTAGGGTCTCCACCTCTAAGCTTAATTGTTCCACAAAGTATTGCAAATTGTTGCAGATTCTTTTTTTCATTTCTATGGATAGAGTTGGTAGGGAGTACTCTTTTAAAATTGTCAAACACTGCTACAAAAAATGTTGCTTATAATTGTGGAAATTGTCAAACATGCAGCATATGTATTTTTAGCTGCAGCTGCAGTCATGGGTGGGCAGCCGCTGGATGGGACCATACAGGTGTCCCCTTAGTGTCCGGGACCAAAAACCCTTATTTACCCATGTATTATCCAGGGTCTTGCATTGGGTGCATTAGAATTTTTTTTTTTTCGCATATTCACATCTGTGACTGTTTACTTTACTGTCCATACAGGATTGGCCCCAGTCAGGGCTTACTACAGCGTATTGTAATGCCATCTCCATCCACTTCTATTGTATAGAGTATTGTATTTTTCATAAACGGAGCACAAGCCACTTAGCAATTAAGCTGTGTATTGCGTGTGGTGTGGACATTCTCACATCTTAGCGCCAATACCCACGGCTTTGCTGCAAGTTTTAAACTCCACAGCAAAGATGCCTGTATGGCACGAGTTGAGCCACAGTGTATGAGGATACATCTGTACTTGTTAAATACCTGGTACTGACATATTATTAACTCCCCCTTATGACATTTAGATATACTGTATGCCTTGGAAGTCTATGTGTTTTTAATCCTATCTTAGCATTCCATTGATGTTCCAAAAACTGCACATTCATCAATCTCATGGTGTGCCCCACATATGGCAGGGTGCAAACACATTGAATGTGTTAAATAATATACATCAATACACAGTTGAGAAACTTTCACTTAAAAATCTGCCTTTTGATACATAGGAGACAAACTCAACAGCTTTCCATTCCACATATTTACATGTGCTGCATTTACTGTACTTTTTCCACACCTACAGTATATAGCTTGTTTGTAACCAGAATAGTTGTTTTAAGGTAACCAGAATAGTTGTAACTACCTAATTGTCACAGCTGCCGACACTTGAGACTCCTGGGAGGAGGCAGGCCTTCTAGGCACAATAAACTGGGGTGGCTTTAGGAATGACCTTTTCATGAAATGTCGGTAGCACGGAATAAAAGTAAATAGAATTTATTCACAGGAGTAATATAATAGCATTGTCTCACATAAAGTCTCAACAACACAGAGGTTCACATAAGCAATAATAAGTATAGGAGAAAACCCCCCATATATAGTCTTTAACACAGAAGAGCTAATATGGTAGGGAACCCCAAGTCCAGTATGAGGCTAACACCTCAGGATGGTATAGAGGAGCTTCACCAGGGTGGAACCCTGTAGTGATTGAAATCCAGAGCAGAGTGAGCCCTGTGATGCTGTGAGGTTGAAGCAGGGTTGAGCCCTGTGATGCGATGAAGTCGGAGCAGGGTTGAGCCCTGTGATACGATGAAGTTAGAGCAGGGTTGAACCCTGTGATGCAATGAGGCCAGAGCAGGGTTGGGCCCTGTGATGCAGTGAGGTCGGAGCAGGATTGAACCCTGTGATGTAGTGAGGTCGGAGCAGGGTTGAGCCCTGTTATGCGGTGAGGTCAGAGCAGGGTTGAGCCCTGTGATGCGGTGAGGTTCCAGAACAGGGTTGAGCCCTGCAGTGTAACTAGAATCCGGAGTGGGGTTGAACCCCATGATGCAATGAAGGTTGAAGCAGGGTTGAGTCCTGTGAAGCAGTGTGGTTCCGGAACAGGGTTGAGCCCTGCGGTGTGACTTGAATCCAGAACGGGGTTTAGCCCCGCAATGCGGTGATGATCACTGTAACGGTGCAGTTGACAACTGTAACGAAGATGGGTTCAATGTCCACAGGAGTAAGAGACAACAGGCAAAGTAAATAGTGCAGCAAAAGGTGAAACCACAGCAGTGGAGCAAAATGCAATACTTAGGCAATGGCTATGCTGAGCTCTGTAGTGCGGGTGGTAAATGGCATTAGAAGTTTAGCTGGAACATGAGCTGAGATATAGCAAAGTCCACAGCAACCCACAGGCACAGCAGGGATCTGGCAGGAGACCAAGAAAGACCTGAAAGTAACATTGCACAGACACTGAGGCACAGTAACAGGCTTTATACAGGTCTGTATAAACAGGTCTTTACACAGGTCTGTGATCCATAGGAAGTTCAGAACATGTGACTCAAATGGAATCAGGTTTGAAATAATGAGCAATCTAGGAATCCCACAACCTGACAGCATCTTGGAAACAGATGATCACTTTAACTCTCTATCCCCTGTATGTGAAGAACACCAGCAAGCAGGATAGCTCCTCCAACTACCAGAAAGGAACTTGGAAAAAGTAATCTAACTTTATGTACTGAAATAGTCGCAGTCCTGACACTATTATTGTTCTTGAAAACTTTTTTCTAACAAAGTGAGGTTTTTTTTTTCTACATTGCATGTGCATCAAATTGTGTTAGAAGGAGAGATGATTTATCAAGATCTCTATTCCCCTTCACTCTCTTTTCTTTCTGCACAAAAGAGGTTCTCTATTCATATGGCATACCTTTTCTAATGGTTTGTCCAGAATCCATTTGGGATAACACCAGCCTAAAAGAAAAGAAGCTTGTTTGTCAAAAGTTACCTGTAAGGTCCAATTGCTTTTAAGCCAAAGGAATTGGCTCTAATACTACTGCGCCATTCCTTAAGATGACTACTTCTATTGTTGAGATAATTGTTTGCATCTACTTTTAGTATACGTTTCAGTTAGTAGGATACCATTCCTTACTGACAGTATCCAGGTAATTAATGTGACTACAGTTAGTAAACTTTAAAGCATAATAAATTGTTAGTTTTAATATTCTCTTCCAAAATTATAAATAAGATGTCAATATATCTCTCAAAAACATTTGCCACATATATGTTCCCTTTATAAATGTCCCATATAGAAGTTGGCAAAACTTGCCGCAAACTTAGTTCCCATTACAGTACTTAATGTTTGTAGATAAAATTGAGAATCAAATAAAAATATATCTGGCTTTATATAAATCTTATGGCATTCACACGATGCCACAAAAATAGAATTATGTTTTTTAAGTAAACATTCCAGTGCTGATATACCTGCTTTATCTATTAAAATATAAACAAAATTGTCAGTATTTTTAGAGTGTTCATCAAATTTTGTACCCACCATTTTGATTGACAAATAGTTATTAGATTTGTATTTCCATTAGGTGTCCATTACATCTATTTGAATATAATGTAAATACAGTAATCTTCTGTACACTTTTATTATCCACACATAAGTCCAGGTGGAATCTTAGTATTGGTAAGTATATAAAGCTTTATGGGAAAGGTGGCTTTTTCAAAGGTTCTGATTTTAAGTACTTATCAAGTTTTATTGTATGATTCATAACAATAATACAGAGTCCAATATTAGACTCAGTGTATGTGTTTCAGTAGCTGAATGTGAATGTGTTTAGGTACAGAATCAATAAACTGGAGAATGATAAGGTCAATCTGAGATCAGGGTCCCAAGTCAAAGTTCAGGTGAAACAAGCCAAAGGTCAGCTACATAGAAAATCTGATCATGTTGGTGTTAATGAGCTCTAATAATCTGGCAGCATACTGAGCACTGAATACATTTAAATAAGGAAGTTAATTTGAATTTGGCAGCATGACTTTAATTTTACCTTGTCATTACCAGAGGGAGTCCGTCCAGCTTATCAGAGGCTGCCTGGTGGATGAAGCTGTGAATTCCCCACCAGACCTCCGAAGCCATCAGAGGAAAATGAAGCCAGAAGCTGGCAGTCCTTATTGACAGGACGCAAGGACCCACCAGGAACAGAGCACACTGGACCCATTACATATTGAGCCTTGAGATCTTTGCCAGCATGCGACAGAGACACCTTTTCTCTTAATATAGGGTTGCATGATTTTTCTAATATTAGTGTCACTAATCTAGTTTTTAAAACTAAATAACTATATAAACAAATTTAAATAAAAGTAATCTATATTATTTATTTAAAAGTTTCTGACAAAATACTGTAGTTAGAGCTGTATAATTCCCAGCATCTGATTACAAAGTGAATCATTTCCAGCAAATTGTCTAAAGAAAAACTTGTGAAAGTGCCAGATATTTGTTTACTATGAGTATAGAGTGATTTGAGTCACAAATATTTGAAGCTAAATAATCCCCTAAATGAGAACAGAGTCATGTAAAAGCCTAGGAGCATAGTGCTGGAAGTTAGACTGTTATGGGAAAATATTTGAGGGTCAGTACTCAAACACTGAAATTTCCTGTAGTGCGTCATATACAAAATACGTGATATACACTATATGATACTGTACTTGATTTCAATCAATGAATAGTTCATAAATAGCACCTCTATACCAATATAACAGTTTCATTTTAAAAGAGAAATGTTATTAAAAAAAATAACATATTATTAATTACCTTTTGATAGATGATGGATTTTTGTATTATTATAATTATTTTTACTATTATTCCTTTATGTAATTTCAAGCAGTGATAAGACTTTGCTTCAGAAACATAGCATTTGGACCTACAGTATGTACTGTAACACTAGCATGCATTGAGCCCCAGTGCTACATTGTTAGAGTAGAGTGGCACTATATATAATATTTAGTTATTATTACATTATATATATATATATATATATATATATATATATATATATATAAATATATATTACACAGCTGATCTCCACAACCTGAGAGATGACAGCATATATTGACACATGGAGGAGCAGAGAGAGTAGCACTATGCACCCCTTGGTAATGGTTAATGGTGTGCTCTGGTTAGTCAGAGCATGAGAAGACTAATCAGAGCGTGCCCATTCATTTCAATGGGAATGACCAGCTTTATGTATGTCATTTACGACGGGGTCTCTTTAGTGCAAGTTATGCAGGTTGCAATGTTTTTACTTTTATTTTTGTCAAGTCAGGACATGCATATTAACTTCGACTGAAGAGGTCCTTTACAGTGGTTTTGTCTTATTAACAAAATGGGAAGAAAAGGGCTGAGCCTCTGCGACTTTGTACAGTAGCCACTCTTCTATAGTACTGTGTACTTTTACCAGTCAAGTCGAGTTTAAGTCCCATCAGTAAAATATGTTACTTTATTAAAAACTGTGTGCGCAACAGATTTGCAGTCAGACTTGCAATTTGCGGCTGGGAAAATTATAAAAATACATTCTGTGACTGTAACAGTCTTAGGGGCTTGTATGCGTCTGCAACATATTATTGATTACAAAAACATATTTAAAATTATTCTTCAAGAGCCCTGTCATCAACAGGAATCAAACCCTAGATTAAAACTATGCCAAGCAGTCAACATACAAGTTTGCCATAGAAGCCAACATTCAGGTGCTGCACACATTCCTTTCTGATGACCCTGATTAATCTCACTTATTATATAGGGCCTTGTGCAGTGTGAGAAGCTCGTGCTTTGAATAAGGCAACATTATTGCAAGCAAGATACTGTAATGTTAGCTGTTAGAGGGGTATGCAGTCGGGAAGCCGGCAGACCTAATCCCTCCAGCCGGATTCCCGATTGTCATATCCCGGCAAGGGTCTAAAGACAGGCGTTGATATGCCAACGCCTGTCATTAGACATACGCAGGGAGCCCGACGCCCAGCATCCTGATCGAACGGACGCCGGGCGCAGAGCGTCTATAGCCACGGGGGGAGGGTTAGGTTTAGGGTTCCCGGGGGGACAAAGGGTCAGGCACCCCCCTGGGAGGTTAGGTTTAGGCTAGGAGGGGTTAGCATTAGTCACTCCCGGGGGGGACTTAGGGTTAGGCACCCCCTGGGGGACTTAGGATTTCGGCCGTGGGGAAGGGGGGTTAGGTTTAGGCACTTAGAGGGGGGATTAGGGTTAGGCACTGGGAGGGAAGGTTAGGATTAGGCACCCCTAATGGAGGGTTAGGGTTAGGGGGTAGAAATAGGTTAGTATATACTTACCTTTGACGATCGGGATTTCCTCCTCTGCCGAGATGCCGCTGTCGGGATTCCAAACGCCGGGCATGGGTCCGGCGGTAAATCATACCGATTCTATTAGAGGATATGTCAGCAATTAGAGTTAGAGGCTCATCATGAAAATATTGAAATTTGCTGCCATGATGGTTTGCCATATTCTACATCTGCGGCTTAATAGCAGCTAAATCCATGAGCCTTGTAGCTGTAAAAATTACAACATAGACAAAAAGTCTGCCACTGTCGCAGTTGCAGGGACTTGCATGCAGATGCAACATTTGCCGACTTCAGTAATTATTTATTTATTTTAACTGCCGCTGCATACTATACTCATAACTGTGCTGTACTTAATTTCTATTTTGCAGTGATGTGCGTCAGAGTGCATAGATTTTTTTAAATTATTTATTGAATGTTTTCTGTTTTATTGAATGTTTTCTAGTGTTGGGGTTTTCCACTTGTTGGTTTGTTTCGTGCCAACCCAGCCCCAAGGACATTAAGGTCACTTCACTGTGGCAGAAGGGCGGAGAACCTGTTACATATTCTGAGAAGTGAGAAATGAATCGATCCTCCCCACAGTATAAAGTTACGAAGAGAACTTCTATTGATATCCATTGATAAGCATGGATATCCTTAAAACCTTTAATGTTTGCATTCAGGTGTGCGACTTTTATGCAGGAAACCCAGTGAAAAAAATAACATACACTATGTGACTGTCTCAGTTGCAGGGACTTGTATGCGACTGCGACATTCGCAGACTTTATTTAATATTTTTGTACATACTTTTTTTTACATAACTGCTGCTGCATACTACTATAGTTTACTTGCAGAGTAATCCAAAATTAACATTTTAAAAATATACTGTATATAATATAATATTGATAACAAATTCAAATGTATTCTTCAATAGCCCTGTCCTCAACAGGAATAGAACCCTAGGTTACAGCTATGCTAAGCAGTCAACATATAAGTTTGCCACGGAAGCCAACTATTGTATGTCAGGTGCTGGACACATCCCTTTCTGATAGCCTTGATTAATCTCACTGTTATTACATAGGGACTTGTGCAGTGTGAGAAGTTCACAATTTGAATAATGACGCTGTCTGCAACATTATTGCAAGCAATAAGATACTGTTAATGTCAGCTGTTAGAGTATATGTCAGCATTTAACTAAAGTTAAGGGGCCTATCCATTACATGACGTTTTGAACAATCCAACCAAAACCAGGAGGTTTTGGTCGCATTGTTCACAAAGTCGTGTAATGGATAGCCGTCAAGGACCAGCGATGCGCATGGACGCTGGGTTCTTGCGGACCCCGATTATCTGCCGAATATGCTGGTCAACCTGACGACACTCGTCAGGTTCCACATGTTAGCAGATAGGGAGGTCGGTCTCCTGCACTGAATGACGTTCAGTGAACGCCGTTCAGTGCGGGCACCGCACTCGGCGACCTGAAGGACTGAACGCTAGACGTTCAGTTTTTCAGGTCGCGTAATGGATAGGCCCCTTTAGTCTCATCATGAAAATATCTAATTTTATTCTCCCACAGTATTTCATAACGCGACTAAGACGCCTGTATAATGCAACCTGAACAACAATGAGGGAGGATACATTGTACTGTACTCAGGCAAGCCTTGCTCTCTGGAACAGTAAGGGAATATTCAAAGTTAAATTGATTGCATACTTAAAAGATAGTAAAGTAACAGGATTTTAGCTTTGGAAATGAGGAGTATCTAGGGAGAAAAGTGAATTACAAGCCAGAGGTAGCCAAGCAATTATGTAAGATGGTGATAACTTAACCAAGACACGTTCCAAAACACAAAAGTTTACATTGTTTAAAATGTATATATTTCACAATTAAAAAAAAAATTACGAAAAAATTTCACCAATTTAAAAGGAATCTTAAACTTTTCTATTCTCTGCAATGTCCCTTTAAAAGTGATTTCTTTGTTTTACTTTATAATAGCTGTTGAATGTGGACACTAAAAACATCATAAGATTAAAAATACAGTTTCAGATTTGACCTTGTTAAATGTACACTACATAAAGCCTTTTAGAAGTGTTAAATATTTCCATTGCAGTCATATAGAAATCGGTACAATTATGCTATTGAATGTTTTGCTGCAAACACATAAGGATTATCATTGATCATTAGGGGTTTTCACTGTCAGAAGGTTAAACTATAAAACATTCCTGTTATTACTGTCAATGACCTTTGAGTGATGTTAATGCACACCGCCTGGTTCTGATAACCACTTTCCAAAACCTCAGCATCATGACAAATACAGATGTAAAGCTTACAAGTGCATTAGTGGGAAGTCAGCAGAAAGAGTCCCAATGTATCACTTCTACCTGTGGAAACCATTACCAAACATTGGAGCTCTCACCACATGCTAATGCAAAACTAATGAAATTTGATTCACCTTGTCAGGAGACGTAATGCACTTCCTTCCATACAATCATCATCTTGAGTTTTGGATTTGAAAAAAAAAACCTGTGATATGTTGTAAATAGAATGTGGTTTTGCATGGGTAAGCAAAATGTACTTGAAATTGCGCAGACAGTGCACTTTTACATTGTTGAGAAAAAGGATTCAATGCTCTAGAACAGTGGTTCCCAAACTTTTTTGAATCACAGTGCCCTAGTGTATCAGCAGTGTTTTCACGGCACCCCTAAGCCAAAAGTTTGTTACTGAGAAATTCAGAAGAAAATGTAGTGAGGTAGTAAAGTGAAGCAAATGGTGCTTACCTGTCATCCCTAGGCTCAGTTATGTGGTGGTGGGCAGGTTTGCGCTTCTGTTTGTCTGCATATTTACATTACATTGACCATAAAGAATTTGATTTGGTGCTGGAGCACCAACCTGAGGCACCCCTGCAAGTGTCCCGAGGCACCCCAGTTTGGGAACCACTGCTCTAGAGTATTAAAAATGTAGGTGTTCTGAGACCCAAATAATCATAATTAAAGGAGTCATTGACATTAGGTATTTATTACTAATTGTAGCTCTACAAATGTTGGTGGTTGATAACATTATGCCCCAACTATCAATACAATCGTGAAAATTGCCACTTGCATTTATTAAAGTTGGGGCGCCGGGACAGGGCTTCTGAAAAAAAAGCTCTGTCCCAGTGAAGGTGCTGTAAGCCAAGTGCTTCTAAGTTCAGACCATGCACGTGTACTGCACATGCACCAGTGGGGGCAGATGGGTAAGGATCTAGAGGCAACCTCTCCGGTAAAATTTGCAATGGAGTAGTCCAAAAGCTGAAGTAGCACCATCTTCAGGGCCTAAATTTGGTACAAATGATAAGTATGAAAGCAGCAGTGACAGATTACTAAATAGGCAGAGTAGGCAAAATAATATTGATTTGATCCGGAAGGAAAATTACAATCAAGCTTTCTTAAATTATTTCCAAAAGATAAATAAAAATGAATCAAATGAAAACTTTACATTAAAGACTCTATAGACAAATAATGAATCATAAAAGAGAATGCTACGTCAATGCTGAAAGACTCCTGCACTTCATTAAGACTACTGTTTCATTGAATGCATGTATGAATATCCAATCAGTATATATAATAGTAAAGGGACCCGGCATATGCAGGGTTGCCTCAGTCATCCCCAGCCTCGGCCACGGCACCGTTTCTGTCTAGCCCTGTTCCCCTCTGTATTCATTGCTCCCACACACAACTTTTACTGCTCTTTCAAAGACATCCTTCATTTTAGTGCTAGCCAGCTTCAATTGAATGATGTGGTGCCCTATGCAGCTGCCTAAAGCTACCTAATGCTAGTGGAAACCCTGCAGTAGTGTACAACCAAGCAATCACTGATGCAGTCATGTGCAGTGTATAAACCAGCCTACTGGCTCTAAGTGACAGATGGCAGAGATACCAATGAGGATGGCGGCAGCTCCCTTGTCATGAGCAACCATGCTCTAACAAGCTACATGATTAGAATGGGAATGAATATTAATGTTTGCGTGCATTTGCTTTTTTAGTAAGATATACCTATGCACAAATGTGTGTAAACAAAGAAAAAACTCTTAGAATACGCTGTCATTTGTGAATGTGACACAAACAAGAGTGTGCTCAATCATCTGATATTGGTGTGCCTAATGAAGGCAGTGTTGTCACCATGCTGGTGATTTGACAGTCATCCATTGATGAGATGTATACTTCCTTTCAAGCCTATGTGGTCTATTCATTATGTTGATTATCGGGGACCGGGCGGAGACAGCTGATCCGAAAATCAGCTGTTTCCCTGAATGTTTTCACTGCTCAATTTGGAGCAGTGCAACTTAGCAGTGGGGACAGCAGCCACATCAGGAGAGAAAGGTAAGCAGGAGATATCGGTGATATCTCCTGTGTTACCTTATTGATGAATGGCCCAAAATCTTAATTTCTCCAAAAGTAGGTGAAAATTTTCATTTTCACCTACTTTTGTAGAAATGAAGTGATAATGAATAGACCCCTATATCAGTTAATCTGCCAGCGAACATGAGCTACATTTGAATCACCATGCCCTTACAGTAAGACTATAGAGAACTTCCTGTCTCTCCGGTCCTGAGCTTACGTACAATATGCATGCAGGTTTGCTCACAAACATTTGTATGTGTTGGGTATGCACATTGTGAATCCACACAATATATGTTCACGCCAATATGCCAACTAGCTTAGTACCCACTATGTATCAGCCCCATGGTGTCCAATTAAAAAGAAAAAGATGGAACCATAATCAACCAAAGTTGTTCTCTGCTTGCTTTTGTTTGTTTTCTACAAGTATATCTCACTATTCTATTTTTGGTCTGCTTATAGAAATGAAAATGTGTAGTACTATGCTAAGTGAGCTTGTTCTGTGATCTGTGCATAATTTATGTTTCTATGCAATACATAAGTGTTTTGCAGTTTTACTACATTATGTATGTTTACTTCCCAGCCAAAGTTGTTTATTAGCGACTTATTGCAGTGCTTGCACTTTTTCATCAAATGTTTCAGCTCCAGAGGATTGAGTATTGCTCTTAATTTGCAAGGCTGTGGAAAACAGATTTTTAAGCATTGGAGGACTCTATGGGGCTGATTCATTATTACAAGTAAGTCCATTTTAGGGACGGATACTGTGATTTTTTGTACATATGCATCCGAGCTGAGCATATGCAACTATGAGCTAATACGGGTGTTGTATTAGGGCCTGATTCGCTACTGATCGCAACTGTGATTACGCACGCAATTGGCCGATTGTTGCGTACTGCGCACGCATTACATTTCGCGTGCGCAAACCGCCCACTGCGATCGGAACTGCAATCGCAGTGACTACGCAGACTCATCATAGAGTGATTCACAGTAAGTACCGTTTGTTGGAGGTGACGGGGGGGGGGGTCGGGTAAACGCAGGTGTGCCAGTGTGTTCGAACGCCGTTGCTTGGGCGTGCATAAATTATCCGTGATGCTGTACGCAGCTTGAGGGCTCATAGCGTGCGATGAAGTTAGCAATTTCTGAGTAAGGTCAGACATTGTGCAAGTGTTAGTGAGGCAGCGATTGTACTCGATTTTACCGATGGTTTTGCAGTCTTGCTAAACAATATGGATGTGTGTAAGGTAAAGTGGGCGTGACAGCAAAGCAATCGCAATGGATTAGCAAACTATCGCAGTTGAACTGCGTGTGTAATCGCTATTGCAATCGCAGTTGCATTCGGTAGTGAATTAGGCCCTAAGTCCGCATCTATCTGCGTGGGTGTTAACTGTGTGGCAATGGTATATGTAGGCTAAGGGCCATATTCAATTTGAGGCGAAAAGTCCGTTATCGGCAAATAATTTATCATCAGTATCGTAATTTTCGCCTAATTCAGTGCGAAAAGTCTTTGTAAAACAACGGGGATAAGTTTTCTCCACAGAATAGGTGGTGAAAAAAAATGCAGAATTAGGGTTTAGGGGTGCAGGCTTAAAAAAAATAGCCTGCACCCCGGGGAATGTCCCCTAAAAGTAATGTGTGTCAAAAAAAGTAAAAAAAAAATAGGGACACCCCAAAAAATGAATTGTATTTTTTGGGGTGAAAAAAAAATGGGGGACAAACTATTAAAGTAGCGTAATTGATAACAGAGGGGTTCCCAAGTATGCGGCAGGTGTTTTCTTCATTGCGGGTGGCAGCGGCAGGTGCATTTTTGAAGAATTTTTAAAAATCACTTTAGGGACTTTGAAATATGCTTGCACCAATTTTCTTGTACCCCAAATTTGATGGGCATAGTTATTTTTGCCAAAAAATTTAGTTAAGTGCTATTCTTCACCACCTTCTTCAAAGCCGCATTTATGCACCTGCCGCGGCTATTTGAAAACCCGACTTCCCAACAGCAGGCAAAATCGGCGGTACCCATAGTAATCCCCCATGTCTGGACATCTTTAGGGGGTGCAAGGATGATTTCCTGAAAATTGACAGGACTTTTCGCCTGTTTCAGTTTCGCCGGGTCCCGTTTTCGCGTCCTTATAAATTGAATATGGGGATAAGTGCGTACGCGCGCGATACTTTTTCACCTGCAAAACAGGCGAAGGAGGCGAAAAGTCCAGCAGGCGAAAATTCTGGACTTTTTGCCTCAAATTGAATACGGGCCTATGTGTTCTGGGAGTGTAGGTAAAATTAGGGCTGAGTTGATTGTAAACAGAGATCTGTCTGACTTCATACAAATCTCTTGCACCAAGAATATTACAGGTGCAAGTAAAGTACGGATTGCTTGTGATAAAGGCAAGCAGATGGATGGATTTGGGACTGTCTGCTACATAGATTAGTGCAAATCTGCATACGGGGTGAAGAGTCACATTTATTTCAATTTTCTCTGCACATAGGGCCTGACTCAGAGATGGACCCTAATGCGATCACAGCTGCGATTACATACGGAATGAAGCTGCGAAAATATGCTAATGTGTGGATAGATCACCCGAGCATAAAGACGCCCACTGCTGACTTCTTACCTGTGTGCAAAGATGCATACCTGTGTAAATATCGGTAGCATTGATGCACATTGAGAGTCCATCTTGCCCTTGCAGAAGATCTGACCAGCCACAGACTCGGCAGCTCTCCTCGCACGCAGGGAGCTCTCATGCTGCATATGCAAACGCAGTGGCTAATTTATGCATGCCCATAAAACGGTGTTCTAATGTACAGACAGGCCTGCATTTTTCTGACACCCCCCATTACCTCCCCCAAAGTAAATGACAGTTCACCTGTCATTTACTTTGCGATGGATACCTATTTACATCCGTAATCACAATGCGATCGCTGCACACGCGCAGTGTGTCTTATACGTATGCGCGATGGCAAAAAATTTCTCGTTCTGCGCATGTAATCGCCATTTCGTCCATCTCTGAATCAGGCCCATAGTGCGCCCACACTTGCTAATGACTTGTGAGCAACTCTGAATAAACCCATAAGTCCTCCACTTACTGTATGGGCTTATTCTGAGCTGCACACAAGTCAGTCACAATTGTGGAAAGAAATGCTGGATTTAACTGTTTAGAAAGATGAAGTGAACGTCATCAGGTGCTGTTTTCACTCCTTTGCTACAATATTGGTATCTCACAGCCTGTAGAGGTTCCCCTGATCACAATTCTCTCAATCATTGCATCATCCGTGCAGTGTGACAGAAATCTGCAATTCATACCCAGATGTGCGGTTCGGTTCTCAAGCAAATCTGAATCCACCCGAATCTCGTGAATACGGATAGATCTGAGTTGCGGTTCTGATCTCCACGCGATACGGATCTTGAATCTGAATTTCGGGTTTTGGATTGCAAAAATTACATGATTGTAGCTGTTTTTAAAAAACTTTTTATCAATTTTTTATTTTTAAAACCCAGGGTCGATTATCGGGAATCTGCACCTGCGCAGGACCCATTCTGCGAGCGTGCAGAATGGGGCCTGCGTATTCGCACGCAGACCCTTCAATTCCTCCTGATTGACTGGCATTTAGGGGGCTGTGTCGGGCGGCCGGTGCTCCTGGAAAAGAGCGCGTTTACGCCCAGTTTTCCGGGAGAGGCGAGCCTAGGATGTGCATCAATCAACACAGCGTCCTGGGCTGGCCAGCCAGAGTAAGCTGAGGCCCATCTTGGCATCGGCCCTTCTGGCATTTGTCAGAATTGCCAGATGGTCAGTCCGGCCCTGATCGCAACCATCAACCACCGATGGTCTCGATGGTGATCCCAGCCTGCGACCTCTGTTCCAGTGCTGGGATCGCAAATTCAGCAGGGGGTGTCATACACTTTCTGGAGCTTTTGCATACCAGCAAGGATGTAATTGCCAAACTGCCTGCGTGCAGCTTTGCAATTGCGATCCTTGCTGAATCAGGCGCCCAGATCCGAAAGCAAAACACATTCTGCATCTTCATTGTTGGGCTACCACACCAGCCATTTAATAATATACTGGGGGCTTAACTTTAACTAAAACTATCGCTGCCCCTTAGTCCCCTGGTGCCCATAATCTTATATTCAGTGAGCCTGATGCTGAGTTGGAAGGAAATCATCTGTATGTGTTCCTACAGTGTGTGGACAGAAGAAATGTGTATATACGGCCATGTGCACAGTTACAGACATCATGCAGTGTGAGGACAGAAGAAATTTGTATATACGGCCATGTGCACAGTTACAGACATCATGCAGTGTGAGGACAGAAGAAATGTGTATATACGGCAATGTCCGCAGCTACATACATCATGCAGTGTGAGGACAGAAGAAATGTGTATATATGGCCATGTGCACAGGTACATACATCATGCAGTGTGAGGACAGAAGAAAAGTGTATATATGGCCATGTGCACAGTTACATACATCTTGCAGTGTGAGGACAGAAGAAATGTGTATATATGGCCATGTGCGCAGTTACAGACATCTTGCAGTGTGAGGACAGAAGAAATGTGTATATATGGCCATGTGCGCAGTTACAGACATCTTGCAGTGTGAGGACAGAAGAAATGTGTATATACGGCCATGTGCGCAGTTACATACATCATGCAGTGTGAGGACAGAAGAAAAGAGTATATATGGCCATGTGCACAGTTACATACATCTTCCAGTGTGAGGACAGAAGAAAAGTGTATATATGGCCATGTGCACAGTTACAGACATCTTGAAATGTGAGAGGACAGAAGAAATGTGTATATATGGCCATGGGCACAGTTACATACATCTTCCAGTGTGAGGACAGAATAAAAGTGTATATATGGCCATGTGCAGTTACATACATCTTGCAGTGTGAGGCCAGAAGAAATGTGTATATATGGCCATGTGCACAGTTACAGACATATTGCAGAGTGAGGACAGAAGAAAAGTGTATATATGGCGATGTGCACAGTTACATACATCTTGCAGTGTGAGGACAGTAGAAATGTGTATATATGGCCATGTGCACAGTGACATACATCTTGCAGTGTGAGGACAGAAGAAATGTGTATATACGGCCATGTGCACAGTTACAGACATCTTGCAGTGTGAGGACAGAAGAAATGTGTATATACGGCCATGTGCACAGTTACATACATCTTGCAGTGTGAGGACAGAATAAATGTGTATATATGGCCATGTGCACAGTTACATACATCTTGCAGTGTGAGGACAGAAGAAAAGTGTATATATGGCTATGTGCGCAGTTACATGTATCTTGCAGTGTGAGGACAAAAGAAAAGTGTATATATGGCCATGTCCGCAGTTACATACATCTTGCAGTGTGAGGACAGAAGAAATGTGTATATATGGCAATGTGCAGTTACATACATTTTCCAGTGAGAGCACAGAAGAAATGTGTATATATGGCCATGTGCACAGTTACATACATCATGCAGTGTGAGGACAGAAGAAATGTGTATATATGGCCATGTGCACAGTTACAGACATCTTGCAGTGTGAGGACAGAAGAAATGTGTATATATGGCCATGTGCACAGTTACATACATCTTCCAGTGTGAGGACAGAAGAAATGTGTATATATGGCCATGTGCACAGTTACATACATCATGCAGTGTGAGGACAGAAGAAATGTGTATATATGGCCATGTGCACAGTTACAGACATCTTGCAGTGTGAGGACAGAAGAAATGTGTATATATGGCCATGTCCGCAGTTACATACATCTTGCAGTGTGAGGACAGAAGAAATGTGTATATATGGCCATGTGCACAGTTACATACATCTTCCAGTGTGAGGACAGAAGAAATGTGTATATATGGCCATGTGCACAGTTACATACATCATGCAGTGTGAGGACAGAAGAAATGTGTATATATGGCCATGTGCACAGTTACAGACATCTTGCAGTGTGAGGACAGAAGAAATGTGTATATATGGCCATGTGCACAGTTACATACATCTTCCAGTGTGAGGACAGAAGAAATGTGTATATAAGGCCATGTGCACAGTTACATACATCATGCAGTGTGAGGACAGAAGAAATGTGTATATATGGCCATGTGCACAGTTACAGACATCTTGCAGTGTGAGGACAGTAGAAATGTGTGTATACGGCCATGTGCACAGTTACATACATCTTCCAGTGTGAGGACAGAAGAAAAGTGTATATACGGCCATGTTCACAGTTACATACATCATGCAGTGTGAGGACAGAAGAAATGTGTATATACGGCCATGTGCACAGTTACATACATCCTGCAGTGTGAGGACAGAAGAAATGGGTATATATGGCCATGTGCACAGTTACAGACATCTTGCAGTGTGTGGACAGAAGAAATGTGTATATACGGCCATGTGCACAGTTACAGACATCTTGCAGTGTGAGGACAGAAGAAATGTGTATATATGGCCATGTGCACAGTTACATACATCTTCCAGTGTGAGGACAGAAGAATTGTGTATATATGGCCTTGTGCGCAGTTACATACATCTTGCAGTGTGAGGACAGAAGAAAAGTGTATATATGGCTATGTGCGCAGTTACATGTATCTTGCAGTGTGAGGACAGAAGAAATGTGTATATATGGCCATGTCCGCAGATACATACATCTTGCAGTGTGAGGACAGAAGAAATGTGTATATATGGCCATGTGCACAGTTACATACATCTTCCAGTGTGAGGACCGAAGAAATGTGTATATATGGCCATGTGCACAGTTACATACATCTTGCAGTGTGAGGACAGAAGAAATGGGTATATATGGCCATGTGCACAGTTACAGACATCTTGCAGTGTGTGGACAGAAGAAATGTGTATATACGGCCATGTGCACAGTTACAGACATCTTGCAGTGTGAGGACAGAAGAAATGTGTATATACGGCCATGTGCACAGTTACATACATCTTCCAGTGTGAGGACAGAAGAAAAGTGTATATATGGCCATGTGCACAGTTACATACATCTTCCAGTGTGAGGACAGAAGAAAAGTGTATATATGGCCATGTGCACAGTTACATGCATCTTGCAGTGTGAGGACAGAAGAAATGTGTATATATGGCTATTTGCACAGTTACATACATCTTCCAGTGTGAGGACAGAAGAGAAGTGTATATATGGCCATGTGCACAGTTACATACAGCTTGCAGTGTGAGGACAATAGAAATGTGTATATATGGCCATGTGCCCAGTTACATACATCTTGCAGTGTGAGGACAGAAGAAATGTGTATATACGGCCATGTGCACAGTTACATACATCATGAAGTGTGAGGACAGAAGAAATGTGTATATATGGCCATGTGCACAGTTACATACATCTTGCAGTGTGAGGACAGAAGAAAAGTGTATATATGGCTATGTGCGCAGTTACATGTATCTTGCAGTGTGAGGACAGAAGAAATGTGTATATATGGCCATGTCCGCAGCTACTTACATCTTGCAGTGTGAGGACAGAAGAAATGTGTATATATGGCCATGTGCACAGTTACATACATCTTCCAGTGTGAGGACAGAAGAAATGTGTATATATGGCCATGTGCACAGTTACATACATCATGCAGTGTGAGGACAGAAGAAATGTGTATATATGGCCATGTGCACAGTTACAGACATCTTGCAGTGTGAGGACAGTAGAAATGTGTATATATGGCCATGTGCACAGTTACATACATCATGCAGTGTGAGGACAGAAGAAATGTGTATATATGGCCATGTGCACAGTTACATACATCTTGCAGTGTGAGGAAAGAAGAAAAGTGTATATACGGCCATGTGCACAGTGACATACATCTTCCAGTGTGAGGACAGAAGAAATGTGTATATACGGCCATGTGCACAGTTACATACATCATGCAGTGTGAGGACAGAAGAAATGTGTATATATGGCCATGTGCCCAGTGACATACATCTTGCAGTGTGAGGACAGAAGAAATGTGTATATACGGCCATGTGCGCAGTTACATACATCTTGCAGTGTGAGGACAGAAGAAATGTGTATATACGGCCATGTGCGCAGTTACATACATCATGCAGTGTGAGGACAGAAGAAAAGAGTATATATGGCCATGTGCACAGTTACATACATCTTCCAGTGTGAGGACAGAAGAAAAGTGTATATATGGCCATGTGCACAGTTACAGACATCTTGCAGTGTGAGGACAGAAGAAATGTGTATATATGGCCATGGGCACAGTTACATACATCTTCCAGTGTGAGGACAGAATAAAAGTGTATATATGGCCATGTGCAGTTACATACATCTTGCAGTGTGAGGCCAGAAGAAATGTGTATATATGGCCATGTGCACAGTTACAGACATATTGCAGAGTGAGGACAGAAGAAAAGTGTATATATGGCCATGTGCACAGTTACATACATCTTGCAGTGTGAGGACAGTAGAAATGTGTATATATGGCCATGTGCACAGTGACATACATCTTGCAGTGTGAGGACAGAAGAAATGTGTATATACGGCCATGTGCACAGTTACATACATCATGCAGTGTGAGGACAGAAGAAATGTGTATATACGGCCATGTGCACAGTTACAGACATCTTGCAGTGTGAGGACGGAAGAAATGTGTATATACGGCCATGTGCACAGTTACATACATCTTGCAGTGTGAGGACAGAAGAAATGTGTATATATGGCCATGTGCACAGTTACATACATCTTGCAGTGTGAGGACAGAAGAAAAGTGTATATATGGCTATGTGCGCAGTTACATGTATCTTGCAGTGTGAGGACAAAAGAAAAGTGTATATATGGCCATGTCCGCAGTTACATACATCTTGCAGTGTGAGGACAGAAGAAATGTGTATATATGGCAATGTGCAGTTACATACATTTTCCAGTGAGAGCACAGAAGAAATGTGTATATATGGCCATGTGCACAGTTACATACATCATGCAGTGTGAGGACAGAAGAAATGTGTATATATGGCCATGTGCACAGTTACATACATCTTGCAGTGTGAGGACAGAAGAAATGTGTATATATGGCCATGTGCACAGTTACATACATCTTCCAGTGTGAGGACAGAAGAAATGTGTATATATGGCCATGTGCACAGTTACATACATCATGCAGTGTGAGGACAGAAGAAATGTGTATATATGGCCATGTGCACAGTTACAGACATCTTGCAGTGTGAGGACAGAAGAAATGTGTATATATGGCCATGTCCGCAGTTACATACATCTTGCAGTGTGAGGACAGAAGAAATGTGTATATATGGCCATGTGCACAGTTACATACATCTTCCAGTGTGAGGACAGAAGAAATGTGTATATATGGCCATGTGCACAGTTACATACATCATGCAGTGTGAGGACAGAAGAAATGTGTATATATGGCCATGTGCACAGTTACAGACATCTTGCAGTGTGAGGACAGAAGAAATGTGTATATATGGCCATCTGCACAGTTACATACATCTTCCAGTGTGAGGACAGAAGAAATGTGTATATAAGGCCATGTGCACAGTTACATACATCATGCAGTGTGAGGACAGAAGAAATGTGTATATATGGCCATGTGCACAGTTACAGACATCTTGCAGTGTGAGGACAGTAGAAATGTGTGTATACGGCCATGTGCACAGTTACATACATCTTCCAGTGTGAGGACAGAAGAAAAGTGTATATACGGCCATGTTCACAGTTACATACATCATGCAGTGTGAGGACAGAAGAAATGTGTATATACGGCCATGTGCACAGTTACATACATCCTGCAGTGTGAGGACAGAAGAAATGGGTATATATGGCCATGTGCACAGTTACAGACATCTTGCAGTGTGTGGACAGAAGAAATGTGTATATACGGCCATGTGCACAGTTACAGACATCTTGCAGTGTGAGGACAGAAGAAATGTGTATATATGGCCATGTGCACAGTTACATACATCTTCCAGTGTGAGGACAGAAGAATTGTGTATATATGGCCTTGTGCGCAGTTACATACATCTTGCAGTGTGAGGACAGAAGAAAAGTGTATATATGGCTATGTGCGCAGTTACATGTATCTTGCAGTGTGAGGACAGAAGAAATGTGTATATATGGCCATGTCCGCAGATACATACATCTTGCAGTGTGAGGACAGAAGAAATGTGTATATATGGCCATGTGCACAGTTACATACATCTTCCAGTGTGAGGACCGAAGAAATGTGTATATATGGCCATGTGCACAGTTACATACATCTTGCAGTGTGAGGACAGAAGAAATGGGTATATATGGCCATGTGCACAGTTACAGACATCTTGCAGTGTGTGGACAGAAGAAATGTGTATATACGGCCATGTGCACAGTTACAGACATCTTGCAGTGTGAGGACAGAAGAAATGTGTATATACGGCCATGTGCACAGTTACATACATCTTCCAGTGTGAGGACAGAAGAAAAGTGTATATATGGCCATGTGCACAGTTACATACATCTTCCAGTGTGAGGACAGAAGAAAAGTGTATATATGGCCATGTGCACAGTTACATGCATCTTGCAGTGTGAGGACAGAAGAAATGTGTATATATGGCTATTTGCACAGTTACATACATCTTCCAGTGTGAGGACAGAAGAGAAGTGTATATATGGCCATGTGCACAGTTACATACAGCTTGCAGTGTGAGGACAATAGAAATGTGTATATATGGCCATGTGCCCAGTTACATACATCTTGCAGTGTGAGGACAGAAGAAATGTGTATATACGGCCATGTGCACAGTTACATACATCATGAAGTGTGAGGACAGAAGAAATGTGTATATATGGCCATGTGCACAGTTACATACATCTTGCAGTGTGAGGACAGAAGAAAAGTGTATATATGGCTATGTGCGCAGTTACATGTATCTTGCAGTGTGAGGACAGAAGAAATGTGTATATATGGCCATGTCCGCAGCTACTTACATCTTGCAGTGTGAGGACAGAAGAAATGTGTATATATGGCCATGTGCACAGTTACATACATCTTCCAGTGTGAGGACAGAAGAAATGTGTATATATGGCCATGTGCACAGTTACATACATCATGCAGTGTGAGGACAGAAGAAATGTGTATATATGGCCATGTGCACAGTTACAGACATCTTGCAGTGTGAGGACAGTAGAAATGTGTATATATGGCCATGTGCACAGTTACATACATCATGCAGTGTGAGGACAGAAGAAATGTGTATATATGGCCATGTGCACAGTTACATACATCTTGCAGTGTGAGGAAAGAAGAAAAGTGTATATACGGCCATGTGCATAGTGACATACATCTTCCAGTGTGAGGACAGAAGAAATGTGTATATACGGCCATGTGCACAGTTACATACATCATGCAGTGTGAGGACAGAAGAAATGTGTATATATGGCCATGTGCCCGGTGACATACATCTTGCAGTGTGAGGACAGAAGAAATGTGTATATACGGCCATGTGCGCAGTTACATACATCTTGCAGTGTGAGGACAGAAGAAATGTGTATATACGGCCATGTGCGCAGTTACATACATCATGCAGTGTGAGGACAGAAGAAAAGAGTATATATGGCCATGTGCACAGTTACATACATCTTCCAGTGTGAGGACAGAAGAAAAGTGTATATATGGCCATGTGCACAGTTACAGACATCTTGCAGTGTGAGGACAGAAGAAATGTGTATATATGGCCATGGGCACAGTTACATACATCTTCCAGTGTGAGGACAGAATAAAAGTGTATATATGGCCATGTGCAGTTACATACATCTTGCAGTGTGAGGCCAGAAGAAATGTGTATATATGGCCATGTGCACAGTTACAGACATATTGCAGAGTGAGGACAGAAGAAAAGTGTATATATGGCCATGTGCACAGTTACATACATCTTGCAGTGTGAGGACAGTAGAAATGTGTATATATGGCCATGTGCACAGTGACATACATCTTGCAGTGTGAGGACAGAAGAAATGTGTATATATGGCCATGTGCACAGTGACATACATCTTGCAGTGTGAGGACAGAAGAAATGGGAATATATGGTCATGTGCGCAGTTACATACATCATGCAGTGTGAGGACAGAAGAAATGTGTATATATGGCCATGTGCGCAGTTACATACATCTTGCAGTGTGAGGACAGAAGAAAAGTGTATATATGGCCATGTGCGCAGTTACATACATCATGCAGTGTGAGGACAGAAGAAATGTGTATATACGGCCATGTGCGCAGTTACATACATCTTGCAGTGTGTGGACAGAAGAAATGTGTATATACGGCCATGTGCGCAGTTACATACATCTTGCAGTGTGAGGATAGAAGAACAGTGTGTATATGGCCATGTGCGCAGTTACATGCATCTTGCAGTGTGAGGACAGAAGAAATGTGTATATATGGCCATGTGCACAGTTACATACATCTTGCAGTGTGAGGACAGAAGAAATGTGTATATATGGGAATGTGCACAGTTACATACATCTTACAGTGGGAGGACAGAAGAAATGTGTATATATATGGCCATGTGCACACTTACATACATCTTCCTGTGTGAGGACAGAAGAAATGTGTATATATGGCCATGTGCACAGTTACATACATCATGCAGTGTGAGGACAGAAGAAATGTGTATATATGGCCATGTGCACAGTTACAGACATCTTGCAGTGTGAGGACAGAAGAAATGTGTATATATGGCCATGTCCGCAGTTACATACATCATGCAGTGTGAGGACAGAAGAAATGTGTATATATGGCCATGTCCGCAGTTACATACATCTTGCAGTGTGAGGACAGAAGAAATGTGTATATATGGCCATGTGCACAGTTACATACATCTTCCAGTGTGAGGACAGAAGAAATGTGTATATATGGCCATGTGCACAGTTACATACATCATGCAGTGTGAGGACAGAAGAAATGTGTATATATGGCCATGTGCACAGTTACATACATCTTGCAGTGTGAGGACAGTAGAAAAGTGTATATATGGCCATGTGCACAGTTACAGACATCTTGCAGTGTGAGGACAGAAGAAATGTGTATATACGGCCATGTGCACAGTTACATACATCTTCCAGTGTGAGGACAGAAGAAAAGTGTATATATGGCCATGTGCACAGTTACATGCATCTTGCAGTGTGAGGACAGAAGAAATGTGTATATATGGCTATTTGCACAGTTACATACATCTTCCAGTGTGAGGACAGAAGAGAAGTGTATATATGGCCATGTGCACAGTTACATACAGCTTGCAGTGTGAGGACAATAGAAATGTGTATATGTGGCCATGTGCCCAGTTACATACATCTTGCATTGTGAGGACAGAAGAAATGTGTATATATGGCCATGTGCACAGTTACATACATCATGAAGTGTGAGGACAGAAGAAATGTGTATATATGGCCATGTGCACAGTTACATACATCTTGCAGTGTGAGGACAGAAGAAAAGTGTATATATGGCTATGTGCGCAGTTACATGTATCTTGCAGTGTGAGGACAGAAGAAATGTGTATATATGGCCATGTCCGCAGATACATACATCTTGCAGTGTGAGGACAGAAGAAATGTGTATATATGGCCATGTGCACAGTTACATACATCTTCCAGTGTGAGGACAGAAGAAATGTGTATATATGGCCATGTGCACAGTTACATACATCTTGCAGTGTGAGGACAGAAGAAATGGGTATATATGGCTATGTGCACAGTTACAGACATCTTGCAGTGTGAGGACAGAAGAAATGTGTATATATGGCCATGTGCACAGTTACATACATCTTGCAGTGTGAGGACAGTAGAAATGTGTATATATGGCCATGTGCACAGTTACAGACATCTTGCAGTGTGAGGACAGAAGAAATGTGTATATACGGCCATGTGCACAGTTGCATACATCTTCCAGTGTGAGGACAGAAGAAATGTGTATATATGGCCATGTGCACAGTTACATGCATCTTGCAGTGTGAGGACAGAAGAAATGTGTATATATGGCTATTTGCACAGTTACATACATCTTCCAGTGTGAGGACAGAAGAGAAGTGTATATATGGCCATGTGCACAGTTACATACAGCTTGCAGTGTGAGGACAATAGAAATGTGTATATGTGGCCATGTGCCCAGTTACATACATCTTGCATTGTGAGGACAGAAGAAATGTGTATATATGGCCATGTGCACAGTTACATACATCATGAAGTGTGAGGACAGAAGAAATGTGTATATATGGCCATGTGCACAGTTACATACATCTTGCAGTGTGAGGACAGAAGAAAAGTGTATATATGGCTATGTGCGCAGTTACATGTATCTTGCAGTGTGAGGACAGAAGAAATGTGTATATATGGCCATGTCCGCAGATACATACATCTTGCAGTGTGAGGACAGAAGAAATGTGTATATATGGCCATGTGCACAGTTACATACATCTTCCAGTGTGAGGACAGAAGAAATGTGTATATATGGCCATGTGCACAGTTACATACATCTTGCAGTGTGAGGACAGAAGAAATGGGTATATATGGCCATGTGCACAGTTACAGACATCTTGCAGTGTGTGGACAGAAGAAATGTGTATATACGGCCATGTGCACAGTTACAGACATTTTGCAGTGTGAGGACAGAAGAAATGTTTATATACGGCCATGTGCACAGTTACATACATCTTCCAGTGTGAGGACAGAAGAAAAGTGTATATATGGCCATGTGCACAGTTACATACATCTTCCAGTGTGAGGACAGAAGAAAAGTGTATATATGGCCATGTGCACAGTTACATGCATCTTGCAGTGTGAGGACAGAAGAAATGTGTATATTAGGGGTGTGCACCGGCCACTTTTCGTGTTTTGTGTTTTGGTTTTGGATCTGGATCTTTCTTCGTGTTTTGGATCTGGATTGGTTTTGCCAAAACCACCCTTGCGTGTTTTGGGTTCTGGGTTTTGTGTTTTGGATCTGGATTTTTTCTTAAAAAATAAAAAAAACCCGCTAAAATCACATAAATGGGCCTTTTTTTGTTCCTACGCTATTAATAACCCCAATAACATTAATTTCCACTCATTTCCACTCTATTCTGAACACCTCACACCTCACAATATTGTTTTTAGGCCAAAAGGTTGTACCGAGGAAGCTGGATGACTATGCTAAGCGACACAAGGGGGCGGCACAAACACGTGGCCCATCTAGGAGTGGCACTGCAGTGGCAGACAGGAAGCCAATCAGCGTTATGGTGCCCATTTGCATGTAGCACGAACCCGGGAGATCCGTGCTACATGCATCTGTGTGATTGGCACAGAGCAATGACAGGTCCGTGAGACCCGTCTGTGCTGCTGTGGTAAAAAAAAAAAAAAAAACCTGTGTAAAAAAAGAAAAAAATGGCGTGCACCCCCCCAAAAAAGAGCAACCAGCCCCGGGCATTAGTAACCCAGTGCTGGGTGTGCTTAAATACAGGGGACAAACGACGTAGGGGTCCCCTGTACTTAAGCACAACCAGCACCGGGCTAGTCAGAACCAGCGCTGGTTGCCAAAATACGGGGGACAAACGACGTAGGGGTCCCCTGTATTCTGCGCAACCAGCTCTGGGCTCTGATCCGGTCCTGGTTCTGGAAATATAGGGGACAAAAAATGAGTAGGGTTCCCCTGTATGTTCCAGAACCAGCACTGGACTTTTTCTAGCGGGGGGCTGATGCCACAGCCAGGGGAGCCCTTTCACCGGGCCCCCCAGCCGCAGCATCAACCCTGACCGCTAGTCAGCCCAGGCCGGGGATCCCTGGAGAGCTGGGGACCCCCCCAATAAAGGGGTCACCCTCTCCAGGGCACCCCAGGCCCAGGCTGATAGCCCGGGGCTATCCCCGCCACCCCTGGTGGCGGTGGGTGGCGGGTTGATTGTGTGGTGTGGTGTAAATAAAGAATATCAAACATTGTCTTTACAAGTAGAACTGCAAGTCCCAGCTAGCCTGCCCCGCATGCTGGTACTTGGAGAACCACAAGTACCAGCATGCAGGGCATTAAGGGCCCACTAGTACCTGTAGTTCACCTGTAAAAAAAATGTTTAAAAAAACACAGGACACACACACCGTGACAGTATAAGTTTATTAAACATACATACACACACACACATGTACACATACTCACCTATGTAACCCTGTAGCATCGGTCCACTTGTCCGGTAAAGTATCCATAGGGGACCTGTGAAAAAAAACATACTCACCATCTCCTATGCGAGGTTCTGTCCTCTTCGTTCCAAAGTAGGCATCCCCGGACTTGGCAAAAAAAAAAAAACGAAAACGCGATCCACGAACTTAGTACCGTTCTATAGAACGGTACTTCCCGAATGAGAGCTTAGCGGCGGGGTATCACCATGGAAACCCCGCTGCTAAGCGTTCATTGGCTGAGAGAGGTCATCTCCCGTCTCTCAGCCAATGAACGGCTCCCTCCATTGTAGTCAATGGTGGGAACCGCAGGGTAAACTTTAATAACCTTGCGGCTCCCAGCATTGACTACAATGGAGGGAGCCGTTCATTGGCTGAGAGAGACGGGAGATGGCCTCTCTCAGCCAATGAACGCTTAGCAGCGGGGTTTCCATGGTGATACCCCGCCGCTAAGCTCTCATTCGGGAAGTACCGTTCTATAGAACGGTACTAAGTTCGTGGATCGCGTTTTCGTTTTGTTTTTTTGCCAAGTCCGGGGATGCCTACTTTGGAACGAAGAGGACAGAACCTCGCATAGGAGATGGTGAGTATGTTTTTTTTCACAGGTCCCCTATGGATACTTTACCGGACAAGTGGACCGATGCTACAGGTTACATAGGTGAGTATGTGTACATGTGTGTGTGTGTATGTATGTTTAATAAACTTATACTGTGACGGTGTGTGTGTCCTGTGTTTTTTTTAAACATTTTTTTACAGGTGAACTACAGGTACTAGTGGGCCCTTAATGCCCTGCATGCTGGTACTTGTGGTTCTCCAAGTACCAGCATGCGGGGCAGGCTTGCTGGGACTTGCAGTTCTACTTGTAAAGACAATGTTTGATATTCTTTATTTACACCACACCACACAATCAACCCGCCACCCACCGCCACCAGGGGTGGCGGGGATAGCCCCGGGCTATCAGCCTGGGCCTGGGGTGCCCTGGAGAGGGTGACCCCTTTATTGGGGGGGTCCCCAGCTCTCCAGGGATCCCCGGCCTGGGCTGACTAGCGGTCAGGGCTGATGCTGCGGCTGGGGGGCCCGGTGAAAGGGCTCCCCTGGCTGTGGCATCAGCCCCCCGCTAGAAAAAGTCCAGTGCTGGTTCTGGAACATACAGGGGAACCCTACTCATTTTTTTCCCCTGTATTTCCAGAACCAGGACCGGATCAGAGCCCAGAGCTGGTTGCGCAGAATACGGGGGACCCCTACGTCGTTTGTCCCCCGTATTTTGGCAACCAGCTCTGGTTCTGACTAGCCCGGTGCTGGTTGTGTTTAAGTACAGGGGACCCCTATGTCGTTTGTCCCCTGTATTTAAGCACACCCAGCACTGGGTCACTAATGCCCGGGGCTGGTTGCTCTTTTTTTGGGGGGGAGGACGCCATTTTTTTCTCTTTTTACACAGGTTTTTTTTTTTTTATTTACCACAGCAGCACAGACGGGTCTCACGGACCCGTTAGTGCTCTGTGTCAATGACACAGAT
Source organism: Taudactylus pleione (assembly GCA_031769625.1). NCBI lineage: Eukaryota > Metazoa > Chordata > Amphibia > Anura > Myobatrachidae > Taudactylus > Taudactylus pleione. Next base: position 39,815,975 of record JAUIMM010000092.1, read on the forward strand.
GCAAGTAGCACGGATCTCCTGGTCCGTGCGTGCATCTGTGTCATTGAAATACACAGCAGCACAGACGGGTCTCACTGACCCATCTGTGCTCTGTGTCACTGTCAATCACACAGATGCATGTAGCACGGATCTCACGAGTCCGTGCTACATGCAAATGAGCACCATAATGCTGATTGGCTGAGAGCCGTGACAGACGGCTCTGTCAGCCAATCAGCACTTTGCCCATTAAAGGCAAAGGCATTTTTTTTTAAATGGCCGCTCGAGGCAAAACCTCGAGATCCGACAGCAGATCTCGAGGTTTTGCCTCGGGAGAGGGATCCGGGGCAGACAGGGAGATCCGAGCTTGGGCTCGGATCGCCCCGGATCCCCGAAGTTCGGGTGGGTTCGGTTCTCAGGGAACCGAACCCGCTCATCCCTAGTGTATATATGGCTATTTGCACAGTTACATACATCTTCCAGTGTGAGGACAGAAGAGAAGTGTATATATGGCCAAGTGCACAGTTACATACAGCTTGCAGTGTGAGGACAATAGAAATGTGTATATATGGCCATGTGCACAGTTACATACATCATGAAGTGTGAGGACAGAAGAAATGTGTATATATGGCCATGTGCACAGTTACATACATCTTGCAGTGTGAGGACAGAAGAAAAGTGTATATATGGCTATGTGCGCAGTTACATGTATCTTGCAGTATGAGGACAGAAGAAATGTGTATATATGGCCATGTCCGCAGTTACATACATCTTGCAGTGTGAGGACAGAAGAAATGTGTATATAGGGCCATGTGCACAGTTACATACATCTTCCAGTGTGAGGAAAGAAGAAATGTGTATATATGGCCATGTGCACAGTTACATACATCATGCAGTGTGAGGACAGAAGAAAAGTGTATATATGGCCATGTGCACAGTTACAGACATCTTGCAGTGTGAGGACAGTAGAAATGTGTATATATGGCCATGTGCACAGTTACATACATCATGCAGTGTGAGGACAGAAGAAATGTGTATATATGGCCATGTGCACAGTTACATACATCTTGCAGTGTGAGGAAAGAAGAAAAGTGTATATATGGCCATGTGCACAGTTACATACATCATGCAGTGTGAGGACAGAAGAAATGTGTATATACGGCCATGTGCACAGTGACATACATCTTGCAGTGTGAGGACAGAAGAAATGTGTATATACGGCCATGTGCACAGTGACATACATCGTCCAGTGTGAGGACAGAAGAAATGTGTATATACGGCCATGTGCACAGTTACATACATCATGCAGTGTGAGGACAGAAGAAATGTGTATATATGGCCATGTGCCCAGTGACATACATCTTGCAGTGTGAGGACAGAAGAAATGTGTATATACGGCCATGTGCGCAGTTACATACATCTTGCAGTGTGAGGACAGAAGAAATGTGTATATACGGCCTTGTGCGCAGTTACATACATCATGCAGTGTGAGGACACAAGAAAAGTGTATATATGGCCATGTGCACAGTTACATACATCTTCCAGTGTGAGGACAGAAGAAAAGTGTATATATGGCCATGTGCACAGTTACAGACATCTAGCAGTGTGAGGACAGAAGAAATGTGTATATATGGCCATGGGCACAGTTACATACATCTTCCAGTGTGAGGACAGAAGAAAAGTGTATATATGGCCATGTGCAGTTACATACATCTTGCAGTGTGAGGACAGAAGAAATGTGTATATATGGCCATGTGCACAGTTACAGACATCTTGCAGTGTGAGGACAGAAGAAATGTGTATATATGGCCATGTGCACAGTTACAGACATCTTGCAGTGTGAGGACAGAAGAAAAGTGTATATATGGCCATGTGCACAGTTACATACATCTTGCAGTGTGAGGACAGTAGAAATGTGTATATATGGCCATGTGCACAGTGACATACATCTTGCAGTGTGAGGACAGAAGAAATGTGTATATATGGCCATGTGCACAGTGACATACATCTTGCAGTGTGAGGACAGAAGAAACGGGTATATATGGCCATGTGCGCAGTTACTTACATCATGCAGTGTGAGGACAGAAGAAATGTGTATATATGGCCATGTGCGCAGTTACATACACCTTGCAGTGTGAGGACAGAAGAAAAGTGTATATATGGCCATGTGCACAGTTACATACATCTTGCAGTGTGAGGACAGAAGAAAAGTGTATATATGGCTATGTGCGCAGTTACATGTATCTTGCAGTGTGAGGACAGAAGAAATGTGTATATATGGCCATGTCCGCAGATACATACATCTTGCAGTGTGAGGACAGAAGAAATGTGTATATATGGCCCTGTGCACAGTTACATACATCTTCCAGTGTGAGGACAGAAGAAATGTGTATATATGGCCATGTGCACAGTTACATACATCTTGCAGTGTGAGGACAGAAGAAATGGGTATATATGGCTATGTGCACAGTTACAGACATCTTGCAGTGTGAGGACAGAAGAAATGTGTATATATGGCCATGTGCACAGTTACATACATCTTGCAGTGTGAGGACAGTAGAAATGTGTATATATGGCCATGTGCACAGTTACAGACATCTTGCAGTGTGAGGACAGAAGAAATGTGTATATACGGCCATGTGCACAGTTGCATACATCTTCCAGTGTGAGGACAGAAGAAATGTGTATATATGGCCATGTGCACAGTTACATGCATCTTGCAGTGTGAGGACAGAAGAAATGTGTATATATGGCTATTTGCACAGTTACATACATCTTCCAGTGTGAGGACAGAAGAGAAGTGTATATATGGCCATGTGCACAGTTACATACAGCTTGCAGTGTGAGGACAATAGAAATGTGTATATGTGGCCATGTGCCCAGTTACATACATCTTGCATTGTGAGGACAGAAGAAATGTGTATATATGGCCATGTGCACAGTTACATACATCATGAAGTGTGAGGACAGAAGAAATGTGTATATATGGCCATGTGCACAGTTACATACATCTTGCAGTGTGAGGACAGAAGAAAAGTGTATATATGGCTATGTGCGCAGTTACATGTATCTTGCAGTGTGAGGACAGAAGAAATGTGTATATATGGCCATGTCCGCAGATACATACATCTTGCAGAGTGAGGACAGAAGAAGTGTATATATGGCCATGTGCACAGTTACATACATCTTCCAGTGTGAGGACAGAAGAAATGTGTATATATGGCCATGTGCACAGTTACATACATCTTGCAGTGTGAGGACAGAAGAAATGGGTATATATGGCCATGTGCACAGTTACAGACATCTTGCAGTGTGTGGACAGAAGAAATGTGTATATACGGCCATGTGCACAGTTACAGACATCTTGCAGTGTGAGGACAGAAGAAATGTTTATATACGGCCATGTGCACAGTTACATACATCTTCCAGTGTTAGGACAGAAGAAAAGTGTATATATGGCCATGTGCACAGTTACATACATCTTCCAGTGTGAGGACAGAAGAAAAGTGTATATATGGCCATGTGCACAGTTACATGCATCTTGCAGTGTGAGGACAGAAGAAATGTGTATATATGGCTATTTGCACAGTTACATACATCTTCCAGTGTGAGGACAGAAGAGAAGTGTATATATGGCCAAGTGCACAGTTACATACAGCTTGCAGTGTGAGGACAATAGAAATGTGTATATATGGCCATGTGCACAGTTACATACATCATGAAGTGTGAGGACAGAAGAAATGTGTATATATGGCCATGTGCACAGTTACATACATCTTGCAGTGTGAGGACAGAAGAAAAGTGTATATATGGCTATGTGCGCAGTTACATGTATCTTGCAGTATGAGGACAGAAGAAATGTGTATATATGGCCATGTCCGCAGTTACATACATCTTGCAGTGTGAGGAGAGAAGAAATGTGTATATAGGGCCATGTGCACAGTTACATATATCTTCCAGTGTGAGGAAAGAAGAAATGTGTATATATGGCCATGTGCACAGTTACATACATCATGCAGTGTGAGGACAGAAGAAAAGTGTATATATGGCCATGTGCACAGTTACAGACATCTTGCAGTGTGAGGACAGTAGAAATGTGTATATATGGCCATGTGCACAGTTACATACATCATGCAGTGTGAGGACAGAAGAAATGTGTATATATGGCCATGTGCACAGTTACATACATCTTGCAGTGTGAGGAAAGAAGAAAAGTGTATATATGGCCATGTGCACAGTTACATACATCATGCAGTGTGAGGACAGAAGAAATGTGTATATACGGCCATGTGCACAGTGACATACATCTTGCAGTGTGAGGACAGAAGAAATGTGTATATACGGCCATGTGCACAGTGACATACATCGTCCAGTGTGAGGACAGAAGAAATGTGTATATACGGCCATGTGCACAGTTACATACATCATGCAGTGTGAGGACAGAAGAAATGTGTATATATGGCCATGTGCCCAGTGACATACATCTTGCAGTGTGAGGACAGAAGAAATGTGTATATACGGCCATGTGCCCAGTTACATACATCTTGCAGTGTGAGGACAGAAGAAATGTGTATATACGGCCTTGTGCGCAGTTACATACATCATGCAGTGTGAGGACAGAAGAAAAGTGTATATATGGCCATGTGCACAGTTACATACATCTTCCAGTGTGAGGACAGAAGAAAAGTGTATATATGGCCATGTGCACAGTTACAGACATCTAGCAGTGTGAGGACAGAAGAAATGTGTATATATGGCCATGGGCACAGTTACATACATCTTCCAGTGTGAGGACAGAAGAAAAGTGTATATATGGCCATGTGCAGTTACATACATCTTGCAGTGTGAGGACAGAAGAAATGTGTATATATGGCCATGTGCACAGTTACAGACATCTTGCAGTGTGAGGACAGAAGAAATGTGTATATATGGCCATGTGCACAGTTACAGACATCTTGCAGTGTGAGGACAGAAGAAAAGTGTATATATGGCCATGTGCACAGTTACATACATCTTGCAGTGTGAGGACAGTAGAAATGTGTATATATGGCCATGTGCACAGTGACATACATCTTGCAGTGTGAAGACAGAAGAAATGTGTATATATGGCCATGTGCACAGTGACATACATCTTGCAGTGTGAGGACAGAAGAAATGGGTATATATGGCCATGTGCGCAGTTACATACATCATGCAGTGTGAGGACAGAAGAAATGTGTATATATGGCCATGTGCGCAGTTACATACACCTTGCAGTGTGAGGACAGAAGAAAAGTGTATATATGGCCATGTGCGCAGTTACATACATCATGCAGTGTGAGGACAGAAGAAATGTGTATATACGGCCATGTGCGCAGTTACATACATCTTGCAGTGTGTGGACAGAAGAAATGTGTATATATGGCCATGTGCGCAGATACATACATCTTGCAGTGTGAGGACAGAAGAACAGTGTGTATATGGCCATGTGCGCAGTTACATGCATCTTGCAGTGTGAGGACAGAAGAAATGTGTATATATGGCCATGTGCACAGTTACATACATCTTGCAGTGTGAGGACAGAAGAAATGTGTATATATGGCCATGTGCACAGTTACATACATCTTGCAGTGGGAGGACAGAAGAAATGTGTATATATGGCCATGTGCACAGTTACATACATCTTCCAGTGTGAGGACAGAAGAAATGTGTATATATGGCCATGTGCATAGTTACATACATCATGCAGTGTGAGGACAGAAGAAATGTGTATATATGGCCATGTGCACAGTTACAGACATCTTGCAGTGTGAGGACAGAAGAAATATGTATATATGGCCATGTCCGCAGTTACATACATCTTGCAGTGTGAGGACAGAAGAAATGTGTATATATGGCCATGTGCACAGTGACATACATCTTCCAGTGTGAGGACAGAAGAAATGTGTATATATGGCCATGTGCACAGTTACATACATCATGCAGTGTGAGGACAGAAGAAATGTGTATATATGGCCATGTGCACAATTACATACATCTTCCAGTGTGAGGACAGAAGAAAAGTGTATATATGGCCATGTTCACAGTTACATACATCATGCAGTGTGAGGACAGAAGAAATGTGTATATACGGCCATGTGCACAGTTACAGATATCTTGCAGTATGAGGACAGAAGAAATGTGTATATATGGCCATGTGCACAGTTACAGACATCTTGCAGTGTGAGGACAGAAGAAATGTGTATATATGGCCATGTGCACAGTGACATACATCTTGCAGTGTGAGGACTGAAGAAATGTGTATATATGGCCATGTGCACAGTTACAGACATCTTGCAGTGTGAGGACAGAAGAAATGTGTATATATGGCCATGGGCACAGTTACATACATCTTCCAGTGTGAGGACAGAAGAAAAGTGTATATATGGCCATGTGCAGTTACATACATCTTGCAGTGTGAGGACAGAAGAAATGTGTATATATGGCCATGTGCACAGTTACATACATCTTGCAGTGGGAGGACAGAAGAAATGTGTATATATGGCCACGTGCACAGTTACAGACATCTTGCAGTGTGAGGACAGAAGAAATGTGTATATATGGCCATGTGCACAGTTACAGACATCTTGCAGTGTGAGGACAGAAGAAATGTGTATATATGGCCATGTGCACAGTGACATACATCTTGCAGTGTGAGGACTGAAGAAATGTGTATATATGGCCATGTGCACAGTTACAGACATCTTGCAGTGTGAGGACAGAAGAAATGTGTATATATGGCCATGTGCAGTTACATACATCTTGCAGTGTGAGGACAGAAGAAATGTGTATATATGGCCATGTGCACAGTTACAGACATCTTGCAGTGTGAGGACAGAAGAAATGTGTATATATGGCCATGTGCACAGTCACAGACATCTTGCAGTGTGAGGACTGAAGAAATGTGTATATATGACCATGTGCACAGTGACATACATCTTGCAGTGTGAGGACAGAAGAAATGTGTATATATGGCCATGTGCACAGTGACATACATCTTGCAGTGTGAGGACAGAAGAAATGTGTATATATGGCCATGTGCGCAGTTACATACATCATGCAGTGTGAGGACAGAAGAAATGTGTATATATGGCCATGTGCGCAGTTACATACATCTTGCAGTGTGAGGACAGAAGAAAAGTGTATATATGGCCATGTGCGCAGTTACATACATCATGCAGTGTGAGGACAGAAGAAATGTGTATATACGGCCATGTGCGCAGTTACATACATCTTGCAGTGTGTGGACAGAAGAAATGTGTATATATGGCCATGTGCGCAGTTACATACATCTTGCAGTGTGAGGACAGAAGAACAGTGTGTATATGGCCATGTGCGCAGTTACATGCATCTTGCAGTGTGAGGACAGAAGAAATGTGTATATATGGCCATGTGCACAGTTACATACATCTTGCAGTGTGAGGACAGAAGAAATGTGTATATATGGCCATGTGCACAGTTACATACATCTTGCAGTGGGAGGACAGAAGAAATGTGTATATATGGCCATGTGCACAGTTACATACATCTTCCAGTGTGAGGACAGAAGAAATGTGTATATATGGCCATGTGCATAGTTACATACATCATGCAGTGTGAGGACAGAAGAAATGTGTATATATGGCCATGTGCACAGTTACAGACATCTTGCAGTGTGAGGACAGAAGAAATATGTATATATGGCCATGTCCGCAGTTACATACATCTTGCAGTGTGAGGACAGAAGAAATGTGTATATATGGCCATGTGCACAGTTACATACATCTTCCAGTGTGAGGACAGAAGAAATGTGTATATATGGCCATGTGCACAGTTACATACATCATGCAGTGTGAGGACAGAAGAAATGTGTATATATGGCCATGTGCACAATTACATACATCTTCCAGTGTGAGGACAGAAGAAAAGTGTATATATGGCCATGTTCACAGTTACATACATCATGCAGTGTGAGGATAGAAGAAATGTGTATATACGGCCATGTGCACAGTTACAGACATCTTGCAGTGTGAGGACAGAAGAAATGTGTATATATGGCCATGTGCACAGTTACAGACATCTTGCAGTGTGAGGACAGAAGAAATGTGTATATATGGCCATGTGCACAGTGACATACATCTTGCAGTGTGAGGACTGAAGAAATGTGTATATATGGCCATGTGAACAGTTACAGACATCTTGCAGTGTGAGGACAGAAGAAATGTGTATATATGGCCATGGGCACAGTTACATACATCTTCCAGTGTGAGGACAGAAGAAAAGTGTATATATGGCCATGTGCAGTTACATACATCTTGCAGTGTGAGGACAGAAGAAATGTGTATATATGGCCATGTGCACAGTTACAGACATCTTGCAGTGTGAGGACAGAAGAAATGTGTATATATGGCCATGTGCACAGTGACATACATCTTGCAGTGTGAGGACTGAAGAAATGTGTATATATGGCCATGTGCACAGTTACAGACATCTTGCAGTGTGAGGACAGAAGAAATGTGTATATATGGCCATGGGCACAGTTACATACATCTTCCAGTGTGAGGACAGAAGAAAAGTGTATATATGGCCATGTGCAGTTACATACATCTTGCAGTGTGAGGACAGAAGAAATGTGTATATATGGCCATGTGCACAGTTACAGACATCTTGCAGTGTGAGGACAGAAGAAATGTGTATATATGGCCATGTGCACAGTTACAGACATCTTGCAGTGTGAGGACAGAAGAAATGTGTATATATGGCCATGTGCACAGTGACATACATCTTGCAGTGTGAGGACTGAAGAAATGTGTATATATGACCATGTGCACAGTGACATACATCTTGCAGTGTGAGGACAGAAGAAATGTGTATATATGGCCATGTGCACAGTGACATACATCTTGCAGAGTGAGGACAGAAGAAATGTGTATATATGGCCATGTGCGCAGTTACATACATCATGCAGTGTGAGGACAGAAGAAATGTGTATATATGGCCATGTGCGCAGTTACATACATCTTGCAGTGTGAGGACAGAAGAAAAGTGTATATATGGCCATGTGCGCAGTTACATACATCATGCAGTGTGAGGACAGAAGAAATGTGTATATACGGCCATGTGCGCAGTTACATACATCTTGCAGTGTGTGGACAGAAGAAATGTGTATATATGGCCATGTGCGCAGTTACATACATCTTGCAGTGGGAGGACAGAAGAACAGTGTATATATGGCCATGTGCGCAGTTACATACATCTTGCAGTGTGAGGACAGAAGAAAAGTGTATATATGGCCATGTGCGCAGTTACATACATCATGCAGTGTGAGGACAGAAGAAATGTGTATATACGGCCATGTGCGCAGTTACATACATCTTGCAGTGTGTGGACAGAAGAAATGTGTATATATGGCCATGTGCGCAGTTACATACGTCATGCAGTGTGAGGACAGAAGAACAGTGTATATATGGCCATGTGCGCAGTTACATGCATCTTGCAGTGTGAGGACAGAAGAAAAGTGTATATATGGCCATGTGCGCAGTTACATACATCATGCAGTGTGAGGACAGAAGAAATGTGTATATACGGCCATGTGCGCAGTTCCATACATCTTGCAGTGTGTGGACAGAAGAAATGTGTATATATGGCCATGTGCGCAGTTACATACATCTTGCAGTGGGAGGACAGAAGAACAGTGTATATATGGCCATGTGCGCAGTTACATACATCTTGCAGTGTGAGGACAGAAGAAAAGTGTATATATGGCCATGTGCGCAGTTACATACATCATGCAGTGTGAGGACAGAAGAAATGTGTATATACGGCCATGTGCGCAGTTACATACATCTTGCAGTGTGTGGACAGAAGAAATGTGTATATATGGCCATGTGCGCAGTTACATACATCATGCAGTGTGAGGACAGAAGAACAGTGTATATATGGCCATGTGCGCAGTTACATGCATCTTGCAGTGTGAGGACAGAAGAAATGTGTATATATGGCCATGTGCACAGTTACATACATCTTGCAGTGTGAGGACAGAAGAAATGTGTATATATGGCCATGTGCACAATTACATACATCTTGCAGTTTGCCGACCTCCTATCTGTTTTATGGGTTTTGCTAAAGATATCATCATAAGTGCGTACTTGCACCAACCTATAATTATTGGAAAAGATGCACTTTATGCATGACAGCAATTGCTATGTATAAAGTTGACAATTTCAAAGCCTTTAGACATTCCCTTGGTCTGCACTTCAGAAAACTTACTGGAAACATGCCCATTCTCTAACTGCTTTATTATCCTCCTCTATCTCTCAATCAATCTCTCTCTCGCTGCACAGGGCGGCACCTTTTGTCCCTCAGTCAAGTGAAGATCTAGGGAAGGGGAGACGATCAGTGCAATACCGCATCAACATCTTACCTTGCTCCAGCAAGTAGGTCCTGCCTCCTCGCCGGCACCATCTTCCCAGTGATATCCAGGAAGATGGCGTAAGTGCACTAGAGAGCAAAACATCTGGCACAGCGCCAGAGCATTTGGTTTCACTGTGCGGCGCCATCTTCCCAAACATGTCACTGGGAAGATGGCACAGCGAAGGAGGAAGGACCCACTTGCCAGAACAAGGTAAGTATACTGGGGGGATGAGGGGGAGCAGGCCCAGCCCCCCACCAGGTCCCTTCAACAAGCCCTGGCCCAGGAAATTAGTACCCGCTTAAACCTCCCCCCCCTCTTGGCCCTGCCTGCTAGAAGCTCTGATGCGCAAAAGGAAATATATGAAAATGGATGCTGATATCTGTGCAAACTAGGGATGAGCAGGTTCGGATCTCAGAGTCTCTGGGGATCTGAGGCAGATCCGAGTTGGCTCGGGTTTTCCTGCCTGGCCCGGATCTGAAAACGAGGCAAAACATCATCATCCCGCTGTCGGATTCTCACAGGTTTTGGATTCTATAAAGGTCTTGCGATCACCGCCAATTTTCATTCCGGCTGTGGAGAGTCAAGAGGGAGGGAGCTGGCTGTGCATAGGGGCTGGTTACTGTTGTCCATATAGGGGCTGGCTGTTGTCCTCTCCATAAGGGCTGGCTGTTGTCTATAGATGGGCTGTCTCTTGTCCTGTCCATAAGGGCTGGCTGTTGTCTATAGAGGGGCTGGCTGTTGTCCTGTTCATAGGGGCTGGCTGTTGTCCTGGCCATAGGGGCTGTCTGTTGTCCTGTCCATAGGGGCTGGCTGTAGTGCTGTGTTGTCCAGGGGGTGCTCTGTCCTTCAGGGGTGCTCTTCATCCACCCCCAGTGTGAAAAAAAAAATTAAAATAATTTTTGTGTGTGTGTGTTAGCCACACTTGTCATCAGCGCAGGGGTGCTGTGCAGCTGTCTGTCAAGGGGCTGCTGCCTCTTTCAGGGAATCACCCCAGTGTTCCAAAAGAGAATAAACAAGATTTTTTGTGTGTGGTTGTGTGCTTAGTGAGTATGGAGGACAGTCACATGACCGGAGAGCAGGATCCACATACCAGTATTGTAGCTGATGGCAGCAGTCATGATGATGATGCAAGGCCATCAACGTCATCTATGAAGGCCGATGTACCAGGGCTTAAGTCAGGCCAAAAAGTCAGGCTAAAAAAAATCTACTTTTACCCTGTAAAAGCAAAAAAAAATTTAAAGCTAAGTCAGCTTTAGCGAAACAAAAAATTGGTAATATGCCATTTGTAACCTTTGCCAAGTAACAGTGAGTAGAGGTAGGGACCTTAACCATCTTGGAACCTCCTACCTGTTATGTCACATGCAGCGCATTCATCAAATTGGAAAGGGTATTTCAAATTCTAAAACTTTGGGGACAAAATATCGAACAACAATCAGTCCAGTGTCACCTAGCAGCTCCCTTCTATCTGGATCCAAGCACCTGCAACCCCCACCACCAACACTGGCATCATCATCAACATCCTCATTTGTGATCGTAAGTGGTCCTGCATCCAATTTCATAAGCATGACTGACTCCTCTCCTATCCGTGATTCCTTAGAAGGGCCTTGAGTGCTACGCCTGTTGCTGCAGCTGGGGATGGATCTTCATCCCAGAAAGGGACCAAGAAGACTACTACTAGTAATTTAAAAAAACAATTGACTATTAAACAGTCCTTTAATAGAGGAAGTAAGTATAACAGCTGTCACCCAGTTTCACAGCAGATCACTGACACCATGACGGCTGTGCTAGTATTAGATGGTGAAATAATAAAAAATGAGGATGATAGTGTGGAGAAATGCAAAAGGGGGATGAGGGGGAAATTTGTGTCCTATCTGACGCTAATGTGGATGTTGATGATGAGGATATGGTTTGGGTAACTCAGCCACCAGGGGCAGCAGTTCTTGCTCATGATAAAAAGAAAGCCAGAAAAGCCACGTCTTGGGTGTGGAATTATTTTAATCTTAATTCTGACAACAGTTGTGAAGGCATCTGTTCCATTTGTAAAGCCAAAGTTAGCAGAGGAAGGGACGTTAACCATCTAGGCACCTCCTCCCTGTTACATCATTTGCAGCGAGTTCATGCAATTTGTTTAACAAAATTATAATAATTTGTAATTAATAACAAGCAGTCCAGTATCAGCTACCAGCAGATTGGACCAGTACATGCACTCTCCACCACTAATTGAAGGTAGTCCTTCCAAAAAATGTTTTGTGGGGGCCCAAACAAACGAAGGAGTTCAGCCACGAAAGTGTCAGTCCTAGTCGCTAAAGTGCTTGGTTTGTTAAACTGTGCATGTCCTTTTTAATATCCCACATAAGAGTGGGTGGGAGGGACAATTCCATCTTGCACCTCTTTTCTTTACATTTTGCACAATTTGAGGCATTGCCGACTGACATTGTTATAGTTTATTAAACTGCCATCCAGATCCAAAACCAGGGGAGATCCAGATCCAAAACCAAAACACGGGGGTCGGGGCACATCTCTAGTGCAAACAAACTGAAATGCAATGACATGCATCAAAAACATAGAACAATAAACCATAATAAATATTTTTAAATAGCGCAATATGTCTGTCTTCTTTCCCAAATGTTTCAGCAGTCACATGTGTGATTTATCATTCTCTTCCCCTGATCTCTGGTTATGTAGGTAATATCATAGGTGAGAATTACATATTTTATAATAAATAAGGTATGATAGCATTAGATACCCCCACAATTGCCAATCTACAGACCTATTTAATTATCTTTAATTCTTTTGGTGCCATTTTCTATAGGAATTTCCTAGAACATTGCTGTGAATCAAGTGAATAGTGTTCTAACTGTAAATGGATGTCAAAGGGGAAGAGGGGGAGCCGCGGAGTCTCTAATAGTAGCCCATGTGTCTAAATATATACAATTACTCATCATAAATAAGTAATTTGTGGAAACCTTTTATGCTGCATAACAAAAACAGAACCTCGTTCTGTGGATGAAACCTTCTTGGTGTGCTGTCTAGTTTGTGGTGGAAAGAAAATGAGCCTTCCATCACACCTACAGTGCTAACATACCAGAGATGGAAACCTTAATGAGCCAGTGTACTCTGAAAAGGGCATTTTGCGGTGTACTTTGATTTATTTTAGGAACCAGCTATTCCAGTATTGTACTGTAAATGAACCACAGCTCACAAACTGAAGCTTACAGTTATTCTAAAACATTGGGCAGTTACAAGAGCTGTACATTTAATATCTGTGCCAATTTGAAATAGTGCTTAAAGTTTATAAGTATCTATTGACTATGCTGAACTTCCCTTTAATGCATAGTTGCCAACTCTCTGGCTGCTCCTTCCAGGAGGAAGCAGCCAGTTCGGCAAAGGGGGCATGGCCAGCCAAAGAGTGCGTGGCCTTCGACTGCCGTTTGTTGGTGTGACAGGGGTGGGGGCTACACAATGCATTGGGAAGCAGGGGGCAGGGCCAAAATGACGCGATTCAGCGTCACCGCCTCCCCCACCCCCCGCTGCGGGGGTTTTACAGTTAATCACGGAGGGGGGCCGGGGGGGTCGCGGGGATGGGCGGCCGGGAGGCTTGTCTGCCTTTCCGGGGTGCCGGGAGCTGCACCCGATTATCAGTGGATTTATTTCTTCTTTTCTGTCTTACATAGTACAGGAAACATGCATAGTATAGTAAGTCATTAAGGCAGAGTTGCCTACCCTCCCGGCCCAATCGGGAGGGTAGGCAACTCTGGTGATCCTCCAAGTGCCACCATTCTGTGCACCACCGACACTTGCACCAAACCTATGGCAGGGGCAGTTTCTCTGTCTGAACGTAGTCACTTTCACTGACACAACCACAACACTCCCATAACACACCCATGAGATAGACTTTTCTGCATTCACATCAGGCCACCTCACAGTCACCACCCAGGAACGCCCATCACTTTACCGCCCCACATCTAATACGGTCTGTCCTGGACACAACAGCATCTATGTGCATACATTATGTGTCACACATTGCCCATAGGGCTCTCAGGACTTTTCATTCATGCGCAGATGCAAATAAATGTTCAACTACACAGACATCGGAATGCAATTCGCATCGTGTGCAGGGTCGCAGAGACAGGGGGAGCGGGTACTAATTACCCGTGCCCGAGCTGACTGGAGAGGCCGGGGTCCGGCGCCGCCCCCCTCCCTCTTTCATCACTGCAGCCCAGCCCATTGCTTAGGCAGCAGCATGAGCAGTCTCCTATGGGTAGAGCGATCACACTGATCGCACCCCCCACTGGCTATGCGCCAGGCCGAGGGGCTTACAGCGCCCCCTCCCCAGCGTCGCTGCAAAAATGTTTCTTTATTTTTTCCTTCACCAGGGCCCAGTACAGCTGTCGGCGTGCCTGATCGCGTGCACCTTTGAATCAGAGCCAAAATGTGCAAACCAATTTTGAAATGTAATAAATACCACAAAACATGCAGACACACATTTATACACTGATTTCTGTATTTGCACAAGTGATTTACAAGGTGTATACCATATGCCAGGTAACACTGCAATAAAATCAGACTATCTCCTAACACTGCTTAGTAACTAGACCCCTAGACTCCCAAGTAACCTAATACTACTACTTTAGCAGATCCTCCAATATAACCAGTTCCACCAGGTGCAAAATGCTCTGCTCCTGGACTTCCCTCTTTATTTATGATTGCAGTCACCTGTGTTGAAACACTTTTCTCATCAATTACCTAGTTTAACACAGGTGACTGCAATTATAAATTAGGTGGGAAGTCCAGGAGCCAGAGCATATTGTACAGGTTCTTCCATATCCAAAATGCTTGGGACCAGGGGTATTTTGGATATCGGAATATTCCGTATTTTGGGATATTTGCATACCATAATGAGATATCTTAAGAATGGGACCCAAATCTAAACACAGAATGCATTTATGTGTTATATACACCTTATACACACAGCCTGCAAGTCATTTTATGTAAAATTTGTAATAATTTTGTGCATAAAAGTTTGTGTACATACATGAAATTAATTTATGTTTCATATACACCTTATACACAGAGCCTGAAGGTTATTTTATACTGTATTTTAATAATTTTGTACTGTAAACAAAGTTTGTGTACAGTGAACCATCAGAAAGCAAAGGTTTCATTTTCTCAGTCATGCTAAAAATATTCCGTATTTCGGAATATTCCGTATTTCGGAATATTTGGATAAGGGAGACTCAACCTGTACCTGGTGGAATGGGTCATGTTGGAGGGTAGGCTTTAGGACCAAATCCTTCATGAGTTTTCTCATAATGTAATATTAAGTTCAGCCTCATCTACAGTATGTTGCACATAAATCATGAGTGGACGGCATCTGGATAGTTTTTATATATTTCACTTTTGAATGGAGGATGGGTGAGTGGTCGTGGCCTAGCTTCAATGAGCTGAAAATCCAAAATGACCAGGATTCCTCCTTACCTCTGATTCAAATAACGGGTTTCAATGAAAAGACCTTCTACTACATGTCTTATAGTTTGAGAATTGGTAAGTGTCCTTACCTGTAAAACCCTAATGAATACGAAAAAACTGACACAAAGCTGAGGCCTCTCACCCAGAGGACTCCTGCAGCCAATGTCTCACTGCATGTTGGAAACTCCCACATTTTGATGTCTGACCACCATGCAGACAAGAAACACAGGAGAGTCCCACTGTGTGGGAACAGAAATATTAAGGTGTGTCACCCCTATTTCTGCTTCTGAGGTTTGGTAGTGAGGAGGTTAACTATCGATTCCTACCTATCGATTCCTACCTACCTATACCTTCTAAAATTGTCGCTATTTAGCGTAATGAATCACACAAGAAATAAATGCTTTCAGACTTTGTGGTTCCAAAGCGCAAAAAATTATTATTCAATATAAAAACAGATGGTTACATGCTGTGATCTAAATACAATTAGCACAAATAAATCTACAGACCCAAGGTACAGTTGTTACATGCGCACGCGCTCTGGACCCAGATACCGGCATCAAGTAGAAACCTCCGTCAACAGCAAAGCAAGCAGACTGGCAGCCAGGTTTAGAGAGCCCATATATATACTCTTACAGAGATAGGCAATACAATAGAAGAGTTTGGCATGATTCCATTGGTTCATCTTCCTGGTTCTATTACAGTATAGTTCATAGGTCAATTCGAATGGACACAATCCAGCCTCCAACAGCTCTTTGTGTCCTTTTTTCCGCTGCATAATAAATCTAAGCTGGTTACATTACAGAGTACATTTTAATGTTTAACTCTCTATGGTCCATAGTTTGCAGACACATGTTGCGATCTTCTCACCAATGGTACCGGAAATCTGTAAAAACACAGTGGATCTGTACAACACCAAACACGGTCTGCTTACCATGCACTAACCCTTAGATATCAAATGACATTTATTTCACAACATTAATAATACTGAATAAACCTTGAATATTACACTTTAATACTAGGGAACCTTTTATGTAAGTGTGCAGGGTGTAAGTATTGGGGTTTTGGGAAAAGACGCTAGTTAGCGTTGTGCGACTACCAGTTTGTGGAGTACACCATGGTACATGTTTTGCAGGGTTAATCATTTTATATGTTTTAGTGACTGCCTATTTATATGGTGGGGACTTTTAACTTCTTTCTATTGCGTGGGAATCGAACAACGCTAAATAATAGCATCGCCGTATGTACTTATAATGGGCGAGATTCACTAAAATGGCGCTGGGCAGCCAGTCGCAAAATGGCGTCTCATTACCATTCGCAAAATGGCGTCGCACAGATTTAATTTTAAACCGATCCTGTGTCAAAACTGGATTATGGGCTGAGACATGATCAGTTTAAAATTGAAGCGTGCGCGATGCCATCTTGCAAATGGCAGCTAGACTCCATTTTAGAAACAAGAATCTGCAAGACGCCATTTTGTGACCAGCGTCACTTTAAGTTACAACTCAGGAGCTAAGAACAGATGTCAATGTTTCTGTTAATCTACCAAGGGCAACTGGAAGAACAAGCTTCCTGAGTAAAAGTAAATAGAATAGACAATGGGTATTTTTACATACAAATTGGGAATCCCTGGATGCAGACAAAGTATAGTTGTGGCAATTGTAATATAATCCAGGCATTGATCTACACAATTGGATTTGTCTGAATCCTAAACAGGTCTTAGCCCCACACACAGACAGGATGGCCCCAACTTCACAGCTTGATTTGGTAACACAGTTCACACAAGAGTCTGGGAGAACAAAAGAGTTTTTTCCTTTGAACACAGGAAAGGTGGGGGCCTGCTGACAGAGGGCATGTGGAACTACCATGCTCAGCAATCCACACTGCTGGATGTTCACTTCGTGTATGAGAAATTATGCACTTAAATCTCACTCATTAATAACTAGCGTCCTTATATCAAACCCCGAATACTCACACATTACATATTCACACATAAGGTTCAATAACATTTAAAGTGTATGATCTAAGTTGGTTCAGTTAGTTTAAATAATGAGAAATAAAGAGATTTGATAACTAAGGTATTATGCTAAACAAGTCGTGTTTGGTCTTGTACTGATGCGTATTCTTTTTACAGTATTCCGGTGTTATCGGTGGGGAGGTCGCATCATGCAAACTCGAGTTATGGATCACAGAACCTACAAGCAACAAAATGTATATTTCAGGAACAACTGTTAGGATGTTGCAGGGGGCGTGAAGAGAAAGATCCCCAGCTGTTAGAGGCAGGGAGAGTCTATTTGAACCAGCCTGTTAAATGTGCTGTAACAGATGCTTCTCCACTGCGAACCAATGACACCAGCAACAAACTTCCCTATTGTCCTGTTTATTCTGGGGGGTATAAATATGTGTGCATGAACGCTGGTTCTCAGTCTTCGTGCTGAACACTGTATGACTAGGGGTCTCTTGCTGATGCCTATCTCCGGGTCCGGAAGCGCCTGCGTATGTATACTGTACTTGGGTCTGTATAATTTCCTTTTGCGCCTAAATTGTGTCTAGATCAATTGCGTGTAACTGTCTGAACTTTTACCTGAATAACACTTGTGCTTTGGAACCACAGATTCCACATCTAAGTCTTTATTTACGGTATGACTGCGTACGCAAATTAGCGTCATCCTTAGAAGGTATAGGCAGGACATTAGAAGGTATAGGCAGGGGTATATAGAGGTTCATTTTAATATTAACACCTGTCTCACCCAATTATCCAGCTTTGACAGTCCACCCTTTGATAGCAAACAACATGCTATCATACATTAATGATTTTAAAATTAAGTTAGGCTTACATTATGACATATTATTTAATGTTAATTTATGGGATGGCAGAAGGTGCTTCTTAATCCATTAATAATGGGTCTCTAGGAAGGGAGATAAAACTACCCTTATACACACATCGCGGATCTTGGGAGATCATGGGACAGATGTGGGGATGCACCAATCCTATAAAGGAAGTCTTGAGGGGGAATAGGGACTTTCATTATTTAAGATGTTTTAAAATAACATTTTAATAACACATTTTATGCATGTCTAAATCTTATACATCGTATGATCGTACCTTCTAGTTCAGGGTTGTAATGCAGTCCTACATTTACCTCAGTATTCATATTGTTACTACTGACCACCATCATAATTTCATTCTTCCGGTTTACCTTATCTTTACATTTTCCACATTATAACACAGTAGGAACACACCTGACACATAGGCCAATTACTACGATGACAACCAGTATGAGGATCAGGAGTTTACCTATACTTGCAATCATTTCCTGGACCCACTCTCCTAGACCTGAGAACCATTTCACTGAGATCAACCAAGAAACCCATTCCTCTACATTCTCCTCTACTTCAGCCACTGAAGCATTATGGTTCTTTCGAAATTCCCATTTCAGCTGCAGAATTTCATCCATCTTCCGGTCTATTACCTCCTTGGGATCACTGGTATCGTTTGTAATGTAAGTGCAACATTTTACACCAAATTGGGTGGCCAAAGTTACGCAATACCCTCCAGTGACAGCTGTTAAATAATTTAACACTAATCTATTTTGCACGAGTTCTTTCTTGTAAGCTTGCAACTCCCTACCTGTATACCTGAATGTGTCATCATACATCTCGGTGATATTATCTATTAATTTAGCAAGATCTTGGATATATCTAAAATTTAGTGTACCCCGAGTGATCCTGGTGGGATCCAATGCTACCAAAACTTGAAAGCCAGTTGTCTCACTAATTAACTGTGTGGCTTTATGCACATCACCAGGTATCATATTTCTTTTGTCTCTGTGTTCATACTGTGTGTGAAGATATGGTGATGGTGTGTTTTTATGAATACCAAGCATTTCATCATGTGTAAGGGTCATAACTTCTGGAACTACTCTTCCCAAGTAACACAAACCTTCAGAACTCGGAGAGAGCCACTTATACACTTTCCTTCCACATATAAAATATACATAATCGGGGAGAACATAAGGAGTAGTGAACATCAGTAACCCACACATTTCCCTAGCAAGTGATCCTACTTCAGGTTCTCCCATTTGACTCATACAAGTTTCCCATTGTAATATCTTGGCACAATACCCTTCTGGGTGATGGTGATGTTTAAACATGAAAGTGATTTATCTACATGGTACTGGTGGAGTTTAATCTGAGGTGGTTTGGACTTAAGAAATTTTCCATCCAGTGCATGCCCTCTTTGTGATTCTAAAATTTCAGAGATATTTAATGGAAATGGCACTAATCCTACATTATGCTGTCCTTGGGGCACTTGAGAGCACACCCAACAGTTTGTTTGGTTCAAAATTTTACTCACCATGGTATGATAATCCTCTAAAAAATACCCACCCCAATACTGGTTATACTTAGGTTGACACCGTTGGATGCAATTCTCATCAATTACGGACCCACAGAACTCACACATACAATAATCCTCAGACGATAAACCTTCACACTGTCTCCGAGTATCCAAAATAGCAGATCTCTTAACAAGTACTGTACTAAGATTGGTCAGACACTCCCCTGATTGGCATATCACTCCTCCTCTCCACTCCATCAATACGGCCATTAGCTCCCATTTCCTCTATCAGTCCCCAGTCACAGAAACCAGAAATCCCTGAACAAACCAGGATGAAGGAAACTCTGGAAGAGAATACAAAAATGAACACAGCAGACCAGTCCATTGCCGTAGCAAGGATCTGCAAATTTCTTTAGTTAACTCACTGCAACCTTTTAACCCTCCTGGAACAAGCTCGCGAACAACAGGTCCATGTTATCTGCCTTGTCTCCACCTTGTATCTCCACCGGTTGGTTGACCCTCTTACAGTGAGTAGAATGGACCCAGGTATCTCTCTCTGCCACCTTCAATGAGGTTGTACTCGTTAGCAACACCTGATACAGACCTTCCCACCGATCAGTCAAACAACCTGAACACGAGAAATTTCTGATCATAACAAATTCTCCAGGTTCAACATCATGAGTTTGTTTCAGGCATATCATGTGACAACAATTTCAGTTTCTGCTGTTGCTGTTTTAACTGTTTACTCATTGTTTAGATATGTTACAGTTACCTCGTTGTTACCTTTCAAATCTTCCTGCGGACTTATAATCAAATGAGGTTGTCTACCAAACGGTATTTCAAACGGGGACAATTGAGAGGGGGTCTAGGAGTTGTCCTGATACTATGAAGGACAAGTGGTAGTGCTTCTGGTCAACCCAGTCCAGTTTCCGACATGATTTTACTTAATTTGTTTTTAATAGTCCCGTTCATCCTCTCCACCTAGGCACTGGCTTGCGGTCGGTAGGGGGTATGAAGTCTACTATTAGTACCCATCAGCTTACACATATTTTGGAAAACATCACCTGTGAAATGAGTACCCCTATCACTCTCAATACTTTTAGGGATACTGTATCTGCATACAAACTCCTGAACAATTTTCTTGGCAGTAAACACAGCAGCATTAGTGGCAGCTGGATATGCCTCAACCCAATTAGAAAACACATCAGTGCACACTAATACATACTTGAGATTCCTGCAGGGTGGTAATTGGATGAAATCAAGTTGTATTACCTGAAAAGGTCCGTCAGTCGGAGGAATGTGGGATGGTTCGGTAGGGATCGTTTTCCCAATGTTTTACTTCAAGCAGGTCAGACAGGACATTGCTCTCTTCTCCGCTTGAGAAGAAAAACCCAGTGCGTACCAGTATGGTCTCACCAATTTGCACATACATTGCTTTCCCAGTCAGACCATGCGCTGCCTCAGCCAGGCTTGGGTAGTACACCTTGGGAGCCACTGGCTTACCTTGTCCATCTCTCCAGAGTCCAGAGTACTCTTGCCCACATCCCTTGGACTTCCAGACTGCCTTTTCCTGAATGGAACACAAATTTGGCATCTCAATTAATTTCAGCAGGTCAATCGGTTGAAAACCTGTCACTGCTTTCAAGTATGCCAAGCAGCCCGCTGGCTGCCTGTCACACCTCATAGAGCGGCCCGCCTATATCGCAAGAAGAGGAGAGGAAGTCCAGGAAGGAAGCTAAGGTGCATGTGACTCCGTGCACCTTGGAGGCGGCAGAGCGGGTCCGTGTCTGGCAGTAAAGGTAAGTATAGCACTGCCAAACCCCCCTTGCTGCCACTAGTCCCCCGCTGCTGCCGCTAGTCCCCCGTTGCTGCCGCTAGTCCCCCGCTGATGCTGCTAGTCCCCCGCTGCTGCTGCTAGTTCCCCGCTGCTGCTGCTAGTCCCCTGCTGTGCAGGTACTGGCTGCAGGTGCTGGCAGACAGGAGACAGGCTGTGCCTTGAGGCTGTGATGTGAAGGGCTGAGGTGATGTGAAGGGCTGTGCTGTGATGTGAGGGGCTGTGCCACAAAGGGACTGTGGTTTGAGGGGCTGAGCTGCAAAGGGACTGGTGTGAGGGCCTGTGGTTTGGGTGCCTGTACTGTGAGAGGCTGTGCTGAGGGGGCCTGTGATGTAAGGTGCTGTGCTATGAGGGGAATTGCTATGTGGGGGAATATGCTGTGAGGAGCTGTGATATGGGGGCCTGTGCCATGAGGGACTGTGATGAGGTGGGCTGTGCTGTGACAGGCTGTAATGATGGGTTTTGCTCTGAGGGGGGATGTCATATGAGGGAGACTCTGCTGTGAGCGGGCTGTGCTGTTAGAGGGTCTGTGCTATGCGAGCGATTGTGCTGTGAGGGGCTGTGTTTTGGGGGGCTGTGTTGAGGGGGGTTGTGTTGAGGGGGCTGTGTTGAGGGGGCTGTGTTGTGGGGGGCTGTCATATGAGGGAGATTGTGCTGAGGGGGGCTGTGGTGTGGAGGACTGTGCTATGAGGGGGCTGTGATGAGGAGGGCTGTGCTGTGAGGTGCTATGAGCAGTGCTGTGAGGGGAGAGGGTTTTGCTGTGCTGCGGGAGGATGCTGTGATGTGGGGAGGGGGTTGACACTGGGAGCACAGAGGAGATGGTGCCGGGGAAAAAGGAGATGGCCCTGGGGGCAAAGAGTAGCTGCAACTGGACAGTGGGATGTATTGGAGAGACCCAGGTGGATGGTATTGGAGAATGACAGGGGAATGATGCTGGTGAGATACAGGGGGTGACGAGAACCTCTGTTGCATGTTGATGACATTAGCTTTATTCCTACGCTAACAGGCGGCTTCCGGACCATGTGATCTCCTGCATGAATAGTGAAAACTGATTGAGGACACTGCATGTCCAGGGAGGATCAATTTCTTCAGAGTTGCAAAGAAATCATATAGGTAAGAAAATACTTATTCACATGCTGTGTTTATTCTCTGGTGAGAGTTACTGGGGGCATATCCATCAGCTCCCGGAGCGTTGGGCATGTCCACAGTATGATGAAAACAAGGAGACCAGCTTGCGGGCATAGCATTTCACACAACGCCACACCCACTTTTTCGGCGCGCGCTTGCGGCGCGCACGCATAGGGCCTCTTTCTTGTTTTTTTCCAGGGCCACTTTCATTTCCCAATCCGCCCCTGGCCACAGGGCTTATCAGTGGCGGAACTCCGGGAGACAATGGAGTGATTTTCCGCCGGGCTCCAGCCCTTAAGGGGGCACCTGGCTCCATTGTCCTCCGGGCCATTCCGGTCACTGCCATGGAGATGGAGCGCCACTGATCGGCGCTCCACCTCCAGCGGCGTCAATACGGGGGGGTGCAGTCGCACCCCCTATTTGCCGGGAGCCCACTGAGTGTATTACCAGCGGGCGCCCGGCTCCTTTGTTCCCCCCTGCGGTAGCCGGAGGAACGGAGCTCGGTGTGAGCTCCGCTTCTGGGTCCAGCAATGCACTATGGAAGTGACATCATGACATCACTCCCATAGTTCCGAGGAGCGGGCGCCGGGGCCGGAAGGCAGCAGCACTGGAGCGGGGTTTCAGGTAAGTTTTCTTTTTTGTATGTGTGTGCGCTCGCGGGGGGGGGGCTCACTACAGGGGGCATTATTGGTGGCTCACTACAGGGGGCATTGTTGGGGGCTCACTACAGGGGGCATTACTGGGGGCTCACTACAGGGGGCATTACTGGGGGCTCACTACAGGGGGCATTACTGGGGCCTTACTACAGGGGGCATTACTGGGGCGTACTACATGGGGCATTACAGGGGGCTTACTACAGGGGGCATTACTGGGGGCTCATTACAGGGGGCATTACTGGGGCCTTACTACAGGGGGCATTACAGGGGTGTACTACAGGGGGCATTACAGGGGCGTACTACATAGGGCATTACAGGGGGCTTACTACAGGGGGCATTACGGGGGCTTACTACAGGGGGCATTACTGGGAGCTTTCCACAGGGGGCATTATGGGGGCATTACTGGGGGCTTACTACAGGGGGCATTACTGGGGGCTTTCTACAGGGGGCATTACTGGGGGCTTACTACTGGGGGCACTACAGGGAGTTTACTACTGAGGGTTTACTACAGGGGGCTTACTACTGGGAGCACTACAGGGGCCCTTAGTACTGGGGCACTGCAAAGGAGGACCACTACTGGAGGTACTGCATAGGGGGACCATTACTGGGGGGCACTACATATAAGCGGCACTGCATAGGGGGACCGCTACAGAGGGCATTGCACAGGGGAACCACTACTGGGGGAACTGCATAGGGGGCAGCAGCTGGGGCTGGCATAGGTGCTGGGGGGGTGGTACATTTTTTTGGGGGGCACCAACATTTATCTTGCCTCCGGGCACCTGGGATGAAGTTACACCACTGGGGCTTATATACAGTCAAGTGCATAAATATTGGGACATTGACAGAATTTCCATATTTTGGCCTCTATTCACCAATAACAATGGCTTTGAAATGAAAAACAAGATGTGCTTTAACTGCAGACTTTCAGATTTAATTTGAGGGTAATTACATCCAAATCAGATGAACGGTGTAGGAATTACAATGGTTTCTATATGTGCCTCCCACTTTTAAAGGGGCCAAAAGTAATGAGACAAACTAAACAATCCTAAATCTAACTTTCACTTTTTAATACTTTGTTGCAAATCCTTTGCAGGCAATTACAGCCTGAAGTCTGGAATGCATAGACATCACCAGACGCTGGGTTTCATCCCTGGTTATGCTCTGCCAGGTCTTTACTGCAAATGTCTTCAGTTCCTGCTTGTTCTTGGGGCATTTTCCCTTCAGTTTTGTCTTCATCAAGTGAAATGCATGCTCAATCAGATTCAGGTCAGGGGATTGACTTCTCCATTGTATAACATTCCACTTTTTAGCCTTAAAAAACTCTTTGGTTGCTCTTGCAGTATGCTTCGGGTCATTGTCCATCTGTACTGTGAAGCGCCGTCCAGTGAGTTCTGAAGCATTTGACTGAATATGAGGATGTAATATTGCCCGAAACACTTCAGAATTCATTCTCTTGCTTTTGTCAGCAGTCACATCATCAATAACTACAAGGGAACCAGTTCCATTGGCAGCCATACATGCCCACGCCATGACACTACCTCCACCATGCTTCACTGATGAGGTGGTATGTTTTGGATCATGAGCAGTTCCTTTCCTTCTCCATATTCTTCTCTTCCCATCACTCTGGTACAAGATGATCTTTGTCTCATCTGTCCATAGGATGTTGTTCCAGAAGTGTAATGGCTTTTTTAGATGTTGTTTGGCAAACTCTAATCTGGTCTTCCTGTTTTTGTGGCTCACCAATGGTTTACATCTTGTGGTGAACCCTCTATATTCACTCTTGTGAAGTCTTCTCATGATTGTTGACTTTGACACATATACACCTACCTCGTGGAGAGTGTTCTTGATTTTGCCAACTGTTGTGAAGGGGTTTTTCTTCATCAGGGAAATAATTCTTCTGTCATCCACCACAGTTGTTTTCCATGGTCTTCCGGGTCTTTTGGTGTTGCTGAGCTCTCCGGTGTGTTCTTTCTTTTTAAGAATGTTCCAAACAGTTGATTTGGCCACACCTAATGTTTTTGCTATATCTCTGATGGGTTTGTTTTGATTTTTCAGCCTAATGATGGCTTGCTTCACTGATAGTGACAGCTCTTTGGATCTCATATTGAGAGTCGACAGCAACTGATTCCAAATGCAAATGTCACACCTAGAATCAACTCCAGACCTTTTACCTGCTTAATTGATAATGAAATAATGAGGGAATAGCCCACACCTGTCCATGAAATAGCTTTTGAGTTGATAGTCCCATTACTTTTGGCCCCTTAAAAAGTGGGAGGCACATATAGAAACTGTTGTAATTCCTACACCGTTCACCTGATTTGGATGTAAATGCCCTCAAATTAAATCTGAAAGTCTGCAGTTAAAGCACATCTTGTTTGTTTCATTTCAAAGACATTGTGGTGGTGAATAGAGGCCAAAATATGAAAATTCTGTTAATGTCCCAATATTTATGCACCTGACTGTATATGCATGGGAACAAAATAAAGCGCACCAAACAGTACTAACAATACAATTATTTATTTTTTTGTTTATGTCACAGCTATATTCATGCGTGGACCGGAGCCACAGGGATTGCCTTATTTATGCACGTGAACAAAGCGCACCAAACAGTACAATTATTTCATTTATTATTTTGATGTCACAGCTCTATTCCTGCGTGGACTGACTAAATTGATACATTGACTAAGAAGCACTGCAACGTGTGACACAGCTTTTACAGCATAGTACAGCACAGCATACAGCAGTGTGCACCCCCTATACCCAGTGACTAAGCAGAACAGTCACTTGTGACTTGTGAGTCTGGACAGAGCTTATACAGCAGTGTACAGTGCAGTATACAGCAGCGTGCACCCCTATACACATTGACTAAGCAGCACAGCCACTTGTGGCTTGTGAGTCTGGACACAGCCTATGTAGCAGAGAACAGCGCAGCATACAGCAGCGTGTACACCCTATACACATTGACTAGGAAGCACAGCCACTTGTGTCTTGTGAGTCTGGACACAGCCTATATAGCAGAGTACAGCACAGCATACAGCAGTGTCCACCCCCTATACACATTGACTAAGCAGAACAGTCACTTGTGACTTGTGAGTCTGGACACAGCCTATACAGCAGAGTACAGCACAGCATACAGAAGAATGCTTCACTACAGTACAGCCACTCATGAGTCTGGACACAGCACAGTATATACAGCAGAGTTAAGGGCAACATATACCAGCCTGCGTGACAAGGAAATGGTGGGATTCCCGTCCGCAGCACTTTATATAGAATCCAAAACCTGCGAGAATCCGGCGCCGTGAGGATGAACTTGTGCCTCGAAGTGGAATCCGAGTCAGGTGGGAAGAACCGAGCTACCGCTCAGATTGATTCGGATTCCTGCTGTTCGGATGGGTTCAGATTCCAAGGACTCCAAATCACAATCTCTACTAAAAATACCACTCTTCACAATAAATGATTTCTGTATATTCATCCCCAATTATAGATCAATTGATTGCAAGGGATGGCACTCTCTAAATATCTGCTCTGTCACTTTGGGCCTGATTCTAAATCACCTGCAATGACGATGCTAATGGAGCTGAGCGATATTTCGCTACTGCGCATGAATCTAAGTTGCACCACACATGCGTCCCGATGGTGTTCATACAGAGTATCAATTATGATTTTAGATGCACGCACACAGAAGTGTTTTCATTTCTGGGTAGTGACAGGGAGATGGCTAAACAGAAGCACAGAGATGGTCCGTCTTATCGGTATGTTATGGGAGTGTTGCGGGCATGTCACTGAAGTGTTTACATATCTGAAAACTCTGATGGATAAACTGCATCTGTCATAGGGCTGGTGCAAGCTTCAACAGTGCGACCAATGGTGGCATCTAAAGATGAACCAGGCGGTATTACAGCGTGTACAGCTGCTGAAAGTGGGCGTGTCAGTACTTGCACATTCATGTGCACTGATATACACAAGGGAATAACTTTGTAGCGGATTTTGAATAAAGTTGCAGAGATACCTGCCAACTCTCCCTCATTGCCAGGGAGACTCCCTGAAATAGTAACATTCTCCCTGACTCCCTGAAGAGTCTAATAATCTCCCTGATTGCACCTTACCCCATCATGAAGCTGCTATATGTAAATAAAAACAGAGTTATATACATTCAATAGGGATCATTAGTATCATTTCCCTGCATTGGTTAGCAGGCACAATGATCCATATGGCTACATGCATTTTCTGATAAGTATCAGTGTGTTTTCATCAATAAGTAGATCTTACTAACGGCTTTGGGGCTCATTTACATTTTGATGTAAGTCAATGTTATGACTTACTGCCTCTCAGATGTAGCAGTACAGCCCACTTTACCGCCGTGCTCATAGGTGCTGCTTTCACAATCTCCCTGAAATGCTTTTTCAAAAGTAGGCAAGTATGAGACAGGCGACCACTAATATATGAAGCTGCGGCCCGCTTCTGCGTCCACCTCTAAATCAGGCCCTTTGTGTTTTATTTGTAGAACAATATGTTATAGTGTGATCCTTTAATGGTCTCACTACACAAACTACATACAATTTTGAACGAATACACGTGATCAAATAAATAGCATAGGTGGCACCGCAATTGCTAAAATATAGTATATAAATCTAAGGACCTATCAAGGGGCGTAAAATGTATTTTGTACTTGGAAATAAATGACACTGGGTGCAATTACCAAAAGAGTAATTGTCATTAATGCAGTTACTCATATGATTTATTTATAATACAAATAAACATTAGTATGTACCAACTTATCTAATCAATAAAGATCTGTTCTATAAGTAAAAGATGGAACATTACTGATAAAAGAGTGTAATCTCATGCTGCAATAAATGGCAATGTTATATTAATATTTCAGTTGTGTAATGCATAATATCAATCACCAGTTGTAAGACTGCTTTTCCTTTTTCTTTTCTGACATGATTTCCAGCTTCTGGCTATCTTTTGTTTAGTAAATAATTGGGTTAGCCTCTGCATTAAAAGCATCAGAAACAGTGGCATCACTAGGGGGTGCAGACTGTTCCAGGTGTTACGCTTTGAGGGGATGACACTGAAATGCCGGCTCCTTCTCATTGCCTGGGTGCTGCACTGCGATTTATTGTGCAGTGCCCACACCCGATCACTGAGGAAGAGCCAGCAGTGCGTGTAGAGTCTGGGAGCAGTCCGGCATCTCCGGGTTTGATGGACCCGCCCCCATATTGAATGTGAGTTAGGTGCCAGAAAGCAAGATTTTGTGTTGTGGGTGTTTCATTTTGGTTGCTATGGGGAACTTCTCCTTTTTTCTATTTCTCTACTCCATTTGTAAGGTTTGATGCATCTCCCTTCCTCCCCCCCAAAACCAATGCAAAATGACCTCAGATGTTGTGGAATACAACCAATTATCCATACTTTCAATTGAACGTCTTTTGCACTACACAAGTGCAATTTATATAGTAAACAATTTATAGGCGCAGTTCTACCAATGTAAAAAAATAAACAAAGAGTACACAAGTGATAGAAGAATTCAATACACACCAATGTCCCCGGATGGCTAATGGGCCTGATTCTGAGTCGCACGCAGATTTGCCCACGGCTGCATCTTTTGCTGTATCTGCCTCTTGTGCTAATGCTGCGTCCAATTTTCGTTATACTGAGACGAACGCTTGAAGTGCTTGCGGGCTGTTCATTTCTGTCTCGGTGTGTCTTAAGACACACAAACGTACACACACCATCGGATCCACCATCAATACTTGCACCAGTCCCATAGCAGGTGCAGTTATGGACTCCTGTGTGAGCGGCAGCATATCTTTAGATGCAGCCACTTACAGTAACACACCAGGAGGGGCGCAGAGAGGGGGGGAACTATTTACCTAGGCCAGGGCCTGTTGAAAGAGCCTGGTGGGGGCCCGGGTCCTGCAGCCCACCCCCTTCGCCGTCCAGTTCAGGCAGCAGGGAGAGAGGACTGACTTCTGCTGCAGCAGCCTCTCTCCCCAGCCCAGCACACACTGTCACGCTGTGTGTGTGCAGCAGCAGTCAGACCTCTCTCCCTACGTTATATGCAGGATGGGGGTGCAATTGCGCCCCCACCCCCTGACACCTGCACGCCCTATGACTATAGTAATTTTTTTTTCTGTTTTGGGAGGAGGGGGCCTGGCCACACCTCCTCGGTTGGCCACGCCCCCTACCTGTACCTAGGCCTGGCAGAGCTGTTGGCAGCCCTGCACACCTGCAAAACACTTGCATCTGTTTAGCCACCCCCCTTTTACCTCCCAGGAACACCCACCGAATTCCACAGATAATGCGTCCAAATCTGTTACTTTGTGTGATTGGGAAGCATGTGCATCAGCCAACTGCGTGCGACATCAACACTGCGTTTGACTCAGAATTACAGATGTATGGGTTCGAATTTGGAGAAATTGACCAAGTCTAAACTAGAGATGAGCGGTTCGGATTCTGTGGAATCCGAACCGCTCCGAACATTGGGGATCCGAGTCCACCCGAACCCTGTTCGGGTGTTCACCGCCTGACTCGGATCCCCTTTCAGGGCCGAACGGCGGCCGCCTGATGTCGGATTCTCACTAGAGAATCCGACATCAGGGCTCCTATTGAGTAGGGCAGAGCACTGTGATAGCGCTCTGCCCTACACAGACACAAACACACAGCCGCCAGTGGCAGCTGTGTGTTTGTTACAGCAGCCAATGAGAGTCACACAGACTCTCATTGGCTGCTGCACGGAGGGAGCCGGCTGGAGCTCACACATGAGCTCCGTCTTCCGGCTCCCTCCTCAGCGTGTGACAGCAAAGCGGACGGGGGTGCAGGGGGGCCATACTACTGGGGGGGTCTGCACTACTGGGGGGGGTCTGCTACTGGGGGGGGGCTATACTACTGGGGGGGACATACCACTGAGGGGCCTGCTACTGGGGGGGACATACTACTGGGGGGGCCATACTACTGGGGGGCTTACTACTACTGGGGGGGCCAGAAACTGGGGCAGCCTACTACAGGGGGGGCCATACTACAGGGTGGCCCATACTACAGGGGGGGCTACTACTGGGGCAGCCTATACTGGGGGGGGCCTGCTACTGGGGCAGCCTACTACTGGGGGGGCCATACTACTGGGGTGGCCTACTACTGGGTGGCATGCTAATGGGGGGCATACTACTGGGGGGGCCTGCTAATGGGGGGGCATACTACTGGGGGGACCTGCTAATGGAGGGCATACTACTGGGGGGGCCTGCTAATGGGGGGCATACTACTGGGGGGCATTCTACTGGGGGCACTGCATAGTGGACCCTACTACTAAGGGGACTGCATAGGGGGCACCACTGCTGGGGGCATTGTGTAAGGGACACCGCTACTGTGGGCATTGTGTAAAAGGGGCACTACTGTGGGCATTGTGTAAAAGGGTCACTACTGTGGGCATTGTGTAAAAGGGGCACTACTGTGTGTCGTAACATAAATAAGAGACACTACTTTATGGTGTAATGTGAATCAGGCCCTATGTGTGGTGTAATGTGAATAAGATTGTGCACTGTGACTCCTTGGGCCGTAGCCCACTATGTAAACAAGTACTGTGATTCTGCTGGCCGTACCCCACTGGGTGGGTGCACTACTTTTCATTACTGCCACTGCTGTGTGGCAATGTGTCATAGATGTGCTTTATACTGTGGTGTCTGTGTCGTTGTGCCGCTGCTTTGTCGCTTAGTAATAGTAACCAGTCAGCTCACTGCAACCTTTGGCCAATAATGTTGAAAACAATATTATAAGCTGTGATATGGTCTAAATTGACTGGAAATTAATGTTATTGAGGTTAATAATACTCTAGGAAGAAAAAAAAGACCAATTTATGTGATTTTAGCTTTTTTTGTCAATTTTTGTAAAAAAATCCAAATCCAAATCCAAAGCCAGTCACCGCAGTTTGGCAAATCCAAATCCAAATCCGGACGACGAATTAGAACCAAATCCAAATCCGGCAAAAATGGTCCAGCGCACATCCCTAGTCTAAACGAGTCATAGCTTGCTTTCTCCAGCCAAAATCGGTTCTCACAAAAAGGCAAAACACTGTTTTCCTGAAAATGTCGCATCTCACAGGTTTTGGATTGCAGGTGCCATGTCAGATAGCAGAGTGCATGGAGAAGGTTGTTGGCTGTAGCTGTGCTGAAATAGTGGATGTTTGTCATGTTGGAAAATATGTGTGCAGGTGTTGAAAGTGCAGAGTTATGTAGGCACACACCAGCAGATGAATCAAACTATGAACAGCCCAGTTACTTAACCAGTGGTGATATTTTATTTAGAGATGTGCAGGTTTGGATTTTTCCCGCCAAATTTCGGGTCTCAGAAAGAGGCAAAACATTATCTTTCATGGACAAGCTCCTAGGAGCAGGGTTCTCCTCCCCACTGTCTCACAGCCTTCTTCTCTAGCACTTCTATGACAGCCTTCACCTTCACAGCTGTACTGTATATGGAGAATTGTGTTGCTAATTGTTGCTAATTGTTACTTGTGCTCTGTTTATATTTTGCTTACTGTATTGTAATATAATGTTCTGTGTACCCTTTACTGTATGTACGGCGCTGCGGACCACTTGTGACGCACTATAAATAAAATGTAATAATAATAATAATCTTTTATGATAAAAGTCCATGAAAGATGACGTTTGTCCATGAAAGATGACATTTTGCCTCCTTCTGAGACACAACATTTGGCGGCAAAATTTGGCAGGAAAATCCGAACTAATCCGAGTCTGCACATCTCTAGTTTTATTGAAGACTAGCTGGGATACCAGGCATTGCCCGAGTTGAAGACTAGACCCTGAAGTAAACCTGCAGCCTTTATTTGTTTACATTGTCCTCGCCTATAATCCCATTCCATTGATCCTGAAAAAGACCCCACTGTTTGCTAACATGCATGCAAACAGTGGTGTAACTACTGTAGGGTGCAAGGGGTGCAGCTGCTATGGTGCCCAATCTACCTCTGTGGCCTGTCAGTCCCCCTACACTCAGTCATGCACACAAGGTGGGCTGGTGAAGTCAGGGCTCCCGGGTGTCAGCGATGTAGATTTGGTGCCGGCCCGCCAGTTGATTAAAGCTGATGTTCTGAAAGGCAGTCATGGAGAGATGGCGCTGCCAGTAGTGAGGCAATCAGACCTCTGGATCAGCAGCCACTCAGCAGTGGCAGCTCCGATTGGCTCACGACCAGCACCAGATTCAAATTGTGCTGGTTGTACATGTCTGCCACTGCACCAGCTGCAATTAGCTGGCGACCTGGCCCCAAATCCACACCTGTTGTCTGCTGATGGCACACAGGGGGAGGCCAGAGGCTGCTGCTGGAGGGACATGGGGAGGTAAGCTGCTGGGGGGATAATGGAAAGTGTAA
The DNA here is from genome assembly GCA_031769625.1 of Taudactylus pleione. NCBI lineage: Eukaryota > Metazoa > Chordata > Amphibia > Anura > Myobatrachidae > Taudactylus > Taudactylus pleione. The sequence goes on from JAUIMM010000092.1 coordinate 39,849,161, forward strand.
AAACACAAATGGTAAGGCGCTGTCTGAGACCAATCCCTGTGTAGGATATATAGATTATCAAAAACCAAATGTAATAAAAGTCAATAAACGTATATATACTAAAAATATATGGCATTAAAAGTGCTGCCGTATGTGCTGGGTAGTCACCCCAGGGGAATAATATCAACAACCAAAAAACTAAAAATAACTTTTAGATAATATGGCACAAAAATATAATATTACACTACTGTTCTAAACAAAATAAATGAATGAATACTGTGTGAACAACCTTTAAGGCATAAAAAACAAATTTAATAAGTACAATATGCAATCTAAATTATATGCAGCAGGCACATGTAATACAATCATACAAAAGACATTAAGCCTACAATGGAAGGCGTATATGTGGGGCAAGTTTTAAAACACCAGAGGATAGGACTAGTCCTTGTGGCAACAAACACTGTATATTTATGAAGCAAGGGGTCCAAGTATACTTACCGGGTGCCGCTCAGTCCTTTAGGGTGTAATTGACAAAGTCCAGTAGGGTTGGAATAACCTGCAGCCTGTGCAGTCCCTTAGTTATAAGATGCTCCCAATCAAACAGGTTCTAGAGTGGCTTATCTTACATTCATCTGATTTTAAGTTGAAAGTGCCTTTGAAAAAGGTGTCTGTGACAGGGAAACGCTTCAGGCCCACCACCAGAGGATTGTTTCTTATTTGTTGGACCGCCCACTGTATACCACCTTTGAGAAAAGATCTCATTTCAACTTAAAACCAGATGAATGTAAGATAAGCCACTCTGGAGCCTGTTTGATTGGGAGTATCTTACAGCTAACAGACTGCGCAGGCTGCAGGTTATTCCAACCCTGCTGGACTTTATCAATTACACCCTAAAGGACTGAGCGGCATTCGGTAACTATACTTGGATGCCTCGCTTCATACATATACAGTGTTTGTTGCAACATGGACTGGTCCTAGCCTCTGGTTTTAAAACTTGTCCCACATATACGCCTTCCATTGTAGGCTTAAAGGGGCCCATTTATTAATGATCGCATTTTGCAATGCGATCAGGGCATCCAGTACCGCCCATGATCGCATTGCAAAATGCGATCATACCGGCTGAATGTATGCACTGGCACATGCAGGGAGACGGGCTCCGAAAGGAGCCCGTCCCTGCGATGTGGCCGGAGTGCATGAGGGACTGCTGCGCATGCGCAGTACCGCGGACTGCACATGAGCGGCGCCCATTGCCGGCGGAGGATTTGGGAGATCCCTCTGCCGGCTGAAATGCGATAAGTCCCCATAGACTACAGCGGCTAACGCTATCTTCAGATAGCGTTAGCTGCTGGGGCCAATATCGGGAATGCTTTGCATTCCCCATATTGATACATTTGGCAGCATCGCATCCCCCATAGAAACCTATGGGGGAGGCGGCTGCGGGCGGCAATGGAGGGATCGCAGCAGGTATCGGAGATACCTGCTGCGCTCCCTCCTTCATGCATCCGGGGGATACTTAGTATTTGAGGTAAACACCACCATGCCAAATTTGGTGGAGCTAGGTCCAGAACTCTGACCATGCATAAAGGACAAAGAATCAGACAGACAGACACGCTTTCTTGCTTATTATATAGATAAAGCAGGAACTGCCATACTTACTGCTTTACACACTCGCATATAGAGCGTTGCTTCAATGGAATGGAGTCTTATACAGCTCACCAGCCAGAGAGTGTATGCAGCTGATGAGTAAGGGTAGAAGGAATGCTGGAACAGCTTTATATCAGGTAATAATCAGGTGTCTCACATGGAGCTAAGCAGGAGACTACTGGCTCCCACCATGTCACTCATACACAATTCTAAGATGGCTGCAGTCACATGTGCATTAGCACATCAGGATAAAGGTCAGGCTTTCCCTGCAGACTATGGGTCCTAGTGTCCAGCATGTATGCACAGTGGGGAGTGCACTGCTTTATAACATGTCATAACATTGCCATCTGCAATATAGGCTCCTCCTATGTATGTTTGGCAGACACTAGCAGCTAGCAAGTAATCTACAATAAAGGCTCCTCTTGCATACAGATGTGTATGCAAGGTTATGGTTAGGCTGCATGAAGGGAGGGTTAGGATTAGGGTGCAGGACGGGACAGTTAGGGTTAGGCTGCAGGAGGGATGAGTTAGGTTTAGGCTGCAGGAGGGGTGTGTTAGGGAAAGGGTTAATATTTGGGTTAATATTCTTACCAAAATCCATTGGATTTTGACCATCGAGATGCCACTGTTGTTATTCTGACCGTCGGCATCCCATATCCACACCTTTTAAACTGTAAGGGGAGATAATGGAACAAGCACAATAGCTAGCAATTTGCACAGCTTCCTGCTTGCATTTGAGAGCCTGAGCTGCACTCAGGGCCTGATTCAGACCCGATCGCAACCGGGTCGATGGTGGCCCAGAGCACAATGCGCACGACGTCGTGCGCATGCGCGAGACCCGGAGAGCGACGGGCAATCCGTCGCTCCGGGTCTCGCACCAAAGGGGTGAGCTGTCGATGTTGAGTGACAGCTCGCCTCCTTTGGTGGGCGGGCTGGGGGGATGGTTGCCAAAATGGAGGCATTCCCATGAGAATGCCTGTCATTTGGGGGCGGCCCCACTGATGTCAGTGGAGAGATTCCGGCTCTGTTAGAGTCGAAATGTCTCTGGGGCTTGCGGCCACGAGACCCTACCACAAGGTCTCGTCGTAAGCCCGATGGTCGCAATGGTCTTGACCAGTGCGACCATCATCGTGGCCGCTCGCTGTAGCTGTGGGTGGTAACCCACAGCTATGCGAGTGGCCAGGAGGCCGTTCTAAAAATAAAAAAAACCCGGCCCTGGTTCAGAGCGAGCGCTCTGTCAGAGCGACCGCGTCTGAATCAGGCCCACAGTATGTACACATTTGAAGAGATAACTGTATGTAATTGTGCATTAATGGCAGAGACAGTACTGTGTTTGCAAGCTTAGCTGACCAAAAAATACTGTGCTGTGTCTGAGTGAGCTGCACCTCACAGAAGACATTTTATTCTGTTTTACTTTCTTTTTCTCAAGTCTCTTAATTAAACTTTATAATACATATTTCAAGGGAAGATTGTATGTATTTGAGGAATTACTGTACTTTGTGTTGTGGCCCCGTCAGCTGCACCTCAAAATACTAAAAGCTGAAAAGACATTTTATTCTGGCTTAAAAAAAATCTCAAGTCTCTGAATTAGGGGTATATTTACTAAAGTGAGAGTTTTTAGAAGTGAAGATGTTGCCCATAGCAACCAATCAGATTCTACTTAACATTTAACTAGTACATTCTAGAAGATAATTGCTAAAATCTGATTGGTTGCTATGGGCAACATCTCCACTTTTAAAAATGCTCACTTTAGTAAATTGACCCCTTATACTGTACTTTATAATATATATTTCCAGGGAAGATTGTATGGGGTAAATTTACTAAGAATCCTGTTGGTCCCAATTTGTCCCGTTTTTAAACTCGGATAGGATCGATCAAAAACAGCAGTTTTTTCCACTAATAAAATAGGGAATTTACCAAGCACCCGGTTTTGACAGGATCGTATTGTTTGTGTTAGGATCTGCAGTTAAGCAGATCATATTGTTTGCAGTTTTCAGCCTAACTGTAGTTGCTACTGAGACACTGCACTAATTACTGCCTGTCTGTGTGCAGTATCAGGTGCACACTAATTGATTCTCCTGTCTGTGCATAGCCCAGCTGCACGTTAGTCTGTCGTTAAGGAATGCTTGCTCTGGTTGGGCCCTGTTCCTGTTAAATTTTAGCCAGCCCTTCACTCCATGCCAGTGATAGAGTTACTGCTGCTTCCGGTTGTGTCAGTTTCCTGTTCTACAGTCGAGACCCAGAGTCCAGTCTGTTGTGTTATTTTTCTGCCATTAGCTCCATCCAGGCGGCACGCTTTGCATTTTATCTGCCGTGTGCTTGTGTCATCGAGGTAGCATGGTGTGTGATCATCTCAGCGGTTAGGAGTGCACTACTATCCCGGGCGCAGGTCAGCATCAGATGGTTTGTGTCAACCGGCAACACTGGTCGCATCCCTGCATTAATTACCCTCACTTTCCTAACAGTTTGATGGTGTATTTGATTGATCCTGTCTGCATTGAAGCCCTGAGTTTCCTGCCCGACTTTCGCTCCCGAACAAGCAGTTTGCACATATCAGTGAAATATGTGCAGGTTGCTTGTGTGTTTTTTGCCATGTTAAGGGTTAAATTTAGTTAAAAAATTGACTTGGGTTACCCCCCAAAAGCATAACCAGCCCGGACTGCTCAGCCAGTCCTGATTCCTAAAACTACTACTGGGGGTACTGCATCAGGGGGGGACCACTACTGGGGGCACCTCTACTGGGGACTACTACTGGGGGGGACTACTACTGTGGGCACTGCACCTGGGGGACACCTCTACTGGGGGGGACCTCTACTGGGGGCACTACTGAGTGGGACTACTTCTGAAGGCACTGCATAGGGGGACCACTAGTGGAGGCACTATATAAAGGGCACTGCATAGGGGGGGACCACTACTGGTGGCACTGCATTAGAGGGGGACTACTACTGGGGGCACTATATAAAGGGCACTGCATAGGGGGGACTACTGCTGGGGGCACTATATAAGGGGCACTGCATAGGGGAGACTACTACTGGGGGCAATAGAAAAGGGGCACTGCATAGGAGGGGCCACTATGGGGGGTACTGTATAAGTGGCACTACTGGGGGCCTGCATAAGGGGGACCACTACTGGGGGAACTACATAGGGGGCACTGCATTAAGGTGCATATGGAATGGAAAGGAATGTTCAGAGTGATGAGAAAGGGGTGTGTGTCATGTTGACACACCCCATTTTTAAGTGGTCATGCCCCTTGTAACCACACCATTTTTTGCCACGAGCGCACATAAGGGGGGGGGGCTCCATTTTTCAATTTGCCCTGGGTTCCAAATACCCTAGTTACGCCACTGCAAAAAATAATATAAGCTGGAAGAAGACTTTTTTTTGGTTCAAACATAAATCACGTATTTTAATAAAACTGAATGGTAAAGGTAACAGTCCCTCATTTCACTATCTCATTCTATGATCACTTGGTGTGGTGGAAATTACCATTTCAAGTACAGTAGATTTAATCAATCATGAATCAGTCTGTAGAAGAAAATGAGCATCACAGTACTAGGGCTGGCTTCGACTTCTACTTTTAAAAAATGTCAAGGGGTAAGAAGGTGTAAGAAAGGGCACTCCAAACTGTACAATGTTTGACAATCTATAAGAAAACTTCACCTCTAACTATGAAGGACAACGTTACTGCCGAAAAACTTATTTTCTATGCTCTTATTTTCTCTTTCTATGCTCATGTTAAGTATGCTGTTACACCTAACGAAGCTTGCACAGATCATACTGATCTGTAATGCTACTCACAGACAGGTCTATTGTTTGGGGGGGGTTCCGTCAATTTGTGGTCAGTTTTTGGTCATTTTTAAAACTGACCATTAGTAGATCTGCAGATCCTATTATTGTTTATGTAAAAAATTGATTGTTGGTTCAATGTTCTAAAAAGTTCTAAAGTCTGCTTCTGGTCAGTTTTTCATTGATTTTGCTTTTTGTAAACAGTCGGTTTGCAAAATCGATGGAAAGTTGCCCAAATAGTCAAAACCGTCCTTCAGTAAATTAACCCTTTGGAGTGTTCAACTTAAAGATAGTAAAGATCCAAATATTGACTCATGAGGATCTATAGCTCCTAAAGTACTGAAGGTTGAATCAAAGAATTATGAGGACCAGCAGACTTATTATATTCTTGCTTCCTGCAGGTCTTGTGGATCTGTTTGCCTGCCAAAAGCTGTATGAAAAAGAAATGGGACGGCTGCTGGCAGTGACAGGAAAGGAATCTCCCTACTAAGGATTAAGCCCAAACTGGATAACCCAAGGTTGGCTACAAAAATATTTTATAATGGGATGTACTGTAGTCAGGATCCTGGAAGTGGCTATCCCAACGGTTACAATATTGGCAGCAGAATCCCGATGGTCAAAATACAGACGAATCCCGACTGTGTGTATTAGTTTTATGGTTAGGCACTAGGGGGAGGGTTAGACTGCAGTAGGGTAAGGCTATGGCTAGACTGCCCAGTGGATGGTTAGGGTTAGGCTGCCAAAGAGGACGATTAGGGTTAGGCTGTGGGAGGGGTGGATTATGGTTAGGTTTAGAATACTCACTAAAATTGGTTGGGATTTTGATCACCAAGATTCCGCTACCAGTATTGTGACCTTCAGGATGGTCACCATCAGGATATCGTACCCAACCTGTTATAATAATGTACTTGTGTTCTCTATGTTATAGTGCTTAAGCTCTTTTACTGATTTCTGTAAAACCTAAGCATTTTTTCTGATATTTTACCAAGTGTCAATATATGTTCCCACGGTACTGCAGATAGGAGTGATAGGCTGCATTTAGCTAGAAGACTGCTGATTGGTGTGGAAGGTTAACTCTGGGTACACTCTCCATCACTTGGTGTGAGAAAATAGCCTGTGAGTGCCACGGTATTATGACTTTAGGTGGCAACAGTGGGATCCCCCAGTTATGGTTATACATAAAGGGAAGAGTACATGAGGTGAATTCCGGGGCACTGGAAATACCTGAGACACCAACTTCTCTCATTGTAGCTCCTGATTTAGTCTTTTCACTGAAAATATAGCAACGTCATGGAGCCTATAGGTGATCTGATTGCAATTTAAATGCTGGATTGGTGAGGGTGGATAAATCCTACGAGCAGTACAGAGCACTTATCGGCAATGTACAAGGGATATCCCAGACAGGTGACCTGGGACTTGGTTAGATTTATGTTTTGGTTAGGTGGTGGCTTGGCAAGGCTCTGAAAGCCAAATAGTTGCCTATGATCCCAAGAACATGGAGATCCCAGTGCAGGCACATCACCTATGACTAGAGGGCACCTTGGTAGTTGAAGCAGAACAGATCCCAATCATGAATAGTGTACAGGGTCTAGAAGTCACTGAAATGGAGATCACAGTGCTTAGAGTGGGTCTCAGCCACACTGAGAAAATAAATTACGTTTGGCTAGATGTGATTAAGCACTGGGCTGGCAAGAATGTGTGCACCATGCAAGCCATGGAATGAGCCTATTGTACCATGAAGATCTGCTCTAAGAAATAGACATGGAGGAGATAAAAGCTGAATGCCAGCTTTGAGGGGGAATCATTAAGCACATCGCCTGGGACCCAAATTATCTAAATCAATGGGTTCAGTGGATATCGGAAGTGATTCTTTTCCAGGTTCACAAGTTAATCCTCTAGGAGAATCTGGAGTGTGTATTGGAGTGCTTCAAGCTGGTTAAGAAGGGTACAGCAAATAACAGCTCTACAGGACTTTCTAGTGAGACCAGTGTCATACAATGAACAAGATAAAGTTATACCAGACACTAGACCCACCTACATTGACTTTATAGACCTTTTAAAAATTATCTTATTATTATGAATTACCCATCAGTAGAAGATTTAAATGGGTAAACATATTTGTCACTTTATGTGCTTACTTTATGCAATATTTCTCATTCTAAAGACAATACTTTCACATTTTAAAAATAATCAAAATATACATACAGTATATAATATTTTTAAATACCTACCATGCACATATGTTTAATAATCATATTTAAAGTGTATAAAAATTAAGATGCATGAGATATATGTAAAAAAAATGTTTCTAAAATGCTAGATATATTTTGTAAAATACTAGATGTAGTAGCTTTGCTCCTCTATCAATCTAGGGGTAAATTGATTGGTAAATGGGAAAGAGGATAGAGGACAGGAAGATAGACGATAAGTTATATGCCTTTAGTCATGTGGTCTCTTCTCGTCAATGTTTTTTTTCTTTAACAACCTTTTGTCTCCATTGCCTAGACCAGGCATAGGCAACCCTTGGCACTGATGCCACAAGGTGACATGCAAGGATGTTTTGAGTGGCACCCAATGGATCCATCCCTCTTCAACTGCTCATGATATTCCTATAATCCCCTCCTGCTCCAATTCCTTATCTCACAGAAGAGACCTTTCTAGTGCACTAAACCCTCTCCAAAATGGAGAACCCAGAGTGGCCTGCATACTAAGCAAAGCCTGGGTCTCTAATGATTGAATCCTGCCACAGTTAGTACTGCTCACCGTCAAATAACAGTACAAAATGTTGAAGCATGTCTTTGTCAGACTACACATTTGGCAATCTACAGTAAAATGAGCAAACTAGCTTCAAAAAAGAAAGGACAGGGAAGCCACAAACATTTTCAGTACTCATATATTACTTTTGGAGATTTTTTTTGTTTGTAATGTTGAATGTCTTTAACCCAAAGAGGAATTCTTTGCTTGCCTCTAACCTAGGCCATGGGGTATACCCTGGTTATAGAGTAGAACACATATCGCTGACTGGGATAGTGAGAGTTTTATAACCCTGAACAAACGCTTGCCCAGATTATAATGTTATCTATTAATATACCAGGGAAACCGTTTTTAAATTTATGGTATTAATTTAGATTTATTTAACCATATCTACATCTGTTTCCCTCCTTTAGATTATTATTATTATTGGGAAGCTAAAATAAATATGAAGAAGATACAATTCGTTAACAGACAATAATTTTCTGTTAGGTTGTTACATCTATGTTCAAATCCATCCACCTAGTCAGGTTACAAGAAGTTTTGGAAGCAAGCACATGAGGCTTTTTAAAATGTAGGTTTTTAAAGTTACAGGCCCCTGTAAATTATCCCCATATTATTTATGCCTTTTATAGTATATTTGGCTTTTAATATAGCCATTAAGTGAGTAGAATCATATATTTATCTACTTAGTGAAGTATTTATGCCAGGCCTGTCAAATTAATATATATATTTTTTTGTGTGTGATATGTATTATATTACATGTAATAAGGTGGCAAGGTGATTCTTTGCCTTTGAACTACAGTAGATTGAATTTCAAAATCTGTTTCGATTTGCAAGACCGTACCAAGTATTAGCCAAACTATTGACATTTCCGCTCTTTCATCAACCTTCATTTGGAATGCAAAACTATTGATCTGGCAAAGTGAAATATGGATAAATGGACTGCTTCCCTTGAGATACTCAATAATTCAATTTACTTCTACTTTTGTGGTTTGGGGTAATTTGACAAGTTTCTGTTTCAATCCACTGTTTGCAAGCTTTGAATAGCGCATATGTTATTTAAACATTGCCAAATGGCTGCCAATGTCTAGTGTGATATTTCAAAACAGCCTTATTTTTCTATTTGGAACATTTTAGGGCTGTACCTTAGTTTTCTAAAGTAATGTTATATTCAGTACAATCCATTCCATGTACAGTGCTGTGTATTATGTCATAAATAAAGGATAATAATAAAAAATGGTCCATTGTATTCTTCATTCACCTCTGCCAGACATTCAAATATAATATTGTCTTCTAATTGTAGCAACAAATTGTATTATGCAAGGAAAAAAAAATGCACAAACTAGGATTATTACATAGAGGTCCAGAGGTTTATGGACCCAAGAAACTATCTTTAAAACACAGAAGTACCGGAAAGCGAAACAAAATTAAGTTTATTATTTCTTTATTTTTTTTTTATAATGGCACCATATTTTCAAAGACTACTGAATTATTCACATCAGTCCCTGCCCCCTGGAACTTGCAGTTAAAATTTTTCAACACAGATACACATGCACTATGGGCCTGATTAATTATCGATCGCAACTGCGATTACACACGCAATATGCCCATTGTTGCGTTCTGTGCATATGTATGTATCGCAGTGCGTGTGCACAAACCGGCCACTGCGATCGGGACTGTGATTGCAGTGGCTACGCAGACCCATCGCAGAGTGATTGACAGGAAGTGCCATTTGTGGGAGGTGACGGGGGGGTGGTCGGTGAAACACAGGCGTGCTAGTGAGTTGAAACGCCGTTGCATAGGCGTGCAAAAATTATCCACTGCGATGCCATACACAGCCTGAGTACTCATAGCATATGACGAGGTCAGCAATTCCTGAGTAAGGTCAGACCTTGTGCAAGTGTGCGTGATGCTGCGATGTTACCGAGGGTTTCGCAGTCTTGCTAAGGATTACGGATGTGTGTAAGGTAAAGTGGGCATCCTTATGTTGTGCCGTGATGGCATAGCGATCCCAGTGGATTAGCTTACTATCGCAGTGAGACTGCGTGCGTAATAGCTATTGCAATCGCAGTTGCGATCCGTAATGAATCGTGCCCTACTTGTGTCAGAAGCAAACAAAAACTACCAGTATGTTTTGGATTGTGGGATGACTCCTGCACAAACATGGGGGGAACATACACATTCAAAAATATTTTCATCACACTTACAGTATATCCACATAATTAGTCATTAAAAGTTACTCTACAAAATTTGGTGCTGGTCGTGCATTTTCTATATCAGGGGTAGCCAACCTCGGTCCTCGAGAGCTACCAACAGTTCACGTTTTCCAGATCACCCAGCAGGTGCAAAGGTGTATTCATTACTCACTAACACATTTGAAAAGATCCACAGGTGAAGATAATTATTTCACTTCTGATTCTGTGAGGAGACCTGGAAAATATGCACTGTTGGTAGCTCACGAGGACCAGGGTTGGCTACCCCTGTTCTATATAGTTTGTTTAACTTGACACAGCACATTGCCTTTTTTATGCAAATGCACCTATTTGCATTCTAGCATATATACTGTATAATTCTATGTCTACAAAATGGCATTTGCCTACGTTTGTGGGTTTATCCATCCTACCAGAAACACGCATGGTGGAAACAGTAAACTGTCACTTCAAATTTCTGCATACTAAAATTTCACGACTACCTATGCATTAATTTAGACCTTTTGATTTTTGTGTTATAAAAATACTTGTTGTGGCCTTATTTATATTTTAAATTAATCATGAGAATGATGCAGTAGTAGGAATATTTATTCACTTGTGTGTTCGAATATTTTATTGCATAGGTTTTTGTGCTTATTTAACTCACTTGGATAGTGCAAAAGCTGTCTCATTGAAAGTATACTGTAGGAAGAAACCTAAATATTGGCACCACCTGAATATGCTTAAAAACTGTTCGTTTGCAGGAAAAGAAAGATCTGGGGCTATCCCCCAACCAAGGGACACCCCCAGGGCCAGCTCCAGGGGTCAGAGCACCCTGTGCTGGCCCCCTCCAGCACGCCCTACCGAAAATGGGTGTGTGGCCTAATTACCATAGGCCACGCCCCCTACGTGACGTTATTAGGAGGCGTGTCCGCCTCCAAATAACGTCAGGCTGGGGGGAGCCTCACTAGCTGGGCTTCCCCCAGCCCTCTCCTGTCACTGAATGGATGCCGCGTGCATGCGTGCAGCATCCATTCAGAATCTCCGGGGTCTGGCACCGCCGCACAGCTGCGACAGTGGGGGGTCCCCAACCTCCCGATTTAACCACCCACGAGCCACTTCAGCCCACGGGTGGAACAGCAGACAGTAATGTCCCACTGAAATCGGGATGTTGGGGAGGGGTGTGCCCTCTATGGGTGGCGCCCCTGTACGACGGCTCAGGTCGAACACCCCTAGAGCCGGCCCTGGACACCCCTTGAATGTCATATATATCTGCAATAAAACAAAATTTCATCTGCTTTTTCCATTTAGGCGCAATACAAGGCCACAATAAAAATATGTACTGTTCAAAGGCGATACAACGCAAATATATGTAAATAGATAGAACGTTAGATAGATGGATAGATACTTAGATATATAGATAGATAGATAGATAGATAGATAGATAGATAGATAGATAGATAGATAGATAGATAGATAGATAGATAGATAGATTCTTCCCTTATGTATCTTTTTTGTAAATATTTAAAGTTGAATTCAGCTGGGTATCTTATACTGTATATGGAATACAGAAATGACAATAGTGTTATATTGTAAAAGTTTTTAATGAAAGTACAAATACTGGAGATACAATCTCTCCCAAATATTTCGGGTTTGTTAAAACCCCTTAGGGATTATGCTTACTTCATGTAGGTGTACATATGCAGCAAATTGTGTTTATTATTTATTAATAGTTACTTATATAGTGGCAGCATATTCCATTGCGCTTTACAATTCTGGGTTATAACAGTCAGACAAAAAGGTAAGAGGGCCCTGCTCGCTAGCTTGCAATCTATAGATGGAAGATGGAACAATTAAAGCAGCAGTTGCCCTTGATTCATAAGAGAGACTTTTCCGCAGGTTCATAAATGAAAATATAATCAGTGCATAGTGTGTTATCTCTCTCAACAAAAATGGACTTGCACACTAAAATTTACTTAAAAAGTTTTCAAAACAAGCAATAACATTTTTGTCCAATAGAAGCATTGGACCCGTTCCAGAACCAGTAGTACAAGGAAGCGATACTAAATATTAAAATGGGGAGGTTCCGGATCCTCCATCCTTAAGTGCTTTTAAAGTCCTACTTAGGCTGGTTAATGATCCTTCTCCTTTTATTTTTCAAAGCAGTATGGACCCCAGCCCAGGTTTAAATGAACCCAGAAGTAAATAAACAACAATTTTACAAAACAATATATTGACTCATAAAAAGGTGAAGTCCTTAGGTAGGTGCTGTTAATAGATTAATATAAGTGAAGTAAAATTGTAAATAAACTGAGGTATATTTCCCCTGTCCAGTAGTTCATGTTGTAAGGTGCCTAATACATGTATCATGCTGGGAGTCGTGTCCATAACATCACCTGCAAAGTGTGGTGGTACTGTAGTTATGGAGACCCCCTCTATAGGTTTAGGAGAACCTCAAGGTCTTAAGAAAGAAGTATCCAGAATCCCCCAACTTTAATATTTACTAACACTTCCTTGAACTACTAGTTCTGGTATGGTTCCAATGCTACTATGGGTCAAAGATTTTGTTCAGGAAATTAAATTAAGACTCTGCACAGTTGAGGCCGAATGGTAAGAACTTAAAATAGGGACACTTATGTTTGGTTGTCTTCAATGAAATTTAATCTAACTAATACAAAACCTAGATGCCAAGGTCAAAGGGAAGGTAAAATAGTTTAATGTGAAAATAGCTAATGGTTTCATAAACTGGAATGACATCCATCAGGATGGGTCCATTCGCTATGTGACCATAAAGGAAGACAACCAGGGCCGGCCCGCCCGTTACGCCGACTACGCAGCTGCGTAGGGCACCGGCCAGCAGAGGGTGCTTGGATTAGTCACCAGGCCACAGCTCAAGAGCGCGGCCACACTCCTTCCCATCCCCTCCCATCGCCACACTCCTTCCCGCAATACTCCCCCCCCGGCCGCCGCAGGGAGGTCCATTTGCCGGCACCCGCTATGATTCTACCAGCGGGCGCCCGGCTCCTCACAGCGGCAGCCGGAGCTCACTCCTGAGCTCCGGCTTCCGGCTCCCCCTACAGGCACTATGGGAGGCACGTCATGACGTCTCTCCCATAGTAACGAGGGGCGGCGGATGGCAGAGGACACAGGATCGGGGCTTGAGGTAAGTATTGTGTTTTTATTTGTGTGTACAGTATGCGCGGCACTCTTACATAGGGCATTAATACTGGGGGCACATTTACAGGGGCATTACTACTGGGGGCACTCTTACATAGGGCATTACTACTGGGGGCACATTTACAGGGGGCATTACTACTGAGGGCACTCTTACATAGGGCATTACTACTGGGGGAACATTTACAGGGGGCATTACTACTGGGGGCACATTTACAGGGGGCATTACTACTGGGGGCACTCTTACATAGGGCATTACTACTGGGGGCACTCTTACATAGGGCATTACTACTGGGGGTACTTTTACAGGGGGCATTACTACTGTGGGCACTTTAACATGGGCACTACTACTGGGGACATTATAACAGGGGCACATTTACAGGGGGCATTACTACTGGGGGCACTTACATGGGCACTTCTACTGGGGGCATTATTACAGGGGCATTACTACTGGGGGGGGCACAACTAATGGGGGCATTGCAGGAGGGGCGCCACTACTGGGGGCACTGCATAAGTGGTACCACTGCTGTGGGCATTATGTGTAAGTGACACTATAGCTGTAGGCATTGTACAAGGGACAGTACTACTGTGGGCATTGTATTAGGGACACTACTACTGTGGGCATTGTGTATAAGGGGCACTAATATTGGCACTGTGTATAAGGGGCACTACTGTGTGGTGTAGTTTGAATTGGGGATACTATTGTGTGAACACACCCCTTTCTTTTGAGACCTCGCCTTTAGCATACCTCCTAACCACCCTGATTATGGCGAGAAAGTGTCCCAGATGGGGGGGGGGATGGTGAATAGATGCCATGCACATGCATGCGGCATCTATTGACTGGAGAAAGGGACAGAGCATGCCCAGCAGCTCCAAGAGCACTGGGCATGTACCCAGCATGATTGGAATTACAGGGCGGCGGTCATGATTATGGCTTTTCCCATTATACCACACTCCTTTCCTTTGTTGGGTGCACGCATCTTCGACACGTGCAAATTCCGCCAGGGGCCGCCAAAATGTATCTTCGCTTACCAAAAATATTAGGCTCGGGCCGGCCCTGAAGCCAACCCCCCAATAACGTTGTGTACTTTCATACTTACTCACTGATGCTGCCTGTATGATTGGCTCTGGAGGAGGTGACTTATGTTCTTTGAAGAAAGACTGTCTCTAATAAAAATAATTTTTAGACTAGGATTGAATATTGTCTATGTGGATGAATCTTCCCAGTTGATCCAGTGTCAATCTGCTAGAAAGATGTTTCAACCTGAGAACTGCATATCTAAAGTGAGTTTCAGCCTACAGTATCTTGAGGCTGAACAATCAGGCAAGGTAGATTCAGAGATCATTAACAGAAAGTAATAATGGGTATTGCATAAGATGATTTTAGACAGACATTTGCAGAGCAAAGTCCAGTGAAAGATGGAAGTCTATTTGTAATTGAAGTGCAACTATATTTTGTATGTCTATATTGTGCAAAATGTATATGTGCATATGTTTTTTAAAATATTTGCATCTTATTCTGCAGGTCTACTTGTGATAGAAGCACAAGAATTTGCCATTATCTAGACCGAGCAGCATCGGTTCCCTACAGTTGTCAGAGAACAGTCATTATTAAAAAGATATTTTTTTTTGTAAACCAGCTTTCTGGTGCAGTGAAGTCCAAATCCCCTTTGGGAGGTCTCTGCGAAGACCACCAATACATTAGACTCTGCTCTGGGTCTGCAACAATTCTACAAGTGTGGTTAGCCTTTGAATTATCCCAGCGAGAGTTGTGACATTTAATACTGAATGCATGAGATATCTCTGATGAGTTAAGATGGCTACACATCTGACCAACTTTCATATAATTAACTACTGCCAAACTTTTTCATCAGACCATCCAACCTCTCTGAAAGATTCTGACATCATAGAAGTAGGTGTCACGGTTCTGGTATTCTGTAGATCTGGGACGGGGCCCAGGGTATTAACTGAGTGCAGGAAACCGGGAGGCTTCAAGATGCCACGATTCATAGGTAATACAGGTACTGGTAGACTAGAGACACTAGGAATCACGGACCGGAGCAATGCAAGGATATTAGAATTGGAATAGGAACCCAAGCCACTGGGACGCCTCTCACCTAATGGTCCAAGGACCAATCACACCAGAGAACTACTCCAGTGACAAGAAGAACCTGAACTCAAAACAGTATAGGATAACCAAAATAGTCAACCTAGATTATGTATTAAACCACTATAACCACAGAGTGTAGTGATACTTACAACACAGTCCAGATGATGCCTGCACAACGCAGAATGCCTGGAATCCAAGCAGGTGATAAGATGTGTGGCAACAGCAGATGGTATGCACCGCAGGTACACTGCTCCTATCATGTGTTTTGGATAGCCAATAAAATCAATCTGAATTTGCGGTAAAGTGGCGATAAGAACCGAGTAAATCCGAGTAAAACCGAGCCTGCACATCCCTAATTTAAAGTGATGTCTTCTTGATTTTTCATTCAAGTCATATATTGGGTAGTTTTATGTAATTATTTTCTTTACATGTCTAATTAATTTTTGGTTTACGATTTTTTCTATGTACTTAGATCCGGCTAGTTAAGGATAGATCATTATGTTTTCCCTAAACAAATAAGTAGAAATGATATATTTTTGTCCCTCTTATATTTATAAATCTATGTAGTATTACCCAATGTTATGTAGTTTGATTTGAAGAAAAGAGTCCTCTCTCCGTGGTATAAGATTGCAATACATCGGGTTTATATGGAGTGACGAATTTAAGCCTCGATCATGTGACCGGGAGTTAGTCGCGTGATTCTGTGTACAAACTTATGGGAATTTACGTTTTTCTTTGTCTAGTGGGTGCAAAGCGTCCTACTAAAATATAAGAATGAAGTCTCCAGCCACATGATCAGATGTGGATCACGTGGAGATGACTGGGGAACCATGGGATATGTAATCCCTAACAACTATACAGAGACACAGAGACAGACATCTTATGAAGCACTGATAATGGACTTCTACATGTAAGACACTTCGAGTTTTAGTGTCATTAGATCAAAAGGGTTTTCTTTCCTTTGAGTTGTAAATACTCTGAGCCCTTGGATATTTTTGTTTTGGTATTACTATATCCCTTTATTAGATCAGGACTGATGAATTCATGTCCCGATCATGTGACTGGGAGTGGATCATGTGACAACTATGGGGATGCCTAATGCAGTCTCTGACCATGTTATCAGATACAGGGTACATGGAGATGATTGAGGAATCATGGGATATGTAGTTCTTAATAGACTTATGGAGACACAGTGTTAGACGATTTGTGAAGCACTTACAATGATTTTCTTCATGTTGATATCTCTAATGTTTGGAACCATCAGAAGTAAAGTCCTTTTTTCCTTGCATTATAAATATTATGAAGCACTTACAATGATTTTCTTCATGTTGATATCTTTACTGTTTGGGACCATCACAAGTAAAGTCCTTTTTTTCCCTGCATTATAAATATTCTGACCCCTTAGATGACTTCTCTCATCTTTTTCTTTTTTCTTTTTCCCCTTGTTTGTCTGGCTTCCTGGTCATGTGACTAAGTCACATGACACGGACATTCGGACACTAAGGGAGATCAATTAAGGTAATTTATACCTATGATTTAGGTTTATATATCAAGTGACATGTGGGATTGTTTACTATCTTTGTATATTTTACTATACAATGGACAGTTGGTTGCTTTTAAGTACAGTATATGTTTTTAAATATTGATTTAAATTGATTTATTGAGCCACACATATGCCACACATCTCTCTAATTGAGCACCATATATACAGTATATGCTACTTTGGATCACTCATGGATATGCTCCTGAGGAAGCTGGATGTGATTTGAAGCAGTGAAATGCGTTAAGCCTTAGCTTTGGAGACTCTCCTATCCATTTAACTGGCTATATACTTTCTTGGATTCCACGAACCCCTGTTGACTTTGGCGCAGTATGTACCTTCCAGTGGAGTATTACAGCCCTATTACCTGCATCGGTCACTGAATGTTGCCAAGGACTGTGGAAAAATAATTCATCCAATACCGGTAATTCTTCTCGCCTAAGTGTCATTTTATCCACATTTCTTTCATCAGCCAGTATATGATTGTGTTCTATTTGGAGGGAGGATCCATTTAGGAACTATCAGATACAGATCTGCCGAGCTATTTTGTTGCTCATGGCGTGGCGTGAGTCGCGCCATGGACTTGTGGCGTGGCGTGCACGCCTCTGAGTCGCGCCATGGACTTGTGGAATACCGTGGTATTCTTCAACGAAGGATATGCTACGGCATGTAATACAGTGCTTAACCGCTGGGTGGCGAGTGCTCCAGTTTTGTAATTGCATGTAATATAGTGCTTAACCGCTGGGTGGCGAGTGCTCCACTGTACTGAATGTCTATCATATTCACAGCATTTGCATGAACGCACAACCCATACTGTATTTTTAATGTCTCATAATATACATATACAGTATATACTGTAGTACTGTACCGTAACATCTTATAACAGGATGCAAATCACTGCACATACTGTATTGTACATACGGTACGGTGCAGTAACTGAATAGTAGAGAAGTTGCCGGAGTTGTTGTCACGGTATAACCGATACTGTAGAATAATGAGATGCACGCACAGCTTTCACTGATATGGGATGCATTACAGTATGACAATTTTTTTTTTTTTAAATTAAAAAACAGCAGCGGGAGGAGTGCACAAGGATGAGGCCACTCTCTGTGGTTCACTGTAGCTGTCGTGTGGGCTAGTGGTTAGGTGATCACTTTGGTAGAATTATGGTCCGGGGTCCGATCCCTGGAAGAGAAGATACCGTACTGTATATTTTTTTTTTGTCACTGTCTGCTCTGGACACTATAGTGAAACTTGTTTAAAAGGATATAGTGTTGTTGTTTAAAAGGCTGCTTAAAAGTAAGACATTACAAATAGATTGTGTGTTTCAATAGTGCAAAACTTTCGTCAATGTCTGCGCTTTCGTCAATCGGATTTCATGCGCATGCCCAGTGGAGGGTTTACAATGGGATCTGTGGTGCCAAGCCATACGCCATGTAGCGCTATGCTATCACTGAGCATGCACAGTTGGCTGTATTACTGCAGTCAGTACAGTATTTGTACTTCTCTGGCGGGCACATGCCCAGTAGGAGGGTTGCGATGGGATTTCTGGCGCATGCCCAGTAGGCCGAGAGTCATACACAGTGCATCAGGTCCCTTCCCCCAAAGCAGGCCAAGAGCCTCACATTACCATAATAAAGGAAGCTTTGTTAATCCATTTACTGTAAGCAGTCAGCTCTGCCCTAGTGTCCTGAAAAATGATACGAATTGTCACCATTGCCAAGGACACCATCCCCCGTCTGCTAGGACAACTAGTGTGCCGCTATGAATGTGCCTGTACTGAATATTCCAAACTGACGGTGCCGTACAATTTAGCACCACAGAATAGTGATTTCATAACTGCAGAAACTGTTAGTGAATCTACTGTCTAGAATGTGAGACAGGCCTGTGCATCACATACTGTGCGCCCAAAAACCGCAAAACGCAAACATGCGACAATGCATATGCGGTCTCAGCCTTGTGCACTATGGCTACGTCCCTTGGACTGTGTCTGAGAGTGGTTTCCGTCTGTGAGAGAGCGCTCTGTGTTCAAAGCTGACTGTGCGTTTGCTGCGTAAAATAGCGTTGCATCGCAAACTGATGACATTGGTGATGCTGCTCCAACCTTGCACACTAAGTAGGGTAGTAGTGGGATCTGTATGAGAGAGAGCTCTCTGTATTACATGGTTGGCATTATGGTGGCTGTCAGCCATCTGCGATGGATTAGAAATGGAGGGGGGTACAATGGGATCTGTGGCACCAAGCCATACGCCATGTAGCGCTATGCTATCACTGAGCATGCGCAGTTGGCTGTATTACTGCAGTCGGTACAGTATTTGTACTTCTCTGGCGGGCGCATGCCCAGTAGGAGGGTTGCGATGGGATTTCTGGCGCATTCCTAGTGGGCCGAGAGTCATACACAGTGCATCAGGTCCCTTCCCCCAAAGCAAGCCAAGAGCCTCACATTACCATAATAAAGGAAGCTTTGTTAATCCATTTACTGTAAGCAGTCAGCTCTGCCCTAGTGTCCTGAAAAATGATACGAATTGTCACCATTGCCAAGGACACCATCCCCCGTCTGCTAGGACAACTAGTGTGCCGCTATGAATGTGCCTGTACTGAATATTCAAAACTGACGGTGCCGTACAATTTAGCACCACAGAATAGTGATTTCATAACTGCAGAAACTGTTAGTGAATCTACTGTCTAGAATGTGAGACAGGCCTGTGCATCACATACTGTGCGCCCAAAAACCGCAAAACGCAAACATGCGACAATGCATATGCGGTCTCAGCCTTGTGCACTATGGCTACGTCCCTTGGACTGTGTCTGAGAGTGGTTTTCGTCTGTGAGAGAGCGCTCTGTGTTCAAAGCTGACTGTGCGTTTGCTGCGCAAAATAGCGTTGCATCGCAAACTGATGACATTGGTGATGCTGCTCCAACCTTGCACACTAAGTAGGGTAGTAGTGGGATCTGTATGAGAGAGAGCTCTCTGTATTACATGGTTGGCGCTATGGTGGCTGTCAGCCATCTGCGATGGATTAGAAATGGAGGGGGGTACAATGGGATCTGTGGCGCCAAGCCATACGCCATGTAGCGCTATGCTATCACTGAGCATGTGCAGTTGGCTGTATTACTGCAGTCGGTACAGTATTTGTACTTCTCTGGCGGGCGCATGCCCAGTAGGAGGGCTGCGATGGGATTTCTGGCGCATGCCCAGTGGGCCGAGAGTCATACACAGTGCATCAGGTCCCTTCCCCCAAAGCAAGCCAAGAGCCTCAAATTACCATAATAAAGGAAGCTTTGTAATCCATTTACTGTAAGCAGTCAGCTCTGCCCTAGTGTCCTGAAAAATGCTACCATCCCCCGTCTGCTAGGACAACTAGTGTGCCGCTATGAATGTGCCTGTACTGAATATTCAAAACTGACGGTGCCGTACAATTTAGCACCACAGAATAGTGATTTCATAACTGCTATCACTGAGCATGCGCAGTTGGCTGTATTACTGCAGTCGGTACAGTATTTGTACTCTACTGTAATGCTGTTGCATTTCCATCTCTGGTGGGCGCATGCCCAGTAGGAGAACGCCGTGCATCGTGCGAAGTACGACGTGCGTCACTGGCTAGTCAAAATGGCTTCTATGAGGGCAAGACGCTACTCGTCCGGCGAGCTCTTTGTGTTGGTTAAGTGGTGGGACCAAGCGTTCGCCACTAACCAAGACAAAGAGCTCGCCTACAGAAGTGCAAGCCGTGAGATACACAGGCTATACGGCCTGCACCGCAACGTTCGCTCACTGCAGCGCAGGTGGTCGGACCTGCTGAGGAGGGATAGGCCTCGCCTACAGCGCATCCGGAGGCGTATAAGGCGAAGTAAGTACAGTATTGCTGTATAATCACATGAATTACAGTATACTGTACAATAACGAATACAGTACAATGCACGACTCTGACATACTCTACATTACTGTACACTGCACTGTAGGGTGTTGGATAGTACAGTATCTGACGATGACTGACAGTTGTTAACACATACTGACATGACTGGCAGACATTTGATTGACAGACTGATTAAATCTACAGTACTGTACATGGACTAAAGGGTTACACACTATTGGTCGACATGGCTTGTTTGATTAATAAACCTACAGTAACAAAAGGCAAGTTGATTGATCCACCATTCTAATCTCTGTCGACCAAATCTATGTTAACCTACAGTACTGTACACGCTATTTTTCTGTGCTGGCCCTGCCCCCTTTAAGTCTGACATTATTACTGTACGTCATGGACAGATTCAGGGGTCTCCAATCAGCTCCCAACTGTCATCTCACAGGCTGTGTTTGAAAAATGAAATTTGGGAGCTGATTGGCTGGTATCTTTTCACTTCTCACTCTGTGCTCCATTTACAAACGAACGGAAATACCAGGGGGAAATTTTGTTTGGTATCACTGTGATACAAACGAAAATTCCACTGATACTGTATTTATTCATACCGTACGTACCCCTCCGGCGAGGTCTCGCAAAGTCCTCAGCGGGGTCCTCCGCTGGGTTCGGGCTCCAGTGTCATGCGCATGTGCCATCTTGTACAGCTTGTGGGGTGGCGACAGTGCCACCCACATAGCCTACAGTATGTGTGACGTTGCACCACTTGGTCATACAGTACTTTACTGGACTGTATATTTTTTTATATACAGGACAATACAGTACCATACTGTTTTATGTTGGGCCCAATGCCAGCTTCACAGACTACAGTAGTTTTTGTACTACAGTATACTGTATTGGTTTGTATTTTAATCAATAGCTAATTCCCTAAGGCCATCTACAGTACTGTACCGTAATCCCTCTCCAATTTGGAATAGGGGTCTGAACTCTTGTTTTCAAATTCTCCTTAATACGACATGTATTTTTCCCCACAGGGCGAGAAGCCCCCCCTGCCCCGGCAGCGCCACCACCGCCGACACCACCACCACCACCACCGGCAGCAGCCGGGCCCTGTGGGGTGAATTTTCGGAGTAAGTACAGTACACACTACTCTACACTGTTCTCTTTCTCTCTCTCTCTCTCTCTCTCTCTCTCTCTCTCTCTCTCTCTCTCTCTCATTTGTGTGTTTGTTATTGGTGTTATGGAGACTCTGGACAAAATTTGTACAGTTTATTTGTTTAAAAATGGTTTTGAGGGAAACTGACAGTACAGTGTTCTTTTTCCACAGTCCTACCTCCACGACCTCCAGCACCACCACCTTCTGCAGCCTCCACAAATGACAGTGGTAATGATTACAACAGTTACAGTATGGACACAATAGTGTCATGCTACTGCCTTTTTGATTTTTTGTATAATATTTTTTTTCTTATACTGTACACACAGACAGACTCGTCATTGATGAGGAGGCTGCAGGAAGCCCCCTGCCCTGTAAGTACAGTACACCACATTGTTTTCTACAGCACTGTAGATCTCTCCTTTTCTTCCCTTGTCAGTCTCTCTCTACCTACGGTATCTCTTTCTCTCTCTCTCTCTTTATCCCTCTCTCTCTTTCTCAGTGTCTCTCTTTTCTGTACTAGTGTAATAGTAACATTATTTTTTTTCAACAGTATCACCAACGGAAGCCTACATCCCTGGCTCCAGTGGCCTCATCTGGCCGCGTAAGTACTGTACACTACACCACATTTTTTTCTACAGTACTGTAGATCTCTCCTTTTCTTCCCTTGTCAGTCTCTCTCTACCTACGGTATCTCTTTCTCTCTCTCTCTTTATCCCTCTCTCTCTTTCTCAGTGTCTCTCTTTTCTGTACTAGTATAATAGTAACATTACTTTTTTTCAACAGTATCACCAACGGAAGCCTACATCCCTGGCTCCAGTGGCCTCATCTGGCCGCGTAAGTACACTACACCACATTTTTTTCTACAGTACTGTATCTCTCTCTCTCTCTCTCACATTATCTCTCTTTCTCTCCCTCTGTTTTTCTCTCTTTCTTTTTCTCTCTCTCTCTCTTTCTCTCTCTTTACATGTTTTTTTTCCCACAGTGCCAGAGACGGTACCCCCAGCGGCCCCCAGCGAGAGTCTGCATAAGTACAGTACTGTACACTACAGTACATTGTTCTCTCTCTCTCTTTTTCTCTCTCTCTCTCTCTCTCTCTCTCCCTCTCCTTTGTTTCTCTCTCTTTCTTTCTCTCCCTCCCTCCCTCTCCCCCCCTCTCTCTCTATTTTTCTCTATCTTTTTTTCTCTCTCTTTCTCTCTCTCTTTCTCTCCCTCCCTCTCTTTCTTTCTCTCCCTCTCTTTCTTTCTCTCCCTTTCTCCCTTTCTCTCTCCCTCTCTCTCTTTCTCTATCCCTCTCTCCCCCTCTATCTTTCTCTCTCTCTCTCTCTCTCTCTTTTTTTCTCTCTTTCTCTCTCTCTTTCTCCCTCTCTCTTTCTTTCTCTCCCTCCCTCTCTTTCTTTCTCTCCCTCCCTCTCCCTCTCTCTCTGTCTCTCCCTCTCTCTCTCCCTCTCTTTCTATCTCTATTTCTCTCTCCCTCTGTCTTTCTCTCTCGCCCTCTCCCCCTATCTCTCTTTCTCTCTCTCCCTGTCTCCCTTTGTTTCTCTCTCTCTCTCTTTAAACATCTCCAACGTCTTCTCTCTTTACTGTAACATACTGTAATTTTTTTCAACAGCATCACCAACCAGTGGCCTCACAATGACATGTAAGTACAGTATCTCTCTTTCTCTCTCCCTCTGTCTTTCTCTCTCGCCCTCTCTCTCTCTCTTTCTCTCTCCCCCTCTATCTCTCTCTCCCTCCCTCTTTCTCTCTCTCTTTTTTTCTCTCTCTCTTTACATGCGCAAATCAGCGTCTAACACAGCAAACTGCAAAAACATAGCAAGCTATCGTACTTACAGTACCAGCGAGTTGATACTGTAGGAAACAGCTGTAGAAGCTCACGGTACAGCAACAAAGGTGACTCGGAAGTCAGGCAGCGTTGCAGAGGTAGATCACGGTAATGAGCAGCAACAACAGCGACTTAGAAGTCAGGCAGCGTTGCAGGTAGTAGTACAGTATCTCAAGGGTTCGTACAGTTAAGTAGCAGATTCACAGTGTGGATAGCTAGTGTGGTCTGAGACGCTCTTTTATGCTACCAGAGACAAAGAAAACCTTGCCGCCGAAACTCTGCCATGCCATCAGGACCACAAGGAAGTGCATTTTTCAAATACACCAATCAGCGGCCAGATTTTCTGCAGGAAGGAATTCTTTTGTCTCTGGTAGCATAAAAGAGCGTCTCAGACCGCACTAGCTATCCACACAGTACCCTGAGCTTCTACAGGTGTTTCCTACAGTATCAACCCGCTGGTACTGTAAGTATGGGAGCTTGCTAGGTTCACGGTCATTTTGCAGTTTGCTGTGTTAGACGCTGATTTGCGCAGCGAGTTTTCAATGCATATATGGTACCGTTTTGTTTAGTTTCAGTGGCAATATTGCGGTGTTTATCGTGCCGCTACCTCGGTATGCCCCGTCCTTCACACATCCCCGTAGAGGCTTATTTGTGTATGGAGTAACTATCACACACACAACGATCGTTCCCTAGCCTCCCGCTGCCCCTCATAGTCTCCCGTGAGTGACCGTCGCCATCTTGTTTTGCTCGGCGGCCATTTTAGTTTCAGTCACAATATTGCTGTGTTTATTGTCCTGTTTGTCTCCTTCATACGGTAGATGCATATTTGCGTATTTAGGGGCATACTGTATGAAAGCTTGATGTGAGATTAAATTGGGAAATATATATCACAAATTAGCTCAAAACTTTCATTTATTAAACACAGCCTGCAAAATGATATTTACTAGCTGGTTATACTGTACATGTTATGGCTGATGTACAGTAAGAATGTAATACCCCCTGTGTTTAAGATACTGAACATTAAATTATGTACTGTATACTGTACTCAGTCTGTATACTCAGCAACAGTACTGTAACGTATTTCTCTTGTTCTTTACACAGATTTTGTCGTCAAACATGGCAAAAATCAGCAAAGCCATCAGCAAGATAATTGCAAGCATGAAAAAAGAACACAAAACAACACGACAGATCCATGCCTGGCTGAAAGAGTGTGGTGTTCTTGTTAGTTTACAGACTGTGCGCTATCATGCATTTGAGAGAACGCGGACCAGATATAGATTTCCTTCTAAATGCACATGGTAGGTACTTTACATCAACCTTTTTTTATTACAGTATACTGTATGTTGCTAGATTGGTACTGTATTGTGTTCCAATTTCAACACTAACTGTCCAATAATTGCTATATGCTCTGTATGTGTTCTACCGTAGGAGCGTCAAAAAGATTGTGCACAAATTGACTTGTGAGGATGATGAGCGTACAGCTTTACAAATCAAATGTATTCTAAAAGCAGAATGGATAAACGAAATGACTGTATAGGAGTGGAGAGGGTTAAACTTCCTAGGCTGGGGGCAGACCAGTGTGAGGAATCATGTGATAATTAGGGCCAATGGGTTTTTAGGGTTGTAGGTTATAGCAGGGATATTAGAGATTGTTGGAGGCGGAGTCAGCCTCTTTTGTTCCTGTCTTGGAGTGGGTAAGTGCTCTTACCTGAGCTCTGTTATATTTTCTTCATAGCCATCCTTCTGTTTTTCTTTCCTCTTCTTATCTTTGTTCTTCACCTTCTTTCTCTCTCTCTGCCCTCCCCCACCTTTGCGCTCTGCATTTTCTAACAATCCTCCTAACCCTTATAAGGACTGTGACCCCCCCCAAATTGGTAGCATGCCCCGCCCGCACCGCTCATCGCGGATCCCCGCCCGTTACCGGGCACAGGAAGAAGGCCCAGGGAGTTCTGGGGAGGCTCCTGCCTCTCAAGAGGGAGCTGAAGGGGCTAGCGCGAGTCGCGCAGCCCCGCGGCGTCATGGGCGGCCGGGCGCGGCCGCGCTTACCCGCGGCCGTCAAGCAGGTGCTGTCAGGGCGGCTGGACACAGCCGCCGGCGGGGGGAAGGCGCGGCTGCTCTGAGCAGCCGCGAGAGGCAGTTAGTGAGCCCGCGGGAGGGCAGAGCTGCCGCGATTAGGGCGGTGAGCGCTCGCCCCCCGCGGGTTCAAAGGTCACAGGCGCACACGCGCACCGCAAGGAGGGCTGCTAATAGCCCTGTTAGTGCCCGGAGGGGCAGGGGGGACTCCCCCACAGTTAATGAAGTGGGGAATGTCGAGGTGGGGGAGATGGACAGCCCTGGCAGCACATTAGGGGCTTTGTCAGTCAGGGAGGCAGCCATTTTAGGACAGGGAGAGCTGATGGAGGATGATTGGCAGGCTAGTCAGCAATCAGCAGACAGGGCCATGTCTGGGGCAGCAGCTTCTGGCTATGTGGATACTCAGGTCCCTAGTGGGGGTGCAAGTCAGTCCTTTGACCCTGCAGCTTTTGCGGCCATGATGTCATCAATGACATCTGCTTTTGCTCCCATGGTTGCGGCATTGGCTCCTAGCCAAGCAGATAGTGAAAGGGTGGATCAGAGGCAGCGTTCAATTTCTGCTACTCTAGGGCCAGCGGTAGATCAGTTCATGCAGGCTTGCAAAGCTATGGGCTCCGCTGCGGCTCAGTTGGCAAGACCAGAGGCGTCTGGGGCTGGTGCGGCTGTGTCTTCTCCTGCTGTGTCGACCGTGCCCAGGGTTTCGGCCCAGGGGGCGGCTTCATCGTCTGTTTCAGATACTGCTGAGGGCGAAGCTATGGAACAGGATTTCAGCGTCGAGGAGGCTTCATCATCGGTCGTGTCCGGGAGGGAGCAGTCCGGATCGTCAGGTGAGATCTCAGAAGATGATGATGTTGCTGACTCTGCCTCCTCTTCTTCCTCTGTCTCTGACTTGTCGTCGACCTCTTCTTCTCTGGCTTCTTCTGTCAGCAGCGCGAAAAAGGCGCGGAAGAGGGCTGCTAAATATGCGCGCAAGGAGGCGGATAGGCGGGATAAGCGGGCTAAGCAGCAGCGTCAGAGTAGTAGCGCGCGGAAGTCCAAGAAGCGTCAGCATCAACCAGGTGTGGTGCATTGCGACAATACAGCAGTATTGCGGGGTCTGCGCGATTGTTGCAAGAAAAAAATCAGGAAGGGCGATTATGTGGACATGTTCATTTTAACTGAGCAAGCCAAAAAAGATTTCAAGGCAGCTAAGCTTAAAGGCGGGGTGGGGTTGGAAGCTTTTCGTTCCTATGATAACTGGCTTGCTGGGTTTTGCGTATTCGCAGCATGCTACTTGAAAGATCGCCCAGGGGAGCACCTGAACGTAATAAGGTATATCCACCTGATTCATGGGATGCAGCGTAAATCCAGGGGCAGCGCCTGGAGAACATATGATGAGGAATTTAGGCGCAAGCAGGACGGATCCAAGCGCTTAGATTTTGGGTGCAAGGACGTGGAAGTGTGGCTTGACGTCACGCAACCACCAAAAGGTGGAGTGGAGGATTCTCGGGTAGGCGGGGATACTCATAAGGGGGGGTCTGGGGCGTGGCGCCCGAGTTCTGATCCCTCCCCGGGGCGTCGACAGACGGGCCCCGGTCGGCTTTCTGCGCAGACACCTTTTAAAGGTAAATGTTTTGCCTTTAATAATGCCTCCTGTTCCCAGGGCCAACGGTGCCGTTTTCGACACCTTTGCTTGCGTTGCAACGGATCGCACCCCGCCTCTAATTGTTTCAGGTTGTCAGCCCAACAGGGATCCAAGTCGGGAGGAGGAGCTATTCCCAAAGCGGGAGGTAGCGCAGGCGCTAAATAGGGCACCAACCCCTATCCGTTTGGATGCTATGTCCAGGTGGCTAGGGTGGTACCCTAATAGGCAGGACGCTAAGTTTTTGTTTTTCGGGTTCAAGTTGGGTTTTCGTTTACCAGTTATAGGGGAAGTTCGAGTCGGTTCCCCGAGAAATTTACAATCAGCTCGACTTTTTCCTGACGTTCTTCAGTTAAAAGTCGAGAAAGAGGTTCAGTTAGGACGTATGGTGGGTCCATTTGCGCATCCTCCAATGGGGAATCTGATTCTTTCCCCAGTGGGGGTGGTGCCTAAGAAAACTCCAGGAAAATTTCGGCTGATCCAGCATCTGTCTTATCCATTGGGGTCCTCCGTTAATGACGCTATACCTCCTGAATTCTGTTCAGTGAGGTATCAGTCTTTTGATGATGCTCTCAGTATCGTTAGGGCATATGGACGCGGGGCCCTCATGGCTAAGATGGATGTGGAGTCAGCTTTTCGTTTGCTTCCTTTGCACCCCGAATCGTTTAGGTTCATGGGTTTTCGCATTGGGGGGGAATACTTCATAGACAAGTGCTTGCCTATGGGGTGTTCGATTTCCTGCGCATACTTTGAAAAATTTAGCACTTTCCTTCATTGGTGCGTAGAGTTTTCTTGTGGGGGTCATGGGATAGCGCACTATCTCGATGACTTCCTCTGCGTGGGGCCCGCTGGGTCAGAGCGTTGTAACGAGTTACTTGGTTCCATGAGAGCGCTGTTTTTTCATTTTGGAGTACCTGTGGCAGACGAAAAGACAGAGGGACCCCTCTCGTGTTTGTCATTTTTAGGTATCGAGATTGATACCTTGGCTGGATCCTGTCGGCTGCCGCGCGATAAAATTGACAAATTGCGAGATTCCATTTCAGAGTGTTTGGTTGCGCGCAAAATTTCGCTCAGGCAGGCCCAATCACTGTTGGGTTGTATGAACTTTGCCTGTAGAGTTATACCGATGGGGAGGGTATTTTGCAGAAAGCTAGAGAGGGCCACAGCGGGGGTTTCCAAACCTCACCATTTGATCCGTTTATCGTCAGAAATAAAGAGAGACCTGGAAGTTTGGGTTTCCTTTTTGGCAGATTTTAATGGGATCAGGATATGGTTATCCCCTCTGGTGGGCAATGTCGATTTGCAGCTTTTCACCGATGCAGCAGGATCTTCGGGGTTCGGTTGCTACCTGAGGGGATCCTGGTGCGTCGCAACTTGGCCAGAGGAGTGGATTCGTGCAGGTTTGACAAGAGATATGCTGCTCTTAGAACTGTTCCCAATAATGGTCGCCTTGGAGGTCTGGGGCGAGCGCATCTGCAATCGCAGCATTCTGTTCAGATGTGACAATCTGGGCGTGGTGCATGCGGTAAACGGGCAGCGAGCAAAGTCGTTGCTGGTTTTGCGTGTGCTAGCGCAGCTGGTGCTTGCCTGTTTGCGCCATAATGTGCTGTTTCGAGCTCAACACGTACCCGGAGTTGACAACGGGATTGCCGATGCGCTGTCCAGATGTCAATGGGGTCGGTTCCGTACATTGGCTCCTGATGCAGAGACTGATGGTGTGCTGTGCCCCTCTTATGTTTGGCAGGTTATCAAGCCGGACTGGAGGGGTTAGCGGAGCTGTCCATTGCACCAAGTACCCTCAAGGCTTACCGTCGGTCTTGGGAAGAATGGGAAGTTTTTTCCCGTAGCCAAGGCCTTGGAGGTAAGGGTCAGCATCAATTGATGCTTGCTTTTATTTGGCAGCTGTATGTATCTGGCAAATCGAGAGCGGTAGTTTCACGGTACCTGGCAGGTATTTCGTTTTTCTCCAAATTGAAGGGAATCCCTGACCTTACAAGGAGTTTTGTCATCACAAAGGCCTTGAAAGGTTGGGCGCGCGCTGAGCCGGTTAACCCCGATAAAAGACGGCCTATAGACATTTATCTGTTACCGTCCATTCTAGGAGCGGTTGCGGACGTGGCGGCCTCCGGTTTCGAAACGCTTTTGTTTAAGTTAGCTTTTTCCATGGCTTTTCATGGTGCTTTCCGGGTGTCGGAATTGGTTGCTCCCTCCAAGTGGAGGGATTCAACTATGCTGCGTTCGGATGTGAAGGTGGGTGAGAGGTCCTTGCTGTGCAGATTGCGTCGTTCTAAGACCGATCAGTTAGGCAGGGGTCGCTGGATAACATTGGTCCCCTCGGCGGATTGTCGAATTTGTCCGGTCGGCTTGGCCACTCGTTATGCATCTGTCAGACCCTCAGCGGAGGGCTCATGGCTGATGCATGGCGATGGGCTTCCGCTGACAAAATTTCAGTTTAGTTGGATGCTGCGGCGATGTCTTTGCAGCGTGGGCCTCTCACCAGGGGAGTTCGGCACGCATTCGTTTCGAATTGGTGCTGCCACTTCCGCCGCTGCTGCGGGATTTCCAGAGTCACAGATTCAAGCTCTGGGCCGATGGAAATCAGCCAGTTATAAGCGTTACATTCGACCGAATCATTGAGGTTAATGTTGTGCATGCACGTTACATATGGTTTGTTATGTTTTACGAAATGTCATTGGTCCTGGTCTTGTTTGTTTTCCCCTGTCTTTCCTACTCGGGGACTAGCTACTCGCCATTGATTTCAGTGGGAGTCTGGAGAGTTTTGACGATTTTTTTACCTGATCTGACGGATTTAATTCGGCTATTTGGTTTATAATTACAATTATATGTCCCTCAGCAGGTTTTACGTTTTCTCTCTGGTCGAGTTCACTTGTGTTATCCGATATCTCTCCCAAACCCCCCCCCCCCCCCCGCTCTCCCCCCCCCCCTTCTTTTTTTATTTTAACTTATCCTCTTGTGTCTTCATGTTGCTTCAAATTGGCACAGAAGCTTGTTGGTCTTTAAAGATTCAAATCAAAATTTTTTCTTTTTGGCAGATCCTCAGTAATATGTTCCCCGTTAGATATACATGATTAAATATGCTAAAATTTTACAATAACTTTAATGTTTTCTTTGTTTTTCCCTCATTATAGGAATGGCTTTTGATGATTGTACTGTATGGATAATTGGCCATTCATTTGTTTTTTGGGCGGCTAGGTTCATGCAGGCGCAGGACGCGCCGTTGTTTCCGGGGGCTAGTGGAGTTAGATGGATAGGGGTCAGAGGTATGTTGTGGGAGAGCCTTAAGCCTAAACTCTTGCAGCAGGTTCAGCGGTATGGCTTACCGAGAGTCGTGGTTATTCATCTAGGCGGGAATGATTTGGGCAAGAGGACATCTCTGGATTTAAGGCATGCGGTGGTGGAGGATTTGGGTCAGATTATAATGGCATGGCCAGCTTGCACAATAGTTTGGTCTTTCATGGTCCCTAGATTGTGTTGGCGTGGTGTGGTTGACGGCAGAGCCATTGATGAAGCCCGGAAGAAAGTGAACTTTACGGTTTCAAAATTTGTGTTGGAAAATGGTGGGGCAGTGGTCAGACATCCTAGGATAAAATTTCGGTATACTTACCTTTTTCGGTCTGACGGGGTTCATTTAGCGGAGGAAGGTATGTTTATTTTTCTTGAGGATCTGTTTGAGGTTGTGGTTTCTGTGCGTTAGTTCTATGGTGGCGGTGCAAGGTTTCTTTTGGCAGAACCTTGCTTTTGGCGGGAAAGAACGGCAGGTTACCTATTAGCACTGTGAATATTTGTTTACTCATTGTTTTGCTCACCTTCGTTGACTCATAAAGTCTGCTGGACCACCCTGCCGGGGGCAGCATCATCACCTTACCGGGTGGGTAGTCAAGATAGAAGGCTTGAGCGTATTGTGTTGTGGTTGGAGTGTTTATAGTGTTAGGCTTGGGCGGTTGTTAGCCGTTCTTTCTTTGCCACCATATTTAAATTAATTTAATTAATATAGTAACTAATTCATTATATGTTTTTAAATAAATAGCTAACAAATTCTGCCAAATACAAGTCTCCGTGTCTTTATTTCAATTAAGTATGTTATTGTCACTGATTCACACGCAGGTCAATCCTCAGACGATGGGAAGTTTAGATAAACGAAATGACTGTATAGGAGTGGAGAGGGTTAAACTTCCTAGGCTGGGGGCAGACCAGTGTGAGGAATCATGTGATAATTAGGGCCAATGGGTTTTTAGGGTTGTAGGTTATAGCAGGGATATTAGAGATTGTTGGAGGCGGAGTCAGCCTCTTTTGTTCCTGTCTTCCCACCCTCCCTCCCTAAAGTTTATTTTTATGGGCTCTTTTTGATTTGGGTTTGGTGATTGTTTCGTTGGCTATTTTAGGCGGGAAAGAACGGCAGGTTACCTATTAGCACTGTGAATATTTGTTTACTCATTGTTTTGCTCACCTTCGTTGACTCATAAAGTCTGCTGGACCACCCTGCCGGGGGCAGCATCATCACCTTACCGGGTGGGTAGTCAAGATAGAAGGCTTGAGCGTATTGTGTTGTGGTTGGAGTGTTTATAGTGTTAGGCTTGGGCGGTTGTTAGCCGTTCTTTCTTTGCCACCATATTTAAATTAATTTAATTAATATAGTAACTAATTCATTATATGTTTTTAAATAAATAGCTAACAAATTCTGCCAAATACAAGTCTCCGTGTCTTTATTTCAATTAAGTATGTTATTGTCACTGATTCACACGCAGGTCAATCCTCAGACGATGGGAAGTTTATGACCTGGACATCTCCTGTTCCAGCATCAAACGGATGCGTAAGGAACTGGGATGGACTTTTGGCCCTACAAGGTACTGTACATACTGTAAAATATATATACTGTATATTAATAATGCACTGATTTTACATGACAGTAAACTAAAACTTGTTTTTATTTCACAGGATAAATCCCATGATAAGGGATGTTAATAAAGTAAAGAGAGTTGAACAAGCACAACGGTGGATAGATAGTGGAGAGAATTTTAATGACGTCATTTTCACAGATGAAACTTCGGTTTCTCTCGAGAGGTTCTCAAGACTGTCCTTCCGACACCGTGCACATCTCTCACTTAAACCACTTCCGAAGCATCCGTTAAAAGTCCATGTATGGGGAGGTATATCTCGTTGGGGTGCAGGACCGATCTATATTTTTGAAGGTGCAGTACAGTAATGCTTGTTCTAAAAATTATTTACAGTCCTGTACAGTGTATGCTTGTTACTGACAATTTCTCATCTCTTTAGGCATCATGGATAAGACCTTCTTCCAAGAAAAAATAGTAGATTGCTGTATGGTGCCATTTGTGAGAAAATGCTTCCCATCAGGACATCGATTATTCCAGGATAATGATCCCAAACATTCGGCTTCAGCAAAATTCATGGAAGAGAGAGGGATAAATTGGGAACGCACACCACCAGAGTGAGTATTGTCCTATAGTACTGTATTAACTGTTTATTGTACCAAAAAGTATGTACAGTACCAAGCAGTAATTATTCTAGTACACTTTTTACTAAAGTACAGTACTGTGACTGAATATTTTTTTTTTTACTTACCTGTAGGTCACCGGACATGAATCCCATTGAAATGGTCTGGGCCCAGTTGAAGAGGTTCATCAGGTCTGATGTGAAACCAACAACTAAACAGGAACTTTTGGATGGGATAATGAAGTTTTGGAGAACAGTATTGACACGTGCCCAGTGTAACAATTATATTGATCTTCTCCATAGAGTCTTACCAGTTGTCATCGAAAGAAACGGTCAAGCAACTGCTATGTAGCTTATACTGTACTGTATATAATTTGTAATGTGGAGGAGGGGTTTAACTTCCTCTTTTCAGTTTGTGATCCGGACTGCTAAGTACTGTACACTGTGTCCATACTGTACTGTATGTACAATATTGTGGTTGTGCTTTCTGTCCCTACATTACACAGTATTCTCCTAATTTATTTTATAAGCTCTTTGTCTACAATAACTTTCCCTTACTGTACCTTATGTACTGTACTTCATACTTTTCCTCTTTTCCTTACACCTACATTGACCCCTGTTACAAGGCACACATTGGCATCGTCACAGATTGTGCTGCAGCTGCCACTTTCTGCTACTGCGCTTGATGTTGCCGTTTGTAATGCAGATGTTTCAAGTTTTCAGGTTCCTTTAGTTCATATACAGTACAGTAGTAGTGGCTGCTTCAACATCCACATCCATAGTTGCAGACATACAGTAGTGGGTGCACCGTGAATTGAGAGACAGGCTTCTACTGTACATCTAGTGTATGGTTAGAGAGGCGGTCCCTTCGACATCAGGATAAGGTGAGATTTTTGGTAATGTTAGTGCTCTGTTATCGTATTCACACAGCTGGTGTTCACCTCCATCTGGGGCACCCAAATACTGTCTTGTTTCATGTATTTTTTTTTTTTATCATTATATTATGGGCTGTGGGCCTAGGGGCACTGCTTATAGTATTTCACCACCAGGCTTAATTACAGTATAATACAAATTACTGTAGTTATTAATAAAATTGTTAGTCTGGTTAGTTAGGGCATATATTAATGTGGAGAAGTGGATTAGTGTGACACTGTTAGAGCAGGGAAGGGCCCTGCACAGCGGATTCGGATTCTCTCTCCTACAGTACAGGGTGTGTGGGATCAAGCAGAATGAAGAACAAGAGCATCTCCGGTGAGAACCTGTGTGTCTGTCTTTTACTGTCTGTTTGTCTCTGCCTATCCTCCTTTCTTCAGGGCATACAGTGGACCTTGCACTCTGATGCACGGTAGAGTCTGCACCTGGTATAGGTGAAAGTCTGAATCTGAGGCCAAAAGTGCCAGTGCTGATTTTAAATTAAAAGCCAACTCTTTTTGTGTAGTCCTCGGTCCCCCAGTAGGGCGTATCGGTCGGCATTGAGGAAGGACTGTTCTCACGTCATCTCTTTCCTCCTACTGTAGGTACTGTACAGTAGTCATGTCCGTGTCCAGCTTGGAACTCCAGGACATGCCAGCGGCAGAAGAAAGAAGCGTGTGACAGTAGAGGACTACAGGAGTGGAAAGCTAAACAAGTTCCCCTGCCCCCCTCTGTAAAGCATGTTACTGTAGGTTAAATAAAAATTGTCATTAATTTATACAATTGGTGTTTGTACTGTATGTAATTCAGTCTTTAAGTGCGCCTGAGACCCAACACGTGCATCTGTCATTAAAAAGGTACTGTACAAAAAGTCAATAACACACAGATGCAGGGGTGTATCATCCTATTTGCCAGGATTTCACTCACCAGGGGTGCGCCGGCCGATGGGGGTTGATGCCCACAGTCATATACTGTACAGTATCCCTGTTGCCCATCACAGTGATTTCACAGCTGCCCGGCACTTACAGTAGAATACAGTACAGTAGACATACAGTACTGTATACACTGAGGGACGTTTTAAATTTTGGGGTGGTCTATTTACTGTTTTTAGCCGGTCTCGTCTTTTCACTCCAAGGGGGTCTATTTACTGTACTAAGCAGTGTTAGACAGTGAGAAGTGATAAAAAAAGTTATAAGGTGTCAGTCAATCAGCTCCCAACTGTCATTTTTCAAACACAGCCTGTGAGATGACAGTTGGGAGAACATTGGTTGGCACTTTTTCACCCATTGGAGCAAAAACACGGGATTGGCTAAAAACAGTTTGGGAGATTACGTCATTTTGCCAGGCGTGAAATTATCGCTGTATTCAATTTGAAAGCTTTTCTGCCTACTATAGGCGGGAAGTCAATGCAATGTACAGTAAGACAGTATGTTAAAAAGTTTCGCCTACTGTATGAATAGCAGGCGGAAAAATTTGGTGAATTGGGGTGCAATGTTGCGGGAAGCCTTCAACGTCCCCTAAAGGTACTGTAAACTGCGTAACTTTTTTTTTTAAAAGTCAGAACATACTAAAAATTCACTTTCATTTTGGGGGGCGGAAGAAAAAAAATTGGGGGGAAAAAGTGAAACTTGTAGGGGTAAATTTACTAAGATGGGAGTTCTATTTAAGAAGTTACTGTACTGTATTTTGCCCATAGCATCCAA
The DNA here is from genome assembly GCA_031769625.1 of Taudactylus pleione. Taxonomy (NCBI): domain Eukaryota; kingdom Metazoa; phylum Chordata; class Amphibia; order Anura; family Myobatrachidae; genus Taudactylus; species Taudactylus pleione. The sequence continues at coordinate 39,884,956 of JAUIMM010000092.1, forward strand.
TCAGATTCTACTGTACTTAGCATTTATCTACAGTAGCACCTTCTAGAAGATACTGTACAGTAATACCTGGAATCAGATTGGTTGCTATGGGCAACATCACTTAATAGCACTACCATCTTAGTGCATTTACCCCCTAATATATAAAATGTACTGAGTTTAGTAAAAAAAAAAAAATGGGCGCTAAATGGGTAAACAGTAGATCTGGGCATGCGCCTGAGATACGATGACGTACAGTATTGTAGGAAACACTCAAGCCAGGTGCAAACTTGGTATTGCAGGCGGCTGTAGTGTAATGGTAAATAATCAAACCAATACATTACGCTGCCTGTACAACCCTTTTGCGGGTTCAAAGCTTGAAAGGTTACACTTTTTATTTTTTATTAACAAGGTTAGACTTTTTGGTCAAAGTACTGTGGCATAGAAATACCAGAATTTCTGGATAATGTGAAGATTTAAAACAAAATAAATAAAATTACCGTATACAGTATGTACTTTAAAGGTCTCGAACCAGTGGGACAAGAAAATGGTAGATGCAGTAGGGCTAGGCATTAGCCCCCTAGACTACTGCATCTACTGTACTGTAGTTCCTAGAGTCAGGGAATCACTACAATGTCTACCTTATTGTACTTACAACTACAGTTATAAGTACCATATAATACAGACAACTGGGCATGCGCAGTGCTATGAGACTCAATACGCCACAGTGTAGCGCGCAACAATGCGGTATACTGTATGGCGTACCGTATGGAGCAACAAACTACAGTACTGTAGCTAGGCACATCTACAGTACAATAGATTGATTTTTGTAATGGTTGGATAACAAGACTGAACTACAGTACTATAGTGAACATTAAAAAAATAAATTAAATTATAAAGGTCTCGAACATAAGGAGAGAAGTGTAAGCAAGACGGATCACCTAAGCCCTTGCTCACAAGTCTCTCCTAGTCCTCTACAGTACTTTATGTGACATGTACAGTACCATACGATGAAGTACAGTACTCAGGCGTCTGTAGCGTAGAGGTAAGAAATCGAACTTCTACATTGCAGACGTCTGTACAACCCGGGTTCGAAACCAGGAAGCTTAATAATGAAGCTTTTCATTATTATTAGACAGTCAAGGTTACACTTTTTATTTTTAATATTATTATTACACAGTCAGTGTAATAATAACACACTTTCACTGTGTGTAAATCATGACCTGGTACTGTACAGTATGATATTCCATACTGTACGCCATGGCTTACAGTACATAGCCATAGCGCTACAAGGGTATGGCTATGGCGCAGCACCACTGGTAATGCATTGCAACCCCGCCACTGGGCACAAGCCAGAGATCCTATTTGTACCGTAACACATCAGAACTGGCTATAAGTTACCACAACGCAAACTGTGCTGACATTGACGCAATTTTGCGGTTTAAACGCAGAGTCAGTTTGTACTATAGAGACCCCTCTCTTATACACAGTCAACTATCAGTTACTAAACATATTAAATTACTAATGTTACCAAGTCTAAGACAGCATTTTCATTGACGCAAGTTTGCGCTCTGCATCTGCCCTACAAACTGCTGTTAGTCCACATGTAGTAATGAATTTACTATTGTGTATACTGTGTGGTACTGTAAGTCTCGGACAGTGCAGAATGGCACTAGTGTGAAAATTCAACAGTACTGTTAGCAATACAGACAACTGGGCATGCGCTATAAAATAGCGCTACTTAATGTATGGCTTGGCTCCACTGGACATGGGGCACACATTCCATTGTGATTAAAATCCGACCACTGGGCACGCGCAGACATTGACGCAATTTTGCGGTTTAAACGCGCAGTCAGTTTGATATACAGAAACCAGTCTCTTTAACAGGGCCCATTGCCACTTGATGGTCATAATAAATCACTATAATGTCCGCGTTCATGTCAGCGCCGGCATTGACACAAGTTTGCGTTCTAAGGTACAGTACTGTATGTACAATAATAAAAATCCTAGTTTCGCTGTTTGACTCCCGAAGCACTGGGCAGACATGCGCTCCACATGTACTGTATTGAATACTGAATATTTTAAGTGAAGATTTTAAAAATAAATTAAAAAAACATACTGTATTTTCAAGGTCTCGAACCCACGGAACAAGAAGAGAGGAGAAGCAGTGAGACTAGGCATTAGACCGCTAGGCCACACGCTTCACCCATTACTAGAGTTCTGTAGTTTGTAAAGTCTAATGTCTAAGCTTCTGTCAAACAATCATCGGCCAGTGATACAGAACATACCGTACGGTACATTGGAAAGTGACACCTGGTGGGCAAAATGTTGTATTACACGTAATGAAATCACACGCATGCGCTATGTAGTTTAGGAAAAGTGACACCTGGTGGGCAAAATGTTGTATTACACTTAATGAAATCAGACGCATGCGCTATGTAGTTTAGGAAAAGTGACATCTGGTGGGCAAAATGTTGTATTACACGTAATGACTTTTTTCACTAATAAACTTTCTTTGTGGCGCGACTCATGGCGTGGTGTGTGGCGCGCCATGCGTGGCGTGAGAGATAGCGCTGTGTTGCCATGTTATAGCTGGGCACATCAGTATGGTTCACCTACACCTTTATGTGGCTTTTTTATATTAGTTTATTTATTTTCATTATTTTTATATTCTTTTGTGTACAATTGTGTTAAATTTTGCATTAGAATTATAATTCCAACTGTCCATAGTCAATCCTTTTCTATACATTAGAAGCACTGGAATTTCTTGTTTATGTGTTTTTTAGGGGCTGACATCCATTTCCAGCAGCTCTCTGACAGCACTTGGGTTTTGTTCTCTTTGAGCAGTACAGAGATGTTGACATTCTTCTAAAATGAGTTTGATAGCTAGCAACTCTTGATCGCCTATGGCATAATTCCGTTCAGCTGGGAGGAATTTCCAAGAAAAGAATCCACAGGGGTGCCATAGATCACCATCATACTTTTGTGACAGAACTGCTTCAACTCCGACAGAGGAAACATCAACTTCCAGTAGGAATGGGCTGTCAATCTCGGGTTGTCTCAGAATAGGAGCTGAAATAAAAGCTTGCTTGAGTTGTTGAAAGGCTAGCTGTGCCTCTATGGGCCATTTAGCTGGCTTGGAACCTTTACGGGTTAATGCCGTGATGGGTGCAAACACAGTGGAATAACCTCAAATGAATTTCCGGTAATAATTGGCAAATCCCAGGAAATGCTGAATGGCCCTTAAGGTGGTAGGTTGAGGCCAGTTCAGAATGGCTTGCAATTTCTCAGGGTCTATGGCGAGTCCAGTGCCAGATATGATGTAGCCAAGGAAGGGAATGGACGTTACCCCAATGGTGCATTTCTCTCTCGCAATACAACTGATTTTGTAGAGGTCGCTTAAGAACCTCCTTCATGTGGGAATGATGAGTTTGAATATCTGGGGAAAAAATGAATATATCATCTAGATACACAACAGGAGTCTTGTACAAAAGGTCACGGAATATTTCATTGACATAGTTTTGAAATACTGCAGGTGCATTACATAGTTCAAACGGCATTACAAGGTATTCGTAATGGCCGTCCCTGGTATTAAATGCTGTCTTCCACTCATCACCCTTTCTTATACGTATTAGGTTATATGCTCTGCGAAGATCTAATTTTGTGAACACAGAGGCTCCCTTGACATGATCGAATAATTCGGTGATGAGTTGCAACGGGTATCGGTTCTTAATAGTCATATCATTTAGGCCCTGATAGTCGATGCAAGGTCTTAATCCGCCATCTTTCTTTTTCACAAAAAGAACCCTGCCCCAGCTGGAGATGAAGAGGGCCAAATAAAGCCACGTTTCAAGTTCTCTTTTATATACTCTGCCTTGGCTTGGCTCTCAGGAATGGATAACACATAGACCCTTCCACGAGGAGGAATTTTACCTGGGATTAAATTGATTGGACAATCCCAAGGTCGATGTGGTGGTAAAGTCTCTTCAACCTGTTTGCTGAACACATCTGCAAACTGTCTGTAAGGAACAGGTAATTCCAATGCCACCTCTTCTGTTGTGACACAGTGAGGAACAGCAGTCTGTAAACAAGTCTTGGTACAATTGGGGTCCCTGGAAAGAATATGGGGTGAAGACTAGACGATGTGTGGGTAGTGTTATTGTAACCATGGGTATCCAAGAACAATTGGGCTCGTAGACTCTGGAACCACTAGGAAGGAGATTAGTTCAGAGTGCAATACTCCCCACACAGGTCACAGGTTTGGTGTGGAATATAAGATGGCCTCCAGGAATATGACTACCATCCAAGAAGTCAAAGTAATGGGAACTGCTAACTTCTGCAGAGGTAAAGAAAGTTCTTGAACAAGTTTGGCAGAAATAAAATTTCCTGCAGCTCCTGAATCCACTAAGAAATGAGAACCTAGTGGATGCTTGATTTGTACAGATATAGCACTGTCTTTATTTTGGGAAGCACGAAGCAAAACTCCTAGACAGACCTCCCCGTCATCAGGTAGGAGGGAGCATTTCCAGACTTATGAGGACAATTCTATAAAAAACTACCACGGTTAGCACAATAGATACATAATCTCTCTTTTAACCGTTGTTCACATTCTCTGGGTGAAAGACGGGCTTTGCCAAGTTGCATAGGTTCAACAGAGGAAGACCTCTTCCGAGGAACTGACTGGAATTTGGGTTGTGCCAACTTATTCGTTTCCACTGTCTTTTTCTGAAGCGAATGTCCACTCGGTAACACATGGTAATTAATTCATCCATGGATGGTTAGATGGTAAGTCTCTGGAGGCTAATTCGTCCTTAATACGGTCAGATAGTTCTTGCCAAAAAACTACCACCAAAGCCTTGTTGTTCCAAGAGAGTTCAGAGGTAAATGTTCTAAACTGGATGACATACTGACCCACTGTAAGATGTTTCTGTCTCAGCCATAAGATGTCAGCTGCGGCTGAAGATTATCTACCTGGCTTGTCAAAGATTCTGCGGAAGAAAAGCAGAAACTCTTTGATGTCTGAAAGAATGGGATTTCTCCCTTAGGATGTCAGCTGCAGCTGAAGAGGATCTACCTGGCTTGTCGAAGATTCTGCGGAAGAAAAGCAGAAACTCTTTGAGGTCTGAAAGAATGGGATTTCTCCCATAAAGGTGAAGCTCAGGATAGTGCTTGTTCAGTTAGCAAAGCAATAGCGTAGGCAGTCTTGTTTCTTTCAATAGGAATGTTAGCAGCATGTAACACAATGTGAATGCAAACTCCGACAATTGTTTTGGTTACCATCAAACTTGTCAGGGGTAGGTAACCGGATTGGGAAACAGTAGTGGCAATCCCAGACACTGGATTCTGAATTTTTTGTATCTGCTCAGATAACTCATAGAGATATTGGGTAATCTGCTGCAGCACCATCTCCTGACTGGTTACTCGTTCAGCTAGTTCAGATATGATGTCTGCCCTTGGGGTAATCCCTTAGCCAGATACATAGGGCCTGAACAAACTGTCACGGTTCTGGTATTCTGTAGATGTGGTAGGGGGCCCAGGGTATTAAATGAGGAATACAGGAAACGGGGAGGCTACAAGATAGCACAACTCATAGTGTCGAAGCTGGATAATTGGCTGAGACAGGATTGGTTTAAAATTAAATCTGCGCAATGCCATTTTGCGAATGGCAATGAGACGCCATTTTGCGACTGGCCGCCCAGTACCATTTTAGTGAATCTCGCCCATTATAAGTACATACGGCGATGCTATTATTTAGCGTTGTGCGATTCCCACGCAATAGAAAGAAGTTAAAAGTCCTCACCATATAAATACAGACAGTCACTAAAACATATAAAAGGATTAACTCTGCAAAACACGTACCATGGTGTACTCCACAAACACATAGTCGCACATCACTAACTAGCGTCTTTTCTCAATTCCCCAATACTTACACACTGCACACTTACATAAAAAGGTTCCCTAGCATTAAAGTGTAATATTCAAGGTTTATTCAGTATTGTTAATGTTGTGAAATAAATGTAATTTGATATCTAAGGTTTAGTACATGGTAAGCAGACCGTGTTTGGTGTACTGATCCACTGTGTCTTTGCAGATTTCCGGTACCATCAGTGAGAAGATCGCAACATGTGTCTGCAAACTATGGACTATAGAGAGTTAAACATTAAAATGTACTTTGTAATGTAGCCAGCTTAGATTTATTATGCAGCGGGAAACAGGACACAAAAAGCTGTTGGACGCTGGTTTGTGTCCATACGAATTGACCTATGAACTATACTGTAACAGAAGAACCAGGAAGAAGAACCAATGGAATCATGCCAAACTGTTCTATTGTATTGCCTATCTTTGTAAGAGTATATATGTGGGCTCTCTAAACTTGGATGCCAGTCTGACTGCTTTGATGCAGATGGAGGTTTCTATTCTGATGCCGGTATCTGGGTCCAGAGCGCGTGTGTATGTAACAACTGTACCTTGGGTCTGTATGATTTATTTTCAGTAATTGTATTTAGATCACAGCGTGTAACCATCTGTTTTTATATTGAATAATAACTTTTTGTGCTTTGGAACCACACTCAAAGTCTGAAAGCATTTATTTCTTGTATGCGACTTATTACGCTAAATAGCGACAATTTTAGAAGGTATAGGTAGGTATGAATCGATAGGTAGGAATCGATAGTTGGGGGCTCGCAGTGTGAATCATGTTACCGGTCACTTAGTAACACTCGGTAGCGATCTCTCAGCAAAGGGGTGGAGGCGCCATAGCAGGAGAACGCATTGTGCCTTCGAAAATCTGCTACCACTTTGTTGCTGAGAGTCCACTACTCGTTATTGTGGCTTAAGGAGAGCTGATTAGAATCCAGGGACAAGGGAGGAAAAAGTTTGTTTTCCTTCATTGATAGATTTTGTTTATGTTAAAAAGGGGAAGTCACACAATAGCGTAAGGGTAATAATACGTTTTGTGTAGTAGTCGCATTATTGTGTATGCAACTAGTCGCACAATAGCGTATACGTATTTCCTGTATTGCTGCCACGTGTTTCAAACAAAGCCGTTGAGATTGCATTGATAGATAGCATTGTTGTAAAATATCTTGATCAGTGTTGCCATAAGCTGGGAAAACGTGTATTTTTCTGTGCAGGAAAAGGGTGTGTAACAGTGAATATTTCTTGGTAGGGGTAACATGTTCCCTAGTTAAGGGTATCGTAGGACCCTTAAGTGCTAGGCGCCTGGTGTCGGCCTAGTGGCTCGGTAGTAGATACCGCAGTCTATACACATAAGCAGGTGTAGTTGTTGTCTTTGTTGTAGTTTCGGCTCTCAGTGTGATTACAGTATTCAGTGATCAGTTAGGGTTATTTGAGCATTATAATTGAACCTCACAGTTGTGGCTAAATTGTGATTGTGAGTAGAGGGTGGACGAAATCCCTGAAAGTGTAGGTGGTATTGGATTTCCTACATGCTAGCAGTTGAAAGGTAGTCAAAAAGGGATTAGGTGCATGGAAGCAGCCTGGTTATTCTTCCATAGGTGTGTGGGTGCATCCTGTTAATATCGTCCACTGGTAAATGAAAGTCTCTTGACTGTCTTTCACCAGTCTAAATCTCTATTGAAAATCTCAGGGTTCTCCCAGAATGGGAGCCAAGCAAACAGTAGAGATGTTAGATGATGTGCTGCTATTGGAAACGCCGCTTGGCTCGGCACAGCACATTATGCATACTAATTACGGTGCTTATGCAATTAGGTACTGTGATGTATGGTTTAAAATGACGATGAAGAGTGTTAGACCATTTCCCAGAATTGGCAGCCTTGATAAGGAGGTATTGAACAATGTCCGAGATAGCATCTGTATGGTGCGCTCTTGAATGAAAAAGGTAAAATATAACAAGTGTTTAAAGTTGTGGCAGCGTGAGGTGGATGCGTTTTTTAAAGGCACGCAACGCAAACTAGTGTCGCAAGCACGTTACAGGAGAGTGCACACACAGTGCCAAACTGCGGTGCGTGCGCACCGCGAGATAGCGTGCCCGTGCAGCAAGGTAGCATTGCGGAAGGTATTTCCAGTGGTTCACGTGCACCACCACCGCCCTATGCGGATGAGGGTGCAGGTACAGTTGTTGAAAAACCCATAAAATTGTAACAAGTAACTTGTACCCTCTCTTGAGTAATCACAAAGAAAATGTTTATGATGCGGATGATGAACCTGTCGTTATGTCTGCCATTTCCCATGTTGTACACATGTTAGATGCTCCATCACCACAAGCACAAGTGGTGCCGCCATCTTCATCAGTGATAGTACAGGAAGTGTGAACATCCACTGCACCCATAGAGGAAGTTGTTAATCACATACGTAGCAGTAATAGACTCAATCCCAAGCCAGGTAACAAAGTAGCAGTGCGGCCGGTCTGCATCCCATCCGGACAATAACTGTTATGAATGGGAATGCGGATGTGAACGGTGTAGTGCCCACAAGGGAGGTAGCAATGCATTATCCTTGGACAAGAGCAGATCTAAATTCCATAATGAATGATTTCCCTGATCCTAAAAAGGAGTTAGCCAAATGCCAAAGCTTTTTGAAAAATTTGGGTAGTGCTCATGAGCCAACCAATAGAGATTGGCGAGTGGTGTTAAGGGTTTGTCTTCCACACAATACCGACGTGAAAAAGTTTATCACGGATTGCGTATTGGATGGAGATGGTCCCAAAACAGACGAGAGTAACCAAGGTAACATTACCCGCATAATAACTCAATTGGGTGTATATTTTCCAGTAGTAGTTAACTGGAGTAAAATTTTGACCATAAAACAAAAAGAGAGTGAATCTGCAGAGGATTATTGTAACCGAGCTCTGCAGGCTATCACCCAGTACACTGAGATGGAGGATATTAAAGATAGCACTCATCACAGGGGAATGATCATCACTGTACTTATGGATGGTCTAAAAGAGAATCTAAAGACCCGAGTTCAGAAATCACTACCTGGCTGGAGAGGAGTTACTGTAGACCAGTGTTGGCTAACCTTGACACTCCAGCTGTTATTGAACTACATAAACCAGTATGCACTGCTACAGTTTTGCTATTAGGGCATGCTAAAACTGTGGCAGGGCATGCTGGGATATATAGTTCCACAACAGCTGGAGTGTCAAGGTTAGCCAACACTGCTGTAGACGCTCATAGAATCTGCTATTGAACATGATAAAAACATCCTCAAAAAGAGAGAGACCCAGAGCGAGAAGCTAATGGCTGTTAGTATTCAAGCTCTAGAAGGAATGACTGTAAAATCACAGCCACCAGACACACATGCACCTGCACAGCTACACATACTCACCAATCCTGCACCACCACAAACACAAACCTACCCCACTTATCACACACAGCCTCAAAACCCATACAATCCACAACCACCATATTACCCTCAACATCCTTATCCACACCCACAATCTTTCCCTACTGCTCAACCCACACAGCAACCCTTTCACCCACCCCACTCATGAAGGTGCTTTAACTGCAACCTGGTGGGACATGTAAGTAGGAACTGTAAGGTGAAGAAGGTAGGACCCCCTAACCAGGGAGTACCTGGATATCCCCATAAGGGATATACACAGAGTACAGGAAATTTACAAGAGTCACCAGCTCCAATTGTGGCCTTAAATGCTGTATTGGAGAGTTAGAGTCAACGCTAGGGGTCAGGTCATACCTGTAGTCTACAGATAGTCAGGTTAACGGGAATTACTAGGGAAGAACCGGTAATGATGGTTGATGTAGCTGGTACTAAATATCCTTTTCTTGTAGACACAGGGGTGACCAGATCAGTGATAAAATCTCCAGCTAATTTACAGGTGTCCAGCGAGACAGTACCAGCAATGGGTGTAACGGGTAAAGTGCAACATTATCCTTTAACCTAATCCACAGAGGTGACTATCGGACCATTGCATACCAGGCATTCTTTCCTCCTGGCAGCAGCGGCTCCTACTAACCTACTGGGAAGGGATTTGTTATGTAAGATGGGATGTGTCATATATTGTACCCTTGATGGTATATTTTTAGATATCCCAGAGAGAGTTGCGCATGAGGTGAGGGATATATTGGACACTCCCCAGAGGATAATGTATCACTCTACCAGTTCAGGTAAAAATCCATCTCAGGTAGATCAAATGTTATCCCAAATTCCAGATTTACTTTGGACCAAGGATGGACAGGGCACTGGAGTAATGGCAAATGTAGCTCCCATAATGGTAAATCTAAAAAGCGGTAGGGAAGCTCCAAAAATTCCCCAGTACTCATTAAAACAGGAGGTAGAGTTAGGGGTTTATCCCATAATTGAGCGATTATTACAGCAGGGAATTTTAGTCCGTACAACAAGTGTAGCCAACAGTCGCATCTCTCCTGTGAATAAGAGTGGTGGGAGGGGTTATAGGCTGGTACAAGACCTTAGAGGTGTTAATAAGGTAGTAGAGAGCCAATTTCCGTAGTGCCAAATCCAGCTGTCATTCTTATGCAGATCGTACCCAATGCAACCCATTTCACTGTCATTGACCTCTGTTCTGCTTTCTTCTCTGTACCTCTTCATCCTGACTGTCAGTACCTATTTGCTTTTACATTACAGGGGTGTACAATACACATGGACACGATTTCCCCAGGGTTTCATAGACAGCCCCAGTATCTTCTCCCAGGCCTTACACGACTGTTTACAATCTTTTCAACCTGCCAATGGATCTGTTCTAATACAATATGTGGACGATTTATTGTTATGGTCTGATTCGTTTATGCCATGTATAAATGATACTAAACTTTTATTGCTTCATCTCTCGCAAACAGGACACCAGGTTGCTAAGGACAAACTACAGCCATGCCAGTCCAGGGTTAAATACTTGGGACACTGCCTAACCCAGGGGTTACAACATCTGTCAAATGACAGAACATGACACAGCCGCAGAATCAACAGCAAATTCGTACCTTCTTGGGGATTTGTGGATACTGCAGAATGTGGATCCCAGGTTTTTCTATTTTGGCCTTGCCATTACAGGACTTAGGCCCTCATTCAGAGCTGTACGCTCTGAGCAGAGCGCACGCTCTGAATGAGGGCCGGCCTCCATGAAAATGGAGCGTCCTCCTGGACGCTCGTATAGCTGTGGGTCACCACCCACAGCCTATACGAGCGTGCAGTTTGATGGCCGCGATGGTCTTGACCATCGCGACCATTGAAACTGCGAGCCGGAGCCTGCGGTTGAGGTTTTCAACCGCATGCTCCGGAGTGATTTTGGCTCTATCAGAGCCAAAATCACTCCCACTGACATCACTAGTGATGTCAGTGGGCCGGCTTCTGACGGGAGGCGTTCCCATGGGAACGCCCCCATCAGGGAGGCACGCCCCCGGCACGCCTACCAAAGGGGGCGTGCTGTCAATCAACATCGACAGCACGCCCCCTTTGATCAGACACAACGAGTGAAGGACTTTCCTTCGCTCGTCGCGTCTGGCGCATGTGCACGACGGAGCTCCCTCTGTCATGCGCATGCTCAGTCCAGAACATCGACCCACTTGCGAGCGGACAGTCGCTCGCGAGTGGGTCTGAATCAGGCCCATAGTTTCTTCCTCAAAGCCCGATCGTGTCATACACACAGAGGAATCAGAGCAGGCATTCCTTAATCTTAAGGATAGTCTGACAAGAGCACCTGCATTGGGGATACCTGATTATGAAAAACCTTTTGATTTGTATTGTACGGAAGGTGATGGTTGTGCAGCAGGAGTCCTCACACAAAGCCATGGTGATGCCAGTAGGCCTGTAGCATACTACAGTGCACAATTGGACACTGTGGCAAGATCACTCCCAACATGTTTAAGAAGTGTAGCAGCAACTGCTCTATTGGTCAGTAAGAGTGAGGATGTGGTACTAGGCCATCATATGATTGTCTATACTGCCCATGCTGTATCTGCTTTGCTAAACTCTGCCCAAACCAGACATGTCTCCTCAGCTAGGTTCACAAAATGTGAACTAGCCTTAATAGCACCTGCAAACATCACCATCAAAAGGTGCAGTACGTTAAATCCAGCTACATATTTACCATATGTGCAACATGATGCACAAAGGGTGGAGAGAGGTGAGTTGCTGGTGAAAGGTGAGTTCTGCAGGTATATTGATGCACATGATTGTATGGAATATCTGAATCAAACCTTTTCTGCAAGACCTGACATACGGGATACAACCTTAGAAAATGTAGATGTGACATTTTACACGGATGGGAGTTGTCATAGACAAACTGACACTGGAGAGTTATGTACAGGTTATGCTGTGGTAAATGATGAGGTCGTTATAGAGGCTGAACTTTTAGGTCCACCACACTCAGCCCAAGTGCCGGAACTGGTGGCACTAAAGAGAGCCTGTTCATTAGTGGAAGGTAAATCTGCTAATATCTACACTGACTCTAGGTAAGCCTTCGGGGTAGTACACAATTTTGGCACTCTATGGCGTCTGAGAAAATTTATGACAGCAGCAGGCACACCAATTGCACATTCCAGACATATAAAAGGACTACTGACAGCAATCCAATTGCCTAAAACAGTGGCGGTAATTAAGTGTAAAGCCCATACATGTAAGGATGATCTGGTGTCACTGGGCAACAACAGGGCAGACGAAGCTGCAAAATGGGCAGCAGGGTTAAAAATGAATTTATCAATTGAGCAAATGATGACTTTTCAAACAATTGATATGCTGAAATTAATTGAGATGCAAAATGTGTGTTCCATTCAGGAAAAGGCAGTCTGGAGGTCCAAGGGATGTGGGCAAGAGTCTTCTGAACTCTGGAGTGATGGACAAGGTAAGCCAGTGGCTCCCAAGGTGTACTACTCAAGCCTGGCTGAGGCAGCACATGGTCTGACTCATTTGGGAAAGCAAGGTATGTACAAATTGGTGTGAGCGTACTGGTGCGCACCGGGTTTTTCTTCTCAAGCGGAAAAAAGAGCAATGTCCTGTCTGACCTGCTTGAGGAAAAACATTGGGAAAATGAACCCTACCGAACCACTACACATTCCTCCGACCAACGGACCTTTTCAGGTAATACAAATTGATTTCATCCAATTACCACCCTGCAGAAGCCTCAAGTATGTATTGGTGTGCACTGATGTGTTTTCTAATTGGGTTGAGCCATACCCAGCTGCCACTAATACTGCTGCATTTACTGCCAAGAAAATTGTTCAGGAGTTTGTATGCAGATACGGCATCCCTAGAATTATTGAGAGTGATAGGGGTACTCATTTCACAGGTGATGTTTTTCAAAATATGTGTAAGCTGATGGGTATTAATAGTTGACTTCATACCCCCTACCGACCGCAAGCCAGTGCCAAGGTAGAGAGGACAAACGGGACTATTAAAAACAAATTAAGTAAAATCATGTCGGAAACTGGACTGGGTTGGCCAGAAGCACTACCACTTGTCCTTCATAGTATCAGGACAACTCCTAGACCCCCTCTCAATCTGTTCCCCTTTGAAATACTGTTTGGTAGACAACCTCATTTGATTATAAGTCCGCAGGAAGATTTGAAAAACAACGAGGTAACTGTAACATATCTAAACAATGAGTAAACAGTTAAAACAGTAACAGCAGAAACTGAAATTGTTGTCACATGATATGCCTGAAACAAACTGTCATGATGTTGAACCTGGAGAATTTGTTATGATCAGAAACTTCTTGCATTCAGGTTGTTTGACTGATCGGTGGGAAGATCCATATCAGGTGTTGCTGACAAGTACAACCTCATTGAAGGTGGCGGAGAGAGATACCTGGGTCCATTCCACTCACTGTAAGAAGGTCAACCAACCGTTGGAGATACAAGGTGGAGACGAGGCAGACAACGTGGACCTGTCGATCACGAGCTTGTTCCTGGAGGGTTAAAAGGTGTTGTGTTCATTTTTGTTTCCATCATCCTGGTTTGTTTGGGGATTTCTGGTTTCTGTGATGGGGGGCCGATAGAGGAGATGGGAGCTGATGGCAGTATTGATGGAGTGGAGTCAAAAGGAGGAGTGCTATGCCAATCACGGGAGTGTTTGATCAATCTTAGTACTGTAATTGTCAAGAGATCTGCTATTTTGGATACTCGGGGACAGTGTGAAGGTCTATCGTCTGAGGATTATTGTATGTGTGAGTTCTGTGGGTCCGTAATTGATGAGAGATGCATCCAACAGTGTCAACCCAAGTATAATTAGTATTGGGGTGGGTATCCCTTAGAGGATTATCACACCATGGTGGGCAAAATTTTTAACCAAACTGACTGTTCGGTGTGCTCTCACGTGCCCCAAGGACACCATAATGTAGGATTAGTGGCATTTCCATTAAATATCTTTGAAATTTTAGAATCACAAAGAAGGCATGCACTAGATGGAAAATGTCTTAATACCAAACCACCCCATTTTAAACTCCACCAGTACCAAGTAGATAAATCACTTTTATGTTTAAACATCACCAACTCCAATGAACCAGGAAGTTGGGAGGTGACTGGGAATAATCAGACAAAGACCTTCTTTCTAAGAGCTGATCGTGAGCCTATGAATTATGAACTGTTACGCACAATTAGGCTGAGTGGAAGACACTTCCGGTATAAAAATACACTGAGTCCCACCAAAGAAATGATTAGTATGGTACCAGAAGGGTATTGTGCCAAGGTATTAAAACCCGAAACATGAATGAGTCAAATGGGAGAACCTGAAGTAGGATCACTTGCCAGGGAAATGTGTACGACATGATGTTTACTATTCCTTATGTTCTCCCCGATGATGTATATTTTATATGCAGAAGGAAAGCGTATAAGTGTCTCTCTCTGAATGCCAAAGGTTTGTTTTATTTGGGAAGAGTAATTCCAGAAGTTATGACCCTTACACATGGTGAAATGCTTAGTAATCATAAAGACACACCATCACCATATCTTCACACACAGTATGAACACAGAGACAAAAGAAACATGATACCTGGTGTTGAATTTGTAAATAAACCTTTTAATACATTCCTGCCTATAAACCTCTAAGATTCACCTGCCTAGAACCTCTAAGACAAATCCTGCCTATACCTTCTAAAACCACAAGATGTCGCTAATTAGCGCTGTGTTTGATTATACCATTAATGAAATACTGAGACAGTTGAATAGCGGTCCAACGCGCTAAAGATTATTATTCAGGTAAAAGTACAGATGTTACAACGCTATGATCTAATAATGAGCGCAAATAAATTGTACACACATTAGGTCATAAGGTACAGTTAATATACATGAAACGGTTATTAAAGATCAAAATACAATGAGCAATATGAGACAGAGAGACAGAGAGAGAGAGAGAGAGAGAGAAAGAGACACATCAAAATACAATGAGAGAGATATCAATGTCTGCTGAGAGCACATGTTCAAGATGGCTGGTGATGGTGTGTGTGTGTGTGTGTGTGTGTGTTTGTGTGTGAGGGGGGGGTTGGGAATGCTTCCTGCCCTATTGTCCAAACCGCATGGTCTACAAAAAAACTCCATTATGAAGCTACCTCATTGAATTCTCCCATAATGCCATAGTTAATTAAATATGCAAGCTGGATATCATATGCCAACACATCAGGCAAACACTGCACCATTTAATATTCCAACATGTACAACACAAGCTGATTCCAATATACAACAATACCATCCTACAACAGACCTCATCCAGTACCCACTAGTCCGTGGGGAGGGGGAAGGGCTGAAGCACATGCTCTTCCTTTGTTTGCAAGCCTCATGATCCCTAGGCAAACTCCAATTTGAAAACTTACATTAAGTTGTAACTCTGTAAATCATACATCCATCAATGATCACAATTATAATAAAGACAATATACCTATCTGACCCATACAACACCATAACTGGGTAGAATTATAATTTCCTTTGTTCACCCCACATGGAAGTAGCCATCTCTAATAAACTGCAGACAATATACCTATCTGACCCACACGGCAATTACTTATGACCATTCAAAGCTGTTATTAATTCAACTTCCATAATATATAACTGATACCACCCTATGATTACATTCATGAGTATACAACACATACCAAGCCTATCTCTCCCAAGCAGAGATATTGTTCAAGCACATGGGAAGGCCCTAACACAGAGGACATGGGAAGGCCCTAACACAGAGCACATGGGAAGGCCCTAACACAGAGCACATGGGAAGGCCCTAACACAGAGCACATGGGAAGGCCCTAACACAGAGCACATGGGAAGGCCCTAACACAAAGCACATGGGAAGGCCCTAACACAGAGCACATGGGAAGGCCCTAACGCAGAGCACATGGGAAGGCCCTAACACAGCTCACCAGAGGATCTCAATCAACCAGCATCAATCATTTACAAATATTCCAAAAACTCCATAATCAATCCCTTTCCTGCACGCTGATAACAGACTATTGTACCCTACAGTGTAGATGAAAAGTACAGATTAGATAACATATCATCCACTGTATACTAACACAGACTCATGAATATCCTTAGAAAACTACAAACCACACACCATGCTAAGCTAATAACAGATTAACACCAAAAATAGCTACAGACACCCAAATAGGCTAAATATTGCACAATTTATACTTAGCTATAACCCAGAGGAACTGAGACCCATTTTCCGTTGTCTTGTGAGAGAGTGAACCTCTCTCTCTTCCAAAATCTGCAAGTGTTTCTGCTGGCTGTGTGTACTCAGAATGTGCATGCTATGTTCCCGCCCCCTTTTACCTGTGAGGTCATCAGAAAGGGAGTATCCTTTTGGTTACCTGAACTACTGCTAATTAAATCCTAGTCCCAGTTAGCTATCTCTATTGATTAGACTGGAATAACCAGTCCTTTGGACAAAAATGTAAACAAGCCTACACCATGTCATTGTCTTTTGGTAAGGGTTAGAAATCTGTTACAGGGCATTTATTGGACAATTTCAAATGGATACAAAAGGTCTCCAACCTCCCTTTGCATCCCCCACATGCAAATCTAAGCTGCTATTTACAACATTTCAAATAGTTATTCTCTCTAACATTCATAGTTCATAGCCGCATGTTCTGATCTTCATATTGATGTCACCGGAACGCTGTGGAAACAGAGTAGATCAGTACGGTACCACACACAGTCCAATTGTCATTTACTAAGCCATAGTTACAGAAAACATTCATTTCTTTATATACTGACATTGCGTTTAAACCAAGTAATAATTATCCTTTTTGCGTTACGGGACCATTGCTTTTAAATGTATGTATGCGGGGAAAACACCACTGCCTTGCTGTTGCTCAAATATAAGTCTGTGGTGATTTTAATGTGTTGGAAAGTTATTTTATGTATTCTGAACACTGTCGGTATGTGTTTGGGGAAGATTGTTAAAAAGCTGTTCGTGCTACTTTTAGCAACTTTGCACTGTGGTTTGTGTACTATGTATTTTTGACAAAATGGTGCTTGTGTAAGCTTTCTTTTCTAAAATGGAGTCTTGCTGCCATTCACAAGATGGCGTCGTGCAGGTTTTCCTGATTGCAAACAGATTCCGTCTTACCCAATTATCCGGTTTCGACACTGGTGACGTGCATAAAGCCACACAGTTAATTAGTGAGACAGCTGGCTTTCAAGTTTTAATAGCATTGGATCCCACCAGAATCGCTCGGGGTACACAAAATTTTAGATATATCCAAGATCTTGCTAAATTAATAGATAATATCACCGAGATGTATGATGACACATTCAGGTATATAGGTGGGGAGTTGCAAGCTTACAAGAAAGAACTTGTGCAACATAGATTAGTGTTAAATTATTTAGCAGCTGTCACTGGAGGGTATTGCATAACTTTGGCAACCCAATTTGAAGTAAAATGTTGCACTTACATTAGAAACGATACCAGCGATCCCAAGGAGGTAATAGACCGGAAGATGGATGAAATTCTGCAGTTTAAATGGGAATTTCAAAAGGACCATAATGCTTCAGTGGCTGAAGTAGAGGAGAAGGTAGAGGAATGGGTTTCTTGGTTGAACCCAGTGAAATGGCTCTCAGGTCTAGGAGAGTGGGTCCAGGAAATGATTTAGAGCATAGGTAAACTCCTGATCCTCATACTGGTTGTCATCATAGTAATTGGCTTATGTGTCAGGTGTGTTCCTACTGTGTTGAAATGTGGAAAATGTAAAAATAAGGAAAACCGGAAGAATGAAATTATGATGGTGGTCAGTAGTAACAATATGAATACTGAGGTAAATGTAGGACTGCATTACAACCCTGGATAGAAGGTACCATCGTATAATGTATAAGATTTAGACATGCATAAAATGTGTTATTAAAAATTTTATTCCAAAACAACTTAAATAATGTAAGTCCCTATTCCCCCTCAAGACTTCCTTTATAGGATTGGTGCATCCCCACATCTTTCCCATGATCTCCCAAGATCTGTGGTGTGCATATAAGGGTAGTTTTATATCCCCTCCTAGAGAAAAATTATTGATGGATTAAGAACCACCTTGTGCCATCCCATAAATTAACATTAAATAATATGTCATAATGTAAGCCTAAATTAATTTTAAAATCACTGTATGATAGCATGTTGTTTGCTATCAAAGGGTGGACTGTAGAAGCCGGATAATTGGCTGAGACAGGATTGGTTTAAAATAAAATCTGCGCAATGCCATTTTGCGAATGGCAATGAGACGCCATTTTGCGACGGGCCACCCAGCGCCATTTTAGTGAATCTCGCCCAAAGTACATACGGCGATGCTATTATTTAGCGTTGTGCGATTCCCACGCAATAGAAAGAAGTTAAAAGTCCTCACCATATAAATACAGACAGTCACTAAAACATATAAAAGGATAACTCTGCAAAACACATACCATGGTGTACTCCACAAACACATAGTCGCACAACGCTAACTAGCGTCTTTTCTCAATTCCCCAATACTTACACACTGCACACTTACATAAAAAGGTTCCCTAGCATTAAAGTGTAATATTCAAGGTTTATTCAGTATTGTTAATGTTGTGAAATAAATGTAATTTGATATCTAAGGTTTAGTACATGGTAAGCAGACCGTGTTTGGTGTTGTACTGATCCACTGTGTCTTTGCAGATTTCCGGTACCATCAGTGAGAAGATCGCAACATGTGTTTGCAAACTATGGACTATAGAGAGTTAAACATTAAAATGTACTTTGTAATGTAGCCAGCTTAGATTTATTATGCAGCGGGAAACAGGACACAAAGAGCTGTTGGAGGCTGGTTTGTGTCCATACGAATAGACCTATGAACTATACTGTAACAGAAGAACCAGGAAGAAGAACCAATGGAATCATGCCAAACTGTTCTATTGTATTGCCTATCTCTGTAAGAGTATATATGTGGGCTCTCTAAACTTGGATGCCAGTCTGACTGCTTTGCTGCTGACGAAGGTTTCTATTCTGATGCCGGTATCTGAGTTCAGAGTGCGTGCGTATGTAACAACTGTACCTTGGGTCTGTATGATTTATTTGCACTAATTGTATTTAGATCACAGCATGTAACCATCTGTTTTTATATTGAATAATAACTTTTTGTGCTTTGGAACCACACTCAAGTCTGAAAGCATTTATTTCTTGTATGCGACTCATTACACTAAATTACGACAATTTTAGAAGGTATAGGTAGGTATGAATCGATTGGTAGGAATCGATAATAGGTAATACAGGTAATGGCAGACTAAAGACACTAGGAATCATGGACCGGAGCAATGAAAGAATACTAGAATTGGAACAGGAACCTAAGCCACTGGGCAGCCTGTCACCTAATGGTCCAAGGACCAATCAGACCAGAGAACTACTCCAGTGACAAGAAGAACCTGAACTCAAAACAGTATAGGATAACCAAAACAGTCAACATAGATTATGCAGTAACCCACTATAGCCACAGAGTGTAGTGATACTTGCAACACAGTCCAGATGATGCCTACATAACGCAGAGTGGAATCCATGCAGGTGATAAGATGTGAGGCAACAGCAGATGGTGTGCACCGCAGGTACACTTGCAGAACTGGAGCTGGAGTTGGAAGCGGTCTGTGTGCAGCGTGGGAGCCGCATTGCTGATAGATGGTACACAGCGGTAGATGGAATGCAGACAGCAATTATCCGTTTGTCTGCGGCGTTAAGGCCGTGGTGCTGAGAGATGATGCACAGCAGTACATGGAATGCAGACAACAGCAAGCGGTCTGTGTGCAGCGTGGATGCCGCGGCGCTGAGTTGGTATATAACGGCGATTGTAAACAATCCCAGTGGTTATCTGTATGTGGCTTGGAAGCAACAGCACTGAGAGGCAAACAGCAATGGTACAACTGGGTAATGGTTGAGTTTCAGCAAGAAAAGTGTCCACAGGAGAAAGCTCTGGAAACACAGGAGACACTGAGCCTGGAATGATCCTCAGGAAGACACACAGTTGTTCAGGCCATGAGTCTTTCCTAGGCCTGGAAATATATAGGGAGTGGTAACAGGTAATTGGTCAGGCTGACCAGGTGAGCAGCCAGGTGAGCGGTAATACCTGGGATAGTCTGTAGGAGGTTTTAGACACAGCAATGAATGAATGTTTAACCCTGTATGGGCGGCTAAGACAATGATTCATGACAGTAGGCAGATGTTACCAGTAGTGGTCATTACGAGTGGTTTTGTGACCCTTGTCCCACATTTATCTGCTGATGAACTGTAAGCTTTGCAGATGGTTTTGTTTTTAGAACAAAGGTATGTTGTTTGTAGATGTTGTTGTAAATATGTGCTGGTCACATAGTGACATGCACAGATGAGTTGTTAGTAAAGTGTAGCAAAGTACTTCTCAAAACAATAGCTGGCACCCTTCACATCAAAGCTGAACAAGGAGCTCATTAATATCATTTATATTATTCTTCATTTATACATAATTAAGGGAATGCTGCTCCTTGCTGTTAATAAAAGTAGAGTATTAATGTATGTATTCTGTAGTTTGTATATGTCCTGGGGAGCCACCGCCTACTGCACCACCCATAATTACTACCACTCAACGGGGATAAGGTTATGATTAGAGATGTGCGGTTCGGTTTTCCTATTATATAAACACACCCAAACTTAGGGTGTTCCAAGTTGAACCGAGTCCCAGTTTGGAATAACTTTAGGGTTCCGAGTCGAAACGAGTCCTGGTTCAGTTCTGCATTCAGTTCGGAACTTGATTTAAAAAACGAACTCGGGTTTTGGTTTGCATGTAAACAGGTCCAAAATATCTGTTTTATCGATTTTTTAATAGATTTTTATCGATTTTTAATTGATTTTCATTGATTTTTAAAGAATCCAAAACTGAACCAAAACACTTGATGGTGTTTTTCCAAAAAATCAAAACACGATGATGAATTAGAGCTAAACCAAAACACGGGGGTCCATGCACACCTCTAGTTATTGTATGCAACACATGTTGGCCCCCTTTTACACTGGAAATTCTGGCTGATATCTCTACATGTTTTTTGATCTGGGTTTTCCGCTGACTGTGGCACTGGAATGCTAATTATTCCAGCAAGTTTGATTCTACCAGCTAATGTATGTGGAACAACCATTTTTTAGGCATTTGGGAGCAAAGGAACGATTATCGTTTGCTCCCACATATCAGCTTAATATATCATTCCTACTAGCCCTAGCTGGCTGGTTGGAACAATAATATGTTGAATGTGTTGCAGGCTTTGATGTATTGATAAAAAGCTGTTACTAAACAGTGCTGTAATTTGCAGAATTTAAGGGCTATGGCCCCACAAGTATGAGAGGCAAAGAGAAAGCAATGATTTTACTTGATTTTGTGCCTTTGTATCTCGTGTTCTCAGGGAATTGCAGTAATAATAATAAGGATTGCTGTGCATTCTACAAACTGACAGGTATTTTATGTAAGGGCATAAAGCAAAGTTTACACTGTGAACTATAGTTGGCCTAACAACAAAAGATGCGCAAAGTTAAACTCTGATGTCCATTTGTAAATGACTTCCATTAAGCAATAGTAATACTTTGTCTGGGGTCACAGTCTGAAAGGATAACAGTAATGTTATGTCAGCCTGTAGGGATTATTTTACCAATGCTGCTCCAATTACTGTACATGTAATACTGTATAAACAATATAAGTTTGTCTGGTTTCTCTGTATTTTGACCCTGGTAATTATTTATTAGTGACAAATCTCAGTCTACAAAATGACTCTGGTGCAGCCAACACCCAACGGAGGTAATTCAAGTTAATCTTAAAAAAGAAGAATTAATAGCTGTATATTATTAGAGGATTACAATACACTTATTTTACTATATTTAGTGTTTTTGTGAAGATTTGAATTTTATTGTTTTACATTTTTTTATTTTCAGAGAAATTTAACCTTTTTGACTTTTATTTGCTTTATAAAAAAAAAAATATCTAAGAACACTAAAAGAAAAATGACTGCCATCCTCATTACAAGGGAAAAAAAGCTGCCTAACAAATTGCAACAATATTTATAAAACATCCATTTGTTATTTTATATATACTTATATAGAGTCTTTGATGAAGTTTAATGTGATATTTCACATATGACACAGACATTTTGGGGCTCACATGCCCCTTTATCATGTATTCACCTTGATAAAGGGGCGTGTGAACCCCAAAACGTTGGTGTCACATGTGAAATATCACAATAAACTTCATCAAAAGACTCCAAGTGCAGCTGCTTTGATCATTGTTATAGATATACTGTGTATATATATATATATATATATATATATATATATTTATTTATTTGTCAAGCCATGTTTACAATTCGTATTTCTTAAAGAGACATGCAAAATCAGAAATAAATATAATAATTTCATGCCTAAAGTAGAAAAAAGAGCGTAAAATACCCTGTAGTGTTTAAAGGTAATGTATAATTTAAACAACCTTTGCAAATCCATCATACAGGAAAATCCCTTTTGTAGTTTACTACTGTTACATGAGTGGTACTAAATAATAGATTGTAATAGAAGAGCAAACAAGTAAAAGGGATTGTTTTGTCAAGGTTTGTGTACATTCTATATTGTCCGTGTTCAACTAATCTTGTTGCAGTGCTCAATTTATGAGTGTGATGGGATGAAAAAGTATTGGAATGATAGTTGTTTAGAAAATAGTAGGGCTCATTACTAATATTGCATTTAGGTGTAATCATTTAATTGAGCCACAGTAAGCGATCTGGAGGATTTTTTTTCTGTCTAATGCAGTTATTGTGGCTCAGTACAAGTGTTCCACGTAGCCAAATGCAATATCAATAAATGAGACCTAGTTTATATTAGAGATGTGCGCAGATCTCCGTGTTTTGGTTTTACTTTTAATTCAAAATCATTGTGTTCTGGTTTTTATTTTGGCAAAACCACCCTCAATTGTATTTGTTCGGTTTTAAATATCTTAGAAAATGAAAAAAACAGCTAAAATCATGTAACTTAGACCTGTTTTTGTTCCTATAGTCTTAGTAACATCAATAACATTAATTTCCAATCTTTTCCAGTCTGTTTTGACCACCTCACAGAATCTGAAATCATGAGGGAGGGACTTAAAATCATTTCAAAACACGCAAGATTTTTAGATCTGAGTTCCGAACTTGGCAACAAAACCCAAGTTGAGACCTGGTTCTACTTGGTACCCCAAAGTTATCTGAGCTGAGACTTGGTTTGACTTGGAACCCCAAAGTTCCGAGGTGTTTGACTTTCAGCAAAACCGAACCGCTCATATCTAGTTTATATAGATTATCATTTATTTATATTGAACCAATTTTATTACCACAGTATTACCTTGCTCTGTACAGATAATATGTACTTATTTATATCATTCCGTGCGCCATTGGAACTTACAGTCTAAATTTCCTATCACACACACAACGCACGCACACACATGTATTTAATGTTAATTTTTAAAGTTAGAAAAAACACTACTATTGCTCAAACTTAGTATCTGTACAAATCAGCTTCCCATAAAACTTATCTCTGTAGAGACCTAGAAGATGATCGACTCTTTATTGGTGCCTGGATCAACAATGAATATTCTCCTTAATTCTAAAATGTGATATTATAGCCTAATATAGTGTAGCAAGTTTGCAAATTTTTATTAGATAACAAATGTAATCTGCTCACACTTTAAAAATACTGATAACGCCAGACCAGCTGGAGAGTACCCTCAATCAGCTTCACATGCAGGCATACGGTCAGTTTTCATCAGACAGCAACTCAACCCCTGATGAAGTCTTAGTAATGAAACACATAGGATGGCCTCCCATGTTGAGTTGCTGTCTGGTCCTGATGTAAACTGAAAACCTTTGTTTCCCGAGATCTATATCTCATTAATTTCTCTCAACAAGAGTTGTACATTAAAACTGTGGCAGCTTCAGCTCTTTTCAAGCACAAGAAACTTGATATTTGCCTCAGTGACAGTAAGCTGTATGGAGAGCCATTTCACACATTCTTGAACTATGCATAATTATGCCAAATTTTGGAGTCATTATCATGATTTGTAGTAGTCGTCATAATACTCTAGTCCATTGCTTATCTTCAAGCTTTTGTGCTCGTTGCTAGGCAGTGGCTTCTGTTCTGCTTCAGGGAATATCACAAGTGCCTCTGCTTAGTTTTGGATCATGTTATTAATAGGCTGAAACACCAGACTCTTTCCTATTGGTTCTTCAGAAATGTTAAGGTTCCTTCTGCTGTGCATCAGTGTTGATGATAGTTTGTGATGAACCTGTGTTACTGTGAGTACTTCTTTGTTGTGACTTGGATTCCTTTTGGATTCTGCTTCTGTCTCTTGCACATCTCCTTGGCTTGTTAACTGGACTTTGCTTTTACTGGTTACCTGCCCTGACCATGGCTTTTTAACTGAATTATACTATATTCCACTGCATGCTTGCTCTGACGTCCTGTTACTAGACTTGAGGTTAAATTTACGAAGCAATGATTTTGGGGTTTTCTGTGATTCTCCATTGGACTTGCACATCATAATTTTACTAGAGGCAAATTCAATGGTAATTTGACTTAAACCCTAAATTTAGACAGAAATTGAGCATCAGACTAAATATTATTATTATTTTTTTAATGTAGTTTATTATTTTTGTATAAACAAATGCACAGGGGGCAGCAACGCCCCCGGCACGCCCACCAAAGGGGGAGTGCTGTCAATCACCATCGACAGCACGCCCCCTTTGGTGCGAGACCCATAACGACAGCTTGGCCATCGTTATTCGGGTCTCACGCATGCGCACGCTGGAGGCGCCTCTGTCATGCCCATGTGCACTTGGGCACCATCGACCCGCTTGCGAGCGCTCAGGGCTCGCGAGCGGGTCAGAATCAGGCCCTGTGTGTGCAGTGCCACAGCTGCCAATCACCGCCACGGGCATCTGCTCATCAAATTGCAGCTGGCAGTTTCTCCTCACTACAGCTCGCAGAAACCCCCTGGTGCTTGCGGCTCCCCCTCCCTCTGTGTACCCCTTCTGCCGCTGTGCTGCCTGCTCCCGCTCACGCAGAGTCTCAGCCACACCCTGATCCTGCCTCAGCTGCAGTCACTCTCCGGTCACTCTGCCTCAGCTTCCGCTCTGTGGTGATGTCGGACCCGGGCGAGGGAAATGATGGCAGCATCCACTTGGAGGTGTCAACCTTGGGGTGCAGAAACACATCTGGAAGCTGGTGCTGCTGCTGCTGGAAGATGGCCGCGATGCCCCAGCCTCCCTGGGGAAATCTCTGGAAGAAAAGAGCACCCTGGAGCAGATGAGGAAGTTCCTGTCCTGTGCTCATGGTGAGGAGTGTTCTGAAAGGTAAGTCCCTGACTGGCTGTGTGGCCCCCATCCCTGGTGTTATTGGTTGGCTGTGTGGCCCCATCCTTGGTGTTATTGGCCAGCTGTGTGGTCACTGTCCCTGGTGTTATTGGCCAGCTGTGTGCTCCCTGGCTGTCCCTGGTGTTGCCAGCCATCTGTGGCTCCTCTCCCTGGTGTCGCTGGACGGCTGTGTGGCTTGTCACTTGTGTTATTGGCCCTATCTCTGGTGTTGCTTGCCTACTGTCAGGCCCCTGTCCTTGGTGTTACTAGATGACTCTGTGACCCTTGTCACTGGCCAGCTGTGTGGCCCCTTCCCCTGCCTGTGTAACTGTGTGTATTCCTTCACTATCCCTGACTGTGTAGTTGTGTGTATTTCCCATTTACCCTGACTATAAATTGTGTGCACCCCCACCTTACCCCCAACACTGCTTGCCCCTAACCTCCTCCTTGCCCCAGTACTGCCCCAGCTGCTATCTACCCTTACTCCCTCCCTACCCTTAGTACTGCCTCCCTTAACCCCTTCCTTGCCCCAGCTGCTATCTACCATTGCCCTCTTCCTACCCCTAGCACTACCTGCTCCAAGCACTGTCACAACTACTGTCTGCACCTACCCCTCCCTACCCCCACCTGTGACTGTCCCTACTTCCCTCTAGCCCCAGCTGTACACCAACATCTTCCTGCCTTTACCCCAACTGCTACCTGCTCCCAGCACTTTCCCAACTGCTGCCCTCCCTCACCCCCTATAATATGTGATAGGACCCAAAAACAGTGGAGTAGGACCCCAACTTTTTAAAGTGAGGGGTCCCTGGGACCCACATTTTTTTATGCTCAGCGCGATCACTGAAGACCTATTCAATTGTAATGTTTGTTTAGACATACAGTACCTAGAAGCCATCCTCCTGGCATCAAACTTAGAATAAAGGCATGACTATGAGGTTTAGATATATAATTTGTATGTGCTAAAAATTATTATATACTTTCCCTATAATGCAGGAGCCTCTTGCTCACTGCTGGAGGCTGTGAGCAGAGAGGAGAGATGGGACTAGTTTAGGAAGCAACAGAACGGATCTGCAGTGGAAAGACCTGTAAGCCTGTTTTCTATCACTGTCAGTGTGTCTGTCCCTCAGTCCTGCTTGTGTTAATGTTTATTAAATTTTTACATATATGTATAATCTATAGTATGGCCTTGGTACAGATTATTTTTCCACATAGTCCCCGTACTTTTCTAAGCATTTGTTTCAACAGTACACCGATGCATATATCCAGGCATAGAAGAAATCAGTGTTAATTGCCTGAAGCCAGGACATGACAGCTTGCTGAACTTCACCACTGGTTGCAAATCGTCTTCCACCCAGGTGCTTCTTCAGTGGTCCAAAGAGATGGAAATCACTGAGTGACAGTTCAGGACTGTAGGGAGGATGGTCCAGTATTTCCCAATGGTAATGCGGTAACAACTCACATGTGCCGTTGATTGAGTGTGGTCTGGTGTTATCATGCAGCAATACGACGCCTGTTCGCAGCATTGCTTTTGACGAGTTGGCAATGAATTTCAGCTGCTGATGTGCCCTTTAGATGCAGAAATCTGATCACACTATGCACCTCAATGTTTGACCATGTTTCTGCCAGCCCCACACGTGAGAGGTCTTGTTACCTTACTTATTGAACCACATTATTTTTCCCTCAATAACATCTCACTGTATTTGTTTCTATAGTTTTCCCTATGCACTATTCCTCAGTTAGCCTTTACTCTCCCTTCAATCAGTCCCTTGACCAGCTCCTCCTTCCTGACTGGACTTTTTAATTTTTATTTGTTTGTTTTATAATAATAATAATAATAATAATAATAATAATAATAATAATAATAATGTTGCTTAATAAGGAAAGGACAAACTAGTACTAGTATGTTCTGAACTTGTAATATTGCAGTTTTATAGTTTGAGTTAACTTGTTTAATGCTGGTAGTGCCAAATGGCTTATCTATCTAGTGTTACTAACGGGAGATGGAAGGGGGTTTTACGGACTAATTTATCAACAAGTTTTATCATATACAATGAGTTTTAAAACTCATTACGATAATGGTGCCCCAGCCAATCAGCTCCTAACTGTCATCTGTTTGAAAAATGACAGTTGGGAGCTTATTGGCTTGAGCACCATTTATCATACCAATGAGTTTTAAAATTCTTTGTGTATGATAAAACTCATTGATAAATGTGCCCTTCAGTACTTTTCATGCCAGTATATACCAGTGTGACAAAGTATAACTGTAAAGAAAATGCACCTGTAACAGGAAACATATGGGAAATGCTCACTTTATGTGTCACTGTGAATTTATATACTGTCTGTACTTATATTTCTTGTTGACAGTTTCTTGTACGGCACTACAGAAATCTTGTGGCATGCTTATAAATAAAAGATAATATTTGTCATTCATATTAGTCCCTGTCAAGTTGGAGCTTACAGTATAAATTCCCAAACTCAAAAGAAAATTGGTGCTATAGGAAAACAATAATATAACATTTAAATCAATATGTATGAAAAGATAATCAGTAAGATTATACAGTAGATTTATTATACAGTAACTCATAGCAACCATTCAGTATCTAGCTATAATTTTCTAGAATGTACTAGATAAATGATACATATCGCCACTTTTCCTGTTTAGGAGCTTTAGTAATGCTGGCCATACATGGTGCGATGCACCGTGTAGTGTGACTAACGATCCGTCAGCAGACGGATCATGCTGTCACTGCCGGCATTCGTGCGGTCCCCGCAGACCACAAGATATGCCAGCTCACCCCCCCCACCATTTGAATGGGATCGTACATCGCATCTCAGGGCAGATGGTTTTGCAGGAAGACCTGGGGATGCGATGTACGACCCCATGGGAGCGCGCAGCATGATATCAGGTACGATATTGTGCCCATACACGGCACGATATAGCACCTATATCGTGCCGATCCGTCGGATCAGCACGTATATCGTGCCGTGTATGGCCACCTTAAGTCTACCTCTATGGGAGAAATGTAATAGGGTGAGAGTTTAGAAAAAGTGAGAATTTAGCAGTAAACTCTCACATTAGTCGAGTTTTATCTTCAAAATGGGAAAACATCTCGATGAGATTTTAAATTGTGAGAGTTTTTTGAGTCTGAAAAACATGCAAGTTTGCTCTGCTGCTCTGTACTCGGATTACATTGGCCAAGTTTAAAAAGTGTGAGAAAACTCTCACATTTTCTAAACTCTCACCCTATTACATTTGGCCCCATATGGTAGACAAAGAAAAGAAAAAAAGGACTGATAAAACTTTTAAAAAAGAAAGCCAAAGACTAATTAAAATTATAATTGGTAAATATTTAATTATAATAAAAATTTTAAATATATAAAACCTAGACACTCTGTCAATTTATCTTCCCACAAAAAATTATATACGTACAGTATGTATTAAAATTGTATTTATTTATTAATATCATTGTGAAATTATAATAAATGCAAAAGTAATAACTTAAATAATAAATTAAAATGAAAAAATAATAATACAATATACTAAAAAACAGAAGATTATAATATACTGTAACAAGAAGCAATTAATTTTCACAACAAACACAGGGGCTAAAACAAGGTTAAAGGCAATACAATTCAGTAAGACTCTCACAAAACCAGGTATAATCAATTCCAAAAACCTTGTACCAGTCTGTAAACATGGATATAATTGCAGTGGAACACAGTGAAGTAACAGATCAATAACATGGCAAAGGAGAGCATAGCAATATTACGAGTTTAATGCTGTAATGTAAGAAGACCCTAAATACTAAGTAGCGAGATACAGCCATAGTGTGATGTTCGGAACAAATAGACAGAGTAGAGATTTAAAGTCCATAGAACTCTCATAAATATTTTGATGCTTAGCAATGTTTACCTAAAATTTAGTCACAATATTTCATAGAGCAGAACTAGGCTAATATAGTCTGATCTAATAAAAAAAAACTTATCCCACAGTATACACTGCAACCCATAATTGTACATTGTTTTGATTACTTTATGAAATGGGGTTGCCCACCTACAGTAAATACTATTTGTATTATACAGTACTGTAAAGAAAAAAGAGTTGGAAATAATATTTAAAATAATATGCATTTAAATACAGTACTTTATTAATGATTGTTAAAAAAAGGAGAGTCCCCTTTAAATTGTTTCACTAAATATTTTAAGTATTTTAAAATTACAAGTATACCAAATTAAAATATATTTAAATCTCAGTTTTCTCTAGGTTTGCATTATCTCTCTATTATATTATTAAGTCTTAAGTATTTGCTTTGTAATGCATAATTTCCTAGATGATTATAATCTATCGAGGAAAATAATAAATAAAGGGGAAACACTTACATACAATCTCGTATTGGCTCTATCCTGTAATTCTGTTACACCCACGTTGTGTTCTATGTATGCTCTTCAAGTTAAATAATTGTACTGGCTCTCAATATTTACAAATGTCTTTAATTTCAATAATTGTGTTCACTGTTAAATTTTGGCTTGAAAATGCATCTAGATTAACCCTAGACAATAGCACTTGCTTCCCTGTATACTGAACTTTGCTGATCCTACTGTAGTTCTTGTATCTGGATTGTCGTTATCTTCCTGGCTGCAGCAATTTACCATCTATGGACACAATTTACAGCCATTCCTTATTGATAAAATTCAATAAAAATAAAATTCAAATAGAGAATTTTGCATACTTCATTTTTTTTGCTCACAGGAAGTAAAACTGATAGGGAGTTTCAAAGCTTTGTGGCTTTATCAAAGCAGTATTTAAGTTAAGATTAATTGAAATGTTTCCATTAAATAAAGAGAACAGATTTTACACGGTAGACACCTGGATGATGATTATTCCTTAAGGTTCAAAGTGAACGTCTCGCTGGCACTTTCTGCAGATGCGTCTTTCTAGAGTTTTACTGGCATTATATGATTTTTTTTTACTTCTGGTAATTGCCTCAAAAGAACAAAGCTCTTTGTTTAAGGGGAGCTCAGGGAAATCTTAATTGCTGTAAGAAACCAGACAGTTTCCAAGTATTCCTGAATGACTTTTTCTTTTTACATTAAATATTTAATATCTAATGAGGTAGGTAAACCTTCCGCAAAGAGGCTGGAGAATTGTAGCCATAAAGACCACTCAGTTTCATCTTCCCTGTTACATTAAACTAAATTGTAATAACCAGTGATTTTATCTTCTATCTTTTTTTAGGTTTAATTTTACTTGAAAGTGTGAACAAAAGCTATATTATGAGTGTACATTACATAAATATAACCACCTGATAAATTGAAGGAAGCTATTCACAGCTGGCAGATGATCAAGTTTTTAATGTGTGTACTTCAGTTGACTTGGCACATATGAGAAGCAAAGATCTATTTGGATAAAACTTATGCCACCTTCTTGGCAAATTTGAACCACCATTGTAGTCTTGGTAATTTACTAGTCTAGGTCTGAGTGACAGTTTAAGACTGTGGTTTTCAGATTTCATCACTTCTGCTTACATTACATTGCAAGCTTGTACATTTATATTGCATTGTATTATGTTGTGTTGCCCAAACTGACAGCTCTTTGATCTCATTCAGTAGGTATGTATTATACATTCCCGGCATTGTGCTGTTTCTCCTGCATATTATAGGCAGATATTAAATGTGAAAACCAATCAAGTTATTGCTGTGCACACAAAGAAAAGTACCATACACAGACAAAGTACTAAATGTTCAGGAAAAAATAGTTAAGGTGAAGCAGTGATTCATTATTTGACCCAAAAACAGGTCACAATGTAATTTAGTATCAAACAAAACTACTAGGACTCCTGTCATTTTTAATAGAAAGTCAGATCACCAAAAATTATCCATTGCTTATACATAAAATGTGGTAATAAAATCATTCTACATGCACCATACTTCATCCTCAACAGTAGAACGAGCAGAACAAAAGTTAAGTAACTAAATATAAAAGCTAGGATTTTTTTGTAGAATCCAGGAACAGAAACACAGCATTTTATTCATATAATGTAAAGGAAAAATAACACTAAAATACATATTTAAAACATATATATTATTAATACAATGATTATTGTTGACACTCAGCGACGTTGAGAGATGTGGGGCATGTCAAGGAGGTCAGGGACGTTTGAAGACTGGAGGAGTCCCACCATGTACAGATGCACACCCCCCCCCCACCACCACCACCACCACTGAAACAGATCCCGTAGACTCTCAGAAAGACTCTGGCACTGTGTCATCTAGTGATTGATAAGACATGGAAATATCAATAAGTAAAAAATAATAATAAAAATAGGGGTGTGTATCATAGGTGCTTCACAATTAGAAAAATAATGAGTAGGGCAATAATCTCTATTACAGCTGGTGCAACATAGTCCAGAGCAAATGTAAGGGTACTATTGTAGAGGTAAATCGCTTGGTCATGGCAATGGGAAAGAGAAGTACAGTACAGTAAGTTGAGCAGACAGGAGATGGAAACAGGTTCAATCGCCTCAAAGTTGTGATTAGTGAGGGTCGCCATGGGAGGGAAAGGTGGAAAAGGAGTGAGGGATAGGTGAAAGAAAAAAAAATATGATGGTCAGAGAGAGGGAAAGTGAAATTGGTAATGTCAGTGGTATCACAATGGTGAGTGAAGACCAGATCAAGGGAGTGTCCACTCATATGAGATGGCAAGGAGGTCCCTTGAGAGAGACTGAAAGGTGATGTGTGGGAAAGAAATTTAGAAGCTAACAGCAGGGGCAAATGCAGGATTTCCAGAGCGGGGGGGTGGGGTTCCAGATGCTTGAATGGAGAAGCCTATTTAACAAAAATTGTAGAGGTACTCGTACCACCACAATAATTGTTATGACTTTGCCATCTACAGATGGTATTTACAGATTAATATATTTAAAAATAAGCATTATTTTTTGAATAAAGATTTTTTTATGCTTTTATGAATAAAGGCTTTCAAATATTTGAACATTTTTAAGATAAATTTAATTTGCACCTATCAGGAAGGCGTGATTGGAGCACAAGGAGGGAATTCTGGCCAGCTGAAAACTCCATTAGGTGTGCATATTGGGTACAGATGATATGAAAGGGCAAAACACATACACTAATGAGGGAGTAAGAGAAAAACAAAAACACCTGTGGGGGAGGGCAGGAAAGAAGATACAGAGTGAGATCCTCCTAGTTGGACAGAGATGTGCACATAAAACATACATACACATAAACAAACGAAGATTTGTGTTGTGTGTGTGTAGTGGGGGCAGGAGGTGGCAGAAGCACACATGGGGAGTCAGAGGGAGATATATACACAAATAAATAATACTGAATTACTCTCGGCTCTGCTTCCATCTGGGTCCTGCTAGGCAGCATGTGAATTTAGCAATTCATGTTCAAAGTCCTTAAAATCAGTAGAAGGTGGACCACTACCAAATTAATTAATTGCAAACAAATTACTTTAATGTGACACAGCAGCCAGCACCTATGCCTGCTGTCACTGACACACAGTACTTAATATGATGATAAATCAGCTGTGGCAATGGATTGGTGGGCAGGGGGGCTTCTAGGTACTCAGAACCCCTCTGCATGCTGAAGGGGTTAATAGGTACATTATTGGGAATATTAAAGTAACTTAAGATGAGGAAGGGAAGGTCAGAAGAGAGGGAGCTAGGAGGCAAAATTGTCATAGAATTTGGAGATAGGTCCA
This sequence comes from Taudactylus pleione, assembly GCA_031769625.1. Taxonomy (NCBI): domain Eukaryota; kingdom Metazoa; phylum Chordata; class Amphibia; order Anura; family Myobatrachidae; genus Taudactylus; species Taudactylus pleione. The sequence continues at coordinate 39,918,406 of JAUIMM010000092.1, forward strand.
GGGGGTGCGATAGATGACCACTTTTCAGAAGAGATCGGTTGGAAGAGACAAATAGCATGAACCTCAAAGGAAGAGAATGTCAGGGAGGATTTTGACTAGGAAGCAGAAGGGGGAGAGAGGTACCTCCACATTTCCATCATGCCCGACACCAAGGGCTGGTTTATGAGAGATTGAGAGGCCACCAGAGGAGACAGCAGCACGAGAAGTGGTGTCCAATAGGGATACAAGTGGTGAGCAATAGGGATACAAGTGGTCTGCAGTGCCATACATACAGCAGCAGTAGGACAGTACAGGGTACACAAAACATTACGTTACAATACAGTCACCGAAACAAAGCACAAGTAACAATTAGCACCACAATTCTCAGTACACAATACAGCTGGGGAGGTGAAGGCTATCATTGAAGTGCTAGAGAAGAGAACTGTGAGAACAGGAGGGAAGAGGACCCTCCTGTGCAGAGTACAAAGTGAGCCTGCTACAGTCTGCTGTATAGACTGTTTGTTAACAAAAGAAATCCAAGTCCACTGTCAGAGCTGCACACATTATAATGATTTAGAACTTTTGGAAAATCAAACCTTTTATATATAGAAAGTCAATATAATATAAAATATTGTGCGTTTTTTTTTTCAAAGTAACATTATTCAATCTACAAAGCTTAAAATTTTTTATAGAAGTACAGTTTTCAGTCTGCAAGGTTGACAATAGATATAAAATTAAAAACAGCTTACAGTACGATGAAAATTCACTTAGTTACAGTCTCATCCCATACCATGTCAAATTATCAAATGTAACACAGGATCAAATAGTCGTAGAATCATATGCTTTTAATTTCAACAAACTATGATGTTAGAAGGACTGGCTGTAAATTGTGTCCATAGATGGTAAATTGCTGCAGCCAGGATGACAATGACAATTCAAGAACTACAGTAGGATCAGCAAAGTTCAGTATACAGGGAAGCAAGTGCTATTGTCTAGGGTTAATCTAGATGCATACAGTCAAGCCACGCTGTGGTCCTGTACACAGGAAAGCTAGTGACACTAGTCACAATGCCAAAGGGTTAATCAAGCAATGGTTCAGTACACATGTAGGTTGGTAGTGGTTGTAAAAATACTGAGGGGTTGATCCAGAATTGCAGCAAGCAGAACTGTGGATAAAATGAAACATGCCCAGGAGGACAGAGGGCACACAGCTGCTGCCCATCACATAAACTGTTTTTCATTTTTGTTGAACAAGATATATGCAATATATGCTGTATATCTTTCTGTAAAGGGAGATAAATGCAGGATGAAATAACATTAGCTGTACAGAGAGTATTCCATTATCTCACATATCAAAATCAGTGTGCCATACATGTAAATCCATATTTCTTATATACTAATAGTACATTTCAATATGCTTAGAGCTAAAAAAAACACAATACTTTTTCTTAATACCACATTATTTGTAATTCTATTTTGATACAGAAATTTGACCATTTATTAATATTTATATCTGTTGAGGCCCTCCTGAAGGCCTGCTTGAGACACCTTTAGGGGTCAGAGAGAGATATTCAATCCCCTTGCTCCTTAGATCTTTAGGATTCTTTGATGTTTTAAATGAAAGTGTTTAGGTAAGCTATATGTGATAAATTATTTATTATATTTCTACTGTACTGTACTGTACTGTAGGTTACATCTGCATTCAAGTAAATATATTATGTTATTTGTTTGGCAATTTATGAGTTATTTGATTTTATATACAAGTTTAGTGACATTGGATTGGAAATCCGTGACTTCGTGGGCTGATTCAGAGGTGCACACTTGGAACGCAAAGCGACTGTGTCTTTGTGCTAATGCTGAAGCCAGTGGGATTCTTACAGAGATGTCCACCAGCTTCAGAGCTAATCCGACGCACCATCGGTAGCACCATCGAACAGTACACCAGCTCTATGGAGGCGCAGAATATCTGTCTGAACATGGCCGCAGAAATTAGTGCAAAAGCTGCAGTCGCTGACCATGACATGTCTGCGTCTAGATAGCCACCCCACTGTTACCAGCCAGGAACGCCCACTAACACTGAAATTGCCTCTCTCTGTGTCTGAATTCATTGTGCGGCTTCTGGTGGTAACCAAAGGGATGTATTTGCAGTGTGACATGGATGTATGTGCAGACTAAAAACATCAATCGCTATTGTGCAGCATCGACATAGCATGTACCTCTGAATCAGGCCGTTTATGTTATATGTGCGTTAGGAAAGCCACATTTAAAGAAGAGTATTCTGGACGAAATAAAGAGCTAGAGCGTTTTTTTAATTTCTTGTCTTCCAAATTATCCTCATAGTTACTTGCCATTGCATTGGGACAATTGCTGGATTTCGTGAAAATGATTGATGGTTTGTTAGTGTATGCTTAAAACAGAATCGAACATCAGTGTTGGAAAATTGTTCTTGATAATTTGTTTGAGTTTATGGGGTCTATTCATCATCACTTAATTTCTACAAAAGCTGGTGAAAATGTTCAGATCAGCTGGCTCCACACCGGAGCAATGATGAATTTTTTCGGCGCTGGCGGTGAGTCAGTATGTTAGTTATCGGGGTCCATTCAGACCCCGATAATTAACATAATGAATAGACCCCTTGAGAAACTACTAAAGTTTTCACTCTTAGTTCTTTGCATTGCATAGTTAGTAAAACTCTATCCAAAACTGCAATTCAGATTGTTTGTATGCATAATTAAGGCGTGCTCCTGGATATTATTTTTCTATAAATCCCTCAAGATGAGCCATACAGTAGCCTGTCTATTACAGGTATCCTTTTCTGAGCCATTTCTTTTGATCCTACAAAGTTGGCCTCATGAAAATATTATTATAATTGTTGACATTGATGCTTTTTTTTAAATTGAAGATAGTTGTTACATGGTTACAGGATGTTTCGGTATTAGTTTTAATATATTTCACTTGGATTGCCATATCTAGAAGAAAATTTGTCACAAATACTTGTGAATGTCAAATTGTACAAATCATATTATTATGGTGCATCCCATTTTGAGTAATCCAGTGCTCACACCCATTACAAATTATTCACTGATCATCAATGTAATGGCCATAAAGCACAAGGCGTGCCCTGAACCTGCCACTTTATATGCTGCTCTTCAAACCTACCCATAGCAATGTGCAGTGCGAGTATAATGCCCATGGCCATCCCAAGGATTTGTAAGTAAGAATTATGTTGGCAAAAATTATTGCAAGAGCACGGTGCCATGCTATTGAAAATAAAGATATATATTCTGTGTCCTCATCACATTGTACAAGACTGTGCCCCACTTTGCCAAACTGTGCCTCTCATGTTATGTCAGTCTGTGCACAGTCTGTTTCTTGGTCTAGCAACTAAGACTGCTGGCTGGGAGATTGGTTGTATAGAGACAAAGAAGCCAGTGACCAATGTTAAGATAAAACTGCGGCTTAATCCACTGACTCTAAGTTACAATACCAAAGCTGTATATATTTGCAAGATCTTGGAATCATCAAGGTGTTCCGCACAGCTTCAAACCTTGCCAATTGATGCTGTTCTTGACAAAGATAAATTGGCTGAGATAACTAACTATGAAATATACATGATGCTATAGCACAGTAATACAATTTCAATGTAAAAGTTTATCTGAATAATAAAACAATGAAATAGTTGCATTCAATAACGGCATTTAATAATAACATTTGGTAGTACCATCCAGTAGAAGAGTCTACAATGGCACTTATCACAATGACATAAATCAGCAATAACAATTCTGATGATTTAAAGGCTGACAGCAAAACCATGTTAAATGTCTCTCTCTTCGCGTAAACACAAATATACTTCATTTAGTGGTGTAGCTATGATGGGTGCAGGGTATGCAGTGCACAAGTCCCACACTGCACACCCTGCACTCATCTTCCTTATTACTTACCTCTCTGGAGTCCCGCAGTGGCAGTACTGCACAAATCCCTGGGAAAATGGCGTGGTGGCTATTCTCCCAGCGATCTGTGAATGCGCAGTATAAAAATCACTGGGAAAATGGCTGCAGCAATTTTACCGGAGACCTGTGCATGCGCAATAGACTTGGCACAGCGACAGAGTCTACTCACTTGCATTGCCAGCTAGTCTAGAGGGGACTCAGATTGCACACGGGCCCCTTTCTCTCGTAATACGCCTCTGCTTACATTCATACTGTATGCTGAAACAGCTATTATCTCTAATGAGATTTAAAATACATTGAAATAAAAATGCAGAGCAGAAGAACTACTCTCTGAATTAGTAGAAGATGAAGTAATAGCATATAGTGCTGAGGGTTAATGCAACAACTAGAATGATGAACACGATGAAGAATACAGTACACTGTCACTTTATAATGACAACAATGAAAAATGTATCTGTCTTGGAGAAGAAGAAAATGATGATGGGTGGTTGCAGTTAAAACAATAAGTATTATGACTAATAATAATAAGACAATGATGCTGATATTACCCCAACAACTATAGTATTTGTAATATTAAGACGACAATGAGCTAGTAACCCCATAAACAAGAACTGACTGGCTGGTACCTTATCTCTTTTCACTCTGTCTCATAACACTGCTTAGTAAATAGACCCCTATATCTGCTCTGTGTCTGGGAGCTGTCCATCAATTATAAAGGCTACAGCACCAATAACCCTATAGAGCAAGGGTGGCAATAAGTGCTGTCCAGCTGTTTTTGAACTACTAAAACAGTTTTAGCATTGCCAATTAGCTAAACGGTGGCAGGGCATGCTGGGATATGTAGTTCTACAACAGCTGGGGGGCCATTAATTGCCCTCCCATACTATAGAGGCACTGTGGTCATTACTTTTTAATATCTTCATAACTAGACTGCACAAAGACGGGCACCCTGAACAGTATATGCAGTCAATCGGTCAGCGCTGCACTTACTGGAACTGCCTGCAGAGCAGCACAGGGCGCAATTGTGCCCTGTTACAGTTCTGTCTGAGGACAGAATCTTATAAGAACAAGAACAAGCACCGCTATGTGTAGTAGATGAGGGAATAAATTAGTCCCAGTAGTTTAGCTGCTTCAAGAACAGACCTCTAGCTCAGACAGGCTGCAGTACCAGCAATTAGCACCATATATGGTGCTATGCAGAATGTACTGGTTACTCCTACTTGCCATGACCAGTTCAGGAAACCTTGTAAGCTCCTGAAATAGGGTTCAATGGCCTATAATGATATCCAGTGTCTCATAGAAAAATTGGAGCAGACACAGTACCTTGCAAACACCTGGAATGCTTATTTATCTATTAACATTTACTTATATGGCACCAGCATATTCCATTTCCGTTCTGTTCTTTTAAACATTTTAAAACTTCCTCTGGCGACTTCTGGTTCCGATTTCGGTTATGTACAGTAAGCCGCGTTAGGGAGCGGCTCTGCTACTGCCCAGGCAAATCCCAGATCTCACTGCTGCTGATTGGCATCCAGAAGGTGCACTCAGTGAGTCCCAGAGCCTTGCACCCTAACACTCCTATATGGGGGGTCTAGATGCCACAGCACTGAATGTAATATGGTGATGGACAGTCCTTTGTCTCCTTCTCCCAGAATAATGACACCATGGCTTCAGGACCACTTTTGGCTGCACAACCACCAGCAACCTCTAAGATACTCCCTTCCTATGACACCCCTGTCACTTATGGGGACATAGTGCAGGCGATCAGAGATGCAATGGGTCCGTTATTGCATGCTCAAACCACTGACATAAAATGTCAGATCTCCCAGCTTTCACAAAGAGTCTTAGATAATAAATTAGGGGAAATGTTTCATGATGTAGCTGTACTAAAAACATCATCCACTAAACTGGAGCATTCTCATCAGCAGATTTGTAATAAACTTGATGGCCTAGAAAATTGGTCAAGACATAATAATCTCAGGATAGTGATTCTCCCAGAAACTGTTAAAGATCTGGGACTCTCTGATTTCCTAGGTAATCCGTCATTGGAAATCCAGGATGTCTATGGAGATTTGGTTATAGCTCATCGTGTTGGCCCTCAACTAAACCACTCAGGTGTTCACCCTTGAGTTGTGCTTTTCAGATGCCTCAACTATTTACATAAATAAGCCATTTGGGTAGCCTTGCGCAAACCATGTGACTTTTCTCCACTTTGTTCATGATTGATTTGTTAAGGGCAGCAGTTCACACTGCTTTATTCTGCCAGGCTGCGGATCTCTAATGGCTCCTTGTTTGTCAACTTTAGTAACTGATGCTGAGGCCTCTTTTCAAGAGGAGACTGCTGGATCTGCACACGAGGATAGTCCTGATGCAACCTGACCTCTATAGACTAAGTACCTGGTCCTGTTGCTGACTTTGGGCCTGATTCAGACCCACTCGCGAGCGGCTGTCCGCTCGCAAGTGGGTCGATGTTATGGACTGAGCATGCGCACGACGGAGGGAGCTCCGTCGTGCGCATGCGCCAGACGCGACGAGCAAAGGAAAGTCCTTCGCTCGTTGTGTCCGATCAAAGGGGGCGTGCTGTCAATGTTGATTGACAGCACGCCCCCTTTGGTGGGCGTGCCGGGGGCGTGCCTCCCTGACGGGGGCGTTCCCACAGGAACGCCTCCCGTCAGAAGCCGGCCCACTGACATCACTAGTGATGTCAGTGGGAGTGATTTTGGCTCTGATAGAGCCAAAATCACTCCGGAGCTTGCGGTTGAAAACCTCAACCGCAGGCTCCGGCTCGCAAATTCGATGGTCGCGATGGTCTCGACCATCGCGACCATCACAATGCACGCTCGTATAGCCTGTGGGTGGTGACCCACAGCTATACGAGCATCCAGGAGGACGCTCCATGAAAATGGAGCCCGGCCCTCATTCAGAGCGTGCGCTCTGCTCAGAGCGTACGGCTCTGAATGAGGGCCTTTATTGGTATTTTCCGATACCAGTTATAGCTTTAAGGCTTCTTTAATGTTTTCTTTGCTCCTACTGGCTCATCTGCTAAATTCTTATGGACTGTACCTTTCTACGTGACTGGTATGCTGATGGGAAGTTACTCCGTGATGCTTAGTTTATATTACTACTAATTTTATCGTTATTTAGTTACTGTAGATATTATTAATGCACACCACATATATAATCTCTTAGTTTTGACTGGGTTAGTTAGGAGAATTGCTAACCTAGTATATTCTGTTAAGTGTTTTGATTTTGTTTTTGATGTACTAGAAGTCCTGCTTGTTACTTTTATTAATTTGTCCGGGTCACCCTCCTGGTTTCCATTCTCACAATGTTTAAGGTTTTGTTTTTATTGTTCATGTTCCCCCATCCTCCCTCTTGTTTGTCTCCCCCTGTGTTGCACCATTCCTCTCATTTATTGATACTTCCCATCCCTTATATTGAATGTACATGTATCCTCACTGCTTCTCAGATTGTATATGCAGCACAGTCACATTGTGTTTGATTTATTATGTCCAAAGTGACAATAGGGTCATGGAATGCTGGAGGTATTAATTGCCCTCAAAAAAGAAAACAGCTTAAAATAGATGCTGCTTTTTTACAGGAGACTCACCATGTGCTGTAGGAAACTCTTAAATTGCCATGTTAAATTGGCCTGTTATGTTCTACTAGAAATGGATTTCATGTTTATGTTCTGTTATGAGATCTACTATTTGCATTTAGTTAATTTTTTAGGTAAGCTCTTTTATCTACAGTACTTTGAGGTTTATGCATTGCTGCTGAACAAATGTATGCTTCTTCTATACCTGAATTTGTCCATGATCCTTCTCTATGGATGCAGTGACCTTGCAGTATTACTTACGTTTGACAGTGGCGTCACTGGGATTGGTGTCACCCAGTGCGACACTATGGACTTCTTGCGTGTGCAGAAGGTGTGCAGATAAAGAGATGTGGCTTCATGCTGCATGACCACGCTTCCTGGCATGTAACATTTTGGTGGCGGAGCCACATGTTATGCCCCTGTTCTCATCATGCTGAAGGCTTACTTAGAGCTACTGGGCAGTCCAAGCCTCTCCCAACTCCCACCACAGTTTCACCGCTGCTCAGTGATGCCATCAGAGGGGGTGACACTAAAATAGCAGAGTAGCTTTGCTATTTAGGTGTCATCCCCTTGAATGGTGTCACCCGGTGTGGTCCGATCTCCTCTCACCTTCTAGTGATGCTATTTCCTTTGATGTTCCTACTGGCTGTTCCATGGTTCATTGCTATTTCAAATAAGTCTCTTTCATTATTTCTATGTCTACATTTTTGTTGTGAAACCCCAATAAATATATTTTCCAAAAAATAATCCCTCTGGGCTGGATCTGGGTTTACTCTGGACCTAGGTCCAGGGATTACAAAGTGCAGCTCAATTTAAAAATATTTCACTTAGCCTAATGATTGATGTCACGAAATGGTTCAGTGAGTCTTGAAGGCCATAAAAACAAAACTGTTTGACAACCAAAAATATTACACTGATGCTTGGAGGTATACCACCCCTTTGGGAAAGTACCAAAATTGCCAGACAGTCAGACCGAACCTGATATATACATGTACAATACAAGTAGCATAAACCAGAGAATTACAAAATGTGAGGATTTTGCATAAATTTATACTACTGCAGCTCTGTCTCTTTTAACACACCATTTGTACTTGCCAGAGGCATACTCAAGATATATGTAATGTTCCAATAACATGCCTGTGCAATATAGAATAAATAATATTTCTGTACCCTGGGATGTAGTTACCATGTGGGCAACCCGATAGATTGATAAGTGTTAGAAGGAGAAATGAGTCGCACTCAGAGGCGTAACTAGGGTTGGTGCAAATTAAAAAATGTCTCCCCTTAAAAAATGTTCTTTAAAAATACAGATGTGTCCTCATATATCTCACCTTGAGTGTTAAACAGTCTTTCTAGTTGTGCCATGCCGTGGCGTGTCTCGGTAGCGAAGAGCATCTAATTGTGCAACCTTTTACCTTCAAATGCGTCTTATTCACACAGCAATGCAAATAGGTTGCACAAGCATCTTCTGCTGATTAAAATGCTCTGCAGCATGCCTATATTCTGTGTGCAACTGCTGGTGCATCTGCATTCAAAACACTACGTTACAGTGTCACAGCCTGGGGACTGGATGGGCGTAGTAGGGACACAGATAACAGCTTAGTAAAAGTAGTAGGGACACATAGGGTGACAGGGGACTAGACTGGGGGCAGTCAGTACCTGCAGTTCTCCTGTAAACTGGGATTTGAGCAGAGTGTGCTACATGAGCAGAATGTGCAGATGCCTGTGTGGTGGCAGCTGCAGGGGTGAGCCAGCTCCTCACTCAGCTTCCCAGGATCCCTCAACAGCTTCTCTCATCTTGAATGCACTGCTGACCTGCTCCAGTGGAGTCCGGTGTGTGCAGTGCCACTCCTGTGTAACCCCACCTATGTGTGCCCGCACCTTGACACGATAAGCTCTGCCTCCTCCAGGCTATTGTGTCCTGTAGAACCGCTTGCTCTTTAGATGCTTATGTTCACATCAGTGCCCGAAGTGAGCCGGTATACAACGGTATGGTATACAGGCACTTCCAGCACTGACCCGCCCGCCGCCGAGAGGCATATGGATAAAGCGCCGATGTTGCCTTCGACATATGCCGGGCACCTGCTGAGTTTGTGTTACCAGCAGGCGCCTGGCGACTCCTTCCCTGCAGCCGAAGGACGGAGTTCACTCCTGAGCTCCGCCTCCCAGCTCCTGCAGTGCGTGTTGGGGAGAGACATCATGACGTCTCTCCCTCTCCCACAGTGCAGAGCGCGGAGCTGACAGGAGAGGACTATGCACTGTGTACTGTGGGAGTCCTCTTCCACAGAACAGAGCGAGGAGCTGGCGGACGGCGGCGGGCACTGGAGCGGGGCTTCACGTAAGTATGTTTTTATGTGTGTTTGTCTGTGTGTTTACGTGTAAGGGGCTCTACTTCAAGGGGAACTACTACTATGGGCACTACTTCAAGGGGCACTACTACTACTACTATGGGCACTACTTCAAGGGGCACTACTGCTACTACTATGGGCACTACTTCAAGGGGCACTACTGCTACTGTGGGCACTCCTACAAGGGGCACTACTAATACTACTACTGTGGGCACTACCAGTACTATGGGCACTACTACAAAGGGTCACTACTGCAAGGGGCACTAATATGGGCACTATTACTCTGGGCACGGCTGCAAGGGGCACTACTACTATATACTGTGGGCACTAATACAAAGGGCACTATTATTGTGGCCAATGTATTGGGGACACTGTTACTCTTGTGGGCAATGAATAGGGGGCACTACTGCAAGGGGCACTACTACTGTTGGCAATGTATAGTGGGCACTATTACTATTGTGGGCAATGTATAGTGGCACTACTACTGTGGGCATTGTATAGAGAGCACTATTACTGTGGGCATTGTATAGGGGGCACTGCTACCAGGGGCACTGCATAGGGGCATTACTACTGTGTACATTGTATAAGGGCACTACTACTGTGGGGCAATGTATAGGGGTCACTACTATAAGGATCTCTACTACTGTGGGCATTGTATAAAGAGCACTGCTACTGTGGGCACTGCATAGGGGACATTGTATAAGGGCACAACTACTGTGGGCATTGCCTAAAGGGCACTACTACTGTGGGCATTGTGGTACACTATACTACTGAAAAAGAGCGCGTCGTAAGGACACGCACCCTTTTCCGGTGCATGCGCGCCTTTGGTGCGCACATAAGTGCAACCTTAGATTTTCCATACCCCTACTATAAAATTCCCACTTCGACCACTGGTTCACATAATAACAAATAATGCACCATATGGGCTGGACACAGTGACAGACAGTAGCCCCAGATCATATCCAGCTGCACTGCCACGCACCAATGAAAATATATACGGTTTAATATTACATATTGTGGTTCATTTCCGGGGGGGCACATGCTTCCCTGCCACCCAGTACTGTCCACTCCTGGCTCCTCAGCTCTGAAAGCTCATGTCCCCATGTTGCAGGGAGCAGTGCACTGTATAGTGTAAGCAACAGATCCTTTGACAGCCACGGCCCCACACCCATCGATCAGATAGGAGAAGGTATTTTGCATGCCCATGTCTAAATTGAACACCAAATCAAACACAAAATCGAACTTCAAATCCCCCAAATAATAGCCCTGCTTCATGCTGGAATTTTCAGCTTTTTAGGTGTGAATTACACATATGCATGCACAGATCAGTGAGATCTGTGCATGCATCTGTGTGTAAAAAGGTTGTAAAGTGTTAAAATGTAAAAAAAAATTATGTGGGGTCCCACCCTAAAAGCACAACCAGCACCAGACTTTTCTGAGCCGGTCCTGGTTATGAAAATACAGGGGGCAAAAGATGTAGGAGTCCCCTGTATTTTCCAAAACCAGCACTGGACTCTTTCTAGCTGGGGTGTAATGTCACAGCCAGGGTACCCTTTCATTGGGTCCCCCGGCCAAAGCCCGCACATGCGCTGACTGGCCGCCACTAAGCCCTGCCCCCCCTTGCAATTGCGACACCCCCCCGCGATCCCCCCCACACGGCTCCCCCTGCGACCCTCCCCCTTAATTACACTTACCTTCGGTGATCGGGCTCCGGTGATGTCTTCTGTGGCTCCGGTCTGCTGGTCTCCCATCCTGCACTGTGACCCGGTCAGCTGATGACCAGGTCCCACTGCAGGATGGGAGACTAGCTGACCAGAGGGAGGACATCACCAGAGTTCTGATCTCTAGTCCCTGGCAAGTTATTTTATTTTTTTACAAATTTTTTTTTTGTAGCAGTGATCAGTGTGTGGTCTGTTTAGACCACACAGCTGATCATTGGGGCCGGCTCCAGGCGCTGCTCTGCTTGTTAGAGTAGAGCAGGAGTCCAGTAACCAGGGGAGACCCTGGATAACGCCAACTCCAGGTGGCGTTATTATCACAGGGCTTCCCCCGGTATTTTTTTTACAATTTTAAGAATTCTACTCCAATTGCCCTTTAATACATTTAGGTGATACTATAATAATGTGAAAAGGGTGTGAAAACAGCCTTTTACACTTTATTTTAGTAAAAATAATGATAATAAATAGAGCCCAATGGGTCTAAATAGAGCAAATACATTGTATCTACAGTAGCATCACTGTTAAATGAGGAATGGCCATTTCAGACTGTTGCTATGCAGAGAAACTCTTCCTGTTTATTACCAATGATCCATAGTTTATCGGTAACTATGTGAAATACCACACTATGCAAGGTATTACGTCTGACAATGTGTATCACTGTACAGCGCATGTGTATGTCATAACACAGACAGACCACAATTCCCAGCAGCCCCTGCAGCTTCTCAGAACAGGGGCAGGTCACATGAGTAGTATCAGACGATAATGCAAGTGACAGTTGGAGGAGAGCGGAAGTTGGTTGGAGCAAAGCTGAGGTAACTGACCTTACCTGTTGTGCTTTGAGGGGGTGCCGAGGATGGCCAATCCAGAGAGTCTATCCCATCTACCTCTATGACAAGCCCGTACTAGCCACTCCTTATGGGCAGTAATTGAGGCGAACCCTGAGATACTGGGCCTGCTGCTTATAAGACCTGCTGCTTATAAAAAGCTGAAGGTAGGGACTGTGGGGTCTATTTACTAAGCAGTGTTAGTTGACAGAGTGAAATGAGATAAGGTACCAGGCAATCAGCTCCCAACTGCCATGTCAAAGGTTGTGTTTGAAAACTGACAGTTGGGAGCTGACTGGCTGGTACCTTATCTCTTTTCACTCTGTCTCATAACACTGCTTAGTAAATAGACCCCTATATCTGCTCTGTGTCTGGGAGCTGTCCATCAATTATAAAGGCCACAGCACCAATAACCCTATAGAGCAAGGGTGGGCAATAAGTGCCGTCCAGCTGTTTTTGAACTACTAAAACAGTTTTAGCATGGCCAATTAGCTAAACGGTGGCAGGGCGTGCTGGGATATGTAGTTCTACAACAGCTGGGGGGCCATTTATTGCCCTCCCATACTATAGAGGCACTGTGGTTATTACTTTTTAATATCTTCATAACTAGGCTGCACAAAGACGGGCACCCTGAACAGTATATGCAGTCAATTTGTCAGCGCTGCACTTACTGGAACTGCCTGCAGAGCGGCACAGGGCGCAATTGTGCCCTGTTACAGTTCTGCCTGAGGACAGAATCTTATAAGTGGTTGGTGGAAAAGCCAAAGTACCGTCTCAGGGAGCTGGCACTGAAGGTGACATACACAGAGCAAGTGAAGCGGAAGACATATATAGCAGCACAGAGGTGCCCAGTTGCAGTGACTACATAAATTTCTGTCAGAACTACTAGTATAGGCAGATTAAGCAGCATGTGGCATCTCAGTATTTGCTGTCAGAAAGAAAGTGACATTTTGTTACAGTGAGGAGGACAGATCGAGTCTAATAGCCTGCAAGCACATTTACAGAAAAGAAAGATCTCATAAATAAACTTAATAAACTTTAAATTCAAGGATTATAAGAGGTAGTTATCAGATTATGGGGCCTATTCATCATGACTTAATTATCATTAGTGATAATTATGTTTTAAACTCGCTGTGAGTTTAAAAAATCTTTTGGAGGCATTCATCATGCATCACTAACAAAAGTATCACTAAAGCTGCTCTTTTGCCGAGTCAGCTTTTTGGAAAAGTGATACTTTCCCCCCTACAGGTGAGGTATCCATAAGGATTTTGTCACTGCGTCTGCCCCCCACTCTGTATTCCCTGCTGTTTTACTCCCCCGGTGGCCTCTGGTGTTCATTCCGACCTCTATCCTACCCCCCCCGCGTCCTCCGGTGTCTTCTGCAGGTGACTCCGGGCCACATGTCTGCAGTGCCCCGGAGCTCTCAGTTCCCAGTGCTATGCAGTGCAGACACAGCAGGGAGGGATCTTAATAGAACCCTCTGCTTGCTGCAGTGGCTGGTCTGCCATGTAAATCTTCACAGGCTGCCATGTAAACAGCAGCTTGTGGAGATTATCAGGGGCTGTATGCCATCTCAGGGTGACGTACAGTTTCTCAGTCAAGTTCTGAAAAAAAAAGCATTTTTTGGACCTTGATAAATTTCCTAATTTCTACACCCCCATACTAAAGTATGGGGATTGCGGAAATTATCAAAGCACATTTGTAACCAGGAGAGATTGGTGATATCTCCTGCGTTACATAAATGATGAATGGGTCTGACACTTAAATTATACAAAAGTACAGTCAGGTCCATAAATATTGGGACATTGACAGAATTTTCATATTTTGGCATCTATTCACCACCACAATGGCTTTGAAATGAAACAAACAAAGATGTGCTTTAACTGCAGACTTTCAGATTTAATTTGAGGGTAATTACATCAAAATCAGGTGAACAGTGTAGGAATTACAACAGTTTCTATATGTGCCTCCCACTTTTTAAGGGGCCAAAAGTAATGGGACAAACTAAACAATCCTAAATCTAACTTTCACTTTTTAATACTTTGTTGCAAATCCTTTGCAGGCAATTACAGCCTGAAGTCTGGAACGCATAGACATCACCAGACGCTGGGTTTCATCCCTGGTGATGCTCTGCCAGGCCTCTACTGCAAATGTCTTCAGTTCCTGCTTGTTCTTGGGGCATTTTCCCTTCTGTTTTGTCTTCATCAAGTGAAATGCATGCTCAATCGGATTCAGGTCAGGGGATTGACTTGGCTATTGCATAACATTCCACTTTTTAGCCTTAAAAAACTCTTTGGTTGCTTTTGCAGTATGCTTCGGGTCATTGTCCATCTGCACTGTGAAGCGCCGTCCAATGAGTTCTGAAGCATTTGACTGAATATGAGCATATAATATTGCCCGAAACACTTCAGAATTCATTCTACTGCTTTTGTCAGCAGTCACATCATCAATACATACAAGGGAACCAGTTCCATTGGCAGCCATACATGCCCACGCCATGACACTACCACCACCATGCTTCACTGATGAGGTGGTATGTTTTGGATCATGAGCAGTTCCTTTCCTTCTCTTCTCTTCCCATCACTCTGGTACAAGTTGATCTTTGTCTCCTCTGTCCATAGGATGTTGTTCCAGAACTGTAATGGATTTTTTAGATGTTGTTTGGCAAACTCTAATCTGGTCTTCCTGTTTTTGTGGCTCATCAATGGTTTGCATCTTGTGGTGAACCCTCTATATTCACTCTTGTGAAGTCTTCTCTTGATTGTTGACTTTGACACATATACACCTACCTCCTGGAGAGTGTTCTTGATTTGGCCAACTGTTGTGAAGGGGTTTTTCTTCACCAGGCAAATAATTCTTTTATCATCCACCACAGTTGTTTTCCGTGGTCTTCCGGGTCTTTTGGTGTTGCTGAGCTCTCCGGTGCGTTCTTTCTTTTTAAGAATGTTCGAAACAGTTGATTTGGCCACACTTAATGTTTTTGCTATCTCTCTGATGGGTTTGATTTTTCAGCTTAATGATGGCTTGCTTCACTGGTAGTGACAGCTCTTTGGATCTCATATTGAGAGTCGACAGCAACTGATTCCAAATGCAAATGTCACACCTAGAATCAACTTCAGACCTTTTACCTGCTTAATTGATAATGAAATAACGAGGGAATAGCCCACACCTGTCCATGAAATAGCTTTTGAGTTGATAGTCCCATTACTTTTGGCCCCTTAAAAAGTGGGAGGCACATATTGAAACTGTTGTAATTCCTACACCGTTCACCCGATTTGGATGTAATTACCCTCAAATTAAATGTGAAAGTCTGCAGTTAAAGCACATCTTGTTTGTTTCATTTCAAAACCATTATGGTGGTGAATAGAGGCCAAAATCTGAAAATTCTGTCAATGTCCCAATATTTATGCACCTGACAGTAGGTAAAAATTTTATTTTTCACCTGCTTTTGTATACATCAAGTGACGATGAATTTTCAGTTCAATCATCGTCCCATCAGCCAAGGTGCATAAATTATCCCCTCAATGGAATAAACATCAATACACTATATAAAAAGATTGCAAAAACCTCTATTACAGATTAGCTTGCTGCAAAATTATACTGCTCAGCACGTGGCATTTTGTTGTCAATGAAACTCAATGTGGATAACCATACTATCTGGCCGAGTGACAGAAATAAGCAACAGTGACTTCTATTAGCCCAACTAAATCCAAGTATAGCTACAATTTCAATAGTCAGCCAATTACCCTGTTTCCCCGATAATAAGACACTGTCAAAAAAACTCCATAGGGCTTATTTTCGGGGTAGGGCTTATTTTAATTAACATTGACAGCAATTTTAATAATTCAATACAATTCTTTACTTAACTTTTTTTTTTTTTTCCTCTTTTTCTCTCCTCTCCTCCGTCGCGCTGCTGTAAATGACGCTGCCACGCACGCCAGCTGCCACGCGCTCACTGCAAGAGAGTGAGACGCTGCAGCTGTGATTGGATGCCACTGTTAAATCTTTAACAGCGGCATCCATTTCATGCGGGGGGTGGAGCTGAGGGCATTTTAGCATAGCGCAGGCAGGGACCGGACAAAATGGGGATTTTGTTAGGGCTTATTTCGGGGAAGGGCTTATTTAGGACCGTTTTTCAAAAGTAAGGGTAGGGCTTATTTTCGGGGTAGGTCTTATTATCGGGGAAACACGGTACCTATCCAGGAACTGCTACAGTAACCATAGGAGTGTGCACCACCAATGTTACAACCTAGGTTGATACTTCAAAAGACACATAATTGTAGTTGGGGCTTATGCTGCAGTATAAAATATAGAAAATATAAAATTATTAATATTGAAGTTTGTATATTGATGGGGAAATCATTATATGTTACTGTGGATGTGTTTTGCTAGTATATTGATTGTATCACTTATCCATGTGTTCAAATTCTAAAGTTTGATGTAGTAAATAATATTTTGCTAGAGAGTCCCTAGGAAATTGCCTACAAGTATAAATGCAGTTTTGCAGACTATTTGACAAAAATGTGTATTTAGAATTGTTTTGTATGTATTTACCTGTACAACTGTAGAGGAGATCCAGATGAATACTCTTTCTTGGAAGTTCTTCAAAGAAGTGTTCCTGAAGAAAAAAATAGAATATTACAGTTTATGATATGTATAAACTATGCTACTGTATATTAAAATATACTATACCAATTCAGAATGAAATGTGGGGCTTAGGTATAGAAGTAATCAAAACAGATTGTCTTTCCTAAGCAGAACAAGGGACACAAACACAAACCTTAGAGAACAGCTTTGGTGGAGGCACATATAGATAAAGGTACCTTATCAGCATAGAGGGGAAAAACAGGGGACCTGGCCTCTCTGTTATTGATAGACGATTAAGGAAGAGGGTATCAACCCGTGGGACGGAAGTGAAGTCAACAGAAAAACTATTTCTACACCTACCACATTCAGGTAAACCGAATCTATGAGTATACCAGTACCTCTAGGAGGAGTTCACTACATACGTACGGTTCATGCAGTACATAGAGTATATAACAGTAACAATGCTGTCTCCTCTCAGGTAACCCTGATTTCTCAGTCCCTAACAATCATATCAGTAAGTGCAGGGTGACTGGTGGATGGCACACTCAGCAAAACACATGCCAATGCGCATTTCGCTGTTGCTTTGTCAGGATATATGTGATCATTTCCTTTATATCATTTCTATTTCTTCTTTTTGACATCTATTCTGTACTTTTGTTTTTATATTATTCGCTGCATATGTGTAATTAGTATGTAGCTATGTTAATGCTCATATTTTATTTTGTAATTATTTTGGGCCCATTATTTGCATGGTCACTAGTAAACCTGATTGCAGATCTTCCAAACTTAATAGCTCAGACCCATCCTCCTTCTTTCTATTCATTGGTACAATTTGTAGGGGCAGGTTCCCTACAGGGCCTAGAAGCTGCTGAGACACACCTCCCTAGAGTTAGTGCAGCGTTAGTCACATCATGTATTATTGAATTACTATCTCTCTCATCTCTGCCCCTACTGTATCTCCCGCCTCCAACTGTCTATTTCCCTCTTTCATCTCTGCCCCTTCCCCCTTGTTGGTCTCACTCTCCTCTCTGTCTCTCTCTCATTTCTGTCCACCTATGCTCCCCGAGGGGTGTCAGGGGGAAGGGCTGGGCAGGTGGATGAGCAGGCATGCTTGCGGGAAGGAGACAGTGGTAGGGGAGGGTGTTGGCACTGGGCGCTGAAAAGAAGGACTAGTCCTCCTTATAGCACTGGCTGTGGGGAGAAGAGAGGTTGTGTACAGGCTTTAGGCAAGCAGTGAGAGCTGTAAGGAGAGGGGGATGAGGCTCCCTTAAGCTCTTATTGCTCCTATTCTAGATGGACACAGTCGCTAATAATATATCTCTTAAATACATTATTAGTTTGTTTCTGTGTAAATGGGTTTGACTGTACAGATGAAGTAGTATTGTACTTAAGGGAGAGATGGTCACTTTTTGGTCTGCTGAGAGGTGAAAATGTCCAACACATTAAAATGTCTAGTTGGCTGCAGCTTCCTATACCTGCATAATTTTGATAGACTTCCCTGTGCTATAACCAGTTAATACGGTCACTGGTAAATGTCTGTCCAAATATCACACAAAATAATAAGATCATTCAATCTTCCAGCTCAAGACAAGGCTTCAATACAATATATTGTGCATATACTATGTAAACTAATTACAACATTTATTTTGGGTTTAAAATAAGAAAAGAAGTGTGAAACCACCTTTATCTTCTGTTGTGTACAGAAATGGTTACATACTGTAAATATTTATGAAGGACTACAGTATGTAGTATTATATATATAATGTATTTGAGCTTTAAAGTTTAGCAGTCCTTTGACTTATGAAGAGTCTATAATTGTATAATTAACTGTTTTTAGTGACTGTCTAACATTGCAGTTCCACCTCACAATCCAACATTTCTGGATTCTTTTTGGGATTATTTAATATACTTTACTTACTGATCAGCAAAACACTTTGGAAGGTCAATATTCACCTATTACCTATTCCCTTTGGCTAAAATGAAAAGGAAAATGGGCCTGTAGCTAATTTGTAACAGCTTGTATGAATAATGGATGCATGGTCAGTCCCTTATACTCCAAAGACCATCAGTCTAACGTTAATGTATAAGATAACTAGCTATATCTCTTGTAAATTTATCACACTAGCATAATGCATTTGTTGAGTGCATAAATATTTCACAATAGAACTACGTCAGGATTATATGATCTATTGGGAATTATCCTAGTGAAACCTAAGAGGCATCAGGGAACTTAAAAATGTTTATGATTTTAACCAGGTTATTGATATTAAACCTCTATTGAGAATGTTCATCATTAAAATGATGGCAAATAGATCAGACACAGAGGTAATTAGAAGCCCTTTATTTATTTATTTTTTGTGATTTGGATGAATTTCAGTTCACAATTTCCAAATTGTGATTAATTTTGCCATATGGGGATTAGTCAATTAGAATCAAGCAATATCGTTATATATATATATATATATATATATATATATATATATATATATATATAATCACCGACCAGGTTCAGCACACTCCTTCCCTCAAATGCCAACTGCCGCGGTGCCAGTTGCAAATAATAATACAGTCCACCAAGCGCTGCACTCAACGGTCTTAGAAATAAAAACTTCCTTCACAGAGTCATAGCTGCAATGTTTCGGGCTTTATTGCCCGTCGTCAGGCTGCACATATATAAAAGATATATTTTTTATATATGTGCAGCCTGACGACGGGCAATAAAGCCCGAAACGTTGCAGCTATGACTCTGTGAAGGAAGTTTTTATTTCTAAGACCGTTGAGTGCAGCGCTTGGTGGACTATATATATATATATATTAATAAAATGTGCAACAAGACCAGTCCCATGACATACTGATAATCAACCCCAGGGGTAGGCCCGCACAAGGCTGGTGCCTCATTGGAGGGGAAGGTGGTTCAAAAAACAACATGCCGACAAAGGTTACACTCCATACTACAAAAAGTACTGAGGCTCATCCTTAGGTCAGAACCTAAGGTACTGTCCACTACACATAACAAGTTTTCAACCGAACAAACAATTTTGAAATAAAATTTGTTAAGATAAAAACCCTCATTCAACACTTTAGTAGAATTAAACTAAAAATATTGAATTAACAAATACAGTAGACAAAATTAAAAAAATAACCTCCTTATAAAAACAACATTGTGCCACACAGTAAATTATTGAAGCCAGGAGTCCTCAGGATTTGTCTTTACCAGCCTGTGTAAGAAATCCCCTGTGTTTGACTGGCCATCTTTTATTTTATGGTGCCTGTCAGTGATACTGTGTGGGGATTATTGTTTTATAGGAATAGTGTTGTAGTGTACCTTTCTTGGTACAAATGGTGTTAGGAACAATATAGTACTGGTAGATTGGAACTCAGAACTCAGGCCGGGAATCGAAGTCTAATGTACAGTATTCAGAGTAAAGCTTGAGGAAGCTGAAATCCTCGTATTGCTCTGACGCAAGACCTGGAACTGTAACACAGTGAGGAACTCAGAAACTGAGAGTCAGGATAGGTAATACAGCTTACTGGACATCTCAGTGTACAGACCATATACTACACACTGAACCCTAGCCCTGGAATCAGCACCCTTCTCTGAACCAGCCCAAGACAATAGCACACAGCACAGGGAAACCAATAAGGATCAGCACAATTGTTTAACTCAGGGGTTCGCAAACTTTTTGGAATCACGGCACCCTAGAGTATCAGCGTTGTTTTCATGGCACCACTAATCCAAAATTTTGTTATTGAGAAATTCAGAAAATGTAGTAAAGTGAAGTATATTGTGCTACCTGTCATCCTTAGGTTCAGTTATGTGGTGGTGGACAGGTTTGAGTTTCTGGTTATCCACATATTTACATTACATTGACCATAAATAATTTGATTTGGTGCTGAACCACAAACCTGAGGCACCCCTGCAAGTGTCCCGAGGCACCCCAGGGTGCCACGGTGCACAGTTTGGGAACCACTGGTATAACTAAATAACCTGAATAACCCCAGAGTGCAGAGTAATGCAGTATAGGTAACTTGCATGTGCTATCCCAGCGGCACTGATGTAGAGCAGAGTCCACAGAGGTGTACTAGCGGAAGATAGAATGACAACCGGAGCTGCACACGCCGGCTCAGTACTGAAGAGAAGTAAGTATGTATGCAGCATGGAAGCTGTGACACTGACAGGTAACGATATGCAGTGGCAGATTGAAAGCAGGTAATGGTATACACTCTGGTTTAGTGAAGTAGCTGGAGCAGGTCTGTATGCAGCATGAAAGCTGCAGCACTGACAGATGACTACACATCGGCAGATGGAAGGCATGTAACAACTACAGAGATCTGCATGGAGACTGAAATTCCACGAAGTAGCAATGGAAGTCACAGAGGACACAATATCAGGACACAAGGAGTAAACCTGGAGCCTAGAACTATCCTGAAATACATTGTTCAGGTAATGGGTTACTTCCAGGGACTGGTTTAAATAGGGAGTGGTGAATAGCCATTGGCCTGTCTGACCAGGTGGGCACAGGTGCATCCGGTAATTAAATGTTTCGGCACTGGCCTGGAGACAGCAATAAAGGAGTGTCTGACCTTGTCAGATTTGTGACAGGAACCAGTGTAAGCTGAAAAGTGCTGAGGTTAGTTGAGAATTTGAGTAGGTGCCCAAAAAAAATATTTATTTGCTTATTTTAGTTTTTAGAAAAGACTGATTATAAATATAATAGTCATTTTAGCATTCACCCATAGGCATCACTTCAGAAAAACTAACAATATTGGCTTGTGGATCAAAAAAATAAGAGTATTGTGTACAGATGGAGATCACTTCATCACTAAGAACTACACCCAACTACTCCAATGGTCAGAATTTGGTTTATTGGTGTACCAAGAGTTGAATTTATGTAGTTAAAATATTTATTAGCTATAACAAAAACATCACACAACATCTGTTAGCATTAACTATCTGGTTGGGACCTCTGCCAACCATAATAAAATTACATTATGTGTTGTAGCAATGGTGACTATATTGTCCAAAATGGGATGTAGTCAAATGTTCACAATGTACAATGTCGACTTCTATAATGTTGACACCACAAGGCTGTCAGTTATGATATCGACATTGTTAAAATGTTGATAGGCAACATGTCAATATTCTCCGAATGTCGACAGGTAAAATGCAGACATTGTCAGAATGTCGACATTAGGGATAGGCTGCTGGGGGAGATTAGGGTTAGGCTGCAGGGGGGAGGTTAGGGTTAAGGTGCATACACACGGGACAATTTTTATGGATGATAACAATATCGTTCAACGATATATCGTTCATATCGTTCAGTGTGTATGCAGTGAACGACCAGCGATGCGCACTCCCGCTGGGTGATAACAATGTCTTTTGTCATCCGTACATGCAGGCCTATGTGAGGATATCATCAAGAATTGCCTGTTGAGAGATGTGGCAGGATGACTTCACTGAAAGATATCTTTAAAAGATATCTTTCAGTGTGTACACCCAATAATCGTTTGTCCTGCACTACAGAAAGTTCAAGGGAATTATTTAATCAATATCGTTCATACAGCACATTGTCTAGTGTGTATGAGCCTTAAGGCAGGGTGAAGGTTAGGGTTGGGCTATTTGGGGAGGGGAGGTTAGGGTTGGGGACTAGAGGGAGGTTTGTGGTATGGATTATGGTTAGGGATAGGGTACAAATACTCACCAAGATGCTGGAGAATCACACACCTCTGACCCGGAAGTCACACTCACATGACCACCAGGACGCGGAAGCCACACTGGACTCGCTACAGCCATCCAGGGGTGCCGAGAGGGGAGAGAGTGGCTACTAATTACCCAGGCTTGTTGTAGGTGCCCATGGGGGACCGGGTCTGCTGCTAATGTCCCCCCTTCCTCTTACCTGCCAGCTGCCTGTGTCGCCAGCCCAACACACGCTGCTGTGTGCTGGGCTGCAGCGGGGCCAGTGCAGGGGGGGAGGGATCACACTGATCACGTCGCCTCCTGGATCTACCCCTGGATGAGGGGCTCACAGCGCCCTCCGTGCTCAGCGCTCGATGCAAAGTATTTTTTTTACTTTTTTTCTAAGGGGGACGTGGCCATGTGTCCCGCATTTAGGCCACGCCTCCGATAGTACTGGGGCCTGAGATGGCTCTCTGCGGGCCTGCAGCCATTACAAGCAAGGTAAGTTTTAGCTGGGCCACCAGGGATGATATTTTGACAGGAGACAGAGTGAAAAGTGATAAGATATTGACAAGGTACCAGCCAATCAGCTCCCAGCTGTCATTTTTCAAACACAGCCTGTGAGATGACAGTTGGGAGCTGATTGGCTGGCACCTTATCACTTTTCACTCTGTCTCCTAACACTGCTTAGTAAATAGACCATTTAGTATCATACCACGCCTGTCCAAAATATGCCTTGCTCACTTTGCAGTGCCATGTATTGTGCCATAGCTTCCTCTTAATGTAATTTCTGAAGCTTGTAACTGTTTTGTGGTTCTTCTCACCACAAATTATATGAACGCGACTTATTTTATGTTGCCTGTGAGATATATTTCCCAAAATGTTTAGGTTGTGTAACATAGCTCATCCCAAGAAAATGAAATCTTTTAATAAGCTCCACAGGGGATTTTTTTTAGTAGGTGTGAATGTTAAAGTTGATCAATGGTTTATGAAGCCACATATAGCAGCTTAAAACTCCTTCACCATTGGCCCCTATGGCACATAAATGACTATTAAATGCTTCACTATCCCACAAGTGTACCATGGATCTCAGAGGGCATTAAAATACTTTACAGCCATTAACATAAATCATATTAACATTTCAAACTCAATCAGGAATAATTCACAGTACACATCAAAACCACAATTTTACATTAACAGTCAATAAATATCAATCATCTAAATTCCTGTCTCCCACGATCAATACATATATTCTCATCATGCATCCAAATTATTTTCTCTTTCATGTTTTCTGAGGAAACAGGTCAGAAAATAAAACCACGTATTGATAGTTACAGTATGTGTGAAATTTAAAGACCAGAAGCATTAAGCAAAACATAGAGCAAGAATACAATTTACACATTTGTGAAGGAAAAAAAATAACAACCGCTGTATGACGTACTTTCCCAGAAGTTTGGATATTTGCAGTCTAACATGCTGTTTGGGAAATAAGGACATAAATATTGTTTTTGCAGCCAACTGCTGGCGATTTTGCTCAATTTAGAGGAAGCCGCCATTACCAATGTAAACCACCTCCCCCCAGCCTCCTTCAATAATGGGATGTGCTACTCTGCTCCAAGCCCAGTCTCCTAGGTATGGGGCCGCAACAGGATGAAGTCAGAATGAAGTCCTGCTATTTTAGCGTGAGAGACGAAACGCGTTGAGGGAAGAGTGACCCCCTGCTTACTAACATGGTCAGCTATCAGATAAGCCTATCACAAATGAATTTAATGTAATTGTGCATTTTTTTATGTGTGTTATCTATGTGAAATAAATTGTGTGTAATACTACACCATGAGAGTACTCTGTGTTTCTCCACATACTGCCTGAAATCTGTGACACCCTGTATTTTGAACCATTGAAGATACCAGAAGGAGTACCCCTATAAGAGTATCCATACTACATGCTCTGATATTAGAGCAATACGGTACGCAGAACTTATATGTGTGGTGCGTCTCACCATTTGTTTTAAAGGATTCACACTATTGTGCGCTTGTTTCCATCTCTATTTTTTTTCATAAATTCTGAGGACCATATAACAAGGGGCTTATTTGGGAAACTTCAAGCAGCTGTCCCCGGAACTGGGATACATAGTGGTTGAAAGTGGAAGTGCCTATTTAAGATTGACTGTTTTTACACCTTGACTTGGGTTTAGCGAGTACCCTGATCAGTACCATGATTATTATATATATATATATATATATATATATTGGGGGTAGCCAAACTCTGTCCTCGAGAACTACTAACAGTTCAAGATTTACAGACCACCTAGCTGGTGCACAGGTGTACTCATTACTTGCTAACACATTTGAAAAGATCCACAGGTGGAGCTAATTATTACACTTGTATATATATATTTATATATATATCATTGTAAGCTTGGTGAGCTCTGTCTCCCTGCTGGGTGCTATTGTTAGGGGACACCCTGGCTCCATGGACAGGCAGTGAAGGGAGAGTGCTGCTCAGCAGAGGTGTACAGCGCAGCATGAGGGCACAATACTGTCTCCGGGAGTGATGATTTCGATCTCTACTCCCATTGCTAAGTGTGAGCTGCTGCTGCTGCATCGGGCTGTAGCCTCATCTTTCCCAGGCTGAGACCCTGAGTTGCTGGGTCTAGGCACTGACGCCGCGGGTGCAGGGTGGCCGCTGGCCTGTGAGGCAGGCAGGAGTGACGATAGCTTCTGGTTTGCATTCCACAGTGGAACGCAAACCCGGAAGCACAGCCACAGTGTGAGCCGGCCCGGCAGGTAGTATTAGCTGACCCAGCAGAGAGGAGGATGGGACCGGCTGTCCTAGTGGCCCAATCCGCCCCTGTCTGCTTCTGTAGCTCATACAGTATACAATGTAATGTATGTTGTACTGTTTATTGATAAGCCATTTTATTTGGTCCCTGATTCATATTATCTGTGATTCGGGGCCGGACTGGCCATCTGGCCCTTCTGGCAAATGCCAGAAGGGCCGATGGCCTCAGGGCCGGCTTGAGGAGTGTGGCTGCCGCTGTATAGGGCGTAAATTACCTGCCCATCTTAGGAGGTGTCCCCGCCCTCCACCTATCCACTGGAATTCATGGCATGAGCTTAGGGGGAGGGAAAGGGTGGCGGCAGTGATGAGCCTGTGCACATGATAGGCCGGTCCAGTGTTAATTGATTGCTGAGCAGCACCGCCTCCCGCAGCTCTGCACAGCCGGGATACTAAGAGACGGGGGCATTCCGTGAGGCCAGGTCCCATGACTCACGGCACACCCTTGTGAAACTTAACCACAACCCTTTTGCGAGCAAGCACGCGGCTATGGTGTGCGCACAGGGAGGAATGCCAGGGCTGATCTACAGCCCAAGTCCATTCCTGCTGTAATTTGATGCACTGTTGTCCATCTGAGGGACTGAACAAGTCTGCCCACTCCCTGTTCTGCTCGAGCATCCAGTAGCCATGTCACAGGCTGTGTTTGAAAACTGACAGTTAGGAGCTAATTGTTGGTAGCAGTGGCAGCTCCCCTATTTGAATTTTTGACTGCGCTGCAGCCACGCTTCTAGAGCCGCCACTGGGTGGTACTCTATCTCCATCCAAGGGTTAGTAAATAGACCCCACAGTTTTTTGTCTGCTGGTCCACTCTGTGTACACTTTAGCAACTGCTGCATTGACGTCACTAGGGGGATGCGGACTGCTTCGGGTGTCAAATCAAATCAAAATGCTGGCTCCTGGTCACTGAGGAGGAGCCGGCATTTTGGTGATGTTATTATGCAGGACCTGGCTCCTGGTCACTGAGGAAGAGCCAGTCATGCCAGGAGAGTCTCTGGGGGCAGCCTGACATATCTGGGAGTGCTGGGCATCCCTGCAGAGTGATGAAAAAGGGGTGTGCCCAGACCCCATGCCCCTTCCCCGTGAGATCATGCCCCCTTTTCTGACACAGGGGATCTATCTGGCTCTTTGGGTGGCACCAGCCCCAGTGACGCCACTGAAATGCTGCCCTCAGAGAATTTAAAAAAAAATGGGCAACACTTGTGCACACATCCCCAAAACACATCACACAGCGGGTGTGACCCCGTGAGAACAAGGTTACACCCCCTTTTCAGGCGCATGCTCCTCTGGCGCGCGTAGGGATCCCGACGTCACCATCCAAAATGTAATTAGTCTTTGCATACCTTCACCATACTGTCATTATCTCACGGAATCTCACGGAATTCGTCTGGGGGTCGAGCTTTCAGTTTTGTGGCTCCAACCTTATGGAACCCACTTCCCCGCACAGTTCGAGAGGCCTCCACTCTAGAATCCTTCAAAAATACTCACCTATTCACCCAAGCATTTCACTAATGTCCCTTGTTTAAGCTTGTTTTGTATTTTGTACTGTAAATGTAAAGCACCTTGAGTCCTTTAGGAGAAAAGCGCTATATAAATAAAATTATTATTATTATTATTATTATTATGATGCCATTGTGCAGAGTCAGACATTGTATATCAGCAGTATCTACGTAACAGCTAATTTGCATAAAATAGCCTGGTGGTAATAATAATTATATATATAATGTAATCCCCACTACCTTTTGCGCTGAGGAGTGCAGCAGTGGAGTGGTTAATGATAAGCCGTAGACGGGGCATGAGCCAGGAAGTTCAAGACTCAGCTAGTGGACAGTGACAGTTGGAGCTGTGGCAGTTTGCCCTGAGGTGCCTGGCCAGGGACGAGGCATCTATCATCCCCCTATATTTGGTGAGATAGAGCTAGAGAGATGAGGAGTCTGGGAGGTGCTAGCATAGAGGCAGAGTGTTCTAATCAGAGACTCTGAGGTGAAAAGTGAAGCTGTTGAATGGAGAGGCAGAGTCAGACTACAATACAATGCTGAGTAACAGGTCTGATTGAGGTGAGAACTGAACCAGCCAGGTGATATCAGAAGAAGTAAGCATACAGTACTATATATATCTACATATATGTATATCATACTTGCTTACCCTCCCGGAACCTGCAAGAGGCTCAAGATTTTTCGGTAACCCCCTGCACCCGAGGAAGAGTAGGCACTTCTCCTGCATTCCACCCACTTTCTAGTGAAGCAGCTGTTGATATTTTGTGTAAAACATCCTGAAGAAAAAGTCTTAGGACTTTCAAACGTCGATGATGTTCTTATCACTGTAATGCTTTGAATACAACACTTTTTCTACATTAATATTTGGAGTGCAGCCTTGTTCTTTACCAGGACTTTGGACATTTGCATGATTTTTCAGGAAGGCACCCATAACGCTGTATGGATTACCCGGAGTGCCAGGCTCTTCAGATGTGTATGTATATATATATATATATATATATATATATATATATATATATTCATATTAAGGGTGTGCACCGGCCACTTTTCGTGTTTTGTGTTTTGGTTTTGGATCTGGATCTTTCTTCGTGTTTTGGATCTGGATTGGTTTTGCCAAAACCACCCTTCCGTGTTTTGGGTTCTGGGTTTTGTGTTTTGGATCTGTATTTTTTTGAAAAAAAAGCATAAAAACAGCTAAAATCACAGAATTTGTAGGTTTTTCTGCTCCTATGCTATTATTAACCTCAATAACCTTAATTTCCACTCATTTCCAGTCTATTCTGAATACCTCACACCTCACAATAGTGTTTTTATGTCCAAAAGGTTGCACCGAGGTAGCTGGATGACTATGCTAAGCGACACGAGTGGGCGGCACAAACACGTGACCCATCTAGGCGTGAAACTGCAGTGGCAGACAGGATGGCATTGAAAAACTAGGCCCCAAACTGTACATAATGCAAAGAAAAAAAAGAGGTGCAAGATGGAATTGTCCTTGGGCCCTCCCACCCACCCTTATGTTGTATAAACAGGACATGCACACTTTAACAAACCAATCATTTCAGCGCCAGGGTCTGCCACACAACTGTGGCTGAAATGATTGGTTCGTTTGGGCCCCCACAAAACAAGCTGGCAATTAATCTGTCCCTGCACAAACTGGCTCTACGGAGGCAAGAAGTCGTCCTCATCCTCCTCATCCACAGATTCCTCACCCTCTTCAGTGTTATGTACATCCTCATCCTCACAGAGTATTAATTCGTCCCTGCTGGAACCACAGGTCCCTCTGTACGTTCTGGAGGCTGGTCTCCCTGGAAGAGTTGATCATTCATTTTATGAACATCATCTTCTCCACATTTTGTGGAAGCAACCTCCTACGCCTTTCGCTAACAAGGTTCCCGGCTGCACTAAACACTCTTTCGGAGTACACACTGGAGGGGGGGCAACTCAGGTAAAATAGAGCCAGTTTGTACAGGGACCTCCAAATTGCTTCTTTTTCCTGCCAGTACAGGTACGGACTGTCTGACATGCCTACTTGGATGCTGTCACCGATGTAATCCTTTAACAGACAGACGCACGCTTGTCGCTGCTGCTTTGAGGATTCAAGTGCGGCTACAGCCCACACAATTCACAAAGACAGAAAAAAAAAAAGAATATTTTTATTGTTTGTGGAGCACACTTTGAGGGTTACACCACCCTCTAACAGACAGACGCACGCTTGTCGCTGCTGCTTTGAGGATGCAAGTGCGGCTACAGCCCACACAATTCACAAAGACAGAAAAAAGAAGAAGAATATTTTTATTCTTTGTGTAGCACACTTTGAGGGTGTCACCACCCTTTAACAGACAGACGCACGCTTGTCGCTGCTGCTTTAAGGATGCAGGTGCGGCTACAGCCCACACATTTCACAAAGACCGAAAAAAAAAGAACAATATTTTAATTGTTTGTGTAGCACACTTTGAGGGTGTCACCACCCTTTAATAGACAGATGCACGCTTGTCGCTGCTGCTTTAAGGATGCAGGTGCGGCTACAGCCCACACAATTCACAAAGACAGAAAAAAGAAGAATATTTTTATTGTTTGTGTAGCACACTTTGAGGGTGTCACCACCCTTTAACAGACAGACGCACGCTTGTCGCTGCTGCTTTAAGGATGCAGGTGCGGCTACAGCCCACACATTTCACAAAGACCGAAAAAAAAGAACAATATTTTAATTGTTTGTGTAGAACACTTTGAGGGTGTCACCACCCTTTAACAGACAGACGCACGCTTGTCGCTGCTGCTTTAAGGATGCAGGTGCGGCTACAGCCCACACAATTCACAAAGACAGAAAAAATAACAATATTTTAATTGTTTGTGTAGCACACTTTGAGGGTGTCACCACCCTTTAACAGACAGACGCATGCTTGTCGCTGCTGCTTTGAGGATGCAAGTGTGGCTACATCGCACACAAGTCACAAACACATTAAAAAAAATTTTTTGATTTTTTGGAGCACTTTGAGAGTTACAACACCCTTTAACAGACAGACGCACGCTTGTCGCTGCTGCTTTGAGGATGCAAGTGCGGCTACAGCCCACACAATTCACAAAGACAGAAAAAAAAAGAACAATATTTTAATTGTTTGTGTAGCACACTTTGAGGGTGTCACCACCCTTTAACAGACAGACGCACGCTTGTCGCTGCTGCTTTAAGGATGCAGGTGTGGCTACAGCCCACACAATTCACAAAGACAGAAAAAAGAAGAATATTTTTATTGTTTGTGTAGCACACTTTGAGGGTGTCACCACCCTTTAACAGACAGACGCACGCTTGTCGCTGCTGCTTTGAGGATGCAAGTGCGGCTACATCGCACACAAGTCACAAACACATAAAAAAAATAGTTTTTTATTTTTTGGAGCACTTTGAGAGTTACACCACCCTTTAACAGACAGACGCACGCTTGTCGCTGCTGCTTTAAGGATGCAGGTGCGGCTACAGCCCACACATTTCACAAAGACCGAAAAAAAAGAACAATATTTTAATTGTTTGTGTAGAACACTTTGAGGGTGTCACCACCCTTTAACAGACAGACGCTCGCTTGTCGCTGCTGCTTTAAGGATGCAGGTGCGGCTACAGCCCACACATTTCACAAAGACAGAAAAAAAAAGAACAATATTTTAATTGTTTGTGTAGCACACTTTGAGGGTGTCACCACCCTTTAACAGACAGACGCACGCTTGTCGCTGCTGCTTTGAGGATGCAGGTGGAATCTAGACGGGATTTGGAACCGAGGACACACTACCTCCATCAATTGTCTAAATCCCACTGCACTAATGTCGGATACCGGACGCACGTCTAACACCAACATAGCAGTAAAGGCCTCAGTTATACGTTTTGCTTCAGGATGACTGCTGTCGTACTTCATCCTCATCGCTAGGGACTGTTGGAGGGTCAATTGTTTAGTAAAAGTAGTGATGTTCCTACTTCCTCTCTGGGATGATGAACAACTCCCAGCAGCAGCAACAGCACTAGTAGGAAGTGGTTCTTGATCTTTCCCTATTTTATTTTTATCAGAGAAAGTTTGGTCCTCCATTTATGTTATATTGATATATATACGTGCGGCTAAAGCGCACACAAACACAGAAAATATTTTTTTATTTTTGCTGGAGAGTAGTGCACTTTGTGGGTTACACCACCCTTTAAGAAATGAGCCAGCCGACTCTTTACTTATGGGACACAGGCGCACGCTTGGCGCTGCTCCTTTGTTGATGCACGTGCAGCCACAGTGCACACAAGTCACAAACACAGAAAATATATATTTTTTTGGTTTGGAGTGTACTTTGGGGGTTACAGAACCCTTTAACGGTCAAGCCAGCCGGCCCTTTACTTATGACACAGGCGCACGCTTGGCACTACTTTGTTGATGCACGTGCGGCTACTGCGCACACAATTCACAAACACAGAAAATAATTTTTTTTTGGTTTGGACTGGAGTGTACTTTCGGGGGTTACAGCACCCTTTAACGGTCAAGCCAGCCGGCCCTTTACTTATGACACAGGCGCACACTTGGCACTACTTTGTTGATGCACGTGCGGCTACTGCGCACACAATTCACAAACACAGAAAATATTTTTTTTTCGGTTTGGACTGGAGTGTACTTTGGGGGTTACAGCACCCTTTAACGGTCAAGCCAGCCGGCCCTTTACTTATGACACAGGCGCACGCTTGGCACTACTTTGTTGATGCACGTGCGGCTACTGCGCACACAATTCACAAACACAGAAAATAATTTTTTTTTTGGTTTGGACTGGAGTGTACTTTCGGGGGTTACAGCACCCTTTAACGGTCAAGCCAGCCGGCCCTTTACTTATGACACAGGCGCACGCTTGGCACTACTTTTTTGATGCACGTGCGGCTACTGCGCACACAATTCACAAACACAGAAAATAAATTTTTTTTTGGTTTGGACTGGAGTGTACTTTGGGGGTTACAGCACCCTTTAACGGTCAAGCCAGCTGGCCCTTTACTTATGACACAGGCGCACGCTTGGCACTACTTTGTTGATGCACATGCGGCTACTGCGCACACAATTCACAAACACAGAAAATAATTTTTTTTTTGGTTTGGACTGGAGTGTACTTTGGGGGTTACAGCACCCTTTAACGGTCAAGCCAGCCGGCCCTTTACTTATGACACAGGCGCACGTTTGGCACTACTTTGTTGATGCACGTGCGGCTACTGCGCACACAATTCACAAACACAGAAAATAATTTTTTTTTTGGTTTGGACTGGAGTGTACTTTCGGGGGTTACAGCACCCTTAACGGTCAAGCCAGCTGGCCCTTTACTTATGACACAGGCGCACGCTTGGCACTACTTTGTTGATGCACGTGCGGCTACTGCGCACACAATTCACAAACACAGAAAATAATTTTTTTTTTGGTTTGGACTGGAGTGTACTTTCGGGGGTTACAGCACCCTTAACGGTCAAGCCAGCCGGCCCTTTACTTATGACACAGGCGCACGCTTGGCACTACTTTGTTGATGCACGTGCGGCTACTGCGCACACAATTCACAAACACAGAAAATAATTTTTTTTTTGGTTTGGACTGGAGTGTACTTTCGGGGGTTACAGCACCCTTAACGGTCAAGCCAGCCGGCCCTTTACTTATGACACAGGCGCACGCTTGGCACTACTTTGTTGATGCACGTGCGGCTACTGCGCACACAATTCACAAACACAGAAAATAATTTTTTTTTTGGTTTGGACTGGAGTGTACTTTCGGGGGTTACAGCACCCTTAACGGTCAAGCCAGCCGGCCCTTTACTTATGACACAGGCGCACGCTTGGCACTACTTTGTTGATGCACGTGCGGCTACTGCGCACACAATTCACAAACACAGAAAATAATTTTTTTTTGGTTTGGACTGGAGTGTACTTTCGGGGGTTACAGCACCCTTTAACGGTCAAGCCAGCCGGCCCTTTACTTATGACAAAGGCGCACGCTTGGCACTACTTTGTTGATGCACGTGCGGCTACTGCGCACACAATTCACAAACACAGAAAATATATTATTTTTTTAGCACTTGGGGGGAGCACCCCTGATGGACAGAGCACCCCCTGGACAACACTACAGCACCTCTTTAGGACTGGGACACTGCACAGGACTTTGGAGTGGACACAGCCCCTATGGAGAACTGACTGCACAACACAGTCCAGCCAGCCCCTATGGACTTTGAAGTAGTGGACACAGCCCCTATTAACAACAGCAGCACAGCACAACACAGCCAGCCCCTATGGACTTTGAAGTAGTGGACAACAGCAGCACTACACTACACTACACTACACAGCCCTAACTCCCACCCTCCCTCTTCACTGTCCACAGCCGAGTGAGAAAATGGCGCCGACGTGGGTACCTTATATAGGATCCAAAACCCGCGAGACTCGGAAGGCGGGATGATGACGTTTTGCCTCGATTTCAGATCCGAGTCAGGCGGGAAAAGTCGAGCCTGATTCGGATCGGACTCGGATCGGGGGGGCTCGGGGGGGTTCGGATTTCAGAAATCCGAACCCGCTCACCCCTAATTCATATATATATATATATATATATATACAGTGTTATTTTTCGGCAGGAAGAAGCAGGAGCCTCTCATTAGTTCTCATTAGTCCCTGAACCTCTCATTAACTAATTAACAATTCCGTAATGTCCTAGGCCAAAATGTATTTTCCATAAGATGTTTTATTTTAAAGTCCCTTTTGAGTGCCTCCTTTTCTAAATACTACATACCGTATATATATATATATATATATATATATCCCAATATTTATGCACCTGACTGTATATATATATATATATATATATATATATATATACAGTCAGGTGCATAAATATTGGGACATTGACAGAATTTTAATTACCCTCAAATTAAATCTGAAAGTCTGCAGTTAAAGCACATCTTGTTTGTTTCATTTCAAAGCCATTGTGGTGGTGTATTGAGGCCAAAATATGAAAATTCTGTCAATGTCCCAATATTTATGCACCTGACTGTATATATATATATATATATATATATATATATATACATGGTTAACTCCAATGCAGTGGCACTCTCAGGACTTGTAATCCATCATATTGGTGGTGTATTAACACCGAATACAAAACCGATACCTCCGTGTGGTCAACGTTTTATTTAATACAAGATGACATTTTGTATTAAATGAAACGTTGACCACACGGAGGTATCGGTTTTGTGTTAGGTGTTAAAACACCACCAATATGATGGATTACAAGTCTTGAGAGTGCCACTGCATAGGAGGAGTTGACTGTTTGGATTTTTTTGGACTTACCCAGGCTGGATGGTATTTCTACAGCATTGAGTGCCAGCTTAAACTGTTTGTTTTATAATATATATATATATATATATATATATATACATATATATAAAAATGTATATACAATATAAACATATATATATAAAAAAAATTCTATAGCTCCACCCCATAGTAGCTCCACCCACAGTTCCTGAACCTATATTTCGAGAAAAATAGCCCTGTATGTACCTGCATGTATATATACATATATATCTAGTAGTGGCAATTGGACCGGCACTCCATGTAGAAAATACAGCAGCCAGGGTGCCAACTCCGTTATGGCAGGCAGAGGCGAGTCATAATAGCAACATAATAGTAATAGAAGCAGCACTCCACGGACTTCACAACAACGCTAGAAGATAGTGCAACGTTTCAGATTTATTCAAATCTTTCGTCAAGCCAAATATAGATAAGATAAACTCACCTTAAATACTCACAATCACCCCTAAAAGTGACTACAAATGGGCGGGCATCCCTCCCCTCCGGTGTCATGCGCCATGACGTCACACGTCAGGACGTCACACATCTCCCGTCGGGTCAGGTGAACGCACGCTGTAAAGCAGAGACGTGCTAACACCCATCACCATGGTGACATAAGTAAACACATCTATACAAAAGCGACAATACAAACGATACACACAGGTATTACCAAACTTTACATTAGATATAATACAATCAAAAATGTCATCATAAACATACATCAAATAGCAATAATATCATCCATAAACACGATGTTAACACAAACCATATAGCATCTACAATAGTAGAGCATATAGACATATCATGTTACGAATTACATTATAAAATATATTATAAAATCACATCAGACATTTGCTTGGACTTATCAATAAACTTCTTGTTGACAGTATTTGGGGCCCTCATCAATTACCTATTACCATACCGCAAAACCGCTAGCAAAAAATTCCAGCGGCAAGGCGTGAATGGAAACAGGCATTGCTACTGCAACACAGTATAGTGCAATGAACTAAT
Source organism: Taudactylus pleione (assembly GCA_031769625.1). NCBI lineage: Eukaryota > Metazoa > Chordata > Amphibia > Anura > Myobatrachidae > Taudactylus > Taudactylus pleione. The sequence goes on from JAUIMM010000092.1 coordinate 39,953,753, forward strand.
TAAACAAAGTGCTAATAGCACAACCAAATACCATGCAGTATCTACGGCCCAAATAGAACCATCTCCACTTACGGATAGAATTATCCAAAGCCAATACTCATGATACCCATTAAACGTTGCTCATAACCATAACATAAAGTCACTATTAGATATCTCGGTGGCCAGACGTAGATGAAAATGAGCACTACTACTACGATACAGAAAGGTACAAAGACTGATTACCCTAACTGCTTATATCACACCAAATGAAAATAGAGATAAATATCCAGGGCCCAAATAGGACCAATTCCACTACTCCAAGAAAAAAGACCAGTAAATTAAAGGAAACATGACAAATTTAATTGTTCATTTAAACCCCCCGGGGTTACTGTGTTTAATCGTTGAATCCAATAGGATTCCAGGCAAAGAAGCCTTTATCCCTATCACCACCCCTGAAGGACTGTGGTACGTGGTCTATAAGCTTAAATTTAAGAGTCGCCAGGCTATGTCTCGCAGTTACAAAGTGTCTCGCGACCGGTTGGTCACTAATTCTGCCCTCCAAAGCAAGTCTAATTGAAGACCTATGTTGAGCTGCTCGTTCCTTAAAGGGGCAGATCGTCTTGCCCACATACGCGAGCCCACAAGGGCATTTAATCAAGTAGATAGCATAACTACTTGAGCATGTAAGAACATATTTAATAGGAAACTTTGGCCCTCATTCAGAGCCGTATGCTCTGAGCAGAGCGCACGCTCTGAATGAGGGCCGTCCTCCATAACTATGGAGCGTCCTCCTGGACGCTCGTATAGCTGTGGGTCACCACCCACAGCCTATACGAGCGTGCAGTTTGATGGCCGCGATGGTCTTGACCATCGCGACCATCGAAACTGCGAGCCGGAGCCTGCGGTTGAGGTTTTCAACCGCAAGGCCCGGAATGATTTTGGCTCTATCAGAGCCAAAATCACTCCCACTGACATCACTAGTGATGTCTGTGGGCCGGCTTCTGACGGTAGGCGTTCCCTTAGGAACGCCCCCGTCAGGGAGGCACGCCCCCAGCACGCCCACCAAAGGGGGCGTGCTGTCAATCAACATCGACAGCACGCCCCCTTTGATCAGACACAACGAGCGAAGGAAAGTCTTTCGCTCGTCGCGTTTGGCGCATGCGCACGACGGAGCTCCCTCCGTCGTGCGCATGCTCAGTGCAGAACATTGACCCACTTGTGAACGGACAGCCGCTCGCGAGTGGGTCTGAATCAGGCCTCTAGTCCCAAATGTGGATGGGTGAAGAAGTTGCCAGTCTCCAAGTAGCGACACGTCAAGCATCCAATGCAACGATATGAACCAGGTTTCTTGGATAAAAAATGTTGAGGACTTTTAGCATCATCGGTGACGTCATTTTTAACTAAATAGTGCCTCAAATTTTTGCCCCTTTTAAGACAGGGTAGCAAGCGAGAGCTCTTTAGGGAAGGGATGTTTTTATCACTCTGTATAAGCGGCCAAAATTTTTTTTAGGTCTTTTTTACAAAATTGTTTACATTTACATTGGTATAATCAGTGGCCAAAGGAAAAATATCCTGTCTAATCTTGTCCTTCTTTTTCAAACTCTCTTCACGTGTTAAATACAGAGCCCTTGATTTTGCTATTTCCAATTCCCTGTATTGATAACCCCTGGCTAAGAATTTATTAAACATAATCTCCATTTGAAGTCTAGCATCTTCTTCATTACTAGCAATACGTCTAATACGGAGGAATTGTGAAAAGGGAAGACCCTTTTTCATTGCTGGGGGGTGGTAACTACTGGCATGTAGCAACGTATTTCTATCAGAAATTTTGGTAAAAAGGCTGGTACTAAGGCCTGAAACATCCCTCTGAATATTTACATCTAGATAATTGATTGAGATATCATCACAATTAAAAGTGAACTTGATTGTATCATCCATCTGGTTGATGGTATGCATGACTTTTTGAAATTGTTCCTTATCACCCGCCCACAAGACAAAAATGTCATCAATGTAGCGGGTGTAGAACAATAGTTTCTCTGAGAACAATCTATTCGACAAGAATACCTTCTGTTCGACCTGGAACATATATGCATTTGCAAATGCGGGTGCCACATTCGAGCCCATGGCACATCCCTGCAGTTGCAAATAAAATGCGCCATCGAAGTAGAAAAAATTTCGTGTTAATGTTTTTTCCTATATACATAAGAAGAACGACAAGACGGGACCCCTAAAATTGTTATTATCAAACAGTAATGTATGGACAGCATCTAAACCTTGGTTATGTGGAATATTGGTGTAGAGGCTAACCACCTCTATACAACACAATAAAAAAGATTCAGGTAGGTTGGTTAGGTCCCGTAATTTTAACAGAAATTCTGTGGTATCTTTCAGAAATGTCTCCTGTGATTGTATAATGGGTTGTAGAAAGAAATCCAGATATTTAGCAATCATGGAGTAGATGGAATTTCTGGCGGAAATTATGGGCCTTCCAGGGGGACTACATAAGTCCTTGTGTATTTTAGGCAAGGAGTATAGCATTGGTAGCAAGGGGTGATCGATGGATAAAGCCTTCAATGTAGGGCGGTCTATGACTGCTTCCTCAAACGCTTTGATTAAAATTGCATCAATTTCAGCCTTATATTGAGGAGTTGGATCCCCAGGAAGCTTCTTATATACAGAGGCGTCCCCTAATTGTTTATACAGTTCTAACTTGTACTTTACTTTATCCTGCAGGACAATTGCCCCACCCTTATCCACTTCACGGATAACCACAGAATCACATTTACACATTTATAAACTGCAACGTTCCAAATGACCATAAGTTTGGAATTTTGGGGGGGTTATTGAACTATATGTATTGTTGAGAGAGGATTACCCTTATTCTACGTTATATTTTGTGAGGTGTGCATCTCTTCTATTACCAAACGGAGTTCTGTTATTTGAACTATGTCTCAAAATAACGCCAGCCTTGATGTGGGGGGTTTCTCCCCTATTGTATTACCATTGGGTGAGATTCTAAGTTTTTCGGACTCAGATGCTGATTTATTGCTGATTAAAGAGACTTTCAAGGATACAGCAGGTGTTGATACACCAGAGGATGCTTATCATGCGCTCCTCAAACTAAAAAGATGAGAACTTGATTTCTATTTACATGCTATAACATTATCGGATTACCATAGGGAGCACAAAATCCCAAGGGGTTTCCGCATGAAGAACGTGCCCACAATAGGCCGGGGCAATGTTGAGTTCTGCCGCCGTTGGGTGGCAGTACTCAACAAATGCTCCTTTGATTTGATCCAGTTGGTGGTGGAGGAATCATCAAGGGAATTGGTGGAAATCAGAAGAAAAATATTGGAAATGGAACTGTCAGCAAAAACTATTCTAACTAAAGATGCCTCCACTAATTGGCTAGATAAATGAAATACAAATATTGAAAATTACCGCAAGGAATTAATCTCCTTTAAGAAAAATAAATTGATGATGGTAAACAGAGACTATCAAGAACAGATGGTGTATGCTTGGGCTACCGGCCGACAACCATTAAATAAACCCAGAACATTCAGGCATAGAAGACCCTATGACACCTTTGTTTCATCTGACAACTCCTCCATTAATAACAGCCAAACAACGAGTGAGAGTGACTGTACTCCTGGCCCATCTACAACTAAACCCCCTTTGGGGGTAGTTACCCGCGCACATGGTGTGGGAGGTCTAGAACACGGACAAGGCGCGGTGGCCTAAGGCAGAGGCAACCGTGTGTACAAATGCAGAATTTAGTGGTGAACCTCTCTTCTTATACCCTAACAGCCACTGAAGAAAAAGTGCTTAATAAGGGTTTATCTTTCATGCCATATCACAGATTGAATTACTTTAATTGGAAAAAAGACCTGTGGAAACATAATAGAAATCTGCGGCTTAAAGAATACTTTGATAATAACCTTATTGTAGATATAAACACTCGGACTAACCATCCATTTAGAGCATCTTCTATTTTTGATCCACCCTCCTCCAATATTGCAATTAAAAACTACACTAGGGTTTTGGACCAGCAAGTATTAAATGCAGCACGTAAGGATACACGACCACACTTCAATCTTACAAAAGAGGAACATTTGGCGCTGAAAAATTTAAGTAAATGTGATTCTGTGGTTATCCGTGAAGTGGATAAGGGTGGGGCAATTGTCCTGCAGGATAAAGTAAAGTACAAGTTAGAACTGTATAAACAATTAGGGGATGCCTCTGTATATAAGAAGCTTCCTGGGGATCCAACTCCTCAATATAAGGCGGAAATTGATGCAATATTAATCAAAGCGTTTGAGGAAGCAGTCATAGACCGCCCTACATTGAAGGCTTTATCCATCGATCACCCCTTGCTACCAATGCTATACTCCTTGCCTAAAATACACAAGGACTTATGTAGTCCCCTGGAAGGCCCATAATTTTCGCCAGAAATTCCATCTACTCCGTGATTGCTAAATATCTGGATTTCTTTCTACAAGCCATTATACAATCACAGGAGACATTTCTGTTAAAATTACGGGACCTAACCAACCTACCTGAATCTTTTTTATTGTGTTGTATAGATGTGGTTAGCCTCTACACCAATATTCCGCATAAGCAAGGTTTAGATGCTGTCCATACATTACTGTTTGATAATAACGATTTTAAGGGTCCCGACTTGTCGTTCTTCTTATGTTTATAGGAAAAAACATTAACACAAAATTTTTTCTACTTCCTTGGCGCATTTTATTTGCAACTGCAGGGATGTGCCATGGGCTCGAACGTGGTGCCCGCATTTGCAAATGCATATATGTTCCAGGTCGAACAGAAGGTATTCTTGTCGAATAGATTGTTCTCAGAGAAACTATTGTTCTACACCCGCTACATTGATATCATTTTTGTCTTGTGGGCGGGTGATAAGGAACAATTTCAAAAAGTGATGCATACCATCAACCAGATGGATGATACAATCAAGATCACTTTTAATTGTGATGATATCTCAATCAATTATCTAGATGTAAATATTCGGAGGGATGTTTCAGGCCTCAGTACCAGCCTTTTTACCAAAATTTCTGATAGAAATACGTTGCTACATGCCAGTAGTTACCACCCCCCAGCAATGAAAAAGGGTCTTCCCTTTACACAATTCCTCCATATTAGACGTATTGCTAGTAATGAAGAAGATGCTAGACTTCAAATGGAGATTATGTTTAATAAATTCTTAGCCAGGGGTTATCAATACAGGGAATTGGAAATAGCAAAATCAAGGGCTCTGTATTTAACACGTGAAGAGCGTTTGAAAAGAAGGACAAGATTAGACAGGATATTTTTCCTTTGGCCACTGATTATACCAATGTCAGTAATTTTGTAAAAAAGACCTAAAAATAATTTTGGCCGCTTATACAGAGTGATAAAAACATCCCTTCCCTAAAGAGCTCTCGCTTGCAACCCTGTCTTAAAAGGGGCAAAAATTTGAGGGACTATAAATGACGTCACCGATGATGCTAAAAGTCCTCAACATTTTTTATCCAAGAAACCTGGTTCATATCGTTGCATTGGATGCATGACGTGTCGCTACTTGGAGACTGGCAACTTCTTCACCCATCCACATTTGGGGACTAAGGGCCTGATTCAGACCCACTCGCGAGCGGCTGTCCGCTCGCAAGTGGGTCGATGTTATGCACTGAGCATGCGCACGACGGAGGGAGCTCCGTCGTGCGCATGCGCCAGACGCGACGAGCGAAGGAAAGTCCTTCGCTCGTTGTGTCCGATCAAAGCGGGCGTGCTGTCAATGTTGATTGACAGCACGCCCCCTTTGGTGGGCGTGCCGGGGGCGTGCCTCCCTGATGGGGGCGTTCCCACGGGAACGCCTCCCGTCAGAAGCCGGCCCACTGACATCACTAGTGATGTCAGTGGGAGTGATTTTGGCTCTGATAGAGCCAAAATCACTCCGGAGCTTGCGGTTGAAAACCTCAACCGCAGGCTCCGGCTCGCAATTTCGATGGTCGCGATGGTCTCGACCATCGCGGCCATCAAAAAGCACGCTCGTATAGCCTGTGGGTGGTGACCCACAGCTATACGAGCGTCCAGGAGGACGCTCCATGAAAATGGAGCTCGGCCCTCATTCAGAGCGTGCGCTCTGCTCAGAGCGTACGGCTCTGAATGAGGGCCTAAGTTTCCTATTAAATATGTTCTTACATGCTCAAGTAGTTATGTTATCTACTTGATTAAATGCCCTTGTGGGCTCGCGTATGTGGGCAAGACGATCTGCCCCTTTAAGGAACAAGCAGCTTAACATAGGTCTTCAATTAGACTTGCTTTGGAGGGCAGAATTAGTGACCAACCGGTCGCGAGACACTTTGTAACTGCGAGACATAGCCTGGCGACTCTTAAATATAAGCTTATAGACCACGTACCACAGTCCTTCAGGGGTGGTGATAGGGATAAAAGGCTTCTTTGCCTGGAATCCTATTGGATTCATCGATTAAACACAGTAACCCCGGGGGGTTTAAATGAACAATTAAATTTGTCATGTTTCCTTTAATTTACTGGTCTTTTTTCTTGGAGTAGTGGAATTGGTCCTATTTGGGCCCTAGATATTTATCTCTATTTTCATTTGGTGTTATATAAATGGTTAGTGTAATCAGTCTTTGCACCTTTCTGTATCGTAGTAGTAGTGCTCATTTTCATCTACGTCTGGCCGCCGAGATATCTAATAGTGACTTTATGTTATGGTTATGAGCAACGTTTAATGGGTATCATGAGTATTGGCTTTGGATAATTCTATCGTAAGTGGAGATGGTTCTATTTGGGCCGTAGATACTGCATGGTATTTGGTTGTGCTATTAGCACTTTGTTTAATTAGTTCATTGCACTATACTGTGTTGCAGTAGCAATGCCTGTTTCCATTCACGCCTTGCCGCTGGAATTTTTTGCTAGCAGTTTTGCGGTATGGTAATAGGTAATTGATGAGGGCCCCAAATACTGTCAACAAGAAGTTTATTGATAAGTCCAAGCAAATGTCTGATGTGATTTTATAATATATTTTATAATGTAATTCGTAACATGATATGTCTATATGCTCTACTATTGTAGATGCTATATGGTTTGTGTTAACATCGTCTTTATGGATGATATTATTGCTATTTGATGTATGTTCATGATGACATTTTTGATTGTATTATATCTAATGTAAAGTTTGGTAATACCTGTGTGTATCGTTTGTATTGTCGCTTTTGTATAGATGTGTTTACTTATGTCACCATGGTGATGGGTGTTAGCACGTCTCTGCTTTACAGCGTGCGGTCACCTGACCTGACGGGAGACGTGTGACGTCCTGACGTGTGACGTCATGGCGCATGACACCGGAGGGGAGGGATGCCCGCCCATTTGTAGTCACTTTTAGGGGTGATTGTGAGTATTTAAGGTGAGTTTATCTTATCTATATTTGGCTTGATGAAAGATTTGAATAAATCTGAAACGTTGCACTATCTTCTAGCGTTGTTGTGAAGTCCGTGGAGTGCTGCTTCTATTACTATTATGTTACATATATATATATATATATATATATATAGATCCAAAAAAAGGCGTCACTCGGAGACTTGAAATGCAGGTGAAAATTCAGTTTTAATGGTCGACGTTTCGGAGGACAAGCCCCCTTTCTCAAGACACTGACATACAAACATACAATAAAAACAAAGACAAATAAATACCTTACAGACATCATAGACACACCTCCCCGTGAACGAGGACGCCGCGCGCACTTCCGGCTAAACGGACGGACACACACGTGGACAAGTCACGTGTATCTGCATACGTCACCAGAAGGCGCCCAGGCATCCCCAACAACAGCCTATGCCGCTATTGCGCTGCAACCATGGCAACCAGTAACCACAAGGATACCAGGGCACGCAGACAGCAACACCGGCCTATTAGGGAACATAGAAATATAAAAACATGGCGCAAACAACATGAACACCATATAAATAATACTGTGCACTATTATGACAAATTATATTAACAAAAGAAAGAAAAATACTATTACAGCCATTCGGACAACAAAGCAATGGTATAATCCCTGCTAACATAACAGCCAATTTTTATTACATTAGTTAAAGCTGTTAGTAAAATGTACATGATAACTGATGTAAAATTGCAGCAAATTCTCACCCCTTTTAAACAAGATATATCTTATATCCTATAACAAATATCGCCCCAGGATGGTCACAGGCAAGATCCATAGTAACTTACTATATAATTAAAGAAAACTACTCAGTACCAATGATTCATTTAGTCCCCTAGGGACAACCGTGTCAAGCAAAAAAATCCATTTGGATTCAAGTTGCAACAGACGCTTAGATCTGTTGCCTCCTCGTAATGACAACGGGACGTGGTCAATAATACGGTATCGAATCGTGGCCACCCCATGCTTAGCCTGGGCAAAATGACGAGCCACAGGTTGCTCGCTAGAGCCAATTGAAATAGCCGCCCTAATGGCGGATCGATGTTGAGCCATGCGCTCCTTAAACTGCCTCTCTGTCTTGCCCACGTAATGTAACCCACATGGGCAAGACAGGAGGTACACGACAAATCTGGAACTGCAAGTTAACGTATGGTAAATCTTAAATCTCTTGCCTGAATATGGGTGCAAAAAACTATTGCCCGCAACCATATACCTACAGGTTAGGCATCCCGTGCATTTATAGCAACCATGTTTTCGTTGCAAAAAATGTACCGGGGTATCTCTAGAGAAACCAGTAATGTCAGTTTTTACTAGAAAATCCTTCAAATTACGGCCCCTGCTATAACACGGGCGAATTCTAGCATTGGTCAAAAAAGGCAACTCAGGATCCGATTGGACCAGAGGCCACAATTGTTTGACTTTTTTATTACTGAACCTACTGCTCGTGCTGTATCTATTGACCCATGTGATCACATTCTGATCAGATTTTTTAGAGCTAGAGTGCAACAATTCATTGCGACTGATTTTTAAAGCCTTGTTTTTGGCCTGAAGTAACTCATTGAGTTGGTACCCTCTGTCACTGAATTTTTTTACCATAACATCGAGTTGTCGGTGTAGCTCACCACTCTCACTGGTGATCCTACATACTCGGAGCATCTGTGAGTATGGCAAACTGTTTAAGGTTGAAATAGGATGGAAACTATTATGTCGCAGAATAGTATTGCGATCTGTGGGTTTGACGTATAATGATGTCTGTAATTGACCAGAAACAGATTCAATCCTGACATCAAGGAAAGTAATCTCATGGAGATTGATATTATACGTCAATTTTGCAGCCACATCAGACGAATTGTGTGTCTGGATCAAATCATTAAACATTTGTTCCGTCCCAGTCCAGAAAATGAGTATATCGTCAATGTAACGAAGGTAGAGAAACACATGCTGAGTAACACTGGGATCAGTGAAGAACAGCTGCTGTTCAACCTGATGCATGTAGGCATTGGCGTACGATGGGGCCACACAGGACCCCATCGCACACCCAGCCAACTGGACAAAGAAACACCCATCATACAAAAAATAATTATGTAAAAGAGTAAACTCTAATAGACTCAAAAACAACGGCACACTTGGGCCCTCATATAGTGCATTATTGGTAATCAGTTGTTTAACCGCCGCACTACTACTACGATACAGAAAGGTACAAAGACTGATTACCCTAACTGCTTATATCACACCAAATGAAAATAGAGATAAATATCCAGGGCCCAAATAGGACCAATTCCACTACTCCAAGAAAAAAGACCAGTAAATTAAAGGAAACATGACAAATTTAATTGTTCATTTAAACCCCCCGGGGTTACTGTGTTTAATCGTTGAATCCAATAGGATTCCAGGCAAAGAAGCCTTTTATCCCTATCACCACCCCTGAAGGACTGTGGTACGTGGTCTATAAGCTTAAATTTAAGAGTCGCCAGGCTATGTCTCGCAGTTACAAAGTGTCTCGCGACCGGTTGGTCACTAATTCTGCCCTCCAAAGCAAGTCTAATTGAAGACCTATGTTGAGCTGCTCGTTCCTTAAAGGGGCAGATCGTCTTGCCCACATACGCGAGCCCACAAGGGCATTTAATCAAGTAGATAGCATAACTACTTGAGCATGTAAGAACATATTTAATAGGAAACTTTGGCCCTCATTCAGAGCCGTATGCTCTGAGCAGAGCGCACGCTCTGAATGAGGGCCGTCCTCCATAACTATGGAGCGTCCTCCTGGACGCTCGTATAGCTGTGGGTCACCACCCACAGCCTATACGAGCGTGCAGTTTGATGGCCGCGATGGTCTTGACCATCGCGACCATCGAAACTGCGAGCCGGAGCCTGCGGTTGAGGTTTTCAACCGCAAGGCCCGGAATGATTTTGGCTCTATCAGAGCCAAAATCACTCCCACTGACATCACTAGTGATGTCTGTGGGCCGGCTTCTGATGGTAGGCGTTCCCTTAGGAACGCCCCCGTCAGGGAGGCACGCCCCCAGCACGCCCACCAAAGGGGGCGTGCTGTCAATCAACATCGACAGCACGCCCCCTTTGATCAGACACAACGAGCAAAGGAAAGTCTTTCGCTCGTCGCGTTTGGCGCATGCGCACGACGGAGCTCCCTCCGTCGTGCGCATGCTCAGTGCAGAACATTGACCCACTTGTGAACGGACAGCCGCTCGCGAGTGGGTCTGAATCAGGCCTCTAGTCCCAAATGTGGATGGGTGAAGAAGTTGCCAGTCTCCAAGTAGCGACACGTCAAGCATCCAATGCAACGATATGAACCAGGTTTCTTGGATAAAAAATGTTGAGGACTTTTAGCATCATCGGTGACGTCATTTTTAACTAAATAGTGCCTCAAATTTTTGCCCCTTTTAAGACAGGGTAGCAAGCGAGAGCTCTTTAGGGAAGGGATGTTTTTATCACTCTGTATAAGCGGGCAAAATTTTTTTTAGGTCTTTTTTACAAAATTGTTTACATTTACATTGGTATAATCAGTGGCCAAAGGAAAAATATCCTGTCTAATCTTGTCCTTCTTTTTCAAACTCTCTTCACGTGTTAAATACAGAGCCCTTGATTTTGCTATTTCCAATTCCCTGTATTGATAACCCCTGGCTAAGAATTTATTAAACATAATCTCCATTTGAAGTCTAGCATCTTCTTCATTACTAGCAATACGTCTAATACGGAGGAATTGTGAAAAGGGAAGACCCTTTTTCATTGCTGGGGGGTGGTAACTACTGGCATGTAGCAACGTATTTCTATCAGAAATTTTGGTAAAAAGGCTGGTACTAAGGCCTGAAACATCCCTCTGAATATTTACATCTAGATAATTGATTGAGATATCATCACAATTAAAAGTGAACTTGATTGTATCATCCATCTGGTTGATGGTATGCATGACTTTTTGAAATTGTTCCTTATCACCCGCCCACAAGACAAAAATGTCATCAATGTAGCGGGTGTAGAACAATAGTTTCTCTGAGAACAATCTATTCGACAAGAATACCTTCTGTTCGACCTGGAACATATATGCATTTGCAAATGCGGGTGCCACATTCGAGCCCATGGCACATCCCTGCAGTTGCAAATAAAATGCGCCATCGAAGTAGAAAAAATTTCGTGTTAATGTTTTTTCCTATATACATAAGAAGAACGACAAGTCGGGACCCCTAAAATTGTTATTATCAAACAGTAATGTATGGACAGCATCTAAACCTTGGTTATGTGGAATATTGGTGTAGAGGCTAACCACCTCTATACAACACAATAAAAAAGATTCAGGTAGGTTGGTTAGGTCCCGTAATTTTAACAGAAATTCTGTGGTATCTTTCAGAAATGTCTCCTGTGATTGTATAATGGGTTGTAGAAAGAAATCCAGATATTTAGCAATCATGGAGTAGATGGAATTTCTGGCGGAAATTATGGGCCTTCCAGGGGGACTACATAAGTCCTTGTGTATTTTAGGCAAGGAGTATAGCATTGGTAGCAAGGGGTGATCGATGGATAAAGCCTTCAATGTAGGGCGGTCTATGACTGCTTCCTCAAACGCTTTGATTAAAATTGCATCAATTTCAGCCTTATATTGAGGAGTTGGATCCCCAGGAAGCTTCTTATATACAGAGGCGTCCCCTAATTGTTTATACAGTTCTAACTTGTACTTTACTTTATCCTGCAGGACAATTGCCCCACCCTTATCCACTTCACGGATAACCACAGAATCACATTTACACATTTATAAACTGCAACGTTCCAAATGACCATAAGTTTGGAATTTTGGGGGGGTTATTGAACTATATGTATTGTTGAGAGAGGATTACCCTTATTCTACGTTATATTTTGTGAGGTGTGCATCTCTTCTATTACCAAACGGAGTTCTGTTATTTGAACTATGTCTCAAAATAACGCCAGCCTTGATGTGGGGGGTTTCTCCCCTATTGTATTACCATTGGGTGAGATTCTAAGTTTTTCGGACTCAGATGCTGATTTATTGCTGATTAAAGAGACTTTCAAGGATACAGCAGGTGTTGATACACCAGAGGATGCTTATCATGCGCTCCTCAAACTAAAAAGATGAGAACTTGATTTCTATTTACATGCTATAACATTATCGGATTACCATAGGGAGCACAAAATCCCAAGGGGTTTCCGCATGAAGAACGTGCCCACAATAGGCCGGGGCAATGTTGAGTTCTGCCGCCGTTGGGTGGCAGTACTCAACAAATGCTCCTTTGATTTGATCCAGTTGGTGGTGGAGGAATCATCAAGGGAATTGGTGGAAATCAGAAGAAAAATATTGGAAATGGAACTGTCAGCAAAAACTATTCTAACTAAAGATGCCTCCACTAATTGGCTAGATAAATTAAATACAAATATTGAAAATTACCGCAAGGAATTAATCTCCTTTAAGAAAAATAAATTGATGACGGTAAACAGAGACTATCAAGAACAGATGGTGTATGCTTGGGCTACCGGCCGACAACCATTAAATAAACCCAGAACATTCAGGCATAGAAGACCCTATGACACCTTTGTTTCATCTGACAACTCCTCCATTAATAACAGCCAAACAACGAGTGAGAGTGACTGTACTCCTGGCCCATCTACAACTAAACCCCCTTTGGGGGTAGTTACCCGCGCACATGGTGTGGGAGGTCTAGAACACGGACAAGGCGCGGTGGCCAAAGGCAGAGGCAACCGTGTGTACAAATGCAGAATTTAGTGGTGAACCTCTCTTCTTATACCCTAACAGCCACTGAAGAAAAAGTGCTTAATAAGGGTTTATCTTTCATGCCATATCACAGATTGAATTACTTTAATTGGAAAAAAGACCTGTGGAAACATAATAGAAATCTGCGGCTTAAAGAATACTTTGATAATAACCTTATTGTAGATATAAACACTCGGACTAACCATCCATTTAGAGCATCTTCTATTTTTGATCCACCCTCCTCCAATATTGCAATTAAAAACTACACTAGGGTTTTGGACCAGCAAGTATTAAATGCAGCACGTAAGGATACACGACCACACTTCAATCTTACAAAAGAGGAACATTTGGCGCTGAAAAATTTAAGTAAATGTGATTCTGTGGTTATCCGTGAAGTGGATAAGGGTGGGGCAATTGTCCTGCAGGATAAAGTAAAGTACAAGTTAGAACTGTATAAACAATTAGGGGATGCCTCTGTATATAAGAAGCTTCCTGGGGATCCAACTCCTCAATATAAGGCGGAAATTGATGCAATATTAATCAAAGCGTTTGAGGAAGCAGTCATAGACCGCCCTACATTGAAGGCTTTATCCATTGATCACCCCTTGCTACCAATGCTATACTCCTTGCCTAAAATACACAAGGACTTATGTAGTCCCCTGGAAGGCCCATAATTTTCGCCAGAAATTCCATCTACTCCGTGATTGCTAAATATCTGGATTTCTTTCTACAAGCCATTATACAATCACAGGAGACATTTCTGTTAAAATTACGGGACCTAACCAACCTACCTGAATCTTTTTTATTGTGTTGTATAGATGTGGTTAGCCTCTACACCAATATTCCGCATAAGCAAGGTTTAGATGCTGTCCATACATTACTGTTTGATAATAACGATTTTAAGGGTCCCGACTTGTCGTTCTTCTTATGTTTATAGGAAAAAACATTAACACAAAATTTTTTCTACTTCCTTGGCGCATTTTATTTGCAACTGCAGGGATGTGCCATGGGCTCGAACGTGGTGCCCGCATTTGCAAATGCATATATGTTCCAGGTCGAACAGAAGGTATTCTTGTCGAATAGATTGTTCTCAGAGAAACTATTGTTCTACACCCGCTACATTGATATCATTTTTGTCTTGTGGGCGGGTGATAAGGAACAATTTCAAAAAGTGATGCATACCATCAACCAGATGGATGATACAATCAAGATCACTTTTAATTGTGATGATATCTCAATCAATTATCTAGATGTAAATATTCGGAGGGATGTTTCAGGCCTCAGTACCAGCCTTTTTACCAAAATTTCTGATAGAAATACGTTGCTACATGCCAGTAGTTACCACCCCCCAGCAATGAAAAAGGGTCTTCCCTTTTCACAATTCCTCCATATTAGACGTATTGCTAGTAATGAAGAAGATGCTAGACTTCAAATGGAGATTATGTTTAATAAATTCTTAGCCAGGGGTTATCAATACAGGGAATTGGAAATAGCAAAATCAAGGGCTCTGTATTTAACACGTGAAGAGCGTTTGAAAAGAAGGACAAGATTAGACAGGATATTTTTCCTTTGGCCACTGATTATACCAATGTCAGTAATTTTGTAAAAAAGACCTAAAAATAATTTTGGCCGCTTATACAGAGTGATAAAAACATCCCTTCCCTAAAGAGCTCTCGCTTGCAACCCTGTCTTAAAAGGGGCAAAAATTTGAGGGACTATAAATGACGTCACCGATGATGCTAAAAGTCCTCAACATTTTTTATCCAAGAAACCTGGTTCATATCGTTGCATTGGATGCATGACGTGTCGCTACTTGGAGACTGGCAACTTCTTCACCCATCCACATTTGGGGACTAAGGGCCTGATTCAGACCCACTCGCGAGCGGCTGTCCGCTCGCAAGTGGGTCGATGTTATGCACTGAGCATGCGCACGACGGAGGGAGCTCCGTCGTGCGCATGCGCCAGACGCGACGAGCGAAGGAAAGTCCTTCGCTCGTTGTGTCCGATCAAAGCGGGCGTGCTGTCAATGTTGATTGACAGCACGCCCCCTTTGGTGGGCGTGCCGGGGGCGTGCCTCCCTGACGGGGGCGTTCCCACAGGAACGCCTCCCGTCAGAAGCCGGCCCACTGACATCACTAGTGATGTCAGTGGGAGTGATTTTGGCTCTGATAGAGCCAAAATCACTCCGGAGCTTGCGGTTGAAAACCTCAACCGCAGGCTCCGGCTCGCAATTTCGATGGTCGCGATGGTCTCGACCATCGCGGCCATCAAAAAGCACGCTCGTATAGCCTGTGGGTGGTGACCCACAGCTATACGAGCGTCCAGGAGGACGCTCCATGAAAATGGAGCTCGGCCCTCATTCAGAGCGTGCGCTCTGCTCAGAGCGTACGGCTCTGAATGAGGGCCTAAGTTTCCTATTAAATATGTTCTTACATGCTCAAGTAGTTATGTTATCTACTTGATTAAATGCCCTTGTGGGCTCGCGTATGTGGGCAAGACGATCTGCCCCTTTAAGGAACAAGCAGCTTAACATAGGTCTTCAATTAGACTTGCTTTGGAGGGCAGAATTAGTGACCAACCGGTCGCGAGACACTTTGTAACTGCGAGACATAGCCTGGCGACTCTTAAATATAAGCTTATAGACCACGTACCACAGTCCTTCAGGGGTGGTGATAGGGATAAAAGGCTTCTTTGCCTGGAATCCTATTGGATTCATCGATTAAACACAGTAACCCCGGGGGGTTTAAATGAACAATTAAATTTGTCATGTTTCCTTTAATTTACTGGTCTTTTTTCTTGGAGTAGTGGAATTGGTCCTATTTGGGCCCTAGATATTTATCTCTATTTTCATTTGGTGTTATATAAATGGTTAGTGTAATCAGTCTTTGCACCTTTCTGTATCGTAGTAGTAGTGCTCATTTTCATCTACGTCTGGCCGCCGAGATATCTAATAGTGACTTTATGTTATGGTTATGAGCAACGTTTAATGGGTATCATGAGTATTGGCTTTGGATAATTCTATCGTAAGTGGAGATGGTTCTATTTGGGCCGTAGATACTGCATGGTATTTGGTTGTGCTATTAGCACTTTGTTTAATTAGTTCATTGCACTATACTGTGTTGCAGTAGCAATGCCTGTTTCCATTCACGCCTTGCCGCTGGAATTTTTTGCTAGCAATTTTGCGGTATGGTAATAGGTAATTGATGAGGGCCCCAAATACTGTCAACAAGAAGTTTATTGATAAGTCCAAGCAAATGTCTGATGTGATTTTATAATATATTTTATAATGTAATTCGTAACATGATATGTCTATATGCTCTACTATTGTAGATGCTATATGGTTTGTGTTAACATCGTCTTTATGGATGATATTATTGCTATTTGATGTATGTTCATGATGACATTTTTGATTGTATTATATCTAATGTAAAGTTTGGTAATACCTGTGTGTATCGTTTGTATTGTCGCTTTTGTATAGATGTGTTTACTTATGTCACCATGGTGATGGGTGTTAGCACGTCTCTGCTTTACAGCGTGCGGTCACCTGACCTGACGGGAGACGTGTGACGTCCTGACGTGTGACGTCATGGCGCATGACACCGGAGGGGAGGGATGCCCGCCCATTTGTAGTCACTTTTAGGGGTGATTGTGAGTATTTAAGGTGAGTTTATCTTATCTATATTTGGCTTGATGAAAGATTTGAATAAATCTGAAACGTTGCACTATCTTCTAGCGTTGTTGTGAAGTCCGTGGAGTGCTGCTTCTATTACTATTATGTTACATATATATATATATATATATATATATAGATCCAAAAAAAGGCGTCACTCGGAGACTTGAAATGCAGGTGAAAATTCAGTTTTAATGGTCGACGTTTCGGAGGACAAGCCCCCTTTCTCAAGACACTGACATACAAACATACAATAAAAACAAAGACAAATAAATACCTTACAGACATCATAGACACACCTCCCCGTGAACGAGGACGCCGCGCGCACTTCCGGCTAAACGGACGGACACACACGTGGACAAGTCACGTGTATCTGCATACGTCACCAGAAGGCGCCCAGGCATCCCCAACAACAGCCTATGCCGCTATTGCGCTGCAACCATGGCAACCAGTAACCACAAGGATACCAGGGCACGCAGACAGCAACACCGGCCTATTAGGGAACATAGAAATATAAAAACATGGCGCAAACAACATGAACACCATATAAATAATACTGTGCACTATTATGACAAATTATATTAACAAAAGAAAGAAAAATACTATTACAGCCATTCGGACAACAAAGCAATGGTATAATCCCTGCTAACATAACAGCCAATTTTTATTACATTAGTTAAAGCTGTTAGTAAAATGTACATGATAAATGATGTAAAATTGCAGCAAATTCTCACCCCTTTTAAACAAGATATATCTTATATCCTATAACAAATATCGCCCCAGGATGGTCACAGGCAAGATCCATAGTAACTTACTATATAATTAAAGAAAACTACTCAGTACCAATGATTCATTTAGTCCCCTAGGGACAACCGTGTCAAGCAAAAAAATCCATTTGGATTCAAGTTGCAACAGATGCTTAGATCTGTTGCCTCCTCGTAATGACAACGGGACGTGGTCAATAATACGGTATCGAATCGTGGCCACCCCATGCTTAGCCTGGGCAAAATGACGAGCCACAGGTTGCTCGCTAGAGCCAATTGAAATAGCCGCCCTAATGGCGGATCGATGTTGAGCCATGCGCTCCTTAAACTGCCTCTCTGTCTTGCCCACGTAATGTAACCCACATGGGCAAGACAGGAGGTACACGACAAATCTGGAACTGCAAGTTAACGTATGGTAAATCTTAAATCTCTTGCCTGAATATGGGTGCAAAAAACTATTGCCCGCAACCATATACCTACAGGTTAGGCATCCCGTGCATTTATAGCAACCATGTTTTCGTTGCAAAAAATGTACCGGGGTATCTCTAGAGAAACCAGTAATGTCAGTTTTTACTAGAAAATCCTTCAAATTACGGCCCCTGCTATAACACGGGCGAATTCTAGCATTGGTCAAAAAAGGCAACTCAGGATCCGATTGGACCAGAGGCCACAATTGTTTGACTTTTTTATTACTGAACCTACTGCTCGTGCTGTATCTATTGACCCATGTGATCACATTCTGATCAGATTTTTTAGAGCTAGAGTGCAACAATTCATTGCGACTGATTTTTAAAGCCTTGTTTTTGGCCTGAAGTAACTCATTGAGTTGGTACCCTCTGTCACTGAATTTTTTTACCATAACATCGAGTTGTCGGTGTAGCTCACCACTCTCACTGGTGATCCTACATACTCGGAGCATCTGTGAGTATGGCAAACTGTTTAAGGTTGAAATAGGATGGAAACTATTATGTCGCAGAATAGTATTGCGATCTGTGGGTTTGACGTATAATGATGTCTGTAATTGACCAGAAACAGATTCAATCCTGACATCAAGGAAAGTAATCTCATGGAGATTGATATTATACGTCAATTTTGCAGCCACATCAGACGAATTGTGTGTCTGGATCAAATCATTAAACATTTGTTCCGTCCCAGTCCAGAAAATGAGTATATCGTCAATGTAACGAAGGTAGAGAAACACATGCTGAGTAACACTGGGATCAGTGAAGAACAGCTGCTGTTCAACCTGATGCATGTAGGCATTGGCATACGATGGGGCCACACAGGACCCCATCGCACACCCAGCCAACTGGACAAAGAAACACCCATCATACAAAAAATAATTATGTAAAAGAGTAAACTCTAATAGACTCAAAAACAACGGCACACTTGGGCCCTCATATAGTGCATTATTGGTAATCAGTTGTTTAACCGCCGCAAGTCCCTCACCATGTGGAATACATGTGTAAAGGCTTGCGACGTCTATACTGCACAAAAAACAATTATCTGGTACCCGTTCAATCGATGATAATTTAAGCAACAAAGCTGAAGTATCTCTCAAATAAGACTCTAGATTCTGAATACATGGTTGCAAAAATACATCCAAAAAAATGGAAATGGGTTGGCACAGAGACCCACGGGCAGAGATAATAGGTCTGCCCGGGGGACTCTGTGCATTTTTATGTACTTTAGGGATCGTGTAGAACACCGGGACGATCGGGTGTTCAACAATTAATGAATTAAATATAGTTTCAGAAATCAATCTCATAGACAGAGCATCAGACAGAATGAAATCCAACTCTTTTTTAAACAATACAGTGGGATCAGACGAAAGCGCACCATATGTCAACTTATCAGAAAGCAAACGGCTACATTCATCTTTATACATCTGTAAGTCCATTACCACAATGGACCCTCCCTTGTCCGCTCCATGGATGATAATATCCCTCCTTTTACTGAGAGAGATCAAGGAATTATATTCATCCTTTGTTAAATTAGAATACAGAAATGGAGCTGAATCTGAAGTACTCTGTTCCAAAAGTCTCGTAAAAGTTTTTATAGACGCATTGAAGGATTGAGGTTCAAACTGTGAACGAGGAGCAATCTTACGTAATTGTGATGGAACAACTGGCTCCGAATTCACACTGGAACTAGTATTTCTTTTACCAAAATATTCCTTCAATTTCAAAGTACGTTGCAATTTGAAGGTGTCAATTTTCCACTGAAACTCGTCATGCTGGTTAGTTGGAACAAAAGACAATCCTTTGCTTAACACAGAGATTTCAGAATCATTAAGAGGGGTCGATGACAAATTAAAGATTACATCTTCCTTCCTCTCGGTGGTTTGGTATTTATTCTGCCTTTTTGTCTGCCCACCCCTTCTCGTGGGTTGGGTCTTGTACCTGCTCGCCAAGCACGTGTATCGACCCCTAAAGGGATCTGTGTGTTACCCTTAGAACTAAGCTTTCATTATCACTTGCTGAGGTACTTGAGTTGCCATAGTAACTAGATGGTAATCTCCGCTGTTTAGAAAACACGGCAGGGTTAGATTTAAATCCACTATTCAGCCACCCGTACACCTTATGTTGATCATAATCCTGTCGGACCTTCTCTCGTTTTTGCTTTTTATATTGGACAAGATCACGGCGGTACTGATCCACCTGATGTTTCATTTTATCCAACCAGTTAATTTCTTTATCATCTGCAAAAGACGGCATATGCAAGGTCTCAAAGTTCTTGATTTTATCTCGTGTAAGATTTAGTTCACGGGATGACTCCTCGATAACAAGCAGGATTAAGTCCATAGAGCATTTATTTAATATAGCAATCCATTTTTTGCAAAATGGAATGCTATATCTGCCAATAGTTGGCAAATTGTGTATACGGAAGCCTCGTGGAATATGTTTATCTTTATAATAATCAGATAATGTGCTGGCATGATAGAAAAAATCTAATTCCTTCTTTTTCAGTCTCAATAAATCCCTATGTAACTCAGACAGAGAAGCACCATTACTGTCATCCGGCAGTTTCTCTTTAAATAATATTGATTCAGCCTCAACGTCAGAAAAACTAAAAGTCTCTCCCGTATCAAGTTGTAATAGTTGTAACGCAGCCTCTGCCGCATCCGAGTTAGCTGTAGACATCCTGATTATCCAAACAGCGAAACAACAGCAAAAGCACAGCAAAAAAATATATATAGTGCCAAACGTAACACTTAAGTGCAAAAAAGCTGTAAGCAAAATATGGTGCAAACTAAAAAGTCAGTATAGGTCAAAAAATAATAAATTTCTTGGTGCCTTGTCTCGTGTACACACACAAATGGCAGTGGGTACACCTACATAAAGATCCACAGACCGGCACTCAATAAATGATGCATACCATTTGAATTGCTCCGGTGCCTTCCTATAGGGTGCCAACAAAGTGTCCCAGATACAGATCCAAAAAAAGGCGTCACTCGGAGACTTGAAATGCAGGTGAAAATTCAGTTTTAATGGTCGACGTTTCGGAGGACAAGCCCCCTTTCTCAAGACACTGACATACAAACATACAATAAAAACAAAGACAAATAAATACCTTACAGACATCATAGACACACCTCCCCGTGAACGAGGACGCCGCGCGCACTTCCGGCTAAACGGACGGACACACACGTGGACAAGTCACGTGTATCTGCATACGTCACCAGAAGGCGCCCAGGCATCCCCAACAACAGCCTATGCCGCTATTGCGCTGCAACCATGGCAACCAGTAACCACAAGGATACCAGGGCACGCAGACAGCAACACCAGCCTATTAGGAAACATAGAAATATAAAAACATGGCGCGAACAACATGAACACCATATAAATAATACTGTGCACTATTATGACAAATTATATTAACAAAAGAAAGAAAAATACTATTACAGCCATTCGGACAACAAAGCAATGGTATAATCCCTGCTAACATAACAGCCAATTTTTATTACATTAGTTAAAGCTGTTAGTAAAATGTACATGATAAATGATGTAAAATTGCAGCAAATTCTCACCCCTTTTAAACAAGATATATCTTATATCCTATAACAAATATCGCCCCAGGATGGTCACAGGCAAGATCCATAGTAACTTACTATATAATTAAAGAAAACTACTCAGTACCAATGATTCATTTAGTCCCCTAGGGACAACCGTGTCAAGCAAAAAAATCCATTTGGATTCAAGTTGCAACAGACGCTTAGATCTGTTGCCTCCTCGTAATGACAACGGGACGTGGTCAATAATACGGTATCGAATCGTGGCCACCCCATGCTTAGCCTGGGCAAAATGACGAGCCACAGGTTGCTCGCCTACACACGCGCAGATTCCCAATAATCAGGAATCTGCGTTCAGCAGTGTACTTATGTGCATTGCTGAATCAGTCACTTTGTGCGTAGTCTTTTGTGCCTGAAATCTTTATTAAAATGTTCATCAGCAGACCTGTCATCCAATATACATTACGTGTTCTATATGCTCCTTTCTACTCTTTTAGGGGTAAATTTACTAAAGTGAGAGTTTTTAGAAGTGAGTTTTAAAAGTGATGTTGCCCATAGCAACCAATCAGATTCTAGCTATTATCTTCTAGAAGGTGCTATTTAAATGTTAAGGAGAATCTGATTGGTTGCTATGGGCAACATCACTTTTAAAACTCACTTCTAAAAACTCTCACTTTAGTAAATTTACCCCTTAGTGTCAGATCCTTGACACATACTTTTTCCCGTAGACCTATTGCTCTCATCTTATGCACCAGACTTTTACGTGGAAAAGTACTGAACGCTTTTGGAATATCCAATATATCAACTGCACTACGAAGATTCAAGTTGACACTTACCCAATCATAAATACTAATCAGATTTGATGGACAGGATGGATCTTTTATGAGTTATCAAAATATTGTTTCTGAATAAATTTCCTCAGAATCCTTTCAAAATATTTTCCCACACAGATCTGTCATTACAATTTTGATAGTGTTCCCTTTTCAAACAGTGGTACCAAATGCGCTTTCACAAAGTCATTGCTTTGCCTATAAGGGAGTCCAGAGATATGAAAAATAGTGGTCCATCATTTAGTCTGTGTAGTAGGAATCTACTAGTAGTATCTACATGGGTGGATATTGTATGAGTCAGGTGATATATCTGTTTTAGGAGCCATTGTATCATTGGCCTATTTTATTCCAGATAAGCATCATTTTTAGCACTGCATATTGCAGCAATAGGAATCATTTTTCAGGGGTGTGTATCAAAAATGCTGGGACACAGGCTCCAATAATACCCAGTGCCTGCGAAGAGAAAAAAAGTAAAGTGATTGATAAAATTTTTGATCTTGTTTCCTATAGGCTACAATGGCTAATGCTAAAAGATGGCATTGGTTATTGGTAGGAATTTTGGAGCTTGATACATTAGACATTTTCACAGTACCCATAGAAACTGATGATAACTGCATCTGATGCATTACCCTTTTAATACACCCCCCCCCCCCCCAATACTTCATTAATGTGGAAATTCTCTAAAAATTGCTGTTTTCAGAAGATTTACTGCAAAAATAGTTTGCTACTTTGGCCTTTTGATCATTTTAAGGCATAACTGCAATGTGTATAAACAAAGTGAACATACAGCAATTTATAATATACTGTATGGGTGTTAAGACTTTTTATTTGTAACTTCACTTCTAGCATTTTCCCCTCTAATCCTTTCCAACATAATCTGTATAGTTTTTATTTTCCATTTCTAGTTCTCCCTTTATTAATATTTATTTTCTTCTTTTTATGACTTTCCTTTCTGTAGTTTTTATCAAACCTTTGGTACATTGCTTCCTTCATAAAGTGCCCTGCACTCACATGAAGACATTCTTGCACATGCTCATTCTCACCATCAGCAGTGTAAAAGGTATACATCCTGCTCTTTACAAGATCATCGATCATAGAGGAGCCGGCTCCAGCTACATCTTCTAAGTGCAGAAGAGTCAGCTAATTCTAATTTCTAACACAGGGAGTGACAATCACCAGAAAATACAAAAGCTCTATTAAAGAATTAATAAACATGAAAAGAATGTTATATGTGATCAATATTTAATATGAATTGACAAAAAAATAATGGTAACAGGTTCTCCATGGCTTGATCTATCATCTCACCATTACTATGTTCCACTGCTGGTAACACTGCACAACAATGAAAATGTTTCTGATGTGAAAATAGTTACTTCTAATTGATTTCAGCATGCAAAGAATGAATATGACATTTAAAACTCTCAGTTAGCTCTGAGTTCCGAGATATAGCCCATTTATGAGGATGTAGGGGTATTCCTAGTGAAGTGGGCAGAATGGAGAGAATCTTACCAGCAATCTGCATTCCGTGCAGAGGGGGCGGGGCCTAATGACCCAATTAAATGAATCAGTTATTTGTCCCCTCCCCTATTCAAATATATACAATTCACGGGATTTCCCACACAAGGTAACTGTGGTGCACTGAGTGACAAGCATAGTGAGCGATTCCACCAAGACATTTCAGCAATGGAACAAAGATATCAGGGTAGGAGAATCACTACTGTTGGACAGTGACAAAAGATACCCCAGAAGAGGAGTACAAGCGACAAGCAAAGAGAAAGCATACCCATGAATAGGCCACTATATTAGATAGTACTTTTGTATGCTGTACGTTTGTTTCGTATGCTGTATGTTTGTTTCGTATGCTGTATGTTTGTTTCGTTTTGTGTTCTTATTTGTGATTGATTGAATTAAAACAACTATTATTTATTTATTTATTATATCAAGAAAATATCAGATTATTTTAAAATAGCTTTTCACTATGACTATATTACTAATGTACATACAGTACAGTCAGTGTCGAACTGGGGCAGGAAGGACCCACCGGGGGAGTGCAGTCATAGGGGCCCATACTTAGGGGTGTGGCCAGCCTCCAGAGAGGATGTGGCCAGTCTCAACAGAGGTTTGGCTAACCATTAGAGAGTGCATGGTCTGGGTCCCTTTAAAAATAAATTTTGTAAAAATACTGCTAGTGCATGCAAGATAATGTACCAGATTAATAACAGCATTGCATTGTCAAAAATAGTCCTGTGCAGTATAATGTAACATATGTATAATGTAAATTTCAAGTGCACAGTCTGGAACCTGATCCCTAGAGTAAGGGGTGGGCCCTCAGGCAGTGAGGATCACCGGGGGTTTCCCCTGTACCCCTGTGGTCCAGTCCGACCCTGAGTATAGTGCAAGTAGTGTAGCTCAAAATATAGAGCTAGTAAAAACATTCTGAAATCATTTTAATTTTTCTTGACCTCAAATTAGTAATGTATGACTATTTTTAGAAAGGAAACAAATTAAACGTATTAATTTGTTGTACAGTGTAATTTAACACTCATGCCACCATTTATTAATTTTATACAGGACTAGTTATCAAATGAAGATAGTATATGGGGCAAAACTATGGAAGACAATGGAGGCGCCAACCGCCGGGCTCCAGCACTGGAGGGGCACCTCCTCCATTGGCCACAATATATTCATTCCACTTAGGTCTGTAGTGTAACCGTTACAGCCGCCCAATACATGGCACCTCTTCCTGGCACCTGAGAAGCCACTATACACTAGTAGAGAGCTCCGTATCAGATCATCAGCTGCTGCCTCCGTCTATCTATAGCCTGTCCCTACTCATTGGTGTTGCTGCTCCTCAGCAGCTTCTTTGTCAGTGTAACTCGGCCAGTGCCTCCCTCACCCACAGCTCTCTGTCTCACGCCTCCATACAGTGTCAGCGGCTGTGATGGAGGGGCACCAAAAAAGAACTTGCCTCCGGGCGTCTGGGAGGCACTTACGCCACTGAAAGTATATATGATGGATGATGGAGATAGGGCTTCTCAATATCTATCAAAAGGACATCAGCAGTAGTGCTTCAGGAAGGAAATGGAATACATTTAATTAACAAAATTCTTTGTTAGTAAAATGCATTTTTTCACATGGGAATTACTGTAAAGTATTTTTTATTTTATTTTTTTTAGTTTGAAACTTTTTAAAAATTTTACTTTTTTTTATCAACAACTGGAACTGAAAGCCCAAGTCTGGGTTTTTAGTTCCACCGTACTTGCAGGAACCAGCTATCTTGATTACTCATGTGCATTTTCCTGGAGACTGACTCAACTATCAGTGTCAGTGTTATTTTCTGTGATGCCCCAAAGCTGTTTTTAAGGCCGGGTCACTTACTTCCGGAGTCTGGCTCAGTGATATGTCCCTCAGCATGCAGCAGGGAAAATGGTCCTTCATGTCTATGGAAACTGAAGGCACGTGTTCAGTACTTACCAGCCCAGCTCAGCTCAAGAGCCCAAACCCTAATGGCATAAATGCAAAATTAATCTAGTAATCATTGTTAGGTGACTCATTTATTTTGGCGTTTACTTCAAATTAAATCAAATTCAAACGCATCAAATGATTCCCTATTGTTTGTATCTCTGGATCTATGGTCAGGATAAAGGATCACAACCTAATGGTTCCAAGTGGTGAAGTTTTCTAAGGATACTTTCTGGGCTTGTAGTTTGTAACTCAAATGAAATAATGAAATGTATAATGCTGTTATATGCATCCGAATACTTGAATAAGTTTGAGGATAGATAAGCACCCTGTTTGATATGTAATTTTGTTAGGTAAGTTAAGGGTTAAAAGCTGGGGGGGGTTGCAGTTAGTATTTGTCACTTGAGGAGTATAAGCCTATGGTAGGATTTAGGGGAGGGCTTAGAGGTCCCATATAAATAGTCTGGGGAAGGGAGCCATCTTCCTCTTTCCAGTTTATTCAACAACCAGGCTGGCTAAGTGTCATACATATTGTGTTATACATGTCTGTCTTTTATTGTTTATTCACTTCTTCATCTGTTTGTCTTGCATCAATCCTGTGTCTTTTTTATCTCCTGCTTTTCTTATTCTATTTCTTTCCTCTCCTTTTCTTTAAACACCGGTTCCCCTCTTTTCTTTTCTTTTCCCTTCCCTGCTCCCCTTCCTTCACCCCCAGCTGTCCACCAGTGCCCCCCCCTTTTCCTCCCCGCCTTGACATTGCCCAGGCCCCGTGTCCTGATCCCTCCCGCGCCCACGCCGCTTGATGCAGGCTGCTATCCCCCTTACCTGTGAATCAGTGCCCCTTCCAAGCACCGGTTGCGGCCTGCTTCCGGCCGCGATGCCGCCTCAGCCCGGGTCCCCGCTTCTGGCCAGCGGGCTTCAGGCACCCCCGCGCCCCTCCCGCCCATCATGGCCGCTTGGCTCTCCGGCAGTGCTGCGAGTAGCGCAGGCGGCCACAATTCCCCGGCTCAATCCCCGCTGTACCTGGCCAGCCCGCGCCCTGCATCGGCAGCTGGCCCCGCCCACATGGTTGCGGCGGCCATTTTACTTTTATACAGCTGCGGCAGGGAGCACTGCCCCCGCAATACTACCCACTATTGTTTATCCCCAAGCCCCCCCCACATAGCGTGCCCCCCCTGCGCGGTCCCACATCACTGGGAAAGCAGGCACAGCACCCAGCAACTTCCTGGGATCAGTTTCCCCGGCACCCATAAGAGGGGCTTACACCCCTTCGCATTCGGGCATTTGATGCTCAGCACACCCCCCCCTGTTCTCCCTCCAATTATATTTGGGGCGCAGCAGCCTGACTGGTCCCCTTATTTTCCCGCTACAGGGTCTCCACGCAACCCCTCCTTACAAATTTTCCACCCTGTAACTTCCGGCCCCGCCCATGTACCACCAGCCACCGCCTCCCTCCCAGTACCTGTTCGCCCCCCCCCCCCCCCCCAAAGATTTATTTATTTATTTTTTTTTCACCTTTCTACCAGGCGCAGCAGCCGCCTCCCCCCCGCAGCCGCGTGCATGCAAGCAACACGCACACCACAACCCCCACTTCTCCTTCCGCCCCCAACTACCAGCGTTCCCCCCCTGGTCCCTGGCACACCAGGCATCCCTGCGGAGGGACCTGCTGTTCCTTTGGTTTCACCTATGATTGTTTCAAGCCCCCAGGTTGTGTTTTTTCGGAGTCTTCCAAGCACGTTGTCAAGGTCCCGTGGACAGATAGTATGGTGATATCGTCGAGTCAAGTCGTGGTGGGCGCACCGCGCAGCGAGGGACTGTTGGCGAACACACAGGAGGCAGGGGCTGGTCCTTACGCGTCAGGATACGGTGAGCATGGTGTTAACCCATTCACGCAGCACACATTCCCCAACCACTGATGTTTCTAGTGATCCTTCCAGTGCATCTGAAAGGCCGCGCAAGCTCATGCGTTGTTTAGTGCACAAATTTAAAAGGAAGCAGGAGAGCCCTTAGAGTTCTACCACAGTGTCGGCAACTAAGGTGCCGGAAGCAGCGGGGGTTATGGTTCACTGCGCGAATATGGCCATCCTTAGGGGTTTAAGGTTTAAAGTAGAGAGCGCTTAAAGAAGGGTAAATTTGTGGCTATGTTGGCGTTTACGGCCAAAGCGCAAAGGTTTTAGATTAGGCTAAGTCAGCGCGAGTAGTAGCAGAGGAAGCTCTCCATTCATACCAGAATTGGCGACGGGTATGTATGTTTTTCAGGCGGGCTACCTTGAGTCCAGATACAACAGGAGGGGCAGGCATTGTTTCAACTAGGTTTCAAAGACGTCGACGTTCGGCTTGCTCGATCACTCTGCCTAGCTCGTCTGCAGATTCCTCGGCTGGTCTAAAGCAGCCCTTTCTGGCCAGCCCAGATCTGCGGGCATCAGCTGCGGGTAGTGCTATGCGGGTAATAATGCGCAGTGTCATGAAGGGCAGGCTGTGGATACAGACATATCGCATACTCTGCGGTATTGGTCTCCCAGCCGAGGTGTGCGGAAAAGCACCATCGCTGCGCGATGCAGCACGGAGGTGTTCCGAAAAGCACCATCGCTGATTGTTTTGTGGTTTTGTTGAAGAGCTGGTTGGGTCGTTAACCCCCTTGGGAGGAAGCTGTCTTTTTTGTTGCAAGGTTTTGGCTTGGGTTTGCGTTACCTTTGACATGGGCGATATCCGAGGTTTGAGTTATCCAGGTTTTCTAGGAGGAATCTGAAAGCGGCACATGACCATCCAGAAGTCGTTAGGAGTAAAGTGGAGGCGGAAGTCAGGTGGGGGCACAGGTGCGGCCCCTTTTGCTCCCCCCCTTTTTTAGAGGGTTTGGTGTATCGCCTTCTAAGGGGCGTCGTAGAAGGAATTACAGAGTCTTACCCAAAGGGAAGGGTTGGGCAATCAAACAAAATATCTGTCAGATCACTGCGTCGTTTAACAATCTTGCAGACATGCACTGGAAATGGTGCGACGTTTCGGGCGAGAGCTCTACTAGCTAAGGTAGATATCGAAACTGCTTTTCGACTGCTGCCCATTTCACCCCGAGTCCTTTAAATAATGGGGGATTGGAGTTGCATGGCTTTATTACGTTAGACAGAGGGAAAGCCCTTATGGCCTCGTGGTTAAGATGACTGTTTTGACATGCCGGCCGATTGGCCTTTCCATTTCGTGTACTTTATTTGAGTGTTTTAGTACTTTTTGCAGTAGTGTGTCCAGGCGGGTATAGGACATAGTGTCCCGCTACCTGGACGTTGTCATGTTAAGGGGCTAGTAGATACCTGAGTTTTGCCAGTATTTAATTAATTCCTTAGTTTCGTTGTTACGGGAGCCCTGGTGCCTAGTGACAGGAAGGAGAGTTCAGTTATGTACATATCTTATTTGGACATAGAAATCGATACATTGATAGGATTATGGCATTTGCCTATGGCGAAGGCGTGGCGTTTTGGGGAGTTGCTAGAAGCATTTCATTTTGGTGAAAAAGGTTTTTGCTAGTACAGTTGCAGTCGCTGTTGGGCCCCCTCAGTTTGGCATTTAGAGTCATACATAGAGGTTAGTTTTTCAGTAGACAGCTAGAGGGAGCCACAGCAGGGGGTAGGAAGCCTCGTCACCTCATATGCGTCCATCTGGAGCGGACTGGAGATTCTGCGCAGTTGTTTGGTTTTTATGCGCAAATTCAACGGAGTACAGTTCTGCACGCGTCAACCGTAGCCAAGTCCAAACTTAGACTGTTGTAGATGCGTCCTGTTTCCTTAAGTGGTGCATTTAAAGGGGAGTGTGGCGCGGAACCTTGGCCAGTTTCTTGTGGGGTTCAGGGCCTAGACAGGAACATCCTTATTGAGATTTTTTCACTTGTAGTGGCGGTCGAACTGCGGTCCAGCAAGCTTTGCAATAGGCGAATCCAGTTTTGGTGATAACTTAGGTGTGGTATCGGCAGGCACTAATTAAGGACGGACTTAGATCCGGCCTCACGGTTGTTAGGCATTTACACTGCTATGTGTGTACGGAATACTGAGTTAGGGCACGGCATGTTTCGGGCGTTGCTAATGAGATAGCAGACTTCTTATATCGTTCAGTGGGACAGGTTTCATTTGCTCGCGTCTCCGGCTAATTTACATGGTTTATCCTTCCCCTTCCATGCCTGGTGGATCGGTGCGCCGGCATCAAGGGCCTCACACTAAAGTCATTGGCACCAAGTACATTAAGACCTACACGCCGGTTTTTGTGCGATTGGCAAGGTTTTTAGCTTCCAAGAGCGGGAGTTTTCAGATGATTGATGATTGTATGGCAGAGTTTGTCTGTAGCTGATATGTCAGGGGTCGTTCCAAGGCTGCTTTATCTTCAGCGTTACCCAGTATAATTTTCCAAGTTGCACGTTTGGCGGAACCGGTATTGATTTTATGACAAATAATTTGTATTAACCAAGGCATTTAATAGGGTAGGCAAGAGAGTACTAACCAAGAGGGTGGGCAAGGGAGCATCCTAACACAGGTGTTACGTGGAGCCCCATCAACCCAGCCCTATTGCAGGATTTGATTGGACCAGTAAAGGGGTTGCTTTGGTCAAGTACTGGGCGCCCCTTCTCCCCCCCCCTTTTTTGAGTTTAGCATTTTCATTAGCTTACTTTAGGGCTTTTAGAATGGGCAAGCTAGTTGCTGCTACTAAGATTTCTGCGCTATCAGGTTTAATGTTAAAATAAGGTGGTTAATAAGCCGGTGTTGATTTCATGCCGATTACATGGGTCTAGGATGGATTAACTGGCCAGGGAGCGATGGGTTTCTATTCAGATGCATGCAGATCTTGTTGGGCCAGTTGCTTTAATAAGGTTCGCCCTCCAGGTGGTGGGCAGTGATTATCCTTGTTAATCTAACCCCCTTTGTCCAGGTCGTAGTTTGCGAGGGTGTTTCAGAATTATATTATAGCTAGGGCGGTGGAAGTCGTATTTAAAAGGGGGACAAGTTGCATTAAGTAGTTGCGCTCCTTGCGAGTTTGTTGGGAAACCCAGGGGCCTTATGCCTACTGCCGCTAGGGATTCTGAAAGGACTTTCAGCTTTTTGCCCTCAAAGAGGTTTTGCTGTTTTTCATCTTCAGATGGGTCACCCAACTATTTGTTTCCCTTTCCTTGGGGTTAGATTGTTGTTGTTATATACATACCAATTTCTGTCTGCAGAAATACCAATATCTGTCTGTATAAATGCCAATTTCTGTCTAGGTGAACTAACTCTCGGGTGTGGGAAAATTCCTATATTTACTGGGCTATAGCCAGCACCCTTTGGAATTACAGGCCCAAATTTTGTTGTGAATGGGTAAGTTGCATTGGTTAGGATTACGAGAAATGCACCGAAAGTGCCTGCTAAATGCCCCATGGGCAGCAGAGGAGAAGTTTGGGGCCCCACTTGGGAGGCAATGATTTGGGCGCGTTCGTGGGTATTGAACGGATATGGCCATTGTACGCTTGTCATTTAGCGTTGGCGGAAGCGTCATACAATACCCAAGTTTATGTTACGGGGCGAAGATCTTTCATAGGCCTGATGGGGTACACCTCACGGGTGCGGGGCTAGAGCGGTGACCAGTGACCTCTGCAGTTTTCACTTTAATTTTAAGAGGGTCACAGTTTTGGTGGCGGGCCTGGTTCTGCGAACCGGGCTTTGGCGGGAAGCAGTGCTCATGGGCGGCCTATTATTAGCGCAGGAGTGCCTGTGGTAGCATTCTTCCTTTGAGAGCGGCCAGTTTGTCACCGCCTAAAAGGGGGGACATGGTCATTGTTCCAAGGGAGGGACCAATGCTGTGCCAATTAGGGAAGGATGGTACTGCCCCCGGTCAGTCTGTGCAGGGCGGGGATCCGCCCCCTTTTTATTTGTATTGGTATCCATCGGGCTGTGGCCTCGGAGCACTGCTTTCTTCTTGCCACCTATTCTAAAATTTCAATTTGATCAATAAATTCTGGCTGTGACCTCTTTTAATTCCATATACATGTGTCAGTGTGTTTATTTCTAGGTTTAGGATTAAGTTAAATTAACGAAAGGGAATAATAAAACAAATGGGTGACTTAATGCATCCGAATACTTGAATAAGTTTGAGGATAGATAAGCACCCTGTTTGATATGTAATTTTGTTAGGTAAGTTAAGGGTTAAAAGCTGGGGGGGGTTGCAGTTAGTATTTGTCACTTGAGGAGTATAAGCCTATGGTAGGATTTAGGGGAGGGCTTAGAGGTCCCATATAAATAGTCTGGGGAAGGGAGCCATCTTCCTCTTTCCAGTTTATTCAACCCCACCCACCCACCCGTGTAAGCTGGTTTCTATAATTCTTAATTTGTTGGTTTGTGCTTTTGTCTGTGATTTCTCCCAACAGGTAGAGGTGCAGCCTGGCGGGAAGCAGTGCTCATGGGCGGCCTATTATTAGCGCAGGAGTGCCTGTGGTAGCATTCTTCCTTTGAGAGCGGCCAGTTTGTCACCGCCTAAAAGGGGGGACATGGTCATTGTTCCAAGGGAGGGACCAATGCTGTGCCAATTAGGGAAGGATGGTACTGCCCCTGGTCAGTCTGTGCAGGGCGGGGATCCAACCCCTTTTTATTTGTATTGGTATCCATCGGGCTGTGGCCTCGGAGCACTGCTTTCTTCTTGCCACCTATTCTAAAATTTCAATTTGATCAATAAATTCTGGCTGTGACCTCTTTTAATTCCATATACATGTGTCAGTGTGTTTATTTCTAGGTTTAGGATTAAGTTAAGTTAACGAAAGGGAATAATAAAACAAATGGGTGACTTATCACCCTAAATAAGGTAAGTTGACATCTGTAAGATTTATTCCAACACGTCACAAGTTGAGTATACTATTGCTCCCCCTATTTTTCATATAATTACATTTAGAATTTCGTAACCACCAGAGGTTAGCAGTGCAATATCGACATGAGCATTCTACACATACAGTAAGTGTACCACCTCCAGCTTTAAAAAATAAACAGGTTACTCTTTCTCTTTCTTTCTTTCTTTCTTTCTTTCTTTCTTTCTTTCTTTCTTTCTTTCTTTCTTTCTTTCTTTCTCTGGTACTGATTTCTGGTTTGTACTCTCTCTGCTACTCTTCTATTGTGGTTCCTTGTGTAATGAACTGACTTTGTATTCTGGATTTGTCTATTGTCCCATCCATTTGTACAATGCCTGACCTCTAGTGTACTGTACCAGAACTTTTGGATAGTAATTTGAACTTCTCTTTTGCCTCACTCTTATCTGTTTAGAGTATCCGGAATACCTGACCACAAGTTGTATAACAACAGCCTCTAATCAGGTGAGCAACACACTTTTATATGATCAATTATTTTGGTTGCTCAGTGCATTTTGCCAGTTATCAATGTGTCTCTCAAATTGGGGTCCAAGCTGATAACTCAGAGTATTAGTACTTATAAAAGTATTTGTAACGCCGACACGGCAATAAGTTAACTCTTTCTGCTCCTGGACAGTATTGCTGATGTGGCGAATCGTCACAAAGCTGCCCTAGTATTTTATTTAATAAGTTATGGTGGTAGTTTGGTTTCTATGGATGCAATAAACGTCTATATAAAACCAGCCCTATTACTTAAATAGGCTTGATAAAATTGTAAAATCAAGCTGTGTACATGCAACGTTATTGAACTCGTCCTTCAAAGGTCAGCAGATGATAAATGCAAGATGCTGACAAACCAAGCTGGCAGAGTAATTGTATCCAGATCAGTACTACAAATACAAAATATAAACATGATGTGCAATTTACATGAATGTGGTCAGGATTTACTGGGAAAAGACATGTGTTTGTTATTGTGAACTTAATTGACCTTTTATAGCTGCATGTAGACACATGCAAATAAAGTTAACAAACCATTTGATATTATCATTTGTTTCTGAATACCCTGCAGATTGTTTACACACTGAACTAAATACACAATGTTATTGTTTATGAAGGCTCATATTATAAAAACTGAAAGGTGTTTAAGATTCGAGACATTAATGTGCATAAGCTTTATTTTTTAAAATTTTACTACATTTATCTCTGTGCTGTATTTTCCTAACTGTAATTTGCTGCAATACCTGCAATGCAAACTATTTTACTCTTTGGCTATTACTATTATTGACCATTAGAGATGTGCGGTTCGGTTTTCCCGAAATACTAACAGACCTGTTGTCCTTAAGGCTCTCCAGTGCCCTCCATTTGAACCACTGGGCTCAATGGGTCTCAAATGGCTTACTGCCAAGACTGTTTTTCTGCTGGCCATTGCTTCCGCCAGAAGATTTTCTGATTTAGGGTCTCTCTCTTGTCGTTCCCCATTTCTAGTTTTTCATAAGGACAGGGCAGTGCTTCAGACTCGCCCTGGGTTCCTTCCTAAGGTGGTTTCTAGTTTCCATATTAATGAAGAAATTATTGTGCCGGCCTTTAATTCCTCAGACTTCTCGGCAGGGTAGGCCTCATTGGATGTGGTACCTGCTCTCAGGACTTATGTGGATCGTACGAGTTCTCTTCGGAAATTGGACTCCTTGTTTGTTCTTTATGGTTTCCACAAGAGAGGATGGCCAGCCAATAAACAAACTTTGGCTAGATGGCTTCGCATGACTATCTCTGAGGCTTACATTCATGAGGGCCTTCCAGTCCCGCCCTCTGTTACTGCTCATTCTACTCAGTCTGTAGGCCCTTCGTGGGCAGCTAGTCGTGGTGCCTCGGCTGTACAGTTTGTAAGGCGGCTATGTGGTCTTCTATCCAGACCTTTTTGAGGTATTATGCCTTTGATACCTTTGCCACTCAGGATGCTTCCTTCGGGTGGCGGATTCTCCTTTCTACACAGGAGCGTCCCCGTCCTTGAGGGTACTGCTTTGGGAGTCCCCAAGGTTTCCTGTGGACCTTCTATGGACCCTGAAGTAGAAAAGTAGAGATATGGTAAGAACTTACCCTTACCCTGGCACACCCGTGCTTCAGATGGGCTTCGCTTTGGTCACCGGTTTTCCGTCTCCTTCTGTGTGAGAATGTGATTCTAGTGTGTTCCAGACTTTCTCCTTTCTCTTTTATCCTCCTCCGGCCTTTGGCCTGCTATGTAACTGAGGAGCCTCCGGCCCGGGGGCGGGGTATAGAGGTAGGCCCCCTGTTGCATCCTGGGAGAAAAAATGTAACTGCATGGTGCCCGGATGTCTGCATCATCACCTATACCCCAAGGTTTCCTGTGGACCCTATGGACCTCGTAGAAAAAGAGATAACAAGGGTAAGTTCTTACCATATCTGTACTTTTTAAAAATTGTGTATATTTTACTGATTGTTGGTAATAAATAAAGGGCTTTCCATTCTTTTTAGCCCACCTCACCCTAACCTTAAGGTCTGTTCTATTCTCTGAATAGAAGAATGTAAGATAGCCTACTGTACTATTAATTCTGGGTGCAGCATTTGAGATTTCCGGGAAGGGCTAACATTAGCTCCAGTAGAGACCTTGTCAGAATTTGTTCAGTTAGAGAATCATAAAATTAATGCATGGAATATGGGAAGTCTTCACATAAAAATCCTTTCATAGCCATTAGTAATAAACATTCTGTGTTAGTTATCCTTTAAAACTATTTGATTGAGGTTATTGATAAAAGAGCTGTACTATGGCAATACAAAAATGCTACAGAAACACTGAGTAATATTCACCATCAGCAAGAGAATATAAAATGCCTACAGTATGTGCTATTGGGAGATGAGTATATATTTTAGAAGATTAAGAGTCTGATTCTGAGTCACAGGCAAAGTGGCTGTAATTGTGGGCAGCAGCGGAAGCCACATTTACCACCTTATGCTAATGTGAGTATACGTTCCACTAATGCAGGGCTTCATGCCTGTGCATCATTAGTATCTGCATTTCCACCAGCCTCATGCTAGGTGCAAGAGATCAGTTAGAAACCAGCTTCCATTCCCCGTACACACCACTCAGAATGGTACAGAGCTTTTGATGCATGCCCATGACACTCCCACATGTCATGGTGGTTATGTGCGATCACATTGTCACCGCCCAGTTCGCGCACCCAAACATCCTATTTCACAGATATATGCCAAAATGCTTCTGCTCATGCACTGCATGTAGAAACTCACTGTTTGCGTCTATGCAACTCAGAATCGGCCCCTCTGTAAAGGAAAGAAGCAACAAAGGAGGTTCAGAGTGTAAAAGAGAGACCATTTTCACGCCTCTCCCAAAATGTGTATTATCACTGCTGGACTTGCTAGAGTTGGGGACAGATGGCTCGATTCAGACCCGCTTGCTAGATGCGTACGCTCACACCCAGCGTATGCAAATCTGGCACACACCCAGCAAGGCAGGCGATCGCACAGCAAGGCATAAGCACGCCCACTATGTCTTGGCATGCAATCGCTTTGTGTATGTAGATGCCCACCAGCCTGTCTTAAGATGCCCACTTGTACATCGGGTACAATCAGAAGCGAATGCAGCGCTTGAGATTCACTATACACTACCGCAAGCACTGTGATCACTTCAGTGTGAGATACAAGCAGGTGATGTGTACTGCGACGCTGCCTGTTAATTATTCATGCCTCCGAAACGGTGTTAAGACGTTCAGGCACTCCTGCGTTCGCACGTCCTCTCCCCCGTTGTTAATGGCCAGTCCCTGTTACCATCCACAAACAGCTTCTCCTGTCATTCACTCTGCTGGGCTGTCTATGCGCAGCGAGCGAACGCTTCCCGATCTCTAGCACTGGTTCGCACACTGTGATGCGTACGCATGCGCAGAATGTGAAAATTGTCCAGCTATGAGCGAACACATCCTTGCGAGCGGATCTGAATTAGGTCCAGAGTTCAAGCAAGAAACACAACTTTGCATAGGGCATTTTTAGGTTGCAAAAACCAGACTGTGCGTATGCCCTCTGTTGGATGACCACAGATCCTATATAGGGCTCAATCCAATTAGGTGCGAGTTCCCTCATGGCGTGAGTACTGTAATTGCTGCTGTATGTCGCACATATGTAACATAAGTGCAACATCCTCTGGACCAGCGGATTTTTGTTGGCATCCCCTTAGGGCCACAAAGGGGGAGAGTTGCAGTGTCGTTGCCGGCGTTTCTATGCAGCTGCAACAGCAACTGTCCCCTCCGCACCTAATTGGATTTAGCCCATAATGCCTTTCTCAAAGCATTGCTTATCTCAGTCGTAGCTCCAGTGATTGGCAGGAAGAAAACAGGAGTAGAGGAAAGGCTGCACTTTCTGCTGTCCTACTGCTTGTAAGAGTATTTATTTCAAATCTGAGGAGTGCTGTCCATGTCGTGCATGTATTATTTGGAATATACAATTCCCGGGAGGGCACCCAGGTAAAACAATACAAAGTAATTGGAGTGCTGGTCAAAAAATGATGCTGATGTATATATTTTGCTGCAAGGTCAGCACTCTCACACAATAAGTCCAACAGCTGGGGTTACTCCTCAGTGTTCACCCCAATCGGTGTACCGCAGTAATAAATGTAAATAACGTTTCGGTATGCTATGAGACCTTCCTCAGATCCAAACAACAAGCCAGTTCTTGTTGGCTTGTCGTTTGGATCTGAGGAAGGTCTCATAGCAGACCGAAACGGCATATGGATATGGATTGATTTGAATTAAACTTTTCTTCCTTCTTTTGTAAAGCTCTGGTGAGTGCACTGTATTTTTTACATATGTATATATATATATAAATTATATATATATATATATATTAGGGGTGAGCGGGTTCGGATTTCTGAAATCCGAACCCCCCCGAGCCCCCCCGATCCGAGTCCGATTCGAGTCAGGCTCGACTTTTCTCGCCTGACTCGGATCTGAAATCGAGGCAAAACGTCATCATCCCGCCTTCCGAGTCTCGCGGGTTTTGGATCCTATATAAGGTACCCGCGTCGGCGCCATTTTCTCACTCGGCTGTGGACAGTGAAGAGGGAGGGTGGGAGTTAGGGCTGTGTAGTGTAGTGTAGTGTAGTGCTGCTGTTGTCCACTACTTCAAAGTCCATAGGGGCTGGCTGTGTTGTGCTGTGCTGCTGTTGTTAATAGGGGCTGTGTCCACTACTTCAAAGTCCATAGGGGCTGGCTGGACTGTGTTGTGCAGTCAGTTCTCCATAGGGGCTGTGTCCACTCCAAAGTCCTGTGCAGTGTCCCAGTCCAAAAGGAGTGCTGTAGTGTTGTCCAGGGGGTGCTCTGTCCATCAGGGGTGCTCCCCCCAAGTGCTAAAAAATAATATATTTTCTGTGTTTGTCAATTGTGTGCGCAGTAGCCGCACGTGCATCAACAAAGTAGTGCCAAGCGTGCGCCTGTGTCATAAGTAAAGGGCCGGCTGGCTTGACCGTTAAAGGGTGCTGTAACCCCCGAAAGTACACTCCAGTCCAAACCAAAAAAAAATTATTTTCTGTGTTTGTGAATTGTGTGCGCAGTAGCCGCACGTGCATCAACAAAGTACTGCCAAGCGTGCGCCTGTGTCATAAGTAAAGGGCCGGCTGGCTTGACCGTTAAGGGTGCTGTAACCCCCGAAAGTACACTCCAGTCCAAACCAAAAAAAAAATTATTTTCTGTGTTTGTGAATTGTGTGCGCAGTAGCCGCACGTGCATCAACAAAGTAGTGCCAAGCGTGCGCCTGTGTCATAAGTAAAGGGCCGGCTGGCTTGACCGTTAAAGGGTGCTGTAACCCCCGAAAGTACACTCCAGTCCAAACCAAAAAAAAAATATTTTCTGTGTTTGTGAATTGTGTGCGCAGTAGCCGCACGTGCATCAACAAAGTAGTGCCAAGCGTGCGCCTGTGTCATAAGTAAAGGGCCGGCTGGCTTGACCGTTAAGGGTGCTGTAACCCCCGAAAGTACACTCCAGTCCAAACCAAAAAAAAAATTATTTTCTGTGTTTGTGAATTGTGTGCGCAGTAGCCGCACGTGCATCAACAAAGTAGTGCCAAGCGTGCGCCTGTGTCATAAGTAAAGGGCCGGCTGGCTTGACCGTTAAGGGTGCTCTAACCCCCGAAAGTACACTCCAGTCCAAACCAAAAAAAAAATTATTTTCTGTGTTTGTGAATTGTGTGCGCAGTAGCCGCACGTGCATCAACAAAGTAGTGCCAAGCGTGCGCCTGTGTCATAAGTAAAGGGCCGGCTGGCTTGACCGTTAAAGGGTGCTGTAACCCCCAAAGTACACTCCAGTCCAAACCAAAAGAAAAATTATTTTCTGTGTTTGTGAATTGTGTGCGCAGTAGCCGCACGTGCATCAACAAAGTAGTGCCAAACGTGCGCCTGTGTCATAAGTAAAGGGCCGGCTGGCTTGACCGTTAAGGGTGCTGTAACCCCCGAAAGTACACTCCAGTCCAAACCAAAAAAAAAATTATTTTCTGTGTTTGTGAATTGTGTGCGCAGTAGCCGCACGTGCATCAACAAAGTAGTGCCAAGCGTGCGCCTGTGTCATAAGTAAAGGGCCGGCTGGCTTGACCGTTAAGGGTGCTGTAACCCCCGAAAGTACACTCCAGTCCAAACCAAAAAAAAAATTATTTTCTGTGTTTGTGAATTGTGTGTGCAGTAGCCGCACGTGCATCAACAAAGTAGTGCCAAGCGTGCACCTGTGTCATAAGTAAAGGGCCGGCTGGCTTGACCGTTAAGGGTGCTGTAACCCCCGAAAGTACACTCCAGTCCAAACCAAAAAAAAAATTATTTTCTGTGTTTGTGAATTGTGTGCGCAGTAGCCGCACGTGCATCAACAAAGTAGTGCCAAGCGTGCGCCTGTGTCATAAGTAAAGGGCCGGCTGGCTTGACCGTTAAAGGGTGCTGTAACCCCCAAAGTACACTCCAGTCCAAACCAAAAAAAAAATTATTTTCTGTGTTTGTGAATTGTGTGCGCAGTAGCCGCACGTGCATCAAAAAAGTAGTGCCAAGCGTGCGCCTGTGTCATAAGTAAAGGGCCGGCTGGCTTGACCGTTAAAGGGTGCTGTAACCCCCGAAAGTACACTCCAGTCCAAACCAAAAAAAAATTATTTTCTGTGTTTGTGAATTGTGTGCGCAGTAGCCGCACGTGCATCAACAAAGTAGTGCCAAGCGTGCGCCTGTGTCATAAGTAAAGGGCCGGCTGGCTTGACCGTTAAAGGGTGCTGTAACCCCCAAAGTACACTCCAGTCCAAACCAAAAAAAAAATTATTTTCTGTGTTTGTGAATTGTGTGCGCAGTAGCCGCACGTGCATCAACAAAGTAGTGCCAAGCGTGCGCCTGTGTCATAAGTAAAGGGCCGGCTGGCTTGACCGTTAAAGGGTGCTGTAACCCCCGAAAGTACACTCCAGTCCAAACCAAAAAAAATTATTTTCTGTGTTTGTGAATTGTGTGCGCAGTAGCCGCACGTGCATCAACAAAGTAGTGCCAAGCGTGCGCCTGTGTCATAAGTAAAGGGCCGGCTGGCTTGACCATTAAAGGGTGCTGTAACCCCCAAAGTACACTCCAGTCCAAACCAAAAAAAAAATTATTTTCTGTGTTTGTGAATTGTGTGCGCAGTAGCCGCACGTGCATCAACAAAGTAGTGCCAAGCGTGCGCCTGTGTCATAAGTAAAGGGCCGGCTGGCTTGACCATTAAAGGGTGCTGTAACCCCCGAAAGTACACTCCAGTCCAAACCAAAAAAAAATTATTTTCTGTGTTTGTGAATTGTGTGCGCAGTAGCCGCACGTGCATCAACAAAGTAGTGCCAAGCGTGCGCCTGTGTCATAAGTAAAGGGCCGGCTGGCTTGACCGTTAAGGGTGCTGTAACCCCCGAGAGTACACTCCAGTCCAAACCAAAAAAAAAATTATTTTCTGTGTTTGTGAATTGTGTGCGCAGTAGCCGCACGTGCATCAACAAAGTAGTGCCAAGCGTGCGCCTGTGTCATAAGTAAAGGGCCGGCTGGCTTGACCGTTAAGGGTGCTGTAACCCCCGAAAGTACACTCCAGTCCAAACCAAAAAAAAAATTATTTTCTGTGTTTAGCCGCACGTATATATCAAATCGATATAACATAAATGGAGGACCAAACTTTCTCCGATAAAAATAAAATAGAGAAAGATCAAGAACCACTTCCTCCTAGTGCTGAAGCTGCTGCCACTAGTCATGACATAGACGATAACATGCCATCAACGTCGTCTGCCAAGGCCGATGCCCAATGTCATAGTAGAGGGCACATACAATCCCAAATGGCAAAGTTCAGGAAAATGACCTTGAAAAAGACATTTAAATCAGCTGAAGAGAAACGTAAACTTGCCAATATGCCATTTACGACACGGAGTGGCAAGGAACGGCTAAGGTCGATCCCTAGTATGTTCATGACTAGTGGTTCAGCTTCACATGACGATGGAAGCCCTCCTCCCACTAAAAAAATCAAAAGAGTTAAGCTGGCAAAAGCACAGCGAAGAACTGTGCTTTCTAAGAAGATATCACAAATCCCCAAGGAGAGTCCAAGTGTGGTGGTGGTTGCGATGCCTGACCTTCCCAGCACTGGACGGGAAGAGGTGGCTCTTTCCACCATTTGCACGCCCCCTGCAAGTGCTGAAAGGAGCACCCACAGTCCACTTGCTGATATGCAAATTGAAGATGTCACTGTTGAAGTACAACAGGATGAGGATATTGGTGTAGCTGGCGCTGAGGAGGAAGTTGGCGAGGAGGATTCTGATGGTGATGTGGTTTGTTTAAATCAGGCTCCGGGGGAGACAGTTGTTGTCCGTGGGATGAAAAAGCCCATCACGGTCATGCCTGGGCAGAAGTCCAAACATTCCACCTCTTTGGTCTGGCAATATTTCTATCCAAATCCGGACAACAACTGTCTTGCCATATGTACCATATGTAAAGGTGAAATAAATAGGGGTAGGGACGTCAACCACCTAGGAACATCCTCCCTTATACGGCACCTGCAGCGCGTTCATAAAAAGTTACTGTCAAGTTCAGAAACTTTGGCTAAGACCGTAAGCAGTCCAGGGACACCTAAATCCCGTTGTCCTGTTGTATCCAAGCGCCTGCAAACCACACCGTCAACTCCCTCCTCGTCAATTTCCTCCTTAGTCAGGATCGGAAGTAGTCCTGCAGGCCATGTCACTGGCATGACTGACTCTCCTATCCGGGATTCCTCTGGAGGATCCTGCATTGCTACGCCTACTGCTGCCGCTGCTGCTGTTGCTGCTGCTGGGAGTCGTTCATCATCCCAGAGAGGAAGTAGGAACACCACTACTTTTACTAAACAATTGACCCTCCAACAGTCCTTAGCGAGGAGGATGAAGTACGACAGCAGTCATCCTGAAGCAAAACGTATAACTGAGGCCTTGACTGCTATGTTGGTGTTAGACGTGCGTCCGGTATCCGCCATTAGTGCAGTGGGATTTAGACAATTGATGGAGGTAGTGTGTCCCCGGTTCCAAATCCCGTCTAGATTCCACTTCACTAGGCAGGCGATACCGAGACTGTACAGAAACGTCAGAAAAAGTGTCCTCAGTGTCCTGAAAAATGCCGTTGTACACAATGTCCACTTAACCACGGACATGTGGACAAGTGGAACAGGGCAGACTAAGGACTATATGACTGTGACAGCCCACTGGGTAGATGTATCACCTTACGCAGCAACAGCAGCAGCGTCACCAGTAGCAGCATCTCAGAAACGCCAGCTCGTTTCAAGGCAGGCTACGCTGTGTATCACCGGTTTCAGTAAGAGGCACACCGCCGACAACCTCTTACAGAA
The DNA here is from genome assembly GCA_031769625.1 of Taudactylus pleione. Classification (NCBI taxonomy): domain Eukaryota; kingdom Metazoa; phylum Chordata; class Amphibia; order Anura; family Myobatrachidae; genus Taudactylus; species Taudactylus pleione. Next base: position 39,996,361 of record JAUIMM010000092.1, read on the forward strand.
ACTGAGGGAAATCATCGCCCAGTGGCTTACCCCACTTAGACTCTCCTGGGGATTTGTGATATCTGACAACGCCACCAATATTGTGCGGGCATTACATCTGGGCAAATTCCAGCACGTCCCATGTTTTGCTCACACAATAAACTTGGTGGTGCAGAATTTTCTGAAAAGCGACAGGGGCGTGCAGGAGACGCTTTGGGTGGCCCGAAAAATTTCTGGCCACTTTCGCCATTCAGCGACTGCGTGCCGAAGACTGGAGCGCCAGCAAACACTCTTGAACCTGCCCCGCCATCACCTGAAGCAAGAGGTTGTGACGCGGTGGAACTCAACCCTCTATATGCTTCAGAGGATGGAGGAGCAGCAAAAGGCCATACAAGCCTATACATCCACCTATGACATAGGCAAAGGAGGGGGTATGCACCTGACTCAAGCGCAGTGGAGAATGATTTCCGTGTTGTGCAAGGTTCTCCAGCCCTTCGAACTTGCCACACGTGAAGTCAGTTCAGACACAGCCAGCTTGAGTCAGGTCATTCCCCTCATCAGGCTTTTGCAGAAGCAGCTGGAGAAAGTGAAGGAGGAGCTAAGACGGAGCGATTCCGCTCGGCATGTGGGACTTGTGGATGAAGCCCTTCATTCGCTTTGCCAGGATTCCAGGGTGGTCAATCTGTTGAAATCAGACCACTACATTTTGGCCACCGTGCTTGATCCTAGGTTTAAAGCCTATGTGGTGTCTCTCTTTCCGGCCGACACAAGCCTGCAGAGGTGCAAAGACCTGCTGGTGAACACACTGTCAGCTGAAGCGGAACGTGACACGTCAACGGCTCCTTCTTCATTTTCTCCCGCAACTGGGGCTGCCAGGAAAAAACTTAGGTATCCTAAGCAACCCGCTGGCGGTGATGCAGGGCAGGCAGGACCAAGTTTGGACATCTGGTCCGGACTGAAGGACCTGGCAACAATTTCTGACATGTCTACTGTCACTGCATATGATACTGTCACCATTGACAGAATGGTGGAGGATTACATCGGTGACAGCATCCAAGTAGGCATGTCAGACAGTCCATACCTGTACTGGCAGGAAAAAGAGGCAATTTGGAGGCCCCTGTACAAGCTGGCTCTATTTTACCTGAGTTGCCCCCCCTCCAGTGTGTACTCCGAAAGAGTGTTTAGTGCAGCCGGGAACCTTGTCAGCGAAAGGCGTAGGAGGTTGCTTCCACAGAATGTGGAGAAGATGATGTTCATCAAAATGAATTATCAGCTCTTCCAGGGAGACCAGCCTCCAGAAGGTACAGAGGGACCTGTGGTGGTGGATTCAAGTGGGGACGAGTTAATACTTTGTGAGGATGAGGATGTACACACTGAAGAGGGTGAGGAATCGGTGGATGAGGAGGATGAGGATGACATCTTGCCTCCGTAGAGCCAGTTTGTGCAGGGACACATTAATTGCCAGCTTGTTTTGTGGGGGCGCAAATGAACCAATCATTTCAGCCACAGTTGTGTGGCAGACCCTGGCGCTGAAATGATTGATTTGTTAAAGTGTGCATGTTCTGTTTATACAACATAAGGGTGGGTGGGAGGGCCCAAGGACAATTCCATCTTGCACTTCTTTTTTTTCTTTGCATTATGTACAGTTTGGGGCCTAGTTTTTCTAACTGCCATCCTGTCTGCCACTGCAGTGTCACTCCTAGATGGGTCACGTGTTTGTGCCGCCCACTCGTGTCGCTTAGCATAGTCATCCAGCTACCTCGGTGCAACCTTTTGGACATGAAAACACTATTGTGAGGTGTGAGGTGTTCAGAATAGACTGGAAATGAGTGGAAATTAAGGTTATTGAGGTTAATAATAGCATAGGAGCAGAGAAACCAACAAATTCTGTGATTTTAGCTGTTTTTATGCTTTTTAAAAAAAAAATACAGATCCAAAACACAAAACCCAGAACCCAAAACACGGAAGGGTGGTTTTGGCAAAACCAATCCAGATCCAAAACACGAAGAAAGATCCAGATCCAAAACCAAAACACAAAACACGAAAAGTGGCCGGTGCACACCCCTAATATATATATATATAAATTATATATATATTATCAATAATATATATATATAAATAAATATATATATATATATAATATACAATGATAGTCCGGGACTCTGTGGACCACAGCGGGTCAATACCTTGCTCCGGGTACCTTCCACATGGAGACTGCTCCACTCAGTATATTCAGAAACACATAAGCGGCACTCCGGAGACTCTCATAATGGGTGTAAACAGTGGTGTTTTTATTCTACATTTTCGGGGTTCTGTGACCCCTTCCTCAGGAACACACATAATAACAAATGCATAAAAACAGTGACTTTAAATACCTTGCTCATTGTGCCCATCGTGCAGTTACCCCCCGCATTCCACCGGCGCTCAGACTGCACACTTCCGGTCGCGGCATCCAAGAACTGGAAGTGACGCCATCCAGCACCCGAATGGTTGCCAGGGGGACACTCAGGGGCGCTGAGAGGGGGGGAGCGGGTACACTTTACCTGGGCCCGGGCTTCCAGAGGGGCCCGGCGGGAGCCCGGGTCTGGCGCCGCCCCCCCCCCCTCCCTTCCTCCCGCCTCCCTCCCTCGCAGCAGCCCAGCACGTGGGAGATTGCTAGCGGCTGCTAAGCAGCAGCCACAGCAATCTCCTCTGCCTGAGGGGGAGAGCGATCACACTGATCGCGCCCCCTCTGGCTTTGCACCGGGCTGAGGGGCTCACAGGCGCTGCAAAAATGTTTTCTTCCCTTCTTCTTCAAGGGGGCGTGTACACACCTCCCTCGATTAGGCCATGCCCCCCTCTTTACCGAGGCCCCGCGGCGCACTCTATGGCTCTGGGAACACTATGAACAAACCAAACAAATTTCGATAAATACACTTCATTAAAATAACTAAAAAAACAGACGTGATAATAATAACTAATGCCTGTACTAGTCCCAAGCATAAAGTACAAATATAAAGTGTCAAAGTATAAAAACTTTATACGTAATTAATTATCGCCATCTTGTGGTGAAAAAAAGAAACTGCGTGTAAGACCTGAGAACAAACCTCAGGAACAAATAGATCTATGCAGCACAATTCTGTGTTAAAAGATCTACTGTGTTAAAACATTTTTATATATTTAAAATCTTTGTGCAAAATGACAAACATTGTCATTATAGGATAAATATAATAAAATGTATAGAATATGGACAGTCTGAGTACTTCCTCGAGTGCATAATATTTAGCTTATGGCATAACATATTACATATAATCTGAAAAATTGTTGTATGCTTAAAAAGTTGATATAATATACTGCAATCAACTTTAATACAATGTAATTTAAATTTACAGGCAATTTATCCCCATCTTTTACTCTCATCACGAGAAATATACTGGGACCTTAATCTCCCCCAACTGTAACAAGCCGTAGTATTAATTATTGCTGAAAGGGACAATAAACACATCTGACTAGTAGAATTATCTATATTAGATCTGCAAATATCTTAAAAGGGACCTATCACAAAAAATGATAAAGACCCCGAGGTACCAAGGTATCTAACCGATAAATCCACTTTGATTCCCGTTGTAATAATTTCTTAGATCTATTCCCTCCCCTAATAGAGACAGGGATATGATCAACAATACAGTATCTCAATGTCGCCATACTATGCTTCAATTTAGCGAAATGGCGCGCCACAGGCTGCTCACTCTGACCACTAAGCAAGGCCACCCTGATGGCCGACCTATGTTGGGCCATTCTTTCCTTAAATTGATGCTCTGTCTTGCCCACATAGTGCAACCCACATGGGCAAGACAGAACGTAGATGACAAATTTTGAAGCGCCTGTTAAATTCCAGTGAATTTTACATTTTTTGCCTGTATATGGGTGTAAGATATACTCACCCGCAACTAAATAGTTGCAGGTGGTACACCCCAGGCATTTGAAACAGCCTTTTTTGTGCTGCAAAAAACTGGAGGATTCTGTTACTCTAGTTGTGAATCCTGTAATGTCCGTCTTGACCAACCCGTCCCTAATGCTTCTGCTTCTAGTATAGCTTGGCATAACTCTAGAGGAATGTAATAAGTGTAAATCTGGGTCTGACGATACCAAAGACCAGAGTTTTTTTGCCACCTTGCTAATCTGATTCCTGGCCAAATTGTACTGATTGACCCATGGTACCACCCTGTCCATAATCTTATGTTTCCCTGACTGTAAGAGATCCTCTCTTTTGCATTGTAGGGCCTTCTTTTTGGCTTGTGTCAATAAGTTTAACGGATATCCCCTCTGTAGGAACCATTATATTTAATTGCCTCTCTCTTTCTTCTGGCTTGCTATTAACTCTACGCACTCTCAAAAACTGAGAGTATGGTAGTCCCCTAACTGTAGATGTTGGATGGAAACTCTGAAGTTTGAGGAGGGTATTCCTGTCCATAGGTTTGGTATACAGTGAAGTATGAAACACATTGTTAACAACCTCTATTTTGATATAAAAAAAAATGGCTCTCGGTGGAACTTTTGGTTATGGTCAACTTAATTGGACTACAAGATTTATTATGTGTCTCAATTAAAGAGTCAAAACTCTCTTCAGATCCCGTCCAAAATATTATAAGATCATCAATATATCTATAATAAAGATATATACTATCTGAAACCACTGTTTGACTAAAGAACAAATCACATTCAACTTCCCACATATAAGAATTTGCTAAAGAGGGTGCTACAGCAGAACCCATAGCACACCCCGTGGATTGCTTATAAAATAGACCGTCAAACAAGAAATAATTATGTTCCAAAGTAAACTGCAATAACTCCACATTTTGCGGGATGCAGGTATACAGGCTAGATACACATCAAGAGCTATCAATAACGTGTTGTCTGGAACAGATCCCATGTCAAGTAGTTACCTCAGTAAAGTACTAGAGTCTTTTAAATGCGTCCTGGTGTTCTGTACACAGACCTGCAAATACGTATCTAAAAATATAGAAATGGGTTCACATAGAGAACCCCTAGCTTAGACTATAGGTTGACCAGGGGGTCTCTGCGCAATCTTACATATTGCAGGTCGGCCATCAGGGTGGCCTTGCTTAGTGGCCAGAGTGAGCATCTGTGGCACGCCATTTTGCTAAATTGAAGCATAGTATGGCGACATTGAGATACCGTATTGTTGATCATATCCCTGTCTCTATTAGGGGAGGGAATAGATCTAAGAAATTGTTACAACGGGAATCAAAGTGGATTTATCAGTTAGATACCTTGGCACCCCAAGGTCTGAATGAATCCCTAGGTCTTTATAATTTTTTGTGATATGTCCCTTTTAAGATATTTGCAAATTTGATATAGATAATTCTACTAGCCGGATGTGTTTATCGTCCCTTTCAACAATAATTAATACTACGGCTTGTTACAGTTGGGGAGATTAGGGTCCCGGTATATTTCCCAGTGATGAGAGTAAAAGATGGGAATAAATTGTCTGTAAATTTAAATTACTTTGTATTAAAGTTGATTGCAGTATATTATATCTTTTAAGCATACAACAATTTTTCAGATTGTATGTAATATGTTATGCCATAAGCTAAATACTATGCACTCGAGGAAGTACTCAGACTGTCCATATTCTATACATTTTATTTATATTTATCCTATAATGACAATGTTGTCATTTTGCACAAAGATTTTATATATATAAAAAATGTTTTAACACAGTAGATCTTTTAACACAGAATTGTGCTGCATAGATCTATTTGTTCCTGAGGTTTGTTCTTAGGTCTTACACACAGTTTCTTTTTTTCACCACAAGATGGCGATAATTAATTACGTATAAAGTTTTTATACTTTGACACTTGTAAGCACTTTATATTTGTACTTTATGCTTGGGACTAGTACAGGCATTAGTTATTATTATCACATCTGTTTTTTAGTTATTTTAATGAAGTGTATTTATTGAAATTTGTTTGGTTTGTTTATAGTGTCCCCCTGGCAACCATTCGGGTGCTGGATGATGTCACTTCCGGTTCTCGTATGTCGCGACCGGAAGTGTGCAGTCTGAGCGCCGGTGGAATGCGGGGGGGTGCCAGCACAATGGGCACAATGAGCATGGTATTTAAAGTCACTGTTTTTATGCATTTGTTATTATGTGTGTTCCAGAGGAAGGGGTCACAGAACCCCCAAAATCTTGCATAAAAACACCACATTTTGGTGCTAATTACTAAAACTATCATACTCTGTCTATACATGTTCACTGTCTTCACCTCCATGCTGCTATAACTTCCCTAATCCCTACAGCTGTGTGTTCTCCCAACTGTGCTAGTCTGCATGCCCTGATCCACACCAATATGTCTTTCCCCATGTGCACCGCCCTGTCTTCCTGCATCCGTGCCACTGTGTTTCCTTCCATCTGCACCACTGCCTTGCCCCCAGCCACGTCACTCTGTCTTCCCTTCATCTCTGCCACTCTTTCTTCCCATGTGCACAACTGTTTTCCACCAATCTGCATCACTTTGGCTCGCCCCCATCTGTACTGCTTAATCTTCCCTTCTCCACACCTTTCTGTCTGCCCCATCCACACCACTCTGTCTTCTCCCCCCATCCACCATACTTTTATTCCATCTGCACAGCTCTATGTTCTGCTCAGACCTCAGTTGCATAGACTGCATGTGTGTATTCCAATGAAGCATATTATTCTGTGAATTAGCAGCTCCACCATTTTGTGAGTGACAGCAATCTCACTCTGTGAGAGTTCTGAATCTGCGGTTAACCACATGGTGTCAGGGCATACCATATCTGTATTATGCAAGGAACACGTCGATTAAGGTGTCAGCCTTAATGATCGTAATTTCATTGCTTTTTGAATTTTGAGTGGCAGAAATTCAATAGTTTTGTGAAATTTCAGATCATGTCAAAGAAGCTTTAATATGAAATGTGAAACCGTAAGGTTTTTTGTCTATGGAATTTAATTGCTTTTTTAAAATCAATTAACTGTCAGGGTTTGGAGGGGAAAACCGGGCCACCTGCAGGGGAGAAGGGCAACAAAATGGTACATTAGCGCAGGTGGAGGAAGGCCTGACACACAGTAGGTGTTTTGGGGATGCACAGGGAGAGGCGGCTGTGGGGGAGGGCTGCAGCAGTGCTGGGCAGCAGCAGCAGCGGGGTGCAGACCACTGGCAGCAGTGGAGCAAAACACAGGGGCATCAGCGGGTGACAGAGGTGCTCACTGGCGCTGGGCATGCATCTGAGAAAATAAGACACAGATGCATGGATGAATCAGTGAGATCCATCTATGCATCTGAGTTAAAATGTTAATTTGTGCAAAATAAAAATTAAAAAAAGAGACATGCACCCCCCCAAACACAACTAGCCCCGGACTTTTCACCGCCGGTCCTGGTTGTGAAAATACAGAGGACAAGTGATGTAGGGGTCCCCACATTACACTATCAACCCAGCACCCACCGCCCCAGGGGTGCCGGGGATAGCCCTGTACTATCAGCATAGGCCTGGTGTGCCCTGGAGAGGGGAAACCCTTTATTGGGGGGGCCCCTAGCTCCCCAGGGATCCCTGGCCTGGGCTGACTAGCACTCAGGGTTGATGCTTTGGCTGGGAGGCCAGGTAAAAGGGCTCCCCTGGCTGTGGTATCAGCCCCCCGCTAGAAAAAGTTCAGTGCTGGTTCTGGAAAATACAGGGGAACCCTACTCATTTTTTCCCCCTGTATTTTCAGAACCAGGACCAGCTCAGAGCCCAGTGCTGGTTGCGCCGAATACCTACGTCATTTGTCCCCCGTATTTTGGCAACCAGGACTGGTTCTGATTAGCCTGGTGCTGGTTGTGCTTAATACGGGGGACCCCTACATCTTTTGTCCTCTGGATTTTCACAACCAGCACTGGGTCACTAAAAGCCCACTACTGGTAGCTCTTTTGGGGGGCTGCGCACGCCGTTTTTTTTTTTTTTATACACATGTAAAATATTTTTAACACACAGATGCAGGCTTCACGAGCCATGCATCAGCCGCTGCCACCGGCTACCTACCCCAGGTCCTATGGCCCACCACTCAACATGCCTAGGTCGCTGATGGCTGCACTGCCGCCCTCTCTCTCCCCCGGGTTTCAGCCGCCGCTAATGCCCGCTACCTCCCTCCGGGTCCTGGCCACAGCAAACGCCGGCTTCCTTCACCCCAGGTCCCGGCCACTGCTCCCGCCCGCAGAGGACAGCCATCTTGGTGCACCCAAGTGAAGCCACAGTGAGTACATCTGCTGGAGGCTCCTACTGAGGCTTCGCAACAAGTTGAAACTTCCTATCTCTATAATGGCGGATTCGTGAGGTAATAGTTTAAAAATTGTAACTTTCTCAATTACCTAAACCCCAAAAGCACCTACCCTGGAACAATAGCTATCTAATAAAACAAACCCCAATTTTAAATTTGCTCCCTCCCCTTAGTTATGCCTTCCCAAAAATCCCCCATAGAGAACAGTAGCAAAGTGTTCCTAATTGAGTGTCAGAAAAAACTGATGGTTTTGCCCTGAAATTTGGTATGAAGCACCAAGCAACAGTTCTACCCCCCTGTGCCAAATTTCAGCTTGGTACCCCCAATAGCTTTTGAGGTATAGCCCCTTAAACACCATGCCCCCCCTCGGGAGTTCTCTATGGGAGAATTCAGTTTTTTTAGATTCAGCCTTAAGGGCACTTATAATATAAACTGCAGACAAAGAGCTTGATTCAGACCCAGTGTATGCAAATTCTACAAAGGCAAGCGATCGCACGGCAAGGCATTAGCACATCCACAATGTCATGTCGTGCGATTGCGGTGTGTATGCAGATGCCCACAACCATGTCTTAAGACGCCCACTAATGCATGTCATCTCCAGGAAGTATATGCAGCCATCGGTACCATCAAGTACCATCGGATGCGATTGCAGCGCTTCTGGTTGACCATACCCTACCGCAAGCACTGCGAGTGCTTCAGTGGGAAATATTACCAAGTAACGTGTACTATGACACGCTGTGATAATTATGCACGCCTCTGAAACGGCGTTGAGATGCTCAGACACGTCTGCGTTCACATCACCATTCCCGGTTTCCATCGACCAACCCCTGTTACCACCCACAAACGGCTTGTCCTGCCACTCAGTCTAGTGAGCTATTTATGCCCAGCTAGCAAACGCTTCCTGATCGCCTGGACTAGTTCGCGCATGCGCACTGTGATGAGTACGCATGCGCAGATTGTGAACCATCGGCAGCTATGAGCGAACGCAGCCTAGCGAGCGGGTCTGAATCGGGCCCAAAGTTCTCAGCGCTCTCACTTCACCTCATGAGAAGCACGCCATATCCATAGGGTCCCTCTCCTGTGGCGTCACACACAGCGCCATGCAGTGGAGGCAATCTACAAATTTCTACAGTCGCAGAAATCAACAACATCTTTAAATTAAAACTGAATCATATTGAGCACTTCTAGATTCAATAATAGCTCTTAATGTGGTCATACCTCTTATACAATATACATAGTGTAAATAATACCTTACAAAAAGCAATGTAATCCAAGAGTCTCATTTAGCCCATTTGGGGAGAACGTTTCTAAGTGGAGGGGGGTGCAGGGGCAGTGCCCTAACTGCCTATGCCTAGGGTCGGCTCTGCATTCAAGACACCAGAAATGGAAATATATTAGCTATCAGACTGGGGCTGTATCATATACTAGCCTTTAGATTTGCTTGTATGTTACATAAGATATATGACTGTGGTCTGTATTTCACACTATCAGATACTGTAGGTACATATCTGCTTTGTATGACATACTGTATGGTGTAGTGCTTTGTGTCCTTTCTCTAAGGCCTTGTGCCATCTGTCTTAGTTTTTTCTAATTAATGGCGTTAAGAGGGGGATGCGGATGGTGTGGGCCGCATCCGGGTGTCAACCTTGGAAGGGGGTGACTCCAAAATGGGAACAAAAAGATAATTTACCCTTAGAAGGAGGTGACAATTGCAGATGACAGTGTTTAATTTTGTTACCCTCCCTATTTGTAATTTCTATGCACCTAGGCCCTCATTCAGAGCCGGACACTCTGAGCAGAGCGCACGCTCTGAATGAGGGCCGTCCTCCATAATTATGGAGCGTCCTCCTGGACGCTCGTATAGCTGTGGGTCACCACCCACAGCCTATACAAGCGTGCAGGTTGATGGCCGCGATGGTCTTGACCATCGCGACCATCGCCACTGCGAGCCGGAGCCTGCGGTTGAGTTTCTCAACCGCAAGGCCCGGAGTGATTTTGGCTCTATCAGAGCCAAAATCACTCCCACTGACATCACTAGTGATGTCAGTGGGCCGGCTTCTGACGGTAGGCGTTCCCTTGGGAACGCCCCCGTCTGGGAGGCATGCCCCCGGCACGCCCACCAAAGGGGGCGTGCTGTCAATCAACATCGACAGCACGCCCCCTTTGATCAGACACAACGAGCGAAGGAAAGTCCTTCGCTCGTCGCGTCTGGCGCATGCGCACGACGGAGCTCCCTCCGTCGTGCGCATGCGCAGTGCACACCATCGACCCACTTGCGAGCGGACAGCCGCTTGCGAGTGGGTCTGAATCAGGCCCCTAGACCACAAATTGTAAGCCCACCAGTGCATGTTGGTAGTTTGTCACTTTCCCTTGGATACCAGGACTTGGCTATTCCTACTCTGATTTTGAACAGTCACCTATAGTATATGTAACTGAGATTCTGCAGTTATTTGCCCCATAACCTTGTGCCTGGTCTAAGAATCCTTATGTCCCTTTATGCACTTTTGTTGTTAATGTAATGTGCAGGTCAGATTTTTTTCAGTTTTATTAGCCATTTATTTTTATTTTAAACTTTTAAATGATTTTTTTTGCGTTAAGTACCAAAAATATTTGTATTATTTTGTAATCATTGGGAACAAAAAGATAATTTCCACGTTCTTTATATGTTTTATTTAACTTATAAATATATTTATAATATTTTAAGTTTGGAATATGTATAAGTCATTACTCATTCTTTTTAATACTCATGGAATGATAGGCAGCGAGAGCTGACAACAGCACATAGGCCCTGATTCAGACCCGGACGCAAGTGGGCGTACGTACGTTCGGCGTACGTAAAAAAATATTTAAATTCAAGCACTCGCTCGTATTTTCGTACGCAGATAAAAATCTGCCCCAAACTCAACAGACCCCTCCTCTAACTAACGAGCGTGCCAAATAGCGAGCGTACATCCCCGAAATGGCTTGAAGGGAACGCACGCACAAGTACAAACCGGAAGTGGGCCTGTCAGATTCCGATTACCTGCTCGTTTATTCTGCCTACCTCCCTCAATCGTATCCTGCCAATCAATGTATCAATTAGCTTAATTTTTTTTTTTTTTTCAACACAATGCAATAAACTTTAATCTTGTCCGTGTTTGTGTTTACCCGCAGAATACGTACGGCTTAAACATTCGCTTTTATTGGTCAAAATACATGTTAGCCCCAATTAAACAATTGTTCTATTTGTTTGGATCCCCGCATATTTCCGGGGTTCATTTCTTTATTTAAATTTGCTTACGCATGTCACTGCATCAAGCCTATCATAACTCTCAAGAGATTTCTGGCCCTGTCGAACACATGACTCATACACTAACCAATAGAATTGGTCCTGTTAATTTCCCAAATACATTAGCCAATCAAATTTTTTTTTGGTGCTTTATTAAAAATATTTTGTCAAAAAAACACCATTGCCATCATGAGATCCGCCGCATTCACCAGGCGCGAACTGCTGGTGCTGACGGAGGTGATGGACAGGCGGATCACCAGTCAGTCTCCACCCATCTCCAATAGGCGCAAGCGTTCCGCATATGCGGAGGTACGTCGACGCCTGCGCTCCTTCGGCTCACGCCGACATATTGGCCAGCTGGAGCGCAGGTGGTCGGACCTGCACCGGCGGACGCCCCGCTTGCTGGCATGCTTTCGCATGCAGATCGCGGAAAGTAAGTTTTATGGACTGTGGTTTTCATGTTTATCTTGTGGGCCCTAACTGCGTGTGCATGTTTTCATGTCTGTTCTATTTATTCATTGTACTCATATCTGCGTGTGCATGTTTTCATGTCTGTTCTATTTATTCATTGTACTCATATCTGCGTGTGCATGTTTTCATGTCTGTCCTATTTATTCATTGTACTCATATCTGCATGGCCATGTTTTCATGTCTGTCCTATTTATTCATTGTACTCATATCTGCATGGCCATGTTTTCCTATTTGTGTTGTCTTAAAAAAAAAAATTTCTAATTAATGGCGTTAAGAGGGGGATGCGGATGGTGTGGGCCGCATCCGGGTGTCAACCTTGGAAGGGGGTGACTCCAAAATGCTGGCTCCTCTGCAGTGACAGGAGCTGGGTGCTGCAGTGTTACATTCTCCTGCAGCACCCGGCTCCTGTCATAGCAGAGGAGCCAACAGTGCTGACTGCCCAGTCTCCGGGGGCAGCTCAGCATCTCCAGTGAGCCTGCACTTTGCTGTTCATGTACATTCTGTTAACCTATAGAGTGTAAGCTTGCGAGCAGGACCCTCTTACCTCTTTGTCTGTCTGTTATTGCCCATTCTTGTTTTATTTCTGTTTTTCAATTATAAAGAGCAACAGAATATGCTGGCGCTATATAAGTATCTAATAATATTAATATTATTACCTTAACCAATTCCTGTTGTGTATGACTCACCATCCCTGGTCTTGTACCCCTTACCTGACTTATTATCTGAGCACCAAAGAGAAGATAAAAAATGCCATGTGGGAAATGAATACAGGTCTGAGCAGGGGGTACTGCTTTGGGAACTAATGTACTTTATAATCTGCCACTGCTGTGCCCCAAGTAGGCTGGCTGATCTACGCTGCCTGGTTTAGTATACCCTAATTCCATGACCCCAGTTCTCTACTAGTGATATAATAGTAGAGAACATTCCTTTTTCCAGTATTTGTCTGTAATCTATAAAGTCTTGTACTCTTATTTGCACCTGATTGCTTTGCCTGTTCTGAATTCTTGCTAATCATCCTGAATCTTTACCATTGCCTGTCTGACTGTAGATTTGTGATCTTTTTGACTATTCATTCTGGTTAACACTTTGCACATCAGTTTTATCTGTTCTCACTGATGCTTTGCCTTATCTGTCACCATGCCTCTGTCTAATCTCACAGACCAAGATTTCTCCTTGGACACCTGCCATTCTTTACTCATTCTTGCATGTTCATTGCTGGGGTTCCAAGCCTCCTGTAGAATATTATATAATCAGAGCCGTAACTAGACTTTTTGGTGCCTTGTGCCAGAAAGAGCATTGGCGCCCCCCTCATTTTTCAAAGGGACATAATGCACCCAAAAAAGGGGAATGGCCTCATGGGGAAGGGCCAGGAAAGAGATAGGGGAGGGCAGGAGATGCTGGGGATGAAATAAGAGGAAGTTACAAGTGAGAATGATAATAAACAGAAATTTGACAGGCCCAAACAGCGCCCCCTGCCCTGTGGTGCCCTGTGCGATGGCACCGGACGCAATATCCTAGCTACGGCCCTGTATATAATGTATGTTCTATATTGTGTCACTGTGTACACTTTATTCCAGCAATAAGGGCTCATGCAATCATTTCAAGATAAGCTTTTCTACTCATTTTTAAACTGCCCTCAACCTAATGGATCATTTAGGTGGTAACATAGTTAGGTAAGATAGAGAAATAAAAAGACAGACATTGGCATAGAAATAAGGTTGATCATTCTGAAGACAGGGATTTTTCCCCCCACAAATATCTCAGCCTGTCACCATAGTACTGCCCAGGGCCGGCGACAGGGGGCCTAGGGGTACAGCTGTACTGGACCCCGAGGTCCTAGGGGGCCCTGGAGCGTAACCACTGCCTGCGTTGCTGCTGCAGTGATCAGCAGGATGCAGGCATGTACTGGACCCTTGCTGATCACTGCAGCAGCAACGCAGACAGCGGTTTGGAGTCCATCCGAAAGGGAGCAGCTGTATTACATCGGCAGTGGGCAGTGCAATAAAGTTTATTTTGTTTGTTGCAATGCATGTGACATCATGATGTCATGTAAACGCACCATGGAAAGACACCCAAGCAGAGGAGACGTGACAGACAGACATAGAATAACGTAAGTGTGGGGCATGGAGGGACACTGTGGGGGCATGGAGGGACACTGTGGGGGCATGGAGGGACACTGTGGGGGCTCAGAGGTTCCCCAGAGGAACCACATATAGGTAAGGCAGACTCTCAAATGACTGGCATGTACCTACCAGAGACCCGGGGATGGGGGGCCCCTAAAGAAATGGGTGTATCGGGCCCCATGATTTCTGTTGCTGGTCCTGGTACTCGCACATTTCCCACCAGTGTTTCCATTTTGCCAATACAGCAAATGGATGCCATACTGCCCCTACACTCGAATATAATGGGCTTTTTTGTTCACCATTTTCTTCCTGGTGAGACTGGGGTATCATTGACAGTGTGTTCCCTGTGCAAGAGAGCTTTATATATATATATATATATATATATATATATATATATACACACATGTATGTAATTTACCTTTTCCTCAGTAGTTTCTACACTGCAAAATTTGAATGTATGAATGCATTTGAATTCAGGTGTTAATTCAGTTTTCAGTTCATCTTACTTTGTTATTTTTCCATTTTACCAACCACCAATATTAACATTTAAAAATTATATTACAAATTTGTATCTATTTATCCTATTGAGGTCAAGTTTACCCTTAGAAGGAGGTGACAATTGCAGATGACAGTGTTTAATTTTGTTACCCTCCCTATTTGTAATTTCTATGCACCTAGGCCCTCATTCAGAGCCGGACACTCTGAGCAGAGCGCACGCTCTGAATGAGGGCCGTCCTCCATAATTATGGAGCGTCCTCCTGGACGCTCGTATAGCTGTGGGTCACCACCCACAGCCTATACAAGCGTGCAGGTTGATGGCCGCGATGGTCTTGACCATCGCGACCATCGCCACTGCGAGCCGGAGCCTGCGGTTGAGTTTCTCAACCGCAAGGCCCGGAGTGATTTTGGCTCTATCAGAGCCAAAATCACTCCCACTGACATCACTAGTGATGTCAGTGGGCCGGCTTCTGACGGTAGGCGTTCCCTTGGGAACGCCCCCGTCTGGGAGGCATGCCCCCGGCACGCCCACCAAAGGGGGCGTGCTGTCAATCAACATCGACAGCACGCCCCCTTTGATCAGACACAACGAGCGAAGGAAAGTCCTTCGCTCGTCGCGTCTGGCGCATGCGCACGACGGAGCTCCCTCCGTCGTGCGCATGCGCAGTGCACACCATCGACCCACTTGCGAGCGGACAGCCGCTTGCGAGTGGGTCTGAATCAGGCCCCTAGACCACAAATTGTAAGCCCACCAGTGCATGTTGGTAGTTTGTCACTTTCCCTTGGATACCAGGACTTGGCTATTCCTACTCTGATTTTGAACAGTCACCTATAGTATATGTAACTGAGATTCTGCAGTTATTTGCCCCATAACCTTGTGCCTGGTCTAAGAATCCTTATGTCCCTTTATGCACTTTTGTTGTTAATGTAATGTGCAGGTCAGATTTTTTTCAGTTTTATTAGCCATTTATTTTTATTTTAAACTTTTAAATGATTTTTTTTGCGTTAAGTACCAAAAATATTTGTATTATTTTGTAATCATTGGGAACAAAAAGATAATTTCCACGTTCTTTATATGTTTTATTTAACTTATAAATATATTTATAATATTTTAAGTTTGGAATATGTATAAGTCATTACTCATTCTTTTTAATACTCATGGAATGATAGGCAGCGAGAGCTGACAACAGCACATAGGCCCTGATTCAGACCCGGACGCAAGTGGGCGTACGTACGTTCGGCGTACGTAAAAAAATATTTAAATTCAAGCACTCGCTCGTATTTTCGTACGCAGATAAAAATCTGCCCCAAACTCAACAGACCCCTCCTCTAACTAACGAGCGTGCCAAATAGCGAGCGTACATCCCCGAAATGGCTTGAAGGGAACGCACGCACAAGTACAAACCGGAAGTGGGCCTGTCAGATTCCGATTACCTGCTCGTTTATTCTGCCTACCTCCCTCAATCGTATCCTGCCAATCAATGTATCAATTAGCTTAATTTTTATTTTTTTTTCAACACAATGCAATAAACTTTAATCTTGTCCGTGTTTGTGTTTACCCGCAGAATACGTACGGCTTAAACATTCGCTTTTATTGGTCAAAATACATGTTAGCCCCAATTAAACAATTGTTCTATTTGTTTGGATCCCCGCATATTTCCGGGGTTCATTTCTTTATTTAAATTTACTTACGCATGTCACTGCATCAAGCCTATCATAACTCTCAAGAGATTTCTGGCCCTGTCGAACACATGACTCATACACTAACCAATAGAATTGGTCCTGTTAATTTCCCAAATACATTAGCCAATCAAATTTTTTTTTGGTGCTTTATTAAAAATATTTTGTCAAAAAAACACCATTGCCATCATGAGATCCGCCGCATTCACCAGGCGCGAACTGCTGGTGCTGACGGAGGTGATGGACAGGCGGATCACCAGTCAGTCTCCACCCATCTCCAATAGGCGCAAGCGTTCCGCATATGCGGAGGTACGTCGACGCCTGCGCTCCTTCGGCTCACGCCGACATATTGGCCAGCTGGAGCGCAGGTGGTCGGACCTGCACCGGCGGACGCCCCGCTTGCTGGCATGCTTTCGCATGCAGATCGCGGAAAGTAAGTTTTATGGACTGTGGTTTTCATGTTTATCTTGTGGGCCCTAACTGCGTGTGCATGTTTTCATGTCTGTTCTATTTATTCATTGTACTCATATCTGCGTGTGCATGTTTTCATGTCTGTTCTATTTATTCATTGTACTCATATCTGCGTGTGCATGTTTTCATGTCTGTCCTATTTATTCATTGTACTCATATCTGCATGGCCATGTTTTCATGTCTGTCCTATTTATTCATTGTACTCATATCTGCATGGCCATGTTTTCCTATTTGTGTTGTCTTAAAAAAATTTATTTTTTGGATTCATGTTGAAACTAACCACAATTTTTTTTACATCTTTTAGGGGCACAGCAAAGACTACGGCGTCATCGGCAGACAAGACGCCGGTCACGGCCCCTCTCGCCAACCCCCAATTCCTCAATTACCCCCTCCTCCCCAGACCCTGTGGCCGAGATTTCGGGGCTACTTCCCCTCCAGCCCAATTCCCCCTCTCCTCCAACCGCCCCTCCTCCAAATACCCCCTCCCAGGATTCAGCCAACACCCTGCCCCTAGGTTTGGGGAATGTAGCCACCTCCGAGGAGGTCGAGGGAGTGGCCTCTCGCTCTGGCGTTTTGCAGAACGGTATGTTTTTGCTTTTTTTTTTTTGGCACCACAAACTGTTTGTATGTAATCATGTGTCGTCCCCTTTTTTGTGGGCTTTTTGTCGCCTTTTTGTTTTTTTTGGGGTTGTCTTTACCTGTTCCTGCTGATTTCACCATACACATATCACACCTGTGGGCATTTTTTTTTGGCCCTTGTATTTTGGGCTACAACATTTTGGGGTGCTGGGTTTTATCCGTGTAATGATGGTTTTTTTCACAAGCTTTTAAGTTTTGGTTTGCTTGTTTTGTGTTGTTTTTGAATGTGGCTTCATTATTGATGCATTAATCCCCAAACTTTTGTCACCCACAGAGGAACAGAGGCGTCGGGCTGAAATATGTCAGTGTGTGGCCCGTATGCGGGAGCAAGTCACCGGGCTGCTGCAGGGCCTTGACCATCTGGCGGTCCTCCTTAGGAATTAGTTTATTTTTTATTTTTTTTACAAATTGTTTACAAATAAATCAGTTATAATTAACGCTCTGTCTCATGCGTTTTTTGTAAATCAAAGATTCTTTACACTGACATAAGTAGACTCTTCAAGCAAGGATTGCCAATTATTCTCACTAAAGATTGTGTGTTGTATTTTGAAGGCAAACAGGCACAAGAAACACCTACCAGTACCAATGTCATTTTCCTTTTTTGGTGTGGGCAACATTATAGTTTACAACATTTTACAGGTTCCTATTTGGTGGGCAAGCTGCTTAGGCCGATCTTACGAAGCCAACTGATTGTACAGGATTCCTTGGTGTGTTGGTTTGTACCCCGAAAACATATTACATTTTAGCTCAACTTGCTTCATTACTGGGTTACCCCTTAGGCAAATGTAACGTTTGTGAGCCTGGTTACACTTGCTTCTAACGTGCCCAAAAAGGAACCAAATTACACTCTCAAAAAATTTATTCACAACAGAAATCAAAAAACAAAGTGGTCACTCGCAAACAAAACACACAGTGATAATCAGAAATACACCACATACCAAAAACAGGAAACAAACACACAACAAATCAAGAACTGGTTGACGAAGGACCATGCCCACATGATTCCACAAATATGGCGTTGCAATATGGGTTACATAATATATTCCATAAGTTTCCACATAAAGGTTTTTGAAGGGTAGCAGGAAGTAGTCATCGTGGGAGTGCCAAAGATTATGCAAACAAACAGAAGATGGGGAAAAAATTAATAAAAAAAAAGATGAACGCAAACAAACCGTAACACATTGGGTATAAACACTGTTGTTTGGTCAATAATTACCTAAAATATCTGGCCACCACATCATCGCGTATGGCCCCCCACATACTGACCTCCGACCAACCTCGGGGGGGCCATCCTCAGGTAAGGCATCCTCTGGCTGCATTGGGACACCACTCCTTATGGCGATGTTGTGAAATATCCCACACAGGACCACAATTTTCGAAACCATATCCGGCAAATACATGAGCTCGCCACCAGAGCGGTGGAGGCATCTGAATCGGCCTTTTAAAAGGCCGATACAGTGCTCCACCACTTGCCTGGTGGCTGTAAGTGCGGTATTAAACTCACTTTGTGGGCCTGGTGTGGGAGCCAAATAAGGAGTGAGCAGCCAGGGCATGCAAGGGTAGCCATTGTCTCCTGTGAAAAAGAATAGACAACATCAGGATCACTGTGTATGAAGCTTAACATTGTTATGTACTAAAGGTCTCCACTTACCCAGAAGCCACGCATCACCAGCTTGTAGGTTGGTTAATTTGTGCCATATCCCTGATTGCTGGATGCCGAAGGAGTCATGTGCACTTCCTGGTAATTTTGCATTCAGGGACAGGATCTGGAGGGAGGCATCACATACCACCATTACATTCAGGGAGTGATAGTGTTTACGGTTGCGAAATATGGCCTCCAGCCGTGCTGGAGGCTGAAGTGGTATGTGAGTACCATCCACAACCCCTATGATGTGTGGGAAGCCAGCTATTTGGTAAAAATTGGCCTTGGCCACACTAAGGGCACCCATATCCAAAGGCATTTAATAAAATGATGGAGGTGCTTGAAAACTGCCTCCATCACTGCCCTCAGGATCCTGGAAAAGGAGGATTGTGAGATGCCCGCCACTATTCCCACCGTTGTTTGAAACGATCCTGAGGCACAGAAATGTAACACCGCCATAAATTGCGTAAGTGGTGGTATTGCTGTAGGACTGTCAATTTGCCGCTCAAGATCACTCTCTATTAATGAGAGAGTGTCTATGATGATTTTGGGAGGAAGACGGTAGCCTCATCATCGGGCATTCCAAAAAGGGTGACACGTCTTCGAAATATCTGGGGCCTTGCACGCCTACGATACCTACGCCTGGGATGAGATTGAGGTTGGTCGGCTTCCGGGAGCATGGCCAGAACAATCCGACCCAGATCAACCTGAAATGGCAAGATTTGAATGTAAGGCTTTTTACCCACCCCAAAATAAAATTAAAACAACTTAGCTTAATGATACCATCCATTGCTGCTTACATGCCGGGGTATTGTCATGATACGTTCAAACTGTAAATATTCCCAATATTAAAAAAAATCTGTTTAGTCTGTGCATTTATGTTTGTAAATTTGGTGCAAGACAAAACATAAAATAGGCGAAACACACATTTGGCCAACGAGCAAAACGACATTGCACACAGTACGTCAAATTGGGGTCAAATGTAAGCAAAAACTGGTAAAGGGAAAACACAAACAATTTTACAGGATGAATAAGCATTTAAAATTGCGCTAATTAGTTCGCAAATACAAGTCACTATACAAACAGATAAAAATGCGCTAATTAGTTTGCAAATACAAGTCACTATACAAACAGATAAAAATGCGCTAATTAGTTCGCAAATACAAGTCACTATACAAACAGATAAAAATGCGCTAATTAGTTCGCAAATACAAGTTAAAAAATGGACTTACCAAGAGCTAATATATAAGATTCCCGATCAAAAGGTCTTTGGGGCCGAGACAAATAAAAACCTAACAGAGATGAAATTAGGAAAAAAAAACTTTAGAAAAATATGAAAAAGAAGGAGACACAAATTGAACCAAAGTTAGACTTCCCAAAACTTACCAAATCAAGAAACGAGGCCAAAAAAAACACCAAAAAAAAGCGTCCCAAAAATAAAAACGCAAATATAGCAAACAAAATAAACTCCCAACAACGCCAACTCCAAAATCCGCAAACAAGAAACTCCGACCAAGGTAACCTCCAACAATCCAAAAACGCCACCTCGACTCGAGACACACCAAGCCATAAATAGTGTTTAGTTTCCCGCACAAATTAAGGAGGGATCATAGGAACGCACAATCAATGATGCGGCCGCAAAATAAGGACGCATGTATAAATACGTCACAAAACACAATTAAAATTCTGGTGTATTTCTTGTTTGGAGCTCAGACATGGCTACAGACCAGGGAAACAATGGACAACAGTCAGGCGGTAAGTATTTCATGCATTTTGTCTCAATGATTAATTTGAAACATAATATTGGGCAAGTTGTGAAGTTGAGAATTCCGCATATTTACACAAATAGGTGAGGAGGATGACATGGAAGAGGCTGCTGGGCCCAGTATTCCGGGCAAAGCTGCCAAAAAGAAAAAGCAGCCACAATTCACAAGAAAGGAGATGGAGGTTTTGATTCAGAAGTGTGTGGACATCCTGCCACAGGCAGACAGGAATATGAGTACAAGCCAGAAGTGGAGAATGTGGGAAGAGGTAGCCGTTGCTGTCAATAGGGTGGGTGATTATGTCCGTCTAGCCCGGGATGTCAAACGGCGGTAAGTAAACACTTGCCCCCCCTAAAAACAAACCCCATTTTAAACAAAAGGATAATGGTTCCAATTTTATCCCACAGATGGGGCGACTTCAAATATCGCCTAAAGCAAATACTGGCGGACAGGGCTAGGCATGCAAGGGGGACAGGTGGGGGTCCCACCCCTGTGTCATTGGAGTTGACGGATTTAGAAGAGCTGGCACAGGGGTGTGTGCAGCCTGTGGAGGTGTTTGGCGTGTCCAACATGGATACGGACATGCCAGACTTTGCGGCTCCTCATGTTGTCCCAGGTAAATATTGTGATGTCACCAACTCTGAAATGTTATTGTGCCAATATGTAGATTCTAATGTGAGTCTTTTCTCATTTTTCCAACAGAGACACAGGCGGATGAGTCTGCTCCAGAGGGGAGCCTTGGCCGCAGAATTTCTGCTGGCTCTGCAGGGGAGGAACCAGTACATCCGGCTGAGGACCCTGCAGAAGCCAGTCCAGGGCAATCCCCCTCGCAGGCAGTGGCCCTCCTCACAGAACTCAATTTCAAATCGGATTTCCATACGGAGATTCTGCAGAGGATGGACGCCAGTCTGATACGGGTGGCTGAGGCCCTGGAGCAAAATGCGGCGGCCAACGTGACCATTGGTCAGGCCCTGGCGGAAAATACCAGGGCCAACATCCGCATCGCCAATGCCCTGGAGCAGCTCGTTCGCCAGCACATGGTGGAGCCGACCTCCCTTCCTGCCGGAACATCAGGATCCTCCACCTCTGGCACAACATCAGGCAATCCTCCAAATGTGCCTAGCCCTGTGCCTAGTCCAGAGGCCACAACAACTGCCTCTGGACAGGCCAGCCCGATGACATCCCGGACCCGGTCTGGCGCCCTCCCTCCCCCAGCCAAACGGGTGAAAAAACGGTGACAGCAATGGCTACTTTTCCCACACTCCTTCTGTGCTTGCCTCATATTCCTTTCTGGACAAAACTTCCCTCTTCTTTCTTGTGAATTGTTTTTAATTTTTTGTTTTACGTTTCATAAATCTTTTATGTTGGCCCAATTATTTTAACTTTGGGAATGAACCCTGCAAAAAATCTTTTTCTACAATCTGTTTTTTATTTTAGTTTTTGTTTGAGCAATAAAATTTAAAAAAAAGTTTGAAATTGTATTCTCACATTATTGTCAAAATGGGTTACATTTAATCCTGGGCCAAAAGGCAAAAACGTGCAAAAACCACATTTTACATGAATTAAAAAAAAGGGCTCTTTAAGGAACGTTTAAAAATTTACATAACGATGCAAATTCACCAGGCCAAAAGAAAAAGGGAAAAACAAAAAAAACAAGATGACATTATTGTTACAATAGGCCAAAACCAACAAATTGAGGCCAAAATAAACCCCCACAAATGTACGCAAATTGATTGTGTAATCCTGACATTAGCAGCTATGATTTCCACCTGCGTACGCTTTTGTGCTAACCCAAAAAACTGATTTCAAAACACATACCAAGCCGGTTTTCAATCCATTTGTTTATCGCTACCTATATTCAGGCCCCCCCTGTATCCTGCTATTTACAGTGAATCGGTCGTAATGGCCACTCCTTCTACTGGGTGATAACGCAAACGCAGTACTGCATATAACTAGTGGTTACGTGATGTTGCAAATTACACTGTCACAATCTTTGCACATGAAGATCTAGAAAATAGACAAAGTATGCCTGTAACCCGCAAGTGCGCTGTCTTGGAGTTACTCTTGACTCCTATCATCTCCTTCAAACCACACATTCAGTGCCTTTCGCAGTCCTGCCATTTCCATCTCAGAAACATCTCCAGGATCAGGTAAGTAAGTTGGTGGTACAATAATCAGCTCTCAAGGGAGCAACATGTAAACAATAAAACAAGTGCAATAATAAACTCTATGGGAGCAAATAATAACACCGAGTGGATTTATCCAGGTAAAAGCCACACCAGACACTCACAAGCATAGGTCTCAGTCCTGGTTCATGTAGCTGCACACATGTGTTATTATTTGCTCCCATAGAGCTGATTATTGCACATGTCTTTATTTTTTTTACATACTGCTCCTTTGTGAGCTAATTTTATATGTGTCAAATGCATTATATTTACCTAACTGCTTGCTGACACCTATATCTTCAGCTCTATATTCATATTGCCTAAAGATAGATTTTTTTTTTTATATATATATATATATATATATATATATATATATATTATTTTTACTGTTTATCTACGATAATACTCCCAGCGCTCAGGTTAACCACCAACTTACTTACCTTTACGTTATTTCATGGGGCAGGGATACCCATAGTGGTATACCGAGGCTGCATAAGGAGAGGGTGCGCTATAGTAGTTTACCAACTATATTTCCAGCATCTCCAGGATCAGACCCTTTCACACCGTGGATGCTGCTAAGATCCTCATCCACACACTGGTCATTTCCTGACTGGACTACTGTAACCTCATGTTATCTGGCTTCCTACCTCTCTCCACTCCTATCTGTCTTCAATGGTCAACTACCTCTCCAAACCAGGCATGTGACTACATACTTACTGACTTTTCGCTGCACCTTTCTGGGAACAGCCGGAGAGGACCTGCTGCTCTCATCTTCGGGGGGTAGAGCCTGACTATAGGCCTCATTAGGCCCCGCCCCTTTACAGGAAACCCTCACGATTTGCGGGTTCATGAGGAGGGGGCGGGGCTAAATGCAGCAATTCTAGTCATTTAGCCCTGCCCCCTCCCTACGGA
Source organism: Taudactylus pleione (assembly GCA_031769625.1). NCBI lineage: Eukaryota > Metazoa > Chordata > Amphibia > Anura > Myobatrachidae > Taudactylus > Taudactylus pleione. Next base: position 40,020,247 of record JAUIMM010000092.1, read on the forward strand.
CCCGCAAATTGCTCAGAAAATCTCCCCATCCTGCCCACTTCACTAGGAAGTGGGTGGGATGCAGGAGAGTTGCCTACTCTTTCAGGGGTGTGGGTGGTTCCCCGAAAAATCGTGAGCCTCCCTGGAGAGTAGGCAAATATGCGTAACTACTGTGGGTGAAGGGTGTGCGATTGCTAAGGGGCCCGCCTCCCCCAGCTGGGAGGAGGCATGGCTATGATGATATCCCCGGACCACGGCCACGCCTCCTCCCAGCTTCAGTTAGGAGAGCTGGAGCGGAGCGCCGGGCTCTGGAGGTACGTAGTGCAGGGCTGGAGGGTGATGGTGGGCGGGGCAATGGGGGACAAAGGTTGCCTATGGGGGCCATGTGGAAATTTTGTTATGGGCCCCCATACCTAGTTACACCCCTGCTCCAAACGTACTATTAATAATTATAATATAGCTGGATAGTGGTATTATGGTAGGTGTAAGTAGGCATTTGTACCAGTGATCAGCTTCAGCTCTAACTGTGCCACATTATCAAAATCCATGTGAGGTCACAAGAGATGCCTCACACCTCCCAGCCCTGATTATTCTGCAGGCATTGCTGCTGATAATATCATACATGTAGCCAAGATCCCCAATTATTCTCCCCCACGGTTACCAGAGGAGCTTACTAAACAATTTGCTGACAAAGAAAATGCAAGGGATAATTGAATATATACTGTATTAGTATAGTTACATAAACTTTGCAAACACCAAAATCTGGAGAACCCCAAATCTATGACCTTCCCTGAGTATTCTGCATTTACTGTCATATTGCTATCACTCATTAGATGCATATATCATCATTATATATCATGCTATTACATTCTGATATCTTACTGAGGCGTTGCACATATTACACATAGTATTAGGGTTATATTTATAACAACTGATCTGAAGTAAAAAATATCACCTATAGCAACTGATTAGACGATTGCTTTCATTAGAAAGTAGAAATTAAAAAAGAAAATGAACAGAAAGCGCAAGAATTTGATGGATAATAACTTTTTCCTGTACAGTAATTTCCAAAAATATTTCCTATTGTTTCTGTGCTTTAATATGTTTATAAACGCATTATTTTATACTGATGGAAACAGACATCTGCTCAGTTACAGTACAACAAGGTTCCTCTTGTACAACTGTGAAATATGCTAGTACAATGCATTGTTATATAGGACAGAAAGCCCCGGCTTTCTCAGGATATGTTCTCTCACCTTGGAGGGTGATTTGCAGTAGAATAATGGGGTCCTGAGGTGGACTGGGAATCAGTAATGTTGTTTCCAGATTGGGGGGGGGGGAGATCCCAGCTGTGTTGTACAAGTTATCAGGAGGAGGGAGCGCAGAGACTTGTAGAATACGGCTCTATTAGAGGGAACACCAGCTGCTCTACTGTTATTCCATGTAACACAAAGTGCCCGAGGTTCTCACTGGGCTCAGATTTAATCACAGTGACATTATCATCAGCAGATCTGACCAATCACAGCAGGATGGCTGCAGTCACAATGAATTTACATATTGGTTTTTATTGTACGTTGTGTATGAGACCGGCATGTCTGCAGAAAATGTATTTGCTACCCTACAATATTCATAAATTAAATATATAAAACAGACGAATGCGCTGCTGCAATAAACACACTGGAAAGGCAGTACAGCAGTACCCGTATATGGCACCACAACTGAAACCAACTAGCTCTCTATGGGGGAGATTTATCATTGATAAGTTATCAAACCTTGAGGGCAAGTGGAGGGGCCCACAGCAACCAATCAGATGTAGTGTATTAGATAAATGAAAGCTAGGATCAGATTGGTTGCTATGGGTAATAACAACACTATTTTAGAAAGTTGGATAAAATTCCCCCCGATTGTTAAAGCTGTTACTAATATAGAATGGGGGCAGTGGGGGATGTAAAGGCTGTTTACCGTGAACTAGGGTTTATACGCTCTGAGAGCTCATTTAGGGGGTCTTTTCTTAAAAATAATGGATGGGGATGGAACACCATACCAGTATTTTGCCTAGGGCCCAATATGGGGGTCTATTCACTAAGCCTTGGAGAGAGATAAAACGGAGAAAGATAAGTCCCAGCCAATCAGTTCCTAACTGTCATATTTCAAACACAGCCTGTAAACTGACAGTTAGAAGCTGATTAGCTGGTACCTTATCTTTCTCCATTCTATCTCTCTCCAAGGCTAAGGTGAACAGGATGCCATGCTCTTTAACATGCCCCAGGACATAGAATCCCAGGTCATAGAATTTAGTACACCTACACATGTTGACATCAACCCAGGTCAGGCTTGCCTACCCTCCCGATTTGGTCGGGAGCCTCCCGAATGTCTGGTGCCGCTCCCGACCCACCGGAATGGGCAGGCAAGCCTCCCGGCTGCCGCCTGACCCCCACGTTACTTACAGAAACCTCCACAGCGGAGGGGGCCAGTGACGCGATTCGCGCAGAATCGCGTCATCGTGGACCCGCCCCCTGCTTCACAATGCCAATATTTTCGGCATTGTGGGGGGCGGAGCTACGATGACGCAATTGTGTGACCCCACCCCCAATGCCACATCATAACCCGGCCACGCCCCCGCTGTGCTCAGACATTCTGCTCCCTCCAAGAAGGTGGGAGCTGAATGTAGGCAAGTATGACCCAAGTTAAGGCAATGGGAAGTCTATATACTAAGCCTTGGAGAAAGATAAAGGGGACGGAGACAAAGTACCAGCCAATCAGCTCCCGTCACTTTATAGGCTGTGTTTGAAAAATGACAGGAGCTGATTGATTGGTACTTTATCCCCATCCACTTTATCTCTGTCCAAGGCTTAGTACATACACCCCTTAGTTTGAAACATGAGGGAGATGTATCAAATCCTGGAGAGAGATAAAGTGGAGCGAGGTAAAGTACTAACCAATCAGCTGCTAACTTCCATTTTACAGAGTGTATTTGAAAAATGACAGTTAGGAGCAGGGCCAGACAGGGGTTAAGAGCGCATTTAGAGCGCACAAGCCCACCTCGGCGTCAGCATCTGGCCCCAGGCATAGACTCCTCCCCTTACTATACCTGACTCCTCCTAACTAGTCGATGCTCTAATAATATAATTAACAAGATTAAGAATTAAAAACATACAAGTATACATCATTCTCTGTATTAAAATATACACAACAAAGCTCATCCTACAGGGGATTGAAACATGTGCCATAGTCAGACATTTGGTATTTAGTTGGTTCTGTTAGGTAAAGCCGGCACTTCATTAGTGTAGGTCACACGCAAAGAAAACGGAAGGCATTTTCCCAATTAACCAATCCCTGTTTTACCAGTTGTAGAGGATTAGATGGAATTCTCTGTAGGAATTTTTTAGGACAAGGGTGCTGTACCCAGAGGAGGACACTTCTGTGCAAACCAAAGCAGAGCCTTAACTACCATTTTAGTTCCCTGTGTATATAAAGAGCATTGGTGTTTCTCTACACTTTGTGAAGTAGAGATGCTTGCTGGGAATGGGTGTGACCACACAATAGCACCACCAATTCATCCTTAGTATCATTACACCACACAATAATGTCCCTTATTCAAGTTACTTCACACAGTAGTAGTGCCTTATAACACATTATGCCATGCAGTAGTAGTGCCTTATATAACACATTATGCCATGCAGTAGTAGTGCCTTATAACACATTATGCCATGCAGTAGTAGTGCCTTATTACACATATGCCATGAAGTAGTAGTGCCTTATTATAACACATTATGCCATGCAGTAGTAGTGCCTTATTACATATTATGCCATGAAGTAGTAGTGCCTTATAGCACATTATGCCATGCAGAAGTAGGGCCTTATAATAACACATTATGCCATGCAGTAGTAGTGCCTTATTACATATTATGCCATGAAGTAGTAGTGCCTTATAACACATTATGCCATGCAGTAGCAGTGCATTATAATAACACATTATGCCTCACAGTAGTAGTGCCTTATTACATATTATGCCATGAAGTAGTAGTGCCTTATAACTAGGGGTGAGCGGGTTCGGATTTCTGAAATCCGACCCCCCCCCGAGCACCCCCGATCCGAGGCCGATCCGAGTCAGGCTCGACTTTTCCCGCCTGACTCGGATCTGAAATCGAGGCAAAACATCATCATCCCGCCTTCCAGGTCTCGCGGGTTTTGGATCCTATATAAGGTACCCGCGTCAGCGCCATTTTCTCACTCGGCTGTGGACAGTGAAGAGGGAGGGTGGGACTTAGGGCTGGCTGGGCTGTGTAGTGTAGTGTAGTGCAGTGTAGTGTTGTGCTGTGCTGTGCTTCGCTGTGCTGCTGTTGTCCATAGGGGCTGTGTCCACTCCTTCAAAGTCCATAGGGGCTGGCTGGACTGTGTTGTGCAGTCAGTTGTCCATAGGGGCTGTGTCCACTCCAAAGTCCTGTGCAGTGTCCCAGTCCTAAAGGGGTGCTGTAGTGTTGCCCAGGGGGTACTCTGTCCATCAGGGGTGCTCCCCCCAAGTGCAAAAAAAATATATTTTTTTTCTGAGTTTGTGAATTGTGTGCACTGTGGCTGCACGTGTATCAACAAAGGAGCAACGCCAAGCGTGCGTCTGTGTCCCATAAGTAAAGGGCCGACTGGCTTGACCGTTAAAGGGTGCTGTAACCCCCAAAGGGCACTCCAAACAAAATAAAAAAATATTTTCTGTGTTTGTGAATTGTGTGCACTGTGGCTGCACGTGCATCAACAAAGGAGCAGCGCCAAGCGTGCGCCTGTGTCCCATAAGTAAAGGGCCGGCTGGCTCATTTCTTAAAGTGTGGTGTAACCCACAAAGTGCACTAGTCTCCAACAAAAATAAAAATATATTTTCTGTGTTTGTGTGCGCCTTAGCCGCACGTATATATCAAATCAATATAACATAAATGGAGGACCAAACTTTCTCCGATAAAAATAAAATAGGGAAAGATCAAGAACCACTTCCTCCTAGTGCTGAAGCTGCTGCCACTAGTCATGACATAGACGATAACATGCCATCAACGTCGTCTGCCAAGGCCGATGCCCAATGTCATAGTAGAGGGCACATACAAATCCCAAATGACAAAGTTCAGGAAAATTACTTTAAAAAAAACATTTAAATCATCTGAAGAGAAACATAAACTTGCCAATATGCCATTTACGACACGGAGTGGCAAGGAACGGCTAAGGTCTTTCCCTATGTTCATGACTAGTGGTTCAGCTTCACATGACGATGGAAGCCCTCCTCCCGCTAAAAAAATCAAACGAGTTAAGCTGGCAAAAGCACAGCGAAGAACTGTGCGTTCTAAGAAGATATCACAAATCCCCAAGGAGAGTCCAAGTGTGGTGGCGGTTGCGATGCCTGACCTTCCCAGCACTGGACAGGAAGAGGTGGCTCTTTCCACCATATGCACGCCCCCTGCAAGTGCTGAAAGGAGCACCCACAGTCCACTTGCTGATATGCAAATTGAAGATGTCACTGTTGAAGTACAAGAGGATGAGGATATTGGTGTAGCTGGCGCTGAGGAGGAAGTTGGCGAGGAGGATTCTGATGGTGATGTGGTTTGTTTAAATCAGGCTCCGGGGGAGACAGTTGTTGTCCGTGGGATGAAAAAGCCCATCACGGTCATGCCTGGGAGGAAGACCAAACATTCCACCTCTTTGGTCTGGCAATATTTCTATCCAAATCCGGACAACAACTGTCTTGCCATATGTACCATATGTAAAGGTGAAATAAGTAGGGGTAGGGACGTTAACCACCTAGGAACATCCTCCCTTATACGTCACCTGCAGCGCATTCATAAAAAGTTACTGTCAATTTCAGAAACTTTGGGTAAGACCGTAAGCAGTCCAGGGACACCTAAATCCCTTTTTCCTGTTTTATCCAAGGAATCGGTGGATGAGGAGGATGAGGACGACATTTTGCTTCCGTAGAGCCAGTTTGTGCTGGGGCAGATTAATTGCCAGCTTGTTTTGTGGGGGCCCAAACGAACCAATCATTTCAGCCACAGTCATGTGGCAGACCCTGGCGCTGAAATGATTGGTTTGTTAAAGTGTGCATGTCCTATTTATACAACCATAAGGGTGGGTGGGAGGGCCCAAGGACAATTCCATATTGCACCTCTTTTTTTTCTCTGCATTATGTACTGTTTGGGGCCTAGTTTTTCAAACTGCCATCCTGTCTGCCACTGCAGTGTCACTCCTAGATGGGCCACGTGTTTGTGCCGCCCACTCGTGTCGCTTAGCATAGTCATCCAGGTACCTCGGTGCAACCTTTTGGCCATAAAAACACTATTGTGAGGTGTGAGGTGTTCAGAATAGACTGGAAATGAGAGGAAATGAAAGTTATTGAGGTTAATAATAGCATAGGAGCAGAAAAACCCACAAATTCTGCGATTTTAGCTGTTTTTATGCTTTTTTTCAAAAAAATACAGATCCAAAACACAAAACCCAGAACCCAAAACACGGAAGGGTGGTTTTGGCAAAACCAATCCAGATCCAAAACACGAAGAAAGATCCAGATCCAAAACCAAAACACAAAACACGAAAAGTGGCCGGTGCACACCCTTAATATGAACCATCATTAACATTAGGAACCAGTCTGTACTATATGTATGTATGTGTGTGTATATCTTTATTTTACTGTTTACTTTTCTGTTTTACATTGTATGTAATAATTTGTTACAGTTTATGATTTAAGCGCTCCTTGTCTGTATTAGTTAATATTTAAAATAACATCATTGGCCAATTAGGGCATTTAACTGTATCAATTGACTATAGATTCAGGTCACTTATATAGAGATACAAGATGGGAATTACAGAATAATCACGTTTAGGAGCAGCTTTTTGAGTTATTTCTGTATTAGAGAAAAGTAACATCCCATGTGCGCCTGAATTGTATATGCTATCATATATTTCTGTCCTCTTGTATACATGTAGGTATATTCTCAGGGGTGCACCCAGTGGCGGGCTGGAGCATGTAGGGCCCACAGGGGAACGCAATAATAGAGGCCCACAAAGGGGTATGGCCAGTCACTGGAGGGGGTGTGGCCAACCATAATGGGAGAAAGTATTGATATAATTTATAACCCTTTTATATACTAAAAATAGAATACTATAAATCTCACTCTCTCTCTATCTATCTATATATATATATATATATATATATATATTAGTGGGAGAGGTCCGTGATCTACTCCTGTGCATGGCAGTCAGTTATGTTGGCATGGAGGGGTCATGTAGACAGTGCAGTGTTTGGTATGAAGGGGCCAGGGGGATAGTACAAACGGCAGAGAGATAGTGTTTGGTATGGAAGGCATATGCACACACAGGGGAGGTTTTTCATAGTACCCAGAAACCCCCACTGCCTGCCGATCAGTTTCAGTAAGTGTAGTCCGGACCGCAGTGAGTGCGGTCTGCACTTCACAGTCACAGTGTGCTTGTTTAAGCAGCCAATGAGAGTCAGAAAGACTCTCATTGGCTGCTGCACCCACAGAGGGAGCCGGGCAGGAGCTCACTCATGAGCTCCGCCTTTCTGGCTCCCACAGTGGGTTATGGAAGAGACGTCATGACGTCTCTCCCATAGTACCAAGCGGAAGGACGGCGGAGTGGACAGCGGCGGGCATGGCAGGAGCGCGGATCATGTAAGTATGTTTATTGTGTTATATATGAAAGGGGCACTACTGGCCGGGGGCACTGTATCACTACTGGGGACACTGCATAGGGGTGACCACTACTGGGGGCACTGTATAAGCGGCGCTGCATGGGGGGACCACTACTGGGGGCATTGTAAAAGGGTAACTACTGGGAGCACTGTATTATGGACACTACTGGGGGCACTGTATATGGGACACTACAGGGGGCACTACTGGGGGCACTGCATAAGGGGCACTGTATAAGAGGCACTACTGGGGGCACTGCATAGGATGACCACTACTGGGGGCACTACATAGGGGGGCACTGTATATGGGGCACTACTGGGGGCACTGTATAAGAGGCACTACTGGGGGCACTGCATATTTTCGATCAATACTGGGGGGCACTACATAGGGGGCACTACTGGGGCACTGCATAAGGGGCACTACTGGAAGCACTGTAAAAGTGACACTACGGGGGACACTCCATAGAACGACCACTACTGGGGGCACTACATAGGGGGGCACTGTATATGGGTCACTGCATAAGGGGCACTACTGGGGGCACTGCATAGGGCGACCACTACTGGGGGCACTACATAGGGGGGCATTGTATATGGGGCACTACTGGGAAAGGCCGTAACTAGGGTGGTGCGACATGTGCCACATCACAGGGCATTGCAGGATAGGGGGAGCTGCTTGGGCCTGTCAATTTTCTGTTTATAATCATTCTCACATTTTCTTTTATCCACAGCATTTCAAAATACTTTCAAACTGTCACCTCTCACATGGTAGTCAGACTCCTTACACAGGGAGCTATCTGCTTTACAATTTCTGATAGCAGCCCTGAACACAGCCGATACCCGACCAAGGTGTTAGCAGCACACCCAGTGGCGGAACTGCCGGAGACAATGGAGTCAGTTGACGCCAGGCGTCAGCCCTAAAGGGGGCACCTCCTCCATTGTCACCCAGACATTCCATGTACTACCTGGCCTGCTTCTAAAAGAGAGGAGCCACTGAGCTGAGCGCCGATCAGCGGCACTCCTCCATGTCTGGTCTCTGTGTGGTCTCTGGTCGTGGACGTCATGTAGCATGTGACCGCCCCCGACCCTGTGACTGCCCACCTGAGGAGCCGGGACTTGTAAAATGCATGGCGTTGGCGGCTGGCAGTGGAGTAGATGTCCTCACCATGCCGTGGAGGATGGGAACCAATGCGGCCGTGGCAGCTGTCACTGCGGGGAGAGTAGGCAAGGGGGAGAGCATCCAGAGCCAGCGCAGCAGATAACAGTGGTACTGGCTGTGGCAGACTGGCAGTAAAAAACATTATAGCAAGTCTGTCAAGTGCAAGCCAAGGGGGGGGGGGTGATATATTTAAAGAGCATATATTTTATTACTCAGTCATGTTAGGGGGGTGAGATATTTAAAGAGCATATATTTTATCACTGTGCCATGATGAATTATTTAACATGACAGAGTGGTAAATTATATGTTCTTTAAATATATCAACCCCCCCCCCTAACGTGACAGAGTGATAAAACATACAGTGTGCCCTTTAAATATATCACCCCCCCTTACATGACAGAGTGATAAGACAGGGGCAGAACTATTGGAGACAATGGAGGCGCCGGGCGCCAGCACTGAAGGGGCTCCTCAATCATCCACAATATATTCACCCCACTTAGGGCTGTAAATATGGGGGATGGGGGGGCATAAAATGATAACTTGCCTCCGGGCATCTGTGATGAACTTACGCCACTGAGCACACCTAGTGAGTTCAGCTTCCAGTGCGGGTACATACACTGATCTCCCCGCCACTGATATTTGCTGTATATACACTACAACTACAAGTAGCGCTGTTTCTATACCTTCAGTCAGTCATCTACAGAGCTGGCTCTAGGCTTCTGCACGGCTGTTTTGATGGAAAAATTCTGCTGCAGGTGTGTATCATCACTGCAGCTATTGGATTCACATTGTATTTGGCTGTGACATCTGGATAACAGTGGTACAACGAGATTGGTACCCCTTCATCATAATATGAGATAAATTTGATTTGTCATGCCTCTTCCCCATTAGGCCACACCGCTTTTTTGGGTGTATGTCTTATGGGGGGCGCCAATGCTCTTTCTGGCCCAGGGCACCAAAAATTCTAGTTACGGCTCTGCTACTGGGGGCATTGTATAAGGGGCACTACTGGGGACACTGCACAAGGGGCACTACTGGGAGAGGGGGGTATTTAATAAATCATACGGGCTGAATTTATTTGCCTGCTGCATTCATGTTTTTTAGTAATAGAGGTGTGTGTGTCTGTCTGTGTGTGTCTGTGTCAGTCAGTGTGTGTGTACTCCGTCATAGGTTGAATGGTATATTTTACTGTAGTGGTCCTAAAGCCTGTGTAAGCTGTATGTATATATATATTAGGGGTGTGCACCGGCCACTTTTCGTGTTTTGTGTTTTGGTTTTGGATCTGGATCTTTCTTCGTGTTTTGGATCTGGATTGGTTTTGCCAAAACCACCTTTCCGTGTTTTGGGTTCTGGGTTTTGTGTTTTGGATCTGTATTTTCTTGAAAAAAAGCATAAAAACAGCTAAAATCACAGAATTTGTAGGTTTTTCTGCTCCTATGCTATTATTAACCTCAATAACCTTAATTTCCACTCATTTCCAGTCTATTCTGAATACCTCACACCTCACAATAGTGTTTTTATGTCCAAAAGGTTGCACCGAGGTAGCTGGATGACTATGCTAAGCGACACGAGTGGGCGGCACAAACACGTGACCCATCTAGGCGTGAAACTGCAGTGGCAGACAGGATGGCATTGAATAACTAGGCCCCAAACTGTACATAATGCAAAGAAAAAAAAGAGGTGCAAGATGGAATTGTCCTTGGGCCCTCCCACGCACCCTTATGTTGTATAAACAGGACATGCACACTTTAACAAACCAATCATTTCAGCGCCAGGGTCTGCCACACAACTGTGGCTGAAATGATTGGTTCATTTGGGCCCCCACAAAACAAGCTGGCAATTAATCTGTCCCTGCACAAACTGGCTCTACGGAGGCAAGATGTCATCCTCATCCTCCTCATCCACCGATTCCTCACCCTCTTCAGTGTGTACATCCTCATCCTCACAGAGTATTAATTCGTCCCTGCTGGAACCACAGGTCCCTCTGTACGTTCTGGAGGCTGGTCTCCCTGGAAGAGTTGATAATTCATTTTATGAACATCATCTTCTCCACATTTTGTGGAAGCAACCTCCTACGCCTTTCGCTGACAAGGTTCCCGGCTGCACTAAACACTCTTTCGGAGTACACACTGGAGGGGGGGCAACTCAGGTAAAATAGAGCCAGTTTGTACAGGGACCTTCAAATTGCTTCTTTTTCCTGCCAGTACAGGTACGGACTGTCTGACATGCCTACTTGGATGTTGTCACCGATGTAATCCTTTAACAGACAGACGCATGCTTGTCGCTGCTGCTTTGAGGATTCAAGTGCGGCTACAGCCCACACAATTCACAAAGACAGAAAAAAAAAAAGAATATTTTTATTGTTTGTGGAGCACACTTTGAGGGTTACACCACCCTTTAACAGACAGACGCACGCTTGTCGCTGCTGCTTTGAGGATGCAAGTGCGGCTACAGCCCACACAATTCACAAAGACAGAAAAAAGAAGAAGAATATTTTTATTGTTTGTGTAGCACACTTTGAGGGTGTCACCACCCTTTAACAGACAGACGCACGCTTGTCGCTGCTGCTTTAAGGATGCAGGTGCGGCTACAGCCCACACATTTCACAAAGACCGAAAAAAAAAGAACAATATTTTAATTGTTTGTGTAGCACACTTTGAGGGTGTCACCACCCTTTAACAGACAGACGCACGCTTGTCGCTGCTGCTTTGAGGATGCAAGTGCGGCTACAGCCCACACAATTCACAAAGACAGAAAAAAAAAGAACAATATTTTAATTGTTTGTGTAGCACACTTTGAGGGTGTCACCACCCTTTAACAGACAGATGCACGCTTGTCGCTGCTGCTTTGAGGATGCAAGTGTGGCTACATCGCACACAAGTCACAAACACATTAAAAAAAAAATTTTGATTTTTTTGGAGCACTTTGAGAGTTATAACACCCTTTAACAGACAGACGCACGCTTGTCGCTGCTGCTTTGAGGATGCAAGTGCGGCTACAGCCCACACAATTCACAAAGACAGAAAAAAAAAGAACAATATTTTTATTGTTTGTGTAGCACACTTTGAGGGTGTCACCACCCTTTAACAGACAGACGCACGCTTGTCGCTGCTGCTTTGAGGATGCAAGTGTGGCTACATCGCACACAAGTCACAAACACATTAAAAAAAAATTTTTGATTTTTTTGGAGCACTTTGAGAGTTACAACACCCTTTAACAGACAGACGCACGCTTGTCGCTGCTGCTTTGAGGATGCAAGTGCGGCTACAGCCCACACAATTCACAAAGACAGAAAAAAAAAGAACAATATTTTAATTGTTTGTGTAGCACACTTTGAGGGTGTCACCACCCTTTAACAGACAGAAGCACGCTTGTCGCTGCTGCTTTGAGGATGCAGGTGGAATCTAGACGGGATTTGGAACCGAGGACACACTACCTCCATCAATTGTCTAAATCCCACTGCACTAATGTCGGATACCGGACGCATGTCTAACACCAACATAGCAGTCAAGGCCTCAGTTATATGTTTTGCTTCAGGATGACTGCTGTCGTACTTCATCCTCATCGCTAGGGACTGTTGGAGGGTCAATTGTTTAGTAAAAGTAGTGATGTTCCTACTTCCTCTCTGGGATGATGAACAACTCCCAGCAGCAGCAACAGCACTAGGAGGAAGTGGTTCTTGATCTTTCCCTATTTTATTTTTATCGGAGAAAGTTTGGTCCTCCATTTATGTTATATTGATATATATACGTGCGGCTAAAGCGCACACAAACAGAGAAAATATTTTTTTATTTTTGCTGGAGAGTAGTGCACTTTGTGGGTTACACCACCCTTTAAGAAATGAGCCAGCCGGCTCTTTACTTATGGGACACAGGCGCACGCTTGGCGCAGCTCCTTTGTTGATGCACGTGCAGCCACAGCGCACACAAGTCACAAACACAGAAAATATATATTTTTTTGGTTTGGAGTGTGCTTTGGGGGTTACAGAACCCTTTAACGGTCAAGCCAGCCGGCCCTTTACTTATGACACAGGCGCACGCTTGGCACTACTTTGTTGATGCACGTGCGGCTACTGCGCACACAATTCACAAACACAGAAAATATTTTTTTTTTTGGTTTGGACTGGACTGTACTTTTGGGGGTTACAGCACCCTTTAACGATCAAGCCAGCCGGCCCTTTACTTATGACACAGGCGCACGCTTGGCACTACTTTGTTGATGCACGTGCGGCTACTGCGCACACAATTCACAAACACAGAAAATTATTTTTTTTTTGGTTTGGACTGGAGTGTACTTTCGGGGGTTACAGCACCCTTTAACGGTCAAGCCAGCCGGCCCTTTACTTATGACACAGGCGTACACTTGGCACTACTATGTTGATGCACGTGCGGCTACTGCGCACACAATTCACAAACACAGAAAATAATTTTTTTTTTGGTTTGGACTGGAGTGTACTTTGGGGGTTACAGCACCCTTTAACGGTCAAGCCAGCCGGCCCTTTACTTATGACACAGGCGCACGCTTGGCACTACTTTGTTGATGCACGTGCGGCTACTGCGCACACAATTCACAAACACAGAAAATAATTTTTTTTTGGTTTGGACTGGACTGTACTTTCGGGGGTTACAGCACCCTTTAACGGTCAAGCCAGCCGGCCCTTTACTTATGACACAGGCGCACGCTTGGCACTACTTAGTTGATGCACGTGCGGCTACTGCGCACACAATTCACAAACACAGAAAATATATTATATTTTTAGCACTTGGGGGGAGCACCCCTGATGGACAGAGCACCCCCTGGACAACACTACAGCACCCCTTTAGGACTGGGACACTGCACAGGACTTTGGAGTGGACACAGCCCCTATGGAGAACTGACTGCACAACACAGTCCAGCCAGCCCCTATCGACTTTGAAGTAGTGGACACAGCCCCTATTAACAACAGCAGCACAACACAGCCAGCCCCTATGGACTTTGAAGTAGTGGACAACAGCAGCACTACACTACACTACACTACACAGCCCTAACTCCCACCCTCCCTCTTCACTGTCCACAGCCGAGTGAGAAAATGGCGCCGACGCGGGTACCTTATATAGGATCCAAAACCCGCGAGACTCGGAAGGCGGGATGATGAAGTTTTGCCTCGATTTCAGATCCGAGTCAGGCGGGAAAAGTCGAGCCTGATTCGGATCGGACTCGGATCGGGGGGGCTCGGGGGGGTTCGGATTTCAGAAATCCGAACCCGCTCACCCCTAATATATATATATATATATTAGGGGTGAGCGGGTTCGGATTTCTGAAATCCGAACCCCCCCGAGCCCCCCCGATCCGAGGCCGATCCGAGTCAGGCTCGACTTTTCCCGCCTGACTCGGATCTGAAATCGAGTCAAAACGTCATCATCCCGTCTTCCGAGTCTCGCGGGTTTTGGATCCTATATAAGGTACCTGCGTCGGCGCCATTTTCTCACTCGGCTGTGGACAGTGAAGAGGGAGGGTGGGAGTTAGGGCTGGCTGGGCTGTGTAGTGTAGTGTAGTGCAGAGTAGTGTTGTGCTGTGCTGTGCTGCGCTGTGCTGCTGTTGTCCACTACTTCAAAGTCCATAGGCTGTGTTGTGCTGTGCTACTGTTGTTAATAGGGGCTGTGTCCACTACTTCAAAGTCCATAGGGGCTGGCTGGACTGTGTTGTGCAGTCAGTTCTCCATAGGGGCTGTGTCCACTCCAAAGTCCTGTGCAGTGTCCCAGTCCTAAAGGGGTGCTGTAGTGTTGTCCAGGGGGTGCTCTGTCCATCAGGGGTGCTCCCCCCAAGTGCTAAAAAAATAATATTTTTTGTGTGTTTGTGAATTGTGTGCGCAGTAGCCGCACGTGCATCAACAAAGTAGTGCCAAGCGTGCGCCTGTGTCATAAGTAAAGGGCCGGCTGGCTTGACCGTTAAAGGGTGCTGTAACCCCCAAAAGTACAGTCCAGTCCAAACCAAAAAAAAAAATATTTTCTGTGTTTGTGAATTGTGTGCGCAGTAGCCGCACGTGCATCAACAAAGTAGTGCCAAGCGTGCGCCTGTGTCATAAGTAAAGGGCCGGCTGGCTTGACTGTTAAAGGGTGCTGTAACCCCCAAAGTACACTCCAGTCCAAACCAAAAAAATATATATTTTCTGTGTTTGTGAATTGTGTGCGCAGTAGCCGCACGTGCATCAACAAAGTAGTGCCAAGCGTGCGCCTGTGTCATAAGTAAAGGGCCGGCTGGCTTGACTGTTAAAGGGTGCTATAACCCCCAAAGTACACTCCAGTCCAAACCAAAAAAAAAATTATTTTCTGTGTTTGTGAATTGTGTGCGCAGTAGCCGCACGTGCATCAACAAAGTAGTGCCAAGCGTGCGCCTGTGTCATAAGTAAAGGGCCGGCTGGCTTGACCGTTAAAGGGTGCTGTAACCCCCAAAGTACACTCCAGTCCAAACCAAAAATAATATTTTTTGTGTGTTTGTGAATTGTGTGCGCAGTAGCCGCACGTGCATCAACAAAGTAGTGCCAAGCGTGCGCCTGTGTCATAAGTAAAGGGCCGGCTGGCTTGACCGTTAAAGGGTGCTGTAACCCCCAAAGTACACTCCAGTCCAAACAAAAAAAATAATAATTTTCTGTGTTTGTGAATTGTGTGCGCAGTAGCCGCACGTGCATCAACAAAGTAGTGCCAAGCGTGCGCCTGTGTCATAAGTAAAGGGCCGGCTGGCTTGACCGTTAAAGGGTGCTGTAACCCCCAAAGTACACTCCAGTTCAAACCAAAAAAATAATATTTTTTGCGTGTTTGTGAATTGTGTGTGCAGTAGCCGCACGTGCATCAACAAAGGAGCAGCGCCAAGCGTGCGCCTGTGTCCCATAAGTAAAGAGCCGGCTGGCTCATATCTTAAAGGCTGGTGTAACCCACAAAGTGCACTACTCTCCAGCAAAAATAAAAAAATATTTTCTGTGTTTAGCCGCACGTATATATCAAATCGATGTAACATAAATGGAGGACCAAGCTTTCTCCGATAAAAATAAAATAGAGAAAGATCAAGAACCACTTCCTCCTAGTGCTGAAGCTGCTGCCACTAGTCATGACATAGACGATAACATGCCATCAACGTCGTCTGCCAAGGCCGATGCCCAATGTCATAATAGAGGGCACATACAATCCCAAATGACAAAGTTCAGGAAAATGACCTTGAAAAAAACATTTAAATCATCTGAAGAGAAACGTAAACTTGCCAATATGCCATTTACGACACGGAGTGGCAAGGAACGGCTAAGGTCGATCCCTAGTATGTTCATGACAAGTGGTTCAGCTTCACATGACGATGGAAGCCCTCCTCCCACTAAAAAAATCAAAAGAGTTAAGCTGGCAAAAGCACAGCGAAGAACTGTGCTTTCTAAGAAGATATCACAAATCCCCAAGGAGAGTCCAAGTGTGGCGGTGGTTGCGATGCCTGACCTTCCCAGCACTGGACGGGAAGAGGTGGCTCTTTCCACCATTTGCACGCCCCCTGCAAGTGCTGAAAGGAGCACCCACAGTCCACTTGCTGATATGCAAATTGAAGATGTCACTGTTGAAGTACAACAGGATGAGGATACTGGTGTAGCTGGCGCTGAGGAGGAAGTTGGCGAGGAGGATTCTGATGGTGATGTGGTTTGTTTAAATCAGGCTCCGGGGGAGACAGTTGTTGTCCGTGGGATGAAAAAGCCCATCACGGTCATGCCTGGGCAGAAGACCAAACATTCCACCTCTTTGGTCTGGCAATATTTCTATCCAAATCCGGACAACAACTGTCTTGCCATATGTACCATATGTAAAGATGGAATAAGTAGGGGTAGGGACGTTAACCACCTAGGAACATCCTCCCTTATACGGCACCTGCAGCGCGTTCATAAAAAGTTACTGTCAAGTTCAGAAACTTTGGCTAAGACCGTAAGCAGTCCAGGGACACCTAAATCCCGTTGTCCTGTTGTATCCAAGCGCCTGCAAACCACACCGTCAACTCCCTCCTTGTCAATTTCCTCCTTAGTCAGGATCGGAAGTAGTCCTGCAGGCCATGTCACTGGCATGACTGACTCTCCTATCCGGGATTCCTCCAGAGGATCCTGCATTGCTACGCCTCCTGCAGCCACTGCTGCTGTTGCTGCTGCTGGGAGTCGTTCATCATCCCAGAGAGGAAGTAGGAACACCACTACTTTTACTAAACAATTGACCCTCCAACAGTCCTTAGCGAGGAGGATGAAGTACGACAGCAGTCATCCTGAAGCAAAACGTATAATTGAGGCCTTGACTGCTATGTTGGTGTTAGACGTGCGTCCGGTATCCGCCATTAGTGCAGTGGGATTTAGACAATTGCTGGAGGTAGTGTGTCCCCGGTTCCAAATCCCGTCTAGATTCCACTTCACTAGGCAGGCGATACCGAGACTGTACAGAAACGTCAGAAAAAGTGTCCTCAGTGTCCTGAAAAATGCCGTTGTACCCAATGTCCACTTAACCACGGACATGTGGACAAGTGGAACAGGGCAGACTAAGGACTATATGACTGTGACAGCCCACTGGGTAGATGTATCACCTTACGCAGCAACAGCAGCAGCGTCACCAGTGGCAGCATCTCAGAAACGCCAGCTCGTTCCAAGGCAGGCTACGCTGTGTATCACCGGTTTCAGTAAGAGGCACACCGCCGACAACCTCTTAGAGAAACTGAGGGAAATCATCGCCCAGTGGCTTACCCCACTTAGACTCTCCTGGGGATTTGTGATATCTGACAACGCCACCAATATTGTGCGGGCATTACATCTGGGCAAATTCCAGCACGTCCCATGTTTTGCTCACACAATAAACTTGGTGGTGCAGAATTTTCTGAAAAGCGACAGGGGCGTGCAGGAGACGCTTTGGGTGGCCCGAAAAATTTCAGGCCACTTTCGCCATTCAGCGACTGCGTGCCGAAGACTGGAGCGCCAGCAAACACTCTTGAACCTGCCCCGCCATCACCTGAAGCAAGAGGTTGTGACGCAGTGGA
Source organism: Taudactylus pleione (assembly GCA_031769625.1). NCBI lineage: Eukaryota > Metazoa > Chordata > Amphibia > Anura > Myobatrachidae > Taudactylus > Taudactylus pleione. The sequence goes on from JAUIMM010000092.1 coordinate 40,038,078, forward strand.
ACTCAACCCTCTATATGCTTCAGAGGATGGAGGAGCAGCAAAAGGCCATTCAAGCCTATACATCCACCTATGACATAGGCAAAGGAGGGGGTATGCACCTGACTCAAGCGCAGTGGAGAATGATTTCCGTGTTGTGCAAGGTTCTCCAGCCCTTCGAACTTGCCACACGTGAAGTCAGTTCAGACACTGCCAGCTTGAGTCAGGTCATTCCCCTCATCAGGCTTTTGCAGAAGCAGCTGGAGAAAGTGAAGGAGGAGCTAAGACGGAGCGATTCCGCTCGGCATGTGGGACTTGTGGATGAAGCCCTTCATTCGCTTTACCAGGATTCCAGGGTGGTCAATCTGTTGAAATCAGACCACTACATTTTGGCCACCATGCTCGATCCTAGGTTTAAAGCCTATGTGGTGTCTCTCTTTCCGGCCGACACAAGCCTGCAGAGGTGCAAAGACCTGCTGGTGAACACACTGTCAGCTGAAGCGGAACGTGACACGTCAACAGCTCCTTCTTCATTTTCTCCCGCAACTGGGGCTGCCAGGAAAAAACTTAGGTATCCTAAGCAACCCGCTGGCGGTGATGCAGGGCAGGCAGGACCAAGTTTGGACATCTGGTCCGGACTGAAGGACCTGGCAACAATTTCTGACATGTCTACTGTCACTGCATATGATACTGTCACCATTGACAGAATGGTGGAGGATTACATCGGTGACAGCATCCAAGTAGGCATGTCAGACAGTCCATACCTGTACTGGCAGGAAAAAGAGGCAATTTGGAGGCCCCTGTACAAACTGGCTCTATTTTACCTGAGTTGCCCCCCCTCCAGTGTGTACTCCGAAAGAGTGTTTAGTGCAGCCGGGAACCTTGTCAGCGAAAGGCGTAGGAGGTTGCTTCTACAGAATGTGGAGAAGATGATGTTCATCAAAATGAATTATCAGCTCTTCCAGGGAGACCAGCCTCCAGAACGTACAGAGGGACCTGTGGTGGTGGATTCAAGTGGGGACGAGTTAATACTTTGTGAGGATGAGGATGTACACACTGAAGAGGGTGAGGAATCGGTAGATGATGAGGAGGATGAGGATGACATCTTGCCTCCGTAGAGCCAGTTTGTGCAGGGACACATTAATTGCCAGCTTGTTTTGTGGGAGCCCAAACGAACCAATCATTTCAGCCACAGTTGTGTGGCAGACCCTGGCGCTGAAATGATTGGTTTGTTAAAGTGTGCATGTCCTGTTTATACAACATAAGGGTGAGTGGGAGGGCCCAAGGACAATTCCATCTTGCACCTCTTTTTTTCTTTGCATTATGTACAGTTTGGGGCCTAGTTTTTCAAACTGCCATCCTGTCTGCCACTGCAGTATCACGCCTAGATGGGTCACGTGTTTGTGCCGCCCACTCGTGACGCTTAGCATAGTCATCCAGCTACCTCGGTGCAACCTTTTGGACATAAAAACACTATTGTGAGGTGTGAGGTGTTCAGAATAGACTGGAAATGAGTGGAAATTAAGGTTATTGAGGTTAATAATAGCATAGGAGCAGAAAAACCTACAAATTCTGTGATTTTAGCTGTTTTTATGCTTTTTTAAAAAAAAATACAGATCCAAAACACAAAACCCAGAACCCAAAACACGGAAGGGTGGTTTTGGCAAAACCAATCCAGATCCAAAACACGAAGAAAGATCCAGATCCAAAACCAAAACACAAAACACGAAAAGTGGCCGGTGCACACCCCTAATATATATATATATATATATATATATACAATTTGTGGCTAGATGTTTTTTCATTGGTACGGTAACCAAGGATTTGGAAACCCCCTTTCAAAATCCTCTGTTTGCCACTGGAAGGGTCAAGGGAATAGGGTGATAGGTAGGGGTGAGTATGGAGGTGTCATGGAGGTAGTGGTAAGTCACCCAGTAACCCTTGCAATGCTGGTCAGTTGTGGATAAATGAGTCCACTACACATGTCCTAACACTATGCCACACTGTAGTGCCCCTCATATTATGCCACAGTGTAGTGCATCTACATTATACCACACTATAGTGCCCCCCCACATTATGCCACACTGTAGTGCCTCCACAGTATAGTGCCCACACATAATACCCACATTATACCACACATTATACCACACTGTAGTGCCCACAGTGTACTCACCAGAAGCCACACCAGCCCCAGGCAGCCAGCATAGTAGCAGTCACAGCCTCACAATATGTCACTCCCATGAGGCTACACTGCTGCTGATATCCAGGACAGAGGAGCATGTGATGGGCTCCTCCAATCAGAGCCCAGCATAAGCTCCTCTGACCCCTCTGACTGCTGGGATTTATTACCCAGTTGTGCACTGCAGTGCAGAATCTGACAGCACTGTGCTCGAGTCCCCTGCATGTAGCTGCTGGCAGGGTCAGTTACAACCCTGTTGACTGCCCAGCAAGCAGCTGCACTGCAGTCTGCTAATAACGAATGGCGCCATAGGCCACATCCTCCTGAAATAGAGGGCATGGCTACAAATCACCGGGGATTTCACCGAATCCCCGGAGAAGCAGTCCAAGCCTGAGTGCACCTCCACATAAGATATGATTTTTCCTATTTTTATGAGGTTTTTTGGATATAGATAGTGGACTATTAATTAATTCATTGATTTTACTTTTTCTTATATCCATTGCATACATATCTCACTAGTGCTGAGGTTTTCCCCATCCCCTTTCCTTGGAACTACAGTACAATACTCTGTTTATTGTTTGGTGGCCAGTGCAATGCTCTCTGTATTACATGTCATCACTGTGATGCTCTCTGTATCATATATCAGTAACTGTGATGCTCTGTGTATTATATGGTGGTCAGGGGCGCCGACAGCTGCATCGGGCCCGGGGAAAGTGGGCGTGACCTAATCGCGGGATGCATGGCAACAGCCCCTTCGAAAGATGAAAAAAAACATTATTGCAGCAGCACTGCGTACTGGGGAGGGGGGCGCTGTGGGCCCCTCAGCCCGGCCCATAGCCAGTGGTGGGCGCAATCAGTGTGATCGCTCTCCCCACAAGCATAGGAGGCACAGCAGCGCAGTCTCCCAGTGCAGCCCAGCACACAGCAGTGTGTGCTTGGCTGCTGTGTGCTGTGCTGCACTTGGAGCAAGCCCGGCCCCGTGTAATTAGTACCTGCTCCCCCCCCCTCTCAGCGCCCCTGATGGTGGTCACTGATGCTTTATGTACTACATGGCAGTCACTGATGCTCTCTTTATTATATGGAAGTCAATGATGCTCTCTTTATTATATGGTGGTCACTGATGTTCTCTGTGTTATTTTATGCACTCTATATTATATGGCAATTACTGTGATGCTCTGTGAATTGTATGACTGGCATTAAGATGCTCTATGGTGAGTAATGTAGTGCAAGCAGAGTTAATTACCTTTGAGTTTTGAGACTGATGTGTGAGGGGAGTATTTGCACTAAGTGACAGAAAGCCTAGCTTCACCCCTACCTAAATGTAACATTTGTGCTTACCAAGCCAAGTGTTCTTGTCTGCAATTTCTTACTTTATTCTTAAATATTTGTATCTGTGTTTGTATTTACAGAAAGGCACGTCTTTAATCAATGCTGTTTATCTAAAGCTGGGTACACACTTAACGATGTGTACCCAGCCCGATGTCTCATGCGGTGGGACCCAGCGGGGGTGCAGGCATCGGCAAGTACATACACACTTGCCGATACCGGCAGTGACGGAGTGACAACGGGGGCCATGCTGCATTCAGCAGTATGACCCCTGCTGATAATATCGCCCGGTGGACCTGCATACAGATCCAACAAGCGATGCAGATGACGACGCACGTGAGCGCACATCGTCAGCGGCATAGCTGGTACACACTAGCCGATATGCAGGATCCAGCGGATCGGACGCCATATCGTCTAGTGTGTGCCCGGCATAAGACTTCATAATAAGTTCTCTTTATGTCAAGTAGTCTCTATGACGATACTACAAGATAACACTGAAAGAAATATATGAGCAAGAAAACATCTGTAGTGCATTTGCACCATCTAGTGGAAAATTAGGATTATGTATTGTAGAAATTAGCTAACAGTTTGTTCTACTGCATCCAATTTACGATCTAATAGTGCTAACAGGAAGGAGAACTTTCCCCTGGATGGATGTATGTCCAAATTTTTTTCCTAGTAACGAAGTTGAAATTTGGTGAATAAGTAGCTATTAGTTAACAATCAACAGACATATATATCTGTCTCCTCTAACCTGCAGGTAAAGGACTACTGCTCCCAGCATATTCTTGCTGCATGATACTTGTAAAGGACTACTGCTCCCAGCAGCATATTCTTGCTGCATTATAATTGTTTGTCCCTGCCTGAGCTGTACTAGGTAAAGGACTACTGCTCCCAGCATATTCTTGCTGCATGATACTTGTAAAGGACTACTGCTCCCAGCAGCATATTCTTGCTGCATTATAATTGTTTGTCCCTGCCTGAGCTGTACTAGGTAAAGGACTACTGCTCCCAGCATATTCTTGCTGCATGATACTTGTAAAGGACTACTGCTTTGAACAATTAACTTAGATGTAATGTTAAATTAAGTAGTATATCACTGCATAGTATCTGTAGTTGTTGGTTTAGAATATAGTTTTATGTTTGTGTTTTCTTAGTTCAATGCAAGGTATATAGACCCAGATGCTAGCTTAATGGTATGTTCTGTTTGTTTGTTTTAAGGTAATTTATTGCTTGCAATAATAGTGGGAGTGTTTTGGGGGTAGTTAGAAATTAGTGGTTTCACATGCTAGGTCTCCTATGTAAGGTTCATTAGAAGGCTGGACTAAGCCTTGGCAGGGTGCCCTATCTTTAGAAGTGACCTATTTTAAAAGTGTCAACTTCTTTTTAAATCGATTAATTGGCGTTATATCAGCGTTAAACAGCAGTGAAACAGAAGGAAACCCACCAAACTACAAACAACAACCTAATTAATTGGACAAAGTGGAATGAACAATTGTGAGTTCACAGTCTCCATACTACTAGCTCCTGTGGACACATAACCAGGACTTTCATTATTGAACTCCCTGTCTGGTGGCTGCATAAACCTGGTGCCTCCCTTGCTACTATTGCTGCTGGCTCTGTGCTTTACATATAATCCTAATTCCCACACTGCACTATTACTTGCGTTTCTGGAAATCTGCTCTCTCCTACATTCTGTCTTCATTCCTACTTTTAACTTTTCTTCCCCTATTTACATCATCCTTACTATTACCATGTTTTCTTCAAATCCCACCTTCACTCAGTGTCTACCTAATCTTTTGTTCTGCCCCTTGCTTCCATCTTTATCCTTTCCCCTTGTCTCTTCCATTTCCTCTTCCCCTTATCTCCTCTCCTCTGTTTACCTTCCTCCCCATCTTCTCCCATTACTCCACTTTCATTCTCTTATACTCCACAGGGGTCCTACAACCTCACTGCTAATCCCTCCTCCCACTCCCCTCTCCATGTCACTTTACCCCACATCCATCCACACATCATTAATTTCCCTTCCTGCCCACCTTCTACTGTCTCCCCTTCTAGCACTGGAGTCCGCACCATCGCTACACTCTATTAGGCTTGGCCCCCCAAATTAATTTCACCTCCACGCTATAGCAACCCTGATAATCTCATTCAAATCTCTCCAAGAAACTCTGTCCCTCTATCCTGTGCCCTCTGGAATGCCAGGTCAGTCTGTAATAAACTGGTCCCGACCCATGACCTTTTCATCTCCAACTCCCTGAATCTCCTAGCTATTACTGAAACCTGGATTTCACCCTCTGACACCGCTTCTCCTGCAGCTCTCTCCTCTGGGGGCCTCACCTTTTCCCACACCCCACGACCTGGGGGTCGCCATGGTGGGGTGTTGGGGTCCTTCTATCCCCTGGTTACTCATACCAACCCATTCCCTCTGAACCATCCCTCACATTCTCTTCATTTGAAGTCCATGCTATACGCCTCTTCCACCCAGTACACCTCCAAGTAGCTGTCATTTACCGTCCCCCTGGCCCTCCCTCCAAGTTCCTTGACAACTTTGCTTCCTGGCTCCCTCACTTTCTCTCCTCAGACCTTCCCTCCATTATCCTAGGTGACTTCAATATTCCAATTGATATCCCCACAGAATCCTCTGCCTCCAAACTCCTCTCCCTCACATCGTCACTTGGTCTCTCCCAATGGACCTCCTCACCCTCCCATGTGAGTGGCCATGTGCTTGATCTGGTCTTCACACACCGTTGTGATATTTCTGACCACCTCAATTCCCCATTCCCTCTTTCTGACCATCATCTTGTCTCTTTTAACCTGTCCCTCTCTCCTTCCCCTCCTCTACCTCCAAAAGCCTCCATTACTAAGCGTAACATTGACACTATCGACACAGGTTCCTTTTCTTCCCTGCTTGACTCACTTCTCTCCCCTATCCTCTCTCTCTCCTGCCCTGAACAAGCCACCTCCCTATACAATGCCTCCCTTACTTCTGCTCTGGACTCTGTTGCCCCAGCGATCACTATTCACACTCGCAGATCTACTCCTCAACCCTGGCATTCCAAATGCACCAGATACCTGCAAAAGTGTTCTCGAACTGCCAAGCGACAGTGGAGAAGATCACGCTCTAAGGCAGATTTTCTCCATTTCAAATTTATGCTCTCATCCTATAGTGCTGCGCTCTCCCTCTCTAAACAGTCATACTTTAAGAACCTCATCTCCTCTCAGTCCTCTAATCCCCAGCGTCTCTTCACTACTTTCAACTCCCTCCTTCGCCCACCCCCTCCTCGTCTCCCCTCCTTGCTCACTGCCCTTGACTTTGCTACCTACTTTCCATCTAAAATTGATTCCATACGTCAGGACATCATATCCAATCAGTCCCCCAGCTCTCCACCTCCTCCTTTCCCTAGTCACCCCTCCCCATCAACTTTACCAACTCTAACATCCTTCTCCCCTGTATCTGGAGAGGAAGTCATGGCCCTCTTCCAGTCCTCCCCCCCCTTCCACCTCCCCCCTTGATCCCATCCCCTCCCGCCTCCTCCGCTTCCTCTCTCTCTCAGCCTGCTCCCATCTTGCCCACCTCATTAACCTCTCCCTCTCATCAGGCACTGTTCCTTCTGCATTCAAACATGCCCTTGTCTCCCCCATTCTTAAAAAACCTACCCTTGATCCTAACCTTCTTTCTAACTACCGTCCCATCTCTCTCCTCCCCTTTGCCTCCAAACTCCTTGAGCGGATTGTCTACAACCGCCTTACCACTTTTCTTTCCTCCCACTCCCTCCTTGACCCTTTTCAGTCTGGCTTCCATTCTCTCCACTCCACTGAAACTGCCCTCACAAAAGTCAGCAATGACCTCCTTGCTGCCAAATCCCAAGGCCACTACTCTCTTCTCATTCTCCTTGATCTCTCTGCTGCTTTTGACACTGTGGACCACCCTCTCCTGCTGAATATCCTTCACTCCCTTGGTCTACGTGAAACTGCCCTCTCCTGGCTGTCATCCTACCTCTCTGTCCGATCTTTTTCAGTTTTCTCTCATGACTCCTCTTCCCCTCCACAGCCTCTTACAGTAGGTGTTCCCCAAGGTTCTGTTCTTGGTCCTCTCCTATTCTCCCTCTATACTTCCTCTCTAGGTGAACTCATCAGCTCTTTTGACCTCCATTATCATCTCTATGCTGATGATACTCAAATCTACCTTTCCTCCCCTGATCTTTCCCCCTCTCTTCTGACTCGTATCTCCAACTGTCTCTCTGCTGTCTCTTCCTGGATGTCCCAGCGATTTCTTAAACTTAATATGTCTAAGACAGAGCTAATCATCTTCCCACCCTCCCACATCACCTCACTTCCCACTATTTCTTTATCAGTTGATGGAATAACTATCTCATCTAGTCCCAAGGTGCGCTGTCTTGGAGTTATCCTGGACTCATCCCTCTCCTTCAAACCACATATCCAGAACCTTTCACAGTCCTGTCGTTTCCATCTCAAAAATATTTCTAAGATCAGACCCTATCTCACCCAGGATGCTACTAAAACCCTCATACACTCACTGGTCATCTCCAGATTGGACTATTGTAACCTCCTCCTATCTGGCCTCCCCAAATCCCATCTCTCTCCTCTCCAGTCTGTCCTCAATGCTGCTGCACGGCTTATCTTCCTCTCCAAACATTCTGCATCTGCCTCCCCTCTCCTACAAGCCCTACACTGGCTCCCCTTCCCTTTCAGAGTCCAATTTAAGGTTCTCACGCTCGCTCACAAAGCCCTCACCCAATCTTCTCCCATATACATCTCTGATCTCATCTCCCTTCACGCTCCTCTCCGCCCTCTTCGCTCAACTAATGCACGCCGCCTTTCATGCCAGCTGATTACTTCCTCCCACTCCCGCCTCCAAGATTTTGCCCGCACTGCTCCCCACCTCTGGAACTCTCTCCCACTCCCCATCAGACTCTCCACCTGTTTACAATCCTTCAAACGGGCTCTCAAGACCCACTACTTCATCAAAGCCTTCCAGCTATCATTCTAACTCCTTGCTACATGCTCATTCGTCCCCATCTACCCCATCTGTGTCAACCCAGTTTGTCTTGCCCCACCTTTTTAGAATGTAAGCTCTCACGAGCAGGGCCATCTACCCTCTTGTGCTTCTCCTTACTATAGTGTCATTTACTTCTTACTCACCACTAGGGCACCTAACACTTGGTTGCTTATGCTCTGTTGCTTATCTGGGTGATATGGTCACTAATGTAGCAATATATATTATCCATGTCCTGTATTGTATTGTTCTGTAAGTCACTTGTATACAGTTTGTTTTTGTACTTTGTAAGGCGCTGCGGAACACTTGTGGCGCCATATAAATAAATGTTAATAATAATAATAATAATAATAATAATAAACTAAAACACTGTCATTGGAGCATTGAAGCCTACAGTACATTCATTGTTTCTCTATAAGGAAGCACCTGAATCCTTACATTAAGTGTTGAAAAGCACATAACTCGTAATATTTGACTATGCTGATCATGAGACTAATTTACATCATAACTGCCTTTCAGCTATGGTATAAAATGACATTATTTCATATATAAATACATACAGTGTGGTCAAAGTGGGCAGCCCTTTTCCTATTGCTTTGATTCAAACACTATCAAACTGGTTTCACTTACATTTTCCATTCCGCCATTTCTAAATTTCCACTTTCACCAATGTATATAACAGATAAATAAATAGAAGGGCTGGATTTGGAAGGTACACACAAATCTAGATGGACCCATTTTGATATGCATACACAGTACAGTAACACATGTATTTACATCACAAAAGTTGTCATACAACAATTCTGAAGGAGGTCCATGGTATCTGCTCACATGACATCTCACAGTAAAAGGTAAGCTTATTTTAACCTGTGTAAGAATTAGGGGTGAGCGGGTTCGGATTTCTGAAATCCGAACCCCTCCCCGAGCCCCCCCGATCTGAGGCCGATCCGAGTCAGGCTCGACTTTTCCCGCCTGATTCAGATCTGAAATCGAGGCAAAACGTCATCATCCCGCCTTCCGGGTCTCGCGGGTTTTGGATTCTATATAAGGTACCAGCGTCGGCACCATTTTCTCACTCGGCTGTGGACAGTGAAGAGGGAGGGTGGGAGTTAGGGCTGGCTGGGCTGTGTAGTGTAGTGCAGTGTAGTGTTGTGCTATGCTGTGTTGCGCTGTGCTGCTGTTGTCCATAGGGGCTGTGTCCACTCCTCCTAAGTCCATAGGGGCTGGCTGGACTGTGTTGTGCAGTCAGTTGTCCATAGGGGCTGTGTCCACTCCAAAGTCCTGTGCAGTGTCCCAGTCCTAAAGGGGTGCTGTAGTGTTGTCCAGGGGGTGCTCTGTCCATCAGGGGTGCTCCCCCCAAGTGCAAAAAAAAATTATATTTTTTCTGTGTTTGTGAATTGTGTGCACAGTAGCCGCACGTGCATCAACAAAGTAGTGCCAAGCGTGCGCCTGTGTCATAAGTAAAGGGCCGCCTGGCTTGACCGTTAAAGGGTGCTGTAACCCCCAAAGTGCACTCCAAACAAAATAAAAAATATTTTCTGTGTTTGTGAATTGTGTGCACTGTGGCTGCACGTGCATCAACAAAGGAGCAGCGCCAAGCGTGCGCCTGTGTCCCATTAGTAAAGGGCCGGCTGGCTTGTCCATTAAAGGGTGCTGTAACCCCCAAAGTACACTCCAAACAAAAAAATATATATTTTCTGTGTTTGTGAATTGTGTGCACTGTAGCCGCACGTGCATCAACAAAGTAGTGCCAAGCTTGCGCCTGTGTCATAAGTAAAGGGCCGTCTGGCTTGACTGTTAAAGGGTGCTGTAACCCCCAAAGTACACTCCAAACAAAATAAAAATATATTTTCTGTGTTTGTGAATTGTGTGCACTGTGGCTGCACGTGCATCAACAAAGGAGCAGCGCCAAGCGTGCCCCTGTTAAAGGGTGGTGTAACCCACAAAGTGCACAACTTTCCAGCAAAAATAAAAAAATATTTTCTGTTTGTGTGCGCCTTAGCCGCACGTATATATCAAATCAATATAACATAAATCGAGGACCAAACTTTCTACGATAAAAATAAAATAGGGAAAGATCAAGAACCACTTCCTCCTGGTGCTGAAGCTGCTGCCACTAGTCATGACATAGACGATAACATGCCATCAACGTCGTCTGCCAAGGCCGATGCCCAATGTCATAGTAGAGGGCACATACAATCCCAAATGACAAAGTTCAGGAAAATGACCTTAAAAAAAACATTTAAATCATCTGAAGAGAAACATAAACTTGCCAATATGCCATTTATGACACGGAGTGGCAAGGAACGGCTAAGTCTTTCCCTATGTTCATGACTAGTGGTTCAGCTTCACATGACGATGGAAGCCCTCCTCCCGCTAAAAAAATCAAACAAGTTAAGCTGGCAAAAGCACAGCGAAGAACTGTGCGTTCTAAGAAGATATCACAAATCCCCAAGGAGAGTCCAAGTGTGGTGGCGGTTACGATGCCTGACCTTCCCAGCACTGGATGGGAAGAGGTGGCTCTTTCCACCATTTGCACGCCCCCTGCAAGTGCTGAAAGGAGCACCCACAGTCCACTTGCTGATATGCAAACAGGATGAGGATACTGGTGTAGCTGGCGCTGAGGAGGAAGTTGGCGAGGAGGATTCTGATGGTGATGTGGTTTGTTTAAATCAGGCTCCGGGGGAGACAGTTGTTGTCCGTGGGATGAAAAAGCCCATCACAGTCATGCCTGGGCAGAAGACCAAACATTCCACCTCTTTGGTCTGGCAATATTTCTATCCAAATCCGGACAACAACTGTCTTGCCATATGTACCATATGTAAAGGTGAAATAAGCAGGGATAGGGACGTTAACCACCTAGGAACATCCTCCCTTATACGGCACCTGCAGCGCATTCAGAAAAAGTTACTGTCAAGTTCAGAAACTTTGGCTAAGACCGTAAGCAGTCCAGGGACACCTAAATCCCGTTGTCCTGTTGTATCCAAGCGCCTGAAATCCACACCGTCAACTCCCTCCTCATCAATTTCCTCCTTAGTCAGGATCGGAAGTAGTCCTGCAAGCCATGTCACTGGCATGACTGGCTCTCCTATCCGGGATTTCTCCGGAGGATCCTGCATTGCTACGCCTACTGCTGCCGCTGCTGCTGTTGCTGCTGCTGGGAGTCGTTCATCATCCCAGAGAGGAAGTAGGAACACCACTACTTTTACTAAACAATTGACCCTCCAACAGTCCTTAGCGAGGAGGATGAAGTACGACAGCAGTCATCCTGAAGCAAACACTGTTGAACCTGCCCCACCATCACCTGAAGCAAGAGGTTGTGACGCGGTGGAACTCAACCCTCTATATGCTTCAGAGGATGGAGGAGCAGCAAAAGGCCATTCAAGCCTATACATCCACCTATGACATAGGCAAAGGAGGGGGTAGGCACCTGACTCAAGCGCAGTGGAGAATGATTTCCGTGTTGTGCAAAGTTTTCCAACCCTTCGAATTTGCCACACGTGAAGTCAGTTCAGACACTGCCAGCTTGAGTCAGGTCATTCCCCTCATCAGGCTTTTGCAGAAGCAGCTGGAGAAAGTGAAGGAGGAGCTAAGACGGAGTGATTCCGCTCGGCATGTGGGACTTGTGGATGAAGCCCTTCATTCGCTTTGCCAGGATTCCAGGGTGGTCAATCTGTTGAAATCAGACCACTACATTTTGGCCACCATGCTCGATCCCTAGGTTTAAAGCCTATGTGGTGTCTCTCTTTCCAGCCGACACAAGCCTGCAGAGGTGCAAAGACCTGCTGGTGAAAACACTGTCAGCTGAAGCGGAACGTGACACGTCAACAGCTCCTTCTTCATTTTCTCCCGCAACTGGGGCTGCCAGGAAAAAACTTAGGTATCCTAAGCAACCCGCTGGCAGTGATGCAGGGCAGGCAGGACCAAGTTTGGACTTTTGGTCCAGACTGAAGGACCTGGCAACAATTTCTGACTTGTCTACTGTCACTGCATATGATACTGTCACCATTGACAGAATGGTGGAGGATTACATCGGTGACAGCATCCAAGTAGGCATGTCAGACAGTCCGTACCTGTACTGGCAGGAAAAAGAGGCAATTTGGAGGCCCCTGTACAAACTGGCTCTATTTTACCTGAGTTGCCCCCCCTCCAGTGTGTACTCCGAAAGAGTGTTTAGTGCAGCCGGGAACCTTGTCAGCGAAAGGCGTAGGAGGCTGCTTCCACAAAATGTGGAGAAGATGATGTTCATAAAAATTAATTACCAACTCTTCCAGGGAGACCAGCCTCCAGGACGTGCAGAGGGACCTGTGGTGGTGGATTCCAGCGGGGACGAGTTAATAGTCTGTGAGGATGAGGATGTACACAACACTGAAGAGGGTGAGGAATCGGTGGATGAGGAGGATGAGGACGACATCTTGCCTCCGTAGAGCCAGTTTGTGCAGGGACAGATTAATTGCTTGCTTGTTTTGTAGGGGCCCAAACGAACCAATCATTTCAGCCACAGTCGTGTGGCAGACCCTGGCGCTGAAATGATTGGTTTGTTAAAGTGTGCATGTCCTGTTTATACAACATAAGGGTGGGTGGGAGGGCCCAAGGACAATTCCATCTTGCACCTCTTTTTTTTCTTTGCATTATGTACTGTTTGGGGCCTAGTTTTTCAAACTGCCATCCTGTCTGCCACTGCAGTGCCACTCCTAGACGGGCCACGTGTTTGTGCCGCCCACTCGTGTCGCTTAGCATAGCCTTTTGGACATGAAAACACTATTGTGAGGTGTTCATAATAGACTGGAAATGAGTGGAAATTAAGGTTATTGAAGTTAATAATAGCATAGGAGCAGAAAAACCAACACATTCTGTGATTTTAGCTGTTTTTATTCTTTTTTTTTAAAAAATACAGATCCAAAACACAAAATCCAGAACCCAAAGCACGGAAGGGTGGTTTTGGCAAAACCAATCCAGATCCAAAACACAAAGAAAGATCCAGATCCAAAACCAAAACACAAAACACGAAAAGTGGCCGGTGCACACCCCTAGTAAGAATATAGTTTAACTCATTCATCATAAAGGAAAAGCTGCCAAAACATTGGGCTTAAACAGTTCCATATTTTGAAGCTTTAATACCAGAAGAATGACTCTGCAATGGCAACGGTGAGGGGAGAACATACAAGTCAGTGGGCAGTGCAACAAGTGACTCAGGGCCCTATTTACTACAATCCGCATTAAAATGCAGATTGTAGTGTGATATTACCGACTGAATTCACATTGCAAATTCAGGCAATATCACAGGGAGTTTGCGATAAAGCTCTGTCCATGCGAATCCCCTCCGCAGCCTTATCACTGTATTTTTTGGAAAAAATACAGTGACCCCCCTGCGATTGTGAACCCTCCCACAACCTCCCCCCCCTTCGTTTCACTTACCTCTAGTGATCGCTGCTCGGGTGATATCCTCCGTGGCTCCGATCAGCTGGTCTCCCATCCCACAGCTGACTGGGTCACAGTGCAGGATGGGAGACCAGCTGACTGGAGCCATGGAGAACATCACCGGAGCCCTGGTCACCTGTCCTGGACTCAGGTAAGTATTTTTTTTTTTTAGCAGTGATCAGCGTGTGGTCTGTTTTGACCACACAGCTGATCACTGGGGCTGGCTATGGTCTCTGCTCTGCCTATTAGAGCGGAGCAGGAGTCCGGTAACCGGGGGAGACTCTGGATAATGCCACCTCCAGGTGGCATTATTATCACAGGGTTTCCCCCAGTATTGTTTCACAATATATTTTTAGTAAATTCCAAGCAGGTCACATTTCCCATTACAGTTATGGGAAATGCGATCTGATTACTAAAAATATGTGATAATTAGGGCTTGGAGTAGAGTTTTACGTATTCTACTCCAATTGCCCTTTAGTAAATATAGGTGATACTAAAATAATGTGAAAAAGGTGTGAAAACACCCTTTTTCACTTTATTTTAGTAGAAAAAAATTTTTTATAAAAAAAATGTAATAAATAGAGGGCCTGATTCAGCTTTGGAAATAGAGTGAGATATCTCTCTGAACTGATCATCTTGGTGAAACCATGTTGCACTGCAGGTGGGTCAAATTTAAAATGTGCAGAGAGATTTAGATTTGGGAGGGAGGTGTTCAAACTGACATCTAAATTGTAGAGTAATAATAAAGCTGTGCAGTATATGTGGGCTACATGTAAAAGCACCCAGTATTTACCCTACATGCTAAAAAAATTATGTATTTACACCCCTTGCATTGCAGCATGGTTTGTCCAGGTACACAGTTAAGTGCTATCTCTTTCTCTAATCCATACATGCCTACCCTCCCGTTTTTCGCGGGAGGCCCCCGATTTTTCGGGTAACCCCCCGCACCCCGGAAGGGTAGGCATTTCTCCCGCGTTCTGCCCACTTCCTAGTGAAGTGGGCAGAATTAGGAGAATACCCGCAGCGATCGCGGGTCCCCGTGAAGGGGGCGGGGCTTAAGCTGTGATTCTGCATGAATCACAGCATTTGGCCCCGCCCCCTATGAAAATTGTGCCCAATCGCGGTAATTTTACCACGAGGGGGCGGGGCTTAATGACGCGATTCGTCAAGCCCCGCCCCCGTCGGCCCCCTGCTGCTTCTCTTACCCGGGCTTCTCCCGGGAAGAGAATATTAAAGGTAGGCAACCCTGCTCTAATCCCAACTCTGAATCAGGCCCAGAGCCCTGAAGGTGGATATTGATCAAACCTTCTAAAGACGATAAGCAGAGGTGTTGCCTATAGGAACCAAAGAGATTCCAGCTAGTATTAGCTAGTAGATTCTATAAAATGATAGCTGGAATTTGGTTGCTATGGGTCATTTCTCCACTTGTTGATGAATTTCCCTGTCAGCCACCTTGTGAAATGCTTGAACTCTCACAACCTTTGATGAAAACTTGTAAAATGACTGCAGGCTGAGCCAGCTGACTAGGCCAATCATGTGACTGGCTACATCATAATCAGCCTTTGTGATGTCACTCAACTTTGGTATGAACAGAATATGAGCTGTATATTATATACATAAACACACTTCGATATTTTGCTGTGCCTGTGTCTGCTCACATAATGTATTCCAGTCTAAGGTAAGCTTATTTTAACCTAAGTGTTTTATGAAAATAAAGTTAACAGTAGCATCAGTCACAATTTAAGATATGTATGAAAATACTGTATAGTTTAATACCATCCAAAAGGGAAAATGCTGATAATATTGCAACTAATTTATCAGAGGAACATATTCAAATTTAAAAATTCCTAAAACTAATTTATATCACCAAATATAACATTAAAATAACATTACTAATATATAAACATATGCCAGTTATCAATGTAATACATAGTGACCAGGACGCATGTAGGTCAGTATTCCTACTGTCATACTGCTCTTTACAACTACAGTACATAAAAATAATAAATTGTCTATAGAAATATCACCTCCGAGACCACTGACATCCTCTCCTTACAAACTAATATTACCAAACAAATAATTAACAAACTAATTTTACTTGCTCAGGACTGATAAAACCGTTTGCTTGGTGTTGCCTTGGATTCCTACTGTACTTGATAGCTTGCTAAGCATTTGTAACTTCCCAAACTGCAATGTTCACATGATCAGTGACCTCAACAGGCAGCCATGTTCAGAAACAAAGAAACAACAAGAATTTTTTATTTGGGTTCACGTCAAGTCCTTCAATTAGTACTAAATATTTTTTCTATAGGCTAAAAAAAATGTGTGTAATAGAAAGTATAAGGAGAGAGACATGTTATTGGATGTATAGGGTGACCATAATTAAACTTCCCCTATTATTGATCGCAGCGTGGCCAGCGCTGCACTTGTAAACTCTGGGCACTAGAGTGTGCTCAGAGTCTATAGCGCACGTGCAGGTCACAGGGAAATTGTCCGCGAACGCCATTTTCCCTGTACCAGGTGTTTATACAGCGATGACACCGGCGCCGACGTGGGACTCCGGAGAGGTAAGTATAGTATGGGTACAAGGTTGGTGGTGCGGGCCCCCCTGTGTGCTCCGCACACCCTGCACCCATTATAAATACGCCCCTGACTGGATTGCAGTTAGTGTGTTTGAAAACACACATACAAAGATGCCTGTAGTCACCTTTCTACCCACCAGAGCCGGCCCTAGGCATAGGCAAACTAGGCAAATGTCTAGGGCATTTGGAATGCCTCAGGGGCATGCATGCCAAGCCAGCTCAGCTTGACAGCAGGTAGCAGCGGGACCAGGACGGGCAGACAGTGCTGGTGGCTCTGCTCTGGTTGTCCTATCATGATCGGAGCTCTTAGCTCTGATTGGGCAGCAGCTCATACAGCCGACAGCAGCAGGCAGTAACAAAAGCTGGCCATATATATGCATTGTTTTTAATGATGTATACTGTATTGTTACCTTGTATTATATTAGATTTATTAAACATATTTATTATTGACCAAGCGACATATGGAGAATTTTTAGAGTATATCCATTTCATTATACCTACTAAGCACTATTTTCTTTATTTTATTTTAGGTAGTAACAAAAATAGCTGCTGGAGGAGGGATTCTGTGCATGCCCAGCCTCAGCAGCTCCTCCTCCCATCGTCCTTTGCAGAGTCCAGCAGGCTGATCCTGTCTGCAGGGAGACACACATTGCCGAGCTGAGCATAGAGCGAGGAGTGCAAGCATGGCTGCTTCAATATCTGCAGAGTCCAGGCAGGCTGAGGTAACAAGGTCACAGTTTTATTGGCCGGGTGAGTATTGTGCAGGGGGTGCGAGGGAGGTTGGGGTGTAATAATGTGTGTCATAATGTGAAAGGGGCATTACTGTGTGGCATTACATGTATAAGGGCATTAATAATGTGAGGCATAATGTGTACTGGGCATTACTGTTTGTAATTATTAAGATGTGTATAAGGATATTACTTATGTGTGTCATAATGTCTAAGGGGCATTACTGTGTGGCATTATGTGTATAAGGGCATTACTAATGTGTGGCATAATGTGTAAGGGGTATTACTGTGTGGCATTATGTGTATAATAATGGCATTACTAATGTGGAGTATAATGTGTAAGAGGCATTATGAGTATGAGCATTACTATGTGTGGCATAATGTGTAAGGGGCATTACTGTGGGGAATTATGTCTATAAGGGGCGCTACTATTGTGTGGCATTATGTGTACAAGATGGACTACTGGGTGGTGTAACGTGTATAAAGTGCACTACTGTGCGGCATAATGTGAATAAGGATCAATACCGTGTGGTGTAATGTAAGAATGTAAGCTCCTATGAGCAGGGCTCTCTACCCTCTTGTGCTTCTCCCTACTTTACTTTCATCTACTTCTTACTCACCACTAGGGCACCTAACACTTGGTTGCTTATGCTCTGTTGCTTATTTGGGTGTTATGGTCACCAATGTAGCAATATATATTATCCATGTCCTTGTCCTGCATTGTATTATACTGTAAGTCACTGGTCACCTGTTTGTTTATGCTTTGTGAGGCGCTGCAGAACACTTGTGGCGCCTTATAAATAAATGATAATAATAATAATGTTAATAAGGAGCAATATTGTGTGGTGTCTTTTTAATAACAGACACTACTGTGTGACGTAACATGAATAAGGGGCACTAGTTTGAGGCGTAATGTGTATAAAGGTGTACTACTGTGTGGCATAATGTGAATAAGGTAAAGGGGTATCTACTGTGTGGCACAACGTAAATAAAGGACTTGTGTCATATAATGTGAATAAGGGACACTGAGCCTGATTCTGAGCCGCCCGTTAGATGCGATCGCTCGCATGATGTGTATGCAAATTGCAATGCATTAGCACGCCCAGTATTTCTCAGAGAGCGATCACATAGTGTATGCAGACACCCACCAGCCTGTTTTAAGACGCCCACTTGTGCACGTTATGTCCAGGAAGTGTATGTAGCCATCAGTACATCAGATGCTATCACAGCGCTTGAGGTTGACCATACCCTGCTGCAAGCACTTCAGTGTAAAAACAAGCCAGGTGACGTGTACTATGATGCTGTCTTATAATTATGCACACCTCTAAAACGCTGTTGAGATGCTCAGGCACGCCTGCTTTTGCACCTCCACTCCCCCGTTTTTAATGGCCAGCCCCTGTTACCACCTACATACGGCTTCCCCTGTCACTCACTCTGCTGGGCTGTCTAGGTGCAGCGAGCGAATGCATTGTGAACTTTCACTAAGGTATGCACATGCGCACTGTGATGCATACGCACAATCCCTACACACTGCATACCATCGTCAGCAGCGAGATTATACATCTTAGCGAGCGGGTCTGAATGAGCTCCACTAATGTGAATAAGGACATTGGACCTCATTCAGAGTCGGTCGTAAGCAGCCGCTCGGTCGTACGCATCTAATGTTTCCAAACCACGCATGCATATGGTTAGTTGTGCGCATGTGCGTACGAGACCTTGCGATCCAAAATGCTGTAGATCGTACGGCTTACGAGCAGGAAGTGGCTTCCGAGAGTTGATTGACATGAAAGGCCGTTTGTGGGTGTTGACGGGGGTGGTGGTCTGAAAACGCAGGCGTTCCTCACCGTTTTCAGGGCGTTTCAGGGGCGTACATAAATTTACTGCTACGACCGACATAGAAGGCCGGAAGTAGTAAAACGTCACTCTGCGAGCAGGTTAGAGGCCTGGCTGATCGTAGAGCTTGAGGTTGGGTACGTGCTCTCTCAAGCCCCAGAGTACAATCGATACGAATGTAACTGATGTTAGGAGAGATGTTTCTATTTGAGCCACACAATGCAAGCAGCTAATAATCGTTTGTTGTAGCTAATAACACTGCTAATTGGCATGTAATTGATTCAGCTGCTTCTGCATTAGCGAATATTAAGAATAAATATATTTCATGGGAATGGCTTATTCTATGCGGTTTTTTGTTAATTTTTGGTGTAATTTGCACACAACACAAGCGGCCGCAACCATCAGAAGAAAATTAACATGCAGCAACTGACAATGACTGACAACAACTGACAACGATTGACTCGATCGCTAGCTGCTATCACTCGCTAGCTAGAGGAGGTGCATTGTTCACGTATGGACGTCACTTTGGTTGCGACCGACCGGCCGTGCGATCGCTTCCTTTTTCAGTTTTGCGGCCGTTAGGCGTACGACCGAGCGGCTGCTTATGACCGACTCTGAATGAGGTCCATTGTCCTGTGATGTAATGTAAATAAGGTTGCACTACTGTGTGGCATAATTTGAATTGGGGGTACTATTGTGTGGCTATGCTCCTTTTTTGTGGTTGTCCCTATTTAAAATATGGGGGTGGGGACGCCAATACTGTTGCTGGGACAGGGCACCAAAATGTCTAGTTACAGCTCTGTAGATTCCAGCTAGCATTTATCTAGTAGAGTCTATAAAATTATAGCTGTAATCTGGTTGGTTGCTATGGGTAACTTTTCCACTTGTCCTCTTAGAAGGTTGATGCATTTCCCCATCAGCTACCCTGTGAAATGCCTGGACTCTCCCAACCTTTCATGAAAACTTGTAAAATTAGGGCAGGCTGAGCCAGCTGACTAGGCCAATCATGTGACTGGCTACATCATAATCAGCCTTGTGATGTCACTCAGCTTTGGTATGAACAGAATATGAGCTGTATATTCTACACATAAACACACATGGATATTTGCTGTGACTGTGTCTGCTAACATAATGTATCCCAGTCTAAGGTAAGCTTATTTTAACCTAAATGTTTTATGAAAATAAAGTTAACATTAGCATCAGTCACAATTTAAGATATGTATGAAAATATAGATTAATACCATCCAAAAGAAAAATTCTGATATTGTTACTTGAAAAAACACAGGGGTGATAGTATCAAAACACTAATGTTATCTATGGAAATATCTGCTCTGCAGCTATTTGATAGGACAACTGAACTCTGTAGAGAAGTAAATACCACAAAAAACAGAAGCAGTGACAGTACATTAAGATGATAATATTGCAACTAATTTATCAAAGGAACATAATCAAATTTCAAACTTCATAAAACTAATTTATATCACCAAATATAACAGTAAAATAACATTACTAATATATAAACATATGCCATTTATCAATATTGATATTCCTTTCAAATTCCTTAACTAATGTAATACATAATGACCAGGACACATTTAGGTCAGTATTCCTACTGTCATACTGCTCTTTATGTACAACTACAGTACATAAAAATAATAAATTGTCTATAGAAATATCACTTCCGAAACCACTGACATCCTCTCCTTACAAACCATTATTACCAAACAAATAATTAACAAACTAATTTCACTTGCTCAGGACTGATAAGTCACCCATAGTTTTATTATTTAACATACTTAACTTAAACTTAACCATCGAAAATAACGACACTGACAACTGAATAGATTTGCAAAAAAGAGGTCGCAGCCAAATTAATTTAAATCGGATTGTAAACTGATCTGTATATTCGAGCATGGTGGCGAAAAAGCAGTGCTAACTCGGCTACAGCCCATATGAAGAATGTATTACTAAGATGGGGGTGGAGAATCCACCGCCAAGTGTGAGCTATCTTGAGTAGTACCATCCCCCCTTAATCTAGCACAGTGCTGATCCCTCCATAAGATGGAGACCTGGTCCTCCCCTAAGGCAGCAACCGACTCGCCTCTCTCAAAGGGGGGATGCTAGCCAAGTTCAGCTGTGCTAAATTAAGCCGCCGAGGAGCACTGCTTTCCGCCAAATATGGGGTCCACTGACGACGTACCGCCACCAGCTAACTAGGACCACTAACTGCCTCCAATACAAGACAAAAGAGCTGAGACACATAAGACCAAACCTTCTCCTGCACTCCATCTGATCTATAGAAGTCAACCTTTTCATAACGGAGACGGGGGTGTTTGATAACACGCCCGCCCAGACTTGCTACAGAACGAGACACCGCAGCATTCAGTTTTCTCCTCACTCTATCTAAAGCTGCGCCACCTTGTTCCCTTCTCCAGAATCTACGTGGAATGACTTCTGACCAAACTAACTGAACCTGTGGCCAAAGCTCAGCAATTATCTGAAAGTCTTTCTTCATAACAATGATGATCTCCACACCTTTACACGTACCCAAATTATTGCCTTCCAGATGGATGACCAAGCAGTCTGGGGCACCCCATTTCTTCTCTGAATCCCAAAGAAGAGTCAAAAGGCCATTCCATCTGAAACCCCGCACCCCAATCCAGCGGACATTAAAGGGGGTCTCACGAGCAAGGGGGTGTCTGCCAGCCCAATTTTTAAAGGAACATTAGTGCTTATACACCATAGCATATTAACCAACAACCAGGGAGGGAAAACTGAGTTGTTTGAGTGACCCAGATGGAGGTGAACAACACCAAAACCTCGTTGAGGGCAAAATGTGAAAAGAACTCCACTCCCCCCTAGCGGCGGGTAGCTTAAGGCACTGGGTTTCCCAAAAAACAAACTCGCATGAAGCGCTATCTAATTAGGCAGCTTGTCACCTCTAACATAACCTTTATAAGCGGAAGACTTCCACCGACCCAATCGTTTGATTGCCTCGCTGGAAGAACCCGCTGCTGGCGCACAAGTGGCCTCACCAATTCTAAACGAGTGCGTGCCATAATGCTTTACCGGCAAATCAAGGGCTATCAAACAAAGTTTAAAAATTGCAGTGAATTGAAAACGTGAGAGCGGTGAAAGGTCCTCATGAACTAGCCATTGCAACCCCCCACGAGAACGCTGGTGATTGTAACGCTTAGCTATGGTTACGGGGCATATGCTCGGATCCGGATGCGCAGGAATTGACAACCAATGTCCCCTACCTAATTGGTCGGTCTTTGATATCTGAATTTTTAGCAAGATCAAGTCCGATTTTACAATCACATTAACCATTAAAATCCCTGTTTGCACTGACTTCTTGCTAGCAGTCGCCAGTTCTCCTACTCGCAGCGCCCCGAAAAATGCCAAAACGAACGCCAAACTAAACAACACCCCCTCATAATCACCTAGGGCCACTCCTGCTACTGCCACCACGAGATTCTTCAACAAACTGGTATCGACTGGCCTACAAGAATCACCTGGACCCGCCTGCTCCCTAACCCAACCCTTCAGAGCTTTGGAAAGAATAAACGACTTAGTTGGGTCTACCAAGCCACGCAAGTGCGAAAAATATGAAATGCCAGCCAAAGCATCGGACATTGCCGCCTTTGACCGGCCCTGCTCATGCCAAAACCAAACGAACTGCAACATGGTATCCTCAACGGTCTTACCCTGATCTATTTTGGCTATGAAGGCCAGCCAGGAGTTCCACACCACCGTATAGGACCTTAAGGTACCCGGTGCCAAAGCTCTCAGGGCGAGTCCATCGATGCCGGCCTGATGATCTGCCAGACATGAGCAGGACAAGGTAAGCCATGAACGCTGGCTGTGGTCGCCAATGACCTAAACCTGGACCATTGAAAACGAGATAAAGTATCCGCTATCTCGTTTTCAACACCCGGGACGTGCCTGGCCTTAAATTCAATGTTCCCTATCAGCCATAATAATGTTAAATGCCTAGGCAAACTGAGAGCCTGGGGACAAACGGTCCTCTGGTTGTTAATGGCCTGAACCACCCCCAGGTTGTCGCACCAGAAATTTATGCTATGATTACTAAGCTGCGCTGCCCAACTCTCTACTGCCACCACGATTGGGAACAACTCCAGGAGGAGCATATTGGCTGTAAAACCGGCATCTTGTCAATTTTGTGGCCAGGCTTCCGCGCACCACTGACCCTTGAAAAGGCCCCAAAACCCCATGCTCTAGACGCATCCGTATAAAGCTGGAGTTCAGAGTTCGCCACCGGCTTGGGTAACCAAATCCGAACCCCGTTGAAGTCCTGCAAAAACACGCACCACAAGCGCATGTCCTCCTTGAGTTCACTAGTCAAACGAATTAAATGGTGCGCCTTCTTTACGCCTGCTGTGGCCCTATCTAACCTAAGGCAGAAGATCCTACCCATAGGAATCACTCGGCAAGATAAATTAAGAAGGCCAAGTAATGACTGCAACTGCTTTAAGGAAATCTTTTTGGCGGGAAAGGCAAAGCCCTAGATACTCACGCATCTTAGCGACTTTATCGTGGGGCAACCGACATAAACCCATCATGGTATCACCCTCTCAAAATGGCAGTATTAGAGCAATGTACTGCATCTCCAGTTGCATCCGGAACCGAGCTCCCCGCTGAACTACGCGCTCTATTTGGGCTCCTACGCTTCCCTTTAAACTGCTGAACAAAGTAGCGCATGAGCTTACGCGGTTTCTCAACTGAGCTAGATGAGTCAGACGAATCCTCAGAGTGTGATAATTCAACAGTGTTATGAGGCAATGTGATCTCACCTGCTCCAGAAGTCGATGGGGTAGCGGAACCCACGGCGGAAGCCGAATCTTGGATCCCGTTGCGCGGTGCGCCCTCCGCATTTTTAAGTGACGACGCTGGAATATCATCTGTGGCAGCAGCATCTGGAGCCAGTACGGCTGGAGTCAGGGGATCCTGTGAACTAGGAATATCCACCTTAGTAACATTCAAAGCGGAAACAGAAACCGCTGCGGGAGCGTGATGTGGGGCTAGCACGGGCGGGGAAGCCGGTGTTTGTACATGGCTAATGTGAGGTGGGGTGGGAGGTCTAATAGGTGGGGGGGCCACTGGCAAAGGGGGTTGTAGAATGGGATCCTCCCGCAAAAAGTAGCCGGGCGTCTGCTGGGATATTTGGGGTTGAAGGTTATATAATGCAGGGGCGGTATAGAACTGCTGACCCACATAGGGCAGTACTGCCTGTTGCACGTAATGGCCTGAAGCCTGGGACAGCTGCGGGTCAAAGTACTGCTGGGCAAATGGAGGAAGGGCGGGCGGGAATGCTTGCTGACTGAAACAGGGCCATACAAAGAAAGGTTGTGCTGCGCAAGACCACTGAAGGGGATATTAGGCACCTGCTGTAATGGTGCCGTGACAGGGAACAACAGCTGTGGCATGACAGGGGTGCTGCGAGTCCATCCGCAGCAGCCCCCTGACTCATGGGGGAAGCATGAAGCCCAGCCGGTCTGGTGAATAATTGATTCCCAGAAGGGGACTGAATGCGGACAGGGGTCAGCAGCCCCATGACAGGGAGACATTGCGATGTCCATCCGCAGCAGCCCCCTGACTCCTGGGGGAAGCATGAAGCCCAGCCGGTCTGGTGAATAATTGACACCCAGAAGGGGACTGAATGCGGACAGAGGTCAGCAGCCCCATGACAGGGAGACATTGCGATGTCCACCCGCAGCAGCCCCCTAACTCCTGGGGGAAGCATGAAGCCCAGCCGGTCTGGTGAA
Source organism: Taudactylus pleione (assembly GCA_031769625.1). Lineage (NCBI taxonomy): Eukaryota > Metazoa > Chordata > Amphibia > Anura > Myobatrachidae > Taudactylus > Taudactylus pleione. The sequence continues at coordinate 40,062,926 of JAUIMM010000092.1, forward strand.
TAATTGACTCCCAGAAGGGGACTGAATGCGGACAGGGGTCAGCAGCCCCATGACAGGGAGACATTGCGATGTCAATCGGCAGCAGCCCCCTGACTCATGGGGGAAGCATGAAGCCTAGCCGGTCTGGTGAATAATTGACTCCCAGAAGGGGACTGAATGCGGGCAGGGGTCAGCAGCTCCACTCTCCCTGCCCCTAGGGCATAAGAGGGCAGTAATGCAGGGCTGCGCAGACCCTTGGGATCTACTAATGCTGCTGTTAGGAGGGGGGTGGGGCCAGGGACTGGGGTCAGCGACCCCACTCTCCCCGCTCCCTGATCAATTGTAGCCACTAAAGCAGGGCCATGAAGGCCCTGCACACCTTAAATGGCCGCCGCTGGTTGAGGGGCGAGGCCTACGATGGGAGCCGCGGGAATCATGACTATGCTCCTGCCGCAAGCCCCTGGTGATAGGGAGGTGCTGGGGGAAGGGCCAACCATGCCTGGATGCCCGACGGTGAAGGAGCCGAGGTGCCGGGAGCCGCGCTGAATGCGGCGGAAGCCGGCGTCCTGGTGGGCGCTCCCCGCATGTAGGGAGAGGTGGACGCTACCGCAAGTGGCCTGGTTGTCTCCACCAAGCGCTGGGGGGGTGCATTGCGGCATGGACGAGGCATGGCAGCTGGGTAGAGAACAAGCGGGGAGAAAGGAAACTGAGGAGGGAGGGAATGAAAGAGCAGCCTGAAATAGGGGGGGTGGAGGTTGGGTGGAGGAATGGAATGTAAAATGGAGAAAACAGAGAGGGGGGGCAATGAATAAAGATATGAAAGATATGAGAGAAGGAAATAGTGGGAAAAGATTGGAGTGTAATTTAGCAGGGAGGCAGGTGTGAAAAAAAGAATATACAGTCAGGTGCATAAATATTGGGACATTGACAGAATTTTCATATTTTGGCCTCTATTCACCACCACAATGGCTTTGAAATGAAACAAACAAGATGGCTTTAACTGCAGACTTTCAGATTTAATTTGAGGGTAATTACATCCAAATCAGGTGAATGGTGAAGGAATTACAACGGTTTCTATATGTGCCACCCACTTTTTAAGGGGCCAAAAGTAATGGGACTATCAACTCAAAGGCTATTTCATGGACAGGTGTGGGCTATTCCTTCATTATTTCATTATCAATTAAGCAGGTAAAAGGTCTGGAGTTGATTCTAGGTGTGACATTTGCATTTGGAATCAATTGCTGTCGCTTCTCTCAGTATGAGATTCAAAGAGCTGTCACTATCAGTGAAGCAAGCCATCATTAGGCTGAAAAATCAAAACAAACCCATCAGAGAGATGGCAAAAACATTAGGTGTGGCCAAATCAACTGTTTGGAACATTCTTAAAAAGAAAGAACGCACTGGAGAGCTCAGCAACACCAAAAGACCCGGAAGACCATGGAAAACAACTGTGGTGGATGACAGAAGAATTATTTCCCTGGTGAAGAAAAACCCCTTCACAACAGTTGGCCAAATCAAGAACACTCTCCAGGAGGTAGGTGTATATGTGTCAAAGTCAACAATCAAGAGAAGACATCACAAGAGTGAATATAGAGGGTTCACCACAAGATGTAAACCATTGGTGAGCCATAAAAACAGGAAGACCAGATTAGAGTTTGCCAAGCAACATCTAAAAAAGCCATTACAGTTCTGGATCAACATCCTATGGACAGATGAGACAAAGATCAACTTGTACCAGAGTGATGGGAAGAGAAGACTATGGAGAAAGAAAGGAACTGCTCATGATCAAAAACATACCACCTCATTAGTGAAGCATGGTGGTGGTAGTGTCATGGCGTGGGCATGTATCGCTGCCAATGGAACTGGTTCCCTTGTATTTATTGATGATGTGACTGCTGACAAAAGCAGCAGAATGAATTCTGAAGTGTTTAAGGCAACATTATATGCTCATATTCAGTCAAATGCTTCAGAACTCATTGGACGGTGCTTCACAGTGCAGATGGACAATGACCCTAAGCATACTGCAAAAGCTACCAAAGAGTTTTTAAGGCTAAAAAGTGGAATGTTAGGCAATGGCCAAGTCAATCCCCTGACCTGAATCCGATTGAGCATGCATTTCACTTGATGAAGACAAAACTGAAGGGAAAATGCCGCAAGAACAAGCAGGAACTGAAGACATTTGCAGTAGAGGCCTGGCAGAGCATCACCAGGGATGAAACCCAGCGTCTGGTGAAGTCTATGCGTTCCAGACTTCAGGCTGTAATTGCCTGCAAAGGATTTGCAACACCGTATTAAAAAGTGAAAGTTAAATTTAGGATTGTTTAGTTTGTCCCATTACTTTTGGCACCTTAAAAAGTGGGAGGCACATATAGAAACCGTTTTAATTCCTACACCGTTCACTTGATTTAAATGTAATTACCCTCAAATTAAATCTGAAAGTCTGCAGTTAAAGCACATCTTGTTTGTTTCATTTCAAAGCCATTGTGGTGGTCAATAGAGGCCAAAATATGAAAATTCTGTCAATGTCTCAATATTTATGCACCTGACTGTATAACAAGACAGAATAAGGATAATGCTATCAGTGTGACACTGAGGTACTTATCCAGACGATCACAACTGGAAAAGAGGAAGCTGACTCCTCCCAGTACCCTAATATTCCAAAACAGAGCCCGCCTAACCAGGTCCCTGATAGGTTGTCAGCTCTGACTGAACCATTACAATTACCAATAACGAGACTGCAACCCAAAGCCAGGTCTAACTAGTACTAGTACAATAAAAAAACAGGGTGTTTATGTCCTCTCATGGTTATGCTAGCATTTGCATACTTTAAAACCGTTTGCTTGGTGTTGCTTTGGATTCCCACTGTACTTGACAGCTTGCTAAGCATTTGTAACTTCCCATATTGCAATGTTCACATGATCAGTGACCTCAACAGGCAGCCAAGTTCAGAAACAAAGAAACACCCTAGTGTGTGACGTAGCGGGAATAAGAGACACTATCCTGTGATGTCATGTGAATAAGGGACCCTAGTGTGTGACGTAGCGGGAATAAGAGACACTATCCTGTGATGTCATGTGAATAAGGGACCCTAGTGTGTGACGTAGGAGGAATAAGAGACACTATCCTGTGATGTAATGTGAATAAGGGACCCTAGTGTGTGATGTAGCAGGAATAAGAGACACTATCCTGTGATGTAATGTGAATAAAGGACCCTAGTGTGTGACGTAGCGGGAATAAGAGACACTATCCTGTGATGTCATGTGAATAAGGGACCCTAGTGTGTGATGTAACAGGAATAAGAGACACTATCCTGTGATGTAATGTGAATAAGGGACCCTAGTGTGTGACGTAGCGGGAATATGAGACTCTATCCTGTGATGTCATGTGAATAAGGGACCCTAGTGTGTGATGTAGCGGGAATAAGAGACACTATCCTGTGATGTAATGTGAATAAGGGACCCTAGTGTGTGACGTAACGGGAATAAGAGTCACTATCCTGTGATGTCATGTGAATAAGGGACCCTAGTGTGTGACGTAGCGGGAATAAGAGACACTATCCTGTGATGTCATGTGAATAAGGGACCCAAGTGTGTGACGAAACAGGAATAAGAGACACTATCCTGTGATGTAATGTGAATAAGGGACCCTAGTGTGTGACGCAGCGGGAATAAGAGACACTATCCTGTGATGTCATGTGAATAAGGGACTCTAGTGTGTGACGTAGGGGGAATAAAAGACACTATCCTGTGATGTAATGTGAATAAGGGACCCTAGTGTGTGACGTAGCGGGAATAAGAGACACCATCCTGTGATGTCATGTGAATAAGGGACCCTAGTGTGTGACGTAACAGGAATAAGAGACACTATCCTGTGATGTCATGTGAATAAGGGACCCTAGTGTGTGACGTAACAGGAATAAGAGACACTATCCTGTGATGTAATGTGCATAAGGGACTCTAGTGTGTGACGTAGCACGAATAAGACACACTATCCTGTGATGTAATGTGAATAAGGGACCCTAGTGTGTGACGTAACGGGAATAAGAGTCACTATCCTGTGATGTCATGTGAATAAGGGACCCTAGTGTGTGACGTAGCGGGAATGAGAGACACTATCCTGTGATGTCATGTGAATAAGGGACCCTAGTGTGTGACGAAACAGGAATAAGAGACACTATCCTGTGATGTAATGTGAATAAGGGACCCTAGTGTGTGACGCAGCGGGAATAAGAGACACTATCCTGTGATGTCATGTGAATAAGGGACACTAGTGTGTGACGAAACAGGAATAAGAGACACTATCCTGTGATTTAATGTGAATAAGGGACCCTAGTGTGTGACGTAACAGGAATAAGAGGCACTATCCTGTGATGTAATGTGAATAAGGGACCCTAGTGTGTGACGTAGGGGGAATAAAATACACTATCCTGTGATGTAATGTGAATAAGGGACCCTAGTGTGTGACGTAGCGGGAATAAGAGACACCATCCTGTGATGTAATGTGATTAAGGGACCCTAGTGTGTGACGTAACAGGAATAAGAGACACTATCCTGTGCTGTAATGTGAATAAGGGACCCTAGTGTGTGACGTAGCGGGAATTAGAGACCCTATCCTGTGATGTAATGTGAATAAGGGACCCTAGTGTGTGACGTAACGGGAATAAGAGTCACTATCCTGTGATGTCATGTGAATAAGGGACCCTAGTGTGTGACGTAGCGGGAATGAGAGACACTATCCTGTGATGTCATGTGAATAAGGGACCCTAGTGTGTGACGAAACAGGAATAAGAGACACTATCCTGTGATGTAATGTGAATAAGGGACCCTAGTGTGTGACGTAGCGGGAATAAGAGACACTATCCTGTGATGTCATGTGAATAAGGTACCCTAGTGTGTGACGAAACAGGAATAAGAGACACTATCCTGTGATTTAATGTGAATAAGGGACCCTAGTGTGTGACATAACAGGAATAAGAGGCACTATCCTGTGATGTCATGTGAATAAGGGACCCTAGTGTGTGATGTAGCGGGAATAAGAGACACTATCCTGTGATGTAATGTGAATAAGGGACCCTAGTGTGTGACGTAACGGGAATAAGAGTCACTATCCTGTGATGTCATGTGAATAAGCGACCCAAGTGTGTGACGTAGCGGGAATGAGAGACACTATCCTGTGATGTCCTGTGAATAAGGGACCCTAGTGTGTGACGAAACAGGAATAAGAGACACTATCCTGTGATGTAATGTGAATAAGGGACCCTAGTGTGTGACGCAGCGGGAATAAGAGACACTATCCTGTGATGTCATGTGAATAAGGGACTCTAGTGTGTGACATAGGGGGAATAAAAGACACTATCCTGTGATGTAATGTGAATAAGGGACCCTAGTGTGTGACGTAGCGGGAATAAGAGACACCATCCTGTGATGTCATGTGAATAAGGGACCCTAGTGTGTGACGTAACAGGAATAAGAGACACTATCCTGTGATGTCATGTGAATAAGGGACCCTAGTGTGTGACGTAACAGGAATAAGAGACACTATCCTGTGATGTAATGTGCATAAGGGACTCTAGTGTGTGACGTAGCACGAATAAGACACACTATCCTGTGATGTAATGTGAATAAGGGACCCTAGTGTGTGACGTAACAGGAATAAGAGTCACTATCCTGTGATGTCATGTGAATAAGGGACCCTAGTGTGTGACGTAGCGGGAATGAGAGACACTATCCTGTGATGTCATGTGAATAAGGGACCCTAGTGTGTGACGAAACAGGAATAAGAGACACTATCCTGTGATGTAATGTGAATAAGGGACCCTAGTGTGTGACGCAGCGGGAATAAGAGACACTATCCTGTGATGTCATGTGAATAAGGGACACTAGTGTGTGACGAAACAGGAATAAGAGACACTATCCTGTGATTTAATGTGAATAAGGGACCCTAGTGTGTGACGTAACAGGAATAAGAGGCACTATCCTGTGATGTAATGTGAATAAGGGACCCTAGTGTGTGACGTAGGGGGAATAAAATACACTATCCTGTGATGTAATGTGAATAAGGGACCCTAGTGTGTGACGTAGCGGGAATAAGAGACACCATCCTGTGATGTAATGTGAATAAGGGACCCTAGTGTGTGACGCAACAGGAATAAGAGACACTATCCTGTGCTGTAATGTGAATAAGGGACCCTAGTGTGTGACGTAGCGGGAATTAGAGACACTATCCTGTGATGTAATGTGAATAAGGGACCCTAGTGTGTGACGTAACGGGAATAAGAGTCACTATCCTGTGATGTCATGTGAATAAGGGACCCTAGTGTGTGACGTAGCGGGAATGAGAGACACTATCCTGTGATGTCATGTGAATAAGGGACCCTAGTGTGTGACGAAACAGGAATAAGAGACACTATCCTGTGATGTAATGTGAATAAGGGACCCTAGTGTGTGACGTAGCGGGAATAAGAGACACTATCCTGTGATGTCATGTGAATAAGGTACCCTAGTGTGTGATGAAACAGGAATAAGAGACACTATCCTGTGATTTAATGTGAATAAGGGACCCTAGTGTGTGACGTAACAGGAATAAGAGGCACTATCCTGTGATGTAATGTGAATAAGGGACCCTAGTGTGTGACGTAGGGGGAATAAAAGACACTATCCTGTGATGTAATGTGAATAAGGGACCCTAGTGTGTGACGTAGCGGGAATAAGAGACACCATCCTGTGATGTAATGTGAATAAGGGACCCTAGTGTGTGACGTAACAGGAATAAGAGACACTATCCTGTGATGTCATGTGAATAAGGGACCCTAGTGTGTGACGTAACAGGAATAAGAGACACTATCCTGTGATGTAATGTGAATAAGGGACCCTAGTGTGTGACGTAGCACGAATAAGAGACACTATCCTGTGATGTAATGTGAATAAGGGACCCTAGTGTGTGACGTAGCGGGAATGAGAGACACTATCCTGTGATGTCATATGAATAAGGGACCCTAGTATGTGACGAAACAGGAATAAGAGACACTATCCTGTGATGTAATGTGAATAAGGGACCCTAGTGTGTGACGCAGCGGGAATAAGAGACACTATCCTGTGATTTAATGTGAATAAGGGACCCTAGTGTGTGACGTAACAGGAATAAGAGGCACTATCCTGTGATGTAATGTGAATAAGGGACCCTAGTGTGTGAAGTAGGGGGAAGAAAAGACACTATTCTGTGATGGAATGTGAATAAGGGACCCTAGTGTGTGACGTAGCGGGAATAAGAGACACCATCCTGTGATGTAATGTGAATAAGGGACCCAAGTGTGTGACATAACAGGAATAAGAGACACTATCCTGTGATGTCATGTGAATAAGGGACCCTAGTGTGTGAAGTAACAGGAATAAGAGACACTATCCTGTGATGTAATGTGAATAAGGGACCCTAGTGTGTGACGTAGCACGAATAAGACACACTGTCCTGTTATGTAATGTGAGTAAGGGACCCTAGTGTGTGACGTAACGGGAATAAGAGTCACTATCCTGTGATGTCATGTGAATGAGGGACCCTAGTGTGTGACGTAGCGTGAATGAGAGACACTATCCTGTGATGTCATGTGAATAAGGGACCCTAGTGTGTGACGAAACAGGAATAAGAGACACTATCCTGTGATGTAATGTGAATAAGGGACCCTAGTGTGTGACGTAACAGGAATAAGAGGCACTATCCTGTGATGTAATGTGAATAAGGGACCCTAGTGTGTGACGTACGGGGAATAAAAGACACTATCCTGTGATGTAATGTGAATAAGGGACCCTAGTGTGTGACGTAGCGGGAATAAGAGACACTATCCTGTGATGTAATGTGAATAAGGGACCCTAGTGTGTGACGTAACAGGAATAAGAGACACTATCCTGTGATGTCATGTGAATAAGGGACACTAGTGTGTGACGTAACAGGAATAAGAGACACTATCCTGTGATGTAATGTGAATAAGGGACCCTAGTGTGTGACGTAGCACGAATAAGAGACACTATCCTGTGATGTAATGTGAATAAGGGACCGTAGTGTGTGACGTAGCGGGAATAAGAGACACTATCCTGTGATGTAATGTGAATAAGGGACCCTAGTGTGTGACGTAGCGGGAATAAGAGACACTATCCTGTGATGTCATGTGAATAAGGGACCCTAGTATGTGACGTAGGAGGAATAAGAGACACTATCCTGTGATGTCATGTGAATAAGGGACCCTAGTGTGTGACGTAGCGGGAATAAGAGACACTATCCTGTGATGTAATGTGAATAAGGGACCCTAGTGTGTGACGTAGCGGGAATAAGAGACACTATCCTGTGATGTAATGTGAATAAGGGACCCTAGTGTGTGACGTAGCTGGAATAAGAGACACTATCCTGTGATGTAATGTGAATAAGGGACCCTAGTGTGTGACGTAGCGGGAATAAGAGACACCATCCTGTGATGTAATGTGAATAAGGGACCCTAGTGTGTGACGTAGCGGGAATAAGAGACACTATCCTGTGATGTAATGTGAATAAGGGACCCTAGTGTGTGACGTAACGGGAATGAGAGTCACTATCCTGTGATGTCATGTGAATAAGGGACCCTAGTGTGTGACGTAGCGGGAATGAGAGACACTATCCTGTGATGTCATGTGAATAAGGGACCCTAGTGTGTGACGAAACAGGAATAAGAGACACTGGCCCTCATTCAGAGCCGCACGTTAACAACAGTACGCTCGTTGCGTTCCGATGTTGACTAACCGCGCATGCGTCGGTGTTACACTGCGCATGTGCGTACGGCAGATTGCGAGTTTTTTTTCTCTCGTTCCTAAAATAGCGTACAGGAAGTGACATGTCAAATGTGATTGACAGAACAGGGCGTTTTTGGGTGTTGACGGGGGTGGAGATGAAAAAACGCAGGCGTGGCGAGGCGTTTTTGGGGCGTACATACATTAGCAGATGCGAACGTCAAATGTGTTCGGACCGTCTCATACGTCACTGGAACATCCGCTTTCCCTTCAAAATGCTCGCACAGCTTAGGGTCAGGATTACTCGATCACATTGGCGATGGCCTTCTCCTCCGTCCCGGGACTCAACGATGGTGCTGCGATTAATCGCGGCTGGTCAGTAAAGTAATTAGTGTTGGATTGAAAACCGGCTTGGTATGTGTTTGGAAAGCAGTTTATTGGGATAGCACAAAAGCGTACGCAGGTGGAAATCAGAGCTGCTAATGTCATGATTACACAATCAATTAGCGTACATTTTTGTTGTTTTATTTTGGCCACAATTTGTTGGTTATGGCCTATTGTAACAATAATGTCATCATATTATTGCCTTTTTTTTGTGGCAAAGATATTTGTTAAAAAAAAAAAAAAGCCATAACTGGTAACATAAACGTAAATACCAAATGTAAAAAAATTTCACAAGAAAGGAGAGGGAAGTTTTGACCAGAAAGGAATATGAGCCAAGCACAGAATGAGTGTGGGCAAAGTCACCATTGCTGTCACCGTTTTCTCGCCCGTTTGGCTGGGTGAGGGTGGGCGCCAGACCGGGTCCGGGATGCCATCGGGCTGGCCTGTCCAGAGGCAGATGTTGTGGCCTCTGGACTAGGCACAGGGCTAGGCACATTTGGAGGATTGGCTGATGTTGTGCCAGAGGTGGAGGATCCGGATGTTCCGGCAGGAAGGGAGGTCGGCTCCACCATGTGCTGGCGAACGAGCTGCTCCAGGGCATCGGCGATGCGGATGTTGGCCCTGGTATTTTCCGCCAGGGCCTGAGCAATGGTCACGTTGGCCGCAGCATTTTGCTCCAGGGCCTCAGCCACCCGTATCAGACTGGCGTCCATCCTCTGCAGAATCTCCGTATGGAAATCCGATTTAAAATTGAGTTCTGTGAGGAGGCCCACTGCCTGCGAGGGGGCACGCCCTGGACTGGCTTCTGCAGGGTCCTCAGCCGGATGTACTGGTTCCTCCCCTGCCGAGCCAGCAGAAATTCTGCGGCCAAGGCTCCCCTCTGGAGCAGACTCATCCGCCTCTGTCTCTGTTAGGAAAAATGCGAAAAGACTCACATTAGAATCTACATATTGGCACAATAGCATTTCAGAGTTGGTGACATCACAAGACTTACCTTGGCCAACATGAGGAGCCGCAAAGTCTGGCATGTCCGTATCCATGTTGGACACGCCAAACACCTCCACAGCCTGCACACACCCCTGTGCCAGCTCTTCTAAGTCTGTCAACTCCAATGACACAGGGGTGGGACCCCCACCTGTCCCCCTTGCATGCCTAGCCCTGTCGGCAAGTTTTTGCTTGAGACGATATTTGAAGTCTGCCCATCTGTGGAATGAAATTGGAACCATTATCCTTTTTTTTACAATGGGGTTTGTTTATAGGATGGGAAAGTGTTTACTTACCGCCGTTTGACATCCCGGGCTAGACGGACATAATCACCCACCCTATTGACAGCAACGGCGACCTCCTCCCACATTCTCCACTTCTGGCTTTGGCTCATATTCCTGGCTGCCTGGGGCAGGATGTCAACGCACTTCTGGATCAAAACCTCCATCTCCTTGCTTGTGAAATGTGGCTGCCTTTTTTTTTTGGCAGCTTTGGCGGGTTGACTGGGGCCAGCAGTCTCTTCCATGTCATCCTCCTCACCTATTTGGGTAAATATGCAGATTTAGCCACTTCACAACTTGCCCAATATTATGTTTAAAAAGAATCATTGAGACAAAATGCATGAAGGCCTTACCGCCGGATTTTTGGCCATTGTTTCCCTGGTCTGAAGCCATGTCTCTGCTTCCAGAATGAAATCAACCAGAAATTCAATGTGATTTCGTGACGTATTTATACATGCGTCCTTAGTTTGCGGCCGCATCATTGATTGTGCGTCCCTATGATTCATCCTTAATTTGTGCTGGAAAATAAACACTATTTATGGCTTGGTGTGTGTGGAGTCGAGGTTGGGTTGTTGGATTGTTGGCGGTTAAGTTGGTTGGATTTTGTTGTTTGCGGTTGGAGGATTTGGCAGAGTTGGTTTTTTTTTGGTTTTGCTACAGTTGTTTTGGTTTTCCGTTCGCATTTTTTTGCTTTTTTCCCCATCCTTTCCTGATTTGGTAAGTTTTGTGCAGTCTAATTTGTGGCCAATTGGTGTCTACTTCTGGTTTTTGGTTAGCTATTTTTTTTTTTACACTAATTTCATCTTTTTTAGTTTGTTTTGGCTTTCGGACCCAAAGACCTTTTTTTTGGAAATCTTATATATTCGAGTTGGGTAAGTCCATTTTTTTTCTTGCATTTGCGAACTAATTAACGCATTTTTGACTGTTGGTGTAGTGACTTGCATTTGCGAACTAATTAACGCATTTTTGACTGTTGGTGTAGTGACTTGCATTTGCGAACTAATTAACGCATTTTTGACTGTTGGTGTAGTGACTTGCATTTGCGAACTAATTAACGCATTTTTGACTGTTGGTGTAGTGACTTGCATTTGCGAACTAATTAACGCATTTTTGACTGTTGGTGTAGTGACTTGCATTTGCGAACTAATTAACGCATTTTTCGAGGCTTATTCATCATGTAAACCAGTTTTGCTTTTCCCTTTTCCATTTTTGGGGTCCATTTGAACCCTATTTGACGTACGGTGTGCAATGTCGTTTTCATCGATGGCCAAATGTGTGTTTCGCCTATTTTATGTGTTGGCTTGCAACAATTTGACAAACAAAAATTCACCCTCAAAATTTTTGATGTCTCATTTTTGGCTTTTTTACAGTTTATACGTATCATGACAATACCCCGGCATGTAAGCAGCTATGGATGGTATCAGAAAGCTAAGTTGTTTTATGTTACTTTTGGGGTGGCTCAAAAGCCTTACATTGTAAACTTTGAATTTTAGGTAGATCTGGGGCGAATTGTTCTGGCCCTGCTCCCGGAAGACGACCAACCTCAAACTCGTCCCAGGCGTAGGCATCGTAGGCATGCAAGGCCCCAGATATTTCGAACACGTGTCACCCTTTTTGGAATGCCCGATGATGAGGTTTTAAGACGCTACCGTCTACCTCCCAAAATCATCATAGACACTCTCTCATTAATAGAAAGTGATCTTGAGCGGCAAATTGACAGTCCAACAGCAATACCACCACTGACGCAATTTATGGCGGTGTTACATTTCTGTGCCTCAGGATCGTTTCAAACAACGGTGGGAATAGTGGCGGGCATCTCCCAATCCTCCTTTTCCCGGATCCTGAGGGCAGTGATGGAGGCACTTTTCAAGCACCTCCATCATTTTATTCAAATGCCTTTGGATATGGGTGCCCTTAGTGTGGCCAAGGCCAATTTTTACCAAATAGCTGGCTTCCCACACATCATAGGGGTTGTGGATGGTACTCACATACCACTTCAGCCTCCAGCACGGCTGGAGGCAATATTTAGAAACCGTAAACACTATCACTCCCTGAATGTAATGGTGGTATGTGATGCCTCCCTCCAGATCCTGTCCCTGAATGCTAAATTACCCGGAAGTGCTCATGACTCCTTCGTCATCCGGCAATCAGGGATATGGCAGAAATTAACCAACCTACAAGCTGGTGATGCGTGGCTTCTGGGTAAGTGGAGACCTTTAGTACATAACAATGTTAAGCTTGATACACAGTGTTCCTGATGTGGTCTATTTTTTTTCACAGGAGACAGTGGATACCCTTGCATGTCCTGGCTGCTCACTCCTTATTTGGCTCCCACACCAGGGCCACAAAGTGCGTATAATTCCGCACTTACAGCCACCAGGCAAGTGGTGGAGCGCTGTATCGGCCTTTTAAAAGGCCGATTCAGATGCCTCCACCGCTCTGGTGGCGAGCTCATGTATGTGCCGGATATGGTGTCTAAAATTGTGGTCCTGTGTGGGATATTTCACAACATTGCCATAAGGAGTGGTGTCCCAATGCAGCCAGAGGATGCCTTACCTGAGGATGGCCCCCCCGAGGTTGGTCGAAGGTCAGTATGTGGGGGGGCCATACGCGATGATGTGGTGGCCAGATTTTTTAGGTAAGTTTGAACAAAACTACAGTGTTTATACCTAATGTGTTTGTGTTTGTTTGCGAACATCTAATTTTGTTTTTTTTTTCTCACCATCTTCTGTTTGTTCACATAATCTTTGGCACTCCAACGCTCACTACTTCCTGCTACCCTTACCAAACCTGGATCTGGTCCTTTTGGGCATATATTCTGGAACCCATATCGCAACGCCATGTTTGTGGAATCATGTTGGCATGGTCCTTCGTCAACCAGTTCTTGATTTTTTGTTTTTATTTAATTATTTCTTGGTATGTGTTGTATTTGAATTTATCACTGTGTTCTTTTTTTGGGAGTGACCACTTTGTTTTCTCTGTTATGTTGTGAATAAATGTTTGGAGAGTGAAATGGTCTTCCTTTTTTGGGACGTTAACAGCAAGTGTAACCAGGTTAACACAAGTTACATTTGACTAAGGGGTAAACCAGTACTGACGCCAGTTGAGCTAAACTGAAATATGTTTTCAGCTTCCCAACCCACACCAAAAGGAAGCCTGGCCCAACCTTGGGATTTGTAAGATTGGCCTAAGCAGCTTGCGCACCAACTAGGAACCTGTAAAATGTAGAAATATGTAATTGACACTACACCCAAAAAGGGAAATGACATTGTTACTGTTATGTGTTTCTTGTGTCTGTTTGACATACAAAGACAAAACACAATCTAACTTTTAAAAAAGGGAAATCCTTGCAGGAACAGTCTACTTATGTCATGCTAAACTATCTTGGTTTTGGATTTTAAAAATGAGCCACAACGTATATTTGTCTGAATAAATTTATTTTGAAAAGATAACAAAAATAAAAAAACTACTGCCGAAGGAGGCCAGACAGCCGGTCGAGGGCCACCAGAATGCCGATTACATGTTGCCGCATCTGCCCCACACAATCCGCCACCTCTTGCCGACGCCTCTGTTCCTCTGTGGGTGAGAAAAGTGTGTGGGTTAATACAACAATAGGGAATCCACATTAAAAATAAAAAAACACAACCAAATCACTCCTAAACCGAAAAAAAAAAAAAAAGGGGGGGCTGGCAAAAATACAAGGCCTAGGTACAAATTCCCACAGGTATGATATGTGTATGTTGAAATCACCAGGAAGAGGTAAAGGCAAACCTTCAAAATCACCAAAAGTCAAGCCACAAAAACACGAAGAAAGGCACGACACATGATTACATACAAACAGTTTGTGTTTAAAAAAAAAAAAAAAAAAAACATACCGGGAGCCAAAACGGGAGCTCCGGAAATACCTCCATGATCCTCCTCGGAGGATCCGTCATTCCCCAAAGAATGGGGAGGAGTTATGATGGACTCCGGGGAGGGGGTAATTGGAAGAGGGGTGGGTGGAGGAGAGGGGGAAGTGGGACGGAGGGGAAGGAGGCCCGACATTTCCGGGAGAGGGTCTGGGAAGGATGGGGAGGAGTGGGGAATAGGGGAAAGATTTGGGGTGGAGTGTTGGCTGGGGGTTGGGGATAGTGGCCGGGAACGCCGTCTGGACGGACGGTGACGGCGGAGTCTTGGCTGTCCCCCTAAAATATGACAAAGAAATTGCGGTTAGTTTATGGACAAATCCGGGCAACAAAACTAAAAAAAAAAAAAAAAACAACAAATAAGCCAAATAGCAGTAGAATGAATAAATCAGAAATAGAGGGAAAACATGCACACGCAGATATGAGTGCAAATAATAAATAGGACAGACAGGAAAACATGCACACGCAGATATGAGTACAAATAATAAATAGGACAGACAGGAAAACATGCACACGCAGATATGAGTACAAATAATAAATAGGACAGACAGGAAAACATGCACATGCAGATATGAGTACAAATAATAAATAGGACAGACAGGAAAACATGCACACGCAGATATGAGTACAAATAATAAATAGGACAGACAGGAAAACATGCACACGCAGATATGAGTACAAATAATAAATAGGACAGACAGGAAAACATGCACACGCAGATATGAGTACAAATAATAAATAAGACAGACAGGAAAACATGCACACGCAGATATGAGTACAAATAATAAATAAGACAGACAGGAAAACATGCACACGCAGATATGAGTACAAATAATAAATAGGACAGACAGGAAAACATGCACACGCAGTTTGCCCCACAAACACAAACATTAAAACCACAATACATAACACTTACTTTCCAGGATCTGCATGCGAAAGCATGCCAGCAAGCGGGGCGTTCGCCGTTGCAGGTCGGACCACCTGCGCTCCAGCTGCCCGATGTTGCGGCGTGAGCCGAAGGAACGCAGGCGGGACCGTGCCTCCGCATACGCGGAGCGCTTCTGCCGGTTGGTCATGGGTTGAGGTTGGCTGGTGATCCGGCGATCCATGACCTCCGTAAGCACCAGCAGCTCGCGCCTGGTGAATGCGGAGGCTCTCATGATGGCAATGGTGTTTTTCTTAAAAATCATTTTTGATAAAGTGTGTAAAAATTTTCTGATTGGCTAATGTATTTTGGAAATTAACAGGAGCAATTTTATTGGTTAGTGTATGAGTCATGTGTTCGACAGGGCCAGAAATCTCTGGAGAGTTATGATAGGCTTGATGCAGTGACATGCGTAAGCAAATTTAAATAAAGAAATGAACCCAGGGAAATATGCGGGGATCCACAGCAATAGTACAATTGTTTAATTGTGGTTCACATGTTTTTTGAACAATAAAAGCGAATGTTTCATCCGTACGTATTCTGCGGGTAAACACAAACACGGACAAGAGTAAAGTTTCTTGCATTGTGTTGAAAAAAACAAACAATTAAGCTAATTGATACATTGATTGGCATGATACGATTGATGGAGGTAGGCAGAATAAAGGAGCAGCTAATCGACATCTGACAAGGCCACTTCCTGTTTATACTTGTGCGTGCGTTCCTTTCAAGCCATTTCGGGGATGTACGCTCGCTATTTCGTACGCTCGTTAGTTAGAGGAGGGGTCGTCAGAGTTTAGGGAGGAATTTTAGATGCGAACGAAAATACGAGCGAGCCATTGAATTTAAATATTTTTGTACGTACGCCTAACGTACGTGCGCCCGCTTGCGAGTGGGTCTGAATGAGGGCCACTATCCTGTGATGTAATGTGAATAAGGGACCCTAGTGTGTGACGCAGCGGGAAAAAGAGACACTATCCTGTGATGTCATGTGAATAAGGGACCCTAGTGTGTGACGAAACAAGAATAAGAGACACTATCCTGTGATTTAATGTGAATAAGGGACCCTAGTGTGTGACGTAACAGGAATAAGAGGCACTATCCTGTGATGTAATGTGAATAAGGGACCCTAGAGTGTGACGTAGGGGGAATAAAAGACACTATCCTGTGATGTAATGTGAATAAGGGACCCTAGTGTGTGACGTAGCGGGAATTAGAGACACTATCCTGTGATGTAATGTGAATAAGGGACCCTAGTGTGTGACGTAGCGGGAATAAGAGACACTATCCTGTGATGTAATGTGAATAAGGGACCTTAGTGTGTGACATAGCGGGAATAAGAGACACTATCCTGTGATGTAGTGTGAATAAGGGACCCTAGTGTGTGATGTAGCGGGAATAAGAGACACCATCCTGTGATGTAATGTGAATAAGGGACCCTAGTGTGTGACGTAACGGGAATAAGAGTCACTATCCTGTGATATCATGTGAATAAGGGACCCTAGTGTGTGATGTAGCGGGAATAAGAGACACTATCCTGTGATGTAATGTGAATAAAGGACCCTAGTGTGTGACGTAGCGGGAATAAGAGACACTATCCTGTGATGTCATGTGAATAAGGGACCCTAGTGTGTGACGTAGTGGGAATAAGAGTTACTATCCTGTGATGTAGTGTGAATAAGGGACCCTAGTGTGTGACGTAGCGGGAATAAGAGACACTATCCTGTGATGTAATGTGAATTAAGGACACTAGTGTGTGACGTAGTGGGAATAAGAGACACTATCCTGTGATGTAATTTGAATAAAGGACCGTAGTGTGTGACGTAGCGGGAATAAGAGACACCATCCTGTGATGTAATGTGAATAAGGGACCCTAGTGTGTGACGTAGCGGGAATAAGAGACACTATCCTGTGATGTCATGTGAATAAGGGACCCTAGTGTGTGATGTAGCAGGAATAAGAGACACTATCCTGTGATGTAATGTGAATAAAGGACCCTAGTGTGTGACGTAGCGGGAATAAGAGACACTATCCTGTGATGTAATGTGAATAAGGGACCCTAGTGTGTGACGTAGGGGGAATAAGAGACACTATCCTGTGATGTCATGTGAATAAGGGACCCTAGTGTGCGATGTAACAGGAATAAGAGACACTATCCTGTGATGTAATGTGAATAAGGGACCCTAGTGTGTGACGCAGCGGGAATAAGAGACACTATCCTGTGATGTCATGTGAATAAGGGACCCTAGTGTGTGACGAAACAGGAATAAGAGACACTATCCTGTGATTTAATGTGAATAAGGGACCCTAGTGTGTGACGTAACAGGAATAAGAGGCACTATCCTGTGATGTAATGTGAATAAGGGACCCTAGTGTGTGACGTACGGGGAATAAAAGACACTATCCTGTGATGTAATGTGAATAAGGGACCCTAGTGTGTGACGTAGCGGGAATAAGAGACACCATCCTGTGATGTAATGTGAATAAGGGACCCTAGTGTGTGACGTAACAGGAATAAGAGACACTATCCTGTGATGTCATGTGAATAAGGGACACTAGTGTGTGACGTAACAGGAATAAGAGACACTATCCTGTGATGTAATGTGAATAAGGGACCCTACTGTGTGACGTAGCACGAATAAGAGACACTATCCTGTGATGTAATGTGAATAAGGGACCCTAGTGTGTGACGTAGCGGGAATAAGAGACACTATCCTGTGATGTAATGTGAATAAGGGACCCTAGTGTGTGACGTAGCGGGAATAAGAGACACTATCCTGTGATGTCATGTGAATAAGGGACCCTAGTATGTGACGTAGGAGGAATAAGAGACACTATCCTGTGATGTCATGTGAATAAGGGACCCTAGTGTGTGACGTAGCGGGAATAAGAGACACTATCCTGTGATGTAATGTGAATAAGGGACCCTAGTGTGTGACGTAGCGGGAATAAGAGACACTATCCTGTGATGTAATGTGAATAAGGGACCCTAGTGTGTGACGTAGCGGGAATAAGAGACACTATCCTGTGATGTAATGTGAATAAGGGACCCTAGTGTGTGACGTAGCGGGAATGAGAGACACTATCCTGTGATGTCATGTGAATAAGGGACCCTAGTGTGTGACGTAGCGGGAATAAGAGACACTATCCTGTGATGTCATGTGAATAAGGGACCCTAGTGTGTGACGTAGCAGGAATAAGAGACACTATCCTGTGATGTAATGTGAATAAAGGACCCTAGTGTGTGACGTAGCGGGAATAAGAGACACTATCCTGTGATGTAATGTGAATAAGGGACCCTAGTGTGTGACGTAGGGGGAATAAGAGACACTATCCTGTGATGTCATGTGAATAAGGGACCCTAGTGTGTGATGTAACAGGAATAAGAGACACTATCCTGTGATGTAATGTGAATAAGGGACCCTAGTGTGTGACGTAGCGGGAATATGAGACACTATCCTGTGATGTCATGTGAATAAGGGACCCTAGTGTGTGATGTAGCGGGAATAAGAGACACTATCCTGTGATGTAATGTGAATAAGGGACCCTAGTGTGTGACGTAACGGGAATAAGAGTCACTATCCTGTGATGTCATGTGAATAAGGGACCCTAGTGTGTGACGTAGCGGGAATGAGAGACACTATACTGTGATGTCATGTGAATAAGGGACCCTAGTGTGTGACGAAACAGGAATAAGAGACACTATCCTGTGATGTAATGTGAATAAGGACCCTAGTGTGTGACGCAGCGGGAATAAGAGACACTATCCTGTGATGTCATGTGAATAAGGGACTCTAGTGTGTGACGTAGGGGGAATAAAAGACACTATCCTGTGATGTAATGTGAATAAGGGACCCTAGTGTGTGACGTAGCGGGAATAAGAGACACCATCCTGTGATGTAATGTGAATAAGGGACCCTAGTGTGTGACGTAACAGGAATAAGAGACACTATCCTGTGATGTCATGTGAATAAGGGACCCTAGTGTGTGACGTAACAGGAATAAGAGACACTATCCTGTGATGTAATGTGCATAAGGGACTCTAGTGTGTGACGTAGCACGAATAAGACACACTATCCTGTGATGTAATGTGAATAAGGGACCCTAGTGTGTGACGTAACAGGAATAAGAGTCACTATCCTGTGATGTCATGTGAATAAGGGACCCTAGTGTGTGACGTAGCGGGAATGAGAGACACTATCCTGTGATGTCATGTGAATAAGGGACCCTAGTGTGTGACGAAACAGGAATAAGAGACACTATCCTGTGATGTAATGTGAATAAGGGACCCTAGTGTGTGACGCAGCGGGAATAAGAGACACTATCCTGTGATGTCATGTGAATAAGGGACACTAGTGTGTGACGAAACAGGAATAAGAGACACTATCCTGTGATTTAATGTGAATAAGGGACCCTAGTGTGTGACGTAACAGGAATAAGAGGCACTATCCTGTGATGTAATGTGAATAAGGGACCCTAGTGTGTGACGTAGGGGGAATAAAAGACACTATCCTGTGATGTAATGTGAATAAGGGACCCTAGTGTGTGACGTAGCGGGAATAAGAGAAACCATCCTGTGATGTAATGTGAATAAGGGACCCTAGTGTGTGACGTAACAGGAATAAGAGACACTATCCTGTGATGTAATGTGAATAAGGGACCCTAGTGTGTGACGTAGCGGGAATTAGAGACACTATCCTGTGATGTAATGTGAATAAGGGACCCTAGTGTGTGACGTAACGGGAATAAGAGTCACTATACTGTGATGTCATGTGAATAAGGGACCCTAGTGTGTGACGTAGCGGGAATGAGAGACACTATCCTGTGATGTCATGTGAATAAGGGACCCTAGTGTGTGACGAAACAGGAATAAGAGACACTATCCTGTGATGTAATGTGAATAAGGGACCCTAGTGTGTGACGTAGCGGGAATAAGAGACACTATCCTGTGATGTCATGTGAATAAGGTACCCTAGTGTGTGACGTAGGGGGAATAAAAGACACTATCCTGTGATGTAATGTGAATAAGGGACCCTAGTGTGTGACGTAGCGGGAATAAGAGACAACATCCTGTGATGTAATGTGAATAAGGGACCCTAGTGTGTGACGTAACAGGAATAAGAGACACTATCCTCTGATGTCATGTGAATAAGGGACCCTAGTGTGTGACGTAACAGGAATAAGAGACACTATCCTGTGATGTAATGTGAATAAGGGACCCCAGTGTGTGACGTAGCGGGAATAAGAGACACTATCCTGTGATGTAATGTGAATAAGGGACCCTAGTGTGTGACGTAGCGGGAATGAGAGACACTATCCTGTGATGTCATGTGAATAAGAGACCCTAGTGTGTGACGAAACAGGAATAAGAGACACTATCCTGTGATGTAATGTGAATAAGGGACCCTAGTGTGTGACGCAGCGGGAATAAGAGACACTATCCTGTGATGTCATGTGAATAAGGGACCCTAGTGTGTGACGAAACAGGAATAAGAGACACTATCCTGTGATTTAATGTGAATAAGGGACCCTAGTGTGTGACGTAACAGGAATAAGAGGCACTATCCTGTGATGTAATGTGAATAAGGGACCCTAGTGTGTGACGTAGGTGGAAGAAAAGACACTATTCTGTGATGGAATGTGAATAAGGGACCCTAGTGTGTGACGTAGCGGGAATAAGAGACACCATCCTGTGATGTAATGTGAATAAGGGACCCTAGTGTGTGACATAACAGGAATAAGAGACACTATCCTGTGATGTCATGTGAATAAGGGACCCTAGTGTGTGAAGTAACAGGAATAAGAGACACTATCCTGTGATGTAATGTGAATAAGGGACCCTAGTGTGTGACGTAGCACGAATAAGACACACTGTCCTGTGATGTAATGTGAATAAGGGACCCTAGTGTGTGACGTAACGGGAATAAGAGTCACTATCCTGTGATGTCATGTGAATGTGGGACCCTAGTGTGTGACGTAGCGTGAATGAGAGACACTATCCTGTGATGTCATGTGAATAAGGGACCCTAGTGTGTGACGAAACAGGAATAAGAGACACTATCCTGTGATGTAATGTGAATAAGGGACCCTAGTGTGTGACGCAGCGGGAATAAGAGACACTATCCTGTGATTTAATGTGAATAAGGGACCCTAGTGTGTGACGTAACAGGAATAAAAGGCACTATCCTGTGATGTAATGTGAATAAGGGACCCTAGTGTGTGACGTACGGGGAATAAAAGACACTATCCTGTGATGTAATGTGAATAAGGGACCCTAGTGTGTGACGTAGCGGGAATAAGAGACACTATCCTGTGATGTAATGTGAATAAGGGACCCTAGTGTGTGACGTAACAGGAATAAGAGACACTATCCTGTGATGTCATGTGAATAAGGGACACTAGTGTGTGACGTAACAGGAATAAGAGACACTATCCTGTGAGGTAATGTGAATAAGGGACCCCAGTGTGTGACGTAGCACGAATAAGAGACACTATCCTGTGATGTAATGTGAATAAGGGACCCTAGTGTGTGACGTAGCGGGAATAAGAGACACTATCCTGTGATGTCATGTGAATAAGGGACCCTAGTATGTGACGTAGGAGGAATAAGAGACACTATCCTGTGATGTCATGTGAATAAGGGACCCTAGTGTGTGACGTAGCGGGAATAAGAGACACTGTCCTGTGATGTAATGTGAATAAGGGACCCTAGTGTGTGACGTAGCTGGAATAAGAGACAGTATCCTGTGATGTAATGTGAATAAGGGACCCTAGTGTGTGACGTAGCGGGAATAAGAGACACCATCCTGTGATGTAATGTGAATAAGGGACCCTAGTGTGTGACGTAGCGGGAATAAGAGACACTATCCTGTGATGTAATGTGAATAAGGGACCCTAGTGTGTGACGAAACAAGAATAAGAGACACTATCCTGTGATTTAATGTGAATAAGGGACCCTAGTGTGTGACGTAACAGGAATAAGAGGCACTATCCTGTGATGTAATGTGAATAAGGGACCCTAGTGTGTGACGTAGGGGGAATAAAAGACACTATCCTGTGATGTAATGTGAATAAGGGACCCTAGTGTGTGACGTAGCGGGAATAAGAGACACCATCCTGTGATGTAATGTGAATAAGGGACCCTAGTGTGTGACGTAACAGGAATAAGAGACACTATCCTGTGATGTCATGTGAATAAGGGACCCTAGTGTGTGACGTAACAGGAATAAGAGACACTATCCTGTGATGTAATGTGAATAAGGGACCCTAGTGTGTGACGTAGCGGGAATAAGAGACACTATCCTGTGATGTAGTGTGAATAAGGGACCCTAGTGTGTGATGTAGCGGGAATAAGAGACACCATCCTGTGATGTAATGTGAATAAGGGACCCTAGTGTGTGACGTAACGGGAATAAGAGTCACTATCCTGTGATGTCATGTGAATAAGGGACCCTAGTGTGTGACATAGCGGGAATGAGAGACACTATCCAGTGATGTCATGTGAATAAGGGACCCTAGTGTGTGACGAAACAGGAATAAGAGACACTATCCTGTGATGTAATGTGAATAAGGGACCCTAGTGTGTGACGTAGCAGGAATAAGAGACACTATCCTGTGATGTAATGTGAATAAAGGACCCTAGTGTGTGACGTAGCGGGAATAAGAGACACTATCCTGTGATGTAATGTGAATAAGGGACCCTAGTGTGTGACGTAGGGGGAATAAGAGACACTATCCTGTGATGTCATGTGAATAAGGGACCCTAGTGTGTGATGTAACAGGAATAAGAGACACTATCCTGTGATGTAATGTGAATAAGGGACCCTAGTGTGAGACGTAGCGGGAATATGCGACACTATCCTGTGATGTCATGTGAATAAGGGACCCTAGTGTGTGATGTAGCGGGAATAAGAGACACTATCCTGTGATGTCATGTGAATAAGGGACCCTAGTGTGTGACGTAGCGGGAATGAGAGACACTATCCTGTGATGTAATGTGAATAAGGGACCCTAGTGTGTGACGAAACAGGAATAAGAGACACTATCCTGTGATGTAATGTGAATAAGGGACCCTAGTGTGTGACGCAGCGGAATAAGAGACACTATCCTGTGATGTCATGTGAATAAGGGACCCTAGTGTGTGACGAAACAGGAATAAGAGACACTATCCTGTGATTTAATGTGAATAAGGGACCCTAGTGTGTGACGTAACAGGAATAAGAAGCACTATCCTGTGATGTAATGTGAATAAGGGACTCTAGTGTGTGACGTAGGGGGAAAAAAAGACACTATCCTGTGATGTAATGTGAATAAGGGACCCTAGTGTGTGACGTAGCGGGAATAAGAGACACCATCCTGTGATGTAATGTGAATAAGGGAACCTAGTGTGTGACGTAACAGGAATAAGAGACACTATCCTGTGATGTTATGTGAATAAGGGACCCTAGTGTGTGACGTAACAGGAATAAGAGACACTATCCTGTGATGTAATGTGAATAAGGGACCCTAGTGTGTGACGTAGCACGAATAAGACACACTATCCTGTGATGTAATGTGAATAAGGGACCCTAGTGTGTGACGTAACGGGAATAAGAGTCACTATCCTGTGATGTCATGTGAATAAGGGACCCTAGTGTGTGACGTAGCGGGAATGAGAGACACTATCCTGTGATGTCATGTGAATAAGGGACCCTAGTGTGTGACGAAACAGGAATAAGAGACACTATCCTGTGATGTAATGTGAATAAGGGACCCTAGTGTGTGACGCAGCGGGAATAAGAGACACTATCCTGTGATGTCATGTGAATAAGGGACCCTAGTGTGTGACGAAACAGGAATAAGAGACACTATCCTGTGATTTAATGTGAATAAGGGACCCTAGTGTGTGACGTAACAGGAATAAGAGGCACTATCCTGTGATGTAATGTGAATAAGGGACCCTAGTGTGTGATGTAGGGGGAATAAAAGACACTATCCTGTGATGTAATGTGAATAAGGTACCCTAGTGTGTGACGTAGCGGGAATAAGAGACACCATCCTGTGATGTAATGTGAATAAGGGACCCTAGTGTGTGACGTAACAGGAATGAGAGACACTATCATGTGATGTAATGCGAATAAGGGACCCTAGTGTGTGACGTAGCGGGAATTAGAGACACTATCCTGTGATGTAATGTGAATAAGGGACCCTAGTGTGTGACGTAACGGGAATAAGAGTCACTATCCTGTGATGTCATGTGAATAAGGGACCCTAGTGTGTGACGTAGCGGGAATGAGAGACACTATCCTGTGATGTCATGTGAATAAGGGACCCTAGTGTGTGACGAAACAGGAATAAGAGACACTATCCTGTGATGTAATGTGAATAAGGGACCCTAGTGTGTGACGCAGCGGGAATAAGAGACACTATCCTGTGATGTCATGTGAATAAGGGACACTAGTGTGTGACGAAACAGGAATAAGAGACACTATCCTGTGATTTAATGTGAATAAGGGACCCTAGTGTGTGACGTAACAGGAATAAGAGGCACTATCCTGTGATGTAATGTGAATAAGGGACCCTAGTGTGTGACGTAGGGGGAATAAAAGACACTATCCTGTGATGTAATGTGAATAAGGGACCCTAGTGTGTGACGTAACAGGAATAAGAGGCACTATCCTGTGATGTAATGTGAATAAGGGACCCTAGTGTGTGACGTAGGGGGAATAAAAGACACTATCCTGTGATGTAATGTGAATAAGGGACCCTAGTGTGTGACGTAGCGGGAATAAGAGACACCATCCTGTGATGTAATGTGAATAAGGGACCCTAGTGTGTGACGTAACAGGAATAAGAGACACTATCCTGTGATGTAATGTGAATAAGGGACCCTAGTGTGTGACGTAGCAGGAATTAGAGACACTATCCTGTGATGTAATGTGAATAAGGGACCCTAGTGTGTGACGTAACGGGAATAAGAGTCACTATCCTGTGATGTCATGTGAATAAGGGACCCTAGTGTGTGACGTAGCGGGAATGAGAGACACTATCCTGTGATGTCATGTGAATAAGGGACCCTAGTGTGTGACGAAACAGGAATAAGAGACACTATCCTGTGATGTAATGTGAATAAGGGACCCTAGTGTGTAACGTAGCGGGAATAAGAGACACTATCCTGTGATGTCATGTGAATAAGGTACCCTAGTGTGTGACGAAACAGGAATAAGAGACACTATCCTGTGATTTATTGTGAATAAGGGACCCTAGTGTGTGACGTAACAGGAATAAGAGGCACTATCCTGTGATGTAATGTGAATAAGGGACCCTAGTGTGTGACGTAGGGGGAATAAAAGACACTATCCTGTGATGTAATGTGAATAATGGACCCTAGTGTGTGACGTAGCGGGAATAAGAGACACCATCCTGTGATGTAATGTGAATAAGGGACCCTAGTGTGTGACGTAACAGGAATGAGAGGCACTATCCTGTGATGTCATGTGAATAAGGGACCCTAGTGTGTGATGTAGCGGGAATAAGAGACACTATCCTGTGATGTAATGTGAATAAGGGACCCTAGTGTGTGACGTAACGGGAATAAGAGTCACTATCCTGTGATGTCATGTGAATAAGGGACCCTAGTGTGTGACGTAGCGGGAATGAGAGACACTATCCTGTGATGTAATGTGAATAAGGGACCCTAGTGTGTGACGAAACAGGAATAAGAGACACTATCCTGTGATGTAATGTGAATAAGGGACCCTAGTGTGTGACGCAGCGGAATAAGAGACACTATCCTGTGATGTAATGTGAATAAGGGACCCTAGTGTGTGACGTAACAGGAATGAGAGGCACCATCCTGTGATGTAATGTGAATAAGGGACCCTAGTGTGTGACATAGCGGGAATAAGAGACACTATCCTGTGATGTAATGTGAATAAGGGACCCTAGTGTGTGACGAAACAAGAATAAGAGACACTATCCTGTGATTTAATGTGAATAAGGGACCCTAGTGTGTGACGTAACAGGAATAAGAGGCACTATCCTGTGATGTAATGTGAATAAGGGACCCTAGTGTGTGACGTAGGGGGAATAAAAGACACTATCCTGTGATGTAATGTGAATAAGGGACCCTAGTGTGTGACGTAGCGGGAATAAGAGACACCATCCTGTGATGTAATGTGAATAAGGGACCCTAGTGTGTGACGTAACAGGAATAAGAGACACTATCCTGTGATGTCATGTGAATAAGGGACCCTAGTGTGTGACTTAACAGGAATAAGAGACACTATCCTGTGATGTAATGTGAATAAGGGACCCTAGTGTGTGACGTAGCGGGAATAAGAGACACTATCCTGTGATGTAGTGTGAATAAGGGACCCTAGTGTGTGATGTAGCGGGAATAAGAGACACCATCCTGTGATGTAATGTGAATAAGGGACCCTAGTGTGTGACGTAACGGGAATAAGAGTCACTATCCTGTGATGTCATGTGAATAAGGGACCCTAGTGTGTGACGTAGCGGGAATGAGAGACACTATCCAGTGATGTCATGTGAATAAGGGACCCTAGTGTGTGACGAAACAGGAATAAGAGACACTATCCTGTGATGTAATGTGAATAAGGGACCCTAGTGTGTGACGTAGCAAGAATAAGAGACACTATCCTGTGATGTAATGTGAATAAAGGACCCTAGTGTGTGACGTAGCGGGAATAAGAGACACTATCCTGTGATGTAATGTGAATAAGGGACCCTAGTGTGTGACTTAGGGGGAATAAGAGACACTATCCTGTGATGTCATGTGAATAAGGGACCCTAGTGTGTGATGTAACAGGAATAAGAGACACTATCCAGTGATGTAATGTGAATAAGGGACCCTAGTGTGTGACGTAGCGGGAATATGCGACACTATCCTGTGATGTCATGTGAATAAGGGACCCTAGTGTGTGATGTAGCGGGAATAAGAGACACTATCCTGTGATGTAATGTGAATAAGGGACCCTAGTGTGTGACGTAACGGGAATAAGAGTCACTATCCTGTGATGTCATGTGAATAAGGGACCCTAGTGTGTGACGTAGCGGGAATGAGAGACACTATCCTGTGATGTAATGTGAATAAGGGACCCTAGTGTGTGACGAAACAGGAATAAGAGACACTATCCTGTGATGTAATGTGAGTAAGGGACCCTAGTGTGTGACGCAGCGGAATAAGAGACACTATCCTGTGATGTCATGTGAATAAGGGACCCTAGTGTGTGACGAAACAGGAATAAGAGACACTATCCTGTGATTTAATGTGAATAAGGGACCCTAGTGTGTGACGTAACAGGAATAAGAAGCACTATCCTGTGATGTAATGTGAATAAGGGACTCTAGTGTGTGACGTAGGTGGAAAAAAAGACACTATCCTGTGATGTAATGTGAATAAGGGACCCTAGTGTGTGACGTAGCGGGAATAAGAGACACCATCCTGTGATGTAATGTGAATAAGGGAACCTAGTGTGTGACGTAACAGGAATAAGAGACACTATCCTGTGATGTTATGTGAATAAGGGACCCTAGTGTGTGACGTAACAGGAATAAGAGACACTATCGTGTGATGTAATGTGAATAAGGGACCCTAGTGTGTGACGTAGCACGAATAAGACACACTATCCTGTGATGTAATGTGAATAAGGGACCCTAGTGTGTGACGTAACGGGAATAAGAGTCACTATCCTGTGATGTCATGTGAATAAGGGACCCTAGTGTGTGACGTAGCGGGAATGAGAGACACTATCCTGTGATGTCATGTGAATAAGGGACCCTAGTGTGTGACGAAACAGGAATAAGAGACACTATCCTGTGATGTAATGTGAATAAGGGACCCTAGTGTGTGACGCAGCGGGAATAAGAGACACTATCCTGTGATGTCATGTGAATAAGGGACACTAGTGTGTGACGAAACAGGAATAAGAGACACTATCCTGTGATTTAATGTGAATAAGGGACCCTAGTGTGTGACGTAACAGGAATAAGAGGCACTATCCTGTGATGTAATGTGAATAAGGGACCCTAGTGTGTGACGTAGGGGGAATAAAAGACACTATCCTGTGATGTAATGTGAATAAGGGACCCTAGTGAGTGACGTAGCGGGAATAAGAGACACCATCCTGTGATGTAATGTGAATAAGGGACCCTAGTGTGTGACGTAACAGGAATAAGAGACACTATCCTGTGATGTAATGTGAATAAGGGACCCCAGTGTGTGACGTAGCGGGAATTAGACACACTATCCTGTGATGTAATATGAATAAGGGACCCTAGTGTGTGACGTAACGGGAATAAGAGTCACTATCCTGTGATGTCATGTGAATAAGGGACCCTAGTGTGTGACCCTAGTGTGTGACGTAGCGGGAATGAGAGACACTATCCTGTGATGTCATGTGAATAAGGGACCCTAGTGTGTGACGAAACAGGAATAAGAGACACTATCCTGTGATGTAATGTGAATAAGGGACCCTAGTGTGTAACGTAGCGGGAATAAGAGACACTATCCTGTGATGTCATGTGAATAAGGTACCCTAGTGTGTGACGAAACAGGAATAAGAGACACTATCCTGTGATTTATTGTGAATAAGGGACCCTAGTGTGTGACGTAACAGGAATAAGAGGCACTATCCTGTGATGTAATGTGAATAAGGGACCCTAGTCTGTGACGTAGGGGGAATAAAAGACACTATCCTGTGATGTAATGTGAATAAGGGACCCTAGTGTGTGACGTAGCGGGAATAAGAGACAAAATCCTGTGATGTAATGTGAATAAGGGACCCTAGTGTGTGACGTAACAGGAATAAGAGACACTATCCTGTGATGTCATGTGAATAAGGGACCCTAGTGTGTGACGTAACAGGAATAAGAGACACTATCCTGTGATGTAATGTGAATAAGGGACCCTAGTGTGTGACGTAGCACGAATACGAGACACTATCCTGTGATGTAATGTGAATAAGGGACCCTAGTGTGTGACGTAGCGGGAATGAGAGACACTATCCTGTGATGTCATGTGAATAAGGGACCCTAGTGTGTGACGAAACAGGAATAAGAGACACTATCCTGTGATGTAATTTGAATAAGGGACCCTAGTGTGTGACGCAGCGGGAATAAGAGACACTATCCTGTGATGTCATGTGAATAAGGGACCCTAGTGTGTGACGAAACAGGAATAAGAGACACTATCCTGTGATTTAATGTGAATAAGGGACCCTAGTGTGTGACGTAACAGGAATAAGAGGCACTATCCTGTGATGTAATGTGAATAAGGGACCCTAGTGTGTGACGTAGGGGGAAGAAAAGACACTATTCTGTGATGGAATGTAAATAAGGGACCCTAGTGTGTGACGTAGCGGGAATAAGAGACACCATCCTGTGATGTAATGTGAATAAGGGACCC
Source organism: Taudactylus pleione (assembly GCA_031769625.1). NCBI lineage: Eukaryota > Metazoa > Chordata > Amphibia > Anura > Myobatrachidae > Taudactylus > Taudactylus pleione. The sequence continues at coordinate 40,092,538 of JAUIMM010000092.1, forward strand.
TAGTGTGTGAAGTAACAGGAATAAGAGACACTATCCTGTGATATAATGTGAATAAGGGACCCTAGTGTGTGACGTAGCACGAATAAGACACACTGTCCTGTGATGTAATGTGAATAAGGGACCCTAGTTTGTGATGTAACGGGAATAAGAGTCACTATCCTGTGATGTCATGTGAATGAGGGACCCTAGTGTGTGACGTAGCGTGAATGAGAGACACTATCCTGTGATGTAATGTGAATAAGGGACCCTAGTGTGTGACGCAGCGGGAATAAGAGACACTATCCTGTGATGTCATGTGAATAAGGGACCCTAGTGTGTGACGAAACAGGAATAAGAGACACTATACTGTGATTTAATGTGAATAAGTGACCCTAGTGTGTGACGTAACAGGAATAAGAGGCACTATCCTGTGATGTAATGTGAATAAGGGACCCTAGTGTGTGACGTACGGGGAATAAAAGACACTATCCTGTGATGTAATGTGAATAAGGGACCCTAGTGTGTGACGTAGCGAGAATAAGAGACACTATCCTGTGATGTAATGTGAATAAGGGACCCTAGTGTGTGACGTAACAGGAATAAGAGACACTATCCTGTGATGTCATGTGAATAAGGGACACTAGTGTGTGACGTAACAGGAATAAGAGACACTATCCTGTGATGTAATGCGAATAAGGGACCCTAGTGTGTGACGTAGCGGGAATTAGAGACACTATCCTGTGATGTAATGTGAATAAGGGAACCTAGTGTGTGACGTAACGGGAATAAGAGTCACTATCCTGTGATGTCATGTGAATAAGGGACCCTAGTGTGTGACGTAGCGGGAATGAGAGATACTATCCTGTGATGTCATGTGAATAAGGGACCCTAGTGTGTGACGAAACAGGAATAAGAGACACTATCCTGTGATGTAATGTGAATAAGGGACCCTAGTGTGTGACGCAGCGGGAATAAAAGACACTATCCTGTGATGTAATGTGAATAAGGGACCCTAGTGTGTGACGTAGCGGGAATAAGAGACACCATCCTGTGATGTAATGTGAATAAGGGACCCTAGTGTGTGACGTAACAGGAATAAGAGACACTATCCTGTGATGTCATGTGAATAAGGGACCCTAGTGTGTGACGTAACAGGAATAAGAGACACTATCCTGTGATGTAATGTGAATAAGGGACCCTAGTGTGTGACGTAGCACGAATAAGAGATACTATCCTGTGATGTAATGTGAATAAGGGACCCTAGTGTGTGACGTAGCGGGAATGAGAGACACTATCCTGTGATGTAATGTGAATAAGGGACCCTAGTGTGTGACGTAGCGGGAATTAGAGACACTATCCTGTGATGTAATGTGAATAAGGGACCCTAGTGTGTGACGTAACGGGAATAAGAGTCACTATCCTGTGATGTCATGTGAATAAGGCACCCTAGTGTGTGACGTAGCGGGAATGAGAGACACTATCCTGTGATGTCATGTGAATAAGGGACCCTAGTGTGTGACGAAACAGGAATAAGAGACACTATCCTGTGATGTAATGTGAATAAGGGACCCTAGTGTGTGACGTAGCGGGAATAAGAGACACTATCCTGTGATGTCATGTAAATAAGGTACCCTAGTGTGTGACGAAACAGGAATAAGAGACACTATCCTGTGATTTATTGTGAATAAGGGACCCTAGTGTGTGACGTAACAGGAATAAGAGGCTCTATCCTGTGATGTAATGTGAATAAGGGACCCTAGTGTGTGACGTAGGGGGAATAAAAGACACTATCCTGTGATGTAATGTGAATAAGGGACCCTAGTGTGTGACGTAGCGGGAATAAGAGACACCATCCTGTGATGTAATGTGAATAAGGGACCCTAGTGTGTGACGTAACAAGAATAAGAGACACTATCCTGTGATGTCATGTGAATAAGGGACCCTAGTGTGTGACGTAACAGGAATAAGAGACACTATCCTGTGATGTAATGTGAATAAGGGACCCTAGTGTGTGACGTAGCACGAATAAGAGATACTATCCTGTGATGTAATGTGAATAAGGGACCCTAGTGTGTGACGTAGCGGGAATGAGAGACACTATCCTGTGATGTCATGTGAATAAGGGACCCTAGTGTGTGACGAAACAGGAATAAGAGACACTATCCTGTGATGTAATGTGAATAAGGGACCCTAGTGTGTGACGCAGCGGGAATAAAAGACACTATCCTGTGATGTAATGTGAATAAGGGACCCTAGTGTGTGACGTAGCGGGAATAAGAGACACCATCCTGTGATGTAATGTGAATAAGGGACCCTAGTGTGTGACGTAACAGGAATAAGAGACACTATCCTGTGATGTCATGTGAATAAGGGACCCTAGTGTGTGACGTAACAGGAATAAGAGACACTATCCTGTGATGTAATGTGAATAAGGGACCCTAGTGTGTGACGTAGCACGAATAAGAGATACTATCCTGTGATGTAATGTGAATAAGGGACCCTAGTGTGTGACGTAGCGGGAATGAGAGACACTATCCTGTGATGTAATGTGAATAAGGGACCCTAGTGTGTGACGTAGCGGGAATTAGAGACACTATCCTGTGATGTAATGTGAATAAGGGACCCTAGTGTGTGACGTAACGGGAATAAGAGTCACTATCCTGTGATGTCATGTGAATAAGGCACCCTAGTGTGTGACGTAGCGGGAATGAGAGACACTATCCTGTGATGTCATGTGAATAAGGGACCCTAGTGTGTGACGAAACAGGAATAAGAGACACTATCCTGTGATGTAATGTGAATAAGGGACCCTAGTGTGTGACGTAGCGGGAATAAGAGACACTATCCTGTGATGTCATGTAAATAAGGTACCCTAGTGTGTGACGAAACAGGAATAAGAGACACTATCCTGTGATTTATTGTGAATAAGGGACCCTAGTGTGTGACGTAACAGGAATAAGAGGCTCTATCCTGTGATGTAATGTGAATAAGGGACCCTAGTGTGTGACGTAGGGGGAATAAAAGACACTATCCTGTGATGTAATGTGAATAAGGGACCCTAGTGTGTGACGTAGCGGGAATAAGAGACACCATCCTGTGATGTAATGTGAATAAGGGACCCTAGTGTGTGACGTAACAAGAATAAGAGACACTATCCTGTGATGTCATGTGAATAAGGGACCCTAGTGTGTGACGTAACAGGAATAAGAGACACTATCCTGTGATGTAATGTGAATAAGGGACCCTAGTGTGTGACGTAGCACGAATAAGAGATACTATCCTGTGATGTAATGTGAATAAGGGACCCTAGTGTGTGACGTAGCGGGAATGAGAGACACTATCCTGTGATGTCATGTGAATAAGGGACCCTAGTGTGTGACGAAACAGGAATAAGAGACACTATCCTGTGATGTAATTTGAATAAGGGACCCTAGTGTGTGACGCAGCGGGAATAAGAGACACTATCCTGTGATGTCATGTGAATAAGGGACCCTAGTGTGTGACGAAACAGGAATAAGAGACACTATCCTGTGACTTAATGTGAATAAGGGACCCTAGTGTGTGACGTAACAGGAATAAGAGGCACTATCCTGTGATGTAATGTGAATAAGGGACCCTAGTGTGTGACGTAGGGGGAAGAAAAGACACTATTCTGTGATGGAATGTGAATAAGGGACCCTAGTGTGTGACGTAGCGGGAATAAGAGACACCATCCTGTGATGTAATGTGAATAAGGGACCCTAGTGTGTGAAGTAACAGGAATAAGAGACACTATCCTGTGATGTAATGTGAATAAGGGACCCTAGTGTGTGACGTAGAACGAATAAGACACCCTGTCCTGTGATGTAATGTGAATAAGGGACCCTAGTGTGTGACGTAACGGGAATAAGAGTCACTATCCTGTGATGTCATGTGAATAAGGGACCCTAGTGTGTGACGTAGCGGGAATGAGAGATACTATCCTGTGATGTCATGTGAATAAGGGACCCTAGTGTGTGACGAAACAGGAATAAGAGACACTATCCTGTGATGTAATGTGAATAAGGGACCCTAGTGTGTGACGCAGCGGGAATAAAAGACACTATCCTGTGATGTAATGTGAATAAGGGACCCTAGTGTGTGACGTAGCGGGAATAAGAGACACCATCCTGTGATGTAATGTGAATAAGGGACCCTAGTGTGTGACGTAACAGGAATAAGAGACACTATCCTGTGATGTCATGTGAATAAGGGACCCTAGTGTGTGACGTAACAGGAATAAGAGACACTATCCTGTGATGTAATGTGAATAAGGGACCCTAGTGTGTGACGTAGCACGAATAAGAGATACTATCCTGTGATGTAATGTGAATAAGGGACCCTAGTGTGTGACGTAGCGGGAATGAGAGACACTATCCTGTGATGTAATGTGAATAAGGGACCCTAGTGTGTGACGTAGCGGGAATTAGAGACACTATCCTGTGATGTAATGTGAATAAGGGACCCTAGTGTGTGACGTAACGGGAATAAGAGTCACTATCCTGTGATGTCATGTGAATAAGGCACCCTAGTGTGTGACGTAGCGGGAATGAGAGACACTATCCTGTGATGTCATGTGAATAAGGGACCCTAGTGTGTGACGAAACAGGAATAAGAGACACTATCCTGTGATGTAATGTGAATAAGGGACCCTAGTGTGTGACGTAGCGGGAATAAGAGACACTATCCTGTGATGTCATGTAAATAAGGTACCCTAGTGTGTGACGAAACAGGAATAAGAGACACTATCCTGTGATTTATTGTGAATAAGGGACCCTAGTGTGTGACGTAACAGGAATAAGAGGCTCTATCCTGTGATGTAATGTGAATAAGGGACCCTAGTGTGTGACGTAGGGGGAATAAAAGACACTATCCTGTGATGTAATGTGAATAAGGGACCCTAGTGTGTGACGTAGCGGGAATAAGAGACACCATCCTGTGATGTAATGTGAATAAGGGACCCTAGTGTGTGACGTAACAAGAATAAGAGACACTATCCTGTGATGTCATGTGAATAAGGGACCCTAGTGTGTGACGTAACAGGAATAAGAGACACTATCCTGTGATGTAATGTGAATAAGGGACCCTAGTGTGTGACGTAGCACGAATAAGAGATACTATCCTGTGATGTAATGTGAATAAGGGACCCTAGTGTGTGACGTAGCGGGAATGAGAGACACTATCCTGTGATGTCATGTGAATAAGGGACCCTAGTGTGTGACGAAACAGGAATAAGAGACACTATCCTGTGATGTAATGTGAATAAGGGACCCTAGTGTGTGACGCAGCGGGAATAAAAGACACTATCCTGTGATGTAATGTGAATAAGGGACCCTAGTGTGTGACGTAGCGGGAATAAGAGACACCATCCTGTGATGTAATGTGAATAAGGGACCCTAGTGTGTGACGTAACAGGAATAAGAGACACTATCCTGTGATGTCATGTGAATAAGGGACCCTAGTGTGTGACGTAACAGGAATAAGAGACACTATCCTGTGATGTAATGTGAATAAGGGACCCTAGTGTGTGACGTAGCACGAATAAGAGATACTATCCTGTGATGTAATGTGAATAAGGGACCCTAGTGTGTGACGTAGCGGGAATGAGAGACACTATCCTGTGATGTAATGTGAATAAGGGACCCTAGTGTGTGACGTAGCGGGAATTAGAGACACTATCCTGTGATGTAATGTGAATAAGGGACCCTAGTGTGTGACGTAACGGGAATAAGAGTCACTATCCTGTGATGTCATGTGAATAAGGCACCCTAGTGTGTGACGTAGCGGGAATGAGAGACACTATCCTGTGATGTCATGTGAATAAGGGACCCTAGTGTGTGACGAAACAGGAATAAGAGACACTATCCTGTGATGTAATGTGAATAAGGGACCCTAGTGTGTGACGTAGCGGGAATAAGAGACACTATCCTGTGATGTCATGTAAATAAGGTACCCTAGTGTGTGACGAAACAGGAATAAGAGACACTATCCTGTGATTTATTGTGAATAAGGGACCCTAGTGTGTGACGTAACAGGAATAAGAGGCTCTATCCTGTGATGTAATGTGAATAAGGGACCCTAGTGTGTGACGTAGGGGGAATAAAAGACACTATCCTGTGATGTAATGTGAATAAGGGACCCTAGTGTGTGACGTAGCGGGAATAAGAGACACCATCCTGTGATGTAATGTGAATAAGGGACCCTAGTGTGTGACGTAACAAGAATAAGAGACACTATCCTGTGATGTCATGTGAATAAGGGACCCTAGTGTGTGACGTAACAGGAATAAGAGACACTATCCTGTGATGTAATGTGAATAAGGGACCCTAGTGTGTGACGTAGCACGAATAAGAGATACTATCCTGTGATGTAATGTGAATAAGGGACCCTAGTGTGTGACGTAGCGGGAATGAGAGACACTATCCTGTGATGTCATGTGAATAAGGGACCCTAGTGTGTGACGAAACAGGAATAAGAGACACTATCCTGTGATGTAATTTGAATAAGGGACCCTAGTGTGTGACGCAGCGGGAATAAGAGACACTATCCTGTGATGTCATGTGAATAAGGGACCCTAGTGTGTGACGAAACAGGAATAAGAGACACTATCCTGTGACTTAATGTGAATAAGGGACCCTAGTGTGTGACGTAACAGGAATAAGAGGCACTATCCTGTGATGTAATGTGAATAAGGGACCCTAGTGTGTGACGTAGGGGGAAGAAAAGACACTATTCTGTGATGGAATGTGAATAAGGGACCCTAGTGTGTGACGTAGCGGGAATAAGAGACACCATCCTGTGATGTAATGTGAATAAGGGACCCTAGTGTGTGAAGTAACAGGAATAAGAGACACTATCCTGTGATGTAATGTGAATAAGGGACCCTAGTGTGTGACGTAGAACGAATAAGACACCCTGTCCTGTGATGTAATGTGAATAAGGGACCCTAGTGTGTGACGTAACGGGAATAAGAGTCACTATCCTGTGATGTCATGTGAATGAGGGACTCTAGTGTGTGACGTAGCGTGAATGAGAGACACTATCCTGTGATGTCATGTGAATAAGGGACCCTAGTGTGTGACAAAACAGGAATAAGAGACACTATCCTGTGATGTCATGTGAATAAGGGACCCTAGTGTGTGACGCAGCGGGAATAAGAGACACTATCCTGTGATGTCATGTGAATAAGGGACCCTAGTGTGTGACGAAACAGGAATAAGAGACACTATCCTGTGATTTAATGTGAATAAGGGACCCTAGTGTGTGACGTAACAGGAATAAGAGGCACTATCCTGTGATGTAATGTGAATAAGGGACCCTAGTGTGTGACGTACGGGGAATAAAAGACACTATCCTGTGATGTAATGTTAATAAGGGACCCTAGTGTGTGACGTAGCGGGAATAAGAGACACTATCCTGTGATGTAATGTGAATAAGGGACCCTAGTGTGTGACGTAACAGGAATAAGAGACACTATCCTGTGATGTCATGTGAATAAGGGACACTAGTGTGTGACGTAACAGGAATAAGAGACACGATTCTGTGATGTAATGTGAATAAGGGACCTTAGTGTGTGACGTAGCACGAATAAGAGACACTATCCTGTGATGTAATGTGAATAAGGGACCCTAGTGTGTGACGTAGCGGGAATAAGAGACACTATCCTGTGATGTTATGTGAATAAGGGACCCTAGTGTGTGACGTAGCGGGAATAAGAGACACTATCCTGTGATGTCATGTGAATAAGGGACCCTAGTATGTGACGTAGGAGGAATAAGAGACACTATCCTGTGATGTCATTTGAATAAGGGACCCTAGTGTGTGACGTAGCGGGAATAAGAGACACTATCCTGTGATGTACTGTGAATAAGGGACCCTAGTGTGTGACGTAGCGGGAATAAGAGACACTATCCTGTGATGTAATGTGAATAAGGGACCCTAGTGTGTGACGTAGCTGGAATAAGAGACACTATCCTGTGATGTAATGTGAATAAGGGACCCTAGTGTGTGACGTGGCGGGAATAAGAGACACCATCCTGTGATGTAATGTGAATAAGGGACCCTAGTGTGTGACGTAGCGGGAATAAGAGACACTATCCTGTGATGTAATGTGAAGAAGGGACCCTAGTGTGTGACGTAACGGGAATAAGAGTCACTATCCTGTGATGTCATGTGAATAAGGGACCCTAGTGTGTGACGTAGCGGGAATGAGAGACACTATCCTGTGATGTCATGTGAATAAGGGACCCTAGTGTGTGACGAAACAGGAATAAGAGACACTATCCTGTGATGTAATGTGAATAAGGGACCCTAGTGTGTGACGCAGCGGGAATAAGAGACACTATCCTGTGATGTCATGTGAATAAGCGACCCTAGTGTGTGACGAAACTAGAATAAGAGACACTATCCTGTGATTTAATGTGAATAAGGGACCCTAGTGTGTGACGTAACAGGAATAAGAGGCACTATCCTGTGATGTAATGTGAATAAGGGACCCTAGTGTGTGACGTAGGGGGAATAAAAGACACTATCCTGTGATGTAATGTGAATAAGGGACCCTAGTGTGTGACGTAGCGGGAATAAGAGACACCATCCTGTGATGTAATGTGAATAAGGGACCCTAGTGTGTGACGTAACAGGAATAAGAGACACTATCCTGTGATGTCATGTGAATAAGGGACCCTAGTGTGTGACGTAACAGGAATAAGAGACACTATCCTGTGATGTCATGTGAATAAGGGACCCTAGTGTGTGACTTAACAGGAATAAGAGACACTATCCTGTGATGTAATGTGAATAAGGGACCCTAGTGTGTGACGTAGCGGGAATAAGAGACACTATCCTGTGATGTAGTGTGAATAAGGGACCCTAGTGTGTGATGTAGCGGGAATAAGAGACACCATCCTGTGATGTAATGTGAATAAGGGACCCTAGTGTGTGACGTAACGGGAATAAGAGTCACTATCCTGTGATGTCATGTGAATAAGGGACCCTAGTGTGTGACGTAGCGGGAATGAGAGACACTATCCAGTGATGTCATGTGAATAAGGGACCCTAGTGTGTGACGAAACAGGAATAAGAGACACTATCCTGTGATGTAATGTGAATAAGGGACCCTAGTGTGTGACGTAGCAAGAATAAGAGACACTATCCTGTGATGTAATGTGAATAAAGGAGCCTAGTGTGTGACGTAGCGGGAATAAGAGACACTATCCTGTGATGTAATGTGAATAAGGGACCCTAGTGTGTGACTTAGGGGGAATAAGAGACACTATCCTGTGATGTCATGTGAATAAGGGACCCTAGTGTGTGATGTAACAGGAATAAGAGACACTATCCTGTGATGTAATGTGAATAAGGGACCCTAGTGTGTGACGTAGCGGGAATATGCGACACTATCCTGTGATGTCATGTGAATAAGGGACCCTAGTGTGTGATGTAGCGGGAATAAGAGACACTATCCTGTGATGTAATGTGAATAAGGGACCCTAGTGTGTGACGTAACGGGAATAAGAGTCACTATCCTGTGATGTCATGTGAATAAGGGACCCTAGTGTGTGACGTAGCGGGAATGAGAGACACTATCCTGTGATGTAATGTGAATAAGGGACCCTAGTGTGTGACGAAACAGGAATAAGAGACACTATCCTGTGATGTAATGTGAATAAGGGACCCTAGTGTGTGACGCAGCGGAATAAGAGACACTATCCTGTGATGTCATGTGAATAAGGGACCCTAGTGTGTGACGAAACAGGAATAAGAGACACTATCCTGTGATTTAATGTGAATAAGGGACCCTAGTGTGTGACGTAACAGGAATAAGAAGCACTATCCTGTGATGTAATGTGAATAAGGGACTCTAGTGTGTGACGTAGGTGGAAAAAAAGACACTATCCTGTGATGTAATGTGAATAAGGGACCCTAGTGTGTGACGTAGCGGGAATAAGAGACACCATCCTGTGATGTAATGTGAATAAGGGAACCTAGTGTGTGACGTAACAGGAATAAGAGACACTATCCTGTGATGTTATGTGAATAAGGGACCCTAGTGTGTGACGTAACAGGAATAAGAGACACTATCGTGTGATGTAATGTGAATAAGGGACCCTAGTGTGTGACGTACCACGAATAAGACACACTATCCTGTGATGTAATGTGAATAAGGGACCCTAGTGTGTGACGTAACGGGAATAAGAGTCACTATCCTGTGATGTCATGTGAATAAGGGACCCTAGTGTGTGACGTAGCGGGAATGAGGGACACTATCCTGTGATGTCATGTGAATAAGGGACCCTAGTGTGTGACGAAACAGGAATAAGAGACACTATCCTGTGATGTAATGTGAATAAGGGACCCTAGTGTGTGACGCAGCGGGAATAAGAGACACTATCCTGTGATGTCATGTGAATAAGGGACCCTAGTGTGTGACGAAACAGGAATAAGAGACACTATCCTGTGATTTAATGTGAATAAGGGACCCTAGTGTGTGACGTAACAGGAATAAGAGGCACTGTCCTGTGATGTAATGTGAATAAGGGACCCTAGTGTGTGACGTAGGGGGAATAAAAGACACTATCCTGTGATGTAATGTGAATAAGGGACCCTAGTGAGTGACGTAGCGGGAATAAGAGACACCATCCTGTGATGTAATGTGAATAAGGGACCCTAGTGTGTGACGTAACAGGAATAAGAGACACTATCCTGTGATGTAATGTGAATAAGGGACCCCAGTGTGTGACGTAGCGGGAATTAGAGACACTATCCTGTGATGTAATGTGAATAAGGGACCCTAGTGTGTGACGTAACGGGAATAAGAGTCACTATCCTGTGATGTCATGTGAATAAGGGACCCTAGTGTGTGACCCTAGTGTGTGACGTAGCGGGAATGAGAGACACTATCCTGTGATGTCATGTGAATAAGGGACCCTAGTGTGTGACGAAACAGGAATAAGAGACACTATCCTGTGATGTAATGTGAATAAGGGACCCTAGTGTGTAACGTAGCGGGAATAAGAGACACTATCCTGTGATGTCATGTGAATAAGGTACCCTAGTGTGTGACGAAACAGGAATAAGAGACACTATCCTGTGATTTATTGTGAATAAGGGAACCTAGTGTGTGACGTAACAGGAATAAGAGGCACTATCCTGTGATGTAATGTGAATAAGGGACCCTAGTGTGTGACGTAGGGGGAATAAAAGACACTATCCTGTGATGTAATGTGAATAAGGGACCCTAGTGTGTGATGTAGCGGGAATAAGAGACAAAATCCTGTGATGTAATGTGAATAAGGGACCCTAGTGTGTGACGTAACAGGAATAAGAGACACTATCCTGTGATGTCATGTGAATAAGGGACCCTAGTGTGTGACGTAACAGGAATAAGAGACACTATCCTGTGATGTAATGTGAATAAGGGACCCTAGTGTGTGACGTAGCACGAATAAGAGACACTATCCTGTGATGTAATGTGAATAAGGGACCCTAGTGTGTGACGTAGCGGGAATGAGAGACACTATCCTGTGATGTCATGTGAATAAGGGACCCTAGTGTGTGACGAAACAGGAATAAGAGACACTATCCTGTGATGTAATTTGAATAAGGGACCCTAGTGTGTGACGCAGCGGGAATAAGAGACACTATCCTGTGATGTCATGTGAATAAGGGACCCTAGTGTGTGACGAAACAGGAATAAGAGACACTATCCTGTGATTTAATGTGAATAAGGGACCCTAGTGTGTGACGTAACAGGAATAAGAGGCACTATCCTGTGATGTAATGTGAATAAGGGACCCTAGTGTGTGACGTAGGGGGAAGAAAAGACACTATTCTGTGATGGAATGTAAATAAGGGACCCTAGTGTGTGACGTAGCGGGAATAAGAGACACCATCCTGTGATGTAATGTGAATAAGGGACCCTAGTGTGTGAAGTAACAGGAATAAGAGACACTATCCTGTGATATAATGTGAATAAGGGACCCTAGTGTGTGACGTAGCACGAATAAGACACACTGTCCTGTGATGTAATGTGAATAAGGGACCCTAGTGTGTGATGTAACGGGAATAAGAGTCACTATCCTGTGATGTCATGTGAATGAGGGACCCTAGTGTGTGACGTAGCGTGAATGAGAGACACTATCCTGTGATGTCATGTGAATAAGGGACCCTAGTGTGTGACGAAACAGGAATAAGAGACACTATCCTGTGATGTAATGTGAATAAGGGACCCTAGTGTGTGACGCAGCGGGAATAAGAGACACTATCCTGTGATGTCATGTGAATAAGGGACCCTAGTGTGTGACGAAACAGGAATAAGAGACACTATACTGTGATTTAATGTGAATAAGTGACCCTAGTGTGTGACGTAACAGGAATAAGAGGCACTATCCTGTGATGTAATTTGAATAAGGGACCCTAGTGTGTGACGTACGGGGAATAAAAGACACTATCCTGTGATGTAATGTGAATAAGGGACCCTAGTGTGTGACGTAGCGAGAATAAGAGACACTATCCTGTGATGTAATGTGAATAAGGGACCCTAGTGTGTGACGTAACAGGAATAAGAGACACTATCCTGTGATGTCATGTGAATAAGGGACACTAGTGTGTGACGTAACAGGAATAAGAGACACTATCCTGTGATGTAATGCGAATAAGGGACCCTAGTGTGTGACGTAGCGGGAATTAGAGACACTATCCTGTGATGTAATGTGAATAAGGGAACCTAGTGTGTGACGTAACGGGAATAAGAGTCACTATCCTGTGATGTCATGTGAATAAGGGACCCTAGTGTGTGACGTAGCGGGAATGAGAGATACTATCCTGTGATGTCATGTGAATAAGGGACCCTAGTGTGTGACGAAACAGGAATAAGAGACACTATCCTGTGATGTAATGTGAATAAGGGACCCTAGTGTGTGACGCAGCGGGAATAAAAGACACTATCCTGTGATGTAATGTGAATAAGGGACCCTAGTGTGTGACGTAGCGGGAATAAGAGACACCATCCTGTGATGTAATGTGAATAAGGGACCCTAGTGTGTGACGTAACAGGAATAAGAGACACTATCCTGTGATGTCATGTGAATAAGGGACCCTAGTGTGTGACGTAACAGGAATAAGAGACACTATCCTGTGATGTAATGTGAATAAGGGACCCTAGTGTGTGACGTAGCACGAATAAGAGATACTATCCTGTGATGTAATGTGAATAAGGGACCCTAGTGTGTGACGTAGCGGGAATGAGAGACACTATCCTGTGATGTAATGTGAATAAGGGACCCTAGTGTGTGACGTAGCGGGAATTAGAGACACTATCCTGTGATGTAATGTGAATAAGGGACCCTAGTGTGTGACGTAACGGGAATAAGAGTCACTATCCTGTGATGTCATGTGAATAAGGCACCCTAGTGTGTGACGTAGCGGGAATGAGAGACACTATCCTGTGATGTCATGTGAATAAGGGACCCTAGTGTGTGACGAAACAGGAATAAGAGACACTATCCTGTGATGTAATGTGAATAAGGGACCCTAGTGTGTGACGTAGCGGGAATAAGAGACACTATCCTGTGATGTCATGTAAATAAGGTACCCTAGTGTGTGACGAAACAGGAATAAGAGACACTATCCTGTGATTTATTGTGAATAAGGGACCCTAGTGTGTGACGTAACAGGAATAAGAGGCTCTATCCTGTGATGTAATGTGAATAAGGGACCCTAGTGTGTGACGTAGGGGGAATAAAATACACTATCCTGTGATGTAATGTGAATAAGGGACCCTAGTGTGTGACGTAGCGGGAATAAGAGACACCATCCTGTGATGTAATGTGAATAAGGGACCCTAGTGTGTGACGTAACAAGAATAAGAGACACTATCCTGTGATGTCATGTGAATAAGGGACCCTAGTGTGTGACGTAACAGGAATAAGAGACACTATCCTGTGATGTAATGTGAATAAGGGACCCTAGTGTGTGACGTAGCACGAATAAGAGATACTATCCTGTGATGTAATGTGAATAAGGGACCCTAGTGTGTGACGTAGCGGGAATGAGAGACACTATCCTGTGATGTCATGTGAATAAGGGACCCTAGTGTGTGACGAAACAGGAATAAGAGACACTATCCTGTGATGTAATGTGAATAAGGGACCCTAGTGTGTGACGTAACGGGAATAAGAGTCACTATCCTGTGATGTCATGTGAATAAGGGACCCTAGTGTGTGACCCTAGTGTGTGACGTAGCGGGAATGAGAGACACTATCCTGTGATGTCATGTGAATAAGGGACCCTAGTGTGTGACGAAACAGGAATAAGAGACACTATCCTGTGATGTAATGTGAATAAGGGACCCTAGTGTGTAACGTAGCGGGAATAAGAGACACTATCCTGTGATGTCATGTGAATAAGGTACCCTAGTGTGTGACGAAACAGGAATAAGAGACACTATCCTGTGATTTATTGTGAATAAGGGAACCTAGTGTGTGACGTAACAGGAATAAGAGGCACTATCCTGTGATGTAATGTGAATAAGGGACCCTAGTGTGTGACGTAGGGGGAATAAAAGACACTATCCTGTGATGTAATGTGAATAAGGGACCCTAGTGTGTGATGTAGCGGGAATAAGAGACAAAATCCTGTGATGTAATGTGAATAAGGGACCCTAGTGTGTGACGTAACAGGAATAAGAGACACTATCCTGTGATGTCATGTGAATAAGGGACCCTAGTGTGTGACGTAACAGGAATAAGAGACACTATCCTGTGATGTAATGTGAATAAGGGACCCTAGTGTGTGACGTAGCACGAATAAGAGACACTATCCTGTGATGTAATGTGAATAAGGGACCCTAGTGTGTGACGTAGCGGGAATGAGAGACACTATCCTGTGATGTCATGTGAATAAGGGACCCTAGTGTGTGACGAAACAGGAATAAGAGACACTATCCTGTGATGTAATTTGAATAAGGGACCCTAGTGTGTGACGCAGCGGGAATAAGAGACACTATCCTGTGATGTCATGTGAATAAGGGACCCTAGTGTGTGACGAAACAGGAATAAGAGACACTATCCTGTGATTTAATGTGAATAAGGGACCCTAGTGTGTGACGTAACAGGAATAAGAGGCACTATCCTGTGATGTAATGTGAATAAGGGACCCTAGTGTGTGACGTAGGGGGAAGAAAAGACACTATTCTGTGATGGAATGTAAATAAGGGACCCTAGTGTGTGACGTAGCGGGAATAAGAGACACCATCCTGTGATGTAATGTGAATAAGGGACCCTAGTGTGTGAAGTAACAGGAATAAGAGACACTATCCTGTGATATAATGTGAATAAGGGACCCTAGTGTGTGACGTAGCACGAATAAGACACACTGTCCTGTGATGTAATGTGAATAAGGGACCCTAGTGTGTGATGTAACGGGAATAAGAGTCACTATCCTGTGATGTCATGTGAATGAGGGACCCTAGTGTGTGACGTAGCGTGAATGAGAGACACTATCCTGTGATGTCATGTGAATAAGGGACCCTAGTGTGTGACGAAACAGGAATAAGAGACACTATCCTGTGATGTAATGTGAATAAGGGACCCTAGTGTGTGACGCAGCGGGAATAAGAGACACTATCCTGTGATGTCATGTGAATAAGGGACCCTAGTGTGTGACGAAACAGGAATAAGAGACACTATACTGTGATTTAATGTGAATAAGTGACCCTAGTGTGTGACGTAACAGGAATAAGAGGCACTATCCTGTGATGTAATTTGAATAAGGGACCCTAGTGTGTGACGTACGGGGAATAAAAGACACTATCCTGTGATGTAATGTGAATAAGGGACCCTAGTGTGTGACGTAGCGAGAATAAGAGACACTATCCTGTGATGTAATGTGAATAAGGGACCCTAGTGTGTGACGTAACAGGAATAAGAGACACTATCCTGTGATGTCATGTGAATAAGGGACACTAGTGTGTGACGTAACAGGAATAAGAGACACTATCCTGTGATGTAATGCGAATAAGGGACCCTAGTGTGTGACGTAGCGGGAATTAGAGACACTATCCTGTGATGTAATGTGAATAAGGGAACCTAGTGTGTGACGTAACGGGAATAAGAGTCACTATCCTGTGATGTCATGTGAATAAGGGACCCTAGTGTGTGACGTAGCGGGAATGAGAGATACTATCCTGTGATGTCATGTGAATAAGGGACCCTAGTGTGTGACGAAACAGGAATAAGAGACACTATCCTGTGATGTAATGTGAATAAGGGACCCTAGTGTGTGACGCAGCGGGAATAAAAGACACTATCCTGTGATGTAATGTGAATAAGGGACCCTAGTGTGTGACGTAGCGGGAATAAGAGACACCATCCTGTGATGTAATGTGAATAAGGGACCCTAGTGTGTGACGTAACAGGAATAAGAGACACTATCCTGTGATGTCATGTGAATAAGGGACCCTAGTGTGTGACGTAACAGGAATAAGAGACACTATCCTGTGATGTAATGTGAATAAGGGACCCTAGTGTGTGACGTAGCACGAATAAGAGATACTATCCTGTGATGTAATGTGAATAAGGGACCCTAGTGTGTGACGTAGCGGGAATGAGAGACACTATCCTGTGATGTAATGTGAATAAGGGACCCTAGTGTGTGACGTAGCGGGAATTAGAGACACTATCCTGTGATGTAATGTGAATAAGGGACCCTAGTGTGTGACGTAACGGGAATAAGAGTCACTATCCTGTGATGTCATGTGAATAAGGCACCCTAGTGTGTGACGTAGCGGGAATGAGAGACACTATCCTGTGATGTCATGTGAATAAGGGACCCTAGTGTGTGACGAAACAGGAATAAGAGACACTATCCTGTGATGTAATGTGAATAAGGGACCCTAGTGTGTGACGTAGCGGGAATAAGAGACACTATCCTGTGATGTCATGTAAATAAGGTACCCTAGTGTGTGACGAAACAGGAATAAGAGACACTATCCTGTGATTTATTGTGAATAAGGGACCCTAGTGTGTGACGTAACAGGAATAAGAGGCTCTATCCTGTGATGTAATGTGAATAAGGGACCCTAGTGTGTGACGTAGGGGGAATAAAATACACTATCCTGTGATGTAATGTGAATAAGGGACCCTAGTGTGTGACGTAGCGGGAATAAGAGACACCATCCTGTGATGTAATGTGAATAAGGGACCCTAGTGTGTGACGTAACAAGAATAAGAGACACTATCCTGTGATGTCATGTGAATAAGGGACCCTAGTGTGTGACGTAACAGGAATAAGAGACACTATCCTGTGATGTAATGTGAATAAGGGACCCTAGTGTGTGACGTAGCACGAATAAGAGATACTATCCTGTGATGTAATGTGAATAAGGGACCCTAGTGTGTGACGTAGCGGGAATGAGAGACACTATCCTGTGATGTCATGTGAATAAGGGACCCTAGTGTGTGACGAAACAGGAATAAGAGACACTATCCTGTGATGTAATTTGAATAAGGGACCCTAGTGTGTGACGCAGCGGGAATAAGAGACACTATCCTGTGATGTCATGTGAATAAGGGACCCTAGTGTGTGACGAAACAGGAATAAGAGACACTATCCTGTGATTTAATGTGAATAAGGGACCCTAGTGTGTGACGTAACAGGAATAAGAGGCACTATCCTGTGATGTAATGTGAATAAGGGACCCTAGTGTGTGACGTAGGGGGAAGAAAAGACACTATTCTGTGATGGAATGTGAATAAGGGACCCTAGTGTGTGACGTAGCGGGAATAAGAGACACCATCCTGTGATGTAATGTGAATAAGGGACCCTAGTGTGTGAAGTAACAGGAATAAGAGACACTATCCTGTGATGTAATGTGAATAAGGGACCCTAGTGTGTGACGTAGAACGAATAAGACACCCTGTCCTGTGATGTAATGTGAATAAGGGACCCTAGTGTGTGACGTAACGGGAATAAGAGTCACTATCCTGTGATGTCATGTGAATGAGGGACCCTAGTGTGTGACGTAGCGTGAATGAGAGACACTATCCTGTGATGTCATGTGAATAAGGGACCCTAGTGTGTGACAAAACAGGAATAAGAGACACTATCCTGTGATGTCATGTGAATAAGGGACCCTAGTGTGTGACGCAGCGGGAATAAGAGACACTATCCTGTGATGTCATGTGAATAAGGGACCCTAGTGTGTGACGAAACAGGAATAAGAGACACTATCCTGTGATTTAATGTGAATAAGGGACCCTAGTGTGTGACGTAACAGGAATAAGAGGCACTATCCTGTGATGTAATGTGAATAAGGGACCCTAGTGTGTGACGTACGGGGAATAAAAGACACTATCCTGTGATGTAATGTTAATAAGGGACCCTAGTGTGTGACGTAGTGGGAATAAGAGACACTATCCTGTGATGTAATGTGAATAAGGGACCCTAGTGTGTGACGTAACAGGAATAAGAGACACTATCCTGTGATGTCATGTGAATAAGGGACACTAGTGTGTGACGTAACAGGAATAAGAGACACGATTCTGTGATGTAATGTGAATAAGGGACCTTAGTGTGTGACGTAGCACGAATAAGAGACACTATCCTGTGATGTAATGTGAATAAGGGACCCTAGTGTGTGACGTAGCGGGAATAAGAGACACTATCCTGTGATGTTATGTGAATAAGGGACCCTAGTGTGTGACGTAGCGGGAATAAGAGACACTATCCTGTGATGTCATGTGAATAAGGGACCCTAGTATGTGACGTAGGAGGAATAAGAGACACTATCCTGTGATGTCATTTGAATAAGGGACCCTAGTGTGTGACGTAGCGGGAATAAGAGACACTATCCTGTGATGTAATGTGAATAAGGGACCCTAGTGTGTGACGTAGCGGGAATAAGAGACACTATCCTGTGATGTAATGTGAATAAGGGACCCTAGTGTGTGACGTAGCTGGAATAAGAGACACTATCCTGTGATGTAATGTGAATAAGGGACCCTAGTGTGTGACGTGGCGGGAATAAGAGACACCATCCTGTGATGTAATGTGAATAAGGGACCCTAGTGTGTGACGTAGCGGGAATAAGAGACACTATCCTGTGATGTAATGTGAAGAAGGGACCCTAGTGTGTGACGTAACGGGAATAAGAGTCACTATCCTGTGATGTCATGTGAATAAGGGACCCTAGTGTGTGACGTAGCGGGAATGAGAGACACTATCCTGTGATGTCATGTGAATAAGGGACCCTAGTGTGTGACGAAACAGGAATAAGAGACACTATCCTGTGATGTAATGTGAATAAGGGACCCTAGTGTGTGACGCAGCGGGAATAAGAGACACTATCCTGTGATGTCATGTGAATAAGCGACCCTAGTGTGTGACGAAACTAGAATAAGAGACACTATCCTGTGATTTAATGTGAATAAGGGACCCTAGTGTGTGACGTAACAGGAATAAGAGGCACTATCCTGTGATGTAATGTGAATAAGGGACCCTAGTGTGTGACGTAGGGGGAATAAAAGACACTATCCTGTGATGTAATGTGAATAAGGGACCCTAGTGTGTGACGTAGCGGGAATAAGAGACACCATCCTGTGATGTAATGTGAATAAGGGACCCTAGTGTGTGACGTAACAGGAATAAGAGACACTATCCTGTGATGTCATGTGAATAAGGGACCCTAGTGTGTGACGTAACAGGAATAAGAGACACTATCCTGTGATGTAATGTGAATAAGGGACCCTAGTGTGTGACGTAGCGGGAATAAGAGACACTATCCTGTGATGTAATGTGAATAAGGGACCTTAGTGTGTAACGTAGCGGGAATAAGAGACACTATCCTGTGATGTAGTGTGAATAAGGGACCCTAGTGTGTGATGTAGCGGGAATAAGAGACACCATCCTGTGATGTAATGTGAATAAGGGACCCTAGTGTGTGACGTAACGGGAATAAGAGTCACTATCCTGTGATGTCATGTGAATAAGGGACCCTAGTGTGTGACGTAGCGGGAATGAGAGACACTATCCTGTGATGTCATGTGAATAAGGGACCCTAGTGTGTGACGAAACAGGAATAAGAGACACTATCCTGTGATGTAATGTGAATAAGGGACCCTAGTGTGTGACGTAGCAGGAATAAGAGACACTATCCTGTGATGTAATGTGAATAAAGGACCCTAGTGTGTGACGTAGCGGGAATAAGAGACACTATCCTGTGATGTAATGTGAATAAGGGACCCTAGTGTGTGACGTAGGGGGAATAAGAGACACTATCCTGTGATGTCATGTGAATAACGGACCCTAGTGTGTGATGTAACAGGAATAAGAGACACTATCCTGTGATGTAATGTGAATAAGGGACCCTAGTGTGTGACGTAGCGGGAATATTCGACACTATCCTGTGATGTAATGTGAATAAGGGACCCTAGTGTGTGATGTAGCGGGAATAAGAGACACTATCCTGTGATGTAATGTGAATAAGGGACACTAGTGTGTGACGTAACGGGAATAAGAGTCACTATCCTGTGATGTCATGTGAATAAGGGACCCTAGTGTGTGACGTAGCGGGAATGAGAGACACTATCCTGTGATGTAATGTGAATAAGGGACCCTAGTGTGTGACGAAACAGGAATAAGTGACACTATCCTGTGATGTAATGTGAATAAGGGACCCTAGTGTGTGACGCAGCGGAATAAGAGACACTATCCTGTGATGTCATGTGAATAAGGGACCCTAGTGTGTGACGAAACAGGAATAAGAGACACTATCCTGTGATTTAATGTGAATAAGGGACCCTAGTGTGTGACGTAGGGGGAATAAAAGACACTATCCTGTGATGTAATGTGAATAAGGGACCCCAGTGTGTGACGTAGCGGGAATAAGAGACACCATCCTGTGATGTAATGTGAATAAGGGACCCTAGTGTGTGACGTAGCGGGAATAAGAGACACCATCCTGTGATGTAATGTGAATAAGGGACCCTAGTGTGTGACGTAACAGGAATAAGAGACACTATCCTGTGATGTTATGTGAATAAGGGACCCTAGTGTGTGACGTAACAGGAATAAGAGACACTATCCTGTGATGTAATGTGAATAAGGGACCCTAGTGTGTGACGTAGCACGAATAAGACACACTATCCTGTGATGTAATGTGAATAAGGGACCCTAGTGTGTGACGTAACGGGAATAAGAGTCACTATCCTGTGATGTCATGTGAATAAGGGACCCTAGTGTGTGACGTAGCGGGAATGAGAGACACTATCCTGTGATGTCATGTGAATAAGGGACCCTAGTGTGTGACGAAACAGGAATAAGAGACACTATCCTGTGATGTAATGTGAATAAGGGACCCTAGTGTGTGACGCAGCGGGAATAAGAGACACTATCCTGTGATGTCATGTGAATAAGGGACCCTAGTGTGTGACGAAACAGGAATAAGAGACACTATCCTGTGATTTAATGTGAATAAGGGACCCTAGTGTGTGACGTAGCGGGAATTAGAGACACTATCCTGTGATGTAATGTGAATAAGGGACCCTAGTGTGTGACGTAACGGGAAAAAGAGTCACTATCCTGTGATGTCATGTGAATAAGGGACCCTAGTGTGTGACGTAGCGGGAATGAGAGACACTATCCTGTGATGTCATGTGAATAAGGGACCCTAGTGTGTGACGAAACAGGAATAAGAGTCACTATCCTGTGATGTCATGTGAATAAGGGACCCTAGTGTGTGACGTAGCGGGAATGAGAGACACTATCCTGTGATGTCATGTGAATAAGGTACCCTAGTGTGTGACGAAACAGGAATAAGAGACACTATCCTGTGATTTAATGTGAATAAGGGACCCTAGTGTGTGACGTAACAGGAATAAGAGGCACTATCCTGTGATGTAATGTGAATAAGGGACCCTAGTGTGTGACGTAGGGGGAATAAAAGACACTATCCTGTGATGTAATGTGAATAAGGGACCCTAGTGTGTGACGTAGCGGGAATAAGAGACACCATCCTGTGATGTAATGTGAATAAGGGACCCTAGTGTGTGACGTAAAAGGAATAAGAGACACTATCCTGTGATGTCATGTGAATAAGGGACCCTAGTGTGTGATGTAACAGGAATAAGAGACACTATACTGTGATGTAATGTGAATAAGGGACCCTAGTGTGTGACGTAGCGGGAATATGAGACACTATCCTGTGATGTCATGTGAATAAGGGACCCTAGTGTGTGATGTACCGGGAATATGAGACACTATCCTGTGATGTCATGTGAATAAGGGACCCTAGTGTGTGACGAAACAGGAATAAGAGACACTATCCTGTGATGTAATGTGAATAAGGGACCCTAGTGTGTGACGCAGCGGGAATAAGAGACACTATCCTGTGATGTCATGTGAATAAGGGACCCTAGTGTGTGACGAAACAGGAATAAGAGACACTATCCTGTGATTTAATGTGAATAAGGGACCCTAGTGTGTGACGTAACAGGAATAAGAGGCACTATCATGTGATGTAATGTGAATAAGGGACCCTAGTGTGTGACGTAGCGGGAATAAGAGACACCATCCTGTGATGTAATGTGAATAAGGGACCCTAGTGTGTGACGTAACAGGAATAAGAGACACTATCCTGTGATGTCATGTGAATAAGGGACACTAGTGTGTGACGTAACAGGAATAAGAGACACTATCCTGTGATGTAATGTGAATAAGGGACCCTAGTGTGTGACGTAGCACGAATAAGAGACACTATCCTGTGATGTAATGTGAATAAGGGACCCTAGTGTGTGACGTAGCACGAATAAGAGACACTATCCTGTGATGTAATGTGAATAAGGGACCCTAGTGTGTGACGTAGCGGGATTAAGAGACACTATCCTGTGATGTCATGTGAATAAGGGACCCTAGTATGTGACGTAGGAGGAATAAGAGACACTATCCTGTGATGTCATGTGAATAAGGGACCCTAGTGTGTGATGTAGCGGGAATATGAGACACTATCCTGTGATGTCATGTGAATAAGGGACCCTAGTGTGTGACAAAACAGGAATAAGAGACACTATCCTGTGATGTAATGTGAATAAGGGACCCTAGTGTGTGACGCAGCGGGAATAAGAGACACTATCCTGTGATGTCATGTGAATAAGGGACCCTAGTGTGTGACGAAACAGGAATAAGAGACACTATCCTGTGATTTAATGTGAATAAGGGACCCTAGTGTGTGACGTAACAGGAATAAGAGGCACTATCCTGTGATGTAATGTGAATAAGGGACCCTAGTGTGTGACGTACGGGGAATAAAAGACACTATCTTGTGATGTAATGTGAATAAGGGACCCTAGTGTGTGACGTAGCGGGAATAAGAGACACCATCCTGTGATGTAATGTGAATAAGGGACCCTAGTGTGTGACGTAACAGGAATAAGAGACACTATCCTGTGATGTCATGTGAATAAGGGAGACTAGTGTGTGACGTAACAGGAATAAGAGACACTATCCTGTGATGTAATGTGAATAAGGGACCCTAGTGTGTGACGTAGCGGGAATAAGAGACACTATCCTGTGATGTCATGTGAATAAGGGACCCTAGTATGTGACGTAGGAGGAATAAGAGACACTATCCTGTGATGTCATGTGAATAAGGGACCCTAGTGTGTGACGTAGCGGGAATAAGAGACACTATCCTGTGATGTAATGTGAATAAGGGACCCTAGTGTGTGACGTAGCGGGAATAAGAGACACTATCCTGTGATGTAATGTGAATAAGGGACCCTAGTGTGTGACGTAGCGGGAATAAGAGACACCATCCTGTGATGTAATGTGAATAAGGGACCCTAGTGTGTGACGTAGCGGGAATAAGAGACACTATCCTGTGATGTAATGTGAATAAGGGACCCTAGTGTGTGACGTAACAGGAATAAGAGACACTATCCTGTGATGTCATGTGAATAAGGGAAACTAGTGTGTGACGTAACAGGATTAAGAGACACGATCCTGTGATGTAATGTGAATAAGGGACCCTAGTGTGTGACGTAGCACGAATAAGAGACACTATCCTGTGATGTAATGTGAATAAGTGACCCTAGTGTGTGACGTAGCGGGAATAAGAGACACTATCCTGTGATGTAATGTGAATAAGGGACCCTAGTGTGTGACGTAGCGGGAATAAGAGACACTATCCTGTGATGTAATGTGAATAAGGGACCCTAGTGTGTGACGTAGCGGGAATGAGAGACACTATCCTGTGATGTCATGTGAATAAGGGACCCTAGTGTGTGACGAAACAGGAATAAGAGACACTATCCTGTGATGTAATGTGAATAAGGGACCCTAGTGTGTGACGCAGCGGGAATAAGAGACACTATCCTGTGATGTCATGTGAATAAGGGACCCTAGTGTGTGACGAAACAAGAATAAGAGACACTATCCTGTGATTTAATTTGAATAAGGGACCCTAGTGTGTGACGTAACAGGAATAAGAGGCACTATCCTGTGATGTAATGTGAATAAGGGACCTTAGTGTGTGACGTAGCGGGAATAAGAGACACTATCCTGTGATGTAATGTGAATAAGGGACCCTAGTGTGTGACGTAGCGGGAATAAGAGACACTATCCTGTGATGTAATGTGAATAAGGGACCCTAGTTTGTGACGTAGCTGGAATAAGAGACACTATCCTGTGATGTAATGTGAATAAGGGACCCTAGTGTGTGACGTAGCGGGAATAAGAGACACCATCCTGTGATGTAATGTGAATAAGGGACCCTAGTGTGTGACGTAGCGGGAATAAGAGACACTATCCTGTGATGTAATGTGAAGAAGGGACCCTAGTGTGTGACGTAACGGGAATAAGAGTCACTATCCTGTGATGTCATGTGAATAAGGGACCCTAGTGTGTGACGTAGCGGGAATGAGAGACACTATCCTGTGATGTTATGTGAATAAGGGACCCTAGTGTGTGACGAAACAGGAATAAGAGACACTATCCTGTGATGTAATGTGAATAAGGGACCCTAGTGTGTGACGCAGCGGGAATAAGAGACACTATCCTGTGATGTCATGTGAATAAGGGACCCTAGTGTGTGACGAAACAAGAATAAGAGACACTATCCTGTGATTTAATGTGAATAAGGGACCCTAGTGTGTGACGTAACAGGAATAAGAGGCACTGTCCTGTGATGTAATGTGAATAAGGGACCCTAGTGTGTGACGTAGGGGGAATAAAAGACACTATCCTGTGATGTAATGTGAATAAGGGACCCTAGTGTGTGACGTAGCGGGAATAAGAGACACCATCCTGTGATGTAATGTGAATAAGGGACCCTAGTGTGTGACGTAACAGGAATAAGAGACACTATCCTGTGATGTCATGTGAATAAGGGACCCTAGTGTGTGACGAAACAGGAATAAGAGACACTATCCTGTGATGTAATGTGAATAAGAGACCCTAGTGTGTGACGTAGCGGGAATAAGAGACACTATCCTGTGATGTAATGTGAATAAGGGACCTTACTGTGTGACGTAGCGGGAATAAGAGACACTATCCTGTGATGTAGTGTGAATAAGGGACCCTAGTGTGTGATGTAGCGGGAATAAGAGACACCATCTTGTGATGTAATGTGAATAAGGGACCCTAGTGTGTGACGTAACGGGAATAAGAGTCACTATCCTGTGATGTCATGTGAATAAGGGACCCTAGTGTGTGACGTAGCGGGAATGAGAGACACTATCCTGTGATGTCATGTGAATAAGGGACCCTAGTGTGTGACGAAACAGGAATAAGAGACACTATCCTGTGATGTAATGTGAATAAGGGACCCTAGTGTGTGACGCAGCGGGAATAAGAGACACTATCCTGTGATGTCATGTGAATAAGGGACCCTAGTGTGTGATGAAACAAGAATAAGAGACACTATCCTGTGATTTAATGTGAATAAGGGACCCTAGTGTGTGACGTAACAGGAATAAGAGGCACTGTCCTGTGATGTAATGTGAATAAGGGACCCTAGTGTGTGACGTAGGGGGAATAAAAGACACTATCCTGTGATGTAATGTGAATAAGGGACCCTAGTGTGTGACGTAGCGGGAATAAGAGACACCATCCTGTGATGTAATGTGAATAAGGGACCCTAGTGTGTGACGTAACAGGAATAAAAGACACTATACTGTGATGTCATGTGAATAAGGGACCCTAGTGTGTGACGTAACAGGAATAAGAGACACTATCCTGTGATGTAATGTGAATAAGAGACCCTAGTGTGTGACGTAGCGGGAATAAGAGACACTATCCTGTGATGTAATGTGAATAAGGGACCTTACTGTGTGACGTAGCGGGAATAAGAGACACTATCCTGTGATGTAGTGTGAATAAGGGACCCTAGTGTGTGATGTAGCGGGAATAAGAGACACCATCTTGTGATGTAATGTGAATAAGGGACCCTAGTGTGTGACGTAACAGGAATAAGAGTCACTATCCTGTGATGTCATGTGAATAAGGGACCCTAGTGTGTGACGTAGCGGGAATGAGAGACACTATCCTGTGATGTCATGTGAATAAGGGACCCTAGTGTGTGACGAAACAGGAATAAGAGACACTATCCTGTGATTTAATGTGAATAAGGGACCCTAGTGTGTGACGTAGCAGGAATAAGAGACACTATCCTGTGATGTAATGTGAATAAAGGACCCTAGTGTGTGACGTAGCGGGAATAAGAGACACTATCCTGTGATGTAATGTGAATAAGGGACCCTAGTGTGTGACGTAGGGGGAATAAGAGACACTATCCTGTGATGTCATGTGAATAAGGGACCCTAGTGTGTGATGTAACAGGAATAAGAGACACTATCCTGTGATGTAATGTGAATAAGGGACCCTAGTGTGTGACGTAGCGGGAATATTCGACACTATCCTGTGATGTAATGTGAATAAGGGACCCTAGTGTGTGATGTAGCGGGAATAAGAGACACTATCCTGTGATGTAATGTGAATAAGGGACCCTAGTGTGTGACGTAACGGGAATAAGAGTCACTATCCTGTGATGTCATGTGAATAAGGGACCCTAGTGTGTGACGTAGCAGGAATGAGAGACACTATCCTGTGATGTAATGTGAATAAGGGACCCTAGTGTGTGACGAAACAGGAATAAGAGACACTATCCTGTGATGTAATGTGAATAAGGGACCCTAGTGTGTGACGCAGCGGAATAAGAGACACTATCCTGTGATGTCATGTGAATAAGGGACCCTAGTGTGTGACGAAACAGGAATAAGAGACACTATCCTGTGATTTAATGTGAATAAGGGACCCTAGTGTGTGACGTAACAGGAATAAGAGGCACTATCCTGTGATGTAATGTGAATAAGGGACCCTAGTGTGTGACGTACGGGGAATAAAAGACACTATCCTGTGATGTAATGTTAATAAGGGACCCTAGTGTGTGACATAGCGGGAATAAGAGACACTATCCTGTGATGTAATGTGAATAAGGGACCCTAGTGTGTGACGTAACAGGAATAAGAGACACTATCCTGTGATGTCATGTGAATAAGGGACACTAGTGTGTGACGTAACAGGAATAAGAGACACGATCCTGTGATGTAATGTGAATAAGGGACCTTAGTGTGTGACGTAGCACGAATAAGAGACACTATCCTGTGATGTAATGTGAATAAGGGACCCTAGTGTGTGACGTAGCGGGAATAAGAGACACTATCCTGTGATGTAATGTGAATAAGGGACCCTAGTGTGTGACGTAGCGGGAATAAGAGACACTATCCTGTGATGTCATGTGAATAAGGGACCCTAGTATGTGACGTAGGAGGAATAAGAGACACTATCCTGTGATGTCATTTGAATAAGGGACCCTACTGTGTGACGTAGCGGGAATAAGAGACACTATCCTGTGATGTAATGTGAATAAGGGACCCTAGTGTGTGACGTAGCGGGAATAAGAGACACTATCCTGTGATGTAATGTGAATAAGGGACCCTAGTGTGTGACGTAGCTGGAATAAGAGACACTATCCTGTGATGTAATGTGAATAAGGGACCCTAGTGTGTGACGTAGCGGGAATAAGAGACACCATCCTGTGATGTAATGTGAATAAGGGACCCTAGTGTGTGACGTAGCGGGAATAAGAGACACTATCCTGTGATGTAATGTGAAGAAGGGACCCTAGTGTGTGACGTAACGGGAATAAGAGTCACTATCCTGTGATGTCATGTGAATAAGGGACCCTAGTGTGTGACGTAGCGGGAATGAGAGACACTATCCTGTGATGTCATGTGAATAAGGGACCCTAGTGTGTGACGAAACAGGAATAAGAGACACTATCCTGTGATGTAATGTGAATAAGGGACCCTAGTGTGTGACGCAGCGGGAATAAGAGACACTATCCTGTGATGTCATGTGAATAAGGGACCCTAGTGTGTGACGAAACAAGAATAAGAGACACTATCCTGTGATTTAATGTGAATAAGGGACCCTAGTGTGTGACGTAACAGGAATAAGAGGCACTGTCCTGTGATGTAATGTGAATAAGGGACCCTAGTGTGTGACGTAGGGGGAATAAAAGACACTATCCTGTGATGTAATGTGAATAAGGGACCCTAGTGTGTGACGTAGCGGGAATAAGAGACACCATCCTGTGATGTAATGTGAATAAGGGACCCTAGTGTGTGACGTAACAGGAATAAGAGACACTATCCTGTGATGTCATGTGAATAAGGGACCCTAGTGTGTGACGTAACAGGAATAAGAAACACTATCCTGTGATGTAATGTGAATAAGAGACCCTAGTGTGTGACGTAGCGGGAATAAGAGACACTATCCTGTGATGTAATGTGAATAAGGGACCTTACTGTGTGACGTAGCGGGAATAAGAGACACTATCCTGTGATGTAGTGTGAATAAGGGACCCTAGTGTGTGATGTAGCGGGAATAAGAGACACCATCTTGTGATGTAATGTGAATAAGGGACCCTAGTGTGTGACGTAACGGGAATAAGAGTCACTATCCTGTGATGTCATGTGAATAAGGGACCCTAGTGTGTGACGTAGCGGGAATGAGAGACACTATCCTGTGATGTCATGTGAATAAGGGACCCTAGTGTGTGACGAAACAGGAATAAGAGACACTATCCTGTGATTTAATGTGAATAAGGGACCCTAGTGTGTGACGTAGCAGGAATAAGAGACACTATCCTGTGATGTAATGTGAATAAAGGACCCTAGTGTGTGACGTAGCGGGAATAAGAGACACTATCCTGTGATGTAATGTGAATAAGGGACCCTAGTGTGTGACGTAGGGGGAATAAGAGACACTATCCTGTGATGTCATGTGAATAAGGGACCCTAGTGTGTGATGTAACAGGAATAAGAGACACTATCCTGTGATGTAATGTGAATAAGGGACCCTAGTGTGTGACGTAGCGGGAATATTCGACACTATCCTGTGATGTAATGTGAATAAGGGACCCTAGTGTGTGACGTAGCGGGAATAAGAGACACCATCCTGTGATGTAATGTGAATAAGGGACCCTAGTGTGTGACGTAACAGGAATAAGAGACACTATCCTGTGATGTCATGTGAATAAGGGACCCTAGTGTGTGACGTAACAGGAATAAGAGAGACTATCCTGTGATGTAATGTGAATAAGAGACCCTAGTGTGTGACGTAGCGGGAATAAGAGACACTATCCTGTGATGTAATGTGAATAAGGGACCTTACTTTGTGACGTAGCGGGAATAAGAGACACTATCCTGTGATGTAGTGTGAATAAGGGACCCTAGTGTGTGATGTAGCGGGAATAAGAGACACCATCTTGTGATGTAATGTGAATAAGGGACCCTAGTGTGTGACGTAACGGGAATAAGAGTCACTATCCTGTGATGTCATGTGAATAAGGGACCCTAGTGTGTGACGTAGCGGGAATGAGAGACACTATCCTGTGATGTCATGTGAATAAGGGACCCTAGTGTGTGACGAAATAGGAATAAGAGACACTATCCTGTGATTTAATGTGAATAAGGGACCCTAGTGTGTGACGTAGCAGGAATAAGAGACACTATCCTGTGATGTAATGTGAATAAAGGACCCTAGTGTGTGACGTAGCGGGAATAAGAGACACTATCCTGTGATGTAATGTGAATAAGGGACCCTAGTGTGTGACGTAGGGGGAATAAGAGACACTATCCTGTGATGTCATGTGAATAAGGGACCCTAGTGTGTGATGTAACAGGAATAAGAGACACTATCCTGTGATGTAATGTGAATAAGGGACCCTAGTGTGTGACGTAGCGGGAATATTCGACACTATCCTGTGATGTAATGTGAATAAGGGACCCTAGTGTGTGATGTAGCGGGAATAAGAGACACTATCCTGTGATGTAATGTGAATAAGGGACCCTAGTGTGTGACGTAACGGGAATAAGAGTCACTATCCTGTGATGTCATGTGAATAAGGGACCCTAGTGTGTGACGTAGCGGGAATGAGAGACACTATCCTGTGATGTAATGTGAATAAGGGACCCTAGTGTGTGACGAAACAGGAATAAGAGACACTATCCTGTGATGTAATGTGAATAAGGGACCCTAGTGTGTGACGCAGCGGAATAAGAGACACTATCCTGTGATGTCATGTGAATAAGGGACCCTAGTGTGTGACGAAACAGGAATAAGAGACACTATCCTGTGATTTAATGTGAATAAGGGACCCTAGTGTGTGACGTAACAGGAATAAGAGGCACTATCCTGTGATGTAATGTGAATAAGGGACCCTAGTGTGTGACGTACGGGGAATAAAAGACACTATCCTGTGATGTAATGTTAATAAGGGACCCTAGTGTGTGACATAGCGGGAATAAGAGACACTATCCTGTGATGTAATGTGAATAAGGGACCCTAGTGTGTGACGTAACAGGAATAAGAGACACTATCCTGTGATGTCATGTGAATAAGGGACACTAGTGTGTGACGTAACAGGAATAAGAGACACGATCCTGTGATGTAATGTGAATAAGGGACCTTAGTGTGTGACGTAGCACGAATAAGAGACACTATCCTGTGATGTAATGTGAATAAGGGACCCTAGTGTGTGACGTAGCGGGAATAAGAGACACTATCCTGTGATGTAATGTGAATAAGGGACCCTAGTGTGTGACGTAGCGGGAATAAGAGACACTATCCTGTGATGTCATGTGAATAAGGGACCCTAGTATGTGACGTAGGAGGAATAAGAGACACTATCCTGTGATGTCATTTGAATAAGGGACCCTACTGTGTGACGTAGCGGGAATAAGAGACACTATCCTGTGATGTAATGTGAATAAGGGACCCTAGTGTGTGACGTAGCGGGAATAAGAGACACTATCCTGTGATGTAATGTGAATAAGGGACCCTAGTGTGTGACGTAGCTGGAATAAGAGACACTATCCTGTGATGTAATGTGAATAAGGGACCCTAGTGTGTGACGTAGCGGGAATAAGAGACACCATCCTGTGATGTAATGTGAATAAGGGACCCTAGTGTGTGACGTAGCGGGAATAAGAGACACTATCCTGTGATGTAATGTGAAGAAGGGACCCTAGTGTGTGACGTAACGGGAATAAGAGTCACTATCCTGTGATGTCATGTGAATAAGGGACCCTAGTGTGTGACGTAGCGGGAATGAGAGACACTATCCTGTGATGTCATGTGAATAAGGGACCCTAGTGTGTGACGAAACAGGAATAAGAGACACTATCCTGTGATGTAATGTGAATAAGGGACCCTAGTGTGTGACGCAGCGGGAATAAGAGACACTATCCTGTGATGTCATGTGAATAAGGGACCCTAGTGTGTGACGAAACAAGAATAAGAGACACTATCCTGTGATTTAATGTGAATAAGGGACCCTAGTGTGTGACGTAACAGGAATAAGAGGCACTGTCCTGTGATGTAATGTGAATAAGGGACCCTAGTGTGTGACGTAGGGGGAATAAAAGACACTATCCTGTGATGTAATGTGAATAAGGGACCCTAGTGTGTGACGTAGCGGGAATAAGAGACACCATCCTGTGATGTAATGTGAATAAGGGACCCTAGTGTGTGACGTAACAGGAATAAGAGACACTATCCTGTGATGTCATGTGAATAAGGGACCCTAGTGTGTGACGTAACAGGAATAAGAGACACTATCCTGTGATGTAATGTGAATAAGAGACCCTAGTGTGTGACGTAGCGGGAATAAGAGACACTATCCTGTGATGTAATGTGAATAAGGGACCTTACTGTGTGACGTAGCGGGAATAAGAGACACTATCCTGTGATGTAGTGTGAATAAGGGACCCTAGTGTGTGATGTAGCGGGAATAAGAGACACCATCTTGTGATGTAATGTGAATAAGGGACCCTAGTGTGTGACGTAACGGGAATAAGAGTCACTATCCTGTGATGTCATGTGAATAAGGGACCCTAGTGTGTGACGTAGCGGGAATGAGAGACACTATCCTGTGATGTCATGTGAATAAGGGACCCTAGTGTGTGACGAAACAGGAATAAGAGACACTATCCTGTGATTTAATGTGAATAAGGGACCCTAGTGTGTGACGTAGCAGGAATAAGAGACACTATCCTGTGATGTAATGTGAATAAAGGACCCTAGTGTGTGACGTAGCGGGAATAAGAGACACTATCCTGTGATGTAATGTGAATAAGGGACCCTAGTGTGTGACGTAGGGGGAATAAGAGACACTATCCTGTGATGTCATGTGAATAAGGGACCCTAGTGTGTGATGTAACAGGAATAAGAGACACTATCCTGTGATGTAATGTGAATAAGGGACCCTAGTGTGTGACGTAGCGGGAATATTCGACACTATCCTGTGATGTAATGTGAATAAGGGACCCTAGTGTGTGATGTAGCGGGAATAAGAGACACTATCCTGTGATGTAATGTGAATAAGGGACCCTAGTGTGTGACGTAACGGGAATAAGAGTCACTATCCTGTGATGTCATGTGAATAAGGGACCCTAGTGTGTGACGTAGCGGGAATGAGAGACACTATCCTGTGATGTAATGTGAATAAGGGACCCTAGTGTGTGACGTAACAGGAATAAGAGACACTAACCTGTGATGTTATGTGAATAAGGGACCCTAGTGTGTGACGTAACAGGAATAAGAGACACTATCCTGTGATGTAATGTGAATAAGGGACCCTAGTGTGTGACGTAGCACGAATAAGACACACTATCCTGTGATGTAATGTGAATAAGGGACCCTAGTGTGTGACGTAACGGGTATAAGAGTCACTATCCTGTGAAGTCATGTGAATAAGGGACCCTAGTGTGTGACGTAGCGGGAATGAGAGACACTATCCTGTGATGTCATGTGAATAAGGGACCCTAGTGTGTGACGAAACAGGAATAAGAGACACTATCCTGTGATGTAATGTGAATAAGGGACCCTAGTGTGTGACGCAGCGGGAATAAGAGACACTATCCTGTGATGTCATGTGAATAAGGGACCCTAGTGTGTGACGAAACAGGAATAAGAGACACTATCCTGTGATTTAATGTGAATAAGGGACCCTAGTGTGTGACGTAACAGGAATAAGAGGCACTATCCTGTGATGTAATGTGAATAAGGGACCCTAGTGTGTGACGTAGGGGGAATAAAAGACACTATCCTGTGATGTAATGTGAATAAGGGACCCTAGTGTGTGACGTAACAGGAATAAGAGGCACTATCCTGTGATGTAATGTGAATAAGGGACCCTAGTGTGTGACGTAGGGGGAATAAAAGACACTATCCTGTGATGTAATGTGAATAAGGGACCCTAGTGTGTGACGTAACAGGAATGAGAGACACTATCCTGTGATGTAATGCGAATAAGTGACCCTAGTGTTTGACGTAGCGGGAATTAGAGACACTATCCTGTGATGTAATGTGAATAAGGGACCCTAGTGTGTGACGTAACGGGAAAAAGAGTCACTATCCTGTGATGTCATGTGAATAAGGGACCCTAGTGTGTGACGTAGCGGGAATGAGAGACACTATCCTGTGATGTCATGTGAATAAGGGACCCTAGTGTGTGACGAAACAGGAATAAGAGTCACTATCCTGTGATGTCATGTGAATAAGGGACCCTAGTGTGTGACGTAGCGGGAATGAGAGACACTATCCTGTGATGTCATGTGAATAAGGTACCCTAGTGTGTGACGAAACAGGAATAAGAGACACTATCCTGTGATTTAATGTGAATAAGGGACCCTAGTGTGTGACGTAACAGGAATAAGAGGCACTATCCTGTGATGTAATGTGAATAAGGGACCCTAGTGTGTGACGTAGGGGGAATAAAAGACACTATCCTGTGATGTAATGTGAATAAGGGACCCTAGTGTGTGACGTAGCGGGAATAAGAGACACCATCCTGTGATGTAATGTGAATAAGGGACCCTAGTGTGTGACGTAAAAGGAATAAGAGACACTATCCTGTGATGTCATGTGAATAAGGGACCCTAGTGTGTGATGTAACAGGAATAAGAGACACTATACTGTGATGTAATGTGAATAAGGGACCCTAGTGTGTGACGTAGCGGGAATATGAGACACTATCCTGTGATGTCATGTGAATAAGGGACCCTAGTGTGTGATGTACCGGGAATATGAGACACTATCCTGTGATGTCATGTGAATAAGGGACCCTAGTGTGTGACGAAACAGGAATAAGAGACACTATCCTGTGATGTAATGTGAATAAGGGACCCTAGTGTGTGACGCAGCGGGAATAAGAGACACTATCCTGTGATGTCATGTGAATAAGGGACCCTAGTGTGTGACGAAACAGGAATAAGAGACACTATCCTGTGATTTAATGTGAATAAGGGACCCTAGTGTGTGACGTAACAGGAATAAGAGGCACTATCCTGTGATGTAATGTGAATAAGGGACCCTAGTGTGTGACGTACGGGGAATAAAAGACACTATCCTGTGATGTAATGTGAATAAGGGACCCTAGTGTGTGACGTAGCGGGAATAAGAGACACCATCCTGTGATGTAATGTGAATAAGGGACCCTAGTGTGTGACGTAACAGGAATAAGAGACACTATCCTGTGATGTCATGTGAATAAGGGACACTAGTGTGTGACGTAACAGGAATAAGAGACACTATCCTGTGATGTAATGTGAATAAGGGACCCTAGTGTGTGACGTAGCACGAATAAGAGACACTATCCTGTGATGTAATGTGAATAAGGGACCCTAGTGTGTGACGTAGCGGGAATAAGAGACACTATCCTGTGATGTAATGTGAATAAGGGACCCTAGTGTGTGACGTAGCGGGAATAAGAGACACTATCCTGTGAAGTCATGTGAATAAGGGACCCTAGTATGTGACGTAGGAGGAATAAGAGACACTATCCTGTGATGTCATGTGAATAAGGGACCCTAGTGTGTGATGTAGCGGGAATATGAGACACTATCCTGTGATGTCATGTGAATAAGGGACCCTAGTGTGTGACGAAACAGGAATAAGAGACACTATCCTGTGATGTAATGTGAATAAGGGACCCTAGTGTGTGACGCAGCGGGAATAAGAGACACTATCCTGTGATGTCATGTGAATAAGGGACCCTAGTGTGTGACGAAACAGGAATAAGAGACACTATCCTGTGATTTAATGTGAATAAGGGACCCTAGTGTGTGACGTAACAGGAATAAGAGGCACTATCCTGTGATGTAATGTGAATAAGGGACCCTAGTGTGTGACGTACGGGGAATAAAAGACACTATCCTGTGATGTAATGTGAATAAGGGACCCTAGTGTGTGACGTAGCGGGAATAAGAGACACCATCCTGTGATGTAATGTGAATAAGGGACCCTAGTGTGTGACGTAACAGGAATAAGAGACACTATCCTGTGATGTCATGTGAATAAGGGACACTAGTGTGTGACGTAACAGGAATAAGAGACACTATCCTGTGATGTAATGTGAATAAGGGACCCTAGTGTGTGACGTAGCGGGAATAAGAGACACTATCCTGTGATGTCATGTGAATAAGGGACCCTAGTATGTGACGTAGGAGGAATAAGAGACACTATCCTGTGATGTCATGTGAATAAGGGACCCTAGTGTGTGACGTAGCGGGAATAAGAGACACTATCCTGTGATGTAATGTGAATAAGGGACCCTAGTGTGTGACGTAGCGGGAATAAGAGACACTATCCTGTGATGTAATGTGAATAAGGGACCCTAGTGTGTGACGTAGCGGGAATAAGAGACACTATCCTGTGATGTAATGTGAATAAGGGACCCTAGTGTGTGACGTAGCGGGAATAAGAGACACCATCCTGTGATGTCATGTGAATAAGGGACCCTAGTGTGTGACGTAGCGGGAATAAGAGACACCATCCTGTGATGTAATGTGAATAAGGGACCCTAGTGTGTGACGTAACAGGAATAAGAGACACTATCCTGTGATGTCATGTGAATAAGGGACACTAGTGTGTGACGTAACAGGATTAAGAGACACGATCCTGTGATGTAATGTGAATAAGGGACCCTAGTGTGTGACGTAGCACGAATAAGAGACACTATCCTGTGATGTAATGTGAATAAGGGACCCTAGTGTGTGACGTAGCGGGAATAAGAGACACTATCCTGTGATGTAATGTGAATAAGGGACCCTAGTGTGTGACGTAGCGGGAATAAGAGACACTATCCTGTGATGTCATGTGAATAAGGGACCCTAGTATGTGACGTAGGAGGAATAAGAGACACTATCCTGTGATGTCATGTGAATAAGGGACCCTAGTGTGTGACGTAGCGGGAATAAGAGACACTATCCTGTGATGTAATGTGAATAAGGGACCCTAGTGTGTGACGTAGCGGGAATAAGAGACACTATCCTGTGATGTAATGTGAATAAGGGACCCTAGTGTGTGACGTAGCTGGAATAAGAGACACTATCCTGTGATGTAATGTGAATAAGGGACCCTAGTGTGTGACGTAGCGGGAATAAGAGACACCATCCTGTGATGTAATGTGAATAAGGGACCCTAGTGTGTGACGTAGCGGGAATAAGAGACACTATCCTGTGATGTAATGTGAAGAAGGGACCCTAGTGTGTGATGTAACGGGAATAAGAGTCACTATCCTGTGATGTCATGTGAATAAGGGACCCTAGTGTGTGACGTAGCGGGAATGAGAGACACTATCCTGTGATGTCATGTGAATAAGGGACCCTAGTGTGTGACGAAACAGGAATAAGAGACACTATCCTGTGATGTAATGTGAATAAGGGACCCTAGTGTGTGACGCAGCGGGAATAAGAGACACTATCCTGTGATGTCATGTGAATAAGGGACCCTAGTGTGTGACGAAACAGGAATAAGAGACACTATCCTGTGATTTAATGTGAATAAGGGACCCTAGTGTGTGACGTAACAGGAATAAGAGGCACTATCCTGTGATGTAATGTGAATAAGGGACCCTAGTGTGTGACGTACGGGGAATAAAAGACACTATCCTGTGATGTAATGTGAATAAGGGACCCTAGTGTGTGACGTAGCGGGAATAAGAGACACCATCCTGTGATGTAATGTGAATAAGGGACCCTAGTGTGTGACGTAACAGGAATAAGAGACACTATCCTGTGATGTCATGTGAATAAGGGACACTAGTGTGTGACGTAACAGGAATAAGAGACACTATCCTGTGATGTAATGTGAATAAGGGACCCTAGTGTGTGACGTAGCGGGAATAAGAGACACTATCCTGTGATGTCATG
This sequence comes from Taudactylus pleione, assembly GCA_031769625.1. Classification (NCBI taxonomy): domain Eukaryota; kingdom Metazoa; phylum Chordata; class Amphibia; order Anura; family Myobatrachidae; genus Taudactylus; species Taudactylus pleione. Next base: position 40,130,304 of record JAUIMM010000092.1, read on the forward strand.
TGAATAAGGGACCCTAGTATGTGACGTAGGAGGAATAAGAGACACTATCCTGTGATGTCATGTGAATAAGGGACCCTAGTGTGTGACGTAGCGGGAATAAGAGACACTATCCTGTGATGTAATGTGAATAAGGGACCCTAGTGTGTGACGTAGCGGGAATAAGAGACACTATCCTGTGATGTAATGTGAATAAGGGACCCTAGTGTGTGACGTAGCGGGAATAAGAGACACTATCCTGTGATGTAATGTGAATAAGGGACCCTAGTGTGTGACGTAGCTGGAATAAGAGACACCATCCTGTGATGTAATGTGAATAAGGGACCCTAGTGTGTGACGTAGCGGGAATAAGAGACACTATCCTGTGATGTAATGTGAATAAGGGACCCTAGTGTGTGACGTAACAGGAATAAGAGACACTATCCTGTGATGTCATGTGAATAAGGGAAACTAGTGTGTGACGTAACAGGATTAAGAGACACGATCCTGTGATGTAATGTGAATAAGGGACCCTAGTGTGTGACGTAGCACGAATAAGAGACACTATCCTGTGATGTAATGTGAATAAGGGACCCTAGTGTGTGACGTAGCGGGAATAAGAGACACTATCCTGTGATGTAATGTGAATAAGGGACCCTAGTGTGTGACGTAGCGGGAATAAGAGACACTATCCTGTGATGTAATGTGAATAAGGGACCCTAGTGTGTGACGTAGCGGGAATGAGAGACACTAACCTGTGATGTCATGTGAATAAGGGACCCTAGTGTGTGACGAAACAGGAATAAGAGACACTATCCTGTGATGTAATGTGAATAAGGGACCCTAGTGTGTGACGCAGCGGGAATAAGAGACACTATCCTGTGATGTCATGTGAATAAGGGACCCTAGTGTGTGACGAAACAAGAATAAGAGACACTATCCTGTGATTTAATTTGAATAAGGGACCCTAGTGTGTGACGTAACAGGAATAAGAGGCACTATCCTGTGATGTAATGTGAATAAGGGACCCTAGTGTGTGACGTAGCGGGAATAAGAGACACCATCCTGTGATGTAATGTGAATAAGGGACCCTAGTGTGTGACGTAACAGGAATAAGAGACACTATCCTGTGATGTCATGTGAATAAGGGACCCTAGTGTGTGACGTAACAGGAATAAGAGACACTATCCTGTGATGTAATGTGAATAAGGGACCCTAGTGTGTGACGTAGCGGGAATAAGAGACACTATCCTGTGATGTAATGTGAATAAGGGACCTTAGTGTGTGACGTAGCGGGAATAAGAGACACTATCCTGTGATGTAGTGTGAATAAGGGACCCTAGTGTGTGACGTAGGGGGAATAAGAGACACTATCCTGTGATGTAATGTGAATAAGGGACCCTAGTGTGTGATGTAGCGGGAATAAGAGACACTATCCTGTGATGTAATGTGAATAAGGGACCCTAGTGTGTGACGTAACGGGAATAAGAGTCACTATCCTGTGATGTCATGTGAATAAGGGACCCTAGTGTGTGACGTAGCGGGAATGAGAGACACTATCCTGTGATGTAATGTGAATAAGGGACCCTAGTGTGTGACGAAACAGGAATAAGAGTCACTATCCTGTGATGTCATGTGAATAAGGGACCCTAGTGTGTGACGTAGCGGGAATGAGAGACACTATCCTGTGATGTAATGTGAATAAGGGACCCTAGTGTGTGACGAAACAGGAATAAGAGACACTATCCTGTGATTTAATGTGAATAAGGGACCCTAGTGTGTGACGCAGCGGAATAAGAGACACTATCCTGTGATGTAATGTGAATAAGGGACCCTAGTGTGTGACGTACGGGGAATAAAAGACACTATCCTGTGATGTAATGTTAATAAGGGACCCTAGTGTGTGACATAGCGGGAATAAGAGACACTATCCTGTGATGTAATGTGAATAAGGGACCCTAGTGTGTGACGTAACAGGAATAAGAGACACTATCCTGTGATGTCATGTGAATAAGGGACACTAGTGTGTGACGTAACAGGAATAAGAGACACGATCCTGTGATGTAATGTGAATAAGGGACCTTAGTGTGTGACGTAGCACGAATAAGAGACACTATCCTGTGATGTAATGTGAATAAGGGACCCTAGTGTGTGACGTAGCGGGAATAAGAGACACTATCCTGTGATGTAATGTGAATAAGGGACCCTAGTGTGTGACGTAGCGGGAATAAGAGACACTATCCTGTGATGTCATGTGAATAAGGGACCCTAGTATGTGACGTAGGAGGAATAAGAGACACTATCCTGTGATGTCATTTGAATAAGGGACCCTACTGTGTGACGTAGCGGGAATAAGAGACACTATCCTGTGATGTAATGTGAATAAGGGACCCTAGTGTGTGACGTAGCGGGAATAAGAGACACTATCCTGTGATGTAATGTGAATAAGGGACCCTAGTGTGTGACGTAGCTGGAATAAGAGACACTATCCTGTGATGTAATGTGAATAAGGGACCCTAGTGTGTGACGTAGCGGGAATAAGAGACACCATCCTGTGATGTAATGTGAATAAGGGACCCTAGTGTGTGACGTAGCGGGAATAAGAGACACTATCCTGTGATGTAATGTGAAGAAGGGACCCTAGTGTGTGACGTAACGGGAATAAGAGTCACTATCCTGTGATGTCATGTGAATAAGGGACCCTAGTGTGTGACGTAGCGGGAATGAAAGACACTATCCTGTGATGTCATGTGAATAAGGGACCCTAGTGTGTGACGTAGCGGGAATAAGAGACACCATCCTGTGATGTAATGTGAATAAGGGACCCTAGTGTGTGACGTAACAGGAATAAGAGACACTATCCTGTGATGTCATGTGAATAAGGGACACTAGTGTGTGACGTAACAGGAATAAGAGACACTATCCTGTGATGTAATGTGAATAAGGGACCCTAGTGTGTGACGTAGCGGGAATAAGAGACACTATCCTGTGATGTCATGTGAATAAGGGACCCTAGTATGTGACGTAGGAGGAATAAGAGACACTATCCTGTGATGTCATGTGAATAAGGGACCCTAGTGTGTGACGTAGCGGGAATAAGAGACACTATCCTGTGATGTAATGTGAATAAGGGACCCTAGTGTGTGACGTAGCGGGAATAAGAGACACTATCCTGTGATGTAATGTGAATAAGGGACCCTAGTGTGTGACGTAGCGGGAATAAGAGACACTATCCTGTGATGTAATGTGAATAAGGGACCCTAGTGTGTGACGTAGCGGGAATAAGAGACACCATCCTGTGATGTCATGTGAATAAGGGACCCTAGTGTGTGACGTAGCGGGAATAAGAGACACCATCCTGTGATGTAATGTGAATAAGGGACCCTAGTGTGTGACGTAACAGGAATAAGAGACACTATCCTGTGATGTCATGTGAATAAGGGACACTAGTGTGTGACGTAACAGGATTAAGAGACACGATCCTGTGATGTAATGTGAATAAGGGACCCTAGTGTGTGACGTAGCACGAATAAGAGACACTATCCTGTGATGTAATGTGAATAAGGGACCCTAGTGTGTGACGTAGCGGGAATAAGAGACACTATCCTGTGATGTAATGTGAATAAGGGACCCTAGTGTGTGACGTAGCGGGAATAAGAGACACTATCCTGTGATGTCATGTGAATAAGGGACCCTAGTATGTGACGTAGGAGGAATAAGAGACACTATCCTGTGATGTCATGTGAATAAGGGACCCTAGTGTGTGACGTAGCGGGAATAAGAGACACTATCCTGTGATGTAATGTGAATAAGGGACCCTAGTGTGTGACGTAGCGGGAATAAGAGACACTATCCTGTGATGTAATGTGAATAAGGGACCCTAGTGTGTGACGTAGCTGGAATAAGAGACACTATCCTGTGATGTAATGTGAATAAGGGACCCTAGTGTGTGACGTAGCGGGAATAAGAGACACCATCCTGTGATGTAATGTGAATAAGGGACCCTAGTGTGTGACGTAGCGGGAATAAGAGACACTATCCTGTGATGTAATGTGAAGAAGGGACCCTAGTGTGTGATGTAACGGGAATAAGAGTCACTATCCTGTGATGTCATGTGAATAAGGGACCCTAGTGTGTGACGAAACAGGAATAAGAGACACTATCCTGTGATGTAATGTGAATAAGGGACCCTAGTGTGTGACGCAGCGGGAATAAGAGACACTATCCTGTGATGTCATGTGAATAAGGGACCCTAGTGTGTGACGAAACAGGAATAAGAGACACTATCCTGTGATTTAATGTGAATAAGGGACCCTAGTGTGTGACGTAACAGGAATAAGAGGCACTATCCTGTGATGTAATGTGAATAAGGGACCCTAGTGTGTGACGTACGGGGAATAAAAGACACTATCCTGTGATGTAATGTGAATAAGGGACCCTAGTGTGTGACGTAGCGGGAATAAGAGACACCATCCTGTGATGTAATGTGAATAAGGGACCCTAGTGTGTGACGTAACAGGAATAAGAGACACTATCCTGTGATGTCATGTGAATAAGGGACACTAGTGTGTGACGTAACAGGAATAAGAGACACTATCCTGTGATGTAATGTGAATAAGGGACCCTAGTGTGTGACGTAGCGGGAATAAGAGACACTATCCTGTGATGTCATGTGAATAAGGGACCCTAGTATGTGACGTAGGAGGAATAAGAGACACTATCCTGTGATGTCATGTGAATAAGGGACCCTAGTGTGTGACGTAGCGGGAATAAGAGACACTATCCTGTGATGTAATGTGAATAAGGGACCCTAGTGTGTGACGTAGCGGGAATAAGAGACACTATCCTGTGATGTAATGTGAATAAGGGACCCTAGTGTGTGACGTAGCGGGAATAAGAGACACTATCCTGTGATGTAATGTGAATAAGGGACCCTAGTGTGTGACGTAGCTGGAATAAGAGACACCATCCTGTGATGTAATGTGAATAAGGGACCCTAGTGTGTGACGTAGCGGGAATAAGAGACACTATCCTGTGATGTAATGTGAATAAGGGACCCTAGTGTGTGACGTAACAGGAATAAGAGACACTATCCTGTGATGTCATGTGAATAAGGGAAACTAGTGTGTGACGTAACAGGATTAAGAGACACGATCCTGTGATGTAATGTGAATAAGGGACCCTAGTGTGTGACGTAGCACGAATAAGAGACACTATCCTGTGATGTAATGTGAATAAGGGACCCTAGTGTGTGACGTAGCGGGAATAAGAGACACTATCCTGTGATGTAATGTGAATAAGGGACCCTAGTGTGTGACGTAGCGGGAATAAGAGACACTATCCTGTGATGTAATGTGAATAAGGGACCCTAGTGTGTGACGTAGCGGGAATGAGAGACACTATCCTGTGATGTCATGTGAATAAGGGACCCTAGTGTGTGACGAAACAGGAATAAGAGACACTATCCTGTGATGTAATGTGAATAAGGGACCCTAGTGTGTGACGCAGCGGGAATAAGAGACACTATCCTGTGATGTCATGTGAATAAGGGACCCTAGTGTGTGACGAAACAAGAATAAGAGACACTATCCTGTGATTTAATTTGAATAAGGGACCCTAGTGTGTGACGTAACAGGAATAAGAGGCACTATCCTGTGATGTAATGTGAATAAGGGACCCTAGTGTGTGACGTAGCGGGAATAAGAGACACCATCCTGTGATGTAATGTGAATAAGGGACCCTAGTGTGTGACGTAACAGGAATAAGAGACACTATCCTGTGATGTCATGTGAATAAGGGACCCTAGTGTGTGACGTAACAGGAATAAGAGACACTATCCTGTGATGTAATGTGAATAAGGGACCCTAGTGTGTGACGTAGCGGGAATAAGAGACACTATCCTGTGATGTAATGTGAATAAGGGACCTTAGTGTGTGACGTAGCGGGAATAAGAGACACTATCCTGTGATGTAGTGTGAATAAGGGACCCTAGTGTGTGACGTAGGGGGAATAAGAGACACTATCCTGTGATGTAATGTGAATAAGGGACCCTAGTGTGTGATGTAGCGGGAATAAGAGACACTATCCTGTGATGTAATGTGAATAAGGGACCCTAGTGTGTGACGTAACGGGAATAAGAGTCACTATCCTGTGATGTCATGTGAATAAGGGACCCTAGTGTGTGACGTAGCGGGAATGAGAGACACTATCCTGTGATGTAATGTGAATAAGGGACCCTAGTGTGTGACGAAACAGGAATAAGAGTCACTATCCTGTGATGTCATGTGAATAAGGGACCCTAGTGTGTGACGTAGCGGGAATGAGAGACACTATCCTGTGATGTAATGTGAATAAGGGACCCTAGTGTGTGACGAAACAGGAATAAGAGACACTATCCTGTGATTTAATGTGAATAAGGGACCCTAGTGTGTGACGCAGCGGAATAAGAGACACTATCCTGTGATGTAATGTGAATAAGGGACCCTAGTGTGTGACGTACGGGGAATAAAAGACACTATCCTGTGATGTAATGTTAATAAGGGACCCTAGTGTGTGACATAGCGGGAATAAGAGACACTATCCTGTGATGTAATGTGAATAAGGGACCCTAGTGTGTGACGTAACAGGAATAAGAGACACTATCCTGTGATGTCATGTGAATAAGGGACACTAGTGTGTGACGTAACAGGAATAAGAGACACGATCCTGTGATGTAATGTGAATAAGGGACCTTAGTGTGTGACGTAGCACGAATAAGAGACACTATCCTGTGATGTAATGTGAATAAGGGACCCTAGTGTGTGACGTAGCGGGAATAAGAGACACTATCCTGTGATGTAATGTGAATAAGGGACCCTAGTGTGTGACGTAGCGGGAATAAGAGACACTATCCTGTGATGTCATGTGAATAAGGGACCCTAGTATGTGACGTAGGAGGAATAAGAGACACTATCCTGTGATGTCATTTGAATAAGGGACCCTACTGTGTGACGTAGCGGGAATAAGAGACACTATCCTGTGATGTAATGTGAATAAGGGACCCTAGTGTGTGACGTAGCGGGAATAAGAGACACTATCCTGTGATGTAATGTGAATAAGGGACCCTAGTGTGTGACGTAGCTGGAATAAGAGACACTATCCTGTGATGTAATGTGAATAAGGGACCCTAGTGTGTGACGTAGCGGGAATAAGAGACACCATCCTGTGATGTAATGTGAATAAGGGACCCTAGTGTGTGACGTAGCGGGAATAAGAGACACTATCCTGTGATGTAATGTGAAGAAGGGACCCTAGTGTGTGACGTAACGGGAATAAGAGTCACTATCCTGTGATGTCATGTGAATAAGGGACCCTAGTGTGTGACGTAGCGGGAATGAAAGACACTATCCTGTGATGTCATGTGAATAAGGGACCCTAGTGTGTGACGAAACAGGAATAAGAGACACTATCCTGTGATGTAATGTGAATAAGGGACCCTAGTGTGTGACGCAGCGGGAATAAGAGACACTATCCTGTGATGTCATGTGAATAAGGGACCCTAGTGTGTGACGAAACAAGAATAAGAGACACTATCCTGTGATTTAATGTGAATAAGGGACCCTAGTGTGTGACGTAACAGGAATAAGAGGCACTGTCCTGTGATGTAATGTGAATAAGGGACCCTAGTGTGTGACGTAGGGGGAATAAAAGACACTATCCTGTGATGTAATGTGAATAAGGGACCCTAGTGTGTGACGTAGCGGGAATAAGAGACACCATCCTGTGATGTAATGTGAATAAGGGACCCTAGTGTGTGACGTAACAGGAATAAGAGACACTATCCTGTGATGTCATGTGAATAAGGGACCCTAGTGTGTGACGTAACAGGAATAAGAGACACTATCCTGTGATGTAATGTGAATAAGAGACCCTAGTGTGTGACGTAGCGGGAATAAGAGACACTATCCTGTGATGTAATGTGAATAAGGGACCTTACTGTGTGACGTAGCGGGAATAAGAGACACTATCCTGTGATGTAGTGTGAATAAGGGACCCTAGTGTGTGATGTAGCGGGAATAAGAGACACCATCTTGTGATGTAATGTGAATAAGGGACCCTAGTGTGTGACGTAACGGGAATAAGAGTCACTATCCTGTGATGTCATGTGAATAAGGGACCCTAGTGTGTGACGTAGCGGGAATGAGAGACACTATCCTGTGATGTAATGTGAATAAAGGACCCTAGTGTGTGACGTAGCGGGAATAAGAGACACTATCCTGTGATGTAATGTGAATAAGGGACCCTAGTGTGTGACGTAGGGGGAATAAGAGACACGATCCTGTGATGTCATGTGAATAAGGGACCCTAGTGTGTGATGTAACAGGAATAAGAGACACTATCCTGTGATGTAATGTGAATAAGGGACCCTAGTGTGTGACGTAGCGGGAATATTCGACACTATCCTGTGATGTAATGTGAATAAGGGACCCTAGTGTGTGATGTAGCGGGAATAAGAGACACTATCCTGTGATGTAATGTGAATTAGGGACCCTAGTGTGTGACGTAACGGGATTAAGAGTCACTATCCTGTGATGTCATGTGAATAAGGGACCCTAGTGTGTGACGTAGCGGGAATGAGAGACACTATCCTGTGATGTAATGTGAATAAGGGACCCTAGTGTGTGACGAAACAGGAATAAGAGACACTATCCTGTGATATAATGTGAATAAGGGACCCTAGTGTGTGACGCAGCGGAATAAGAGACACTATCCTGTGATGTCATGTGAATAAGGGACTCTAGTGTGTGACGTAGGGGGAATAAAAGACACTATCCTGTGATGTAATGTGAATAAGGGACCCTAGTGTGTGACGTAGCGGGAATAAGAGACACCATCCTGTGATGTAATGTGAATAAGGGACCCTAGTGTGTGACGTAGCGGGAATAAGAGACACCATCCTGTGATGTAATGTGAATAAGGGACCCTAGTGTGTGACGTAACAGGAATAAGAGACACTAACCTGTGATGTTATGTGAATAAGGGACCCTAGTGTGTGACGTAACAGGAATAAGAGACACTATCCTGTGATGTAATGTGAATAAGGGACCCTAGTGTGTGACGTAGCACGAATAAGACACACTATCCTGTGATGTAATGTGAATAAGGGACCCTAGTGTGTGACGTAACGGGTATAAGAGTCACTATCCTGTGATGTCATGTGAATAAGGGACCCTAGTGTGTGACGTAGCGGGAATGAGAGACACTATCCTGTGATGTCATGTGAATAAGGGACCCTAGTGTGTGACGAAACAGGAATAAGAGACACTATCCTGTGATGTAATGTGAATAAGGGACCCTAGTGTGTGACGCAGCGGGAATAAGAGACACTATCCTGTGATGTCATGTGAATAAGGGACCCTAGTGTGTGACGAAACAGGAATAAGAGACACTATCCTGTGATTTAATGTGAATAAGGGACCCTAGTGTGTGACGTAACAGGAATAAGAGGCACTATCCTGTGATGTAATGTGAATAAGGGACCCTAGTGTGTGACGTAGGGGGAATAAAAGACACTATCCTGTGATGTAATGTGAATAAGGGACCCTAGTGTGTGACGTAACAGGAATAAGAGGCACTATCCTGTGATGTAATGTGAATAAGGGACCCTAGTGTGTGACGTAGGGGGAATAAAAGACACTATCCTGTGATGTAATGTGAATAAGGGACCCTAGTGTGTGACGTAACAGGAATGAGAGACACTATCCTGTGATGTAATGCGAATAAGGGACCCTAGTGTGTGACGTAGCGGGAATTAGAGACACTATCCTGTGATGTAATGTGAATAAGGGACCCTAGTGTGTGACGTAACGGGAAAAAGAGTCACTATCCTGTGATGTCATGTGAATAAGGGACCCTAGTGTGTGACGTAGCGGGAATGAGAGACACTATCCTGTGATGTCATGTGAATAAGGGACCCTAGTGTGTGACGAAACAGGAATAAGAGTCACTATCCTGTGATGTCATGTGAATAAGGGACCCTAGTGTGTGACGTAGCGGGAATGAGAGACACTATCCTGTGATGTCATGTGAATAAGGTACCCTAGTGTGTGACGAAACAGGAATAAGAGACACTATCCTGTGATTTAATGTGAATAAGGGACCCTAGTGTGTGACGTAACAGGAATAAGAGGCACTATCCTGTGATGTAATGTGAATAAGGGACCCTAGTGTGTGACGTAGGGGGAATAAAAGACACTATCCTGTGATGTAATGTGAATAAGGGACCCTAGTGTGTGACGTAGCGGGAATAAGAGACACCATCCTGTGATGTAATGTGAATAAGGGACCCTAGTGTGTGACGTAAAAGGAATAAGAGACACTATCCTGTGATGTCATGTGAATAAGGGACCCTAGTGTGTGATGTAACAGGAATAAGAGACACTATACTGTGATGTAATGTGAATAAGGGACCCTAGTGTGTGACGTAGCGGGAATATGAGACACTATCCTGTGATGTCATGTGAATAAGGGACCCTAGTGTGTGATGTACCGGGAATATGAGACACTATCCTGTGATGTCATGTGAATAAGGGACCCTAGTGTGTGACGAAACAGGAATAAGAGACACTATCCTGTGATGTAATGTGAATAAGGGACCCTAGTGTGTGACGCAGCGGGAATAAGAGACACTATCCTGTGATGTCATGTGAATAAGGGACCCTAGTGTGTGACGAAACAGGAATAAGAGACACTATCCTGTGATTTAATGTGAATAAGGGACCCTAGTGTGTGACGTAACAGGAATAAGAGGCACTATCCTGTGATGTAATGTGAATAAGGGACCCTAGTGTGTGACGTACGGGGAATAAAAGACACTATCCTGTGATGTAATGTGAATAAGGGACCCTAGTGTGTGACGTAGCGGGAATAAGAGACACCATCCTGTGATGTAATGTGAATAAGGGACCCTAGTGTGTGACGTAACAGGAATAAGAGACACTATCCTGTGATGTCATGTGAATAAGGGACACTAGTGTGTGACGTAACAGGAATAAGAGACACTATCCTGTGATGTAATGTGAATAAGGGACCCTAGTGTGTGACGTAGCACGAATAAGAGACACTATCCTGTGATGTAATGTGAATAAGGGACCCTAGTGTGTGACGTAGCGGGAATAAGAGACACTATCCTGTGATGTAATGTGAATAAGGGACCCTAGTGTGTGACGTAGCGGGAATAAGAGACACTATCCTGTGATGTCATGTGAATAAGGGACCCTAGTATGTGACGTAGGAGGAATAAGAGACACTATCCTGTGATGTCATGTGAATAAGGGACCCTAGTGTGTGATGTAGCGGGAATATGAGACACTATCCTGTGATGTCATGTGAATAAGGGACCCTAGTGTGTGACGAAACAGGAATAAGAGACACTATCCTGTGATGTAATGTGAATAAGGGACCCTAGTGTGTGACGCAGCGGGAATAAGAGACACTATCCTGTGATGTCATGTGAATAAGGGACCCTAGTGTGTGACGAAACAGGAATAAGAGACACTATCCTGTGATTTAATGTGAATAAGGGACCCTAGTGTGTGACGTAACAGGAATAAGAGGCACTATCCTGTGATGTAATGTGAATAAGGGACCCTAGTGTGTGACGTACGGGGAATAAAAGACACTATCCTGTGATGTAATGTGAATAAGGGACCCTAGTGTGTGACGTAGCGGGAATAAGAGACACCATACTGTGATGTAATGTGAATAAGGGACCCTAGTGTGTGACGTAACAGGAATAAGAGACACTATCCTGTGATGTCATGTGAATAAGGGACACTAGTGTGTGACGTAACAGGAATAAGAGACACTATCCTGTGATGTAATGTGAATAAGGGACCCTAGTGTGTGACGTAGCGGGAATAAGAGACACTATCCTGTGATGTCATGTGAATAAGGGACCCTAGTATGTGACGTAGGAGGAATAAGAGACACTATCCTGTGATGTCATGTGAATAAGGGACCCTAGTGTGTGACGTAGCGGGAATAAGAGACACTATCCTGTGATGTAATGTGAATAAGGGACCCTAGTGTGTGACGTAGCGGGAATAAGAGACACTATCCTGTGATGTAATGTGAATAAGGGACCCTAGTGTGTGACGTAGCGGGAATAAGAGACACTATCCTGTGATGTAATGTGAATAAGGGACCCTAGTGTGTGACGTAGCGGGAATAAGAGACACCATCCTGTGATGTAATGTGAATAAGGGACCCTAGTGTGTGACGTAGCGGGAATAAGAGACACCATCCTGTGATGTAATGTGAATAAGGGACCCTAGTGTGTGACGTAACAGGAATAAGAGACACTATCCTGTGATGTCATGTGAATAAGGGACACTAGTGTGTGACGTAACAGGATTAAGAGACACGATCCTGTGATGTAATGTGAATAAGGGACCCTAGTGTGTGACGTAGCACGAATAAGAGACACTATCCTGTGATGTAATGTGAATAAGGGACCCTAGTGTGTGACGTAGCGGGAATAAGAGACACTATCCTGTGATGTAATGTGAATAAGGGACCCTAGTGTGTGACGTAGCGGGAATAAGAGACACTATCCTGTGATGTCATGTGAATAAGGGACCCTAGTATGTGACGTAGGAGGAATAAGAGACACTATCCTGTGATGTCATGTGAATAAGGGACCCTAGTGTGTGACGTAGCGGGAATAAGAGACACTATCCTGTGATGTAATGTGAATAAGGGACCCTAGTGTGTGACGTAGCGGGAATAAGAGACACTATCCTGTGATGTAATGTGAATAAGGGACCCTAGTGTGTGACGTAGCGGGAATAAGAGACACCGTCCTGTGATGTAATGTGAATAAGGGACCCTAGTGTGTGACGTAGCGGGAATAAGAGACACTATCCTGTGATGTAATGTGAAGAAGGGACCCTAGTGTGTGACGTAACGGGAATAAGAGTCACTATCCTGTGATGTCATGTGAATAAGGGACCCTAGTGTGTGACGTAGCGGGAATGAGAGACACTATCCTGTGATGTCATGTGAATAAGGGACCCTAGTGTGTGACGAAACAGGAATAAGAGACACTATTCTGTGATGTAATGTGAATAAGGGACCCTAGTGTGTGACGCAGCGGGAATAAGAGACACTATCCTGTGATGTCATGTGAATAAGGGACCCTAGTGTGTGACGAAACAAGAATAAGAGACACTATCCTGTGATTTAATTTGAATAAGGGACCCTAGTGTGTGACGTAACAGGAATAAAAGGCACTATCCTGTGATGTAATGTGAATAAGGGACCCTAGTGTGTGACGTAGGGGGAATAAAAGACACTATCCTGTGATGTAATGTGAATAAGGGACCCTAGTGTGTGACGTAGCGGGAATAAGAGACACCATCCTGTGATGTAATGTGAATAAGGGACCCTAGTGTGTGACGTAACAGGAATAAGAGACACTATCCTGTGATGTCATGTGAATAAGGGACCCTAGTGTGTGACGTAACAGGAATAAGAGACACTATCCTGTGATGTAATGTGAATAAGGGACCCTAGTGTGTGACGTAGCGGGAATAAGAGACACTATCCTGTGATGTAATGTGAATAAGGGACCTTAGTGTGTGACGTAGCGGGAATAAGAGACACTATCCTGTGATGTAGTGTGAATAAGGGACCCTAGTGTGTGACGTAGGGGGAATAAGAGACACTATCCTGTGATGTCATGTGAATAAGGGACCCTAGTGTGTGATGTAACAGGAATAAGAGACATTATCCTGTGATGTAATGTGAATAAGGGACCCTAGTGTGTGACGTAGCGGGAATATGCGACACTATCCTGTGATGTAATGTGAATAAGGGACCCTAGTGTGTGATGTAGCGGGAATAAGAGACACTATCCTGTGATGTAATGTGAATAAGGGACCCTAGTGTGTGACGTAACGGGAATAAGAGTCACTATCCTGTGATGTCATGTGAATAAGGGACCCTAGTGTGTGACGTAGCGGGAAAGAGAGACACTATCCTGTGATGTAATGTGAATAAGGGACCCTAGTGTGTGACGAAACAGGAATAAGAGACACTATCCTGTGATGTAATGTGAATAAGGGACCCTAGTGTGTGACGCAGCGGAATAAGAGACACTATCCTGTGATGTCATGTGAATAAGGGACCCTAGTGTGTGACGAAACAGGAATAAGAGACACTATCCTGTGATTTAATGTGAATAAGGGACCCTAGTGTGTGACGTAACAGGAATAAGAGGCACTATCCTGTGATGTAATGTGAATAAGGGACTCTAGTGTGTGACGTAGGGGGAAAAAAAAACACTATCCTGTGATGTAATGTGAATAAGGGACCCTAGTGTGTGACGTAGCGGGAATAAGAGACACCATCCTGTGATGTAATGTGAATAAGGGACCCTAGTGTGTGACGTAACAGGAATAAGAGACACTATCCTGTGATGTTATGTGAATAAGGGACCCTAGTGTGTGACGTAACAGGAATAAGAGACACTATCCTGTGATGTAATGTGAATAAGGGACCCTAGTGTGTGACGTAGCACGAATAAGACACACTATCCTGTGATGTTATGTGAATAAGGGACCCTAGTGTGTGACGTAACGGGAATAAGAGTCACTATCCTGTGATGTCATGTGAATAAGGGACCCTAGTGTGTGACGTAGCGGGAATGAGAGACACTATCCTGTGATGTCATGTGAATAAGGGACCCTAGTGTGTGACGAAACAGGAATAAGAGACACTATCCTGTGATTTAATGTGAATAAGGGACCCTAGTGTGTGACGTAACAGGAATAAGAGGCACTATCCTGTGATGTAATGTGAATAAGGGACCCTAGTGTGTGACGTAACAGGAATGAGAGACACTATCCTGTGATGTAATGCGAATAAGGGACCCTAGTGTGTGACGTAGCGGGAATTAGAGACACTATCCTGTGATGTAATGTGAATAAGGGACCCTAGTGTGTGACGTAACGGGAATAAGAGTCACTATCCTGTGATGTCATGTGAATAAGGGACCCTAGTGTGTGACGTAGCGGGAATGAGAGACACTATCCTGTGATGTCATGTGAATAAGGGACCCTAGTGTGTGACGAAACAGGAATAAGAGACACTATCCTGTGATGTAATGTGAATAAGGGACCCTAGTGTGTGACGCAGCGGGAATAAGAGACACTATCCTGTGATGTCATGTGAATAAGGTACCCTAGTGTGTGACGAAACAGGAATAAGAGACACTATCCTGTGATTTAATGTGAATAAGGGACCCTAGTGTGTGACGTAACAGGAATAAGAGGCACTATCCTGTGATGTAATGTGAATAAGGGACCCTAGTGTGTGACGTAGGGGGAATAAAAGACACTATCCTGTGATGTAATGTGAATAAGGGACCCTAGTGTGTGACGTAGCGGGAATAAAGGACACCATCCTGTGATGTCATGTGAATAAGGGACCCTAGTGTGTGACGTAAAAGGAATAAGAGACACTATCCTGTAATGTCATGTGAATAAGGGACCCTAGTGTGTGATGTAACAGGAATAAGAGACACTATACTGTGATGTAATGTGAATAAGGGACCCTAGTGTGTGACGTAGCGGGAATATGAGACACTATCCTGTGATGTCATGTGAATAAGGGACCCTAGTGTGTGATGTACCGGGAATATGAGACACTATCCTGTGATGTCATGTGAATAAGGGACCCTAGTGTGTGACGAAACAGGAATAAGAGACACTATCCTGTGTTGTAATGTGAATAAGGGACCCTAGTGTGTGACGAAACAGGAATAAGAGACACTTTCCTGTGATGTCATGTGAATAAGTGACCCTAGTGTGTGACGTAACAGGAATAAGAGACACTATCCTGTGATGTAATGTGAATAAGGGACCCTAGTGTGTGACGTAGCGGGAATAAGAGACACCATCCTGTGATGTAATGTGAATAAGGGACCCTAGCGTGTGACGTAGCGGGAATAAGAGACACTATCCTGTGATGTAATGTGAATAAGGGACCCTAGTGTGTGACGTAGGGGGAATAAGAGACACTATCCTGTGATGTCATGTGAATAAGGCACCCTAGTGTGTGATGTAGCGGGAATAAGAAACACTATCCTGTGATGTCATGTGAATAAGGGACCCTAGTGTGTGACGTAACAGGAATAAGAGACACTGGCCCTCATTCAGAGCCGTACGCTCTGAGCAGAGCGCACGCTCTGAATGAGGGCCGGGCTCCATTTTCATGGAGTGTCCTCCTGGACGCTTGTATAGCTGTGGGTCACCACCCACAGGCTATACGAGCGTGCATTGTGATGGTCGCGATGGTCGAGACCATCGCGACCATCGAATTTGCGAGCCGGAGCCTGCGGTTGAGGTTTTCAACCGCAAGCTCCGGAGTGATTTTGGCTCTATCAGAGCCAAAATCACTCCCACTGACATCACTAGTGATGTCAGTGGGCCGGCTTCTGACGGGAGGCGTTCCAGTGGGAACGCCCCCGTCAGGGAGGCACGCCCCCGGCACGCCCACCAAAGGGGGCATGCTGTCAATCAACATTGACAGCACGCCCCCTTTGATCGGACACAACGAGCGAAGGACTTTCCTTCGCTCGTCGCGTCTGGCGCATGCGCATGACGGAGCTCCCTCCGTCGTGCGCATGCTCAGTCCATAACATCGACCCACTTGCGAGCGGACAGCCGCTCGCGAGTGGGTCTGAATCAGGCCCACTATCCTGTGATGTAATGTGAATAAGGGACCCTAGTGTGTGACGTAGCGGGAATAAGAGAAACTATCCTGTTATGTAATGTGAATAAGGGACCCTAGTGTGTGACGTAGCAGGAATAAGAGACACTGGCCCTCATTCAGAGCCGCACGCAAGCGGGCGCACGTACGTTAGGCGTACGTACAAAAATATTTAAATTCAATGGCTCGCTCGTATTTTCGTTCGCATCTAAAATTCCTCCCTAAACTCTGACGACCCCTCCTCTAACTAACGAGCGTACGAAATAGCGAGCGTACATCACCGAAATGGCTTAAAAGGAACGCACGCACAAGTATAAACAGGAAGTGGCCTTGTCAGATGTCGATTACCTGCTCCTTTATTCTGCCTACCTCCATCAATCGTATCATGCCAATCAATGTATCAATTAGCTTAATTGTTTGTTTTTTTTCAACACAATGCAAGAAACTTTACTCTTGTCTGTGTTTGTGTTTACCCGCAGAATACGTACGGATGAAACATTCGCTTGTATTGTTTAAAAAACATGTGAACCACAATTAAACAATTGTACTATTGCTGTGTATCCCCGCATATTTCCCTGGGTTCATTTCTTTATTTAAATTTGCTTACGCATGTCACTGCATCAAGCCTATCCTAACTCTCCAGAGATTTCTGGCCCTGTCGAACACATGACTCATACACTAACCAATAAAATTGCTCCTGTTAATTTCCAAAATACATTAGCCAATCAGAAAATTTTTACACACTTTATCAAAAATGATTTTTAAGAAAAACACCATTGCCATCATGAGAGCCTCCGCATTCACCAGACGTGAGCTGCTGGTGCTTACGGAGGTAATGGATCGCCGGATCACCAGCCAGCCAGAACCCATGACCAACCGGCAGAAGCGCTCCGCGTATGCGGAGGTACGGTCCCGCCTGCGGTCCTTTGGATCACGCCGCAACATCGGGCAGCTGGAGCGCAGGTGGTCCGACCTGCAACGGCGAACGCCCCGCTTGCTGGCATGCTTTCGCATGCAGATCCTGGCAAGTAAGTGTTATGTATTGTGGTTTTAATGTTTGTGTTTGTGGGGCAAACTGCGTGTGCATGTTTTCATGTTTGTTCTATTTATTATTTGTACTCATATCTGCGTGTGCATGTTTTCCTGTCTGTTCTATTTATTATTTGTACTCATATCTGCGTGTGCATGTTTTCCTGTCTGTTCTATTTATTATTTGTACTCATATCTGCGTCTGCATGTTTTCCTGTCTGTTCTATTTATTATTTGTACTCATATCTGCGTCTGCATGTTTTCCTGTCTGTTCTATTTATTATTTGTACTCATATCTGCGTCTGCATGTTTTCCTGTCTGTTCTATTTATTATTTGTACTCATATCTGCGTCTGCATGTTTTCCTGTCTGTTCTATTTATTATTTGTACTCATATCTGCGTGTGCATGTTTTCCTGTCTGTTCTATTTATTATTTGTACTCATATCTGCGTCTGCATGTTTTCCTGTCTGTTCTATTTATTATTTGTACTCATATCTGCGTCTGCATGTTTTCCTGTCTGTTCTATTTATTATTTGTACTCATATCTGCGTCTGCATGTTTTCCTGTCTGTTCTATTTATTATTTGTACTCATATCTGCGTCTGCATGTTTTCCTGTCTGTTCTATTTATTATTTGTACTCATATCTGCGTCTGCATGTTTTCCTGTCTGTTCTATTTATTATTTGTACTCATATCTGCGTCTGCATGTTTTCCCTCTTTTTATGAATTTTTAATTCTACTGCTATTTTTTTTTTTTTGTTTTTTTTTTTTTGTTTTTGTTTGTTTGGCCGGATTTGTCCATAAACTAAACGCAATTTATTTGACATATTTTAGGGGGACAGCCAAGACTCCGCCGTCAACGTCGTCGTTCCCGCCCACTCTCCCCAACCCCCAGCCAACACTCCACCCCAAATCTTTCCCCTATTCCCCACTCCTCCCCATCCTTCCCAGACCCTCTCCCGGAAATGTCGGGACTCCTTCCCCTCCGTCCCACTTCCCCCTCTCCTCCACCCACCCCTCTTCCAATTACCCCCTCCCCGGAGTCCAGCATAACTCCGCCCCATTCTTTGGGGAATGACGGATCCTCCGAGGAGGATCATGGAGGTTTTGCCGGAGCTCCCGATTTTTTTCCCGGTATGTTTTGTATTATTTTTTTTTAAAGCACAAACTGTTTGTATGTAATCATGTGTCGTGCCTTTCTTCGTGTTTTTGTGGCTTGACTTTTGTTGATTGTGAAGGTTTGCCTTTACCTCTTCCTGGTGATTTAAGCATACACATATCATACCTGTGGGAATTTGTACCTAGGCCTTGTATTTTTGCCAGCCCACACTTTTTATTTATGTTTTTGGGTTTAGGAGTGATTTGTTTTTTAATTAATGTTTTTCTGTGGAGTCCCTATTGTTGTATTAACCCACACACTTTTCTCACCCACAGAGGAACAGAGGCGTCGGCAAGAGGTGGCGGATGTTGTGGGGCAGATGCGCCACCATGTAATCGGCCTTCTGGTGGCCCTCGACCGGCTGTCTGGCCTCCTTCGGCATTAGTTTTTGTTTTTTTTTTGTATTTTCCCAATAAAATTTTAAAGACAAATATACGTTGTGGCTCATTTTTAAAAACCAAAACCAAGATAGTTTAGCCTGACATAAGTTCCTGCAAGGATTTCCCTTTTGTAAAAGTTAGATTGTGTTTTGTCTTTGTATGTCAAACAGACACCAGAAACACATAACAGTAACAATGTAATTTCCCTTTTTGGGTGTAGTGTCAATTTCAGATTTCTACATTTTCCAGGTTCCTACTTGGTGCGCAAGCTGCTTAGGCCAATCTTACAAATCCCAAGGTTGGGCCAGGCTTCCTTTTGGTGTGGATTGGAAAGCTGAAAACATATTTCAGTTTTGCTCATCTGGCGTCAGTACTGGTTTACCCCTTAGTCAAATGTAACTTGTGTTAACCTGGTTACACTTGCTGTTAACGTCCCAAAAAAGGAAGACCATTTCACTCTTCAAACATTTATTCACCACATAACAGAGAAAACAAAGTGGTCACTCCCAAAAAAAATACACAGTGATAAATTCAAATACAACACATACCAAGAAACAAATAAATAAAAACACAAAATCAAGAACTGGTTGACGAAGGACCATGCCAACATGATTCCACAAACATGGCGTTGCGATATGGTTTCCAGAATATATGCCCAAAAGGACCAGATCCAGGTTTGGTAAGGGTAGCAGGAAGTAGTGAGCGTTGGAGTGCCAAAGATTATGTGAACAAACAGAAGATGGTGAGAAAAATAAAAATAAATTAGATGTTTGCCAAAAAAAAAAAACACATTAGGTATAAACACTGGAGTTTTGAACAAACTTACCTAAAAAATCTGGCCACCACATCATCGCGTATGGCCCCCCCACATACTGACCTTCGACCAACCTCGGGGGGGCCATCCTCAGGTAAGGCATCCTCTGGCTGCATTGGGACACCACTCCTTATGGCAATGTTGTGAAATATCCCACACAGGACCACAATTTTAGACACCATATCCGGCACATACATGAGCTCGCCACCAGAGCGGTGGAGGCATCTGAATCGGCCTTTTAAAAGGCCGATACAGCGCTCCACCACTTGCCTGGTGGCTGTAAGTGCGGAATTATACGCACTTTGTGGCCCTGGTGTGGGAGCCAAATAAGGAGTGAGCAGCCAGGACATGCAAGGGTATCCACTGTCTCCTGTGAACAAAAATAGACCACATCAGGAACACTGTGTATCAAGCTTAACATTGTTATGTACTAAAGGTCTCCACTTACCCAGAAGCCACGCATCACCAGCTTGTAGGTTGGTTAATTTCTGCCATATCCCTGATTGCCGGATGACGAAGGAGTCATGAGCACTTCCGGGTAATTTAGCATTCAGGGACAGGATCTGGAGGGAGGCATCACATACCACCATTACATTCAGGGAGTGATAGTGTTTCCTGTTTCTAAATATGGCCTCCAGCCGTGCTGGAGGCTGAAGTGGTATGTGAGTACCATCCACAACCCCTATGATGTGTGGGAAGCCAGCTATTTGGTAAAAATTGGCCTTGGCCACACTAAGGGCACCCATATCCAAAGGCATTTTAATAAAATGATGGAGGTGCTTGAAAAGTGCCTCCATCACTGCCCTCAGGATCCGGGAAAAGGAGGATTGGGAGATGCCCGCCACTATTCCGACCGTTGTTTGAAACGATCCTGAGGCACAGAAATGTAACACCGCCATAAATTGCGTCAGTGGTGGTATTGCTGTTGGACTGTCAATTTGCCGCTCAAGATCACTTTCTATTAATGAGAGAGTGTCTATGATGATTTTGGGAGGTAGACGGTAGCGTCTTAAAAACCTCATCATCGGGCATTCCAAAAAGGGTGACACGTGTTCGAAATATCTGGGGCCTTGCATGCCTACGATGCCTACGCCTGGGACGAGTTTGAGGTTGGTCGTCTTCCGGGAGCAGGGCCAGAACAATTCGCCCCAGATCTATCTGAAATTCAAAGTTTACAATGTAAGGCTTTTGACCCACCCCAAAAGTAAGAAAAAACAACTTAGCTTTCTGATACCATCCATAGCTGCTTACATGCCGGGGTATTGTCATGATATGTATAAACTGTAAAAAAGGCAACAATGAGACGTCAAAAATTTAAAGGGTTTTTTTTTAGGTAAAAAATTGTTGCAAGCCAACACAGAAAATAACGGAAAAACACATTTGGCCATCGATGAAAACTACATTGCACACCGTACGTCAAATAGGGTTCAAATGAACCCAAAAAATGGAAAAGGGAAAAGCAAAACTGGATTATATGATGAATAAGCCGTCCAAAATGCGGTAAATTATTCGCAAATGCAAGTCACTACACCAACAGTCAAAAATGCGGTAAATTATTCGCAAATGCAAGTCACTACACCAACAGTCAAAAATGCGGTAATTCATTCGCAAATGCAAGACAAAAAATGGACTTACCCAACTCGAATATATAAGATGTCCTCAAAAAACTTCTTTGGGTCCGAAAAAAATAAAAAACTAAAAAATATGAAATGAGTGTTAAACAAATTAACTAACCACAAAACAGAAGAATACAACAATTGGCCACAAATTTGAATGCACAAAACTTACCAAATCAGGAAAGGATGTTGAAAAAATGAAAAAAATGCGAACGGAAAAACCAAAGAAATGTAGCAAAAACAAACAAAAAAACAACTCTCCAAAATCCTCCAAACGCAACCAACCAACCAAATCCAAACCACTTCACCGACAACACTCCAACAACCCCACCTCGAATCCACACACACCAAGCCATAAATAGTGTTTATTTTCCCGCACAAATTAAGGATGAATCATAGGGACGCACAATCAATGATGCGGCCGCAAACTAACGACGCATGTATAAATACGTCACGAAATCACATAGAATTTCTGGATGATTTCATGCTGGAAGCAGAGACATGGCTTCAAACCAGGGAAACAATGGTCAAAATTGCGGCGGTAAGGCCTTCATGCATTTTGTGTCAATGAGTATTTTAAAACATAATATTGTGCAAGTTGTGAAGTGGCTAAATCTGCATATTTACCCAAATAGGTGAGGAGGATGACATGGAAGAGACTGCTGGCCCCAGTCAACCCGCCAAAGCTGCAAAAAAAAAAAGGCAGCCACATTTCACAAGCAAGGAGATGGAGGTTTTGATCCAGAAGTGCGTTGACATCCTGCCCCAGGCAGCCAGGAATATGAGCCAAAGCCAGAAGTGGAGAATGTGGGAGGAGGTCGCCGTTGCTGTCAATAGGGTGGGTGATTATGTCCGTCTAGCCCGGGATGTCAAACGGCGGTAAGTAAACACTTTCCCATCCTATAAACAAACCCCATTGTTAAAAAAAGGATAATGGTTCCAAATTCATTCCACAGATGGGCAGACTTCAAATATCGTCTAAAGCAAAAACTTGCCGACAGGGCTAGGCATGCAAGGGGGACAGGTGGGGATCCCACCCCTGTGTCATTGGAGTTGACAGACTTAGAAGAGATGGCACAGGGGTGTGTGCAGGCTGTGGAGGTGTTTGGCGTGTCCAACATGGATACGGACATGCCAGACTTTGCGGCTCCTCATGTTGGCCAAGGTAAGTCTTGTGATGTCACCATCTCAGAAATGCTATTGTGCCAATATGTAGATTCTAATGTGAGTCTTTTCTCCAATTTCCTAACAGAGACAGAGGCGGATGAGTCTGCTCCAGAGGGGAGCCTTGGCCGCAGAAATTCTGCTGACTCTGCAGGGGAGGAACCAGTACATCCGGCTGAGGACCCTGCAGAAGCCAGTCCAGGGCGTGCCCCCTCGCAGGCAGTGGGCCTCCTCACAGAACTCAATTTTAAATCGGATTGCCATACGGAGATTCTGCAGAGGATGGACGCCAGTCTGCTACGGGTGGCTGAGGCCCTGGAGCAAAATGCTGCGGCCAACGTGACCATTGCTCAGGCCCTGGCGGAAAATACCAGGGCCAACATCCGCATCGCCGATGCCCTGGAGCAGCTCGTTCGCCAGCACATGGTGGAGCCGACCTCCCTTCCTGCCGGAACATCCAGATCCTCCACCTCTGGCACAACATCAGGCAATCCTCCAAATGTGCCTAGCCCTGTGCCTAGTCCAGAGG
This sequence comes from Taudactylus pleione, assembly GCA_031769625.1. Classification (NCBI taxonomy): domain Eukaryota; kingdom Metazoa; phylum Chordata; class Amphibia; order Anura; family Myobatrachidae; genus Taudactylus; species Taudactylus pleione. Next base: position 40,153,724 of record JAUIMM010000092.1, read on the forward strand.
CCACAACATCTGCCTCTGGACAGGCCAGCCCGATGGCATCCCGGACCCGGTCTGGCGCCCACCCTCACCCAGCCAAACGGGCGAGAAAACGGTGACAGCAATGGCGACTTTTCCCACTTTCCTTCTGTGCTTGGCTCATATTCCTTTCTGGTCAAAACTTCCCTCTCCTTTCTTGTGAAATGTTTTTAAATTTTGTATTTACGATTATGTTAGTGGTTATGTTTTTTTTTTTTTTTAGATCAAATATCTTGGCCACAAAAAAAGGCAATACAATATTATGCCAATTTGTTTGTGTGTAAACAATAAATTTAAAAAAAAAAACAGACATTGTATTGTGACATTATTGTACAAATGGGTTACATTTAATCCTGGCCTTAAACGCAAAAACTGACCCTCTTTTGTTAAAAAAAAGGCCTCTTTAAGGAACGTTTAAAAAATCACATAGCGTTGCAAATTCCACAGTAAACCAAAAAAAAGGGGAGCTAATTAAAAGATGATGACATTATTTTTACAATAGGCCATAACCACCAAATTGTGGCCAAAATAAAAGCCCAAAAATGTACGCTAATTGATTATGTAATCATGACATTAGCAGCTCTGATTTCCACCTGCGTACGCTTTTGTGCTATCCCAATAAACTGCTTTCCAAACACATACCAAGCCGGATTTCAATCCAACACTAATTACTTTACTGACCAGCCACGATTAATCGCAGCACCATCGTGGAGTCCCGGGACGGAGGAGAAGGCCATCGCCAATGTGGTCGAGTAATCCTGACCCTAAGCTGTGCGAGCATTTTGAAGGGAAAGCGGATGTTTCAGTGACGTATGAGACGGTCCGAACACATTTGACGTTCGCATCTGCTAATGTATGTACGCCCCAAAAACGCTTCGCCACGCCTGCGTTTTGTCATCTCCACCCCCGTCAACACCCAAAAACGCCCTGTTCTGTCAATCACATATGACATGTCACTTCCTGTACGCTATTTTAGGAACGAGAGAAAAAAAGCTCGCAATCTGCCGTACGCGCATGCGCGGTGTAACACCGACGCATGCGCGGTTAGTCAACATCGGAACGCAACGAGCGTACTGTTGTTAACGTGCGGCTCTGAATGAGGGCCACTATCCTGTGATGTAATGTGAATAAGGGACCCTAGTGTGTGACGTAACGTGAATAAGAGTCACTATCCTGTGATGTAATGTGAATAAGGGACCCTAGTGTGTGACGTAACAGGAATAAGAGACACTATCCTGTGATGTAATGTGAATAAGGGACCCTAGTGTGTGACGTAGCGGGAATAAGAGACACTATCCTGTCATGTCATGTGAATAAGGGACCCTAGTGTGTGACGTAGGGGGAATAAGAGACACTATTCTGTGATGTAATGTGAATAAGGGACCCTAGTGTGTGACGTAACATGAATAAGAGTCACTATCATGTGATGTAATGTGAACAAGGGACCCTAGTGTGTGACGTAGGGGGAATAAGAGACACTATCTTGTGATGTAATGTGAATAAGGGACCCTAGTGTGTGACGTAACAGGAATAAGAGACACTATCCTGTGATGTAATGTGAATAAGGGACCCTAGTGTGTGACGTAGGGGAATAAGAGACACTATCCTGTGATGTAATGTGAATAAGGGACCCTAGTGTGTGACGTAGCGGGAATAAGAGAAACTATCCTGTGATGTAATGTGAATAAGGGATCCTAGTGTGTGACGTAACAGGAATAAAAGACACTATCCTGAGATGTAATGTGAATATGGAACCCTAGTGTGTGACGTAGCGGGAATAAGAGACACTATCCTGTGATGTAATCTGTATAAGGGACCCTATCGTGTGACGTAGCGGGAATAAGAGACACTATCCTGTGATGTAATGTGAATAAGGGACCCTAGTGTGTGACGTAGCGGGAATAAGAGACACTATCCTGTGATGGCATGTGAATAAGGCACCCTAGTGTGTGACGAAACAGGAATAAGAGACACTATCCTGTGATGTCATGTGAATAAGTGACCCTAGTGTGTGACGTAACAGGAATAAGAGACACTATCCTGTGATGTAATGTGAATAAGGGACCCTAGTGTGTGACGTAGCGGGAATAAGAGAAACTATCCTGTTATGTAATGTGAATAAGGGACCCTAGTGTGTGACGTAGCAGGAATAAGAGACACTATCCTGTGATGTAATATGAATAAGGGACCCTAGTGTGTGACGTAACATGAATAAGAGTCACTATCCTGTGATGTAATGTGAATAAGGGACCCTAGGGTGTGACGTAACAGGAATAAGATACACTATCCTGTGATGTAATGTGAATAAGGGACCCTAGTGTGTAACGTAGCGGGAATAAGATACACTATCCTGTGATGTCATGTGAATAAGGGACCCTAGTGTGTGACGTAGGGGGATTAAGAGACACTATTCTGTGATGTAATGTGAATAAGGGACCCTAGTGTGTGACGTAACGTGAATAAGAGTCACTATCATCTGATGTAATGTGATTAAGGGACCCTTGTGTGTGACGTAGCGGGAATAAGAGACACTATCCTGTGATGTCATGTGAATAAGGGACCCTAGTGTGTGACGTAGGGGGAATAAGAGACACTATCTTGTGATGTAATGTGAATAAGGGAACCTAGTGTGTGACGTAACAGGAATAAGAGACACTATCCTGTGATGTAATGTGAATAAGGGACCCTAGTGTGTGACGTAGGGGGAATAAGAGACACTATCCTGTGATGTAATGTGAATAAGGGACCCTAGTGTGTGACGTAGCGGGAATAAGAGAAACTATCCTGTGATGTAATGTGAATAAGGGACCCAAGTGTGTGACGTAACAGGAATAAGAGAAACTATCCTGTGATGTAATGTGAATAAGGGACCCTAGTGTGTGACGTAGCGGGAATAAGAGACACTATCCTGTGATGTAATGTGAATAAGGGACCATAGTGTGTGACGTAGCGGGAATAAGAGACACTATCCTGTGATGTAATGTGAATAAGGGACCCTAGTGTGTGACGTAGCTGGAATAAGAGACACTATCCTGTGATGTCATGTGGATAAGGGACCCTAGTGTGTGACGAAACAGGAATAATAGACACTATCCTGTGATGTCATGTGAATAAGGGACCCTAGTGTGTGACGTAGCGGGAATAAGAAACACTATCCTGTGATGTAATGTGAATAAGGGAACCTAGTGTGTGACGTAGCGGGAATAAGAGACACTATCCTGTGATGTAATGTGAATAAGGGACCCTAGTGTGTGACGTAGCGGGAATAAGAGACACTATCCTGTGATGTCATATGAATAAGGGACCCTAGTGTGTGATGTATTGGGAATAAGAGACACCATCCTGTGATGTAATGTGAATAAGGGACCCTAGTGTGTGACGTAGCAGGAATAAGAGACACTATCCTGTGATGTAATGTGAATAAGGGACCCTAGTGTGTGACGTAGGGGGAATAAGAGACAGTATCCTGAGATGTCATGTGAATAAGGGACCCAAGTGTGTAACGTAGCGGGAATAAGAGACACTATCCTGTGATGTTATGTGAATAAGGGACCCTAGTGTGTGACGTAGGGGGAATAAGAGACACTATTCTGTGATGTAATGTGAATAAGGGACCCTAGTGTGTGACGTAATGTGAAAAAGAGTCACTATCATGTGATGTAATGTGATTAAGGGACCCTAGTGTGTGACGTAGCGGGAATAAGAGACACTATCCTGTGATGTCATGTGAATAAGGGACCCTAGTGTGTGACGTAGGGGGAATAAGAGACACTATCTTGTGATGTAATGTGAATAAGGGACCCTAGTGTGTGACGTAACAGGAATAAGAGACACTATACTGTGATGTAATGTGAATAAGGGACCCTAGTGTGTGACGTAGGGGGAATAAGAGACACTATCCTGTGATGTAATGTGAATAAGGGACCATAGTGTGTGACGTAGGGGAATAAGAGACACTATCCTGTGATGTAATGTGAATAAGGGACCCTAGTGTGTGACGTAGCGGGAATAAGAGAAACTATCCTGTGATGTAATGTGAATAAGGGACCCTAGTGTGTGACGTAACAGGAATAAAAGACACTATCCTGTGATGTAATGTGAATATGGAACCCTAGTGTGTGACGTAGCGGGAATAAGAGAAACTATCCTGTGATGTCATGTGGATAAGGGACCCTAGTGTGTGACGAAACAGGAATAATAGACACTATCCTGTGATGTCATGTGAATAAGGGACCCTAGTGTGTGACGTAGCGGGAATAAGAGACACTATCCTGTGATGTAATGTGAATAAGGGAACCTAGTGTGTGACGTAGCGGGAATAAGAGACACTATCCTGTGATGTAATGTGAATAAGGGACCCTAGTGTGTGACGTAGCGGGAATAAGAGACACTATCCTGTGATGTCATATGAATAAGGGACCCTAGTGTGTGATGTATTGGGAATAAGAGACACCATCCTGTGATGTAATGTGAATAAGGGACCCTAGTGTGTGACGTAGCAGGAATAAGAGACACTGTCCTGTGATGTAATGTGAATAAGGGACCCTAGTGTGTGACGTAGGGGGAATAAGAGACAGTATCCTGAGATGTCATGTGAATAAGGGACCCAAGTGTGTAACGTAGCGGGAATAAGAGACACTATCCTGTGATGTTGTGTGAATAAGGGACCCTAGTGTGTGACGTAGGGGGAATAAGAGACACTATTCTGTGATGTAATGTGAATAAGGGACCCTAGTGTGTGACGTAACGTGAAAAAGAGTCACTATCATGTGATTTAATGTGATTAAGGGACCCTAGTGTGTGACGTAGCGGGAATAAGAGACACTATCCTGTGATGTCATGTGAATAAGGGACCCTAGTGTGTGACGTAGGGGGAATAAGAGACACTATCCTGTGATGTAATGTGAATAAGGGACCCTAGTGTGTGACGTAGCGGGAATAAGAGAAACTATCCTGTGATGTAATGTGAATAAGGGACCCTAGTGTGTGACGTAACAGGAATAAGAGACACTATCCTGTAATGTAATGTGAATAAGGGACCCTAGTGTGTGACGTAGCGGGAATAAGAGACACTATCCTGTGATGTTATGTGAATATGGGACCCTAGTGTGTGACGTAGCGGGAATAAGAGACACTATCCTGTGATGTAATGTGAATAAGGGACCCTAGTGTGTGACGTAGCAGGAATAAGATACACTATCCTGTGATGTAATGTGAATAAGGGACCCTAGTGTGTGACGTTGGGGGAATAAGAGACACTATCCTGAGATGTCATGTGAATAAGGGACCCTAGTGTGTGATGTACCAGGAATAAGAGACACTATCCTATGATGTAATGTGAATAAGGGACCCTAGTGTGTGACGTAGCGGGAATATGAGACACTATCCTTTGATGTCATGTGAATAAGGGACCCTAGTGTGTGATGTAGCAGGAATAAGAGACACCATTCTGTGATGTAATGTGAATAACGGAAGCTAGTGTGTGACGTAACAGGAATAAGTGATAATATCCTGTGTTGTAATGTGAATAAGGGACCCTAGAGTGTGACGTAACAGGAATAAGAGACACTATCCTGTGATGTAATGTGAATAAGGGACCATAGTGTGTGACGTAGCGGGAATAAGAGAAACTATCCTGTTATGTAATGTGAATAAGGGACCCTAGTGTGTGACGTAGCAGGAATAAGAGACACTATCCTGTGATGTAATGTGAATAAGGGACCCTAGTGTGTGACGTAACAGGAATAAGAGACACTATCCTGTGATGTAATGTGAATAAGGGACCCTAGTGTGTGACGTAGCGGGAATATGAGACACTATCCTTTGATGTCATGTGAATAAGGGACCCTAGTGTGTGATGTAGCAGGAATAAGAGACACCATTCTGTGTTGTAATGTGAATAACGGAAGCTAGTGTGTGACGTATCAGGAATAAGTGATACTATCCTGTGTTGTAATGTGAATAAGGGACCCTAGTGTGTGACGTAACAGGAATAAGTGATACTATCCTGTGATGTAATGTGAATAAGGGACCCTAGTGTGTGACGTAACGTGAATGAGAGTCACTATCATGTGATGTAATGTGAATAAGGGACCCTAGTGTGTGACGTAGCGGGAATAAGAGACACTATCCTGTGATGTCATGTGAATAAGGGACCCTAGTGTGTGACGTAGGGGGAATAAGAGACACTATCTTGTGATGTAATGTGAATAAGGGACCCTAGTGTGTGACGTAACAGGAATAAGAGACACTATCCTGTGATGTAATGTGAATAAGGGACCCTAGTGTGTGACGTAGCGGGAATAAGAGACACTATCCTGTGATGTCATGTGAATAAGGGACCCTAGTGTGTGACGTAACAGGAATAAGAGACACTATCCTGTGATGTAATGTGAATAAGGGACCCTAGTGTGTGACGTAGCGGAATAAGAGAAACTATCCTGTTATGTAATGTGAATAAGGGACCGTAGTGTGTGACGTAGCAGGAATAAGAGACACTATCCTGTGATGTAATGTGAATAAGGGACCCTAGAGTGTGACGTAACGTGAATAAGAGTCACTATCCTGTGATGTAATGTGAATAAGGGACCCTAGTGTGTGACGTAACAGGAATAAGAGACACTATCCTGTGATGTAATGTGAATAAGGGACCCTAGTGTGTAACGTTGCGGGAATAGAGACACTATCCTGTGATGTCATGTGAATAAGGGACCCTAGTGTGTGACGTAGGGGGAATAAGAGACACTATTCTGTGATGTAATGTGAATAAGAGACCCTAGTGTGTGACGTAGCGGGAATAAGAGACACTATCCTGTGATGTAATGTGAATAAGGGACCATAGTGTGTGAAGTAGCGGGAATAAGAGACACTATCCTGTGATGTAATGTGAATAAGGGACCCTAGTGTGTAACGTAGCGGGAATAAGAGACACTATCCTGTGATGTCATGTGAATAAGGGACCCTAGTGTGTGACGTAACAGGAATAATAGACACTATCCTGTGATGTCATGTGAATAAGGGATCCTAGAGTGTGACGTAGCGGGAATAAGAAACACTATCCTGTGATGTAATGTGAATAAGGGAACCTAGTGTGTGACGTAGCGGGAATAAGAGACACTATCCTGTGATGTAATGTGAATAAGGGACCCTAGTGTGTGACGTAGCGGGAATAAGAGACACTATCCTGTGATGTCATATGAATAAGGGACCCTAGTGTGTGACGTAGCAGGAATAAGAGACACTGTCCTGTGATGTAATGTGAATAAGGGACCCTAGTGTGTGACGTAGGGGGAATAAGAGACAGTATCCTGAGATGTCATGTGAATAAGGGACCCAAGTGTGTAACGTAGCGGGAATAAGAGACACTATCCTGTGATGTTGTGTGAATAAGGGACCCTAGTGTGTGACGTAGGGGGAATAAGAGACACTATTCTGTGATGTAATGTGAATAAGGGACCCTAGTGTGTGACGTAACGTGAAAAAGAGTCACTATCATGTGATGTAATGTGATTAAGGGACCCTAGTGTGTGACGTAGCGGGAATAAGAGACACTATCCTGTGATGTCATGTGAATAAGGGACCCTAGTGTGTGACGTAGGGGGAATAAGAGACACTATCTTCTGATGTAATGTGAATAAGGGACCCTAGTGTGTGACGTAACAGGAATAAGAGACACTATCCTGTGATGTAATGTGAATAAGGGACCCTAGTGTGTGACGTAGGGGGAATAAGAGACACTATCCTGTGATGTAATGTGAATAAGGGACCCTAGTGTGTGACGTAGCGGGAATAAGAGAAACTATCCTGTGATGTAATGTGAATAAGGGACCCTAGTGTGTGACGTAACAGGAATAAGAGACACTATCCTGTAATGTAATGTGAATAAGGGACCCTAGTGTGTGACGTAGCGGGAATAAGAGACACTATCCTGTGATGTAATGTGAATATGGGACCCTAGTGTGTGACGTAGCGGGAATAAGAGACACTATCCTGTGATGTAATGTGAATAAGGGACCCTAGTGTGTGACGTAGCGGGAATAAGAGACTCTATCCTGTGATGTAATGTGAATAAGGGACCATAGTGTGTGACGTAGCGGGAATAAGAGACAGTATCCTGTGATGTAATGTGAATAAGGGACCATAGTGTGTGACGTAGCGGGAATAAGAGAAACTATCCTGTGATGTAATGTGAATAAGGGACCCTAGGGTGTGACGTAACAGGAATAAGAGACACTATCCTGTGATGTAATGTGAATAAGGGACCCTAGTGTGTGACGTAGCAGGAATAAGATACACTATCCTGTGATGTAATGTGAATAAGGGACCCTAGTGTGTAACGTTGCGGGAATAGAGACACTATCCTGTGATGTCATGTGAATAAGGGACCCTAGTGTGTGACGTAGGGGGAATAAGAGACACTATTCTGTGATGTAATGTGAATAAGAGACCCTAGTGTGTGACGTAGCGGGAATAAGAGACACTATCCTGTGATGTAATGTGAATAAGGGACCATAGTGTGTGAAGTAGCGGGAATAAGAGACACTATCCTGTGATGTAATGTGAATAAGGGACCCTAGTGTGTAACGTAGCGGGAATAAGAGACACTATCCTGTGATGTCATGTGAATAAGGGACCCTAGTGTGTGACGTAACAGGAATAATAGACACTATCCTGTGATGTCATGTGAATAAGGGATCCTAGAGTGTGACGTAGCGGGAATAAGAAACACTATCCTGTGATGTAATGTGAATAAGGGAACCTAGTGTGTGACGTAGCGGGAATAAGAGACACTATCCTGTGATGTAATGTGAATAAGGGACCCTAGTGTGTGACGTAGCGGGAATAAGAGACACTATCCTGTGATGTCATATGAATAAGGGACCCTAGTGTGTGACGTAGCAGGAATAAGAGACACTGTCCTGTGATGTAATGTGAATAAGGGACCCTAGTGTGTGACGTAGGGGGAATAAGAGACAGTATCCTGAGATGTCATGTGAATAAGGGACCCAAGTGTGTAACGTAGCGGGAATAAGAGACACTATCCTGTGATGTTGTGTGAATAAGGGACCCTAGTGTGTGACGTAGGGGGAATAAGAGACACTATTCTGTGATGTAATGTGAATAAGGGACCCTAGTGTGTGACGTAACGTGAAAAAGAGTCACTATCATGTGATGTAATGTGATTAAGGGACCCTAGTGTGTGACGTAGCGGGAATAAGAGACACTATCCTGTGATGTCATGTGAATAAGGGACCCTAGTGTGTGACGTAGGGGGAATAAGAGACACTATCTTGTGATGTAATGTGAATAAGGGACCCTAGTGTGTGACGTAACAGGAATAAGAGACACTATCCTGTGATGTAATGTGAATAAGGGACCCTAGTGTGTGACGTAGGGGGAATAAGAGACACTATCCTGTGATGTAATGTGAATAAGGGACCCTAGTGTGTGACGTAGCGGGAATAAGAGAAACTATCCTGTGATGTAATGTGAATAAGGGACCCTAGTGTGTGACGTAACAGGAATAAGAGACACTATCCTGTAATGTAATGTGAATAAGGGACCCTAGTGTGTGACGTAGCGGGAATAAGAGACACTATCCTGTGATGTAATGTGAATATGGGACCCTAGTGTGTGACGTAGCGGGAATAAGAGACACTATCCTGTGATGTAATGTGAATAAGGGACCCTAGTGTGTGACGTAGCGGGAATAAGAGACTCTATCCTGTGATGTAATGTGAATAAGGGACCATAGTGTGTGACGTAGCGGGAATAAGAGACAGTATCCTGTGATGTAATGTGAATAAGGGACCATAGTGTGTGACGTAGCGGGAATAAGAGAAACTATCCTGTGATGTAATGTGAATAAGGGACCCTAGGGTGTGACGTAACAGGAATAAGAGACACTATCCTGTGATGTAATGTGAATAAGGGACCCTAGTGTGTGACGTAGCAGGAATAAGATACACTATCCTGTGATGTAATGTGAATAAGGGACCCTAGTGTGTGACGTTGGGGGAATAAGAGACACTATCCTGAGATGTCATGTGAATACGGGACCCTAGTGTGTGATGTACCAGGAATAAGAGACACTATCCTATGATGTAATGTGAATAAGGGACCCTAGTGTGTGACATAGCGGGAATATGAGACACTATCCTTTGATGTCATGTGAATAAGGGACCCTAGTGTGTGATGTAGCAGGAATAAGAGACACCATTCTGTGATGTAATGTGAATAACGGAAGCTAGTGTGTGACGTAACAGGAATAAGTGATAATATCCTGTGTTGTAATGTGAATAAGGGACCCTAGTGTGTGACGTAACAGGAATAAGAGACACTATCCTGTGATGTAATGTGAATAAGGGACCATAGTGTGTGACGTAGCGGGAATAAGAGAAACTATCCTGTTATGTAATGTGAAGAAGGGACCCTAGTGTGTGACGTAGCAGGAATAAGAGACACTATCCTGTGATGTAATGTGAATAAGGGACCCTAGTGTGTGACGTAACAGGAATAAGAGACACTATCCTGTGATGTAATGTGAATAAGGGACCCTAGTGTGTGACGTAGCGGGAATATGAGACACTATCCTTTGATGTCATGTGAATAAGGGACCCTAGTGTGTGATGTAGCAGGAATAAGAGACACCATTCTGTGTTGTAATGTGAATAACGGAAGCTAGTGTGTGACGTATCAGGAATAAGTGATACTATCCTGTGTTGTAATGTGAATAAGGGACCCTAGTGTGTGACGTAACAGGAATAAGTGATACTATCCTGTGATGTAATGTGAATAAGGGACCCTAGTGTGTGACGAAACAGGAATAAGAGACACTATCCTGTGATGTCATGTGAATAAGGGACCCTAGTTTGTGACGTAACAGGAATAAGAGACACTATCCTGTGATGTAATGTGAATAAGGGACCCTAGTGTATGACGTAGCGGGAATGAGAGAAAATATCCTGTTATGTAATGTGAATAAGGGACCCTAGTGTGTGACGTAGCAGGAATAAGAGACACTATCCTGTGATGTAATGTGAATAAGGGACCCTAGTGTGTGACGTAACGTGAATAAGAGTCACTATCCTGTGATGTAATGTGAATAAGGGACCCTAGTGTGTGACGTAGCGGGAATAAGATACACTATCCTGTGATCTCATGTGAATAAGGGACCCTAGTGTGTGACGTAGGGGGAATAAGAGACACTATTCTGTGATGTAATGTGAATAAGGGACCCAAGTGTGTGACGTAACGTGAATAAGAGTCACTATTATCATGTGATGTAATGTGAATAAGGGACCCTAGTGTGTGACGTAGCGGGAATAAGAGACACTATCTTGTGATGTAATGTGAATAAGGCACCCTAGTGTGTGACGTAACAGGAATAAGAGACACTATCCTGTGATGTAATGTGAATAAGGGACCCTAGTGTGTGACGTAAGGGGAATAAGAGACACTATCCTGTGATGTAATGTGAATAAGGGACCCTAGTGTGTGACGTAGCGGGAATAAGAGACACTATCCTGTGATGTAATGTGAATAAGGGACCCTAGTGTGTGACGTAGCAGGAATAAGAGACACTATCCTGTGATGTAATGTGAATAAGGGACCCTAGTGTGTGACGTAGCGGGAATAAGAGACACTATCCTGTGATGTCATGTGAATAAGGGACCCTAGTGTGTGACGTAGGGGGAATAAGAGACACTATTCAGTGATGCAATGTGAATAAGGGACCCTAGTGTGTGACGTAACGTGAATAAGAGTCACTATCATGTGATGTAATGTGAATAAGGGACCCTAGTGTGTGACGTAGCGGGAATAAGAGACACTATCCTGTGATGTCATGTGAATAAGGGACCCTAGTGTGTGATGTAACAGGAATAAGAGACACTATCCTGTGATGTAATGTGAATAAGGGACCCTAGTGTGTGAAGTAGCGGGAATAAGAGACACTATCCTGTGATGTTATGTGATATGTGACGTAGGAGGAATAAGAGACACTATCCTGTGATGTAATGTGAATAAGGGACCCTAGTGTGTGACGTAGCAGGAATAAGAGACACTATCCTGTGATGTCATGTGAATAAGGGACCCTAGTGTGTGATGTATTGGGAATAAGAGTCAATATCCTGTGATGTCATGTGAATAAGGGACCCTAGTGTGTGACGTAGGGGGAATTAGAGACACTATCTTGTGATGTAATGTGAATAAAGGACCCTAGTGTGTGACGTAACAGGAATAAGAGACACTATCCTGTGATGTAATGTGAATAAGGGACCCTAGTGTGTGACGTAACAGGAATAAGAGACACTATCCTGTGATGTAATGTGAATAAGGGACCCTAGTGTGTGACGTAGCGGGAATAAGAGACACTATCCTGTGATGTAATGTGAATAAGGGACCCTAGTGTGTGAGGGAGCGGGAATAAGAGACACTATCCTGTGACGTAATGTGAATAAGGGACCCTAGTGTGTGACGTAACAGAAATAGGAGACACTATCCTGTGATGTAATGTGAATAAGGGACCCTAGTGTGTGACGTAGGGGGAATAAAAGACACTATCCTGTGATGTCATGTGAATAAGGGACCCTAGTGTGTGACGTAACAGGAATAAGAGACACTATCCTGTGATGTAATGTGAATAAGGGACCCTAGTGTGTGACGTTGCAGGAATAAGAGACACTATCCTGTGATGTAATGTGAATAAGGGACCCTAGTGTGTGACGTAGCGGGAATAAGAGACACTATCCTATGATGTAATGAGAATAAGGGACCCTAGTGTGTGACGTAGCGGGAATAAGAGAAACTATCCTGTGATGTAAAGTGGATAAGGGACCCTAGTGTGTGACGTAGCGGGAATAAGAGACACTATCCTGTGATGTCATCTGAATAAGGGACCCTAGTATGTGACGTAGGAGGAATAAGAGACACTATCCGGTGATGTAATGTGAATAAGGGACCCTAGTGTGTGACGTAGCGGGAATAAGAGACACCATCCTGTGATGTAATGTGAATAAGGGACCCTAGTGTGTGACGTAGCGGGAATAAGAGACACCATTCTGTGATGTAATGTGAATAAGGGACCCTAGTGTGTGATGTAGCAGGAATAAGAGACACTATCCTGTGATGTAATGTGAATAAGGGACCCTAGTGTGTGACGTAGCAGGACAAAGAGACACTATCCTGTGATGTCATGTGAATAAGGGACCCTAGTGTGTGATGTAACAGGAATAAGAGACACTATCCTGTGATGTAATGTGAATAAGGGACCCTAGTGTGTGACGTAGCAGGAATATGAGACACTATCCTGTGATCTCATGTGAATAAGGGACCCTAGTGTGTGATGTAGCGGGAATAAGAGACACCATTCTGTGATGTAATGTGAATAAGGGACCCTAGTGTGTGATGTATTGGGAATAAGAGACACCATCCTGTGATGTAATGTGAATAAGGGACCCTAGTGTGTGACGTAGCAGGAATAAGAGACACTGTCCTGTGATGTAATGTGAATAAGGGACTCTAGTGTGTGACATAGGGGGAATAAGAGACACTATCCTGAGATGTCATGTGAATAAGGGACCCTAGTGTGTGATGTAACAGGAATAAGAGACACTATCCTGTGATGTCATGTGAATAAGGCACCCTAGTGTGTGAAGAAACAGGAATATGAGACACTATCCTGTGATATCATGTGAATAAGGGACCCTAGTGTGTGACGTAACGGGAATAAGAGACACTATCCTGTGATGTAATGTGAATAAGGGACCCTAGTGTGTGACGTAGCGGGAATAAGAGAAACTATCCTGTTATGTAATGTGAATAAGGGACCCTAGTGTGTGATGTAGCAGGAATAAGAGACACTATCCTGTGATGTAATGTGAATAAGGGACCCTAGTGTGTGACGTAACTTGAATAAGAGTCACTATCCTGTGATGTCATGTGAATAAGGGACCCTAGTGTGTGACGTAGGGGGAATAAGAGACACTATCTTGTGATGTAATGTGAATAAAGGACCCTAGTGTGTGATGTAGCAGGAATAAGAGACACTGTCCTGTGATGTAATGTGAATAAGGGACTCTAGTGTGTGACATAGGGGGAATAAGAGACACTATCCTGAGATGTCATGTGAATAAGGGACCCTAGTGTGTGATGTAACAGGAATAAGAGACACTATCCTGTGATGTAATGTGAATAAGGGACCATAGTGTGTGACGTAGCGGGAATAAGAGACACTATCCTGTGATGTAATGTGAATAAGGGACCCTAGTGTGTGACGTAGCGGGAATAAGAGACACTATCCTGTGATGTCATGTGAATAAGGGACCCTAGTGTGTGACGAAACAGGAATGAGAGACACTATCCTGTGATGTCATGTGAATAAGGGACCCTAGTGTGTGACGTAGCGGGAATTAGAGACACTATCCTGTGATGTAATGTGAATAAGGGACCCTAGTGTGTGACGTAGCAGGAATAAGAGACACTATCCTGTGATGTAATGTGAATAAGGGACCCTAGTGTGTGACGTAGCGGGAATAAGAGACACTATCCTGTGATGTCATGTGAATAAGGGACCCTAGTGTGTGATGTATTGGGAATAAGAGACACCATCCTGTGATGTAATGTGAATAAGGGACCCTAGTGTGTGACGTAGCAGGAATAAGAGACACTCTCCTGTGATGTAATGTGAATAAGGGACCCTAGTGTGTGACGTAGGGGGAATAAGAGACACTATCCTGAGATGTCATGTGAATAAGGGACCCAAGGGTGTGATGTAACAGGAATAAGAGACACTATCCTGTGATGTAATGTGAATAAGGGACCCTAGTGTGTGACGTAGCGGGAATATGAGACACTATCCTTTGATGTCATGTGAATAAGGGACCCTAGTGTGTGATGTAGCAGGAATAAGAGACACCATTCTGTGATGTAATGTGAATAAGGGACCCTAGTGTGTGACGTAACAGGAATAAGTGACACTATCCTGTGATGTCATGTGAATAAGGGACCCTAGTGTGTGACGTAGGGGGAATAAGAGACACTATTCTGTGATGTAATGTGAATAAGTGACACTAGTGTGTGACGTAACGTGAATAAGAGTCACTATCATGTGCTGTAATGTGAATAAGGGACCCTAGTGTGTGACGTAACGGGAATAAGAGACACTATCCTGTGATGTCATGTGAATAAGGGACCCTAGTGTGTGACGTAGGGGGAATAAGAGACACTATCTTGTGATGTAATGTGAATAAGGGACCCTAGTGTGTGACGTAACAGGAATAAGAGACACTATCCTGTGATGTAATGTTGATAAGGGACCCTAGTGTGTGACGTAGTGGGAATAAGAGACACTTTCCTGTGATGTCATGTGAATAAGGGACCCTAGTGTGTGACGTAGGGGGAATAAGGGACACTATCTTGTGATGTAATGTGAATAAGGGACCCTAGTGTGTGACGTAACAGGAATAAGAGACACTATCCTGTGATGTAATGTGAATAAGGGACCCTAGTGTGTGACGTAACAGGAATAAGAGACACTATCCTGTGATGTAATGTGAATAAGGGACCCTAGTGTGTGACGTAGCGGGAATAAGAGACACTATCCTGTGATGTAATGTGAATAAGGGACCCTAGTGTGTGACGTAGCGGGAATAAGAGACACTATCCTGTGATGTAATGTGAATAAGGGACCCTAGTGTGTGACGTAGCGGGAATAAGAGACACTATCCTGTGATGTAATGTGAATAAGGGACCCTAGTGTGTGACTTAACGTGAATAAGAGTCAATATCCTGTGATGTAATGTGAATAAGGGACCCTAGTGTGTGACGTAACAGGAATAAGAGACACTATCCTGTGATGTAATGTGAATAAGGGACCCTAGTGTGTGACGTAGCGGGAATAAGAGACACTATCCTGTGATGTCATGTGAATAAGGGACCCTAGTGTGTGACGTAGGGGGAATAAGAGACACTATTCTGTGATGTAATGTGAATAAGGGTCCCTAGTGTGTGACGTAACGTGAATAAGAGTCACTATCATGTGATGTAATCTGAATAAGGGACCCTAGTGTGTGACGTAGCGGGAATAAGAGACACTTTCCTGTGATGTCATGTGAATAAGGGACCCTAGTGTGTGACGTAGGGGGAATAAGGGACACTATCTTGTGATGTAATGTGAATAAGGGACCCTAGTGTGTGACGTAACAGGAATAAGAGACACTATCCTGTGATGTAATGTGAATAAGGGACCCTAGTGTGTGACGTAACAGGAATAAGAGACACTATCCTGTGATGTAATGTGAATAAGGGACCCTAGTGTGTGACGTAGCGGGAATAAGAGACACTATCCTGTGATGTAATGTGAATAAGGGACCCTAGTGTGTGACGTAGCGGGAATAAGAGACACTATCCTGTGATGTAATGTGAATAAGGGACCCTAGTGTGTGACGTAGCGGGAATAAGAGACACTATCCTGTGATGTAATGTGAATAAGGGACCCTAGTGTGTGACTTAACGTGAATAAGAGTCAATATCCTGTAATGTAATGTGAATAAGGGACCCTAGTGTGTGACGTAACAGGAATAAGAGACACTATCCTGTGATGTAATGTGAATAAGGGACCCTAGTGTGTGACGTAGCGGGAATAAGAGACACTATCCTGTGATGTCATGTGAATAAGGGACCCTAGTGTGTGACGTAGGGGGAATAAGAGACACTATTCTGTGATGTAATGTGAATAAGGGACCCTAGTGTGTGACGTAACGTGAATAAGAGTCACTATCATGTGATGTAATGTGAATAAGGGACCCTAGTGTGTGACGTAGCGGGAATAAGAGAAACTATCCTGTGATGTAATGTGAATAATGGACCCTAGTGTGTGATGTAACAGAAATAAGAGACACTATCCTGTGATGTAATGTGAATAAGGTATCCTAGTGTGTGACGTAACAGGAATAAGAGACACTATCCTGTGATGTAATGTGAATAAGGGACAATAGTGTGTGACGTAGCGGGAATAAGAGACACTATCCTGTGATGTAATGTGAATAAGTGACCCTAGTGTGTGACGTAGAGGGAATAAGAGACACTATCCTGTGATGTAATGTGAATAAGGGACCCTAGTGTGTGATGTAGCGGGAATAAGAGACACTATCCTGTGATGTAATGTGAATAAGGGACCATAGTGTGTGACGTAGCGGGAATAAGAGACACTATCCTGTGATGTAATGTGAATAAGGGACCCTAGTGTGTGACGTAGCGGGAATAAGAGACACTATCCTGTGATGTCATATGAATAAGGGACCCTAGTGTGTGACGTAACAGGAATAAGAGACACTATCCTGTGATGTAATGTTGATAAGGGACCCTAGTGTGTGACGTAGTGGGAATAAGAGACACTTTCCTGTGATGTAATGTGAATAAGGGACCCTAGTGTGTGACGTAGCGGGAATAAGAGACACTATCCTGTGATGTAATGTGAATAAGGGACCCAAGTGTGTGACGTAGCGGGAATAAGAGACACTATCCTGTGATGTAATGTGAATAAGGGACCATAGTGTGTGACGTAGCGGGAATAAGAGACACTATCCTGTGATGTCATGTGAATAAGGGACCCTAGTGTGTGACGAAACAGGAATGAGAGACACTATCCTGTGATGTCATGTGAATAAGGGACCCTAGTGTGTGACGTAGCGGGAATAAGAGACACTATCCTGTGATGTAATGTGAATAAGGGACCCTAGTGTGTGACGTAGCGGGAATACGAGACACTATCCTGTGATGTAATGTGAATAAGGGACCCTAGTGTGTGAGGGAGCGGGAATAAGAGACACTATCCTGTGACTTAATGTGAATAAGGGACCCTAGTGTGTGACGTAACAGAAATAGGAGACACTATCCTGTGATGTAATGTGAATAAGGGACCCTAGTGTGTGACGTAGGGGGAATAAAAGACACTATCCTGTGATGTCATGTGAATAAGGGACCCTAGTGTGTGACGTAACAGGAATAAGAGACACTATCCTGTGATGTAATGTGAATAAGGGACCCTAGTGTGTGACGTTGCAGGAATAAGAGACACTATCCTGTGTTGTAATGTGAATAAGGGACCCTAGTGTGTGACGTAGCAGGAATAAGAGACACTATCCTATGATGTAATGAGAATAAGGGACCCTAGTGTGTGACGTAGCGGGAATAAGAGAAACTATCCTGTGATGTAAAGTGGATAAGGGACCCTAGTGTGTGACGTAGCGGGAATAAGAGACACTATCCTGTGATGTCATCTGAATAAGGGACCCTAGTATGTGACGTAGGAGGAATAAGAGACACTATCCGGTGATGTAATGTGAATAAGGGACCCTAGTGTGTGACGTAGCGGGAATAAGAGACACCATCCTGTGATGTAATGTGAATAAGGGACCCTAGTGTGTGACGTAGCGGGAATAAGAGACACCATTCTGTGATGTAATGTGAATAAGGGACCCTAGTGTGTGATGTAACAGGAATAAGAGACACTATCCTGTGATGTCATGTGAATAAGGGACCCTAGTGTGTGACGTAGCAGGAATAAGAGACACTATCCTGTGATGTCATGTGAATAAGGGACCCTAGTGTGTGATGTAACAGGAATAAGAGACACTATCCTGTGATGTAATGTGAATAAGGGACCCTAGTGTGTGACGTAGCGGGAATATGAGACACTATCCTGTGATGTCATGTGAATAAGGGACCCTAGTGTGTGATGTAGCGGGAATAAGAGACACCATTCTGTGATGTAATGTCAATAAGGGACCCTAGTGTGTGATGTAACAGGAATAAGAGACACTATCCTGTGATGTAATGTGAATAAGGGACCCTAGTGTGTGACGTAGCAGGAATAAGAGACACTATCCTGTGATGTCATGTGAATAAGGGACCCTAGTGTGTGATGTATTGGGAATAAGAGACACCATCCAGTGATGTAATGTGAATAAGGGACCCTAGTGTGTGACGTAGCAGGAATAAGAGACACTGTCCTGTGATGTAATGTGAATAAGGGACCCTAGTGTGTGACATAGGGGGAATAAGAGACACTATCCTGAGATGTCATGTGAATAAGGGACCCTAGTGTGTGATGTAACAGGAATAAGAGACACTATCCTGTGATGTCATGTGAATAAGGCACCCTAGTGTGTGAAGAAACAGGAATATGAGACACTATCCTGTGATATCATGTGAATAAGGGACCCTAGTGTGTGACGTAACGGGAAAAGAGACACTATCCTGTGATGTAATGTGAATAAGGGACCCTAGTGTGTGACGTAGCGGGAATAAGAGAAACTATCCTGTTATGTAATGTGAATAAGGGACCCTAGTGTGTGATGTAGCAGGAATAAGAGACACTATCCTGTGATGTAATGTGAATAAGGGACCCTAGTGTGTGACGTAACTTGAATAAGAGTCACTATCCTGTGATGTCATGTGAATAAGGGACCCTAGTGTGTGAAGTAGGGGGAATAAGAGACACTATCTTGTGATGTAATGTGAATAAAGGACCCTAGTGTGTGACGTAACAGGAATAAGAGACACTATCCTGTGATGTAATGTGAATAAGGGACCCTAGTGTGTGACGTAGGGGGAATAAGAGACACTATCCTGTGATGTAATGTGAATAAGGGACCCTAGTGTGTGACGTAGCGGGAATAAGAGAAACTATCCAGTGATGTAATGTGAATAAGGGACCCTAGTGTGTGACGTAACAGGAATAAGAGACACTATCCTGTGATGTAATGTGAATAAGGGACCCTAGTGTGTGACGTAGCGGGAATAAGAGACACTATCCTGTGATGTAATGTGAATAAGGGACCATAGTGTGTGACGTAGCGGGAATAAGAGACACTATCCTGTGATGTAATGTGAATAAGGGACCCTAGTGTGTGACGTAGCGGGAATAAGAGACACTATCCTGTGATGTCATGTGAATAAGGGACCCTAGTGTGTGACGAAACAGGAATGAGAGACACTATCCTGTGATGTCATGTGAATAAGGGACCCTAGTGTGTGACGTAGCGGGAATAAGAGACACTATCCTGTGATGTAATGTGAATAAGGGACCCTAGTGTGTGACGTAGCGGGAATAAGAGACACTATCCTGTGATGTAATGTGAATAAGGGACCCTAGTGTGTGACGTAGCGGGAATAAGAGACACTATCCTGTGATGTCATGTGAATAAGGGACCCTAGTGTGTGATGTATTGGGAATAAGAGACACCATCCTGTGATGTAATGTGAATAAGGGACCCTAGTGTGTGACGTAGCAGGAATAAGAGACACTATCCTGTGATGTAATGTGAATAAGGGAACCTAGTGTGTGACGTAGGGGGAATAAGAGACACTATCCTGAGATGTCATGTGAATAAGGGACCCAAGGGTGTGATGTAACAGGAATAAGAGACACTATCCTGTGATGTAATGTGAATAAGGGACCCTAGTGTGTGACGTAGCGGGAATATGAGACACTATCCTTTGATGTCATGTGAATAAGGGACCCTAGTGTGTGATGTAGCAGGAATAAGAGACACCATTCTGTGATGTAATGTGAATAAGGGACCCTAGTGTGTGACGTAACAGGAATAAGTGACACTATCCTGTGATGTCATGTGAATAAGGGACCCTAGTGTGTGACGTAGGGGGAATAAGAGACACTATTCTGTGATGTAATGTGAATAAGGGACACTAGTGTGTGACGTAACGTGAATAAGAGTCACTATCATGTGCTGTAATGTGAATAAGGGACCCTAGTGTGTGACGTAGCGGGAATAAGAGACACTATCCTGTGATGTCATGTGAATAAGGGACCCTAGTGTGTGACGTAGGGGGAATAAGAGACACTATCTTGTGATGTAATGTGAATAAGGGACCCTAGTGTGTGACGTAACAGGAATAAGAGACACTATCCTGTGATGTAATGTTGATAAGGGACCCTAGTGTGTGACGTAGTGGGAATAAGAGACACTTTCCTGTGATGTCATGTGAATAAGGGACCCTAGTGTGTGACGTAGGGGGAATAAGGGACACTATCTTGTGATGTAATGTGAATATGGGACCCTAGTGTGTGACGTAACAGGAATAAGAGACACTATCCTGTGATGTAATGTGAATAAGGGACCCTAGTGTGTGACGTAACAGGAATAAGAGACACTATCCTGTGATGTACTGTGAATAAGGGACCCTAGTGTGTGACGTAGCGGGAATAAGAGACACTATCCTGTGATGTAATGTGAATAAGGGACCCTAGTGTGTGACGTAGCGGGAATAAGAGACACTATCCTGTGATGTAATGTGAATAAGGGACCCTAGTGTGTGACGTAGCGGGAATAAGAGACACTATCCTGTGATGTAATGTGAATAAGGGACCCTAGTGTGTGACTTAACGTGAATAAGAGTCAATATCCTGTGATGTAATGTGAATAAGGGACCCTAGTGTGTGACGTAACAGGAATAAGAGACACTATCCTGTGATGTAATGTGAATAAGGGACCCTAGTGTGTGACGTAGCGGGAATAAGAGACACTATCCTGTGATGTCATGTGAATAAGGGACCCTAGTGTGTGACGTAGGGGGAATAAGAGACACTATTCTGTGATGTAATGTGAATAAGGGACCCTAGTGTGTGACGTAACGTGAATAAGAGTCACTATCATGTGATGTAATGTGAATAAGGGACCCTAGTGTGTGACGTAGCGGGAATAAGAGAAACTATCCTGTGATGTAATGTGAATAATGGACCCTAGTGTGTGATGTAACAGAAATAAGAGACACTATCCTGTGATGTAATGTGAATAAGGGATCCTAGTGTGTGACGTAACAGGAATAAGAGACACTATCCTGTGATGTAATGTGAATAAGGGACAATAGTGTGTGACGTAGCGGGAATAAGAGACACTATCCTGTGATGTAATGTGAATAAGTGACCCTAGTGTGTGACGTAGCGGGAATAAGAGACACTATCCTGTGATGTAATGTGAATAAGGGACCCTAGTGTGTGACGTAGCGGGAATAAGAGACACTATCCTGTGATGTAATGTGAATAAGGGACCCTAGTGTGTGACGTAGCGGGAATAAGAGACACTATCCTGTGATGTAATGTGAATAAGGGACCCTAGTGTGTGACGTAGCGGGAATAAGAGACACTATCCTGTGATGTCATATGAATAAGGGACCCTAGTGTGTGACGAAACAGGAATGAGAGACACTTTCCTGTGATGTCATGTGCATAAGGGACCCTAGTGTGTGACGTAACAGGAATAAGAGACACTATCCTGTGATGTCATGTTAATAAGGGACCCTAGTGTGTGACGTAGGGGGAATAAGAGACACTATCTTGTGATGTAATGTGAATAAGGGACCCTAGTGTGTGACGTAACAGGAATAAGAGACACTATCCTGTGATGTAATGTGAATAAGGGACCCTAGTGTGTGACGTAGGGGGAATAAGAGACACTATCCTGTGATGTAATGTGAATAAGGGACCCTAGTGTGTGACGTAGCGGGAATAAGAGAAACTATCCTGTGATGTAATGTGAATAAGGGACCCTAGTGTGTGACGTAACAGGAATAAGAGACACTATCCTGTGATGTAATGTGAATAAGGGACCATAGTGTGTGACGTAGCGGGAATAAGAGACACTATCCTGTGATGTAATGTGAATAAGGGACCCTAGTGTGTGACGTAGCGGGAATAAGAGACACTATCCTGTGATGTAATGTGAATAAGGGACCATAGTGTGTGACGTAGCGGGAATAAGAGACACTATCCTGTGGTGTAATGTGAATAAGGACCCTAGTGTGTGACGTAGCGGAATAAGAGACACTATCCTGTGATGTCATGTGAATAAGGGACCCTAGTGTGTGACGATACAGGAATGAGAGACACTTTCCTGTGATGTCATGTGAATAAGGGACCCTAGTGTGTGAAGTGACAGGAATAAGAGACACTATCCTGTGATGTAATGTGAATAAGGGACCCTAGTGTGTGACGTAGCGGAATAAGAGACACTATCCTGTGATGTAATGTGAATAAGGGACCCTAGTGTGTGACGTAACGTGAATAAGAGTCACTATCATGTGATGTAATGTGAATAAGGGACCCTAGTGTGTGATGTAGCGGGAATAAGAGACACTATCCTGTGATGTCATGTGAATAAGGGACCCTAGTGTGTGACGTAACAGAAATAAAAGACACTATCCTGTGATGTAATGTGAATAAGGGACCCTAGTGTGTGACGTAACAGGAATAAGAGACACTATCCTGTGATGTAATGTGAATAAGGGACCCTAGTGTGTGACGTAACAGGAATAAGAGACACTATCCTGTGATGTAATGTGAATAAGGGACCCTAGTGTGTGACGAAGCGGGAATAAGAGACACTATCCTGTGATGTAATGTGAATAAGGGACCCTAGTGTGTGACGTAACAGGAATAAGTGACACTATCCTGTGATGTCATGTGAATAAGGGACCCTAGTGTGTGACGTAGCCATGTATTGTGAATAAGGGACCCTAGTGTGTGACGTAGCGGGAATAAGAGACACTATCCTGTGATGTAATGTGAATAAGGGACCCTAGTGTGTGACGTAGCGGGAATAAGATACACTATCCTGTGATGTAATGTGAATAAGGGACCCTAGTGTGTGACGTAGCGGGAATAAGAGACACTATCCTGTGATGTCATGTGAATAAGGGACCCTAGTGTGTGACGTAGCGGGAATATGAGACACTATACTGTGATGTAATGTGAATAAGGGACCCTAGTGTGTGACGTAGCAGGCAGAGCCGGCCCTAGGCAGAGGCATTATAAGCAAATGCCTAGGGGCATTCCACATGCCTAGGGGCATTCCAGGGCTCTGCCGTGCTCCCCCCGCTGCTGACACGATCTGAGCTCAGCTCCGATCGGTCAGCGCCCTGCGCCTCTTCCCTGCTGCTGACGCTGCTGCCGCGATCGGAGCTCAGCTCCGATCAGACAGCGTAACTGACCAAATCAGAATGAGCTTCTGGACAGAAGCTCCTTCTGACTACAGGAGAAAACAAGATGGCCGCGGAACACCTACAGCCCACACCCTTTCTCTACACTCTCCTGTGTGAATTGGTGCCAGATCACTAGGGAGGAACGCACATGTAATCCAAAACACGCGAGATCTGGCATGTCTGGAAAAATAATGTTTTGTCTCGAGATCATAACTTGGCGCAAAGACCTGTGCTGGGATTCGGATCCACTCGGCAACCCCAACTTCTGTTTTTTTTTGTATTTCAGCAATCTGAATACGCACATCTCTATAATGTAATATGCTGGCAATGTATTAAAAGGTATACTGTGTAAACTCACTGTAGTGGCCTAGTTTACACTGTGCAATACAGAACTTCCAGTTCACAAATGCCACTGTGGCCCCCACATTGGTGATTTAGCTTTGTGTAGGAGCCCCTAGGTGACTGCACCGGCCTCCCTATTATTAATTCGGCACTGCTTTTTGTAGCATTACAACCGTGTCGGGATACTGGTGTTGGCATTCAGGGTTCGACAAAGTCACTGTGTACATAGGGCCTGATTCAGACCCGCTCGAAAGTGCTATGCGCTCGTAAGCGGGTCGATGGCTGGGCAGCACGTGCGCACTGCGTGTGCGCAACCCCCGGAGCGAGTGCCAAAATTAACTTGCTCTGGGGCTCGCTACAAACGGGGCAGCTGTCGATGTTGATCGTCAGCTCGCCCCGTTTTGTAGGCGGGGAGGGGGGGTGGCTGGACAAACGGAGGTGTTCCTGAAGGGACGCCTGCCATTTGTGGGTGGCCCTACTGACATCACCAGTGATGTCAGTAGTGAGCTTCCGGCTCTATTAGAGCCAGCAGCTCACTGGGGCTTGCGCCAGACGTTACCCTACCACAAGGGTCTCGTCGCAAGCCTGATGGTCGTGATGGTCCCGACCATCGCAACCATCACCTGGCCGCTCGCAAAAACTGTGGGTGGTCACCCACAGCTTAGCGAGCGGCCAGGTGGCCTTTTTTTTTTTAAAAAGCGGCCGCCCTGATTTGTGGGCAACAAACATGTGGGGGCCCCTATTACGTGCCCTTTATGCAGTGCACCCAGTAGTAGTGCACCCAGGAGTGTTGCCCCTTATGCAGTGGCCCCTATGCAATGCCCCCTGTAGCTATACCCCCAGTAATAGTGTTTCCAATAGTAATGCCCCCTGTATAAATGCCCCCAGTAGTAATACCCCTGTAGTTGTGCCCCCTGTGGAAGAGGCACCAGTAGTAATGCCCCCTGTGGTAGTGGCACCAGTATTAATGCCCCCCCCCGAGTAATGTCCCCTGTAGTAATGTCCCCCCCGAGTAATGTCCCCTGTAGTAATGCCCCCCCGGGTAATGCCCCCAGTAGTAATGTCCCCCCTGAGTAATGCCCCCTGTAGTAATGCCCCCAGTAGTAATGTCCCCCCCGAGTAATGTCCCCCCCAGCAGTGTAAAAGCCACTTGCGCTAAAGAGAAAAAAAAAATCATACTTACCTTAAGCCCCACTTCCGCTGCCTTCTGATCTGCTCGGCTGGGGCTACTCCTCTGCACTATGGGAGAGACACATGACGTCTCTCCCATAGTTCACTGCCTGAGCCGGAAGCCGGAGCTCACGAGTGAGCTCTAGTCTCTGGCTCTGGCTACCGCCGCGGGGAGGGAGCCGGGCACACGCTGGTTACAAACTCAGCGGGTGCCTGATGTCTCCGTGCGGCACCGGGGGTTAGGTGTCCGGAGGAGGCAGAACTGGTTCCTTCTCCTCCGGTTCACTTTAACCCCGATGGCTGGGTGTGGGGGCCCTTCAGGTGTGGGGGCCCAGGGAATATCGCCTCTGTCGCCCCCACTTTAATTCGGCCCTGCTTATAGTAGTTACATGAAGTCTACAGAAGGAGTGTAGCACGTAGCAGAGCACACAGAGGCCCTGATTCAGACCCGCTCGCAAGAGCTTGAGCGCTCGCGAGCGGGTCAATGGTGTGCTCTGCGCACGCGCAGCGGCCGCACTGCACGTGCGCAAGCCCCGGAGCGAGAGAGAAATTCACTCGCTCCGTGGCTCACTACAAAAGGGGCCGGCTATCGATGTTGATCGACAGCTCGGCCCGTTTTGTAGGCGTGGCGGGGGTGGCTTCACAAACGGAGGTGTTCCCAATCGAACGCCTGCCATTTGTGGGCGGCCCCACTGACATCACCAGTGATGTCAGTGGGACAGCTTCCGGCTCTATTAGAGCCAGTAGCTCTCTGGGGCTTATGGCCACGAGACCCTACCACAAGGGTCTCGTCGCAAGCCCCGATGGTCGCGATGGTCTTGACCATCGCGACCATCATCCTGGCCGCTCGCAATAGCTGTGGGTGGTCATCCACAGCTATGCGAGCGGCCAGGAGGCCGCACAAAAAAATAAAAAAACGCCCTGATTCAGAGCGAGCGTCCGTCTCTGAATCAGGCCCAGAGTCCTGTAAGGGGGGGAAGGAATCCCTGACTACATGAACTGGGGTGTATTAAAGAATGAATAAAATACTCTAATGACAGTGGTTACAGGTATGGTGTACAGAACACTTTTTAAAAATGTATTATTTATTTAAAGAGCTCATGAGAATAGACAGGCTAGGCATGTGAACGTACATATGAGTGCAGATGGCCTCAACAATGCCATATTTTCAAATATACAGTATATATATATATATATATATATATATATACATATACAGGTGCGCTGAGAGGGGGGCAGAGCGGATACTATTTACCCAGGCCGGGCTGGCTAGAGGGGCCAGGCGGGGGCTCGGGTCCGGCGCCGCTCTCCCCCTCCCTCCTTCACTCCTCCCACTCACACAGCAACCCGGTACACAGCGTGTGCTGGGCTGCAGTGGGAGACTGCTGAGCAGCAGCCGCAGCAGTCTCCTATGCCCTTGTGCCGGGCTGAGGGGCTGCTCATAGCACCACTCTACCCAGCGCGCAGCGCCGCAAACGTGTTTTTTTCTTTAGCTCAAGAGGATGTGGCCACGCCTACTGCGATTAGGCCGTGCCCCTTTTTACTTTGACCCGGTCGGGCTCTCTACAGCCGTGCATCGTTACAATCAAGGAAGTATAGGGGTCAAGAGTGAGGGGTGCCTTCATAGGGGAGCCATGGAGCTCACACTTGGGATGAACAGATGGCCCCTATCGTGGAGATAATAGGTCATATACTCCATCACCGCAATATGCCAAATTTGCGATTTAAGATAAATGGCATGAGAGGGTTTTTCCAACTGTGAGCTATCAATTTTTTGCCCGCTACTAGAATATGGAACAACAACCTCTGGGAGTGCTTGGAGAGATCGAGAGGAGTGTAGCATAGAAGAAAAGTCCATGGATTCCGTGGGGTCGGACCTTTGAATAGGTTATTTAGAAAGGTATGATCCGAGGTCCTAAAAGTATTAAGGACTGGGCAAGTCCACCAGACATGGGTAAGAGTACCTCGGAGGCCACAATGTCTCTGGAAAAGGGGTGAGGTGGACGGAAACATTTGCGAGAGTTTTACCAGGGAATAGTACCAGCAATAATATAATTTGTATGAGGTTTCCTTAAGCTGTGGAAACAGAGTATTAGGCAATAACCTGTCTCATGTCGTCCCAAGCCCCTCGTCTGGTGGGGTGCCAAGGTCCACCTACAAAAAGATTTGTGAGAGCTCTGAGTGGGAAAAGCAACATCAATAAGGATTCCATAAATTTGGGAAATCAGGCCCTGATTCAGAGCCGGATGCTCTGACAGAGCGCTCGCTCTGAATCAGGGCCGGCCCTCTGGTTTTTTAGAGTGGCCCCCTGGCCGCTCGCATAGCTGTGGGTGACCACCCACAGCTATAGCGAGCGGTCAAAAAAGATGGTCGCGATGGTCTTGACCATCGCGACCATTGGGCTTGCGATGAGACCCTTGTGGTAGGGTCTCGTTGCCGCAAGCCCTGGAGTGCTTTTGGCTCTATCAGAGCCAAAAGCACTCCCACTGACATCACTTGTAATAGGAGGAAGCAATTTGGGAGAAGTGGGTAGCCAAGTAATAGAGTTTCTATGGAGGAGAGAGTGGGGAACGGCTTTAGGGAGTGTCTGGAATCAGAACACTTTGTATTAGTCAGTCTTGTGTTTGTTTTAGTGCTCCATGCCTCATTGTTTAGAATTATTTAATAAAAAGTAGAAAGAAAAAAAAAGGAAAATTAAATGCAATCTCGTGCAACAAAAAATATCCAAACCGCATACAGTACTAGTCACAGAGCTGCCCATATGATTACATAACATCCAGAGATGCCCATATGATCATGCTCCAGCCAGCTGAGTGATGAAATGTGGAGTCCACTACAGCGCTACCTCCATGTGCTGCGTTATCTTGTCACTGTGTATGAGCACCACAGTGGGACACTGATATCTCCAGAGACCCAGCCACATTATTGTGTATATGGCCTGCATATCCTCTACCTGCACCGCTACCTTCATACATCACCGGCTAGTGCTCTGTATGTTCCGCTCAAGCTCCGCTCCATCCAGATTAGCAAGTGTGTTTCTGTGATTATGGCTGTACCAGTAACTACTACTACTTTTCCATAAACCTGGCACCTGGTTAAGCCCCTGAACTGTCATAGGCAAATGCAGGGGGGTTTACGGTTGCCTGGAACTCCCTAGCCCAAACCATGATGACCACAATAGAAATAGCATATAATACTAAAGTAGCATGTTATTTAATATCCCTGTTAGGGGTGCACTGATATTGACCATCTATAGGGTAATTTATTAATACGGTATAACAATACACCATCCAGTACATAAAGAGGCCAATCTGTACATATATGTCCAGGGCAGTGCAAGGTTCTTTTTCTGCCCTCCCCCCAGATTTCCGAACTTGCTCAAATGATCTGTAATGGAGCCCACATCTTAAATAAAAGCATTCAGCTCATGCAGGATGGCCCTACTACAGCATATAATGGCATACTGTGATTCTTGGTCATGTATATTTCAGATAGGGGTGTGCACCGGCCACTTTTCGTGTTTTGGTTTTGGATCTGGATCTTTCTTCGTGTTTTGGATCTGGATTGGTTTTGCCAAAACCACCCTTCCGTGTTTTGGGTTCTGGGTTTTGTGTTTTGGATCTGTTTTTTTTTTTTAAAAAAGCATAAAAACAGCTAAAATCACAGAATTTGTGTGTTTTTCTGCTCCTATGCTATTTTTAACCTCAATAACCTTAATTTCCACTCATTTCCAGTCTATTCTGAACACCTCACACCTCACAATAGTGTTTTTATATCCAAAAGGTTGCACCGAGGTAGCTGGATGACTATGCTAAGAGATACGAGTGGGCGGCACAAACACGTGGTCCATCTAGGAGTGACACTGCAGTGGCAGACAGGATGGCAGTTTGAAAAACTAGGCCCCAAACAGTACATAATTCAAAGAAAAAAAAGAGGTGCAAGATGGAATTGTCCTTGGGCCCTCCCACCCACCCTTATGTTGTATAAACAGGACATGCACACTTTAACAAACCAAACATTTCAGCGCCAGGGTCTCCCACACGACTGTGGCTGAAATTATTGGTTCGTTTGGGCTCCCACAAAACAAGCTGGCAATTAATCTGTCCCTGCACAAAATGGGTCTACGGAGGCAAGATGTCGTCCTCATCCTCCTCATCCACCGATTCCTCACCCTCTTCAGTGTTGTGTACATCCTCATCCTCACAGAGTATTAATTCGTCCCCGCTGGAATCCACAACCACAGGTCCCTCTGTACGTTCTGGAGGCTGGTCTCCCTGGAAGAGTTGATAATTCATTTTATGAACATCATCTTCTCCACATTTTGTGGAAGCAACCTCCTACGCCTTTCGCTGACAAGGTTCCCGGCTGCACTAAACACTCTTTCGGAGTACACACTGGAGGGGGGGCAACTCAGGTAAAATAGAGCCAGTTTGTACAGGGACCTCCAAATTGCTTCTTTTTCCTGCCAGTACAGGTACGGACTGTCTGACATGCCTACTTGGATGCTGTCACCGATGTAATCCTTTAACAGACAGACGCACGCATGTTGCTGCTGCTTTAAGGATGCAGGTGCGGCTACAGCCCACACATTTCACAAAGACAGAAAAAAAGAATTTTTTTATTGTTTGTGGAGCGCACTTTGAGGGTTATACCACCCTTTAACAGACAGACGCACCCTTGTCGCTGCTGCTTTGAGGATGCAAGTGCGGCTACAGCCCACACAATTCACAAAGACAGAAAAAAAAAGAATTTTTTTATTGTTTGTGGAGCGCACTTTGAGGGTTACACCACCCTTTAACAGACAGACGCATGCTTGTCGCTGCTGCTTTAAGGATGCAGGTGCGGCTACAGCCCACACATTTCACAAAGACAGAAAAAAAAATAAGAATTTTTTAATTGTTTGTGCAGCGCACTTTGAGGGTTACACCACCCTTTAACAGACAGACGCACGCTTGTCGCTGCTGCTTTAAGGATGCAGCTGCGGCTACAGCCCACACATTTCACAAAGACAGAAAAAAAAAAGAATATTTTTATTGTTTGTGGAGCGCACTTTGAGGGTGTCACCACCCTTTAACAGACAGACGCACGCTTGTCGGTGCTGCTTTAAGGATGCAGGTGCGGCTACAGCCCACACATTTCACAAAGACAGAAAAAAAAAGAAGAATTTTTTTATTGTTTGTGGAGCGCACTTTGAGGGTTACACCACCCTTTAACAGACAGACGCACGCTTGTCGCTGCTACTTTGAGGATGCAAGTGCGGCTACAGCCCACACAATTCACAAAGACAGAAAAAAAAAGAATTTTTTTATTGTTTGTGGAGCGCACTTTGAGGGTTACACCACCCTTTAACAGACAGACGCACGCTTGTCGCTGCTGCTTTAAGGATGCAGGTACGGCTACAGCCCACACATTTCACAAAGACAGAAAAAAAAAGAAGAGTTTTTTTATTGTTTGTGGAGCGCACTTTGAGGGTTACACCACCCTTTAACAGACAGACGCACGCTTGTCGCTGCTGCTTTGAGGACAGTATCATATGCAGTGACAGTAGACTTGTCAGACATTGTTGGCACATCCTTCAGTCCGGACAAGATGTCCAAACCGGCCCATGACTAATGACACAGGCGCACGCTTGGCGCTGCTACTGTGTTGATGCACGTGCGGCTACATCGCACACAAGTCACAAACACATAAAAAAATAGTTTTTTATTTTTTGGAGCACTTTGAGGGTTACACCACCCTTTAACAGACAGACGCACCATTGTCGCTGCTGCTTTGAGGATGCAAATGCGGCTACAGCCCACACAATTCACAAAGACAGAATAAAAAAGAAGAATTTTTGTATTGTTTGTGGAGCGCACTTTGAGGGTTACACCACCCTTTAACAGACAGACGCACGCTTGTCGCTGCTGCTTTAAGGATGCAGGTGCGGCTACATCCCACACATTTCACAAAGAGAAAAAAAAGAACAATATTTTTATTGTTTGTGGAGCGCACTTTGAGGGTTACACCACCCTTTAACAGACAGACGCATGCTTGTCGCTGCTGCTTTAAGGATGCAGGTGCGGCTACAGCCCACACATTTCACAAAGAGAAAAAATAATAATTTTTTTATTGTTTGAGGAGCGCACTTTGAGGGTTACACCACCCTTTAACAGACAGACGCACGCTTGTCGCTGCTGCTTTGAGGATGCAGGTGGAATCTAGACGGGATTTGGAACTGGGGACACACTATCTCCATCAATTGTCTAAATCCCACTGCACTAATGGCGGATACCGGACGCACATCTAACACCAACATAGCAGTCAAGGCCTCAGTTTTACGTTTTGCTTCAGGATGACTATTGTCGTACTTCATCCTCATCGCTAGGGACTGTTGGAGGGTCATTTGTTTAGTAAAAGTAGTGGTGTTCCTACTTTCTCTCTGGGATGATGAACAACTCCCAGCAGCAGCAACAGCACTAGGAGGAAGTGGTTCTTGATCTTTCCCTATTTTATTTTTATCGC
Organism: Taudactylus pleione; assembly: GCA_031769625.1. Lineage (NCBI taxonomy): Eukaryota > Metazoa > Chordata > Amphibia > Anura > Myobatrachidae > Taudactylus > Taudactylus pleione. Next base: position 40,185,758 of record JAUIMM010000092.1, read on the forward strand.
AGAAAGTTTGGTCCTCCATTTATGTTATATTGATATATACGTGCGGCTAAGGCGCACACAAACACAGAAAATATTTTTTTATTTTTGCTGGAGAGTAGTGCACTTTGTGGGTTACACCACCCTTTAAGAAATGAGCCAGCCGGCTCTTTACTTATGGGACACAGGCGCACGCTTGGCGCTGCTCCTTTGTTGATGCACGTGCAGCCACAGTGCACACAATTCACAAACACAGAAAATATTTTTTTATTTGGTTTGGAGTGTACTTTGGGGGTTACAGCACCCTTTAACGGTCAAGCCAGCCGGCCCTTTACTTATGACACAGGCGCACGCTTGGCACTACTTTGTTGATGCACGTGCGGCTACTGCGCACACAATTCACAAACAGAAAATATTTTTTATTTGGTTTGGAGTGTACTTTGGGGGTTACAGCACCCTTTAATGGTCAAGCCAGCCGGCCCTTTACTTATGACACATGCGCACGCTTGACACTACGTTGTTGATGCACGTGCGGCTAATGCGCACACAATTCACAAACACAGAAAATATTTTATTTTTTTTGGAGTGTACTTTGGGGGTTACAGCACCCTTTATCGGTCAAGCCAGCCGGCCCTTTACTGATGGGACATAGGCGCACGCTTGGCGCTGCTCCTTTGATGATGCACGTGCAGCCACAGTGCACACAATTCACAAACACAGAAAATATTTTTTTATTTGGTTTGGAGTGTACTTTGGGGGTTACAGCACCCTTTAACAGTCAAGCCAGCCGGCCCTTTACTTATGACACAGGCGCACGCTTGGCACTACTTTGTTGATGCACGTGCGGCTACTGCGCACACAATTCACAAACACAGAAAATATTTTTTTATTTGGTTTGGAGTGTACTTTGGGGGTTACAGCACCCTTTAATGGTCAAGCCAGCCGGCCCTTTACTTATGACACAGGCGCACGCTTGGCACTACTTTGTTGATGCACGTGCGGCTACTGCGCATACAATTCACAAACACAGAAAATATGTTTTTATTTGGTTTGGAGTGTACTTTGGGGGTTACAGCACCCTTTAACGGTCAAGCCAGCCGGCCCTTTACTTATGACACAGGCGCACGCTTGACACTACGTTGTTGATGCACGTGCGGCTAATGCGCACACAATTCACAAACACAGAAAATATTTTTTTATTTGGTTTGGAGTGTACTTTCGGGGTTACAGCACCCTTTAACGGTCAAGCCAGCCGGCCCTTTACTTATGACACAGGCGCACGCTTGGCACTACTTTGTTGATGCACGTGCGGCTACTGCGCACACAATTCACAAACACAGAAAATATTTTTTTATTTGGTTTGGAGTGTACTTTGGGGGTTACAGCACCCTTTATTGGTCAAGCCAGCCGGCCCTTTACTGATGGGACATAGGCGCACGCTTGGCGCTGCTCCTTTGTTGATGCACGTGCAGCCACAGTGCACACAATTCACAAACACAGAAAATATTTTTTTATTTGGTTTGGAGTGTACTTTGGGGGTTACAGCACCCTTTCACGGTCAAGCCAGCCGGCCCTTTACTTATGACACAGGCGCACGCTTGGCACTACTTTGTTGATGCACGTGCGGCTACTGCGCACACAATTCACAAACACAGAAAATATTTTTTTATTTGGTTTGGAGTGTACTTTGGGGGTTACAGCACCATTTAACGGTCAAGCCAGCCGGCCCTTTATTTATGACACAGGCACACGCTTGGCACTACTTTGTTGATGCACGTGCGGCTACTGCGCACACAATTCACAAGCACAGAAAATATTTTTTTATTTGGTTTGGAGTGTACTTTTGGGGTTACAGCACCCTTTAATGGTCAAGCCAGCCGGCCCTTTACTTATGACACAGGCGCACGCTTGGCACTACTTTGTTGATGCACGTGCGGCTACTGCGCACACAATTCACAAACACAAAATATTTTTTTATTTGATTTGGAGTGTACTTTGGGGGTTACAGCACCCTTTAACGGTCAAGCCAGCCGGCTCTTTACTGATGGGACACAGGCACACACTTGGCTCTGCTCCTTTGTTGATGCACGTGCAGCCACAGTGCACACAATTCCCAAACACAGAAAATATTTTTTTATTTTGTTTGGAGTGTACTTTGGGGGTTACAGCACCCTTTAACGGTTAAGCCAGACGGCCCTTTACTTATGACACAGGCGCACGCTTGGCACTACTTTGTTGATGCACGTGCGGCTACAGTGCACACAATTCACAAACTCAGAAAATATATATTTTTTTTGTTTGGAGTGTACTTTGGGGGTTACAGCACCCTTTAACGGGCAAGCCAGCCGGCTCTTTACTGATGGGACACAGGCGCACGCTTGGCACTGCTCCTTTGTTGATGCACGTGCAGCCACAGTGCACACAATTCACAAACACAGAAAATATTTTTTATTTTGTTTGGAGTGCACTTTGGGGGTTACAGCACCCTTTAACGGTCAAGCCAGCCAGCCCTTTACTTATGACACAGGTGCACGCTTGGCACTACTTTGTTGATGCACGTGCGGCTACTGTGCACACAATTCACAAACACAGAGAAAATATATATTTTTTTGCACTTGGGGGGAGCACCCCTGATGGACAGAGCACCCTCTGGACAACACTACAGCACCCCTTTAGGACACTGCACAGGCCTTTGGAGTGGACACAGCCCCTATGGACAACTGACTGCACAACACAGTCCAGCCAGCCCCTATGGACTTTGAAGTAGTGGACACAGACTCTATGGACAACAGCAGCACAGCACAACACAGCCAGCCCTTATGGACTTTGAAGTAGTGGACACATCCCCTATGGACAACAGCAGCACAGCGCAGCACAGCACAGCACAACACTACTCTGCACTACACTACACAGCTGAGCCAGCCCTAACTCCCACCCTCCCTCTTCACTGTCCACAGCCGAGTGAGATAATGGCGCCGATGCGGGTACCTTATATAGGATCCAAAACCTGCGAGACCCGGAAGGCGGGATGGTGACGTTTTGCCTCGATTTCAGATCCGAGTCAGGCGGGAAAAGTCGAGCCTGACTCGGATCGGCCTCGGATCGGGGGGGCTCGAGGGGGTTCGCATTTCAGAAATCCGAACCCGCTCACCCCTAATTTCAGATTTGATACCTTCGTATGACATATATTATAGCTTGTTGAGTGCAGATTATGCCCTCTTCATGAACTGGCCACACTTGCTTTAAAATCTAGCATTTGGAAACCCCTCTGTAGAAATTCTGTGTTTGCCACCTACTGTCTAGTGCAGGGCTCGACAAATCCCAGGGGCCAGGTCGCCATAGCGAACAGATTTTGCTACCTGGCAACCAGATAATCCAGGATGGGAAGAAGCAGATCCTCGTTAGTCCTAGTGGAGAACATATTTTTTTTACTATATTTTGCCGCTGCCGACAGGAGGAGGCTGCCGGCTGTCAGTCTATGCGGCTATGATTGATTCGCCCAGCTCCACCTACAGCAGGTGATCTTGGATTGGCTCTCTGCGTGCACATGACATTGTGTAGTGTAGAGGAGCCCTAGCTCCTAGCAGCAACTGGCATGCAGCCACCAGGACAAATAGGAGGGAGGTAGACGCAGTCACCATGAGGAGCATTGCGGTCCGGACGCCCAACCATGCAGCCCCCACGGGTAGAGACACCCAGAAAGCCACATCACAATGAGGACACCGCACCTGACAGGTCTGAGAGAAATAGGCACCAACACCTGACCGGAGACCAGATTGAGGTGAGGAGCAAGCAAGGAGTGTGGGGAAAGAAGCCAGCTGAGGGAGGAGAGGACTTGGAGACCGGAGTCTGGGGGGACTGGGTGAGGTGGCAAAGGCTGCCATGAGCCGGGGAGTGGGTGAGGAGGCTGACTGCCAGATTAGGGGAGAGCGGGGATGCTGCTGAAACAGGGGAGTGAATGAGTATGCTGAGACTGGCATAAGGGGAGGGTTAATTTGTGAGGAGGCTGACATGAGGGGTGTGGAGGATGCTGCAGGAATAAGGGAAGTGGGGAGGAGGCTGAGACTGGAGTGGGGAGTGGGCATGGAGGCTAACATGAGGGGAGAAGAGGCTCTAGGAATGACGGGACTGGGTGAGGAGGCACGCATAGGGGAGTGGGTGTGGAGGCTGGCACGAAGAGAGAGGAGGAGGCTGCATATTGCTGGAATAAGGTATTGGGTGATGAGGCTGATGCTGGTATAAGGGGAGTGAATGCAGAGGCTAGAGGAGGAGGCTGCAGGAATTAGGCCTGGGTGATGAAGCTGTGGCTGGTATAGGGGAGTGGAGGCTGGCATGAAGGGAAAGGAGGCTGCATACTGCTGGAATATAGAAGTGTGAGGAGACTGAGGCTGGCATAAGGGGAGTGGGTGAGGTTGCTGGCATGGGGGGGAGAGGAGGAGGCTGCATATTGCTGGAATAGAGGAGTGATGGAGAAGGCTAACACTGGCATCCTTTATATTTTAATAGATAAACGTGAATATTAATACATTCACATATATTAATACCAATTAGGGAAAATTCTTATTTTGAGTTAAAAATATCAGTATTTGATTCAGAACCCCTTGGACACTCCTCTAATGAATAATTAGGCTAATTGGACTAATTGGAAGTTTCCACTTAGCTTAATTAGTCAAATAATTACATGTCGTTACTGGCTTGAGAAAAATATATTATAAAAATATATATTTTTTATATTATATTGGGACGGTGGTCTGGCTCCTACACTTTCATTCTGGCTCCTAGATTTTAGAAAACTTTGTCAAGCCCTGGTCTAGTGTATCTGGAATTCTGCTCTTTAACTCTTCATTCCCCAAAAAAATGGATGCAACATGCCTGCATTCTTTGCTGCCACTCCCCATTACCTACCCCAAATGCTCCCTGACTGTCAATCACACTGCAGGTAAATAGTAGCTGTGAGCAACCATAGTAATGTACCTTGACTTAAGCTCAAGCGCAGTTTATTGATAATCGCTCAACTGCAAAAATATCAGTGCAGCGTACAACTCTGGATCAGGCCCTTTGTGATTAGGGATAAGTGTATCCTTCAAACCAGTCACATAAAAGTATTACTCTGTGGTCCTATTTTAAATTGAAATGGTGGAGATAGAAGCAGGGGCAGAACTATGGGAGACAATGGAGGCGCCTGCCGCCGGGTTCCAGCGCTGATGGGGCACCTCCTCCATTGCCCACAATATATTCACCCCACTTAGGGCTGTAAATATGTATTCGGAGCATATCGTAATTTCCGCCCAATACATTGCACCTCTTCCCGGCATTAGATAGATAGATAGATAGATAGATAGATAGATAGATAGATAGATAGATAGATAGATAGATAGATAGATAGATAGATAGATAGATATGCACCATATGTGTTTTCCATTTTTTTTTGGGGGGGGGGGGGACACCAAATTATAAGTTGTCTCCAGGCACCTGGGATGAACTTACGCCACTGGATAGAAGGGATGAAAAACCATACATTAAATAAATAAGGGGAGTACTATTAAGTTTTAAATGTCATTCAAGGTTTTAAAACACGTTTTAATTAACATTAATCTATGAGCCAAGTAAATATTAGGCAAATGCAACGCCTGTTCATTGTCAAAGGATCAGTCATTCCATATTGTTTATATTAAGCTTCTTGAGATCATTGAGGAATTTGTATTAAATAGAAGAAGATGCCTCCAATGTCTGGATTACAGGGTGGTATATATATTGCTAGTTCTTGCATCTTTAAAAAAATTTAAATATTAGATTTTTTTTGTATTATTTTTTAAGCCAATCAAGGCTTTCAATTAACTTTTTTTTATTTTGGTTCGTTTTACACTTCATCATTTACTACTTATCATAATGCATAGCTATTTGTTGATACAATGGGGGTGATTCAGCATTGCACATACAGTATGTGAAATGCTGATTCCCGATTATCCATTGTGATGTCATTCACTGAGTGCATCTGTTATGATGTTTCCCTTTGTGATGACATCTTTGATATGATGTTTATTGTGATATCATCCAATGGAATGCCATCTATATGGATATAATCTATTGTGATTTTATCTGTGATGTTACAGTGTTAAGTCATATGAGAAATTGTGATTCCATCCATTGTGATAGCAACCATTATAATCTGTAATGTCAGTATTTGTATTATCATTTGTGATGTCACCCATTGTTATGCCATTCAAGATGACATGAAAGTCACCCTTTGTGATGTCATCCATTCTAATATCATCCATTATTATGTCATCTTTTTTGGCAACAATTTCACATTAAACCCTCGACCCATTGATAGTCTCTATCGATGGCAGAAAATCACCATTGGTAGGTGACACAAATGCAGACATGTGACAGTAATAGGCCAATAAAAGAAAGAGGGCACAACTAATGGATGGAAGATGAGAGGATTGCGCTAAGCACCATGTGACAAGGGAAAACAACCACTGCCACGTCACCATCAGACCTCAACCATCAATGGTGAAAAAACATCAGACCTCTGTCATCAATGGTAAAGCATCAACCATCGTAAGCAAACATTGATGGTGGATGTCTACCTCTAAAACACTTTGGCCCTCATTCAGAGCCACTCGCTAGCGGCAGTACGCTCGTTCCGAGCGATGTTCGCACATCTGCGCATACGTACGGATCGTTATACGCATGCGCGAACCAGTCAGTGCGGCCGAAATTCATGTGCTCGCAATATAGCGAATGCCTGCTATTTTGAGTGACAGAATGAGGCGTATGTGGGTGGTAACAGGGGAAGGTGCTTGAAAATGGGGAGTGGAGATCCGAACGCAGGCGTGCTTAAAGGTCAAAACGGGCGTTTTATGGGTGTGCATAATTAATACAGCAGCGTCATTGACCACGTCACTGGGTTATTTTATAGCCAGAACTGCTCGCAAGATTGTGGTAGCAAAAACCAACCACAAGAATAGCGAGCAGTTCATACGCTGGTCGATGTTCTCGATTAATCTAATAAATAGCGGACATGACGTATGGTGCGAGCGGCCAGGGGGCGTTTTTAACAAATAAACGAGCGTATGTTTTGCTCGCTCGTTCAGACTTAGAGGTGTGAACAGACTGCAATTTGCGAATGGATCATTTGAATAGCCACCCCTTGTTTTTGAACGAACGACCGCAAATAGCGAACGGCTCTGAATCAGGCCCTTTCTTTAAGACTTTGCTTGACTGCGATTGTTGATTGCAAAATGTTGTGGTAGTTGCAAGAATGTTGATTTTTAATCTATTTATATTGCCTTCTATTATGTTAACATCTACATGGATATTATCTATTGTGATGGCATCTGTGATGTCACACCTTAAGTCATTTATAACATTGTGCTATAAGTTGTGATGTTATCTATTTCTATGTCATCTGCATTGTCATCTGTTATGATCTCATCCACTTGATGCATCAATTATGATGTCAACATTTGTGATATATGTGATATGAGGTGTCCATTGGGATGCCATTTATATGGATATCATCTATTGTGATGTCATCTGTCATGCTACATAGTGTTAAGTCATATGATATATTTTACATTGTGATGCCATCATTTGTGATGCAATTCATTGTAATGTAATTGTTGATGTTATCATTTATATTTTTATCCGTGATGTAAATCATTGTTATATCTTTTCTGTATGTCGCCTATTGTGATGTCATCCATTGTCATGTCAATTGTGATGTCCTATCTAAGGTCCTATTGTGATGTCCTAGAAATCCTATCTGAGGTCACACATTGAGATGTCAACCATTGTTGTGTCATATGTGATGTCACTCACAGTGGTGATATCCAAAGACATACTACCTGAGATTTCATGCACTGTGATGTCATCCATAAGATTGTCACATATGATGTCATCCTTTGATATGTCAACATTATTATTAGGGGTGAGCGGGTTCTGATTTCTGAAATCCGTACCCCCCCGAGCCCCCCCGATCCGAGGCCAATCCGAGTCAGGCTTGACTATTCCCGCCTGTCTCGGATCTGAAATCGAGGCAAAACGTCATCATCCCGCCTTCCAGGTCTCGAGGGTTTTGGAATCTATATAAGGCACCCGCTTCTGCGCCATTTTCTCACTCGGCTGTGGACAGTGAAGAGGGAGGGTGGGAGTTAGGGCTGGCTGTGTAGTGTAGTGTAGTGTAGTGTAGTGCAGAGTAGTTGTCACATGCCGGCCTGGAGACCCCAGAATCAGACCCCGTCGCTTACCTGTGCGCGCGCTGACCCGCGCTGTCTTCCGGCTCCCGCGCTGTACGCTCCTTCCTCATCTCTCAAGGCAGTCTCCGCTGTTGTCCTCTGGAGGGTCCCACTGCTGTGCTGCTCCCACGCCGGCTCCTGCTGACTGCTGGTCCCCGCTGACTACCTCCAGGAAGCGCTGTCCTCCGGTCCATGGGCGCGGCCATCTTGGATTGCCCATGTGACCCCACTACCACCAATGAGGAGCCTTCTCCTTCTCTCTCAACCTGTCAGCTCCCAGTGTCCACTACAAAAGGATCCCCAATGCTCACACAAGTTGCCAGTGCAAGTAGTTTCTTAGTTTAACTAAGCAAGCCTTCCCACTGTGCTCCAGCCGCTCCATGTAGCCGCTCAGCTACCAACGTCTACCCTCGGCTATCCAGCCGCTCCACGTAGCCACTCAGCTACCAACGTCTACCCTCGGCTATCCAGCCGCTCCACTTAGCCACTCAGCTACCAACGTCTACCCTCAGCTATCCAGCCGCTCCACGTAGCCACTCAGCTACCAACGTCTACCCTCAGCTATCCAGCCGCTCCACGTAGCCACTCAGCTACCAATGTCTACCCACGGCTATCCAGCTGCTCCACGTAGCCACTCAGCTACCAACGTCTACCCACGGCTATCCAGCCGCTCCACGTAGCCGCTCAGCTACCAACGTCTACCCACGGCTATCCAGCCGCTCCACGTAGCCACTCAGCTACCAACGTTTACCCACGGCTATCCAGCCGCTCCACGTAGCTTCCTAGCTACCACGCTACTGCCGCATTCCTCAAACTCCTGTCAGTTCGCTGCACCCTCTCATGCGGAGAAACTTCATTAAGCCAAGTCTCCTCCAGTGAGCGTCTGCGCCAAGTAATACAGATCCAAGGCCCAGTCCGGGAACACAGCTCCTAAATCCCATGATTGTGACAGTAGTGTTGTGCTGTGCTGTGCTGTGCTGTGCTGCGCTGTGCTGCTGTTGTCCATAGGGGCTGTGTCCACTCCTCCAAAGTCCATAGGGGCTGGCTGTGTTGTGCTGTGCTGCTGTTGTCCATAGGGGCTGTGTTCACTCCTCCAAAGTCCATAGGGGCTCGTTGTGTTGTGCTGTGCTGCTGTTGTCCATAGGGGCTGTGTCCACTCCTCCAAAGTCCATAGGGGCTGGCTGTACTGTGCTGTGCAGTCAGTTGTCCATAGGGGCTGTGTCCACTCCAAAGTCCTGTGCGGTGTCCCAGTCCTAAAGGGGTGCTGTAGTGTTGTCAAGGGGGTGCTCTGTCCATCAGGGGTGCTCCCCCCAAGTGCAAAAAAAATAAATATTTTTTCTGTGTTTGTGAATTGTGAGCGCAGTAGCCACATGTGCATCAACAAAGTAGTGCCAAGTGTGCGCCTGTGTCATAAGTAAAGGGCCGGCTGGCTTGACCATTAAAGGGTGCTGTAACCCCCAAAGTGCACTCCAAACCAAATAAAAAAATATTTTCTGTGTTTGTGAATTGTGTGCACTGTGGCTGCACGTGCATCAACAAAGGAGCAGCGCCAAGCGTGCACCTGTGTCCCATAAGTAAAGAGCCGGCTGGCTCATTTCTTAAAGGGTGGTGTAACCCACAAAGTGCACTAGTCTCCAACAAAAATAAAAAATTATTTTCTGTGTTTGTGTGCGCCTTAGCCTCACGTATATATCAATATAATATAAATGGAGGACCAAACTTTCTCCGATAAAAATAAAATAGGGAAAGATCAAGAACCACTTCCTCCTAGTGCTGAAGCTGGTGCCACTAGTCATGACATAGACGATAACATGCCATCAACGTCGTCTGCCAAGGCCGATGCCCAATGTCATAGTAGAGGGCACATACAATCCCAGATTACAAAGTTCAGGAAAATGACCTTAAAAAAAACATTTAAATCATCTGAGGAGAAACATAAACTTGCCAATATGCCATTTACGACACGGAGTGGCAAGGAACGGCTAAGGTCTTTCCCTATGTTCATGACTAGTGGTTCAGCTTCACATGACGATGGAAGCCCTCCTCCCGCTAAAAAAATCAAACGAGTTAAGCTGGCAAAAGCACAGCGAAGAACTGTTCATTCTAAGAAGACATCACAAATCCCCAAGGAGAGTCCAAGTGTGGTGGCGGTTGCGATGCCTGACCTTCCCAGCACTGGACGGGAAGAGGTGGCTCTTTCCACCACTTGCACGCCCCCTGCAAGTGCTGAAAGGAGCACCCACAGTCCACTTGCTGATATGCAAATTGAAGATGTCACTGTTGAAGTACAACAGGATGAGGATACTGGTGTAGCTGGCGCTGAGGAGGAAGTTGGCGAGGAGGATTCTGATGGTGATGTGGTTTGTTTAAATCAGGCTCCGGGGGAGACAGTTGTTGTCCGTGGGATGAAAAACCCCATCACGGTGTCATGCCTGGGCAGAAGACCAAACATTCCACCTCTTTGGTCTGGCAATATTTCTATCCAAATCCGGACAACAACTGTCTTGCCATATGTACCATATGTAAAGGTGAAATAAGTAGGGGTAGAGACGTTAACCACCTAGGAACATCCTCCCTTATACGGCACCTGCAGCGCGTTCATAAAAAGTTACTGTCAAGTTCAGAAACTTTGGCTAAGACCGTAAGCAGTCCAGGGACACCTAAATCCCGTTGTCGTGTTGTATCCAAGCACCTGCAAACCACACCGTCACCTCCCTCCTCGTCAATTTCCTCCTTAGTCAGGATCGGAAGTAGTCCTGCAGGCCATGTCACTGGCATGACTGACTCTCCTTTCCGGGATTCCTCCAGAGGATCCTGCATTGTTATGCCTACTGCTGCCGTTGCTGCTGTTGCTGCTGCTGGGAGTCATTCATCATCCCAGGGAGGAAGTAGGAACACCACTACTTTTACTAAACAATTGACCCTCCAACAGTCCTTAGCGAGGTCGATGAAGTACGACAGCAGTCATCCTGAAGCAAAACGTATAACTGAGGCCTTGACTGCTATGTTGGTGTTAGACGTGCGTCCGGTATCCGCCATTAGTGCAGTGGGATTTAGACAATTGATTGAGGTAGTGTGTCCCCGGTTCCAAATCCCATCTAGATTCCACTTCACTAGGCAGGCGATACCGAGACTGTACAGAAACGTCAGAAAAAGTGTTCTCAGTGTCGTGAAAAATGCGGTCGTACCCAATGTCCACTTAACCACGGACATGTGGACAAGTGGAACAGGGCAGACTAAGGACTATATGTGCAGCCCACTGGGTAGATGTATCACCTTATGCAGCATCAACAGCAGCATCACCAGTAGCAGCATCTCAGAAACGGCAGCTCGTTCCAAGACAGGCTACGCTGTGTATCACCGGTTTCAGTAAGAGGCACACCGCCGACAACCTCTTAGAGAAACTGAGGGAAATCATCGCCCAGTGGCTTACCCCACTTAGACTCTCCTGGGGATTTGTGTTATCTGACAACGCCACCAATATTGTGCGGGCATTACATTTGGGCAAATTCCAGCACGTCCCATGTTTTGCTCACACAATAAACTTGGTGGTGCAGAATTTTCTGAAAAGCAACAGGGGCGTGCAGGAGACGCTTTGGGTGGCCCCAAAAAATTCTGGCCACTTTTGCCATTCAGCGACTGCGTGCCGAAGACTGGAGTGCCAGCAAACACTCTTGAACCTGCCCCGCCATCACCTGAAACAAGAGGTTGTGACGCGGTGGAACTCAACCTTCTATATGCTTCAGAGGATGGAGGAGCAGCAAAAGGCCATTTAAGCCTATACATCCACCTATGACATAAGCAAAGGAGGGAGTATGCACCTGACTCAAGCGCAGTGGAGAATGATTTCCATGTTGTGCAAGGTTCTCCAACCCTTCGAACTTGCCACACGTGAAGTCAGTTCAGACACTGCCAGCTTGAGTCAGGTCATTCCCCTCATCAGGCTTTTGCAGAAGCAGCTGGAGAAAGTGAAGGAGGAGCTAAGATGGAGCGATTCCGCTGGGCATGTGGGACTTGTGGATGAAGCCCTTCATTCGCTTTGCCAGGATTCCAGGGTGGTCAATCTGTTGAAATCAGACCACTACATTTTGGCCACCGTGCTCGATCCTAGGTTTAAAGCCTATGTGGTGTCTCTCTTTCCGGCCGACACAGGCCTGCAGAGGTGCAAAGACCTGCTGGTGAAAACACTGTCAGCTGAAGCAGAATGTGACACGTCAACAGCTCCTTCTTCATTTTCTCCCGCAACTGGGGCTGCCAGAAAAAAACTTAGGTATCCTAAGCAACCCGCTGGTGGTGATGCAGGGCAGGCAGGACCAAGTTTGGACATCTGGTCCAGACTGAAGGACCTGGCAACAATTTCTGACATGTCTACTGTCACTGCATATGATACTGTCACCATTGACAGAATGGTGGAGGATTACATCGGTGACAGCATCCAAGTAGGCATGTCAGACAGTCCGTACCTGTACTGGCAGGAAAGAGAGGCAATTTGGAGGCCCCTGTACACACTGGCTCTATTTTACCTGAGTTGCCCCCCTCCAGTGTGTACTGCGAAAGTGTGTTTAGTGCAGCCGGGAACCTTGTCAGCGAAAGGCGTAGAAGGTTGCTTCCACAAAATGTGGAGAAGATGATGTTCATAAAAATGAATTATCAACTCTTCCAGGGAGACCAGCCTCCAGAACGTACAGAGGGACCTGTGGTGGTGAATTCCAGCAGGGACGAATGAATACTCTGTGAGGATGAGGATGTACACAACACTGAAGAGGGTGAGGAATCGGTGGATGAGGAGGATGAGGACGACATCTTGCCTCCGTAGAGCCAGTTTTTGCAGGGACAGATTAATTGCCAGCTTGTTTTGTGGAGGCCCAAACAAACCAATAATTTCAGCCACAGTCGTGTGGCAGGCCCTGGCGCTGAAATGATTGGTTTGTTAAAGTGTGCAAGTCCTGTTTATACAACATAAGGGTGGGTGGGAGGGCCCAAGGACAATTCCATCTTGCACCTCTTTTTTTTCTTTGCATCATGTACTGTTTGGGGCCTAGTTTTTCAAACTGCCATCCTGTCTGCCACTGCAGTGTCACTCCTAGATGGGCCACGTGTTTGTGCCGCCCACTCGTGTCGCTTAGCATAGTCATCCAACTACCTCGGTGCAACCTTTTGGACATAAAAACACTATTGTGAGGTGTGAGGTGTTCAGAATAGACTGGAAATGAGTGGAAATTAAGGTTATTGATGTTAATAATAGCATAGGAGCAGGAAAAACCCACAAATTCTGTGACTTTAGCTGTTTTTATGCTTTTTTCAAAAAAATACAGATCCAAAACACAAAACCCAGAACCCAAAACACGGAAGGGTGGTTTTGGCAAAACCAATCCAGATCCAAAACACGAAGAAAGATCCAGATCCAAAACCAAAACACAAAACACGAAAAGTGGCCGGTGCACACCCCTAATATATATATATTTATATTCGTCCAAAAGGCTGCACTCACTTGTCCAGTATATAATCCAAGGTGCTCCAGTAAAGACAATAAAGTCCAAACACAGAGAACAGAATTGGGCACTCACTATTCAGTAGAAAGTCATTTATTTACTCACAAAGCATGTCGACGTTTTGGTCCGATAAGGACCTTTGTGAAGACCAAACTGCCGCCACACAGCTACCATCCAGTAAACCCCTAACCTAGTTGTCCCCCAGCTGACTTAAATAGCCACACCATACAATCCAGCCAATTAGCAAGCTCCGCCCCCGGCAACTTCGGAAGTGGAGGGATACAGTCCATAAAAAATACTTATAAAAAATACTTAACAAGGACATAGACACCTGGGCCACTCACCACACGGCACACCTAATCGGTTTGTTCTTGACAAAGGTCCTTTTCAGACTGAAACGTCGACTCTGTGAAATGCTTTGTGAGTAAATAAATGACTTTCTACTGAATAGTGAGTGCCCAATTCTGTGTTCTCTTTCTTTCTTTCTTTCTTTCTTTCTCTCGAAAAGAATAGACAGCATTCTTTGTCTTCAATGAAACGTGTATTGATCACCGATGGATTTTATTAAATACATAGTCGATGTTTCAAGGTCCTAAGACCTTTTCGTCAGGATTCAAGGTTGCCGCCTAGTCCCTTCCACAGATCGGACAGGTTTCCTTTGGAGAAATAAAACTGTGTGTGTATATATATATATATATATATATATATATATGATTCATGTATATAATATGATGTGTGTGTCTTGCTCCAGTGACACCTACTGTAATATATGCACAGGATTGTTTGAGGGAGGGGGCCCCTAAACAATGGCTTGCCTAGGGCCCCGTGAGGTCTAAATCCGGCTCTGGGTGTGGTATCACAGTAAGGGAGCGTGATCTAGAAAGACCACAGAATGTCAGCCACTGTGACTACTGAGTACAGGGGTGTCTAACCTGTCAGAGGCAAAGCGCTGAAAAATATATGTAGCTAAACAAAAGACAGACAATTGTGACGTGATCTGTAATGTTATTTATTGAGATATGTCATTCATAATGCTATTCTTGATTGTAATGTCTCCCTTTGTGATGTCATCTATTGTTATGTCATCTGTGATGTCACCCATTATAGAATTATCTGTTCTATCTCATATTATAAGTAGGGGTGTGCACCGGCCACTTTTCGTGTTTTGTGTTTTGGTTTTGGATCTGGATCTTTCTTCGTGTTTTGGATCTGGATTGGTTTTGCCAAAACCACCCTTGCGTGTTTTGGGTTCTGGGTTTTGTGTTTTGGATCTGTATTTTTTTGAAAAAAAGCATAAAAACAGCTAAAATCACAGAATTTGTAGGTTTTTCTGCTCCTATGCTATTATTAACCTCAATAACCTTAATTTCCACTCATTTCCAGTCTATTCTGAATACCTCACACCTCACAATAGTGTTTTTATGTCCAAAAGGTTGCACCGAGGTAGCTGGATGACTATGCTAAGCGACACAAGTGGGCGGCACAAACACGTGACCCATCTAGGCGTGAAACTGCAGTGGCAGACAGGATGGCATTGAAAAACTAGGCCCCAAACTGTACATAATACAAAGAAAAAAAAGAGGTGCAAGATGGAATTGTCCTTGGGCCCTCCCACCCACCCTTATGTTGTATAAACAGGACATGCACACTTTAACAAACCAATCATTTCAGCGCCAGGGTCTGCCACACAACTGTGGCTGAAATGATTGGTTCGTTTGGGCCCCCACAAAACAAGCTGGCAATTTATCTGTCCCTGCACAAACTGGCTCTACGGAGGCAAGATGTCATCCTCATCCTCCTCATCCACCGATTCCTCACCCTCTTCAGTGTGTACATCCTCATCCTCACAGAGTATTAATTCGTCCCTGCTGGAACCACAGGTCCCTCTGTACGTTCTGGAGGCTGGTCTCCCTGGAAGAGTTGATAATTCATTTTATGAACATCATCTTCTCCACATTTTGTGGAAGCAACCTCCTACGCCTTTCGCTGACAAGGTTCCCGGCTGCACTAAACACTCTTTCGGAGTACACACTGGAGGGGGGGCAACTCAGGTAAAATAGAGCCAGTCTGTACAGGGACCTCCAAATTGCTTCTTTTTCCTGCCAGTACAGGTACGGACTGTCTGACATGCCTACTTGGATGCTGTCACCGATGTAATCCTTTAACAGACAGACGCACGCTTGTCGCTGCTGCTTTGAGGATTCAAGTGCGGCTACAGCCCACACAATTCACAAAGACAGAAAAAAAAAATAATATTTTTATTGTTTGTGGAGCACACTTTGAGGGTTACACCACCCTTTAACAGACAGACGCACGCTTGTCGCTGCTGCTTTGAGGATGCAAGTGTGGCTACATCGCACACAAGTCACAAACACATTAAAAAAATAGTTTTTTATTTTTTGGAACACTTTGAGAGTTACACCACCCTTTAACAGACAGACGCACGCTTGTCGCTGCTGCTTTAAGGATGCAGGTGCGGCTACAGCCCACACATTTCACAAAGACCGAAAAAAAAAGAACAATATTTTAATTGTTTGTGTAGAACACTTTGAGGGTGTCACCACCCTTTAACAGACAGACGCACGCTTGTCGCTGCTGCTTTAAGGATGCAGGTGCGGCTACAGCCCACACAATTCACATAGACAGAAAAAAGAAGAATATTTTTATTGTTTGTGTAGCACACTTTGAGGGTGTCACCACCCTTTAACAGACAGACGCACGCTTGTCGCTGCTGCTTTAAGGATGCAGGTGCGGCTTCATCGCACACAAGTCACAAACACATTAAAAAAATAGTTTTTTATTTTTTGGAGCACTTTGAGAGTTATACCACCCTTTAACAGACAGACGCACGCTTGTCGCTGCTACTTTAAGGATGCAGGTGCGGCTACAGCCCACACATTTCACAAAGACCGAAAAAAAAAGAACAATATTTTAATTGTTTGTGTAGAACACTTTGAGGGTGTCACCACCCTTTAACAGACAGACGCACGCTTGTCGCTGCTGCTTTAAGGATGCAGGTGCGGCTACAGCCCACACATTTCACAAAGACCAAAAAAAAAAGAACAATATTTTAATTGTTTGTGTAGAACACTTTGAGGGTGTCACCACCCTTTAACAGACAGATGCACGCTTGTCGCTGCTGCTTTAAGGATGCAGGTGCGGCTACAGCCCACACATTTCACAAAGACCAAAAAAAAAAGAACAATATTTTAATTGTTTGTGTAGCACACTTTGAGGGTGTCACCACCCTTTAACAGACAGACGCACGCTTGTCGCTGCTGCTTTAAGGATGCAGGTGCGGCTACAGCCCACACAATTCACAAAGACAGAAAAAAAAAGAACAATATTTTAATTGTTTGTGTAGCACACTTTGAGGGTGTCACCACCCTTTAACAGACAGACGCACGCTTGTCGCTGCTGCTTTAAGGATGCAGGTGCGACTACAGCCCACACATTTCACAAAGACCAAAAAAAAAAGAACAATATTTGAATTGTTTGTGTAGCACACTTTGAGGGTGTCACCACCCTTTAACAGACAGATGCACGCTTGTCGCTGCTGCTTTAAGGATGCAGGTGCGGCTACAGCCCACACAATTCACAAAGACAGAAAAAAAAAGAACAATATTTTAATTGTTTGTGTAGCACACTTTGAGGGTGTCACCACCCTTTAACAGACAGACGCACGCTTGTCGCTGCTGCTTTGAGGATGCAGGTGGAATCTAGACGGGATTTGGAACCGAGGACACACTACCTCCATCAATTGTCTAAATCCCACTGCACTAATGGCGGATACCGGACGCACGTCTAACACCAACATAGCAGTCAAGGCCTCAGTTATACGTTTTGCTTCAGGATGACTGCTGTCGTACTTCATCCTCATCGCTAGGGACTGTTGGAGGGTCAATTGTTTAGTAAAAGTAGTGATGTTCCTACTTCCTCTCTGGGATGATGAACAACTCCCAGCAGCAGCAACAGCACTAGGAGGAAGTGGTTCTTGATCTTTCCCTATTTTATTTTTATCGGAGAAAGTTTGGTCCTCCATTTATGTTATATTGATATATATACGTGCGGCTAAAGCGCACACAAACACAGAAAATATTATTTTATTTTTGCTGGAGAGTAGTGCACTTTGTGGGTTACACCACCCTTTAAGAAATGAGCCAGCCGGCTCTTTACTTATGGGACACAGGCGCACGCTTGGCGCTGCTCCTTTGTTGATGCACGTGCAGCCACAGTGCACACAATTCACAAACACAGAAAATAATTTTTTTTTTGGTTTGGACTGGAGTGTACTTTCGGGGGTTACAGCACCCTTAACGGTCAAGCCAGCCGGCCATTTACTTATGACACAGGCGCACGCTTGGCACTACTTTGTTGATGCACGTGCGGCTACCGCGCACACAATTCACAAACACAGAAAATAATTTTTTTTTGGTTTGGACTGGAGTGTACTTTCGGGGGTTACAGCACCCTTTAACGGTCAAGCCAGCCGGCCCTTTACTTATGACACAGGCGCACGCTTGGCACTACTTTGTTGATGCACGTGCGGCTACTGCGCACACAATTCACAAACACAGAAAATATATTATTTTTTTAGCACTTGGGGGGAGCACCCCTGATGGACAGAGCACCCCCTGGACAACACTGCAGCACTCCTTTAGGACTGGGACACTGCACAGGACTTTGGAGTGGACACAGCCCCTATGGAGAACTGACTGCACAACACAGTCCAGCCAGCCCCTATGGACTTTGAAGTAGTGGACACAGCCCCTATTAACAACAGCAGCACAGCACAACACAGCCAGCCCCTATGGACTTTGAAGTAGTGGACAACAGCAGCACTACACTACACTACACTACACAGCCCTAACTCCCACCCTCCCTCTTCACTGTCCACAGCCGAGTGAGAAAATGGCGCCGACGTGGGTACCTTATATAGGATCCAAAACCCGCGAGACTCGGAAGGCGGGATGATGACGTTTTGCCTCGATTTCAGATCCGAGTCAGGCGGGAAAAGTCGAGCCTGATTCGGATCGGACTCGGATCGGGGGGGCTCGGGGGGGTTCGGATTTCAGAAATCCGAACCCGCTCACCCCTAATTATAAGTTAATTTTTATGTCAAACATTGTAATGGCATCCATTGTGAAGAGATTCATGGTGCTTGCACTATGAGATCATCCATTGTATTGTCATCTGGGATATCCACTAATGTGTTGTCATCCTTTGCAATGTCATTCTATTGATGAAAAACCACTGTGATGGCATATATGAGGTCATCCATTGTGATGTCTTATGTGATCTCACTCATTGTGATGGCTTCCTTGTGAGGTAATCCATTGTAATTTCATTTGTGGTGTAACCCATTATGATAATGATTAAGCCATTGTGGTATAACTCTTTATGATATCATATGGGATATTATCCATTGTGGTGTCTTCCTGGTGATGTCATTTATGATGTCATTGATTGTGATGTCATCAACTCAGAAGGCATCTGTTTTTCTTCCATTATGATGTCATATGTTATGCATCCATTATAATGTCATTTGTGGTTTCACCCATAATGATCTCATCCATTTTGATGTCAACGTTTGTGAAATCATATGTGATATGAGGTGTCCTTTGGGATGTCATCTGTATGGATATCATCTATTATGATGTCATCTGTCATGCTACATAGTGTTAAGTCATATGAGATATTTTACATTGTGATGCCATCATTTGTGATGTAAGTCATTGTAATGTCATTTGTGATGTAATCATTTATATTTTTATCTGTGATGTAATTCATTTTAACATCTTTTCTGTATGTCGCCATTGTCAATCATTGTGATGGCATGCAGTAAAAAATTCTATGTAAGGTTACGCATTGAGATGTTAATCATTATTATGTCATCTGTGATGTTACCCATTGTGATGTCATTTATTGTCGTGACATCCAATGTGATACTACCTGAGATGTCCTGCTCTGTAATGTCATCCATATGATTGTCACATATGATGTCATCATTATTACCATCCATTGTGCAGTGATCTGTAATGATCTCATTGTGATATGTCATACATTATGCTATTCTTGATTGTAATGTTACCCTTTGTGATGTCATCCATTGTGATTATGATGCAGTCTGTTATGATATCGCACATTGTAATGTCATTTAAATATCTGCAATGATGACATCCATTGGGACATCATCCATTTTCATGATATGTATGATTTCACACATTATTAAATTACAGTATATGTGACGTTATTTGTCATCCCATATGATATTATCCAGTGTTATATATTATACTACATTTTAATTTAATCTGTGATTTCTTTGTATTGTCATCCTTTATGTATATTTATGTAATACCTTGTCATGTCATTCATTGTAATATCCTATGTTATGTTATCCTCTGTGATGTTATCTGTGAGGTTACATATTATGATGTCACCCATTGTTATATAATTTTTTGTAATGTCACCTGTGATGTCACCCATTGTAATATTATCTGATCTATCTCATATTGTAAATTTATTTTTATGTCAAACATTGTGATGTCATCCACTGTGAAGCCATTCATGATGCATGCACTGTGATGTCATCCATTGTGATGTCATCTGGGTTATCCTCCATTGTGTTGTTATCCATTGCAATGTCATCCTTTTGATGAAAATCACTGTGATGGCATCTATGAGGTAATCCATGTTGAGGTCATCCATTGTGATTGTTTATGTGATCTTATTCATTGTGATGGCTTCCATCTGCGTTATCATCCATTGTGTTGTTATCCATTGCAATGTCATCCTTTTGATGAAAATCACTGTGATGGCATCTATGAGGTAATCCATGTTGAGCTCATCCATGTGGAGGTCATCCATTGTGATGTCTTATGTGATCTCATTCATTGTGATGGCTTCCTTGTGGATAATACATTGTAATGTTGTCTGTGGTATAACCCATTATGATAGTGATTAAGCCATTGTAGTATCACCCTTTATGATATCATATGAGATGTTTTCCACTGTGGTGTCATCCTGTTAAGGTCATCCACTGTGATGTAATTTATGATGTAATTGATTGTGATGTCATCAATTCATATGGCATCTGTGTTTTGTCCATTATGATTTCATATGTTATGCATCCATTATAAAGTAAATTATGGTGTCACCCATATTTATCTCATCCACTGCATTCATCTATTATGATGTCAACATTTGTGACATCATGTGTGATATGTGGTGTCCATTGGTATGTCAGCTATATGGATATCATCTTTTGTGATGTCATCTGTCATGCAACATAATGTTCATCCATTGTGATGGCTTCCTTGTGATGTAATCCATGTCATTTGTGGTGTAACTCATTATGATAATGAGTAAGCCATTGTGGTATCACCCTTTATGATATTATATTGGATATTATCCATTGTGGTGTCTTCCTGGTGATGTCATTTATGATGTAATTGATTGTGATGTCATCAACTCAGAGGGCATCTGTTTTTATTACATTATGATGTCATATGTTATGCATCCATTATAATGTCATTTGTGGTTTCACCCATAGTGATCTCATCCATTTTGATCTCATCCACTAGAAGCATCTATTATGATATCAACCTTTGTGAAATCATATGTGATTTGAGGTGTCCTTTGGGACTTCATCTGTATGGATATCATCTATTATGATGTCATCTGTCATGCTACATAGTATTAAGTCATATGAGATATTTTACATTGTGATGCCATCATTTGTGATGAAATTCATTGTAATGTAACTCATGATATCATAATTTATATTTTTATCTGTGATGTAATTCATTGTAATATCTTTTCTGTATGTCGCCTATTGTGATGCCATCCGTTGTCATGTCAATCATTGTGATGTCATGTTGTGAAAAATTCTATGTGAGGCCACACATTGAGATGTTAAACATTGTAATTTCGTCTGTGATGTTACCCATTGTGATGTCATCCATTGTTATATCATTTTCTTGTAATGTCACCAATTGTAATATTACCTGTTCTATCTCATATTGTAAATGTATTTTTATGTCAAACATTGTGAACCCATTCATAATACATGCACTGTGAGTTCATCCATTGTGATGTAATCTGGACTATAAACCATTGTGCTGTCATCCATTGCAATGTCATCCTTTTGATGAAAACCACTGTGACGGCATCTATGAGGTCATCCATGGTGAGGTCATCCATTGTGATGTCTTATGTGATCTCATTTATTGTGTTGGCTTCCTTATGAGGTAATCCCTTGTTATGTCATCTATTGCAATATGCTATGTTATGTTATCTTCTGTGATGCTATCTGTGAGGTTACTAATTGTGATGTCATCCATTGTTATATCACTTTTTGTAATGTCATCTGTGATTTCACCCATTGTAATATTATCTGTTCTATCTGATATTGTAATTTTTTTTATATCAAACATTGCAATGTCATCCACTGTGAAGCCGTTAATGATTCTTGCAGTATGTGGTCATCCATTGTGATATCATTGTCACGTCTGAGACTGGAGTAGAAGACGTGGAGGGCCTAAGTTGTGGGAGGAAGCGGAAACGAGGGGCCTGGATATATGTTCTCCTCATGCACAGGTCTTGAGTGTTGGCGAGACCTGGGCAAAGGTGCAAAATCTAACCCACAGGATGGTGTTCGCCAGTGACCCCCCCAATTGGGATTTGGGCTTAGCTGCACCCCATGAGCAGGTCGCGGTCCTTTGACCAGGTACCCAAGCCCTGCGGGAATAGAGACCCAACACCCGTGGCCCAGAGAGGTGATGCCTGGATAGGCACTAGTAATACCCTAACCGTGCAATAACTATATCTTGACACGTGGATCAAATATCAAGTGGAGACTCACGGTTACTTGAGAAATCACCAGAGACAGAGGGCACACAGGTAGGGATAGTATACACTGCTGCACGGATATTCACCAGAGATGGGAGGCACACAGGTGGAGATGGTATACACTGCTGCACGATATTCACCAGAGACGGGAGGCACACAGGTGGAGGTGGTATACACTGCTGCACAATATTCACCAGAGTCGGGAGGCACACAGGTGGAGATGGTATACACTGCTGCACGATATTCACCAGAGACGGGAGGCACACAGGTAGAGATGGTATACACTGCTGCACAATATTCACCAGAGACGGGAGGCACACAGGTGGAGATGGTATACACTGCTGCACGATATTCACCAGAGACGGGAGGCACACAGGTAGAGATGGTATACACTGCTGCACAATATTCACCAGAGACGGGAGGCACACAGGTGGAGATGGTATACACTGCTGCTGTAAGAAAGGTTTAGGAACCTGGACCGGGAACTCACTAAGGCACACTAGGAGACAACCGTTGTTCAGGCAACTTCCTGGAACCTGTGGAACAGTTATATACCCAGGGGAACCCTATGATAGGTGCACAGCATCAGCTGATCACACACCTATCCTGGGAAGAAGATGCTGTCACATGGGCCGACTGTCATGGCGGCGCCCATGTCCGGAATTGTGATGCCAGACACCAGCCCACCAGGAAGCCACTGCATGCGGGGAGAATACTCAGCTTCTCCCCCGCCGCCGCGCCAGCTGCCTGACCACCCAGGATGACAGGGGAAGCCGTACCCCTCCTTTCAGGGTGGGCACTGAACACCCATCAGGTTTATCTGGAAATCTCTTATGAAAACTCTGGATTAGTCGCAGAGCGTGCACATCAGAGGCTTTGATCCAGGCCCTTTCCTCGGGGCCATAGCCCTTCCAATCAATGAGATATTGAAGGGTGTTAAATCTGTGCCGAGAATCCAGGATCCTCTCCACCTCAAATTCAGTGCCTTGTAACGTCTTAACTTGAGGTAATTTAGGAGAACAACTCTGAAAACGATTGAGCACCAGAGGTCGTAAAAGAGAAACGTGAAAAGTGTTTGAAATCTTCATTTGAGGGGGAAGTTCCAATTTGTAGGTTACTGGACTGATTACCTTAAGGACACGATATGGCCCAATAAAACATGGGGCGAGTTTCATGGACGGTACTCTTAACCGAATATTCTTGGAGGACAACCAAACCCTGTCCCCAACTCTCAACAGTGGAACAGCCAAACATCTCCTGTCTGCAAATTTCTTGTAATTTTTTGAAGATTGCTTTAATGATTTATGAATTTTACTCCACAAAACTGAAAAGGATTGGATCTCTTGGTTCACAGCCGGAACATCCATGGAAGGGAGCTTTTGGAAATCTGGAACTCGTGGGTGTCTACCAAAGACCGTAAAAAAAGGAGTGGATTTAGAAGAAGAATGGTATTTAAAATTATGAGAAAACTCTGCCCAGGGTAGGAGGTCCACCCAATCATCCTGGGAGGATGACACAAAGAGCCTAATGAAGGTCTCCAGCTCTTGATTGACCCTTTCCGTTTGACCATTCGACTGTGGGTGGTAGGCCGAGGAAAAGTTCAGTTTGATTCCACACGTATTACATATAGCTCTCCAGAATTTGGCTATAAATTGAACACCTTGATCAGAGACTATTTCCTTTGGGAGACCGTGTAATCTGAAGATGTCTCGAATAATTATTTTTGCTAATTGAGGGGCTGAAGGAAGGCCAACCAGCCGGATAAAATGTGCCATTTTAGAAAAGCGATCCACGACCACCCATATTGTGTTATGCCCTTTGCACCGGGGTAATTCAGAAATGAAATCCATTGAGATGTGGGTCCATGGAGCAGCTGGAATAGATAGAGGACGTAGAGGACCAACCACCTTTCTACGTGGAGTCTTATGTTGGGCGCATTTAATACAGGACAGGACAAACTCCCTGACATCCTTCTTCATGGTAGGCCACCAGTAAGATCGGAGTAAGAACTGATAGGTTTTGGTGATTCCAGAGTGACCTGCGAACAAGGATGCATGAGCCCAAAGCAGTAGTCTTTTGCGTAAATTAGGAGGTACAAAAAATTTTCCAGATGGTAGAGATACTACTTGAGTAGGAGCAAACACCATTGGGTCTAAAATGGAACGAACTTGAGAACACTCCTCCTCCTCCAACTTGGTCATAAAGGAGCGAGACAAAGCATCAGCTTTTTTGTTCAACACACCTGGACGAAACTGAAGTTTTAAATCAAACCTAGAAAAGAAAAGTTACCATCGTGCCTGCCTGGCATTCAACCGATGTGCAGTTTGCAGATAGATTAGATTCTTATGGTCTGTAATAATCGTGACAGGAAATTTAGCCCCTTCAAGAAGATACCGCCATTCCTCCAAGGCCAAACACATAGCTAACAGTTCTTGGTCGCCAATAATATAATTCCTCTCTGCAGGAGAAAATTTACGGGAGAAAAATCCACAGGGATGAGTCTTCCCGTCTTCAGCAGTCTGAGATAATACCGCCCCTACTCCAACAGAGGATGCATCTACCTCCACAATGAATGGTTTGTCTATTCGAGGCTGGCAGAGGATTGGAGCTCTAGAAAAGGCTTTTTTTAGGTTTTGAAAGGCTTGTACCTCTGGAACAGACCATTTAGCAGGATTGGCTCCTTTCCTTGTGAGGGAGGTAATGGGTGCTACCAGCGTAGAAAAGTGTGGAATAAATCTTCTATAATAATTTGCGAATCCTAAGAAGCATTGAGTACCTTTTAAAGAAGTAGGCAGGGGCCAGTCCGAGATTGCTTTTAGTTTATCAGGATCCATCTGGAGATTCCTCCCGGAGATTATATGACCCAAAAAAGGTACCGAAGTTTGATTAAACACACATTTGGATAGTTTTCCAAAGAGGTGATGAACACGAAGGCGGGACAATACCTCCCATACATGAAGACGATGGCTCTGTAAATCTCGGGAAAAAATGAAGATGTCATTGAGATAGATCACAACAAATTTATGAAGAATATCCCGGAAGACCTCGTTGACATAACCTTGAAAAATAGCTGGTGCATTGCAAAGACCAAAGGGCATTACAAGGTACTCGAAGTGCCCGTCTCTGGTATTGAACGCGGTCTTCCACTCGTCCCCCGCTTTAATTCGAATCAAGATATACGCGCCACGTAGATCCAGCTTGGTGAAGACCTGAGCCCCTTGGACTTTGTCAAAAAGTTCTGAAATTAAAGGTAAGGGGTACCGATTCTTTATGGTGATCTGATTTAAGCCTCGGTAATCTATGCATGGACGGAGTCCTCCATCCTTTTTCCCTACAAAAAAGAAACCTGCCCCTGCAGGAGAAGTAGAGGGCCGAATGAACCCTTTAGCAAGGTTTCCTTAATGTATTCTTCCATGGCCGCGGTCTCTGGCACAGACAAGGGGTAAACACGGCCACGTGGAGGACTTTTCCCGGGAAGTAAATCGATGGCGCAATCCCATGGTCGATACGGAGGAAGTTCATCTGCGGCTTGTTCACAGAATACGTCAGCAAAGTCTTGATAAGCCTCAGGCAACCCCGGCTGGGAAGGGTGTCTTGGACTCTCAGGACGGAGGAACTTCTTAGCTGGGTTGGAAACCGTTGCTTGGTTACATACTGGAATGACCTTGGTCAAACAATTTTGAAAACAATGTGAGCCCAGGATAGGATTTGCATAGTATCCCAGTCGAAGACAGGATTGTGTTTTTTCAACCAGGGTAACCCTAATACCAGCTCATAGGAGGATTCGGGTAATACAAAAAATTCTAGCATTTCCTGATGTAAGCATCCAACTCGGACAGTCACAGGATAAGAGAGCGAAGAAATGGGTAGCCCCACCAGGGTTTTACCATCCAGACCGGACAGTAACAATTTATCGGTAGGGGGACGACTGGAACACCCAGAGTGTGAATCAATTTTTCTGCAATAAAATTACCAGCAGCTCCAGAATCAATTAAAGCATGGACCTTTCTTGTCCTGGACTTATGGGAAAGCTACACTACTAGAAGACTTTCTGATATTTGGGATGGCTTGAGAATGACCCCTAACTGAATGCTCCCTACTTCAGTCAGGGTCTCGCATTTCCCGCAAGTAGAGGACAATTCTTCAGAATGTGGTTAGGTGCAGCGCAATAAATACACAGCTTATTTTGGAAGCGTCTATTGCATTCTGCTGGGGTGAGTTTGGTTCTATTAACCTGCATCGGTTCCTCTTCACTAGCAGGGATGGGCATAAGCGGATTGGCGGCAGAAGAACGAGCTGGTAGACGTTCACCTCTTCCCCTACTAGCCCACCTTTCCCGGTGACGAAGATGAATTTTGATACAGAGAGAGATAACGTCAGCAAAGGATTCTGGCAAATGTCTGGAGGCGAGCTCATCCTTCATCCTCTCAGAGAGTCCATGAAGGAAGGACATCTTAAGCGCTTCCTCGTTCCATTTTAATTCCGATGCCAGGGTCTGAAACTGGACTACATACTGCCCTACGGATCGTGTGCCCTGACGCACATGGAGAAGATCAGAAGATGCAGATGCAGAACGGCCTGGCTCATCAAAAATTCTCTTAAATGCTAAAACGAATTCCTCGTAAGTAGATACGATGGGGTCGACCCGTTCCCATAGAGGGGAGACCCAATCTAACGCTGCTCCAGTTAACAGGGAAATAACATATGCCACCTTTGCCCGAGACGTGGGAAAATTCTGGGGAAGGCACTCAAATTGGATCTCACATTGGTTAATGAATCTGCGGCACCGCCTGGGATCACTGTCAAACCTTTCCGGAGTAGCTAACTGGAGTCGGGGTTTGGGGGTAGGAACCACCAGTGGAGGGACTGATGGAGAAGGTGCGGGAGCTGCAGCCGCAGTAGCCGGAAGAATAGAAGCCAACGTGGTTTGAATAGAAACCAGTTGCCTCGAGAGCTCCTGTAAATACTGAGCCACTTGTTGTTGGGCCGCCTCTTGGTTGTCCATCCGAGAGGTCAGCTCTTGTAGTGACCCAGTACCTTGAGATCCTGCAGCCTCCATTGGACCTGAACAAACTGTCACGTCTGAGACTGGAGTAGAAGACATGGAGGGCCTAAGTTGTGGGAGGAAGCGGAGACGAGGGGCCTGGATATATGTTCTCCTCATCCACAGGTCTTGAGTGTTGGCGAGACCTGGGCAAAGGTGCTGAATCCAACCCACAGGATGGTGGTCGCCAGTGACCCCCCCATTTGGGATTTGGGCTTAGCTGCACCCCGTGACCAGGTCGCGGTCCTTTGACCAGGTACCCAAGCCCTGCGGGAATAGAGACCCAACACCCGTGGCCCAGACAGGTGATGCCTGGATAGGGACTAGTAATACCCTAACCGTACAATAACTATATCTTGACACATGGATCAAATATCAAGTGGAGACTCACGGTTACTTGAGAAATCACCAGAAACAGAGGGCACACAGGTAGGGATGGTATACACTGCTGCACGGATATTCACCAGAGAGGGGAGGCACACAGGTGGAGATGGTATACACTGCTGCACGATATTCACCAGAGACGGGAGGCACACAGGTGGAGGTGGTATACACTGCTGCACAATATTCACCAGAGACGGGAGGCACACAGGTGGAGATGGTATACACTGCTGCACGATATTCACCAGAGACGGGAGGCACACAGGTAGAGATGGTATACACTGCTGCACAATATTCACCAGAGACGGGAGGCACACAGGTGGAGATGGTATACACTGCTGCACGATATTCACCAGAGACGGGAGGCACACAGGTAGAGATGGTATACACTGCTGCACAATATTCACCAGAGACGGGAGGCACACAGGTGGAGATGGTATACACTGCTGCTGTAAGAAAGGTTTAGGAACCTGGACCGGGAACTCACTAAGGCACGCTAGGAGACAACCGTTGTTCAGGCAACTTCCTGGAACCTGTGGAACAGTTATATACCCAGGGGAACCCATTGATAGGTGCACAGCGTCAGCTGATCACACACCTATCCTGGGAAGAAGATGCTGTCACATGGGCCGACTGTCATGGCGGCGCCCATGTCCGGAATTGTGATGCCAGACACCAGCCCACCAGGAAGCCACTGCATGCGGGGAGAATACTCAGCTTCTCCCCCGCCGCCGCGTCAGCTGCCTGACCACCCAGGATGACAGGGGAAGCCGGCGGCGCGGTAAGCGGGAGCCGATTCCCGGCTGAGCCCTGACAATCATCTTGGATATCCTCCATTGTGTTGTCATCCATTGCAATGTCATTGTTTTGATGAAAACCATTATGATGCCATCCATGGTGAGTTAAGCCATTGTGATATCACCCTTTATGATATCATATGAAATGTTATCCATTGTGGTGTCATACTAGTGAGGTCATCCACTATGATGTAATTTACAATGTAATTGATTGTTATATCATCAGTTAATATGGCACCTGCGTTTCTTCCATTATGATGTCATATGTTATGCATCCATTATAATGTCATTTGTAGTGTCACTCATAGTAATCTCATCCTTTTTGATCTTATCCACTGGATGCATCTATTATGATGTCAACCTTTTGTGATATCATATGTGTTATGATGTGTCCATTGGGATGTCGTCTATATGGATATCATCTATATGGTGTCATCTGTCATGCTACATAGTGTTAATTCATATTATTATTATTATTATCCTTTATTTATATGGTGCCACAAGGGTTCCACAGCGCCTTACAAAGTACAAAAACAAATGAGCACACAAGACAACTAACAGTACAGACAATGCAGGACAAGTACATGATTTATAAATAATGCTGCATAACAGCTAAATAAGCCGCAGGGTGTCAGTAACCAAGTTTTAGGTGCCATTGTAAATGAAAGTAAAAGTAAGGCAAGAAGAAGCACGTGAGGGAAGAGGGCCCTGCTCACGAGAGCTTACATTCAAAAGAGGAGGGTCAGACAAACAGGGGTGACACAGATGGGCTAGATAGTGAGGATGGAACATAGAGTAGTGGGTTAGGATGAGCGCTGGAAAGCATTGAGGAAGAAATGGGTCTTGAGAGCCCATTTGAAGATTAAGAGCCAAGAAGCCAAGTGATGGAAGAAATTTGAGCGAAGGCCAGGGAGACGAAAAAAGGCAGCTACTCAAAGAAGTTGGAAGAGGCAAATGTCATGAGTGTCGAATGGAAAGAATGAGATGGAGGGTTCAGAAGGTTGGTAGGAGTGACCCAAGGATAGAATTACCCCAAGACCAGCACCATGGAAACCTCCAGGCCAGGGTGTGTGAGAGAAAGTGAGGCCCCCAAAGGAGATAGCTGCAGGAGCAGTGGTCAGATGGGTAAATCCAGGGTTTGGTGATGGCAGGTAGAATCCAGGCATTGCAGATGAAGCGCTCAGGGACCAGTTTATTATAGACAGAACTGGCTTTCCAGAGGGAACAGGAGAGAGGGACAGGGTTAAGAGGTGAGAGGAGAATGAGTTTATTAGGGTTGATGAAGTGTGGAGGTGATTTTGATCTAGAGCAGGGGCATAAGGAGTGTGGAGGTATGTGGCTGGCTTCTGAATGAGGAAGGGTAACAGCAGGTGGTGGGTAAGGTGGAGGTTTAGTGTGGTGTGGAGGGGGAAGAGGACAGGTAACTTGGAGAAAAGAGAGGGTGCAGGGTTTAGTGGTGGTGCAGCAGGACCATGGTGGAAGAGAAGTGAATAATACTGGAGTTGTGGGAGATGCAGTGGAGAGACTTATATGTGATGAAGAGAGACAGAGGAGGGGAAGGAGGGGGAGAAGGTAGAGGGGACTATGGATGTTGAAAAGAGGTAAAAACTGGTGGTAGAGGAGAAAATAATGTAGCTGCTGAGTGAGGGAGGAGTAGAAGAAAAGAGACATAGGGGGTCATTCAGACCCGGTCGTTAGCGCCGATGCGCTCGGACCGGGTCGATGGCCCCCACAGAGCATGCGCATGACGGCACCGGCGCCATCGTGCGCATGCGTGAGACCCGCTACGACTGACACCGCCGGTCATAGCGGGTCTCGATCCAAAGGGGGCGAGCTGTCGATGTTGATTGACAGCTCGCCCCGTTTTGGAAGGCGGGCCGGGGGGTGGCAGCCCAAATGGGGGCGTTCCCATGGGAACGCCTACCCTTTGGGGGCGGACCCACTGACATCACTAGTGATGTCAGTGGAGAGCTTCCGGCTCAGACAGAGCCGAAAGCTCTCCGGGGCTTACGACAAGGGAGACCCTACCCTAGGGTCTCATTGTAAGCCCCGATGGTCGCGATGGTCTTGACCATCGCGACCATCACCTTAGGCAGTCGTAAGGCTGTGGGTGTTAACCCACAGCCTTACCACCGCAAAGGAGGACGTCTTGAAAATTCAAGACGTCCTCCCCTCATTCAGACTGACCGCACGCTCTGTGTGCGACCGGCTCTGAATGAGGTCCTTAGTGTAGATGAGGAAGTGGGGGGGAGAGAAAAATCACTAGTAGTAATGAGTGTGAGTTACAGGACCAGTACAGTTCAAATGTCAAAATCAGATAAAAGGAAGAACAATGCTGGAAGATGTAAAGGCACAGCTACAATAGTATATTATAAACAAAAGGAGTTGAGAGCTGATAAAGTTGCAAGATTTTAGAAATAGTATAAAGTATGATTATAAAAAAAAGGTATAGGTGTGAAACAATGGTAGATACTACAGTGGTATAGAGATAAATTGACAATGGTACTAGACTGATTTAAACAGTATAGAGTAGAAACACAGACAATTAAATGTTCAGCAAGCAGGTAGTTGCTTGCAATGCTGAAGCAGGGTGTTGGCAAAAGGTGTGTCCAGGTTATAATGAAAGCAGGTGGCTGAGTTGCAGGGTATCCAGAAGCTCAGAAGGTCATTCGCAAATTTTTCCAAGTTATGGGGAGTTTTTTTAAAATGTTGTCCTCCTGTCTTCCTCCTGTTTAACTCCTGGCTAACTCTTTAAGTTATGCTGTACATGTAGTCCCACTTAGAAAAAAACCCCACTTTAAAATAAAAACCTATGCAGCCTTGTACAAGCCTGCAGCCTTGTAACCTGCTGAGTGTATAGTGAACCATAACATGTGTAGTCACTGATTGCACCCACCCCCAATAACCTCACCCACACCAGATACAAGTCATAAAATTCTAAAACAAACAAAAAGAGCCTAAACAGCATTCCCATGAATCTAGGAGATAATATATAATTATATAGTCAGATCTTAAGTCACTCTGGAGTTTACAGATATTAATTAAAGACAATATACCTAGAAAATCAGTGTATTACAGACAGCATTGGTATTTCTATAACAGATGCCTGATGCAAATAGATGTTTACCTAGAAAATCAGTGTATTCCAGACAGCATTGGTTTTTCTATAATTGATGCCTGGTGCAAATAGTTGTTTACCTAGAAAATCAGTGTATCAGTGTATTCCAGACAGCATTGGTATATGAGATATTATACATTACAATGTGATGCCACCCATTTGTAGTGTAATTCATTGTAATGTAATTTGTGATGTCATGATTTATATTTTTATCCGTGAAGTAATTAATTGTGATATCTTTTATATATGTCGCCTTTTGTGATGTCATCCATTATCATGTCATTTATTGTGATGTCATGCAGTGAGAAATCCTATGTGAGGTCAAACATTGAGACATTAATCTTTATTATGTCATCTGTAATGTTATCCATTGTGGTGTCACTCAATGTGGTGACATCCAATGTGATACTACGTGAGATGTCATGCACTGTAAAGTCATCCATATGATTGTCACATATGTTGTCAACCTTTGAGATGTCATGATTAATGTCATCAATTGTGATGTGATCTGTAATGTTATTCATTGTGATATGTCATCCATTATGCTATTCTTGTTTGTATTGTAACCCTTTGTGATGTCATCCATTGTCTTGTCAATAATTGTGATGGCATGCAGTAAAAAAATCTATGTAAGGTCACACATTGAGATGTTAATCAATCAATGTGATACTAAGTGATATCATGCTCTGTGATACCATCCATATGATTGTCACATATGATGTCATCTTTTGAGATGCCATCATTATTATCATCCATTGTGCAGTGATCTGTAATGTTTTCATTGTGATATGTCATACATTATGCTATTCTTGATTGTAATGTATTCCTTTGTGATTTCATCCATTGTGATTATGATGTAATCTATTATGATATCGCACATTGTAATGTCATTTAAATATCTGCAATGATGACATCCATTGGGACATCATCCATTTTCATGATATGTATGATTTCACACATTATTAAGTTACAGTATATGTGACCTTATTAGTCATCCGATATGTTATTATGGGATACGTTTAGGAAGCCGGGGGCCGCAATCCCGACCTCCGGCTTCCCGAATCCTCTATCCCGCCTAGGGTTAAATGACAGGCGTCTAAAATGTAGACGACGCTCATTTTCCCGACGTCGGGCGCCGCGAGCGGACAGCCACGGGGGGGAGGGTTAGGTTTAGGGCACCCAGGGTGGAATTGGGGTTAGGCACCCCCCCGGGTAGGGTTAGGGTTAGGCTAGGGGGAGGGAGGGTTAGGGTTAGGCACCCCCGGGGGGGAGTTAGGGTTAGGCACCCCCCTGGGGGACTTAGGTTTAGGCAGTGGGGAAGGGGGGGTTAGGGTTAGGCACTTAGAGGGGGGATTAGGGCTAGGCACTTGGTGGGGAGGTTAGGGTTAGGCACCCCTAAGGAGAGTTAGGGTTAGGGGGGTTGGTTAGGTTAGTAAGTACTTACCTTAGGGACGATCGGGATTTCCAGTGCTGTCGGGCTTCCACTGCCGGGCTCTGCTCTTTTGTCGGGCTGCCGCAGCCGGGGATCGAGCTGCTGGTCATGCGGCAGCCGGCTTTTCATACCGAATGTGATATTATCCAGTGTTATATATTATACTACATTTTTATTTCATCTGTGATGTCTTTGTATTGTCATCCTTTATGTATATTGATGTAATCCCTTGTCATGTCATCCATTGTAATAACCTATGTTGTGTTATCCTCTGTGATGTTATCTCTGAGGTTACAGATTATGATGTCACCCATTGTTATATAATTTTTTTGTAATGTCATCTGTGATGTCACCAATTGTAATATTATCTGTTCTATCTCATAGTATAAATTTATTTTTATGTCAAACATTGTGATGCCATCCACTGTGAAGCCATTCATGATGCATGCACTGTGAGGTCATCCATTGTGATGTCATCTGAGTTATCCTCCATTGTGTTGTTATCCATTGCAATGTCATCATTTTGATGAAAATCACTGTGATGGCATCTATGAGATAATCCATGTTGAGGTCATCCATGTTGAGATCATCCATTGTGATGTCTTATGTGATCTCTTTCATTGTGATGGCTTCCTTGTTGATAATACATTGTAATGTTGTCTGTGGTATCACTCATTATGATAGTGATTAAGCCATTGTGGTATCACCCTTTATGATATCATATGAGATGTTATCCACTGTGGTGTCATCCTGTCATCCACATTTATGATGTAATTGATTGTGATGTCATCAATTCATATGGCATCTGTGTTTCGTCCAATGTGATTTCATATGTTATGCATCCATTATTAAGTAAATTATGGGGTCACCCATATTTATCTCATCCACTGCATTCATCTATTATGATGTCAACATTTGTGATATCATGTGTGATATGTGGTGTCCATTGGAATGTCATATGGATATCATCTTTTGTGATAATATCTGTCATGCTACATAATGTTAAGTCATATGAGATATTTTACATTGTGATGCCATCATTTGTGATGCAATTCATTGTAATGTAACTCGTGATATCATCATTTATATTTTTATCTGTGATGTAATTCATTGTAATATTTTTTTGTATGTCGTCTGTTGTGATGTCATCCATTGTCATGTCAATCATTGTGATGTCATGTAGTGAAAAATCCTATGTGAGACCACACATTGAGATGTTAAACATTGTAATGTCACCCATTGTGATGTCTTCCATTGTTATATATTTTTTTTGTAATGTCACCAATTGTAATATTATCTGTTCTATCTCATATTGTAAATGTATTTTTATGTCAAACATTGTGAACCCATTCATTATACATGCACTGTGAGTTCATCCATTGTGGTGTCATCTGGATTATACACCATTGTGCTGTCATCCATTGCAATGTCATCCTTTTGATTAAAACCACTGTGATGGCATCTATGAGGTCATCCATGGTGAGGTCATCCATTGTGATGTCTTATGTGATTTCATTTATTGTGTTGACTTCCTTGTGAGGTAATCCAATGTAATATCATCTGTGGTGTAACTCATTGTGATAGTGTTTAAGCCATTGTGGTATCACCCTTTATGATATCATATGAGATGTTATCCATTGTGGTATCATCTTAGTGAGGTCATCCACTATGATGTAATTTACAATGTAATTGATTGTGATATCATCAGTTCATATGGCATCTGTGTTTCTTCCATTATGATGTCATATGTTATGCATCCATTATAATGTCATTTGTGGTGTCACCCATAGTGATCTCATCCTTTTTGATCTTATCCACAGGATACATCTATTGTGTTGTCAACCTTTTGTGATATCGTATGTGATATGATGTGTCCATTGGGATGTTCCCTATATGGATATCATCTATGTGGTGTCATCTGTCATGCTACACAGTGTTGTCATATGAGATATTATACAGTATATTGTGATGCCATCATTTGTTATGTAACTCATTGTAATGTAATTTGTGATGTCATTTATGTTTTTATCCTTGAAGTAATTAATTGTAATATCTTTTATATATGTCGCCTATTGTGATGTCATCCATTGTCATGTCAATTATTGTGATGTCATGCAGTGAGAAATCAAAAGTGAGGTCACACATTGAGACACTAATCTCTATTATGTCATCTGTAATGTTATCCATTGTGATGTCACTGCACTGTAAAGTTACCATATGATTGTCACATATGATGTCAACCTTTGAGATGTCATCATATGTCATGGTGACATTTCTATATGAAACGTCAGTGCAGCGTGACTTTCGGCCACGTCAAAGTGCTGGGCAGCAAGGGAATTAAGTATGGGAAGAACAATGATTTAATATATATATATATATATATATATATATATATATACAGTGCTTAAAGTGGTCCTAGAGAAGTGGTGGAACTCACCCCCTCTGGCCTTTTATTGGGGGTGAGGGGAGAAGGGGCATGGCCAAAAAAGAAAGGGGCGTGGTCACAAAATAGTATTCTCAATACATATGACACTACACAGTAGCACAATCTTGCTTCACCCGATTCACATTACACCACATAGTAGTGTCCCTTATTCATGTATGACACACAGCAGTGCCCCTTATACACTATGCCCACATTTGTGCCCCTTATACACAATGTCCACAGTAGTACCTTATACAATGCCCACAGCAGTAGTGCCCCTTACACATAATGCCTACAGCAGTAGTGCCCCTTATGCAAGTGCAATGCCCATTGTAGTTGTGCCCCTTATGCAGTGTCCCCAGCAGTGGTGCACCTTATGCAGTGCCCCCAATAGTGGTGGTGCCCCTTATGCAGTGTACCCAGTAGTGGTGCCCCTTATGCAGTGCCCCCAGTAGTGGTAGTTCCCCTTATTCAGTGCACCCAGTAGTAGTGCTCTTTATGCAGAGCCCAAAGTAGTGGTAGTGCCCCTCATACAGTGCCCCAGGAGTGGTGCCCCTTATGCAGTGCCCCCAGGAGTGGTGCCCGGTGGCATAACTAGGGGGGGTCGGGCAGGGTGCGTGCCCTGGGCTCCGTGGGACCGGCGGCACGGAGGGGCGCCGCCGGCCATTTTTTGGCCCGCCCTAGTTAGCCACCAGTGTAGCGCCGACCGCAGTGAGTGTGGTCAGCGCTACACATTTACACAGGACCGGCGCTAGACTTCCAGTGCCGGTCCTGTGCTGCGCAGCTGAGCCCATTCCCTCCCCCTGAGCGCTTGCCCAATAGCGCTAGGAGGCGGTGCGTGTGTTAAACAGCAGCCAATGAAAGTCAGATAGACTTTCATTGACTGCTGCAGCACCCACTGCAAGAGCCGGGCTTCCATCCGGCTCCTGCAGTGGGTAATGGGACAGAGACGTCATGACATCATGACGTCTCTCCCATAATGCTGAGCGTGCCAGCCCAGGAGGACTGGTGGGCGGCGGCGGCGGGAGCGGTGTCGCGGTCCGGAGCAGCAGCGTGGATTCAGGTAAGTATATTTTTACATATATTTTTTTTTAAACCTGTCTGCACTACTGGGGGCACAACGGGGGAGGGGGTGGCTACTACTGGAGGCACCATTATTGGGAGGACCTCTACTGGGGGGGCTACTACTGGGGGCACTTAATCGGGAGGGGGAACCACTACTGGGGACTACTACTTGGGGGGGGGGGAACTACCACTGGGGGCATTATAAAAGGGGCCTACTACTAGAGGCACTGCACTGGGGGGACCACTACTGGGGGCAATAATAGGAAGGGCCACTACAGGGGGCACTGGATAGGGGGGATCACTACTGGGTGCCTGCATAAGGGGGACCACTACTGGGAAAACTGCATTGGGGGGACTACTGCTGGGGGCACTGTATAAAGGGCACTGCATAGGGAGGGACTACTACTGGGGGCACTATATAAAGGGCACTGCATAAGGGGATACCGCTACTGGGCGCACTGCATTGTGGGGACTGCTACTGGGGGCACTGCATAAGGGGGAACACTACATGGGGCACAGCATTTGGGGGGCCACTACTGGGGGTACTGAGTAAGGGGAACTAATTGGGGGCTGTATAAGAAGGACCACTACTGGGGATACTGTATAAGGGGCACTACTATGGGCCTGCATAAGAGAGACCACAACTGCATACTGGGGGTACTGTATAAGGGGTACTACTAGGGTTAAGGTGCATATGGATAGGAATGTTCAGCATGAAAATAAAGGGGTGTGTCATGTTGATACGCCCCATTTTTAAGTGACCACACCCAGTTTTTTTGCGCACATCGGGGGGAAGGGGGGGCTCCCTTTTCAAATTTGCCATGGGCTCCAAATACCCTAGTTACACCACTAGTGGTGCCCCTTGTAGTAATGCCCCCAGTAATAGAAATCCTATACAGTTATCCTGCTCTGCTCAGTGCTAACCAGTGTCACCCTCACAAACACAGCAGTGCTCAGTGCTGGTGGCTTTAGCATCTGCCATCCGTGATCCACGTAGACTGGGTCCTCTCTTGGCGGCTCCTCTTAATGCAGAAGGAGAGACAGACTGTCTAATTCCCGCCAGAGGAGACCTAGTCTATCACCGGATTGGAAGAGGCAGGGCGGGCGCGGGCTAAATGTCAATCATCATATGAGATGATGAAAGACACAGGCTAGTCAAATACATTTGTAGTAGCAGTAGCGCTGCCCCCCCGCACCGCCTCATTGCCTGGGGCGGGCAGCGCTGGTGTGCAGCACACAGCGCCACGGGAACGTGATGACAACAACCAAGCAACAACAAAAAAAACATAATTTACATGCTGGTGCTGCGCCGCCCTGTGTACTTACTATCAGTGAAAGTCTCCTCATCTGGTCAGCCTGGGCTGTTTCAATGGCTACTGGACAGGCCACTGAACGGTGGGCCAGCCAGGCAAAGGGGTGCGGGCCGGCTGGGAAAAAGGGACGTGTCGGCCGGGCACACTTAACCAATCAAAGCGGACCCCATTCATACTGAAAGCTGCAGACCTGCAGCCCGCAGCTGCCAGTTTCTAAAGCTAGGCAAAGTGGGCGATTCCGGGCCATTTTAACCCCTGTATATATATATATATTTATATATATCCAGCAAATGTCCATAACCAAAGGACCAGGCGGCACTCCAACGGACTTATCAAATATACAAAAGTGGTTTAATAAGCCGACGTTTCAAAGCCACAAAGGCTTTTTCCTCAGGGTGTAATGGAAAAAGCCTTTGTGGCTTTGAAACGTCGGCTTATTAAACCACTTTTGTATATTTGATAAGTCCGTTGGAGTGCCGCCTGGTCCTTTGGTTATGGACATTTGCTGGATATATTCATTTTAGGAAGGCACCACGGCTATTACAACCATCGGATTCTTGAGTGCCCCTCTACATGTCTGTATATTTATATATATATATATATATAAATGTGTGTATATTATGTAGGTGTGTATTTACATATTTATTTATGCATTTATGTATGTGCACATGTATATATACATATATAGAATGACTATTTAGCATGCACACACTATGTAGTGTTTATAGAATTTATCCCCACAGCGACAATGTCACTCACTGAGTGTGGTCCTCTCTCACACCGCTACAATCGACGAGCACTGCCACACTGACTGACTCTTACTGCCCATCGCCTGCACCCGCTACAGCAAAAACACACCCATCAATCTTGCCTGTCCCTCCCAGTCCCAAAGCCTGGAGAAGAGAGATAGGCTCAGGAGATGATGATGTCAGAAATCAGTAGCTCTGCAGCCGTAAGCTAGGTGCACAGTGCATTTCTGCCACTAACAATTAAGAAGGAGCACATACAGTGAGTCCAGTCATCGGCTCCTTCGATGACTGGACCAGATAGC
Organism: Taudactylus pleione; assembly: GCA_031769625.1. Lineage (NCBI taxonomy): Eukaryota > Metazoa > Chordata > Amphibia > Anura > Myobatrachidae > Taudactylus > Taudactylus pleione. The sequence continues at coordinate 40,224,945 of JAUIMM010000092.1, forward strand.
TCCACTCCTACTCACTCACTCCATCAGCTGTCCTCCTGCCCTCGGCTGTATAATAAAAAGTAATGTCACAGACATTCAAGGAAGAAAAAAAAACCTACATTAGTTACTGTTGTGCTTCCGGGCCCCCTGGCATGCACGGGCCCAGGTAATTAGTACCCACTCCCCCCCTCTCGCTCTGTGAATATTATCTGGGGCTTGTCTACGACTTACAAATCCCACCTGGTCTGAATTAATGAATTCAGGCAAAATTGGATTCAGGCGCTTTGAAATCAATTTGGCATATATTTTAACATGTGTATTTAATAGAGCTATAGGTCTATAATTTGGGAGAAATGTTGGGTCTTTACCTGGTTTCAAAATTGCAACTATCCAAGCTTCTAACATCTTAGGAGGAAACTCTCCTATAGTAGTACTGAACTCAAAAACCTGTAGAAATATTGGGGTCAATTCAGATTGAAACGTTTTATAAAACCTATTAGATAATCTGACTGGCCCTGGGATTTTGCCTTGTTTTAAGGTTTTATAGCATTTATAACTTCTTGTTTTGTCCATGTGAGTATTTAACCTATTTAACTCTTGTTCACTCAGACTTGGTAGTGTCATCTTGGATAAAAAAGCTGATATGTTCTCTTTAGTAGGTTGGGATGTATTAGAATCATATTTTAAATTGTACAAACGCACATAATATTGAGCAAAAGAACACAGAGGTCAGTTCATGTGACAGTAGATGTCATAAACCTCCAGTCTGACACCCTGTGGCACTCAGGGACACTTGGGGTTAATTGTCTTGGGGAGGAGTTGATGGTCAGTTTGGATAAGCCAATGGTGGGGCTGGTTAGGTTAGGAGGGCGGGGTGTTTGTAGTATATGGCAAATCAGGTTGCTTCTGGCCCTCTCTCTTTTCTGGATCTGGACAGAGAAGTACTCCATTCGTTCTTTCAGCATATAAAGACATTGCATTTCTTTAAATCCAGCAAACCTCAGACACATCACATGCCTCCCATCACCCTCCAAAACACTGAAATGTGCCTTATGGAATGCACGCTCTGTCTGCAACAAACTAACATCCATCCATGACCTCTTTATTTCTAATAACCTCAATCTTCTGGCATTAACAGAAACATGGCTCACACAAACAGACACTGCCTCCCCTGCAGCACTCTCACATGGTGGTCTACACTTCCCACATACCTCCAGGCCTGGTAATAGTAAAGGAGGTGGAGTAGGAATACTACTGTCCCAATCTTTTACATACACAGTTATTCCACAGGTACTATCCCTTACATTTACATCATTTGAAGTACATTCTATTAGGACTTTCACTCCTTTCTCTCTGCGCATTGCTGCTATCTATCGTCCACCTGGACCACCCAATCAATTTCTGGAACATTTTTCTGCCTGGCTCCCTCACTTCCTATCCTCTGACATCTCCACCATCATCATGGGTGATTTCAATATCCCCATTGACAGTCCACAATAACCTCATGCCTCCAAACTTCTCTCCTTAACATCCTCTCTTGGCCTCTCCCAATGGACTGACTCCTCTACTCATCAAGATGGCCACTGCCTTGATCTTGTATTTACCAGACTATGCTCAGTCTCTGATTTCACTAATTCTCCTTTCCCTCTCTCAGATCATAACCTTATCACCTGCACACTCTCCTCCATTACATCAGCCTCAATGCCAAGCAAATCAACCAAACCTCCTCAAACCCGCAGAGATATTAATACTATTAATTTTGAACAACTATCCACCTCTCTGCAACAATCACTCTTACCTATTTCTACTTTCACGTCTCCTGAGACTGCTGTATCACACCTGAACCAGACCCTAGAACTAGCCCTTGATGAAGTAGCTCCAGCTACCCATCACATTCCGCGTAGACTTAGACGTCAGCCGTGGCATTCCAAATTCACAAGACACCTACAAAAACTCTCACGTAAAGTAGAACGTCAGTGGCGAATGTCTCATACTCCAAGTGACTTCCTCACGTATAAGACAATCTACCACTCTTATCGTAATGCACTGGATAATGCCAAACAGATATATTTCCAATCTGTTATCTCTGACCAAGCCTCTAACCCCAAGCGACTTTTTAATACATTTAAATCACTTCTTAACCCTCCATCACCCAACCCACCTGCTACTATCAGTGCACAAGATCTTGCTTCCTATTTCAAAAACAAGATTGATAATATCCGAAATGAAATGGTATGCACTTCCTCAGCCAGGGTCTTGTTCAATTCCCTACCTGAACCCAATGGCACGTTCTCATCATTTGACCCCACTAATGAAGATGAAGTAGCTACACTCTTCTCATCCTCCTACTCTACTACCTCTCCTCTTGATCCTACACCCTCACAAATCAGTAAAGCTCTGTCTCCTGTGCTCATTCCACACTTAACTAAAATCCGTAATCTCTCTTTCTCTACTGGTATCTTTCCATCACTGTTCAAGCATGCAGTGATCACTCCCATTTTGAAAAAACTAAATTCTGACCCTAACTCTCTCTCAAATTACCGTCCTATCTCCCAGCTACCTTGCCCCTCCAAGCTACTGGAGAGACTTGCCTACACTCGCCTCACACACTTTCTTAACACCCACAACTTATTGGATCCACTTCAGTCAGGCTTTCGTTCCCAACACTCCACTGAGACAGCACTGGCTAAGGTAGTAAATGATCTGGTCACTGCCAAGGCTAAAGGCCATTATTCACTTCTAATTTTTCTAGATCTCTCAGCTGCCTTTGACACTGTTGACCACTCTCTTCTCATACAAACACTACAATCCATAGGTCTTCAAGACACAGCCCTTTCTTGGTTCTCATCTTACCTATCTAATCGCTCTTTCACTGTTCGCTTTTCTGATTCTACCTCCACTTCGCTACCTCTATCAGTTGGAGTACCACAAGGTTCAGTATTAGGTCCTCTGCTTTTCTCAATATATACCACCTCTCTTGGCAAACTAATCAGCTCTTTTGGTTTTCAGTATCATCTGTACGCGGACGATACTCAAATTTACCTATCCTCCCCAGATTTGTCACCATCTGTGCTGGTCCGTGTCACTGAATGTCTCTCTGCCATTTCATCTTGGATGTCATCTCACCACCTCAAACTTAATATATCCAAAACAGAATTAATTATATTTCCACCAGCCAATAGCAGTTACCAACCTGATATCTCTATTACTGTTGACAACTCGACAATCTACTCCACCCCACAAGCTCGCTGCCTAGGTGTCATCCTTGACTCTGAACTGTCTTTTGTTCCCCACATTCAATCTGTCTCTAAATCCTGTTACATACATCTAAGAAACATAGCCAAAATTCGATCATATCTTACTCAAGACACTGCAAAAACTCTTATACACGCACTCATAATTTCCCGCATTGACTATTGCAATAGTCTCTTTATTGGTCTTCCCAAAAACAGGCTCTCCCCACAACAATCCACTTTGAATGCAGCTGTGAGGTTGATCTTTCTCACCAAACGTTCAGTGTCTGCTGATCCACTCTGTCAGTCCCTCCATTGGCTGCCGGTCTTCTACCGTATTCAATTTAAAATACTTACACTCACACATAAAGCTATTAACCAAACCACACCAACATACATCTCTTCACTTATCTCAAAATATCTTCCAACCCGACATCTCCGTTCTGCACAAGATCTGCGTCTCTCATCCCCGCGCATTACTTGTTCCTTGCACGGTTACAGGACTTTTTTCGGGCTGCACCCACCCTGTGGAATGCCCTCCCATGCACAATAAGACTTTCCACTAGTTTCCAAACATTCAAGCGTTCTCTGAAAACTCACCTCTTTAGACAAGCTTATCAGATTCCAGGACCGCCCACCTAACCTTTTATAGCTCCCTATCTAACTCTCTTCTTATAGTAAACACCTATCACATCTTCTCTTTCTTCAATTGAACATCCTCCTAACCCTAGGCCAACTTTCCAGTGTGATTAGATTATACAGCCCACCAAGAATATCTGCAATTGGGCTGGACCTATTTGCAATAGCACCTCTCCTTGTATATCAACACCTATTTCCCTATAGATTGTAAGCTTGTGAGCAGGGCCCTCTTACCCTTATGTATGTCATGTATGTATGTCTTTTACAACCCAGTATAATGTTAATCTTGATTCAAATTGTAAAGCGCAGCGGAATTTGCTGCGCTATATAAGAAACTGTTAATAAATAAATAAATAAATTTCTTTAATAATTTTTCTCTTAAAACTCTCTCTTATATTCATTCACTTTTCCTTCTCACCCCTTTCACTTTCTAATTTCTTTCTTTCCTCTATCACCCTTAACATGGATCGTCCCCGTAGGGCCGTTGCTATCCCCGCCTGCTACTTGGTAGACATGGTGGGTGGCGGTCCGGTCACCCCGGCTGGGGTTGGGGGTGCCCGCGGACGCAGGCGGTGCCCCGGGAGGGTCGCTATACGCGGTTTATCAGGGTCGCTTGTTACGAGGGGACAGTGTAGGTCCGGACAGAGGAGCGGAGCAAACAGGTCACCCGGGCAAATTATTTCCCCTGATGGTAGAGATAGAATAGGGACTGGGTCGCGGAGTTTAGGGGGTCGATTGCGCGAAAAACACCATTTTGTCGGCAGGAGGTATAGGGGACGTGAAATGGAGGACGCGGAAAGTGCTTCCTCCATTTCTTGTTCCACAGATAGTATGACGGGGTCGCCTTCAACTCCCCTTGAGGATGTCAGTGAGGGCTTCACGCCAGCGCAGATCTTACGCTGAGGTGGTGACGGGGGCACCTTTGGGTAATGCCAGCAGCGCGGCAGTACCGGTCACTGCGAACAATGTGTCCGGCGACTTGGGAGTGGTATCCGCATTGTGTGCTTCACTATTGTAGGCTCTGGTTCCCCTCCTACCCCCTCGGGGCCCAGCGGGGGGCAAGGAGCTTTGAGTAGTCTTGATGGGAATATAACTTCCCTGTCCAGTAGTCTAACTACCTTGGTTGCCCCGGCATTAACTGCAACGTTGCAGAAAGGGAGGGGACAGAATACTGTGGGAGCCCCAGAAACACCTAGTCTGCTCAGGAGGGGGTCAGATTTATCTGGTTGTCTTCCCATAGGCGAACCATCTCTCGATAACACGATGCAGAGAAGTGAGTCCAACGCGGCTGATAGGGGCGAAGCTAGTGATGGCCCAGCAGCGGTCCATTCTGGTGAGTCCACTTCTGATCCAGATTGGGGGATGTCCAATGGGGGAGTGAGTCTAGTGAATTAGTGCGGGAGCACTCCCGGCGGCATGGATGGGGGTCCAGGCCCAAGGATAGTTCTTCTTCCTCCACCTCTTCTGATTCTGATAGACACAAAAAGAGGAGTAGGAAAGCTAAGCGCAAGCATCGGTCCTCTTCCAGCAGTTTTTCTAACATTTCTGTTCTGTCAGATGAAGTTCTTTGTGCAAACACGGCCGTTTTAAGGGGGGTACGCCCAAGAGTAAGGGATAGAATCAGGAAGGGTTGTTTTGTTAACATATTCGCTCTCACTAGTAAGGTTAGGAAGGCGTGGAACGCGGCAAAGAAGAAAGGGGGAGCAGGTGTAGACACATGCATGTCCTACCATAATTGGCTCAAGGGGATGTATATTTTTGCTTCTTGTTACCTGGAAACACGCCCAGATGAACAAATGAAAGTGATATGATATATGTACCATATACATGAGATGGTAAGTTCTGCGCATGGTAACGCATGGAGAATATACGATGAAGAATTCCAGCAGAAGCAACATAGCAAAGAAATCATCGATTTTGGGGTTAAGGACGTGGAGGTTTTTGGCGATGTCACCCAGCCACAGCGGGTGCCACAGGATGGGATACCGCCTAGGCATACGTTTGCTGGCGGGGCTGGGGGTGCCGGCGGTGGAGCCAGGAACTCTGCGGTGCGGATTGGTCACGGAAAGTGTTTTGCCTTTAACAACGGGCAATGTGTTTTGGGTTCAAAATGTCGCTTTCGGCACTGTTGCATCAGGTGTGGTGGGGGGCATCCCATCAAAGATTGTTCCCGATCAGGGGGTGTCTTTTCAGGGTCCTCGGGGGGAAGGGGCAGCTAGCCGCAGTCCCGCGGCTGCCCCTTCTAAATAGGGGTCCAACTCCAGTCTGTGTTGAAGCTATGGCACCTTGGCTGGAGGTGTATCCAAACCGTTCTGAGGCAGAATTTTTGCGGGCAGGATTTCGTGACGGTTTTCAATTACCAGTGAAGGGCTTAGTTACAGGGGGTGGAGGGAGAAACTTACGCTCGGCAAGAGATTTGTCAGAGGTTCTCTGCGAAAAGGTGGATGAGGAGCTGCGTTTGGGACGCATTATGGGCCCATTTCGGGAACCTCCGATTGAGGATTCGATTCTGTTTCCAGTAGGGATTGTTCCTAAAAAGGCGTCAGGCAGATCAGTGAATGATGCGATCGCAGAGGAACTTTGTCATGTGAGATTCCAACTTTTCAATGAAGGTTTGGCGGTTGTTCGGTCATTTGGTCCTGGAGCATTGATATGCAATCTCGATATTGAATCAGCGTTTCGTTTGCTCCCCTTACATCCTTCGGCTTTTAGGTTCATGGGTTTTTATTTAGAAGGGAGTTTTTATTTTGACAGGTGCCTGCCCATGGGTTTTTCTATTTCCTGCGCATATTTTGAGACATTTAGCACATTTCTACATTGGTGTTTGCAAATAAGTTCAGGGGAAGATGGCATAGCGCAATTATTTGGATGATTTTTTGCTGGTAGGTCCGGCAGGGTCTGAAAGGTGTGCTTGGCTGCTTCAATAAACGGTGGATCTTTTTTCTGGCTTTGGCGTTCCCCTAGCATTGGAAAAACAGAAGGTCCCACTGAGAGACTTTGATATTTGGGTATAGAGATAGATACGGTCGAGGGGCTTTGTCGCTTGCCGGCGGATAAGGTACGTCGGTTGCATAATAGCTTACTTCTAACACTTGCGGTAGGTAAGGTCACGCTGAAGCAGGCTCAATCCATTTTGGGGTTATTTAATTTTGCATGTAGAATTATCCCCATGGGTAGGATTTTTTGCCGTAAGCTTGAAAGGTTAACAGCAAAAGTCAGGAGCCCGCATCAATTTTTGAGGTTATCAAGGGAGAGCTGTAGGGACCTTGTAGTATGGGATCAATTTCTGAATCACTTTAATGGGGTGTGTATTTGGCAGGCTCCTCTGGCATCTAACCTAACTATGCAGTTATTTACAGACGCGGCTGGTTCCTCGGTTTTGGGGCCTTTTTAAGGGGGAGTTGGTGCACTGCGCCTTGGCCAGCAAAATGGGTAGAGGAGGGGTTGACTCGGAATCTTTTACTATTGAAACTGTTTCCTATTTTGGTGGCTATGGAGCTTTGGGGGGAACGTTTGAGAGACAGGTCCGTAGTTTTTTGGTGCGACAACTTGGGAGTGGTACAGGCTATTAATAAACAGCGCTCTACCTCTTTGCCAGTCATTAGGATAATTGCCCAGCTGGTTTTGCGTTGCTTGCAATTTAATATTACTTTTTGCGCTCGTCATGGTGCTGGCATTGATAACAGTATTGCCGATGCGTTATCCAGAGGTGATTGGTCTTGGTTTAGGGCTTTGGTGCCTTATGCCGAACCAATTGGTTAATTGTGTCCAAATTATATTTGGCAGGTGATACACCCCGTTTGGCGGCTGTAGCCCACCGGTCCCTGGGCCCAGGGACTTTTCACGATTTCCTTGCTTCATGGGAGCCATGGAGTCGGTTCCTTCTGGAACAAGGTACCAAAGGTAAGAGCATACGTTATTCTTGCCTTGGTGTTTTTTCTTTTCGGTCTAAGTTTTTTAGTAAGACTGTATGACGCGGGAAGTGTATCTTATGGTTATATTGACCATGGTGCCTACTCGTGTTGGGGCAGTCAGTTGCGGGGACTCGACTGGCAGGTGCAACGTGTTAAGTCTACCCCTTTATTATTGATGTGGGGGTCGTTCATGGAGCGCTCTGGAGATCGCGGACATGTTTCGTGGTTTTAGGAGTACTCGTCGGACGTCTTCCGCTACTATGATTTTTCTTTTTCAGATACATTTTCTGGGTTTTTGGTTTGAGGCGTTGCACCTGTCATTTGGGTCAGTTGTTCGTGTTTTGTCCTGCCCAAAACTTATCAGCATGGAATTCTTTTTGAATACTTATGCTGTGTGGTATTATCATGGCGGGAGCACGAGTAACTCAGTGGATGGAAGGATGGCGTCTGGTTACAGGACTGCCGGAATTCCGTTTGCTGCATCCCAACCTGAGGATTAGCTACTCGCCCTAAGTGGGGGGCTTGAGGAATTTTTTGTTTTATCACCAGTTTTAAATTGTGGCTGCTGCCCGCCGGTTGAAGTTTTGTGTTTTTTGCCTCAGGTCAGGTTGGGATTCATCTGTCATCGCCCCCTCCTTCCTTGTCCCTTGGTAGGTTTTTTAAGGATAAATAGGCCTAGTTTTAGACATTAGTCTCATAAGTCATCAATTTATTTAAGTAACTCATCATGTGTCACGTTCCCCGGTTAGATGAGATTTGATCATATTATTATTAACTTTTACACCTTTGTTTTTTTTTTACCAGGTGGTCATTTGGATGATACATGTATCTGGGTCATAGGGCATTCTTATGTTTATTGGTTGGCCCGATCAGAAGGTTTGTTAGGTACTCGGGAGCTTCCGGAAGTTGTGAATATTAGGTGGATTGGCCATAGAGGCCTACGCTGGCAGGGTTTGGAAGGCTTACTTCAGAGCTCTGGCCCTGATTCAGAGCCGGACGCTCTGACAGAGCGCTCGCTCTGAATCAGGGCCGTCCCTCCTACTTTTTGGAGCGGCCTCCTGGCCGCTCACATAGCTGTGGGTAACCACCCACAGCTATAGCGAGCGGCCAAAATGATGGTTGCGATGGTCAAGACCATCGCGACCATCGGGCTTGCGACGAGACCCTAGTGGTAGGGTCTTGCTGCCGCAAGCCCTGGAGTGCTTTTGGCTCTATCACTAGTGATGTCAGTGGGGCTGGCCCCAGACGGTAGGCGTTCCCATGGGAACGCCTCCGTCTGGGCAGCCACGCCCCGAGCATGCCCACCAAAGGGGGCGTGCTGTCAATCACCCTTTGGTGCGAGACCCATAACGACGGTTTGGCCATCGTTATTCGGGTCTCGAGCATGCACACGACGGAGCCGCCTCTGTTGTGCGCATGCGCACTTGGGCAACATCGACCCGCTTGCGAGCGCTCAGCAATCGCGAGTGGGTCTGAATCAGGCCCTCTTTTAGAAGGTTCGGGTATCCCCGTTTCCTTATCATTCATTTAGGGGGTAATGATGTAACTGCTCGTACATGCCTTGACCTTAGAATGACCATCAGGGCTGATATCTTGGCAATTATTGCTAAGTGGCCATTTTGTAGAGTGATATGGTCCGAGATGGTTCCGCGTTTACAGTGGCACGGGGCTTTTAACCCATTGGCAGTGGACTTATCCAGGAGGAGGATTAACTCCGTGGTAGGCCGGGCGGTTGTAGCACACGGAGGTTCGGTGGTGAGACACCCTGGGATCACCATTCATGATAGGTATTTGTATAGGGCGGATGGTGTGCACCTTTCTCGAGGTGGGAATGAGATTTTTCTCAGAGACCTGATTTTAGGGATTAGAGCTTTGGATGTTTAAGGATTGGGAGTTTAGATCTTTAGTTGGTTATGGTGGCGGCTGCGGACTTTAGGTCCTTGTTGTGGCCTGCTTTTATGAATGGCCTGTTTCATGGGGGTTAGGCTTATGATTTTTCGGTAGGTTATTGTTAATTTTCCCTGGGGGGGTTACCCGTGCTGCTGGGTGGGCTTTAGGCCGAGGGTTTTTCAATGGATAACCACAGATCCAGGTGGGTCCTGGCCTTCCCGGGTGCACGGGTGCCCCTCAAGTCGTACTTAGGTTTTTCCCCACAGGGTTGGGCAGGAGGCCCGCGAACTCTGCGAGTTGGCAAGAGAGGGGCAGTTGGTCCCGACTCCAAATTGTTATTAAAGGTGGGCGTGTAGCCCTTTCCATTTATTATTTTTCATATATATATATATATATATATATATATATTTATATATATATATATATTGTGATAGGATCACTGGTAAAGTGGTCTGTGGCAGGTACATTTGTCCCAGATTCCTGTCTTATGTGTTTTAAACCCCCAGGAGAAAGTCTGCAGTGTAGCAGGCTTGAGTTTCGGCTTTCTAAAAAGCCGGTTTGGGACCTGGGGGTTGTGGGTGAGAGGAGAGGGAGGGCTCCACCCATGGCCACTCCAGGTTTTGGTTCTCGCAGCCTGGTAACAGGCTTGTTAGGGTTTCCACCTGAGAGTGGCCAATATAAGCCTAGTGTGTTTAGGGCTGAGTGTCTCACCTGGGAGAGCAGACAGGGAGTTTGCTCAGAGACACTGGAAAAACCTATCTGTGAGTGTTGTGCTGTGCCTTTGTTGCTGGTGAGGGCATTAGGCCCTGCCAGGTTCTGGTAGTGAGGGAACCACCTGTGAAGTTAGTGCCCCGACAGGGCTAGGAGTTATGTTTATGTTTTCTTTATGTTATTTCTGACACTGTACAATAAAGACTGGCGCCGACCAGCTTGTACTCGCATCCAGACTGGTGTGCTGCTTCCCTGCTGCTGTGTGTGTGTGTAAGGAAGGAGACCTCTACCCAGGAGAGGGACCCCTAATCTGACTGTGTCACAATATATATATATATATATATATGTTTTATATGTTATGCACTATTTTTAGGCCATTCAAAAATCCCGCCACCATGTGTTATATTTCAGTGTCTGCAGTTAGGACATTTTAATAAATAGGATATTCAATTAAATAGGTTACTAGTTTAAGAAAATAAAAAGACTGACCTTGTTTCCCCAGCAATTCTGGTGTCCGTGTCTTATTTTTAAGGATAAGTTTTAAGGTGCGTGTGGCTGAGTGTGCAGGGTGTTTTCTTGTTTTTCTCCCTCTAAGTTCCCTTGCTAAAAGACGCAATGCCTTCCTACATTCTGTCTAGCTATGTTTTATTTTTAATCTGTTTTAAAGTATATATTTCTAAATCTTCTCTAATTTTTTAAAATTTCCGGCAGCATCTATAGGGTTAATTTTATGTTATTTTTCTAATTTAATTCTCGCAAGTGAAATTCTAAGTCATTCTGAATTTGTACTTCCTGTTTTTTAATTCTTGACGCAATTTGTATAATCGTCCCTCTTATAATTGCTTTGAATGCACACTTGAAATTAATAAGATTTGTTTTCGGAGGGGAGTTATGTCTTAAAAGTCCATTAGATACTCTTTAATGAATTGCTTTGCCTCTATTGAAGTAAGGAGGTGATCTGGGAATCTCCAGGTTCTAGATATTGATGGTATATATGTGTGATCCCAGATAAAACATAAAGGGGTATGATCCGACAAAGGCAGGCTCTATGATAAAGATGCCTCTATGAGAGTGTATTTGGAAACTAAATTAACAAATAGGGAATTTTTGTTAGGTGAAATGATCAGAGTCTAAGGGGTATATTTACTAAAGGTCAATTTTAATCGATTTTGACTGATTGAGAATCGATCAACATCGATGTTATGTTCCTGGGGCTAAATCACACATTTACTAAAAGCCAATTTTTGATTTCTTTTTTTTTAGAAAGTATTAGTAAATGTGTGATTTAGCCCCAGAAACACTTCAATGATAATCGACTTTCATCGTTTTGAAATTGATCAAAATTTAAAAAATGTACCTTTTGTAAATATACACCCAGCAATTAGTATAAACTGATTTATATTATATTAAACAATTTTAACAAATTAATTTTTGAAACTCTGAAACTTTAATTTGCTTTCCGCTCTTGATAAATGAAATGTATGTTTGTGTTTTCACGATTTAAAGTCTTCGTACAATATTTGAGTTTTTTGTTTAAATGAATCCCACCATTATATTTGAATAACACCTGATATGAATCTGCTTCTCTTAAAGTAAACATAGTAAAGTTGAATGGCTGTCACTTCTATATTGATTTAGCAAGGACATTTCCAATGCAATTTAATTTACTTTACTTTCTAGGCTATTACGAACAACTTCCTGTTTGGTTAGCCGTCTGGTGTGCTATAATGGTAGTAGCCTGAGATATAATCATCACAACTGCCTCATTGTTGTGTTTCAGATGAACAGCTGTCCAACTGTCCCTCAATTAGGCAGATTGAAGATTGTAAATGTACATCTGTATAAATTTATGTAGTGTATGAATCATTTTACTAATATAGATCAACTGAATAGCCAGTGCTACACTTATGTACAAGTGACAGTACAGGAACTAATTGTAAGAATTTTCATAAGTAAAATTTGAACCATATGTACTTTAAAATAACATATTACAAATGTTAAGACCACTAACCTATTAATGTTTGCAAATGAAGTACTGCATGTTTATACAGAATTTTCAAGTCATATACAATTCAGTCTCAATTCAGTGATTTCCTAGTAATATGTTTTCGATTCCTACCTATCTATACCTTCTAACAATCGATTCCTGCCTATACCTTCTAAACAATATTCCTTCCTATACCTTCTAAAATTGTCGCTATTCAGCGTAATTAGTTGCACAAGAAATAAATGCTTTCAGACTTTGAATGTGGTTCCAAAGCACAAAAAGATATTATTCAATATTCAAACAGATGGTCACAATTAGTGCAAATAAATCATACAGACCCAAGGTACAGTTGTTACATACGCACGCGCTCTGGGCCCAGATACCGGCATCAGCATTAGGAATCTCCGTCAACAGCACAGCAAGAAGACTCAAGACTGGAGTCAGAGAGCGCACATATATACTCTTGCAGGGATAGGAAATACAATAGACAAGTTTGACATGATTCCATTGGTTCTTCTTAAAGGTGCTTTTGTTACAGAATAGTTCATAGGTCAATTCAAATAGACACAAACAGCCTCCAACCGTCCTTTGTGTCCTTTTTCCCGCTGCATGCTAATCTAAGCTGATAACATTACAGAGTACATTTTAATGTTACAGAGTACATTTTAATGTTTTCACTCTCTATAGTCCATAGTTTGCAGATGCATGTTCCGATCTTCTCACCGATGATACTGGAAATCTGCTGAGACACAGTGGATGAGTACAACACCAAACACGGTCTGCTTACCAAGTACTAAACCTTAGATATCAAATAATCTTTATTTCACAACATTAATAATTACTGAATAAACCTTGAATATTACACTTTAATAATAGGGAACCTTTTATGTAAGTGTGCAGTGTGTAACTATTGGGGAATTGGGAAAATACGCTAGTTAGCGCTGTGCGACTATGTGTTTTGTGGAGTACACCATGAAACGTGTTTTGCAGGGTTAATCATTTTATATGTTTTAGTGACTGTATTTACATTGTGAGGACTTTTAACTTCTTTCTATTGTGTGGGAATCGCATGACGCTAAATAATAGCATCGCCGTATGTACTTATAATGGGGAGTTTCACTAAAATGGCGCTAGGCGGCCAGTTGCAAAATGGCGTCTCATTGCCTTTCGCAAAATGACGTTGCGCAGATCTAATTTTAAACCGATCTTGTCTCAGCCAATTATCCAGCTTCGACAGTCCACCCTTTGATAGCAAACAACATGCTATCATACTCTGATTTTAAAATTAATTTAGGCTTACATTATGACATATTCAATGTTATATTATGGGATGGCGCAAGGTGGTTGTTAATCCATCAGTAAAGTGTCTCTAGGAGGGGACATAAAACTACCCTTATACGCACACCACGGATCTTGGGAGATCATGGGAAAGGTGTGGGGATGCACCAATCCTATAAAGAAAGTCTTGAGGGGGAATAGGGAACCAGTATGAGGATCAGGAGTTTACCTATGCTCGCAATCATTTCCTGGTTCCATCCTAGACCTGAGAACCATTTCACTGGGTTCAACCATGAAACCCATTCCTCTACCTTCTCCTCTACTTCAGCCACTGAAGCATTATGGTTCTTTCGAAATTCCCATTTCAGCTGCAGAATTTCATCCATCTTCTGGTCTATCACCTCCTTCGGATCGCTGGTATCATTTGTAATATAAGTCCAACATTTTACAGCAAATTGGGTGGCCAAAGTCACGCAATACCCTCCAGTGACAGCTGTTAAATAATTTAAGACTAGTCTGTGTTGCACCAATTCTTTCTTGTACACTTGCAATTCCCTACCTGTCTACCTGAATGTGTCATCATACATTTCGGTGATATTATCTATTAATTTAGCGAGATCTTGGATATATCTAAAATTTAGTGTACCCCGAGCGATCCTGGTGGGATCCAATGCTACCAAAACTTGAAAGCCAGTTGTCTCACTAATTGTCTGAGTGGCTTTATGCACATCACCAGGTTTCATATTTATTTTGTCTCTGTGTTCATACTGTGTGTGAAGACACGGTGATTGTGTGTCTTTATGAATACCAAGCATTTCACCATGTGTAAGGGTCATTACCTCTGGGACTATTCTTCCCAGGTAACACAAACCTTCGGAACTTGGAGAGAGCCACTTATACGCTTTCCTTCCACATATAAAATATACATCATCGGGGAGAACATAAGGAATAGTATACATCATGATCATCAAACACATTTCCCTCACAAATGATCCTATCTCAGGTTCTCCCATCTGGCAAATACATGTTTCTGGTTGTATAACCTTAGCACAGTACCCTTCTGGTATTCTGCCAACCATTTCTTTGGTGTTCCTCAGTGTATATTTATACCGGAAGTGTCTTCCACCTGACCTAATTTTCCATAACAGTTCATAATTCATAGGCTCATGGTCAGCTCTTTGTGAGAAGGTCATCATCTGGTTATTCCCAGTCACTTCCCAACTTCCTGGTTCATGGGAGTTGGTGATGTTTAAACATAAAAGTGTTTTATCTGCCTGGTACTGGTGGAGCTTAAAATGGGGTGGTTTGGTGTTAAGAAATTTCCTGTCCAGTGTCTTCCCTTTTTGCAATTCTAAAATTTCAGAGTTATTTAATGGGAATGGCACTAATCCTACATTATGCTGTCCTTGGGGCATGTGAGAGCACACCCAACAGTCAGTTTGGTTCAAAATTTTGCCCACCATGGTGTGATAATCCTCTAAAGGATACTAACCCCAATACTGATTATACTTGGGTTGACACAGTTAGATGCATCTTTCCTCAATTACGGACCCACAGGACTCACACATACAATAATCCTCAGATGATAGACCTTCACACTGTCTCCGAGTATCCGAAATAGTAGATCTCTTAACAATTACAGTACTAAGATTGGTCAAACACTCCCCTGATTGGCATAGCACTCCTCCTTTCAACTCTGCTCCATCAATACTGCCATCAGCTCCCATCTCCTCTATCGGTCCCCCGTCACAGAAACCAGAGATCCCCGAACAAACCAGGATGATGGAAACTCTGGAATAGAATACAAAAATGAACAAAGCAGACCAGTCCATTGCCATAGCAAGGACCTGCAAATTTCTTTAGTTCAGATATCTCACTGCACCCTTTTAACCCTCCCGGAACAAGCTTGTGATTGACGTTATCAGCCTTGTCTCCGCCTTGTTTCTCCACTGTTTGGTTGACCTTCTTGCAGTGAGTGGAATGGACCCAAGTATCTCTCTCGGCCACCTTCAAAGATGTGGTACTCGTTAGCAACACCTGATATGGACCTTCCCAATGATCAGTCAAACAACCTGAACGCAAGAAATTTCTGATCACAACATATTCTCCAGGTTCATGACATATCATGGGACAACAATTTCAGTTTCTGCTGTTGCTGTTTTAACTGTTTACTCATTGATATAAGATACCTTACAGTTACCTCGTTGTTACCTTTCAAATCTTCCTGCGGACTTATAATCAAATGAGGTTGTCTACCAAACAGTATTTCAAAGGGGGACAGATTTAGAGGGGTCTAGGAGTGGTCCTTATGCTATGTAGGACCAACGGTAATGCTTCTGGCCATCCTAGTCCAGTCTCTGCCATGATCTTACTTAATTTATTTTTAATAGTACCGTTCACCCTCTCCACCTTGGCACTGGCTTGCGGTCGGTAGGGGGTATGAAGTCGACTATTAATACCCATCAGTTTACACATAGTTTGAAAAACATCACCTGTGAAATGAGTACCTCTGTCACTCTCAATAATTTTAGGGATACCGTATCTGCACACAAACTCCTGAACAATCTTCTTGGCAGTGAACGCAGCAGTATTAGTGGCAGCTGGGTATTCCTCAACCCAAATGAAAAACACGTCAGTGCACACTAATACATACTTGAGATTCCTGCAGGGTGGTAATTGGATTAAATTAATTTGTATAACCTGAAAAGGTCCGTTAGTCGGAGGAATGTGAGATGGTTCGGTAGGGATCGTTTTCCCAATGTTTTTCCTCAAGCAGGTCAAACAGGACATTGCTCTCTTTTCTGCTTGAGAAGAAAAACCCGGTGCGCACCAGTATGCTCTCACCAATTTGCACATACCTTGCTTTCCCAAATGAGTCAGACCGTGCGCTGCTTCAGCCAGGCTGGGGTAGTATGCCTTGGGAGCCACTGGCTTACCTTGTCCGTCCCTCCAGAGTCCAGAGGACTCTTGCCCACATCCCTTGGACCTCCAGACTGACTTTTCCTGGATAAAACACAAATTTTGCATCTCAATTAATTTCAGCATATCAATTGTTTGAAAAGTCATGATTTGTTCAATTGGTACATTCATTTTTAATCCTGCTGCCCATTTTGAAGCTTCGTCTGCCCTGTTGTTGCCCAGTGACACTGGATCATCCTCACATGTATGGGCCTTACACTTAATTACTGCCACTACCTTTGGCAATTGGATTGCAGTTAATAGTCCTTTTATATGTTTGCAATGTGCAATTGGTGTGCCTGCTGCTGTCATAAATTTTCTCAGATGCCATAAGGCACCGAAATCGTGTACAACCCCGAAGGCGTACCTAGACTCAGTGTAGATATTAGCAGATTTACCTTTCTCTATTTCACACACTCTCTTTAGTGCCACCAGTTCCGCCACTTGGGCAGAGTGTGATGGTCCTAAAGGTTCAGCTTCTATAACGTCCTCGTTATTTACCACAGCATAACCTGTACATAACTCTCCAGTGTCAGTTTGTCTATGACAACTCCCATCCGTGTAAAATGTCACATCTACATTTTCTAAAGGTGTATCCCGTATGTCAGGTCTTGCAGTAAAGGTTTGATTCAGATATTCCATACAATCATGTGCATCAATATACACAGGACTCACCTGTTGCCAGCGGCTCACCTCTCTCCACCCTTTGTGCATTATTTTGCACATATGGTAAATACGTAGCTGGATTTAACGTACTGCACCTTTTGATGGTGATGTTTGCAGGTGCTATTAAGGCTAGTTCCCATTTTGTGAACCTAGCTGAGGAGACATTTCTGGTTTGGGCAGAGTTTAGCAAAGCAGATACAGCATGGGGAGTATAGACAATCATATCATGGCCTAGTACCATATCCTCAGTCTTACTGACCAATAGATCAGTTGCTGCTACACTTCTTAAACACGTTGGGAGTGATCTTGCCACAGTGTCCAATTGTGCACTGTAGTATGCTACGGTCCTACTGGCATCACCATGTTTTTGTGTGAGGACGCCTGCTGCACAACCATCGGCTTCCGTACAATATAAATCAAAAGGTTTTTCATAATCAGGTATTCCCAATGCAGGTGCTCTTGTCAGACTATCCTTAAGATTAAGGAAAGCCTGTTCTGATTCCTCTGTGTGTATGACACGATCGGGCTTTGAGGGAGAGACTAAGGGCCTGATTCAGAGCCGCTCGTAAGCGGCCGCTCGTTTGTTCCGAGCGATGTTTTCACACCTGCGCATGCATATGGGTTTTAGTACGCAAGCGCGAACCAGTCAGTGCAGTCAGAAATCGTGTGCTCGCAATATAGCGAATGCCTGCTAATTTGAGTGACAGAGTGAGGCATTTGTGGGTGGTAACATGGGGAGGTGCTTGAAAACGGGGAGTGGAGATCCGAACACAGGCGTGCCAAACGGTCAAAACGGGCGTTTAATGGGTGTGCATAATTAACAAAGCAGCGTCATCGACCACGTCAGTTGGGTGTCTTTTAGCCAGAACTGCTCGCATGATTGCAGTAGGAAAATGCAACCACAAGAATAGCGAGCAGTTCATTTGCCTTTCGATGTACTCAATTAATCTAATAAATAGCGGAGATGACTTATGATGCGAGCGGCCACGGGGCGTTTTTTATAAAAAAACGTCCGCATGTTTTGTTCGCTCGTTCAGACCTAGAGGCGTCAACAGACCGCAAAGAGCGAACGGTCAATTTAAATAGCCAGACCCTTTTTCTGGACGAGCGAGTACAAATAGCGTCCGGCTCTGAATGAGGTCCTAAGTCCTGTAATGGCAAGGCCAAAATAGAAAAACCTGGAATCCACATTATGCAGTATCCACACATTCCCAAGAAGGTACGAATTTGCTGTTGATTCTGTGGCAGTGTCATGTTCTGTATGGCCTGGATTCTGTCATTTGTGAGATGTCGTAAACCCTGAGTTAGGCAATGTCCCAAATATTTAACCCTGGACTGGCATGGCTGTAGTTTGTTCTTAGCAACCTTCTGTCCTGTTTGCGAGAGATGAAGTAACAAAAGTTTAGTATCATTTAAACATGACATAAACGGATCAGAACATAACAATAAATCATCCACATATTGTATTAGAACAGATTCATTGGCAGGTTGAAAAGATTGTAAACAGTCATGTAAGGCCTGGGAGAAGATACTGGGGCTGTCTATGAAACCCTGGGGCAATCGTGTCCATGTGTATTGTACACCCCTGTATGTAAAGGCGAATAGGTACTGACAGTCAGGATGAAGAGGTACAAAGAAGAAAGCAGAAGAGAGGTCAATGACAGTGAAATGGGTTGCATTGGGTGGGATCTGCATAAGAATGACAGCTGGATTTGGCACTATGGGAAAGTGGCTCTCTACCAGCTTATTAACCCCTCTAAGGTCTTATACGAGCCTATAACCCCTCTCACCACTTTTCTTCACAGGGAAGATGGGACTGTTGAATACACTAGCTGTATGAACTAAAATTTCCTACTGTAACAATCGCTCAATTATGGGGTAAACCCTTAATTCTACCTCTTGTTTTAGTGGGTACTGGGGAATTTTAGGAGCTTGCCTACCACTATCTAGAATTACCATTACGGGACTTACGTTTGCCATTAATCCAGTGTCCTGTCCATCCTTGGTCCAAAGCAAATCTGGAATTTGGGATAACATTTGATCTACCCGAGATGGATTTTCACTTAAACCAGTAGAGTGATACATTATCCTTTGGGGAGTGTCCAACATATCCCTCACCTCATGCGCAACTCTCTCTGGGATATTTAGAAATACACCATCAGGAGTACAATATATGACACAGCCCATCTTACATAACAAATCCATTCCCAGTGGGTTAGTAGGAGCCGCTGCTGCCAGGAGGAAAGAATGCCTGGTATGCAATGGCGCGATAGTGACCTCTGTGGATTTTGTTAAAGGATAATGTTGCACTTTACCCGTTACACCCATTGTTGGTACTGTCTCGCTGGTTACCTGTAAGTTAGCGGGAGATGTTATCACTGACCTTTTCGCCCCTGTGTCTACAAGAAAAGTATATTTAGTACCAGCTACATCAACCATCATTACCGGTTCCTCCCTAGTACTTTCTGTTAGCCTGACTATCTGTAGACTACAGATATGACCTGACTCACACTCTCCAATACAGCATTTATGGCCACAATTGGAGCTGGGGACTGTTGTGGGTTTCCTGTACTCTGTGTATTTCCCATATGGGGATATACAGGTACTCCCTGGTTAGGGGGTCCTACTCTCTTCACCTTACAGCTCCTACTTATATGTCCCACTTGGTTGCAGTTGAAGCACCTTCGTGAGAGGGGTGGGTGAAAGGATTGCTGTGAGGGTTGAGCGGAAGGGAAAGATTGTGGGTGTGGGTAAGGATTTTGAGGAAAATATGGTGGTTGTGGATAGTATGGGATTTGAGGCTGTGTGTGATACGTGGGGTAAGGTTGTGTTTGAGGTGGTGCAGGATTGGTGAGGACGTGCAGCTGTGTAGGTGCATGAGTGTCTGTTGGTTGTGATGTTATTGTCATTCCTTCTAGAGCTTGAATACTAACAACCATTAGTTTCTTGCTCTGGGTCTCTCTCTTTTTAAAGATGTTCTTGTCATGTTCAATAGCGGATTCTATGAGGGTGTCTACAGTGACTCCCCTCCAGCCAGGTTGTGAGGTCTGAACTCGGGTCTTTAGGCTTTCTTTTAGACCATCCATAAGTACAGTGACGATCATTCCCCTGTTATGAGTGCTATCTTTAATATCTTCTAACCCAGTGTACTGGGTGATAGTCTGCAGATCTCGGTTACAATAATCCTCTGCAGAGTCACTCTCTTTTTGTTTTATGGTGAAAATTTTGCTCCAGTTAACTACTACCGGAAAATATACACCCAGTTGAGTTATAATGCGGGAAATGTTACCTTGGTTAATTTCGTCTGTTAAGGGAACATCTCCATCCAATACACAATCCGTGAACTTTGTCACATTGGTATTGCATGGAAGACAAGCCCTTAACACCACTCGCCAATCTTTATTGGTTGGCTCGTGACCACTACCCAAATTTTTCAAAAATCTTTGGCATTTGGCTAATTCCTTTTTAGGATCAGGGATATCATTCATTATGGAATTTAGCTCCGCTCTTGTCCAAGGACAATGCATTGCTACCTCCCTTGTGGGAACTACACCGTTCGCATCCGCATTCCCATTCGGAACAGTTATTGTCCGGATGGAATGCAGACCGGCCGCACTGCTACTTTTGACCTTGTTACCTGGCTGGGGATTTAGTCTACTACTGCTACGTATGTGGTTAACAACTTCCTCTACGGGTGCAGTGGATGTTAACACTTCCTGTACTATCACTGATGAAGATGGCGGCACCACTTGTGCTTGTTGTGGTGAAGCATCTAACATGTGTACAACATGGGAAATGGCAGACATAACAATAGGCTCATCATCCGCATCATAAACATTTTCCTTATGATTACTTAAGAGAGGGTACAGGTTACTTGTTAAATTTTTATGGGTTTTTTCAACAACTGTACCTGCACCCCCATCCGCATAGGGCAGCGGCAGTGCGCGTGAACCACTGGCAATACCTTCCGCAACACTACCTTGCTGCAAGTGCGCGCCATTTCTCGGCATGCACGCACCGCAGTTTAGCGCTGCGGATGCGCTCCCCTGCACCGTTAAGCCATGCATCCCCCTCATGCTGCCATATTTTTAAACACTCGTTATATATTACCTCTTTCATTCGAGAGAGCATCAAACAGATGCTATCTCGGACATTGGGCCTGATTCAGAGCTGCTCGTAAGCGGCCGCTCGTTCGTTCCGAGCGATGTTTGCCCAACTGCGCATGCGTACGGATCGAAAATCTTTTGTTTGCTAAATAGCGAATGCCTGCTATTTTGAGTGACAGGAGGAGGCGTATGTGGGTGGTAACAGGGGAAGGTGCTTGAAAACGGGGAGTGGAGATCCGAACGCAGGCGTGCTTAAAGGTCAAAATGGGCGTTTTATTGGTGTGCATAATTAATACAGCAGCGTCATTGACCATGTCACTGGGTTATTTTATAGTCAGAACTGCTCGCATGATTGTGGTAGGAAAAACCAACCACAAGAATAGCGAGCAGTTCATACGCTGGTCGATGTACTCGATTAATCTAATAAATAGCGGACATGATGTAGGATGCGAGCGGCCAGGGGGCGTAGTTTCCAAAAAAACGACCGCAAGTTTTGTTCGCTCGTTCAGACATAGAGGCGTGAACAGACCGCAAAGAGCGAACGGTTCATTTGAATAGCCACCCCTTTTTTCAGAACGAACGACCGCAAATAGCGTCCGGCTCTGAATCAGGCCCCTTGTTCAATACCTCCTTATCAAAGCTGCCAATTCTGGGAAAAGGTCTAACACTCCTCATCGTCATTTTAAACCATACATCACAGTATCTAATTGCATAAGCACCGTACTTAGTATGCATAATATGGCGTGCCGACCCAAGCGGCACTTCCAACAGCAGCATATCATCTAACATCTCTACCATTTGCTTGGCCCCCATCTGGGAGAACCCTAAGCTTTTCAATGGAGATTTAAACTGGTGAAAGACAGTCAAGATACTTTCACTTACCTGCGGACGATATTAACAGGATGCGCCCACACACCTATGGAAGAATAACCAGGCTGCTTCCACGCACCTAATCCCTTTTTGACTACCTTTCAACTGCTAGCATGTAGGTATTCCAATAATACTTACCCTTTTCAGTGATTTCGTCCATCCTCTACCCAGTTCCTAATCACAATTTAGCCAAAACTGTGCGGTTCAATTACAATGCTCAAATAACCCTAACTGAACACTGAATACTGTAATCACACTGGGAGCCGAACCTACAACAAAGACAACAACTACACCTGCTTATGTGTTAGAACGTTATCTACTACCGAACTACTAGGCTGACATCAGACGCCTAGCACTTAAGGGTCCTACGATACCCTTAACTAGGGAACAGGTTACCCCAACCAACAAATACTCGCTGTTACACACCCTTTTCCTGCGCAGAAAAATACACGTTTTCCCAGACTATGGAACACTGATCAATGTATTTACAACAATGCTATCTATCAATATCACCGTGCACTCTCAATGGTTTTGTTTAAAACACGTGGCAGCAATACCAGAAATACATATACGCTATTGTGCGACTAGTCACATACACAATAATGCGACTACTACACAACACGCATTATGACTTTTACACTATATTGCGACTTGGTCGCATACACAATAATGCGACTTCCCCTTTCTAACACAAAAAAAACTATTGATGAAGGAAAACAATTTTTTTCCTCCCTCGTCCCTGGATTCTCAATCAGCGCTCCTAAAGCCACAATAACAGGTAGCGGACTCTCAGCAACAAAGTGATAGCAGATTTCAAAGGCACAATGCGTTCTCCTGCTAGGCGCCTCCACCCTTTTGCTGAGAGATCGCTACCGAGTGTTACCAAGTGACCGGTAGCGTAATAAACACTGCGAGCCCCCAACTATCGATTCCTATCTATCTATACCTTCTAACAATCGATTCCTGCCTATACCTTCTAAACAATATTCTTCCTATACCTTCTAAAATTGTCGCTATTCAGCGTAATTAGTCGCACAAGAAATAAATGCTTTCAGACTTTGAATGTGGTTCCAGAGCACAAAAAGATATTATTCAATATAAAAACAGATGGTTACACACTGTGATCTAAATACAATCAGTGCAAATAAATCATACAGACCCAAGGTACAGTTGTTACATACGCACTCGCTCTGGGCCCAGATACCGGCATCAGCATTAGAAACCTCCTTTAAGAGCACAGCAAGAAGACTCAAGACAGGGGTCAGAGAGCGCACATATATACTCTTGCAGGGATAGGAAATACAATAGACAAGTTTGACATGATTCCATTGGTTCTTCTTAAAGGTGCTTTTGTTACAGGATAGTTCATAGGTCAATTCAAATAGACACAAACAGCCTCCAACCGTCCTTTGTGTCCTTTTTCCCGCTGCATGCTATAATCTAAGCTGCTAACATTACAGAGTACATTTTAATGTTTTAACTCTCTATAGTCCATAGTTTGCAGACGCATGTTCCGTTCTTCTCACTGATGATACCGGAAATCTGTTGAGACACAGTGGATCAGTACAACACCAAAGACGGTCTGCTTACCATGTACTAAACCTTAGATATCAAATAATCTTTATTTCACAACATTAATAATTACTGAATAAACCTTGAATATTACACTTTAATACTAGGGAGCCTTTTATGTAAGTGTGCAGTGTGTAAGTATTGGGGAATTGGGAAAAGATGCTAGTTAGCGCTGTGCGACTATGTGCTTTGTGGAGTACACCATGAAAACGTGTTTTGCAAGGTTAATCATTTTATATGTTTTAGTGACTGTCTGTATTTACATGGTGAGGACTTTTAACTTCTTTCTATTGCGTGGGAATCGCACAACGCTAAATAATAGCATCGCCGTATGGTTTTATAATGGCGAGTTTCACTAAAATGGCGCTGTGAGGCCAGTCACAAAATGGCATCTCATTGCCATTTGCAAAAGGGCGTTGCGCAGATCTAATTTTAAACCGATCTTGTCTCAGCCAATTATCCAGCTTCGACAATGTAATACCGGCGCCTGTGACAGGCAGCCATACTCAGGGGCAGATTGGGATGGAAAAACAGCCTGGAAAATTTCTGGAAGTAGCCCTAATGGGGGTGGGTCTGTGGAGAGGGCAGGTTCCATGAAGGGGGGCAGTTGCACCTGTGGCTTTATGCTAATGCTGCTACAAAGCCCTTCCCTGGTTTACATCAATGTATCAGTGCAAGGACTGAGAAGCCCACTTTCAGCATCTACAGGTGCTGCAATCATGCTTTGCGCTACCATCAGTCACACCACTGAAACTAGGTGCAGATCACCCATCTGAGTATGGCCTCCATTGTGAGCAATTCAGCTTCTCTGAATCTGCGTCTGATTAGCCAGCCATCTGTACTCCCAGAAATGCCCAAACCATTTTTAATACACTTCTTCATTCAGGCATCTGAATCTGTGCTGCAACTCTGTACAAACACCATCGAGATGAGCGGTGCAACTCAGATGCAGGTGTAAGAGGAGAGTGCGGTTCACGGTGCAGCTTACTGCCATGCAGGTGTAGTCCTTTGGCTTACCTTGCATCACACCCTCTCACCTTCAGGCCGTTGGGTAACTGATGGTCCTTGTATGCAGACTGGACTCGGACATGAAGGAGGAGGTCTAGGAGAAATTACAACTGTTGAATACCATCCCATGCAGAGCCAACTGACACGCCCTACCAGACCAGAACCAAAGAAAATGGGGAATTTGGGTTTTGGTGAAAATCATCACTGGCACTTTTAGCCTCAGATCCTAAGCTTCATCTATGGGTACTCATGCACCAGACGAAAACTCAACCTTGCACAAGAGTGTAAGGCCCACGGTCCGGCCAGAAGGAAGGTATACAGAAAGGAGAAAGACAAACACAGAGGTTCTCACCAATGGAACTCTTATACTTCATCCCACTCGATCCCTCACAAGTCCCTGTAGTGCAGGGGTGGGGAACCTTTTTTCTGCTGAGGGCCATATTGATATATTTTGCATTATTCGCGGGCCAGGTGCAGCCCACACCCCGTCCGTGTGACGTTACACAGGGTGGTTACAGCAATACCCGGAGCATTGTGAGGATGCTGCGGGGAGCTGCAAGGGCAGCAGTGTGACCGTCTGAAGCATCCTAAGGACACTCCAGGCGGCACTGCTGCATAATTTCTGGCTGCAGTGTACCATTCTAGGCACCCTGCTAGCTAGATGAGGCTAGCAGAAAAAAGCTCAGAGGGCCAGACCCAATGATTCCGAGGGCCTTATACGGCCCCCGCACCCTGAGGTTCCCCATCCCTGCTGTAGGGAGACAACAATACCTCCCTGCATGGCCCTATCCTATTCTACTGTGTCAGAATAATACACACTTACCTACATTAACAATGGCTCTCAACTCACTGGCCTAACAAACCAAAGGTGCCCACACACATAACGATGTCCTCACAATACGATTTTACGGCCAATTTCCTCATGAACTTTCACGGTAGCTCCCTTGCCGTCGTGATCACAATTTGGAGTTAAAAATGTCCAATCTGACTAAAGATCCATCTTGCAGCCAATGCATTGTATCCCAGATTGGCTAATCTGCCCTACAGCACGGCAGATCAGAAGATGCGATGTACGACGAGCGGGGACGCGCATCGGCATCGTGCTCGTGAGTGTAAACTCACGATTTGTACTTTTTTTTACCCGATTCGTCGTCACGATTCGTCGAAATCGGCCAAATCGTGAAAAATATCGCTATGTGTGTGGGCACCTTTACTATGTGTGCAGTACAACACAATCTACGGCATATAAACTTTTATTACAATTTTACCCTGCATGGTTACAATAATCACAGCAAAGACAATTACACAATTCAAAAGCAACCACAGATAACAAACCTAAGTACTGTCCCTTCAAATCCTGCCTAACCAGAGCTGGCCAGCTCCTCTTCTAAACAGGCTTTTACACTGGGGACCAAATAGCCCTCCACTTCCTATGGAATTCTGCCATTAAAGTAGCCTGGACTTAATGCCCAGGCTCACCAGAGGGGCACTATTCAATTAACTGGGCCTGATGCCCAAACCTACCAATGAGTGTAGTGCCCTACTACCCTGATGGTCTAGGGAGGGGTTAATCACATGAAGGCCTCACGGAGGGCCTACCTGTATGCTGCAGTGTAGTGAGAAGTGGCTGCAGTGGGGAGCTTTGTAGTGGCATCACAAGGGGGGTGCGGGCCGCACCTGGGTGACAACCGATGATGAGTGACATCAAGGTGCACACTCCCCCTCAGTGACAGGAGCACCTGTGAAATACCATTAAGTTGTTATGAGCATCCACTATTTTGTATTGCTTTTCAGGCAGGCATGGATGGGACCAGCATTGGGAGGGTGTGCTGGTTGCTGTATTTCTATTTGAAGGTTTCTGGGGTACCTCCTAGGTGTGTTGGTTCTCAGCTTGTATATATTTATGTATGTGCTGTTATCATGTAGCACAACAGTATGAAAATATATGACCCAGAGCGGGTGCTATTATCATGTAGCGTTAGGGATCCTGTATAGAGGAGCCTTGACGCTGGCCCTGCGCTTAACCATATAATTGCAAATATGTGCAACAAATACCTCTGAATTTCTATTATCATGTTGTATTCAAGTTTTTCTGCTGGTTCTTGCGGAGTGCTGGGGGGAAAACTTTTTTTCTCTTTCTTTTTTTTTCTTTGTAGTTCAGAGTAAACCCCTCCCCTTAGAAGCAATTGTGAAATACCATTAAGTTGATATGAGCAACTACTATTTTGTATTGGTATTGAATCCTTCACAGGGAAAAAGTTCTGCAGTAAAATCCATGGAGATATAGTTCCATGGATGATCTGGAGCCGGTAGGGAATGTAAAGGACCAATAAGAGCTTGAGGCTGAACCTTGCGCTGAGCACAGGTAGAACAGGCTGCAACAAAATCCTTTACATCCTGGTGTACAGACGGCTACCAGCAACTCCTGAGGATCAATTCCTTTTTCACCCCCACATGACCGATGAAGCGCGATGCATGTGTTCATTGGATTAATTTCGAGCATAGCTCTGATGACACTAATTATTTTCCAGGAGGTATTTTCACCTTGCTAGTCACTGAAAGGAAACAAACTGGATTGATAATAGGCTTATCCTTGCAATCAACATTTTCTTGTTGGTACAGAATACACGGGACAACTCATCAGTCTTGATAGTTTTGTTTCCAGGGCGATAAGTGATGATCAGATTGAAACAATCAAAGAACTGCAAGGCCAGTTTAATTGCTAACAGCTCCTTGTCCCCGACAGCCAGGGACGGATTTACCATTGGGCAACCTAGGTGCCCGCCTAGGGCCCGTTGGGTCCTAAGGGGCCCATGGTCAGGCCCCCCGCCCCACCCACCCCTGCTGTATCCCGCCCAGGAGATAACCTGCTGCTCTGTGCACTGGCCGAGGAGAGATCACATCACAAACAGAAAGGCAGCAGCAGCATGGTCGGAGGCGGAGTTACAGTCCTTCAGCTGGGAGCCCGGGGAACAAGAATCAACACTGCAGCACTGCACCGCATGCGTTGAAGTCAGTTCACACTCCAAACTCCCTCCCCGCAGCCTGCATTGCCCCCTCCCCCCCACGCAGAGTAGCTAACTCCCCCTCCGCATCATGAGCTGATCTAGTCAGCCTATTCTAACCAACCCCCCTAGCCCAGCCCCCGCAGTCACAGTGAGTGCTGTGAATCCCCTCCATTGCAGCACCTCTCACCTCCCCCCAAAGTGTAGTCAGTCTCCTCTGACTTTCCCCCCACAGTGTGCATTGCGCTTCCACTCCCCCGACTCATTCCACAACTCTGGGTGAGGTCAATGGGATGGACTGGACTTCTGCTGCCTATGAAATGTGTGTGTGTGTGTGTGTATGTGTGTATATATATAATATATATATATATATATATATATACACGCACATACATATACATACACACACACAGTATATAACTATATATATATATATATATATATATATATACATACATATGTGTGTATATCTATCTATCTATATATATATATATACACACATATATATATATATATATATATATATATATATATATATATATATATATATATACACACACACACACACATATACAGTATACAGTCAGGTGCATAAATATTGGGACATTGACAGAATTTTCATATTTTGGCCTCTATTCACCACCACAATGGCTTTGAAATGAAGCAAACAAGATGTGATTTAACTGCAGACTTTCAGATTTAATTTGAGGGTAATTACATCCAAATCAGGTGAACGGTGTAGGCATTACAACGGTTTCTATATGTGCCTCCCACTTTTTAAGCGGCCAAAAGTAATGGGACAAACTAAATAATCCTAAATCTAACTTTCACTTTTTAATACTTTGTTGCAAATCCTTTGCAGGCAATTACAGCCTGAAGTCTGGAACGCTAGACATCACCAGACGCTGGGTTTCATCCCTGGTGATGCTCTGCCAGGCCTCTACTGCAAATGTCTTCAGTTCCTGCTTGTTCTTGGGGCATTTTCCCTTCAGTTTTGTCTTCATCAAGTGAAATGCATGCTCAATCGGATTCAGGTCAGGCTATTGACTTGACCATTGCATAACATTCCACTTTTTAGCCTTAAAAAACTCTTTGGTTGCTTTTGCAGTATGCTTCGGGTCATTGTCCATCTGCACTGTGAAGCACCGTCCAATGAGTTCTGAAGCATTTGACTGAATATGAGCATATAATACTGCCCGAAACACTTCAGAATTCATCAATAAATACAAGGGAACCAGTTCCATTGGCAGCCATACATGCCCACACCATGACACTATCACCACCATGCTTCACTGATGAGGTGGTTTGTTTTGGATCATGAGCAGTTCCTTTTCTTCTCCATACTCTCCTCTTCCCATCACTCCGGTACAAGTTGATCTTTGTCTAATCTGTCCATAGGATGTTGTTCCAGAACTGTAATGGCTTTTTTAGATGTTGTTTGGCAAACTCTAATCTGGTCTTCCTGTTTTTCTGTAAGGATACTGACTTAAAACCTCTATACGCTGTACCTTCTAAAAGCCTGCCTATTCCCTCTTGAATTGATGCTATTTCTGTACGCAGTCATACAGTAAAATAAAGACCTTAGACCTTGAACATGTGTTTCCAAAGCACAAAGTATTATTTCAAGCAAAGTACAGTTACTTACACGCTGTGATCTAAGTACAATTTAGCGCAAAGAAATTATACAGACCCAAGATACAGTTATACATACGCACATGCTCTGGGACCAGATTTCGGCATCAGCAAGAAACCTCCATCAACAGCATCAGCATGAAGACTGAAGACTGGGGTCAGAACACACATATTTATATCCCCACAGAAATAGACTACACAATAGAGAGGTTCGTTGCGATCCCATTGGCTCCCCATCATGGTGCTTCTGTTACAGGGAATTTAACAGGTTGATTCAAATGGACACAGACCAGCCTCCGACAGCTGGTTATCTCTGTTTTCCTGCCTCATGCAAATCTAGGCTGTTGGCTTTGCAAAGTACATTTTGGTGCTTTAACTTTCTACGGTCCATAAGTTGAGAATGCATGTTGCGATCTTCACACTGATGATACCGGGAAGCTGTTGAGAAAGTGCAGATCAGTATAACACCAAACACAGCTTACTTATCATGTATTAAACCTTAGATACCAAATAGCCTTTATTTCACAGCATTTGTAATAAATGACTAAAAATTGAATCTTATACCTTTAAACTATGGAACCTATTACATGAATGTGCAGTGTGTGAATGTTAGGGGTTTGGGAAAAGACGCTGGTTAACTTGGGGCAGATGCGTACGCACGAAGCTAATAAACAGCGTTCGCATGCGGGGTGTTAGGCACTGGCTAATGTGCGATATGTTAACAGCGCAACGGCGTGTATTAATGTGTGTATGTGGTATGGTAAAATATGCAATTGCCTGATGCTAATAATAGCATCGTCATATGTACTTAAGTGTGAGTTTAGCTAAAATGGCACTGAGCGGCCATTTGCAAAATGGCGTCTTGCAGATCTCATTTTCAAGATGGTGTCTTGCAGCCAGTAGCAAGATGGCGTAGTTTCAATCTAATTTTAGGCTGATCTTGTTTCAGCCAATTATCCAGCTTCGACAGTCCACCCTTTGATAGCGAACAACAAGCTATCACACTCTGATGTTAGAATTAATTTAGGCATACATTTATATATATTATTTAATGTTATTATGGGATGGCACAAGGTGGTTCTTAATCCATCAATAATGTACCTCTGGGAGGGGACATAAAACTACCATTATACGCATGCCGCGGATCTTGGAAGATCACGGGAATGATGTGGGGATGCATTAATCCTATAAAGGCAGTCTTGAGGGGGAATAGGGACTTACATTATTTGAGGTGTTTTTAACATAACATTTTGATAATACATTTTGTGCATCTCTAAATATAATACATTATATGATGGTATTACCTAGTTCAGGGTTGTAATGCAGTTCTATATTTACCTCAGTATTCACATTGTCATTACTGACCACCATCATAATTTCGTTCCTTCGTTTTACCTTATCTTTACACTTTCCACACTTCACCACAGTAGGAACACACCGGACACATATGGCAATTACTATGATGACAACCAGTATGAGGATCAGGAGTTTACCTATGCTTGCGATCATTTCCTGGACCCATTCCCCTAGGCCTGAGAACCACTTTGCAGGGTTCAACCATGAAACCCATTCCTCTACCTTCTCCTCTACTTCAGCCACTGAACCATTGTGGTTCTTCCGAAATTCCCATTTTAGCTGCAGAATTTCATCCATCTTCCGGTCTATCACTTCCTTGGGGTCGCTGGTATCATTGGTGACATAGGTGCAACACTTCACTCCAAATTGGGTGGCCAAAGTTACGCAATACCCTCCAGTGACAGTGGTTAAATAATTTAACACTAGCCTGTGTTGCACCAGTTCTTTCTTGTACGCTTGCAATTCCCTACCTGTATGCCTGAAGGTGTCATCATACATCTCGGTGATATTATCTATCAATTTAGCAAGGTCCTGAATATATCTAAAATTTAATGTACCCCGAGCGATCCTGGTGGGATCCAGTGCTACTAAAACTTGAAAGCCAGTTGTCTCACTAATTAACTGAGTGGCTTTATGCACGTCACCAGGTATCATATTTCTTTTGCCTCTGTGTTCATACTGCATGTGAAGATATGGTGATGGTGTGTTTTTATGAATACCAAGCATTTCAACATGTGTGAGGGTCATAACCTCTGGGACTACTCTTCCCAGGTAACAGAAACCTTCGGAACTCGGGGAGAGCCACTTATACGCTTTTCTTCCACATATAAAATATACATTATCGGGGAAAACATAAGGAATAGTATGCATCATTATCATTAAACACATTTCCCTTGCAAACAATCCTATCTCAGGCTCTTCCATTTGGTACATGCAAATTTCTGGCTATATTATCTTAGCACAATATCCATCTGGTACCTTACCAATAATTTCTTTGCTGGAACTCAATGTATACCGATACCTAAAATGTCTCCCATTAGATCTAATTGAGCATAACAGATCATGATTCATAGACTCATTATCAGCTCTCAGTGAGAAGGTCATCGTCTGATTATTCCCCGTCACTTCCCAACTCCCTGGTTTATTGGGGTTGGTTATGTTTAAACACAAAAGTGATCTATCTACTTGAAATTGATAGAGTTTGAAATGAGGTGGTTTGGAGGAGAGGAATTTTCCATCCAATGTTTTCCCTTTTTGCAATTCTAAAATTTCCGTAATATTCAGCGGAAATGGCACCAACCCTACATTATGCTGACCCTGTGGTACGTGTGAGCACACCCAACAATCAGTCTGGTTTAGTACTTTGCCTACCATGCTATGATAATCCTCTAAAGGATACCCACCCCAGTATGGGTTATATTTAGGCTGGCACCGTTGGATACAGTTCTCATCAACTAGGGTCCGACAAAGCTGACAAATTCAGGAATCTTCAGACGATAAACCCCCACACCGTCCCCGAGTATCTGGAATAGCAGCTCTCTTAACAATTACAATACTAAGATTGGTCAGACACTCCCCTGATTGGCATAGCACTCCTCCTTCTGACTCCACTATATCAGCACTGCCATCAGCTACCATCTCCTCTATCGGGTCCCCGTCACAGAAACCGGACATTCCCGAACCAACCAGAATGGTGAAATCTCTGAAGAGAATATGAAAATAAACACAGCAGGCCAGTCCATTGCCACAACAAAGACCTGCAAATTTCTTTTAGTTCAGGTATCTCACTACAACCTTTCAATCCTCCCAGAACAAGCTCACGATCGACAGGTCCAAGTTATCAGCCTTGTCTCCACCTTGTTTCTCCACCGGTTGGTTGACCTTTTTGCAGTGAGTGGAATGGACCCAGATATCTCTCTCCACCACCTACAAGGATGTGGTACTTGTCAGTAACACCTGGTACGGGCCTTCCCACAACCTGAACACAAGAAATTTCTAATCATAACATATTCTCCAGGTTCAACATCATGACAGTTAGTTTCAGGCATATCATGGGACAACAATTTCAGTTTTTCCTGTTGCTGTTTTAACTGTTTACTCATTGATATAAGATACCTTACAGTTACCTTGTTGTTACCCTTCAAGTCTTCCTGTGGACTTATAATCAAATGAGGTTGTCTACCAAACAGTGTTTCAAAGGGGGACAGATTTAGAGGGGGTCTAGGAGTGGTCCTTATACTATGTAGGGCCAACGGTAATGCTTCTGGCCATCCTAGTCCAGTCTCTGCCATGATCTTACTTAATTTATTTTTAATAGTCCCATTCATCCTCTCTACCTTGGCGCTGGCCTGTGGTCGGTAGGGGGTGTGAAGTCGACTATTAATACCCATCAGTTTACACATATTTTGGAAAACATCACCTGTGAAATGAGTACCCCTGTCACTCTCAATAATTTTAGGGATACCGTATGTGCATACAAACTCCTGTACTATTTTCTTGGCAGTAAACGCAGCAGTATTAGTGGCCGCTGGGTAGGCCTCAACCCAGTTGGAAAACACGTCAGTGCAGACTAATACATACTTGAGATTCCTGCAGGGTGGTAATTGGATGAAATCAATTTGTATAACCTGGAAAGGTCCGTCAGTCAGTGGAAGGTGGGATGGTTCGGTAGGAATCGCTTTCCCTATGTTCTTCCTCAAGCAGGTCAGACAGGATATTGCTTTCTTTTCTGCTTGTGAAGAAAAACCCGGTGAACACCAGTATGCTCTCACCAATTTGCACATACCTTGCTTTCCCAGATGAGTCAGACTGTGTGTTGCCTCAGCCAGGCTGGGGTAATATGCCTTGTGGGCTACTGGCTTACCTTGTCCGTCCCTCCAGAGCCCGGTGGACTCTTGCCCACATCCCTTGGACTTTCAAACTGACTTTTCCTGGATTGAACACAAATTCTGCATCTCAATTAATTTCAACATATCAATTGTTTGAAAAGACATAATTTGTTATGTTGTTATGTTCATTTTTAACCCTGCTTCCCATTTCTCAGCTTCATCTGCTCTGTTGTTGCCCAGTGACACCAGATCATCCTCACATGTATGGGCTTTACACTTAATTACTGCCACCGTTTTGGGCAGTTGGATTGCTTTTAGTAATTGTTTTATATGTTTGGAATGTGCAACTGGTGTGCCTGCTGCTGTCATAAAATTTCTCAGATGCCATAGAGCTCCGAAATTGTGCACCACTCCGAACGCATACCTAGAGTCAGTGTAAATGTTAGCAGTTCACACGCTCTTCTTAGTGCTACTAACTCTACCACCTGGGCTGAGTGAGGAGAACCAAGGGGTTCAGCTTCTATGATGTTTGTGTCATTTACAACAGCATAACCTGTACATTCTTCACCTGTGTCTGTTTGTCTATGACAACTCCCGTCCGCGTAAAATGTCACATCCACATTCTCTAAAGGTGTGTCACGTATGTCAGGTCTAGCAGTAAAGGTCTGATTCGGATATTCCATACAAACATGTGTATCATTATGTCCGCTGTACTCACTTCCCACCAGCAACTCGTCTCCTTCCACCCTTTGTACATTATGTTGTACATATGGTAAATACGTTGCTGGATTCAGCATATTGCATCGTTTAACATTGATGTTTGCAGGTGCAATTAGAGCTAGTTCCCATTTGGTAAACCTAGCTGAAGAGACATGTCTGGTTTGGGCAGAGTTCAGCAGAGCAGATACAGCGTGGGGAGTATAGACAATCATATCATGGCCCAATACTACGTCCTCACTTTTACTCACCAATAGAGCTGTTGTTGCCACACTTCTCAAACACGTTGGGAGTGATCTTGCCACAGTGTACAATTGGGCACTGTAGTATGCTACGGGCCTACTGGCATCACCATGTTTTTGTGTGAGGACACCTGCAGCACAACCATCGGCTTCCGTACAATACAAATCAAAAGGTTTTTCATAATCAGGTATTCCCAATGCAGGTGCTTTTGTCAGACTATCCTTAGGATTAAGGAAAGCCTGCTCTGATTCCTCTGTGTGTATGACACGATCGGGCTTTAAGGAAGATACTAATTCCTGTAATGGCATGGCCAAAATAGAAAAACCTGGGATCCACATTCTACAGTATCCACACATTCCCAAGAAGGTACGAATTTGCTGTTGGTTCTGCGGCAGTGTCATGTTCTGTATGGCCTGGATTCTGTCATTTGTGAGATGTCGTAACCCCTGAGTTAGGCAGTGTCCCAAATATTTTACTCTGGATTGGCATGGCTGTAGTTTGTCCTTAGCAACCTTGTGTCCTGTGTGCGAGAGGCGAAGCAACAAAAGTTTAGTATCATTTAAACATGACATAAACAAATCAGAACATAGGAATAAATTGTCCACATATTGAATTAGAACAGACCCATTGGCAGGTTGAAAAGATTGTAAACAGTCGTGCAGGGCCTGGGAGAAGATACTGGGGCTGTCTATGAAACCTTGGGGCAATCGTGTCCATGTGTATTGTACACCCCTGTATGTGAAAGCGAATAGGTACTGACAGTCAGGATGAAGAGGCACAGAGAAGAAAGCAGAATAGAGGTCAATGACAGTGAAATGGGTTGCATTTGGTTGGATCTGCATAAGAATGACAGCTGGATTTGGCACTACGGAAAATTGGTTCTCTACTACCTTATTAACATCTCTAAGGTCTTGTACCAGCCTATAACCGCTCCCACCACTCTTCTTCACCGGGAAGATGGGACTGTTGGCTACACTAGCTATACGAACTAAAATTCCCTGTTGTAATAATCGCTCAATTATTGGATAAACCCCTAATTCTACCTCCTGTTTTAGTAGGTTCTGGGGAATTTTTTGAGCTTGCCTACCGCCTTTTAAATGTACCATTACGGGGCTTACGTTTGCCTTTAATCCAGTGTCCTGTCCATCCTTGGTCCAAAGTGAATCTGGAATTTGGGATAACATTTGATCTACCTGAGATGGATTTTCATTTAAACTGGTAGAGTGATACATTATCCTTTGGGGAGTGTCCAACATATCCCTCACCTCGTGCGCAACTCTCTCTGGGATGTCTAAAAATACACCATCAGGGGTACAATATATGACACATCCCATCTTACATAACAAATCTCTCCCCAGTAAGTTAGTAGGAGCTGCTGCAGCCAGAAGGAAAGAATGCCTGGTATGCAGCAGCCCGATAGTAACCTCCGTGGATTTTGTTAAAGGATAATGCTGCACTTTACCCATTACGCCCATTGCTGGTACTGTCTCATTGGTTACCTGTAAATTAACGGGAGATGTTATCACTGACCTGGTTGCCCCTGTGTTACAAGAAAAGGATATTAAGTACCAGCTACATAAACCATCATAACTGGCTCTTCCCTAGTACCTCCCATTAACCTGACTATCTGTAGACTACAGATATGACCTGACCCCTAGCATTGGCTACCATTCTCCAATAATGCATTTACGGCCACAATTGGAGCTGGTGCCTGTTGGACATTTGCTGGTCTCTGTGCATATCTTTTATGGGGATTATCCAGGTTTCCCCTGGTTTGGGGTGCCTACCCTTTTTACTATACAGTTTCTACTTAAAT
Organism: Taudactylus pleione; assembly: GCA_031769625.1. Taxonomy (NCBI): domain Eukaryota; kingdom Metazoa; phylum Chordata; class Amphibia; order Anura; family Myobatrachidae; genus Taudactylus; species Taudactylus pleione. The sequence goes on from JAUIMM010000092.1 coordinate 40,261,353, forward strand.
GTCCTGGCTGGTTACAATTAAAACACACTCGTGGGAGGGGTGAATGAAAAGATTGTTGTGTGGGTTGAGCGAGAGGGAGTTTTGGTGGGTATGGGTAAGGATATTGAGTGAAAGGATATTGTGAGAGATATGAAGTTTGTGGGTAGTATAGGACTTGTGGTTATGTAGGATAAGTGGGGTAGGGCTGTGTTTGCTGTGGTGTGGGATTAGTGAGGGCATGTAACTGTTCGGGTGCAGGTGTGTGTGGGCTGTGATGTTACCGTCATTCCTTCTAGAGCTTGAAAACTGACAGCCATTAGTTTCTCGCTCTGGGTCTCTCTCTTCTTTGAGATGTTTTTGTCATGTTCTATGGCGGATTCTATGAGGGTATCTATTGTGACTTCCCTCCAGCCAGGCTGTGAGGTCTGAGCCCTGGTTTTTAGGTTCTCTTTAAGGCCATCCATGAGTATAGTGACAATCATTCCCCTGTGGTGAGTGCTATCTTTAATATCTTTTAACCCAGTGTACTGGGTGATAGCCTGCAGAGCCCGGTCGCAATAATCTTCTGCAGATTCACTCTCTTTTTGTTTTATAGTGAAAATTTTGTTCCAGTTAACTACTACTGGAAAATATATACCCAATTGAGTTACAATGCGGGAAATGTTACCTTGGTTTACTTGGTCTGTTAAGGGAACATCACCATCCAATACACAATCCGTGATCAATTTTGTCACGTCGATAATCTTTATTGGTTGGCTCGTGAGAACTACCCAAATTTCTCAAAAATCTTTGACATTTGGCTAGTTCCTTTTTGGGATCGGGGAAATCATTCCTGATGGAATTTAGCTCTGCTCTTGTCCAAGGACAATGCATTACCACATCCCTTGTGGGCACTACTCCGTTCGCATCCGCATTCCCATTCGGAACAGTGATTGTCCGGCTGGGATGCAGACCGGCCGCACTGCTACCTTTGACCTTATTACCTGGCTGGGGGTTTAGTCTGTTGCTGCAACGTATAGTATTAACAACTTCCTCTACGGGTGCAGAGGATGATAACACTTCCCGTGCTGTTACTGATGTAGATGGTGGTACCACTTGTGCTTGTCGTGGTGCAGCATCTAACATGTGTACAGCATGGGAAACGGCAGACATAACAATAGGCTCATCATCCACATCATAAACATTTTCTTTATGGTTACTTAAGAGAGGGTGCAAATTGCTTGTTACATTTTTATGAGTTTTTCCAATAATTGTACCTGCACCCCCATCCACATAAGGTGGTGGTGGTGCGCGTGAACTACTGGCAATACCTTCCGCAACGCTACCTTGTCGCACGTGCATGCCATTTTGCAGCTCGCACACATTGCAATTTAGCGCCGTGGGTGTATTTTTTGGCAATGCGTTCGCAATGCTAGTTTGCGTCGCTTGCACATTTTTAAGCCACGCATCCCCTTCATGCTGCCACATTTTTAAACATTCATTATGTTTTACCTTTTTCACTCGAGATTGCATCAGACTGATGGGGTCCCGGACATTACTCAATACATCTTTATCAAAACTACCAATTCTGGGAAACGGCCTAACACTCTTCATCGTTATTTTAAACCATGCATCACAATACCTTATTGCATAAGCACCGTACTTAGTATGCATAATACGACGGGCCAATCCAAGCGGCGCTTCCATTAGCAGCACATCATTGTCTAACATCTCTATTGTTTGCGTGGCTCCCATCTTGGGACAACTCCTACTTTTTTCAATAAAAATTTAAACTGGTGAAAGACAATCAAGATACTTTCACTTACCTGCAGACGCCTTTGAAAAAGGGTGTATCCATGAACCCTATGGAGGACCTCTAGACACCTCCACTCACCTATGGGAGAAAAGCTGCTCCCACGCAGAAATCCCTTTTTGACTATGTTTCAACCGCTAGGGGGCAGCAAAGTACCCTTTGTTTTCCAGTTGATTTCGTCCACCCTCTCACAAGCTCACAATCATAATCTAACCAAAATTATGCGGTTCAATTATAGTGTTCAAATAAGCCTAACAGATTACACACATTGATTACTGAACACTATAATCACGCTGGGAGCCGAACCCTAACAAAAATAACAACCCATACATCTGCCTTGTGTAAAGTAAACGGTAAGCTGCTACCGAGTCACTAGGCTGACTTCCTGCGCCTAGCACTTAAGGGTCCTACGATACCATTAACATTTAGGTCCCGTGTTACACCCTAAACAAGTACTCACAGTTACACACTTTTTCCTGCGCAGAAAAATACACGTTAACCCAGTTATTGCCAACAATTGATAATGTAACCTCAGCGGCTTTGTTTAAACATGTGGCAGCACAACCGGAAGTACGTATATGCTATTGTGCGACTAGTCGCATACACAATTATTTGACTACTACACAACCGTATGACTTAACTTTAGCTGCGTACGCAAAAGTGCGTCTCTACGGTGCGCACAAAAATGCGACTCAGCCGCATACACAATACTGTGGCGCCCCTTTTTAGCGTGAAATTCTATCAACAAAGGAAAACAAACTTTTTCCTTTCTTGTCCCTGGATTCTAGTCAGCGTACTCTGACTCACACGATAACGGGTAGCGATCTCTCAGCACCAAGTGGTTGCAGGTAACTGTGTGTGGCCACTATCCACCCTTTGGTGAGATATCGATAACCGTATGTTTATCGTGTGAATAGGTAAGTGACCTCACTCTACGAGCCCACAACTAAGGATACTGACTTAAAACCTCTATACGCTCCTGCCTTTTCCTTCTAAAAACCTGCCTATACCTTCTTGAATTGACGTTATTTGCGTACGCAGTCATACAGTAAAATAAAGACTTTAGACCTTGAACATGTGTTTCCAAAGCACAAAGTATTATTTCAAGCAAAGTACAGTTAGTTACACGCTGTGATCTAAGTACAATTTAGCGCAAAGAAATTATACAGACCCAAGATACAGTTATACATACACACACGCTCTGGGACCAGATTCTGGCATCAGCAAGAAACCTCCATCAACAGCATCAGCAGGAAGACTGAAGACTGGGGTCAGAACACACATATTTATACCCCCACAAAAATAGACTACACAATAGAGAGGTTCGTTGCGATCCCATTGGCTCCCCATCACGGTGCTTCTGTTACAGAGCATTTAACAGGTTGATTTAAATGGACACAGACCAGCCTCCAACAGCTGGTTATCTCCGTTTTCCCGCCTCATACAAATCTAGGCTGTTGGCTTTGCAAAGTACATTTTGGTGCTTTAACTTTCTACGGTCCATAAGTTGAGAATGCATGTTGCGATCTTCACACCGATGATACCGGGAAGCTGTTGAAAAAGTGCAGATCAGTATAACACCAAACACAGCTTACTTATCATGTATTAAACCTTAGATACCAAATAGCCTTTATTTCACAGCATTTGTAATAAATGACTAAAACTTGAATCTTATACCTTTAAACTATGTTACCTTTTACATGAATGTGCAGTGTGTGAGTGTTAAGGGTTTGGGAAAAGACGCTGGTTAACTTGGGGCAGATGCATACGCATGAAGCTAATAAACATCGTTTGCATGCGGGGTATTATGCATTCGCTAATGTGCGATATGTTAACAGCGCAACTGTGTGTATTGATGTGTGTATGTGGTATGGTAAAATATGCGATCGTCTGATGCTAATAATAGCATCGCCATATGTACTTAAGTGTGAGTTTAGCTAAAATGGCGTTGAGCAGCCATTCGCAAAATGGTGTCTTGCAGATCTCATTTTCAAGATGGTGTCTTGCAGCCAGTCGCAAGATGGCGTTGTTTCAATCTAATTTTAAGCTGATCTTGTCTCAGCCAATCATCCACCTTCAACATCTGGCTCACCAATGGTTTACATCTTGTGGTGAACCCTCTATATTCACTCTTGTGAAATCTTCTCTTGATTGTTGACTTTGACACATATACACCTACCTCCTGGAGAGTGTTCTTGATTTGGCCAACTGTTGTGAAGGGGTTTTTCTTCACCAGGGAAATAATTCTTCTGTCATCAGCACAGTTGTTATCCGTGGTCTTCCGGGTCTTTTGTTGTTGCTGAGCTCTCCGTTGTGTTCTTTCTTTTTAAAAATGTTCCAAACAGTTGATATGGCCACACCTAATATTTTTGCTATCTCTCTGATGGGTTTGTTTTGATTTTTCAGCCTAATGATGGCTTGCTTCACTGATAGTGACAGCTCTTTGGATCTCATATTGAGAGTTGACAGCAACTGATTCCAAATGCAAATGTCACACCTAGAATAAATTCCAGTAATGTAGCACAAAACAGCGGCACTCGGAAACTTCCAAAACAAATGATGTTTTACTGTGAGCACTTCTTAACATTCACTGTTCTCACCTTGACAAAAGGGCTTGTGAGCCCCGAACCATTGGTCACCTTGAAATATATATATACATATATATGTATGCATATATATGTATCTATTTGCAGAGTCACTAGCTATTGTGTAGGTGTTTGTTTTCCCACCTTCTCTCGTCTCCCTCTGTTTGTCCCCCTTTCCTTCAGTCTCCCTCTGTATGTCCCCCTTTCCTCCTGTCTCCCTCTGTATGTTCTCTATTCCTCCCGTCTCCCTCTGTATGTCCCCCTTTCCTTCCGTCTTCCTCTGTATGTCCCCCTTTCCTCCTGTCTCCCTCTGCATGTCCCCCTTTCCTCCCATCTCCCTCTGTATGTTCTCCATTCCTCCCGTCTCCCTCTGTACAGTATGTCCACCTTTCCTCCCGTCTCCTTCTGTATGTCCCCCTTTCCTTCCGTCTCCCTCTGTATGTCCCCCTTTCCTTCCGTCTCCCTCTGTATGTCCCCTTTTCCTCCCGTCCCCCTCTGTACTTCCCCCTATCCTTCCGTCTCCCTCTGTATTTCCCCCTTTCATCCCATCTCCCTCTATGTCCCCCTTTCCTCCCGTCTCCCTCTGTATGTTCTCCATTCCTCCCATCTCCCTCTGTATGTCCCCCTTTCCTCCCGTCTCCCTCTGTATGTCCCCCTTTCCTACCGTCTCCCTCTGTATGTCCCCCTTTCCTCCCGTCTCCCTCTGTAAGTCCCCCTTTCCTCCCGTCTCTCTCTGTATGTCCCCCTTTCTTCCCCTCTCCCTCTGTATGTCCCCCTTTCCTCCCGTCTCCCTCTGTATGTCCCCCTTTCCTCCCATCTCCCTCTGTAAGTCCTCCTTTCCTCCCGTCTCCCTCTGTATGGCCCCTTTTCTTTCCATCTCACTCTGTTCTTCCCCTTTTCCTATTGTCCACCTTTGTATGTCCTCCTCCCCTTCCATCTCCCTCTGTATGTCCCCCTTTCCTCCGGTCTCCCTCTGTATGTCCCCCTTTCCTCCTTTCTCCCTCTGTTTGTCCCCCTTTCCTCCCGTCTCCCTCTGTATGTCCCCCATTCCTCCTTTCTCCCTCTGTAAGTCCCCCTTTCCTCCCATCTCCCACTATATGTCCCCCTTTCCTTCTGTCTCCCTCTTTTCCTCCCCTTTTTCTACTGTCCACCTGTGTATGTCCCCCTTTCTTCCGTCTAACTCTGTATGCCCCCCTTTCCTCCCGTCTCCCTCTGTATGTCCTCTGTATGTCCCCCTTTCCTCCCATCTTCCTCTGTATGTCCCCCTTTCTTCCTGTCTCCCTCTGTATGTCCCCATTTCCTTCCGTCTCCCTCTGTTCCTCCCCTTTTGCTACTGTCCACCTCTGTTCGTTCGTCCCCCTTTCCTCCTGTATCACCTATCATATATATATATATATGTATATATATATAATAATGTGATCTAGTACTATAATAACTACATATATTGCAGTAGGTGTCACTGGAGCAAGATACACGCGCATCATATTTTTTCCATATATATATATATATATATATATATATATGGAAAAATAAACAGCGGCACTCTCACGGGACCTCCAGATAAGACTCATAACACAGCAGTTTGTTTAGAATTAAACACATTGTTACGAGTCTTATTTGGAGGTCCCGTGAGTGCCGCTGTTTCTTTTTCCCTACATGTAAGGTTACCACACCTCGGAGGGCACCAGGGCAAGTATCTATGCTTATAATGTGGAGTGCCAGTTGAAGTTGACTTTATATATATATATATATATATATACACACACACATATACAGTCAGGTCCATAAATATTGGGACATTGACAGAATTTTCAGATTTTGGCCTCTATTCACCACCATAATGGTTTTGAAATGAAACAAACAAGATGTGCTTTAACTGCAGACTTTCAGATTTAATTTGAGGGTAATTACATCCAAATCGGGTGAACGGTGTAGGAATTACAACAGTTTCAATATGTGCCTCCCACTTTTTAAGGGACCAAAAGTAATGGGACTATCAACTCAAAAGCTATTTCATGGACAGGTGTGAGCTATTCCCTCGTTGTTTCATTATCAATTAAGCAGGTAAAAGGTCTGGAGTTGATTCTAGGTGTGACATTTGCATTTGGAATCAGTTGCTATCAACTCTCAATATGAGATCCAAAGAGCTGTCACTATCAGTGAAGCAAGCCATCATTAGGCTGAAAAATCAAAACAAACCCATCAGAGAGATAGCAAAAACATTAGGTGTGGCCAAATCAACTGTTTGGAACATTCTTGAAAAGAAAGAACGCACCGGAGAGCTCAGCAACACCAAAAGACCCGGAAGACCACGGAAAACAACTGTGCTGATGACAGAAGAATTATTTCCCTGGTGAAGAAAAACCCCTTCACAACAGTTGGCCAAATCAAGAACACTCTCCAGGAGGTAGGTGTATATGTTTCAAAGTCAACAATCAAGAGAAGACTTCACAAGAGTGAATATAGAGGGTTAACCACAAGATGCAAACCATTGGTGAGCCACAAAAACAGGAAGACCAGATTAGAGTTTGCCAAACAACATCTAAAAAAGCCATTACAGTTCTGGAACAATATCCTATGGACAGATGAGACAAAGATCAACTTGTACCAGAGTGATGGGAAGAGAAGAGAAGGAAAGGAACTGCTCATGATCCAAAACATACCACCTCATCAGTGAAGCATGGTGGTGGTAGTGTCATGGTGTGGGCATGTATGGCTGCCAATGGAACTGGTTCCCTTGTATTTATTGATGATGTGACTGCTGACAAAAGCAGCAGAATGAATTCTGAAGTGTTTCGGGCAATATTATATGCTCATATTCAGTCAAATACTTCAGAACTCATTGGACGGCGCTTCACAGTGCAGATGGACAATGACCCGAAGCATACTGCATAAGCAACCAAGGAGTTTTTTAAGGCTAAAAGTGGAATGTTATGCAATGGCCAAGTCAATCCTCTGACCTGAATCCGATTGAGCATGCATTTCACTTGATGAAGACAAAACTGAAGGGAAAATGCCCCAAGAACAAGCAGGAACTGAAGACATTTGAAGTAGAGGCCTGGCAGAGCATCACCAGGGATGAAACCCAGCGTCTGGTGATGTCTATGCATTCCAGACTTCAGGCTGTAATTGCCTGCAAAGGATTTGCAACAAAGTATTAAAAAGTGAAAGTTATGCTGGGCATACACTACCAGATAAAATGTCTGTCAGACCGACAGACATTTTATCTGGCCGGCTGCCAGCCGCAGAAGTCGCCGGCATACACTATGAGAGAAATCTCACAGTGTATAGCCCGACATCCGCGCTCCGCCCCCGGGGGGCGGAGACATTTCCCTGTCCCTTCCGTAGGAAGGAACACAGGAAATGTCTGTCTGTCGGCTGCGCTGGGCATACACTGCCCGATGCGGCCGACAGTTTACCCGCTAAATATCGCATCGGACGGGCATGCTGGACAATCCAGCATGCCTGACCGAGCAATATTTAACCCTTGGTCGCCCCCCCACACGCTACAATTATCGCGGCGATCCGCCGATATCGGGCGGATCGTCCCGATAATTGTAGCGTGTATGGCCGGCATAAGGTTTAGGATTGTTTAGTTTGTCCCATTACTTTTGACCCCTTAAAAAGTGGGAGGCACATATAGAAACCGTTGTAATTCCTACACCGTTCACCTGATTTGGATGTAATTACCCTCAAATTAAATCTGAAAGTCTGCAGTTAAATCACATCTTGTTTGTTTCATTTCATAGTCATTGTGGTGGTGAATAGAGGCCAAAATATGAAAATTCTGTCAATGTCCCAATATTTATGGACCGGACTGTATATATTTCTATACATATATATTATGACACCGCTATATAATATGATTTGTGTATCTTGATCCAGCAACACCAACTGTAATATATACACAGGATTGTTTGAGGGACGGGGGCCCCATGAGATCTAAATCTGGCTCTGCCCACAACATAGTTCTTCTCAGGGGCTGAGACCTTGTGGGAATAGAAAACACAGGATTACCACTTCCCAGAAGTGTCTTTTTGTGAGAGGACAGCTCCAACTCCAACCAAATAGGCATCCACTTCTAGGAAGAAAACTGATCAGAATTTGGTTCCCTTAGAATTGCTGCTGAAGTAAATAGCTGTTTCAGATGAGAGAACACCTTCTCAGCTTCAGGAGGCCAAACCTCAGTATTTTGTGATTTCCTGTAAGTGCTGTGATGAGAATGTCAAGTCTGTATGAGTTTGTGTTCCTGGACTGGATTCTGGGGTTAGAGATGGAGAAGAGGCTATATGCATGTAAGCTCTTATGAGCAGGGCCCTCTACCCTCTTGTGCTTCTCTTTACTTATACTGTCATCTGCTCTCTACTCTCCACTAAGGCACCTAACACTTGGCTGCTTAAGCTCTGTTGCTTATTTGAGTGTTATGCAGCAATGTATATAAACCATGTCCTTGTCCTGCATTGTATTGCACTGTAAGTCACTGGCTTCTTGTTCTCATATTTGTTTATGTACTTTGTAAGGCACTGCAGAACACTTGTGCTGCCATATAAATAAACAATAATAATTATGATGATGAACAAAGCTTGGTAGCTTGATAAAATTCCTGCACATGGACTTGAACTTGAGTGAAGACAGCAGGAATATTTGAGGAGTTACTGGAGTAATTTATAGAATGGCCAATAGTAGGAGCAGTTAGACTGGGCCGGACTTTAAACGAGGCAAGGTCTGGGATCAGTAGAACACTTGACTAGAATGAGAATAGACTGAGGATTTGGAACCAGAGGTACTAGGGTTGGATAGGTAACTGGTGCCTGTGAAGCATGATTGTGGTCCAAAACCAGAGAGCTTTGATATGAACCTCTGACTGGAGCTGGAGGAACTGGATACTGGTCTGGGATCAGTAGAGCACAACCTGACTGCCGGGCTAAAGTTGGCAGTGCTAGAAACCTGGCTGGATCTGGTAATGCTAACTGGACTGTGGGCCTGATTCAGCAGGGGACAGAATAGCAAAGCCGCACACAAGTGGCTTTGCAATTCTGTCCTGTAAAAATGCAAATGCAGCAGGAGGTGTCTGACACCTGGCTCTGCCCACAACATAGTTCTTCTCAGGGGCTGAGACCTTGTGGGAATAGAAAACACAGGATTACCACTTCCCAGAAGTATCTTTTTGTGAGAGGACAGCTCCAACTCCAACCAAATAGGCATCCACTTCTAGGAAGAAAACTGATCAGAATTTGGTTCCCTTAGAATTGCTGCTGAAGTAAATAGCTGTTTCAGATGAGAGAACACCTTCTCAGCTTCAGGAGGCCAAACCTCAGTATTTTGTGATTTCCTGTAAGTGCTGTGATGAGAATGTCAAGTCTGTATGAGTTTGTGTTCCTGGACTGGATTCTGGGGTTAGAGATGGAGAAGAGGCTATATGCATGTAAGCTCTTATGAGCAGGGCCCTCTACCCTCTTGTGCTTCTCTTTACTTATACTGTCATCTACTCTCTACTCTCCACTAAGGCACCTAACACTTGGCTTCTTAAGCTCTGTTGCTTATTTGAGTGTTATGCAGCAATGTATATAAACCATGTCCTTGTCCTGCATTGCATTGCACTGTAAGTCACTGGCTTCTTGGTGTCTGACACCTCCTGCTGCACCCGGATCCCAGCACTGCGACCGAGGTTGCAGCAGTGATGTTGATGGCTGAAGCTTACCGCAGCCTAGCCAAGTCCTGTCAGCCTGTGAGGCCAGGAAGTCTGCGTAAATGGTTGCAGATCCTGGCCTTGCAACTCTTTTGGAAAATAAGGTTGACATTCCCGTTTCCAGGAACGCAGGCTGCCCCCACCTTCACAAACACCTCTGCCTATTAGTCAGGCAGAGGCATATTGGGGCTTGCGTGCGATTTTGCAGAACCCGTTCTGCACATGCGCAGAATGGATCCTGCACATGCTGGCTTGCACTGCTGAATCAGGTCCTGTGACCGGTATTGCTTTGGACCGGGCTGGAACCAGCATTGCTTTGGGCCGGGCTTGAACCGGTTTTGCTTTGAAACCGGGTTGGAACCGGTAATGCTTTGGACCGGACTGGAACTGGTTTTGCTTTGGACTGGGTTGGAACTGGTATTGCTTTGGCAGAATACAGCCAAGAGCTTATGTTCCTAGTGTGAATGCTGAGGGGCACAGAGGAACTGCCCACAAGGTAGGGTGTGAGACACACTGCTCGGGCAACCAGCCAGCCCTAAAGGAAATCTTTTTATAGGAGCTGCTGGCTGCCAATTGGCTGCTGATGTCAAGTGATCCAGAGCAGGGACCGCATTGGTGGTGCAGTGATCAGCTGCTCTGCAAAGACATTGTGGTGCCCTGTGACAAGACCTGGTGAGATCTGAACACTGGAAAATGCCAGCATGATCTTTAGATTCCCCATGCTGGTGCTGATGAGTAACATCGCTAACCGCTGCGCCAGAAGACAGAAACTGGCGAACACCCGAGGACTTCCAGAGAGGGAGAGACCAAAGCACCTGGGATGGAAAGGACTGGGTTTTAGTCAAGGATTCACCTCAGATGAATAATTGCTGAAAATTGTCTGTAAAATTTGCAAAATCCTAGAAAACGTTGAAATGCTTTTAATCGAAAGGGCAAGGTCAATTGGCAATGGCAGAGACCTTCTTAGGATCCATCAGTTGACTGGATTTAGAGATGATGTATCCCAGAAAGGCAATCTCCTCTTACTCATTTCCCTAACTTGCAGTACAGTTGTTTTGTCTGTAGACAGGTCAGAACTTCACTCACATGTTTACGGTGGGACGTCAAATACATTGTGGTAGACCACAATGTATGTATACAGAAGATCCCGTAATATGCTTCTCATATATTTTTGGAAGACTGCTGGTGCATTAATCAATCCAAAGGGCATGACCAAGTATTTGTAATGCCCATCATGGGTGTTAAATGCCATCTTCCACTCATCCTCAGATCTAATTCTTAACAAATTCTGGATCCCTTAAATGATCAAAAAGCTCAGAGATTAAAGACAGGGGAAACCAATCCTTACTGTAATGGCATGTAATCCCCAGTAATTGATATAGGGTCTGAGACCCCATACCTTCTTTTTAACAAAAAAAGCACAGCTCTTACAGGTGACTTTGATTCTCTGATGAAACCTCATTCAAGATTTTCTAATATATACTCAGTGTGGCCGGAGGCCGACCACACGTGATTAAAATGGATGCCAAGGCATTGAGGGGATTAACCCTCATGCCACTGTGCCATTTTTAAAAGGACAGTGTAAAAACACACTGCACATGGTTTATAATAAACTGTATTAAAGTATATATGTATTGCTGTAATGCACTGCAGCTGATCTGCAATGCATTAGTGCATGAAGCAATGTATATTTAGTAGGCTATGCACTATATGGTTTAAATGTATATTTTGTAGAGAAAATGCACTTATAAGGAATGTATAAGTTGTTTTGTTTTAGAAGGCTGTAACATTTAAATCAAAAGGCCTGAGACTATCTCCTGTGTGTGTGCATTTCTGGGGGAAAAGTTTGTTTTTTCATGATTGTTGCAGAAACAAGATGCTAATTGTCATTCCCTTAGCAGGAGGTCTGATGAAGAGGTATGACTGGAAGTTCTCTGTGTAAAGGTGTGAGTGGTGTCATATAGCCAAACACTTCATGTACAGAACTTCCTTTGAAAAGACAATTTGTTGTTAAAAACCTTTTGGATGTCACTGAATGTGTTAAGGTTGGAAATGCCAAACTGATTGATAAGGATGAATGTCATTTACCATTTCCTGTGAAATGTTATATCAACATTTTAGGAGACAGTATAATGTATGATAAATCAGTGTGTGTATAAAGTTTGGATGGTGGATTAGGAAGAAGGATATTGGGTGACTCCTTTGAAATGTAATATGTTGTTAATTTATATTTTCTGAGAGAGCCTAATTGGCTAGAAGGAACACAGGGTGGATTTGCCCCCCTGTGATGTTGTGTGTAAGAATGACATAAAAAGAGGGACTGTGAGCCCTGTATGTGTACAACCCTGTAACTTCTTTGAGGAGAAGAGCTGCTGATAAGATTCCTGTATGTGGTACATCTTTGAAAATCCTTTGTGGAGAATTGCTGTTTGATTTCTGTGTGATATTCCCCTTCAGATGGAAGGGAAGGTCTTCTTTAAGACATTGAGCAAATAAACACCATTTGCCTTTACTTCAATTGACTCAATCCTGCGACCAACAGAATTGCGCCAAAACGCTATTCCGTTCTCCTGCTGTTCTGGGTAAGAGCTCCGTGTCTCCAAGTTCAAGCCCTCTGCCAAGCTACCGTGCAGACCTGGTCCATTGCGAGGGATCAGGGGGGGAACAGCCAACAGAAAAACAGGAGGTGTGTCCGCAGCTAATCAAATGCATATGCAGCAAAGCGGTTCCAAACGCCGATGGTAGAGTTTGGTGGTGGCAGCATCGTTACACGCCCACGGCGCAGTGGGCGGAATCAGTGACAAGTGGTCACTGACGATGAATGGGAGTCCAAAAGCACTAACCCGTGACCAGGGTTGGCCTAGGCGAAAGGCGTCCGGTCACATCTGGTGGCATAGCAGTGGGATAATCCCAGGCGGCTTTTTCGGTCACCCGACGAGAGAAGCTGAGTTACTCAGGAGAGGAGTAACTGCAGTTCAGGAGAACGCACAGGATGACTGATTACAGCGGAATGGAGTCGCATCAGACGGAGGTGGAAAGTGAGGCCAGCGTACAATGGACGCCCCTAAGAACGTGGTGAGAGCAACAAGTCCCGCCCCTTCTCGCAGCAGTTATGTTTCTCAGCATTCCCCAGCATGGCAGGGATCCCAACAAATGGATACCCTAGCGGAGCGGCTGGCGGAATTGGGAGAAAAGGCAACGGAACAAGAACGTATGGTAATCATTTGGATGTGGCATGACAAGCGGGCACCACGGGCCGTGGTACCCCAAGCACCGTTGCAGACTGCTGTACCGGGATCAGATTGTATACAGTTTGCCAAATTTGCAGACAGTGATGGGACATTGATGGACATTTGCAAGTCTTTGAGAGGACTTGTAAACTACATGATTTACCCAAGCAGGAGTGGGTCAGACACCTAGTGCCCACCCTGCACGGAGAGGCCCTGGAGGCCTATCGAAGAGTGGCCACCGAGGACTGTGGTAACTATGATGAAGTCGTAAGGGCCCTCCTACAGCGATACTTTGTCACTCCTGAGTCCTACAGGAAAAAGTTCCAGGACTTGCCCAAGAACCCTACCAGCACTCATGAGCAGTTCGCCACCCAGCTGAGGCAGTACATGGTGAAGTGGGTGATGGAATCTGGTGCCACTACCTGGGATGCACTGATTGATCTGCTATGCCAAGAGCAGTTCTACCGCAAGTGCGCCCCAGAGGTGAAGGAGTGGGTGCTAGACCGGGAGCCACCAAGCTTGAAGATGGTGGCCCAGTTAGCGGACAAGTATGTGGCAATTCGGCCACAAGGGCAGAAGCGCCTGACTAGTAGCCGACCCCAATGGACTGTACAACCAGGGGAACAACCCTCTTCTGCTCATCACCCCCCAAAGCGGGAATCCTCCAACCCGGGTGCTCTTGGCCAGCAATCGCCCCGCCCTGTCCCTGCAAATCATTAGAGACCACCGGGGCCCCAACTGGTCAAGAAGTGTTATGACTGTGGGAAAATCGGACATCTGAGGATGAACTGTCCCACACCCCAAGCACCCCAGAATCGTGACCCAAATCTGAGCGCTGGAGCCCGGCTTGCTTGTCTGACCCGGGGAGGTGAGCCCAAAAAGACTGTTCCTACTCCAGCCAGTCCAATGGAGTGTGGGGAGAATCAGGTGGACTCTACGGAGAGAGTCACCTGCATGGCCAAGGGGCCACCTCAAAATACGTGGCAGCACCTGCAGATGGTCCAAGTGGGGCCCCTGCAGGGACAAGGATTAAGAGACTCTGGGGCCTCAATCACTGTTGTGAGCCCCTGCCTAATTGATCCTGCCACAGTACTGCCAGGTCGCACTGCCAAAGTGACCATGGCAGGTGGAATGGAGCGAGAGGTACCTGTGGCGAGAGTCTATCTGGACTGGGGAGCTGGCCCAGAGTTGAGGGATGTTGCTGTCAAGGATGGCCTTCCAACTGATGTGGTCCTGGGGAATGACCTTGGTGGTGGAATCGTTACCATGTTTGCTGACGCCATAGCCCGGAGTCAAGTTTCCGGATCACAGTCTACATCAACTGCACCAGAACAGCCCAGGCCAGAGGAAAAGACCACAGCGGCTAGACAACTTCCAGCGCAGCTTACCACAGCACCAACCAGCCCAGAGGAAAAGTTTACAGCGGCTAGATCAGCACATCTACCCAGCATGCCTTTTGCCTCTGGTATGCCTACGTCCCCTAGCAACGCAGAGGATGTTGGTTCCAGCTTGTTGGATCCTGTGAGGGTGCCCAGTGATGCTCCTGTCCCTAGTGGTTTGCCAACTCCGGCGGTGAGTATGAGTGACCACACTGACTTCCCTTTGACTGACCTCAACCAGACTGACCCTAGTGATCCCAACCCATATCCCCCTGTAGAATGTCCCTACTTAGAAGGAAGTGAGGGCCCCAGACAGGTGTTAAGGGAAGCTCAGCTTGCTGACCCACATCTGGAAGGCATATCGTACCAAGCTTGCAGCGGCCTTTCAGGGATAGTGGCAGTGAGTGTGACCTGGTGGGAAGGGTTAAGGTACAGGGTAGCCAGGAAGGTAGAAGGGGATAGGCCAGTTAGGGAGCAATGTCCCCTGCTTGTGCCAAGTAGATCGGGGAAGACACACAGCCTACCTGTGGTGGATTCCACATGGAGCACAGAGGCTGGTGATCTGCCCGCCATCACTGTGGAACAGGTAGCGGACAAGGTGGTGAGAGGAGACCTAGGTGACAGGGTAGGTTCCCCTAGTCACAGGTCATTGGAGGAGGATGGTAGGGCAGGTCTGACAGGTAGTGCAGACAGATGCCAGGTGGAGATGACAGAGGTGCAGTGCCCAGGGTATAGCGTGGGGGGAGACAGTGGTAGGCCCAGACCAGTGGGGTGGAGGCAACCAGAAACTGTCCCCGGCCCACAACCCCAAGACAGGTACTGACCTTAGAAACTGTAAGGCCCTACGGACGAGTTGTCCCTGACCTTAGTGCTGTAGTGACACCCCTTACAGAGTTGACCAGGGAGAGACTTCCCAAGTGAGTGGACTGGATACCTGCTTGTGAGTTGGCATTCCAGTCATTGAAGGAGACTCTGGTACTAGCTCCAGTGCAGATGGCGCAAATTCAATACCAGGACATTGTGGTACGAACTAATGCATCATTGCACGGACTGGGAGCAGTACGGAGCCAGGAGGAGCCATATGGGCAGGAGCACCCTTTAGCTTGTTTGAGCAGGATACTGCTATGGTGGGAGGTGGGGTATGCCACAATTGGAACACAGTGGTTGGCAATTGTTTGGGCATTGGACCACCTTCGGCACTATGTGTGCGACCGGCCCCCTAAAAGGGAAACTGACAGACTGTTGTGGTGGAGCCTTGGACTTCAGTGTGACTATTTGGACATTGTGCACAGACAAGGAAAGGCCCACTGCAATATGGATGAACTGTCCAGGCTGGAGCTGAAGTCCCCCAGGTAGCTTCCCTGAACCCCCCAAGAGACTGCGGGACCAGGAGCCAAATCGTTGGGACATGGCCCTCTGGTAGCCCGCTTGAGGGAGAGGGGAGAAGTGTGGCCGGAGGCCGACCACACATGATTAAAATGGATGCCAAGGCATTGAGGGGATTAACCCTCATGCCATTGCGCCATTTTTAAAAGGACAGTGTAAAAGCACACTGCACATGGTTTATAATGAACTGTATTAAAGTATATATGTATTGCTGTAATGCACTGCAGCTGATCTGCAATGCATTAGTGCATGAAGCAACGTGTATTTAGTAGGCTATGCACTATATGGTTTAAATGTATATTTTGTAGAGAAAATGCACTTATAAGGAATGTATAAGTTGTTTTGTTTTAGAAGGCTGTAAAATTTAAGCCAAAAGGCCTGAGACTATCTCCTGTGTGTGTGCATTTCTGGGGGGAAAGTTTGTTTTTTCATGATTGTTGCAGAAACAAGATGCTAATTGTCATTCCCTTAGCAGGAGGTCTGATGAAGAGGCATGACTGCAAGTTCTCTGTGTAAAGGTGTGAATGGTGTCATATAGCCAAACACTTCATGTACAGAACTTCCTTTGAAAAGACAATTTGTTGTTAAGAACCTTTTGGATGTCACTGAATGTGTTAAGGTTGGAAATGCCAAACTGATTGATAAGGATGAATGTCATTTACCATTTCCTGTGAAATGTTATATCAACATTTTAGGAGACAGTATAATGTATGATAAATCAGTGTGTGTATAAAGTTTGGATGGTGGATTAGGAAGAAGGATATTGGGTGACTCCTTTGAAATGTAATATGTTGTTAATTTATATTTTCTGAGAGAGCCTGATTGGCTAGAAGGAACACAGGGTGGATTTGCCCCCCTGTGATGTTGTGTGTAAGAATAACATAAAAAGAGGGACTGTGAGCCCTGTATGTGTACAACCCTGTAACTTCTTTGAGGAGAAGAGCTGCTGATAAGATTCCTGTATGTGGTACATCTTTGAAAATCCTTTGTGGAGAATTGCTGTTTGATTTCTGTGTGATATTCCCCTTCAGACGGAAGGGAAGGTCTTCTTTAAGACTTTGAGCAAATAAACACCGTTTGCCTTTACTTCAATTGACTCAATCCTGCGACCAACAGAATTGCGCCAAAACGCTATTCCGTTCTCCTGCTGTTCTGGGTAAGAGCTCCGTGTCTCCAAGTTCAAGCCCTCTGCCAAGCTACCGTGCAGACCTGGTCCATTGTGAGGGATCAGGGGGGGAACAGCCAACACCAAACAGGAGGTGTGTCCGCAGCTAATCAAACGCATATGCAGCAAAGCGGTTCCAAGCGCCGATGGTAGAGTTTGGTGGTGGAAGCATCGTTACACGCCCACGGCGCAGTGGGTGGAGTCAGTGACAAGTGGTCATTGACGGTGAGTGGGAGTCCAAAAGCTCTAACCCATGACCAGGGCCGGCCTAGGCGAAAGGCGTCCGGTCACACTCAGTTATAAGTCTCAGGTAGCAAAAAGGGAAAACTCATCCTTGAGGAAGCATTTTCCCAGGTAATAATTCAGTAGTGCCATTCCATTCTCTGTGGGCAGGTAGGGTCTCTGCAGCTCTCTTGCTGAACACATTGCTAAATGATTGGTAAGGAAAAGGCAAGGAGCCGACTTGACTGATGGTGGTACTTCAAATGATCCGATGCAGAGGAGTAATTGACTGCAAGCTCTTCAGATGACAGTGAGGTCCCCAAGATAGGATTAAGGATGGTGGAGTGTGTAAGCATAGTCAGGGAAGACCCAAATAATTGAATCTTCTTAGAGGAGACCGCAAAGGCACAGTAGGAATTCCAAATTCTTTAACACGCTTGTCACGTTTGACTTTGGGAAATCCCCTACTGAAGGGGTGAAAGCTGAGGTCCCTGGTTGAGGGAGAAATCGGAGGTGCGATCTCCTCATCCATGAATATCGGATGTTGGCGAGACCTGACCAAAGGCGCAGAGTCTAACCTGCTGGGAGGTGTTCACCTGTGACCCCTCCGAGCGGATATGGGTTTAAGCTGCACCCAGCAGACAGGTCGCAGCCCTTTGGTCAGTTATACGATACCCACGGGAATAGAGGCAATACAATGATGGCCCAAGAGATATACTTCAGGAAGAAGTACAGCTGCACAAGGAGTTGAAATTAGTAATTGTATGCAGGTAAAGGGTTTTTGACGCACTGTTGCACAAAGAGGTAGCACTTGTAGCTGCAAGCAGGTTAGGTGCTTTGACGCACTGCTGCACCAAGAGGTGGCACTTGTAACTGCTCGCAGGCACGGTGCTATGATGCACTGCTGCACCAAGAGGTGGCACTTGTAACTGAACACAGGCAAAGTGTTTTGATGCACTGCTGCACAAGGAGGATGGTACTTGTATGGCACACAGGCAAGATGTTCGGACGCACCGTCACACAAGGAGATGGCACTTGTAAGGCACACAGGCAAGATGTTCGGACACACTGTTGCACAAAGAGATGGCATTTGGAGACTTGAGGGTATCACGATATGGAACCTGGTACAAGGTGACAGCAAGTATACACAAGGTAGCAACAACGTTGCACAGGCAACTTCCTTCTGTCCAGAGACTGGCTGTCATGATTGGTGCTTGTGAGTTACCTGTCTCAGGTGATGAACTGGATTCTCTGGAGGCCGGCTGGACCAGAACCATGGGTGATGTAGATAGCTCTATTTACAAGACTTGTGTAGCAGTGAAAACTGCCTTTGATGATAAATGACAGGAACTGGAGGAACCAGACTGGGACCGGCAGGAAGACTTGTTGAATCGAACTGATGAACTAAGAACTTGACTCTGGACTGGAACAACGTGGACTGAACTGATGAGCTTGGAACTTGACTCTGGACTGAAACAACGTGGACTGAACTGATGAGCTTGGAACTTGACTCTGGACTGGAACAACGTGGATAGAACTGATATGACAGGAACTTGACTCTGGACTGGAATAATGTGACAATGGCTGAAGGGAAGTCAGGTAATGCTGAGACGAGGGCTAAACTGGGTAATCTGGAATTTCTGTGACAAAGGCTGGAACACAGGTGCAGGCTGGATGAGTAATAGGGAATAACAGGTTCAGGAAGGAAAGGGTAGGTCTGGGAATTTTAGGTTCAGGGAGGGAATAGGTAGGTAAAAGGAGCAGGAGTTGATCCACAGCAGGAAGCAAGGCAGGGTGACACGATGCAGGTTTACAGAGTGCCAGGGACCAACCAGAAGTAGGGCTAGCAGCAGAGCACAGGCCAGGTATTGCTGTAACAGGACATCTGGATGCCAGGTATTGCTGTAGCAGGTTTTCGGGATGCA
The DNA here is from genome assembly GCA_031769625.1 of Taudactylus pleione. Taxonomy (NCBI): domain Eukaryota; kingdom Metazoa; phylum Chordata; class Amphibia; order Anura; family Myobatrachidae; genus Taudactylus; species Taudactylus pleione. The sequence continues at coordinate 40,280,705 of JAUIMM010000092.1, forward strand.
CCAGGGGTTGCTGCCAGCAGGTTTACTGGATTTCCAGGTATAGCTGTAACAGGTTTTCTGGATAGCACCAGGGGTTGCTGTAGCAGGTTTCAGGGATACACTAGAAGGCAGAAACAGCATGAACCATACACCACGGGAAGATGAGATGTTCAGGCCCAGAATGCTGTCAGGGGAGGAAATATATACCCTGGGTCTGGCAGCAATTAGTGGATACGGACAGGTGGTCTGGCAGTAGCATTCTGAGTGGTGGAAGGCAAAACATGCAGAGGGAGTATTCATCTCTGCAGCACTGAGAATCAGAACCACACCTGTGACTCCAATCAGGGCTAGCAATGCTCACAGACAGAGGAGGCTCAGGTGGACAATCAGTGTGGAAGGGAATGCACACAGAGAAGTGTAGCAGCCAGTATGACCAGAGCAGATCCTCCAGGCAATCACACACACAGATCCATGGAGCCAGCTGGCAGTGGAAAGTCAACAGGAAAAAGGTAAAAACCAGACAGGGTCATGACACTGGCTTTATACCCTGAGGTAGCAGATCATTGGTGGACAGCATCAGCTGACCACCACCATGCTACCATTAGGTAAAGGTTAGTCAGGTGATGAGCACTGTCATGGCTGTGTCCATGACGGCAACCGCAGCAACCAAGGCACAGCGCAGCTCATGGATGTCCACATTGCTCTAGGCATAATACTCAGCGCATCACTCTTGCCACCGCACCTGACGTCTGACCACCCGAGGGATCAGGGAAAGCCAGTGCTGAGGTGAGTAACGGCCGATCCTAGGCCGCAACCTGACAACCCTTAGCTGTGATAAAAATCCTGTTTGCCCAAGAAGATCATAAGTGACACTGAAGACTTATTTAACAATAAAGATACTTCAATTGAAAATTGTGATGAGGCATCTTTTTTCAGGGTGCATTAAACTGAGCCTAATCTGATCACCCCTTGTCAGTTAGACTTACTCGTTTTCTGATCTCTTGAGACAATTGAGAAGAAATTGTCATAGTTTCCAATCCCTGCAACACAGATAGAGCAGGTCTGTGCCGATAAGCGGTGTACTGGTTTTTTAGCCCTGACGAAGCCTGCTACATGGGGAAACGTGTTGGAATAGTAACTGCCAGAAGTGAAGCCATTTGTCCACATCCCGGAAGTGAGGCGTAAGATGCTGCCAGGAGTACAGTGAGACAGAGCCATTTAAGACGCAGGAGGACAGCGCCAAACTGCATGCTACACAAGGGGACTTGGCCATCCACCCACGGCATCCAGTACACCACATACCGGCACAAGTGCAACAAAAGGCGCAGCACCCACACACCAGGACCACTGGACGGTGGGAAGAAGGATCGGTCTTCACACAGCCAGGCTTACCGGTAAGCAGAAAGACAGTGAAAAGTGCTATATTGCTATCTTATTTCACCTATGCTGTACAGAGTCCGGAACAATAATTTTTTCCCATGCTGGACAATTATTTGAATTATACAGTATTGAAAGCAGTTTTATTCTAGGAAACCAGGAGGGAGGTAGTTAACTGCACAGAAAAATCCTTTATTTTTAATATATATCTTTGTATTGCTACCCAAGTGGGTTAAATGTGTTTTTTAAATAACATTGTTTACCCCATTTTGTGACCCACACATGTTATTAATTTGACACAGTACTTCCGCCAAGACTCTTTTTACTTCACTCACTTGATTTAACATTTATAAAGAGGGGAAACTTTATTTTGAGTCTGACAAGGTTGCATCTGGGTGTCTCACATACATGGGGGAGATTTAATAAAGCTTGGAGAGAGATAAAATTGGAGATAAATAGCACCAACTGATCAGCTTCTAACTGTCATTTTTCAAAGACAGCTTTATTAAATCTCCCCCATAAACATTACATGCGCAGGTGACACAACATCTGTTGACCAGCTTTGCCGAAGCAATTCCACTCCTCCACTTACACAATTACATTCCTGTAACTCATAAAGAATTGGCACCAACCTGAGCGCCCAACGTCATTACATCACATGCATGATGTCATTACGTCACACAGAGGCGGGCCTGGCAGCACCGGTATGTCCAAAACATTTTTTAAACTCACAGTGAGTTTAAAACATGATTATCACTACTGATTATTATGTCATGATGAATAGGCTCTTACTGAATAAATGTTTTCTCAAAGTTGCCTGCAAAATGAGCATAACATGAATGAAAAAGAGCGGAGCTCAATAAACATGCTACTACTATAGACAATGCTCTATAGGGTGTACATTGGTGTAATGTATTGTTCCATGCTGCATGTAGCGGAATGGCGTCATTCATTGCATCATCCCATCTGCTGTACTGAGCAGCAGATGGGACGATGCAATGAACGACCATTTCAAACAATGGTTCGTCGTACACACTGCGCGATCCGTAAAATATATAATATCGATCCGCAAAGGAACTATATATTGTAAGACAGGTCGTATAGTGTGTACCCAGCTTTAAAGTGTTCAGCTTTAAATTAGATGAATAGTATCTATCTCTTTTTCAAAGAGGACCTAAACATTCCAGGATCAATCTAAGCAGCAACAGTTATATATTAACACTTATTTATATAGTGCACACATATTCTACAGTGATTTACAGAGAATGACAAAGTGGAGCAGTGGATAAATCAATAATGTAAAATGTTTCAAAACATTTAATACTAAATACTTAGCTGTGTGCTTAGTTGCTTAGTTAGCAAATCTACTAGTGTAATCTATACTAATATTATAAGATTATAAGAATGTTGTGTCTGTCTGTTTGTTCCAATTTGGCGCAAAAACTCCTAGAAATAACCTGCACTTTGTTTAATGTCGATCTGTCAAGGTACAACTGAGCAATAATAGAAACAAAATGTATTGACAACATCAATGCAAGAGATAGGTGTGGCACCATGCAAGCAGCCTCTAAGGGGAGGGTGGGAGAGGTACTTTGGGCCCACGTTCACTTGAATAGGATAGGCTACATAGCAGTCTGTGCACAGGGCACACAGTGACATTGGTGTGAGCGGTGGATGAATAGGACAGGCTACATAGCAGTCTGTGCACAGGGCACACAGTGACATTGGTGTGAGTGGTGGGTGAATAGGACAGGCTACATAGCAGTCTGTGCACAGGGCACACAGTAACATTGGTGTGAGAGGTGGGTGAATAGGATAGGCTACATAGCAGTCTGTGCACAGGGCACACAGTGACATTGGTGTGAGTGGTGGGTGAATAGGATAGGCTACATAGCAGTCTGTGTACAGGGCACACAGTGACATTGGTGTGAGTGGTGGGTGAAGGCACTGCTGCCATGCTGCCAGCAGTCTGTATAGCGCTGCTGGGCACGTGGGCTACCCCAGTGACAGGGCCTCTATGCATAGCAATTCAACTATAACACCTCGAAAAAAAAAGTTGGCTGAAGTGATTTCATCGCGGGCAACAGGTAGTTAATACATAAAACAGTATCAGCCTATAATACCATCCAATAGATGTAATGCGGTTTGTAAGCCAAAGATTATAGATTGCAGATGCAGTTAGTTAGGCAGTATTCAACTTGGTTCAGGATCCAATCCTTATGTGAAAGAACCACCAATACCTGAACTGTATACATCAATCAGAGTGATGTGCACTAAAAAAATATAATAAGATGGTATTAACTCTTAGTGAGCATATAGCCCTCTCACCTTTCACATTCTGCCCAGTAAAGTCCTCCGTGCCTGCCACACTTGAGCTCCCCCGGAAATGCTTGCAGTGGTCTGCAGCAGGGGCTGGGGCTTTAGATATGTTGATTTATCGCCCAGTGCTTGTATTCATCTGACGGTGGCCATACCCAGCACGATATACGTGCCGATCCGACGGATTGGCACGATATAGGTGCTATATCGTGCCGTGTATGGATACGATATCGTACCTGATATCGTGCTGCGCGCTCCAGCGGGGTCATACATCCCATCCCCAGGTCTTCCTGCAAAACCATCTGACCTGGGATGTGATGTACGATCCCATTCAAATGGTGGAGGGGTGAGCCGGCATATCGTGCGGTCTGAGGGGACCGCACGAATGCCGGCAGTGACAGCACGATCCATCTGCTGACGTATCGGCAGTCGCACTACACGGTGCATCGCACCGTGTATGGCCAGCATGAGCTGCCTGTGATGGTCGTCAGCCATGGTTCAGGCTGCTGTAGCGCTATGTTGACTGCAGTATTCTGCAGCACGAGCTGGAAATGTGCATATGTTTACTTGCAGCCTGATGCTTACCTCTGTCTCAATCGCTGCTAATGGTCTGCAGCTGAGGCACGGGCTGTTGAAGTGCTGGTTAACTGCGTGAAAACCGTAGTTCACTGTGCAGTGTTGGGCGGCTAGGCTAGTCATGAGGGGGTGTCCTGACTGCAGTGCCTGCATCTGTCAGATCAAAGTGCAGTGTGTCATGAATCCGAGTCTTGGTACCACTTACTATACTGGTCGCTGCCGCATCATTTTGCTCCGCACATCTCCAGTGTCCCAGTAGCAACCCAGTTCTCCACAGCACATGTGTAAACAAATTAGCCAGCCGTATGGGTGTGGCCATGTTGTATTTAACTGTGTCTAGCCAGTCCAATCCCTTTGCTGCAGCCATTGTCACATGGTAATGGTAGACTATAGACTACTACTGCTACCCATAGCCGTAATGATTTTTTGGTGCCCTGTGCCAGGGAGAGCATTGGCGCCCCCCCTCCATTTTTTAAATGGGGACATAAAAGAGTGTACCTGAAAAAGGGCCATGGCTTCATGGGAAATGGCCAGGGAAGACATAGGGGTGCTCATGGGGCAGCCAGGATATGCTGGGGATAAAAGAAGAGGAAGCTACAAGTAAGAATGATAATAAACAGGAAAACTGACTGGCCCAAACAGGCCCTGCTGCTGCCTATTTAAACCCCTTCAGGATAACAGCACATTGCCCATTGCCAGAGAAAAGTCTTCCTGAGGTAGTTCCTGGTCCCCAGGCTTCAGTCATTCCTGTGCTGTTCCTATTTGCTATAGTGCGTCTGTCTCAGACCATCTACAGTTTTGCCACCTGTCATCTGATTCCTGCTGAGTGTACTCCTGTTATCTACTGGCAATCCTGTGTCTGCAGTCCTCCACAGTCTGCTGCTATCCTGCCTTTCTGGGCTGCTGTTAACATCTGTTCGGTTCTTCTAGGAGGTTCCCTAACATCAGTATATCTGGACTCTCCGTCCTTCTGGCTGCTAATCATAGATAGTTACTGGGGTTTGTTATCTCCTGTTCTGAGTTTCTACACTGGGGCTGTTCCTGAGTGTCATGGTCCAGTTCCATTGCTGAGGTGGCCTGCAGCTTCCAGGTTCACCCGGCTGGTTCATTCGGGGCCCCAGGGTGCAGTTTCTCCACTTCTAGTTTCTGAGTTCTGGATTCTGATTCCAGTGACAGGCCTGTGAATTGGGGTGTGTTCCAGGGCGATTTGACCTTTGTGGTTTTTCGCTATGAGTTCCTTCATTCTGACAGAGGTTATGAATTTCTAAACTCCAGGTTCGGTGCTATGCACGCTTGAATTTCTCCAGTTGTGTTGGTCTAGTAGTGGGTTCCATCTCATCTGTTGGGAGCTGGAGCTAAGTTCCGTGCAAATGGTTCCAAGCCCTCTCAGCTGGGATTCCAGTTCTGTATTCTTGTGCAGACTCCAGCCCAGAGTTCCGCCCAGTGTGTTTGGGTTTGACACAGACATCTGAGCTTGTCAGCTATATAAGTAGACCACTCATCAAGTCTCCTAATTTTACCCACACTCCTGCTTTATCTGGTCGCAAGATGGATATGAAAACTGCGATCCCCTGTCACAGTGCTGGCATGCCAGTGAGTGGTATGAGACAGCTTTGCAAACATTATATGGGGGTGTGACTTGACGCGTTTCTCTCCCAATCGCAGGCTGTTCCTTAGAAGCAATTTTTACAGAGAATATTTAGCCATTCACATCAGTCCCTTCTGCAGTGCCGTTTATAATACTGGATATATTACCTAGCACATGTACACAAACACATATACACTAGGGTTAATTTTAGTCAGGAGCAAATTAACCTACCAGTATATTTTTGGACTGTGGATGGAAACAGGAGCATCTGGCGGAAACCCACGCAAACATTGGTAGATTATACAAACACCACACAGTTAGGGCCATTGTAGAAATTGAACGCAATTGAACACAAGACCCCTGTGCTCTGAGACAGTAATGCAAATCATTACAGCATCTGCGCCAATGAGCAGGAGCAGGTAGTCAAAGTTGTAAGAATAGGTAGGAGAAAGCAGAACAGTCTGCCAACTTCAGGTGGGGCAGGCCAGGTCTTTTTGAAACTGTTCTGCACAGTCAGGACTATGTGATATATCCCACTTCCCACTGCTCTATCAATCTACCCACTCAGCGGCTCTTACACTGCTGCAGTGTCTGATGTAGTTGGGGTAGAGTGCTGCACTACACAACTCAGGCTGCTGGTCCATGATGTGAGCGGTCTGTGCACGGTGACAGTAATATCATCAATTGGTGTTGTCTGCAATCTGCTCGAAGTGCCTTCTCTAAATGAGCAGCAGTGGTTGAGATACCGCACCAGGTAGGTATCTCAACCAGGGCCGGATTAAAGGGGGGGTGACAGGGGCGATCGTCCCTGGGCCCCCACACCTGAAGGGCCCCCACACCCAGCCATCGGGGTTAAAGTGAACCGCAGGAGACCTAACCCCGGTGCTGCACGGAGACACCAGGCGCCCGCTGAGATTGTAACCAGCGGGCGCCCGGCTCCCTCCCCGCAGCGGCAGCCAGAGCCGGAGACTAGAGCTCACTTGTGAGCTCCGGCTTCCGGCTCAGGCAGTGAACTATGGGAGAGACGTCATGCGTCTCTCCCATAGTGCAGAGGAGCAGCGCCAGCTGAGCGGATCAGAAGGTAGCGGTAGCGGGGCTTAATGTAAGTATGATTTATTTTTTTTCTCTTTAGCGCAAGCAGCTTTTCCACTGCTGGGGGGGACATTACTCGGGGGGGACATTACTACTGGGGGCATTACTCGGGGGGGGCATTACTATAGGGGACATTACTCGGCTGGGACATTACTACAGGGGACATTACTCGGGGGGGGGGCATTACTACTGGTGCCACTACCACAGGGGGCATTACTACTGGTGCCACTACCACAGGGGGCACAACTACAGGGGTATTACTACTGAGGGCATTACTATTGGGCACACATAGGTGGCATTACTACTGGGGGCACAACTACAGGGGTATTACTACTGGGGGTATTTATACAGAGGGCATTACTATTGGGAACACTACTACTGGGGGTATAACTACAGGGGGCATTGCATGGGGGGCACTGCATAAGGGGCAACACTCCTGGGGGCACTACTACTGGGTGCACTGCATAAAGGGCACGTAATAGGGGCCCCCACATGTTTGTTGCCCACGGGCCCCCACAGACCTTAATCCGGCCCTGATCTCAACTCTGGGATGGGTGTATTTATGATACACATGAAAAGGATAGAATGGTGGGGAAGCATACAGTATGTAACAAGAGGAAAGTGGAGAGGGCATTTGATACATGAGGGCAGGGGGCAAGCACTTCTTTTGCACACAGGCCAATTAAATTCAAAGACAACTTTTTTTTTTTTGCTTTATTAATTAAATTCCTTGCAGATAACAAAATGAATTTGTGATATATTATGTTCTTTCATGTATAGTAGTACTGATGATCATGGCCAACAGATACTGAGTCAGTGAAGGTACAGTATCAGTGGGTGGCAGATATCTTTAGTAGAATTCCCACCATGGTGCTGTAAGTCCACCATAGCAACCATACAGCTAATAATAGATGAGCTATATCAGATCCAGTTCTAGAATGCAGATAAAATGGAGCTTTGCTCCATGATCTGAGATATGCACTTGTATGGGAACTGTTGGCTCAGCAGCATATGAAATGATTTGGATTGTTAATGTGAATAGTATATACTATTGTGCAATTAGTTATTAATAATAATATGTGACTAAAAATTAATACAGACAAATAAACTAAATAAAAATGTTTTCTTAAGCTGGGTACGTACTATGCAATATATAGTTCATATAGGAGATAAATGATATATCGTAAGTGTATTGTACCGCGGTATGTACCTGAAGTCAGGGGGGATGTACCACATCGCTAATGCGATGCTTAGTACATCGCCCCCTTTCTTTCACTCTAAAATGTTCTATTTCTTCCTTTTGTTTTATTTTTATCCCTCATTTAGTGTTTCTCCAATTCCAGTTCTCTCTGTTTTTTCTGTATCTTCTTTCCAGTTTCACCCCCTCTCATTCTGTTCTGCCAACTATTGAAAATGAGGATCTTATTGAATCACATCTACACATGATCGCAGAAGGCAGACATCCAGCCACTAGGATAATTACGGTCATGGCCACGTCATCACAATCTTGTTCTAACAGGGCTTCAGTTAATCACGGAAGCTCTGTGGAACAAACGACACGACAGCTATTTAGTGCTTTGGTCAGTATGCTTGTGTCACATGAAGTATAAACAAGCCGGCTTTATCCCAGCCTAAAAAGATCACCACAGCTTTGGCCTGGAAGACACATGCTCCCCTGCCACCCGGCACAGTCCATCCCTGCCTCAATCTCTAGGCACAGTGCTTCCACCCGTATCTTGATCTGAGCCCCCTGCTAGATGAAATAGAGGAAATAACTCTGCATTTCCACTAGACTTTGTCACCCTCCAAGGTTTTACCTTCTTTGCAGACGTTTTTGAGAAATACCTGATCCTTAGCTTGGAATTTTATCAGTATCTTTAGATATGTGATTAGAGTCACAACTTACTTTGGCGCAGTAGTCTCCCTCAACACATTGCCTTGGAATCCTTCTGCTGGCTCAGGAGTCAAACTATTGCAGATCCTATTGTGTTGATATAGGTGACAGCAGTGTGTGATGGAGGTTAGTCAACATGATGAATAGCTTAACCAAGGATTGGTTTATTATCCAGGTAAAATACAGGATGTTAGTCAATACAGGGTTAATGCAGCAGGTATACAATAGTATACAATGCAGTGACATATAGCATAACAGGTCCAGCCATGAGTGGGTTAACGAAGGTGGTGTGCGGTATCTGGAGCACACACTTGCACAGACTCTCAGTGGTGGCAGTGGAATGTATAAAGTACTCAGTGGAGGTGACACAGCGGTATGTGCAGACAGTGGCGGTTCTAGGGGTGGGCTAACAGGGCAGTCGCCCGGGGCGCCGGCCCCTAGAGGGCGCCATTGAGTCCCCAGAAGGTAAAAAAAAATAAATCCCATAATAAAAAAACCTAGCGCCAGTCCCCCCGCGTTGCCGGGGCGCACTCTGATATTTGTTATTCCTGGTTAGCAGCATTGCTGGAGCTGTAGTTTAATCCTCAAATAATTTCATCTGTCCCTTATCTGTATCTGTCACGAGAGAGAGAGAGAGAGAGTGCTCTGGCTGCAGAGCGCAGTGCATACAGTGATGCTCTATGCTGGAGCTGCTGTGTGCTGTGGTCCTGAGGAGCAGGATGACACTGGCCACATGGAAGAGTCTAGATCAGTGAGGGCACTAGTGGAACTAGCTTTATGTAGGAGGAGAATAAATGCAAGACATCAGTTTACAAAACTATATATACTGTATATATAATAATATATTATATAAAATATAATAACCAGAGATGTGTGCCGACCCCCGTGTGTTGGTTTTGGTTTTGGTCTCTTTGTGTTTTGGATCTGGATTTGGTTTTGCCAAAACCGCCTCTTGCATGTTTTGGTTTTGGATCTGTATTTTTTCAAAAAAGAAAGTCATAAAAACAGCTAAAATCATATACACCTGTTTTTATTCCTACAGTATTATTAACCTCAATAACATTTATTTCCAGTCATTTCCAGTCAATTTTGACCACCTCACAGCTCACAATATTCATCTAGTTTAGGGCCAAAAGGTTGCATCCAGCTAGCTGGCTGACTAAGCTAAGTGACAGCAGTGAATAGCACTAACATGTGGCAGTTCATCTTCCAACATGGCACTGAGTGTCATTGCAGTGGTAGACAGGATGGCAGTTTAATAAACTATACGACACCTAGGAATTTTAAAAACCAAGAATGTTTTCCTTAACTAGGTCAGAGGCCCAACGGAGTTGGAATATGTTTATGGACTGAAGACAGGGAATGGACGGAAGGATTGATTAGTGTTTAATTTATTTTTTTTAATGTTTTGATTCTTAACACAATTTATGAGGGAAGATCAATCTAGGATCAAGTTCTTCAGTTCCTAAATTACATCTTTGATCTGGAGATTTTTTTTAATTTTTTATATATCTAATAAAAATCAGGTGGCCTTGCTTGTGGAGGTGCTGCTAGAACATACTGTAAACAGACGTTTACTAGTTTGTAGTTGTACTCAGGGAGTGTCAGGTCTGGATTATTATTTGAACCCAGGGTTAATGCAGGAGAAGAAACAGGAACGGGTTTGTAGTATTGGAATGTAGCAGGTTTAATAGGAGTATTATTATTCATGAAGTGGTAAAATATATAAAGTGGCAAATAAACAAGTCCAAGTGAAGTGAGGCTGAAAACAAATGTCTGGCAGGAAAACAAAGTCCAATTAATGAGGCTGGAAACCGGTGTCAGGCAGAAAAAGTAAAGTCCAATTAGTGAGGCTGGGAGCAGGTGTCAGACAGAAAAACCAAAAGTCCAATGGAGGTGTGACTGAGGAACAGAGGTCTGAAGCACTGGAGTGGGTTCTGAGTCCGGAGTGCTGGAGGGTACACAAACCGTGGGGTGAGTAATGGGGTATAGCAGGGTAGATGCAGGTATCTGGGAACAGCCTGTGATATAGACAGAGCAGGAAACGGAGCACTGCTGGGACTGCAATTATCACACCAAGATAAGGAGCACAGAGAACTCTCACACAGCTTGCGCTGTGTATACGTCGCGGTGGCAACTAGAGGGCATGCTGAACACCCTTAAGTACCATGGAAAGGTGAATGATAGGCTTCTGAGAGAACACACAAGATGCTTCAACCTGATTGGCCCATTCAGGTCACAGGCCCAAAACCAAGATGGCGGTGCCCAGCAATCCCCAGCACCTCCAGACACCAGCACCCCCACCGGTAGGTCCGCGCCAAAGCACCCGCACAGGCAGAGACCGCGACTCGCCAGGTACAACAACTCTGGTCGTGACAGGGAGGTTGTTAGTTATAATGGGACCAAGACTTGCTGTGTACTGTACATCAGAGGAAAGCAGCCTGTAGTTCTCCAGCTGACCTAGAACTCCCAGCATCTGTGATGTTTGCTGGGCCTACTGGAAGTTATTTGTCAATAATAGGTGGCGTGGTTCAGACGGTATACAATCGGGAAACCGGCTGCCTTAATACCGACAGCGGCTTCCCGACTGTCATATCCCGGCGAGGGTGAAATGCCGGGCGTCTACATCTAGACGCCTGTCATTTCCCCGACGCCGGGAGACAGGCGCCCGCAATCCCGATCGAAGGGATCCCGGGCACCACAAGCGGACTTCTCCAGGGGGGAGGGTTAGGTTTAGGGCACCCGGGGGGGACTCAGGGTTAGGCACCCCCCGGGAGGGTTAGGCTAGGGGGAGGGAGGGTTAGGGTTAGGCACCCCTGGGGGGGACTTAGGGTTAGGCACCCCACCGGGGGACTTAGGTTTAGGCAGCGGGGAAGGGGGGGTTAGGGTTAGGCACTGTGAAGGGGGGGATTAGGGTTAGGCACTTGGGGGGAGGTTAGGGTTAGGCACCCCTAAGGAGGGTTAGGGAGTTAGGTTAGTTTATATACTTACCTTAGCAACGATTGGGATTTCCAGCGCCGTCGGGCTTCCGCTGCCGGGAACTCTGTCGGCCAGGCGCTGTTGGGAATCGATTTCATACCGATTCCGTTCAGGTTACCTCAGCCTGCTTTACACACTGTATGTACCATGTAAATATGTATTTATGTGACCAATATATAGAACTAATTTTTGTATTAAATGTATTTGCAGGAAGATGCTCTGTGCTGCTGCTCATATTTGCCCACCCTATCAACTTGGGGGATCAGAATTTTCTTTAAAAAAATTAAAGGGCAATGCAGGAGATGCTGTTTGTGGCCATCACAATTTATGGACATTCATAAACCATAAAATGAAAAATGTCAGGCAGCAATGCCCCAAACAGCACATAATGCAAAGAAAAGAGGTGCAAGATGGAATTGTCCTTGGGCCCTCCCACCCACTCTTATGTTTTATATATGAAACAGGACATCCACAGTTTAACAAACCAATCACTTCAGCGACAGGGACTGCCACTTGTGGCTAAAAGGATTGGTTTGTTTGGACTCCCACAAAGCAAGCTGCCAATGCACAGTGGACATTGGTGGCAATGATCCCATACACAAACTTGCTTTACAACATAGGTAAGATCAGATGTTGTCATCATCATCATCACCATCATCCCCATCAGTGTGTACATCCTCTTCTTCACACAATATGAATTAGTCCCCACTGGAATCCACCATTACAGGTGCCTCTGTATTTTTTTTATTAATTGCAGGTAAAGGTCTTCATAGTGGAATTTGTAATTCATTTTGATGAACATCATCTTTTCCACATTTTGGGGAAGTAACCTCCTACGCTGATCACTGACAAGGTTCCCGGCTGTGCTGAAAACTCTTTCAGAGCACATACTGGAGGGTGGGCTACTTAAGTAAAGCAAAGCCAGTTTGTGTAAGGGACTGTCTGACATGCATTAAAATAATCATCCACCATTCTCTGAATGGTGACCGTATCAGACAAAGTCATGGTAGACATGTCCCTAATTGTAGGCAGTTCTTTCAGACCCAACCAGATGTCATTAGATTTTTCTGACTGATCTGCATCACCACCAGCAGTGGGTCTCTTAGGAAAATTGTTTTTTTTCCTGGCAGCTGCAGAAATTGAAGGAGAAGATGCTGCCATGTCACGTATCGCTTGAGCTGACAATTTTCTCACCAACAGCTCTTTGCATCTTTTCGGATTTATTGAGTACAGTAATTGGTAATACCTGCGCTTGATAGTATAGAAGATGGGTGGTGTTTCATATGGTAGTGATAATATAAGGCCCAAGTGTTTGAAAAGATCATTTATTCCTCAATATTAATAATGCTTAATAGGTAGAAAAATATGGGATCTACAGGTAGTCACAATGCTACCGGACTCCCATTTTATCTACAACAAACCAAATGGATGTGAGTGGCGAAAGGAAATTCTGATATAATAATGTCAATAGTTCACCTTCCTGATCGGAAGATGATGAGTCCAGGGATTTGGGAATGAATCAAAAAGGTGAGGGCGAGAATGTAAAAGTTATCTGCAAGAAAATACAGTAAACAATTCCGTGGTGTTGCGCTCTGGAAGGGCGGCGTCCCGTGCCCTCCAGTCCAACAACTTACCCTTATCTTCTAAGGTTATTGGGAGTCTGGTAGCATTGTGACTATATTATCACTACCATATGAAACACCACCCATCTTCTATACTATCAAGCGCGGATATTACCAATTACTGTACTCAATTTCATTAAGGGAATTAGGATAGACCCTTCTATACCAGCAGCTCCTATCATAGAAAGTGTGCACAGGTTCCCACAATCATTGAATTGTATCTACTTTTCAGATTTATGTCCGTCGGAAAGAAAGATACAAGGTATGACTTAAACCTAGGATCAAGTATGGTCGCCAAAATATAGTGATCTGATTTCAAGAGATTGACTAAAACCCACTGCATTAATGGCAGTTACTGGACACACATCTAATACCAGCATAGCTGTTATGGCGTCAGTAATTTGCTGTGCAACTGGGTGTCTGCTGTCATACTTGTTCCCCATTGCAAAGGATTGTTTGACAGTCAATTGTTTTATTAAACTACTAAAAGTAGTATTCTTCCTGGTCCCCTCCTGTGATGAAGATCCACTCACAACAGCAGCAGCAACAGGCGTAGCACTCAAGGATCCTTCTGAGGAATCACAGATAGGAGAGAGAGTCAGTCATGCTTATGAAATTGGATGCAGGACTACTTCCGATCACGATTGAGGATGTAGATGATGACACAGGTGTTGGTGGTGGAGATTGCAGGTGCTTGGATCTAACAGTGAGAAGGGAGCAGCTAGGTGACACTGGACTGATTGTTACCTTTTTTTTAGCCAAAGTTTCTGAATGTGAAAAACACTTTTAAATTTGATGAATAACGTAACATAAGAGGGAGGAGGTTTCTAGATGGTTAAGATCCTTACCTCTACTCACTCTTGCTTTGCAAAGGTTACAGATGGCTTGACAACTGTTGTCCGGATTTGGGCGGAAATAGTTCCACACATGAGAAGTGGATTTTTTTGTCTTTTGCCCCAGCATGACAACAATGGGCTTTGCCTTTTTCCTACCATGGGCAATAATTGTTGCCTGATTTACACAAACAACATCCTCAGCATCAACATCCTCATCATGCTTGTTAGCACCAACTACAGAAATATCCTCCTCATCCTCCTGGTGCAATTCCACAGAAGCATCCTCGATTTCTACATCAGCATGTTGACTTGTGCTGCTCATCCCCACATTTGCAGAGGGAACACAAATGGTGGAAGGAGGATCCCCTTCAAGTACAGTATTAGAAAGGTCAGGCTCACACATGGCAACCGCGGACACACTTGGACTCTCCTCGGGGATCTGGGACTTTTCTGAGTTCACAACTGGTTCATGTGCCTTAGTGATTTTAATTTTTTTACACTTCTACAGGGAGAAGAGCTTACATCATCATAAGATGCAGAACCACCAGTCATAAATAAAGGCCAAGGACTTATCCTTTCTTTGCCACTTCGTGTAGTAAATGGCATATTGCCAATTTTTTGTTTCTCTGAAGCTAACTTAGCTTTTCAATTTTTTTTTCTTTAACATTGCTTGTTTGATTTTAGATGCCCTGACTTAAGGCCTGTATGCCCTTGGGCATCGGCTTCAGTAGATGATGTAGATGGACTAGTATTGTCATGACTGGTGGCACTGGCAGCAGCTCCAGCACTATTATGTGGTTCCTGCTCTCCTCTCAACTGATCGTACTCCATGGGCACGATTCTATTCTATGCGATGGGAATAGCGCCCAGAGCTATTCAATTGTGTGCGGTGTTTAGTCGGAGAATGCCCGTTCTCGCGACTAAACACCCTGTTTAAGGCGCGATAACGGGCATTCCCCGACCTAACATCCCGGCGCGATGCTGTTTTCCCGGCGCTAAGGGCAGAAAACAGCCTTGCGCCGGGACTTTTGTCGGATTTCTACTCTCATCCCCGGGGGGATGCGAGAAGAAATCCTAGTCAGACTTGGCAGTGCCGTGTATTGAATAGCTCCATGAGCTCACTCCCGGCGCTATTCATATCGCATAGAATAGAATCGTGCCCCATATCAACAAACATGAATGACGTGGTGTACAGCACACATGTCAATTTGTACCAATTTTAAATATTACACTGCGGTATCAATGAAATACAGAATTGCAATATTTTATATGAATAAGAAAAGAATAACACACTTTGTTTTCACTAACAGTGTCACAATACTTTTTATGAATACACTACGTTTTCTACGTACAGTGTCACAATATTTTTAACGAATACACTGTGTTTTCCACTTACAGTTTCACAATATTTTTTATGAATACACTGCGTTTCCATATACAGTGTCACAATATTTTTTACGAATACACTGTTTTCCATTTACAGTGTCACAATATTTTTAACAAATACACTGCATTTCCACTAACAGTGTCACAATATTTTTACAAATACACTGCGTTTCCACTAACAGTGTCACAATATTTTTACAAATACACTGTGTTTACACTAAGTGTCACAATAATTTTTAACATTTTTAAAACTACACTGCGTTTCCACTAACAATATTTTTAACGCATACACTGCGTTTCCACTTACAGTGCCACAATATTTTTCGTAAACACACTCCATTTCCACTAACAGTGTCACAATATTTTTCACAAATACACTGCATTTCCACTAACAGTGTCACAATATTTTTAACGCATACACTGCGTTTCCACTTACAGTGCCACAATATTTTTCACAAACACACTCCATTTCCACTAACAGTGTCACAATATTTTTTACGAATACACTGCATTTCCACTAACAGTGTCATAATATATTTCATGAATACACTGCATTTTCCACTAACAGTGTCACAATATTTTTAACAAATATACTGCATTTCCACTAAGTGTCACAATATTTTTTACAAATACACTGCGTTTCCACTAACATTGTCACAATATTTTTTACAAATACACTGCATTTGCACTTACAGTGTCACAATATTTTTAATGAATACACTGCATTTCCACTCAGTGTCACAATATTTTTAAATACACTGCGTTTCCACTAACAGTGACACAATATTTTTAACAAATGCACTGCGTTTCCACTAACAGTGTCATAATATTTTTTACGAATACACTGTGTTTTCCACTTAGTGTCACAACATTTTTTACAAATACACTGCATTTCCACTAACAGTGTCACAATATTTATTATATACTGCGCTACCACTTACAGTGTCACAAACAATACATGTATGAATATTACACTGTGGTCTGGCAGTGTCACAGTAAAATAATAATAATAATAATAATAATATAGTACACTGGGGTACAGCACAAAAAATATATATATTATTTTTTTAATCATTATATTATTATTATCTTTTATTTTTTTTATACACTGGGCACCCTTGGATGGACAGAGCACCCATTGTTGGACACAGCAGCCCCTGCCCCTGGATGGACACAGAAACCCCTGGATGGACACAGCAGCCTCTGCCCTGGATGGAGGCAGCAGCCCCTGGATCAGTGGTCCTCAAACTGTGGGCCTGATTCAGACCTGCTCGCGAGCGCTGAGCGTTCGCAAACGGGTCGATGGTGCTCTAGTGCGCATGCGCACGACGGAGGGAGCTCCGTCGTGCGCATGCACGAGACCCGCATAGCGATGGCCAAACCGTCGCTATGGATCTCGCACCAAAGGGGGCGTGCTGTCGATGGTGAGTGACAGCACGCCCCCTTTGGGAACGCCTACAGTCTGGGGCCGGCCCCACTGACATCACTAGTGATGTCAGTGGGAGTGCTTTTGGCTCTGATAGAGCCAAAAGCACTCCTGGGCTTGTGGCAGCGAGACCCTACCGCAGGGTCTCGTCACAAGCCCGGTGGTCGCGATGGTCTTGACCATCGCGACCATCTTTTTGGCCACTCGCATAAGCTGAGGGTGGTCACCCACAGCTATGCGAGCGGCCAGGAGGCCACTCCAATTTTAGGAAGGAGGGCCCTGATTCAGAGCGAGCGCTCTTGTCAGAGCGTCCGGCTCTGAATCAGGCCATGTGCGCCGTGGCATCCCGGGGTGCCTCAGGACACATGCAGGTGTGCCTCAAGTCAATGTAATGTAAATATGTGGACAAACAGAAGCAAAAACCTGTCCACCACCACATAACTGAACCTTAGGATGGCAGGTAAGCACACTTCACTTTATTACTTGACTAAAAAAAATTTCAGAATTTCTCAATAACAAACTTTTGGCTTAGGGGTGCCGTGAGAACAATGCTAATACGCTAAGGCGCCATGATTCAAAAAAGTTTGGGAACTACGTCCCTGGATGGACACAGCAGACTCTGGATGGACACAGCAGCCCCTGCCCTAGATGGACATAACAACCCTAGTATGGACACAGCAGCCCCTGGATGGACACAGCAGCCCCTGCCCTAGATGGACACAACAACCCTTGGATAGACACAACAGCCCCTGGATGGACACAGCAGCCACTGCCCCTGGATGGACACAGCAACTCCTGGATGGACCCAGCAGACCCTGGATGGACACAGCAGCCACTGCCCCTGGATGGACACAGCAACCCCACCCCTGGATGGACACAACAGCCCCTGTCCTGGACAGATATAGCAGCTCTTGGATGGACACAGCACGTCCGTTCACTACACTCCACAGCCGGAGTGAAAATGGCGCCGATCGTGGGGACTTTTATATAATCCAAAACCCACGAGAATCCGACGGCGGGAGGGTGACGTTTTGCCTCGCTTTGAGATCCGAGTCAGGTGGGAAAACCCGAGCCAGACTCAGTTCTCGCCTCGGATCTGCAAGTTTGGGTGGGTCTGGTTCTCTGAGAACTGGACCCGATCATCTCTAATAATAACTGAGAACAGCCCTATAATGAATGTGCTCAATCCATCCCTTTGCCTCATTTGTTTTTTAATGTTGCTGTTGTTTTTTTTCTTCAATCAGTGGGACTAATTTTTTGCCTTTGTTTTTCATAATGGTCTAGATGCACACACAGGGCCTCATTCAGATCCACACGCAATGCCGATATTTACGCAGTTTGAGCAATTGTTATCCATTGCGCATGCATGAAAGTCGTACTGCACACATGCAGCAATTGTTTTACAATCACACATGCACAGAGTATTCAATCACAAAGAGAGTGTCAGACAATAGTGTTTGGGGGGGGGTAACTGGGGGTGGTTAGAAAAACGCTGGTGTATCGAGACCATTTAAACACGGTTTTCTAGCCGTCCATAAATTAGCCACTGCGTCCTTGCTCGCAGCAGTAGAGACATGCTATGTCTGCGGCAAATTAGACTCACTCAGAAGGCTGATGGTCACCAGATCTGAGGTTCGATGTTTCCAGCTTTGTGTGTGAGCGGTGTATGTGAGATGCTGTTAGTGGGTGTCTCTTAGCCATGGACGGTGAATGGGTCCTTAGAATATTTTCGGAATTGATTTCCATGAGAAATCGCAGATGTGATGGTATTTGCATGTGGATCTGAATCAGGCCCACAGCATTGACACATGTTATAGAGGCAGTTTTGGTGTCCCCTCAATCTCAGGACACTTGTAATACATACAGGGTCTCATTCAGAACCGGTCGCAAGCACCGATGTGCTCGCAACCGGGTCGATGGTTAGCCCTGCAGCGGCCGCACTGCGCGTGTGCTAGCCCCAGAGCTAGAGAGAAACTCTTGCTCCGGAACTCTCTACAAAATGGGCAGCTGTCGATGTTGATCGACAGCTCGCCTACCGTTTTGTGGGCGGCCGCACTGACATAATCAGTGATGTCAGTGGGGAGTTTCCTGCTATTTCTGAGCAGGAAGCTCCCTGGGGCTTGTGGCTGCCGAGACCCAACCTTAGGGTCTCGTCGCAAGCCCCGATGGTCGCGATGGTGTTCACCATTGCGACCATCAACCTGGTCGGTCGTTAAGCTGTGGGTGGTAACCCACAGCTTATCTAACAACCAGGAGGCCGCAATTCAAAAATGAAGCGGCAGCCCTCATTCAGAACGAGCGCTCGCTTCTTGCGAGCGCCTCTGAATGAGGGCCACAGTCCCATTGTCCTTAACTCTCAGGACACATGTAACATAGACAGTCCCAGTGTCACTTTACTCTCAGGGTTCATGCAAAACAGACAGTCCTGGTGTCCGCTAACTCTCAGGACAAATGTAACACAGACAGTCCCAGTGTCCTCTCATTCTCAGGACACATGTAATATAGACAGTCCTAATGTCCCCTCACTCTCAGGACACATGCAATAAGACAGTCCTGATATCCTCTCACACTCAGCACACATGTAATGCAACTCCTCCCTTCAAAGATACATGTGTTAATCTTCCTTGAAATACGGTAAAATATAATAAACTTTCTATCGTCAGATGATAGATGTGACCCATAAACTTAAACTAAACTTAACTAAAATAAACACACGAGACCAAGTTATGCCGTTTAAAGAAATTGGTCAGCTTTATTTGGTTACAAGGTAGGTATGGTGGCAGGAGAAAGAACGGCAAAAACCAGCGCCCACTTGTCTTAGGCCAAAAGTATATATCACAACTATCCCAGACAAGGGTAGGTGTGATCTTAAAACTTGCAAGGGCCAACTATCCCTTTCAGAGCAAGTGATGCGGCCCCAACACCCATGCCAATGTACCATTCATCCTGCTCGGTTCGAGAGGTGCCGCTGACCCCAATAGGGTGAAATCAGCCTATCAGTGCATTGAAGGGGTGCGCAACACTATTACTGCCGCAAGATGGACACTTCAACATTGCCGGTCTTTCCCTTCAATGAAATAAAGCTGACACAAGACACAATAGGGGAGGGAGGGTGGGAGATCAAATTCAAAGAGGCAGATTTTACCACAGCAAATTCCCTACACCCTCTCACTTAAACACGCCCCTTGACCTATCGCCCTATCACATCTGCCTACCTGCTGTCAAACAAACAAATAAACATCTTTAACTTTATTAACCCCTTCTATCCCTGACTAGAAGTTTATGTGCCGTCGGTTCTAGCCCTAACCTCCGTTATATTAAACTTTCTATCGTCAGATGATAGATGTGACCCATAAACTTAAACTAAACTTAACTAAAATAAACACACGAGACCAAGTTATGCCGTTTAAATAAATTGGTCAGCTTTATTTGGTTACAAGGTAGGTATGGAACGGCAAAAAAACCAGCGCCCACTTGTCTTTGGCCAAAAGTATATATCACAACTATCCCAGACAAGGGTAGGTGTGATCTTAAAACTTGCAAGAGCCAACGATCTCTTTCAGAGCAAGTGATGCGGCCCCAACACCCATGCCAATGCACCATTCATCCTGCTCGGTCGAGAGGTGCCGCTGACCCCAATAGGGTGAAATCAGCCTATCAGTGCATTGAAGTGGTGCGCACCGCTATTACTGCTGCAAGATGGACACTTCAATATTGTAGGTCTTTCCTGCCACAGCGGTTCTCAGTAAAGAAGCAGCCCGCCACCATACTAACCAACCCAACCCCTTAATACTGCAAATATGTCTTCTAGAAACAAAAAATTACCCTCCTCAGTGAGATGTACCCCATCCCTACGAAAAAGGTGGGAATCCTGGATCCAAATTAAAGGATGATGCACCACTAGTCCTCCCAACTCCAGCACATGCCTAGCCACCCATTTGTTCACTTTTCTCCTGGACCTGTCCAAAGCCACACTATTATAACAATAGCGCCAGGAAAGCCTGGCGATGATCGAGGACCATACTAACAGGCAGTTAGGCCATATCGTATGGCGCAGCTCTAAAGAAGTTTGTTGACCCAAATCATTGCCCCCGAGATGAATAATTAACACTAAGGGGGCTCCGAATTCAGCCACTGACCTGTGTAAGCTGCACATCAAAGCTTCCCACAGCATGCCACTCTGCCCAACCACTTAACACTCTCCCATCGTGGGAACACAGAGGCATCCCTTGCAAAGCGCAACTGCCCAGCCCAAAAAATAAAAGAGTGACCAATACACCAAATGGTCCTATCGTCCTGGCAACCTGCAAATATACAAAATATAATAGATGAGTATATATGCAACATGTCAAATCATAAAGGAGGATTGGGAGGGTGAGAGGGGGGGAGGGAGACTTGACCCGAGGTGAAAACCTACAAAAAACCTGCTGGATCTTTTCTATGGTAAACATTTTCCTTTTATAGCTTCTTTTATTCATTATTAATTTTATTTTAAGCTAATCGATCAAAGTCCAAAGCAGGGCAAAAAACAGGGCAAAATCTCTCGGGACCCCCACCGGAAAGGCAGCGAGTTGGCCAAGGCACTCAAGTCAAAACGAATAAAGTATAACAATTTATGGTTCCATACAAACATATCTTCTGTAGGCATTGGATTTCCATCTTCCGAGAGCCTGGATCTCCTGTGAAGAAAGCCCCGATGAGGCCGTAAAAGTTGCGGCACCAATTCTAAAAGAATGGGTGCCGTAATCCGAAGGGGAAAGCCCGAGGTGCCGTATGCAGCGATGGAAGACCGATCGAAATTGGAATTTAGTCAGAGGAAATCCATCCTCATGCATGAGCCAAGCCCCCGGCAGCATTGGCCGGCAGAGATTATATTGGGAGGCCAAATGAACCGGACAAATCCCGTCATCAGGGCAGGACTTCAGGGACACCCAGCGACCCACTACCCATCTGATCGGTCTTAGAACGCCAAATACAGCACAACATCGTATCGCGCAGCAGAATGTGGGAACGAAGCAGAGAGGGTTGATCGTGGTGCGAAGCCGCTACCAGCTCGCTGATTCGAAATGCCCCGTGAAAGACCATCGCAAAAGCGATGCGTAATAAAAGAACCTTGAATTGCGTAGAACAAATGCCCGTCAAGCTTTCACCTAGCCGCGCTAACAAATCAGGACCAATAGGATGACGCTGGTCATCCGCGGTGGGCATGGCGCGAGACCAACCCCTAAGGGCCCTTTGTATTAAAAAACCCTTAGTGATGTCTTTCTGCCTCACTAAGCGCAGAAAAAAATGAAATCCCGGCAAGTCTCTGGGTAAAATAAGCCCGCGACCTACCGGAATCGAACAAGAACCATACAAAGGCGACCATGTTAGCATAACGAGATCTACCTGACGAACTCTGTCCTTGCAAAAATTTCTCCCACTGTTGCCAAGATGTCTAGTAGGCCGCCAAGGTCCGTGGGGCCACGAACCGACGTGCGAGATCTTCCATTCTGGTCTGATGATCTGCCAACAAGAAATGGACAAGGCTCACCACTCAATGCCGCATACGGTGCTAATTCACGAAACCTCCGCCAATCCTGCCTGGAGACCGCATCTGCAATGGAATTGTCAGTACCCGGCACATGACGAGCTGTAAACAGTATGTTAAATTGCAAGGTGCACAGGACTAGCCAAACAAGGAGACGCAGCACTGGTAGCGATGACGATCTTTGGTTATTGATCGCATGTACTACACCCAGGTTATCGCACCAAAACACGATGGAACGGTCATGCAACCGCTGACACCATAGCTCTAATGCCACCACTATGGGAAACAGTTCCAGCAGGAGCAAGTTCTTAGTCAGTCCTGCCTGCACCCATTCCGCCGGCCAAGCCGAAAAACACCAATCACCTCCCAAAAAAGATCCAAAACCTGAGGATCCTGCAGCATCCTTGAAGAGCTGCAGGCAAGCATTAGGCTGAGGATCTGCAGGCCAGACGCACAGCCCATTAAAATCTCACAAAAAGGTCTCCCAAACCGCCAGGTCCAGTTTCAATTCAGCCGACAGCCGCAGAAAATGGTGCGGTCGGCGCAGTCCTACCAAGGCCCTCTGCAGCTTGTGACAAAAAATCTTCCCCATCGGGATAATGCAACACGTCAAGTTAAACAGTCCGAGCAAGGATTGACATTGACGAAGTGTTACCTTCCCCCCTGCTAACGCTAGGAGGATAGCATCCGGCAAGCGACTCACCTTGTCTGGCGGCAGCCGGCAAAGACCCTCCAAGGTATCGATTTCAATACCCAAGAAGACCAACTTAGTCGCGGGGTCCTCAGTCTTGTCGTGTGCAACAGGAACCCCAAATTCCGAGAAGAGTACTTGCAATGAAAAAAGGAGGCGTTTACAGCGATCAGAACCGGCTGGACCCACGCACAAGAAATCGTCCAAGTAATGCGCTATGCTCGACTCCCCAGACCCCACTGCGATGCACCAATGGACAAAGGAGCTGAAACGCTCGAAGAACGCGCAGGAAACCAAACATCCCAACATTTGTCCAGGTAATAGCCATCCGGCAACCGAAAAACCATGAAACGAAATGACTCCGTATGCAGGGGCAACAATCTGAAAGCGGACTCAATGTCCACTTTTGCCATCAAAGAACCTGGGCCTGCTGCGCGAACTAACGCTAACGCAGAGTCGAAAGACTGGGTACTGCACGCGGCAGACCTCAACTTCTATGGCGTCATTAACCAAATTACCTGCCGGATGCGACAGGTGCTGAATTAAATGGTAACTCCCGGGGGCCTTCTTGGGGGCAACACCCACAGGTGAGAGGACAAGGTCGGGGATTGGAGGTTGCATGAAAGGTCCAATCATGCAACCCAGCCCGACCTCTTTCATAACCTTGTCCTTAAGTACGTGCGGCAAATCGTAGGCCGAACGTAGATTCCTAGAGGACCCGGAACCTACTGGCCAAATTATTGGAAGCAAAAACCCCCTTGCAAAACCCTTACTCAAAAAAGTGGCATCGTCCCGCACAGGATACCGGTCCAGTCATTTTGTCATGGCATCCAGACGGATGGGAGTTGCTGCTCTACTTAGAATTCCCGCCCCCTGTCCGTTTGGCAGTGGGTGTTGCGGCGGCGGCCTGAGCCCATCCTGGGCTACGGGGGCAGTCCTTACTGGGGTGTGTCGTGCCGCAGCGGAGGCACTGGTGTCGAAAACGACACCTGTTTCCCAGGGTACAATTCCCATTATTGTACGCGTAACACTTAAGCTTATTCTGCCGTCTGCTGGCTGCCCTAGGTGCCGAGGGGGACGAGGGTTGAACTGGCCGCCCAGGGAACTGATCAGACAGGACGTGTGTAGACTGCGTCACCTCCATCCACACCTCAACATCTTTACAGTCTAGATCCATGACTATGACCCGACTATGACCTCGACGTATTGACGCCACGCCGTACCGAATCACATTAAGGTACTCGGACAGCCTTGTTTTAAGATAGCAAGCTGAAAACACACAAAACCCAGATATCCAATTAGTGTAGGACTTATATGCCTCCAGCCCAATACCCCCTTTCGTCTTTGCGGTCGCAAGAGCTTTTTTCGCCGTAGCTGTAAGGTTGAACATGTCTACGTAGCGCCCTTTTTTGATTCGCTGCTTAACCCTGGTACGCATACCTCGAGTGACTGCTGTATTAGCGCAGTGTACCACATCATCAGGACCTGCTCCTCAATCTACATTGGTACTACTCCCTGAGGATAGTTCGCTAGAATGCCTGTGGTGATGTAAGTGACGTCTACAAGACCTCCGGGCCCTTTTACGCTTAGCCTTATGCGAACTATCGCTTGAAGAGGAGGAGTAAATGGAACTAGACCCGCAGTCAGATGAACTGGCACACTCACCGGAAGGACCGCCAATGTCATTGGTGACTCTAGTACTTGCGCTAGCTGTGACGCCAGTTACCGTGCTTCTGGTCGGGGCTGCGACCACTGGTACCTCCTCCAGACTGTCGTCTGTAAAATAAGAGACTGAGGCAGCATCGTAACACTGACTGTGGGCCTGATTCAGAGCCGGACGCTATTTGCGGACGGTCGTTCCAAAAAATTAAGCGCTCGCTGTTTGCGGTTTGTTGACGCCTCTCCGTCTGAGTGAGCGAACGAAAAATGCGCTTGCTATTTTGTAAAGACGCCCCTTTGCCATTCGCAGCACACGTCATCTCCGGTATTTATTAGATTAATCGGGAACATCGAAAGGCATCAGAACTGCTCGCAGTGGTTGTGGTAGGATTTTCCTACCGCAATCACTGCGAGCAGTTCAGGTTAAAAGACAACCAAGTGACGTGGTCGATGACGCTCCTTTACTAAATATGCACTCCCATTAAACGCCCTTTTTACCATTAGGCACGCCTGCATTCGGATCTCCACTCCCCCATTTTCAAGCACCTTCCCCTGTTACCACCCACAAACGGTACATTCTGTCAATCAAATTAGCAGCCCCTCGCTGTTTTGCAAGCACACGATTTCCGACCGCAATGACTGGTTTGCGCATGCGCATTACGACCCATACGCATGCGCAGTTGTGCGAACATCACTCATAGCGAACGAGCGGCCGCTTACGAGCAGCTCTGAATCAGGCCCTGTGTCTGCAGCCTGATTGGGCTGAGGAAGGGAGACCGCAGAAGGAGCAAAAGAGACAGATGGAGTTGAGGGCATAGAGACGAGGGAGAGGCCGCAAATCCTGCCTAACTGCTGCACCAGAGGACCAAGCTGCATCTGCACGGTGGACGCCCCCGATACAGAAGGGCCTCCAGTGTCAGCAGCGTTTCCGGGCTGCTGGGTCAAAAGTGGTGTCAGCGCACCAACCATAGACACCAGCAGCCCAGCAGTGGCACCAGCGTCCAACAAGGGAGCGCTCCCAGGTGCCACAGACCCTGCAGGCATAGCGGCCGCCTGTGCGGCCGCCACCCTCCCAGGCCTGGAGGAGCTGGCTGCCTCAGACATGGGGGACCCCATGTCTGAGTTACTGTAATCACTATTAACAGAGGGCAGCACGAGAGGGGGAGGAGTAACCTGCCTGTCACTATGCAGGTGCTGGCTCCGCCCCCTTCATCTCCGCCCCCGTCTGCACCAACACTGGCCTGCGTGCAAGCCGGCGCCATGACAGGCGTCCGGCCTGCATGCTTATGTCGCCGTTTACGCCACCCTTCCCCCCGGATATCAGCCGACCCGAGCTGGGCGGCCACCGGGGGACACGGGACTGGCGGCGTGCTTCTCCGCGGGTGCCCGCGGGAATGGCCAGAACGCACACCCGCGACACCCATGGATGCTGTAGTGTGCCCAGCCGCTCCCGATCCCCGCCTGCCCCTGTCCCTAGTCGCGCTAGTACTGGCGACCACCGGGGGACAAGGAGCAGGCAGAGGCAGCTGCTGTGTGCGCTCGGGCACCGCCACGCGCTCACCGTGTGTAAGGAGGCCGCGCCTGACCCGCCGGGAGGGCAGGCAAAGCTGCAAAGGGGGGCCCACATATGGCGCGCCGGTACCGTCTGACAGAGGGGCGGGTACCGAGCGTGCACGCTGGGGGTGGCTCATTGTATCACAGAGCTGAGCTAGGAGCTAGAGAAGGGAAAGAGAGTAGATATAGAGAGAAGGGAAAGAGAGAAGGTATAGATATTTGGTATAGAGAAGAGAGTAGGGAAAGATTTATAGGAAAGAGTAATGAATAAAGCAAAAGAAAATCAGAAAACAATCAAGAACAGATCTGCCAAGAAAACTGCACTTCCCTTGTCACAGATCAAATTCAAAGAGGCAGATTTGACCACAGCAAATTCCCTACACCCTCTCACTTAAACACGCCCCACGCCCTATCACATCTGCCTACCTGCTGTCAAACAAACAAACAAACATCTTTAACTTTATTAACCCCTTCTATCCCTGACTAGAAATTTATGTGCCGTCGGTTCTAGCCCTAACCTCCGTTATATTAATATAGTTCCTCTTGGTAAAAAAACAAGTCTTTAAAAACATCCTTAGTAATAAAAGAAGTTGTTGATGTACAGACGTGGAGACCACATAGGACCATGGGGGGACCCATTGTTAGACAGGGAAGGTGAATTGCTTGGTGGTTCACATAATTACCACACATACTGTAGATATGTATCCTGCTAGGACCCTGAAGGATGAGACTTTCCAATTGCTATGCATGCTGGGATTGGAGTTCCTGTTTGTGTGCAGTTCAATTACTGATGTTGCTCTAAGTAAACGTGTTATGCTGAACTCCTGAGTCCATGAGTCTTACAACACATCTACACATACCTATCACTGGCATTGGTGTTTGCTTGCCACAAATTCCATGATTTCATTTACGGGCGGCCGGTCACCACCAACCACCAACCACTCATTACCATCCTGCGAAAGCCCCTGCACAATGCATCTGCCAGTATTCAAAGGATGATGCTCAAATTACAGAGGTACCACCTAGACATAATCTACAAGCGTGACAAATAAATGTTCGTGACTGATGCCCTCTCCAGAGTGTTCCTACCCCATTCTGCTCTGCTGCAGGTTGATGATGACTATGATGTAATGACTTTGCTGTTCCTGTCCTCTGCCCAAATGGAGTAGCTGCATACAGAATCTTTGGTGAATGATTTATGTCGACATCTCTCTCAGGTTATCCTGCAAGGCTGGCCACAGTCTTCCAGGGAGCAAGTCTTACGCACATTCTTTGCCATGCGAGATGAGTTATCACTATGAGATGGGATTGTTTTGCGAGGTCAGAGATTTGTTATACCCTATACATTGCAAAAGTACTACACCAAGCAACTGCACCAAGGCCACCCTGGTCTGGAGGCCATGAAGCGCAGGGCTAGGGAACTGCTCTATTGGTCTACCATGTTTCATGATCTAGAGAAGGAGGTCTCTGTTTGCGGCCCTTGTGCAGCCCTTCATGTACACCAACCTAAAGAGCCACTGCATCCACATGACATACCAGATCTTCCCTGGTCTGTCACTGCTGCTGTTTTTGTATGGAGGGGTAAGGAATACCTGGTTCTTGTAGACTCTTACTCAGGATGGTTTGAAATCGATCAATTAACCACTGTTACCAGCACCACCATAATTACCAAGCTCAAACGGCACTTTGCCACACATGGAATACCTCAGAAACTCATTACAGGCAATGCTACACAGTTCACGGGCAATGAGTTCAAGCTGTTTGTTTGTACTTGGGATTTCACACACATTACCAGCAGTCCACTATATCCCCAATCCATTGGACTCGCAGAAAGAGCTGTTCGCTCCGCCAAGCATCTGTTAGAGAAATGCGCACGAGACCAGACTGACATTTGTCTGGCTCTCCTTAACTTACGTAGCATACCGCGAGATGGATTACAATCCCCTGCCCAACAGTTGTTCTCACGTCGCACCAGAACCCAAATCCCAATTACCAAACAGCAATTACAGCTTCAATTACAGACACAAGTGCAGGCAGCGCTGACTTCTAAGCGCATGTATAATAAAAGGAATTATGACCGTACAGCACACACTCTCCGTCAGTTAGTCCCAGGACAAGCGGTTCGACTACAGACCGCTCGAGGATATGACAAACTTGCTACTGTTCTAAAGAATGCAGACCGGCCCAACAGTTATGTTGTTCAAGCAGATGGAGCTGTGTATGAGCGTAATCGTCGCCACCTCTTGAGTGTACCTGAAGAGACTATTACTGTGCCCAATGTAACAGTGGATGGCACAAACCCCTCTCACATCACACCAAGCCTTGGGTTGTCAGAACCGGTGGCTTCCTCAATTGATAATGAACCACCATCTGACTCAACGGCACCA
The DNA here is from genome assembly GCA_031769625.1 of Taudactylus pleione. Lineage (NCBI taxonomy): Eukaryota > Metazoa > Chordata > Amphibia > Anura > Myobatrachidae > Taudactylus > Taudactylus pleione. Next base: position 40,309,600 of record JAUIMM010000092.1, read on the forward strand.
ACAGCCAGGCACCCATTCTATGACCAGACACGCATTCCGTACCTGTATAGCACCAAGTCAGGATGCGTATGCATGCCAAATTCCTGATTCCGGGATTATGTCACATAATATTCCACACCCATTCTCTATCCTTTCGTTATTCTCTTTTTATTGTGTTACCTCTTCTCAATCATCTTCATGAAGGGAGGGATGTAGATATGTATCCTGCTAGGACCCTGCAGGATGAGACTTTCCATGGGGCTATGCATGCTGGGAGGGGAGTTCCTGTATGTGTGCAGTTCAGTTACTGAAGTTGCTCTAAGTAAACGTGTTATGCTGCCTTCCTAAATCCATGAGTCTTATCTGATATACAACACATCTAAACATACTTATCACTGTACCTTTCAAAAAAGGTCCTTTCTGGTATGCTACCTGTTTTTACCTGTGAATTTATTTGTGTTGATTTTATCTTTATGAAGTCATAATTAAAGCAACAATAGTTCACTATGGGAGACTCCCTACTGTGATTCTTTTGAGGTGCTGTTTGACATTGAAGGGGTTAGACGAGTGTGTTGAAAAAAAAACTGCTTTTATTACTAAGGACATTTTTAAAGACTTGTGTTTTACCAAGAGGAACTATATTATTAGATTTTGTCTTTGAAGGGAGAAGGTGTTTGGTGTTTATCCATACTCTGGTTTAGGAGCACTTGGTTGGGAATGGGTATGATATACCGCCGGCCGCATGGCCGGCGGTTCGATTCCCGTCAGCGGCAGCCCGACAGGAGCAGAGTTCGAAGCAGCGGAAGCGCGACAGCGCTGGAAATCCCGATCGTGGATAGGTAAGTATAGGCTAACCTAACCCTAACCCTCCTTAGGGGTGCCTAACCCTAACTTCCCCCCTCTAAGTGCCTAACCCTAACCACCCCCTTCCCCGCTGCCTAAACCTAAGTCCCCCCGGGGGGGTTCCTAACCCTAAGTCCTCTCCGGGGGTGCCTAACCCTAACACTCCCTCCCCCTAGCCTAACCCTAACCCTCCCGGGGGAGTGCCTAACCCTAAGTCCCCCCGGGAGCCCTAAACCTAACCCTCCCCCCCCACAGCTGTCCGCTCGCGGCGCCCGGCATCACTACGATCGTGATGCCGGGCGCCGGTCTCCCGGCATTGGGGAAATGCGGGTGTCTACATCTAGACGCCCGGCATTTCACCCATGCCGGGATAAGACAGTCGGGAAGCCGGCTGCCGGTATTTAGGCAGTCGGCTTCCCGATTGCTTCGTGTTCTATTGTATTTATACTATTAATCTATAATTTTTGTAGATCATTTGGATTGAGCTGCACCTTTATTTTGGAGCGCAGGTGATACCTATACTACTTTACACATGTAATGCAGACAGTCCCAGTGTCCCATTACTTTCAGGATACATGTAACACAGACAATCCCTGTGTCCCCTCATTCTCAGGACACATGTAATACAGACAATCCCGATGTCTACTTACTCTAGGGCAGGGATGGGGAACCTCAGGTCCTGGGGCCCCCGGCATCATTTGGTCTGGCCCTCTGAGCTTTTTTTCTACTAGCCTCATCTGGCTAGCTGGGTGCCTAGAATGGCACCCTGCAGCCAGAATCTATGCAGCGGTGCTGCCTGGAGAGTCCTTAGGACACCTCAGATGGTCACACCGTTGCCCTTACAGCTCCCCGGAGCATCCTCAGCATGCTTCATGCATTGCTGTAATCACCGGCGATTGTGGCCCCGCCCCATGTGATGTCACACAGGGGGCGTGTGGTCTGCACCAGGTCCGCAAATAATGTTATATATATCAAAATGGCCCTCGGCAGAAAAAAGGTTCCACACCCATGTTTTAGGGGTACATGTAACAAAGACAGACCTGGTGTCCCATCACTATCAGGACAAATGTAATACATACAGTCCTGGTGTCCCCTCACTCTCAGGACACATGTAATACAGGCAGTCCAAAGTCCCCTCACTCTCAGTACACATGTAATACAGACAGTACTTATGTTACCTTACTTTAGAACTTGTTTTTCTGCGTAAGGAAGTGTCAGTGATATAGTGCAGAGTATAGAGATGTGATAGTGCAGAGATATAGTATAGAGATGTAGTGCAGAGTATTGAGGAGTGCAGTGTATAGAGCAGGGATTTATTGTATAGAGTGGTCAAGAATTTAGTGTGTTTTTTTCTGTGAGGGCAATGTATGTGTTTTTGTTTCTTGTGGGAGCAATGTGTGGGTTTTTGTTTCCTGTGTGGGCAATGTGTGTATTTTTTTTTTGACCTATGGTGGCCAATGTATGTTTTTTATTACTGTGTGGGCCAATGTGTGTTTTTCGCTACTGTGGAGGGCAAAGTGTGTTTTTTGTTACTGGGGGGCACTCAAAAATTCTCACACAGGGTGCTAGTAGACCTGAGCCCAGCCCTGCTATCCACAATGGTCCATGTGCAATTGTTATTAAAGCTTCTGTATCTATGGCTGATTTCCTTTTGCCCCATTTGCTGCTTGACTCTGCTTCCTGTATAAACTGATTTTCACAGCAGACAAAGGGCTTGATTCAGCCTGGATTGCAGTTGCCAATACGCATGCAATCAGGCGATTGTTGCGTAATTGCGTATTGCACATGCATCGTAGTGCACATGCGCAAACCGGGCACTGCAATCGGGACTGCGATCGCAGTGACTATGCAGACATATCACAGGGTGATTGACAGGAAGTGCCATTTGTGGGTGGTGATGGGGGGTGGTCAGGGAAATGCAGACGTGCCAGTGCATTTGAACGCCGTTGCATGGGCGTGCATTATTAATTATACATTGCGTGTGCTGAAGTTAGCATTTCTGAGTAAGGTCAGAGCTTGTGCAAGTGTGCGTGAGGCTGCAATTGTACTCGATTGTACTAATGTTTTCGTAGTCTTGCTAAACATTACGGATGTATGTAAGGTAAAGTGGGCGTCCTTATGTAGTACTGCAAAGGCATAGCGATCACAATTAATTAGCATACTATCGCAGTTAAACTGCATGCACATTCACAGCTGCGATCACATTAGTGATCCAAGCTAAATCAAGCCCAAAGTTAGAAAATTCTTTGCTGTATCTTCTAGGTGGTATTCCTTTGTTGCTCCTCATAGAGCTGCTGCTCTGTGATTGATCACTCGTACTTGTGGTTTCAATTTCTGGCACGCTTCCAGCTGTAAGCATGTCCAGCATCACAACTTCTTGTGATGTTGTAGTACCTAGCTTGTCTTGGTTGAAGCTGTTTAATGAAACAGTATGTCTCTTGACTTTATAAGCTTTTGATTTTCAATGTCCCACAATCTGTATCCTTTCATAATACATGATATGGACTTGGTATCCAACTTGTATATATCTTGTCTTTAGGGATATGGGCATACACTTTATACCCAAAGACATAAATATGATTGACACTTCGCTTTTTACCGGACCATGCCTCCATTGGTATTTTAGCTTTAACTGCCACTGTAGGTGCTTCATTCTCGAGATATACAGCAGTCAGGACTGTTTCTTCCCAGAATATTTTATCCAAACCCACATCACTTAGCATAGTCCGTGCTCTTTCATAGATTGTTCTGTTTGCCCTTTCACTCATGCCATGTTGCTCAGGTGTGTAAGCAATTGCTAATTGGTGTTGGATGCCATTTCTCTTTAGAAAGATCGCTAAATCCCATTTCACATACTCTCAACCATTGTCAGACCTCAGCACTTTCATTTTCAGGCCTGTTTGCATTTCCACTAGACTGCAATTTTACTGGTTACTTCACTATTGTCTTTCAGGAAGTATACATGCGACATACTTGTAGCATCATCTGAGTGTCATGAAGTAGAATTTACTGCTCATTGACTTCACTTCCATCAGGCCACACATGTCTGCGTGCACTAGTTCCAATGTTGCCTTTGCTCTGGATGCTGATTTCGGAAAGGGGCAATGTGTTTGCTTATCCTTCACGCATCTCTCAGATTGTGTTTTTTCCCAGGATGTTCACTGTACATTGTTATATCCTAGGTGATCCAGTCTCCTAAGCAATAGTTACATAGACTGGTTGGAATGTGAAGCAATAGACTGGTTGGAAACTGAAGCCGCCATTACACAACACTCCTCAGTGTCTAGAATGTACAGTTGTTGGCACCAGATTGCCTTTGCAATTACAGTCCCTCTTTTATTGTACACAACACACTGTCTCTCTGCGAACTGGACTCTGAATCTCTTTTATGCACGATCACTAATGGCTATTATATTGGTTCATAGATCTGGCACAAATAGTACATTTTCTATGCTGTTTCAACTGTTTGCCCTTGATCCTCAAGTGCACAGTAATTGTCCTGACTTTCATGGCATTTAAGATTTTGGGGTATATTTACTAAGCAGAGTTAGGAGACAGAGTGAAAAGTGATAAGAAAGTGATAAGGTGCCAGCCAATCAGCACCCAACTGTCATCTCACAGGCTGTGTTTGAAAAATGACAGTCGGGAGCTGATTGGCTGGCACCTTATCACTTTCTTATCACTTTTCACTCTGTCTTCTAACACTGCTTAGTAAACGGACCCCTCTATCTCCTATTCCCCTGACATTTACAGAATCAAAAGAGTTTAGTGACTTGAACTTACTTTCATTACAGCTTACAGTATATGCCTCATGGGTCCTAAGTCCATGACCAGCAATCTTTACTGTGAAAGTCGACTACATTTAATGCTGACTTTTTTTTTCTATTACAGTTGCATGATGTATCACTTGGTTCACTTGCTCTACATTCTGAGGCCTTATGTACCATCTTGTGACAATTGAAGCACTTGCACTATTTTGGTTATATACCCTTTGATAGCATAATAGAATTTTCAGCACTAGTCTCAACAGGAATGCATTCTTGAAGCCGCAGTAGCATGGCCTGTATAACCTCCATTGATAGCTTGGTAGAGCATGACTCCAAAGCTACTACTAGAAAATCATACTATAGCGTAAAGTTTAGCAACATTGCCATTGCAAACTCCTTGTCAATTACTTTGATGCCTACTGATGTTAATTGCTGAGAGATAGACAGCATCCTATCTATATATTTATTCGTATTCTTACATGCACCCAGCTTAATGCTGTACAGAGTGCATAGTGGGCGTGCTTATGCCTTGCCGTGCGATCGCCTGCCTTGCTGTTAGTTAGCCAAATTTGCATATGCATCGGGCAAGCGTACACATATAGCAAGTGGGTCTGAATCAGGCCCTCTGCCCGCAGCAGCCAGTGTTCCTCCTCTGCCTGCTCCCCAGCTCTCCCCCAAAATTTCACCACCTGCAGTTTGTGGAGTTGAGAAATATAAATTTACTGTTGCATCGCCATAGACTGTGTGAGGCGGAGTCCAGACAGGCTCAGCAGTGGCGTAACTATAAATTTTGCTCCCCCTCCTGCCAAAAAAGATTCTGGCTACCTTATACCCCGGTTTTGCAACCTGCATGCCCAGGTATTGGCCACCACAGCAAAAAAAAAAAGTCCTGATTTATGCCCCTTATATTATTTGTCATTTTTTTTCTCCTTATAGTAGTGCCCCTTACACATTATGCCCCACATCGTAATGCCTTTTACATATTATTCTACACACTAATGCCCATTACACATTATTCCACACACCGTAATGCTCATTACACATTATTCCACACACCGTAATGCCCATTACACATTATTCCACACACCGTAATGCTCATTACACATTATTCCACACACCGTAATGCCCATTACACATTATGCCACACACTGTAATGCCCATTACACATTATTCCACACTCTGTAATGCCCATTCCACATTATTCCACACTGTAATGTCCATTACACATTATGCCACACACTATAATGCCCATTATAGAATATGCCACACATCGTAATACCCATTACACATTATTCCACACACCATAATGCCCAATACACAATATGCCAAACACCGTAATGCCCATTACACATTATGCCACACACTGTCATGAACATTACACAGTATGCCAAACACCATAATGCCCATTAAATATTATTCCACACACCTCTAACATCTGTCTCTTCCTAGGTGGTGGACATTTTTGGAGAGACATTTTTAGCAGATTCCATGAAGATGGTTAGACCGCATGGAATCTGCATAAACACTGGCCACAGGTGGGCACCCCCAAGCCACCGTGGGGTCTGTAGGGGCTATTGTTATGCCATTGACTCAATATGGGATGTAGTATATTACAAATACTATGGAATCTGGGACAACCCTGTATTATATGGGTGGCAACCATACCTATGGTTTCCATGTCTCTAACCACATCATTAGGGTTAGGGTTATCACCGGGATCAGTAATTACTTTCCAGAATTGTTCCTGCTTTAACAGCATCTGCATGGTGAATTTCCAAGTACTGTAGCGTAGTTCTCTGAACCCATTAACTTGGTGAAGCCCATACTAGCATTTGCACTGTACAATTTTCATTCTCAGTATGAATAAAGTTCTTTTCTGTACTCACTTAGGCCCTGATTCAGAGCCACTTGTTAACAGCAGTATGCTCGTTGCGTTCCGGTGTTCAATAACCGCGCATGCGTCGGAGTAACACTGCGCATGTGCGTACTGCAGATTGCGATTTTTTTGGGACTCATTCCTAAAATAGCGTACAGGAAGTGACATGTCAAATGTGATTGACAACAGGGCGTTTTAGGGTGTTGACGAGGGTGGAGATGGAAAAACGCAGGCGTGGCGAGGCGTTTTTGGGGCGTACATACATTAGCAGATGCGAGCGTAAAATGTGTACGGACCGACTCCTACGTCACTGGATGATCCTCTTTCCCTTCCAAATGCTCGCACAGCTTAGGGTCTGGATTACTCGACCACATTGGCGATGGCCTTCTCCTCCGTCCCTGGACTCCACGATGTTGTTGCGATTAATCGCGGGCGGGCAGAAAAGCAATTAGTGTTGGATTGAGAACCGGCTTGGTATGTGTTTTGAAATCAGTTTTCTGGGATAGCACAAAACGTACGCAGGTGGAACTCAGAGCTGCTAATGTCAGGATGACACAGTCAATTTGCGTACATTTGGGGGGGTTTATTTGGGCAGCAATTTGGTGGTTAGGGCCTATTGTAACAATAATTTCATCATGTTTTCAGTTTCGCACCATTTTATTTGTGCCTCTTGAATTTGCCGAATTATATGAATTTTTAAACGTTCCTTAAAGAGCCCTTTTTTTTTTTTTTTTTGGCCGAGTTTTTGCTTTTTGGCCCAGGATTAAATGTAACCCATTTGTACAATAATTTCACAATCCAATGTCATTGTTTAATTTTCAATTTATTGCTCAAACAAAAAAAGTTATTTTTTAAATTTTGGGGACATCTTTTTTGCCCAAAGATATGTTCCCAAATCAAACAAATTGGCCCAACATAACTGTTGACATAAACATACATCAAAAAAATAAAAACATTTCACAAGAAAGGAGAGGGAAGTTTTGACCCGAAAGGAATATGAGCCAAGCACAGAAGGATTGTGGGAAAAGTCACCATTGCTGTCACCGTTTTTTCACCCGTTTGGATGGGGGAGGGAGGGCGCCAGACCGGGTCCGGGATGTCATCGGGCTGGCCTGTCCAGAGGCAGATGTTGTGGCCTCTGGACTAGGCACAGGGCTAGGCACATTTGGAGGATTGGCTGATGTTGTGCCAGAGGTGGAGGATCCTGATGTTCTGGCAGGAAGGGAGGTCGGCTCCACCATGTGCTGGCGAACGAGCTGCTCCAGGGCATTGGCGATGCGGATGTTGGCCCTGGTATTTTCCGCCAGGGCCTGACCAATGGTCTCGTTGGCCGCAGCATTTTGCTCCAGGGCCTCAGCCACCCGTAGCAGACTGGCGTCCATCCTCTGCAGAATCTCCGTATGGGAATCCGATTTGAAATTGAGTTCTGTGAGGAGGGCCACTGCCTGCGAGGGGGATTGTCCTGGACTGGCTTCTGCAGGGTCCTCAGCCGGATGTACTGGTTCCTCCCCTGCAGAGCCAGCAGAAATTCTGCGGCCAAGGCTCCCCTCTGGAGCAGACTCATCCGCCTGTGTCTCTGTTAGGAAAAAAGAGAAAAGCCTCACATTACAATCTACATATTGGCACAATAACTTTTCAGAGTTGATGACATCCAAAGATTTACCTGGGACAACATGAGGAGCCGCAAAGTCTGGCATGTCCGCATCCATGTTGGACACGCCAAACACCTCCACAGGCTGCACACACCCCTGTGCCAGCTCTTCTAAATCCGTCAACTCCAATGACACAGGGGTGGGACCCCCACCTGTCCCCCTTGCATGCCTAGCCCTGTCCGCGAGTTTTTGATTTAACCGATATTTGAAGTCGCCCCATCTGTGGGAAAAAATGGAAGCCATTATCCTTTGGTTTAAAATGGGGTTTGTTTTTAGGGGGGGCAAGGGTTTACTTACCGCCGTTTGACATCCCGGGCTAGACGGACATAATCACCCACCCTATTGACAGCAACGGCTACCTCTTCCCACATTCTCCACTTCTGGCTTACACTCATATTCCTGTCTGCCTGTGGCAGGATGTCCACACACTTCTGGATCAAAACCTCCATCTCCTTTCTTGTGAAATGTGGCTGCCTTTTTTTTTTGGCCGCTTTGGCCGGAATACTGGGCCCAGCAGCCTCTTCCATGTCATCCTCCTCACCTATTTGTGTAAATTTACAGAATTCACAAAATCACAACTTGCCTAATCTTATGTTTCAAATTAATCGTTGATAGAAAATGCATGAAAGACTTACCGCCTGACTCTTGGGCATTTTTTCCCTGGTCTGTCGCCATGTCTGAGGTCCAAACAAGAAATACAACAGAATTTGAATGTGTTTTCGTGACGTATTTATACATGCGTCCTTATTTTGCGGCCGCATCATTGATTGTGCGGCCCTATGATCCCTCCTTAATTTGTGCGGGAAACGAAACACTATGGCTTGGTGTGTCTCAAGTCGAGGTGGCGTTTTTGGATTGTTGGAGGTTATCTTGGCTGGAGTTTATTGATTGCGTAGAAAGGAGTTGGCGGTTGTAGATTCGTTTGTTGGTTTGATTTGCGTTTTTTTTTTCCGTTATCTTTGTTGGTTTATATTTTTGGGACCTCGTTTCTTGATTTGGTAAGTTTTGTGAAGTCTAACTTTTGTTCAATTGTTGTTTCATTGTGTTTCTTATTTTTTTTTAATTTTGGATCCATAATTTCTTCTATTTTAGATTTTGTTTATTTTCGACCCAAAAGACCTTTTGTTTTTGACTCTTATATATTTGCTTTTGGTAAGTCCATTTTTTATCTTGTATTTGCAAACTAATTAGCGCATTTTTAGTAGTTACTCTTGTGACTTGTATTAGCGAACTAATTAGCGCATTTTTAGTAGTTACTCTTGTGACTTGTATTAGCGAACTAATTAGCGCATTTTTAACAGCTTAATAATCATTCTAACTTTTTGGTGGTTTCTCTTTCGCTTTTTGGGCCAACATTTCGACCCATTTTGATGCACTGTGTTAAATGTCGCTTTGCTGTTTTGCTAAATGGGTGTTTGGCATATTTTAACTTTGGTCTAGCACAAAATTTGTAAACAAAAATGCACAGAGTGAAATGTGTCAAGTAATTTTGGTGTTTATTTTCAGTTTGGACGTATCATGACAATACCCCGGCATGTAAGCAGCAATGGATGGTATCATCAAGCTAAGTTGTTTTAATATAGTTTTGGGGTGGGTCAAAAGCCTTACTTTAAAATCTTTGAATTTCAGGTTGATCTGGGGCGGATTGTTCTGGCCATGCTCCCGGAAGCCGACCAACCTCAATCTCGTCCCAGGCGTAGGCATCGTAGGCATGCAAGGCCCCAGATATTTCGAACACGTGTCACCCTTTTTGGAATGCCCGATGATGAGGTTTTAAGACGCTACCGTCTACCTCCCAAAATCATCATAGACACTCTCTCATTAATAGAAAGTGATCTTGAGCGGCAAATTGACAGTCCAACAGCAATACCACCACTTACGCAATTTATGGCGGTGTTACATTTCTGTGCCTCAGGATCGTTTCAAACAATGGTGGGAATAGTGGCGGGCATCTACCAATCCTCCTTTTCCCGGATCCTGAGGGCAGTGATGGAGGCACTTTTCAAGCACCTCCATCATTTTATTCAAATGCCTTTGGATATGGGTGCCCTTAGTGTGGCCAAGGCCAATTTTTACCAAATAACTGCCTTCCCACACATCATAGGGGTTGTGGATGGTACTCACATACCACTTCAGCCTCCAGCCCGGCTGGAGGCCATATTTAGAAACAGGAAACACTATCACTCCCTGAATGTAATGGTGGTATGTGATGCCTCCCTCCAGATCCTGTCCCTGAATGCTAAATTACCCGGAAGTGCACATGACTCCTTCGTCATCCGGCAATCAGGGATATGGCACAAATTAACCAACCTACAAGCTGGTGATGCGTGGCTTCTGGGTAAGTGGAGACCTTTAGTACATAACAATGTTAAGCTTGATACACAGTGTTCCTGATGTTGTCAATTCTTTTCCATAGGAGACAGTGGATATCCTTGCATGTCCTGGCTGCTCACTCCTTATTTGGCTCCCACACCAGGGCCACAAAGTGAGTATAATTCCGCACTTACAGCCACCAGGCAAGTGGTGGAGCGCTGTATCGGCCTTTTAAAAGGCCGATTCAGATGCCTCCACCGCTCTGGTGGCGAGCTCATGTATTTGCCGGATATGGTGTCGAAAATTGTGGTCCTGTGTGGGATATTTCACAACATCGCCATAAGGAGTGGTGTCCCAATGCAGCCAGAGGATGCCTTACCTGAGGATGGCCCCCCCGAGGTTGGTCGGAGGTCAGTATGTGGGGGGGCCATACGCGATGATGTGGTGGCCAGATTTTTTAGGTAAGTTTGAACAAAACAGTGTTTTAACCTAATGTTTATGTGTTTCTTTGCGAACATCTAATTTTGTTTTCTTTTTTTCAACATCTTCGGTTTGTTCACATAATCTTTGGCCCTACAACGCTCACTACTTCATGCTACCCTTACCAAACCTGGATCTGCTCATTTTGGGAATATATTCTGGAACCCATATCGCAACGCCATGTTTGTGGAATCATTTTGGCATGGTCCTTCCTCAACCAGTTCTTGATTTTTTTTGGGGGGGGGGGTTTTTTATTGGGTATGTGTTGTATTTGAGATTCTCACTGTGTGTTTTTTTTGTGAGTGACCACTTTGATTTCTCAGTTATGTTGTGAATAAATGTTTGGAGAGTTAAATGTTCTTCCTTTTTTTGGAAGTTACCAGCAAGTTTAACCAGGTTAACACACCTTACATTTGACTAAGGGGTAATCCAGTACTGACGCCAGTTGAGCAAAAATGAAATATGTTTTCAGGTTCCCAACCCACACCAAAAGGAAGCCTGTCCAATCATTTGGCTTTGTAAGATTCGCCTAAGCAGCTTGCCCACCAACTAGGAACCTGTAAAATGTAGAAATATCTAATTGCCACTACACACAAAAAGGGAAATGACATTGTTACTGTTATGTGTTTCTTGAGGGTGTTTTACATACAAATACAAAACCCACTCTAATTTTTAAAAAATGCAAAACCTTGCAGGAACAGTCTACTTATGTCAGGGTTAACTATCTTTGGTTTTGAAAAAACGAATGAGGCAGAACGTATATTAGAAATAAACAATTTATTTTGAAAAATATAAAAACAAAAAAAAACTACTGGCGAAGGATGCCAGACAGCCGGTCAAGGGCCACAAGCACCCCAATTACATTTTGGCGCATGTGTGCCACACAATGTTCGACCTCTTGCCGACGCCTCTGTTCCTCTGTGGGTGAGAAAAGTGTGTGGATTAATCAAACAATAGGGAATCCACATTAAAAAAACAAAAACACAACGAAATCACTCCAAAACCAAAATTAAAAAAAAAAGGGGTGCTGCAAAAATTACAAGGCCTATGTAGAAATACCCACAGGTGTGATATGTGTATGTTGAAATCAGCAGGAATAGGTAAAGGCAAACTGCTAAATCACCAAAAAAGAACCCAAAAATCACGAATAAAGGAACGACACATGATTACATACAAACAGTTTGTGGTTAAAAAATACGCAAAATAAAAACATACCGGTAGCCAAAACGGCAGATCCCGAAGTCCCTCCATCTTCATCCTCGGAGGAGCCTTCATTCCCCAAAGAACGGGGCGGGGTTATCACGGACTCCGGGGAGGGGGTAATTGGAAGAGGGGTGGTTGGAGGAGAGGGGGAAGGGGGACGGAGGGGAAGGAGGCCCGACAGTTCCGGGAGAGGCTCTTGGAAGGCTTGGGAGGAGGGGGGAATAGGGGAATTATTTGGGGTGGAGTGTTGGCTGGGGGTGGGTGAGAGTGGGCGGGACCGCCGTCTGGCCGGACGGTGACGGCGTAGTCTTGCCTGTCCCCCTAAAAGATGTCAAACAAATTGTGGTTAGTTTCTGGCCAAATCCTGCCAAAATAACATTTTAAAATCACCCACCACCAACAAAAAACATGCAAATATGAGTAGAATGAATATATCAGAAATAGAGGGAAAACATGGTCATGCAGATACGAGGAGAATGAATAAATAGGACAGACATAAAAACATGCACACGCAGATATGATGAGAATGAAAAAATAGGACAGACATGAAAACATGCACACGCAGTTTGCCCCACAAAGATAAACATGAAAACCACAATACATAACACTTACTTTCCAATATCTGCATGCGAAAGCATGCCAGCAAGCGGGGCGTTCGCCGTTGCAGGTCAGACCACCTGCGCTCCAGCTGGCCGGTGTTGCGGCGTGAGCCGAAGGAGCACAGGCGGGCCCATGCCTCCGCATACGCGGAACGCTTCTGCCGGTTGGTGATGGGTGGAGGCTGGCTGGTGATACGCCGATCCAGCACCTCCGTTAGCACCAGCAGCTCGCGCCTGGTGAATGCGGAGGCTCTCATGATGGCAATGGTGTTTTTCTTAAAATTCATTTTTGATAAAGTGTGGCAAAAATTTCTGATTGGCTAATGTAGCTTGGAAATTAACAGGAGCAATTTGATTGGTTAGTGTATGAGTCATGTGTTCGACAGGGCCAGAAATCTCTGGAGAGTTATGATAGGCTTGATGCAGTGACATGCGTAAGCAAATTTAAATAAAGAAATGAACCCCGGAAAATATGCGGGGATCCACAGCAATAGAACAATTGTCTCATTGTGGCGAACATGTTTTTTGAGCAATAAAAGCGAATGTTTAAGCCGTACGTATTCTGCGGGTAAACACAAACACGGACAAGAGTAAAGTTTCTTGCATTGTGTTGAAAAAAAACAAACATTAAGCCAATTGATACATTGATTGGCATGATACGATTGATGGAGGTAGGCAGAATAAAGGAGCAGGTAATCGACATCTGACATGGCCTCTTCCGGTTTATACTTGTGCGTGCGTTCCCTTCAAGCCATTTCGGGGATGTACGCTCGCTATTTCGCACGCTCGTTAGTTAGAGGAGGGGTCGTCTGAGTTTGGGGAGGATTTTTAGATTCGATCGAAAATACGAGCGAGCCCTTGAATTTAAATATTTTTGTACGTACGCCTAACATACGTGCGCCCGCTTGCGAGTGGCTCTGAATGAGGGCCCTAGCTCTTTTTATTCCATGTTGCTGCAGCTGTTTTCTTGGTATTGTTATTCTTCACTCACTGGTGGCCTGGGCCCATAACCTATTAACAGAACCATAGTAATAGGTGTCAGTGGAGGTCAGTCCACATGATGAATAGCTTAACCAGGGATTGGTTTATTAACCAGGTAGAACACAGGATACTGGTCAACACAGGGTTACTGCAGCAGAAGGTGTCTGGTGTAAATAATTGCCTCCTTACCGCATCACAGATCCGAGTGCTGTATCCTAAGATGCAGCATCAGATATTCTACAAGACCATCGGCTATCTCAGTAACCCTATTTGATTGCCCCTCGCAGCTCCTTAGCCGAGGCCAGGAAGTCTGCATCAGAAAATGCAGATCCTGGCCTCGGCACTCCAATAAAATTAAGGCACGCCCCCATTTTCTGGAAGGAAGCCGGCCCCACCTACTCCCCACTCCCAAACGGCTGCAATCTCTCAATCAGGCATCAGCTTGGAACTGAGAGAGAGATCTCGCAAGTCCATCCATGAGCAGGTTAATGCAGGTGGTGTGCTATATCTGATCTGGAGCACACACCTGCACATACACTTAGTGGTGGCATTGGAATGTATAGAGCACCCAGCAGTGGTAACACAGTAGTATGTAGAGGCACATTTATGTGTGTACAAAGTCTCCCTCAAGGAGACACTCATTGCACGTTCTAGTCCTGTGGACGATGGAGAGGAAATCGCATGATAAAGCTGTGCATGCACAGTTGCGCATTAGGTCAGAGGACGTGCATGTGACATCAGTGTATCTCTGTTGCTTTGGGGACCCTGTAGCAATAGTACCGAGACGAAGAGACAGCGCAGAGCACTCTCCTCAAGAAACCCTTTCAAAGGTTGCTGTATTCCATCTACCTCTTCTTGCTTGTAGCTCACGCCCCTTTAAAAAGTACCTCGCAGTCCTTTCTACTATCTCCTCCGACAGCCCTTTTATGACAACCCAAAAATAAGTAGTATTTCATTGGGCATATTCTCAGTGCCACATGCTGCCAATTTCTTCCTCCTGGAAAAAGTCAAATCCCTCCTCTTTTGGCTCCATTGTGGAGAAGGCTTGGCCCCCTGAGTAGGTCTGGACACTTGTTGGAGTCCATGCCCCCTTCTCCTATTGCTTATTGTATTGATTTCTCCTACAATTGTTACCACAATGTCATTATCTTGTACTCTGCTCTATCCACCCCACCACCACCACCAGTTTTATATACACAGAGATAGTACTGCTAGTTGTGAGCTGAACAAAAGAAACTTTCAATCACCCGAGTCAGGCGTAAATTTACTAAGATGGGAGTTCTATTTAAAAAGTGATGTTGCCCATAGCAACCAATCAGATTCTACTTCTCATTTATCTAACACCTTCTAGAAGATAATACCTGGAATCTGATTGGTTGCTATGGGCAACATCACTTCTTAATAGTACTCCCATTTTAGTAAATTTACCCCTCAGAGTCTACCTGGCTGCTGCTATTACAAGATATCTGATTGACAGGTAAATGTAGGAAGTGCTGTAAACTTCTTTTAATATTTTTGTATTTAAATGACTTTTCTCTAATGTCAAGTTACACCAGTCTTGAACTAAGATGGCATTTGTATCATTTATTGTGAAATACTGTACTATTTATAGTTTACTGTATACCTGAGTCAGCATGTGCATATGAGTTAGTCCATGTACGGCCAATACAGTCTGTATGCACTAGAATTTTGAGTCTTATCAATATCTGAAATTTTACACAATGAATATACAATTTCTCCAATTTCTCTAACAATAAAGTCATTCATCTTACACCTGGGTAATTGTGTTGTAAAATACTCTATCAGCTCTTCACAGACTTATTGACAGAAAAGGCGATGAAATATAGATAATATCATTGGCATGCTCTTGCTCATTAACATGCTCATTGGCAACCATCTGACAACCGCACATGATCAATTGATGGCAGTATTGGCAACATGGATGACATCTCTTCCATCAGGGGAGCTTCTAGAGAGGAGGGGGCATGTGTGCAGTCCCCGATGCGGGCCTCCTCCTCTCTGTCCGGCGGCCGGCAGCGCACTGAGCTGTGCGCGGCCAGCGCCGGAGTTATAGACTCTGGGCACTAGAGTGCGCCCAGAGTCTATAGAGTACGTGCAGGTCACCAGGAAAATGGCCGCGGCTGCCATTTTCCCTGTACAGAGCATGCGCAAACAATGGGAAAATGGCTGTGGCGGCCATTTTCCTGTCGTTTTTACAGCGCCGGACCCCGCGCCAACGTGGGACTCCGGAGAGGTAAGTATGCTATGGGTGCAGGGTGTGCGGTGCGGGACCGTGTGGACACACCCTGCACCCATTATAGATACGCCCCTGCCTTCCATCGAGATAGAAATGCTGCAACATGTGTGTCAGGAATGTCAGGATTTATGTCACAAGTCAGTCAGAGATCTCATGAAAGTGTAGAATTCTTTATTACAATATAAAACATACAAGAATTAACAATGATTCTAAGTCCTGAGGCCAAATAGGAAGATCAGGATTGCACACAGGTTGCATAGTGTCTGGAACTCAGGTTTGCACATGTGTACGAGTGTGTAAGGATCTCAGCATTGCACTCTGAATGTAAGGAGCACATAGATAGTATATAGTGTCTGGAATTTAGGATTGAACATGAGTAGCACAGGAGTGATTCAGCTTGGGATGGAATTGCAAAGCTGCATGCAAGCAACTTTGCATTCCTTCCTTGTAAATGTGCAAACGTAGCAGGAGGTATATGACAGCCCCTGCTGAATTTGCGATCCCAGCAGTGCGACCGAGGTTGCGGGCTGGGATAACCATCAAGACCATCGGTCGTGATGGTGGATGGCGCCAAGCCACTACTGGGGGCCAGTCAGCTGAATAAGCCTCAGCTTACTCAAGCTGGCTTGTAAGGCCAGGAAGTTGCGTCCGTGGACGCAGTCCCTGGCCTTGCCACTCCTGGAAATGAGGCGGATGCACCCGTTTCCGTGAATGCCAGTCACTCCCGCATAGCTCCTTTAATGTCTCTGTCTGTCAATCAGGCAGAGGCATAGAAGGCGCTGTGTGCGATCACACAGGACCCATTCTTCACATTCACATAATCGGGAATCTGCGTTCAGTATTGCACACTGAATTAGCCCCAGTGTCAGGAACTCTGACTTCTACATGGGTAGTCAACAGGATATCAGGAACTTTAGATTGCAAACTGGTAGAAGGGTGCAGTGGCGTCACAAGGGTGGTGCGGGCCACACCCAGGTGTCACCCGCAGAGGGACAGGAGCCGGGTGCTGCACTGTATAATTATGTGCAGCACTTGGCTCCTGGCACTGTGAGAGAGTTGGCTCTACACACAGGGCAGTCCGCACCTCCGGCACCCCCCCCTGCCTCCCTAGTAATAAGCACGGTGAGGAAACAAACCATGGGGTTTGGCTGTGGGGGCCATGCCCCCTTCCTGCCTGACCACGTACCTGCCTGCAAGGACACACCCCATTGGCACAGTCAGCATCCCTCCCCGCACCAGGTGACACTGCGGGAAGGGACGCCACTGGAAGGGTGTCAGAAACTCTGTATCAGTGGCGTAACTAGGGCAGGGCTACCGGGGCTCGTGCCAATCCAAGTTAGCCAGTGTTGTGCAGACCGCAGTGATTGCAGTCGCACTACACATTTACACACACATGGGCAGCGGTGATGTGTGTGTGTTTCAGCAGCCAATGAGAGTCAGAAAGACTCTCATTGACTGTTGCTGTACCCACTACAAGAGCCGGGCTGGAGCTCACTCATGAGCTCCGCCTTCCGATCCCTGCAGTGGGTGATGGGAGAGACGTCATGATGTCTCTCCCATAATGCAGAGCGCGCCATCCTGGGACGACTGAGGTGCGGACGGCGGCGGGAGCAGAAGCCGGAGCGGGGATTCTGGTGGTTTTTTTTTCTTTTTTAAACTTGTGTACCTTTGTCTGCACTATTGGGGGCACTGCATCGGAGGGGGGTGTCCTCTACTGGGGGCTACTACTGGGCGGGGACTACTACTGGGGGCACTATATAAAGGGCACTGCATAGGGGGGACCACTACTGGGGGCACTGCATAGGGGAGGACTACTACTGGGGGCACTATATAAAGGGCACTGCATAGGGGGACTATATAAAGGGCACTGCATAGGGGGGGCACTACTGAGGGCACTGCATTGGGGGCCGCACTGGCTTACTACTGGAGGCACAAGGGGCACTGTACTGGGGGGACCATTACTGGGGACTACTACTGGGGGGGACTACTACTGGGGGCACTGCATCGGGGGGAACCTCTTCTGGAGACTACTACTGGGGGGGTGGGGATTACCACTATGGGCACTGCATCGGGGATACCTTTACTGGGGGGATTACTACTGGGGCACTACTGGGGGGGACCTCTACTGGAGGCACTACTGGGGGGGAACTCTACTAGGGGCACTACTGGGGGGGGACTACTACTGTAGCACTGCATCAGGGGACTACTACTGGGGGCACTATATAAAGGGCACTGCATAGGGGGGACCACTACTGGGGGCACTGCATAGGGGGGGACTACTACTGGGGGCACTATATAAAGGGCACTGCGTAGGGGGGACCACTACTGGGGGCACTGTATGGGAGGACTACTACTGGGGGCACTATATAAGGGGCTTACTACTGGGGGCACAAGGGGCACTGCATTGGGGGGACCATTACTGGGGGCAATGAATAGGGAGGACCACTACAGGGGGCACTGTATAAGGGGCACTGGGTAGGGGGGACCACTACTGGTAACCTGTATAAGGCAGACCACTACTGGTGCACTGTATAAGGGGCACTACTGGGGGCCTGCATAAGGGGGACCTCTACTGAGGGCACTGTATAAGGGGAACTAATGGGGGGCTGCATAAGGGGGACCACTACTGAGGGCAATACATAGGGGGGACTGAATAAGGTTCACTTCCTTAAGGTGCATATGGAATGGAAAGTTCAGAGTAAAGGGTGTGTGTTATGTTGACACGCCCCATTTTAAGTGGCCACGCTCTTTTTGATCACGCCCCTTTTTCTACATGTTCACATAGGAGGGGGGGGGGTGTTCTCCATTTTTCAATCTGCCCTGAGCTCCAAATACCCTAGTTATGCCACTGCTCTGGATAGCACATTGGTAGCATGGTGTCATAAATTTAGGATTGCAGATTAAATATCCAGGAACTCAGGACAATAGGTTCAGGACCATAATTAGAACTGAATCACATTAACTGCAACTGGTTGACTTCTGGCAAATACAACTGGATTACCTGCTGCATTGTTGGAACAGGAGATATACAAAATAGAGCAGCACCTCTAGATGGAACCAGAGTTTCAAGCTTTTACAATGGGTTGAACATTACCACCATTAATACCATTAAGTATTACTTAGTATTGCTTTTGCCTTTTGAGCGAATGACTGTACCCAAACCATACCACTAAAATGTGCCCACAAGATTATTGTGCCACCAGAGCACTACACTGTTGGATACAAGCATTCAGGGCCAGGGCCGTAGCTAGGGTAGTGTGGCCGGTGCCATCGCACAGGGCACCACAGGTCAGGGGGCGCTGTTTGGGCCTGTCAAATTTCTGTTTATTATTATTCTTGCTTGTAGCTTCCTCTTATTTCATCCCCAGCATCTCCTGGACTCTCCTATCTCTTCACTGGCCCTTCCCCATGACGCCATGGCCCTTTTTTGGGTGCATTATGTCCCTTTGAAAAATTAGGGGGGCGCCAATGCTCTTTCTAGCACAGGGCACCAAAAAGTCTAGTTACGGCTCTGTTCAGGGCTGTAGCAGTTTTTAGGTAAAAAAACATGTGCACTAATCAACTGGTCAAGATCATGCTAAAGAATAATTCATTGAGCATATTACAGGCCAGTGCTATGTGCACCACGCTGGATTATTTAGTGCCAGGTATGATAAGCGGTTCATGCACTGCAAAATTGATTCCTGCTCTGTGAAATTCTCATCATACTGTTTTTTATTAAACTGGCTGCTTACCTCACAGTTTGACATTTGCAGTCAGCTGATATGCAGTAGCTATTTTGCGTTGCCCTTTGAATTAATGCATATAGTTTTCATGTTGCCATCACCTTTAACTTTGTTGATCATGAAACATTATGAATTAGCAATTTCAGGAGTCTAGGTCAGCACATCCCAAACTTTTTTCTACCATGCACGCTAGATAGTAGCTCCAGCAGATGAGAGGTATGCGCCAGGCAGATGTGCATTGAAAGATCTACAGTAAAAAGGTAGACAATGTCTAGATAGACACCAGATGCAAGACAGGCAAAACCCTAACCCTAAAAATAAAAACAACTAATGTGTCGTCCATTTGCATGTCGACCATTTGCATGTCGACCTTTTGATCATGTCTACCATTGTACCTGTTGACCTTCTTATATGTCGAAATTTAGTGTGTCGACCTTTTGTCCCTGTCGACCTATTGCCTGTCTAACATCTGGTGTCTATCTAGATATTGTCTACCTTTTTACTGTAGATCTTTAGACCGGATCCCATGCCAGACATCCAATAGTATGCAATATAGGTCCTTCACCAGGCCATAAGTGGTTACGATGGTCAAACAGAGCACTACTGAAGTGAGCCGAGTCTCTCCATGGTATTAATTTGTCTTACTTTCACATGCCCATATGGACTATAATCTACAGTATAAAATACAGTTGCTACACAATTGCTATTAGTGTATGTGATCTACATTGTACTTACCAAAAATGGGTGGTGATAAATTATACTAGCCTAGTGCTTTCATTTGAACTTACAGTGACAGAAATCTAAGTATTGTAGTGCTTTTTATTACTTGTGGAATGTTTGTGTGTTTGAATTTTTCTTTAAATCGGGTGCTGAAAGTCACATCTCCGCATACTTTCCAACATTTCTTGCCCTCTCTGGGATATTCTGGAGGGGGAGTTTTAGGTGAGTGGATGGGGTATGGTGACAAGAATCACATCATTACCATCCCACCCCCTGCTGTACAATGCTGTGATTGTTTACATTGTTTCATAGGGGAGGAGACAATATTATGCAATTTGCTGTGAAACGCGTCATTGAGTCTACGGACTGCCCACTTGAATGGGAAAGTGGGCAGGATCCAGGAGGCTGTTCCACTTTCCTAGGATCTGGGAGAGATTCCCTAAATTCGCGAATCTCCTGAAATTTATTGGAGAATGGGCAAGTATGCTTTGATTTGCGGAAGTGAAACTTGAAAAGCAAAATATATCCTGTTAAAAGTGAAGACAGCTGTGTACCTTCCATAAATTGTATTATCTACAGTTATTTATATAGTGTATACATATTCAGCATCCCTTTAAAGAGAATATTTGGCCTTTCAAATCAGACCCTTACCCAGTGGAGTTTATAACCTATATTCTCTACACATATACACTAGGGTTAATATTTGCTGGGAACCAATTAACCTACCAGTGTATTTTTGGATAGTGGAAGGAAACCCACGCAGGCACAAGGAGAATATACAAACTTCATACAGTTAGGGCCGTGGTGCAAATCGAACTTAAGACCTCAGTGCTGTGAGGCAGTAATACTAACCATTACACCAACTATTCCACAAAGCAAGGTACAACACATTCTCTTTTCAAATCTTTCATATATTATTTCAATTCTCTTGTTCTGCAAAATTAATCTCAGTTTTGCATTGCTTTGCAAAACACACTTTTCCCATCTCCTCCTATTGCTGGGTGCAAACTTCTGCTTGCTGCAAATGTCTTCTTGTCCCACCTACAGTATTTATGCTTTTAGGTAGATCCAGGTGCACCGCTACATTTTTTTCCCAAGTAGCAGTTTTCATGCCAGCAGGAAAAAAACACCATGAAGTATTCAAGAGCTGTTTTCCGTAGCTGTAATTCTGTTGCATGAAAATGTTTTAGGTCTGATGTACGGTTGGACATAACCGTCCTAGCATGTAACATTCAGCCATTTTGTCTGAATTCAGGGTAAAAACATTGAGAACATTTCAGATGTAGCTTTTTATTTTCATCTGAGTATATTTGTAAAAACTCTCATACCAAATAGGCTTGAAAACTTGACTTGAGCTTTTTGCAGTCAGAAGTTCTGCAGCACTGAAAATGTTTCCGATATGAAAATAGTTACTTCTAATCGATTTCTGCATGCGAAGATCTTAACACTTAACATTTTTAGCTCACGGTTCTGAAATACAGCCCATTTATGATTATATAGGGGTATATTGGGAATACTAGGGAATGTTGGCATCTAGAGAATATATAGGTTGGCCAACCTGAATACATTTAGAGGATGAGAAGAAAAGGGCTCTCAATTGTAGGGACACTCAGGAATGGAATCTCAATAATTAAAACCTGAACCTGAATACATGAATGCTAAGTAATTGTAGGCCATATAGTCATTGTAGGCCATATAGTTATTGTAGGCCATGGGAGAAATGCCCATCACAGTCCTTTGGTTAATCAAAGCTAAATTCTTCTGCCCCTTTACACATCACGCTCAGACTTATGAAGAACTTTGTAAAGGTGATGAACAAAGATGGAGAAGCTTTTCAAGTGCCTGAAAGGCAAATTTCCACTTCTGAGTGATGGTAAAGTTAAGGAAAGAATCTTTGTTGGTCCACAAATTTGTCAACTTCTTAAGGATGAAAACTTCAACCGAGTCCCCCAGGTTAACGAGAAAGCAGCTTGGGAAGCCTGTAAAGGTGCTGTGCATGGCTTCTTGGGTAACAGAAGAGCTGGAAACTATGTTGAGATTGTGAATAAGCTTCTGAAAAGTATCATCAATTAGATGCAACCAGAGTGGTCACTGGATCTGGTGACACCTAGTGCACTCTTCAATCCCCGCACATGCCCGAAAAGGGGGCTTGACTTACCACAAAGGGAGCGTGGCCTCGCAGGGGCTCCTGCTAGCCTCACTCCAGGAGCGTGCCCAGCATCTCTGAGCTGTCCCCAGAGACTGTGCCCGCATTGCCGGCTTCTCCTCAGTGACAGCAGAGTGCTGCAGGAGACTGTCACACTACAGCACCAGGCTCCTGTCACTGAGGAGGAGACGGAATTTTGGTGTTACTCCCTTCGAGGGTGACACCTGGTGCGGTCCGCGCCCCCATAGTGGTGCCACTGGATGCAACATGTCACTCAAAATCCACTTTCTCAACTCTCATCTGGGCTTCTTCTCTGACAACTACAACGCAATGAGTGACAAGCACAGTGAGTGATGCCTCCAAGACATATCAGCATCGGAACGAAGATAACAGGGTAGATGTGACACTTTCTGTTGGTCAGTGACAAGAGATGCTCCAGAAGAGGAGTACAAGCGATAAGCAAAGAGAAAGTGTTCTGATGAATAGGCCACTATTTGACATGTTGTTTCATTTTGCTTTTCATCGGGGCCAGCTCTTGGGGTGTTCGACCAGTGCGGTCGAACTGGGGTACCACCCCATAGAGGGTGCTGCCCCTCCCCAACATCCCGATTTCAGCGGCACAGCACTGACCTGTTGCTCCGCCCGAGGGCCCCGCAGTCTGAATGGATGCTGCGTGCATGCGCACGGCATCCATCCAGTGCCGGGAGAGGACTGGGGAAGCCCAGCTAGTGATGAAGTGCTGGGCTCCCCCCAGCCTGACGTCACATGGAAGGCGTGCCATGCGGTCACCCCCCAAAATAAAGTAATTTATGGGCGTGACCTATGGTAATTAGGCCATGCCCCATTTCCAGTCACACGCAACTACAGGGGCGTCGTCCACTCGGGTGGCACCGGGGCGCAGCTACCCCTGGAGCCGGCCCTGCTTTTCACTATGCCTATATTACTGAAATACATATAGCTCATGTAGTGTACCTCTAAATCTTGAGCTAATAAAAAACATACTGAGTAAAGTATGAGTACTTCTAGAAAGGAAACAAATGAAAATTATTTCTTTGTTGTACTGTATAATAACTTAAGTAACCTCCATTTCCTACAATACAGCATATATATATATATATATATATATATATATATATATAAATATATATACACACACATACCTTTCTGATAGATGATAGAGAATGTATATACTCATCATTAGCCTGTCGCTGTTTTGATACAGTTGCTAAAACGAACGTTCTATAATAGAATGTGTAGAGGAGCCAGCATGGAAAGAACATGGATCTATTCCATGGTAGAGCGGCGCCCAGCTCTGGCTTTGCACACGCTGGCTCAGGGCTAGATGCGCACGTTGCAGTCTTTACGGTAAAGTGGACCGGCTTGATGCTGCTGCTGCTGCTGAGTCCTGTAGTAGGGAGAGAGAGAGTGAGCAGCAGTGTATGAGTGTCAGGTGATCCGGCAGCGGGTGTTGCTGCTGCGTGTGTGGATGTGTGCCCCAGCCGACTGGAGAAAATGCAAAATGGCACGTTGGGAATGTGAGCGGATCCCAGCTGCTGACCCTGCTCCTGGGATTCCCGGCTGGATAATGAAGAGATAAGCTCCATCCTGCTGATCACATCACTGCACACACTGACATCGTTATAACATCTGTTATATCATCAGGAATCCGGGTTGCGTCGCCCCCGATCTGCTGCTGTCAAACGCTATCTGGCTATTGATCTGCTGCTGCTATTGATCGCCGGGGTACAGCACGTGTAGGTTGCCAGAGCCATGGGGCTGTGTTACAGCCTACGGCCGCGGCTGTTCGGTGATCCCAGCGGCTCCATCTCTAATGCTGCCACCAACTCGGATACAGAGCAGCCCCCGGAGCTGTCAGTGCCCCTGCGAGCTGGGGACCTGCGGCATGGGGATTTACATCGTCCGGGAGCATCTACAGGGGATACGGCACAGCAGCAGCCTCATGCCCAGTTCAGGGATGGGCAGCCCCGCCGAGGGGACCAGTGTAAGCCCGGTGGTAGAGGGGATAGTCCGGATGGGTTGCTGCTATTGCTACAGAATGGAGGAGGCAGCAGCAGCAGCAGCACTGGGGAGAGCAAGCAGCAGCACAAATCCAGCAAAGTGCAACAGCCCCAGCAGCACCAAATGAACCAGCAGTATGCACTGCAGAAAGGATGGGACAAACTCCGGTTGGAGGAGAAGGAGGCTGAGAAGGAGGCCAAAAAAGTGAGCAAGAACATAGACCGGGTACTAAAGGAGCTGAAAAGGGAGTACAAGCAGACTCACAGACTGCTGCTGCTAGGTAAGGCTTCTACAGTCTGGAGGGGGGAGGATTATACATTCTCACATAAAGTATATACTAATAATAGGGCTTAATATTGCCCTTCTACATATACACTTTGTTGCCCTTGAGCCTTTCTGATTGCCCTGTGTTTTGTGTATCTGACTGCAGACATCATTGCCTGAAAGGCCTGCAAACTGATGAAGTGTACACTGCTGTATTACATTCGGTTACTGTCTGTCTTCTGGGCCTTTAGCAGCGGATCTGATGACCAAGGGGCTATAGTGTATATATAATATTAATGGTGTATGTTAGTGTGATTGCAAGAAGTATCTATAATGTAAATGCAGAATTTAAGTGTACACAAATATCTGTCTTTTATAATTGTGTGTGTGCATGTCTGTTCTGTTCATTTATTTCTGGCAGTTCTTATGATCATCCTGGTGATACCCCACCCAGGCAGTAGTCAAGGGGGTGTTATATGGGCAGCAATCAGTGAGGCAGATTGTGGATGAAAAGGCGTTGGTGACTTAGGGCCTGATTCAGAGCCGGACGCAATTAGCGCTCGCTCGTCCAGAAAATAGGGGTGGCTATTCAAATGAACCGTTCGCTCTTTGTGGTCTGTTCACGCCTCTAGGTCTGAACGAGCGAACAAAACTTGCGGTCGTTTTTTGGATAAATACGCCCCCTGGCCGCTCGCATCCTACGTCATGTCCGCTATTTATTAGATTAATCGAGTACATCGACCAGCGTATGAACTGCTCGCTATTCTTGTGGTTGGTTTTTGCTACCACAATCTTGCGAGCAGTTCTGGCTATAAAATAATCAAGTGACATGGTCAATGACGCTGCTGTTTTAATTATGCACACCCATAAAACGCCCGTTTTGACCTTTAAGCACGCCTGCGTTCGGATCTCCACTCCCCGTTTTCAAGCACCTTCTCCTGTTACTACCCACATACGCCTCATTCTGTCACTCAAATTATCAGGCATTCGCTATTTTGCGAGCACATGAATTTCGACCGCACTGACTGGTTCGCGCATGCGTATAACGATCCGTACGCATGCGCAGTTGAGCAAACATCGCTCGGAGCGAACGAGCGGCCGCTTACGAGCGGCTCTGAATCAGGCCCTTAATCAGCAGAGTATTGGTAGGCTGTGAAATTTAGTACTATATTCCATGCGATAGGACTGAGACTGTAAAAGATAAAACATTGCAGCATTTCAGGTGATTGTATAATTTCATGTTCCTTGTTACGAACATAGCAATAATAAAACACTCTGGTTATTGCTGAGCCTACCTGCAAAAAAAATAATAGTTTTTTATGCTGGATGTTTAATTGTCAATTCCCACTTCTTTGCATCAGGGGAATAGAAAGATGAGTCTGTAATTGATAAATCTGCTGTAATATGATCCTCAGGGATATGTCATTGTGCTTTGCCACTTTGACTATATGTCTAGTAAAGAATAGGCCAGGTACTGTATGTGGTCTATACAAGCTGCTGATTGTGGCCGTAACTTGTGACACTACATATTTCTCTTATGCATCATACACCAGCCTTCTATATGCAGGCAGTATTTTAAGTAGGATGACTACTCTTTTTATCCTATTTCCATTTTTTATTTTTGTAACCCACCAATGACCAGAGGTATCTTGTATCGTAAATATCGGACCTATTTTCACATATTTGTCTTGAATTTGATTCTGGCTTCAATACTGGCATTAACAGCAAGATTCCAGCAATGGTGGTGTGCTGAATAGAGCACATTGATGATATTTAGTGGCCATTTATAAATTGCCTTCTAAAATATGGTTAGTGTTCATTCTAGCACCCTGCACCTGTAACAACCCGCGCAGTTACCCTTTTCTACCTGGGGTGTCTCTCTCTGCTCTGGTGCTTCAAGCACACTCAGCTAATGCAACAAACTGCTCAGATACCAGAGGCCGTGAGTGGATACGTGCCTTCATAGGAATGTATGGTCACAGTGCACGCCATTGCATATGCAGTCACCGGGATTCACAATGCATGATGCGTACGCACGTTTGTGGCGAAATCAGCCACAATTTAACTGGGCACATCTGTAGGTCCCTGATGATATTAGGTAGAGGCCTAATTCCTGATTTGGTCACGGTAGAGATTCTGGACCTCATTCAGACCCGGTTCGCAAGCACTGAGCGCTCGCAACCGGGTCGATGTTTTGGTCCTGCGCACGCACAGCGGCCGCACTGCACGTGCGCAAGCCACGGAGCGAGAGAGAAACTCTCTTGCTCCGGAGCTCACTACAAAAGGGCCGGCTGTCGATGTTGATCGACAGCTCGGCCCGTTTTGTGGGCGGGGCGGTGGCTACACAAACGGAGGAGTTCCTTACGGAACGCTTCCAGTTTTGTTGACGGCCACACTGACATCAGCAGTGAGGTCAGTGGGGAGTTTCCTGCTCGATCAGAGCAGAAAGCTCCCTGGGGCTTGCGGTTGCCAAGACCCAACCTTAGGGTCTCGTCGCAAGCCCAGATGGTCACCCTGTGGTAACCCACAGCTTAGCTAGCGACCTGGAGGCCGCACTAAAAAAAAGAAGCGGCCGCCCTCATTCAGACAGAGCGAACGCTTCTAGCGACCGCCTCTGAATGAGGGCCTCTGTCTGGGACCCATGTGTGATTCATCACATACATACTATACATTAGAGGCATCCATTTTGTGGGCTGATCTTATTGATCCCGATAGTTTCTAGCAAATTGATAAGCTTCACATGGTCAGCATACAAAATGGTTCCATCTACTTTGTGTAAGTGATGATCTAAAGGGGGGTATCCACTTAGCGATTTTTATGAACGATAACGATCGTTTGATCGTTCAATCGTTTGCAAATCATTTGCAAAAGTGTCTAAAACGACCAGCAATGCGCGTGCCCGCTGGTCGTTTGGACATCTATCATCTTTCCAACATGCTGGTCAACCTGATATCGTCAGGTTCAGCATGTTTCCAGATGATTGATGACCCTGCACTGCTCGTTCAGTGCAGGCTCATCACACAACTGACAAACAACTGAATGATAACAATGTCGTAATCGTGCAGTCGTTTTCAGGTCTTGTAGTGGATACCCGCCTTAAGCCAGAGGTTCACCAGCTCTGGGCATGATTCAGACCCGGTCGCAAGCGCTGAGGGGGTGTGGATGTGCGAACGCAGGTGTGTCTGACCATCAGAACGGCGTTTAATGGGTGTGCATAATTAGCAAAGTAGCGTCATTGCACACGTGACTTGGTTGTTTTTTATCCTGAACTGCTCGCAGTGCTTGGGGTAGGTTAGGTCATCCCCAAGCGCTGCGAGCAGCTCCGATGGCCCTCGATGTTCACGATTAATCAGACTCTTCCCAGAGATGACGTGTGCTGCGGTGGGAGGTTTTATAGTCCAGCGTACGCTAACTGTCGTCGCTCACTAAGACATAGAGGGCGTCCTTACAGCGCAAAGAGCGATCGCTTGATTTGCATACCCGGCCCCTTTTTGCAAGCGAGCGATCGCATCTTGCTAGATACTCTGAATGAGGTCCTATATCCACCGCTGTTGTGAGACATCTTGTCTCGAATCCTTCTTGTAGGAGTCCACCTTTGTATGCACTTTTTTATGCACTATACTGTATGTATGCACTTTTTATCTACTACCTCATATGCTTGTCCAAATAAAAACAGTTTTACACTATGGTACCCCCTTTCTGTTTTTTTACATGATGGGAGTAACACTTCCTAAGAAAGAGGGTTGGATAAAAAGGTTAAAGAAGAAACATGATTTATTTACAGCTGAGCAGCATTATTGGAACACAAGAAAAGATATATTAAAAGGAACCATCGATCAAGTAACAAAAGACAAATTTTATTTGTTTGATATGACTGACACTCATCTATTTTTTTTCAAGACTTTAACTATATTGGGGTCAAATTAATTTGTTGTTTGATTTAACCACCTGTGCTCAACCATGGATATCTCTAAAACCTGAACTGTTGGGGTGCCTTGAGGACCACGTTTGGGAACCTCTGATTTAGGCTACACTTTGCGGCAGAATATTATTTTCAACTTTTCTAAGTGAGAAAAGCATTGAGTTTAATCAATACAACCAAATACATTTTATATGAAGGCTAAGTAGTATAGGAAGGTTCTTTCTAACAGGAAAAACTTAAGACATACTTTATTTTAATATCTATGCAGACCGTATCCAAAAATATGATTTGACTTTATATGTTTTAAAAAAAAAAAAAAAATATGATGGAAACAACTTTTCTTCTCGTCTCACTTTCTAAATATAGGGTTTCTGCTGTTCTTGCTGTTTTGTGCAGTATCTAGTGTTACAATGTTCCACTTGTATAAGTCAGAATTATTGGGGCTAACTTTAGGGGTCATGTTACACGGTTGCTAATCTGTTTGCAGCTTAAAAATGTTTGACTTCAGACGTGTGCCTGGTACACTAAAAGAAAGTCAGTCATCACACCTTTGTTTATGCATAAACCAGGTTATACTATATGTAATTCTAGCAACAGCGGAACCTGTCACAATGTTACACATGATGGACCCACAACAAATTTGCTATTTGCAAAAGTGCCGACGAGCCGACAACTTGGGGGTTCGAGGGATGTTTCAGAAAGGTAGATACAGAAAGGTGTGAAGTAGCATAATTGGTGATAAAGGGCTTTAGAATATGGGCAGTGCAAGCCTTGACAGTTTCCGGAAAGGGTGATGTGCAGTGCAAGGTTTGATCTTGCTGTATAGATTTAGAAGTTAAAGCAGCAATCCCACATAGCCCTTTTTTTTCCACTGTAATAAGTTATGTTCCTTTTAAGCATGCATCATTTTTCTTAGCTCTACTATTACAAATCATTATTTCCTTTTCAAAATCTCCCTGGTAAGAAAACAAATCTAGCTTACAGACACAGGCTCGCAGCATGTCCTGAGAGAGCTGAGGAGGGAGAAGGAGAGGCGAATGCCACAGTTCAAACAGGAAACAGAAACATACTTCAGCAGTAGGTTTCACCTGCACTTCCTTATCTGTAAACCCTCAAGATTGATCTCTTTGTGTATAGATATGAACCACTTTACCCGGTCTAGAGGTGAAGAGGAAAAAAAATAAATAAAATTCTATAAAGAGTTGGGGCCCATATTTCGTATGTCATAATGCAGGCCCTGTCATGAAAAATACTCTGAGGTATTTGATTAGATAGCTGAGAGCAGGCTCTAGGTCCCAAGCATTGAGACTCCGCTCATCACACAGGCACTGCAATATGTGGGCTAAATGGCGGATGCAGTAGTATCAAGAATCTGATACATACCATTGCCTTTAGGATTTAGGGGTCTAAGGGGTAGATGTATGAAGCAGTGAAAAGAGTGGAGAAGTTACACATGGCAACCAATCAGTTTCTACCTATCATTTTGTAGAATGTACTTGATAAATGCAACCTCAAAGATGATTGGTTGCCATGGGTAACTTCTCCACTGGCACGCTTCTCCACTCTTTTTTCACTGCTTCATACATCTACCCCTAAGTACTAAGCCTTGGAGAAAGTTAAAGTGACTGGAGATAAAGTGCCAACCACCCAGCTCCTAACTGTCATTTTTCAAACACAGCCTGTAAAGTGACAGTTAGGAGCTGATTGTTTGTTACTTTATCTTCGTCCACTTTATCCCTCTCCATGGCTTAGTACATAGACATCTTAGGGCATATGTGGATTTAGAGACTGATGTAAAGTGGCACACAATTGCATCTGCATGACATAAATATGAGTCCTGGTGAACAGGTAATGCATTGTGCATGTGAACAACTTGCATCCGTAGTTACAATAGCACGTATTTTGCACTTTTGGTTCTCTGCTCTTGGAGATATGGACCACAATGGTGTGCAGCTGCAAGTTCAACACCCCCATCCCCATTGAGAGATGTTTTCATATTAGTTACATGGATACATTAGCTACTAGACATAAATGATGTACGTACATAAACTGGGTGCTAGCTTCGGAGATGTTAATAGATGCATCTCTGCTCTGAAGATGTGTGTAACTCAAAATAGAGCCATGAAAACTGAAGTATTTAGACCCCTCTCTTCACAAGAAAGCTGTACATCCTTGCACTTAGCTGTAGACCAGGCTGTAGTGTTGTATGTAGACATGGTTTATGGAGTGTAATACAGTCAGGTGCATAAATATTTGGACTTCTGCTGCCTATGAAATGTGTGTGTGTGTGTGTGTGTGTATGTGTGTATATATATTATATATATATATATATATATATATATATATACACGCACATACATATACATACACACACACACACACACAGTATATAACTATATATATATATATATATATACATACATATGTGTGTATATCTATCTATATATATATATATATATATATATATATATATATACACACATATATATATATATATTTACACACACACACATATACAGTATACAGTCAGGTGCATAAATATTGGGACATTGACAGAATTTTCATATTTGGGCCTCTATTCACCACCACAATGGCTTTGAAATGAAGCAAACAAGATGTGATTTAACTGCAGACTTTCAGATTTAATTTGAGGGTAATTACATCCAAATCAGATGAACGGTGTAGGAATTACAACTGTTTCTATATGTGCCTCCCACTTTTTAAGGGGCATCGGACCCAGCTGCCTTTGTTTGTGTTGTGGGGGTTTTGTGACCCACAGGGAAGGCATCGGAGCAATTATATAAGTAAGAGCACTGGAGTACCGGAGGCCATCTGTGGACTATATATTATATATATATATATATATATATATATATATATTTAATTTTGTTATTTGTAGGTTTGGGGCATAGGCGGCAATAATTGCCTGTGTGGCACACTGTAGTAGTACACATGCAAAATGAGACTTTAAACATGCATTACTCCGCTATTTCGCCTAAACTCCAAATGTTTACAAATACATGTTCAAGGATTGAAACCTTTTAACACGTCCAGTTTTTAAAATACCTTTTCCTCCAGCTCACCCCACAGACACACTGCAATCTCAAACATGATGCACGCTTACCAACATAAATAAGTGGCCCAGGCTACTGTCAGCTTATGTGGGCATGATTCCACAGCAAAGCCTACTCTATGGACCAATTTACAGTACGGAGAGTCAATTGATAATACAGCTGACTGGTGTTATCACAGTGCTTGGAGCTAGCTATGGTGGGTAGTGATGGATATTATCATACCAAGTAGATCACCTAGACCAGGAATGGCCAGACTTTTTGACTCTGATCTACTTTTAAAGCTAAAAACCTTTCGTGATCTGCCGAACCTGAAAAAGGGGGCATGGCATGCAAAAAGGGGGCGTAACCTCACAGCAAGAGACGACACAGTAGTGCCCCTTATACACAGTGGCCCTCATTCAGAGCCGCTCGCTAGCGGCAGTACGCTCGTTCCGAGCGATGTTCGCACATCTGCGCATGCGTACGGTTTTTAGTACGCATGCGCGAACCAGTCAGTGCGGCCGAAAATCGTTTGTACGCTATATAGCGAGTGCCTGCTATTTTGAGTGACAGAATGAGGCGTATGTGGGTGGTAACAGGGGAAGTTGCTTGAAAACGGGGCAGTGGAATTCGAACGCAGGCGTGCTTAAAGGTCAAAACGGGCGTTTTAAGGGAGTGCATAATTAATACAGCAGCGTCATTGACCACGTCACTTGTTTTTTTTTAACTCAGAACTGCTCGCAAAATAGCGGTTGAAAAAACCAACCACAAGAATAGCGAGCAGTTCATACGCTGTACGATGTACTCGATTAATCTAATAAATAGCGGACATGACGTATGGTGCGAGCGGCCAGGGGGCGTTTTTATCAAATAAACGAGCGTATGTTTTGCTCGCTCGTTCAGACTTAGAGGTGTGAACAGACTGCAATTTGCGAACAGATCATTTGAATAGCCACCCCTTGTTTTTGAACGAACGACCGCAAATAGCGAACGGCTCTGAATCAGGCCCAATGCCCACAGAAGTGCCCCTTATTCAATGCCTCCAGTAGTAGTTCCCCTTATGCAATGTCCCTAGTAGTAGTGCCCCTTTTACAGTGCCCCAAGTAGCATCCCTTATACAGTGCCCCTTACACATAAGACAAACAACACTATACTTTCCTGAACCCCCTCTCCTACTCCCGCTGCCGTCTTACTGCTCCTCCCGGTCAGCACTATGGGAGAGACGTCATGACCCTCTGCCCTCTCCAGCCCGACGCCAGCTAAGCACAATGCGCTGGCCCTGGGTGCAGCAGCCAATAAGAATCTGCCTGACACTCATTGGCTGCTGCTGGCTGCTCCCGGACGTTCACCACGATCGACCGATCTCCTGTCCGCGGTCGACTGGTCGATCGCGATCAACGATTTGGCCACCCCTGACCTAGACCAATATACAGTATTAGGACCAGTCCATACTTGACAAAAAGAGACTAATCTGTGGGCACATTTCCAGCTAGACTCTAATTCTTTTTAATACTTTGCTTCTGTGTGTGTTACTTAGTTTTATCATATTGATAAACCAGACTATAGAATGACTTCTGTCAAGTCTAATAGAAATAAAGGGCGATTCATTTAGTACTGCGGGGAAGTAGCTTCTGAGTTAAGTGCCCGGAGCTATTCAGTTAATCCCACGCTAAGCCCATAACTAGCCCTTAATGACTCCATACACTCCTGAGGGCAGAAATCTGTATTAACTCGTGCCTCATGGTAAGTTGTGGGCTTACCGAGTGCTGTAACTGCACCACTGCATTGTGCCCGACACATAACCTGGAAGATGCAGCTTACCTTGACTAAGACCTGGGCATTAGTCGTGGAAAGGTGCACCTCCCGGGTTAAGTACCGGGTGTGATGCAGTCAGTTGAATAGCTCAAGACACTTAACCCAGGAACGACACCCCTGCGGTACCATTTGAATTGCCATAAAAGGGGTGATTTAATTCAGCGAGACGTGTCGGGAATTTAGATCGGCAAAGTGTTTTCGAGGGTGAAATCTTGCAATTCAATTCCAAACTCCCAGACCAGTTCCACAGCATTTTGCAATCTTACAAAAACCTGTTAAATAAATTTTTCTGTACCCCAAAATACTGTACAGACTTTAATTTGCTGAAAACACTTGGGGGTATCTAAAGTGAGGGTTTTTAGAAGTGAAGATGTTGCCCATAGCAACCAATAGGTTTCTACATAACAATTAGCACCTTCTAGAAGATAATAGATAGAATCTGGTTGCTATGGGCAACATCTCCACTTCTAAAAACTCTCACTTTAGTAAATATACCCCTTGCTGTCTACTATTTTCGAGCCACCTTTACTTAAAAAATGTAAAAGCAACCATTTGACACCTTTTGAGAACATACAATACTTTGCTTAAGGCCACTAACACTGTTTGGCGCTTTTTAGGGGGTTCTGGGTGATTTCTTCACTTTTTCATCCACTTCTCCCTGGTAGCACTTTGTAGAATTAACACGTGATATTGCCTCAATCCCCGGGAATAGCCATTTACAATTGACCTGTGAGGGGGGTGCAGGAGCGCACTTCATGGATAGGATTTGCGATGTGTGCAATATTGAAGTGTGAAACTCATGCTCCCAAACTTCCACTGAATTAAATTGTCCCCATAGAGAGGCGATGACATTGTTTGTTTCACAGTTCAACTAGCTTTTAAGCTATACCTCCCAACCTTTTACACTGGGTATTCTGGACATGTGTGCAACGAGTCTGCCTACTTCCCCTGTCTCCATCATTTCAAATTCCTATTGCCACAGGTATCACTGCTTTTATACAAATCTCTGTTACAGCATAAGCAATTGCCACTCCCTTCACTAATTTATGAGGAGGGGAAATGTGTAGAGTGAACAATGGGGATTTTTAGTGATTAGGATGAAATGCTCATCCGAAATAATGAAAGTGTTTCTAATGGCTGGAGAGCGGCCTTCTTTTACTGACAATTTAGCAAGACCAATTGTAAACGTCACAGTAGGAGAATTATTATAAAGTATAAATATTGTTTAGTAACATTAAATAAAACAGGTACTGCGTAATATTACTTGATAATTTCCAGCAAAATCCTAAACTATTTACTTTAGGTAATTGTAAGAAGTAAACAGTGTGTTTTTGTTTAAAAAACGAAAGACGTTTAGATCTCAATTTCCAAGTTTTTGCTGTGAGGACACTCTCCACCCTAATATTTGAATTCATGAGTGTGGGATGGCACATTCCCACTGCAGATGGTGACTAACGTCCCGGGAGGCTTGGGTACGGGATACCGGCAATCAGAATACCAACAGCAGGATCCCGACAGGGTTAGGTAAGTATCCTAACCCTTCCCCTAACCCACCTTTCCCACAGCCTAACCCTATCCCTATCCCTCCCATGCAGCAGCCTAACCCGAAACCTCCCCCTAGTGCCAAACCCCTAATACTTACCGTCAGGATGTCAGCGGACGGGATTTTGGAGCCGGGATTCTGGCCCCTGTATTCTGACCACCGGCATCCCGACCACCGGGATTGCGACTATATCTATCCCGGGAATAGTGCAACTGTCAGTTGAATATCAAATATGGAGCATCTCTTTCTACCAAGAGAAAAGAAGGATTCTGGGCTGCAGTAACTGGGAGCTAAATTTATTAGTGTTAATCACATCATAGAGGTAGGGAATTTATGCTTTTACATGGGGGCTCACACAGGCATTTAACAAAAATTGCTCATATAGAGAAAAACACTGCACATGCAAGTACTCCATGATGTACTAAATCAGGGATGGGGAACCTCAGGCTCGGGGGCCATATAAGGCCCCCGGAATCATTTGGTCTGGCCCGCTGAGCTTTTTTCTGCTAGCCTCATCTGGATAGCAGGGTGCCTAGAATGGCTCCAGGCAGCCAGAATCTATGCAGCAGTGCCTCCTGGAGCATCCTTAGGACGCTTCAGACGGTCACACCGCTACCCTTAAAGCTCCCCGAAACATCTTTGGGATACTCCGGGCATTGCTGTAATCACCGGCGATTGTGGCCCCGCTCCCGTGTGATGTCACACTGAGGGGGTGTGGCCTGCACCTGGCTCATGAATAATATATATATCAAAATGGCTCACTGTAAAAAAAGGTTCCCCACCCCTGTACTAAAGGACAAACTCTATAATGATTTTATATATAGCTATCCTAAAGTAGATGCCACTCTTTTTAACAAATGATTGCAGAAATATCCACTCCAGTCACAGCTGTCACCTCTGTATCAAACTTGTGAGTTGATCCTGCTTTGTGCCTCCTGCAGTGCATTACATGGTGACAAGTTTTCCTGTCCTAGCTTTACACAGCCTTTTTATATACAGTATCAAGATGTGTTGACTGCACTTTTAATGTGTTAGGCACCCTTGGATAATATTATTCATCTAGATATGTTTTGTGTTTGACTGTAGAAATGTAACTCCTTTGTCCTAATTGGTGTTTGTTTAGTTTCTGTGGATCCTAGAGTTAATCAAAAGTACAGGAATTGGCCCTCACCCAAAGCTTACTCCCTCATGAGCTTTCCTTTCTACAAATAACCTGGAAAAAAAAAACCATCTAAAAATAATGCTGAAAATGGTCTACAAAACCGTAATAGTTACCAATTGCCAACAGTAACTGGATTATCTAAGGGAAGCTAAATGTTTTAGACAAGTAAGGTATATGTTACTTTTATATATCTGTCAAACGTTAATCAAATCGGCATAGAAGATATGTCTATTTCAATAATATGCCCTTTGTGTATTTTGGAAACAATGTGACTCTAAAATAGGAACCAAAACAGTAATTACTTACACTGTTTTGCTTAATAATCATGGTTCTTTTGTTATTATTTTATATTGCCTAGTGTTTCACGTGTGTATAGAACTCCTGAGGATGTCTAAGTATAATTGTTTTTTTTATAATGACAGTGCAGGATGTTCTGTACAAAAAATAAAATCAATAGATAAAGTAGGATACTGCCCCACAACGTTTATAAATCTGTAAT
The DNA here is from genome assembly GCA_031769625.1 of Taudactylus pleione. Lineage (NCBI taxonomy): Eukaryota > Metazoa > Chordata > Amphibia > Anura > Myobatrachidae > Taudactylus > Taudactylus pleione. Next base: position 40,346,418 of record JAUIMM010000092.1, read on the forward strand.
TCAAGTCTGTACAGGTGACATACAATATACTGTACCTTCTATTTCGTTTTCATCTCCTGAGCAGACTAAAATTCCATAAAGGTTTTCCACATGCCTGGATTGAAACTAAATAATTTGATCACATTTGTGTGATATAAAAAAAAGGAACTTGTGACAGTCACGTGCAAACTTATATGGTGTGTTGGTTATTTTGGCCTGATCGTTGTACAACAGGAATTTTGAGAAATGTCACCACACCTGCTGGCCTTGGGATGTACTACTGAATCTCAAAGGGAATTTTGAAGTATGCAATCCCCACCACTCGCCTGTTAGCTTCCGACCTTCCACGCCGTTAGCTGTAATTGTCTCACCTGGTTTTTTGGCTGGTCAGAGCTCAAATCTTCCTTTCTCCAAAACGTTAGCTTTTAAACATGATTGTTGTGTTTTTGTTTTGTTTTGTTTTGTTTTATAACAACTTGCATCTAGGAATATTAAAAGGTCCAGTTTTTGATGAATAGTTTCTTAATTGAAATAGTTTTTACAGTCCTATGGATCTATAAGTTGGTTTTAAATTGTATATTCCCTTTGGTGTACAACATTTTTTTTCCTGTTCTTTTTGTTTGCACCATATTGTTACTGTAGGTCCAAATAGTATGCTCCTCATAAATAATTGAAATTGAAAAATTTCCTTTAAAAGTTAAATTTACAAACACTAGTGTATGTGCAAATTATATAAAATTGCACTTTAATATGCAGTACTGTTGAGTGATAAAAAGCGTTTAAATCTGTAAAATAAATGAAACTAATAAACATTCCATATGTCAGTAGCCAAGCAACATATTGAATAATAAAATATGATCTATAAAATAGTGATTCTTATTACACAGATTTACTAAATTGTTTTGCTTTTTTATTATTATTGTGTTTCTACACATACGCTAATAACGCATTGCTTATCTCCTTTACATATTTTTCAGAGTACTGACCATAAATAATTTACTTTGAGTGAGAAGTTAATGTTTAACCTAGTGCGATGGGGTATTTTTGTCATGAAGTGTTTTGACACAAGTATTAATACTGTCAAATGGCTGACGTTTATCTCTGATGAAATCTTATCGTTTGGAAACGACTTCCCTCTTTTGTAAAATTCAGTTGCTTTACTCTATGTTGAAACACAATGTACACACTGGCTTCTGGTACCATCTACTGAATGGCATTTATAGCTGTTCTTTTCTAGTCCAGCGTTGAAAATAAAAGTAAATATCTGATTGCTATGGTTTAAACTATGCCAGTGATAGGTGACCTGATTTTTGGGAGCTGCATATGGCAGCCCTGTAACCTTCAAAAGTACCGCACATTACTCTCAGTAATACATTCAGTCAATGAAAGACTGTAATAACATCAGCAGGTATTGTAAACAAGCGTTACAATCTAAAACAAATATGACGACAAAGCATTATCGGTGATTCCCAAACTTAATTGACTCACGGCACCCTAGAGTATCAGAATTTTTTCTACTACACTCCTGAACCAAAATTCAGAAAAAAATTGAATGAAGTAAATTGTGCTTCTATGTCATGTATTTTACTTGGTACTGGACCACCGGAATCGGTATGAAATATCGCCGGCCGGTTCGATTCCCGGCAGCGGCAGCCCGACAGATGAACAGATCCCGGCAGCGGCAGCCCGTCATTGCTGGAAATCCCGATCGTCGTCAGGTAAGTAATAACTAACCTAACCCCCCTAACCCTCCTTAGGGGTGCATAACCCTAACCTCCCCCCAGTGCCTAACCCTAATCCCCTCCTTCCCCGCTGCCTAAACCTAAGTCCCCCGGGGGGTCCCTAACCCTAATTCCCCCCCGGGTGCGCTAAACCTAAAGCTCCCCCCCCCTCCCGCGGCTGTCCGCTCGCGGCGCCCGGCATCCCTTAGATCGGGATGCCGGGCGCCTGTCTCCCGTAGTCAGGAAAATGACAGGTGTCTAGATATAGATGCCTGTCATTTAGCCCACGCCAGGATAAAGCAGTCGGGAAACCGGCTGTCGGGATCACGTCAGCCGGTTTCCCGATTGCATCCCGGACCACCAACCCAAGGCACCCCTGCAAGTGCCCTGAGGCACCCCGGGGTGCCACGGCACACAGTTTGGGAACCCACTGCATTAAGTAGTTGGCTGCAAGTGAAGACTGTAGACCTCATGCAAGATGTAGAGCCCCATAAGGCTGCTGTAAAACGCGGCTACTGCCGCACTGTTTAGCAATCACAATGGATTTGCGGCAAATTGGATTGACCACATAATGTCACAAAAGTCAATAAAAAAATGTTTAATTTTTGTTACCGCCTTTCTCTCTCTATTATGGTTTATGTAGAGCTGCACAAGAGTCATATGACATACGAAAATGCACAAGTGAAAGGAACCCAGAATCTGTACAGTATATAGGGCCTGATTCAGAGCCGGACGCAATTAGTGCTCGCTCGTCCAGAAAATAGGGGTGGCTATTCAAATGAACTGTTCGCTCTTTGCGGTCTGTTCACGCATCTAGGTCTGAACGAGCGAACAAAACTTGCGGTCGTTTTTTGTAAAACTACGCCCCCTGGCCGCTCGCATCCTACGTCATGTCTGCTATTTATTAGATTAATCGAGTACATCGACCAGCGTATGAACTGCTCGTTATTCTTGGGGTTGGTATTTGCTACCACAATCTTGCGAGCAGTTCTGGCTATAAAATAACCCAGTGACGTGGTCAATGACGCTGCTGTTTTAATTATGCACACCCATAAAACGCCCGTTTTGACCTTTAAGCACGCCTGCGTTCGGATCTCCACTCCCCGTTTTCAAGCACCGTCCCCTGTTACCACCCACATACGCCTCTTTCTGTCACTCAAATTTTCAGGCATTCGCTATTTTGCGAGCACATGAATTTTGACCGCACTGACTGGTTCGTGCATGCGTATAACGATCCGTACGCATGCGCAGTTGGGCAAACATCGCTCGGAGCGAACAAGCGGCCGCTTACGAGCGGCTCTGAATCAGGCCTATAATCAGAGGAAAATGCAAGAGCAATTAAAGAGCAAAAAACATAATATGAAGTATTATATATATTTTTTTTTTACAGAGTCATAGCTTTTTATAATAGTCAGCGAACATCTACCTATAGACTTTGAGGACCTTTTAAGGTATATTTATGAGAATGTGACGATGGTAAAGATTTTCTTTTGCCACTTATTGCAGCTCCTAATTTCACCAACAAAAGTTCAGTGAGGCAGTGAAGCGATTCTTGGGCCCCTGCAATTCTGATTGGCAGGGTTACAAGTGCACACTCCAATAGAAGCCTGGACTTGGGTTTCTAGCAGCAGATTGATGGTGCGTACACACGGTCAGATATTCTGGTCGATATAAACGGTAGTGATATTGTTTATCGTTCGGTCATTTATATCGACTGGAATATAACCCCTTTCAACAGCCAAACGATGGTCAATGCGTGCTATATAGCAACCCGCGATCATTGATCGCAGGATTGTTAAGTCATTTGGGGGATGCTGGATGTTTGATAACGATCATCCAGCAAATGCTGGTCGATCAGATAACGATATCTGATCGTTGTCTGATCGACCCGTGTGAACGGGCCATTACAAGACAAAATTAGAAAAAATTAAATTATACAACTTTTTAACACCTAGAAAATAATAGTTTTACTTTTGGAAAAAATGCTTTTATTTGAAAAAAAAAATCGTATCTATCATTGAGCTCCTGCTATGGGATGTAGTTAGAATACCGACGCACCGGAAGCGTCTTGACGGAATCCCGACATTGAAATCCCGACTTAGTACTAAAGATAGGCGTCTACATAACGACGCCTATCTTTAGCCCGACGACTGAATCACGACAGACGGCTTCCCAAACGACGGTAAGCGGGGACAGGGTTAGCGTTAGCCGCAGGGGGGTTAGGTTTAGGCGCCCCCCCCATGGAGGGTTAGGACTAGGGGAAAGGGTTGGTCAGGGTTAGGCACCACCATCTGTTTGTTCTGTACTGTACCTTTCCCCTCCCCTTATATGTATGTATTGTAGTGTTCACCGCCCATTTTTAAAAACAGTTTATTGAAAGATTCCAAGATAGCAGTAGTGCAAATACTATAGTCACAAAGAAAATAAAACAAGTAAACAAAACTGATAATAGACATTATTGGTGTACTGCATGATTAGAACACAATAAAGATCAAACACATCTTGACAGATGGAACATGACCTCAAAAGAAACTAAACTAAAATAAACCAAAAGAAAGTAAACTAGAAAAACCTGAGGAATGGTTATACAAGAAAACCAATCATTCCGACTCGAAGAACAATTAGCTGGCTAATGAAAAAATAAACTGTGCTTTTCCTCTCCGCTTATCTGTATGTCCTGTAGTGTGCACCCCCAGTGTTCTCCCCAGAAAATGTTTCCAGCCGGGTGGCATCAAGAAGTAGCCGGATGGGGCCTTCACAATAATAAAATGTTTTCAAAATTGACCTTATAATGATTTGAAATAACATTTTATATATTAATTCTCCTATTCTTATTAGAGGCCCAGTCGTCTGATTATGAAAAAGCTGCAAAGTCTGTAGGATCTGGTCCCTTTTTATACAGCTCCCAGATACTGTCCCATCTTGGAGGCTTCCAAAGTGCCGGGTGGTAGGCTGTTTCTTGCCGGGTGGTGCACCTGCCAAAAACAGCCTGGGGAGAACACTGCACCCCCCCATGTAAAACAAAAAACGAAAACAGTTTAATTAAAGATTCCAAGATAACAGTAGTGTAAAAAGAAATAAAAGAAGTAATCAAAACTGATAATAGACATTATTGGTGTACCGCTTAGTAGAACACAATAAAGATCAATCCCATCGTGACAAATGGAACATGGCACCAAAATTAAATAAACTAAAAGAAAATAAACTAGTAATACCTAAGAAATGGTTATATGAGATAAACATTCGGGTTTGAAGAACAACTATCTGGCTAATCAAATAAACTAATAATCTTCGTAATGAAGAAGAGGATACAGATAAATGGGGAGGTAAACCCAAGGATTAGGGTTACAGATTACATCAAAATCGGGGAGAGACAGTGGACAAGATGAACAGTATATACCAAGAAGTCAACTGCACAGATGTTCCAGTTGTGGTTTTTGTTTGAGCAAAAAGGGACCTAACATATGGAAGCCAAACAGAGAATAACTTGTCTGCTCTGCACTCTTTATCCATGGACATGTCCTCCCAATCCATAGTAAACAGATGAGTGAGCCAAGGCAACATGAGTGTGAGGCTAGGAACGTCTGTAACAGTTCATTGGGGCAGAATAATTTGTTTTTTTATATGATAAGAAATAATGTGGCCCTGAAGGACCGACTTGGAATAAGCCCAGAATAAGTTTAATATTATCAACATAATCAGAAAATTGGCGAGACAGTCTAAAATCGTCTGATAAAGAATGGCTGGGATTCGCAAATTAAAGGATTTGGGGTAGAGAGAGAGAGATAAGCTAAGCCAAGTAGGTGCATGATCGGACAAAGCTATTGTATCTAAGCCAGAGTTCACAACTCTGTGGAGCAAGGTGGACATCAGTCCATGTGGACGTATGGTGAGGGTGAGAATAGAAAGTAAGCTCTTGGGTACCTCCAGTGGTCTAGCAATTGAAAGGTACACTGCAGCAAAGACAAACCAGATGTTGCACTGCCCCGCCACCTACCTCTCGGCCCAGAGCCAGTGACAAGGCGGTGTTGAAATCCCCACCAAGGAGCATCTACCCCTCTGCCCAGTCCTGAAAACAGACCTACATGTCTATAAACAAAACATTTATTAGGACTGGTGGGAGAATACAAAGTAGCCAACGTTTACTTTTCAACCTCTAATTCTAATGTAATGAACATTGGATCTGCAAGACTATCTAAAACAGTAGTTTATGTATTTACCAAAGAGAATAATAACTCCCCATTGCTTAGCAGTATAAATCAGCTGTCCTATAACCATCTACCCAAGTATCCCTAATATGTTAAGGTTCGCCCTTATGCCAGTAAGATTCCTGAAGAGCCACTACATCGAGCCTCAGTCGTTTCAGTTGGAACAACCTTTTCCTCTTTACAGGTGTGTTAAGGCCTTCAACAAATTTTATTGTCCACTTGAGACGTTGAGCGGACTGTATAGTATCACCTAAGTTAACCTATGCTTGTCTGTTCCAGACCTGTAGGAATAACTGGAGACCAGAGTTTGCACCCATCCGTCCAAGCGTACGGTGGGAGCAAGACATTAACATTTTGAGCATTACACCAAAAAAACATGATAAACAAGATTGTTAAAATATTCAATAGCAAGAAAAAAATAGTAATGGAAATTTTTCCTAATTTAATTATTTTATGAATCCTTATTCCTTATGTGCAGCCACGTAGGCCCCAAAGTGAACAAGTAAACCGGTGGGAAAGGGGAAACAGGAAATCTGTGAATGGTTGTGGTGGGGTCCACATAACGGCTCAAAACTACAGCTGAAAGAAAACATTAAGTGGGATAGACAAAACATCTTATAGTAATAGAACAGTAAGAAAAAGGACTAAAGTCCAGTAACTGTAAATATCTGCCTAATCCACTGCTGCTTGTGCCGATGATGAGGCGGGAGGAAGAGCGTCCAGGAAATCCTTTGCGGAGGAGAGGGAGTCAAAGAAACCAGGTTTGCCATCGTGCATGACGCCTGCAAACAGAAGAAAACTGTCTTCTTGTTATGGCGACTTTCTTAGAAAAGTCTTGGAAAAGGAGAAGCTTAGCACTGTTGTAGTGTTGCCCTAGAGTCTATCGATAATCCTCTTATAGATGCACATTGTACGCATAGTTAAGGATATGCTTAGTAACAGGACGTGGTCTACGTTGGTCATTTTGGCAATCTGGCCCCACCCATTGGACCAGCTTACACCACCAGCAGCATCATGGATAATGGGCAACCAAGTTCTGAGGGGGACAGTGTAGGAAACAAATTGTTTCAAATCTCTTTCTGCTTCACATATTCAAGTAGGCCAATGATGCGAAATATTGTTTCTCCGGGTTCCATTCTCCAAATCTTCCATCTTATCTTGCATAGACAATACTATATGGTATGGATTCATGAGTACGAACCAAGGCCTGGGTTTCCGCAAGTTCCTCTTCCACAGAAGAGATATGTTGCTCCGCATCATCAAAATGACTGGAATGGTGTGTGAGCTGTGACATAGCAGGAGTGATGGAGTCTTTTATTTCCTGCCAATATGGAAAAATGATTACAGAAATCTCATGGTTACTGACTGAGAGCTAAATCAAGTTAAATCTGGTAAAATAAAAGAATGTCTTTCCAGCCAGTGCCCCCAATAAGGTACTTTCCTCTAGGAGTTGTTCAGCTGGGCTAACAGTCTTCAAGCAGCAACCCCAGTGCAACTGGGGACATAACGGAGTGTATGGATAGTGCTCCCCTGAGAACCTCCAGCAGAGTTGGCAGCAGCCTGTTAACACAGACCCTAAAGCAGGCCTCCTTTCAAACAAGAATCCGCAGCAAGATGATGGTCACGGTCAGCGTCTTGTGTCCACGAAGCTTGGATATGGCAGTGCGCTGGACCCCAAGTATACCAATGACAGCTCCTGGCGTGCTCTGGGGTCTCACCCGGTTGGCCTAGTTGGTGTGGTGGCTGCAAGTCCCAGCAGCCCAGCATTTCAGTCTGTAAAATGGGAGCTCCTGTAAGAAGCGGCCAGTTGGTAAGACCGCCTACTGAAAGTCAGCCCCTCCCTCATTTGTATGTGTTTGGATTGAGCTGCTGAGTGGACTGCTGACCAGTGTAGGTGTGATTTACATAGGTTGCTCTCCCTGCACCCTTACTGGTTACGCCACTGGGAAGAAGTGTGTACACAACAGTTGAATTTCTTTCCAGAGATTACAAAGATTGGATAAACTAAAGGATCTACGTTACCCTGATTTTCTTAGTACAGTCATCTAAAAAACTTCTTTGGAGCGAGACCAAAGGAATTCCCCCTACTCTATGCACTCTTCAGCTTTTTTTCTTTTTTTTGTATAAAGCCATATCCTTCCTGATTTTTTTATTTTTTTTTTGAGTAATATTTTATTGATTTATCAACATTAACATATAAAAAAAAAACCCATAGACCAGTGGTTTCCAAATTGTGCGATGTGGCACCCTGGGGTGCCTCAGGCCACTTGCAGGGGTGCCTCAGGTTGGTTGTCCAGCACCAAATCAAATTATTTATGGTTAATGTAATGTAAATATGTGGACAAAAAAAATGTAAACCTGTCTTCCACCACATAACTGAACCTAAGGATGACAGGTAAGCACAATTCACTTAACTTTACTACTTTACTAAATTATTTCTGAATTTCTGAATAGCAAACTTTTGACTTAGGGGTGCCGTGAAAACAATATTGATACTTTAGGTCGTCGTGAAGCAAAAAAGTTTGGGAACCGCTGCCATAGACAATACAATATCCAAAAATATTTTGTGTTACACAAAAAGAAATCATATATTGCATAGAACGGAGTTTGGTACATAAACAAACATATAAAAAAAATCAATACAGTGAATAACTGAATAAAAAAATAAAACAATACATACAAATAGAATTAAAGTCTGTCTGATTTGAAACCTACATTTTTACTGGGTGGTTGTGTTTTGTGTACTGCCTAGTGTGTAATTTTTTTAAATTATTTTAAATCCCTTGCATTACAAATAGAAGATCATTGTTTGATTACAAAATTAAATTTTCCTTTTGAATTGCAGTGGGAGAAGATGAAAGGAAGGTTTTATTTTCCCCAAACATTACTGTGAAGAATGAGGATATTGGGGAGTGTTTTATTAAGCTTTAATGTCAGTTACATTATGTAACAAAATAAAATTCTCAATGAAAATGCATAGCATATCACAATAGTAATACATATTCAAATAGAAGCTTACAAAATATCACAGATTAAATAATCATACAATACAAAAATGATAACCCCGGTAAGGTTCCCATGGGAAGGGGATAGAGGCCCTCATTCAGAGGCGGTCGGAGGATGCAAGCGGTCGCTTAGAAACTGGGCGGCCGCTTGCATCCTGACCGGCCGCCTCTGTTTCGGTCGTTAGGCTGTGGGTTTACAGTACACCCACAGCTCTAATGACCGCTAGGGTGATGGTCGGGGCTTACGACGAGACCCTAGGGTAGGGTCTCACTTGTCGTAAGCCCCGGAGAGCTTCTGGCTCTGTCAGAGTCGGAAGCTCTCCACTGACATCACTAGTGATGTCAGTGGGGCCTCCCCCAAACGGCAGGCGTTCCCATGGGAACGCCTCTGTTTGGGCTGCCACCCCCCCGGCCCGCCTTCCAAACAGGTGTTGATTGACTGCTCGTCCCCTTTGGAAAGAGACCCGCTACGACCGGCGCTGTCGGTCGTAGCAGGTCTCACACATGCGCACGAAGGAGCCAGCTCCCTCGTGCGCATGCGCACTGGACAAACATTGAGGCGGCCGTGCGGTCGTAGACCGTACGGCCGCCTCTGAATAAAGCCCAGATTCCTTTAAGAATCCAAAATAATCGGAGAATCATTAGATAATACCCTTAGGCTATACCATTGAGTATTTTTAAGTGACGTTTGGATATGTTTTTGAAAATCAACCGGCAACGTTGAGATATAGCTCTCCCAGGTCTCAAAAAATTTGGATACATGGCTCTCCTTTTCCATAGTGGTTTCTATCCAAACCATATTAAACACATGGAAAAGTTTTCTCTTGAAACAACTGTAATGTAGAAGGTTTATCATTTATCCAAGCTTGCAAAATTGCTTTGTGGGGCACTGATTATCAATAATCATTTTTTACAACTCTGATCCTCCGGTAATAATCCAAATGGCGCCAACACATCAGTAAGAGGAAGATAGTTCACCAAGTGATCTAAGGCGAACTTGCAACCAAAAAATTCTAAGGAGGGGGGCATTTTTATAATTATTTTTAGTGGAACAAATGTATGTATAATTGTTGAGCATAAAGGACAATTTAATCAAGTCACAGACTGGTGTAATCCTTTTTAGGACATGAGCTGTGTTGTACAATAGTGTACTCTGGTTGTGCATAGTATGCTGGTCATTTGCATAGTATAACTTTAATACCTCCAGTAATAATTTTTTTCTAAACATTGTTTGACATGACCTGGATACAAGGGGTTTAAAAATTGTACCAGGTACTGTACATGATAAACCCATAATTCCAGATTGTTTTAACCATGCATGTAGGGGTGTGCAAACTGTGCCGCAGTACAGAGAGCAGAGCCCCACGATCCCTGCATCTGGCTAGCAGGGTGCCTGGAATGGCAAACTGCGGCCAGTGTAACTGCTGCAGCGCTGCCGTTGGACACTCCATACATGCAGCCTGTACCACATCCTGAGGATGCTCTGGCGGTGTGGCTTTCCTTACTTACGCTGCTGGCCCCTCCCCCTCAACATTACATCATGGGGTTGGGGGCGCCCTGAAGGGATGTGATGTAGCGGTCTGAGGGCCTTATTCATCAGTGGACGCAGATTCTCGATGGTCAGGAATCTGTGCAGGTGCCGGACCCGATGGGTCCTGCGTGATCGTATACAGAGTGGCAGCAAACTGTCTGTCATTGCCAGTCTGTTGCCGTTTGTGGGTGGGGAGGGGGCGACGACGGCCACCATTTCCCAACACAGAGGTGTGTCGCCGCCGTTGGGGGGGAGGGAAAAGGCCAGGATTTCCATTGGCTAACAGAGATTTCCTGGCCTCTTTCTTGTATCTACGGCAGCTGGCTTGTGTGACCCCATGAGTCACTTAACCGGCCGATTGTTATCGCAGATTATCCGATGCTGCTTTCTTGGACGCAGCTCGTAAGTAATGCATGTAGGAAGCATGACGCCTCTTGCTGCATTACCATAATTGCAATACAAAATAGTGGTTGCTCATAATCTACCTAATGGTTTTTCACATGTGTAAAGGGAGGGGTTTACACTAAGCTAGAAAAAAAAGCAGACTGCAAACACCGGGCCACGTCAAGGCTTCTCTGTACCAGCATCCCTAACGCTACATGATAATAGCACCCATTTTGGGTCATATAAATGCATATTGTAGTGCTTCATAATAACAGCACATATATAAATAAATTTAAGTTGAGAGCCAACTCACCTGAAGGTACCCTATAGAGTTCCAAGTAGCACTACAGGAACCAGCACACCCTCCTAATGCCGGTCCCATCCATGCCTCTCAGAACAGCAATACAGAATAGTGGTGGCTCGTAATCAACCTACCGTATATACTAGAGTATAAGCCGAGTTTTTCAGCACATTTTTTGTGCTGAAAAAGCCCCCCTCGGCTTATACTCGAGTGATGCTCCAGGACCACAATGAAAAGTACCTGCTTGAGGTGGCCGGCGGTAGCAATGTGAGATATCCTCGGGGTACGCTGCCCTCTCTGTTCCACTGCGCTGGTGAACTGCTCTCCGCTGCACTGAGCGGCTTTACCCCTACCCGGCGCTGTCAGTGGGGGGTGAACGGCTTTCCATAGCACAGCGCTATGCAAAGCCGTCCACAAAGCTGCTCATCTGCTGGTAATACCAGCAGATGAACGGCTTTCCCGGTGATGATGCCGGGGCCGTACACACTGGGCGACTTTGAGCTGAAAGCCGCTCAAAACACCAAGTTTCAATGGCTTTCAGCTCAGTCGCCCAGTGTGTACGGGCCTTAGCTCTGGCACTGCGCACCACAGTAAGCAGATGGATGTGAGCTTGCAGTATATTTTTCCTTTCGTCATTTTTACTGCTGCATTTCCCACCCTAAGCTTATACTCGAGTCAATAAGTTTTCCCAGTTTTTTGTGGTAAAATTAGGTGCCTCGGCTTATATTCGAGTCGACTTATACTCGAGTATATACGGTAATAGTTTTTTACAGGTGCTTGTACAGGGAGGGGGTTACTCTGAGCTAGAAAAAAAGATAAAACAAATTTTCCCTCCAGCACTCTGCAAATAAACAGCAACAAGACTTGAATGCTACATGATAATAGAAATTTAGAGATCTTTGTTACATATATTTGCAAATACATGGTTAAGCGCTGGACCACGTCAAGGCTTTCTTTTTTTTTGCTAGCATTACCATAATTACAAGGACAGAATTGCAAAGCTGCTTGCGTGCAGCTTTGCATTCCGTCCTGTGCTGAATCAGGCCCTGAGACCACTGATATCACATGACTTGTGATCAGCATTCTGGAACGCAAACTCCAAAATTACAAACAAGTGGAGACGGAAACACATCACACATCAGCCCATATGTTGCTTCCAGTATGCGTTCGGCATCCTAGTGGTCTGGATGCCGACGCGTCTATTACCGGCGTCGAAACCCCAACGGCTAAGTCGGAAGCCTGGCGCTAGCATCCCGACTGCCAGGATACAGAAGGTAAGTATTGGGGTGTTGGGGGGGGTTAGGGTTAGGCACTAAGGGGGGAGGATTAGGCATCGGGGAAGGGGAGGTTAGGGCTAGGCACTGGGGGGGGAGGGTTAGCATACCTACCAACAAGTGTCGGTATGTTAACCCTTTTGAGAAGCCGTCATCTGGATTCTAACATCCGGGATCCCGAGCGCCATCATCTCATACCAATTCCGTCAGTTCCCTACGAGTCACACACACACACGCTCCACTGCACTTTGTATTGTAGAGGGATGAATGATAATGCTACAGGAGTATTTATGGCACTGTGGGGTGGTGGGTAAAGCTGTAGGGAGATCTATATGGGGGGGGTTCAAATCTATGGCCACTTGGAGGTGTGAGGTGGAGGAAAATACTACAGTGGGCTGCTAGACATGCCCTCAGGGTGGTGATACACACTCCTTAAGGCTCATACACACTAGAAAATGTGTGTGATGAACGATATTTGACCTGGCGGGGGTGCTGACATCAGGACGTGTATACATACTTGCCGATGTCAGCCACGTCGAACTACGGTAGGCAGGGCCAGATTAAGAAGGGGGCGACCAGGGCGGCTGTCCCGGGGCCCCCACACAGGGTCGATGTGTCCCTGCTGAGAACAGGTGTCCAGTGGCACCTGTTCCCGGGTAGAGACTCTGGAGCCGCGACTGTTCGACAGACGGCATGCAGCAGCACAGTCAAGGGGGAGAAGGGCCAGCTTTACACTAGCACATAACCCCCTCCCCTCTCCATCGATGTCTCCCCTCCACTGGCTGCATTGTGGGCGGCCAACATGACAAGCCTCACCCACATGCCCTCGCAAATCGTGTCATTACATTGTGGGGGGCGGGGCCTAATGAATTGAAAAAGTGCCCGGATCCTTTTGCAACCTGTACCAGGCCAGCAGAAGCTGCTACTGTATCAAGTGTAAGTAAGTATGTATGTGTAGTATTTTAGTGTGTGTATGTATGTGATATTGTGCATATGTGTTAGTGACGTGTGCATACTGTGTATGTATGTGTTAATGTTGCATACTGTGTATGTATATGTTAATGTCGTTATATGTGTTAGTGTGTGTATACTGTTTATGTGTATGTGTGAGAGTTTGCCCCTGTCTTCATGTAGCCTGGGCGGGGGGTGGCTTTGTTTGGGGCCTTCAGGGGCTGGGGGCTTAGGCTCGGCTCTGTGTGGCTTGAAGGGGGCCCCCACAACTAAGTTGCCCTCACAAACCTTAATCCGGCCCTGACGGCGGGGGTGGAGCGGGGCCATGCTGCATTCGGCAGCGTTAACGATATCCCCAGATTGAGATGCATGTTTAGCCAATGACTCACGGGAGCGCACATCGTTGATCATTCACTGCATACACACTGGACGATATGAACGATTTATCGTTGAACATTACTGTCCATATCGTTCATATATAGTCTAGTTTGTACGCGGTTTTGGGCATATTATTTTGAAAAAATGTTATTAAATAAGCTTAAATGTCTAATATGTAGTGTGCACCTGTGATATCACATTGAAACGGCACCAACTCATGTCCCCATCAACCTTGCAATTTTTCACTTGCATCCCATAAAAGTGTGCAGTAATATGTGTGATGTTGCCATGCTGTAATAATCGGTGGTCCCCTTTAACTTTTAAAGGATGTGGCCTCTACTAAAATAATTTTCTTGTGCACGCCAATTGAAGCTGCGTAGGCAATTTTGTTGATTATTAAAGTATGATATGGAGAGACGGAACAATGAGATGTAACGATACATCGCGCTGGCCGTACACACTGTAGGATCCGGTGTACGACCGTGCAATGTATCGTTCCATGCTGCATGTAGCAGCATGGCGTTGTTCATTGCAGCACAGCAGATGAGACAATGCAACGAATGACCGGTGTGCACGCACAATCTGGTGTACGCACTATACAATCCACAATATATCGTTCAGACAGGGATCGGAGTGATCTATTGTATGATATATCTTATATTGTGTACCTAGCTTTAGTGAGACTTGTATTTCCCCTGTTCCTTGGGAATGATGGTAACACAATAACTTCTCCCTCACTAAGAAAAGAAAAACAACTATTTTGAGAACAGATGGGAGGATGGGAAAGTCTCTGAGACGAAACTAGGTTATTTAGTAATGTGATGGTTAGTTGCAGTGTTGAAGTCTATTTTTGGCACTTGGCGGATTAGAGTCCAGAGTTTGTTTATTTAATAAATTACTAGCAGGTGCATGTGTAATGTCTTTGGATCACACTCAATAAGCATGTGTGTAGTCACAGCAGCGGAAGGGGAAATCATTGCTGATAAAGGTTTTTAAAATTAACAAACTAGAGATAAAATATAAAAACAAAGCTTATCGAGTTGTATTTTCTATTTTCCATGACCTTATGTTAGGAGTCACTCTTTTAAGCATTACATTGATGATTCAGAAAATATACACACTGCTTTTAGCACACCATTATATGTATGTGTGTGTGTGTATATGGATGAAATGGCGCACTAACTTCTTTTGCTTGCATATATAAAAAAAATATGGGAGTGAGAGAGAGACTGTTTATTGCCAAGTGTCTGTCTTCTGATTGGATGTTAAATGTTAAAAACATTTTTTATTACCATCATTTCATTGCTTTCCTAAACAGTCATTTTTAGTTCTGACTTCACACTTGGCTTATTGCTCAGATAGGTCTTCGTACACTCTTGCTGCAGTTGCGCGAAACCGCCCCTCTTGGCAGTCCAGGTCCTGTGTGACTCTGGTAGCGTTGGGCGTCTTTTTTTTTGTCTGAAAATGCATCTTCGTCACAATGTGATGGGACTAGGATGCACCATGAGACTGTGCTAATCAATTTGATACGCGACACTTGTAGATCTGTGTGAGACTAAGTTTGAAACTGTATACGACATGCTACGATGCAGCGGCTGCACGTTTTTTTTATGACAAATTCGCATACAGACTCAGTCGCATACAAATATACAAGTGTTGCATATCAAATTAATCGGCACAGTCCCCTGGTGCATCCTAGTTGCATCACATTGCGATTGAGCCGCATTTCCGGGTGGAAAAATAAAACTCCCAATACTAGCAGAGTCGCACGGAACCTGGTGGCTCAATCGCGCAGGCATCTTATGCCACATGGTGTATTGAGGCTAGATGTATGAGGACATATCTGTATATGCATTATTAATGTGACCCACAGGTGTAGCCATTGGTCCTATTTGTTTGTGTACATGGGCCTGAATGACCACAATCCCGATGAATACCTAATTTATTGTCTATCATCATCGGCTTCACAAAATTTTTGAAAATTGACCTGATGCAGATTTGAACAAGTGTTTTTTTTTTTTTTTTTTTTTACACTGCGCACGCTCAGGAACCAGGCATACACAATCACATCTCTATTTGAAGGGTCGTAATTGGACTATAATGGCGTGTTCTCAAGTAGGCAAGCTTCATAAATGGAGTGTAGAATTGGACAGGTCTTGTGTTTCCAGGTGTATTCTTGGCACCATGTATAGGCTGGCAAAGGTGTACCCTGATGATGAGTATCAAACTTAAGCTGGGTACACATTAGGTGATATGTACCCAGCACAATCTCGTGAGCGACGGGACCAGGCAGAGGTGGCGGCGGCGGCATCGTCAAGTGCATACGCACTTGCTGATGCCGGCAGCGGCGGAGCGACATTGGGTGGAGTAGCGGGAGCAATACTGCATTCAGCAGTATGGCATCACTAGCTAAACACTCAAATATTACTGCATGTACAAAAGATCTGAGGTTGCGACGGACGACTTGCGGGAGCGTGCAAGTCGTCCGATCAAGGCCGGATTGACAATGGGGCGGGTGGAGCTCGTGGCTAATGTCTGGTGCTGCTCTGTGTATTCTGGGGTTGTGTGTATATATATATATATATATATATATATATATATATTTTGGATAATGGAATATTCCGTATTTTGGAATATTTGCATATCGTAATGAAATATCTAGGGAATGCGACCCCAATATACACACAGAGTGCATTTATGTGTTATATACACCTTATACACACAGCCTGAAGATAATTTTATAGAATGTTTGTAATAATTTGTGCCTTAGACAAAGTTGGTGTACATTGAACCATCAAAAATGAAAGTTTTCATTATATCAGTCATGCCAAAATAATTCCGGATTTCAGAATATTTGGATATGGGAGACTCAACCTGTATATACAATGGGATAGTGCTCAGGTTCCTTTTTCTGTTGCAGATACTAGATTCAAGTTGAAACGATAGATGGGGCCCCAATAAATAAATATATATATGTATATATATATATATATATATATATATATATATATAATGGACACTCCACTAATCCCAACATGGGCTGGGTGTCAGAAATGAGAAAAGTCTGAAGCAAGCTGCATGTCGACATCCATCCACATAATGGGCCTGATTCTGAGACAGACAAGTCTCTGTTCATGGGCACAGACGGTGAGTTTTTGCATGCACAGATGTAAATTTACACTTTTGCATATCACCGTCCTATTCTGAATTAGACAAAACTTGGCCAGATATGCCCGGCATGAAGTAGGCCATTTTGGATGAGAACTGGGCGGTGATAGTGTGATTGCATATAATGACCTTGTCTTGTTTCATGGGCATGCATCTAATGCTCATTGTGATTCTGTGTCGTGTGTGTATGTATGTATACTATAAAATTGACCTGATGCAGATTTGAACAAGTGTTTTTTTTTTTTTTTTTTACACTGCGCATGCTCAGGAACCAGGCATACACGATCACATCTCTATTTGAAGGGTCGTAAATGGACTATAATGGTGTGTTCTCAAGTAGGCAAGCTTCATAAATGGAGTGTAGAATTGGACAGGTCTTGTGTTTCCAGGTGTATTCTTGGCACCATGTATAGGCTGGCAAAGGTGTACCCTGATGATGAGTATCAAACTTAAGCTGGGTACACATTAGGTGATATGTACCCAGCACAATCTCGTGAGCGACGGGACCAGGCTGTAGTCTTGTTTTCCACTGGTGGAAGACATGGAGCAAATACATTTCTGTTAGCTTTTTCAACATATCTGCTGTTTTCTTCTTTACAGCATCAACTGATTCAAAGTGTGTCCCTTTAAGCACAGATTGAGCTTTTGGGAAAAGATAAAAGTCGCAAGGTGCTAAATCGGGCGAATATGGAGGATGTTCAAGTGTAGTAATGTGATTGTCGGTCAAAAACTGCTTCACAGAAAGTGCTGTGTGAGCAGGCGCATTGTCCTGGTGAAGAATGAAACCATTTTTCCGCAGGGGGCCAGGTCTAGACTTGTACGATGGATGACCAAGCTCCTGGATGAGTTCACGGGCCAGAAAATCTACCACTTTCCTGGACTTGTGGGAAGGTGCATTGTCATGATGGAGAAGGGCACCACAAGTGCGAGTTCTTGGACAGCACTTGTAAATGGCTTCCAGCACTTGCGACAGGTAACCAACATGTCAAACCTTTTCTGCAGTTCCTCAAACACAACATAGCACTCAGGGCGTTTTAAGAGTGGAGGACCCGTGTGCATCCTCCGTTTGGGCCCCCTCCTCTCTGTCAGTGCACTGAGCGCTGTAGATTCTGGCTTCATGCCAGAATCTACTGCGCATGCGTGGGTCTCCGGGAAAATGGCGCCCGTGCTTACTTTCCCGGAGGACATCTTTTCTGCGCATCATCACTGCGCAGATCACTGGGAAAACGTCCGCCGCCATTTTCCCAGTGAGCGTTTGGTCCGGCGCTGCTGAGCAGCACTTCGGAATCTGTGGAGAGGTAAGTATAATTTTAACTATGGGTGCAGGGTGTACGGTGTGGGCCCCTCTGGACCCAGGGGCCCGTGTGCACCGCACACCTTGCAACCATTATAAAGACTCCTATGATAGCACTCCTTTCACATATAGGGTCTGATTCAGAAATGTACTTTCATCCAATGATGAACGTACATCTCTGATGGTTAGGGGTCTGCATCTGTGTAGGACCCGTACTGCACATGTTCAGAATGGGTCCTGCTGTTATACCTGCAGACCTCCCCAAGCTACAGCATGATTGACATGCTGATGCATTTTGGGGGATGGAGCGGGGGCGTGGCTGATCACCGTTCCCTGAAATGGAACGGTGAGGGAACTTCAGCTCCCATAGCCTTACCAAAGGAGCGACCGTCGGTTGCAATGCTCCTCACAAATGCAGCAAGAAGGTGTCTGACACCTCCTTCTGCATTTGAATTTAGATAAATGGAATTGCACAGCAGCTTGTGTGCTGCTCTGAATCAGGCCCATAGTTTTTAAGTATATTTGCAGTTTGTTTTTGGGGGCTACCCACAAATATTAGGCATCCCCAGGATTTTGGAAGGAGGGACCGCACATCACTAGTCACACCCTCTGAAGCGGCACACGATAGGCCCTTCATAAATTTCAGCTCCAGGCCCATATGGACCTTAATCTGGCACTGCTTCCGATGCATCGGAATCGTCCAAATCGCTCAAGATATCGTCTAGTGTGTGGGTGAATATCAGGGACTTACAGGCATAGTAGGCAGGGGAGGCAGAGCCTTACCTGTCATACTCCCTCCTCTATCATACTTCCTGTCATGCTCCAGAGTTTTGATCTAAAATGAGGACCCGATTCAGCAGTGCACATTAGTGCACTGCTCATCGCAGATTCCCGAAGTTCGGGAGTCTGCACAGGTACCAGACCCATTCTGTGCATGTGCAGATCGGGTCTATGAGGCCGCACGCAAACTGGCAGCAGACTGTCAGTGATAGACAGTCTGCTACCGTTTATGGGCGGGGCGGTGATGCTCTCCGTTTTCTGAAACAGAGGCGTGTCGTCGCCGTTACGGGGGAGGGCAGAAGCCAGGATCTCCGTCGGGTGACGGAGATTTCCTGGCCTCTTCCTGTAAACTGCGGCGGCCGGCTACGGGACTCATGGGTCACCGCAGCCGGCCGATGGTAGGCAGACTCTGATCATTAATTCACAGGAGGCATGATGCCTCCTGCTGCATTACCATATCTGCAAGGGTCGCAATTGCAAAGCTGCCTGCGTGCATGCATCATATATCTATAGCCTGCATGCAGCTTTGCAATTACTATCCTTACAGAACCAGGCCCTGAGTTTGTATACATGTGTGGCTCCCCAGCCATTGACCTCGCCTCACGTCACTGGTGAATATACAGTATGCATTTATTTCTGTGCACCAATGCAGGAGCAATTATGGCAGTTTTGTGTTCACCTCTGCATCATCTTCATAGAGAATATAAAGAGCTAGCGAGATTATAGTCCTAAAATTTTGAGAGGCCATATAATTCTCTTTAAGATGTACAGTCAAAAAGCTTCTAAACTCTTACATATGACACCAAGACTTCCACCATCTGCAGCATTCTGCCACCAGATATGAAAGTGGTGTGTCATGATGTTGGAAACAAACAAAAAAAAACACACACAAGGCACTGGAACTAATCTTAATGAAGAACTATACCTAAATTACGTTGAACCAGGCTGCTGAACAGCAATGCATCCAGCAATATAAAATGATCATAAAAAATGAATAAACAATTGTTTAAATGCTGTAATAACACAATATTTGTCACCGTGCTTGAATCAAAAGTAAACAATTTAAAATCAAACAAAAATGTTACCACAATATTTACAGAAACAAACAAAAAGTTAAGCAGACCTAATCTAATTCCATCATATGAGTACACTGTTTCATATGGTATATCATTATATAATTGTCTGTGTGCTTAGCCAGGGCCGAAACTAGGATTTCAAACAACATAGAGCACAAAAAGGATGTGTGGTTTTGTGCAACAGTAATGCCCCTTGCAACACATTATGCCACAGTAATGCCCCTTGCAACACATTATGCCACAGTAATGCCCCTTACTACACATTATGTCACAGTAATGCCTCCCAGTGACAACAGCCCCCCCAGAACTGACAGATGAAACACTATTAAAATCGGACTTTCACATTAATATGGGATCTCCCAGTAAGCTAGCTCCCTCCTTTTACCTGCCCTCCTTTTACCTGCCCTCCTTTTACCTGCCGGGACTGCATGGTGGGTGAGCTGGGGTGGCTGGCTGCAGGTCCTGGCATACAGCCCAAACCCACACGTGCAACTACCTGGGGCCACCCCAGCTTGGCAACCTCTCCTCATCACCCCCTTTGTCCAGTGCCCAGGGCACTTGCCTCTTTAGCCCCCCCTTAGATGCAGCCCTGGCCTAGCAGCCCACCCCATCATAATTCTCATTGTTTCCGATCTCCACCCAATACCCTGCTACTACAGCTTCGGCTCTCCATTTAGCTTTCCCCTGCCTGGTTACAGCGCGACCCTTTCTTCCATGTAGTGGCCCAGACATAGCTGTTGCCTCAGCTCTGTCAATGCAATGGCAGCAGTTGTCAGGGGAGCAGTGTGCCCCAGAGCCTCTGTGCCTTCTGCCTGCCCAATGGCCTGCCTCCAATCACCGATCCACTAGTCTATAATACTAGTGTGTATATAATATATTAAAAATGATATACTTCTCATGGATAAAAAAAGTCAATAGGGTTGCAGACCTAAGACAAACACTATTTCCAGTGTAGATGCACCAAAAGTTTGTTTGTTAGCTACGTTGACCATCCATAAGAATTTATAGTGTGACTGACTCTTGAGCTTATACAGATGTTTCCACATACATACATATAATGCGTGAGAGCAGTGTGACTCGGTAGCGCTGAGCATCTTTCTGTGCTTATGGAGCATACACACGGTCAGATTTGTCAGATTTATCAGATGAACGATTTTACCAAAGTTTTGAACGATTGAACGATTTTTGACTGCATTAAAATGAATGGAATCGTCCAAGTCTGACTGCAAACACATCAGATGTCAGATATCGTTATCTGACAAACGGGAACGCGCATTGTTCATCGTCCATCGTTCAGGCATGTCAGATATGTCAGATTTTCCTTCAGATATGAACGACTGAACGATTTTTAAATCGTTATCGTTCAGATCTGAAGGAAAAATCTGACCGTGTGTATGCACCATTAGTCGCGTACCCATGTGAATAGGATGCACAAGCAGCTTCTGCTGAATAAAATGATATGTGGCATGCCTGTATTCTGTGTGCGGGTGCATCTGCATGCAAAATGCTACATTGTAACGTAACATTTAGCTGCATCTGCCCGTAGCCCACAAATGCTGGACAGCTTTATTATTACACCGCAAGTTAGATTTCACTTTAAACACACCCCTCACAGATCTAAATATCTCTGTACATTTTAAATCTGCCCTAACTGCAGTGCTGCATAGTTTTACCAAGATGCTGAGTTACTTGCACTATCTATTCACAACTCCAGGCCCAATGTCAAATATTTACATTTCTGTCAATGTATGGGACCTTAAATATTTGTTAGTGTTATTCATTGCTCTTTTGTTTAATACAACTGCTCTTTAGATTTCCTGGTCTTGTAATGTGAATGTTCACTTTACCTCTTACTTTATTTCCCTTAGTTTTTCTCTATGTAGTTAGTATAATGCAGTTGTGCAGTGCATGAGTGCATGTTTTGGTGCTATTATCATGCAAACCTTTCCCTATATATATTTTTTTATTAACATCCACATGGAGCACCCACAACAATTAACACAAAAATACTTAGTGCAGGGGTGGGCAATAAGCGGCCCTCCAGCTGTTGCTGAACTACACATCCCAGAATGCCTTGCAACAGTTTTAGCATGGCCAAATAGGAAACCTGTATCAGGGAATGCTGGGATGTGTAGTCCTACAACAGCTGGGGGGCTGCTTATTGCCCACTCCTAACTTAGGCCCTCATTCAGAGCCGCACGTTAACAACAGTACGCTCGTTGCGTTCCGATGTTGACTAACCGCGCATGCGTCGGTGTTACACCGCGCATGTGCGTACGGCAGATTGCGAGCTTTTTTTCTCTCGTTCCTAAAATAGCGTACAGGAAGTGACATGTCAAATGTGATTGACAGAACAGGGCGTTTTTGGGTGTTGACGGGGGTGGAGATGAAAAAACGCAGGCGTGGCGAGGCGTTTTTGGGGCGTACATACATTAGCAGATGCGAACGTCAAATGTGTTCGGACCGTCTCATACGTCACTGAAACATCCGCTTTCCCTTCAAAATGCTCGCACAGCTTAGGGTCAGGATTACTCGACCACATTGGCGATGGCCTTCTCCTCCGTCCCGGGACTCCACGATGGTGCAGCGATTAATCGTGGCTGGTCAGTAAAGTAATTAGTGTTGGATTGAAATCCGGCTTGGTATGTGTTTGGAAAGCAGTTTATTGGGATAGCACAAAAGCGTACGCAGGTGGAAATCAGAGCTGCTAATGTCATGATTACATAATCAATTAGCGTACATTTTTGGGCTTTTATTTTGGCCACAATTTGGTGGTTATGGCCTATTGTAACAATAATGTCATCATCTTTTAATTAGCTCCCCTTTTTTTTGGTTTACTGTGGAATTTGCATCGCTATGTGTTTTTTTAAACGTTCCTTAAAGAGGCCTTTTTTTTTAAAAAAGAGGGTCAGTTTTTGCGTTTAAGGCCAGGATTAAATGTAACCCATTTGTACAATAATGTCACAGTACAATGTCAGTGTTTTGTTTTTAATTTATTGTTTACACACAAACAAATTGGCATAATATTGTATTGCCTTTTTTTGTGGCCAAGATATTTGATCAAAAAAAAAAAAAAACATAACTACTAACATAAGCGTAAATACAAAATTTAAAAACATTTCACAAGAAAGGAGAGGGAAGTTTTGACCAGAAAGGAATATGAGCCAAGCACAGAAGGAAAGTGGGAAAAGTCGCCATTGCTGTCACCGTTTTCTCGCCCGTTTGGCTGGGTGAGGGTGGGCGCCAGACCGGGTCCGGGATGCCATCGGGCTGGCCTGTCCAGAGGCAGATGTTGTGGCCTCTGGACTAGGCACAGGGCTAGGCACATTTGGAGGATTGCCTGATGTTGTGCCAGAGGTAGAGGATCTGGATGTTCCGGCAGGAAGGGAGGTCGGCTCCACCATGTGCTGGCGAACGAGCTGCTCCAGGGCATCGGCGATGCGGATGTTGGCCCTGGTATTTTCCGCCAGGGCCTGAGCAATGGTCACGTTGG
This sequence comes from Taudactylus pleione, assembly GCA_031769625.1. Lineage (NCBI taxonomy): Eukaryota > Metazoa > Chordata > Amphibia > Anura > Myobatrachidae > Taudactylus > Taudactylus pleione. The sequence continues at coordinate 40,369,961 of JAUIMM010000092.1, forward strand.
CCGCAGCATTTTGCTCCAGGGCCTCAGCCACCCGTATCAGACTGGCGTCCATCCTCTGCAGAATCTCCGTATGGCAATCCGATTTAAAATTGAGTTCTGTGAGGAGGCCCACTGCCTGCGAGGGGGCACGCCCTGGACTGGCTTCTGCAGGGTCCTCAGCCGGATGTACTGGTTCCTCCCCTGCAGAGTCAGCAGAAATTCTGCGGCCAAGGCTCCCCTCTGGAGCAGACTCATCCGCCTCTGTCTCTGTTAGGAAATTGGAGAAAAGACTCACATTAGAATCTACATATTGGCACAATAGCATTTCTGAGTTGGTGACATCACAAGACTTACCTTGGCCAACATGAGGAGCCGCAAAGTCTGGCATGTCCGTATCCATGTTGGACACGCCAAACACCTCCACAGCCTGCACACACCCCTGTGCCATCTCTTCTAAGTCTGTCAACTCCAATGACACAGGGGTGGGACCCCCACCTGTCCCCCTTGCATGCCTAGCCCTGTCGGCAAGTTTTTGTTTTAGACGATATTTGAAGTCTGCCCATCTGTGGAATGAATTTGGAACCATTATCCTTTTTTTTACAATGGGGTTTGTTTATAGGATGGGAAAGTGTTTACTTACCGCCGTTTGACATCCCGGGCTAGACGGACATAATCACCCACCCTATTGACAGCAACGGCGACCTCCTCCCACATTCTCCACTTCTGGCTTTGGCTCATATTCCTGGCTGCCTGGGGCAGGATGTCAACGCACTTCTGGATCAAAACCTCCATCTCCTTGCTTGTGAAATGTGGCTGCCTTTTTTTTTTTGCAGCTTTGGCGGGTTGACTGGGGCCAGCAGTCTCTTCCATGTCATCCTCCTCACCTATTTGGGTAAATATGCAGATTTAGCCACTTCACAACTTGCACAATATTATGTTTTAAAATACTCATTGACACAAAATGCATGAAGGCCTTACCGCCGCAATTTTGACCATTGTTTCCCTGGTTTGAAGCCATGTCTCTGCTTCCAGCATGAAATCATCCAGAAATTCTATGTGATTTCGTGACGTATTTATACATGCGTCGTTAGTTTGCGGCCGCATCATTGATTGTGCGTCCCTATGATTCATCCTTAATTTGTGCGGGAAAATAAACACTATTTATGGCTTGGTGTGTGTGGATTCGAGGTGGGGTTGTTGGAGTGTTGTCGGTTAAGTGGTTTGGATTTGGTTGGTTGGTTGTGTTTGGAGGATTTTGGAGAGTTGTTTTTTTGTTTGTTTTTGCTACATTTCTTTGGTTTTTCCGTTCGCATTTTTTTCATTTTTTCAACATCCTTTCCTGATTTGGTAAGTTTTGTGCATTCAAATTTGTGGCCAATTGGTGTATTCTTCTGTTTTGTGGTTAGTTAATTTGTTTAACACTCATTTCATCTTTTTTAGTTTTTTTTTGTTTTCGGACCCAAAGAAGTTTTTTGAGGACATCTTATATATTCGAGTTGGGTAAGTCCATTTTTTGTCTTGCATTTGCGAATGAATTACGGCATTTTTGACTGTTGGTGTAGCGCCTTGCATTTGCGAATGAATTACTGCATTTTTGACTGTTGGTGTAGTGACTTGCATTTGCGAATAATTTACCGCATTTTTGACTGTTGGTGTAGTGACTTGCATTTGCGAATAATTTACCGCATTTTTGACTGTTGGTGTAGTGACTTGCATTTGCGAATAATTTACCGCATTTTTGACTGTTGGTGTAGTGACTTGCATTTGCGAATAATTTACCGCATTTTTGACTGTTGGTGTAGTGACTTGCATTTGCGAATAATTTACCGCATTTTTGACGGCTTATTCATCATATAATCCAGTTTTGCTTTTCCCTTTTCCATTTTTTGGGTCCATTTGAACCCTATTTGACGTACGGTGTGCAATGTAGTTTTCATCGATGGCCAAATGTGTTTTTCCGCTATTTTCTGTGTTGGCTTGCAACAATTTTTAAACAAAAAAAACACCCTCTAAATTTTTGAAGTCTCATTGTTGCCTTTTTTACAGTTTATACGTATCATGACAATACCCCGGCATGTAAGCAGCTATGGATGGTATCAGAAAGCTAAGTTGTTTTTTCTTACTTTTGGGGTGGGTCAAAAGCCTTACATTGTAAACTTTGAATTTCAGGTAGATCTGGGGCGAATTGTTCTGGCCCTGCTCCCGGAAGACGACCAACCTCAAACTCGTCCCAGGCGTAGGCATCGTAGGCATGCAAGGCCCCAGATATTTCGAACACGTGTCACCCTTTTTGGAATGCCCGATGATGAGGTTTTAAGACTCTACCGTCTACCTCCCAAAATCATCATAGACACTCTCTCATTAATAGAAAGTGATCTTGAGCGGCAAATTGACAGTCCAACAGCAATACCACCACTGACGCAATTTATGGCGGTGTTACATTTCTGTGCCTCAGGATCGTTTCAAACAACGGTGGGAATAGTGGCGGGCATCTCCCAATCCTCCTTTTCCCGGATCCTGAGGGCAGTGATGGAGGCACTTTTCAAGCACCTCCATCATTTTATTAAAATGCCTTTGGATATGGGTGCCCTTAGTGTGGCCAAGGCCAATTTTTACCAAATAGCTGGCTTCCCACACATCATAGGGGTTGTGGATGGTACTCACATACCACTTCAGCCTCCAGCACGGCTGGAGGCAATATTTAGAAACAGGAAACACTATCACTCCCTGAATGTAATGGTGGTATGTGATGCCTCCCTCCAGATCCTGTCCCTGAATGCTAAATTACCAGGAAGTGCACATGACTCCTTCGTCATCCGGCAATCAGGGATATGGCAGAAATTAACCAACCTACAAGCTGGTGATGCGTGGCTTCTGGGTAAGTGGAGACCTTTAGTACATAACAATGTTAAGCTTGATACACAGTGTTCCTGATGTGGTCTATTTTTGTTCACAGGAGACAGTGGATACCCTTGCATGTCCTGGCTGCTCACTCCTTATTTGGCTCCCACACCAGGGCCACAAAGTGCGTATAATTCCGCACTTACAGCCACCAGGCAAGTGGTGGAGCGCTGTATCGGCCTTTTAAAAGGCCGATTCAGATGCCTCCACCGCTCTGGTGGCGAGCTCATGTATGTGCCGGATATGGTGTCTAAAATTGTGGTCCTGTGTGGGATATCTCACAACATTGCCATAAGGAGTGGTGTCCCAATGCAGCCAGAGGATGCCTTACCTGAGGATGGCCCCCCCGAGGTTGGTCGAAGGTCAGGATGTGGGGGGGCCATACGCGATGATGTGGTGGCCAGATTTTTTAGGTAAGTTTGTTCAAAACTCCAGTGTTTATACCTAATGTGTTTGTTTTTTTTGGCAAACATCTAATTTATTTTTAATTTTCTCACCATCTTCTGTTTGTTCACATAATCTTTGGCACTCCAACGCTCACTACTTCCTGCTACCCTTACCAAACCTGGATCTGGTCCTTTTGGGCATATATTCTGGAACCCATATCGCAACGCCATGTTTGTGGAATCATGTTGGCATGGTCCTTCGTCAACCAGTTCTTGATTTTGTGTTTTTATTTATTTTTTTCTTGGTATGTGTTGTATTTGAATTTATCACTGTGTATTTTTTTTGGGAGTGACCACTTTGTTTTCTCTGTTATGTGGTGAATAAATGTTTGAAGAGTGAAATGGTCTTCCTTTTTTGGGACGTTAACAGCAAGTGTAACCAGGTTAACACAAGTTACATTTGACTAAGGGGTAAACCAGTACTGACGGCAGTTGAGCAAAACTGAAATATGTTTTCAGCTTTCCAATCCACACCAAAAGGAAGCCTGGCCCAACCTTGGGATTTGTAAGATTGGCCTAAGCAGCTTGCGCACCAAGTAGGAACCTGGAAAATGTAGAAATCTGAAATTGACACTACACCCAAAAAGGGAAATTACATTGTTACTGTTATGTGTTTCTGGTGTCTGTTTGACATACAAAGACAAAACACAATCTAACTTTTAAAAAAGGGAAATCCTTGCAGGAACTTATGTCAGGCTAAACTATCTTGGTTTTGGTTTTTAAAAATGAGCCACAACGTATATTTGTCTTTAAAAATTTATTTGGCAAATACAACAAAAAAAAAAAAACTAATGCCGAAGGAGGCCAGACAGCCGGTCGAGGGCCACCAGAAGGCCGATTACATGGTGGCGCATCTGCCCCACAACATCCGCCACCTCTTGCCGACGCCTCTGTTCCTCTGTGGGTGAGAAAAGTGTGTGGGTTAATACAACAATAGGGACTCCACAGAAAAACATAAAAAAAAAAACAAATCACTCCTAAACCCAAAAACATAAATAAAAAGGGTGGGCTGGCAAAAATACAAGGCCTAGGTACAAATTCCCACAGGTATGATATGTGTATGCTTAAATCACCAGGAAGAGGTAAAGGCAAACCTTCACAATCAACAAAAGTCAAGCCACAAAAACACGAAGAAAGGCACGACACATGATTACATACAAACAGTTTGTGCTTTAAAAAAAAATAATAAAAAACATACCGGGAAACAAATCGGGAGCTCCGGCAAAACCTCCATGATCCTCCTCGGAGGATCCGTCATTCCCCAAAGAATGGGGCGGAGTTATGCTGGACTCCGGGGAGGGGGTAATTGGAAGAGGGGTGGGTGGAGGAGAGGGGGAAGTGGGACGGAGGGGAAGGAGGCCCGACATTTCCGGGAGAGGGTCTGGGAAGGATGGGGAGGAGTGGGGAATAGGCGAAAGATTTGGGGTGGAGTGTTGGCTGGGGGTTGGGGAGAGTGGGCGGGACCGCCGACGTTGACGGCGGAGTCTTGGCTGTCCCCCTAAAATATGTCAAATAAATTGCGTTTAGTTTATGGACAAATCCGGGCAAACAAACAAAAAAAAAAAAAGAAAAAATAAATAAAACCAAAAAAAATAGCAGTAGAATTAAAAATTCATAAAAAGAGGGAAAACATGCAGACGCAGATATGAGTACAAATAATAAATAGAACAGACAGGAAAACATGCACACGCAGATATGAGTACAAATAATAAATAGAACAGACAGGAAAACATGCACACGCAGATATGAGTACAAATAATAAATAGAACAGACAGGAAAACATGCACACGCAGATATGAGTACAAATAATAAATAGAACAGACAGGAAAACATGCACACGCAGTTTGCCCCACAAACACAAACATTAAAACCACAATACATAACACTTACTTGCCAGGATCTGCATGCGAAAGCATGCCAGCAAGCGGGGCGTTCGCCGTTGCAGGTCGGACCACCTGCGCTCCAGCTGCCCGATGTTGCGGCGTGATCCAAAGGACCGCAGGCGGGACCGTACCTCCGCATACGCGGAGCGCTTCTGCCGGTTGGTCATGGGTTCTGGCTGGCTGGTGATCCGGCGATCCATGACCTCCGTAAGCACCAGCAACTCACGCCTGGTGAATGCGGAGGCTCTCATGATGGCAATGGTGTTTTTCTTAAAAATCATTTTTGATAAAGTGTGTAAAAATTTTCTGATTGGCTAATGTATTTTGGAAATTAACAGGAGCAATTTTATTGGTTAGTGTATGAGTCATGTGTTCGACAGGGCCAGAAATCTCTGGAGAGTTAGGATAGGCTTGATGCAGTGACATGCGTAAGCAAATTTAAATAAAGAAATGAACCCAGGGAAATATGCGGGGATACACAGCAATAGTACAATTGTTTAATTGTGGTTCACATGTTTTTTAAACAATAAAAGCGAATGTTTCATCCGTACGTATTCTGCGGGTAAACACAAACACAGACAAGAGTAAAGTTTCTTGCATTGTGTTGAAAAAAAACAAACAATTAAGCTAATTGATACATTGATTGGCATGATACGATTGATGGAGGTAGGCAGAATAAAGGAGCAGGTAATCGACATCTGACAAGGCCACTTCCTGTTTATACTTGTGCGTGCGTTCCTTTCAAGCCATTTCGGGGATGTACGCTCGCTATTTCGTACGCTCGTTAGTTAGAGGAGGGGTCGTCAGAGTTTAGGGAGGAATTTTAGATGCGAACGAAAATACGAGCGAGCCATTGAATTTAAATATTTTTGTACGTACGCCTAACGTACGTGCGCCCGCTTGCGTGCGGCTCTGAATGAGGGCCTTAGAGTATTAACTTCTGACTCCCTATATTTATAGGTGCTATAGTACATGGGTATGGCTTTCCTATGCCCTTCTCCCCTGAAATTACAAAGTGACAAGTCTCTATTTAATGATGTCAACAGGATGTAATAAATTGTAAGCACTGCTTGGTAAATACGGCCCTGTCTGTAAATGTGCACAGGATCTGTGCTGCACTTTGCTCTCCACTTGAAACTATGTATTATTTATTAGGAGCCTTGAAGTAGGTTGATGCTGTGCAGTCATATGTTCAAGCAGTGCTGTGGTAGGAGAGCTGACCCAATTAATGCTGTAACAAAGACGGCACCAACAAGGCTCATTTAGGATGGTGAAAGAACCCAGAGCTGGTACCGAGGGGTGATTCTATAAAGTCAGGAGGCTCAAGTATTTAGGCAAAATGTGTGTATATGTGTAATATTATATTATTCAGCTGAAATACATAGGAAGCAGTGTTAGATGCCTAATCAAACCAATCTGTTAACAAACTGTTGCTGAACTGCATATGAGTAGTGTTTCCCTTTTATCACTTTTCCATACTACAACTAAAGATCATTTTATTTTGTCCATAAACCTGTTATCCTCCATCTTCCAGAACAGAGGCAGAGAGATCACATGCACTTCTTTTATTCTCTGGATATTGAGGCCTCCATTTCTCGACGATGCATAACCCCTTTAGCGCTCGCTATAGGTGTTATGCCAGGTTTCTGGATTTAACATCTAAGATTACCACTGTTTGTCAATCATCACTCTCGCCATCTTTCAGATGGCGAGAGCGATGCGAGCCCCAAGGCCTGCAATGGAGACCCGGCGATGCCTTTCCGGCTTCAGCGAAGCCTTCCTGGCACTACCGGGTCCCTGTGTCATTCACATGCGCAGACGGACTGCCGCGCATGCACATAACACTGGAGCCCCACCCCTGGCAACGTTAGGCTGCCAGCAGCCCAGCAGAGGACTTTGTGGGAACTCGCCGTAGGGGTAAGTATTGGTAAATACCAGTACATTTTTCGTTTGTATCAGTGATACTAAACAAAAAAATTCATAGGTGTTTAATATTGTTGATAAATGGGGGCCTATATGTGAGAGGTGATACCATCATGTGGTAATGGGGGGGTACATCACTCAGCGACTACATGCAGCCAAGCCTACATATTAACCACTTAACTGACAAATTTGTTTTGTTAAAACAGCGCAGAAATTGTCGTTTTTGTTTTTAATTTAATTAAGTTTAACAATATATTTAAATGTTTTATTTAAAAAAATATATACCAAGGGAATTTCTGCAAATACCCCAAACCCCGTGTCCATAGGCCCTTATTATTGTAATTTCACTTCCCATCCCCCATCAAAAATAGCACTCCCAGTGTCAAAAGATCCCCAGCAATATCAACCCCCACCCCCCTAGTGGTAGTAGGTCCTCGTGGCAGAGCCCCCGCCCTCTCGCCTAGGGAAAATGGTCCCTAGTTTAGTCCACCCCCCATCCCCATGTATCACTATATATGTAAACAACATTTTTTTTATATATGCTTCCCCATCCCCCAGAAATATTTTAATGGCAGCAAACCCCCCCTCTCCATTGCCTAGCCATGCCCCCTCACCTGGTTGCAGAGCACAACGAGAGTGATGCAGGGGGGACTGATAATCAATATTTTGTTGCAAAACCTTTCGAGGAGTCCATGCAATCAAGTGATCTCAGTAGCTCTCAATGATAGTACTGCGCATGTCCGCAAGTAGTTTACCCCACTGTCTCAAGTTTGGTAGTTGCCTTCTCCACACAGCATGTTTCAGCTATTTCCATAGATGTTTGATAGGATTCAGATCAAGGCTCATAAAGTGCCACTTCTGAATAGTCCAGTATTTTGTTCTTAGAATTCTTGGGGGCTTTTAGTTGTGTGTTTTGAGTTATTATCTTGTTGGAGGACCCATGACCTGAAACTGAACCAGAGCTTTCTAACACTGGTCAGTATGTTTTACTTCAGAATGCTTTGATAGTCTTGAGATTTCATTGTGCCCTGCACAGATTCAAGGTACCCGGTGCCAAATGCAGCAAAACAGCCCCAAAACATAAAGGAGTCTCACCAAGTTTCACAGTAGGTATTGTGTTTTTCCATTGAATGCTATATTTTTTCATCTATAAACATGGATCTGATGTGACTTACCAAACATCTCCAGTTCTAAAGGACATTCTTCCATACACATTGTGGATTGTCAATATGCATTTTCACATATTCCAGTCTGGCTTTTTATGTTTTTTCAAAAGTGGAGTCCTTCTGGGTCTTCTACATGGAGCCCACTGTTGCTTAAAAAGCATCAGGTGGTGCGATCAGACCATGGAGTTCATCTTGTACATATATGTCCTTATACATCTTTGCTTCAGTCGTGCTAAAAAGCCCCTCTCGGCGCGCTAAGTTTCGTGAGAGACTGCTAGCGCCGGTCGTCTTTTTTTGCGTCTTTGTTTTTTCCGACTCATATGCACCAGCAGACTGTGCATAATTTGATATGCGACACGTATATTTTGTCCTGCTGGGTCTTTGAATCTGTATATGAAGTGGGAAGTGGACTTTAAAATTCTTAATAATAATTGCAACTGTAATCACAGGAACATCAAGCTGCTTGGAGATGGCCCTTAGCCTTTACCATGCTTGTCTATAATTTCCTAACTGATGATCTCCGATACCTGTCTTTAATACCCTTTTCACACAGAAAACAAAATTACCAGCTAAACCCTTTTTACCCGGTAATTTGCAGATCAACGCAGATTTTTTTTTTTCTGTGTGAAAGGGTCAACCCTGGTCGAAATTTCAGGGTCTCCGACCGTGGTAAAAAGCAGCCAAGCCAACGTAACACTGGACAGCCCCCCTATCATTAGGGGGACTGTCCAAAGGGTTCTGAAAGGAATCTCCACATTTTTACCCAAAAATAGGGATTTTTCTAATTTTTTCGCTTCCCTAGGCTGGAATTTTTTTTTTCTCTAATTTTTAGGCGAAAAACAGGCTTTTTTTTTGCCGTCTGTGAATTTGGCCATCAGATTGAGCTATCACGGCCAATATCACCCGCAAAATCGGCCAATCTGATGGCCAATTTCGCCAACGGTGGCGAAATCAGCAGATTTCGCCTTTAATTGAATTTCACCCTGAGATGCATTTTCGGCAAAAAGACACCCATGCACAGCAGCGTTGCACGGGAATGGACTGCTCACTCACACAGGCATATTGCGCTGTATGGCGTATTGAGGCTAGATGTGCATGGACAATTTTGTACAAATACAGTGAGGAAGGACTGAATTAATGCGAAATCGCCTATTCTGGCACAATATTTGATTTGCTTGAAATTCCACAGTAACTTAGTATGGCTAAAACTCATCCTGTGCCTTATTCTAAAAGCTAATGGCAGTGGTGATTTTGATGAATGGTATTTATATATATTTGGGTAAATAGTCCATTTTGTAGGTTTTACTATCTCATATGTTAATGTGGTCTTAATAGCTGGCATGGCTTGGTGTTCTTTCTACGTAAAACCCAACCATCCTGATCTCAGCTGGACAGTTCCAATCTGATAGGACTGTTCCACTCTCCTTTGATCAGAATGTTCATGACGATTTGCAGAAGGGGATGGGGTGGGGGAGTTTGGTTAGGAGGTATTGTCCAGCATATAACATTTATTTAAAAAAATAAAACTGATAGTGGACCATATATGCCTGCTATCATATATAATGAATGTTGCTATGCAAGCCCCTTAGTTTAAAATGTGTTTGGCCTCAGACACAGGAGCGATATTCTGGGATATCTTGAATTATTATAGTAATTTAGGAAGATATCCCATCTTCAAACTTCTAATTCTCTAAAGCAGGACCTTTCAAGGAAGCCTATCTCATACTTGCCAACTTTTTCATTCTCCTCTCCGGGAGAAGCTCGGAAAAGAGATGCAGATGATCACTTTGGGGGAGGGGGCCAGGCTATTTAAGTCATTAGGTTCCATCCACATCATGACAAATCACGGGTTCGTGGGGAGAGGATGCGGCTAAAATGTTGCGATTTTAGCCCCGCACCTTCCCTACAGATTTGTGATTCCCAATATTATCTACCCATCTTGTCCACTTCACTAGGAAGTAGATAGGAGGTCAGAGGCAGAAGTGGTGGCTGATAGAAGAAGACCATATCCAGGGAAAGATATTCACGCATTGGGACCCTATTTTCCTATCCCCCTTGATACGATTTTCGGAAGTCCTCAAAGTCCAGTGGTCAAGGGGTCCCGGTGCATACCACCCCGGTATGTGTGTCTTCTACCCCTAAATATGTTATCTCCCTTACATAAATCTTTACAGCAATTTATACATTGGATTTAATTACTTTCCCTTTTTTAATTAAAGGTGACATCGATTTGAACTATTCTTGGTTTTATATCTATGGAATATAAATTTTTTATGATACGTTTTTATATTATACATGTTTAAAATAAAATAAAGAATGTATACTTAATCCTCTGTTGTATTTAGAAATGATTCTATACTTCAGTGATCCTCTACTTTTCTCTTTCATCCACTAGGGGACACTGGAGGTGCTTACGCTGGGGTATAGAGGCGTGGATAACTGGAGCCGGCACTTTAAATAATTTAGAAGTGTGAAGCTCCTCCCCCTCTATGCCCCATCAGCCCTCCGTTTAGAAAATGTGCCTCTAGGAGCTGGTCACATTATGCTGTGCTCCAGCAAATACATTTATTTAATTTAATTTTATTTTATACATCTTTTACACTCCTATAGGTACCCTTCGCCACCTATCTAAAAGGTGGGGTCCGGGTACCTGGCGCCCTGGTGTTTTAGCAAACACCAGGAAGGCGTGCACAGGGCTCATTACAAGAGCTCCTGACAGCTCCTTATCGCCACAGCAGGTCTCCACACAAGAAGCTGCTGACTGCCGAGAGAGAGAGACTACAGGGGACATGCAGTGAGTAACAAGCTGCTCATCCCCCGGCTCCTGCCCCCGCTGCCCGGCGCTGACACAGCATACTGCGCTGTGTTACTGTGTGAATAGCGCTGTTAGACACCGCTGCAGGGTCCCGCTGTCAGCGCTGCGCTGTGTTAGAGAATACACAGCGCTACACGCGGCTCCCTGCTTCCCTCTCCCCGTTGAACATGCGGGTAGCGCGGAGGGGAGGGGGGGGGTGATCATAGCAGCCATAATGGAGCCCTTAGGGCATGAAGAAGGGGGCGGAGCCTAATCAGCGCAGGCTCTCTCTATATGCAGCAAGCGGCTGTAGTAACAGCGTGGCTGCCGTTTATTAACTCTTAAATGCCTGCATCTCTCCCTTATACAGGAAGAGTGCAGCATCTCTGAAGGCTGGATTCTTTGGCTCCCCATTCTTGGCTACAGCAGCTACAAGTTAAGCAGAGGCTGTGCATAATACACTGGGGGTGCAGGGAATCTGATCTGTGGGAAGGGAGTGGGGTGTATCTCCTCCTCTGTGTCCCAAGCCAGCCTTCTGTTTTTTTCTTTACCTCTGTATATACTCTGTCCCTCTGTGTGTGGTGACTGTGTGTATCCATGTCAAACAGAAGAAAAGCGTCTCAAAAGATTTTTGTTTGTTCTAGGTGTAACAACAAACTATCCAAGCCGCATGCTGCTGGGTCCACGTTATGTGATGCTTGTATAGCAATTGATCCACCTGTGGCTAATACTGCCTCACCTGCGCCTGCATGGGCCGCTGACATGGCAGGAGTAATGACGGATTTAACGTCTGAGTTAGCTGAGGCACGTAAGTCTCAGCCTCCCTGGGTTGCTGGGCTAACCAAGTCTCTAGACTCCCTGGTACAGGTAATGGGTACGGCTGTGTCCGCACCCTCCGCTTCCTTACAGGGACCGACACAAAAGCGTCCTTTATCGACTATTCTCCAGTCAGAAGAGTCTGACGAGGAATTCCTCGCTACGGAGGATACTGAGGAAGGGGAATTGGAGGAAGCATTACAGGATGATACCCCTCTAGAGTTAGAGTCCACCTCTCCCGGGGTGGAATCTTTAATTTTGGCGGTCACAAAAATCCTTAACTTACCTGCGGATATTATTCCTGCATCCCAGGAGTGTGAATTATTTCATGAACAACCAAAGAGTTCGGCGGTTTTTCAGTTCTCACAGCATCTTCAACAGCAGCTCTCAGTGGCCTGGAAGCAACCGGATAAATGGTTCCAAATTCCGCGCCGGTTTCCTTCTAGCTACCCTTTTCCATCATCCATGATGGAGAAGTGGGAAACACCCCCTCCAGTAGATGCGTCCGTCTCCCGTCTTTCTAAAAAAACAGCACTCCCAGTACCAGGAGCTACAGTACTAAAAGATCCTTCGGATCGTAAATTGGAGACCGCGCTAAGATCTATTTATACCGCAGCGGGTGCTCAACTTAGACCCACCCTTGTTACTGCTTGGGTTAACAAAGCGGTGGTTTGCTGGGCTGACCAGTTGATTACAGGTTTGGACTCTGGTACTTCTAGAGCAGAGTTATGCTTACTAGCTGAACACATCCGCGAGTCTGCAGTTTTCCTGGGAGAAGCGTCAAAAGATATCAGTCAGATTAGTGCTCGCATATCTGCTTCTGCTATTTCGGGACGCAGAGCCCTCTGGTTGCGCGCCTGGCATGCGGACGCAGAATTCAAGCGTGCGGTGGAGGGTTTACCATTCAATGGCGACATGCTGTTTGGCCCGGAATTAGACAAATGGATATCCCAGGCCACGGGGGGTAAGTCTTCCTTCCTCCCGTCAACTGCATCGGCTCCCAGACGATCTTAAACTGGACCTTCCTTTCATTCCTTTCATGCACCACATTCCTTTCGTGGTAGAGCCAGAGGTGCTCCCTCCCAAGCAAGAGGTGGCAGAGGTAGAGGTCGCCCACACTCGGTTGCACGTAGACAGGAGCCTAAGCCAGCTGAAAAACAGGTGGCCACCTGGGACCACCTACAGTGGGAGGCCGCCTGCAAAGATTTCAACAAGTTTGGAACCAGACATCTCCAGAGCCGTGGATCCGCAGACTAATTTCCCTGGGGTACCGAATAGAGTTCGAGGTCCCCCCTCCACCTCGGTTCTTCACTACAAGTCTGCCAATACCTGCAGACAAGGCCAGGGTTCTACAGGAGGCTATCCAGTCTCTAGTAGTATCATCTGTGCTAGTCCCAGTTCCAGAACATCAACGAGGTATGGGGTTTTACTCAAACCTTTGTAGTACCCAAACCGGATGGATCGGTCAGGCCCATCTTGAAAATCAAGTAATTGAACCTGTATCTGAAGATGTATTGGTTCAAAATGGAGTCTCTACAGTCCGTTATTGCGAGCTTGGAACCAGGAGAGTTCCTGTTATCCATGGATATCAAGGATGCTTATCTCCACGTTCCCATTTGGGAACCACACCAAGCCTTTCTGCGTTTCGCCATATTGAACGATCATTATCAGTTTCGGGCATTGCCGTTCGGGTTATCCTCGGCTCCCCGCATCTTCACCAAACTCATGTCTGTCATGATTGCTCTCCTTCGGTCATCGGGAGTGAACATGATCCCTCATTTGGACGACCTGTTACTCAAAGCGCAGTCGGTATCTCTTCTTACAAGTCATGCCTTACTGACATGTCAGACTCTAATCCAACACGGTTGGATAATAAACTTCAAGAAATCAAATCTCAATCCGTCCCAGAAGCTCCTGTTTCTGGGCATGATCTTAGATACGGCATCACAGAGGATCTTCCTTCCAGTAGACAAGGCCCGGCATATCCGGTTGTTAGTTCAGCTGGTCCTCAGACCAAAGAGGGTGTCCCTCCTTCTTTGTCTGCGTCTCCTGGGGAAGATGGTAGCGGCCTTTGAGGCAATACAGTTCGGGCAGTTCCACTCCAGGGTGTTTCAGCTGGACCTACTAACACAGGGGTCAGTGTCTCATCTGCTCCTACATCGCCAGATCTGTCTGAGCCCAGCTACCAGAGTGGCCCTTCTCTGGTGGACACAATCCAACAATCTTCTTGCGGGCCGGAGATTCGGAGTGTGGGACTGGATCATCGTAACAACGGATGCCAGCCTTCGAGGATGGGGAGCTGTAGTCCTCGATTATCATTTGCAGGGTCGATGGTCCCCTCTAGAACAAAAGTGGCCCATAAATGTGTTGGAACTCAGAGCGATCTACAATGCTCTGATAGAAGCAACAGAGTTTCTAAGAACTCGTCCGGTAAGAGTTCAGTTCGACAACGCGACGGCCGTCACATACATCAACCGCCAAGGAGGGACTAGTAGTCGCATGGCCATGCGAGAAGTAACTCAGATTCTCAGGTGGGCCGAGAGCCAGTCAGTAATCCTGTCGGCGGTATTCATCCCGGGTGTGGGCAACTGAGAAACAGATTACCTAAGCCGACAGGATATCCACCCCGGGGAATGGAAGCTTCATCCAGACGTGTTCAATGCGCTTATATGTCGATGGGGATGTCCTCAGGTGGACCTCATGGCGTCACGATTGAATTGTCAGCTCCCGGTATACGTGTCAAGAACTCGAGATCCGCAGGCAGTGGCAGTAGAATCTCTGACAGTTCCATGGAACTACGACTTGGTTTACCGCTTTCCTCCGATTCCACTTCTTCCTCGACTGCTAAAAAGGATAAAACACGAGTCAGCCTCTGTCATTCTCGTGGCTCCGAACTGGCCTTGGAGGAGTTGGTTCGCGGACCTTCGGTCCCTATTGTCAGACTATCCGTGGCCCCTTCCTCTGCGCCCGGATCTGCTACAGCAAGGTCCTTTAGTACACCCCAACCTAGCGCAACTGCGTTTAACGGGGTGGCTCTTGAAACCGATATCCTAAGACGCAGAGAAATCCCAGACTCTGTCATTCCCACCATGCTACGCGCCAGGAAACCAGTTTCTGCTGCTCTCGTGGTGTTCCAGTTGGGATCTTCCATCTAGGACTTTTCGGTTGTCCCGGTTTCTGCTTTTTCTTCAGACTGGTCTGGATTCTGGCCTTTGTCTTGGAACTTTAAGGGTGCAGGTTTCTGCCCTTTCCATTTTCTTTCAACGGAAATTGGCCCTCATTCCTGAGATGCAGGCGTTTCTTCAGGGGGTCTTGCGGGTGCAGCCTCCTTTTGTACCTCCGATTGCTCCCTGGGACTTGAACTTAGTGCTTTTGTTTCTTCAGTTGTCCATGTTTGAACCTTTGGAAGAGGTTGATATTAAGTACTTGTCTTGGAAGACGGTCCTTCTCTTGGCTCTAGCTTCGGCTCCTAGAGTTTTGGAATTGGGTGCTCTGTCCTATAAGCCACCTTACCTTGTGTTTCATGCTGATAGAGCGGAACTCCGGACGGTAGCCGCCTTCCTTCCCAAGGTAGTGTCGGCTTTTCATATTAATCAGCCTATTGTGGTACCGTCTTTGGTGGAGGACTCTGGTGGCTCTTCTACCTTGGATGTGGTTAGAGCTCTCCGCATCTATGTTGACAGGACTGCTTCCCTCCGTAAGTCTGAGTCACTTTTTGTCCTCTATGATGCGGTTCGGAGGGGTTGGCCAGCGTCTAAGCAGACTTTGGCACGTTGGATCCGACTGACTATTCATCAGGCTTATGTTGGTGCCGAACGCCGGCCTCCTTCGTCCATTTCGGCTCATTCCACACGTTCTGTGGGTGCGTCCTGGGCGGCCGGTAGGGGAGCCTCCACATCACAGTTGTGCCGTGCGGCAACTTGGTCTTCTGTGCACACGTTTGTCAAGTTTTACAAATTTGATACGTTCGCGGTTTCGGCATCCCGTTTTGGCCGTCTTGTTCTGCAGGCCCCGCAGAGCGCTCCCGCACGTGGGGAAAACTTTGGGATGTCCCCAGCGTAAGCACCTCCAGTGTCCCCTAGTGGATGAAAGAGAAAATGGAATTTTGGTACCTACCGGTAAATCCTTTTCTCTGATTCCACAGGGGACACTGGACGCCCACCTCTGCGCTCTTAGCCTGCCTGTTTGGTTTGTTCCATATGTTGTATGTTTTGATTATTGTGTGTTCTCTCCCTTTTTACTCCGCTTGTGCTCCATCTCCTCTCGGTCTTCATTTTCTAAACTGAGGGCTGATGGGGCATAGAGGGGGAGGAGCTTCACACTTCTAAATTATTTAAAGTGCCTGCTCCAGTTATCCATGCCTCTATACCCCAGCGTAAGCACCTCCAGTGTCCCTTGTGGAATCAGAGAAAAGGATTTACCGGTAGGTACCAAAATCCCATTATTTACATAGAGACCATTTCAAACAGCTGTTCTATTTGCAAAAAGAATGTGATACTGTTTAACTTTGATGTGAGCGCCATTAGTATATCCAAATTAACTTGCACATAGATGGGAGATCCGCTCACTCTTCCAAAGGTTGTGGAGGACTACCTGAATAATCGGGAGTCTCCCACACCTTCCGGGAGAGTAGTAAAGTATGGCCTAGCTACGTCACCTTTTGGGTCTAGCACTTCTGAAGCAGTATACTTCTCCATCCCCTCCCAATAAAAACACCATTGCTCAGTGACAGCAGCCTCTTTCCCCAGCCCAGCACATTATTCAAGTTCTTCCTAGTACATTCCATGTTGAGTGCTACTCTTGCTTATAGGTCTGTGTGTATTTATATGTTGCCATAAGGTTTATGCAGAAACTTACAAAAGTATGTAAGAGTAAATTAAGAAGGCGAATAATGCAAAAGACTTATGTACAAAACATTGCAGAACTTGGGATTCAAGATATATAAACATTGTTTTATATGCAGTCGTACCCAAAGTAGAGCCTGATGTTAAGCCCAAATGTTTGGTGCCATTGTGAGAAGTGGAGAGCCAATGATGGTATAAGTGATGGAGGTAATATCACATAAAGCAAGAGGACTCTACTTGTGAGAGCTTACAATCTAAAGGGATGACACCGAGGGGAGAGATAGTGAGTAAGAATGATAGAGCGGTGGGTTAGGATAAGAACTGAAAGGCTTTATTAAAGAAGTTGGTTTTGAGAGTTTGACATTTTGGAAAGAGGTGGATAGTCTGATTGGGTGAGGTAGAGCGTCCTAGTGGTATGGAGCACCATGGTCGAATTCTTAGAGGTGGGATTAGGATGAAGTTATCAGTTGGGAGGGGAGGCGGCAGTCGTTGGTATTGCTATCCACTTGATACTAACATGTTACAAATGCCCTTTACAGTGCATCCGGAAAGTATTCACAGCGCTTCACTTTTTCCACATTTTGTTGTTACAGCCTTATTCCAAAATTGAATAAATAAATTTTTGTCCTCAAAATTCTACACACAATAATACCCCATAATGACAACGTGTAAAACATTTTTTTTAGATTTTTGCAAATTTAATAAAAAAAACAAAAAAAAACTAAGAAATCACATGTACATAAGTATTCACAGCCTTTGCTCAATACTTTTGTTGATGCACCTTTGGAAGCAATTACAGCCTCAAGTCTTTTTGAATATGATGCCACAAGCTTGGCACACCTATCTTTGGGCAGTTTCGCCCATTCCTCTTTGCAGCACCTCTCAAGCTCCATCAGGTTGGATGGGAAGCGTCGGTGCACAGCTATTTTCAGATCTCTCCAGAGAGGTTCAATTGGATTCTAGTCTGGGCTCTGGCTTGGCCACTCAAGGACATTCACAGAGCAATTCCTTTTGATATCGTGGCTGTGTGCTTAGGGTCGTTGTCCTGCTGAAAGATTAACTGTTGCCCAAGTCTGAGGTCAAGAGCGCTCTGGAGCAGGTTTTCATCCAGGATGTCTTTGTACATTGCTGCATTCATCTTTCCCTCTATCCTGACTAGTCTCCCAGTTCCTGCCGCTGAAAAACATCCCCACAGCATGATGCTGCCACCACCATACTTCACTGAAGGGATGGTATTGGCCTGGTGATGAGTGGTGCCTGGTTTCCTCCAAACATAACGCCTGGCATTGACCCAAAGAGTTAAATTTTTTGTTTATCATGGTCTGAGAGTCCTTCAGGTGCATTTTGGCAAACTCCAGCGGGCTGCCATGTGCTTTTTTTTTTTTACTAAGGAGTGATTGGTGGATTGCTGCAGAGATGGTTGTCCTTCTGGAAGGTTCTCCTCTCTCCACAGAGGAATGCTGTAGCTCTAACAGAGTGACCGGGTTCTTGGTCACATCCCTTCTCCTCACGATCGCTCAGTTTAGATGGCCGGCCAACTTTAGGAAGAGTCCTGGTGGTTCCGAACTTCTTCCATTTACGGATGATGGAGGCCACTGTGCTCATTGGGACCTTCAAAGCGGCAGATATTTTTATGTACCCTTCACCAGATTTGGTCCTCAAGATAATCCTGTCTCAGAGGTCTACAGACACTTCCTTGGGCTTCATGCTTGGTTTGTGCTCTGACATGCACTGTCAAGTGTGGGACCTTAGATAGACAGGTGTATGCCTTTCACAATCATGTCCAAACAACTGAATTTACCACAGGTAGACTCTGATTAAGCTGTGGGGACATCTCAAGGATGATCAGTGGAAACAGGATGCACTTGAGCTCAGTTTTGAGCTTCGTGGCAAAGGCTGTGAATACTTATGTACATGTGATTTCTTAGTATTTTTTTTAAATTAAATTTGCAAAAATCTCAAACTTTTTACATTTTGTCTTTATGGGGTATTGTGTGTAGAATTTTGAGGACAACATTTTTTTTTTTCCATTTTGGAATAAGGCTGTAACATAACAAATGTGGAAAAAGCGATGCGCTGTGAATACTTTCCGGATGCACTGTATCTCCTGCTCATATTCTGTATTTAAACTTTATTGTAACTTGACAAAATGCGATCCATGTCACCCAATATCATTTTTTACAAATAAATTCTCATGCAAAATAGTACTGTTTACTACTGTGTTAGTTTCTAATTTAGAGTTTATACACTCCCAATTAGAGACCATATCATTTTACATAGCATTAATGTAAGAGGAGCGCTCTGCGCAGCTCTCTCCGGAGGTCTGCTCTTTCAACGTGTGTTACAGCACATGCACAGCTCTGCTGTGCCTCTTTCTCCAGTGCCATCCTGCATATTAGTTTGCGTCTTGAGACTCCCAAGCGCTACAGAGCCATACAAGGCCCTATTACACTGTGCCATCATCACTTAGGTAGCGGTATGCTCCTCTGTGTATCTGAAGGGTGTATGTGTCATTACCACCTGGTGCACAACAATGTCCAGCATACCCATTCGCTTTAGGCTGTTTCTAGAATCCAGTTAACCTGTACCTGTTTAAATCTATAACTTTACCTGGGTAAAAAAACCAACATCCTGATTAAGCCATCTGCTGTGTAGACTCAGCCTTATATGCATATCTGCTGGGCACGTACTGCACTCAGCACGTTAGCCAATCTCTGCCAATAGGTTATGGGCCCAGCACCAACGTGCACAACGCGGACTGCCAACGTGCCCGGACACCGATGTGTGAAGATCAGTGATGCCAAGAATACAGACTGCAACTGCATGGAATAAGTAGAACTGAATGAGTACAGAAAATCCCTTATTCACCTGTATAAAAATGTACAGTGTAGGAACCAGCATGAGTTTTGCAAAACTAGTGGGTTCAGGGAATTATTAACATGGACATTTCCCATGCAGATGCAATTAAAGTAGGAAAGGCTTTGGAAGGTTACTAGTAATCCTGATGATAACCCAAGTCCAAATGATGTGGACAGCCATGAGGACAATAGGCTTGACTGTAGAACCAGCTGCCCCATTAATCACGGTAAGACCACTACACATGATATGTAGTTGACTTTAACAAAGACAAAGATTTGATGAGATTAATTAGCAAAGTGTACTTTTATATGGTGCAAAGCTCAGTGCATTCAAAACATGAATGAATATAAATAAAATGTCTATTTCTCAGTAATTTAATTCAGTAGGCATCCAAGTAGATGAGGTTACAATGGCGATGCTGCAAAACCTTAAGCCAGAGTACGATTTCTTAGCTTTGTAGTACAAGACTAAAGCTACTACTATCAACAGGGGACTGTACGGACCAAGCTACTGCAGTTTCAAGAGTGCACACCTTTGGAAACAATGCTGAGACTTCAGTTCTTCTGTCAAAAGGCACAAAGCATAAAAAGCCCCCCAAAAAGCAGATATTTCAAATGTCATAAGTTGGGACATAAGGCCTCACATTGCAGATCAAATGTATCAAGTGGAACCTAAATGTGACGGCGGTAATGAGTCAGGATTCAATGTAGCATATAGCTTACCCAAAGGACTTCTAGCAG
This sequence comes from Taudactylus pleione, assembly GCA_031769625.1. Classification (NCBI taxonomy): domain Eukaryota; kingdom Metazoa; phylum Chordata; class Amphibia; order Anura; family Myobatrachidae; genus Taudactylus; species Taudactylus pleione. Next base: position 40,390,312 of record JAUIMM010000092.1, read on the forward strand.
AACAAACTTAGATTGTATACTGAAATATTATTTTTGTGATGCAGGATGAGTACTCTGTCAGTTTACATAGCACATATTGACTGAATATGCTCTGCACATGTTCAGATTGTAAAGTGCCAGTAGTCATGGGATAAATGCCTAGTATCGTGTAGGACCCCTCTAGCCCCGCATAGTGCAGCAACTCGACATGGCATTGATTCCGCTTGAAAGACCTCTGGAGAGATATTGACCCATGCTGTCTGGATAACTTCCCACAGCTCCGTGATATTTGTAGGTGCAGGAGCTTTCATGCGAATGGATCTCTCCATCATGTCCCATAAATGCTTGTTGGGTTCATGTCGGGTGAATGTGGCGGCCACACCATTCGTTGGAACTCTCCAGAATGCTCCTCAAACCAATTCTAGACTACTTGGGACCGATCTGGTGCATTATCCTGCTGGAATAGTCCATCATTGTTGGTGGTACATGAAGTCCATGAAGGGCTGCAAATGGTCATAAAGCAGTCCGTTACCAGTCAATGATGTGTTCAGGCGGACCAACGGACCCAACCCACGCCACGTGAACACACCCCACACCATTATGGAATCGCCACCAGTCTGCACGTGCCTTGTTGACAGCTGGGGTCCATGGCCTCATGGGGTGTGCACCACTATCCGGAACCCTACCATCAGCCCGAAACAACTTTAACTGTGACTCATCGGACTCGCGTCACATGTTGCTAGGATCCAGTTAGCGACGTCACAAGCCCAGGTGAGTCTTCTGCTCCCATATCTCATGGAAGCTAAAGAACACTGCACTGACCTGCTGGATATGTGTCTTGAATGTGCATTGAATGTGATGTGACATTAAACAGTGTCGCTTGTCTATTACCACGGACAATTTTGGCCAGATGCCACTGGTTACGATTATTAAGCACCCATAGATGGTTACAGTGCTGTCCATGGTAGGTGGTAATGTCCGCACAACTTCAGAAATGGAATGTCACATCTGTCGGGCATTCACTATCCTGTCCCGTCCGAACTCTGATAATTCACGTTGCCTTGCCATGAGCAGCCTAGCTGGTGTTCAAACTTACGCAATGTCAGATTACCTTTACATACTGCTATCCCATGGCTTTTGGCACTTCGGTGTATATGCCTAAGCAGACATGCGCATTTCTACCCCTTGCTCTCATTGACTCAGATGAAGAAATATGAAACCAGGCACACATTCTGCACATGTGCACTCATGTGCGGAAATCCGATATTTGTCCTTGCTCCTTTTCTTGGACTAATTTATAACCATTTTACTACAAAACCGCATCAAATCTTTATTAGGTGATGTGTTAAATATGCTTTATTTTTGGCATAAGACAGTGGTTCTCAAAATAAGTGCCACGGAAACTTGTAGGGGTGCCACGGTTTGGTGGTCCAGGACTAAATTAAATTTGTTATGGTCCATGTGATAGGCAAATCCAGTGGTGGTGGCTGCAAAGCATAAAATATGACACAGACCATCAGATTAACAGCACATGTATAACCCATTAAATTTAGCACATGTATAACCCATAGTATGACACAGACCATCAGAATAAAAGACACAGACCATCAGATTACCAATGCAAATTGTCAACTTTATTTTTCAATCAAAAGGGAATATGGTGGCAAAAGGAGGGACAGCCTGGGTAAAAGAAAAAAGAGTCAGTGTGTGCGTGTGGTAACTTAAAACTACAACTCATCATATCAGAGGATGGGACCAAGATCCAGCCCAACCCCACCGCCATTTTGAGAGGGGAGAAAAGCAGCCAGCTGCCACCCCCTATCGAAACTACATCCGATAAGCATGGTGGCCAACTGCCCACCCCACCCAACCCCAACTTCATGTGCCCTGTCAACTATGATGCCCCAATCTCCCACGGGGCAATCGACTATGCTTCCGTTGACAATCCCTTGAACACCTCAGGTTACTTAAATCAAGTCCACAGGCCAGCTAGGCCGTCCCGTCCCACCTGCAAAGCTGACACCAACTCTTGGGACGGGAGGGCGGGTCAACTCCTTTCAGCAAAAGGAGCCGCCCAAACCAGATCACTGAACAAATATGAGCAAAGACTGCCCATCATACCATATCAACTTTACACCACATTGTCTAATACTATAACATTGAGTAATAAGCCCCTCCCCCTTCACCTCAGTGTGCTTTTACTGACAGACCCATAAGTTTTATGACACTGTGGTCATATAAAATGCCCTCCTTTAACTTTACTCTTCTGGTTATCATCTTGTTTAGTCTGGATGGTTAAATTACTTCAGTCTGCACAAGTTTTTTTTTTTTTTTTTGCTGAGCAAGAGTTTTGACCCCATTTACATTAAACTCCCCTTTATTAAAGTGCTGTAATTAGATCCTAAGAACGTTGCACAATAATGGCCACTCACCTTTAAGCTTACAATCACGGGAGCCAGTTTCGCCACAGTAATAAGTAAAAATAAATAAATCTGAGAGCACTCCACACAACAGTAGCACAGCAGCAATGTTGTTTTGAGCCCTATTAGATATTTTTTTTTTCAAGCAATCACTCAGTAGATGAAGTCTGTTTTGCAGATGAAATATGTTGCTTGGGCTCAATGCTGTCGAGCACTTTGAACAGCAAACTTGCACTCTTTCTTGACCGTCTCCCCAAATCATCTTGGGGACAGGTGTAAGCTTAACTTCATTTTTGATTGTACGTAGTCTGTTGCATGTAAGAAAAAAACACTGATGTATAATTGTGTATACACTTGATGTAATCACCTGTGATACTCCATTACCATTGTATTTTCTCATTGTATGTAAAAACTCAAATTGTTAACAAAAAAAAAAACAAATAACCTATGCTGTGCTTGATACAACTTTAGAATATCTATCTATGGGGAGAAATCAATTTCTTTCGCCCAACGTCTCCTATTCAATTGGTCCTGCCGACATGCACGATAACATGATTTCTGCTCACACCCTCCTGAAGTGGCCAGGAGAAGAAGGTGGTAAGTCCTGGTTTTGGGCACCCAAACTGCTCTTTGTGTGCACACTCAGGTGTTAGTTCAAAACTAATTCCCAGCGTGGTGGATATATATGCATGAACTAGGGACCAGAACCTCTGTACCTCCACACAGGATCACATACAATGCATTAGATCTGCATCGGGCTGTTTACACGTGAAGCAATCTGAGTCAGTGGAAGCGCCAGTATTAAATCTTAGTTTGGAGGTAAAATAAGCACGGTGCAACAATTTATAATGCATTTCGGTGTAAGATGCCGAGATTAATTGTTTATTAAGTCTGATAAAAGATTGAAAAATAGAGGGTAAAGGTATGGTAGGAAATGTAAAGCACAATTTAGTGACTCCAGCTGTATCCACATCAAAATGTATTACTCGGCGTAAATAAGTATATATCGTGGTGGTGGAAAACAACATAGTAGGGCAGCGAGACAGCACATCATCCAAACCGCTTTTTCCAGATAAAATGATGAGTTGAGGAACCAAAGCGGTGACATAGCTACGTATTTGGTAATAGACAAATATTGGTATTTAAAGGCGAGGGAATCTTTCCCTTAATTGGTTGTGAGAGTAAACGGCCATGGTGGACGGGTCTAGTAATTGATATATGTACTGAAGTCCTTGTGAGCTCCAGGTTTTAAAAACCTGTGTTAAAAATCCAGCAGTAAACCCCGGGTTGTGACTAATGGGAACAAATAAGGTGACTCTAGGAGAGACCTTCATTTGCGCTCTGGCATGTCGCCAAGTAGGTAGTATGAAGTAGTATATTTTGTGTTAAATGCGGTGGAAAAGACGAAGGGTGGGTATGTAATAAGCTAACTAATGGTACATCAGTGCTAAAAGCTTGCTCCAAAAGTGTGTCCGCAGATCCACCCATGCCCTTAATTCAGTCAATTGCATGGTGATAATTTGCTGCTATGGAATACGATCTTAAGCAAGGGAGGTTGATTCCTCCTAAGGTGGTTGGTTGACTAAGCTTGAATAATGAGATCCTGGTTTTTTTTATCTGCCCAAATGAACCTGCTGACAGCTCTGTTTATCAGTTTCAAGTCGGAATCCAACGGGAGTAGAGGAAGCATTTGAAAGAAATATAAAATCCTTGGAAAAGATTTCATTTTGATTAGCTGACATCTACCAAGATATGAAAGTGGGAGATATTTCCACTTTTTAAAATCTAGAAGTGTGCGTTGTATTAAGGCAGGAAAATTAGCTGAGTATAAAGCTGAGGGATGGGACGGGATATTAAGGCCTAGATATTTTAAAGTTGTCCTAGCCCATTTAAAAGGAAAATAATCATTCCAATCTCTGGTGACATCAGTCCGTTTTAGTGTAATTTATCAAAAAAACAGATTATATGAAAATCCTTCAAAATGTGAAGGAGTTTAGGTATGGCATAATGTGGGATCCTAAATATAATAGCAAGTCATCTGCGTATGCAGAGACTATCATAGTGATATCTTCGATATTTACTCCTTGCCATTGTTGACATAACAAAAAAGTATGAATAAGGGGGTCTATAGCCAAATGAAATAGTAAAGGGGACAGGGCACAGCCCTGACAGGTTCCCCTATGCAGTCTAAGGGAAGGAGTATTCAGGCCGTTTACTGTTATGAATGCCATAGAGGTGTGATATAATGGCCTGAATAGCGCAATAAAATCAGGGACAAAATGTTGCAACTGAAAGACACGCAAGAGGTGAGACCACGACACTATCAAAAACCTTTTCAGCATCACAGCTGACAAGAAGTGTATGTCTATCTTTTATCTGGTGGGTTTTAGTTAACACTGCAACTAAATGACGTATATTATGCACCAAGTGTCTTCCCTTCATATATCCAGTTTGTGAGGGGTGTATAAGATGGGGTAGTACTAATTGTAGACATTGGGCAATAATACCAGTAAAAAGTTTGAAGTCCTGGTTAAGTAGGGATTTTGGACGATAAGGTTGGGTCAACGTAGGATCCCTTTCAGGTTTCAATAAAAGTATGGTTCGGGCTTGATTAAAATCTGGCGGTGCCATATCCCCTCTCAATATTGAGTTAAATAAAGCGATTAAATGGGGCATCACGTGGGGGGTCAGTAGTTTGTAAAACTCAGTGCTAAGGCCATTTATGCCAGGGAATTTACCATTGGCTACAGATTTAATAGCCAAAGAAACCTCCTTTTCCGTAACAGGGGAATCACAGGCCTGAGACATGAGAAATATTATCATTATTGTAATTGAGGAATTGTTGTTCTATTATTATTATTATTATCCTTTATTTATATGGCGCCATAAAGGTTCCGCAGCGCCTTACACAGTACATAAATGAGCGCACAAGAAAAACAGTTAATAGTAATACAAAACAAGTTAGGAGTAAATTATACTATAGTAGGGGGAGGAGAAGCACGTGAGGGATGAGGGCCCTGCTCGTGAGAGCTTACATTCTAAAGGGGACGAGCAGACAGACAGGGGTGGCACGTGCTGTTTGAAGTCTGGAGAAGTAGATAAATATGAAGGGAATCTCCAATTAAAGGAAGAAGCCTTGGGGTGGATAATTGCAATAAAAACCGTGAAGGAGCATGATCAGAGATGACTATGTTTTCAATATGTGAAGTTTGAATCCTAGTGAGTAAAGAACTAGAGACCAGCCAAAAATCTAATCTAGCCGAGGAATGATGAGGATATGTGAAAAAAATGCAATCACGTGCTAGGGGGTGGAGGTGTCTCCATGGATCAACTAGGGTCCACGGAGTCAATTAGCAACTTTAATGTTGGAGATGTGCTGCCTCGCCACCCACCTGATGCTCCTGTCTTGTCCAAACTGGGAGAGAGAGTGGTATTGAAGTCGCCTCCCAAGATAAGGGCGACTGTCCAATTCTGAAGTAGAGTGTAAATGTCAGAAAATAATGCATTGTTGGAGCCTGCGGGAGCATACAAAGTGACTAGAGTAAATAGTTCTCCTTCTAAAGTCAGTTTAAGAAATAAGAATCTCCAATACGGAGTCTATAATTGTGTATCTTAAGGATTTACGTAAAATCACTATCGCCCCTCTTTTCTTAGATGTGAAGGACGCTGCTAAATATATTCTCCTATCCAAGAGTCTCGAAAGATATTTGGGTCACCCTGTTTCCAATGAGTTTCATACAAAAATATTTAACAAAATTAAATTGGGGTAGAAAAATAAAGTACAAGTGATAAAATGCACTGGGCACTTGAGCGGCTGTCATACCTATAACATGCCTCTGAACCCTTTGATTCAACCGATTTAGTGTCTGGTTATAAAAGCAGATTCTTAAGAATATAGTTTATATGATGACTTTTAAGGATACTGACTTTGAACCTCTATATACCCCTGCCTATACCTTCTAATATCCTGCCTATAAACCACTAAGGATGACGCTAATTTGCGTACGCAGTCATACAGTAAATAAAGACTCCAGACCTAGAACCTGTGGTTCTAAAGCACAAAGTATTATTCAAGTAAAAGTACAGCAGTTACACGCTATGATCCTCATATAATCTTAGCGCAAAGAGATTATACAGACCCAAGTACAATTATACATACGCAGCGCTCTCTGGTCCAGATGTTAGGCATCAGCAAGAAACCCCTTGTCAATCAGCATTCAGCACAAAGACTAGGAACCCAGGTCAGAGCACACATATTTATACCCCCCAGAAATAAACAACACAATAGAGAAGTTTGTTACTAATACCATTGGTCCTAAAGGAGAGGCATTTAACAGGTTGATTCAAATAGACACAACCCAGCCTCTAACAACTGGGGGTCTCTGGTTTCCTGCCTCATGCAACATCCTAACAGTTGTTCATATAATGTACATTTTGTTGCTTGAAGTCTCTGCGGTCCATAAGTTGAGAATGCATGATGCGATCTCCACACAGATGGTACCAGAATACTGTTGAAAGAGTATGCATCAGTACAATACCAAACATGACTTACTTATCACATATAAAACCTTAGTTGCCAAATAATATTTATTTCACAGCATTTATGCTAAATGAACAAACTTAAATCTTATACTTTAAAGCTTATTAAACCTTTTATGTGAATATGTAATGTGTAAGTATGCGGGGTGTGATGTAAAGACGCTAGTTAACTTGGGGCAGATGCGTGCGCATGCAGCTAATAAACAGCGTTTCTCCTTCATCCACCAGGGGACACTGGAGCCTCAGTACAGTGGGGGGTATAGGTGTGTGTTAACCGGGAGCTGGCACCTTTTAAATAAAAAACTACTGGTAGCTAGCTCCTCCCCCTCTATACCCCACCCCCCCCGAGGTCAGTCTAAAAAATGTGCCCTGGGAGCTGGACGTAAGCCTCCTTAGGGCTCCGGAAAAATACTCAAGCATTGAGGACAGACAGGCAGCCTACTGCCCCTGTCTGTCTGCGACGAGGGAGCTGCCGGGGAGATCCTCACCGCTGCTCCATGCGGTTTGCGCTGAGGTCTCCTGCTACAGAGACCTCAGTCTCTAGGGTTCCCAAAGACGCGCTGCATGCAGTGTACGTCGCGGGACCCAGTAGCATATGTCCGCCGCCGGCAGCACAGGTAGCGCTAAGGTTAGTGTTTGCTGGCTCCCTGGTTAGCAGAGAAGCCAGGACATATATTTAGGCGGGCATTCACAGTGCGCTCCGCTAGCGCTGAGAGCGCCATAGCGAGGGGGGGGGGAGCCTAAGTTTCCCTTCTGCTTCTGCCTCCCAGCAGCCACAGCGCTTCCAGAAGGACGCTGGTGGCCATTTTAAGCACAAGGCACACGCGCTACAGGGTGGAGAGAGAGCTGTGCAGGAGTCAGGCTAGTACTCTGTGTATCAGCAATTACATTTTTTATTCTTGTTATCAGCACTATTCGGTTAGCGCTGCAAGCATTATAGTTTATCTTCCTCTGTGCCCCTTTCAGGTCTCTGTGTGGTATGATTGAAAAATCTGTTATTGCATTACTGTCCTTTTCTCTGTGTGTGTGGGTGTGGTGTCTGTAACAGACATGTCTACCAAGGGGTCTAAAGCAGCACAGAAGTCTTTTTCATGCAAGACTTGTGGTGAAAAATTCACACAGGGACAATCTAATGCTTTCTTACTATGTGATAAATGTGTGTCTTTACCTCAGGATACTATTCTTGAATTCCAGCCTAGGTGGTCTGAGCAATTGACTGCAGTTATATCAAATCTGTCATCAGAGCTGGAATCAGCTCGTAAGGACAGGGAGAGGCTGAGACAAACAGCATCTGAACCAGATTGGGCTGGCTCTCTGGCCAGATCTGTGGAGGGACTTACAAAAGTAATGTCCCAGGCTCCACCTGCTTCTTCTTCTCCTGCTCAAGTCCTTAGTAAGAGATTGATTCATAATCCCTTACACTGGGATGAGTCAGATGAGGAGTTGCAGGACACTGAAGAGGGCGAGGTTCAGGAAGAGGAAACTTACATTCCTGAAGACCCCGAACCTGCATCTCAGGGCGTAGATGCTTTAATTTCAGCAGTACGCCAGGTGTTGCATGTAGAGGATTTAGAGGTTACTGAAAAACCATCGATTTTTGGTAAAAGATTTAAACAGTCTGTTACCTTTCCAGCATCTGAAGAGCTGGATGAGATTCTTTTTTCTGCATGGAAACACCCAGACAAAAAATTTCAAATTTCTAAGAAATATCTGTCTTATTACACTTTCCCTCCTGACAGTAGGAGATTATGTGAAACTTCTCCAGCAGTGGAGAAAACGGTGCTTCCGGTGCCTGGCGCGGTTTCCCTAAAGGAAACCTCGGATAGGAAGATGGAACACATTGAAATCCTTGTATACAGTTGCAGGGGTTTTGATGCGTCCAGCACTAGTCAGTTGTTGGGTGAATAAGGCCATTGAAGCCTGGGCGCTGCAGCTGGCTGAGGGGATTAAGACAGTTACGCAATCTGACGACTTAATTCAGTTAGCCGAACAGATCGCAGAGTCGGCTGCTTTCCTCGGAGAATTGTCTAAGGACATTTGTAATCTATCCGCAAGATCTTCAACATTAGCTATATCTGCTAGAAGGACTCTGTGGCTGCGTCAATGGCAGGCAGATGCAGTCCAAGAGAGTGGTAGAGGCCCTTCCCTTTACTGGGGAGGTACATTTCGGACCGGAATTAGATAAGTGGATCTCACAAGCTACAGGTGGGAAATCCACTTACCTACCATCTGCGGCTCCTCCTACTAGAAGATCTTTGGCAGGTCCCTCCTTTCGATCCTTTCGTGCCTCTGGAAGATTTAGGGGCGTTCCAGAGGAGGTCCGGCCTTCTCTAGAGGTTCCAGAGGCCGAGGTAGAGCTTCAGCATCTGCCGCCTCCAATTCTCAGCAGGACAAGGCAGCTGCCAAGCCTGCCGCATGACGTCCTTCCTTCTCATTTGGGGGATCCCAGGGTTGGGGCGCGCCTTTTACGTTTCAAGGACATTTGGATCCAGTCTTGCCAGGACGCCTGGGTCAGGGACATCATTATTCACGGCCTGAAATTGGACTTCAGGGCCCATCCTCCTTCTCATTTTTTCAAAACCGGTTTACCTCTGGTTGCAGAAAAACGAGGAGAAATTCTAGGGGCAATACAAAAACTGTTATTGTCCCAGGTAATAGTGAATGTTCCGACCCATCAAGAGCGGTCAAGGGTTTTATTCCAGCCTGTTTGTGGTGCCCAAGCCGGACGGCTCCATGAGACCCATACTCAGGACCTCATTCAGAGTCGGTCGAAGCGGCCGCACGGTCGTACGCCACCGATGTTCACTATACTGCGCATGCGTAAAGTTCGCAATGCGCGTGCGCAAACTAGCCGCTACGATCAGAAATTTCTCTCTCCTTGAACACAGCCAGGTCGGTAGTTTGAGTGACAGATTGAGGAGTTTGTGGGTGGTAACAGGGGAAGGTGCTTGAAAACGGGGGAGTGGAGATCCGAACGCAGGCGTGCCTAATTATGCGAACGGCGTTTTATGGGAGTGCATACGGTTTATGGGAGTGCATAATTAACAAAGTAACGTCATGGGAGGTTTTTACACTGACATGATCGTAGGGCTTAAGAGAGGGTATGGTCAACCTTAAGCTCTACGACCAGTTCCGATGGTTCCCGATGGTCTCGATTAATCCTTATATGCCCGGAGATGATGTGCAAAGCGTACGAGAAGGGGGCGTATTTTTTTGTCTTCCGACCGCTTCCTCCCCTTGGTCGGCCAGCTACCGATCCAAACTTAGGGACGCAACTTGCGAGGGAGTCATTTGCATATCCGGCCCCTTTTCCCGTACGACCGTGCGGCCGCTTCGACCGACTCTGAATGAGGTCCTCAATCTCAAGGATTTAAACCCTCATCTTCGAGTTTTCAAATTCAAGATGGAATCTCTCCAATCCGTTATAACGGGTCTCGACAGGAACGAGTTTCTGGTGTCCTTAAACATAAAGGACGCTTATCTCCACATCCCCATCTGGCCCCCCCCATCAGGCCTTTCTTCGCTTTGCGGTCCTAGAGTCACTTTTTCAATTCCAGGCCCTACCTTTCGGACTTTCGTCAGCTTCAAGAGTCTTCACAAAAGTTGTGGCGGCAATGATGGCCCTACTGCATGGTCAGGGCGTCGTCATTGTTCCATACTTAGACGATCTATTGATATAGGCCTCTTCGGAAGCTCGGCTGTTAAGGGACATTCGCTTAACTCAGAGCATCCTCCTACAACACGGTTAGATACTAAATTTCAAAAAGTCCTCCCTGATCCCCACACAGCGTTTACTATTCCTGGGAATGATACTGGACATAGTGCAGCAAAGAGTTTTCCTGCCTCAAGACAAGGCTACCTCTATTCAGCATAGGGTGCGCCTGGTCTTACAACATCGCCGAGTGTCTGTGCATCTCTGTATCCGCCTTCTGGGGAAGATGGTGGCGGCCTTCGAGGCGATTCAGTATGCACGATTTCATGCCCGTCCTTTTCAATTGGATCTCCTCTCCCAGTGGTCAGGATCCCACCTTTTTCTCCATCAGAGAGTTCTCCTGGCGCCTCAGACTCGAACATCTCTCATTTGGTGGCTGAACCCTTCCCACCTGCTGGCGGGGAAAAGGTTTGCGGTGTGGGATTGGACCCTCCTCACCACGGACGCAAGTCTGAGGGGCTGGGGAGCAGTGACTCTGGGAAAACATTTTCAGGGGCACTGGACGCAGCAGGAAGCCAGATTGCCCATAAATATCCTAGAGTTGAGAGCGGTATTTTATGCTCTCCAGCTGGCGCATCCACTGCTGGAGGGGCAGGCAATCAGAGACCAGTCGGACAACGCCACTGCAGTGGCGTATATAAACAAGCAGGGCGGCACAAAGAGCAGAGCCGCCATGAGGGAGGTAACCAGGATTCTGCTTTGGGCAGAGGAATTCGCAGTAGCGATTTCTGCGATCTTCATCCCAGGAGTAGAAAACTGGGAGGCCGACTACCTCAGTCGGCAGGACGTTCATCCAGGGGAATGGTCACTCAATCCTCAGGTGTTCCAGCAACTAACTCTGTGGTGGGGCTGTCCTCAAGCCGACCTTATGGCATCAAGGTTAAACCACCTACTACCAGTTTACTACTCCAGAACAAGGGATCCACGGGCAGCTGCAGTGGACGCACTGACGGCTCCGTGGAAGTTTCATTACATTTACCTATTCCCTACGTTTCCGCTCATTCCACGCCTGCTTCAAAGAATCAAGCGGGAAGGGATCAAGGTGCTTCTGATAGCACCAGATTGGCCCAGACGAGCGTGGTACTCCCAGATACAGAATCTGTTAATAGACGAGCCGTGGCCACTGCCTCTTCAGGATGACCTCCTTCGTCAGGGCCCATTTGTTTATCGCGACTTAAGGCGGCTTCGTTTGATGGCCTGGCTATTGAAAGGGCCGTCCTCAGAAAGAAGGGTATTCCGTCTAGTGTAATCCCACAATGATTCGTGCTAGGAAAGAAGTCACTTCTCAACATTACTACCGCATATGGAAGACATATGTGGCTTGGTGTGAAAGACGTAATTGTCCTCCTTCAGTCTTTAAGGTATCACGTCTCCTTCTTTTTCTTCAGGCTGGTCTCACAACAGACCTTCGTCTGGGTTCATTAAAGGTACAGGTATCCGCGTTGTCCATTTTCTTTCAGAGGAAATTGGCTTTGCTTCCGGATATACAGACCTTTTTCTCCAGGGAGTTGTGAGGATTCAACCCCCCTTTGTACCTCCCACAGCACCATGGGATTTGGATTTGGTGTTGGCCTTCCTCCAGTCTGATACTTTTGAGCCATTACAGAGAGTGGAGATAAAGTACTTAACCTGGAAGGTGGTTCTGTTGTTGGCTCTCGCTTTGGCAAGGCGTGTGTCAGATCTCAGTGCTTTATCCTGCCGCCCTCTTTATCTTATTTTCCATGAGAATAGGGCGGAGCTGCGTACTCAAAGGGCTTTCTTCCCAAAGTGGTGACAGCTTTTCATATAAACCAGCCTATCGTGGTTCTGGTGTAAGGATGACTCTTCCAATTCAAAATCCTTGGATGTAGTCGGAGCACTCCGGATTTACGTTGACAGGACTGCCTCCCTCCGTAAATCGGATGCTTTGTTTATTCGGTTTGATGTGGCCCGTCCAGGTTGGCCGGCCTCCAAACAGACCATTTCTAGATGGATTCGCTTCACTATCAGGTAAGCATATGTGATGGCTTCCAAACAACCACCGGGTCCTATTACGGCGCATTCTACACGCTCGGTAGGTCCTTCATGGGCGGCTGCTCTCAGAGTTTCCTTAAACCAGCTTTGTAGAGCAGCCACTTGGTCAGCCACGCATACCTTCCTACGATTCTATCATTTTGATACTTTTGCGGCCTCCGCTTCGGAGTTTGGCCGTGCGGTGTTGCAGGGCTCTCAGCGCTCTCCCACCCGGGATGTAAGCTCTGGGACGTCCCCATTGTACTGAGGCTCCAGTGTCCCCTGGTGGATGAAGGAGAAAATAGGATTTTGGTACTTACCGATAAATCCCTTTCTCCGATTCCACAGGGGACACTGGACTATGTATATGTGATTAATGTAGCTTTTCTGTCTCCTTCTCCTTACTTTCCAGCTCCCCTCGGGCACAGTTGTTTTTACACTGACCTGGGGGGGTATAGAGGGGGAGGAGCTAGCTACCAGTAGTTTTTTATTTAAAGGTGCCAGCTCCCGGTTAACACACTCCTATACCCCCATTGTACTGAAGCTCCAGTGTCCCCTGTGGAATCGGAGAAAGGGATTTATCGGTAAGTACCAAAATCCTATTTTTCATACAGGATCTTATGCATTCGCTAATATGCGATTAGTTAACAGCGCAATTGTGCGTATTAATGTGTGTATGAGAAATGGTGCACTTAAATCTCACTTTAAGTGAACACCTAGCAGTGTGGAATGCTGAGCCTTATAGTTCCATGACTTGCTCATGCCCCTGCAGCCCTCACCCTTTTCAGGCTCCAAAATACTGGTCTTTGTTCTCCCAGGGCCTGTGTGGATGCAAATTAGCACAGCTACAAGACCCAAACCTCAGATAACACTCTTGGCTTTGAAGGTATTTTATTGTAGGAAGCCTGCTAATGTAAGGTGCTACAAACGACCCTCTTGCTGTATTCGAGCAGGGCCACCTGGAGTGAGAGCAGACGTTATGTCCTTGAACCTTGTCTACACAGGCTAGTTGTCACGTGGCCATTTGCTCTGTTTAGCTAATGCAATCCTATTTTGACATACTGTACAGCCATTTCTGAAATATATCCTTTAGGAGAATTATAATAATATACACTTTATCCAGAGCACCCAAACTATGTAAAGTCATGAAATGGGCTTTTGATGAATCGCCGTAACTTATGGCGATGGTCACAGATGCAATCGCATGATGCTAATAGTAATATCGCCATATGTACTAAAGTGTGAGTTTATCTAAAATTGCTGCTTAGACGACCATTCGCAAAATGGCGTCTTGCGATCTCATTTCCAAGATGGCGTCTTGCGGCCAGTCGCAAGATGGCGTCGCTGCGTTTCAATTTTAAACTGATCTTGTCTCGGCCAATAATCCAGCTTCGACACTTTCAGGGCTGTTCAGTGAGTGATTTATGGATAATACCTGCAGTATGTATCCCTAGAAATTATTTTTAGATTTTAGCAAGTATGTGATATTCCTTGAATTGCTAATGGCAGCTGTTGACATGTGGGTTATTTCTGGAACACTGTAACTAGTACACTGGGGTATAGGGACGTGGTTAGTTGGATCTGGGCGCTTTAAATAATTTAGACGTGTGAAGTTCCTCCCCCTCTATTCCCCACCAACCCTCAGTTTAGAAAAATGTGCCAAAGGAGCTGGATCACTCTGGACAGAGTTCCAGCATTATAACTTATTTTTATTTTACTTTTATTGACATAGGCTTCTGCCTAGATTAGGAACCCTTCGCCACCTTTTCAAAGGTTGGGGTCCGGGTCTCTGGCGTCCTGACGCACGGGTGTGCACAGGACTTTAGAAAAAAAATCTCTGACACCTCCCCTCTAGCTAGTGGTGAACACAGCTGAGAGCCACAGAGAGTAGAGGCTGCAAGACAGCACAACCACATGCCCCCGTCTCCCGCCCTCAACCCTGCGCCGGCAGAGAGCCGTGTTACAGCGCAGATCTCACTAGTCCTGGCCCCCGCTACTTCTAGGAAGTAGGGTGAAAGTGCGGGCTGTCACTGTACAGCTTGGGGGGGCCTTAACATAGCCCTGCCACGACTGTCACCGGTTCTCAGACATGGTCTCCCCTCCCTCAAGCCTGAGTGCGGGCGCCATTTTACAGTGAAGGCTACAGAGATTCTGCTGACATCCCTTCTACACAGGATCCTTGCAAGGGCTGAGTGTACACTGGGGAGTTCTAACTGGCTGGTGTGTGCAGGGAATCCATTATTTAGGGAAGAGAGTGGTGTGATTCCCCCTCTGACTTCCATTAGCTTTCTGAACTCTACCTGTACAATTCTTGTACTGTGTGAGCAGTGGCGTAACTAGGGTCTTCGGAGCCTAGGGCAAGTTTAAGATTGGCGCCCCCCCACTATATAGTAAAATATATTTTGCCTGCCAAAAATGAGCGTGACCCCATACCAGAAGGGGCGTGGCTACTGAAAATGGGGTGTGCCAACATGACACGCCACCCATTTCTTGTCACATTCATTTACATTCCATATGCACCTTACCTATGCAGTGGTTTCTCATAATGTGGAACCTCTGAAGAAATGTATCCTCCCTGGGACGACGGTGTCTTCAGTCGGTATTCACTATTCATGTAGGTCACATCGTCCGGAAGATGCCTGTTTGTGTAGAAATATTAATAAGGTGGTCATCATACAACAGCAGTTCAACCAGACTCGTTCCCCGTGTAACTTCCTTACCCCTGCGTCTCTCAGCCACACCATCATCTCACTACATCATCTCCCTCCCTGCTTCGTCTCTCAGCCACACCATCGCTGACCCTCAGTCACACGATCAGCTCCCGCTCTGCGTCGTCTTTCAGTCACGCGATCAGCTCCCCCCCTGCATCGTCTGTCATACCATCATCTTCCCCCCCGCGTTCTTACCGCACACACACACTGCACACTCACACAGATACACACACACACACACACACTGACACCGATACACACACACACACACACACACACACACACACACACACACACACTGACACATATACACTTACACACTGACATACATACACACTGACAGATATATATATATATATATATATATATATGTGTATGCATACACACTGACGCATATACACACTGTTGCAGACACACACAGAGACAGCCTACTCAGACAGACACACCTCTTTCACACAAATGCAACCAGCAGCTCCCTCCCCACACATGAAAAATAAACACACACCAACCTCACCCCCTTCCCATAACCCACCTGCGGAGAGCGCCGGGGAAGGAAGAATCACTCCTCACCCAGCGCAGAGTCAGACGGCAGCTCTAGTCTCAGGCAAATCAGGAATCAGCTTGGTAACAAGACTGCCTGGCAGGGGCTACGCGCTTCCGCTGCAGCTTCCCCTAAAGGCAGCCCAACCAGCACCAGGCTAGCAGGCACAGCACACTTGCCTGCTCGTTATTAAAGTCAGGACACAATGGTGGTGGGGGGAGGGCGCATGTGCGGGTACGATGCCTGGGCGATGCCCCCTCTGCTGGGCTTGCCATGGCACCCAGAGCTATACATATATATATATATATTTCCTATGGTGGGAGCTCACTTAAAGACTGTACAGCAGGTTTGGAGCCAAACCTCTTCGAAACCTTTTTGTGGTGCCCAAGCTGGACAGATCTGTCAGGCCCATCCTAAATCTCAAGTCTTTAAATCAGTAACTGATGGTTTATCGTTTCAAAATGGAGTCGTTTCAATCGGTCATCGCAAGCTTAGAACCGGCAGTTTGTCATTTCTCTGGACATAAAGGATGCGTATCTTCATGTCCCAATATGGGAACTGCATCAAACATTCCTGCGTTTTGCAATATTGCACAATCACTATCCATTTTGGGTGATGCTGTTCGGTTTATCCTCAGCACCCCGTGTCTGCATCAAGGTAAAGTATGTCATGATTGCACACCTTCGGGCTTCAGGTGTGACCATAATTCCATACTTATTGATCAAGACCCCATCGAAGTCTCTTCTTTTGGACCATCCAACACGGCTGGATGATCAATTTAAAAAAATCCAACCTAATACCATCTCAGAGACTCCAGTTTGTAGGAATGACCCTGGATACGAAGTTACAGCGTGTGTTCCTACCCGGGAGACAAAGCCCAAGACATTTGGCTGATGGTTCAACTAGTTCTCAAACCAAAGAAGGTCTCTTTTTACTTTGCATTCGTCTCTTGGGAAAGATGGTTGCTTCCTTCGAAGCGCTGAAATTCGGACGATTTAACTCCTATCTGTTTCAGCTGGATCTTTTACCACAATGGTCAGGGTCTCGCCTCCACCTACATCGGATGATCCGGTTTGCCCCACTAACCAGGGTGTCTCTCCTCTGGTGGATCCAAACCAACAACCTCCTGGCGGGTCAATGATTTAGAGTGTGGAACTGGAAAGTCTTGACAATAGACGCAAGTCTCCGAGGATGGGGAGCGGTAATCCTGGTCAGTTCCAGGGCCGTTGGTCAGCACAGGAAAGCAAGTTTCCCATAAATGTGTTGTAACTCAGAGCGATTTACAATACTCTACTCGAAGCCGCACACTTACTAAGGTCTCTATTATCTTTTTGTGTATATAAGGTCTCTACCAGTAAGAGTACAGTCTGACAACGCGACGGCCGCCACTTATATCAACCGGCAGGGCGGAACTCGAAGTCGCATGGCTATGCGAGAAGTCACTCGGATTCTTTGGTGGGCCAAGAGTCTATAATACTTTTGGCAGTGTTCATCCCGGGGGTGGAAAACTGGGAAGCAGATTTTCTCAGTCGCCAGGACCTTCACCCTGGGGAATGGATGCTACACCCAGACGTTTTCCAGGCCTTGGTTCATCGTTTGGGTTGGCCTCAAGTGGACCTCATGGCATCTCGGTGAAACCATCAACTACCAAGGTACATGTCCAGGACTCTGGATCTGGCCACAGAGGCGTGGATGCTCTAACAGTCCCATGAACGAGCACCCGCTCTGAATCAGGGCGTTTTTTTTTTTTTTTTTGGTGCGTCCTCCTGGACGCTCGCATAGCTGTGGGTTACCACCCACAGCTTATGCGAGCGTCCATGATGATGGTCGCGATGGTCAAGACCATCGCGACCATCGGGCTTGCGACGAGACCCTGCGGTAGGGTCTCGGTGCCGCAAGCCCTGGAGTGATTTTGGCTCTATCAGAGCCAAAATCACTCCCACTGAAATCACTAGTGATGTCAGTGGGGCCGGACCCAGACGGTAGGCGTTCCCGTGGGAACGCCTCCGTCTGGGCAGCCACGCCCCGGCATGCCCACCAAAGGGGGCGTGCTGTCACTCACCATCGACAGCACGCCCCCTTTGGTGCGAGACCCCGAGCGACGGCTTCCCCGTCGCTCACCAGGTCTCGCGCATGCACACGACGGAGCAGCCTCCGTCGTGCGCATGCGCATTTGGGTACCATCGACCCACTTGCGAGCGTCCTGCGCTCACGAGCGGGTCTGAATGAGACCCAGAGTCCTTTCGTGCACCCCAATCTAACACTGCTAAGTTAGGCCGCTATCTTGAATAACAGCATCCCAGAATCGGTTATCCCCACTATGCTTCGCGTCAGAAAACCTATTACAGCTGCGCATTACCACCACATTTGGCAGTCTTATGTAGCATAGTGTTCGAGTCGGGAATTCCTGTCTAGGGTTTTTCCTTTGTCTAGACTGTTGTTTTTTTTCTCCAAACGGGTCTCGATGCTGGTCTCCATTTAGTTACCATAAAAGTGCAGATATTTGCCCCCTCCACTTTCTTTCAATGCAAATTGGCCCTCATACCCGAGTTGCAGACTTTCCTTCAGGGTGTGTTATGGGTGAAACCACCTTTTGTTCCGTGGGACCTAAATTTGGTACTCGCGTTTCTACAGTCTTCCATGTTTGAAAAGCTTGCTGAGGTAGATCTCAAGTACTTGTCTTGGAATACGGTTCTCCTCCTGGCATTGGCGTTGGACCGTCAGGTTTTGGAGTTGGGGGCCCTATCGTGTAAGCCCCCATACCTCATTTTTTATGCTGATAAGGCGGAGCTCAGGACACAAGCCGCCTTCCTTCCCAAGGTTGTGCCGGCTTTCCACATAAATCAGCCTATTGTGGTACCTTCCTGGTTTGAGGACTCCGGGGAATTCTCACCTCTGGATGTTGTTCGTATCCACGTGGCTCGGACAGCGTCCTTGCGTAATTCGGATACGCTTTTTCTGTATGAAGCAGTCCGGAGGGTTTGCCGAGGGTTTGGCCAGCGTCAAAACAAACTTTGGCTAGGTGGATTCGACTGGCTCTCCGACAGGCATATGTCAACAATGCTAGACAGTCTCCTCTGTCTATTTCGGTGCACTCCACACGTTCGGTGGGTACGTCTTGGGCGGCACGTCGGGATGCCTCCACCATGCAGTTGTGCCGTGTAGCTACTTGGTTCACGGTGCATACCTTTGTGAAATTTTATAGGTTTGACACATTTGCGACTTCATCTTCTCAGTTTGGCCGCCTTGTTCTGCAGGTTCCTCAGAGCACTCCCACCCATGGGGAAAACTTTGGGACATCCCCAGTGTACTAGTTCCAGTGTCCCCTAGTGGATGATAGAGAAAATGGGATTTTGGTACTTACCGGTAAATCCTTTTTCTCTGATTCCACAAGGGACACTGTACGCCCTGCTCAGCGCTATGCACCTGCTTGTTATGTTGGTTTCCATGTGTTTGTGAATTTCTGCTTTATTTCTTTGTGTGACCTTCTCTTCTCTTTAGTCCTGTTATTCGCCATCTCCTCTCGGCCTTCATTTTTCTAAACTGAGGGTTGGTGGGGAATAGAGGGGGAGGAGCTTCACACGTCTAAATTATTTAAAGCGCCCAGCTGTAACAAACCACGCCTCTATACCCCAGTGTACTAGTTCCAGTGTCCCCTGTGGAATCAGAGAGAAGGATTTACCGGTAAGTACCAAAATCCCATTTTATTCCCCTTTATGCCACCATCCTAGCCCCATAGAACACTACAATGTTCTCCTCTGTTGCTTCTAAACATCCCGTCAAATCACAGGAGTCTTAATGATTTTTCTAACAAAGGTGGAATGTTTTGTGAGAGAACACCCAACACTCCCTGTGTTTACTGAGGCTTACAATTCTTATTTGACTTTGTAGTTTTCCAAAACAGAGAGTTACAGGAATTGAGGAAACATAATTTACACAAAATATAATGATACCAATTAATGGAGACTGTTTTAGTTGTCTTCCACAGCCTGTATTGTTGTTTCTAGTACAGCATTGACGGTGCTATATTCAACAATACAAGAGAGAGTAAATAATTAACCGGCATTATTCATGTCCTTGTGAGTGATGACTTTTTCTGTAAGGCTCTGTCCACAGTGTCAAACTAGATCCTTGTCTGACTGTGACTATTCAACCAGCTGTCACCAGGTCAAAAAGACATTGGATGTGGGAAATGGTTAGGAGAGTCTACGAAACTTAAAGTAACAACGGGCCTGATTCAGAGATGTATGCTAATGCTACCTTAACTGGGTTCCCGTACGCAGCTACTGTGCGGAAATATACAAATGTTGCAGATTCTGGGATATGTATTGAGATGCTCAGCGTCGGCGTCTTTGCTAAACCTAACATATGTGTTCAAAGATGAAGCATTGGTTGCAGATCACTCGATGTTAACAGTCCTGAGTCGCGCAGAAACTGACGCCGGAGCCATATTTCTTGAGTACGAGATCGCAGATGCAGGATGTCACTCCCCAAAAACGGTCCCAACATGCCTGCATTTTTAGCCGACACTCCCCATTACCACCCCCAAACGCTCCCTTACTTTCAATCACACTGCAAATAAGCACTTGCTGCAAGCGACTGCGGTACAGTTTCTAGTGTATGGAAATGGGTATTTTCCCTGACAATTCCAGAAGAGAAGACGAGTATGATTAAATGTCTTGGAGTGGTGTCAGGCTTGTGTAGGTGGCATGGCTGGTGACTACTTGTGTAGGTGGCATGGCTGGTTACTACTTGTGTAGGTGACATGGCTGGTGACTGCTTGTGTAGGTGGCATGGCTGGTGACTGCTTGTTTTCAGCAAAAGCCATGCCTTAATCCTTACATCTGACATCCCTAGTGATGGGTGTTCATGTGCAATGAGGATCGTACCTATTGTCCCTTAGGGCTCTCCTTCCTACCACGGCCCAGCAGAGGAACAGAGAACCACCAAATCCCCAACACAAGGATGACACAATAGTATAGTGACGTTAGTTTATGAACCTGGATCACTCTGTCGTTATGAATCTGTCTACGTAGAAAGGAAACAATGATATATACAGTCAATACATATTTTACTAGCTGGGCCCAATGTGGGTGTTAATTATTATAAAACTCTAAAAAATGCCTTAACAGCTAGGTAGACCGTACAAAATATATTTCACTTCCTGTAAATACTATTTTAGATGAAATTACACTTGTTGCTCTTACCCTGTACCATACTCCAAGTACTCTAAATGAATGTCAGCACCCAAGTTTTGCAAATTTTAAGGTTAGGCATACTCTCTTACAAAGTTTACAATCCGGCAATGTCATACTAAATGCTGACATACCGAATGTGGACTTCCTCCATACTGTGCGTTATGACAGGAAACTGAAAGTACCCCTAGAGAAATTGCTGTGTGTTAAATTCCCTTCTGATCATTCTACAGATCAGCAGCAGGTGAGGTGGGGAGGATGGGGACATTTATATAGTTGATGCAAATTAACCTACTTTCACTTATGGCAGCCCCAGTAATTGAAAATAATTATTACTAATTAAAGGCTTAGGGCTGCCATGCCAGATCTCCTGCTACACAGAGAGCTGAGTAGCACCTAAGGTAAAAGCCAAGAATTCTGTGACACGTGAGTGGTTCAGTCATAACTAATGCTTGACCCCAAACCAGTATGATGCCCACTAATTATTGGTTTCATATCAATCTTATCATCATCAGGCATTTTGGTTTATAAAGAAGACCTGTATTGTATTGTGTGTGTGTGCGCACCAATCCATTTCCAACAGCACTGACAGGTCCAGATGTGGTTTGTAGGTGATTTGACTGCTCAGTCCGAGCTCCGAACTGCTGGATTGTATGTAAAAGAAAAGTATGGGAATAATTCAGTCTCTTTATTCTTTGAGCTTTTTTGTCTGCTTCTGCCTACTAAAATCATTTATTTTAATATGCTATTTACAGAAGCAAACCTTTTTTATGTCCAGATAAAGAAAAAGTTTGCTTGCATATATTGAGGATGTTATTTCTCGCAACAATTATGCAGCTCGGAACCGTGAAAACTTGACTGGTCATGTGGGTGTACGTCACCACCTCCCATCTTGAAGGGATTAAAGAGCGCTTACGGCCTAGTATACCACTATCCAGCATAGCATTGTACTCTTTGGATGAAGGAAGATAAATTATTAAATTCCATAAAAATTTGGGTCAGGTTTTGCTTTGTATGGCTAGTGACAGCAGAGGTTCAGTGGGACGTTGACAAGACGCCTTGTTCTGAGCACAGACCATACAAGCTAAAACTAAGTTCTTTATGTCTTGAGGAAGCAAAGGCCACCAATAACGAAGATGAATTAACTCCAGGGATTTTTCTGGTTGATATTGAGCACGTTAGAACCTTGATTATTCAGAATTATTTTAACCATGATGAGGATTAACTGGGCCGATAAAAATATTATTTTATCAAATCCTCCCTAGTGCTATATGAATACTGTACAAGCTAGGCTGCATATGTTTATTTGTGGCACAAACCCCTACATATTCGACTTTACTGACTCCACAGAGTGAACAGTGTCCACATTGACATCTAGAATACAGAAGGTACGGTATTTTCAGATTAGCCCTGTTATTGATTATCCATGTAGCCTCTCTCCTTGTTTACCCCAATAATGGTCTCTGAATCCCCTAGATTCAGCTGCTTCCCTACCCCTTAGAGCAGACTTCAGATGATCAGGTGCAGAACAATGCAAACACAGGCTACTTTTGATTCACCTGTCCTGTTGAGTTAAACAGGAACGTCAGAACTGCATTTCCTTGTTGGGAATGGCTGAAACTGAGGTGACAATTGTACCTCAACACAAGTGTTTCTTTTGTTTTGGTCCCGCTCCCTGAATTAGATATCCCCTTTCTACATAGCAGTTAGGACATCTAAAGACCAAAGAAGATGGAAGTTCCCAGAATGCCAATTTGTCATGCATCAGTGAATAGGGGTATATAATTGATCTATATAATGTCCTTTGATGTGAGCTCTCTGATAGAAGCAGCAGAGGATTACCCAAGAGGGCTTTTCAAGAAATCTAGCAATGCAGGGCAGTTATGCAGGAGAGGTTAAATCAGTTCCCAGAAGGGTGAACCCCAAAGGTTAAAGTTTGTCTGGACAATGAAATTAACAAAAATGCCACTCTTGAATTCTCAGAGGAGAAACTTCCAGGAAATAGCTCAAAATGGATGGCACATTGATTTAAAAAGTCTCTCCAAGCCTTTGTATCCCTGTCGTACTTGTGGGAATTAAGAAATTGCAGCTGATAATACACACACACTCTGCTGCAACAGATCCCACGGAATGGAGAGACAGCAGAATCCATGGCCATTGTATACTGTCAAGTACTTTGGTATGGAGCAGTGATCCCTTTGGTGTTCATCACTGACCCCCAAAAAGAAGTTTGGACTCTACTGCAGGGAGTAGTCAGGCCACAGACATCAGATCTGCCCCACAATGTGACAAGCTTGTACTAGCGGGCTAGTTGATATAGAAAGCATGGTACATATTCTGTAATCAGAACAATGGACTAACAGCTGAAATCTGAAACACAGATAAACACTGGAGGATATTTGGATGCTGGAATACAGTCACTGAGAAGTGCTCAGAGTGCTGTTTTATTATAATGAACTTTTATTTTTAAGGCACCGCAAAGTGTCCACAGCACTGTACAAGGATATAAAGCAGGGATGGGGAACCTCGGGCCCGGGGGCCGTATAAGGCCCCCGGAATCATTTGGGCTGACCTTCTGAGTTTTTTTCTGCTAGCCTCATCTGGCTTGAAGGGTTGCCTAGAATGGCACCCTGCAGCCAGAATCTATGCGGCAGTGTCGCCTGGGGCGTCCTTAGGACGCTTCATACGGTCACACCGCTGCCCTTACAGTTCCCTGGAGCATCCACATTGCTGTAATCACCGGTGATTGTGACCCTGCCCCCATGTGATGTCACACGGAGGGGGCTTGATCTGCACCAACCCCGCAAATAATGTTATATATATCAAAATGGCCCCCTGGTATAAAGCATAAAAATAATACAAAATTAGAGAAAATAAGTACATAACACAATAGGTAACCATAAGTACAATACATTGCTAAACAATACAGAGAGGGTATTACAAGAAGTGAGAGTCAGTTAAGTACTATGATTTTGTACCCATTGCATGTGCAAGCAATCAGTGTTTCTGAAGGGGAGAAGGAGTCTCTGTACGAATACCATCAAATGCGGCATTAGCATAAATGCGCAGTCGCGCTCAGTGGCAGATGCAATAGCGTACACTGCTGAATCAGGCCATTTGTCTGTATAACTATCTAAGCGGGGAGTCCTTTTTAACCTTATGCAATGTATAGTGTAAGCTCGTATTGATCCAGACAATTGGTGAGATGTACTTTTTATATTTTGTGTATAAAATTGTTACCTTGTGACATCTAGGTGTTCTGTGAAGTCATGACAAAATATGGTGTTGTGGAACATCTGTACAGAACATGGGAATAGGGATAGTGAAGTGTGTGTTACCAACACACTGAACACCATATGAATTTCATCACTGCAATACTCTAGTAAACATTAACTAGACAATTATTATTGTACATGTAAAGTTAACCTTATTTAACAATACGCATTTCTTGTTCCCCATTCTTCATACCCAGAGCAAAGAATAGTTGTGGCTTATCTTCATGGAAAATCTCATGTTGGCTTTTATCTTTCCCATTTTCAAATATACTTCTCCTTTTGCACAAGCTGTAACCAAAAATAAATGGAAACTGTAACCGACTGTTATGTACCAAGAGTTTATCAGAATGTAGCAAATTTAAAGACCATTATTCAGAGTATACATATTTCCATTTAGGAAATTATATAATCATTTGTAATGAAAAAAAAACTTTAGTCTTCTGTTTTTTGGTCTTTTTTTATATATTTATTTTGTGTGTTACATAATGGTAAGAATTCCTGAATACATGGATTTTGATTCCACGATGTTCTGTAAAATGGGCAAAATGTCACAGGGTGCGTATGAAGTCTTAGTAGTAGTACATGTGTGTCTCTGGGGTGATTCATTTGTTTATAAGGCGGCTATTTTCTTAGGGCGGCCGATGGAGCAATTCAATTGTTGCTCCGTTTGGGCGTGACAGCTGCTGGCGCTGGCATTTCTGCTCGCATCCTCAGGAGGGTGTGAGCAAAAATGTGTGAAAAACCCATGGTTAGGGCGCCCAAACAGTTTGGATGCCCTAACCAGGACTTTAGACGGATTTAGCCGTTTTACAAGGCTAAACCCGGTCAAATAGGGTGTAAAAACAGCAATAATTAATGGGCGCCCGGAACAATTGAATTGTGACACTGGGCGCCTATTAATTTTTGCTGTCCACTAAAGAATTGATTCGCCCCCTCTGTGTAAGTATTGGAAATACAGGTTGAGTCTACCATATCCAAAATGCTTGGGATCAGGGGTATTTTGGATATTGGAATATTGCGTATTTTGGAATATTTGCACACCATAATGAGATATCTTGGGAACGGGACCCCAATATACACACAGAATGCATTTATGTGTTATATACACCTTATACACACAGCCTGCAGGTCATTTTATACATTATTTTCAATAATTTTGTGGCTCGAACAAAGTTTGTGTACATACATGAAGTTAATTTATATTTCATATACACCTTATACACATAGCCTGCAGGTCATTTTATACAGTATTTTTAATAAGTTTGTGCCTTAAATAAAGTTTGTGCACATTGAACCATCAAAAACCAAAGGTGTCACTGTCTCAGTCATGCTAAAAATATACTAGTATTTCAGAATATTTGGATATGGGAGCTCACAGGTAGCAGCCCTTTAGTCAGAGACAATTGTTTACACCAGGCACTAACTGGCATACTGTACAGGCTTTTAGGGGTCTATTTACTAACTGTCCACTTAACGTGGAGTTATTGCCGCGCCTGCTAGCGCTGCGAAGCAGGAGCTGGTTACCGCAGGTATTACTAACAATAGACCAGCCGAGGAGGGTGAGCGTCGTTAAGTCCCCCCCTTGGCGGTGTAAGCAGCACAGTAAGAGACACTGGTCTCACCATCACCAGGTCTCTGTGCAGCAGGAAGCAGAGAGGGTTTTTATTTTTGGTAAACAAACTTTATTAACAAATGGCCAACCTGACACAGCTCATGTCCTGCTTCTCCAGTGAGGAGAAGCAGATACCGGCAGCTACAGGAGGCGATATCAGCGTGGGAGAAGTCACCTGACGGTAAGTGACTTCTCCTCTTAGTAATACCTGGGACACTTAGCGCTGTCATAGGTGTCTATGGCAGCGCTAAGTGCCCCAGGTGCAGTGCAATGTTGTAGCCTGCACTTAGCGCTGGCAGAGAAAATCCCTTTAGTACATACTGAGAAGCGGTATGTACAGGGATTTTCTCTGCCTTTAGCGTTTTCCCCCTTTTCTCCCCTTAGTAAATAGACCCCTTAGAATGTAAATGACCTTTAATGCTGCACTTATTTATTTTATTTATTACCAGTTATTTATATAGCGCACACATATTCCGCAGCGCATTACAGAGAATATTTGGCCATTCACATCAGTCCCTGCCCCAGTGGAGCTTACAATCTATCACATGTGCACACACACATAGACACTAGGGTTAGTTTGTGTTGGGAGCCAATTAACCTACCAATATATTTTTGGAGTGTGGGAGGAAACCAGAGTACCCATCACAGGGGGCGCACGTTTTAATCCGGCGCAAATAAAACCCAGCCTTAGGGCTATTTCACACAGGCTAGTTTTACCGGCCGGAAAAAAACCTGCCGTTTTATTTTGCCGTGTATTAATTTTAATTAAGCCTGAAAACAGTCATTTCAGACGGCATGGACATGGCACGGTCGCCGTGTTACAGCCGGAAATATCCACTGACAAGGACGGTTGCCGCTCTGTGTTCGTGCTGTCACTGCAAGTCTGTCAAGTATATATTACAAGGTTTCCTTTCACACGCACCTCCCGGCTTTTCTGAGCTTGTACTGTTGCTGCTGCCCAATACATGAAGGAAAATAAACACAACATTAAAAACGGCATGTGGAAAGCACTGGTTGCCGGCAAAAAATAATGTCTGGCTTTGCCTGTTTTTTTGTCGGCCGGTGAAAACCGGCGTGTATGAAATATCCCTTAGGCTTCATACCTAGGGGATGATTCTGAGACAGACGCGGCCATCTTTGTGTCTTTTGCCGCTGTCGTGTCTGTGACTTTTTGCTAATGCTACTAAAAGCCCTTCCTTGGTGTACAGACGTGTCCGAAGGTGCAAGGACTGAGACGCCTGAGCATCCTTAGACTCTGTAATACTCCTTGGTGCAACATCTCATTCTGAATTTATTTATTACCAGTTATTTATATAGCGCACACATATTCCACTGCATTTTACGGTGACTATCTGGCCATTCACATCAGTCCCTGCCCCGGTAAAGCTTACAATCTATGTTCCCTATCACCTGCGCGCGCACACACACACACACACACACACACACACACACACTAATTTCTTTTGTTGGGAGTTCATTAACCTACCAGTATTGGTATTGCGCCCCTCCTGTTACCTCCCAGGATGCATACACGGTGCAACACATGCGCACACAGAAAACATTGCTCCACTGCGTCCGACATCACCGCTGTGTCTGACCCTAGTCTCCAGTGTATATGTGTTTCTGCTTTTGCCAGACATTGGGCCTGATTCAGACCCGCTCGCATCCGCTCGCGAGGTCTATGGGCGTGTATTTTTTTAAATTATTTTTTCTCCGGCCGCTCACAAAGCTGTGGGAGACCACCCATAGCTTGTCCGAGTGGCCTGGAGCCCGTCGCGATAATCGCGACCATCGGCCTTGCGACGAGACCCTGTGGTAGGGTCTTGGCTGCTGCAAGGCCGAGTGGACTTCCTGCTCTAATAGAGCAGGAAATCCACTACTAACATCAGTTGTGATGTCAGTAGGTCCTCCTTGAAACGCCATGCGTTCCTAAGGGAATGCCTGAGTTTGGTCAACCACCCCCCCTACACGCCTACAAAACGGAGTGAGCTGTCACTCACCGTCGACTGCCGCCCCGTCTTGTAGCGCGCCCCGTAGCGACTTAACTTCATTTGCTCGTCGGGGCTCGCGCATGCCCAACACGGTGCATGTGCAGATCACAAGCATCGAGCCGCTTGCGAGCGGCTCTGAATCAGGCTCATTGTGTATGACCCGATTTATCTCTAACCTGCTTCTTGCTACATCCCTTGGCTGTGATCCTATATTGCTGTGTATGACCTTGGCTTGTGAACCATTACTTTTCATCCCCTTGGCTCTATTTCATCCCGTTTGTGCACCAAACACTATCTGACCACTCTCCAGCCTTCCACATCCAAATCTCCTTGCTGGGGTCCCTGGTGAAAACTGCTGGAACGTTAGACTCTGCACTCTTGTTATTAGTTGCATCAATCTAAGCTGGTAGAACGAATTGTGTGTGTGTAATGTGTGTATATATATATATATATATATATATATATATATATATATAATATTACAGATGTGTCCTCCTTTTAGATAGATTATTGTACCTAAAAAAGTTAAACTCAAAAGCATTATCTAGCACTAAAGAATTTAAGAAACAGGAGTGCAGTGCCACAGGAGACATGAAATGATAAGGTAACATTAGTTACCATAAAGGAATTGGGACAGAGGGGTGTGTCGGTAATAAATTATCCTTATCTTCAGTAAGTTCTTACATCATATCTTTTACAGCTATTTTTAACTATTCACATGACAATTGTATTTTAATACAAAACATACACACTGAGAATTGTATTCAGATCATCATAGTGACAGGTTCATATTAAGATTTAGAGGTAAATTTACTATTTGTCGCTTTTTAAATCGCCACGTCTTCAGTCGTTTTGGTTGCTGGATTTGAAGAAGCAATTATATTAAATACAAAACTCAGCGTGGTTTGGATTTAATATTTTTGCCCCTTTAAGTCCAGCAGCTAAAGACGCAGTGGTTTTGAAAAACCCTCAATAGTAAATGTACCCTTAATATTTTAACTTTTGTGGAGCATTCCCTTACATCAGGGACTCCATACTAGTATTAGTGGTTTTGAACTTTGTCTATAGTGTCTTATCTCATTTGTATTGTAACTGTGCACCACTAATGAAATGCTGGTAGAATTACAATTTTTTGTTTTAAATAAAATGTTTATGGCTGTTTTGTCCATGTGGTGGCAGCAAAGACTAAGTGATGACCTAAAGATCTCACTATTCCTTGTGATAGTGTATTATATTCTTTATTACATATATACTATATTTATTGCAGTTTCTCATTCACCTGTTTTGTTTGATAAAAATAGAAATATATAACATTGTTACATACAGCTGGTCTGTAAATAAAATTTGACTTCTTCTTTAAAGGACCTTATGATCACTGACCTCTTGGACTTATAAGTATTCATTAACATAACTGATCTGACAACCGGGAAATATGTAATTACTGATTATGTATTGTAGCATGCAAAATATATATTTTTTTGTTCTCCAGATATGCAAATATGTGCCTTTCCTAAGCGTCAGTCATCAGGTGCTAGATTTTTTCCCAGTGTGAGATGAATTTCTACATACGATCCTGAATAAAACTTCATTTCTAACCTGTAAGTGTAGATGGAGTCTGTTTTCATTGGATCTTTTGGGAATCCATATGCAGACAGACTATGGGGAGCTGTCATTTTAAAGTGTGTTTTCATATTCATCAATTATTAAATTTAAAGCATATTCCTTGCATTATTTTAAGAATAAAATTCATTTATTTTAATTCATTCACCTATCATCAGGTAATACCATTCCCAAAGTATATGTAAGTATTAATTGTTTTTTTTTATTGAAAAATATATTCTTGCATGTTCACCTAATTAACTTTGCCTTCTCAGTTTAACAATATTGGTACATTTCATATATGTGGTAAAGTTGGTAAATAGCAGGCAGGTTTCAAGGGACTATGGGGCCTATTCACTATTTTCGGGAAATAGATACTTTTCCCTGCCTACACTACCTTATTGCATCTAGAAACAGTGCTACGCATGCACTGTTACATCTGTAAAACCAGCGCATGCGCAGCACTGCCTACAGATGCGTTAAGTTTGTGTACCCCCCCGGCCCATGTATGGGGAGTGTGGAAATTAACGCAGGGGAACTTAGCAAAGAGATATCTGTGACATCTCCTGTGCTAAGTCTGTTCATGAATACCAAAATAACATTATTTAAGGAAAATGTCCTTAAAAACGTTATTTTAGTGTTGATGAATAGGCCCCTATGTATCAAAGCTTGATGTGAGATAAAATTGTGAGATCTATGTCACCAACCAATCAGCTTCTAACTTACATTTTGCAGGCTGTGTTTAAGAAATGATAGTTTGGAGCTGATTGGTTGGTGATATATATTTCACAATTTTATCTCACATCAAGCTTTGATACATATGCCCCTTTGTGTTATTGTATTCTTCCTTTCTCGTCATGATTATGGGATCAATGTTTTGACACAAAACTGGGAAACCAAAAGTCCATCTTCACACATTACTGTTTATTACAGTATACAATCTTCACTAATTGTCCTGTACACTTTGACGGGGTCCATAGAAAAATCAGCAAAGATGTTGGTTGCAAAAAATGGCTTAGCCCGACTGTTCCAGAGGCATTTCATGGCCATTGTGTAAATTGAATTCCCCCCATGTGACGTAAAGTTTGTTTTGTCAGTAACTGCTACCCATTGCCTACTTTTGAAAAAGCATTTCAGGGAGATTGTGAACACAACACCTATGAGCGCGGCGGTAAAGTGGGCTATACTGTTACATCTGAGAGGTGTCATAAAATTGACTTACATCCAAATGTAAATGAGCCCAAAAGCAGTTAGTAAGATCTATTTGTTGATGAAAACACACTGATACTTTCCAGAAAATGCATGTAGCCATCATTGTGCCTTATAACCAATGCAGGGAAATTATACTATTGATCCCATTTGAATGTATATATCTGTTTTTTTATTAAAAAATATTTTTAGGGGTGCACTCACCAGACTTCAGACAAGAGCTCAAAAAGACAGTTTTATTCCATAGAACGCTAATCCAACGTTTCGGTCCTCTTGGGACCTTTGTCAAGGTGTAATAATCAACTGCATACATCATCATTAAATACCCACACACCCTCCCCCTAAACAATGTGTAAAAAGACATACAAGACCAGACATGGACACATTTAACATTAAGCAAAACAACACCTACGTATTAACAGCCTGCATATCCACGGAATATAGCGCCATAGGTTATCTCTCTCTGGGGCCAGCATACTTAACCGTTACCAACAGCTGATAGCTGCGAACGGCGTCCCCATGGCTCACGTGGCTTGCGCATAAAACTAACGTCACTCCCCGCGACCGGGGACACATGATATATCAACCAATCATTGTATCGCACACAGCGCATCTCGTAACCCAGTGACCAAATTCAAACAAAAATTATGTAACCTAGCAACCTAGTGTGCCATTAGACCTGTTTAAATCAAATCACTAAGTCAGATCATACAATACTCAATATAAAGTACAGGGTATGTATAACTGTCGATCACAATATTTTTCTTAATAATCATAATCATATCATTATGAAGCTGTTATTATATATAACAGCTTCATAATGGGAGTAAGGTGCAATCAGGGAGATTGCTACTATTTCAGAGAGTCTGCCTGACAATCAGGGAGAGTTGGCAAGTATGCTTCTACCCCATAGCTCATTTTGTGCAAAAAATACTGTAAGGGCCTGTACACACGGGACGATCAAATAACGATCAGATATCGTTGTCTGATCGTCCTGCATGTGCTGGATGTTTGATATCAAACATCCAGCACATGCACCAACCCCCAAACTACTATAACGACCTGAGATCAACGATCCCTACAGTAAACAGGCTAACCTGCTTGATATCGACCAGGTTGGCCTGCATGCACGGGCAATATCGATATCGACCATCCGTGCCCGCGCATCGATGGTCGTTGGAGGGGCTAAAAAAATGGACGATATAAACAATATCGTTATCATTTATATCATCCTGCTTATCTGACCGTGTGTATGCACCATAAGACTGTGGAATATTCCCACTAATTTTGCAATGTGAATACCAATAGAATATCGATAGCAATTTGTCCTTCTAGTCTGTCTATTTTATTTATTATACCCCTTTCAGACATCTCGAGATTCCCGGGAATTTGGCCTGCCTCAGCCAAATTCCCGGGTAGCCCCGTGTGTCTGAAAGGTACCTACCCGGGAACACGTTCCAGGGTAAGCCGCCCCTGCAATCGACCATGGTTTTTCCCGGGACTTAAGTCCCTGGAAATTACCCTGCTTCTGTCTGAATGGTGCTACCCGGGAATTTGCTACTCCCGGGCAGCACCAAGCAGCTTTTACATGTAGCTGACAACGCAGAGCATCGAATAGGACGCTCAGCGCTGCTGCTTTGAGCTGACAGCGCAGAGCGTCCTATAGGACGCTCTGCGCTGCTGCTTTGAGCTGACAGCGCAGAGCGTCCAAAGGACGCTCAACGCAGCCGCTCACCACCCGCCCACACTCCCGCTGGACCACCACTACTGCCCCTATTTTCCGAACATAACATCGTTGTTCTGCCTGCCCCGGCCACTGTAGAAGTGAGAGGTGGGGAGGGCAGGGTGGGACGCTGCTGCCGCAAATATGGGTGGGTGATGGATCTTCATGCACCTGTACCCGGCCTGTCCGGCCCTGGCACCTCGGCCGCTGCTCTGCTCTTCTCTGTGCCCATGATCAGTGCCAGGCAGGAGCCTTGTGTCCAGGGGCAGCCCAGCCAGAGGCCTGGGGATGGGGGCGAGCTGCCAGGGCACCCATGGGAGGTAGTTTGGGGACATGTTGGGAAGTGTTTCAAATGATGTGCATCCCCAGATACACAGCATGTCAGTCACAGGGGGCACATAGTTGTGTGTGATCAGGGCCTGGCACCACTCACATCAGCTCCACCTCATCTTTGTGTCCAGCAGTTGCCATGTAATCTAAAAAACCCTGCTCTTGTCTGAAAGGGGAATTTCCCGGGTAGACGTTGTAGTGTGAAAGGGGGGGTCTCTACTAAATACCCGGGAATTTGCACAGGAGAAATTCCCGGGTCTGAGCAGGAAATTTCACGGGTCGTATGTCTGAAAGGGGTATTAGTGGTTTAGTTTCAGGGCCAATACTTTTTGTCTGATTGTACTCAAAGTTAACCGCACTTTGTATTTTGTATAATTTTTAACTACGGTAGTTCTGGAAATAGGAAGAAATTAGTGAAATCATTTCAGAAATGAATACAGTAGGCATTCCAGGTATGTCACAATTTCTTTACACTCTACATATGGGTGTTGTAAAATAACTTCTGATAAAAGACCTGAAGCCAAAGGTAATAGCATCTGATTTGGCAAAAGTGCAAAGTTTTTTACAACTTTGCCATAGGATTTTAAGAGGCAATGTACTTAAAAGGCAAAGTAGGTTGGTTTTATTTTGCAATATTACTGCTCAATGGGTCTGATCCAAAGCTGTGAGTTAATGTTCCCATGTTTCCACAGCTGTGATTTCCTAGCTGTGGATGCGTAAAAATATGCTAACACAGCAGCGGCCAGGACTTGTACTGAGACGCCTTCCTGAGCCATCGCAGCCGTTCACAACTACGTACATATACGCAGCATTGGAGCAGATCATGCACTCATTGCGTAAGTCTATGGTCACTCAGAATGGCCGCCGTAACCGAGACGCCAGAACCCTGTTTCCTGCGTACAGGATCGCTGACACAGGATGTCACACTCCCCCAAAATGGTTGAGACACGCCTGCCGTTTTAGCTGACACTCCCCAATGCCACTGCGATTATAAGACTTGCAGCGTGCGACTACAGTAATGTACCTCGATGCATGTGCAACTGCTGCTTCTGCGAAAACATTGGCATAGCAAATAACCCTGAATCAGGCCCTATGGGCCTTATTTAGAGGCTGTCACAATGCTGAAGTTTTTGCAAAGGGACAATTTTTATCTACTGCACATGTGTGTAAGTCGCACTGTGCATGAGCCGCTATGGTCTAGCGACCGCGGCCAGCACTAAGGATTTATTCATGAAGTGATTGATAGCAGGGACTTGTTTGTCAGTGGTAACAGGGATGGGGAATCAACCGCAGGCTTGTTGCAACCATTTCAGGGGCGTGTCACAGCTTACCACTGCAAACAACATGTCCTCAGTAAAAATAGCATCTTACGTCCGATGCTCGTTCTGCACAACTGTAGGGTTACTCAGACGTTCAGTGATCAAATGATGTGCGCAGATCAGAGACTCTTCCGATGGACGTCTCTGTACAAATCCTATCGGCTGCGGCATTTGCATATTTTCGCACATCCACTGCATACGGCATCGCAGCTGTGACAGCATTTGCAACAGACTGTAAATCAAGCCCTAGATTTGTCCGCTAAATATCAGAAAAATCGTCACTATTACCAAATCGTGCCCTATTACATTTGGCCCCTTGTGTCTTGTCCTAGGCCCTCATTCAGAGCCACTCGTAAGCAGCAGCTCGTTCGCTCCGAGCGATGTTTGCCAAACTGCGCATGCGTACGGATCGTTATACACATGCGCGAACCAGTCAGTGCGGCCGAAATTCATGTGCTCGCAAAATAGCGAATGCCTGCTAATTTGAGTGACAGGATGAGGCGTATGTGGGTGGTAACAGGGGAAGGTGCTTGAAAACGGGGAGTGGAAATCAGAACGCAGGCGTGCTTAAAGGTCAAAACGGGCGTTTTATGGGTGTGCATATTTAAAACAGCAGCGTCATTGACCACGTCACTGGGTTTTTTTTAGCCAGAACTGCTCGCAAAATTGTGGTAGCAAAAACCAACCACAAGAATAGCGAGCAGTTCATACTAGAGATGAGCGGTTCGGATTCTGTGGAATCCGAACCGCTCCGAACATTGGGGATCCGAGTCCACCCGAACCCTGTTCGGGTGTTCACCGCCTGACTCGGATCCCCGTTCGGGGCCGAACGGCGGCCGTCTGATGTCGGATTCTCACTAGAGAATCCGACATCAGGTCTCCTCGCGTGTAGGGCAGAGCGCTGTGATAGCGCTCTGCCCTACACAGACACAGACACACAGCCGCCAGCGGCAGCTGTGTGTTTGTTACAGCAGCCAATGAGAGTCACAGACTCTCATTGGCTGCTGCACGGAGGGAGCCGGCTGGAGCTCACACATGAGCTCCGTCTTCCGGCTCCCTCCTCAGCGTGTGACAGAGCGGACGGCGCGGGAGCGGGGAATCAGGTAAGTTTTATTTTTTTTATTTTTTTACTTGTCAAAGGTCCGGGGGCGCTACTGGGGGGGGGTCTGCACTACTGGGGGGGTCTGCTACTGGGGGGGCTATACTACTGGGGGGGCCATACTACAGAGGGGCCTGCTACTGGGGGGGCTATACTACTGGGGGGGTCTGCACTACTGGGGGGGGCAATACTACTGGGGGGGCCATACTACAGAGGGGCCTGCTACTGGGGGGGATATACTACTGGGGGGGGTCTGCTACTGGGGGGGCCATACTACTGGGGGGGATCTGCACTATTGGGGGGCCATACTACAGAGGGGCCTGCTACTGGGGGGGGGGCTATACTACTGGGGGGGTCTGCACTACTGGGGGGGGGCTGCTACTGGGGGGGGTTATACTACTGGGGGGGTCTGCACTACTGGGGGGGGGCTGCTACTGGGGGGGGTTATACTACTGGGGGGGTCTGCACTACTGGGGGGGGTCTGCTACTGGGCGGGGCTATACTACTGGGGGGGCCATACTACAGAGGGGCCTGCTACTGTGAGGGCTATACTACTGGGGGGGTCTACTACTGGGGGGGCCTGCTACTGGGGCAGCCTACTACTGGGGGAGCCATACTACTGGGGGGGCATACTACTGGGTGGCATGCTAATGGGGGGCATACTACTGGGGGGGCCTGCTAATGGGGGGCATACTACTGGGGGGGGCCTGCTAATGGGGGGCATACTACTGGGGGGCATTCTACTGGGGGCACTGCATAGTGGACCCTACTACTAAGGGGACTGCATAGGGGGCACCACTGCTGGGGGACATTGTGTAAGGGACACCGCTACTGTGGGCATTGTGTAAAAGGGTCACTACTGTGGGCATTGTGTAAAAGGGGCACTACTGTGTGTCGTAACATAAATAAGAGACACTACTTTATGGTGTAATGTGAATCAGGCCCTATGTGCGGTGTAATGCTAATAAGATTGTGCACTGTGACTCCTAGGGCCGTAGCCCACTTTGTAAACAAGTACTGTGACTCTGCTGGCCGTACCCCACTGGGTGGGTGCACTACTTTTCATTTCTGCCACTGCTGTGTGGCAATGTGTCATAGATGTGCTTTATACTGTGGTGTCTGTGTCGTTGTGCCGCTGCTTTGTCGCTTAGTAACCAGTCAGCTCACTGCAACCTTTGGCCAATAATGTTGAAAACAATATTATAAGCTGTGATATGGTCTAAATTGACTGGAAATTAATGTTATTGAGGTTAATAATACTCTAGGAAGAAAAAAAAGACCAATTTATGTGATTTTAGCTTTTTTTGTCAATTTTTGTAAAAAAATCCAAATCCAAATCCAAATCCAAAGCCAGTCACCGCAGTTTGGCAAATCCAAATCCAAATCCAAAGCCGGACGACGAATTAGAACCAAATCCAAATCCAAATCCGGCAAAAATGGTCCGGCGCACATCCCTAGTTCATACCCTGTTCGATGTACTCGATTAATCTAATAAATAGCGGACATGACGTCGGATGCGAGCGGCCAGGGGGCGTAGTTTCCCAAAAAACGACCGCAAGTTTTGTTCGCTCGTTCAGACCTAGAGGCGTGAACAGACTGCAAACAGCGAACTTTTCATTTGAATAGCCACCCCTATTTTCTGGACGAGCGAGCGCAAATAGCGACCGGCTCTGAATCAGGGTCTTAGTTTTAACCGCGCATTCAGAGCATGTTCTCAAAGACTCCTTACTGCATGTACTTAATAAGCTCCATTATTATTATTATATGTATTGTTGTTTTGTAAGGCACCCCAATGCTCCACACGCTGGACAGTCTGGAAGAGAGAGCATATTATTACATGTACTAATTGAGCATTGACACAGCAGGCAACATTGAAATTAATACAAAGATATGACTGGAAGCAAAGTGGGTGTTTTACAGGTACATTAGCTCACATTGTTTCCTGGACTACCAGCTTTAAGGGGCATCTAGCAGGCTTCAAGAACGTGTTGATCTCTCAATTTCAATGCTCCAAATGTACAAGACTATGGGGCCTATGCAGGGCCGAAACTAGGATACCCATCACCCGGTGCAAGGCAGCAATTTTGCGCCCCCTCCCTTCCTGTACCTTGATTTTGTCTTTGCTCCTCCATAAGGCAGTGCACTACTCAGACGTCCCTGGTATAGTGACTTACATTATTCCACACACCATAATGCCCATTACACATTATGTCACACACTGTAATGCCTATTTCCAAAGTGCCACTTACATATTTGCCCGACACCATTTTATATCCCACAGTAAGGCTTCTAATTACTTTAAAATTAGCTGCTCGTTGCCAGGGGGTTTATGCTCGTTGCCAGGCGTTACATGCTCATTGTCAGGGGATTTATGCCCGTTGCCAAGGGTGCCATGCTCATTGCCAGGGGTTACATGCTCGTTTCCAGGGGGGTTTATGCATACCTCCCAACATGACCCTCTCCAGGAGGGACACAATGCTCTGGTCCTGGACTTCCCTGGTAAGAGATGGGGCTGCAGCGCAGTTCAAAAGTCAAATAGGGGAGCCACACCAACTGTCATTTCACACACTGCCAAACATCACTGGCTGGGACTCACTGGCAGTTGGTGTGACTCCCCTATTTGACTTTTGGACTGTGCTGCAGCCCCACCTCTAGAGCCACCACCAATCATAAATTACCAGGGAAGTCCAGGACCAGAGCATTGTGTCCCTCCTGGAGAGGGTCATGTTGGGAGATATGGTTTATGCTTGTTTCCAGGGGGGTTTATGCTTGTTGCCAGGGGATTTCACGGGAGAAGATGCAGCTTTCAGCGCCAGCGTTCCCGGCACTTCGGGAACGCTGTGTGCATTGCGCTCTGCTAACAGACACTAGAGGTCCAGTAGGACCTCTAGTATCTGTCTCTTCCTTGGCGGCGGCCATTTTTGGATGTCCGTTTTCAGCAGAGTCCATGTGGACGGCTAGTCTGCATGGAATCTGCTGAAAACGGCCATCCAAAAATGGCCGCCGCCAAGGAGGACACAGACACTAGAGGTCCAGTAAGGACCTCTAGCATTTGTCTCCTCTTTGGCGGCGGCCATTTTCGGTGCCAGCCAATCAACTCCAAACTGTAATTTTTCAAACACAGCCTGTGAGATGACAGTTGGGACCTGACTGCCTGGCACTTATCACAGACTTATCACTTTTCACTCTGTCACTTATCACTGCTTAGTACATAGACCCCCATCATTTTTGTGTTTCTACTGTAAATAGCTGGAAGTTTTTCTACTTATCTTCAATTAAATTATTACTTTTAAAATATTTTCTAAAAGAGTTGTCCATTTTGTGCTTCGGCCTTTTTTAATTCCCCCACCCCCATACCATGTAGTAAGGATTATGAGAAGTTAAACATTTCCAGTGCCAAACAGCATGCTTATCCTGTGCAAACTGAGGCCCAAAGGAGAACTAACCATAACAGTCAGCAACTGTATGTATAAACGAAAAGCACAGCATCAACTCTCATGCAATGTTTGCTGTAGTATAGATAATTCTCAATCTGTTAAAAGAACTGAAAGGTACTAATTCTCTCCTCAGCCTATACTAGTATATGGTGGGCGTTATTGTCATCATCTGCACCC
Source organism: Taudactylus pleione (assembly GCA_031769625.1). Taxonomy (NCBI): domain Eukaryota; kingdom Metazoa; phylum Chordata; class Amphibia; order Anura; family Myobatrachidae; genus Taudactylus; species Taudactylus pleione. The sequence goes on from JAUIMM010000092.1 coordinate 40,429,172, forward strand.
TCTCACCAAAACAAAAAGTAAAATGTCTGCAGGGCAGCAGATTCTCTCAGCAGAGCGTCATTTTGTGAGAGATTTTACTTTCAAATATGTCTTATTCGCACAGCAATGGGAATAGTAGGCACAAGCAGCTTCTGCCAATTAAAATGATATGTGGCATGCCTATATTATGTGTGTGACTGCAGGTGCATCTGCATGCAAAAATGCTACGTTACATTGTCAGCGGCTGTGACAATGTAATGTAACATTTTGTATGCAGATACACCCGCATTCGCACGCATAATATGGACATGCCACATATCATTTTAATCGGCAGAAGCTGCTTGTGCCTACTATTCGCATCGCTGCTCAGATAAAATGCATTTGAAGGTAAAAAGTCGAACGAAACGATGCTCTGTGCTACCAAGTCACGCCATGGCATGACGAAACTAGAAGGGCTGTTTCTAGCACAAAGAGGCTAGATGTAGGAGGACACATCTGTATGTGTTAACTGCGCCTTTAGAGAGTGCACTGTCTATGGAGTGGATGGCGTAAAGTTGGCGTCTTAATGGGCATAGCTAACCAGGTGCAGTAGTGATCTCAATTACATAGGAATGGGCATACCATAGGTGTAGCTAATAGTGCATATTTGAATTACTGACTTCAGCAGAGCTGGCGCACGAAGTAAGTAGGCCCATTATGGCCAAGTCACATATTGATATTGTAGTTAGCATGGGCTGGTGCAATTTCAGATACTAACGATGATTGTACCTCTGTTTTACAAAATGGGTAGGATAGCCATACCGCAGGTTGGCACACAGCATTAGTACAAGGTGCAGACGTACAGGCATGACCAAAGTGTCCTGCGTACACCCTTCATACACCATCCACCTCCGAATCAGGCCTGAAGTGTTTGTTCTACTGTGTCACTGGTTTTAAAGTAGGCCAGGAGGGGTAGTGGAGTTTTATGTACTCATTAATCCAGTGGTTCTCAAACTGGGCCCTGGGGTGCCACGGGGCACTTACAAATGTGTCTCCAGTTGGTGATCCATTTGCCAAATAGTCATTTTTGGTCAATGCAATCGGCAAAACCAGTTGTGGTTTTTGCCAATCATAAAATATGTGGATAAAAAAAAACAAAAAAACCCTGTCCATTACCACATTACTGACCCAAATGGCAACATGTAACACAATTTACTTTAATTTAATAATTTTTATTTTTGCAGAGTTCCTCAATAAAAAACTAGGTGCAGTGGAAATACTGCTGATACTCTAGGGCGCTGTGATTCCAATAAGTTTGAGAACCACTGCATTAATCCATTACATCATTGATTTTTTTTCATTGTTTTCCTAAAATAAAATAATTATTATTCCCTGCTACCAAGCAGGTCAGAATTGTTGTGTGCCTTTTATGCCAACCTAGTGTATGTGGGCAACACTATTTGTACTCCACCTCTCAGGATCAATAATAACAGCTCTCAATGGCAAATGTTAGCATCCTTTAATTCATTCTGCACACCTGGACACTGAACGGAATTGGTATGTAATGCCGGTGGCTGAATAGAAGCCGGATCATATACCGACACCAGAAGACCGAAGGAGGGAAATCCCAATGGGAGGTGGTAAGTACCCTAACCCTACCCTACCCTAACCCTCCCTCAGTGGTGCCTAACCCTAACCCCCCCCCTGCCCCCTAGTGGTGCCTAACCCCCTCTTTCCCTTCCCTAACCCTCCCGAGGGGGTCAATAAACCTAACCTTCCCCCCCTAGAGGGAGCGTCATTGTACACGTCACCTGGCTGGTTTTTACACTGAAGCGATCGCAGTGCTTGCGGCAGGGTATGGTCAACCTCAAGCACTGTGATCGCATCCGATGTTACCCGATGTACCGATGGTTGCATACACTTCCTGGAGATGACGTGCGCAAGTGGGCGTCTTATGACAGGCCGGTGGGCGTCTGCATACACAATGCGATTGCACTCTAAGACATAATGGGTGTGCTAATGCCTTGCTGTGCGATCGCCCTGCCTACACAATTTGCATACGCATCATGCGAGCGGTTCTTAATCAGGTCCTAAGTCACCAAAAGAAAATTATGAGAAAAACAATAAAATATTTTCTTGGTACATGGATAAGGAGATTAGACCCCTGCGCTCGACTAAGGTGTGTTCAAAAGCAAAATCTATTTAAAGAGTTTGTTCATAGACGTATAATACAATAAGTGAGTTAATCTATTGCACGCTAGTGGTGATTTGAGTGCTGCTAGCAGTATTTCTAAAAAGTGTATCTCTCAATCTATGTATATATGTATGTATATATAATATATATAATATATATATATATATAGTGTGCTTGGTGGAGAGCATGAATTCGAGGCAGACAAGCGCTAGGACAAAAAAATTATTTGTGTGTATGTATATATATGTATATATACGTGTGTGTGTGTGTGTATATATATATATATATATATGTGTGTGTATATATATATATATATATATATATATATATTATATATATGTATATATATGTATATTATATACACACACACACACACAAGTGGTTCAATAAGTAAGGTAACACTACCTCTCACGTGTGTAATGTTCTCTATTTCATTCTAATTTCCCACCAGGTCAGAGCCCCCTGCTCTGGCCTGGTGGGAAATTAGAATGAAATAGAGAACATTACACACGTGAGAGGTAGTGTTACCTTACTTATTGACCACTGCTTCTCCTCACAGGCATTAGACTGCGCCTCATTTCTGTGCCAGGATTAGTTGCATGGTGGAAATATGGTCAAACATTGAGGTGCTTTGTGTGACTAAAGGGCACATCAGCAGCTGGAATTCATTACCAACTTGTCGAGGTGTATGGTGATAACTTCATGTCATGTAAACAAGGTAAGGTTTGTTGCACTGCCTTTGATAATGGCAGGGCAGACATTTAAGATGAGCAGCTATCCGGCTGGCCAAGCACATCCATCACAGATGAAAATTAGTGTATTGATGGTCTGATTCAGGAGGACAGATGCATTCGAGTTAGTGATATTGCTAACTAACTGAACATCTCAGTGGGTACTGTGCACAACATCGTTCATGAGCAACTGGGGTAAAGGAAAAAGTGTTCACGCTGGGTACTGAAGAAACTCTCAGACGTTCAGAAAACCAATAGGATGGGATTGTCTTTTATGCATTTGATGCGGTACCTGTAGTGTATTGTTACAGGAGATGAAACTTGGGTGCATCATGTGACACCGGTGACAAGTTGAATACATTTACGCAATGAGAGATCTTGTTACATATGTATGTGTGTATACGGGATCGGTATGAAATACCGCCGGACCTATGTCCCGACGCCGGAAAACCGGCAGCAGTGAAGATCCCGACAGCTAAAAAGGTAACTAACCCTAACCTCCCCCACTAGTGCATAACCCCCCCCTCCCTGTCCCCGCAGCCTAAACCTAAATCTCCCGGGGGGTCCCTAACCCTAAACCCCCCTTTCCCTTCGCCTAACCCTAACCCTTTTGGGGGGGGGGTGCCTAACCCTGTCCCCCCCGGGAGCCCCTCACCTAGCCCTCCCCCACCCCCACGCGGCTGCCCGCCGCCCGGCTTACTTTCATTCGGTATGCCAGGCGTCGGGCTCCCGGCGTAGGTATAATGACAGGTGTCAGGATTTCGACATTAGTACCCTGCCGGGATTTGACAGTCTGGAAGCCGGCGGTCGGCTTTTCGACCGTCAGCTTCCTGACTGCATCCTGTGTATATATGTATGTACATAGTATTGTTGTAGTTTGCCACTCAGGATGACTCTGCAAATATAGACGGGTGCCTTCCCAAATCAGAATACAAAGTCCGTATCCCCTAAGGAGCTGTGTAGCCCGAGGAGAAAAAAGCAGGCGGCACTCTTCCGTATATAAAGGTTAGTGTATTAAATCAATGACATAGTGTACAGAAATGGTAAACGTTTCAAGGTCTCGCAGGACCTTTTCATCGGGACATATGCATGAAAACAAACAGTGCTTGTGCTTACCTTAAATAAGGTGCTCTAGATACTGTAGGGAGCGTGTCCACGTTGTTCTCTCCCAGCAGCTACAGGTGGGGCGACTGGGGAAGCACCAGGACCAACGGAGTGCGATGATGTCGGCTGTGTCTATGATGACCCCTGAAGCCTCACAGCACAGCAAAATGGGAGAGAGCTGTGTACAAAGTGACATTCAGGGCCAGATGCACCAAGCACTGAAAAGTGATAAACTACCAGCCAATTAGCTCCCAACTGTCATTTTTCAAACACAGGGGCATATTCAATTAGAAGCAAAAAGTCCCATACTTTTCACATGCCGGACTTTTCACCGTCATCGCTGGTTTTCCATGCGAACAAGTATCGCGCACCTCCCCCCTTATCCCCAAATTCAGTTAGAAATCGGCGAAAACGGCAACCGGGGAAACGCAAACAGGCGAAAAGTGCTGTCAGATTTGGGGAAATCAGCCTGACACCTTCCAAAAGATGCACTGACATTGGAGATCACTATAGATACCCCCAAATAGCCCTGCTGAAGGTATTTGGGGTACTTAAATGATCTCAATAGCTGCTAATCAGCATCTTTGCTCAAGTGGTGAAGAATAGAATTTTGCAGGTTTTTTGGTGAAAATTAAATAACTAGTCTAGGTGCATGAAAATAACTAGTTGGGGTGCATGAAAAAAATCGCAAAAGTTAGGTTTTAAAAAACGCACCTTCAGCAAGCACCTGCAATAAAAAAAAAACTCCCCCATACTTGCAGACCCCCCCAAAGTCTATTTCGCTAGTTTTTAAGTTTGTACCCCAACTTTGTACTTTTTCGCCTCCTTTTTCAAAGTAAATTTTTGGGATTTTAGTTTTTTTAGGATTTTTTTCAATGCAGTTTACCTTTGGATACCTGTCCTAAGTTTGCAGGATGGTTTCCTCACCTTTGCACCCCAAAACCGCAATTCTGCAAATTTTTTCAACAGCTATTCATAGACGAAACTTTTCCGCCGGGTACATTGCATTGTGTTTCCGCACCGGCGAAAAGTCGCCACAATTGAATACGGGGCTAAATTTCCGCTTAGGAAATTACGTCACCAGCGAAACTTTCTCATTTAGACCCCTGGGCGCCAATGTGTCTAAATCCTGAATCCACTTGGTTTCTCATTGGGATAGAATTGTATTCCTATCTCCTGCTCGTGTAAGGGGTGGTATGTGGTCAATAATTTTATATTTAAAACTAGACAAAGTATGACCGAATGTTTTAAAATGTCGAGCCACCAGTTGGTCTATATTTTTACCTTGAAGTATGGCCCTAATTGCCGACCTATATAGGCCATACGGTCACGGAATGAACTGGATGTTTGGCCCACATAATACAGCCCGCAGGGGCATATAATAAGATATATAACAAATTGTGTGGTACAGGTAAGAACATGTTGTATTTTATATTTATGTCCTGTATGCGGAATTTTAAAGTAGTGTCCTGTCTCCATGGATCCACAGGTCACGCATGATGGACAAGTTTTGTTAGTTGTAGCAGTTTTAGCTTAATGATTCCCTTGGTATGGAAAGAACTACTTGTTTTTCAGTATTTAAATCTCTCAGACCATAAGCCCTTTGTGCAAATGTTTGCATGACCTGGTTAATGCTTTGAGTTGTCTGCGGTCGCTGGTTATATGTGCGACTCTGAGCATATGTCATATAGGTAAACCTATTTTTAAAGCTGGTGAATGGCAGAGACTATGATGAAGTAGGGTGTTCCGGTCTGTGATTTTGTTGTAGATGGATGTACAGGGGCAAACGCAGGATTTCTAGAGGGGGGTTTCCAAATGCTTGATTTTAGAGTGAGTGTGGCCAGTCCATGAAGAGGGTAGAACTACCACTTATCCAGCTTTAATATGCGTCATACAAAGTGTATTGTGTGTCATAATTCCAGCATATACAGGACCAGCGATCACAATAAACGATAAAATGCAGCAGTAGTGGCCATCCTGCCTGAGCCAAATGTTTTTATTTTAGATGTGAGCACTCTTCCAGGGCATAGGAGCAAGTCCGGGAGTCTGGAGGAGCAGCAGAAGAACCTAGCACTGCCCTGGACATAAACGGTGCATGTTTTCCAAATCCCCTAATTGGTGCACAGGTGTGTTTATTACTGGCTGATACATGTTAAAAGATCCGTTGGTGATGCTATTTATTTCATTTATGATACTGAGAAGAACATGCAGCGCTAGTAAAATTCCATTATATTACTATTCATGGTGTGGGCTGGGGAGGGGGGGTTTCCAGGCAGACGGAAACCCCCCCTTCATTTGCCTATTATGTATAGGTGAAGTTCTCTTTTATACTGACCGTAACATCCAGGTAATTGATGGTTATATCACCATCGACTCCCTCAGGGCTTGACAAAGTTTTCTAAAACTTAGGAGCCAGGATGAAAGTGTAGGAGCCAGACCCCCCCCCCTTCCGCCCAGGAAGCATTACTGAGCACCAATGCCCCTGACAACCAACCCCCATGGCCACACCACTAATGGGGTGCCCCAGTAGTAATCCCCCCTCTGCAGTGTCCCCAGTAGTAATCCCCCCTCTGCAGTGCCCCCAATAGTAATTCCCCCTCTACAGTGCCCTGAGTAATAACCCTCCCTCTGCAGTGCCTCCAGTAGTAATCCTCCCTCTGCAGTGCCCCCAATAATAATCCCCCCCCTGCAGTGCCCCCAGTAGTAATCCCCCCTCTGCAGTGCCCCCAGTAGTGGTTCCCTTATGTAGTGCCTCTTTAATCAGTGCCCCCAGAAGTGCCCCCCCTATGCATTGCCCCCAGTAGTAGTCCCTCCTATGCAGTGACCCCAGTAGTAGCCCCCCCATAGTGTCCCCAGTAGTGGCCACCCCCACCTATGCAGTGCCCCCACAGTAGCGGCCACCCCCACCTATGCAGTGTCCCTACAGTAGCGGCCATCCCCCCTATGCAGTGCCCCTTAAAAAAAAAAAAAAAAAGCAACTTACCTGATCCCTGCTCCTGCCGACAACCGCCGCTGTCCGCTCCTCCTGGCCGCTCTGCACTATGGGAGAGACGTCATGATGTGACGTCTCTCCCAACCTGCTGCGGGGTGAGCCGGAAGGTGGAGCTCATGAGTGAGCTTCAGCCGGCTCACTCCGTGAACGACGCAGCAGCCAATGAGAGTCTGACAGACTCTCATCGGCTGTTATAACAAACATACAGCCGCCGCTGACGGCTGTATGTTTGTTACTCTGTAGTGTGGACCGCGCTCGCAGTCTGCACTACAGGGCCCGGGGGTTGCTGAAAACCTAGTCCCCAGGCAGCCAAATCTGGTCGCCATGGCGACCTGGCCCCCGGGTTTTGTCGAGCCCTGGATTACCTGGACGTTACCTCCACTTTTGTCATAATTAACTAACCTGAAACAAAAATATTACATGATGCCAAATTGCAAAATGTGCTGTGATGTGTTAAACACACTGCACATGTGGGGGAAATTAAATGAAGGGCTATTTTTTCCAGAGGGATTTAAAAAAACTGAATTTTTTTTGTAATTGGTGCACGGTGTTTAAAATACAAAACATTACTTTTAAAAACGACTTCTGTCTTTAACCATCCTACCCTGGGCATTGGCAGCAGTAGCAATTATTGTCATTGCTCTGGTTTTCAGTGCAAAGTGAGTTCCTGGGTAATAGATCGGTATGCGTTCAGCATCCCGGCGGTCAGGAAGCAGACGCTTACATCACCGGCGCCAGAATACCGACGCCTGTAAGAATCCTGGCGCAGAAGGTAAGTAGCGGGGTTGTTGGGGGGGAGGGTTAGGGATAGGTACTAGGCTAGGGGGAGGGTTAGGCACTTTGGGGGGAGATTTAGGGTGCGGGGTGGGGGAGGTTTGATTCAGGCACTAGGTGGGGGGGTTAGGGTTAGGCACCAAAGGGTTAGGGTAGGGAGAGGGGGAAGGTTAGCATACTGATCAACAAGTGTTGGTATGTTAACCCTGTCAGGATCCCGACTGTCAGTATTTCATACCGATTCCGATAGATCTTATACAATATGCCCACACCCATGTTCACTGCTAAGTTGGAAGGTATTTGATGGGGATTGCAATGCTCAAATAGTCCGTGGAAAGTATATTTAAATGTTGGCAGCATTAAAAGTAAGGCATTAAAATGAAATGTTCTATTTCTTTTAGTTTGCTTGATATGAAAGTAGCCTATAAGGATTGTGAACTTGGTATTGGAACATTCAAACATTATTTTATTTACCCACAATATAGTTTTTCATTGATCAATGGACATATATTGTAAAAGTGCTGCTATTTATGCAGCACAATGTCAATTTTAAAGTGCAGAAATAAAATATATTTATGCAGACTATAAACATTAGAAAAGGTATTGCTGGAAGACTATGTATCTGTGTATTGTTATAAATATGAATACATGATTTAGTAAATTGTAATTCCTTACTGGAATTTATTCTTTTTAGAGAGCTACTGTTTATGCAGAAACTTTGGGAGCAATGAAATGGTCTTACAAAGAGTAAAACTTTCCTGACCATCTTTTTTAACAAATGTACAGATGGGGAAAAAATGCATTATTCTTAATCATTTGCATGTAAAGACCTTTAGAAGATGATTACAGTTATACAGAATTTGTAGTATGCAATAAGAGCATAATACGAAGAATTGCATATAACATACAGGCATAAGAAGTCTAAACGAGAAAATATTAAATGGAATGGACTTTGCATTTGAAGACAAACTGTACACTTTTTTTATTGTTTGCGTTTCTCATCTATATATGTTGAAGCATTAAGTAAAATGGTTTTGAATTGAAAATGGAGAACTTTTAGAATTTCTTTCTAAACGACAAGGTCATATAAATGGCAAATACCCTTTGCTATTGCTGTACCAAAATCTGACCACAGAAACTGCCTGTGGTGACCCCAAGAAGAGCTCTGGTCAAAATATCTCAAATGCATTTGGCAGATAACTAGCAATGACCTCTGTGTTGGGGTCATCTTTCATCCACACTGATAGGTTCATGTATGATCTATTGTCTTTGTCCAGCCTAGCGGTAGAGTAAGGCCATTAGTCAGGCTGGTTGGTGATCCTTATTTCCTGAAAGGAAACATTTTATCTGACTGTTTTATGGCCGGTACACACTAGACGATAATGCCGTCAGATCCAGCTGGATAGGACGACATATTGAGCACATCGTCTAGTGTGTACCCTCAATGTCACGGACTATGGGCGTTCCCATGCATCGTCAGCGACATCAACTATCAGACCTACATGCAGGTTCGACGGGCAACATCGTTAGCGGGGGCCATGCTGCCGGATGCCGCATGGTCCCTGCCGTTGCGATGTCTCTCCCAACATGGGCAAGTGTGTATGCACTTGCCGATGCCGGGACCCCCGCTTGTCCCGTCAATAAATGTATACCCAGGATTAGGTCTTTCTTGCAGTCACTTGGTGTCTGAAACTAATGATTTTCTTATTTATAGTACATTAAGCTGTGGTCTGCTCCCCTCTTTCATGTTAGTAAGATATGCTGTCACCTATTACTCCCATCATGTGTGGGGTATGGGAGGGGTGCAATCTCATAGCAAAGCTGTTATGTGAGGCAGAGAAAATAATTGTCACCTCCCACTACCCCTTTATGACTACTCGCCGCACATACATCATGGAAACCCCTAATGCTATTCCCATGCTACTGCATGAAAACAGAATAAGGAAGCGGGCGAATAGTGGAGAAGAACTTGCACCAGGTACAAATAGTCTGATAGTAAAATAGATCTAGGTAGAATACCTCTCATTCCCTCTATTTATAAATGGTCATTCTGAAGAGCCCATGGGGTAAATGTAATAGGCTGCGGCTTTGAGACATTGGCGAGACCTGTGCGAGACTGCCCAATCTTTTTAAAGTAGCAGTCTTTCAGTAGGCAAAACCAGGCTAATTTTGCCTATTAAAAGACTGCTACTTTAAAATATCGGGCAGTCTCATACAGGACTCGCTGATGTTTAAAGTTGCAGCCTATTACATTTACCCCCCCATGTCTACAAAAGGTTATTTATAAACGAACATTATAGAGGGTAGCTGTGATCTCCTGATTGTGGGCTTAATTCAGCAGTGATCGCAATTGCGACCGAATGTGCAGATCAGCCGATTGTTGCGTACTGAGTATACATGGCGATCACACTGCGATTACGAGCGCACTGTGGAATCCATTGCAGAATGAGTGACAGGCTGTGAGCGTTTGGGGGTGGTGACTGGGTGTGGTTGGAGAAACGTAGGCGTGCCTGTCCATTTGAACACTGTTGTATGGGTGTGCATAAATTAATCACTGTTATTGCCTACGCAGCTTGAGTACTCATTGTGTGCGACAATACAATTTTTGAGACGGGTCAGAGCTGCTGTAATTGTGCGTGAGGGGCCGATGTTCTCCTATGTATACGCAGGACTGCAAGGTAGTACAGAAAGCAGCAGTGGGCGTCTCTATGCTGGCTGAGCTGTGGCAGGCATTAGCATATTTTTGCAGATTCATTGCGTGCGACTACGCAGCTGTGATCCGTGCTGAATCAGGCCCCATGTCAGTAAGGGATGAAGTCGGCATCCCGGCGTGGGGCTAGGATAGGGGTTAGGAAAACACTTACCGTTCGTTCCTATGGGTGTCTGGATTCTGTCAGGATGCGCTGTCGGTATTCTGACCAGCGGCATCCCGACAGCCGGGATTTCATACCCAACACATCAGTAACTGTCTGTGGCACATGTCAAGGGCCATGGGAACCATCTTGTTTATTTCCTGGCCCTGTTGTTGCATTATACAGTACATGTTAGAGTACTTCTGTATTAGAAAGGGACATTCCGTGATGTTATAGTAGGGATTGGGCAATCAGAGATCCTGTACAAGATTGCCCATTGTGTATCAATACATGTTTGGTCTGGTACTGGATTTACAAACCCACTATAGAGCCTTCCTTATAATCCAAAATACAGTAACATTGAGGATAGGAAAAATGTAACCATTCCAATTTTTATATTATGGTTTCAATTTAGATTTGAAATTGAGCTACATTGAAAATAAATCAAATAAAGCTGCAGATTGTTTTTCCATGAGAGGAAATGTTTATTATTTTTGGCAACCTGGTCTAAATATAGCTGCCAATATGTAATGCCTGGAATACGGTACACAAATCAATACACTGATCCCAAATCCTAAAACACAGTCACATGTTGCAGATATACATAAAATGGTTTCATTCATTTATTTATTTTCACTCTAGTGTTTGAGCTGAGTTTCAGTTGAGTTACATGACAGACAGGGAAGGTGTATGTCACTGTGTCCTGCACGTTTACATTATAATGGCACATAATTAAGAATTTATACAGAATCAAGCATTAAAGAGCATTTATTCACAACCTTTTATTTGTTAGCCATCATAACTTTATAGGTGTAGATGTACCAGCAACTAAGTACCATCAATAGACCACAGCTTAAACAAAGCCATACAGAGAGATGCAGTGGTGTAAGTTCATTCCAGATACCCGGAGACGAGTTATAATTTGGTGCCCCCCCTTAAAAAAAAAAAAAAAGGCAATATAAATATGCTTTATATCTATCTATCAGACAGATATGAGATGTATAGATAGATATGAGATGTATAGATAGATATGAGATATATAGATATGAGGTTATATATCTCTCATATCTATATATCTCTCATATCTATCTATATATCTCTCATATCTATCTATATATCTCTCATATCTATCTATATATATCTCTCGTAGTATATGGTTATGGTAGCTTCTCGGGTGCCAGGGAGATATATTGTGGGCAATGGAGGAGGTGCCCCTTCAGAGCTGGCGCCCGGCGGCAGGCGCCTCCATTGTCTCCCATAGTTCTGCCCCTGGAGAGATGGGAACCTTGCAGAAACACTACACATGCAGCTCCTGAAGTTCCCCCATAAAAAATCGCACTGTCTCACCTTTTACAATATTTGTGCATTTCTTCATGCTAAATTACTGAAACTGGGTCAGTTCAGTCATGACTGATAGCCAGTTTGCGGAATGATGTAGCCAGTTTGGGGAATTATGTTAAGGACTCTTATTGGGCCACTCAGGGATATATTTTATTAACCCCCTCTGGTTTTGCAGTGTGCTCTTGATCATTGTCCAGTTGAAAGACAAACTTCCTTACAATTTTGAGGAAAACTTTCCCCCTAGTTTGAGCTTTTTTGGCAGAGGACAGCAGTCTTTTGTCCAGGATTTCATTCTAGTGTACACTCTTTACCTATCTATTGATCCTGACAAGATTGTCTACTGAACAGCATATCTATGACATTGTTGCCCTGATCAGGGGCAGATTGGGCCCTGCAAAAAATTAAAGTGGCCTCTCATAGACTGATCCGAAAAAACTGTATATGCATGCGGTCAACACAAAATAACCAGGGCTAGCACATTGTTAACCCTGGCAACGATGGTGGTAAGTAGAGGCCAATGATTGAGATGGTGATAAGAGATTATCTGCAATACTTAATAAATGGGCTTCCACATGCAAAAGCAAACTTTCCTATTATCACTGATGGTGACTCTTAGAAGAGAGGAAAAATACAATATTGGGGGAAGAGACACACACACACGGAAAGAAACAGAAATGTACACACATAAAAATTGGAAACAGACTAACACAAAGGGGGAAAGCCAGTGGTGTTACTGTGACAGGGACTCAGCCATAAACAGGAAAAGACAAATAGGGTGGAGAGTGACAATTGATCGGCCAATATATCTGCTACCTGTCGGGCAGTGTGTACCCGCGATATGTCGGTGAACGTTGTTGTTCACCAACATATTGCATTGGCTGTGCTGCACAGCCGATGGACAGATATGTCTGCAGACATATCTGTCCATCAGCAAGTGTGTATGGGTGGTCTGTAGACCGCTTGTACACACAGCGGCAGCCGCAGGGAGGGGGGTGGTAAACGCCCGTGACACGACCCGCCAGGACCTGCGGCCAGACAGATGATGGCCGTTCAGTGTGTATGAACGACCATCATCTGCAGATATATCTGCAGATCACTCAATCTGCAGATATATCTGTATAGTGTGTACCCACTATAACTGCATGAAGTGGTGTCTAATAGCAATGTGCTTGGATCCTCCATGGTGCTTCATGATGTAAGACAAGTCAACTGCACCCCTCTTGTCACACCCAATGTTGATAGTCTCATCCTGATTAAGAAGACTTAGGGCCTGATTCAGAGCCGCTCGTAAGCGGCCGCTCGTTCGCTCCGAGCGATGTTTGCCCAACTGCGCATGCATACGGATCGTTATACGCATGCGCGAACCAGTCAGTGCGGTCGAAATTCATGTGCTCGCAAAATAGCGAATGCCTGACAATTTCAGTGACAGAATGAGGCGTATGTGGGTGGTAACAGGGGAAGGTGCTTGAAAACGTGAGTGGAGATCTGAACGCAGGCGTGCTTAAAGGTCAAATCGGGCGTTTTATGGGTGTGCATAATTAAAACAGCAGCGTCATTGACCACGTCACTGGGTTATTTTATAGCCTGAACTGCTCGCAAGATTGTGGTAGCAAAAACCAACCACAAGAATAGCGAGCAGTTCATACGCTGGTCGATGTACTCGATTAATCTAATAAATAGCGGACATGATGTAGGATGCGAGCGGCCAGGAGGCGTATTTTTCCAAAAAAACGACCAAGTTTTGTTCGCTCGTTCAGACCTAGAGGCGTGAACAGACCACAAAGAGCGAACGGTTCATTTGAATAGCCACCCCTATTTTCTGGACGAGCGAGCGCTAATTGCGTCCGGCTCTGAATCAGGCCCTTAATTCACACACCGTTTCTTTTAGCCACTTAACTGATTAGTTTTTTTTCTAAAAAAAAGGTATGCAGTTGGGAAGCCGGCAGACCTAATTCCGAGAGCCGGCTTCCCGACTGTCATATCCCAGCAAGGGTCTAAAGACAGGTGTCGATATACCGACGCCTGTCATTAGACATACAACGGGAGCCCAACGCCCGGCATCCCGATCGAAGTGACGTCGAGCGTGGATAGCCGCTGGGGGGGGAGGGTTAGGTTTAAGGTTCCCGGGAAGGGGGGGACTTAGGGTTAGGCACCCCCCCGTGAGCTTAGGTTTAGGCTAGGGGAAGTGGGGGTTAGTGTTAGGCACTCCCGGGGGACACTTAGGGTTAGGCACCCCCCGGGGGACTTGGGTTTAGGCGGCGGGGAAGGGGGGATTAGGGTTAGGCACTTGGGGGGAAGGTTAGTGTTAGGCACCCCTAAGGGAGGGTTAGGGGGTAGAAATAGGTTAGTATATACTTACCTTTGACGATCGGGATTTCCTCCTCTGCCGGGATGCCGCTGTCGGGATTACAACCGCCAGGCATGGGTCCGGCGGTAAATCATACCGATTACCTCAGAAATTGTCTTTTTTTTTTCTTCTTTTTATGGGTGAATTAGGTGAAGAACATCTATTTAAACTTATCCAAAATAATTTCATTAAAAAATGTTTTTGTTATATTTGTTAAAAAAAATTAATATGTTTTCAAACATCAGAACATTGGATCACTACCATCGAAACATCTGACTCATTGTGACCATCGTGACTTTTCTTTTCACAGTGGCTTCAGGCACCAGGTACACTTTAGGGGGTGAGGGGTTAATTTACTATTTCCCAGCGTGGCTGCTAATCTCTGCAGCCGCTGGGTGGGGGTCCTGCTGTGCTGACCGATCAGCAGTGATCAGCAGCACGGCAGACACTGGGGGATGCTGCAGGCAAGCAGAGGGACCAAGCAACAGCTGCCGGAAGATTCTCTTCCTACAGCCACCCACACTGTTTATCTGACTGGTCGCATTATTGCGACCAGACTGTTTTGTGGTGACTCGGCCTGTTAATAACAGTCCATGTATTCTTTGTCATGCAATGATCACATTTCATTATATATTGCTGATTTCCATTCCTCACAGTAGTTGTTTGACTTTGCTTCTTGGATATTTTGGGGTTCACAGAAAACAATAGTTGCAGCCTCCTCATAATATCTTATTTGGTTTTCCTTTATTGTTTCTAACAGGACTCCTGTTCTGTGATTGGGTATCCACTAACTGAGACAAGCTTCCAGCTGTCTGTATATCCAGCGTACAGTAACAAGCTTGTTCTGTGATTCTTGTACCAGCTTCATGTTAGGTGGCGCATCTCTGGATTTTATAAGCTTTTTGTCTGTAATGTATCATAGTCTGTATCCTTTACTTTCTTAGCAGCATCTAAGCATGATATGCTTCAATGACTTAGGATCCAGCATACGTTTCTTTTCCTTGGGTATATGTGCTTATACCCGGCACCCAAAGACTCTGAGATGATGGATGTGTGGCTTACTTCCAGGCCACGCCTCTAGCTGTGTTTTGTCTTTTACAGACACTGTGGGTGCACAGTTCTTCATGTATACTGTGGTAGACACTGATTCTGCCCAGAAACACTCCTTCAGGCCCACGTCGCTGAACATACCCCGCACTCTCCACAATTGTGCTGTTGGCACGCTCACTGACACCATCCTTATCTAGCATGTATGCAATGGTTAGTTGGTGTTCAATACCATATTTATTTAGGAAGACTGCTACATTTTTATTTTCATACTCGCCACCATTGTAATTTCTTAAGATATTCAGCTTATAACCCATTTGAGTCTCCATCAAACTCTTGTAGTCCTCAATTTTGCTTACTACTACACTCTTGACTTTCATGACATAAACTTGTGGTTTTCTTGAAGTCTTTGATTAATGTTAGGAAATGTCAATATACTCATTGAATTTGACCTCCATACGACCACACACATCTGTATGTACCAATTCTAGTGGTGTCTCAGCTCTGGTTGCTGACTTTGGGAAGGGACAGTGGGTTTGTTTACCCACAGCTTTAGGTTTGTGAACCTAATCATAACCTAGGTTGCCTAGCTGACTGTGCCACAGCTCCATAGATTGGCATTAATCATAGGCTGCCACCGCATAACACTTTTTCATGTCTAGGACGTATAGTTTCTGGCACCAATCCCTCTTTTATTCTGAACTACACACTTTACCTGTGTGAAATGGACCTTGAAACCTTTGACTTCTAGACTACTTATGGCTATGAGGTTGGTTTCCAAATCTGGTACATATAACACACCCTTGGATGTCTGAGTATGGTTTCATCCTTATTTATCTCGAACCCCTATGACTGTTTTAAGGTCACACATGCTTAATGATGTAAACCATTCTTGATTTCAACTGAAATGCCTCGTCGCTCACATGTCCATGTACCAGCAATCCTTCCTACGACTGTCTGTGACATTTTTAAAGCTGATGCGTTCTTTTCATTAATACGCTTATTCTGCGTTCCACTTGAGTCTCTCAGTCTGCATACAGAAGCTTTATGTCCCAGTTTGTGAAATATGAAACATTTATATTTAGGCCTTTTGGGCTTAGTGTCTCAACTGGTATGTGTTCCTGCAGCAGTTTAGCCCTCACAATCTTCGTTGATAGCTTAGTCGCACAGGATTCTAAAGACACCACCAAGAAATCAAATTCAGGCTCTAGATTCTGTAGCATAGCCATTGTGACTTCCTCGTCATCCACCTGGACTCCTACAAACATCAATTGCTGAGATATAGACATCTTGTCAATGTACTTGTTTTCTGAATGCACTCAGTCTGGTACCCTACAGTGTACACCTTAGGTTTATCATCCTCATCAGACCTTTATCTTCATACGCTGCCTGCAGGGCTATTCACATGTCATATGCTGACATTTTCCCGTGAATTATGGAATACATGTGCTGTTCCATGGGTAAGCCTATAGTCCCCATGGCCCTATCCACTACATCATGATTTGCATCACCTGGATTGACCATCTCCATAGCGAACTTCCACGTGGCATAATTCTCTGAACCTCTGTTTTATTAAGGTCATGCTGGTTGCTGCACTGCGCATTTTCTGGCTTATCCAAACAAACAGGACTTCACTGTATTCTTAGCACGCAGGGTACTGGGCCCATAACCTATCATTATGATATACCTCCGTGGGCTACAAGTCATGTTAAAAATAAAGTGAGTACTGTGTGTCTCTGTAGCGCTGACCGTCTTTGTGTGCAACTTTTTATCTTCAAATGCATCTTATTTTAAAAAATGATGCATATAGGATGCATGAGCCGCTTCTGCTGATTAAAATATGTGGCATGCCTATATTCTGTGTGCGACTGCGGGTGTATCTGCATACGAAATTCTACGTTCTAGTGTCACAGCCACTGACATATAATGTTGCATGAAGATGCACCTTCAGTTGCACACAGAATATAGGCATGCCACATCGTTATGTGAATAAGATGCATTTGAAGGTAAAAAGTGCACGAAAAGACGCTCAGCTACTGAGTCACGCCATGGCATGGCCACCTAGAGGGGCTGTTTAACACGCAAGGAAGTAAGATATATGTGGGCACATCTGTATTTATGTAGAGCCTGGCTGATTACAATAGGTTTCAGTGGAATGTAAAATGGATGTTAGTCCAAAGAGTGGACTGACCTCCATTTCAGGCATGCAGGTTTATTGGGAACACTTCCATGCTTGAAGGTATATTGGGAATTGCCGTAACACACACACAGTGGTGAAAGCGATACAGAGCGGTGATAACAGTGGTGGCTTCATCAGCAGTAATGCAGGTAATATATACTGGTAATTGTCTCATATCTGTCTCACAGTCGTGCAGCACTGTGACACTCAACACAGTGACACACGCAGGGCCACGCGTACGCCATGATGTCACCCCGCCAGGGCCACAGCACAGAGGAGAAGGAGACTGTATAGGAGTGCACTCCTCACCAACATTTTGGACCCTGTCATGTGTGCAAACAGTGGATAAAGCATCTGGCATATATGTTTGAAATGGATGCATTCAGATTGGGCAATGTATTAAACCGTGGTTTGGAAAACTACATGGGAAACCATCCTGTTGAAATCACTGGGGTTCATTTTGATGAATATATTTCAAATGACTGTTTCAGATCAGATCAACAGGTCAGATAAGTTTTTATGGCACCCACCAGATCTTCTAACTATAGAACTATAGAGGACAAGGTGTATGTATGTATATGTGTGTGTATGTATGTAATGTGTGTGTGTGTGTGTGTATAATATATATATATATATATATATATACACACACACACACACCCACACCTTGTCCTCTATAGTTAAAACATCTGGAGGGTGCCATAAAAACTTATCTGACCTGTTGATCTTATCTGAAAGTCATTTGAGATATATACAACAAAATTAACCCCCCAGTATTGCGACAGGATGGAAATAACTCCCATATGGAGAGTAAACATTTATATGTTATTTTATTAACTCCTAATTATGCCATAAACATAACTATAATCATCGATTATTATACATACTTTATTACATGCTTCAAAATCCTTTACATGCATCGGCCTCAGTCAAATAAGAATATGGTATCTTAACAATGAAAAAAACAAATGAAAAGTGGTTCTGGTATGTGCATGTATGTTCGTATGTATATATCCTAAAACATCAAAGTACTACTATATTAGGGGATATTTATAATAAGGATCACTAACTGCAATATGTCAACCTTGGGTATCAGCCTTACATGAACATTGAGAGATTAAATATCCTCCCAAGGGCTCCAGATAGTATGTTCATGTTTCATATGTAACTGTGTGTAAATTCATAATATATTGATTGGACCTCATTATATTTTTATGATTTCCCAGAGTAAAAAGTTTTAATCTTAAAACTGCAAAACTGGTTTGTATACCTACAGAATGAGTTGCCCATAATAATTATATGCCCCCTGACAAATATTGGGCCTCACTCACTGCAGTTTGATGCTCCGGTAGTATTATCCTCCCACCCCTTTATCCTGTCTCAGCTAAAGATACTGGATCAGAACCTCTATATACCCCTGCCTATACCTTCTAAAATCCTACCTATGAACCTCTCTAAGAATGATGCTAATTTGAGTACGCAGTCATACAGTAAATAGAGACTCCAGACTTAAAACATGTGGTTCCAAAGCACAAAGTATTATTCAAGTAAAAGTACAGTCAGTTACACGCTATTGATCCAGACACAATTAGACGCAAAGTACAGTACACATACGCAGTACAAGTACAGTATACATACGCAGCGCTTCCGGACCCGATGATAGGCATCAGCAAGAGACCCCTCGTCATTCAGCACGATGACTAAGAACCCAGCATTTGAGCACACATATTTATACCCCCCAGAATAGACAGGACAATAGAGAAGTTTGTTGCTGATGTCATTGGTTCCCAGGGGAGAAGCATCTGTTACAGAGCATTTAACAGGCTGGTTCAAATAGACTCTCCCTGCCTCTAACAGCTGGGGGTCTTCCCCCCGCCCTCATGCTGCATCCTAACAGTTGTTCATGAAATATACATTTTGTTGCTTGTAGTCTCTGCGATCCATAAGTTGAGAATGCATGATGCGATCTTCACACCGATAGTACCGGAATTCTGTTGAAAGAGTACGCATCAGTACGAAATCAAACATGACTTTCCTAGTATATATAAAACCTTAGTTATCATATATCTTTATTTCTCAGCATTTAAACTAACTGAACCAACTTAAATCATATACTTTAAAGCTTTTTAAACCTTATGTGTGAATATGTAATGTGTGAGTATTCGGGGTTTGATATAAGGACGCTAGTTAACTTGGGGCAGATGCGTGCGCATAAAGCTAATAAAACAGCGGTTTCATACAAAGTCCTATGCATTCGCTAATATGCGAGTAGTTAACAGCGCAATTGTGAGTATTAATGTGTGTATGAGAAATGGTGAAAAGATGCAGTGTTGCTAATAGTAATATCACCACATGTACTAAAGTGTGTTTATCTAAAGTGGAGCTTAGGCGGCCATTCACAAAATGGCGTCTTGTGATCTCATTTCCTAAAATGGCGTCGCTGCGATCCAATTTTTAACAGATCTTGTCTCAGCCAATTCAGCTTCGACAGTCCACCCTTTGATAGCAAACAACATGCTATCACAATCTGTTATCTGAATTTTATCTTAGGCTTACATTTACATATTATTTAATGTTATTATGGGATGGCACAAGGTGGTTCTTAATCCATCAATAATGTGTCTCTGGGTGGGGACATAAAACTACTATTATACGCACACCGCGGATCTTGGAAGATCATGTGAAAGATGTGGGAATGCACCAGTCTGATAAAAGCAGTCTTGTAGGGGAATTGAGACTTGACATTACCTGAGGTGTTTTAAAAATAACATTTCAATAATACATTTTATGCATGTCTAAATATAAACATTAAATGATGGTATTTCCTAGCTCAGGGTTGTAATGCAGTTCTGTATTTACCTCGGTGTTCATACTGGCTACCATCATAATTTCATTCTTTTGTTTTACTCTATTTTTACATATTCCACACTGCAACACAATAGGAACACACCGGACGCATATGCCAATTATTATGATGACAAGTAGTATAAGGATCAAGAATTTACCTATGCTGGCGATCACTTCCTGGACCCATTCCCCTAGACCTGAGAACCATTTCACTGGGTACAGCCATGACACCCATCCTTCTACCTTTTCCCCTACTTCAGCCACTGAAGCATTATGGTTCTTACGAAATTCCCATTTTAGCTGCAGAATTTTATCCATCTTCCGGTCTATCACCTCCTTGGGGTCGCTGGTATCATTGGTGACATAGGTGCAACATTTTACTCCAAATTGGGTGGCTAACGTTACGCAATACCCTCCAGTAACAGCAGTTAAATAATTCAACACTAGCCTGTGTTGCACCAGTTCTTTCTTGTACGCTTGCAATTCTCTCCCTGTATACCTGAATGTGTCATCGTACATCTCGGTGATATTATCTATCAATTTAGCAAGTTCCTGAATATATCTAAAATGTAATGTTCCCCGAGCGATCCTGGTGGGATCCAGTGCGTCTAAAACTTGAAAGCCAGTTGTCTCACTAATTAACTGAGCGGCTTTATGCACATCACCAGGTATCATATTTCTCTTGGCTCTGTGTTCATATTGCGTGTGAAGATATGGTGATGGTGTGTTTTTATGTATACCAAGCATTTCAACATGTGTGAGGGTCATAACTTATGGGACTACTCTTCCCAGGTAACACAAACCTTCGGAACTCGGGGAGAGCCATTTATACGCTTTTCTTCCACATACAAGATATACATTATCAGGGAGAACATAAGGGATGGCATGCATCATTATCATCAAGCATATTTCTCTTGCAAACAATCCTATTTCAGGGTCTTCCATCTGGTTCATGCAAGTCTCTGCCTGTATTATTTTAGCACAATAACCATCTGGCACCTTACCAATAATCTCTTTGGTGGAACTCAGTGTATACCGGTACGTAAAATGTTTCCCATTAGATTTAATTGAGCGTAACAGATCATGGTTTATGGACTCATTATCCGCTCTTTGTGAGAAGGTCATCGTCTGGTTATTCCCCGTCACTTCCCAACTCCCGGGTTTATTGGGGTTGGTTATGTTTAAGCACAAAAGTGATCTATCTAGTTGAAATTGATGGAGTTTGAAATGAGGTGGTTTGGATGAGAGAAATTTTCCATCCAAGGTTTTCCCTTTTTGCAATTCTAAAATTTCCGTGGTATTTAGCGGAAATGGCACCAACCCTATGTTATGCTGTCCCTGTGGCACATGTGAACACACCCAGCAATCAGTTTGATTTAACACTTTGCCTACCATGCTATGATAATCCTCTAGAGGATACCCACCCCAGTACGGATTATATTTAGGTTGGCACCGTTGGATACAGTTCTCATCAACTAGGGACCCACAAAGCTCACAAATACAGGAATCTTCAGACGATAAACCTCCACACCTTCCCCGAGTATCCGGAATGACAGCTCACTTAACAATAACAGTACTAAGATTGGTCAGACACTCCCCTGATTGGCATTGCACTCCTCCTGACTCCACTCCATCAGCACTGTCATCAGCTCCCGTTTCCTCAATCGGTCCCCCATCACAGACACTGGATATCCCCGAACTGACCAGGATGGTGAACACTCTAAAAGAGAATATGAAAATTAACACAGCCGGCCTGTCCATTGTCACAACAAGATCTGCAAATTTCTCTCAGTTCTGGTATCTCACTACAACCTGTTCAATCCTCCCGGAACAAGCTCGCGAGTGACAGGTCCACGCTATCAGCTTTGTCTCCGACTTGTTTCTCCACCGGTTGATTGACTTTTTTGCAGTGAGTGGAATGGACCCAGGTATCTGTCTCGGCCACCTTCAAAGATGTAGTACTCGTCAGCAGCACCTGGTATGGACCATCCCACCGATCAGTCAAACAACCTGAACGCAAGAAATTTCTGATAATAACATATTCTCCTGGTTCAATATCATGACAGTTAGTTTCAGGCATATCATTAGACAACAATTTAAGTTTCTGTTGCTGTTGCTTTAACTGCTTACTAATTGATATAAGATACTTTACAGTTACCTCGTTGTTACCCTTCAAGTCTTCCTGTGGACTTATAATCAAATGAGGTTGTCTACCGAACAGTATTTCAAATGGGGACAAATTTAGAGGGGGTCTAGGAGTGGTCCTTATGCTATGTAGGACCAAAGGTAACGCTTCTGGCCATCCTAGTCCAGTCTATGCCATGATTTTACTTAATTTATTTTTAATAGTCCCGTTCATCCTCTCTACCTTGGCTCTGGCTTGCGGTCGGTAGGGGGTATGAAGTCGGCTATTAATACCCATCAGCTTACACATATTTTGGAAAACATCACCTGTGAAATGGGTACCCCTGTCACTCTCGATGATTTTAGGGATACCGTACCTGCTTACAAATTCCTGGACTATTTTCTTGGCAGTAAACGCAGCAGTATTAGTGGCTGCTGGGTAGGCCTCAACCCAGTTAGAAAATACATCGGTGCACACTAATACATACTTAAGGTTCCTGCAGGGTGGTAATTGGATGAAATCAATTTGTATCACCTGGAAAGGTCCATCAGTCGGTGGAATGTGGGACGGTTCGGTAGGGATCGTTTTCCCTATGTTCTTCCTTAAGCAGGTCAGACAGGACATTGCTATCTTTTCTGCTTGTGAAGAAAAACCTGGTGCGCACCAGTATGCCCTCACCAACTTGCACATACCTTGTTTTCACAGATGAGTCAGACCATGTGCTGCCTCAGCCAGGCTGGGGTAATATGCCTTGGGGGCTTCTGGTTTACCTTGTCCGTCCCTCCAGAGCCCGGAGGACTCTTGCCCACATCCCTTGGACTTCCAAATGGATTTTTCCTGAATTGAACACAAATTTTGCATCTCAATTAATTTCAGCATATCAGTTGTTTGGAAAGACAATTTTTTCAGTTGGGGAAAACATTTTCAACCCTGCTGCCCATTTTGCAGCTTCATCAGCCCTGTTGTTGCCTAGTGACAGGGTCATCCTCACATGTATGGGCTTTACACTTAATTACTGCCACTGTTTTGGGCAGTTGGATTGCTTCTAAAAGATGTTTTATGTGTCGGGAGTGTGCAACTGGTGTGCCTGCTGCTGTCATAAAATTTCTCATACGCCATAGAGCCCCAAAATCGTGCACCACCCCAAACGCGTACCTCGAGTCAGTGTAAATGTTAGCAGATTTGCCTGCTGCCAGTTCACACGCTCTAGTTAGTGCTACTAACTCTGCCACCTGGGCTGAGTGAGGAGGACGAAGAGGTTTAGCTTTTATGATGGCTGTGTCATTTACAACAGCATAACCTGTACATAATTCACCTGTGTCTGTTTGTCTGTGACAACTCCCATCCATATAGAAAGTCACATCCACATTCTCTAAAGGTGCATCATGTATGTGAGGTCTAGCAGTAAAGGTCTGATTCAGATATGTCATACAATCATGCGTCACATCCCGCCAGCAACTCGTCTCCCTCCACCCTTTGTACATCATGTTGTACATATGGTAAATACGTTGCTGGATTCAGCATGCTGCAACGTTTAACAGTGATGTTTGCGGGTGCGATTAGGGCTAGTTCCCATTTGGTAAACCTAGCCGAAGAGACGTGTCTGGTTTGAGCTGAGTTCAACAGAGCAGATACAGCATGGGGAGTGTAGACAATCATATCATGGCCCAGTACTGCGTCCTCACTTTTACTCACCAATAGAGCGGTAGCTGCTACACTTCTTAAACAAGTGGGGAGTGATCTTGCTACCATGTCCAATTGGGCACTGTAGTATGCCAGGGGCCTACTGGCATCACCATGTTTTTGTGTAAGGACACCTGCAGCACAACCATCGGCTTCCGTACAATACAAATCAAAAGGTTTTTCATAATCAGGTATTTCCAATGCAGGAGCTTTTGTCAGGCTATCCTTAAGATTAAGGAAAGCCTGCTCTGATTCCTCTGTGTGTATGACACAATCGGGCTTTGAGGAAGAGACTAATTCCTGTAAAGGCAAGGCCAAAATAGAAAAACCTGGGATCCACATTCGGCAATATCCACACATTCCCAAGAAGGTACGAATTTGCTGTTGATTCTGCGGCAGTCTCATGTTTTGTATAGCCTGGATTCTATCATTTGTAAAATGTCGTAACCCCTGGGTTAGGCAGTGTCCCAAATATTTTACTCTGGATTGGCACGGCTGTAGTTTGTCCTTAGCCACCTTGTGTCCTGTATGCGAGAGATGAAGTAACAAAAGTTTAGTATCATTCAAACATGACATAAACGAGTCAGAACATAGCAATAAATTGTCCACATATTGAATTAGAACAGATCCATTGGCAGGTTGAAAAGATTGTAAACAGTCGTGCAATGCCTGGGAGAAGATACTGGGGCTGTCTATGAAACCTTGGGGTAATCGTGTCTATGTATATTGCACACCTCTATATGTAAATGCGAATAGGTACTGACAGTCAGGGTGGAGAGGCACAGAGAAGAAAGCAGAACAGAGGTCAATGACAGTGAAATGGGTTGAATTTGGTGGGATCTGCATTAGGATGACAGCTGGATTTGGCACTACAGGGAATTGGCTCTCTAGTACCTTGTTAACACCTCTAAGGTCTTGTACTAGCCTATAACCCCTCCCACCACTCTTCTTCACTGGAAAGATGGGACTGTTGGCTACACTGGCTGTACGAACTAAAATTCCCTGTTGCAATAATTGCTCAATTACTGTAAACACCCCTAATTCTACCTCCTGTTTTAGTGGGTATTGGGGAATTTTTGGAGCTTGCCTACCACTTTTTAAGTTTACCATTACAGGACTTAGGTTTGCCATTAATCCAGTGTACTGTCCATCCCTAGTCCAAAGGGAACCTGGAATTTGGGACAACATTTCATCTACCTGTGATGGAGTTTCTTTTAAAACAGTAGAGTGATACATTATCCTTTGAGGAGTGTCTAACATATCCTGCACCTCGTATACCATTCTCTCTGGGATATCTAAAAATACACCATCAGGGGTGCAATATATAACAAATCCCATTTTACATAACAAGTCTCTCCCCAGCAGGTTAGTAGGGGTCGCAGCAACAAGAAAAGAATGTCTGGTATGCAACGGCCCAATAGTAACCTCTGTGGACTTTGTTAGAGGATAATGTTCCACTTTACCTGTTACACCCATTGTTGGTACTGTCTCGTTGGTCACCTGCAAATTAATGGGAGATTTCATCACTGACCTGGTTGCCTCTGTGTCTACAAGAAAAGGATATTCAGTACCAGCTACATCAGCCATCATGACCGGTTCTTCCCTAGTACTTCCTGTTAACCTGACTATCTGTAGACTACAGGTATGACCTGACCCCTAGCGTTGGCTACCATTCTCCAATAAAGCATTTACGGCCACAATTGGAGCTGGTGCCTGTTGAACATTTGCTGATCTCTGTGCATATCCCTTATGGGATATCCAGGTCTTCCCTGATTTGGGTTTCCTACTCGTTTTACTGTACAATTTACTTAAGTGTCCTGTTTGTTTACACTTAAAACATTTCCGTGGATCAGGTGAAAACGTGTGGTTTTGAGGTTTGAGCAGAGGGTAAAGGTGGTGGATATGGGTAAGGATAGGGAGGGTAAGGGTATTGTGGGGGATATGAGTATGGAACCTGTGGTTGTATTTGGTTAGCGGAATAGAGCTGTGTTTGTTGTTGTGTGGGGTTAGTGAGGGCAGGTGTAAGTGTGTGTGTAGGTGCGAGTGTGTCTGTTGGCTGTGATGTTACAGTCATTCCCTCCAGAGCTTGGATACTGACAGCCATTAGTTTTTCGCTCTGGGTGTCCCTCTTTTGAGATGTTGTTATCGTGTTCTATGGCAGACTCTATGAGATTATCGTAAGTCCCCTCCAGCCAGGCTGTGAGGTCTGAACCCGAGTCTTTAAGTTCTCCTTCAAACCGTTCATGAGTACCGTGACTATCATTCCCCTGTGGTGAGTGCTATCTTTAATATCTTCTATCCCAGTGTACTGGGTGATAGCCTGCAAAGCCCGGTCGCAATAATCTTCTGCAGTTTCACTCTCCTTTTGCTTGATTGTGAAAATTTTGTCCAGTTAACTACTAGTGGAAAATATATACCCAATTGAGTTACAATGCGGGAAATGTTACCTTGATTTACTTGGTCTGTTAAGGGAACGTCACCATCCAATACACAATCCGTGATAAATTTTCTCACGTCGGTATTGTGTGGCAGACAGGCCCTTAACACCACACGCCAATCTTTATTAGTTGGTTCATGAGAACTACCCAAATTTCTCAAAAATCTTTGACATTTGGCTAGTTCCTTTTTGGAATCGGGGAAATCATTTATGATGGAATTTAGTTCTGCTCTTGTCCAAGGACAATGCATTACTACTTCCATCGTGGGCTCTACACCATTCGCATCTGCATTTCCATTCGGAACAGTTATTGTCCGAATGGGATGCAGACCGGCAGCGCTGCTACCTTTGACCTTGTTACCTGGCTGGGGGTTTAATCTGCTGCTGCTACGTATGGTATTAACAACTTCCTCTACGGAGGCAGAGTGTGTTAACACTTCCCTTGCTGTTACCGATGGAGATGGCGGCACCACCCGTGATTGTGGTGATGCAGCATCTATCATCTGCACAGCATGGGAAATGGCAGACATTACAATAGGCTCATCATCCACATCATAAACATTTTCTGTATGGTTACTTAAGAGGGGGTACAAATTGCTTGTTACATTTTTATGGGTATTTTTGGCAACTGTACTTGCACCTCCATCCACATAAGGTGGGGGAGGTGAGCGTGAACTGCTGCCAATACTCTCCACAACGCTACCTTGCCGCACGGGCGCGCCATTTTGTGGCTCGCCCGTATTGCAATTTTGCGCTGCGGATGCATTCTCTGGCAATGCGCTCGCAACGCTAGTTTGCGTCGCTTGCACATTTTTAAGCCACGCACCCCTTTCATGCTGCCACAATTTTAAACATTCACAATATTTGACCTTTTTCTCTCGGGAACGCATCAAACTGATGTGATCCCGGACATTATCTAATACATCCTTATCAAAACTACAAATTCTGGGAAACGGTCTAACACTCTTCATCGTCATTTTAAACCATACATCACAATGCCTTATTGCATAAGTACCGTACTTAGTATGCATAATACGACGGGCCGATCCGATCGGCGCCTCCATTAGCAGCACATCATTGTCTAACATCTCTACTGTTTGCATGGCTCCCATTCTGAGACAAAATCCTACGCTTTTCAATAAAGATTTAAACTGGTGAAAGACAATCAAGATACTTTCACTTACCTGTGGACGATTTAAGTCGGCGGCGCCCACACAACTAGATAAGATTTGAAAAAGGCAACTTCCACACCCTGATAAGATTTAGTAAGGCAACTTCCACACCTATGGAAGTTTATGTGTCGGCCACTTCCATGCACCTCTCTACAACAAAGACAACATGTACACCTGCTACTGTGTATAGAACGGTAAAGCTACTTACCGAGTGTCTAGACTAACCCTAGCACCTAGCCCTTAAGGGTCATACGATACCCTTAACTTTGTTCAACAAATATTCACTGTTACACACTTTTTCCTGCGCAGAAAAATAAACGTTAACCCAGATATTGGTAACGGTTGAAAAAGGTAAACCTCAACGGCTTTGTTAAAACACGTGGCAGCAGAACCGGAAGTGCGTATACGCTATTGTGCGACCAGCCGCATACACAATAATGCGACTACCACACAACCGTATAATGACTTTTTAGCCACGTACGCAAAAATGCGTTTTTACTGCACGCAAAACTGCGACTCAACCGCGTACTCAATACTGCGGCACCCCTTCTAAACGTTAGGTTCTATCAACAAAGGAAAACAGACTTTTTCCTTTCTTGTCCCTGGATTCTAGTCAGCTTCCTTTGCTCACACGAAAACGGATAGCGATCTCTCAGCACAAAGCGGGTACAGGAAAACCCCGCATGTGGCCACTCCACCCTTTGCTGAGATATAGATAGCCGTATGTGCCGTGTGAGTAGGTAAGTGACCTCACTACTACGAGCCCCCAACTAACGATACTGGATCAGAACCTCTATATACCCCTGCCTATACCTTCTAAAATCCTACCTATAAACCTCTAAGAATGACGCTAATTTGCGTACGCAGTCATATAGTAAATAGAGACTCCAGCCTTAGAACATGTGGTTTCAAAGCACAAAGTATTATTCAAGTAAAAGTACAGTCAGTTACACGCTACTGATCCAGACACAATTAGACGCAAAGGAAATATACAGACCCAAGTACAGTATACATATGCAGCACTTCCGGACCCGATGATAGGCATCAGCAAGAGACCCCTCGTCATTTAGCATTCAGCACGAAGACTAAGAACCCAGCGTTTGAGCACACATATTTATACCCCCCCAGAATAGACAGGACAATAGAGAAGTTTGTTGCTGATGTCATTGGTTCCCAGGGGAGAAGCATATGTTACAGAGCATTTAACAGGCTGGTTCAAATAGATTCTTCCTGCCTCTAACAGCTGGGGGTCTTTCCCCTGCCCTCATGCTGCATCCTAACAGTTGTTCATGAAATATACATTTTGTTGCTTGTAGTCTCTGCGGTCCACAAGTTGAGAATGCATGATGCGATCTTCACACCGATAGTACCGGAATTCTGTTGAAAGAGTACGCATCAGTACGAAACCAAACACGACTTTCCTAGTATATATAAAACCTTAGTTATCATATATCTTTATTTCTCAGCATTTAAACTAACTGAACCAACTTAAATCATATACTTTAAAGCTTTTTAAACCTTATGTGTGAATATGTAATGTGTGAGTATTCGGGATTTGATAGAAGGATGCTAGTTAACTTGGGGCAGATGCGTGCGCATAAAGCTAATAAAACAGCGGTTTCATACAAAGTCCTATACACTCGCTAATATGCGACTAGTTAACAGTGCAATTGTGCGTATTAATGTGTGTATGAGAAATGGTGAAAAGATGCAATCGCATCTTTAATATCGCCACATGTACTAAAGTGTGTTTATCTAAAGTGGCGCTTAGGCGGCCATTCGCAAAATGGCGTCTTGCGATCTCATTTCCTAAAATGGCGTCTTGCTGTCAGTCGCAAGATGGCGTCGCTGCGATCCAATTTTTTAACAGATCTTGGGCCTGATTCAGACCCACTCGCGAGCGGCTGTCCGCTCGCAAGTGGTTCGATGTTATGGACTGAGCATGCGCACGACGGAGGGAGCTCCGTCGTGCGCATGCGCCAGACGCGACGAGCGAAGGAAAGTCCTTCGCTCGTTGTGTCCGATCAAAGGGGGCGTGCTGTCAGTGTTGATTGACAGCACGCCCCCTTTGGTGGGCATGCCGGGGGCGTGCCTCCCTGACGGGGGCGTTCCCACGGGAACGCCTCCCGTCAGAAGCCGGCCCACTGACATCACTAGTGATGTCAGTGGGAGTGATTTTGGCTCTGATAGAGCCAAAATCACTCCGGAGCTTGCGGTTGAAAACCTCAACCGCAGGCTCCGGCTCGCAAATTCGATGGTCGCGATGGTCTCGACCATCGCAATGCACGCTCGTATAGCCTGTGGGTGGTGACCCACAGCTATACGAGCGTCCAGGAGGACGCTCCATGAAAATGGAGCCCGGCCCTCATTCAGAGCGTGCGCTCTGCTCAGAGCGTACGGCTCTGAATGAGGGCCCTTGTCTCAGCCAATTATCCAGCTTCGACACAGCAGAATAGTGGGGTACTTCAGTTCCATACTTTGTACTTCCATATTTGGTGCATGTACTCCAGAATCTTATTACACGTCAATCTATGTGATATTGGCATTCAGAGCCTGGGAGTGACTAAAGGCAATGACTAAGGATGGATATAGTTGCATAGTATGTGTCCATGAAAGCTTGTCTGGTAATGACAAGTAATGATTTGAGAAATTCTAATTTCTTGGAGGTTGCGATATAATGGGATAATATACTGTAGCTCAGTAGAGGGGTCAGTGGTGCAGTGTCTACGTGCATAATATTACTGTTGTGATATACTGGGATAATTTAGCTCAGTAGAGGGGTCAGTGGTGCAGTGTCTAGGTGCATAATATTACTGTAGAGGGGTCAGTGGTGCAGTGTCTAGGTGCATAATATTACTGTTGTGATATACTGGGATAATAGCTCGGTAGAGGGGTCAGTGGTGCAGTGTCTAGATGCATAATATTACTGTAGAGGGGTCAGTAGTGCAGTGTCTAGGTGCATAATATTACTATTGTGATATACTGGGATAATAGCTCGGTAGAGGGGTCAGTAGTGCAGTGTCTAGGTGCATAATATTACTGTTGCGATATACTGGGATAATATACTGTAGCTCAGTAGAGGGGTCAGGGATAATTTAGCTCGGTAGAGGGGTCAGTGGTGCAGTGTCTAGGTGCATAATATTACTGTAGAGGGGTCAGTAGTGCAGTGTCTAGGTGCATAATATTACTGTTGTGATATACTGGGATAATAGCTCGGTAGAGGGGTCAGTGGTGCAGTGTCTAGGTGCATAATATTACTGTAGAGGGGTCAGTAGTGCAGTGTCTAGGTGCATAATATTACTGTTGCGATATACTGGGATAATATACTGTAGCTCAGTAGAGGGGTCAGTGGTGCAGTGTCTAGGTGCATAATATTACTATTGTGATATACTGGGATAATAGCTCGGTAGAGGGGTCAGTGGTGCATTGTCTAGGTGCATAATATTACTGTAGAGGGGTCAGTAGTGCAGTGTCTAGGTGCATAATATTACTGTTGTGATATACTGGGATAATTTAGCTCATTAGAGGGGTCAGTGGTGCAGTGTCTATGTGCATAATATTGTATTGGCCCTGCAGCACAGCCGATGCTGATATATCTTGCGGATATATTGGCACATCTGGCTCTGTGCGTGGGCGACCCACTGACCACCCGTACATCTGCTGCAGGGCCCGCTGGTGACTGATTCTCAAATTGAAATGCCTGCCCAGTTGTGATGTCCGCGCAGACACACCGACCGGCAGATTGGTATGTGTGTATTGGCTTACCAATCGGGCCGCTCTCTGCAGATTCCTGGGTCGTTGGACAAGTTGCCCAGGTGTGTGCCACCTTAAGGGTTGTATTAAGACACTGATTTCTAAAATAGATTACATCTTCAATGCATGCAACTAAAAATACAACCTTGCAACAAAAAATTAGCAGCTGTATTTTTAAAATCGCATTTATAGTAGCTCGCAAATTTGCACAAAACTACACGAGGACCAGTCTGAGTCAACTGAATGTGTTGTCTGTGCACATGGTATAAACATTTTTTTTTCCTTGCAATATTGTACTCGTTAAAGGGCTGATGCAGACTGCGTGATGCCAGTTTGCGTAGTGTACCCTATGTGAAATCTATCTGCACATGCTCAGGAAAAAGCAAATGTATGCCAGGCATGTTTCTGCCATTTACGCCAACATGCGCCCGGTGAGGGAAGAGGCATTCAAATTGAGTCCCAGTACAGAAAAGGCGTCTCTGCGCAGTTGTGGAAACATGTGCAAACCGGGAAAGAGATTCATATAAGCCTGAGAAAGCGGTATTATTTGCAGGTGGTTGATGGCCATTGGCACACTAGCGAACTGCTTGTGATTGGCTGATTGTGAATGCACTGCTGATGCTGATAAAAGCATATGAGCAATGAAGAAGGCCCCTGTGTGCGTATTACAGAATAAAAAAATCTGTATTTAAAGTTTTATTGATGCCTGATAGTGTTTGTGTATTTCACTAGCAAAGTAAATGGCTAAAAATATGGGTGTAAGTATGTCACATATGCCCACCTGCACGCATTACAGTGATAGCAGTTTTGCACATGTAATTAATAGAAGTATATTTGTGAGCGTATGTTACACCTGTAATTTGTTACACAGGGCCTGATGCACGCAATACCGCTGCTGCTGAAATACCATACGCAATATGCTGATGTCTCAGCCGCCATCATGTGCACACACAACCATTGACAGTGTCTAAACATCCGCCTCTTATGCACAAAAGTAGACACATCGGTTGCCTGTGGGGACGCACATGGGACCTTTGCGCAACTATATGCTGTCTCAGAATGAGCGTTCCCGACACGTCTTAGTTTTTCTAGCCACCCCCCTGTTACCTCCCCAAACGCTGACTACCTGTCATTCACTTTGTAAAAGAAATCTATCTGCAACCGGCGTCTCTAACCAATCGCTGCATGGCACATGCGCAGTACCAAAAAAAACGCTCCATTGCGTCCGACATCGCCTGCTTTTCTGAATCAGATCCACAGTATGTTTATACAGTAGATTCCTAATGAGCATTGATAGCCACAGTTCCTTTTAAGGATAAATGAATTGGGTTTATTCTTTTTTTTATTTAAGTGAAATATCCAATTCATTACATGTTGATTCACAATTTCATTTGCAATAGAAGTAGAAAATGATCATGGTGTCAGTGTAGAAAAAAGTGAGACCACAGTTTTGTAAATATAAATATGTGTATAAATAGAAAATACAGTTATATTCAGCACTCCCTGTGGTGCCAAGCTGGGCATATTGTGCAAACTTTCCGGTATTATTGTTCTCATTTATTTTTAGCCTGCCAGAGAATTTGGCAGCTTAGTATAAAGGAGCAAAAATTCTTCAACAATGGAAAACGTCTAGTCAGTCTGATACCTGCTAACTTTTTATTCGATGAAGACGATTACAGTAATTTTAATTTGGTTTAGAGATTGGATTTATAGTGTCTTCAAGTACAGACAGAAACAAGCGTCTGACTCAGTCACGGGTTGTTGTGGGGTATTCTGTCATCTCTGTTCCATCTCTACATTAATGTAAACGCACTTTGGACAGACCTCTGAAGAGCTTACTGCACAGACTTTTGTTAATTCCATTTTGTATTCAACCACTTAACTGTGGGCGACAAGTGGGGCTCATGCTCTGCCTTTACATCAAAACTGTGGAAGACCAGCTCTACTCATTACCCGCAGGGAAACAGAAAGAAAAAACTTACCTTGTCCCACTGTTAATAAGTACTGGGGCGGGATGCTCTAATACTTACTGCCAGACATCGCAATTGTACAGATCGCATATGCACTAACATATGCGATCTGTACAATTGCGAAGGACAGCTCTTCCGATAAGAGCTGTTCTTTGCGATCTCTCCTGCACAGTGGACTTCCGGGTTTATGACCCGGGAGTCCATCTGCGCATGTGCAGAGTGACGCGGCTGCCTCGGAGCATGCTGGGAGGGATCCAATCGGATCCCTCTTAGCAGCGTGATGCAGTAGAAGCCTATAGGCTTACCCTCCGCATTGCAGCCCGGCGGACAGGACAGTGATGCATACAGAAAATTTGGTAAACGGGGGTTTTACCGCATTTTTCGTTTACTGCATCCCACCCCAGGTGGGGAACAGGCAGCACTACTGTACAGTGACATTGTCTCTCCAGTGTGCAATGACATCACTGAGTGCAACGTTGCTGGGGTCGGGGGACAGAGTTTTTTTTCCCCCACTCTGGTACATATGTTCTCTCTTTCAACCTGGGTGCCACCAAAGAAGTTATTGTCTGGTGACCATTGTGATCACAAAACACTAACCCCTACACTGCTGAAAGCTATGAAAGTCCAAGGATCAGGAACATCCCACCATAACTTATATTATTTCAGGGACACCCATCTTTCAAATAATTTGGGACCTTAGTAGTTAATATCTGGTCACCAGACACGATCACACTGTACTACAGAAAACCAGTGCTCGAAGTGAGCCGGTATGCAACGGTATAGCATACCGGCACTTCAAGCAAGCACTATTTTTTTTTAACTAGCTTGGAAGGAACAGCTCAAGGGCAGAGGCATGGCTACAGCCGCAGCGCTGAGAGAGAAAGCTACAGTACATGCCTCCACCCGGCAC
This sequence comes from Taudactylus pleione, assembly GCA_031769625.1. Taxonomy (NCBI): domain Eukaryota; kingdom Metazoa; phylum Chordata; class Amphibia; order Anura; family Myobatrachidae; genus Taudactylus; species Taudactylus pleione. The sequence continues at coordinate 40,463,588 of JAUIMM010000092.1, forward strand.
CCGCTCCACTGACTAACACCGCTCAGTGTCAGTGGAGGACAACTCCTAGGACTATCCAAACCCCTAGTGCCGCCCGACGCCGCCCGCTTGCCATGGTGCCCGTCCCCCACGAGCAGATTCCCCCTCTGCTAAGACCGGGCTGGGCTGGGCAGGGGGGGGGCAGGATAACATCTTCCCCCTGGCCGCTCCCATTTTTAAGATAGGGGGCCGCTGAAGCCGTGCATTACATTACATACCCTGCAGCCAGGAGACAAACGCTCCCCTACCGTTCTGTTCAGTCAGAGCGGCCGGTGAGCTTCTTCTCTCTGTCTCCCTGCCGCCTGTCAAATAGCTGTCTGGCAGCCGCAGCGTCCGACAGTATCTGGCAGAATGCTGATTGGTGGATGGCTCTAGTACCATCCACCAATCACAGTGGTGGGATGTCTCCCCACACTGATTGGTGGATGGCTGGAGCTATCCACCAATCAGAATTCAGAAGGCTGTAGGACTAGACAACAAGAGATTGCAGGCAGGGTAAGTACAGCAGGTTCCATGGTTGGGTCGCCTCATAGATCTGAGGTCTGTTATACTATTTGCAATGAGGAAAAGAGGGAGAATAGATTTGAACTATACATTTTAATAAAAAGGTAAGGCAGATGTTTAATGAGGGGATATTTGTGGCATTATTTTTCATTTTGTAATGTGTGTGTAGTGCATTATTTTTAATAAGGGGAGTGTGTGTGTGTGGGGGGGGGGTTGGTGGGAAATCTGTGGCTTGAGTCTGTATGTGGAGCACTTCTACTATAGTGTTCACAACTATTGTGGGCAATGTATAGAGGGCACTACTACTATGGGCAATATATAGAGGGCACTACTACTGTGGGCATTGTATAGAGGGCACTACTACTGTGGGCATTGTATAGAGGATACTACTACTGTGGACATTGCTTAGGGGGCACTACTACTGTGGGTATTGTATAGAGGGCACTACTACTGTGGGCATTGTATAAGGGGCACTACTACTGTGTGGCATAATGTGTATAAGGGGTACTATGGTGTGGTACACTACACTGAGAAAGGCGCACGCCTTAAGGACATGCCCCATTTAAATGGCCACCCCCTTTCCCCACCGCTCGTCGAAGACGCGCGCATAGGTACAACATTATATTTTCCATACCCCTACTTCAAAATTCCCACTTCAACCACTGCAGAAAACATTAGATTTCCATAGCAGAGGAGGGCATTAAGAGGCTGATTCAGAGATGGGTCGTTTGCTGGATGCACATCTATGCAAGTGGCGCTATAAAGCTCTTTTCTGGTGCACAGCCGTGTGTCCAAATGTGCAATGACTTAGATGCCCACTCACAGCTTCCATAGATTAAATACAGATTGGTGTGTACTATAAGACGACCATATCCTATGAAGTACACTATTCGTTGCGGTATGTTTTCTGTACAGATCAGATGATAATTTCCCATCACCCATTCTACGTATTTTTAAATCTAAGAAGGTGACCTCTTCTTTACTTACTTCATATGTAAGTTTAAGGTTCAAATCATTATCATTAAGAAGATAGATAAATGTAACAAACTTTTCTTGAGGTCCATCCCACACTATTAATAGATCGTCAATATATCTCATCCAAATCAATATATGGCGGGTGTATTCCTCATGTGTGTCATTGAAAACAGCCGTTTCCACCCACCATCCTAAGTAGATATTGGCGTAGGTGGGGGCACAGGCGGCTCCCATGGCTGTGCCCCTAACCTGTATATAAAACCGATCATTGAATACAAAAAATTTTTTTGTTAATACCAAAGTTAACAATTGAATGAGGAAGTCCCCAAAATCCGTAGTTCTTTCTTGCTCCAAATAGTATCTTACTGACTGAATACCTCTTTCATGTAAAATGCTGGTATACAGTGACTCAACGTCACATGTTGCCAGAAGTACACCTTCATCTATATGGACTTCATCCAACTTACGTAATACGTCCATCGTATCTTGTGTATACGAAGGAAGGGTCATCACATATTTTCTTAAATGTGTATCCAGGAATTTACTGGCTTGTTCAGTCAGATTTTTAATGCCAGACACTATCGGGCGACCCGGAGGTAGAATATCATTTTTGTGAATTTTGGGCAACATATAAAACGTTGCAATGACTGGTTCTTCAACTTTCAAAAATGAATATTCTGTTTTAGTCAGTATACCTTGTTGATAAGCTTCCTCAATCATGTTATCATATTGTTTTTTGAAATTCTCTAATGGGTTAAATATCAGATGTTTATAGCAATTGCTGTCATTTAATTGTCTCATTGCTTCTGATATGTATTGTTCTTTACTCCACAACACTACGTTACCCCCCTTGTCAGAGGGCTTAACCACCACATCTTCCCATTTCTGAATTTCTCTGAGAGCTCTTTGTTCTTCTATATTGAGGTTAGTGATTTGTTTATGGTATCGATTCTTATTTTTCCACATCTCATCGAGATCTCTGGATACCAAATCTATAAATGTACCAACAACAGGGCATATATTTGTCTGCGGGAAAAAGGATCCTTTCTTTTTACATATTGGTCTTGATGTAGGCTCAGAACTCACTGAATCCTCATCAAGATTCTGTAAAATAGATAATACTTCCATATCATCATTAGTCAATGTTATATTGTTAGTGTTGCATTGAGATTGATTGTCATTACTCACTGAGGTGGAGGAATAAAATTTAGTAAGTAGAAGTTTCCTTCCTTCCAAACAATTGGAGATCTTTCTCCCATTTACATCTGTCAAAATGTACTTCCGGGGAAAAGGTGAGTTCCCTACTTAGTACATTAATGTGTGTATCACTTAGATTCCTGTTCGTCAAGTTGACAATTCGTAATTTATCATCATCCTGTTCATCAAAGATTTTATTTCCTCCTTTGTGTACGCCTCTGATACCTGGGAGTTTCCACTGCTTCCCATCGATCTCGGTTTCTGATGTTTCTTCCCCCTCCTGATCTTCCTCTTGGGGGCCTCTGATCTAGAGGAGAATTTTGAGGTAGATCTAAAAAATCCTTAGTTAAATGGGAAGGTAAGTTCTCGCTTAATCGGAATGAATGATCCGATTCCTCCGTCCCTGACTATTCTTGATCTGTGGAAATATAACCCTGTGATGGTTTTCTTACCAAATCATTAGTTTCTTTATTTCTCTTATTATACCTCCACCTAAAGACTTGGTTAAGAGCATAGTCCCTTTTATCTCGGACAAATTTATGTCTCTTCCTATTTCTGGGCATTGATAGGGAGGTAGCTTAGCAGAGGCAAGGATATGGTCCCTACACTGATTCTCTGCCACCTTTGGCTCAAGCTTGCATACATTTTAAACATGAAACTGGGTCACATGCCAAGGGCACCCCAGATGGTTGAATGCCGTGGATTAAGCCTGTCGTTTATTTAAATTTTGTGGTCACACTTGCTAGGGCACCCTGTTTTTCAAATGTAAGACAAACTTTTTTTCTTTTTCCAGGTGCTTATTAACTGATAGCCCTGGGTGTGGTCCTGTCTCTTTAAGGCAGGACCCAGTTTCATGTTTAAAATGTATGCAAGCTTGAGCCAAAGGTGGCAGATCAAGTTTATTTATCTGAGAATCAGTGTAGGGACTGGCCAGATGGGAACGACCGTGAAGCGGTGGTCAGCTTAACAAATTATTGCAATATTTTGGAACCAACATTCCCTATGTTTAAAGTAGTTGCAGTTTGAAAAGCATGTGAGTGCCGAGTTTGTATGATATTTTTTATGTAGATGGTGTGGTCACATGCCAAGGGCACCCCAGATGGTTGAGTGCCGTGGATTAGGCCTGTCGTCCATATATATATATATATATATATATATATATATATACATATATACTGACTCCACAAGGCGGCACTCCATAATAAAAAAAAGGCTCCAGTCACTTTAGCTCATAGTGCAATGTTTCAGCGCTGAAACGTTGCACTATGAGCTAAAGTGACTGGAGTCTTTTTTTACTATGGAGTGCCGCCTTGTGGAGTCTATTTACAGATTACCTCGGCAGGAGGTTTACTGTGGATGCACCCGGCTGATTTATGCTGCGACCTCATGGGTGCTGGATCATGGCTGTTTGTGATATAGATATATATATATATATATATCTAATAGAATCACAGTGACAAGCCTGCACACTCAACAATTTTTATAATTATGGGTGCATGGTCAAAGAAATAATAACATCGTTCCGGGTCTTCTACAAACAGACAACCTGCACACCAAGAGAAAAATGTAGCATTTACTTAATATATAGATTTGTGTGTGTGTGTAACCCCCCCCCCCCAATGAAAATCCTGCTTGCCCCTCTATTTGATTTTTTTTTCATGTTTGTGGTGGTGGTGTAACCCCATGAGTTACAGCACCGGGTGACACCAAGCCTAGTGACGCCTCTGCCTATTTCCCCCATTCTGGCACAAACACAAATCTGGGCACCATTGTTTTTCACCAGACAATGACACCCAACACAATACAAAACATTTAAATATTCCCTGAACTCCCCAGTCATGGGTCATCTCATTTAGGGTTCTATGTACTAATAATCACGGTACTGCTGCGATTACTATGTATCTAACTCGCAGGGGAAAATATCCCCGCTATGTACCAAGGGGAACTCGAAGGGACAGTGTTTATGGTAACCGCTGCCCCCGCGAGTTATAGCCCCGGCATTTAGGAGAAGTCTTTCACAGAAGTGAAAGACTTCCCCGGGGGAAGCTGGCACTGCGCATGTGAACAGATTCAGCTTCCGTAGCTGGCTGGGGGCTGCGGGGGAGAGATCGGAAGATCTGTCTCTTGTCCCTGGAGCCCCCATAGGCTTACAGTACTTTACACCATCTGAAGTTGGTGTAAACTACCGGTGCTAATCTCCGAAAAGCTTAGTTTTTTGGAGTTTAGTAAATATGGGTCAGATCGTAGTCAGCATTGATGATAATGGGGACTGCGATCTGCAGCGCTAATTGGCACTTTACTGGAGATTTCTGTGAAATCTCCTGCATTGTGCTTTTAGTACTGCACTTTCTGCATAATTTTATGTAATAAACAACTTGATAGTGCGATAAGTTTTTTTTTTTTTTTAAATTGTACTCCTTAGTAGGTTGCTATATAATTTCCGCTTATCTTTCCTGTTTGGTTTAAGACAGCGAGAACTAGCAAAAAATTAAAATGCATTATAATTTTATAATACTGTACAGAGTTATTATAAAAACCTATGCATAGAATTCTGCTTTTTGCTATTTTGGAACGGTGGATTAATGCAGAACAAGAAATAAAAAATATTTCTTTGTGCTGTTTATTTAAAAATATAAATTGACATTTATGTGGAGATGTATCCAGCATTGGAGAGAGATTTATCACATTTCGGAGATAGATTGTAGAGAGAGAGAGAGAGAGAGGGAGAGTTAGTATTAACAGATTGTAGAGAGAGAGAGCGAGTACTAACAGATTGTAGAGAGAGAGAGCGAGTACTAACAGATTGTAGAGAGAGAGAGCGAGTACTAACAGATTGTAGAGAGAGAGCGAGTACTAACAGATTGGAGAGAGAGAGAGAGAGAGAGTACTAACAGATTGGAGAGAGAGAGAGAGAGAGTACTAACAGATTGGAGAGAGAGAGTACGAACAGATTGGAGAGAGAGAGAGAGTACTAACAATGTAGAGAGAGTACTAACAATGTAGAGAGAGTACTAACAGATTGTAGAGAGAGTACTAACAGATTGTAGAGAGAGTACTAACAGATTGTAGAGAGAGAGAGCGAGTACTAACAGATTGTAGAGAGAGAGAGCGAGTACTAACAGATTGTAGAGAGAGAGCGAGTACTAACAGATTGGAGAGAGAGAGAGAGAGTACTAACAGATTGGAGAGAGAGTACTAACAGATTGGAGAGAGAGAGAGAGAGAGTACGAACAGATTGGAGAGAGAGAGTACGAACAGATTGGAGAGAGAGAGAGAGAGAGTACTAACAATGTAGAGAGAGTACTAACAGATTGTAGAGCGAGTACTAACAGATTGTAGAGATAGAGAGAGTACTAACAGATTGTAGAGAGAGTACTAACAGATTGTAGAGAGAGAGTACTAACAGATTGTAGAGAGAGTACTAACAGATTGTAGAGAGAGAGAGTACTAACAGATTGTAGAGAGCGAGTACTAACAGATTGTAGAGAGAGAGCGAGTACTAACAGATTGTAGAGAGAGAGAGCGAGTACTAACAGATTGTAGAGAGAGAGCGAGTACTAACAGATTGGAGAGAGAGAGAGAGAGAGAGTACTAACAGATTGTAGAGAGAGTACTAACAGATTGTAGAGAGAGAGCGAGTACTAACAGATTGTAGAGAGAGAGAGCGAGTACTAACAGATTGTAGAGAGAGAGAGCGAGTACTAACAGATTGTAGAGAGAGAGAGAGTACTAACAGATTGTAGAGAGAGAGAGTACTGACAGATTGTAGAGAGAGAGAGAGTACTAACAGATTGTAGAGAGAGAGAGTACTGACAGATTGTAGAGAGAGAGAGAGAGAGAGTACTAACAGATTGTAGAGAGAGAGTACTGACAGATTGTAGAGAGAGAGTACTGACAGATTGTAGAGAGAGAGTACTAACAGATTGTAGAGAGAGTACTAACAGATTGTAGAGAGAGAGAGTACTAACAGAATGTAGAGAGAGAGAGTACTAACAGAATGTAGAGAGAGAGAGTACTAACAGATTGTAGAGAGAGTCAGAGGCGGATCTAGACTTTCCTTTTAGGGGGGGCGGTTTACCAATTAACTCCGATTCCTCCCCTCTACTAAATAGTTCTCCCAGTATCACTAGTACCCCCTCCCATTTTCAGTCTCAACTCTATTGGACCCTGCCCCCCAATTCACCACTTTTAGACTTTTTCTTAAATCGTAGTCCAAATAGAGAGAGCTCCAATGAACCACACCTAGCCTGTTCTAGCGCAACTGGTGACATGGAGTGAAAAAAGCAGAGATCAGTCTCAATCTTGTTACAGGCCTCAGCCCCACAGCACAAGGTGGTCAAAAGCCTTTGAACTTACTAGCCCAAAGCCGCACATCCACTAGGCAACTAGGGAAAGACAGTATGATTACGACATTGTAATTGTACAGTCGTCCCCCATCCCCTGCAGTGCCTACACTGAACGATTGGTTGTCCAGTGTAGGCACCCTCCATCATCCCAGAACATGGCCAATCTGTCATTATCGGCTGCATGTTCAACCGATGATTGATGTCGGAAACGACCAGCGGGAGCGCGCATTGCTGGTCGTCTCCGACATTATAGTGCATGATTAATGAGCGATTACACGATTATGATGTCGTAATCGTTCATTTAAGAGAGTGATCCTTCTGTTCCCTTTTTTCGAAAAAACTATGCTAAGCGTTCTCCATAAACTAAAGATTACGTTAAATATCTGAGCCAAGTCGCAGAAAGTTATGGGGGCTACATTTTTGACCAAAGTACTGTTAAAAAATGAGCTCCATAGAATGGACTAACCCTGGCACTGCAGCTGTGGTTATTAAATTCTGCAGTGGTTTCTTATAAACATCTCCATGTATGCTCACACATATATAAATACATATAAGCACACACATATATACATACATATATACATGTAAATAATTGGCTACACTGTTTGGATATGTTCTATGAACACCAAGCAGGCGATATTAATACAGTGTAAACATGGTATTGTGATGGCACACAGAGGGCCTGATTCAGACCTGCTCGCGAGCGCTCGCAAGTGGGTCGATGGTGCCCAAGTGCGCATGCGCATGACAGAGGCTGCTCCGTCATGCGCATGCGCGAGACCCGAATAACGACGGCCAAGCCAAGCTGTCGTTATGGGTCTCGCACCAAAGGGGGCGTGCTGTCGATGGTGATTGACAGCACGCCCCCTTTGGTGGGCGTGCCAGGGGCGTGGCTGCCCAGACGGAGGCGTTCCTATGGGAACGCCTACCGTCTGGGGCCGGCCCCACTGACATCACTAGTGATGTCAGTGGGAGTGCTTTTGGCTCTGATAGAGCCAAAAGCACTTCAGGGCTTGCAGCAGCGAGACCCTACCGCAAGGGTCTCGTCGCAAGCCCGATGGTCGAGATGGTTTTGACCATCGTGACCATCATTTTGGCCGCTTGCTATAGCTGTGAGTGGCCAGGAGGCCGCTCCAAAAAGGAGCAGGGACGGCCCTGATTCAGAGCGAGCGCTCTGTCAGAGCGTCCGACTCTGAATCAGGGCCAGAGTATCTTCACACAGAGTCATGCGGTCATGTCTGATAAACGCTGAGCACAGAAAGCAGCAGTGTGCCACTGATCATTGGTAACAATAAATTAATTGTTTGCACAATAGTGTGTTTGCAGTTATAATACATGCCCTCTATGCAAAGCAGCTTGGAAAGAGTTAAACTTGAGTTGACATGATACACAATATTAGGTTTAAACAGTGTGTCCCATGATAGTATTGTATACTAGTACTAAGAATACTGAGCCCAATTGTGAAGTGAAAGTGCCCGTAAGCAGGGGCATAACTAGAACTTTGTGAGCCCCATAGCAAAATTTTTAAGGGGCCCCCAACTCAGGTCTCAACCAGAGGGCCCTATGGTGTTGAATTTTATATATATATATATATATATATATATATATATATATAGAATATTCAATATATTGACTACTCTACATTATCTATAACCGGAGGCAGGGCCGCAACTAGGGGGGCGCTGAGGGGTCATGTGCACCGGGCGCCATCCTCCAGCGGCACCGGCCACACACTTCTCTGTGCCGGAGGTCTGCAGATAGAGACCTCCGGCAGTGGTGCGCGCCACTGAAAAATCGACGGAAGATCCCGCACTCCCTCCTCCCGTCGGAAGTTAGGGTAAGAGCTCAGGAGGTGGGAGGAGGGGGCGGAGAGGGAGTGAGAGGGGCGGCAGTGCTGCACAGGGCGCACTGCCGTCTAGCTACGACGCTGCCGGAGGGCACCGGAGCCATTGACCATTTGGGGTTTGGGGTGAGTGCTGGTCCGTATAGCAAGTTATATATATATATATATATATATATATATATATATATATAGTGCAAAATCAGATGGCACTCAGGAACCCTCAGCAATAATGAAAGGATGCTATATACACACACACACACACACACATATATATATATATATATATATATGCACACACAGTACATGTGTATGTATAAACACATATACATACATACACACACATAAACAGGTTGTGACACAGAGCAAGAAGAGGGCACTATGTGGATGCACTTACACATTCCTCTCTCTCCACAGATGAAGTCAACCTCATAGAGGAGCCAGGCTGTGGCTGTGCCCTGCCTTCTTCCCGCCTCCTCCTTCCCTGCAGCCTGGCCAGCAAGTCACTGAGCCGTAGGTTGCAGCTTCCCATCCTATTGGACAGCTGAGCCGTTGCTCAGCAGTTCAACCCCGCACTGCTCTGCGCGGTGCTGACAGCTGTCACTGACTAACTGCTGTCAGTGTGGCACGCTACGCGGCAGACCGGATCGGTAATAGAGATCCGGTCTGTGGTGGGGGGGAACTCTTAGAGAGGGGAGCCCGGGGGTACTTACTCCCCAGGTCCCCTCCCCTTAGGTAACATTGCAGCAGGGACCAGCATGCTGTCCACTCATTGATATCATTGTTAATACGGCCCTGGGTGCAGGGGGTTCTTTGCTGGGCCGGCGGGCTCCCTAAGCCGCCGGGCCCCATAGCAACCGCACTCCCTGCACCCTCCATAGTTACGCCAGTGCCCGTAAGGTAGAAGGATTCCCTTTACTTACCTTACCGCTCTTTCGCATTCCTCCGTCGGCTCCTGTCAGCGTCGTGACGTCACGCTTCAGCAGCTACGCGCACACTGGCTGGGGGGAGGGAGGGCTTGTCTCTGCTGCTCCTCTACTCCGGCAGTACACCGGTGGGCGTGGCTCACGCGGCACAGTGAATCAAGCGCTGCCGTAGCGGTTGTCCATCCACTCCGGTGAGGCAGGTGCCTCGAAGCCCTGGGTGACTGGAAGTAGCCGGAGCTCACTCCACTGCACAGACTGCAGCATCAGTTTATCGATGTGTTAGGGGGCGGCGATCACCCTGATCGCCCCCCCTGGATCCGCCACTGGAGAGAGTACTAATGTAGAATGTAGAGAGAGAGAGAGTACTAACCAATCAGCTCCTGTCATTTTTTAGCCTGTAACATGACAGTTGGAAGCTGATTGGTACTTTATCTCTCTCTCTGAGATTTGATATAACTGCCCCATAAAGTGAAGAATCCACTTCTGACAGTGATTTAGCACAGTCTATGAAATGACAGTTATTAGCTTATTGGTTACTTTGTGCAACTTCTCCACTTTCTCTCACAAAGAGGTAGATTTACTAAACCTTCTAAAACAGAGATGAGGTGTTACCCATAGCAACCAATCAGATTCCAGTTAGCATTTTCAAGATACAAAAGAGAAATAATAGGTAGAATCTGATTGGTTGCTATGGGCAACACCTCCACTTTTAATTTTGAGAAGCTTCAGTAAATACCACCAAGGCTTCAAACATCTCACCTTTAGGTCTTGACATTTCAGTAAACACTTTTTGCCCATTTTGGGTAGATTTCATATTCATTATGAGAGAGTATAAACAAATTGAGGATTTTTCTTAGCAATATAAAGTCATATGAACCCCCCCCCAGTGTATACCCTTTGTGGGTACTGCATAAATAAAGCTTAAGAGGGTCATTCCATGTCAAGTGGACCAGGGGTCCCCACCTGACCATCATCTCCAATTTTGATAAAATGTTACATATGTCATAGTACCAAAACTATGGCCCTCGAAGTGGGGGTGGTTACAACTGTCAAAATTGTCAAATTTGTAAGTGGTCATGTGGGACCCCTAGTCACACTTGACATGAAATGACCCAAGAGTTCACTACTTTGACATAAAATATGACACCAGAATGACAACACTTTTTTGCTTATTTTAACCTATCCTTAAACCTAACCCTAAAAATAAGTAAAAAAAAAAACAAACCTGTATTTCAACATGCTAAATGTCAATATTATGAACATATGATCACCATTCAATCATATCAACATATATGTTGAACTATAGTTCATGTTGACATTCTGACTGTCGACATTCAGAATGTGTCGGCATTATGACTGGATACCCATTTAAAAAAATGCTTTTCACAGAATAAAGCATTTTTTATTGCCACCCTGAGATGGCGATATCAGAATACAATAGGTATAGTCGTGGTATAAGTATTGATGCAATACTTTTTGTATTTCTCCCTGCTAAGTATAATAAGGTACCTGTTTATCAAAATGTTGCTATAAACATTTTTCTATTGCTTATATAAGAGCTAAAAAAACCATGAGGCAGTTTATGATGAAAATATTGTCAGGCGTCTCAGCGATGTTCCGCTGCCACGGGGATACTGGCCTGGAGCTGTACAGATTTTATTACCGCTTCATTTTGCCAGAGAATTTATTTAAAAAGAAAAAAAAAAAGTAAAACCAGAAAACATTGAAAAAATATTTTATTAAATTATAAAGCATTGTTTTCAATTATTTTGATATTGTTTTAACCATGCTGCAATAACAGAACAGGTAATGTGGTCGTACATGTAGTGCTGGCAGTGGCAAATGCAGGATTTCCGGAAGGGGGTTTCCAAATGCTTGATTTTAGAATGTGTGGTCAGTTCATAAAGAGGGCATAATTAGCACTTATCCAGCTTTAATATGCGTCATACAAAGTGTATTGTATGTCATAATTCCAACATATACAGGACCAGCGATCACAGTAAGCCATTATATGTGTCATACATAGTGTATTGTATGTCATAATTCCAACATATACAGGACCAGCGATCACAGTAAGCCATTAAATGCAGCAGTAGGGGCCTCCTGTCTGAGCTAAATGTTTTTATTTTAGATGTGGGCACCATTCCAGGGCATTGGAGCAAGTCTGGGAGTCTAGGGGGGCAGCAAAAGAACCTAGCCCTGCCCTGGACATATATGTACATATTAGTCTCCTTATGCACTATTCAGTGCATAAGGAGACCATATTATACAGTATTATTAATTAAACCTGTTGATGCTGTATACTGTAGCAGTGCACCCCTAACAGTGCATGTTTTCCAGTTCTCCTAGTTGGTGCACAGGTGTATTTATTACTGTATGACACATGTTAAAAGATCCACAGGTGGTGCTAATTATTTAATCTGCAATCCTGAGAAGAACATGCAGCACTAGTAAAATTATATTATATAACAATTTCTATTGTGGTCACGGTGTGGGCTGGGGAGGGAGGGGTTCCAGGCAACCGGAACACCCCCCCCTGCGTTTCCCTATGGCTGGGATCCTAAGAAGGATCATGACCAGCTTACCGTCTACAGCAGTTACTCCTGGTGATAGCTGTGCTATTACTGTTGGGAAGTGTATATATGAGAAGTAAATAGATATGTTTTTTTGTTATTTTACACTTAGTAGTGCAATGTATCCAGTTGTGAGTATAATATTACTGTTTACTATTTTATTGCAAGAATATCAAAGGCATACAGTTCGGTGACTGTTGGTTTTTCATATAGAGGCATTGTTCTCTTTGGTAATGAGTATAGGAGTGAGTTAATAAAAATCTATGTTTTGATTTAGAACATAAATAGTGTGGTTGCTAAGATTGGGACCGATGTAGTGCAGCTCCCTCTTGTAGTAAATTATCTCACAAACATGCAATGTAAACATGACAACAGCAAACAATGGTTTGTCTCTGGGTAATGCTGTATACTGGATGATCTGAAAGGACAGATGAAAGGCACAGAAAAGACAATAGCTGAGCAGAAAGTAAAAAATTAAACTAAGGGAGTCTCTTTTGTGCAAATTAGTTAGAAAGAAAAGAGATTGTTTAAAGTAGTTAAACTAAATTGCTGGCCCTGCCTTACCCTGAAGCTGACATTGCCTCTAGTTTGTACACTCTTACTGCAGTTTTAACTACTTTTATCTAATCTATAATGTTGTCTGTAAACTATACATTGAAGCTCTCACTGGGAATTGTAAGTGCTATTTCCGGGTACCTACAATTTGAAAAATGTTCTATATATGTTGCTACTTGACGACTTTTTTTCCCAGCAGATACTGTAGAGAAATTCTAATGTGGGAGGTGCAGAGAGCGTGGTGCCGTGAATCGTGTGGATTCACAAAGCTGTTTTACTCTCTCGGTAGCCCAAGAGAGCTCCTTGAAGTTCAGGAGTAGACGAATATGATGGGCCAAATGTAATAGGGTGAGAATTTAGCATTAAACTCTCACACTTTTTATACTTTGCCAATGTAATAGAGTCCGAGAAAATGCAAACTCACATGTTTTTAGACTCAAAAAAACTCTCATCCAGATGTTTTCCCATTTTGAAGTTTAACGTTGACCAATGTGAGAGTTTACTGCTAAACTCTCACCCTATTACATTTGGCCCGATATGGTAAACAAATTTTCCCAACACTGTTCCCCATTTCACAGCTCCAACATACCTGTATACTGATGACTAGAGATTCCTTTCTTCCAGTAATACCGCCTTGGCCTCCAAAGAAACAATGTGAGAGTTGTGCACTATTATCCTTATATTCAGCATACAGAGCTCAATGAATGTAAACATATATGACTTCATCCAATTAAGTGTGATTATCTTGTAGCATGAGTAAGCGTGGCTGTATGCTGCACCTGTGGTACCCCCATACATACTTATTTATGTTGGCAGCCCCACCGGGCTGCGAGCAGAAATGTGCGAGTGTGGGGTGAGATCAGGCCGCAAGGGGTGCGAATTGCTGTGCCGTTGCCGGCCCCTTAGCACCTAATTGGATTGACCCCATAGTTACAATATACTCTTTATACACATACATCAGCCATAATATTAAAACCACCTTCCTAATATTGTGTAGGTCCTACTCATGCTGCCAAAACAGCTTTGACCCATCGAGGCATGGACTCTACAAGACCTCTGAAGGCATCCTGTGGTATCTGGCACCAAGATGTTAGCAGCAGATCCTTTAAGTCCTGTAAGATGTGAGGTGGGGCCTCCAGGGCTCACACTTGTTTAAGCATCTGTGGGATGTGCTAGCAGTGTTCCCGCTAGGTCCAGCCCCAGGGAAGGTACCGGACCTAGAAAGGGGCACTACTGCGCATGCCAAAGAGGGTGTGGTCATGTGAAAAGAGGGAGTGTCTTTAAGACGTGTCCTCTTTTTCATCACTCTTGGGGACATGCCCGGCATGCTGGGCTGCCCCCAAGCTCTCCTGGCTCTGTGAATAGATGGTGTATGCGCCCGGCATCTATTCACCGGTGGCGGTCGCTTTCCCACCTGCGAGACACTGTGGCCCATGGATGGAGATGGCATCTGCCATGTTGTTTTAGTGGGGTGCCGCCAAAAGGGCAGGGCGCATTCTGACATTTTGAAATAGGTCAGGTCGCAGCACCCCGCTAAAGCAGCATAACGCAGAGGTTCCCAAACACAGTCCTCAAGGTTCCTCAACAGTTCAGGTTTTAGGGCTCTATTTACTACAATCCGCAGTAAAATGCAGATTGTAGTGTGATATTACCAACTGAATTCACATTGCGAATTCAGACAATATCACAGGGATTTATTAAAAATCCCTTGCATGGACAGAGCTTGTCTTAAGAATCCCCACTGAAATCTTTTCACTGTGTTTAAAATACAGTGACAAGGACCCGCGCATGCGCTGACCGGCCGCCGCTAACTATCGTGACCCCCCTTGCGATCGTGACCCCCTCCCCTTAGTGTCACTTACCTCCGGTGATCAGGGCTTCGGTGATGTCCTCCGTGGCTCCGGTCAGCTGGTCCTGGACTCTGATAAGTTTTTTTATTTAATTTTTAATTTATTTATTTATTTATTTTTAGCAGTGATCAGTGTGTGGTCAGTTTAGACCACACAGCTGATCACTGGGGCTGGCTCCGGGCTCTGCTCTGCCTGTTAGAGCAGAGCAGGAGTCCGGTAACTGGGGAAGACCCTGGATAACGCCACCTCCAGGTAGCGTTATTATCACAGGGCTTCCCCTGGTATTTTTTCACATTTCATTTTTAGTAAATTCCAGGCAGATTGCATTTCCCAATACAATTATGGGAAATGCAATCTGATTACTAAAAATGTGTTAATTAGTGCTCAGAGTAGAATTTTACGAATTCTACTCCAATTGCCCTTTAGTAAATTTGGCTGAAACTAAAATAATGTGAAAAAAGGTGTGAAAACACCCTTTTTCACTTTATTTTAGTAAAAATAATGTTAATAAATAGATCCCTTAAGCTGGGCATACACTATGCAATTATCTGTCCAATCTGGCTGGTTGGAATGAAAATCTGGTAATGTATGGGAGTAAATGACAATAGAAATTTGCTCCCAAACGCTAGAAAACGGACCAGATTTTCCTTCCCACCAGACAGATTTGACAGATATCTGACAGATAATTGTAGAGTGTATGCCCAGCATTAGAGCGATCCATGGCTGAGCACAAGTGGTTAAATCAAATTGACTGAGGTACTAATTAAGTCACCTGTGCTCAACCATGGATATCTCTTAAAACCTGAACTGTTGGGGAGCTTTGAGGACAGCGTTTGGGAACCTCTGGATGCTCTATCCCAGATTAAGATGTGGGGAATTTGGAGGCCTAATCAACTCTGTGGAATCTGTCATGTTCCTGAAACCATTGCTGTGTGTCAGGGCGCATTATCTTGCTGAGAGAGGCCACTGCCGTTAGGGAATGTCATTACCATGAAGGGGATGTACCACGTCTGCAACAATGTTTAAGTAGGTTTCCAGCAGAACATTGCACAGAGCACCACGCTGCCTTCGCCAGCTTGCCTTCTTCCCATAGTACATCAATTATCTCTTCCCCAGGTAAATGATGCACACACACCCAGCCATCCACATGATGTAAAAGGGGTGATAGACCTAAAGCAGTAGCACCATTAGCATATAAGTCAAGGTTTTTGCCAGGCAAACATCGCATACAGGTACTCAGTGTTGTCACTAGGTGAGAGCATCCGAGGGGATGATGCCGAAATAGCAGAGCTGCTTTGCAATTTTGGTGTCACTGCGGCATTGCGTCATCCACACTGTTCTGGGAGAGGCTGGGCACTTCCCAGAGAGCTGGGCAAGCCCCCAGTGAGACCAGGACGGGACAAATCAGGGGGCGTGACCTCATGAAAACCATGACGCACCCCCTTTTGCGAGGGGTAGATAAGTGACGGTGACTCGGTCTACGCTCATGTTTATAGTCATTCATTTAGTTGCAAATTGAGTATTAGTTATTAGGCATCAATGAAACTTCAAACTACTCTAATATATCAGAGACAACTCCCAGTCAAGCGAAGGAAAAGAAAAATAACAGTTTGCTTAAACATGCACACAAAAACATAAGATATGTCGTAGAAAGCACTAATCGGCAGTGTATTCAAAACAGCCACTTACAAGTAGCTATAAAAATTGGAACCTTAATGTATGCTTTACTATGCTATTATACCTCACTCATTTTGTATGAAGGATTAAGTTTTTATAAGAGTCTATTCTTACTCTGTTTATGGACAGTTGTACAGTGTGTGTGTGTGTGTGTGTGTGTGTGTGTGTGTGTGTGTGTGTGTGTGTGTGTGTGTAATTCATTTTATTATTATCCTTTATGCAATAGTGTCCCACAAGGGGTTCGTAGCGCCTTACGTATACATGTACGTAATGTGCCAAAACGCACAGTTCAAAACTAAGCAGAACATTACTACGTATACAGTTATCTTAAAATCTATAGGAGAGGGGCAAACAGACAGGGTTGACACCGAGTGGAGAGTCAGGATGGGAGCAGATAGACTTTAATAAAGACGTGGTTTTTGAAGCTAGTGAAGAGTGATAGAGAGAGGGAGAACATTCTAGAGGTGAGGAGCAGCACAGGCAAAATCCAATGCTGGAGGCAAGAGTGCATGGGACAATTAGCTGGGAAGGAAGATGGCAGAGCAATGTCGGTGGTAGAGTGGAGGGAGATGAGGTTAGTGATGTAGGAGGTCAGGGGGATTGTGTTCAGTAGGGGAAGGGGAGGCAGAAGTGGTTAAATTGGAATGAAAGACGAGCCATACAGCAGCATTGAGTTAGGATTGGAGTGGATTTAGGCAAGTCAGGTAGGCCAGATAAGAGGAGGTTGCAATAGTCCAGTCGAGAAAAGAACATCGAGTGGATGATGTATATGATGAGTGGTGTGTATGTGTGTGTGTGTGTGTATATATATAATAGTTTACTATATGTTCAGTATTGCTTGTTAGATATATAAATTATAGAAGAATATTTTGATTAAACAAAAGGCTGCAATCCCATCTTATTAGTAAAGACTGTAGGGTTAGATTGAGCTACTTTATATACCAATATTCTCTTCTTGTATTTGCCTTTCAGCTTTGAAACATCTTTTCTGATGTTTTTACTGAACTTTGTATCTTTGTCCTCTTGCAGTAGTATCTCATAGCTCCCAAAGTCATAATTTTATTTCTCAGCCGTTCCAAATTCAAGCGTAATTGTTCTCTTCAGACTCAGCTCAGCCTGTGACATACTATACAGTACTAGTACTTTAGCGATGCGTTTATTGCACATGCCTATATAGCTGGATAAAACAGAATTAGAAACGTGTGGCATCCTACAGTACCACAGAACAGCCACTAGATGTCGTCCGCCTGCGCAGCATCAGAGCGTAGAGATAAGGAGTGAGCGCAGCAGAGCGGGTGTGTGTAGTAAGGGTTACTGCAGAGGAGGAGGAGGAGGAAGCGTCCAGTACATGATCGGGAGGAAGACTAGGGAAGCCCAGCATGCACTATGTGCTGATAGGTTTTGCACGCATGCATATACAGTATGTGCATCCTTCTCTGACGGGCTGGGCTGTGTCTTCTGTAGGAAGGAGGAGGAGGCTGCATGTGTACATATTATGCATGCTCAGGGGGAGTGGTGTGCCGATGGCTTGATTTCCTAGGCTTGCAGAAAGAGGCAGTGCTGAGTTGGAGAGACAAAAATAGCCAGAAATTTGCAGAGAAATATAAGGATTGTGTATGAGGGGAGGGAGAGCAGCATTAGGCTGGTTTCCAGGAGGAGCTCTTCTTTCTCTCTCTCTCCCCCTCTCTCTCTCTCCCTCTCTCTCTCTTTGTGTTATTTATAGACTCTCCTTTTTTATACTGATTTCCTTCATAGCTATTTTCCTTTTGCGACGTTATGTTTCACCGGCATTGCTGACACCTGGAGGAGAGGAACCAGGGAGGGGAGCAGAGGGGAAGAAGAGAGAGAGAGCGAGAGAGAGAGAGAAAACCAAACTGATTGATCAGAGAGAGGCACCAGGACTATTTTTAGCGGCGGTCTTCCCGTCGCAGGAATATAAATTCCTCTTTCACATAGGGATCTAGGGGAGGCTGGTGTATTGGGACACATTGCACGGATCATACTACTGCGCCTTTTTTTTTTATTATTTTTTATCATTATTTTTTATTATTTGGACGGACATCTGCAGGAAAAAAAAATCAGAGGACAGAGAGACCACCAAATATATCTATCTATAAATCCATTCTCCAGAATCTCTGTAGGAAAAAGGGGATTAATATGGGTTGTTTGGGCAACAGCAAAACGGAGGATCAGCGCATTGATGAGAAAGCGCAGCGAGAGGCCAACAAGAAGATAGAGAAGCAGCTGCAGAAGGAGAGGCTGGCTTACAAGGCGACTCACCGGCTGCTACTGCTGGGTAAGGGGCACCGCCGGCCCTGGCACTACCACATCCTCATCCTTTGCCAGAGGCAGGCAGCTTGGTGCAGAGAGCTGGGGGACACTGGCTGTGAGGCTGGATACACATGCTTACAAGGATCTTCCTATTGGTCCCCTCAGCCTTGTATCAAATCCTATAAATGCCTGTATAGTGCTGCTGATCCTGCTGTGTTCCTTACAGCATATTGGTGTATGGGTGTGTGTATATGTCATGCCTGTCTTCTTCCTCAGTGTGTTATAATTACTAGAATATAAAGCATGTGTACAGCTAATTGCATATGTATGACTGATATCAGCACATTGGTATTATTTGCAATACATACAGAGGAGCTGGGCTATGCAGTGGTGTATGGGGAGCTTAGGGCCTGTATGTAGCGCCTGATGGGAATGGATTGATATCATTCTGAGAAGACAGTACCACAGTGTGTAATATTATGTATATGTTTTGGCAGGTGCTGGTGAGTCAGGAAAAAGCACGATTGTGAAACAGATGAGGATCCTCCATGTCAATGGATTTAATTCAGAGTAAGGATTCTGCATAATATAAATGTATTCTATTCCTGCTATATATTGCTTTGTGTCTCATGTCTCTGTGATCTTTTTCATTTTTTGTATGTTAGCAAATTGATTGTTAAACAGCCTGCAGTGAAAGCCAGGAATACTGACATTGTGCATGCACGTCCGTGTGTTTCCTACCCTGTAGGCTTCTCTACTGTATTTTCTGCTGTTGCTACTGCAGCGTTTGACAGGCCCTTGTGTAGCAACAACATGGCGACTATACTTTTACATAGCAGCAAATATCTACATTCTGTGTCTGTGTGTGCAGAAGGCAGGCAGTAACAATAACAGCCGAGGATGTGGAGCTTTTGCAGACAACACCGTTTAACTATGTCAGATATCACAATTCTCAAATAGTTAATGTGTTGTAATTTCTCTCTGTGGTGTCAAATGTAACTGTGACTGGTCATACAGTTCCCTTATGTTGAAACTTTGCATTTATTTTTTTTCTGATGGTACTTTCTGTCCATCTTTGTTACAATTAGTAATAGGTTTTGAATTACTATCACTGTTGACTGCAGTGTTAATGGTCAGCCATCATATCTATTAACTCAGTAGCAGTGATGACTGGGCACAATTTCTATTTCTCAGATGAGTTTAAGTTCTTTTGGCCGCAGATACTTATTACTATTTTATTACCTGAAGACATAGGGACTTGGGATAAAATGGAACCCTCCCACCTTTCCTCATGTACTGACATGGTCCCAGAAGTTTCCAGGACTGCAGCGCTGTATCTTGCCTCATGAAACAAACAATGACTGGTACATAAAGCAGCGAGTTAGAACTAATACAGGTTGAGTCTCCCATATCCAAAATGCTTGGGACCAGGGGTATTTTGGATATCGGAATATTCCGTATTTTGGAATATTTACATAAAATAATTAAATATCTTGGGAATGGGACCCAAATATACACACAGAATGCATTTATGTTTTATTTACACCTTATACACATAGCCTGAAGGTCATTTTATACTATATTTTTAATAATTTTGTGCATCAAAAAAAGTTTGTGTACATACATGAAATTCATTTATGTTTCATATACACCTTATACACACAGCCTGAAGGTTATTTTATACTATATCTTTAATAATTTGTGCTTTAAACAAAATTTGTGTACATTGAACCATCAGAAAGCAAAGGTTTCACTTTCTCAGTCATGCTAAAAATATTCCGTATTTCAGAATATTTGGATATGGGAGACTCAACCTGTAATAATATACACTCGGCATTTAGTATCAAGTGTTAAAGGAAACATGATACTTGTTAGGTGTGGAACACAGACTTAGTTTTCAGACATGTAGCTTTTCATTAACAAAACTAATAATATATAAGAAATATCATGTCATTGTAATAGGTACTGTTGTACTAAAGCGTTCGTCTCTGTAAGGAATTGTTATTTAAATATATCTTGTCTCTAATACAGAGAAAAGAAACAGAAAATTCAGGACATTCGGAAAAATGTTAAAGATGCCATTGTGGTGAGTTATTATTAGTAATATGTTTTACACAAGTTACATGTTTTACAATATGTTGTCTTTAAGGTCTCATGCTTTTGGCCCAAGTCTGTATTATAGGTGCCCTTCCTTTGTATTACTTTAGATTATATATCATGTAACCCAGTAGGAATAAAGACATGGCTTGTGGAATTATTACATGTTTAGTATATGATGTGTACAAACTTTCAGTAGATATAGTTACCCTATGCCTTTAGCATTTGTTCCTAAAGAAAAATGATGCTGTAGCCATATTGTATTATACAGTATATACCATAGTTAATTACTAGTTCTATATGATTAAATTGGTATTGCTGTTCAGTACCCTTGATTCCTGAATGTTGACCATAGGAAGTTTGTGTTGCAATAATGCATGCTACAACACTAACTCAGCACAGGATGCACCTGTAATATGTCCTTATGCTTTCAGAGTACTGAAGATCTGAACCATGTTTTGTATAGTTACTTTGCCTTTGAAATCAGGGTTAATCTTCCTTTTATTATTCCACAGACAATAGTATCTGCAATGGGCACATTAATACCCCCAGTTCCACTGGCCAATCCTGAAAACCAGTTCCGAATTGACTACATCAAGAGTATAGCTCCACTGTCAGACTTTGATTATACACAGGTAAGTTAAATGATTCATATTACTTATGTAGCTGGCTACATGCTCTCTCGTGTATTGAGGCAAAATGTTTTATTATTGTAATACCAGTTTGGATTTTGCTGTTGCTTATTCATAGATGTGTGTGGCTTTTTTTTCAATGTGAGAATAAATGGCAGCTGATGGCAGAAGGAAGAGGAAAATATGAACCAATTACTGCGCCAAAATATAAGTTTAGAATTTACAGAAACCTATAAGTGACCATTTGGGTTCTTGCATCAAAGAAAGTTTTTGCCACAGCAGTACAAGATAAAATAGACTTGTCAGCTGACAGACTCTATTTACAAGACCCACAGTTAAAAAAAGTGTTCTTAAAGTGTATTGCAATCTTTTAAATCTCATGCCTGTTTGTAAGATAGAGCCTCTAGCTGTTATTATACATAGTAAGTAAGACTTTATTACTGAGTGTTCTCTATGTCTGTGATTGCATATTATCAGTGGAACATAAGTGTTTGTTTTTGCATCTCCCGAATTTGGTGGTGAAAGTGTTACAGATGGGTCCTCATACACCTAGCCTCCTTGCGCGTTAAACAGCCCTTCTAGTTGCGCCGTGGCGTGACTCTATAGCGCCGAGCGTCTTTTCGTGCGGCTTTTTACTTTCAATTGCGTCTTATTCGCACAGTGATGCGAATATGTAGCACAAGCAGCTTCTGCTGATTAAAATGATATGCATGCCTATATTCTGTGAGAATGCCTGTATTCTGTGCAGGTGTATCTGCATGCGAAATGCTACGTTACAGTGTCAGTGGCTGAAACACTAACGTAGCGTTTCGCAATCAGATACACCCGCAGCCGCACACAGAATATAGACATGCTGCAAATCATTTTACTCAGCAGAAGCGGCTCGTGTTACATATTCACATCGCTGTGTGAATAAGACATATTTGAAGGTAAAAAGTCACACGAAAAGACTCTCTTCGCTACCGAGTCATGTGGCGCTCCTGCGTTATATGTAGCGCACAGAAGATAGATGTATGTGGACACATCTGTACCTGTATTATGTTGTGACAGTTATTGAACTTTGGCAATGTGCATGTGGAAAGGACAGTGAGTGTTTCTTACAATAAGTCATGTACTTGGTGAAATTATACAGGTCAGTGACTTTTACCTATTTCAGCTGTTGTTGGACTGAAAGTCACAGAGGTTGTCAAGGCTTGCTGAGACTTCTAGTCCCACAACAGATGGAGAGTCAGTGGTTGCCTGCTGTATGAGCAGACATATAAAAGTGGTTTTGTTAGAATTGTTATGCCCAAGTTGTGTGATTACTATTGATAGTTACCGTACAGTAACTGCACTCATTTGACTATGCAAACTTTTAAATGGTTGTACACAAAGAAGTTTTATTGTTACATAGTGCATTCCATACAGTCATAGTTTTGATTTCAGGAGACCGTGTTGTAATGTATATTGTTGAGCGGCTTTCTTTATAAACTGCAAAGACAGTGTGTCATCACCTAATGAATCTGTGTGCGGATGGAGCAGCATAAGCAGAATGTCATTTAAAACCTGTGTATAACTTTTTGAAAAAAAAAAAAAAACTAGTTTGAGAATCATTAAGAGGGCTAATATGTGGTTTGTTAGTGGCGTAAGGACTTCATTTTAATTGAGCTAAATGTGACTTTATATTCATGTGAACGGTTTTCTGTTGTACCTCATTCAGCTTATGCATTGGTCTGACAGCCATTTGGCAGATTACAGGTGCTCAAAGTTTAAAACTCAATAGGACATTAATGTGGATGTGAATAGTGAAGTATTGTTAGAATGCCTGAATTCTAAATTGTTACATAGTCAAAGAAAAATCAATACATATAAGGGAAAAAAAATACTATAGTTCCCGATATCAACATGCTCATTAGTGTCGGTTCCAAGGTAGTCTAATAAATAACACTGTACCTTGTTTCTGAATTTAACGACTGTCGATATGTAGTCGGCACTGTATTCCATTGAGTTACTGATTTTAAGCAGACTGTTTAGCGTTGTTTAACAAAGATATGGCAGGTGAAAATATACACAAGTGGTAGATATTTCAGATTAGTCCCAAAAAAGGGTTAGTCATGTTACGTCTGCAGATATAAAGAAGTTAATTTGTTTTAAGTTTCACTGGTTGCTCCCATTTCTTAGTATAAAAACTTCTCATGAGATGGAAATCTGATTTGAGGAGTACGATTAGGTCCTCTTACAGAAGGGCAAGATCCAAGTTGTGTGATTTTCCATACCTTGGGCAATTTATATTACTTTATATATTACATTTTATGTGCAATGTGTTTATCTATTTTAGGATTTTGTTTTAAGGAAACATCTGATTTTTAGATTTAATAGGCAGTTTTTAGTCTTATAACTGAAAATAAGTCCATTCATTTGTAATAGACTTATGTCCAAGCAGTTAAGCATTTTAAACTAGGTGTATTGAAAAGTAGCAGGGTTGCCTGTATGGTGCGATTGGTTAAAGTCTACTATAATGCCGCCTCTTCATCTACCACTGAGGTTGTCTTATGGGGAGCGATACACCTCATTCCAGAATGTCTATGTCTAAGTGAAGTTGCTGGTGTGTAGGGAAGGCATTGTACTTTGTGCTGTGCATGTTCTGAACTGTCACAGGCACTTGAGTACCTGTAAAATTTATTTTGTAAATAAGATATATAAACAATAACTTTTACCACCAGCATTTGTTCGTCTTATGCAAAGTAATTTTCTATTGGTATGTTTATACCAAATTGTATTAATTCCTGCATCCTACATTCTTCGATAGTCAAATCATTACATACAGTTGTGCCAGGTAATATGTTGTTCATTATTCTTGGTTCCGTATTATTTTAATGTTAGGAATTGCAGTTTGTTGCTGAATTTCATGAATGTTAATATGTAGTCTGCATTGTATGGATGGGCCAAGTAAATCTGAGATACAATGTATTCACAGTGCCACCAGAAAACCTAGCACAGGACACAAGCTTTAAGATTGGTCTGTAGCTTCAAATGGATCTGTTATTATGTTCATGACAAAAACTCTCTGACGCTGGATATTGATTTAGATAGAGAAAACCTATTTGACTGTTTGTTTTTTTAACACACAGTTGATAAGCAAAAGTCTGTTTAATGAAATGTCAGATTAGATTGTCCTGCTCCTTATGGGACTTGCACTAAAAAAACTCCTAGTCGGTGGTATAATATAAGAAAGTAACATTTCTTCTACAGTACAGTATGTAGAAAGTGCCTTTTTGTTATGAACATAGCAGCCCCATTTGAAGCTAGGGGTCAGCCTTAAAGCTTGTGTCCTGTGCTAGGATTTGTGGTGCACTGCAAATACATCGTATGTCAGATTTACATTTGTAACTCTTGCTTAGTAACTGTTAGTACTAACATTTCAGTGGAAAATATCCATTATGTTTATTTTGGAAGGGGAATCTAGCCTTTGCCTACCCTATGCAACAAATAGGTGTTTTCACCCACAAGATATGTGTTAATAGATTATAATTTTGCATTGTTAATTACTTTTCCAAAACAGGGGCTGTGTTGGCTCTTAAAAACTATAAGGAAATATCACTAGTTACATAATCTTCTCGACTGCTTTACATATCTACTGTTAGAAATTTGAATTTTATGTGGGTACTTCACAGTAACTACGGTGCCCCCTTTTTAACAATCTTATGTTGACCAATTGCTGGCTGACATTTGTTCAAGTTAACAGGAATTGACTGGTTTCATTTTTAATCCTGATTTATTGATCTATTTTATACCCTTTATGCAGTAGTGTTAACAGAATAAGGGTACATTGCACTAGTAGCTGTGGAAAGTGAGCATGATACATTACATAATCGCCTATCTTCATTTGCATTGCTCCGAGTGCCTGGTATGATTGTAGGTAAAGTGGTGTGAATCTCTCCGCTGCAAACTGTGCTAGTGTTTGCTTTTAGGAAAAAATTATTCTGGGGATATTTAACATATAGTTGTACAGTGTAATAGGTCAATGGGACAAAATGTTGTTATTGTATGTTGTGGGACTACGGCTTCTGTGACAAATTTGGATTTGAGACTTTTAGGGCTCCTATCTCGATATAGACTTTGTAGACATTACTTTTAATATACAGTATAATAAACTGTTTGCTATGAATTGCACCTGTTTTTTTTTGTTTTTGAAACAATACCAGGTCATAATCTAAATTAAAAACATGGTTATTTAGGTTTTGTAAAATATATGTAATTTTATATATTTTTCTTACTTTAGCATTTTGATTAGCACACCTTTTATTTAGGCTGGTCTCATGCTGTATTTTACTCACACGTGTCTTTCCAGCAAACAGTATTGGAGATCATGGTACTTAGGAATTCAGTAACTCGCACTCAGTACGATCACACAAGAGCTTCTGAATGTCTCATTTCTTTGTGTCTACAAGACACCCATGTGGCACTTGTTTGTGGCTGATTTCCAAAAGCTTAATAAGTCTTAATAATTTTTGCCCACTCTGTTAGATTAACCAGATAGATAGTTTGTATATGTAATAACTTGGGTCATTTAAAAACAACAGCTAGTGAAATATCTAGTACAGTAGTTATGGGTATAATTATACATAATAGGTAAACAGAAGTATAATATTTATAGACCAAGGGCGTAAGTTATGTAATATAAATAGATAGAGAAACATTTAGGGTAAAGGTTGTGTCCTGGCAAATTTGAAAACCTTTGTCAGCCCAAACGCTAGTTTACACATTAAAATGCATTACACAGTAGTTTTGCCAACTCCAGTGTTTATCTTTATCTTTCTCAATACATTGCATAAAATAAATACAGTTTTGGATATTTCATGTATTGTAGTGTGTTTGCAGAATAATCTGACATGGTGGTTTTCGAGTTTCATAATAAAAATTATTAAGTTGCTTTGTTGTGATATTTAAAATATTCGATTAATTAGCAGTTGTAATAAACAAGCTATCCTGTAATTTCTATTTATTTTTATTTTTTTTACAACGTTTGGCACTGCTCACGGGGAATCTCATTTAGAAAATCAGAGTTTAACACAGAGGTCTCTGTTTTTCATTGTTTTACCGAACAAATAAAAAAAAAAAAATCACAATTATTACATTGATTTCTATTAGCAAATGCAAAAAAAAATTATGAGTGGCCTTCAGTCACACGTTTTATTTTTGCCTTTTAATACCTATTCTACTTTGCTATACGTATTTACACAAAGCGGATTAAAACAGAGGTATATGTTAACATGCAGTATGCACATCCTTTTATATTGCCTAATTCAAGAAATACATGTTGCTGTCCTGGTCCATCTATCTGTTCCCCCACATTATAAATCTAATGCACTGTGAGCCATATTTCAAAATTGGCTGATTTACAATAGACGTTCTGTATATGTGCCACTGTATTGTTCCAGACGGCATTGTATTACAGTATAACAACCTAGATATGGTAACAAGTTCATACAAACAACATATTAGTACATTTCTTAGTGGGTTCAGGAAGTATTACACAACAAATAAGAAAATACAGTAGTGTATTGCAAACTCTGTATTGTGCTTTGATGGTTGCACACATGTCACCAATAACACGCTAAGTACACAGTCCCTCGTGCTCTAATTAGCAGATATAGGAAAAAAAATGAGAGAAAAACATTGCAGGTTTAATTGTCAGTTGTGAGAGTAATAAGTGTGTCCCCCATGTCTTTTTCTCTTAAATTAGCAGGTATTTCTTTGCAGTGTTTCATCACTATTTTGAAATCTGTACAAATATTACAAAACACATTCTACACAAACAAAGTCAGATTTCTCACTGTAAAAAAAAACCAAGAAATTGGTTGGTGTTATCGCCCTTTTTATTTCCTAAAAACAAAGGTGGATTTTTCATACTTTAATTGCTTCAGTAAAAATCTCATCTTTAAATTTTTAGCATGTGCTGCTTTGATACGAGATGGATACTTGTTTATCACAATTGTTGCCTTTTCATTTAAATGTTTTTATTTAAATACTTGATTTCTGTGCATTATAACACAAGAATAGGTTACATTATCATTATTTTGCAAAGTTCTAGAAAAGATTTATTTGCCTAAAAATTCAGCTTAGTATGAACAGAAAGGCACACATTTTTAGGCAGTTCAATACCAGTTGGGATGATTTTGTTAATGTTTCAATGTTTGGCGTGTCTCCATGTAGTACCTTTTATTTTGTAATCCATTATATAATCACCTACAACCTGATATGATTAGGGTCATATACCTTTCATATTCCCATTGTGGTTATAAGCATTCTAACATTTTTAGAACAGAGAAGGGCTTGCAAAGTACTATGCGTTTAATGCTTTGCTTGTTTGCAACTATATACAGGTTGAGTCTCCCATGTCCAAAATGCTTGGGACCAAGGGTATTTTGGATATCAGAATATTCCGTATTTTGGAATATTTGTATACCATATTGAAATGTCTTAGGAATAGGGCCCAAATCTAAACACAGAATGCATTTATGATTCATATACACCTTATGCACACAGCCTGAAAGTAATTTTCTACATTATTTGCAATAATTTTGTGGTTCAAACAAAGTTTGTGTACATACATGAAATTAATTTATGGTTCATATACACATTATATACAAAGCCTATAGATCATTTTATACTTTATTTTTAATAATTTTGTGCCTTAAACAAAGTTTGTGTACATTGACCCATCAAAAAGCAAAGGTTTCACTATCTCAGTCATGCTGAAAATATTCCGTATTTCGGAATATTTGGATATGGGAGACTCAACCTGTAATCCCATTTTTGTGACCCACCATCACTTGGCATAATGTAAAGGAGGGTTGTCTGACAATTAGTAACATTTATCAATATAGCGCCTACAAAACTGCAGCAGTTTACAATGAATGGAAGTAGATGTGATGTATGTTATGAGCTGTGATGATTGTGTGTTCCACTTTCACATTTATTTTATATGCAGAGGAAATACATTTATCACATTTAAGCAGTTTTTATTTGTACAGGCATTGTTTTTTTCGTTTGTTTTGTTTCAGAAAATAACACAATAGATCATGGTCTGTGTCCTTAATATAGCTTGTGTTTTTATAGCTAAAACCTATAATTGGACTGTCAGTAAATTTATTTAAAAAAAATGCTAATTTGTTTGAACACTTACTGACGCAGTGTATTGCTGTGCATAATTTGTATACTATAGGTTAGTTTTTAATAGTTGCTTTTGTGAACATTGGGGGATAGTCACGTTAAGTGCCATGATACATTAGATTTTGTAGCCATTCTCTCTTGCGCCATGGAATAGGTGTTTATATTTAAACATGCTTATCAACCACTCTCACTTGTTTTTCTCTCTACTGGGTCTCTTCACTTGTAATGTTGTTGGCATAGTTTATTGTCTTAAATGAAGATCTCTACGTGTATGTTACTGGCACATTGAAAGTGGCACAAGTTGCATAAGATTTTCTATTTGTTAGCAGTCTTAGAGGACGGTTTCCAAATGTAATGGTAAATACAGCATGTAATATTGTACAGAATGGTGAAATATAAGGGTCGTTACTAAATAAATCTAACCTAACTGAGCAATGAGAAGTAAGAATTGTAGGGACAGCATTTCATTTCAGATGCAATTTTAAAGGTATCAAATTAGTACTTGTATGAAGTCAGGTCTTTTATTTTTATTTCTAGTTGTGAGAATGGAGTAAGTTATGCCTATATCACATACCTATTGCGCCTCAGCAGATTGGATGTTGGGGAGCACTGACAGCGAGCGATCACACACAGGTAGTAATAACATTGGAACGGACAGCTCCTATTTTGTTTTTGCAGCAATACGTTGTAGCTTCTAACTGCAGCTTTGAAACTATTCCCTTCCATTACCTATTCCAGAAAATGAGCTCAAAATGTAACCTAAACTTCAGGATTAGTACAGATGACAGGGTTTTATTTAATTTAAATATTTATTATTTGTAGGACTATTTTATCTCTAGTGTTATTAGCATTAACTTTTTGCAGCTGTCATGTGCATTTAAAAATTCCCTTTTATATAAGTGTATCGCCTACATTTGCCATTTTCCTTGATGCACAGTAGCTTAGTGCGATTCTGAAATATTGCCATATAGTGAAGCTGCTCTGCCCTTTATCGGTGTATTATTGATATTGCAGAACATGCAAGTGTTAACACTTTATTTAAAAAAATGTTCATTTCTTTATTATTGGTTTCCTACAAGTATGTATTGTTCTCCCAAAAAGCACAATATTGGTGCTTTACTTAATGCAAAGTGCATTATACCTAAGATCAGAGAGCCCTCGAAGGAATGAGAAGCACGTTGCACTTGAACTTAAAGACAGATTGACTATGCCTATCTATGGCAGAGCCTAATGCAGGTAATTAATATAGGCTGTATGACAGATGCATTCTCTCTAAAGAATATGCAGCTTCAATCTAGTTTTCCACAACAATTGGGTATGCTCTGTACAGTAAAGCAACACCCACTGCTTCCCTTTGCAAATTATTTTGTTAACAAGTGACACTTTTTACCTGGGCTGCAGTGAAAAACTTTGTAATTAGGTAACTTTATAAAGCAAAAGATCATGTTTTAGTTTATCATAATTTTTTGTACTCTAACCAGTCACAGTTGGTATTGCAGTAGTTCCTTTTTACTTCCTCATAACACTTGCAAAGCTGATATTGCCTTGGAGTCTAATTTTGTGAACAATACACGGGGCAGACAACAAATTAACTTAAACCAGTTTCTAGTCCATATAGTTTTATCTAAAATCCACAAACACCAGTTGTATTGTTTTGTGTTTTGCTTTTATGTTATTCTTTTGGGTTTTCTATTTTATTATCTAATATGCTACTGTGATCTAATTTATCATTGGTTTTCTCTAAGCTATTGAAGTAGAAAAAACTAAATATTTTATACCAAATTCTAAAAACCTAATTTTATGTAGTCGTTTTATAAAAAATTTAAGGTACTGAGGTGTGATTGGGGTCATAAGTAGAAGGTTGTGTGTATTCAATAAGAGTAGATGTAAAAGTGAATGATAACATTTAAAGATCTGCTTTAATATATGTTTGTAGAGCAGATTTTGGATACAGCCTTTTTTATATGTGATACATTGTGTTTTTAAATAAAAAGGAGAGATCTAATTTTATTTCATATTTAATAAAGAGTAATGGTGCATACACACGGTCAGATTTTTCTTCAGCTCTGAACGATAACTATTTTAAAAATCGTTCAATCGTTCATATCTGAAGGAAAATCTGACATGTCTGAACGATGAATGATGCGCATTCCCGATGTTCAGATAACGATATCTGACATCTGATGTGTTTGCAGTCAGTTTTGGACGATTTCAGTCATTTTAATGCAGTCAAAAATCGTTTATAGATCAAATCGTTGGTCAGATCGTTCATCTGACAAATCTGACCGTGTGTATGCACCTTTTAGAATAAGCTATGTATTTTCAAACTTGTGTAACGGAAATTACCTGACACAATTCAAGGCAAACCATCCTAACTTGAGTGGAAACATATACCTGCTTATCCTTCCATGCAATTATGGTTATTTGCAATCTGATCTGAAACGTTTGGGAGAACGTTTGCACACCAATCAATAGATGCCAATTTAATTCTGGTTTACATATAATACTGAAATCTTTGTACACTGATAGTTTTATATTCACCATGATCAACTTTCATTGCCAAGCTTTGCAGTTTCTCTCATTCGAGATCTTGCCCAGGTTATAACGTGACCTGCAGTTTTGTTGGGTTGTGTAAATGCTTTAACAGATTGGATGTGTGATGTTTGTTTTATGCAGACGTAAATTAGACATCAAAATCTTCCCATAATAGTTATACAGGTGCCCCCCATCACTAATAAGCTCTATTGGGGTTGGAGAGGAGGGGGGTCTACTGTCAGCCTGTAGCTATCTTTATTGTGACCCTGTCTGTGTCATTGAAAGCGTTACACCCCCCCCCCCCTGATAAATCACTGCCTCGCTCAAAACAATTCCATGCATGTCCTAAAAACTTTTGCTGCAAAAGTTTAAATGGTCTGATTGGCTACAAGTTGTAGTGGTAATCTTACAAACTTTTAAATTGTGGAAATAATTATGTACTTTTTTTTTCGGCTCAATCAAAATTTGACATTGGCGTCTGCTCTTTCACTTTCTTTTCACATTCTTAAGCTTCCCATGCTTGCAGTGTTTCTGGTGATTTGTATTTATTTTTTAACCAAATTTACTGCAGCTATAGACCCAAAACCATATCCATTCCAGAATATTGTCCTGTAGGGATTTGTCGGATGTCATCCATGGCTGGCAGAAAATGTAGTCACAGGATCACTCTGATGTTGGTAATTGCAGTTCACATTTCACTAGGTCCCATAGAATTCTGTTAGCTGGAGCACTGAAGAGCTGAATCCGACCAGTTTGGCCACACACCTGTATAAAAGCACATGTAGGTAGCCACTAAATGAAACCGTTCTACTAACTACAAGATGTAGGATCCACTGTGTATGGCAGCTTTATCATCATATAAGGCAACATTTGTCTGAAACTTGCAAGCGTTTAAAGCTTACTAAAGAAGCTGACTCCCCAATAGATATATATTATAAGGGCACAGCCGTGCCTTTATATTAAGGCTGAATAAAAAAAACCTGAATTCTCCCATAGAGAACTCCAGAGGGGGGGTCATGGTGTTTAAGTTGCTACACCTCCAAAAGCTATTGAGGTCCCGAGCTGAAATTTAGCATGGACGGGTAGAACTGTTGCTCGGTGCTGCATGCGTCAGCCTTAATGATCGTAATTTCATTGCTTTTTTTAAGTTTGAGTGGCAGAAATTCAGTAGGTTGTGTGAAATCTCAGATTATGTCTAAGAAGCCTTAATGGGACATGTAAAACTGTAAGGTTTTTTGTCTATGGAATATATATATATATATATATATATATATATATAATATATATAATTAGGGATGTGCAGGCTCGGATAGGTTCGAGTTTGCACGTTGAGTCCGGATTTTTCCCTCCAAAAAAACAACTCAGAAAGAGGCAAAACGTCATCTTGCATGGACGAACATCATCATTCCTGGACTTTTGAGTTCCGTTTTTTTGGAGGGTAAAATCCGAACTCAACGTGCAAACTCGAACCTATCCGAGCCTGCACATCCCTAATATATATATATATATATATATATATATATATACATACATACATACAGGTTGAGTCTCCCATATCCAAAATGCTTGGGACCAGGGGTATTTTGGATATCGTAATATTCTGTATTTTGGAATAAATGCATACCATATTGAAATGTTTTAGGAATAGGGCCCAGATCTAAACACAGAATGCATTTATGATTCATATACACACAGCCTGCAGGTAATTTTATACAATATTTTCAATAATTTTGTGCCTTAAACATAGTTTGTGTACATTGAACCATCAAAAATCAAAGGTTTCACTATCTGTCATGCTAAAAATATTCTGTATTTCGGAATATTACGTATTTCGGAATATTTGGATATGGGAGACGCAACGTGTGTATGTGTATATGTATAAATATATATATATATATATATATACACACACGCGTGAATGTGTGTGTGTGGACATTTATAGCAGCATATAATAAATTAGACATATTTAAAATACAAATCATGAAAGACTCGCACGCTACGCATTGGATTAGGATGGACCCCAATATATTGGGTTCATTACACTCCAGTTGCAATATTTGATTTCAACAGAGCCTACATTGATTTTTGAATTTGTACTTTTACTTGGATTGTGCATCATTACCTAGATTGGAATAATAGCAAGCACTTTCAGCATTTTGAACTGCTTACCACTTAAATAATACATTACTCTTTTTGAGTGACATTTTTACTTTTTCACAATGATTATTCTTTAATAAGTATATGTCCAATTTATCCTATGCTGCTATATATGTTTGTACATTTTGCTATTGTTCAACTGTACACCCTATGTTTCCTAGAGTGGAGGTTCTGATATCTCCACATTAATGTGTTGGGGAGGGGGGGTGATTATGCTGCACTATAGTTTCAGGGTCTTCACTCTTTGTTTTTGTAGAACAGAAAGTTTTATGACAGAAGAAAAAGATCTGTTGTGTACACTTCTCTGTACGAGTGGGGGACAATTTTTAATTTTGTTCAGGACTAAACAAATTTAATTTTTAGCTTCTGTGGAAATATGATCTATTTAAATATTACATTTTGTACATCAACATTTTTTTTGTACACTTTTTTTTTTAAATGAGAAATTATATTGCATGTCTCTTCTGCTCCAGTAGGAGCCTGATTCTATAAGGTTCCAGTTTAAGCAGAAATACATGCTGTTTCTCTTGTAATCTCTAACTCAGAGCATGCAAGAGGAGAGGCTCAGTGCAGGGAGAGAGGGCAGCTCAATGCATTCACACAGCAATGATTGTGCCGAAGGGCACTTAAAGGACAGCCAAACACAAAAATGGAAATGTTTTCATATGAAGCATAGAAAAAAAGTTTTTTTTTTTTTTCATCCAGATGGTGTTCTGCAATTTTAAAGTACTGTATAAAGTAAAGAGATCCTCCTCTGATATAATAAATTGAGAGACATCTCTCCTGTCCGACTCAGTGTCCCTCCAAGGCTTTTTTTGTCATCCATATACTTTATTGTATGACGTTTTAATAGTTTTGGCCTGTATCAATATATATGCTGCATGAATATTGCCCTAGATATCTGTATAGCACTGTTTGTGATTTAAAAGTTTGAAAAGTATTTCATTTTTAATTTTGCTATCAAACTTGACATTTGCTTATGTGAATCAATCTTTACAAGCATCTCGTTACCTAGGAGATTGCAAGTGAATCATACAAACTTGTTACTACTCTCATTTATAAAAGAGGTTCTCAGAAAATGATTGCAGATGCTACACACATTATGGTAAATATAAATAATGTATTTAGGTGTCTTGTTTAACATATAAAAGTTGTGTTACATCAGAATGTTCACTAGGCTATTTACTTTTTAAGATTTGCATTTAACTTTGTTTTTGCACATCGGATAACTTTCTGCAGAAGTTAGGACTTGTCTTGGCTATCCCACTGTGCTTCCACACTACTTGTCGTTCACATCTTGCGATTAGCTAATTTATAAATAAAATAATGTACAATTAAGGGGAATTAATTAAAATCTAGGAGCTATAAAGTACTTTTAAGAAGCAAGGGAGCCTTTGATCTCAGTATGAATTACTTTTCCAAAGTGCATTGTGTAAATCGGACTTCTATATAAATACTGGTATTGCAAAAATGATGGGCACTGTCCTCCCCACACAAGCCTCTGTGTGGGAATAGTAAGTCTGTAGCATACAACCGACACACAAACCAGAGAAATTTAAAATCTCTCTTATTTTAGTGCATTAATACATTTTATTTTTTTTAACATTCATTTATAATACTCCTGTCCTGGCAATGGTGTACATTATGACCTAGCTCAGGGTGTCTTCCTTTATGATTCCTCCTTCATGATTCATCCATGAGAAGTGTTCTTTTCTTAAACCTAATGTCTATATAACTTTTCTCCCCTATTGTTTTCTGCTATTAACTGGCTGCTACTCCTTGTTATCTTTCCGATTGTAATCCTGGGTTATGTTACCGCTAGGTACATCACGAGGCATTGCACGCAGCTCCTGGTGACCTAACTGCATAACTCAATGCACTGTGCAAGTCCTCCACTTTTCTCCACATATTTAAGGAAGTACTGTACTCAATGATTCAAAGGCAACCTTTGTGACGTATATGGTTTGAATAGTGTAATTACATTCTTTGCAATTAGGAAGTCTTCAAATTATAAGCAAATTTTTCCCATAAAAGCGGAAATATTAGTGTGACCGGAGGTCGACCACACGTGATTAAAATGGCTGCCACGGGCACTGAAGAGATTAACCTTCATGCCGTGGCACCATTTTTAAAAGGACCTTTAGGCACAGTGCGCCAGATACTGCGAATGTATAAGTAATGTGTTTGAACATGTCATTCAATGTGCTGTGCGCAGTTGTGGAAATGTACTTTTTAAATATTTAGCCTATGCACTTTTAAGGAATGTATAAGTTGTTTTGTTTTAGAAGGCTGTAACATTTAAGTCAAATGGTTATGAGACATTCTCACCTCCTAGTGATATGTTAATTATCCTGACGTAGTGACCAAGCCCTTCGTTTACGTCACTTTCATTGAAATGCGAGCTAGGAAGGCTCCTCTGTGTATCTGTGTACAATACCCAGCAAGTGTGGAAAAAACAATTTGTTTTTTAAGGAGCTTCTATTGGGTGTAACTTCCTAAGAACTCAGAAGGTGTTAAAACTGGGAAATCTAAAACTGGTTTTAGTTGCAGATTTGTAAAAGGATGAATGCCCTGGAAATTTTCATTATATTTACCTTTTGAGAGACAGTATATGCTAACTCAATTTATGCTTTAGGAAGCCAACTGATTTTGGGCGGTGAAGAGGAAATTAGGTTAGTATCTTTAAAATGTAAGATATGTTTATTTATATTTTGTGAGCTAGCATGATTGGCTAGAAGGAACCCAGGGCGGACTTACCACCTGTGGTAATGTGTAGTGGAGTAGCATAAAAGAAGGCTTCGTGCCTGGTAAAATTATACTTCTTTGAAAATCCTTTGTGGAGAAGAACTGCTGATTGATAAGATTTCTTGTATGCTGATTATTCCCCTTCAATCCAACGGGTAGGTCTTTTTTAAGACTTTGAGCAATAAACACCTTTTGCCTTTACTTTGACTGCATCTGTACCCTGCGACCAACAGAATTGCGCCAAACGCTATTCCGTTCTCCTACTGTTGTGGGTTGAGTCAGGCATCTGAAACTCAAGCCCTCTGCCCGCTACCGTGCAGACCTGGACCATTGTGAGGGATCAGGTGGGAACAGCCGACACCAAACAGGAGGTGTGTCCGCAGTTAGTCGACGCATACCCAGCAGAGCGGTTCCAGGCGCTGGCAGTAGGAGCCTGAGTGTACCTAAGAAGTGGTTCCAAACACCGATGGTAGAGTTTGGTGATGGCAGCATAGTTACGCCCACGGCGCAGTGGGTGGAGTCCGTGACAGACGGTCACTGACTGTAAGCGGGAATCCCTGATACCCCAAGGTCAAGTGGGGATCAAAACCCCAACCTGTGATCGGGAGTCCGGGCTGGAAGCCATCCAGTCACAATTAGCATATTCCAACTACGTTAAATACTTTCATGTTACAGAAATATATAAAATAACTTTTATCCATGTTCTGGCCGACATTACCTTGCTGTAAACAGAAGTAATAATACTACATCCACAGATTCCAAATGTATAAAAAACCCAAAGCATACATCTGTTTTCCCAACTTCATTGTCAGCTACTGTTTGCTGTAGAGTAAATACCACTTAAAATGAAAACTCTCATCCTCTGACATTCTTTCTCTATAGAGTATACTTGGCTGCATTAGAGAGGTCTTCCTCTCCTATCCTAGCAGGGGCGTTTCAAGAGAGGAGGGGACCTGTGTGCAGTCTCCATCACTGGCCCCCTCCTCTCAAGCCGGCTGCGCATTGAGCGCAGAGCGGCCAGCACCGCAATGATAGACTCTGGGCATTAGTGTGCCCAGAGTCTATAGCGCATGCGTAGGTCACTGGGAAAATGGCCACGGTGGCCATTTTCCCTGTACTGCGCATGCGCACAATGATGGGAAAGTGGCCCCGGCGGCCATTTTCCAGGCATTTTTACAGCGCTGACACCTGTGCCGACGTGGGACTCCGGAGAGGTAAGTATAATATGGGTGTAAGATGTGCACCCATTATAAATACGCCACTGTGTCCTAGTGCTTGTGTCTATGTCAGGAAACAGAAGTGCTAGAACACGGGTGTTAAAATCATGCTCTCACAATATGTATAAACAAAGCCTATTAAACCTGGCTCCTTAGAATAATGTAGTGAAATGGACCTGTATACACGCACTTTTTATCAAGAATTCTCTTGACATTGTTCTTGCTAATTTTAGCATTGATTGCAGCATTCACACTGAGTTAACACTCTGGACAATATAATGAAGTTTTAAACACTAGAGCCTCCTATGCTGCAAAATGGCAAATAATTAGAGAAGCAACTTCGTACCTCTGAGAAATGGTCCTCAAAACTCGTTTAGCACACAATTTTGTTTTTCTCGACTCTACCTATGAGATGCACACGTTATATAGGTGAGAAGCCTGTGGGGCCCCATAATTGTGGATTGTCAGTGACTGCACACATGCAAATCTTTAACTAGCTGACGGAATATTTATCCATAAATAATTACAATTTGTACAGCGGTTAATTAGTTTTCAACCATCTTTTGAAAGTTAAGAGTCCCACATGTGATATTGGCCATGCTTAGTGTAAAGCTGGCCATGCATTGACCTAACTCTTTGTCTTATTTGGCCTTCTACGTAGATGGCACTCCACTAGTGTTGTCGTACATTAGCTGTATACACTGTCAGATACCATCACCGCACCTCATCTACCACTCATTCCACTGATAGCTCAGGTAGATTGTGGTTCACTGTCCACACGTGTATATTTGTGGCCATGTACAGAGACACTTTTTTTATGTCTATTTTTATGAGCAGATTTCCATTTTGACAAAATCGATGTCTATGGCCTTGTCTCAGAGAAGGATAGTGCAGTGGTGGTCACTCTGTGTGTGGCACGTTGTTCCAATACGGTACGTTTCCTAGCTTTCTTCTTTTCCATCTGGCAGTGGGCAGAGCATCTGAGAGTTGTACTTTGAGCCCTACTGGTGAGCTATGGGGTGTCAACTTTTATACCACTAATATAATGTCATATATTACAGCAGGAATGGCCAACCTGTGGCTCTCCAGCTGTTGTAAAACTACAAGTCCCAGCATGCACTGCTTCAGTTTTGCTATTAGGGAATGCTAAAACTGTGTCAGGGCATGCTGGGATGTGTAGTTTCTCAACAGCTGGAGAGCCACAGGTTGGCCAGGTATCTACTACAGCCTGCTGTCCTGCTGAAGTTCACTTTTTCTACTAGATTGAAGTGGCCATGTAAACGGGCAGTCTCTGTAGTGGGAGCACTACAGTTAACATATCTCCTAATATTGTTTACTACAAACAGCCTCTTATCCTTTTTTTCCACTACCCTCATCAATTTCAGGCACGCCTGCTTTAAAAACAAAAACAACATAATTGTGGAAGATCAAATAGCACCTCTTTACTCTTTGGAAAGAGGTGTTTTAAAACGAGGCAAGCTTGTTAGTTGATTTGTGTTCTGTGCTGAAGTGTTCCTGACTCCTCATTGTGTGTTCTTACCAAATGTACACACAGTCTCTCCATACAGCAACATGTGATCTATCAAACCTTCTATGTATGTGTACATTATACCCTCTTTGGCTGTTACATGCTGCACTCTTCAGGAAATCCTTTAGTCTTGACAGATTAATCTCACACTATTTATCTGCATGGACTGACTAAACAATTAATGCTTGACCTGAAATCTCTCCTGTGTCGTTACATTTACCTCCCCCCCCTCCTTTCCTGCCCAGCTTCCGCTTCCTCCTGTACATCTCCTACTGCAGGGCTGGGCACAGGATCTACAGCTCCATACTGGAAGCTGATAATGTAGAAGTGAGCAAAGGCTTCATACACCTGTATGTATTAGTGAATGGTTATATTAGCAAGTATGAAATGTTGGTTTATGGAATGAAGATGTTTGAAATACTGGTTTATTCAGATTGAATCTGAATTTATCTGAGTACTAAGAGCTAAAATGTACTGTAACCTTTAGCAACTAGTATTGCAGTCTAGTATAGGCCAAAATTATTACTCTGTTTATTTTTTTTAGGTTTATTATTTTTTCATTTGTGATTAAACCCTATTGGGCTTCCAATAGCTAATATAGTGTACTAAAAGGAACAATAAAGAGTACACATAATGACCATATTAATCTGAAATTCCTTTCTCCACAAACCCAATGTGTGTGTGTGTGTGTGTGTGTGTAATATTTTTCTGATTGTTCCAAGTATACATTGATCATCCATAACATTAAAAATAGCTGCCTAATATTGTGTAGGTCCCCCTTGTGCCGCCAAACCAGCTCTGACCCATTGAGGCTTGGACTCCACAAGACCTAAAGGCGTCCTGTGGTATCTGGCACCAAGATGTTAGCAGCTGATTCTTTAAGTCCGGTAAGTTGCGAGGTGGGTGCTCCAAAGTTTGGACTTTTTCAAGCACAACCCACAAATGCTCGATTAGATTGAGATCTGGGGCATTTG
This sequence comes from Taudactylus pleione, assembly GCA_031769625.1. Taxonomy (NCBI): domain Eukaryota; kingdom Metazoa; phylum Chordata; class Amphibia; order Anura; family Myobatrachidae; genus Taudactylus; species Taudactylus pleione. The sequence goes on from JAUIMM010000092.1 coordinate 40,503,360, forward strand.
GAGGCCAAGTCGACACTTTCCTCAAACCATTCCTGAACAATTTTTACATTGTGGCAGGGCACATTATCCTGCTGAAAGAGGTCACTGTCATCAGGCAATTCCATTGTCATGAAGGGATGTGTCTACAACAAACTTTAGGTAGGTGGAACGTGCCAAAATAACATCCACATGAATGCCAGGACCCAAGATTTTCAGCAGAAGATTGCCCAGAGCATCACACAGCCTCCCCCGGATTTCCTTCTTCCCAGAATGTATCCTTATGCTGGGTACACACGGAACGCTCAACAGCAATACCAATATCGCTGAACGATCTCCCTTTAAAAATCCTGGTGTGCTGGATGAACAATATGTTCATTCACACACCCAAAAACCACCAATGATTGTGGATCCCTATGGAGAGATAATGATATCGTCCAGGTTGGCCTGGATGCATGGACGATGGTCGATATCGTTATCGTCCAGCGTGAGCGCACATCGTTGGTCATTCATTGCATACACACGGAACAATATGAATGATATATCGTTGAACAATACCATTATCATTCATATCATTGAAATATATAGTTCCGTGTGTACGCACCTTAAATCCATTTCTTTCCCGGGTAAATAACGTACACACACCCAGCTGTCCACATGATGTAAAAGAAAACATGATTTGTCACACCAGGCCACCTCTTCCATTGCTCCATGATCCAGTTCTGGCATTCATGTGCCCATTGCAGTTGCTATCAGTGATGCGGACAGGGGTTAGCATGGGCACTCTGGCCGGTCTGCAGTTACACAGCCCTATAAACATAGCAAGCTGCGATGCACTGTGTGTTCTGACATCTTTCTACCATAGCCAGCATTAACTTTCTCTGCAGTTTGTGCTACAGTAGCTCTTCTGTGGGATAGGACCACATCGGGCTAGCCTTTGCGCTCCATGCGGCATCAATGATCCTTAGGCTAAGAACAACCCACAATACCTTCCCTTTTGGAGATGTCTGACCCAGTCGTTTAGCCATCACAATTTGGCCCTTGTCAAAGTTATGAGCAACCTTGATTGTCCTACCACCTTTAAGTGTCAGTTTCTTTGGTCAGCGGAAACAGGCTATAGGCTGAGACATTTGTTTTGTTTGATATAAGTGCTGAGCTAAATGATGATTTATGAGTTGGACATTAGTTTCTTCCACCCGGAGAGAGGAAACTTTGTTAGTTAGAGCCAGACAGGCAAGGATTTATGTTTGTTTTGTTTATTTTATGCTGCCAAATACTTGTACCGTGGCACTGGACTGGTGTGCTATTGATTGGCAGCTGTATGAGGTGCTGCTGTTTACCCCCAGGAGACTGCACTGATCTTGCAACTCAAAATATAAATATTTATATATAATACTGAAGAAAGGAGGCACTCATGGTTACTTTCACACAAGCGGCAAACAGTGTCTGTGTCCATCGCTTCAGTTCCACCCGACTTTTATCAAGAACTTGCCTGTTGTTTTACGACTATACTGTCCCTGAGTGCAGCCGCTCTGTGTTAATTATATATATCACACAAGGGCCCTCATTCAGAGCCGCTCGCTATTTGCGGTCGTTCGTTTAAAAAAAAGGGGTGGCTATTCAAATGAACCGTTCGCACTTTGCGGTCTGTTCACGCCTCTAAGTCTGAACGAGCGAGCAAAACTTGCGGTCGGAATTTTGAAAAATACGCCACCTGGCCGCTCGCATCATACGTCATGTCCGCTATTTATTAGATTAATCGAGTACATCGAACAGCGTATGAACTGCTCGCTATTCTTGTGGTTGGTTTTTTAAACCGCTATTTTGTGAGTAGTTCTGACTAATAAAAAACCAAGTGACGTGGTCGCTGACGCTGCTGTATTAATTATGCACATCCATAAAACGCCCGTTTTGACCTTTAAGCACGCCTGCGTTCTGAATTCCACTCCCCGTTTTCAAGCACCTTCCCCTGTTACCACCCACATACGCCTCCTCCTGTCACTCAAAATAGCAGACATTCGCTATTTTGCGAACAAACAATTTTCGTCCGCACTGACTGGTTCGCGCATGCGTATTACAATCCGTACGCATGCGCAGTTGTGCGAACATCGCTCAGTGCGAATGAGCAGCCGCTTACGAGTGGCTCTGAATCAGGCCCAATATCGGCAACACTCAGGTAATAAAATCGAGCAACAGGAGCAGATAAATGGCTTTTATTCCTTGCCGGGGGTACCTATGGAGGGCAACAGGGACCATTGAATTTACTCAACGAGTGTTCCGTCTGACGTGGATTGTGTATGTATGTAAATATATATATATTATAATCTATAGTTAGCAAGCAAGCAAGCGTGTCTGTCTGTGTGTCCTTTATTGAACGGCCATAGTTTTGTACCTAGTACCACCAAATTGGCATGGTGGTGTAGTCTGACCAGGATTAGGTTTTTGGCTATGTTTGAAGTTGGTCAGGGCCATGGAGGTCTACATGGTACCCATCAAGTAGGCTGTGGAGTCTGATTTTTGTGGCTTGAAGGGGGCCCCCACAACTTACTTGCCCTGGGGCCCCCACTTTTCTTTAATCCGGCCCAGCTAAATTCCTCCAAGCACAGTTTCATATGCCATGGTCTCCAATGTTTGTCTGCAATGTGAAAAATAAAGACTGCAGATGTATTCAAGATCAATTCTTCCATAGTTTATCATTGTCCAGAATGGGAGTAGTTTGTCGTATAGAGTTTAATTGGGAATTGTAATCTGCCATATACAAACATAAAACAGATATCCAATTTAGAGTGATTATGTTAAATATACTTAATAAATAAAATATATGTGTAAAAACAAATATATATATATATATATATATATATATATATAATATGTATTACACTATTATTTTTCATATTCAAATGTTTTGAGATCTAAAGTCTGAGATGTATGTTTGTGCGTGTATAGTGGTGATTTTCAAAATGTCTTCCTATTGAACTCCGAGCCCTTTTGAAGGTGAATGGAGAATATAGTATCATTAATAAGATTTAGTGATATAGCCTTCTATGAGCTTAAGAAATGAAGGACTTTTACTGTGTTTACTGTGTCTGCTCCCTAAAGTGTCCTTTATAATAAACAAAAGAAAATAACAATCTAAATCTCCTACAATTTCTTAGTACTGATCTAAATGTGACTTCTTTTTTTAAGCAGACTATTTGCATCGGATGATTCCTCATATGTCTGGTGGACTTTGACGCCCTTGTGGCAACAAGAGGTTAAGCATTTTAGCTGTGGTAGATTGGCTCAATGTCATGGTCGTCCACTTATGAGAATTATTTGATTCCATTTGTTTCTTCCAATGGAAGACTGTATGAAAGAGCTCAGGATATGCGGTTGGTTCTGCAAGAATTTGTATGGGAAGAAGTCCCCTGCTTTCTAAGTAAACATTGCTACTTCAATACTACCTAACATAAACATGTGCTATATGTATGCAGTGTTTAACAATGCAACTTGGACAGTTTGCCTTTGTAGGGTACAATGACACAACTAGACAGGGATTCTCAAGTGATCCTCATGGTAAACCTCCCACCCAAGGGGAGTCGGCAGCTATATCCATGTTTATATTTTTCATGGGAATCACGACCAACTATAGCCTGGAGGTTCTCAGGAGTCTTGGGGAGCACACACTTCTTCCTTTGCTGCTGTTTGTTTTTTTTAGAGCTGTATTTATCTAGATTGTTTAACTGGTCTTCAGCATCAGTGCAATAGTAGAGGCATTACACAATAGCTTTCCTGTTCATTGTTTTTCACATTGTAATATTACGTACAGCAAGTAAACATTAATCATGTTTATAATCTCGCACTGTGAACTTGCAAATTATAAAGTTGGAGAGATCAGAAATCATTGAGAAAACCAAAATCTAAGCTTGTCTGGTGTAACTGAGAGACCACAAAATAAAACATGGCCTTCAGAGTATGTGATATACCTGAGAGAACTGTGAATATTGTGCTCTTTCAGCATAGCCTGTGTATGAAATATGCCATATACAGTAGCAGGTTGCCACTTCTGTTGCAGGATTACAAAAAACAGGTTGGGTTCGGGATCCCGGCAGCCAGAATCTCGACACCGGCATACCGACACCTGATGGTCGGTATCCTAAACCTAACCCTCCCTTCCTGGTGCCTAAACCTAACCTCCCCCTCCCCACACCCGAAACCTAACCCTCCCCCCTAACTCTAATCCTCCCCCTAGTGCCTAACCCTAACTCTCCCCCTAACCCCGCTAATTGCCTGCGGGATGCCGGTGCCAGTATCGGGACAGAATCCGCGTGGATGGTATTATGACCGCAGCTCCAAAAAACAGTTGAATACACATTGTATATACAATTGTTAAAAAAAAAAAAACCAATGTTTTTTCTTTACACAACAGCTGTGCCCTAGTCTGGCTCTCCCCTGTTTAAGTTCTTGAGATAATACATTTTGGAGGTGGAGGATTGGGATTAGGTGCTGCATATAATGCCTGGTGATACTGGGAGCAGTACAGGCACACCTCTAAAGATCTAAATTTTAAAATATATTAATAATAAAAACTAGTAATGTAATTAGTGGCTGCAATATGTATTTTAACAATACATTTTGTTTTTAACTTTTTTTTTTTTTATTCCTTATTGTGCGTGCCAAACTTGAACCATTAGAATGGCGTGTATGTCAAGATGATGACATAGTTATAATTTATGTTTAATAAGTACAAGGTGGCATTCCCTTGGGAAATGTATTCTCATGGGATCTCATTAATAGTCCTAAGTGTATTGAACCATTTTCTGATATGTTTTAGTCTTTATTGTGAAAATAGAACAGTAATAATTACACCTAACTGTAACCTGGTAAATGGACTGGGCATACATAATGTCATTTGTACAGTTTCTGAGTCCAATTAAAACACATGCAGAACACAGAGATATTTAATAATATGACCTTAAGATCTTTCAGACAAGCTTTAATTCATCACCAAGTTTGTACATTTTGCCATTTGGAATGTCTAATTCTTGATTGATAGTTACACACAGACACAATAATTGTAATAATTGCTCATTTAATGATTGTGCTGATGATGCATATCTCAAGAATGATCTAGTGTCCGAAGTATTCTCCTCTTGTATATATCATAGAGATCACTGATTAGTATGTAGATATGTCTTCTGTATAAACTTATACTCTGAGCGACAAAAATAGAACATGATGCGTTACAGGTGCATCCAGTACACGAGTGAGTACTGAGAGCATGTGTTCACCATTGAGATCACTTATCTGTTTGGTAACAGCCATTCTAGTAGCGTTTTACTGCAGGTACAAATCGCAACACTAACCAGCCCTTTACTCAGTAATTCCGCACACCTGCCTCTTACCATTTGTGTTCCATATATACTTCTATTGTTTGCATAACTGAATCGTTAGATTTTTTTTTTTGGGAGGTCGTTGTATGTATCTTATTTTGGTTGGTTTGAGAAATTACTTATTTAAGTCCTGGACAAATGTTTAGCTTAATGAGCCAGGGAGAAGAGATATGAGCAGTTATTTTGAAAGGACAAATATCAGTTGGACAAACATTGTGCAGGCATGCTCATAGGTGTGTATTAGGTTTGCAATAAGCGGCTGTCTGTGTGGTGGTGGCTTAGTATACATAAATGCCCATTTTTACAATGTACCACACACTTACAAAGGATGAGACATACAATCTCCCTAAGTATGATATAGCTTACTGACAAGCATTTTATTACACAGTGCATATATTCACCCATTCTCCATACAAATGATACCAGTACTGTCAGGTGTATGCGCCGGGAAGAAGTTTGTGGAGGGGAGTGTAATAATAATCTACGTCGGTAACACATTGACACAGACTATATCAACCATTATGTTTGTAAGACCCTTATGGTCATTTATGGGCAAATATGTGTATGTGTGTGAAATTATTGTTCACTGAGTGGATGGCTTTGAAAGCTTTGTGCAATACACTGTAGTTTCAAAACAGTTAGTATACATCATCCATGCCACCTATACAGCCACGTGTTACATAGTTACGACTATAGGTACTGTCCAAGGAAACAGGTGGGATCATTACTGACCCAGTATAATTAACTGACCTGTATATGATTAAAGAAATCCTGAAAACATGACCTATTTAGGGGTTCTTGAGAACTGGAGGTGGCATTCCCTGTTTTAATGAGCTAATTTTTGAGGTCTGTTTATCTAAAAAAAAAAAAAAAAGGCTGAACTACAGGCAGTGTTACAGGGTGTTAGAGAGGAGTCTTTGGAATGTCATATGTACTTTGCTGTATCGCATCTGTGCATCCAGGACAACTTTTCAAAATAATAAAGTACCCACAGAGCTGGCTCCTATGCATGCGTGAACGAGCACTGCACTGTGACTGCATAGATTGTGGAATTCCTAAACTTGGTTCCACTTTCTTTAATAAAAATAAACAAAGTACCATAGGAAAACGTGTCGTGTCTTTCCCAAAAGACCTGATTGTGCAGATAACTTTAGAAGAATCCTTCACAGACATGTCTCATTTGTCATTTGAAAAATAAATACACTATGAAACCATTTGTGGGCTGAAAATACAGTATGTAGGCTGTGCCAATATGTAAGAGAATATAGAAATTCATATGGCCTAGAAAAGTGACTAACCGTTTTGGGGGCGGGGTGATCCAGTGCTGTGCAGTGTGCGGCAGAATTCCACCAGAACGATACTGAAGGCACACTTCTGTGATCTATCATCACTTATATAATGGTGTGCAGGAAAATTTGCACATATTCCATACTGTAATAAGTAGTTATGTGCACAGCCTGACATCGCGGGGATGTCCAGGGAAACATCACTGAGAATTTGAAGGTACCCGCATAGCCTCCATAAGCTATCCTATAAGCAATCCTACCCAAGTACATCCCCTCTATACAGTCAATACATAATTTTACATAGTTTTATCTTTCTTCACTTTCACATCCTCCTGACCCTAGGCCAACATTCCTGTGTGACTGGATCATACAGCCCACCAAGATCCTCTGCAATCTGACTGGGCCAATATGCAATATGTAACACTTATCCTTGTGTATGACAGCCTATTTCCCTATAGATGGTAAGCTTGCCTTGTCTGTCTGTTATTACCCAGCCTTGTTATATTAGTGTTAGTTCCAATTGTAAAGCGCAATGGAATATGTTGTGCTATATAAGTAACTGTTCATAATAATAAGGCAAGAAAGCACAAAATTTATAGCTGATGGGAAGATAAAAGCAGTAACAAAAAAATAATAGCTTGCATATTAAATAGGTCATATTTTAAACACTATGATTGTTTAAATGTTACATTGCACATTCCTAAACAAATTGGAACTTGTTTAAAAACTGAGTAGAAAAGAAAATAATGTAGATGGGTAATTTATATCCACTTGCCGACATCCTTCCACCTCAACTTCTGCTGACTGGGACAGTACTGTGCTGCGTATGTGATGTGTGTTTATTCTTGCTGTCGCTGTTGGGGTTCCCTGCGCCTCGGACGTGAACCCCATAATGTTGGGAATGCTGGTATAGAGGAGCCTTGACTATTGGATTGGCGCTTATTCATATATTTGCAAATGTATGTAACTAATACCTCTGAATTTCTATTATGTAGGATCAAGTATTTTTGCTGATATTGCTGCAGTGTGTTGGAGGGAAAATCACTTTTTTTTCTGTAGTTCAGTGCAAATCCCGCCCTTTACAAGCACCTGTGCAATGTCATTAAGCTGATGTGAGCGACCACCATACTGTTTGTGTGTATAAGGTGTATATAACACATAGAATGTATTTATGTTTAGATTTGGGTCCCATTTCCAAGATATTTCATTATGGTATGCAATTATTCCAAAGTACGGAATATTCCGATATCCAAAATGCCCCTGGTCCCAAGCATTTTGGATATGGGAGACTCAACCTGTAAATAGGTGCATAGTAAAAACAGAAAGTCTGGGTGTCTCTGTGATTAAACAGAGATGTGCTTTTCGCTTTTCAAATAAAACTAAAAAACTGCACTTGACTTGCCTTTTGAATAATAACGCATTTGTTTCTAATTCAGTTGTACTGTAGTTCACGTTTATGAGCAAAAGTGTCAAAGGTACAGTGTTCTTTAAGCCTGGCATGTTAGAGCCACAAAATGAACCTGGCTGTAAATATATCCTGTTTTCTGGAAATAAGAACCTGACAGAGTTAAATAAGTGCAAGCTTTGATAAATAATCATTCAAAATATTTATGTTGCATGTTGCCCCTTGAGAGTACATTGTATCTCTCTAGTGATACAAGAGTTTCATTAATTCCTTTCCTCAGATCTCCAGGGTTGTCCAGGGCAGTGTTTATTCTTGTTACATCACAATAAACAAACTAATGTTTGGAGCAATTATTATACCCCCTGTCCTAATAATAAATATTTTATTTTTGTCCACAAAAAAAAAATATACATATATATTCAAAATAGATTTAAAGAGAACTTGCTTGTCTCTTGTCTGAAGCTTGTGTTTTTCCCCCCACAATGGAAGTTATATAAAATAGTAGATTCAATGGTCCCTTTTGAAAAAACTTAAAAATTGTTTTTCTCCAGCATTTTAGCTGGAGAGAGCTATACTTTTCTCTTCTCTATATTTCGAACACTGAAAAGTGCAGATGAGCTTTTCTCCTTTTGTTTGGCAATCATAACGATGGCATAATGTGTCTTTTTTTTTTTTTTTTTACCCGATGAAGTGGAGAAAAGCTGGTATGAGGCCCTCTCTTCCTGCTTTGCTCCAGTCCTCCGTCAGGCTCTCTGCTCCCCCAGATGGCTCTCTATCTTCAGCACTCTCCTGGCTGACTCTCCATCAGTCTAACATCACTAGTGATGTCAGTGGGAGTGCTTTTGGCTCTGATAGAGCCAAAAGCACTCCTGGGCTTGCGGTAGCGAGACCCTACCGCAGGGTCTTGTCGCAAGCCCGATGGTCGCGATGGTCATGACCATCGCGACCATCTTTTTGGCCACTCGCATAAGCTGTGGGTGGTCACCCACAGCTATGCGAGCGGCCAGGAAGCCGCTCCATTTTTAGGTAGGAGGGCCCTGATTCAGAGCGAGCGCTCTGGTCCATCAGATGTATGAGGTGCTGCAGCTGTAATGGAATGCAGGGCAGTAAGGGGATATACTGTACTTCTTTTAACGGAGGTACAGTGGAAGTGAATGTTAAGGTTAACCCCAAGCAATGCATTTCACATTTGTGGCTCATAGCTAAAAATTGCATTTTTGGGGTTTAGTGATACTATAAACAAGTTATATTCCTTTGGTTTTCCAAATGATGTATGTGATGAAATATATGGTTTAAGTGTAATAAGCATTAAAAAGTTAAAGATCATCTGTTTAAGTACTGGAAGTACCTGCGGAACAGTTTCTCTTTACGGGACCTATTTCTGATGCCCCTAAAACTTACTGGCGCCTAATTTTTGTGAGCTGTTAATGTTGTAGACGATGGCACATGATATCAATGACTGTGCATTCTCCCTGGCTTCATAATAGATCCTCATATTTGCCAAGTGTCTCCTCATTGTGTTCGGCAATAGAGCGGTGCCTTTAGTGTAGGTGGTTATGGGTAGGTTAGCACTTGAGAAGTGGCCATACCTACTGTGATGTGGATACATTTCTACTGTGACACAGCATGCCTTGTTCCAGTGGAGGCATGTCATTGTCTTGATATGGACTGTTTAAATGCTGGGAGGTACGGGTCCTGCTTGTACATAGATTTGATTACTAGTCAATAATAGATCCATCTATCCACCCAGCATTTTGGTGTAGAGGGAGTATCATTCACCTGTGACAGTGACTTTAACTACATATTTACATTCAGACACCCGAGGATCATTTCCATGTAACAAGTGGTTGGTGTAAGGCTGAGAGTACATTATTTTTTTTTTGTTGCCATAACTGACATTTTTTTGTGTGTGCTGCTGCAAAAAGAATTGTTCCATTGTACAGGTTGTGAAAATGGTCATTCGTGAACATTGGCAACAGCAAGTTAATATTTCACCAAAATGGATTCAAAAACTACTTACAGCGTGGACCATTCTAATTGAACAAGGAAACATTTGGAACCATGCGTGTCTAGGGAAAACCAGAACTTGCAAATAAGAAACTGAGATTGTCTGTGGTGTCATACTCTGCTTTGAAGTATTTAATTCCCCTTTTTTAAGTCATAAATTAATGAATAATTGCCAGTAAGCCGTTGTACTTATCAGATCGACTGCATTTGCTTAGTGTTGCCATAACGACAAAGCCATACATTCAGAATGTAATGTTTAAACAATATTGATTTGCAGTTCAACATGGTTTTGTCTTGGTGCAATTTTGTGTGAAAGAATGTTAGATTAGGTGTTTTTATAGATTAATGTTTACAGTGTGTGCGCCATTTATTGGTTGGTAGAGAAAAAACAGGGAGTTATGTTGTGTGTTAAGTCTGTGCTGTGCTGTTTAGCAGCTTTAGCGCATGATCGCTATTTTTTCTTTACTTGATTTAAAAGCAGTACCTCACCAGCAGATCCTGGGGTAGGGGTCCATAATTCTAAGTGATAACTACTTGACTGGGAATTTGTGATACTTAAAAGACTGTTGCTGCTGCATCCTCTTAAAGTGAACTACTTTCTGGCTGATTACTTTTACTTTTATTTAGTTTGTTAGAATCTTCAAATGAGAGAGAACTGTACCCATGGAGATACAGCACACCCAATGCCTGCTCCCTTCGTGGAACAGCCAATAGATTTCTACAGAAGACTCAGCTCAGTCTAAAGTTTTGTTGGTTTCATCCTTTTAGTCAAGACCAACATCTTTTTTCTCTCAATACTTTTACTCCCTATCACTTTAAAGGTGTTTTTTTTAGGATATAAAAGGCTTTAGTTTATTGTCCTATGCTTGGCATCTTGTAGCTTCTAAATAATACATAGCTTTATCCTGTCTCCTTTCTTCTCTGCTAATTGGACACCGCTATCTCCAATGATGTGCCTGATTGTATAAATACATGGCTGACAAATGGATAACAGAAAGATAAAGAATTGTATTTAGTAACATTTGCAAGAGGAAATGTCAGTTTAAAGTTATCTGAAAAGACCTCAAAACCCCTAAAAAAAAAAAAAAATCCAAATGAAAAGTTCTCTCCCCTCCATCAGAGTACTAGTACCTTTTAGCAAGTGCGCTGGCATTATTTTCTTCTTCTGCAATTTGTGCCATAGTAGCTCTTCTGTGGGATAGGACCAGACAGAGGGGCTAGCCTTCTCTCCCCACACGCATCAATGGGCCTTGGTAGTATAAAGAGGGAAGAGTACACCATTAAAGGAACACATGTTAGTACAAGTAATAGGCTAATAAAAAGCAAATAAATGTACACCAGACTTGATAAAGTGTTTAATGCCATAGGTTAATAGGGTCACCTTCATCTCTTTTTCTAATATTAATTTACATGCGTACCCATGATGATATATATAACTAGTTGGGATACCTGGCGTTGCCCAGGTTGAAGAATGGCCCTTGAAGTCAGTCTGCAGCCTTCATTTATCAGTGCAGAACAGAAAACACCGCAGAGCAGATAACTCTGCAGACCAACTTTGGAGACCACGGCATATGATAATGTGCTTGTAGGAAATGCGTAACTGTCAGTGCAGGTGCTGCTCTTCCGTTGGCGCTCTGTCTGCCCCACACTGGTACAGTGTTCTGATATTTTCTGATTGGTGAAATGGCACATGTGTAGGAATTGGTGAAAAAGAGTTTGGCATGTGCCATCTTGACTGGTTGCCCACGTAAATAGCAGATATGGAGCCCAGGAAACCTAGTTTCATTAGCTGTCCACTTTGGAAAAGCTGTTGGGTTCGTGACTAAGGGTAAAATGTGAGTTGTATCGTAATGGGACTGAGTTACACAGTTTGGAATTAAGGTCACTTGTTTTGTAGGCACGATCCCGTAGTCTGTATGAAAATTCAACTATTCATTACTGTGGTCTCCTTGACTGAGCAGGAATCCATACTAGAGTAAATATTGTGAAAATCTGAAGTTGCCTGGCCTCTAAGTCTGCCCAGATTCAGGTCCCGGGGAGGGAATGAATTTGCACACATTGCGTCAAGTATGACGCAAGGTAATAATTCTTCAGCCTGTTGTCATTGCTGCCTTCCAACTTCTATCGTACTCAGTCTGGAGAGAAGGGGATGTGAGAGCCAGAATACTATATTTCTAAAAGTCAGTACAGCACATGCTGGTTGAAATCTTACAAGTAGATAGATAAATGTCCATTGCTGCTACGAACGGCTAGCAGTCTGAAAGGTGGAGGCTTTTTAAAGCTTTGATAGGGGCATATGATTGGCTGTAATAATACCTGTATGTAAAATGCAGTCTATTACAGAGTACAGTTCGAGATAGGAGAAATGGAATATTATCTGAAACTGGTGAGAAGAAATGCTCGGTATAGGGTTATAAAATATTATGTTGTTAAAGGGTAGCAGATGCTTGGTAGACATGAGCTGTTATTGAACGTACAATAAATAAAGGAAGTATAGCATGTTTGAGATAAACAAATTCTATTATGGGGAAATCGATCTCTGATCTTTATCTGCTCTTGTCTGTTAGTGCTTCTATGTTAAATATGGTATTTTTCAGCATTTTATTGCCATGTACATTTCCTACTGTCATTGCTCCAGTAACCAGCAGCTCGGACCTATCCACACTGTGACTAAAGGAGGCAGACTCTGCTGATCTGGTTATAGAATATAAATAGTAATATCCATTTTATTCTCTCTCAGTTGCCTTCAATAAATGGATCAGCGATTTGGAACTGGGTCCTTTGTAGTGATTGTTACATAAGTTTTGCTATTTGGTTAAATACGCTTCATATTTCAGTGCACTTTGGTAGATTGGTCTGCAATGTTTCCCTATATACTACTGAGCCCATCTGTCATAATACACTGTTGCAGGGATATTGTTGCAGTGTTATGTAAAGACTTAAGGCAGGAGTGCCCCACTTCTGAGAAGAATACCACTAAAGTGAAAGGGTTGAAATACGTAAGGAAGCTGCAATACTCTCTCCTTCCGATATACTGTCACTGGTTTGTATTTCCTTTAATTTTAATGTATGTTTTCTAACATCCACTCTCCTCATGTCTTTGCTGTTCTTTCGCTCTCTGTCCTGCTTACATTGTGCATTGCATACTTCCTTTTCTCTTAGCTTGTCTTCCCTTTTTCATTCCTATTTTACATATACCCTTTTAACTTTGCTTTGACATCTAAATTTTTTTCTGCTGAATTAGGAGAGTGCTACAGTAAGTTCTGCTGGAGGCTGGTGTTTTACCCTCTTTAGAGTGCTCTCTTGTGTATCCTGTCTATGTGACAGTATAGTTCCCTTGTGCAAGGACCAGTGCCAGATTAATGTCCACATGGTCCTGGAGCTGAAATTTTTGATGGGCCTATTGTATGCCGCTGCAGGGAGTGTGACAAGTGCGGTAGCAGTGGGACTGGTAATGTGGGGTCATGACCATGGGAGGTTTCTGTCCTCCCTGAGCTCTCCTTAGGACACCTGCGTTACGGCTTGACAGGTGTACCGCCCCAGTCAAACTCCCCACCTGCCACAGTGCGGTGTGGTTGTGGTTTACATAGGGGTGTGGCCAGTGCAGCGTTCTCCCTGGACACTCCGAGCAGTGCTGCATTTTCAGGTGCCGGCGGCCTCAGTACCTCTACGCAATGGCATGACGTTACACACTTAAGCGGCACGGTGCTGGCACCGTGCCGCTCAGGAGTTAGCCCTGCTATGCCGCTGACTGCATGTGTAGGCCAGCACTCCTGTGCAAAGGATAGTGCTATGGCATCTGGTGCCCTCCTAATTACCTCTGCCCGTGAAGGGAGGGAACCATGTAGCAGTCGAATGGGCGGCACTCTGGATGGCTTGTATAAAACAATTAAAATCCATTTAAGTTATCAACATTTCAGAACTTGTATTCGTCCTTTCAGTAATGATGACGAAAGAATGAATACAATTTCTGAAGCATTGATAACTTAAACTGAGTTTTAGTGTGTTTTATACAAGCCGTCCAGAGTGCTGCCCATTTGACTGCTATATATATGTATATGTGGGTGTGTACATACATACACACCCACATACACACACAAATTGTGATGGTACAGGGGCTTGAGGCACACTTAAGGGGACTGAAGCAGGTGTGGTGTGATATGTTGACAGTGATGCAAATGTCAACATTAGGGTTAGGCTACATGGGGAGGTTAGGCACTAGGGGAAGGTTAGGGTTAGGCTACGGGGGGAGGAGGATTGGGTTAGGCACTAGGGGGAGGTTACAGTGAGACTGCGGGGGGAGGAGGTTAGGGGGGATATACTCACTGGAAGACTGGAGCCGCAGAGGTCATGACCGCTCGGCCCCGGAGCCGTGCTGGAGTCACTGCAGCCATCAAGAGCTGGTCAGTGAGGACTGGACCAACAGGACTGGACCAACAGGGATGATATGTTGATATTCCATCACTGTCCACATGAAAGTCGACACTGACAACTTCAACATTATGGCCATGTTGACATTCTATCAACATGATGAATGTTTACACATCACTCCACACCTGCCTCAGTTCCCTTAAATGTGCCGGAAGCTCCTGTACCATACCTATTTACCAACGTGTGTGTACACACACACACACACACACACGCAAGTACGTGCATAAATACGTGTGTGTGTATATATACATACACACACGTGTGTGTATATATATATATATATATATATATGTGTGTATGTATATATACACACACGTGTGTGTATATGCATACATATACACACATTATATATATATATATAATCAGGTGCATAAATATTGGGACATTTACATTATTTTCATATTTTGGCCTCTATTCACCACCACAATGGCTTTGAAATGACACAAACAAGATGTGCTTTAACTGCAGATGTTCAGATTTAATTTGAGGATAATTACATCCAAATCAGGTGAACGGTGTAGGAACTACAACTGTTTCTATATGTGCCTCCCACTTTTTAAGGGGCCAAAAGTAATGGGACAAACTAAACAATCCTAAATCTAACTTTCACTTTTTAATACTTTGTTGCAAATCCTTTGCAGGCAATTACAGCCTGAAGTCTGGAACGCATAGACATCACCAGATGTTAGGTTTCATCCCTGGTGATGCTCTGCCAGGCCTCTACTGCAAATGTCTTCAGTTCCTGCTTGTTCTTGGGCAATTTTCCCTTCAGTTTTGTCTTCATCAAATGAAATGCATGCTCAATCGGATTCAGGTCAGGGGATTGACTTGGCCATTGCATAACATTCCACTTTTTAGCCTTCCTTAAAAAACTCTTTGATTGCTTTTGCAGTATGCTTCGGGTCATTGTCCATCTGCACTGTGAAGCGCCGTCCAATGAGTTCTGAAGCATATGACTGAATATGAGCATATAATATTGCCCAAAACACTTCAGAATTCATTCTGCTGCACATCATCAATAAATACAAGGGAACCAGTTCCATTGGCAGCCATACATGCCCACGCCATGACACTACCACCACCATGCTTCACTGATGAGGTGGTATGTTTTGGATTATGAGCAGTTCCTTTCCTTCTCCATACTCTTTTCTTCCCATCACTCTGGTACAAGTTGATCTGTGTCTCATCTGTACATAGGATGTTGTTCCAGAACTGTAATGGCTTTTTTAGATGTTGTTTGGCAAACTCTAATCTGGTCTTCCTGTTTGTGTGGCTCACAAATGGTTTACATCTTGTTTTGAACCCTCTATATTCACTCTTGTGAAGTCTTCTCTTGATTGTTGACTTTGACACATATACACCTACCTCCTGGAGAGTGTTCTTGATTTGGCCAACTGTTGTGAAGGGGTTTTTCTTCACCAGGGAAATAATTCTTCTGTCATCCACCACAGTTGTTTTCAGTGGTCTTCCGGGTCTTTTGGTGTTGCTGATCTCTCCGGTACGTTCTTTCTTTTTAAGAATGTTCCAAACAGTTGATTTGGCCACACCTAATGTTTTTGCTATCTCTCTGATGGGTTTGTTTAGATTTTTCAGCCTAATGATGGCTTGCTTCACTGATAGTGACAGCTATTTGGATCTCATATTGAGAGTCGACAGCAACTGATTCCAAATGCAAATGTCACACCTAGAATCAAATCCAGACCTTTTACCTGCTTAATTGATAATGAAATAACGAGGGAATAGCCAACACCTGTCCATGAAAAAGCTTTTGAGTTGATAGTCCCATTACTTTTGGCCCCTTAAAAAGTGGGTGGCACATATAGAAACTATTGTAATTCCTACACCGTTCACCTGATTTGGATGTAATTACCCTCAAATTAAATCTGAAAGTCTGCAGTTAAAGCACATCTTGTTTGTTTCATTTCAAAGCCATTGTGGTGGTGAATAGAGGCCAAAATATGAAAATTCTGTCGATGTCCCAATATTTGTGCACCTGACGGTGTGTGTGTGTACATATATGCTCTTATACCCACCTAATTTGATTGATAGATAGACAGACGGACTTGAGACATGAGAGACAGATGGATAGACATGAGAGACAGATGGATAGACATGAGAGACAGATGGATAGACATGAGAGACAGATGGATAGACATGAGAGACAGATGGATAGACAGACATCAGGCAGACATGAGACAGAGAGACAGAGCCTGGCCAGACATTACACTGACCTCAGTTAATCCTGACATGCTAGGCTGTGCTGCCTTCCCTCCTCAACTAGGTGCTTGACATTGCTTTTTAGTAGGACGGTTCAGGGGGCATAGCCTCGGTATAATGGGGCGGGGCGGGGCTCCAGAGGTGGGCGGGGCTTAAACAGCCCGAGGGTGGGCGGGGCTTTGGTCTGGCCTGTCGATCCTCCAAGAGGAGGAGAACGGGTGGGGAGGTCACAATGGACTAAGTTGTGTTTGGTAGCCATTAGGTGAGAGAGCTGACTGAGCTGTTCCTTAGTGTTGACAGGAAAACAAAAACACTTTTTTTTTTTTTTCCTGCCTGCACTGCAGTCTGTGTGGGCCTATTTTCAATGGGAGGCCTGGAGCTGTAGCTCCACCCGCCCCATTGTTAATCCGGCCCTGGCAAGGACGAGCTGTGCATTCTCATTGCTACATATGGCTGTCTCCATTTTGTCTAGGTCGTAGGTACTCTATAGAACGATTTATGCCAACATTAACAATCTGTGTTTTTCCTATGTGTTACAAAGAAAAATCGAAAATGTCAGTATAAACTTAAATGCCAAGCCAGCGTCTTTCATAAATAGCATATTGCACTGTGGCCCTGATTCAGAGCCGGACGCTCTGACAGAGCGCTCGCTCTGAATCAGGGCGTCTTTTTTTTTTTTTTTAATGGAGTGGCCTCCTGGCCGCTCACATTGCTGTGGGTTGCCACCCACAGCTAATGCGAGCGGCCAGGATGATGGTCGCGATGGTCAAGACCATCGGGCTTGCGACGAGACCCTTATGGTCTCAAACTGAGCCGAAAGCTCTCCCACTGACATCACTTGTGATGTCAGTGGGGCCACCCCCAAACGGTAGGCGTTCTCATGGGAACGCCTCCGTCTGGGCAGCCACCCTCTCGGCCCGCCCACCAAAGGGGGCGCGCTGTCACTCAACATCGACAGCACGCCCCCTTTGGTGTGAGACCCGGAGCGACGGATTGCCCGTTGCTATCCTGGTCTCGCACACGACGGAGCCTGCTCCGTCAAGCGCATGCACTCTGGGCCACCATCGACCCGGTTGCGAGTGCTCAGCGCTTGCGACCGGGTCTGAATCAGGCCCTGTGCGCACAGCATATATATAATGTATTTTCCACACTTATATCTTATTGCAAAATTTGAAATTCAATTACAATGAAAAATATAGCATGTCATCATGGGAGAAGATACATGTACGCAAAGTGGTGGATTAGCGCCGAAGCCGTCATTATACGTATACCATCAGCTGCGGAATTGGCATAAAGACGCACCCACTTTATATTTATTTATTTTATTTTTTTTGGTCTGTTAACAGCATGTTAAAGCAGTCAGAAAACATGGACTCATTTAAAAATTAAAAAAAACAACTGGCTCACTGCATTTTTAAAAGCAGAAATAAAAACCATAAACCAGTGTGCATCCTATTTTACTGATTTTATCCTAATGTTATTGTAACATTATAGGTTTTCTTCCCTTTTTAAAATATGACCTAGCCTAACTGCAGAATAGACTGCTGCAGTACACACGGGATGCAGTCAGAAAGCCGACGGTCGAAGTGCCGACTGCCGGCTTCCTGACTGTCCAATGATAGGCGTTGAAATCATTATCCCTACGGCGGACGCCTGGCATATCGAACAAAGGTAAGCCGGGTGTGGACAGCCGCGGGGGACGGGTGGGGGTTAGGTTAGGGGCTCCCCTCCCCACGGGAGGGTTAGGATTAGGCTAGGGGAAGGGGGGGTTAAGGTTAGGCACCCCAGGGGGGGGTTAGGGTTAGACATCCCCCCCCCCCTGGTTTAGGCTGTGGGGACAAGGGGGGGTTAGGTTTAGGCACCCCTAGTGGAAGGTTAGGGGGCGGGGGGGATAGGGTTAGGCACTAGGGGGGGGAGTAGGGTTAGTTTTACTTACCTTAATCCCCTGTCGGGATCTGCACTCCTGCCGGTCTTCCAGCGTCTGGATTTGAACCGCCGGCCCTATGGTCACTCATACTGATTCCGTACACACAGGTGCGGTGCAGGTCAAGTACTAGTCTGTGCTCTCCTCACAGATGTTAATACACACATACAGATGAGGTTGCTTAGTATGCAGTCCAGAAACCCATAGTAAAAAGAAAATAATGCAAGCATGGACCGGTTGCTTGTGCATCGCATAGAGATGTAAAATCATACGTAAAATTAAGATCGTTCCAACATATTCAGCTGGGCACAACAGTGGGGACGTCTTATGGTAGTTGGGTGTGATGAGACCTTTCCTGTATTGACGCTTTGGATAAATTGCTACATGAATGCACAATATCACTTTAGGCAAGGATTCATAATGCATTTAAATATGTTTATAATTATTTGTAGGTCTCATGCTGCTATTAATTTTAAGTTTATCAATGACTTAACATTTTGTGGAATAAGTCCTTTGACTGCAGTCCACAGTACATGAATATATGCTATTATTTCTGTATGTACAGATGTGTCCACATACATCTATCCTACAAGTCGCGCCACACATAATGCTGGAGCTCCGTGTGACTTGGTAGCACCGAGAGTCTTTTCGTTCAACTTTTTACCTTCAATTGCGTCTTATTCCCACAGCGATGTGAGTAGATGGCACAAGCAGCTTCTGCTGATTAAAATGATTTGCAGCATGTCTATATTCTGGGTGTTTCTGCTTGCGAAACGCTACGTTAATGTTACAGCCGCTGATACTGTAACGTAGCGTTTCGCATGCAGATACACCGGCAGTCACACAGAGATTATAGATATGCTGCAAATCATTTTAATCAACAGAAGCTGCTTGTGCTATATTTTCACATCGTTGTGCGAATAAGATGTATTTAAAGGTAAAAAGTTGCACAAAAGACACTCTGTGCTACTGAGTCATGCCACTGCATGACACGACTAGCAGAGCTGTTTAATGCACAAGGAGGCTAGATGTATGAGGACCCATCTGTAGTAGCAGTGCTCATTATTGTTCATGGATATTTCCACCTTTTGTCCAAATATTACTTTTGGAATTACAATAGTCGGCAAATATGTGGTATTGTAACCTGAGACAAAAATGCTCTTGTCTTCAGATTGTGCTTGTATACTGTTATCTATTGTAAAAAAAAAAAAAAGTAACTGCAGTCCTTACTCATTCCCAGAGTGCTGGTATAACAGTGCCTTGCGAAGAACTGTGTTTTATAGCACATATGCATTCATCATGCAACTATGGGCTCCAACACCTGTTGTGTCAGGTACATTTATTATCACATTGGCACCATTGTATGGGCAATCCAAAATGATGACTGACACTGAAGGCTGAGCCACCTAATGGCGGAATTTTCAGACTACTACAAACTGAGTCCTCTTTGTTGGTGTCACCAGAACCTGACCGTAAAGATAAAGGGAGAACAAAGGAGCAGGTATTCCTGCGAAATGGCGGATATATTCTTTTTGTTAGCCATTCGTAATTGCATTTTGATGCTTCTTTCTTTTATCTGTGTGCTGCTATGCACATAATCCAAATGAAATTTGCTGCGCGTTGACTTGCGAATAAGAGACCGCATACAGACCAAAGAAAATTAACTGCAACACAAATGTAAAGTGTAGGGGTATATTTACTAAAGTGAGAGTTTTTAGAAGTGGAGATGTTGCCCATAGCAATCAATCAGATTCTAGCTATTATCTTGTAGAAGGTGCTAGTTATAAATGTTAAGTAGAATCTGGTTGCTATGGGCAACATCTCCACTTCTAAAAACTTTCACTTTAGTAAATATACCCCTAAATGTCTTTTATAAACTTCTCTTTATGTGGTTGTCGAAAATGTAAAGATATAGATGCATCTCTTCATAGCCGTGAACGGTCTGTATACAAACATAGTAACTTACATGAACCAGGATCCACGTGTGTAGCTCCCTCTTCTGTGCAGCCTAGGATTATGACATCACGTATCACTTCTGCTACTACTTCCCTGCAATTTAAACCACTAGATCACAGAACGTAGTTAGCACCTCGGCGCATACAATGCCGACGGACATAATCCCGACGGCTGCAATTCTGACGGAGAGGGTTAGGATTCGGCTGCGGGAGTGGACGGCTAGAGTTGAGCTGCTGGGAGGGAGACTGTTAGGGCTAGGCTGCTAAAGGGGTGGGTTAGGGGAAGGGTTAGAATACTTACCTGCATGCATCGGTATTTCCACCATCGGGTTTCTGCTGCCGACATTGCATACCCAACCTCTTTCTATATTCAATCCATCTCCTGTCACATTTGCCCATATGACACTGTTTTCACCCCTGTTAGTCATCATACTGCTATCGCCAATCATGACATCCACTTGGGATCTTGATTGTCCTACCTTTTCCAATCCCTGATCTCGGCTGTGGGTTCAGTTTTTCTGCTGTATGGATTTACTTGCTGGTTATCTGGGCAGGACACAGTTAGCTGGCTCTGATCAGTTATTTATCCCTACCCGAGTCTGGCAGGGCCCATTCCTGTTTGATGTGAGCAGAGTTAGAAAAATGTTAAAGAATTTAATCCCGGAACTAATTTACAATTTGTGCTATACATTAAGATATTGCCATATTGCGGGTATAGTTAGTTTGTTAATAGTTTGCTTTATTTTAAAATGTATTTATACCCCCCAAACTATAATAAAAAATTAATGGAAAATACATGATGATTTTCCTAAGGCTGCAGTAATGGAAAAATATTCGGTTAATACAAAATAACAAGCAGAAAGTTTTAGGGCAGTATTTTTGTTAAATTTGCTGTTATGTTGCAGTAGTGTATGTGTGTGTATGTATGATTTTTTTTTTTTTAAATCTGTTTAATGAACAGCAAAGTAAAAAAGTGCATTGTTGAAATAAGATACAGTATAAAATTTGAGCAGTTTTTTTGCATTATTTCTTGACATAGAACAGAGCGGTTGCTGATGCGATTTTTTTTATTTTTTTGATTTGCATCTACATAGATGTAGATATACAATTGCACAGGAAAAATGTGAAAAATAAGATATGAGTGTGAAACTTTACAAAGGCGAATACAGTTTTCTAAAGTGTGGGAGATGTAAAAAAGATCCCTCAACAAAGAACAACAAATCCCACAAAACAGATAGAAACTTCAAACATACTGAAATACACACATAATAAGAATAGGTAGGCAAAATGAAGTATCAAAATAGTAGTGATACGCAATATGTATAGAAATATAATATACCCATGTTGCAATGGAAACCGAGTAGGAGGGGGGCAAGGCTAATAATCTCTAAGGAATCATAAGAACTAATGTACAAGTGAAACCATACCAAAATGAGGGGGGTATGACCAGATGCAGTTACACAAGCAGGCCTAAATATGCGTCCTCTCACTATTCGAGAGTAACATAGTAAAATAAAATCTGGTAGAGACCTAAATAAAAATAAATAATACAGGTGTATTTTTAAGATTTTTTAAAAATGGCTTCAAATCATTCATATCAACTTACAGCCATTTTATGCACCCCGCATTTAACTACAGCATTTGTTTTAACAAAAATAAATTGATTTCTATCATTTTCCACTGCTATTAAAAAGAATGCACAAACTCAGCCATTTGAAACATTTTAAAAGCTCAAAATAGTTTTCTTTGGCCAATATACATCTATACTGTTGTCCAATATCTATTTGCAGTTTTATTGGGTACAGGCTGATTGCCCCATTTAAAAATTCCTGCGGGTTTTTGAAGAAAGTTAACGTGCTCAGTTTTTTCAATTGGATAGCACAAGAATCGGGAGCGTTCATAGCCTCGTTAATTGGAAACTTGGGCGCAATAGCCATATTACGTTTTGCCACAAAAATCTTGCTTACAATGCAATATGCCCCTAAATTAATTTGATGCATTTAAGTATAAGTTTATATTTATTATATTAGATTGTAAATTGGTGTGAATAGGGTTTGCTCATTTACTGCTTTGAATTATTATTAGCATATATTTATATAGCACCAACATATTCCGTTACACTTTATAAATGAGAATACAATAATCAAACAAGACTGGTTATGAACGGACAGAGTGGTAAGAAGGGCCTGCTCGTAAGCTTGCAATCTATAGTGAAGTGACCGTAAGTAATCTTCTTCAAATTTCTTAAACTTGGATTTAGATTAAATTTAGTTTTTTTTACTGTTTATTGGTGGTTGCTAAATGCCTGTTGATATTTTTCAGAGTTGTTCATTTTCCATTTTCAATTCCCCAATGGGAGTTTAGACTTACCCGAAAGCTCTCAGAATGAAGATATCCTCTTATCCTTAAAGATTTACAGCTGTATCTTGAGTGTTCAGCATCAATAAAAGTTTGAAAACTAAAGAAAAAGAAAATAAACCTATGCCTAAACTCTTATGTACTTCTACTAGCCTTCTTCAAAACCGTTATTTTAAAGACTCCTCTCTACCCCACTCTTGATATATGGTGGGTTTCTTGGACCAGCTAATATTGTTACTCTAACCATATCCTGTATATGTTATTGTACTAGATGTTTGTGTTACTAAGTAACTATGGGCTGGAAGATCTTTCATAAGTAAATGTTGACACTTGTTCACTACAATGCTCTTCTGGCATTATGTTTTTGCAGGAATATATGTGTGTATTTAACAGTCGTTATTTAATCCGAGATATATCTTGGTCTTGGCATGCATTTATTTTGCTTTAACTTACACATTAAAGAAGTGCCGCTGGGCCACAACGCCATTGGTAGTGAGGTATGAGTCTTATTTTCTGAAAGCTACACTTATCTTGCTGGTTTAGACAATATAAGTTGGGTCAACAGAAGATACTCTCACCCCCCCCCCCCCCTTCCCACCTTTTAGGCACAATGCCATCCTGACCATTACGCTTTACTTATCCAAACAGCACGTTTCAGCTGTTCCAACAGTTGTCTGAAATACTTTGTCATAGTTGGCAAAGCATCTGCAAATCTAAAGTGCCGATGTTACAGTAATCACGTTCCTCTCATAGTGACAGAGCTGCTTTCATAGACCTACATTTATTAATGAACAAATTCCTTGCACTGCAGATAAATAAAAATAAAATCTTGAGTACATCAGCACAGCACAGTGCAGTGCATATTCTTTGCTGAATATTACCATTTTGGTATTTTATGTTTTCTTGCTTCTTTTAGTACTGTTTAGTGGGAAGTAGGAATAAACATTGCTGGGAAACATCTGGTCAGATTGATAATGAGACTGTGTACAATCTGAGACATTCATTAGCTATATCATATCAGTTGCAATAGAGAGCAATATATTTGTTATACCTGTCGTAAAATCTGAAATTAGATGGTTTATGCATGTAAGGGTTTTTTTTTTTCACCCAAAACTGAAATGTATGTGCGTTTTGTGATATGTGTTGTGATATGCTGTTAGCCGTAGCTATGATTAATATAAGTCCCATAATTCTGGGATCCTGATATCAATGCATATCTTATGCCTGCTGGAAGTCTCATGCGCATGTTGCATTGCCAGAGGAGGAGAAAAGCCAGCACTGAAATATAGGAACGAATGGTTTATTTGGCAAAACCTCAC
The DNA here is from genome assembly GCA_031769625.1 of Taudactylus pleione. Taxonomy (NCBI): domain Eukaryota; kingdom Metazoa; phylum Chordata; class Amphibia; order Anura; family Myobatrachidae; genus Taudactylus; species Taudactylus pleione. The sequence continues at coordinate 40,527,610 of JAUIMM010000092.1, forward strand.
AAGTGCACTAAAGTGGCCCAGTTTTAATTTTTTACCATGTTATCCCTGCCCTATCTCCAACCCCCTTGTCCATCTAATGTTATCCCTGCCCTATCTCCACCCCCCTTGTCCATCTAACACACACACACACACACACACACACACACACCTCAATAGCTCCTACCTCAGCAAAGTTCCCTTTTCTACTTCAGGGTCCATAAGGTATCCACAGGATACCTTGGGGTATAGGTGTGACGTCAGTCGCTGGGCACCATAGAGTTAAGCTTTTCAGCCTCCCAGGATGCACTAGGGTCCCCCTCCTATACCCCGCCCCCGAGCCAAGGCACCTCAGTTTAGTTTGGTGCCCGGCCGGCGTCGGGTGCACCTGTCGGAGTGGGGGCTAGAAGAGCCCCTGAAGCTTTCTTCAGTGCAGCTGTGGCTGCACATCTGGATGTACAGCATGGACAGTCAGTCCTGACGTCCATGCTGTCTTCCCTACACCCCCGCCAGTACCAGAACGCCGGTACCGATCCGGGGATGCTGGTGAGCATCTGGGGTCACAGCTAGCGGTGACCCCAGATGTTCCGGACCATGGCCGGATCCAAGGGGGACAAAGGTAAGCAGCGGGGTCTCGCGGTGGGTCCCCGCTGGTCACATGGTCCTAAGTCCCCAGGCAGGGGGCTCCCTGGGGACTGGCTGCAGCGTGGAGCCAGGCGACCAACCTGCGCTTTCCACTACCCCCTGGGACAGCGGACCGCAGCAGAGAGGTAGCGCTGCGGCGTCCCAGGGGTTAAATGCATGCCAGGGGAGCGCGCCTTCCCTGTCTCACAGCCGGCGCCTCCCCCGCTGCACACAGCCCTCTCTGCATGCTGCCGACTGGTCCTGTGGCAGCGCTCCTCCCCCAGGCCAGCCTCCTCTCTGCTCCTCGGCGGCCATCTTCTCCAGAACGCATGGTGAACGCTGCTGGAAGCGCTGGACGGAAGCATCGTGGTCTGGATCCCCCCGCATACCTCTCCTCCGCTGTGGCTCAGGTCTGTGTATGCAGCGCTGTGTCCTACCAGGCCCTGTGTCTGTGTAGTTGAGTGATCAGCGCTGTTAGTGCAGGAATTGTTATTTCTCTGCATTGTATGTGACTGTGCTAGCGCTGCCTGTAACTTTTCTTCTTAAACTGTCAGCTTTATTACTGTCCCTGTTCTTTCTGCTAAAGCCCTTGCGGTGCGGTGCTGCAGGGTGGTCTCTCGCCTATTTAATACTTAATTGGTGAGAGAGGTCACATACGTGGTGCCATCATGTCTGAAAGTGATTTTCCCCTCCGGCTACAGTGTACCACGTGCAAAGTACCGTTAGCGGAGGGGGAGGGTAGCGCGGAGGGCCTTTGCCGGCAGTGTTTGTCCATGGCGCGGCCTATTACGGTTACAGCACCGGTACAGGAGCCGCCCTGGGCTTGTTTCGCTCAGGCGTTAACAGCTTTAGTGGGCCAGTTAGCTCCGCAGCCCGCGTTTACTCCGATGGGTTTGTCCCAGCAGTCTGTGGTGTCGTCACCCATGCAGGGGTTCCCACGACAATTGGTGGTACCCCACAGTCTCCCTATTTCCCCGCTCCCGGGTTCTCAGGAGCCAGCGTGGGTTAACTCCCTGACGAGTTCTGTACAGCACTTGTCGGATGTGTTGCAAGGGGAGTCTGTGATGCGGCCTCATAAAAGGCCGGTGGCGTCTCTGTCCGCTCCTTATGAGGATGACGAAGGGACGTCTGATGATGGGGAGATTCTGGATCCTTACGATCAGGAACCTCTCCATACTAAGGACGCTGATGCTAAGTCCAAAGTATATATTCCTGGACTTATTCGGGCGGTCCGCACAGCCTTGGTGATTGAGGACGAAGTTCCCCCAGCGGCTAAATCTAAGTATGCCTTTTTCAAAGATGTGAAGGGCGATGCCACAGTCTTTCCTCTTTCGGGTCAGTTGGTGGACCGTTTAGAGGAGGCGTGGAAACAACCTGGCAAAAGATACCAGCCGCAGAGACGCCTGGCGGTGGCTTATCCGTTCGCGGATAATTATTTTGCTAAGTGGGAATCCCCTCCACAGGTGGATTCTCACGTGACCCGTCTTGTCCGTAGTGCCACATTGCCGATGCCATCCATGTCCTCCCTTAAGGATGCTACGGACGGCAAGGTAGAAATCTGCCTGAAGTCCGCTTATTCCCTTGCAGGGGGGGCAGCACGGCCGGCTATGGCCATTTGCTGGGTTGCCAGAGCGATGGAGCGCTGGGCGGATTCATTAGAGGCTTCTTTTGAATCCGACTGTCCGGCCGAACAGGCGGAGTTGATTGGCAATCTCCGTGATTCGGCCACCTACATCAACGAGGCGGCTCTAGACATTAGTACTCTGGTGTCTAGAATTTCTTCAGCAGCGGTAGCTGCTCGTCGCACCTTGTGGCTGCGATCCTGGAAGGCGGACGCAGATTCCAAGAAAGGTCTGGAAGCGTTGCCGTTTACCGGAGAAGTTCTCTTCGGTCCGGATCTGGATAAGATTGTGGCCACGCTGGCGGCAGCCAAATCTGCTTGTCTCCCGTCGGCCGCTGCTCCTTCTGGTTCTGGACCATCGTCCTTTCGGTCATCTAGGGCCCAGGGCAGGCCTAAACCACAGTCGTTTCCTCGACAGGCTGGCCCTAAGAAATCGGTCAAGCCCCGGAAGCAGGCATGGAGTACCAGACGTCCGGCCCCCAAGCCAGATGACAAGCCTGCGGCCTGACGGTCCGGGCCTCCCTTTGGGGGATCCCAGGGTGGGAGGCCGCCTGCTACAGTTCGCCCAGTGTTGGTCGACCACTACGACAGACACTTGGGTTCTGGAGGTGGTTTCCCACGGATACGCCCTCTCCTTCCGGCACAGACCCCCGGCTCGCTTCTTCACCACGGGTCTACCATCAGACCGGAACAAGGCTACGGAGCTGCGGAAGGTATTGCACACTATGCTCCAGGCTGGAGTTATAGTGCCTGTTCCATTCTCCCAGAGTGGCCAGGGTTTCTATTCAAATCTATTTTTGGTACAGAAACCCAATGGGTCATATCGTCCGATTCTCAACCTCAAAGCACTCAACAAGTCTTTGCGGGTCCCGAAGTTTCGGATGGAGACCCTACGGTCCATCATTCTGGTGCTGGAACCTGGGGACTACATGGTGTCATTGGACATACAGGACGCTTACCTGCATGTCCCTATTCTTTTGCGCCATCAACAGTTCCTCAGGTTTGCAATCCGCAGCGACCACTTCCAGTTTCGGGCGTTACCTTTTGGCCTGGCAACAGCACCACGTGTTTTCACCAAGGTGATGGCGGTCATGGCGGCTTCTCTGCGGCTGCAGGGAGTCCGCATGTTGCCGTATTTGGACGACCTGTTATTGGTGGCAGGATCTCCAGAGCTCCTGTTACGCCACTTGGACCTGACCATTGCACTGCTGCAACGGCACGGCTGGCTAATCAACTGGCAGAAGTCCACTCTAATCCCGTCTCGGAGAATTCTGCATCTTGGAGCCTTATTGGACTCGGGACAGCAAAGAATCTTCGTGACGGAGGACAAGATCTCTGCTTTACAGTCAAGGGTGCGCAGTTGCCTGCACAGCCGCCGGGTGTCCTTACACTCGGCGATGAGGTTACTGGGCTCCATGGTGTCGGTGTTCGACATGGTGGAATACACCCAGTTTCACTCCAGACCTCTGCAGCACCTGATCCTGTCCAAGTGGAACGGGCTGCCTCAGTCTCTGAAGTCCCAGACGATTGTGCTCACCCCGGAGGTTCGCCTGTCCCTTGCGTGGTGGTTACAGACGACCCACCTCAACAAGGGACGTCCGTTCTGGGTTCCAAATTGGGTCCTGTTGACAACGGACGCCAGTCTTCGGGGCTGGGGAGCAGTTTCGGGTCCACACTTGTTCCAGGGCAGGTGGACGCCGACAGAAGCGGAGCTTCCAATAAATATCTTGGAACTCCGTGCGGTCTTCAATGCTCTCCAGCAGGCACAGCGGTTTCTCCAGGGTCGCCCGGTGCAGGTCCAGTCGGACAACGCTACCACCGTGGCCTACATAAACAGGCAAGGAGGAACTCGCAGTCGGGCGGCTCTCGTAGAGGTCTCTCGGATCCTGGTTTGGGCGGAGCGCAATCTTCCGGCCATATCAGCGGTCTTCATCCCGGGAGTGCTAAATTGGGAGGCGGACTTTCTAAGTCGCCAGGACGTTCATCCGGGGGAATGGTCCCTGCACCCGGACGTTTTTCAACTACTGGTGGACAGGTGGGGTCTTCCAGAAATCGACCTCATGGCGTCCCGGCACAACAACAAGTTGCCGGTGTACGGGTCTCGCACAAGAGACGAAGGGGCGTCTCTGGTGGATGCTCTGTCCGTCCGGTGGACGTTCCGGTTCGCATACCTGTTCCCTCTGGTCTCCCTTCTTCCACGGGTAATCCGGAAATTCAAACAGGAAGGAGGGGCGCTCCTGTTGATAGCTCCCTCGTGGCCCAGACGGCACTGGTTCTCAGACCTTCGGGGTCTGTCCGTGGACAGTCCTCTGCGGTTGCCGCTACGACCGGACCTTCTGTCTCAGGGTCCTTGCCTTCACCCGGACCTGACTCGGCTGTCTTTGACGGCGTGGCTGTTGAGACGGCCATGCTGAGGTCACGGGGGTTTTCCAGCTCTGTGGTGCGTACCATGTTACGAGCTCGGAAACCGTCTTCCGCGAGGATATACCATCGCGTGTGGCATACGTTCTTCCAGTGGTGTCGACCGAGAGGTTATGCACCGCGGGAGTTTCGTCTGTCTCGGATTCTCGCCTTCCTGCAAGCGGGACTAGATCATGGGCTTCACCTTGCTTCTTTGAAGGTACAGGTTTCGGCCCTATCTGTCTGGTTTCACCGTAGGATTGCTACAATCCCGGATGTGCGCACCTTTATGCAGGGTGTTCTCCGCATTCAGCCGCCCTTTGTTCCACCTGTGGCGCCTTGGGATTTGGCTGTGGTCCTGAGGGCTCTCCAAGGACTGCCGTTTGAACCACTGGGCTCAGTGGATCTTAAATGGCTAACAGCTAAGACTGTTTTCCTTCTGGCCATTGCTTCGGCCAGACGTGTTTCTGAGTTAGGGGCTCTTTCTTGTAGACCCCCTTTCTTGGTTTTTCATGGGAACAGGGCAGTGCTCCGCACTCGGCCCGAGTTTCTTCCCAAAGTTGTTTCCCAGTTTCATGTTAACGAGGAAATAGTTGTTCCGGCCTTTAACTCACCGGGTCTTTCCCTGGGTGAGGCCTCTTTGGATGTTGTGCGGGCCTTAAGGACTTATGTTGACCACACTTCTTCGTTTAGGAAGTCGGACGCTTTGTTTGTCCTCTATGGCTTCCGTAAAAAGGGTTGGCCTGCTTCAAAGCAAACTTTGGCAGCCTGGATCCGTATGGCTATTTCTGAAGCTTATCTTCATGAAGGCCTACCGGTCCCTCCTTCTCTGAAGGCTCATTCCACTAGGTCTGTGGGTCCTTCGTGGGCAGCTCGACATGGTGCCTCGGCAGCTCAGATCTGCAAGGCTGCTACGTGGTCCTCTGTCCATACCTTCGTGAGGTATTACAGGTTTGACACCTTCGCCTCTCAGGATGCTTCCTTCGGGCGGCGGATTCTCCTTTCTGCACAGGAGCGTCCCCACCCTTAAAGGATACTGCTTTGGGACATCCCCAAGGTATCCTGTGGATACCCTATGGACCCTGAAGTAGAAAATATGAGATATGGTAAGAACTTACCCTTGTTATCTCTATTTCTACGAAGTCCATAGGGTTCCACAGGACTCCCGCCCTGTCGCACCTGTGCTGCAGATGGGCTTTGCTCTGGTCACCGGTTTTCCGTCTCCGTCTGGTGAGAATGTGATTCTTGTATGTGTCCAGATCTTTTTTTCTCTCTCTTCCTTCTCCTCCTCCGGCCTATGGCTTGATAACTAACTGAGGTGCCTTGGCTCGGGGGCGGGGTATAGGAGGGGGACCCTAGTGCATCCTGGGAGGCTGAAAAGCTTAACTCTATGGTGCCCAGCGACTGACGTCACACCTATACCCCAATGTATCCTGTGGAACCCTATGGACTTCGTAGAAATAGAGATAACAAGGGTAAGTTCTTACCATATCTCATATTTTCTCTAAATACAACTGATTTACATTATTTTTGTAAACTTGTAGTCATAACTAAAATGATAATAATACAATGTGCACCCCGCCATCTCCACACTTCTGCTGCCTTAGGTCTGTTATTTTTTGGCATTTCCACAAATCTGGGACAATTATGTATTAGGGAAATTTGTAGTATGCTGCTCAAAAGTTTAAAGGCACTTTTATTTTTCCAGGGTTTTTTTTATTTAAATTTATGCAGTTTAATGTCACAGTGTACTCTGAAATGAAGCATAGAACAAATTAACAATTGGGAATTAAAAAATAAATTATAGAATATTTGATCCAAATTGTATCTCCATTTTTTGACTGCTCAAAGTAGCCACCTTCTGTAGGTATAACCACTGAACGGGATGTAGTTGGCATCCCAGTGGTCGGGAAGCCGGAATCTAGACACCAATCAGAATCCTGGCTGTAAGTTTTAGCATGAGTGCTAGGGTTAGGCTGCGGGGGGGTGTTGGGTTTGGGGGTGTTTAGGCTTTGGGGGGGAGGTTAGGTATTGGCTGCGGGGGGAGGGTTAATATTAGGATACTTACCTGTGGATATCGGCATTCTCACCTAGTCGGGATTCTGGCATCTGGATTCTGAGTGCTTGGATCCTTAGCGCCGGCATCCTGCACCCAACCCCCGCTGAACATACTTTTGGCATTCTTTCAACAATGGAAGTCAACGTTTGTTGGGTTCTTCCCAACACTGTTGCAGAAGTTCCCACATATGTGTTGCACTTGTAGGTTGCTTTCTTCCGTCCTTCTGTCCACATCATCCCAAACCAACTTGATGGGCTTTAAGTCTAGACTCTGTGGGGTATATTTACTAAAGTGTAGGTTTTTAGAAATGGAGATGTACCAATCAGATTCTACTTAACATTTATCTAGCACCTTCTAGAAGATAATAGCTAGAATCTGATTGGATGCTATGGGCAACATCTCCAGTTCTGAATACCCGCATTTTAGTAAATATACCCCTGATGGCCATTCCATGGTTTGAAGCCCTATCGTCTTGTTGTTTTCCTTTAAGGCAGTTCTGACATAGGAGGTACATTTTGGCTAATTTTCTTGCTGTAGGATTAACAACTAGGCATATACTAGAAAGTACTGAATGGACCTGCAAAATGCTGTGGTAGCCCTTGTGGTTTAGAGTACCTGACACACTGTTCTGGTCACTGACTTAAGATCAAGCAAGAGAGCTCCAGTCTATCATGTCTTCTCCTCCATGTTTGAGAGTTGGGGGTCACACACTAAAGAACTATCCTTTTACATACTTGACCACATTCAAGCACCCTGCAGAATGAACCAAAGATTTCATATATTGATTCAGTAGTCCACTGGAGGTACTTCATGGCCCAGACAAGCCTCTCTTTCTTATTTTGTAATCTTAGCAATGGCTTTCTTACTGTCTCTCGACCTGACAAACCTGCAGCTCAGTCTTCTTTTCACAGTTGAAACTGAGACTTGCTTACTTCGGTCACTGTTAATATGTGCTGGAAACTTGTCTTCTGAGTCTGTTGTGGCTTTGGGTCTGCCCGACCTCTTCCTGTCAGTATCCTCCTGGTTTCCAAGTGCCTTTTGATGATGTAGGAAACTGTACTCATCGACATCTTGGCTTTTTTTTTGCAATTTCTCTTAAGCAATGACCTACACTTTTAAAGGTTATAAAGGTTTGTCTGGCTTCCTTTGTTAATTTTTTTTCTTTCACCATTATGATAGCAATATACCAGTGATTCTCAGCCTTTTTCCCAGCAGGTCATGTTTTGAGGATTTCTGTCTGTGGAAGCAGGTGGGATAAGTACCGACCCAGCAAAATGGAGTAACTCACCTGTGCATGATTAAAGAAATAAAACCTGACCTGTTGGTAGTACTTGAGGACTAGAGTTGAGAAACACTGCAATATATATGATTTCCTCCAGTACAATATTGTCCAAATAGTGTTTCAGAGGGTGTAATAGCTATCTGCTCTTATACAGACATGAGATTTGTAATCAGTTGGGGGCATCAACTTTCAAAGCTTAATTTACTACCATTGTTGCAGAACAGCTGTAAGTTCTTCACTCATTACTTTCTCCCTGAAGAATGCAGTGTATTTAGCATTCTGAAACTTAAGCTGGGTACACACTAGACGATTTTTTGATCGATTTGCCCGATTCCAATGAATCGGAACGACAATTCCTCAAAATCGTCTAGTGTGTACACGCTATGCACTGTGCTCCTTTGGGGTCATCAGCCACATTGTCCGGTCAGCCCTACATGCAGCCCAACCTGGCAGTGCGGCTGAAGAGCCCATGCGGGATGTGGCAGGGGCCGACATGTCGGGCACCAGATTGTCTAATGTGTACCAACCACCCAATGTTTTGGTCCGCCACCGCTCGGGGGGGGGGTGTCGTCCGTCTGGCTGCTGGGTACACACGTTGTTTAGTGTATACCCAGCTTTACATTACTTTTCGGTTTTTGCTAACCAACCTTTTTTTTTTTCCTTTAACCTCTAGCAGTTTTCTGCTTACCGGTGTACAATTTCAGGTTATTCCCTGGGCTACAATTGCTTAAATTTCAATAAAAACTGGCGTGTTCTAGAACTTTTGACCAGTAATGTACATAATATTAGTAGTATTATTATCACATGTGTATGTGTAAGATCTGTTCTCACCTACTAGAACAATATACACTCAGTGGCCACTTCATTAGGCACACCTTTCTAGCGCTAGGTAGGAACTCCTATGACCTAAGAACAGCCTGAATTAATTGTGAAATTGATTCAACATGATATTGGAATCATTCCTTAGAGATTGTGGTACTTGCTGATATGATAGCTATATCTCCCATTTGACCACAGATCAGAGGTTCTCTATTGGATTGAGATCTGGTGACTAATGGAATACATTGGAAGTCATTGTCATGGTCCTGAAACCAGCTTGATATGACGTGTGCTTCGTGACATTGTGTGTTATCCTGCTATAAATAGCCTCTAGAGTCATAAGATGGGTAAACTGTGACCATTAAGGAATGTACATGGTCAGCAACAATATTTTATGTAGGCTGTGAAATTTAAATGTTGTGTCATTGGCATTATATGAGTCAAGAAAATATTCTCCACACAATTACACCACCATCAGCCTCAACCGTTGACAGAAGGCAGGAATATGAAGTGTCCAGTTTTGGCGAGTCTGCGCTCACTGTTTACTCTTTTCTGACCACAGTAGAACCCAGTGTGGCTGTCTGCTACTGCTGCTAATACACTCTAGGATTTGCTATGCTGTGCTGTGCTTTCAGAGATGCTCTTTTGCAAACCACTGATGTAATGCATGGTTATTTTGCCTTCCTGTCACCTCTAACCAGTCTTACCATTCTCCTGTGACGTATCTTATTAACAAAGTGTATTTGCCCACAGAACTGCCTCTCGCTGTATGTTTTTCGGTTTGCGCTCCATTCAATGTAAACCAGTGACGTGCGGTGAGGGGATGTAGTTATGAGACTGGCGGCCGCGTTGCCGCCGGTCTCAATCCCGACTGGAAGGCCGACAAGGCGCCTATCTTAATCCCAGCGCCCTTAGTGTTTGGGCAGCATAGCGGGGTTAGGTTTTGGGAACTGGAGGTTAGGGTTAGGCACCACTGGGGGGAGGAGGGTTTGGCACTAAGGGGGGAGAATTAGGTTTTAGGCTTGAAGAGGGGAAACTTATGTTTAGGCACTAACGGGGAGGGTTAGGATACAGGAAGGGAGGGTTAGGGGGAGGGTAAGTATCCTTACCGGACCGCTGTCGGGATACCAACCATCGGGATACCGCTGTCGGTATTGTGACAGGAGGCATCCCGACAGCCGGCATTACATGCCGATTCCCGGTGAGTTAAATGGCTGGGGGGGGCACTGGCTAGTATCGGAGCCAGATTTACAGATACAGTACATATATGAACCCGAGGGCTCTTGTGTGCATTATACAAAGGTGCAGCAGTATACTGTATAGTGCTAGAAATTTGGTGAGTTTTGATCAAGGATGTGCAGAAAAGGTATACAAGGGAGGCAGTGCCTCATCTGTCATACACTTTTTACTCCAGAGTTTTTACTATAAAAATGATTACAATAATACTAAGAAGATATTTATAATAGTTTCTTTACATTTTTCTTACAATTTTTATAGTCCAAACTCTCCTGCCTCACCTGACCGCACATCACTGCTGTAAACTCTAGAGACTTTTGTGCTTGAAAATCCCAGGAAGTCAGCAGTCAAACCACCCCATCTGGCACCAACAATCATTTCACAGTCATTTAGATCACATTTCTTCCCTAGAAGTGTTTGCTCTGAACAACAACTGAAACTCTTGACTGTCTGCATGTTTTTTATGCATTTAGTTGCTGCCACGTGAATGGCATTACTGAGCTGGTGTACCAAATATATCTAATATTGACCACATGCTTTGAGGCCAAATCTCCACTGATTACTATTTGCTCTTGTATTCCCCCCATTAACACCTCTACACAGCAACTATTTTTTTTTACCTTAACCCTTTCCAGCTGCAATCCCTCCTCCTCCTTCTCTTTCCCTTGCTGTTTAATAACATTTTTCTCAAAATAATAAAACATTATGTATAATATATTTTAAATATCAATCAGTGACTATGTGGATATGCTTATCTACATACTAAAACAACAGGTACAAAACTGTATGATCCACAGCTACCTTATGTGAAGCATTGTGTTTGTAGTTCTTTCTTGTAAATATAAATACCGTACATATGAAAATAAATAAGTTGCATATGGCATCAGTGATGCTTTTGGAGAGATGCAGTGAAGGCACCTGCTTGTCTAATTGGGCTTATGCACTGTACATCACCAATCTCTGACCACCCTCAAGGTTTCCCATTTGCTTGTGAGCCTAAGAAATGTGTATTTCACCACCTGACAACCGTTACTGTTCATAATATGCACACAAACCAGCACCACAGCAGTAGGAGTTGTGTAGTGGGCGTGGTTGCCCCGGTAACCTGATCTCCGTTCTGGCCTTCCCGAGGCATTGGTGACAGCTGGATTAACATGTAAGGTCAGAGAGACGTTACTACACACATCTTGTATGTTATCAGTTTTAACATATGTTATCAATTTCACGGTCTGGCCAGATATATATTTCTCTCTTTTCAAAAATACTCCAGTAACACGCAACTTTTAAACATGTACAACTATAGTCCGTTCACACCAGTCTTTTTAATAGAACGGTCCTCTCTACAACATGCAGAATCTTGTCTCGCTGTTCAATAACAGATAACATATTTCACTATGTACAGAGGGGCTTGTAATGTTGCATGCTGCTTACTTCTCCCATTCCTGCAGCTCCTGTTTCCTACACTCCTCTTCATTTCAATTACAATTAAAAAAACTACTACTTCCTTTACTAGCTGGAAGCACAGATCTGTTCTTGAGAGTTAAGGTGCCCATACACTGTACGATAAAGCAGCCGATCCGACGGATTGGTACGATTTGGATGTTATATCATACCGTGTATGGACATGATATAGGATAGTGCACCCGTGGGGTCATACATCGCACCCCCAGATCTTACTGCAGGTTCAGTCAATCTGGGGATGTGATGTACGATCCCATGCAGTGCTATGCAGGTGGGGGAGGGGGGCCGGCATATCGGGTGGTCAGCCACCCGATTGCACCGTGTGTGGGGACCGCCCGATATGTCGGACGTCGGATCCCACGTGTATCGCACCGTGTATGGCCAGCTATAGTCCGGTGCCGAAAATTCAAGTAGGACAAAAGAAACAAGGTCCTGTTTGACACATGGAAAGACATTGCAAATCATAAAAGTCAGTATCAAACAGAAAGGGGGCAAAGCAGGGACAGTTCAGTGTCACCCCTCCTGGACAGTTCTAGGCTTTGTAGCAGATGAACTCCATGCTGCTTTGATACGTATGCCTTTTGCGTAAGACGAATGCACAGTTATCAAAAATAGTAAGAAAACCACGTGGTGTAGTGTGGACAGGAAGAAAAGAAAGGATGCGATACAGTGGGTTGCGGAGTTTGACCATTGGCTTTACACAAGAACTGTGGAATTTTACTTAATCATGTTTACGCTTCGTAAATAAAATGCATTCTCTTTTAAATCCATTTATACTTTAGGTGTCCGCTGCTTTATATTCACCTGTCTCAAATTGCTAAAGCCCTGAGAGAAAGTTTGTGAACTATTTGCAATAATATGATTTCATGCATCTGTTTTCCTTCAATTGAAATTTAATTTTAAAGTGGAAATAGTTTTGTGTTCAGCCCAAGCGTATTAAAGCAGTGTGGATTTGAAATCATATATAAAGGTGACTGAAATAGAATAAAGTGCACCCGAGATAAGGGTTCACCAACAGCATAACAATATTAATAAATAAACTAGATTTAATACATATCCCAAAATGGTAAAATAAAAAATCTTATTTTTAATGATCTTGTGAAAATTCTTTTCACTATATTTTTAAAACCTGAATTCATAATGATTTTTATCTCTATTTTTAAGGGACCCATGAAATAATACATAAGTTAAAAAAAATTTTTTTGATTTCGTTAGAATGTGTTGTTGACTTGTTTTTGTGCTTTTATTGGAATATTAATGTGTTTCTTTAAGGTTTTTTACCATACAAAGATAAGTATTTATTCTAGTTTATTCTTGATCCTAAAGCATTTCTTTAGTTAAAAAAACAAATTATTTAATTCACACCTCTAAGAACCCCAGAACTTCCTGTATTGGTTGCATTGGTCTTTTATTCTTATTTATACTATATATTTAATCACTGAAAGAGCAGTGCAAAACCTGGCTGTAGACCTGCATTTTCATAGCTTACTATAGGCAAGTGAAATGAGTATGCAATTACTTATATGTTGCAGAAACCATAATTGGACCTAAATAAAAAGGTATTCGTGCACATTACCCACAGCAGGTGTTCTTGTCAGTGTATACACTTATTTACAGTTTAAGTTTTATTATTTCTGTTCCACTCGTCCCAAACTTGTAAGTTTACAATATGCATCCTAGTTACCTTTTTATTATTATATTAACATGTGTTACCTGTTTAAGGGGCATATTCAATTAAGTGTGACTGTGAGATTACCAAAAATCTTGCACCTGTTGGGTTTTTCCCGCAGGTGTGAGATTTTTGGTATTCAATTGGGTGCAGGTTTTTGATTTTTCTTTTTTTGAACGCCTCCAGAGCAGATGTAATTTTGCCTAAAATCCATATTTAACGAAAAATTGTCAGCACTTGCTCTGGAACCATTTGGACACCCCGTTAATGATTAATTAAGCAATTGGAAGTTTCCAATTAACTTAATTAGTCCTTAATTACCTTCTGCAGCTCTGTCCTCTTCCTCTATCTCTTCTCCAGTGTAGCAAACGGCTTCCATTGACCGGCCAGGCACAGGACAGGTACTTCCCCCTAACCCTGCACCCCACTACACCTAACCCTGAACCCGCTCCTTGCACACACTACCTACGCTACACCTAACCCTGCACCCGCATCTCACACACACTACACACACTACACACACTCACCCTGCACCTGCTCCCCGTATACACTACTTAACTACAGTACACTACCGCCACTAACCTTGCACCCGCACACACTACCTACACTACACCTAACCCTGCACCTGTTCCCCGCACAAACTACCAACCTAACTACACTACACTACCACCGCTAACCTTGCAATTTTTTTATTTGGACACTGCGGTTATCAGGAGCTTATTTATCCGAGGGAATCCAAAATTGGTCGCGAAGTCCACGTATTTTTTTGAGGGCAAAACCTTGCGCCCAAATTAACATGCCCCTAAGACTTAATTATTTTTTTTAATAATTATAGTGGACTGCTGTTGATCAATAGGATCACTGCCCATGGGCAAATTAGGTAGGCATCACTGGATCCTGCTCGTATGGTTGATACTATTGGAATATTATTTTGCATCGTGGAAATTTGGGGGCAGCACAGTCTGCAATGTCCAGTGAGTTGCTCAGTAGTGCAGTGTTTGTGGCCAGAACAATTGAAGATAACTTATTACTTTGTATTGCATCAGATCATCTTATGCGATCAGAACTATAGGTTCCCTTCTGACCAATGTAGCTTGTGACAAGGTCAAGTCCAATGATGGACTAAGCTGCTACATAGGCCGCTATGTAAGTGTACTGTGCATTCTCTGTGACACCAGAATTACGTTTAGAACATATTTAGTGATGAGCTGCAAATTACAAACCTGTAACAAAAACATTTTTTCCACCTGTAGCCTGAAATGAACTTGGGTTAAACTTGTGTTTTTGTTTTTAGTGTATGTGTGAAGGAGAGAGTTCAGTGACATGTATTATGCAATGCTTAGTTTGTACAAGGCCTGTATGTAATAGTTAAACATGTTTGCTTTTGTTTAACTTTTGTTTATCCATGCTGAATAGATATTGGCAAAGGAGACCAATGTAGTGCAGCCTTACTGGCTAAGAGGTCATTTTACACTATTGGGAAATTCCCGGTCTCTTCTAAGTTGCACTTCTTAAATGAAAAAGAAGTATGACATTGTAACTTAACATAAGAGGGTGGGTGCAGAAAAGGGAGTTTCATGGGTAATTAAGTTGGGGCAGAATCATTCTCAGGTTTCTTACTTAAACAATTTCATAAATAGACAGCATGGCATTGTAGGTTTCCACTGTATGTAATATTTGCTGCTTGGACAAACCTTTATTTGTGCAGTGGAAGAGAAACAGATATATACAAATGGAGCCATTGCAGACTATTCACACAGTTCTAGCTCTGGTAGATAAGTCATTGTTTATGTATTATCCTTACAGCGATGAGCTGTAGCACCATATGACTTGATGACCGCATGTACAGATGTGTCCTCATACATCCAGCATCAAGCCGTTGCAGCTGCAGTCTTTCACGGATCGCAATTGCGAAAATATGCAAATGACTCTTTTGCCGTCCAGTGCTTATAGACGCCCACTTACACAATCTCACATCTGTCTCTCGCGTACAAAACCGGAACTTCGAACACAGATCAGGCGGCCACCAGCCTTCTGAATAAGTCTAAGCTGTTGCAGACATATCCGGTCTCCAAACAAGTAGGGGGCTCTCTTGCTGCAGTGGCTAACTTGTGTACTCCTAGAAAACAGTGCTTACACGGTCCTGACACTCCTGCATTTCTCTAACCACCCCCATTATCTCCCCCAAACACTGACTACCTGTCACTCACTCTGTCAGTGCATCCTCTGTGTGAGCATAATCGCAATTCAATCACTGTGCATGCGCATTGCGGCTTACACACATGCACAATGGCTAACAATCGCTCAATCTGTGTAAATATCGGCCTTTGCGTCTGGATCGGAAACAGGCCCATAGTCAAATTAACACTAAGGGCCTGTTTCAGAGTGGCACGCAATGCCAATGTTCATGGAGTTGAGCGATTTCTTGCTACTGCGCGTGCACGCATGGTCCGTCTCATGTACGTGTTATGGGAGTGTTGCAGGACGTGTCATTATA
Organism: Taudactylus pleione; assembly: GCA_031769625.1. NCBI lineage: Eukaryota > Metazoa > Chordata > Amphibia > Anura > Myobatrachidae > Taudactylus > Taudactylus pleione. The sequence goes on from JAUIMM010000092.1 coordinate 40,543,254, forward strand.
AAGCTGCATTCACAGACGCTGACATAACAGGCCATACTCAGACGGAGAAACTGGACCTGCAAGAGGTATGGTGCAAGTTCCGATGGTGGCATCTAAAGAAGCACTGACGATATTATCGTCTATAGACTCTGAAACTGGCTGTCTGAGTCCTTGCACGTTCTTACGCATGGATGTACACAAGGGAAAGGTTTTGTAGCGGCATTTGCTTAAAGTTGCAGACGAGCGACACCAAAAGACGCAGCTGCATTCGACTCTGAATCAGGCCCTAAACTCTTGGCTGGGGCCAGGATCATTAATATATAACTTATGTCAGAATGTCACAAAGTAGTCTGATCCCCAAAATTGCAGTACTCTATAAATTAAATACATTAAACATACATATCAAACAAATGGCTCTCAGCGCCTGGCATTAAATCCCTCTTGGCACTGCAATGATGGACATGAACTATTTCAGCGCAGCAGTACCACCTATTAAATCTAACATGTAATTACGGTTGCACATACTTTGCATAACATTAGCTGTATATTCAGTCCATATATTTCCCCTTGATGGCGCGACAGCATAAACGTTTTACTTTTTCAATTTTGCGGTGTAAGCCATGTGACTTGGGAACCTGGACACAATTATGTACACAATTACGCAGCAGTGCTTTTCAACCCTGTTTATATATCCATCTGTAGAGTTTTGTTGTCTATTTTTCCTGGATGACAACACATTCAGCGCAATGGACATCATTTGCCATTCCTGAAAGGCAAATCGTCATAATCTACATTGCACTTTTTGCCTCATATCCCAGAGAGGTGTGTAGGAAAATTTGCGATGTAGCAGCTACCGTAACTGGGCTGGTATGTGCGCAGGATGCTTGCGTACACATTGCCAGCAATTAAATTCCCCCCATTGATCTATAGATAGTTTTATGGGCCTCCATGTAAATTCCTCTGCCAAAATTCCACTTGTACATTGGGTTTACAAAGTATCCATGAGGAATGCCTTGCTTAAAATAATGAAGACTTTTGTATTTGAACCCCACCTCATATAGTCCTATATTGTAAAATTAATACTTCTGCCTGTTTCTTTATTGTATGCTGTAAAACTTATGCAGACCTCAATTATCATCTGTATCATGAATATCCAGAGCACATCCTCTCTGTCTGATTTGTCAGCCCATATTGGTGAATGTTCAAGATGACAGCCCTTTAGTGGCAACATAACTATGATCCCATGACAACGTGTTACATCTGACCAATAAAAGAAATACAAGTTACATACTGTGGTGTCTTTGTCCTCGTTGATCATTATAGTAATTACCTGGTAAAGAACTGCTTCACCAGTTCCCTCCTAATGGATATTATGTGCTGGAAGATTATTGCTTAAATATTAACTTACTAAAGATTGTTTCTTCTCATCTAGTTGTGTGTCCATGGCAGCCTAATGCTTGGATTCATTTACTATTACATGCACATTCCTGTAGCCAGTTATTGTTAGAAGCCACGCAAGTTTGTGGTTTCTTTTTCAGAGTTGAATAGTTTAGTTTTCTGTACTTTAGTTTTCCTCTGCTTTTATTTGTTAGTGCTTGTTTTGTTGTTATTCTGTTTTATTATTTTATGATAAGGAAACAAAAACATGTCCAGTATGTACATTTGCATACAGAATACCAATATCAAATAACGAGTTTCAGTAGTCAAGCAAGTCATTTTTCTGTAATATGTCTTCTCTTTTAAATTACAGCATTGAGGGAGAGATGTTGGAGAGGGATAAACCAATCAGCTGCTGTCACTTTACAAGCTGTGTTTGAAAAATGACAGAAGCTAATTGGTTGGTGCTTTATCCCTTTGTTTCGGGACTAGCTATGCCCAAAACATTGTTGATATCTTTGGCTATGCTTTTAAGCCTAATGGACACATTTGTGTCTCTATCATATCTCTCTCTCTCTATCTATCTCTCTCTCTCTCTCTCTCTCTCTCTCTCTCTCTCTCTCTCTCTCTCTCTCTCTCTATACAGACCCACAGTATACATGAGGTGTGGCTTTTAAATAATGAGACTGTACTTGTAAAAAGTAAAGGATACTGCAGGAGTTAAAATGGAGTGGGGGACCATTGACCTTGGACTATCCAGATATCCATACAGATAGGTTGCTATCACACAGCGTCCAAAGAAGTTGTGTTTTTCCTGTGCATCGTAAACCTGCTTAGTTCAACAGTAGAGCAACATGTTAATCCAGAGGTTCCCAAACTCGTCCTCAAGGCACCCTTATTGATCTCCTTATCATAGTATGGAAGTCAAGGCAGGAATAAAAAATGGAAACAATAAATTTGATAACCTGTCCCAACAGGAGAGAGTGGCATTGAAGTCACTAATGAAGAACAAGGACAGCAGAAAAGGGTGGAGCTGTGGTCCTCCAGGATTTTGAGAACTATGATAAAGGAGATCTATAGGCAATTAGTAGACACTGGTACATACCAACTGCTGGAATTAAGAGGGAGATTCATGATCTCATCGCTATGGCATTTTCAAACCTTTGGTTAGATGACCTGATAAGTTCCTCACGGAACTTATCAGACTACCATACCTGTCCCATTTTATACACCTTGCCAAAAGTTCACAAATCTATGGTAGACCCCCCCAGGAAGACCTATAATAACAGCACGGGCGGGTCACTATTACAACCCATAGCACAGTACCTTGACTTTTGTCTACAAGCCAATTTACAGAGGATGAACAGTTACATTAAGGACATGGGAGACTTCCTCACATGTTTAGGTCGTATTGACACCTTGCCTGATGACCTTGCCCACTACTTTTGATGTGAGTCCATTGTACACTGTAATCCCACACAGAGGGGATAGAGGTGGTAAAACGCACACTATTGCAAGGGTCCGATGTTGGCCCCCTTATCTAACATCCGGTGTCTATCTAGACACTGTTGACCTTTTTTACTGTTTATCTGTTAATCCACACCCATGCTTAGAACTCTGGCACTATACTATACTAGAACTGAACCTAGATTTGGGCTATTAGTGACGCCTCTATTGCTATGTATTGGTGGTTCAATGGACGCACTGCTGGTTAATGTTACTACAGGGCTTGACACAGCACCAGTCAAACTCCCCACCTGCCACTGTCCCCAGTGTGGGTTGCGTGATATCTAAAAGTTTACTGAAAACATAAATGAAACTTGTTTTAATACCAAGAAAAAGATAAGTTATAGTGGCCTTACATGTCCATGTTACTTATTTTTTTTAAATGTTGTCAGTTTCTGTATTATAAAAATTACTATTTATTTAGAGCTTTGGCATTTTTGCATTATGTGTGCAGATATAGCACCTGGGGGTCTATGTACTAAGCCTTTGCGAGAGATAAAGTGAATGGAGATGTAGAGTACCAACCAATCAGCTCCTAACTGTCATTTTTCAAACAGTCTGTAAAGTGAGATTTATGTGCTGATTGTTTGGTGCTTTATCTCTCTCCACTTTATCTTTCTCGACACTTTGATACATCTCTTACTCCTGATTATAAGTTGAGCACAATACTGCTGTTCACGTAGTTGAGTGAGTTTTTTTGCTACCGTGCATGCTGGAATATCACTTGGTTACACTGTGTGTATGCATAGAGGTGCAGTTCTGATTGAGACACAGTATTGGAAATGTGCTGGACATTCCTGGACGGTGACAGGGAGGTGGCTGTTCAGAGGCAGGGAAATGGTCTGTTTTATGGGCGTGTTATGGGAGTGTTGCTGAACTGGTTGCGTACACAAGCAGTATTACAGCGTCTATAAATGCAGTAAGTGGGTGTCTCAGTACTTGCTCATTCAGTCATACGCTTGTACACCAGGGGAAGGGATGATACTAGCATTAGCATAAAGTCACAGACATACGCTTGTACACCAGGGGAAGGGCTGATATTGGCATAAAGTCACAGACACACGCTCATACACCAGGGAAGGGCTGATATTGGCATAAAGTTACAGACACACGCTTGTACACCAGGGGAAGGGCTGATACTAACATTAGCATAAAGTCACAGACACACGCTTGTACACCAGGGGAAGGGCTGATATTAGCATTAGCATAAAGTCACAGACACACGCTTGTACACCAGGTGAAGGGCTGATACTAACATTAGCATAAAGTCACAGACACACGCTTGTACACCAGGGGAAGGGCTGATACTAACATTAGCATAAAGTCACAGACACACGCTTGTACGCCAGGAGAAGGGCTGATACTAGCATTAGCATATAGGGCCTGATTCAGACCCACTCGCGAGCGGCTGTCCGCTCGCAAGTGGGTCGATGTTATTGAATGAGCATGTGCACGACGGAGGGAGCTCCGTCGTGCGCATGCGCCAGACGCGACGAGCGAAGGAAAGTCCTTCGCTCGTTGTGTCCGATCAAAGGGGGCGTGCTGTCAATGTTGATTGACAGCATGCCCCCTTTGGTGGGCGTGCCGGGGGCGTGCCTCCCTGACGGGGGAGTTCCCACGGGAACGCCTCCCGTCAGAAGCCGGCCCACTGACATCACTAGTGATGTCAGTGGGAGTGATTTTGGCTCTGATAGAGCCAAAATCACTCCGGAGCTTGCGGTTGAAAACCTCAACCGCAGGCTCCGGCTCGCAAATTCGATGGTCGCGATGGTCTCGACCATCGCGCCCATCACAATGCACGCTCGTATAGCCTGTGGGTGGTGACCCACAGCTATACGAGCGTCCAGGAGGACGCTCCATGAAAATGGAACCCGGCCCTCATTCAGAGCGTGCGCTCTGCTCAGAGCGTACGGCTCTGAATGAGGGCCATAGTCACAGACACGCTTGTACACCAGGGAAGGGCTGATACTAGCAATTAGCATATAGTCACAGACACGCTTGTACACCAGGGAAGGGCTGATACTAGCAATTAGCATAAAGTCACAGACACACGCTTGTACACCAGGTGAAGGGCTGATACTAGCATTAGCATAAAGTCAAAGAAACAACCTCATACACCAGGGGAAGGGCTGATATTGGCATTAGCATAAAGTCACAGACACACGCTTGTACACCAAGGGAAGGGCTTATACTAGCATTAGCATATAGTCACAGACACTCACTTGTACACCCGGGGAAGGGCTGATATTAGCATAAAGTCACAGACACACGCTTGTACACCAGGTGAAGGGCTGATACTAGCATTAGCATATAGTCACAGATACTCACTTGTACACCAGGGGAAGGGCTGATACTAGCATTAGCATAAAGTCACAGACACACGCTCATACACCAGGGAAGGGCTGATTTTGGCATAAAGTCACAGACACACGCTTGTACACCAGGGGAAGGGCTGATACTAGCATTAGCATACAGTCACAGACACGCTTGTATACCAGGGGAAGGGCTGATATTAGCATTATCATAAAGTCACAGACACACGCTTGTACACCAGGAGAAGGGCTGATACTAGCATTAGCATATAGTCACAGACACTCACTTGTACACCAGGGGAAGGGCTGATACTAGCATTAGCATATAGTCACGCTTGTACACCAGGTGAAGGGCTGATACTAGCATTAGCATATAGTCACAGACACTCACTTGTACACCAGGAGAAGGGCTGATACTAGCATTAGCATATAGTCACAGACACTCACTTGTACACCAGGGGAAGGGCTGATACTAGCATTAGCATATAGTCACGCTTGTACACCAGGTGAAGGGCTGATACTAGCATTAGCATACAGTCACAGACACGCTTGTATACCAGGGGAAGGGCTGATATTAGCATTATCATAAAGTCACAGACACACGCTTGTACACCAGGGGAAGGGTTGATACTAGCATTAGCATATAGTCACAGACACTCACTTGTACACCAGGGGAAGGGCTGATACTAGCATTAGCATATAGTGACGCTTGTACACCAGGTGAAGGGCTGATACTAGCATTAGCATATAGTCACAAACACTCACTTGTACACCAGGGGAAGGGCTGATACTAGCATTAGCATAAAGTCACAGACACACGCTTATACACCAGGGGAAGGGCTGATACTAACATTAGCATAAAGTCACAGACGCGACTATGGCAAACCATTGGTCGCTGCAGTAGTTGCAACCGTTATAGTTTCTGGAAGTGAAGTTGGCTCAGCAATGTGGCATCACCCAACCCCCTGCAAGGACTCAATCCTCCACTTACGTGGACCCTACTCCACTCTAAAGGATTTGATTCTCAGTTGGACGCTGCTCAGGCTGTGGACGCTTGTCACGATTGTCAGCATATTGTGAATGTGAAGCAAAAAGCAAATTAAGACTGCGCACCCTGCATACTCACCTTAGTGGAGGAAGCCAGAGTGACCCGGTTTCCCTGTGCATAGTCTGATCTCTTTGCCCAGGAAAAGGGGTGTTCTCGGCAAAGAAAAGATCTATCTTGTGGGAGTGTAGCTAATTTGAGGACGCCTGTTTCTAATGGATAGTTTGCACCCAGCATGGGGTAGGTGTGGACACTAATGATGATGGCTGCGGATGGAAAAACAGTGGGCGTGCAACCATGCACGTGAAGCAGTACGGATACTTGCATTAGCATAAAGTATTATGTCTGGCTGCCCACACTTGCGGTCACTTTGTGACTGACTCAGAATCCTACCCTAAAAAGAGAAGAGTGGGTGCAAAGTGGGTGTGTGAGCTGGACAGGACTTGCTCAATAAAGTTCTTTACTCTGCTGTTTTGAGAGCAAAAAGAGTCTCCTTAGCAGCTAGAGGGTCATCATCAAGCCCCTACCCAGATTGGCTGTGGGCCCTGTGAAACATGCTAGCTTTAGTCTTATGTCAGGCTAATTGTATTCACCTGTCCTTTATATTGTTGTCAGGGGCGTAATGAGGGTGTACCAGAGCGCAATTGTTGTTCTCATATATCTTTAGCTGTGTTGTGCAGCACAGTAATCCACAAAGATTGCTACATTAACCCCCAGACCCATTCACTGGGAAATTCGGGGGTCTCCCAGATGTTCCTGGAAAGGAAACCATTATAATAAACATCCTGTTACAATAATAATTTGCATTTCAGGACTAGTTTATTCACTATATGGGTAGTCAGAATATGCTGAAAGTAGACTTATCACCTACAAAAAGAAGATAGTCATAGTGTGGGCTTATTTAATATTTATAACTATGTAGCCCATAAAATCACTACTTAGAATCTTATGAATATGAGGTTCCTCCCTGATACCCCCGATTTCTAGCACATTAATTGGCTGCAGTGCTGCCATCAGAAATTCTGGGGCCCGGTACTAACAAAATAGTCAGGCCCCCCCCCTGGAGCTATAGCAGGGGTTTAGCCTCAATTGGTGCATAAACCAGGGATGGCTAGGCATGTGGGAGGGGGGTGGCACAGGGCAGGGAAGACTGGACAAGGGGGGCACTGGGCTTGGAATGGTGAACTGGGGTGGCAAAGGGCAGGGAAAGCTGGTTGGGACAGGGGGGCAGAGGACAGTAGAAGAGGTGCAGGCTGCCTGGACATGGGGAGGGGGCGCAGAGAAGACAGGCTGGCTGGACTTGGAGGGGGGCTCAGGGAAGACTGGCTGGTCTGGGGGGGCGCAGGAAAGGCTGGCTGGCTGGACTGGGGAGGAACAGCGCAGGCTGGACAAGAGAAGGGGGGCACAAGGCAGGGTCAACATACCTGCGTTCTACTGTCCTGAGAGATATTGGGTCCGACTGGCTGCTGCAAGGAATGCAGGGGCGGCAGGCAGGGAGAAATACAGAGTATCAGCGCTGTGGAAATCAACTATGGACTGGAGCTGTCCGCCAGTATCAGCGCCGCTGCTCCTGATTGACTCGCGGAATGGCATCCAATCACAGATCACGGCCGGCTCCAGTACATAGTTAAAATGCCACAGCACTGATGCTTTTTCCCTTGCTCCTTCCTGCTGCCCCCCCGGTGCATTCTTTGCCACTGTCAGATGGGCCCCCTCTCTCTCCGGGCCCGGTACTAGAGCCCCGGCAGTCCCCCCCCTGATGGCGGCCCTGATTGGCTGCATACTTTTTTGCATAAAATGTTTGCTACCGCTATGTGCAGGTTCACTTTAATTAAGCAGTCTATTGTACTCCAGACAAATGTCAACCATTAAGTCTGTTAGACCAAAATGTAGATTTTTATTGTTGTAACTAGTTATCTGTGAGCTTTAGAGAAAAGTACTGCCTGGTCTCTGTGATGTAATAATGTTTTGTTTGTTCTGGGTGACAGACATGCAGCCTTAAGGTGGCAATCCACTAGGCGATTAAACCTAGCGATTACGACCGTTGTTATCGCTCAATCGCTTGGTAATCAGCCGCAAATTGGGCAGTAAAATGTTAAAAACGACCAGTGATGCGCGCGCCTGCTGGTTGTTTTTAATGTCTATCATCGCCCGAACATGACAATCAACCTGACGACCGCCGTCAGGTTGCCATGTTCGGGGATGATTGATCTGCATACACTGAACGTTCAGTGTATGCACTTCACCCCTAGGGGGACGAAGGCACGATTACTATGTCGTAATCGTGCCGTCGTCCCCGCATCTAGTAGTGGATGGGCAGCATTAAGCTGGCCACACATCTAAAGATTATCTGTCCAACCAGCCAACTAGTTCATTGGTTGGAATGAAAATCTGTTAACATATGGCTGTAAATGATGATCAGCAATTTGCTCCTAAATGCCAGAAAACAGGTGAAAATGGTCGTTGATCTAAACAATTTGTTCAAACAACAGATTTTGTCCATTTTCCGGCATCTGGGAGCAAATTGCTGATTGTCATTTGCTTTCATACCTTACCAGTTTTCATTCCAAACAAACAACTAGTTGGCTGGTTGGACAGAAAATCTTTAGGTGTGTACCCAGCCTTAGGACTGTGCATCTAGTCTGCACAGAGTGATATGACAAGTCAATCACCAGCTAGTCCACCCAGGCTAGAGACGGTTTGGTTGCGATCTCACACGAGAGAGACTGATACTGTTTAGTGCTACTCTAATTCTTGCAATGGTTCACGGTATAGGGTCTGATTTAGAGGTGTTGATGCCACATGTTAGTGGTCCCAGGCTGCAAAGTGCCAAACTGTAGCCCGAAATGCTCCAGAAGTGGCATCTAGTGAACTGTTGCCCAATTTTGCAGAGGGTCCAGCCATAGTCGCCAAACAACCAGAAAAAAGGTGTCGTGAAGCAGTCTGTTGGTGACAGCAACAACAGTGATGTAACTAGTGTGTACTTGGCACTCGTTTGGTGATTGAATACCACAAGTAGGTATGGTAAAGTAACTGCAGGTTACCTTACTGATGGTAAGGGAACCTCAAGACCAAGTGGTAAAAGCACAGTTTACAACTGGTAGCGTTATCAGTAAATGGAGATAAAGCCAGCGTGACAGAGTAAGCCCATCCTATTACATCCTTACATTTGATGACGTGGACCAATTGCAGATGTCATTTAAATAATGCAAATAGCTTGCAGTAGCCACACAAATAATACGTGCATCAGTGTGTATTTTACACAAGGTTGTGGTGTATATGGGATGCATTTATGTCAACACACCCCTACAGTACTTGCGTTACCCACTCATTCTTTCTTCCACCTCTAACAATAAGAGGTATAAGTACAAAGTACATAGAGATGCGTAAGGATTTTTTGTGCACATGTACAGTATCAAACAAATGTACTTACTCTGAACTGCAAGTGACCTACAGTATATAGAATCCAAAAACACTTATGCTGAGTACACACTGACAGATATATTGGCCGATCAATTGATCGGTTAATATATCTGCTTCCCGTCGCCCAGTGTGTACAGACGATATGTCTGTGAATGACTTTGTTCAGACATATCGCATTGGCTGTGCTGCACAACCGATGGACAGATACGTCTGCATCGACAGCCACAGGGAGGGGGGCACACCCAACCCGGCCAGCGGGACCCGCGGCCACCGAATAGATAATGGTCATTCAACGTGTATGAACGACCATCGTCTACAGATATATCTGCAGATCACTCCATCTGCAGATATCTGTCAGGTGTGTACCCACCTTTAGCTGGTGTTCAGAGAAATACCTGCAAATGGTAAATATCAAGTAACAACAATAGAGACTATTCTTGGGATAATATTTGCATTATTACAGATGAAATATGGAAATTACCCATTTACAGATTATTTAGACATGGAATTATCCACAAAGAAAGGAAAATAAATTATATAAAGGCCGGTATCCAGTTAGCCCCTGATAAGTCTTCTCACAAAAAAATGGCTGTTAACGTGATTTAAGGTCATTATTGGGCTATCTGATTAGAGCCTGTTTTTAATGTGAGATAACCCACAGGGTCCGTGGAACCGGAGTGTTTTCGCGATCGCTGACATGAAAACGGGGCTGATTTCAGGGATTGTGTTTCACCTGTCTGAGCCCCGGGGGATCCCTTAGTGCCCGAATAATGTTGGGGGCTAATTGGATACTGGCCAGAGATATGCATTCACTGGCATCAGCAAGAAGTTAGGCAACAGCAGTAGGAGCATGACTGCCCGGCCTCTGGGTATGATATGTCGTCAGTCATAATGACGACATTCATAATGTTGACATTGACCATGTCAATATTCATCATGTGTTACACCTGAGGGTTGGAGTTGGTTGGAACAGGCGTGGGAGGCTGAAGTGGAGCCTAGGGAGGTGTGATTAAATCTCAAAGGCTTGTGCCAGGACATCCTCATGGGATGAAGGACGATAGAAGGCAGTAGAGCTGCTGGAGTTGATGAGCCTGAAGGCGGGGACAGTAGGGATCAACGTTATTAAGACAGCAGGTTGGAATTAGAACTGGAGATGAGAATACTGAATGAATGAATGAGCTGAATCGGATTAGAACCGATGATGCTGATTTGAAGACTTGATGCACTTGATTGGTTGAGACCGATGTTGGTGAATTGATGCACTTAATCGTTTGAGACCGATGTTGAAAAGTTTGCACTTGATCGGTAGGGACCTTATGTTGAAGAGTTAATGCACTTGATCTGTAGGGATCGATGGTTGGAGATATCGGCTGGGACCAATGGTTGGAGTTACGAACAAGTCTCTGTGGTAAAACCAAACTGGAGTACTAGATGGAATTGGAATGATACGGAATGGAACCGTTCAGATACAGAGTACCTGGGAGCTCAGCACAGAGCTTTATCTTAAGCAGAAGCAACATTGTACTGGCAATGGTGGCCAGTCAGGAAATAGAATTTATAGGGGGGGGGGATCCCCAGGAATTGGATGCTGCAATCAGCTGGTCTGGGAGCAGCACTCTGAGTGGTAGAGGAGAGTCAGTTAACTGAATCCAACATGGCTGCACCCATACTGAATTTGTAGAGAAGTCAGATGTGCAGCCTAAGTGCTTGCATGCTGAGTAAACACACTGAGAACACGGAGCAGTAACCGTGTGCACAGCCCTCATAGACAGCTGGATGCAATGTGCAGTCACAGCGCTAGCTGGAACAACACCGCAGAGGTAAAACATAGGAGAATATGGGAAAAATGGGTCAGGATCGTGATATCATGTAGACAATGATGAATGTTATGCTGGCCACACGCACAGCGATATTTTACCCGATCTGGCTGATTCCGACACATTGGAACGACAGTGTAAAATATGGCCAAATCCTGAGTAAATCGTGAGTACCCACTCATGATCACAAAGCGATGCGCATCCCCGCTGGTCGCACATCGCATCGTCAGATCTGCCGTGCAGTAGGGCAGATCTGACAATCTAGGACACGATGCACTGTGAACGTCTGGATACAGGAGAGATCGTTTGAAGATTGGATATCAAATTGTGTGCAGATCATGTGGATATCGTGTGCAGAGCTGCCGGGGAGAGTTTCAAGGGAAATCGTACACATCGGCTGATAGTGTGCAGATCGCCATGTGTGTGGCCAGCTTTAGATTAATGTCATATCGTCCCTGGTGGCCCAGCGGTGGCTTACCTGCTCCCGACAGCTGTAACAGCGTCTTCTGGGTCTCAGTGGGCTTGTGACTGTGACTTCTGGGTCAGTCAGACCTTATTTCTCTCCTAATCCCCGACCCTCCAGTTCCTAACTCTGTCGACATTGCACCTGTCGACATTATAAATGTCATCTTTGTCATTGTTGCTCATTTGACTACATTAGGTGGAAAGTTGGAACAAAATATGGCAAATCATATTGAATAATTAGTGGTATATTTAATAAAGATTCTTCTGATAAAAATACTTTGTTTAATGTCTTGTTTTGGAGTTCCCTCAAATTTGAATGAAATCAGTATTATAAAAGTGATCTTGACAGTTTGCTAATTATTTAGTTTTAGTTTGTAATTTAATGTTTACATCAATTAAATGTCAATTGAGGCTAAAAACATGTCAGTTTACATTTTAACGTTATAGAAGTCATGTTGGGTTCGTTTTTATTTCAGTACAGACTTTAGGATCATTTTACAATTTACAAGTTCAGTCTTGTTTGAAATCATTCCCCATTTTGATTATTACATTTATAAATGTTACTGAACTCTAAGGCTGGGTACACTCCAAGCGACCCCCCCCCAATGGGACGCCCGATGAACGATATATCGGGCAGTCGATACACACTGCACAATCCGGTGAACAACCGCCCCATATATCGCTCACTGTCACCACTGACCTTGCCAGCGTCGGCAGCTGAATCACTCTGTTGGCAGTGCACGCGGGTCAATGGAACAACCCGTGGGAGCACGCATAGTGGGTACACACTAGATGATATGCCCGATATGTTGGCCCGATCCGCAGGATATCCAGAAAACCTGGACAGTTAGGGTTCCTCGAGGACCGAGTTTGAGAACCACTGGTCTAGTCTGTACTCGGGATAACCGTATTATAGCAGTGTGTACTAAATCTGAACTTGCGTAGTGGCGACATCTGTTGCAGTTCATGTGATCAAATATTCCGTATTGAAGATATCGGACATTGTATGTTATTTGAATGTTGTCTCATTCTGCTTTGCCTGTGAAGAAACTGACTCCACTATATCTTAGTAGTTTATATAATTAAAAATAATAGCAGTAGCCTAGCAGAAGAGACCATATTTGTGTAGCACAATTTGTTGTTCATGTAAATGCAGGCGTGTAATGTAAGGCAGCAGTGTTTACAAAGCATTCTCAGTATTTCAATACATATATACCATGTATTCTTTCTTCTATAACCTGTTCTTAATATCCTTGGAAAAATATATTTAAATAATATATAATAAAAATATTTTGATATGTTGTATGAGATATAACTGCTGTTTCATGTGCAGAATTTTGAAGACTGGTCTGTGAAATATTTGAACTGTTCCATAAAACGGTGCAGCGGCAGAATCCCAATGATCAACATTGTACCATCTATATTTCTATTCTGTACGTTCCACATCATGTACAAATACAGCCTGGAATAGCGAAGCAAAAGCGGAACATGAAGACTGTATTGCCTGATCTTCACAAATCAGCCACTTCCACTGTGAAGCATGGTTTACACAGTTATTAATGCTTGTTCTGAAACTATTGTCTTGTATATATCTGAGATATCTTAGTTAAGTTAAGTTAATGAAATCAAATAATTTAGTTAACAAAATACATACAAAACAAATCATACAAAAACTGAAATGCTACATAGAAGCAGAATAAGGAAGTGCGAGACTGAGATGGGGTGGAGAGGGCCGGCTTGTGAGAGCGAACAGTCCTGTATTACACCTAATGTAAACTACACTTGTAGACCATCATCATTTACAGCAGGCAACGTAGGCACCTAATCACATCAGGTTTGTTTACTTCTGTGATCTCTTTTGTTCCCTGTTATAGTGAGTGTTTGTTGAGACACAGACTCAGGTGAAGTGATGAGGTAAAGGAAACATACAGCTGCTACGTAATCCCAGGAAAACAAATACAACGCAGTCAGGCTGAAGTGCTAAGTTTAGTTAATTTTATTGAACTGGTTATTTATAGAAATCATACTTAATGCATTTTTTGGTGAATACGTCACAGTATTTTACACTGTGCTTGACCACGTTTCTCACGAATACAACAATGGCAGCATTGAGGAAACATTGTTGTCTAATTTTTGTATTTACTTGTTTTTTTTTGGTGCCTGTTTTTGAATCCAGCTGTCTTTATACATTTTCTGTTACTCAGTATGTTTCTGTTGCTTATTAGACTGCCAGCCAATTGGTATGGCTATATGTATGGCTAAATGCACACTGGCTTTAAAATTCTGTCTTTATAGTGTTCATTTTAGCACCCTGCACCTGTCACAACCCGTGCAGTTGACCTTTCCTGCCTGGGGTGTAGCTCTCTGCTCTGGTGCTTCTAGCACACTGTGACCTGTATTTAAGAAGTTTGTTGCATCAGCTGAGTGTGCTAAAAGCTCCAGAGCAGAGAGAGTCACTCAAGGCAGGAAAGAGGAACTGCACAGGTTGTGACAGGTGTAGGGTGCTAGAATGAACACTATAAGATGCATATTCAATGCAAATTAAACTGTTGCTTACGGAGAGGGGTACCAGGAGCTGGTTCTCCTGGTCCCCTTGTGCTTGTCCTAGTGCCGGGACTGTAAACCTTTGCGTGCTGGGGCGCTATGAGCTAGGCTCCCAGTCCCCAGCTTTCTGCAGCTCATAGCTCTACAGTCTGGTTCAAGACTACATGCTGCAGTGGCACTCCCTGTCCGCTGGGAGTTAACCCACTACACCTCCGCAGCTGCCAGTGCTTCTGGGGCTGGTGCCACATACAGAAACTACATGTCTATTCACCTGGCACCAGTAATTAATTTGAAAAGTTTGAAAATGGCAGAGTGGCACAAGAGTAAACCCCTTCAGTGCCTTGGCTGCCATCTTAGCCATGTTGGGGGGCGAGGTGAGTGCATTGGGACTGTGACTGGGACTTGGCCACAGCTTCCTATTTAGAGGAAGCCATGATGAAGCCAAAACCTTTTGTAAACCTATCATAACAATGGGGAAATCTTATAAACAGCTGTTTGTAATAGCAGCATTCATGTTCTGGAATTGGGTTTGGCAAGCCATTGTTTGCCTGACCTTGCTGTTAGGAATATTCTTTTAAATTATATGATGTTCCAGTGGCAGTTTGCGTTGCACATTTATCTTCCAGTTACGATAGGCTAATTCTGCTTGTACCTCCTTAGGCTGCGAACAGAATCTGCTTTCTGTGCGTTAATGTGCAAAGCTGCCGGAAGCCGTTCTGATGGCTTCCACACTAAATTGACTCAGCAATTACAGCAGAAATTGCCAATATGAATCCTGGCAGCTTCCACGCATTAAGAACCTCATTCAGAGTCGGTTGAAGCGGCCGCACGGTCGTACGGAAAAAGGGTCCGGATATTCAAATGATTCCCTCGCAAGTTGCGTCCCTAAGTTCGGATCGGTAGTTGGCCGACCAAGGGGAGGAAGCGGTCGGAAGACAAAAAAATACGCCCCCTTCTCGTACGCATTGCATGTCATCTCCGGGCATATAAGGATTAATCGAGACCATCAGGAACCATCGGCACTGGTCGTAGAGCTTAAGGTTGACCATACCCTCTCTTAAGCTCTACGATCATGTCAGTGTAAAAACCTCCCATGTCACATGTGCCATGACGCTACTTTGTTAATTATGCACTCCCATAATCCGTATGCACTCCCATAAAATGCTGTTCGCATAATGAGGCACGCCTGCGTTCGGATCTCCGCTCCCCCGTTTTCAAGCACCTTCCCCTGTTACCACCCACAAACGCCTCCATCTGTCACTCAAACTACCGACCTGGCTGTGTTCAAGGAGAGAGAAATTTCTGATCGTATCGGCTAGTTTGCGCACGCGCATTGCGAACTTTACGCATGCGCAGTATAGCGAACATCGGTGGCGTACGACCGTGCGGCCGCAACAACCGACTCTGAATGAGGTCCTAAGTGCAGAGGGCAGATTCTGCTCTCAGCCTATGGAGATGCAAGCAGAATCTACCTACCACAACTGGCTGAAATTCGTGCAACGCATGCTGGTGTGGGCAGCTCGTGTGTGATTGACTACGTCCCTTAGAATCCCTATAAAATGTGCCCTTACAGATCTAATTGTCGATAAAATATGCATTTGGAGGCTAAAATTGGGCATGCAACTTACAGAGGTGGTACATTTTTCGGCTCATCCCTTTTGGGGAAGGATCTATGTATACTTGTAGATGTTAGTTAGGCTTGGATTTGTGGGAATGTCACAAAAGGTGACCGGAGAAGTGAGATGACCCACTGTGAGATTTTGGTCATTTATTTAAAGCAGCTGAGCTCGATAAATATAAATTAATATCACTATGATCACAGTCTGACAGCTCTTCGAATAGTGTTTCTGTGCAGTCATTTTCCACTCAATGGCATCACTGGGGTTGGTGACAACCAGTGCGCTAAATAGAACCCTGCGCATGCCCAGCACTTACGGAGATCCTGGGCTGCCACCAGAAACCCTTCTCCGGGAGCGGGCCGCTGAACAATAACATTACAGTGCAGCACCCAGCTACTGTTCACTAAGGAGTCTGCATGGTGTGACACCTGGTACGGAGCGCACCCCCTAGTGGATCCACTATCATTGGTTGCACCTCTTGCACGGAACTCTAGTAACCAATGGTAATTCTCTAAGGAGCATATTTATCACAATCCGCATCTATCTATCTCCAGTACTTACCTTCTCCCAGTAGGACATCTCCAGTACTTACCTTCTCCAGTACCTGGGGAAACCCAGCTAAGCGCAGATCACACCAATTTCTTTCTATATCCGCATCTCAGATGCGGATTGGCTGTGATAAATTCACCCAATATCGCAGTGCAATAGTTGAATACATAACTAAGATGCATCAAAAACTGCATGCAGGGACAGAGTTTTTGATAAAGCTCTGTCCCTGCAAATCCACTTCACATACTTTTGAAGGCGAGGGGAGGGCACAAGAACTTTTGGACGCTTACCTTGGTGGGGGGACGTGGATCTCCGGGGATGCCTGGTTTTCATTTCACTCTGCCTTTTTGTCTACCTCTGTTATATGTAGACTATGTCATCTAGTAAGCCTCCATCTGTTACCATTTGGTTTTAAAAAGTTTCTTTTGTGTGTGTATTAAATAAAACAGTATTATACTATCAAGATTTTTTATCTCCTCTTGCATACATTTTGGGACTGGACTGTCTATTGAAGAACACCCATCAGTATAGATGCCTTACAGGATGGTATCCTGTCCTAATAAAAGTGCATCGGTCTACTATATATATAGGTCTATATATAGTAGACCATTACCTCTGGTACGGATAAATCTAACATTTACTGTAGAACAATTGTATAGCTTTAAAGGTTTTACGCTATGAAATTCTCTTCTTTTTTTGAGTGACACTGAGACAACTAAATGTGAAGAAACTTCAGTCACTTTGATGGTTGGGAGTGATCTACTTGACAATACAATAGCGCCTTGACGAACCTGGTGTTGAACTTATCTTTTTCTATGTGTGTATAAGGTGTATATAACACATAAATGCATTCTGTGTGTATATTTGGGTCCCATTCCCAAGATATTTAATTATGGTATGCAAATATTCCAAAATACAGGATATTCTGTTATCCAAAATACCCCTGGTCCCAAGCATTTTGGATATGGGAGACTCAACCTGTATGTATGTATGTATGTATGTGTGTGTGTGTGTGTGTGTGTGTATATATATATATATATATATATAATGTGTGTGTGTGTGAACTCTATTTGAACTTGATTCAGTAACATTTTATCAACAAATTTACATATGTGGTAAAAATAAAAACAATTATACCGAATCAAGTTTAATTAGCTATTATCTGTGTAATTTGATGATAAACAAAAATGTACTATTTTGGAAATATTTCTAGAAAATAATATTAGCCAGTTAAGGGGGGAATTCAGTTAGGTGCGAAAAGTCACGTTTTACCAAAAAGGATTTAAAGTACTGGGTCAGGTACTTTGGGGGGCTATATGGATGGGACAGGTGTTTTTAGGATTGCAGGTGGCTGCAGCTTATAAGTGCAGTTTATAGACACAATAATATACAAACACCCATTTTAATGTGCCCCCAATTTAACTGCAGTAATTATTTTCTCCAAAAAATATGGCTTTTTATTAATTTCCTACACTTATGCAAATATGCATATAACAGCCATTTCACACAATTAAAGAACCCAAAATACTTTTATTAGGGCCACTAATACAATTCTATATTGATTTGCTATGTCAGTTAGGCTTTTTATGGGGTACAGACTGATTTCCCCAAGATGTGCTGTACTTTTCGCTAGTTTCGCCATGCGGAATTATCGCACATATGCGTCTTTGCGTGTTTTGTAATTGGATAGGGTGAAAATAACGAGAGGACACATTGCGAAAAGATCACTCCAAAACTGGCGAATGGGGTGGAAACTTCACTGGCGATAAGTTTTTGTTTTATCGAGGCTAATTGAATACCGCCCTAAGTGTTTAATGAACACTGCAATGTACATTTTTAATGTAGATCTGTTTATTCTCCCCTCCCAAGCAGAAGGCTCCACAGTATACTATATGTGACATGAATACACACACACAAACTCACTAGTTTATGTACTTGTTTCTATTATCTAACTTTGTCACAATAGAAGGTTGCTATGCTACATTATGAAGGTCCATATGGGACAATCTTTGTGTTTTGTGGCACCTAATGGCTCTCCCAGGAACCAGCTTCATCTATATAGAACTATAGATTTGCTCTGACTTGGTCCCACAAGGACATGATGTTTACAAATCATCAACTAATTTCCACACAACAGCTTTGTATTTTTATATAGGAGTTCTTCTAAATCTCCATTGGTTTAATAGATCAAGGTTTCTCTGTTTACATGGCCAAAGTGGGGCTTTCATATGTGTATCTGAGCACCTAGTTCAAACCGAAACTACAGTTTAATATGTCAGTGTTCAAGGTTTTAGCGGCAGTTTTCAAGAGCATACACGATCTGTTTAAAAATATATGCGCTCTTTCTAAATGGTATTACTTATATAGTCAAGCCATTTTAGGCTTTGAAATGCTCACTGCATTGTCCTTCCATAATCTGCCACACAACAGATTTTTGGTGAATGCAGCAACTAGTTATTGAATCGAAATTTTGAGGTCACAATGAATATAGTAGTATCAGGTTTGTTAGCTGTGGGTAAAGCTAGGTACTGTACACATCTATACAATCAGCTTTTGTTTCGAAGATTCGATCGACCCAATTCCCAATCGAACGTCTTGACCACAATGCTGATCACGCTCGTACACACCCATACAATTTTACTTGCGACGTTCAATCCCCAACCGTCCAAACTATCAAAAGAATAATTGTACCAGGTACATAAACTACCTGTTCAGGCTACAGTCATGCCAGATATAAACAGATTTACCATAATTGGCAGGAAAAGGGAGTGATTACAGACAGTAAACAAACATACAGGAAGAGAACAGGAGTACTTGCATCACCATTTATTATTATTATTATTATTATTATCGTTTATTAATATGCCGCCACAAGTGTTCCGCAGCGCCTTACAGAGTACATAAACAAAAAAGTGACAAGTGACTTACAGTACAATACAATACAGGACAAGGACACGGATTATATACATTGCTACATTGGTGACCATAACACCCAAATGAGCAACCAATTGTTAGATGCCCTAATGGGGGGTAAGAAGTAGACGAAAATAAAGTAAGGAGAAGCACAAGAGGGTAGAGGGCCCTGCTCGCAAGAGTTTCACTTTCGACTCTAGTGCTATGCAGGGAATACGTTTGTTCTTTTCAAGCCTCACCATGAGTTTGAGGAGAAGAAAGGCTCGAGCTTGTATTGTTGCTGCTGTGGTGACAGCAAGTTGTATATGAAATGCCGACTGTTGGGAAGCTGTCTGACTAAATACTGACGTCGCAAGCCCGATCGCTGAAGACCCCGGCTGGGGCTGTTAAGTACCCTAACCCTTCCCTCTCCCTCCCTTACCCTAACCCTCCCTTAGTGGTGCCTAACCCTAACCTTCCCCCGGGGGTGCCTAAACCTAACCACCCCCCTCCCTGCACCCTAAACCTAACCCTCCCGGGGTGGTGCCTAACCCTAAGTCCCCCCGGGGATGCCTAAACCTAAATGCG
The DNA here is from genome assembly GCA_031769625.1 of Taudactylus pleione. NCBI lineage: Eukaryota > Metazoa > Chordata > Amphibia > Anura > Myobatrachidae > Taudactylus > Taudactylus pleione. Next base: position 40,563,370 of record JAUIMM010000092.1, read on the forward strand.
TGGCTAAGCGCTAGCAGTGCCCGGCTTACCTTCGTTCGGGAAGCTGTCTGTCTAGATTCTGGTGTCGGGATCTAGACGGGCGTCAGGATTTCGACGCCTGTCTTTAGTCCCGTGTCGGGATTTAAACGCCTAGATTTAGTAAGACGACTTTCCGTCCGTTGGCATTTTGACCGCATCCTGGTGACAACATATAAGCCATATGTTTTACTTTTTTGATGGGAATTGTAGTGTTGAGGGGTTTTATAAAAATGTTTGTATTTATGCGAGCACATTGCATTTCTTGATGTATGTATGTGGACGCAGACATTTGATTTAATAAATCACTTTTGTCCAAAGAAAAAAAGTGTTTTTTTAAAAAGTAACTAAGTGATCTTTAACAATATATTTAAAGTTTAAATATTCTATATTTTATGTTTTTTTTCAAGTTACATGTTGAGAGGATAAGGGGACATGGTGTAGACACATGTAAAAACATACCATGCTGCATAGCTTTATTCGGGGCGGAAACAGGTGTAGAGTGATTATTCACTATAATGTTCCAGGTATTGTATTATATTTCATAGTACATATTGAGAGAGGAAAGGGGGACATGGTGTAGACTCATACTTGGTTTAGTGTTAAAATTATATGTTTCTTTAGTATATGATAAATACAGCTGTCTTTAACAAAAGAAGGGCGATTATTTACAACAACATGGCTGATTTATGTAGTGATGAAGACGATACTACATACCAAGGCGATACTCAGAGAGAGGGCGCTGCTGGAGTTGTATAATTGTAAGAACTGCCAGAGGATTGATGGAACGTGCGTACACACTGCACTTTTGTACATGAGATGCGAGCGGACAAGGACGACTGTTCGGAGCGTCTTAAGCCGTTTATTGGCTAACGCTCATGCATCGGGACAGCGTACACACCTGTACAATCCAACGGCTGTTCACCCGACATCGAGAGAACGATCCGATGATTGTATAGGTGTGTACCCAGCTTAAGCTTACAGGTAGGATGTATGTCGTACAAAAAATAAGAGAACACCTATAGCATTTGAAACTTACATTTTCAAACCCTTTAATTACTTCAGTTTTATATAATATACTTATTATTTTTTATTGATTTTTATTTTATATACTTAATAATAGCAAAATTATTTTTGAAGGGACTTTACTCATATTTTAATTGCAGCAGCTAATAAAATATGAGTAAATATATAGAAAATATTCCATGCTGAAATATGACATTGTAGGTGCACTTGCTGTATAGCTGCATGCATAGCTACTGTTATCAAACATTATAGCCTCTGAGTGACTTTCTGCAATGTCCTTCCATAGTCATACAGAAATGTAGACTGGAATGCATAGAAACCATCCCTCCCTGATTATCACTGCTGTGTTTCCGATAACTTTAATTCCAGCAAGTTCCTGCAGTCTTAGCATTGTGTGAGGAAAATGTTATTACTTGCTGATTTTAATAATATAATTTGCATTCTAAGAGAATTTTCTCCTCTGTTGTAGTATAAAAATTGGAGACCTGTCCTCCGCATCCAATGTCATTATCTCAGTATCAACAATTTAATCACCAGCAATTAAGAGCCCTCCAAGCACCTTAAGTATAAGAGCACTGTAGAGATAAAAACATTTTGGTGGCAAATTGTACTTATGATGTGGCTAAGTTGTGTATTGTACTTGTGCATTGTGATTTTTGTTTGTTTGTTTATTTGCCCCTTGTATGGTGCTGCGGACACTTTGTGGCATCTAATAAATTAAAGGTAATAATAATTAATTTTGAGTGGATTCCGATCTGTTAAGATAAAATACAGACTAATATTTACTAGTGGTGCTTCACATACTGATCACAGCCAAAAATGAAATTTTATGTTTTGGGAATAGAATCTGTTTACCCTGTGTCTCCCCTCTGATTATGACAGGCGTACTAGAGTGCTTCATGTCTGCTCGCTGGTTCAGAATGTAATAATTCACTGTGCTCTCAAAAGGGTTTTGTTCAGCTGACAAAAAAGGTTATATCTCCTGCACTTCATGGGTCCTGTTTATGAACTAATATTTGGAGTTATATCCCCTAAAACCAGCCATCTTCATGGGGTACCCACACATATTAAGGATCCCCCGGATGTATCATGGAGGGACCGCAGCAAATATCTCCAACATCTCACTCCATTTCCGACAACCGAAGTACCCCCCATAGGTTTCTATTGGGACTGCTAGGCTGTCATATTTACCAAGCTTTGCATTCTGGAGCTTGCCCCCCAGCAGCTTATACCATCTTCAGATGTCTTCCGCTGTAGCCAATGGGCTACACTTTGTGCAAATTACCGGGAGAGGATTCCTCCAGAAGACACCCCCGCAATGGCTTCCGCACATGCCTGGTCCTGAAAGAGGAGAGAAATGATCGCCATAGAGATCATTTCACTTCTTACACGTCGCAAGTAAAGGCTCCTTTCGAATAGCAGATAGTGGAACAACAGTACGATTACAACATTGTAGTCGTACAGTGCTCCCTCTTCCCCTGCTGTGCCTACACTGAACGATATGTCGTTCATCCCTCATCCCTGAACATGACCAATCTGTCGTTATCGGCAGATTGACCGTCATGTTCAGGTTATCGATGTCAGAAACGACCAGCAGGAGCGCGCATTGCTGGTCGTTTCCGACATTTTCGTGCCCGATTTGTTCACAATTAATGAGCAATTGAACGATAACGATATCGTTATCTTTCAAACGATTATTTTAATCGGCAAGTGGATACCCGCCTTAACATTAAGTGCATCTTTTCAGGATTCTTGTCTTAACAGAATTCTCTATTTACAGATGTATCAAATTTTGAGATGCTGTTGTTCTGTGGTGTTGTGACTGATGACTTGTTAGGTGTTTCTTGGTAACTGCAGGCATGCAAACTGTTGACTTTGCTTACTAAAATAATTCACTAATTAGGAAGATAATTGCAAGATTATTGCATGTGTAAAAGTTACAGCAGAAAAACACACTCAGCTGGGGGGGTGCAGTGGAACCTGTCCCCTCCCTAGGGTGGCCATTTTAATGAAGCTGGCACCAGAGCAGGTGTATAAGGCGGCTGGAATTGTAATCATTAAGCAGATCCTTTGGGTGCTAAGGTAGCTGCTCTTTAATGGCTTTAATGAATCTTCTGCCATAACATGAGTGCTAATGAACAATTTGATGAAAGTGCTGATGAAAAATTAAAGACAGCTAATGGTGGTGGTTTATTTTAAGTGGTAACACTTCTCTGTTTGGACGTAGTTGCTGCGGTAGCTCAAGCAGTTGGGACTTTGGGTTTTGCCAAAGTGGAGTATTGCACATTATCTTAGCCAAGGGACTGATTACAAAGTCTCAGGTTTGTTATAGGAAACCACATGAGACTACTCTCCTGAAACTCAAAGGGGCCTGTTCTGTTTTCACTTTAAAAAAAAAAAATGAGTGAGGTGGCAAAAAATAAACACACTCCCCACAAATGTTGCAGTACTGTCCACTGTGCACATTAGCACATCAATGAAATGTTTTTACTGTAACAAAAGTGTAGATTATTATTTACAATTGTCTTTTACACTGTTCCTGCAGTGATATGCTGACACTAAATATAACCCTATTACATTATTTCCATACTGTAATTACCCTGGTTTCTCTGAAAGCAAAATACAAATGGTAAATATTTTCTGTTGCAGAAGTACGCAAATGTTCATTTGTCGGTACTAAAGTAGTGTGAAAATATGTTATGAACTGCAGTTTATAACTAAATGTACATATGGTGGGTATATTATATGAATGTGTCTATGATACAGCATGTAAAACTTCTTTGCTCATTACTTAAAGCAGTGGTTCCCAAACTGAGTGCCAAGGCACCCTTGGGTGCCTCAGGTTGGTGGTCCAGTACCAAATAAAATGATTTTTAATCAGTGTGATAGGTAAAAATCAGTGCTGGTGGCTGCCAATCAAAAAATAAGTGGACAAAAAGAAGCACAGCCCTGTCAGCCACCACATAACTGACCCTAATGGTGACCTATGAGCACAATGTACTTCATTTCATTGTCGCTGAATTTCTCAATAAGAAACTTTTGGCCCAGGGGTGCTGTGGAAATAATGCTGATACTCTAGGGCGCCGTGATTTGAAAAAGTTTGGGAACCACGGACTGAAGGATGATGACCTAGTCATTCTATGTTTTAGTTTCTTTATTTGTGATAAGGGCCTAAACACAAAGGTCTGATTTCAAGTCACATTTCTCTATTAGCTTTAAGCTGGTACACACTGGCAGATATATCGGCCGATCAATTGATCGCCCAATATGTTGTGATCCCATCGCCCAGTGTGTAAAGATGATATGTCTGTGAACGACGTAGGTCACAGACCTATCGTGTCGGCTCTGCTGCACAGCCGATGAGAGAGATATTTGGCGATATATCTGTCCATCGTGCTATGTGTACGTGCAGTCAGCCGCCCGCCCGTGCACTTGCAGCAGGGACCACGAGGAGGGTGGCGCAGCGGGACCCGCGGCCAGATGATGGTGGTGGTTCAGTGTGTATGAACAACCATCATCTGCAGATATATCTTTTAGGTGTGCACCCAGCTTTAGGCTCCTGGTCGACTTAGCATGTCCTTCAAGACAAGGTGAGACTCTGACTGCATTCAGCATATAATTTGTATGGGCATTACACTTTAATGAATTCCTATATTGCTTTCTAAAGATGGTACAATGGTACTGGCTGTTTGTTTTCTTGGCCTGTACGAGTGGTAGCCTTCCTTACAAGTGTGATTGCACCGAAGTTCTGCAATATCTGCAGACAACACAGAGAATCCAGGTGGTGTAATGCTGGCTATACACTAGTACGACCAGCATAAGATGAGATTCATCTTACGATTTCCCTTGAACTCCCCAACAGCTCCCTGGCAGTCCCAACCGCACTTTGGATACACGATGTACATACGATCTTGCGATACAATCGATCGCGTGCTTACTGAAAAACTGATCATCATTCTTCAAAATGTCACTAAAATTACGCTGGTCGGACGCACAATGCATCACATGCACAAATACACGGCACAATCTGTATAGAATTACGATAGATAATATGGGCTGCACATTTGATCATACCATACATTTTAAGAGTGGCGGGAGCGTGCATCGGATCGTATTCTACCTAAATACTACATGATTTCCACACGATTCATCGTACGACGCGTCTGAAATCGGGCAATCGTCCCGAATTCGTACTAGTGTATGGCCAGCATTAGTAGTCGTCTCCCCAGAAAATACAGTACTGAGTTTAGTGGGTAAGGGGGTAGTCCATTTCATCAATATACACAAAACAAAAGCTATGTTGCATATGGGTTTGGCTAAGCACAAGTGTACCTCACCTTAAACACTGATTTATGAAAGTATTTAAATTCTGTATCTCAGGCACTTTAAGATAATTCTTTGGGGATTGTCTATCTTCTGCTAAGTCTTGGTTCCACTTGTGGGCGTGTCCGAGTCCCACAGCTACAGTAGATGCTCCCTGGTCACTCATGCGGCCATGATGGCAGCCGCAGCACTGAAGGGGTTAAGCCTCATGCCGCGGCACCATTTTTAAATGTATTACTGGCACTGGGCACCATCTGATCTAAAAAATTTATATTAAGCTAATATTGTGTTCCATAGCCCCAGTCCTCCTCATCGGGGACTGTATGCAAACAGTCTCTGCAGACAGGATGTGGTCCTGGGCGGCAGGACTGTATGCAGACCAGTGGGGACTGGGAGAATAGCTCCCGGCCGGCACTCCAGGCTTCAGCGGCTCCTTGCTGCCCTAGACAATTGTCCCGGAGAGCAGAGCTATGAGTGGCCGTATGGTGAAGGGCAGAAGCACCAGCTCCTGTTACTTCAGTGTGGGAAGGGGAGCCAGGTGAGCTGCAACCTGGACCATGTCCTTAGTCTGCGACTATGCATTAGGGGCAGGTACCGAGGGACCAGGAAAACCAGCTCCTGGTACCTTGTAGCGCTGGGGGGGAGAACAGCTGCTGAGCGCTACAGTCGGGACTGAGGCCCTGATTCAGAGCCGGACGCTCTGACAGAGCACTCGCTCTGAATCAGGGCCGTCCCTCTTAGTTTTTAGAGCAGCCTCCTGGCCGAGCGGCCAAAAAGATAGTCGCGATGGTCAAGACCATCGCGACCATCGGGCTAGTGACGAGACCCTTGTGGTAGGGTCTTGTTGCCGCAAGCCCCCGGAGTGCTTTCGGCTCTATCAGAGCCGAGAGCACTCCCACTGACACTTGTGATGTCAGTGGGGCTGGCCCCAGACGGTAGGCGTTCCCATGGGAACGCCTCAGTCTGGGCAACCAAGCCCCCGGCACGCCCACCAAAGGGGGGTGCTGTCACTCACCATCGACAGCACGCCCCCTTTGTAGTGAGACCCATAGCAACGGCTTGCCCGTCGCTATCCGGGTCTCGCGCATGCGCACAACGGAGCCGGCTCCCTCGTGCGCGTGCGCACTGGGCCAAATCGACCCGTTTTCGAGCACTCGGCGCTTGCGAGCGCGTCTGAATTAGGCCCTGAGTCCAGGGGCTGCAGCGGTTCGGGATGTTAACCCCTGGTGCACTGCACAGGGGGAGAGCCCTAGCACACAAACCCCAGACTGCAGGGCTGTGTTAGTAAAGCCAAGCGCTTAGCGCTGGGCACAGTATAAGAAATATACCAAGGTTTTAAATAAAGAGTGTATATAAAAATGTATGAATGTATTGTACAATGTATGTGCAACACTGAGCCAGGAAAAGCACTTCCTGAGCTGCAGTGCTGCGGGGTATAAAAGCACAGAATGTATATATTGCAAATATGTATTCAATCGTATGTATTAAAGTTTTAAATGTATATTTTAAGTAAAATTGCACTTGCCTTTCCCTGGAGGTCCAGGAGGATCCAGATCTCTCTGTGAGCTGCTAGGTCCAGGGCCATCTCTTCCATTGGGCTTGTTGGGCAGTTGCCCAAGGGCCCGATGCTTGTAGGGGCCCCTGCAGTGCGGCAAGTTGGTAAATTTTGTGATATTTTTATAAGCTGGCCGATGGTGCACTGTATTCTGATCTAATAAATCAGGCACATTTATAAGTTGATAATTTTGTATGGCCCGCGAATGATTTTATAATTCTAAAAATGGCCCTTGGTAGAAAAAAGGTTCCCCACTCCTGGTCTAGTGTGTACCCAGCAGATTAATTTCTTACTATGAAAACTAAGTTCTAACAGTCTATGTCAGTACATTGTCTTCTCCAGTAGTAACACTTCTAGAAACTGCAATTATAGCCAATAGCAAACAGATATTTGTTTCCTTCTAATATGTACCAGACACCTTGTAAGTCATTGTGATTGTCTACAGCACCTTTCTCCTGTGTGCCAGTTCTGACAAGTGTTCTCCTTTGAAGCTAAGAGTCGCATAGGAACGTTGTACAACATTAAGAACATTCCTGGTGACTTTTGTAGCTCTCCTGTTTTTCCTCTGACCTGATATGAACTTTTTTGAAGTTCTAGTCCAGGCTGTCTGATAATAAACGATTTTATTTGTGCAAAGCCCACTGTTGTGTTTAATAAACCATGAACCCAGTGCCTCGGCGCTGCCAGGTAGCAACACTAACACTGTGCTACCATGCTGGGTTGTGTTTTTTTTCAATGTACTGACAAACCACACACCTAAAAAGATGAATTTATATAGTATGTGCTTCTGATTAAAATAGGATAATAATGTTATACTGTGCCTCAATAGCAATAATGAAGAAAATTATTTTTATTAAAGTTAAGGCGCATATCTACTACATCATTCAATTGTTAATTAATCGTGCAGTAATTATGTCGGCAACGACCAGCAATGGTCGTTGTCGGCATCTGTCTTCGCCTGAACATGCCGGCCAACCTGCCGAGATCGTCAGGTTGTGCATGTTCGGGAATGAGGGAGGGTGCCTGCACTGACCGACATATCATTCAGTGTGGGCATATTATCCACTGCACAGTATAAGGAACGATTGCACGTTTACAGTGTTGTTCTCATTCAATCGCTCTTTCATCGTAGTGTATATGCGCCTTTACTTGAGGGATTTCATTTAGAGCCGTCTGCATGGTACATGCAGTGGTCCACTTTTTTTGTTGTATGTTTTCAAAGCCAATGGAAAAATGTATTATGAAATCACTGTATATTTAGCATGGCTGAAAATACACTTTTACGCTAGCACATTTAGATGTAAATAAAACATTATGTGCAAACTATTAAACTAGCACAATAGAAACTACTAATCTCTGTAAGCATGACCAGGAGCCAAAAATAGCCCTGCTGATTTCACAGTATTCCTCCTCAATGCCCCTCTTTGGTGAGATCAGTGTATTCATTGTAAACAAGGCAAACTCCAGTATCCAGCGAGCTAAACAGAATGAGAGCTCTTGCCATAATTTTTTTTTGTATGTATTTTGTACATCTAAGGACAGCATCTGAACATGTAAGCTTATGCTTTACAGTCAAGAGGACAGTGGGGAATTTTTACTGGTTTTTTTTTTTTTTTCTGATCCCCGATTTTGTCCTGTATGTGTGTAAACCTGCACATAATGGAAATGACATGATCTGAAATTACACATACTATGCTGCAATTAGTTGACATTACATAATGCATACCTGCTGCCCATGTGACACCCGTATTTCAGATATGTCCCAATGTACTCAAATGATCTAAACTACAGATCTCTCTTACGGTATGGCCTAAGGAAGTGTCAAAACAAAATGAATTCAAAGTTAAAATGATATTCAAGTTCAGTGATGCCAAACTAGCACCAATAATTAATTGGATGATTTGCTCTTCCATGGTAAATGGTGTTTTTTTAATAAACAAATTAGCAATAAAAACTGAATAGTTGTGGTTTTTAAGATCAAAACACAAAACTATGCGGAGGTGACCACATTAGATGCTTTATGACTGTGTGTGACTAAGGCTTTTTATTCTTTATTGCACTTAAATGCTCAGTGTGTGTGGGGTAAGGTTAAGACACCCCAGTATATGCACTAATGTTATTACAGATGCATTCTTTTTTGCACTGTCTATGCATATGATTTTTATTTGGATATTATTATTATTAGCATTCCAACTACCACATAGCTGATATTATTTTACCATTGTGGCATTGCAAATCTATTCAAACACTAATACATGTTTTAATGGTTGCTACTTGCTACACGCAATTGCAATATATGGCAAAGTTGTTTTTATTGGAGTGCTGCAATCAACAGGTGTCAAGAGTCCGCCGTAGGGAAAGCCTGGCCACACCCTCCGGGGAAAGCCTGGCCACACCCTCCGGGGAAAGCCTGGCCACACCCTCAGGGGAAAGCCTGGCCACACCCCCCAGGGGAAAGCCTGGTCACACCCCCAAGGGGAAAGCCTGGCCACACCCCAAGGGGAAAGCCTGGCCACACCCTCAGGGGAAAGCCTATCCACACCCCAAAGGGAAAGCCTGGCCACACCCCCAGGGAAAAGCTAGGCTATGCTCCCTGGGACTCGGAAGAGTCGGAATGGAAAATGAGTACAGCTAGCAGAGGACATTTAAGAGGCAGAAAGTAACAAATGGCAAAAGAGAAAGGGAGGAACATGAGAATGGAGTGAAGTAGCTGCGGAGAGTAAGAAAATTGATATCAGAAAGAGAATAGAGTGTAAAATGTGAATAACCAAACAGAAAAGAGGAGGGGAAGAGAAGAGGGAGAACACATAAGAGGAATAGAAAAGGGAGAAAGCTGACAAGCAGTAATAGAAGGAGTCAGTAAAGTATAGGGGCAAAAAGGATTGCACAGTGACTGATAGGGTTTCTTGTGGGAAAGAGCGAGAATAAAAGTATAAGGGAAGACAGATGAGAAAATAAGAACGGAATGAGGGAAAGGAAAAAATCATATATGGACACAGAGATAGCGAGTAAGATAAATAGTGTAGGGACAGTCAAAAGCAGAATATTTATGGGGTAAACATTAGATTTAGAGTGTATAAACCCAAATAAAGAGGCAGTGACCTTAGCGATGGTAATGAGAAAGATAGACCTTAGTGCTGGTAAGGAGAGAGACCTACATTAGCATTGGTAAGGAGAGAGACCACTGGTAAGGAGAGAGACAAAGACCTTACCGCTGGTAAGGAGAGTAGCGCTGGTAAAGAGAGACCTATATTAGCATTGGTAAAGAGAGAGACAAAGACCTTAGCACTGATAAGGAGAGTAGCACTGGTAAGGAGAGAGATCTACATTAGCATTGGTAAGAAGAGAGTAGCGCTGGTAAGGAGAGAGATCTACATTAGCGCTGGTAAGGAGAGAGATCTACCTTGGCATTGGTAAGAAGAGAGTAGCGCTGGTAAGGAGAGAGTAGCACTGGTAAGGAGAGAGATCTACATTAGCATTGGTAAGAAGAGAGTAGCGCTGGTAAGGAGAGAGAGATCTACATTAGCATTGGTAAGAAGAGAGTAGCGCTGGTAGGGAGAGAGACCTACATTACCATTGGTAATAAGAGAGACCTACATTAGCATTGGTAAGGAGAGAGACAAAGACCTTAGCGCTGGTAAGGAGAGAGTAGAACTGGTAAGGAGAGAGACCTACATTAGCAATTGGTAAGGAGAGAGTAACGCTGGTGAGGAGAGAGACCTACATTAGCATTGGTAAGGAGAGAGGAACGCTGGTGATTAGATAGACCTACATTAGCATTGGTAAGGAGAGTGACAAAGACCTTAGCATTGGTAAGGAGATAGACCTACATTAGCATTGGTAAGGAGAGAGACAAAGGCCCTCATTCAGAGCCGCACGCTATTTGCGGTCGTTCGTTTAAAATCAAGGGGTGGCTATTTAAATGATCCGTACGCACATTGCAGTGTGTTCACACCTCTAAGTCTGAACGAACGAGCAAAACATACGCTCGTTTATTTGTTAAAAACGCCCCCTGGCCGCACGCATCCTACGTCATGTCCGCTATTTATTAGATTAATCGAGTACATCGACCAGCGTATGAACTGCTCGCTATTCTTGTGGTTGGTGTTTGCTACCACAAATTTGCGTGCAGTTCTGGCTATAAAATAACCCAGTAACGTGGTCAATGACGCTGCTGTTTTAAATATACACACCCATAAAACGCCCGTTTTGACCTTTAAGCACGCCTGCGTTCGGATCTCCACTCCCCATTTTCAAGCACCTTCCCCTGTTACCACCCACATACGCCTCATTCTGTCACTCAAAATAGCAGGCACTCGCTATATAGCGTACAAAGGATTTTCGACCGCACTGACTGGTTCGCGCATGCGTACTAAAAAGCGTACGCATGCGCAGATGTGCAAACATCGCTCGGAACGAGCGTACTGCCGCTAGCGAGCGGCTCTGAATGAGGGCCAAAGACCTTAGCACTGGTAAGGAGTGTGTAAATGAAAAAATATATATTTTTGTCTATTCACCAGAAACTTTCTTGTGTTCAAACTCATTCATTTAAGTGTTACACATTGCACTATTGTTATGTTATCCAGTGGATTACCGTGTTGCTAACAATATAGATATATCCGGCATGTGATGTGTATTGTTTGGCTACACTACTGAAGTACGTAAACTAATGCTCTTAATTGCACAAACTACAGCAGTTGTATAAAGGTAAACCCAATATGCTGGCCAATCCATAGCCTTATGGACAGTGTATATGGTCTTCAACAGTAGTTTGAAGAATTTTAGGCCAGTCAGGAATGCTGGGAATAGTAGTCAAACAATTATTGGATTATTTTATTCAATTATTTTAAAAATAGGATTATTTTGTGTCTTAATGAGTTTCTTTCTGCCTTTCAGGAGTTTTTTGAACACGCACAAAGGCTTTGGGATGATGATGGTGTGAAGGCCTGCTATGAGAGGTCAAATGAATATCAACTTATTGACTGCGCACAATAGTAAGTGGTCCCCTATTTCTGCTTCAGTTATATTCTACATCCACAATTGTGGAACAAAGGCAAAGTGGCTTTATACACATTAAAAATTCAAATTAACAAAGGAGTTGTCCTCTAATTCCACAACCATAAGACATAATACAACTTTGTGGTGTATGACAAAATTCAACTAAAATCTTGTTCATGGTAAATGTGATAAGTGACCTGCTCATTCAATATTGGTATATCTACCGCAATATTCATAATACTTTTTTTCCCACAAAAAAAAGTTAAATACTGAACAATTATATGCCATCAAAATCAGTTGGATGTATGAATCCCTGAGTGATTGACACTTTGTGTCATTATTCGGTCCTGCTACCTTCTCTATTTAACTCTTTATCTCATTTTACATTACACACCTCACATCGACACTGCCCTTGTCACAGTAGACCTGGTCTCCTGCCAGTATGAGCCTTCTGGTAATCTGATTGTCTATGCTGCAAATATTACAATGATCTGATTGGATAATAAACAGGGTACACACAGATGAGCAGGAGACCAGGACTGAGTGTTCTGACCTTAGTCAAACTTAACTTAAGATGTAATACTATTTTTTTTTTCTTTTTAGAATGTGAACCATGTTTTTCTTTTGTAATCAGGTGTTTTTATGTGAAAAAACATTTAAACCTATAATGCAGTGAACATACTGTTTTCCATTACACTTTATAATACAACTTTTGAAGATTGTTATTGTAAGCACCATTGAAGGAACTGCTTCTCCATGTGGCGATGATGCCAGGCTTTTTAAAGCCTGATTGCTTGGTTGGTATGAAGTTCATTGAAATGGTTAAGTAGGTTTAAATTCCCATTGAATAGACCCATTTAAACACTTGACATGTAGTGAACTTCTCTAGGGCAGGTTATGGGAACTTAAATCTTGTGGGAACATAAGCTTTAGACTATTTAGTTATCAGACTACTTCTTGTAAAAGTTCGATTTCTATCTTGAATTGGACGAATTAAGAAAATATTGTTCTTGGCTTATGAACAGAAGATAGAGAGTAGAAAAGACATATGAAAACACAGGTGTAGGGATCTTGCTGATCTGTGCTTTAATTCAGTGGTGATTATCGCAGAGTGCAGCTTTTTCCTGTCATATTTTGCATGCTCTTGAAAACAATATTAAACAATGACTTAAACAATGACTTTAGCAAAGAAGTAACCAGCATAGATGCAGTGAACAAATCTCTGAAACTTAGATTCTTTTTGGGTTTTTTTCAAATATTTTTATTATAGGACTGCAAACAGGAAATTGTGCACCTTTAGGTGACACTTGCATGTGCTTTTTCTTAACTGCAACACTGTGGCATATAAACAATGTAATTACTGTGGGGGAGAATCAATTAGCCACGAGTTGGCCAACAATTGATAATGTAGGTTAAAAACTCCCGCTCACAACTTCTTGCTATTAAATTTCCAAGTTAAGTTAATGGGAGCCTCAATGGTAATTAATGTTATTTTTAGCTCGTAGCTCCAGACTAGTGGAAAAGTAGGGAAGATCCTTCTTTTAATGTAAAAATGAAAGGTCATGCCTCCCAATGACTAACCATGTATTTAGAGGTTTTTAAATAGGAAAATATGGCCCAGAAAGACATTTCTTTCTGTAAAAGGCAGAAAATGGGGTAAATCTATGGGACAAGTATGTTGAGGGGTTGTATTGTTTGGAAAGGGGCTTTTGAATTTGCAGATGTGAGCTACAAGGGTTGTTTTACAACTTTTTACAAACTTGTATATACATACTTAAATATCACTATAGAGACATGTTATTGTATCCCCAAAATAACCTAGACACTTTTATTTGCAACATCCATGACTTGCTGTATCTAATTGAATTACGTGGGTATTGGGAGCACACTTCATGAAACTATCCCACAAAATAAGCATTATGTTAACCTGCAAGCACAGGGCATGGAACCCGTGGCTAATTGAATCTCCCCATCTGACTGATTTTAAAACACCAAGGCTTGAAAGCACAGGACAAATCAATAAAGATGACTCTGTACAGGATAAGATGTAGGAAGACTTGTATTAGCCAATCAATTACAATTGTGTGATGGAGAGCTCCATTAACTATGATCCTCTCTATGGTAAATTATGGCTACCTACTAATAACAATTTGGTATTATTTTGTCAAGAGTCTGACTTCCTAACACATATATTTACACCAGTCAGCCATAACATTAACACCACCGACAGGTGACGTGGATAACATTGATTATCTTGTTACAATGGCTTCTGTTAAGGGGCGGGATATATTAGGCTGCTGATGATCTGAGCAACTTTGACCAAATTGTGATCCCTAGATGACTGGGTCAGAGCATTTTCAAACTGGCAGGTCTTTTTGGGTGTTCCCGTTATACAGTGGTTAGTACTTACCAAAAGTGGTCCACCAAAGGACAACTGTTGAACTGGCAACAGAGTCATGGGCACCAAAGGCTCATTGATATGCGTGGAGAGCAAAGGCTAGTCTATCTGGTCCCATCCCAAAGAAGAGCTGCTGTAGCACAAATTGCTGAAAAAGTTAATGCTGGTGAAAGGTGACAGAATACACAGTGCATCGCAGCTTGCTTGCTGCGTAGCTGCAGACCGGTCATGCTGACCCTGTCCACTGCCAAAAGCGCTTACAATGGGCACATGAGCATCAGAGCTGGACCATGTAGCAATGGAAGAAGGTGGTCTGGTCTGATGAATCGTGTTTTATTTTACATCATGTGGACGGCCGGGTGCGTGTGCGTTGTTTACCTGGGGAAGAGGTAACACCCGGATGAAGGTGGAGGCAGTGTGATGCTCTGGGCTATGTTCTGCTGGGAAACCTTGTGTCCTGGCTTTCATGTGGCTGTTACTTTGACACGTACCACCTACCTAAACATTGTTGCAGACCAAGTACACCCCTACATGGCAACAGTATTCCCTGAAGGCAGTGGCCTCTTTCAGCAGGATAATGCGCCCTGCCACACTGCAAAAATTGTTCAGGAATTGTTTGAGGAACATGACAAAGAGTTCAAGGTGTTGACTTTCTCCAGAACTCAATCCGATCAAGCTGCAAAAACAAGTCTGAGCCATGGAGGTCTCGCCTCACAACCTACAGGACTTAAAGGATCTGTTGCTAATATCTTGGTGACAGATGTCACAGGACACCTTCAGAGGTCTTGTGGAGTCTAACCCTTGAATGGGTCAGGACGGTTTTGGCAGTACAAGGGGGACCTACACAATATTATTAGCAAGTGGTTTTATTGTTATGGCTGATCAGTGTATACGTGGAGCGATCAGAAAACATTACAAATCAACATTGGAACCCCAGGTTATTAAGCTGGCTTCCAGACTTGTAGAACTCCTAATGGAAATAGTGCCGGTCTATGGAAGACGTGTGTGTACCAGCATAGCGTTTATGAAAATACTATGTACTTGTTTGTGGAGATACTTTGCTATTGCAGACATGATTTTGTTGCAGTGATTATAATAGTGTATTTCATTGCTGTTCTTGACGATAGTATAAACCTACA
This sequence comes from Taudactylus pleione, assembly GCA_031769625.1. NCBI lineage: Eukaryota > Metazoa > Chordata > Amphibia > Anura > Myobatrachidae > Taudactylus > Taudactylus pleione. The sequence goes on from JAUIMM010000092.1 coordinate 40,578,824, forward strand.
GTATAGGGATAGATCCATATGTAAGCGGTATTGTTTGGACAGTTTTCTCTACTCTATAACATTTGGAATACAATCTGGGTCAGTCCTATAGCTGTGTCTTCCAAGCTACAAGATAGTTCTGTGCTGTATTTATCTTTAGTTTTATATATGTATATATTTTATACAATGTAACATTATACCAGTTTATTACAATGTGTTTTGCTGTTTATATCTATATATTTAAAAATGTTTTATACATACATTTTTTTTCTTTTTCTTTTGAGTTTTCTGTACAGCTTTCAGAGTAGTTGTTGTCTGTATTATAATGTGTTTTTAACAATTCTTTACTCTTGTTGATACCACTAAATGTAATGTTAATTATAAAGACTATTTCTGACAGAAACCTCTTCCTGTTATTAGACAAAAAGACTAGTGTTGTGGCTTTCAAGATTAGTGTCAGGCAAGGCATATGATCATATGGTTATTTCCTTATCTTACAATCTTTTTTAAAACCTTGTTTGCCTTTCATTGAATGAACTCATGACATATACTTTGCATGCACTCAGGTTTTCAGTTACATCTATTTTAGTTGCGTAATTGTTAAACATGCATAAACATATACACATTTCTCCTATTAATAGTATCAAGATTGCCAGTAGTTCACACCAGTGATTGGCAACCTGATACACTTTAGGCTGTCTTAACGGTTAGTTAAGAGCCCTATGGTCGACATTCTGAACATGGATGTTTTATACCACACCCACTAAACATTACTTATTTGTTGATAATGGAACATGCATGACCATATCTGAGCTAATAAAAGTAGAAAATAAGTTTTATTCATTTCTCATTTCACTGTGCTGAACATCAGTGGGGATCATTGCTGTGAGTCCTGCAAATCGCTATTTTCTAGTTGACTCTGGGATACATGCATTGTCGCAATGTAAGCAAGTTATGATAAGAGTACGCTTTCGCAACCTCGCAGAATTGACCCCAAAGTGTTTTTTTCCATATCAATGATTTTTATTAAGCATTTTGAAAAACAAGTGTGTGCCCAAAGTGTGTTATTAAACTGTGTATGGCAATGAGTGTACCTGTATAACAGTACTAGTTCTAGGGCCTGATTCTCAGTCTGACATAGTGGAGAGATTTTTCCTCTGTTCATGCATCTGAGTCACACCGTGCATGCGTCAGAGTTGCAGTACATGTTTAGATGTATGGTAACAATAGTGTATTGAAAATGTTTGGGGCGTTTCTGGGCTGTGGGTGGGAGGTAAGAGTGGGGCAGCTAGTCAGATGCATGGAGATGTTGTGTCATGTGCGACGTCATGGGAGAGTCGCTGATAGAGGTTGCGTTCAGAGACGCAGAATCGTTCACAAATGAGGACAAATTCAGACAGATCTGCATCTGCCATGGGGCTGGTGCAAGTTTTGACGGCGAGTCCCATGGTTCAAATAAAGACGCACCAAGCACAATTGATGTGTCTAAGTGGGCGTCTCAGTCCTTGCACATTCGGGCACACGGATGTACACCGGGTAAGGGCTGCTTAGCAGCATTGCATAAAGTCACAGACATCGAGGCAGCTGCATCAGGCCCTTAATGCTTTTCTATGATCACAAAACTCCTTATTGATTTTTTATCCCTATTATTTACCATATGAAGGGCCTGGTTCAGAGTTGCACACAAACCCGATGGTTTACGTACAACTCCAATGTTTGGCAATCACCAGGTGCGCAGGATCTGTACTGTGCATATGCAAATCTGTGCCGGCGACTGTGGTCGCAGTGCCCCCCTAATCCGCAGTATGATTGATATGCTGTGGCCATTTGGGGCGGTGACACGGAGTGTCTCAGAAAAGGGGGGGCATGTTGGCCAACATTTTTTGAGCGTGTAGAAGCCAGTGTCTGCATCCTTGGACGCAGCTTCACTGGCCCCAGTACCATAATTTCCCCGAACATCCTGAGTAACCTGATAACATAACTTATCAATTGTGAACTGTGTTTTATATATATAATGGATGCTTATTTTTGTAATTCATTATTTTAATGCTATTTAGTGGTAGCGAGGTCTATAATGTATGGCTAGACCCACCACCTATACACTGGTGCCGATGTGGTCAAACCATGGGACAAATATGTTTTAAAGTTTCCTGATCGTCCGATATGCAACCACCTCTCTGGAAGTGTGCAGTAAAAGGAGCAATGCTATTCCTGCAATGTGCCAATGTTACCTTCATCAGGAAAGCTATTCCTGCAATGTGTTGATGTTACCATCATCAGGAAAGCTATTCCTGCAATGTGCCGATGTTACCATCATCAGGAAAGCTATTCCTGCAATGTGCTGATGTTACCATCATCAGGAAAGCTATTCCTGCAATGTGTTGATGTTACCATCATCAGGAAAGCTATTCCTGCAATGTGCCGATGTTACCATCATCAGGAAAGCTATTCCTGCAATGTGCCGATGTTACCATCATCAGGAAAGCTATTCCTGCAATGTGCCGATGTTACCATCATCAGGAAAGCTATTCCTGCAATGTGCCGATGTTACCATCATCAGGAAAGCTATTCCTGCAATGTGCCGATGTTACCATCATCAGGAAAGCTATTCCTGCAATGTGCCGATGTTACCATAGAAACATAGAATTTGATGGCAGATAAGAACCACTTGGCCCATCTAGTCTGCCCCTTTTCATGTGTCCTTTAGGCAACTTCAACCCTATTTACTCGTTACGTCTTTCTTAAGGATATTCTTATACCTATCCCAAGCGTGTTTAAATTGTTCCACCGTTTTAGCTCCAACCACATCTGATGGGAGGCTATTCCACTTATCCACTACCCTTTCTGTGAAGTAATTTTTCCTCAAATTTCCTCTGAGCCTACCTCCCTCCAGTTTCAGTGCATGTCCTCGTGTTGTTGTACTCCACTGGTTACCTTTCCCTCCTGTGAATACACTCCATTTACTACAACTCTCTCTTTCCTATCCTGCAACCAAAATCTTATCCATTCAACAGTCATAGAATCCAATCCCAAGCTTTCCAGTTTGTGTATCATTCTGCGATGCGGGACCGTGTCAAAAGCCTTACTAAATTCTAGATAGCTACATCTACGGCCCCCCCTTGCTCTGTTACTTTTGTCACCCAGTCAAAAAAGTCAATAAGATTTGTTTGTCATGATCTTCCCTGAGTAAATCCATGCTGTTTGGGATTCTGTAAATTGTTGGATTTGAGATATTCCACCACTCTTTCTTTTAATAGTGTTTCCATAATTTTTCCCACTACTGATGTAAGTCTTACCGGACTGTAGTTACTTGCTTCTTCTTTGCTGCCACTTTTGTACAGTGGTATTACATTTGCTCTTTTCCAGTCCTCTGGAATCACTCCTGATACTAGCGACTGGTTGAATAATTCTGTTAATGGTGTTACCAGGACCCCTTTAAGCTCTTTTAGTGTCCTTGGATGTATCCCATATGGCCCCATTGATTTATCCACTTTCAGTTTAGAGAGTTATGTTAGGACCCTATCCTCTGTAAATGGAATTTCATGTACTTCATTTTTATGAATGCCTCTGCAACTTAACTGTGGCCCCTTCCCCTCTTTTTCTGTAGTAAATACTGAACAAAAATAATTATTTAGATGATCTGCTATTTCTTTGTCTCCCTCGATCATGTACTCACTCTCTGTCTTAAGTCTTATTATTCCTCCATTTGACTTCCTCCTTTCACTTATATACTTAAAAAAAAGTTTTGCTCCCTTTATCTACTGACTGGGCCATTTTCTCCTCAGCTTCTGCCTTTGCACGCCTTATCACCTTAGCCTCCTTCCTTCTGGCAAGGAGGCTAAGAAGCCTCTTTGTTATTATTTTGAGTCTGCTTATATTTCCTAAAAGCCATCTTTTTTAATTTCACACTAGTTGATACCTGTTTTGTAAACCACACTGGTTTCCTTTTCCTGGTGCTTTTCCAAACCCTTTTAATACAAAGGTCTGGCGCCTTCAGTATTGCATTTTTTTATTTTTACCCACCTCTCCTGCACTCCATCCAAGTTCCTCCAATCTGCCACTGACTCAGTAACACATCTTTCCATCTCTGCAAAGTCAGCCTTCCTAATATCTAACACTTTTGTTTGTGTATGGCATGAATTGGACCCTGTCTTTATACTAAACCATACTGCTTGGGGATCACTGGATCCTAGGTTCTCACCCACATTTACATCTGATATTCTGTCACAGTTTGTGAGTGTCAAGTCCAGAATAGCATTTTTGCGAGTGGGCTCCCTCACTAATTGTTTGAGAGATGCCCCCTGCAGAGAATTTAGAAAGTGGCCACTTCTAGAGGAACTTGCAGCAGACACCTCCCAGTTTACATCATGTAAATTAATAATAATAATAATAATAATTATCATTATTTATATAGTTCTTTTCTCCCGCAGGACTCAGTCGCTTTACAGACATCAGAAAACATGGTACATTGATCAAGGATTAGGTATTGCTTAAAATAGAAGACCACACTGAGATAATTAAAAACAACCAGAACCTAAAGAGCACAATAAGCATATTGCAGGGTTGGTGCAGACATTTTGCGAAATAACTTCCACGGGTTATATATTTCACAAACAAAAGGTACCAGATGAGGGAGCCATCTTGGGCGCACTACATAGGATTACCCTGGGTGGAATAGGTTATGCCAGAACCAGAGGGTCCTGATTAAAGTCTCCCATGATTATGACCTCTCCTTTTAAAGCCATTCTAGTAATGTCCTGCAATAGGTACTTATCCAGTTCCCGACCCTGTCCAGGTGGTCTATAGATCACCCCAGTGCGAATTATGTCCTTGTCCCCCGTTTCTATGGTCACCCAAAGGGCCTCAGTTGTTGCTTCAACATTTTGTATTATAGTAGCATTTATGCTATTTTTCACATACATAGCTACTCCTCCTCCTCCAATCCTCCCCATTCTGTCTTTTCTAAATAGATTATAGCCTGGTATAGCTATGTCCCAGTCATGATTTTCATTACACCATGAATCTGCAATTGCTACAATATCTAGTTAATCCCTTGTCATTATTGCAATAAGTTCAGAGATTTTATCAGCTATGCTCCTGGCATTTGCACACATAGCTCTAAAGGTGGCCACACACATGGCGATCTGCACACGATCAGCCGATGTGTACGATTTCCCTTGAAACTCTCCCCGGCAGCTCTGCAAACGATCTGCACACAATTTGGTGTCCAATCTTCATACGATCTCTCCTGCATCCAGACTTTCCCAGTGCATCGTGTCTTAGATTGTCAGATCTGCCCTACTGCACGGCAGATCTGAAGATGCGATGTGCGACCAACGGGGACACGCGTCGCATCGTGATTGTGAGTGGGGACTCACGATTTACCGAGGATTTGGCCATATTTTACACGATCTGTCGTTCCAATGTGTCGGAATCTGCCAGATCGGGTAAAATATCGCTATGTGTGTGGCCAGCATAAGAGTGTTGCTGGTATTTCTTTTTTTCCGAGACATGGTTTGTGAGTATATTACAAAATGACAATGGGCAAGATCAGTTTTTCGAATTACCTGGTCTCAGATGATGATCAATGTTTTTCAACTGTTTTTTTTAACTGTTATTTAAAATGTTTCCTCACTTTTTAAATTTCTTCACTTGGTGAATTTTTGACCTCAGCCAACTGCCCTCACAACTGAATGCAAAGATAAAGTAGGTCTGATTAATACAGGCTACAGCTGAAGCCACATGACCAGCTAATCAAATAAGGGCCCTGATTCAGACCCACTCGCAAGCGGCTGTCCGCTCGCAAGTGGGTCGATGGTCTGCACTGAGCATGCGCACGACGGAGGGAGCTCCGTCGTGCGCATGTGCCAGACGCGACGAGCGAAGGAAAGTCCTTCGCTCGTTGTGTCTGATCAAAGGGGGCGTGCTGTCGATGTTGATTGACAGCACGCCCCCTTTGGTGGGCGTGCCGGGGGCGTGCCTCCCGTCAGAAGCCGGCCCACTGACATCACTAGTGATGTCAGTGGGACTGATTTTGGCTCTGATAGAGCCAAAATCACTCCGGGGCTTGCGGTTGAAAACCTCAACCGCAGGCTCCGGCTCGCAGTTTCGATGGTCGCGATGGTCAAGACCATCGCGGCCATCAAACTGCACGCTCGTATAGGCTGTGGGTGGTGACCCACAGCTATACGAGCATCCAGGAGGACGCTCCATTTTTATGGAGGGCGGCCCTCATTCAGAGCGTGCGCTCTGCTCAGAGCGTACGGCTCTGAATGAAGGCCAAGGTTAGGTCTAGACTATACAGGGCTGATGGCACTGTGACGTCACACCCACGTGACTCGGCCTGAAAGGGGGAGGGGCGGGGATGGTAACGGGGGACCAAAAGTGTCCCCTCGCGGGCTCGCTGCGCTTCGGGCACGGTGGCTCGCTGCGCTCGCCACAAATATATATTCCCCCTCTATGCCCTAGTGGATGGTAATGCAGGAGCGGTCCAGCCTCCTGCAGCGGTCACGTGGTGTCTACGTCACAGAGGTCCTTTCTCCAACTTGGAAATAGCAGCAACCAATCAAATAACCCTGTTTTAAGTAAACACTAGGCCATAAATGACACTTCACTGACCAACATCTTCAACTGGCAAAACCAATTACAAGCATGTACAATATTATACACATACTTTTAAATACACAGCTAATTTTGCATTAGTGCAAATATAGATTAGGAGTTGTAGTTTGCAGGATGGCAAATAGAATCAAATACATTTCCTAAACATCTTAGGATGCATGGTGGTTAATGCAGATTCTGGGACTTGTACCATCATCAGGAAAGCTATTCCTGCAATGTGCCGATGTTACCATCATCAGGAAAGCTATTCCTGCAATGTGTCGATGTTACCATCATCAGGAAAGCTATTCCTGCAATGTGCCGATGTTACCATCATCAGGAAACCTATTCCTGCAATGTGCCGATGTTACCATCATCAGGAAAACTATTCCTGCAATGTGCCGATGTTACCATCATCAGGAAAGCTATTCCTGCAATGTGCCGATGTTACCATCATCAGGAAAACTATTCCTGCAATGTGCCGATGTTACCATCATCAGGAAAGCTATTCCTGCAATGTGCCGATGTTACCATCATCAGGAAAACTATTCCTGCAATGTGCCGATGTTACCATCATCAGGAAAGCTATTCCTGCAATGTGCCGATGTTACCATCATCAGGAAAGCTATTCCTGCAATGTGCCGATGTTACCATCATCAGGAAAACTATTCCTGCAATGTGCCGATGTTACCATCATCAGGAAAGCTATTCCTGCAATGTGCCGATGTTACCATCATCAGGAAAACTATTCCTGCAATGTGCCGATGTTACCATCATCAGGAAAACTTGCAAGTTTAGTATGCCTTCAGTTTTCCAGTTAAATATTTTGTTCATCTCACAATTGCAATTGCTGAATGGAAACAAAAGCTGAATCCAGATAAATCAAAGTACTATGATTAAGTGCCTTTATAAATGTCCTGGTCTGACTAGGTAGCACTGACTGACTAATGCAAAACTAACATTGCAGTTTGGTAATAAAACAAATTCTTTGCATGCAGTGACTCAAGCAGAAGGCACCCTGTGTGCTAGATAAATTGCCAAGCAGCATTCTCTATTGACTGACCTCACGTGGCTTCTAGGCAGCATATTAAAAAAAAAAAAATGTCTGTAGCACTAGTTCAGAAATTGGCCACTACCTATGTTCTATCTATTTCGGTTGTAACTTCAGAATTTCCCAACATATAGGCCCGTATTCAATTTGGAGCGAAAAGCCATTTTCGTTTGTTTTTGGCAGAAACTTTTCGCCGATGACGTCATTTTCGCCTGTTTTGATTTTACTCCATATTCAATTTGGAAGGCTTTCTGCCTAGGCGGAAAGTCAATGCAATGTAATAGGCGAAAAAGTTTCGCCTATGAATAGCAGGCGACAAAAAGTGCAGAATTGGGGTTTTGGAGTGCAACATTGCGGGAACCCCCATGCAGCCTTCAGACAGTCCCCCAAAGGTAAACTGTTTAAAAAAAAAAAAAAAACACTTAAGGACACCCCAAAAAAAATCACTTTGAATTTGGGGGGCAAAAAAAAAAAAATGTTGGGAGACAAGTTAAAAAGTAGCGAACTTGACTCTGGGGGGGTCCCCAAGTATGCCCCAGGTGGTTTTTTCATTGCAGGTGCTTGCGGCAGGTGAATTTTTCAAGATTTTTAACTTTAAAATATGCTGACCCCCATTTTCAAGTACCCCAAATTTGCTGGGATAAGTTATTTTCAGCAAAAAATACTCCTGAATACTATTCTTCACCACTTATACAAAAGCGCTATTTAGCAGCTATTGACCCCGTTTAAAAACACCAAATACCTTCAGCAAGCCAAATCGGGGGGTACCATAGTGAACCCCCATGTCAGAGCATCTTTTGGGGGGTGTTAGGCTGATTTCCCCAAAACGGACAATACTTTCCGCTTGTTTGTTTCGCCGGGTCCCGTTTTTGCCTACTTTTAAATTGAATACGGGGGTACGCGGGCACACGCACGTGCAATACTTTTCCGCTTGTTAAACAGGCGAAAAGTCCGGGAGGCGAAAGAGTATCGCAGCTGAGCTCAAATTGAATACGGGCCATAGTGTTTCACGTAACTTTCAATCAATTGGTTTGATTAATATGTGGTGGAAAGTGGACAACTAAACTTACACCCTTTTGCATTTTTTTGCCAAATCTGTATAATATTAGTAATATTTGATACTGTATATGGCTAAAGATTCTTAAAATTCTGATGAAGATTTGAATTGTTTTTGTATGCAGGGTAAATATGGCTGCTTTTGCATGTAGCCCACAAATGATTTATTTTTTCACTGCAATTTCAGAGTTCAGCTGGATCATGCCCCTTCCATCTCTAAATTTCCTCTCCATCCCCTCCCGCCCAACCTTTTCCATCTCCTTTATGAGTACTGTTATCATTATTATTACTTAAGCTGCATACACACACAACGATTTTGTAAATTAACGATTTTAGTAAACGATTTTCGTTAATTTTTTCAAGGGAAAAATTTACGAAAATCGTTTACTAAAATCGTTCATTTACTAAATGTAATGAACAAATTTTTTTTAACTACAAGCGATTTTTGTATAATCTCTTAATGAAAATCGTTGAGTTGGTCAGTCTGACTGAACTACAAACTACAAACATGAAGCGCGTGAACGATAATTGTTCATTGTTTTAACTTAGAAAGTGAACGATTTTTTGAATGATAAATGATATCGTTGACAAAATCGTCTTGTGTGTATGCACCTTTAGTCTCTTATGCCTGTTCCTATAATAAGGTGGTATGACGAGAGCAGGGTGACTTCACTTACTCCTGTTTATCTTACTCTGTAGACCACATATAACTGATTGGAATACATAGCAATCTTTATAGGTCTTTTATGTAGACCTAGGTAAACAAACTGTTCCACAGTTTGTATCAAGTAAAATGTAGAATTTGAATTTCCTGATTTCATATTTCCCTTCAACTTTGTGCAGTTAACCCCAAATAATGGTCTATTATTAATCCCAGAGCACAAGTTTATTACAGGATCGTCCTAGATTAGTGCATGAAAAACCAATGAGAGAAATGACTGTAGTTCACGTGAAATGATTGTGGGCCGCAAGTGACTCCCAGTAAATAAACACCCTGATCTTGTGTCTGTGTAGATAACAGCCATGGTGGCAAAACATTTGCTGAGCTTACAGAAGTACAAAGTTATATCCTTTTGTCTGTCTAGCTGATTGTTGATCAAAATAATTGTAGTGTTTCTATAATGTATTGAATATGCATTGTACTGATTTCTCTCCTGAGCCAGGGTATTTGAAATGTATTTTCTTTGGTCAGGTAAATCCAAACTGGGTTTACTGTAAATAGTGATCATTTTTTGGTTAACTAATCTAGTGGAGCTAATGAATTTCTGCCAGAGCAGTGTAGCTTTATGTTGCTACACTCTGGTAAAGGAAAGGGATGTCATGTAGCGATGATGAGTGATTAGCACTAAATATAGCTCTGTATAACGAACAGAGAAAGCACTGTTTCATATGAAGATCCACACAAACACTGTGTTGAATACAAGGAAGCTGTGTTAACCTTTTCCCTGCCAAACAGCTAATCATTCATTCCACCGGAACTCCTTGAGAATACAGCGGATGAAAGAAATGGCTGTGTTCTCAGCAAGCAGGCTTCCTTCTGCTCTGCAAAGCTGGGCCTGGTTAGGAAATAGCATGACAAAACAGGACTGCTGGATGTCTCCGAGTGGCTGCTATACAACTTCAGGTGCAGGCTTGTGTCCTCAGAGCAGCTGACTTTTCTAATCCTAGAAATTGGAATATTCACATATGCAGCAAGAAGATAATCCACTCTCCAGTTGTGTACCGACATTACATGCTTTAATAAATAATTACCTTGGATCAAAGCAAATATCCAATATTGTTCTCTTTGTATTCAAATAACTTACTAGACTCAGAGTCATTGTGACTAGAACCACCTGCCTAGCTTTTTGTTTAGTTTGTTAGGGACACTGTGCTCGGCTATTATTTATCAGATCGTGCAAGTGGAAATAATGGCCCCTGTGTAAAGGTGCGTACACACTGGCCGATATTTTAAACGACCTAACAATATTATCGTTTAGTCAATCAGTATATCGGCCATTGTGTATGCATCAATGACCAACGATGTGCTTTCTTGCGGGTCGTTGTCTCTCATCGCCCGTACCTGCATGGCAACCTGATGATATTGTCAGGTTGTTGCAGGTTCGGGGATGAGTGGGGGTGCCCGGCACTGAACGACACCGTACATGATATCGTTCAGTGTGTGCTCGTTAACGACATTGAGCACACCCCTACTGGGGACACACTAGACGATATCGCTCATGGAGCGAATGTTCTACTGTGTACAATATTCTGGGCACAGTAACTCATATAAATACATGCATTGTTTAAAGTACATTTTTTCTCGGTAACACACAGGCATGTATATATATTTTTTATCCTGTAGTGCTTTGCTCAGTCTATTGTGTGTGTTATTTTAATTGTGAATTTGCCCACTCTGGGAGATATATTCTGTTATTTCTATAAAGCAGCAAGTATTTTAAGTAAAGCTGCGTACACACTAGATGATATTTTTTTTAAATGATATTGCTGATAACGACACATCGCTACGACAATTTTGTTTAATCGTTTAGTGTGTATGCACTATATCATTAACGATACGTGCTCCCGCGGGTCGTTAACGATATCCCCAGTCGCTTGTACTTGCAGTACAATCTTGGGATATCTTTAGCGATGCCATGCTGCCGAATGTAGCATGGCCCTGCTCCCCCCCAAACCCTGCCGTTGTTCGTCGTTGCTAGCATCGGTAAGTGTGTGTGCAGTTACCGATGCAAGCATCCCTGCCTGGTCCCGCCACTGACGATATCGCTGGGTACACACATCGTTTAGTGTGTACCCAGCTTAAGAGTTTTCTGTTATATCTATAAAGCAGCAAGTATATTAAGTAAGCAAAAATATGCTGGGAATGTTAGTAATGGCTGTATACTAGCCAGTAATATCCTGGGATGGTATGGGAAGGTTGTGTGTGCACAATATATTTAGGATAAATCAGTGGTTTGAACCTTTGCTTTTGTTAAATTTATGGGCTTTCATTGTTTCATCTTTCTAGCTTATTTATATGCTTTTCCCCCTTTTGTGTTTCTTACCCTTTATATATGTTGTTCGCCATTATGAATAGATTTACATCTTATCAGGCAACAAACATGATCAACTCTGCCCAAAGATATACGTGCATGGCTAAAAAGCACATGAAACTAGGAAGAAAAAACTAACAATATTTGCTAGTCTACCATAGTTTATGATGTAACAAAATACAAAAATTATTTTAACTCCCGATCTATAATGTAACATTAGGTAAAGACTAGTTTATAATGAGCAACCCAAAAAGCATAGCACAGGCCAACTAAAGACCCCATATACAGAATGTAAAAGCTAAAGCATGTTGCCATGTTTGACACATGAGGGCTCATGTAGAGTTGGACACAATTTACGCCGGAGCTTATTCGAAAATTACATCAATAAATATGCAATTTGTTTAACATGAAGAGAAGCATACATTACTGGTCAAATGTTTTAGAACATGTCAGTGTACTCATAAATTAATGCATAGAATGAATAAACAAAGATTAAAAAAAATTAATCTGGTGTAGATTAGATGGTATTACATGGTGCTGCAGTAAAAGTGAGTACACATTAGATGACGCCCGATGAACGACATATCGGTTGGGCGGTACATACTGCACGATCCGGTGACCGCCCGCCCGATATGTCGTTCACCGGCACCAAAGAACTTGGCGGCATCAGCAGCTGGGTCGCTTTGCACGGATGACAGAACGACCCCCATGTCGGGCAGCAGGAGCGCGCATAGTGCCCAGTGTATCTGCCTGTTACGCGGGATTGGACGACATATCATCTAGTGCCACGGTCGCCAACACGTTGCTCGCGAGCTAACGTTGGCTCGCGGCCACAATCGGGGGAGCTTGCCTTACAGCAGTGGTGGCTGCGCGGTGGTAGCTCGCCTTACTGCACTAAGCTCACGGCTTGCAAGCTAAACATAGGATATCATACGTGGCGTGGTGGCAGTGCATGACAGATACTGCCAGCAGTACTTGAATGGTGGGAGTGTGGGACCAGGCCATCCACTGTCCCACCTGCAGCCATAATACATCCAGCAGCACCCTGCTCCTCGCTGACAGCTCTCAACAGGCGTCAGAGGTACAGATTGGGCACTTTGTCTGGGACTTTATCTCCATTCACTTTATGGTCCCACCCCCCCTTTTCAATCAGCTCCCAACTGCCATGTCACAAGCCGTGTTTGAAAAATGGCAGTTAGGAGCTGATCGACTGGCACTTTTTCTCCGTTCACCTTGTCTCCATCCAAAGCTTAATAGCTTTATCACTGTATTAATAAATGCATTTTTGTTTTTTTATGACAAATTTGGTTATTAGCCAGATTTTAGCTTTCAAAAATAAAATGTGGCTCTTCAAGGCATCTCACTTTTCTCAAGTAGCTCCCACCCAAATTAAGGTTGGAGACCATTGGTCTAGTGTGTACCCGGCATAACTCTCTTGGTACAGGTTGCTAGTCACTTTGTGCAGGTCATCCTTTAGGGCAGTGGTTCCCAAACTGTGTGCCGTGGCTCCCTGGGTGCCTTGGGACACTTGCAAGGGGTGCCTCAGGTTGGTGGTCTCTCACCAAATCAAATTATTTATACTAAATATGTGGACAAACAGAAGTGCAAACCTATCCATTACCACATAACTGAACTTAAGTATGACCGGTAAGCACCAATTTACTTAATCATTTTTTTTCCCTGAATTTCTCAATAGCAAACTTTTGGCTTAGGGGTGCCATGAAAACAATGTTGATAATCTAAGGCGCCGTGATTCACAAAAGTTTGGGAACCACTGCTTTAGGAATCCAGCAAAAGAGCCCCAAAGCATTGCACTTCCTCCACAATGTTTTATAGTAGGTAGGTGTCACAGGAGTCTATTTACTGCCACTTCCACGCATGTTTAAGCCCAACAGCTTTTCAGAGCTGTAGTAGTAATCTTTTAAGTTTTGTCCTTAAACGTTACCGCTTAATAAATAAACCCCACACACTGCGGAACAATTCTTTTGCCTACTTCACGGCGTACAAAAAATCTGCTAAGATTTCAAATTGAGTGATAAATCTAGAATAATTTCTACCAGTCTTCAGGAGTCCACTGGCGGTGCCTCATGCCCCAGGCAAGCCTCTGTTATTTCTGCAGAACAGCTGTGAGTTCTTCACCCATTAGTAATTCCCTGAAATAGGCCTTATTTTAATAACTTTTAATAATTAAAATTTTCAGTAATTGTAAGCCTTTTTTTTGGGATGTAGTCAGCAGCCCGGCAGGCAGTCTAAATACTGGTGCCACAATCCCGATCGCCGGCATCCTGAAGGTAAGTATCGGAGGTTAATGGAAGGTTAGGTTTAGGAGTTATGGTTAGGCACTAGGGGGAGGGTTAGGCACTAAGGGGGGACGGTTAGGGTCAGGCACCTGGTAGGGGTAAGGGTTATGTGTAGGAAACTTACCTTCCAGTGTCGGGATTGTGACTGTTGGGATGCCGATATCTGTATTCTGACAGCCTGCATCCCGACAGCCGGGATCCCATATCCAACCCTTTCTTTTACTATTACCTCTAACGTTTTTTTATTGTTTACCTTGTCGTCATTTCATGGTATTTACTGAACTTGAAATGCTTAAATTATAATAAAATATAAAAAATGGGCTTCAAAATATTTTGATTGGTAGTGTATATATTTATATTGGCCTGATTCAGAGATCGGGTTAGCATACATCTGATAATTTAGGGTCTGAACATGCGCAGGACCTGTTCTGCACATATGCAGAACGGGTCCTGTGATCTCACTGCATCCCCCCCCCCATGATTGACTTGCTGTGACGTTTGTAGGGCAGACTGGGGGTGTGGCTGGTCACCATTCCCAGAAACAGAGGCATGCCACCACAGTTTTCCAGGAGGGACGAGGCCAGGGTCTGCGTCAGTGGGCGCAGATTCCTGGCCTCGCAGCTGGCAGGTCTTGGCCAGGCTTCGGTATGCCTCAGTCACAAAGCTGCGATCACAGATTCAGCAAGGTGGTGTCCGTTTCCTACAGACACCTCCTGCTGCATTTGCATTTGAGATGGACGAAATTGCTCAGCTGCTTGTGTGCGGCTCTGCATTTCTGTCCATCTCTGAATCAGGCCCTATGTCTGTAACTATGTATATTATGGAAGAAACCTGCAATTTTTGGGGGGAACCAAATCCCCTAGGGAGTACAGCCCTGTGCTGACTGGCTTAACGCTGATATGCTGTGGCGTTTGGAGGGCAGAGCGGGGACGTGGCTGGTCACCATTCCCAGAAACAGAGGCATGCCGCTGCCATTTTCTAGGAGGGACAAGGCCAGGGTCTGCATCGGTAGGTGCAGATTTCCTGATCTCGCAGCTGCCAGGACTTGGCCAGGTTTCGGTAAGCTTCAGCTACTGCAGGTTGGCCAAAGTGGCTACCGGTGACTATGGTGAACCTCAGTCACAGCGCTGGGATTGCAGATGCAGCAAGGAGGTGTCTGAATCAGGCCCTATGTCTGTAACTATGCATATTACCTAAAATTATATTTTTATAGGGGAAACTTGCAATTTTGGGGGGGGTCCAATCCCCCTAGGGAGTACAGCCCAGTGCTGACCGGCTTAACGCTGCATTATGGAAGGAGGACCTCATGCTATGTCATTCTCTATTCCAGCTGACAAAGCCTAGACCTGAGAAGTCAGGGTAACTTTCAATTTTATTTTTAATTACAGATTGCACCTGTAGGGAAACATCCACAACAGATACTCCTCCTTCCAGTATGTGCGGCTGCTCCACAAGTCTGCCTACAGGTGCATAATAGAGAGATACAACTTTGCATACAGACTGACTTACACCACTTTACTGCGTATGTGCAGTACAAAAAAGTACATTTTGGCTATATACCCAGCTTTTCATGAGTCACCACATCCATGAAGTTGTGATTTAAAAAGTAACCATGAATGTTTCTGTCAAAGTCGCCAATGTCTGGGTTATCCCTGTATAGGGAAGGCTTAATATAATTGTCATCCTTTATTTATACAGACCTTACAATCATTGAATTGTTTTGAGCCCATAGAGTGTATAAACTTATTTCCTCACCACAGGAACACACAAATAGCAGATGCCAGTTAAGGTACTGGAATGTTTTTTTATACTGTGGCGGAATATCACACAGATACAGGGAAAACATACAACTTCCATGCAGATCGCACCTGGTTGCAGTCAACCCCAAACAATGTTGTGCTTTTTATGTAGTATTATTTGTATTATCACTGCTAATTACAAGAACAAATGTTGAACAGAAAAAAAATGAAAAAGGCACAATAAGTTAGTTATAAGGTAAACTGGTGGCACTTATTGGTGAGCCTATATATACAGTATATCTCATCAGTGTGCGCCAATGTAAGGAAGGGCCCAAATTAGTTTGTGTAAGATTTGATTTAGAGGTGTGTCTAGTGTATGGTGTAGAGAGGTTCCTAAATGCGGTGCTCAAGGCACCCCAACAGCTCAGGTTTTAGAGATATCCTTGGTTGAACACAAGTGGTTAAATCAAATTATCTGAGGTACTAATTAAGTCACCTGTGGTCAAGCATGAATATCCTTAAAACCTGGACAGTTAAGGTGCCTTGAGGACCGAGTTTGAGAACCACTGGTCTAGTGTGTACCCAGGATGACAGTATCATATGGTGTAGTAGATGGCTCGGCAGGTATCTAGTGTCTTAGGGGTGGGTACGGGATACCGGCGCTCAGGAACCCAGTACTTACAATCCCTAAGCCGGCATCCCATCTGGGTTAGAATGCCGACAGCTTCTGGTAAAGTACCCTACCTCTAAACCAAACCCTCCCTCCCCGCAGACTAAACCTAACCCCCCCCCCCCTGCAGCCTAAAACTAATCTTCCCTCCCCCCCCCTGCAGCATTTCCCTAACCCCCCGCGCAGCCTAAACCTGACCTTCCCCATAGTGCCTGACTCTAACCCCCCCTCCCAACCCCGACCACAATACTTACCATCGGGATGTCAGCAGTCGGGAATGCTGGCGCCAGGGTTCTGGTTGGCACCGGCCGGGATGCTAACTACACATCCCCATTACTTGGTATAATGTTATTACTAGTAGATTGACCTGGCATATGTTTACCATTCCCAGCTATACTTACCCTCTGTACCTGGCACAATGTCCCATCAATGCAGTGGGAGCTGGGGGGGGGGGAGAATTGCATTGCTAGGTTATTTTTTTGGTTTCCTTATTATTGCTTTATTTTATAAGACACAACCAGGGTTCCCTCGCAGCATACCTAGTGGATGGAGAATATAGCAGAATGACATAGTAAATGGGAAATCAAACAAATTTACATTAGTACCTTACCCAGTTGAGTCTACAGTGTAAATTCCCTAACACACAAGTACACACACGCGAGAGGCCAATTTTTTTTAGAAGCCAATACACCATATTCTTGGACTCTTGTAAGGAACCGGAGAATGGGTGGGAAACTCTACAAAGTCCACAAAAGTCTGGAACTGAACTCCTGACTCTCTTTACTGCAGCAATGCTAACTACTGTGTCACTGTGCTGCCTTAGGTGGGCAATCCCTTTTAATATGTGTGCTGTACCACCTTTACATTTATCTTTTCAGTATATAATGCAACAATATGTTTGTATATAAGACAGGTGCCATACTACATGTATTTTGCAATAGACAGTAAAGGAGATGACCATTTTGATTAATAATAAAACTACTTTTGGTGGAAATTCTGCATCGAAAAGGATTAATTCGATATTTATGAATTGCACACTGTAAATGTAACATTCCACAACTGTCCTGCATTGCGGTGATACAGTTTCCTGCTCTGTACGTTCCAAATTTTAATGTATGGAGGAATCATTTGCTTCTGAGCTCCCAATCAGAATACAATCAGATAGTGATACCTGTACCTCTATTGTACACTGACATGACTCTGCATTAACAGCTGCAAATAAATGCAAATTCCTGAAATAATAATCTTTCCAAGTTCACTGCAATCCCTGCACAACAAGATTACTTTATATACTGTCAAGGTGAAATTTCCCACATATAGACACCACTAAGTTAGCTGCAGGCAACTATTCCTCAAAATAGCCACTCAGTTTAATTTTATCAGTATACTAGGAAGAGTTACAAGAAAAACAACACAGGCCAGGCACGGTTAAATAGAATGCGTCTAATGGGTCAAGCAGTAAAACCCTGATAAGAGGGTGTGCCCCATGAGTGGGTTGAACAAGGCTGATACAGCATATCGGTAAACTATTTAGCACACTGGTTAAAATTGTTGGGTTTTATTTTTTACTGAAGTTTGTAGAGAAAGTGACTACGTAGTGTCTTCTAGAGTAAGAATGTATGTACAGTAATCCCCACCACTGTCTCTGTGTATCCTATGTTTATGCTTCGGTTTACATTCCTAAGCTGCCGCCAACCTAAATTAGATGCTGCTTTGGTCAGACCAGTATTGTGCTGCTAACATTTGTTTTACAATTACATTGTCAGCAATGCACTGGAACATATTCCTTGGTGAAAATGTGCTGCCATTATGCATGGATCGTAGCTATATGGTATCACTGTTGATGAATATATATATATATATATGTGTGTGTGTGTGTGTTTCAGTACTGTCTTTTAAAACTTAATACTAACAGCAGGTTAAAAGTGCAGCGAATGTAAATAAAATTATGTTTTATAGTAGATGAATTGTACAGTCTCTCCTTTTGTTTGTTCATTTAACAAGGCAGGACTTAAAGTGGTCCTGGAGAGGTGGTGGAACTCATGTCTCCGGCCGCCTACTCTCCACCCCCCGCCCACGCTAGTCCGACAGGCCATATCATGTGTGTAAACTGTTCTTTACACACACACTGTTGTGTATAGGAAATGGTAAAGTGAATGGCTGGGGGCCGCCTATGATCCCAGAAGCTTTGGGGGCTATGACAGTTTGAAATACATCTTAGATGCTTTTTTAGCAATCCTGCCATCAGCTGAGACTACAATGTTAGATCACTTAAAAACTAAAAAAATGTTCTATATCATCAGTGTTATTTTTCTGCCGTGCCTCTGAGTTTTTTTATGGTGTCCCCACAAACTAGTCTGTCACTTGGATGCCCAATGTATTTTTGCAATCCCTATGTATTGCCTTCGCTTGATTCTTTCCTTACCTATATGCTGGTTTCTCTGAAGAAATTGAGCCTCCCTAGGCAGACAGTGAGTGGCTCTATGTCTGTGGGACTTCTGTGCAGGGACACGGTGGAGGTGGAACTAGTTCCACCTACCATTAGAGGTGACGGAATTCAGTTGCACCCCGTTCCTGCCCACTTTAACCCCTGTACCAAGGTATCTAGTACCTTAAAGGAGAACTCCCATGTAAGATGACATTTTCATAAGATTCTCCCTCCCACCAACTAGTAAAAGCCCAATACCCGTGGGGACTTCCAGTTTTGTTGGGTCAAGTTCCATTACACCCTGCCTGCAAATTCACTCATATTTAAAAAATTAATCAAAATCTCCAGGTACTACAGACTTGGTCCTTAGTACATTTTGAATTATTTTCTCTTTTTAATAGTGGGAGGGCAAGGGGGTAGTCTACTAAATGATTCTACATGTAGTTCTCCTTAAGATGTCACCTGGATGAATGCTGATGTGTATATAGTCCGCCCAACATACAAGGGTTATGTATCTCCAAGACTCTGAAACCAGCGGGATTGCTGCTAAAATTAATGTGGCAATCAGTTATAAGGGAAAATGCTGTCAATTTAGCAGCAAACCTGCTGAAATCCCCACGGTTTTGTAATCTCTGAGCCCATTACATAACGCCCATATGTTTTATTTGCCATATTTTTTGTTGTTGCCTGTTTACATCTACCATTAAAAAAATTTGACTGAAGGATTTCCATTACAGTGACATTTTATTTTCTTATCCAGTGCGTTATATGTGACGCAGATGTGAGAGTTCGACACAATGTAAGGATTGTTGAAAGTATTGCGGTTGGTTATACAGTGTAATTGTTGTGGTTTAGTTAGAGCTAGTATAATTTATTTATTACCAGTTATTTATATAGCGCACACATATTCCATAGCGCTTTACAGAGAATATATGGGCATTCACTTCAATCTCTGCCCCAGAGGAGCTTACAATCTATGGTCCCTACCACATGCGCACACAATAGTGTTACATTTTTGTTGGGAGCCATTTAACCAACCAGTATATTTTTTGAATAGTGGGAGAAAACCTGGAGCATTTTGGGCAAAAAGATGCCCAGCGCTAGCAGAGTCTCAAGGACCAGGCATGCCGAGAGGGGCTGTTTGGGGCGACTATGCAAAGACGAGTAAGAACACATGTGTATGTAACTGCAAGTGTTTAAAATTGTTAAATATAGCACATACAGACTCTAGGACTGAACTTGGCTTTGCAGGTAAGGGTAAGTTTGATGGTTCATATTTTTCATGTAAAGTCTACAAAACTAAGGAGGAAATGTATCAAATCTTCTAAAGAGTGGAGAAGCTAGCATTTATCAAGTTCAGTCTATAAAATGAGAGGTAGAAGCTGATTGGTTGATATAGGCAATTTCTCCAGGTTTGATACATCTCCCCCCTAAAGGTGCCTACACACTAGACAATATTATACATGATTTGGCCAATTCCGACGGATCGGAACCACAGATCGTGCATAATATGTGCAAATCATGAGTGGCCCACTTACGATAACGATGCCGATTCACTTAACGGGCATATCGTTCAGTGTTTATGCCTGAATGATATGTTGTCCTGATCTGTACGATGCCGACGTCATTACTTGACACAGATGCATGCACAGATCAGTGAGATCCGTCCATGCATCTGTGTTAAAAAAAACATGAATAAATGTTGTACAAATAAATAAAAAAACACAGCAAAAGTTTAGGGTGCGGGAAGGGGAGGTTAGGGTTAGGCACCACCGGGGAGGAGGTTAGGGTTAGGCACCACTGGGAAAGGGTTAGGGAGGAGGGTGGGTAAGTAGACTTGCCAGCCCCTGTCGGGGCAGATCGGGATATTGCTGTCGGTCTTCTGACCACCTGCAACCCGTCCGCCGGTCATCCATACCCATTCCCTGTAGTTCCCCTGGCTGTGGCAATACTCCCCTGCTAGAACGAGTCCGGTGCTGGTTATGGAAAATTCAGGGGATCCCTACTCTTTTGTTCCCTCTATTTCCAAAACCAGGGCTGGCTCGCTTAGCCCAGTGCTGGTTGTGCTAAATACAGGGGATCCCTATATCTTTTGTCCCCTGCATTTTTACAACCAGGACTCAGGACTGTCTGAAAAGCTCGGGGCTGGTTGTGCTTTAGGAGAGGAGAAAGGGGGGGGGGTGCATGTTATTTTTATTTAATTTTTTACACTTTTTAATCATTTTTTTGATGCATGCATGGATCACTGATCTGTGCATGCATTGTCACATAGTCCAGCCCATATATCACACAGGATCGGAATATTTGCAGATCATTAGATCGTGTATGATATATCATTTGTCAGATTGTTCAGTTTATGCACCATATCGTGTCCTGGAGTGCCAGGGAGAGTTCAAGGGAAATCACTGATCACATCGCATAGTTTGCAGGTCGTCTAGTGTATAGGCACCATTAGGGTCGCCGTATACAGACCCATAATGCTACTTTATGAGAGCAAATGCACCTTCTTATCTTCTAAGCGCATATATGTCCTTTTTGGTTTGAAAACACTCACATAAAAGCAATCTGTACCAAGTCGTGTAGTTTACTTGCTTTTGCCCTTTATTGTCTTAGAAAAAAAAAAACATATTATGCAATTTGATTAGAAGGCAAATAAATTCCTTTTGGGTTTTTTTTTTTTTTTTTTTTTTACCTCTAAACGGAAAAAGTATATTTGTACTATTCATTATTTTATGTAGAGTGTGGCTGATGTCATCATTAGCCCAAAATGGCATCTCTTGGTCAATACCACTCTCTAGTTCCTCTTTCTGTTTGAATTATGTTGACTGTTATATACAGGTTTTATTTTGTTTTCATCGTGTTTTATATATATAATAAATTGGATTATTTTTAGATGTGTATACAAATTTGCCAAGGTGCATGCACGTCTAATGGTTGCACACAGAGAATAGGTGTCACTGAATGTTCGTGGTATGGTCATATTAGCTTATGACCTATTCTGGAAACTGATTCGGGCAACCTCCTTTAAAACTATAAAAACAAACCCTATAACAGTGGTCCCCAAACTGTGCCGTGGCACCCTGTGCTGCCTAGGGACACTTGCAGGGGTGCCTCAGGTTGGTAGTCCAACACCAAATCAAATTATTTGTGGTCAATGTAGTGTAAAAATGTGGACAAAATGAAGTGCAAACCTGTCCACTACCACATAACTGAGCCTAAGGATGACAGGTCAGCACAATTTACTTCACTTTACTACATTTATTCTGAAATTCTCTATAACAAACTTTTGGCTTAAGGGTGCCGTGAAAACAATGCTAACACTCTAGGGTGCCGTGATTCAAAAAAGTTTGGGAACCACTGTCCTATAACATTGCCCCTTACGTTTGGTATAAAATGCTCTTCTCCCAAACATACCACTTAATTTGTTATTGCCTGTGTAGTCAGGTTCTAACACCTGGGCAGGTGAATTGGTTTTAAAAATAGAAAGAAAAAAAACAGCGACTGTTGCAGACTGGTTCTTGTTAGAATCCACCCTATCTGTATGAAGCAGTAACTCGACATGAGCTGCTATACATATGCGCAGTGCTGTTAGAGGCATGGAAATCTAGCTGCAGACTGTCGTATGTCACTCTCCCACTCGCTGAGGCCTTTTTCTGTGCAAGCCTCTCTAAACTAGATGTGGAGCCAAGGCAAACTGCAGCTATTTTTAGCAACACTGCAGAGCAGGAACTGGCTGTGGGTCACGTGTGTCAGACTGAATCAAAAGCGAGTATCCCAGCAATATGCAGTAAACAAAAGGTCAGTAACAGAAAGCAAGCCGTGGGTGACTGAGGAGCCGCCCCTAAACCAACCTCGCAAACCACACATGACTAGATCCGCTCTCAGAGACTAAAAGAGAAACAGAGGAGACTGCATTGTATTATGAGACAGGATTGCACAGTATTGCAGCATCCACTGCTATGGAGAACAGGGATGTGAGGAATTGCAGTCTGTGGAGAAAGGTTTTGCGTTGTTATGGGTCTGTGCAAACGTTCATCCATTTCTTACTGCACAATTTCTACATACATAGGAGGATAACAAGAATAATTGGTGTACAACTAGATCTCCTTATCCAAAAAGGGGGAAAAATAGCATCATTTCTAGTCCTTTATTACACGCTGCAATAGTGTAAAGGGAATCTGGGAATTTTTTGTAAATGTGTTAAAGGCCAAAACAGTACAGAACAAGGCCAATATTGTCTTTTAAATGTAACTAAACACTGTTTGGCTACTGCTTTCAATATTATGTACCTAATGGCAGATATGGTAATTGCAAGACGACTTCAGTATTCCAGGGGTTAATCCTGACTAGACATGGGAAGATGCAAAAAAGCAAGTCTGTTGCATCAGTGTTTTTCTTGGAGAGGGATACGTATTGATTTCACTACAATGCCCTTGTGTGTTATTTGTCAGGGAAACAACACACTGGAGATTGGATCTCTCCAAAGAGCTCAATATGGGGGGGATGGATGGATAGATAGAGAATACTGAAATGCCAAAAGCCATGGGATAGAGGGATAGGTGCCTAGTATCGTGTCGCAACTTGACATGACATTGATTCAACAAGTGGTCGGAAGACTTTTGGAGAGATGTTGCCGTCTGGATAGCTTCCCACAGCTTCCTGATATTTGCAGGTGCAGGATGTTGGGTGCAAATCGACTTCTGCCACGTTCTATAAATGCTTGATTGGGTTCATGTTTGGCAAACGTGGCGGCCACACCGTTCATCTGAATGTTTCTGGAACCAATTCTGGACAACTTGGGACTGAGGACATGGTGCATTATCCTCCTGGAATATTTTATCGTTATGGGAGTTCATGCAGTCCGTGAAGGGCTGCAAATGGTCATCAAGCAATGCAATGTAGCGGTTACCAGTCAATGACTTGTTCAGGCGGACCAGCAGACTGCCACTTGAACACACCCCACACCATTAACAGACCATCACCAGCCTGCACAGTGCCTTGTTGACAACTGGGGTCCAGAGGGGGCGGGGCTAGTGCTAGTCATTTGGAAGGAACTCTCTAGGTTGTTCTTTTGTGGCCGCACCCATAGAGGATCATGCTTGATGCCGAGTAGACATTGTTTTCTCATTTAGTTTTTCTTTTGTGACCTGTGGGGGCTCATAAAGCTGATTGCGTTTCTCTATCTTGTCAAATTCATGCCACCTTTTATTTTTAATTTTAAGATTTTTTTTTTTCCATGCTTTGGTTTTGCCGTGCAGTTTTCAAAACAACTGCTTTATAAGCATGGATGCTCTGTATCCCTAACAAGAACTCCAAACTCCAAATGCAGTTTAGTCATGTTTGACCTGATTCAGAGTTTGACCAAACCAAATTTTGTTAAAACCGTATTGTACTGCAGGTGGGGCAGATTTATACACTATGAAGACAAAAGTGATTGGACACTGACGGCAAATAGATCAATGGCATTTTATTGATGTCGGTACTTTGTAGGTCCACCACGTGCTGTGATTACTGCAGACACCATTCTTGACAAACTGTCCACAAGTTCTGGATGATAGCAGTCTGTATGTTGTGCCATTTCGCCTTAAGTACAGTGAACAACTGTGACACTGCAGAAGGTCGAGTTGGTCTAGAACATACCTGTTACTCTAATTCGTCCCAGAGGTTCTCAGTGGGCTTAAGATCTGGACTCTGACCTGGCCAGTCCATCCCGGTTACCGAATTTTCTGTATACCAGTTCAGCGTCGCCCTGGAAACATGACAGGTGGCATTGTCGTCCTGATAAAAACATTCATTGTTTCCATAGAACTGCCACAATGTAGGGAGCTCAGAGTTATCGAGAACATCTCTATACTTTTCATTTTATACCTTCACGAACACGTGTCTGCTGCAGGAGCACACCATTTCTCTTGCGCGGGGGTGTCCAATCACTTTTGTCTACTTTTGTGTAGCTAGCAAGGATGTGAACTAGCACAATTTTAAATGTTAGTGTTAAAGTAAAGCTGGACAGTATTTGTTTGCTACATGCAAAAGCAGGCCGTATTCCCTGCATGCAAAAAAAATGGATATGCACCCCTAGCATTGCAACATGGTTTGTTGCAGGACCAAATTACTCCATGATTGCTCCAATTTTTTTAAGGCTCCTAACTCTGACTCTTGTGTTTTTGTTTCAGGCATTTTGATGTACTTTTTTGCCTTTAGTAACTCGCACAGTTAACATATTGAATAAAAATCTTTGGTTTACTGAAACTGCAGTCCAGCCACCATGTCCATTCCCACCCCAGCACCACCCCTATATAGACAGACAGCACCCCCATACACAGATAGCACAGCCACAATGTCCATTCCCACCCCAGCACCACCCCTACATAGACAGCACCCCCATACACAGATAGCACAGCCACAATGTCCATTCCCACCCCAGCACCACCCCTACATAGACAGACAGCACCCCCATACACAGATAGCACAGCCACAATGTCCATTCCCACCCCAGCACCACCCCTACATAGACAGACAGCACCCCCATACACAGACAGCACAGCCACCATGTCCATTCCCACCACCACCCCTACATAGACAAGACAGCACCCCCATACACAGACAGCACAGTCACCATGTCCATTCCCACCCCAGCACCACCCCTACATAGACAGACAGCACCCCCATACACAGACAGCACAGTCACCATGTCCATTCCCACCCCAGCACCAGCCCTACATAGACAGACAGCACCCCCATACACAGACAGCACAGCCACCATGTCCATTCCCACCACCACCCCTACATAGACAGACAGCACCCCCATACACACACAGTCCAGCCACCATGTCAATTCCCACCCCAGCACCACCCCTACATAGACAGCACCCCCATACACAGACAGTCCAGCCACCATGTTCATTCCCACCCCAGCACCACCCCTACATAGACAGAAAGCACTCCCACCATCCCCCACCCCCCTCCTTCCCTCACTGGCTGCCTCCCCGCTATCATGCTGATGAATGTTGACTTATGCCGGCACCATCCCGCTCTCCCCATACAGAAGTGAGTGCACAACTTTACCTGCGCCTGCACTTTGTAGCCACCTCGGAGGACACAGAACAGTGAACACTTTCTGCTTATCCCATGTGACAGAGAAGCCTGAGAGCAGCTCCCCCTCCGTGCCAGCTGCGGGCCAGCCTCTCACACGCCGGAGCTATGCAGCCACACAGTGAGTGAGTGACATACTGTACTGCGGTGGCTGCGCTGCTCTGGCGGCTATGTACACTGATCCAAAATATCAAACAATTTAAAATAGGCAGCTGTAGAAAATTGGCAGCCATTGTAGGTACTCAGAAACCCCCCATGCGTGCGCGTGTGATACATGTGCCCAATGATGTGGCTGCATGATAGGTGCACTATACAAGTGCCCAGTGATGGACTGCATGATAGGTATACTATACAAGTGCCCAGTGATGTGACTGCTTGATAGGTGCACTATGCATGTGCCCAGTGATGTAACTGCTTGATAGGTGCACTATGCATGTGCCCAGTGATGTGACTGCTTAATAGGTGCACTATGCATGTGCCCAGTGATGTGACTGTTTGATACGTGCACTATGCATGTGCCCAGTGATGTGACTGCATGCATGGTAGGTGCACTATGCATGTGCCCAGTGATGTGACTGCTTGATAGGTGCACTATGCATGTGCCCAGTGATGTGACTGCATGATAGGTGCACTATGCATGTGCCCAGTGATGTGACTGAATGATAGATGGATGCACTATACAAGTGCCCAGTGGTGAGACTGCATGATAGGTGCAATGAAATGTGGAAGTAACTGAGAGGCCAGCAGAGCAGCTTTTGGGTCTGATTCAGAGATGAATGCATCGGCATCCGTGTTTGCATATATTGCGGCAGTCGCATCTGGAGCTTTATGCTGTTGCTGCTATATAGCCCTTCCCCTGTGTAAAAGCTTGCATCGGAATGTACAAGGACTCAGACGCCCACTTTCGGCATTTATGCACTCTGCATTGCTGTCTGGAGAGTAAAGCCACAAACATAGAAACTTGCATGAGCCCAATGGCAGGTGGAGTTTCTTATTCTGATTCTGGTCTCCTATGTGAGTGTCAGTGACATGCCCATGAGACAGACCATTTTTGTGTGCATTATTAGCCACCGCCTATTAACGCCCCATAAATTGCCTTAACAGTGCATGCGCCTGAATTGGTTTTGCATATTTTTAGGCACACCATCAGGACGCATGTGTATTGGGAATTCTTTGGGGTTTTCACTCATGCACGGCTGCAAAAAATGTCCCAAGTACATTGCCCTTTAGGTCCTCATGACACGTGAGAGCAGATATTATCCAGGTCCCAGCAGAAAGGGGAAAAACAAAGCCAGTAAATCGCAAGCTGCAGCAGTACAGGAGGAGCTCCTATAGTGGGCACAGGCAGCTTCACATTTTACCGGTGGCCCAATAATCCAGTGACCTCTCTGCAGTGACTGGGACTTACATACAGGCAGGCAGGCACTTAGGCCCTAGTGACACCCAGAAAATGGTCTGCAATAAAAAACCTGAGGTAGAGATTGTAAGAATATATAAGGCCGATCCGGATATATCAAAGATTGGCGTTATGTTACCAGTCCATGGAAAGATAATCCAGACAGTCCTAGTTGGCAAAATCCAGGACTGTTCTAATCCTCAGATAGTCGCTGGCTGTTGGTGTTCCCTAACGGGCAGAAAATATAACTTTCTGCTGATGAAGCCTGCTGGGTATACAGACGGGCAGCACAGATGGTGTAATGGGTAGCATTACTGCCTCACAGCACTGAGGTCATGGGTTCGATTCCCACCACGGCCCTACCTGTGCGGAGTTTGTATATTCTCCCTGTGCTTGCTTGGGTTTCCTCCAGGTGCTCCGGTTTCCTCCCACACTCCAAAAATATACTGGTAGGCTAATTGGCTCCCAACACAAATTCACCCTAGTGTGTGTGTGTGTGAGCATGTGGTAGGTGTAAGCTCCACTGGGCAGGGACTGATGTGAGTGGCCAAATATTCTCTGTAGAGCGCTACGTAATTTGTGTGCGCTATATAAATAACTGGTAATATCAATAATATACCTCAGTGAAAGGCATTAAGCATATACCACTAGGACCTTTGGACAGTCATGTGCATAAATTCATCCAGATAAATACAGGAATTTTGTATTTTCTGCCAGTTTAGAAACCTCAACAGCCAGCGACTAATACTGTCTGGATTCATTTTAGAAAGTAGTATTTTCTGTTAATTAGATATTTATGTTTGTATCCTGAACTTGTACTTTCTTCTATCAGAGTATTTTCCACTTTATTTACTATTCCTTCTTTGTTCGACTAGTTTGTCATTTTGTACATCCCCCCCCATATAAAGCATTGCCATATATGTACAGAAATAATTTTTCTGTGTCCTATTTCTGTATAATTTCCAAAGAAGTATCAATAAACTCACATTTACATTAGTGTTTACTGTCATCACTATAAATTGTTACAGGGTAGAACAATGTTTTGTTTTCCTTCATTGTAGTTTGTAAAGAATGTTGTTTTCACTAATATGCCACAAAGTTTCACTTCATTAATGGCTTTAACTTGAGGCAGATCTCTGGAGTGCACAGCACAATAGTATCCTCTCACTGGGGTGCTGTAGCTATCATTCTGGTAGTTAGCGGTCCTGTCACTAGTACAGCCCTGAAAGCTAGAGCTTCTCTGTTTCCTGTAAGCCATGCAGGTCTCTCTGGCAGCAGCGCTGAGCTTATCATTGTAGTGTAAGGAGTGGGTGTGACCAATGGTTGGAATCAGGAACTCTGTGAGAGAACACGTAACTTGCTTTTGCTCACAATCGCGTTGCAAATCACCAATGCCTCAAAAACGAGGTAACCACTTTGCATTAAAAATACAATTTCACATACCAGTGATGCCACGTGCTAAATACATTTACCATACTGTTGTTATTTGTGTTTGAAGGATCATTTGAAGTCATTGAGGGCAGCATAGTCTTGTGTTAGAAGCTGTAATACATGTGTTAGAAGGCTAGCAGAATGCACAACATTGATAACTAGTGGGTACAAGGCTCAGTTCTTTTTATACACAGACAGTGTAAGGGTTAGCATTACTGCCTCACAACATTGAGGTCGTGGGTTCAATTCCCACTATTGCCCTAACTATGTGGAGTTTGTATATTTTCCCTGTGCTTGCGTGGGTTTCCTCTGGGTACTCAGGTTTCCTCGCACACTCCAAAAATATACTGGTAGTTTAACTGGCTCCCAACAAAAACTATCCCTAGTGTGTATGTGTATGAGCATGTGATAGGGAATATAGATTGTAAGCTCCGCTGGGGCAGGGACTGATGTGATTGGCCAAATATTTTCTGTAAAGCGCTACGTAATATGTGTGCGCTATATAAATAACTAGTAAATAATAAAAATAAAATAATACACCTCATTAGTGTTGAATAACACTTGTATTGTATTATGAGTTATAATTATAGCAGAGCAACATCACTTCTGTTATTGTGGGAGGCCATTCCGACAGCACATTGGTCCCTTAGAATGGATTAGTGTCTGGCACCACACAGAGAGTTATTATTATTACATTTTATTTATAGGGCGCCACAAGTGGTCCGCAGCGCCGTACATACAGTAAAGAGTACACAGAACATTACATTACAATACTGTAACCAAAATATAAACAGAGCACAAGTAACAATTAGCAACACAATTCTCCATACACAATACAGCTGGGAAGGTGAAGGCTGTGAGACAGTGGGGAGGAGGACCCTGCTCCTAGGAGCTTGCAATCTACAATCACACATGTTCTTCCAGGTAACAACATGGTGTAACATTCATACTAGCACCCTGCATGCACACACTAGTGGAAATCTTTTTTAAACAGATAGTGAACTATTGCAAGGTCTATATCAACATAACATTATTGCAACAGAACTAGATCATAAGGAGCCTATGCAGCATTGCGGTTATTAATAACCGTTTATGTACCTATGTGTGGATAACCATTTATAAACCGATGTGTGATTTTATGGATGCAATTTTATATTGTTTTAACTTATCAGTCATGAAGATACAACTTATTGCTGGATATACTAGTTATTTTATGGTGTATTTTCTCATCTGCGA
Organism: Taudactylus pleione; assembly: GCA_031769625.1. Taxonomy (NCBI): domain Eukaryota; kingdom Metazoa; phylum Chordata; class Amphibia; order Anura; family Myobatrachidae; genus Taudactylus; species Taudactylus pleione. Next base: position 40,608,834 of record JAUIMM010000092.1, read on the forward strand.
AAAAAAAATGTTATGCTGTTTTTATCTACAACATTTATATAGGGCATTTTTTACACAAATAAAAATATTTATTGGTATCTGCAAACTTAGCACTTATCTTTCATACAATTACTATTATAAATAAGAAGGAAGGACCCCACTTTGAGAAAAGGGCAGCAAATAGCACATTTAGTTTTCAGTTCTGTAGAGAATATTTACAAGAGTTGGCAGTCCTGAAAGGCACTAGAATCTATAGGCTCGGTTGCCACACTTCTCCTTCAGCTCTGGCTCTTTGTTTGGTCGTAAAATCTGTATAAAGGATTACATTTTGCTTTAGAAATGTTATACAAATAAGTGTGTAACCCTTATATGATAAGAACCCCCATCCTCTGTCTATCTTATTTCTTCCTGCTTCTAGTTATTGCTACTTTCTATGACTCTATTGCCACCTTGTGGTGAACATAGTTATTTTCCAGAATGTACAGACAATATAGCAGTAGTACACTGGTTCCCAAACTTTTTTGAATCACAGTACCCTAAGTTTAGTTTATTGAGCGATTCAGAAAAAAATTAGTAAAGTTAAGTAAATTGTGCTTACCTGTCATCCTCAGATTCAGTTATGTGATGGTGGACAGGTTTGCACTTCTATTTGTCCACATATTTACATTACATTGATCATAAATAATTTGATTTGGTGCTGGACCACCAACCTGAGGCACCCCTGCAAGTGTCCCAGGGCACCCCAGGGTGCCACGGCGCACAGTTTGGGAACCACTGCAGTAGTGTATTGGTCCACCGTATGAATGTGGGTGTGTATATATAATTACACACATGCTACACTACACTATAAGCACGGCAACACTATGCTGGTTATTGTGAAGCTCATACATCAATGTGTCTGAACCTGCGGTTGGACTGCCGTAGTCTTTCTTTATTTGGTTATAGCGTTTCATCATGGCGGATGAGGAAGACGTGTCTGTGAGATTACGTCAGAAACGTGTGATTGAATTTTGCGTTAAACTTGGAAAAAGCGGCAATGAAACTAATGAAATGTTACAGCAAGCATACGGTGGATCAGCAGTTAGCCGTGCTGCAGTATTTTGGTGGTGGCACACTTCAAAGAGGGTAAAACGTGAGTGACTGGGAGGCCATCTATCGCCGTTACAGATGTCAGCATTGCCAAAGCTGCGGAGATGTTGCAAAAAGACGGATGGTTAACTTTACGCTACCTTTAGGCTTCACTTGGCATCTCGTTCAAACGGGGTCAGCATATTGTAACGGAGGAACTGAAAATGCATTGCATGTGTGCCAGGTAGGTGGGTACCCAGAAATCTCACAGTAGAGCAGATGCAACGACGAGTTGAATCATGCAAGTACACAGTTCGAATGTCGTAGAGGAAACCAGATTTCCTGACATCAATTGTGACGTGTGACGAATTGTGGATTATGATCCGGAATCCAAGCAACAGTCCAGTGTATGGAAACTCGCAAATTCGCCTCCGCCAAAAAACTTTAGTGTGATTCCTTCGGAGTGTAAAGTCATACTTCTGTTGTTTGATGCGCATGGTATGATCCTTAAGCACTGGGTTCCCCGTGGACAGGCCATTAATGATGACCACTATGCAAACGTCCTGAAAATGCATTTGCATGGAGCCATGATGACGTAAAGCTGAAGAAACATTGATTTTTGCTAAAAGACAATGCCCGACCACATGTTGCTGCTGTTGCATTGGCAGCACTGACTGAAATTAATGGGACAACACTGAACACCCTCCATATAGCCCCTGATTTAGCGTTCTCTGATTTCTGGACATTCCCATCCCTGAAAAAACAACTGCGCGGAAAGAAGTTCTCAACAGATAATGAAGTAAAAAATGCCACAGCTGCAACACTAAAAGTGTTGTCACAAAACAGTCTACTGCATGCAAATTATTGTTGAAACGCTGCAAAAAATGTATTGAATGTGAAGGACGCTACTTTGAAAAAGAAAAATGTTCAGATGCTCTGGAGTCATCTAATTCTGAATAAAAAAATCAGACTCATTACTTTTCAATCAGCCCTTGTGTGTGTGTATGTATATATATATATATATATATATATATACTCACAAATTATATAAACAACAAATGGGGACTTATAGTGTATTAAGACTAAAATCACACAGTTGGAAAACATGGGTATATGTTAGGCATTCATTGTACTTTCTTGTGATTTTGGTTATTTGAATAATCTTTAAACTGAGTCTCCTCTGTTGGGGCCTTCTTTCAGAACTACTCAGAGAGGGGGTCTGGGTAAACTTGGCTTCCAAACTCCATTGTCTCCTCATATGTCATCTCAATGGGTTGATCTTACTCCTGTAAGTAAGCCCTTACACCAAAGCCACCCGACAAACAAGGGTCAAGACCATTCATTGTGTAATATAATTACTTTTTTTAATATCACTTTTTTTTTGAAAAACAGCTTAAAAATTGCTTTTTGTGTGCACAATACTGAACATCCACTGCAACCTATGGCATCAGCAAATCCACAAGAACCTCTTATGGGGTGCACACTCCCCATGTGGGGTGGGAATGGCGGGTATGTACTGTTGTTCAACAGTAAAGCTATAGTGTAGAGAAATAGGATTTCTCACAACAATATAAATAGTTACCTTCATTTTTTGTTTAAAAGGATTTATTAAAGTTCCAATGCAGAAGAAAAGGAAAATACAGGTGCACACTCCAAACACTGGGAATATATATACAGTCAGGTCCATAAATATTGGGACATTGACAGAATTTTCAGATTTTGGCCTCTATTCACCACCACAATGGTTTCGAAATGAAACAAACAAGATGTGCTTTAACTGCAGACTTTCAGATTTAATTTGAGGGTAAGTACATCCAAATCGGGTGAACGGTGTAGGAATTACAACAGTTTCAATATGTGCCTCCCACTTTTTAAGGGGCCAAAAGTAATGGGACTATCAACTCAAAAGCTATTTCATGGACAGGTGTGGGCTATTCCCTCGTTATTTCATTATCAATTAAGCAGGTAAAAGGTCTGGAGTTGATTCTAGGTGTGACATTTGCATTTGGAATCAGTTGATGTCAACTCTCAATATAAGATCAAAAGAGCTGTCACTATCAGTGAAGCAAGCCATCATTAGGCTGAAAAATGAAAACAAACCCATCAGAGAGATTGCAAAAACATTAGGTGTGGCCAAATCAACTGTTTGGAACATTCTTAAAAAGAAAGAAAACACCGGAGAGCTCAGCAACACCAAAAGACCCAGAAGACCACGGAAAACAACTGTGGTGGATGACAAAAGAATTATTTTCCTGGTGAAGAAAAACCCCTTCACAACAGTTGGCCAAATCAAGAACACTCTCCAGGAGGTAGATGTATGTGTCAAAGTCAACAATCAAGAGAAGACTTCACAGGAGTGAATATAGAGGGTTCACCACAAGATGTAAACCATTGGTGAACCACAAAAGCAGGAAGACCAGATTAGAGTTTGCCAAACAACATCTAAAAAAGCCATTACAGTTCTGGAACAACATCCTATGGACAGATGAGACAAAGATCAACTTGTACCAGAGTGATGGGAAGAGAAGAGAAGGAAAGGAACTGCTCATGATCCAAAACATACCACCTCATCAGTGAAGCATGGTGGTGGTAGTGTCATGGCGTGGGCATGTATGGCTGCCAATGGAACTGGTTCCCTTGTATTTATTGATGATGTGACTGGTGACAAAAGCAGCAGAATGAATTCTGAAGTGTTCCGGGCAATATTATATGCTCATATTAAGTCATATGCTTAAAAACTCATTGGACAGCGCTTCACAGTGCAGATGGACAATGACCCGAAGCATACTGCAAAAGCAACCAAAGAGTTTTTTAAGGCTAAAAAGTGGAATGTTATGCAATGGCCAAGTCAATCCCCTGACCTGAATCCGATTGAGCATGCATTTCACTTGATGAAGACAAAACTGAAGGGAAAATGCCCCAAGAACAAGCAGGAACTGAAGACATTTGCAGTAGAGGCCTGGCAGAGCATCACCAGGGATGAAACCCAGCATCTGGTGATGTCTATGGTTCCAGACTTCAGGCTGTAATTGCCTTTAAAGGATTTGCAACAAAGTATTAAAAAGTGAAAGTTAGATTTAGGATTTTTTAGTTTGTCCCATTACTTTTGGCCCCTTAAAAAGTGTATTTCCTACACCGTTCACCTGATTTGGATATAATTACCCTCAAATTAAATCTGAAAGTCTGCAGTTAAATCACATCTTGTTTGTTTCATTTCAAAGCCATTGTGGTGGTGAATAGAGGACAAAATATGAAAATTCTGTCAATGTCCCAATATTTATGGACCTGACTGTATGTATGTGTGTGTGTGTATATATATATATATATATATATATATATATGTATATTATTACACCCATCGTCCATAACATTAAAACCATTTGACAGGTGAAGCAAATAACATTGATTATCTCTTTACAGTGGCATCTGTTAAGAGGTGACCACTTAGTTCTTGATGTGTTGGAAGCAGGTAAATGGACAAGTGTAAGGATCTAAGCAACTTTGACAATGGCCAAATTGTGATGGCTAGATGACTGGGTCAGAGCATCTCCAAAATGGCAGGTGTTGTGGAGTGTCCCTGGTATGCAATGGTTGGTATCTACCAAAAGTGGTCCCAGGAAGGGCACCCTGTGAATTGACTACCAGGTCATGGGCACCCAAAGCTCATTGATGCGTGTGGGGAGAGAAGGGTAGCCTGTCTGATCCTATCCCACAGAAGAGCTACTGTAGCACACATTGCAGAAACATGTAATGCTGTCTTTGATGGAAAGGTCCAAAAGGAAAGGTAAGATACAAAATAGTTAAGAAAACCAACAAATATTGTAAGGTTAGTGTTCCTTATGTACAGGCAATCCTGAGTTATTGTGTGGTTGGTGGTGCACCCTAGAATCCATATAACTGTATAGACATGGAGAGAGGAAAGGAGTCTCTCTTTCTGAGGCACGCTTTTCAATATAGATATGGCTGTATAAAATATAACTTTTATTTGATATCACATTAAAATAGAACGTCAGGTTCAAAAGATTCCAACATTGGTCAAAACAAAATATGATTGGGCATACCTATCATATAGGGGCAATGTGTATTTCCAATACCAACCTAAAATAGGACTTATTAAACATTCCCCTAAAAAATTAGAATGCAATAATACTCTCAGCATATAAATATGTAACTTCCTATTCTATTCAATAAAAATGCTCTATGTGAGACCATAGCTTGGCTAAGGTTAGAACTTAGATATTACAGTTTAATTGTAGCAAAAACAGAAACAATGTAGATAAATTAGAAATTCATTATCACAGGGTTTTGACCAGAGTGTAATTAAATCCCTGTTATTATGGATTAAAATGGCTCTCATATTTACCCATAATGGTACAGTATTATTGTCGATGCTACTGAATATGTACAACACATTAGTACAAGTAGTTCGGTAACCCTTGTAGTCAGGACAGGTGCAAGTCCTAGGGGAGTTTCTGCATTTGGAAGTTGCACACAAGCCTACTTTCCCATTGATGAATTACATGCTTTTGCCACTCTGTTTTAAGTGCTCTAAGTAACTATTAAGGCTGGTTCATTGTAGCCATGCATCTAGTGTCTACTTTATGCACTGCTGTGTAGTGTGACACATATATATATAGCGTTCCCGCTAGGCTGTTTTGGCGGGGCGCGGCGCCCTGCCCTCCTTCTGGAGGGCAAAAAGCACCCTGCCCTCCAGGAGGAGGGCAAAAAGCGCCCTGCCCTCACAGCCTGCGGGAGCCGTTCTCACCCGCGGGACGCAGTGTCCCGCGGGTGGAGAAACATGCGGTGACCCTGTCACCACCGGAGAATAGACGCCGGGCGCATGCGCCCGGCGTCTAGTCTCCCTGTCTGCAGGGCTTGGGGGCTGCCCGGCGTGTCCGTAAGTGCCGGGCACGCCCCCAAGAGTGACGAAAAGGGGACGCGTCTTATAGACACGCCCCCTTTTCCGATGACCACGCCCCCTTTTCGGGCGCGCACACGGACATGCCCTCTCTAGCTCCGGCGCCCTGCCTCCCGCCGGAGCTAGAGGGAACATACACACACACACACAACACAGTGGTGGAACTGCCGGTGTTGCGGCAAGCTCGGTGAAGCCCTAACGCAGAGCAGATTTGGGGCTGCGAGCGGACATACTGGCACCCTTACTGATATTTTGCTGTGGGACCCAGCAATGTAATGTACTGCACATATCATTTTTAAGCCAGAAGGGGAAAAGAAAATCTGCATTTTACTAGCCTTTCTTATCAATGTAAAGATTAAGTTCTGCATGTTTTATAGCTACAAACTGCCCACTGTTTGTAACACGTATGTCACCATTACACTTATTAGTCTCAATATATAGAAAGAAGTATTATTGAGTAGAATCTAATTAGTTAAAATAAAATAAAAAATGGGGCATACATGAAAGCTAACCAGAGTTAAAGATGACTTTAGTGCCCTCTGTGCTGTACTTAACTGTTCACCTGTTTAAATAAGGCTTAGAAGTTGTTGATGCATATTTCCTGCCATTTCCCGCACACTGCCGTGGCTTCAGCAAATATGTGAAGTCTCACAGAGCACTGAAGCGGCTCAATTGTTCTTACTCACTGGTCACAAGCTCATGGAGGGTGGAGGCTTTAGATAGATGAAGTAAAACATCAGGACCAGTCCATAAGGTAGAAGTCACCAATGCTTGCTTTCTGATTACTGAATACCAGTATATGTTTTTCTGGGGAACCAGTAGTTCTGTTGTCATCGCTAATATAGCTTAAATATCCTTCCAGGAACTTGTGTCACTATACTAGTCCATTCCAGCTACAATAGACTAAGGAGACATCAAGCTGGCCACAGTAGTTTGTTTTCTGTAGTTTAAGAAGATATCAAACATCACTTTCTTACCCGCTCGTAGGTGCACTGATGCAGGAGAGCCTTTCTGCCATTGTAGCATCTCCTTGACAAGCCAAAGCAGCACAACAAAATATGAACTAATTGTTCAAACATTCTAGAATATATTTGTTCTTTATAGTGCTGTATAAATTTGTGTAATCTTTGTAAGTAATGTCCAGATATGATTATAATTGATATTTATAAAGTATGAACTGGAATACCAGTTCAGTGTGGGAAAGGTAGACCGAGAAATTTAACCTGAAGGAAATGTCTGTTTGCTGGTAATCGGTAAAAAAAATCTGATTGCAATTGTTTGTGTGGGAGTGAGGGTCTACAATTGTTTGTGTGGGAGTGTAGGTCTACAATTGTTTGTGTAGGAGTGTGGGTCTGCAATTGTTTGTGTGGGAGTGTGGGTCTGCAATTGTTTGTGTGGGAGTGTGGGTCTGCAATTGTTTGTGTGGGAGTGTGGGTCTGCAATTGTTTGTGTGGGAGTGTGGGTCTGCAATTGTTTGTGTGGGAGTGTGGGTCTGCAATTGTTTGTGTGGGAGTGTGGGTCTGTAATTGTTTGTGTGGGAGTATGGGTCTGTAATTGTTTGTGTGGGAGTGTGGGTCTGCAATTGTGTGGGAGTGTGGGTCTGTAATTGTTTGTGTGGGAGTGTGTGTCTGTAATTGTTTGTGTGGGAGTGTGGGCCTGCAATTGTTTGTGTGGGAGTGTGGGTCTGTAATTGTTTGTGTGGGAGTGTGGGTCTGCAATTGTGTGGGAGTGTGGGTCTGTAATTGTTTGTGTGGGAGTGTGGGCCTGCAATTGTGTGGGAGTGTGGGTCTGTAATTGTTTGTGTGGGAGTGTGGGCCTGCAATTGTGTGGGAGTGTGGGTCTGTAATTGTTTGTGTGGGAGTGTGGGTCTGTAATTGTTTGTGTGGGAGTGTGGGCCTGCAATTGTGTGGGAGTGTGGGTCTGTAATTGTTTGTGTGGGAGTGTGGGTCTGTAATTGTTTGTGTGGGAGTGTGGGCCTGCAATTGTTTGTGTGGGACTGTGGGTCTGTAATTGTTTGTGTGGGAGTGTGGGCCTGCAATTGTGTGGGAGTGTGGGTCTGTAATTGTTTGTGTGGGAGTGTGGGCCTGCAATTGTTTGTGTGGGAGTGTGGGTCTGCAATTGTTTGTGTGGGAGTGTGGGTCTGCAATTGTTTGTGTGGGAGTTTGGGTCAGTAACATCATTGGATAATATAAAATGTATTTGTTAGGCCATTTTTTGTTTTGCACCCTCTGAGCACAGCCTTGCAAAGCTGATTTAAAAACTCTCCTTGTAAATTGTGAACAGACTAATGCGCTACAGATTATTTAAAATATTATTCAATAGTTTTGACAATCTGTAGTATATAGAGAGTCTGAGTAGTCATTAATAATATTCGTAAGGAAAATGAAAATAAAAACAAAAGTCTCCTGATGGGTAGGATAGAGCTCAAAGCGGATGAAATACTCTGCTTAATGTAACATTGTCCTATTTATACATGTGTGGTTAGACGTAGAACAGGTACTTGGATTTGCACAGCAATGTTTATGTAGCACACTTTTTTGGGAGGATATACAACTGAGGTTATTTTTAGACACACTTGGCCTTCTTGTCTGTGTCTGTGCATGTATATATGCATTTATCATTTACAGCCTCCCTGAGCTTAACTCTGCTTTTTATAACTGTCAGTAAAATATTCCTGTCTTTGTAAACTGCATGTTTCTAATTTACACAATTGTACAAATGTTAAACTGTCACAGTAACTGAGCGGCTGTCTCTTTAAAAAGAAGTGGATTACAAAGACCTTCAGGAAAGGCTCGGACACACTTAATCCACAGTTTTCCAAGCATGGTTGCAAAACATTTGTTTGTTACTTTTTGCAACACCAAAGCATTCCGTGTATAAATGAAAACTCCATAGACTGAAGATCAGTTGTGTGAAGTGTGATTTTGTTTTTGTCATTACATTTTGTCTTTTGTACTGTACTCGTACTTAGCATTGTGATTCACATTTTTTTTTCTTTATCGAAGTAGTGTAATAATTTCTAAGGTTAGTGGAAATGTTTGTATTCACTATTCAACTTCTCGTCTATTGTGACTTTTAAAGATAGAACAACTCGTAGCTGGTCAGACCTTCAGAGTGTTCTTGCTGCACAGATTATATAGGAGATGTCTGTGATCTCGTGCCAGGCAGTGACCTGTTCACTCCTTCTATTACATTACTTAGGACAGTGCTGTATGTTATAGGGGTAGTGCCATGATGCCTGGAAGGTAATGAAGGCAGGTAGCTCCACACTGAGAGGTGGGTAGCGGAAGGAGCAGGGTCCCTAACAATTGAGTTACACAGGTCCTGTCTACTGATTCAGGAAGGGAGTGGTGCCCAATACATTTCTATATAATGACTAATCTGTCATACATTTCATTTGTTAAAGCGTTTGTTACACTTGTACATAAGTTCCTACTTCAGTCCTGAAATTCTGAGCTATCATATGACCTTTATACATGTGATGTAGGTTACATTGATTCATGTTTATACATAGTTTTGCTAGATGAGTCATTTAATAGGGATACATGTGACATACATATCTTCCTTTGTATAATTTTATAGTTTGTTGCATTACCTATGATTATTATCCAGTATTTATAAATTGTCAACAATTTATGTAACACTGAACGATTGTTTAATACTGGGTACACACTCACTGGCCAACTCTCCCTGACTGTCAGGGAGACTCCTTGTAATAACAGTAATCTCCCTGACTCCTTGCAGAGTCTAGATATCTCCCTGATTGCACCTAATTCCCATTATGTAGCTGTTATATACTTGAAGAAAACAAATAAGATACTTTCAAATGGGATCATCAGCTTCATTTGCCAACATTGGTTTTGAGGCAGAATGATCCCTATGGCTACATGCACCCATTATCACCCCTGTATTTTGCCTTGCGTGCTGTGACATCTAATGTTACATCACATTTAATTGAATTAATCCCTTATGCTGAGTACACACTTGACAATATATTGTTAGTTCGATCGATGTACGATTTATATCGCAAGTGCTTCGGTGGGTGTGTACACATGATACAAACCCATGGTCCCATCACACTGAGGCAACAATGTTAGCCACTCCACTGGGCAAAGCAGGAACCATTATCAGATCGTTTTGTTTTGTTTGTTTTTTTAAATTAGAATCCAATACCCAGAGAAAGGTGCAAACTTATGAACTTGTCCATTCGCAGAGTTTATAAAGTAGTACTAATTGGTGACAGTGAGCCACTTTAAAGCATACTTGTAATTAGTAACTATACCAGGCTTTGGAGAGGTAGAGTGTGGCTGCCTTGGCAGAGGACCAGCATTTGGCATTAGATGGGAAATGTCAGCTGCTGGCACAACTACAACATGTATCTAGGTCACTCTGCAGCAGGCAGAGAAGATTTTTCTATTGATGTTTTTGGTTCTCTGATTTGTCGTCTTATACTGGAAATACAGATTCCTCATCTGCCTGGTGAACATTAGGATGGCCATTTAGGGCAGGATTAAAACACAGACTTTTATAAAGTACAATAAGTGGTGCGGAAATTTTCCCTATTGCCCAATGATGTCTGTGGCTAGGGCAGCAGCCTGCTAGGGGCGCCTCTGAGCTACTTGGATATCCTTTCATTTTTTATTGTCTCCTTTTCATTCCTTATTCAAAATGTCTATAGGAGGCGTTTGGGGCACCTTATGGTACATCCGATGTTGTGCAGTAACATGTATGCTATTTGGAAGTCCCTTGTGGTCAGCTGTCTGTACCCCTTTTCCACCAATCAAATAACCTGGTTCATTGCCAGGTCAACCCAGGTCTATGTTGGTGTAAAAGGGTCTAAAAAAAAATAACCTGGGTCAAGTTACCCGGCAATCTGACGTTAATAGCTGCCAGGGTTGAACTCTGGAAGGACCGAGTAACGTTGTGGTATGAATGGCATGACCTGGGTCATGCCTGAAACGAGTGGATTGGCTGGCTTCAGTAGTCCTTGGAGATGACATCCTCTCCGAACGTCCACTGTAATGCTGGCAGACCCGGGTCTGGTGTGATCGACTGGACCCGGGAATAACCCAGGTCCAGCCATCGGTGTGAAAGGGGTAAAACTATGCTCTGACCCGTGCTCAGTGTACTGGGTTGGAGCTGGGTTTTTGGTGGAAAAGGGTTACATACAGTAGAGTTAGGGGAATGAGGTGCTGTAACACTTGGAGCACAGTGGGCAGACCTACTGCAATACATGGTGGCAGAGGAAACTGCACTAACACATGGAGAACTAATAACATAGACCTACATGGGCTACACTAATGCAGAGAAGGAAAGTTAAAATGGTTACATGGGAACATATCCGGCTAAGGGCCGTATCTATTTTAGCCTGGTTTTTCTTTCTCCTTATTTAATTCCAATCCGTTTTCGCCTATGCGAAAAGTCAAGGCACTGAAATAGACAATACTTTTTCTCCACAGAATAGCAGGTGAAAAAAAGTGTAAAATATATACTTCTGGGTGCAGATGTTGGGAAACCCCTCAAAACCCTGGGTACACCAAAATGGACAATTCAACCAAAAAAAAAAAAATTCCAGGAACACCCCAAAAACCGCCTTTGAATTTTGGGGTGAAAATTTTAAAAAGTGGGGGACAACTTAAAAAACTAGCGAAATAAGCTTCTGGGAGTGCTCTAAGAATGGGCCAAGTGTTTTTGGGATTGCAGGTGCTTGTATGAATAGTTTTATTAGGCCTATCGGAACACTTCTACATTGATCCCCAATGTTAGAGCATCTTTTTGGGGGGTACAGACTGATTTCCCCAATTCTGACAGTACTTTCCACCTGTTCTGCATTCGCCGCTTGCCGTTTTCACCTGTTTAGTCATTTAAAACGTTGAAAAGCTGGGACACGCACAATCAGTTTTCTTGTCCAAAACACGCATTGAAGGCGAAAAGTCGGGTAGGCAGAACTTTTTCGCGGATGTGAAACTAATTGTATACGGCCCTAAAATGGTAATGATGAAGTGCACCCGGAAAGTATTCACAGCGCTTCACTTTTTCCACATTTTGTTATGTTACAGCCTTATTCCAAAATGGAATAAATCAATTTTTGTCCTCAAAATTCTTCAAACAATACCCCATAATGACGTGTAAAAAGTTTTTTCGAGATTTTTGCAAATTTAATAAAAGAAAAAAAACTAAGAAGTCACATGTACATAAGTATTCACAACCTTTGCTCAATACTGTGTTGATGCATCTTTGGCAGCAATTACAGCCTCAAGTCATTTTGAATATGATGCCACAACCTTGGCACACCTTTCTATGGGCAGTTTCGCCCATTCCTCTTTGCAGCACCTCTCAAGCTCCAACAGGTTGGATGGGAAGCATCAGTGCACAGCCATTATCAGATATCTCCAGATATGTTCAATCGGATTCAAGTCTGGGCTATGGCTGGGCCACTCAAGGACTTTCACAGGGCTGTCCTGAAGCCACTCCTTTGATAATTTGGCTGTGTGCTTAGGGCCGTTGTCCTGCTGAAAGATGAACCGTCGCCCCAGTCTGAGGTCAAGAGCACTCTAGAGCAGGTTTTCATCCAGTATGTCTCTGTACATTGCTGCATTCATCTTTCCCTCTACCCTGACTAGTCTCCCAGTTCCTGTTGCTGAAAATCATCCCCACAGCATGATGCTGCCACCACCATGCTTCACTGTAGGGATGGTATTGGCCTGGTGATGAGCGGTGCCTGGTTTCCTCCAAACATAACGCTTGGCATTCACGCCAAAGAGTTAAATTTTTATCTCATCAGACCAGATAATTTTGTTTCTCATGGTCTGAGAGTCCTTCAGGTACATTTTGGCAAACTCCAGGCAGGCTGCCATGTGCTTTTTACTAAGGAGTGGCTTCCATCTGGCCACTCTACCCTACAGGCCTGATTGGTGGATTGCTGCAGAGATGGTTGTCCTTCTGGAAGGTTCTCCTCTCTCCACAGAGGAATGTTGTAGCTCTGTTTAGACAGCTGGCCAACTCTATGAAGAATCCTGGTGGTTCCGAACTTCTTCCATTTACGGATGATGGAGGCCTCTGTGCTCATTGGGACCTTCAAGCAGCAGATATGTTTCTGTACCCTTCCCCAGATTTGTGCCTCGAGACAATCCTGTCTCGGAGGTCTACAGACAATTCCTTGGACTTCATACTTGGTTTGTGCTCTGACATGCACTGTCAAGTGTGGGACCTTATATAGACAGGTGTATGCCTTTCACAATCATGTCCAATCAACTGAATTTACCACAGGTGGACTCCAATTAAGCTGTATGAACATCTCAAGGATGATCCGTGGAAACAGGATGCACCTGAACTAAATTTTGAGCTTCATGACAAAGGCTGTGAATACTTATGTACATGTGATTTCTTAGGTTTTTTTTTTTTTAATTCAATTTGCAAAGATCTCAAAAAAAACTTTTTACACGTTGTCATTATGGAGTATTGTGTGTAGAATTTTGAGGACAAAAATTTATTTATTACATTTTGGAATAAGGCTGTAACATAACAATATGTGGAAAAAGTGAAGCGTTGTGAATACTTTCCGGATTCACTGTAGAGGCAAGAAGAGCAGGACCAGGAGGAGGAAGGTATCCCCAAGCAACACAAGTCATAGGGCCGTATTCTATTTGAGGCGAAATGTCGGAATCGGCGATCTCCTATTTCAAATATCTCCGTATTCAGTTACATTTACTTTTCGCTGGTGCGAAAAGTCAATGCAATAAAATGGGGATAAGTTTTCACCAGCCTTTAGCTGGCGAAAAAAAGTGCAGAATTGGGGTTTAGGGGTGCAGGCTTAAAAAAAATAGCCTGCACCCCTGGGAATGTCCCCTAAAAAATATGTTAAAAAAAATTTTTTAATTGTGACACCCAAAAAATGACCGTTAAATTTGGGGTGAACAAAAAAAAAAGCACACTGCTGTCAGGTGTAGGCTGCACACTCTCTTATTACCTTATGTAGACAAAAGTGATAGGACACCCCCGCACAAGAGAAATGGTGTGCTCCTGCAGCAGACACGTGTTCGGGAAGGTATAAAAGGAGAAGTATACAGATGTTCTCGATAACTCTGCGCTCCCTACATTGTGGCAGTTCTACGGAAACAATGAATGTTTTTATCAGGACGACAATGCCACCTGTCTAGTTTCCAGGGCGACGCTGGACTGGTATACAGAAAATTCTGTAACCGGGATGGACTGGCCAGGTCAGAGTCCAGATCTTAAGCCATGGAGAACCTCTGGGACGAATTGGAGTGACGTGTGCGTTCTAGGCTGACTCGACCTTCTGCAATAATATAATATTGTGTCTTTTATGATGAATAAGAGTGGAAATACCATTACACTTAAGTTTGTGCTAGTAATAAATAAATAAATACTTTGGGGCTGGAATTAGGTGTTAAAAAAATGAGTGTCAATTCCACTGCATTGGGAATGTCTCTTCAGTCACATTTTGGGTGAGCTTGTAATTAAAGGCTGACATTTTGTCACACAGGCTAATGCTTTTACCTAGCCTTAGTGATGGCTGCGCCAAGCAAAATCGCGGGTAGATTTAACCAGGCTTAGAATAAGTTGTGTCGGTGAGGCATAGCTCTAAGTCATTGTGGCACTGACCTAAAGCTTTGGGGGTTTTGTTAACCACCACCAATGGTCCTCTGCTCCATTCTCTTACTTTTTCTATTGACCCTTGGACTATAGGTTATAGAACTTTGCATTATAGGTTATAGAACTTACATTTCAGTTGTTTTGTAAAAAATGTAATCCCATTGTAAAAACCAACTTTAAAAACAATTCCTCCATTGTTTACAGAGGCACCTAAAAAGTGGGATGTGCTTAATGGGATTTTTGGCCCTAAAAGTTACTATTATTACTATTGCTGCATGCACAATCTTTAATCTGATCACACAGTCCAGGTTGGGTGCTCAATATGACCAACAACAGCAGGGCACGGCAGTCAGACCATCACCACGTAATGTACAGTCAGGAAGTTCAATGCCCCCTCATTCAGTGCCATCCTTCCTGATCCACATCTTCCTAGTTCAGATGCTGACCACTGGCCGTTAAGGCCCCATTTTTGGCCATTTACTTTTAAACTTATTGGCTATAGAATATCGGTGTCTTATATTACACATTATTATTTTTTTTTACCATGTTTTACATAATGTGACTGGATTGTATAGTATTTTGTATGTACCAAACTGAATTGTATTAGCTAGATCAACAATGTAGTGTTTTTTCAAGTAATACTATAAAAATGAGAGTTATCGCATTGAATTATTATTTATCACTTTCTCCTGCCATTAGCCACTGTTTCACCATATTTTGTGAGGACTTTGAATCTGACAGTTATAGTAATGTTTATATGTTTCTGCAGAGGGAGAAGCACCTTGCTAAGGTAGATGCCACCTCTGTATGCTGTATTATCTGACATGAGGCCAGGAAGAGGACAGTAAATCACGGAGTGTGAGGACAGTTCTCAGAGTTTATATAATTAATAAGCCCCCCTAAGAACCTCATTGTTTCCGTTTCCTCCGGTTATGTCAGTGTTGCTGCTATTCCATGCTGTTTAAACTTTTTCTGTGTCAATATTTAGATACTGTGACATGTGTATGAATTCAATCCAGGTTTTACAGTTTCCCACATAAATCTTTCAGGCTCAACATTTTATTAGACTGGGTACATTTTGGGGTGTTTGTTATTTTATTTTTGCAGGTAAAAAACCACTTAAGGCTGTTTAATTTCTAAGTTCTGCTCAATATTCAGACATGCCCTTCTGCAATTTGATGATGATTTGGTTCTGCAGTTTTCCTCCACAATTGACCATGCAGCACACAATCTATAGGAAGTGCACTGTACAAAAATGTAACATATCGTAGGCATAGACTAAACCTCTTACCCCTTTAGCACCACTGCTTCCAGACTTCGAGTTGAATAAAGTTTTAGATCTCCCCTCTAACATACTGCTCTATTCATCCTTCATTGCGCCTTCGATAAATAATGAAGGGGGGGGGGGTTATTACTTTGTTCGAAGTGGACTTAGAAATCTGTTTCAACACCAAACCTTTCTTCTAATGAGCCCCATTTGGGGAAGAAATCCATTTGCTGGCGCACTGTAGTACATAACAACCAGTGCTAAACTCTCGTCTGGTTTCCATGATTACGGAGACCATGACTGTGTGTTCCTCCTGCCATACTGAAAACCAGCTGCAGACTTTTAAGCTGATTAAAATCATAGTTCTTGTCTCCATGCAAAATCCTTAAAGTGTCAAATGAAAATAAAATGAGCACACAGTTTTCAAATAACTAAAAAAAGACTCCCCAATACCTTTGTTCACCATTTTATCTCATATAGATTAAAATATTTCCTTTATTGATCTGGCATATTTAAATAGTAGTGTGCATTAAGGTGTTATAAATTTGATATTGAAGAGAATGGGATAAATCATTGATTAACTTTTCCAAACTTAAAAAAAAAATGTAATGCCACTTACAGTTAGAGATGAGCGGTTTGGTTCTATTTGGTTATGTTTGGATCAGGGGCTTAACTAGACCTAGGGGAGCCCTATAGAAAATGTTTTCACGGGCCCCACACCCCCTCCCCCCCTCACCGTCCGCGACTTACCTCTGCTCTATGGTCGTGTCCTCTTTCAGCAATGTGCTGCACATGTCCAATCCTGGTCGACTCCATCTCTCCTCACTCACCAGGGCCGGCGTGAGCCCAATAATTTTGGTAAGCGAAAATATTGTATTCATAGCCCCCAGCGGTACTTTTGCACGCACTTAAGGCACGCTGGAAAAAATGACGGGGTCATAGTATCGCGGAAAAAGGTTTTCATATATATATATATATATATATATATAATATTATGGAGTGTGTGTGTATATCTATTAAACTAAAGCTGGGTACACACTGACAGATATGTCGCTCGTTCCATTGAACGAACAATATATCTACTGTATCGGTGGGTATGTACAGACGATATGTCTGTGAACGATGTCATTCAGACATATCGCCTCTGCTATGCAGCGCAGCCTATGCCAAAATATCTTGCAAATATATCGGCACATCTGTCTGTGTGTAAGGGCGACCTCCCGTACACTTGCTGCAGGGGTCCACCGGTGACTGACATCTTAACTGGGCGGGAAAATGTTAAATGCCAGCCCAGTTCTGATGTCAGCGCAGACACATCTAGGACCGTATTCAGTTAGGAGCGAAAAGCCCGTTTCTGTGGAAATGTATCACTGGTGACGTCATTTCGCCAGGCGAAAACTTATCCCCGTATTCCATTCCAAAGACTTTTCGCTGGTACAGAAAGTTAATGCATTGGAATAGGCAAAAAAGATTCGCTTATGAAAGCTGACGGAAAAAAAGTGCAGATTTGGGGTGCAAACTTGCGGGAACAACGCTGCACCCTTGGGACAGGCCCGCAAAGTTAAATTGTGTAAAAAAAAATAGTTTAAAAAAAATTTAAGAACACCCCAAAAAATGACTTTGAAAAAGTACAAAGTTGGGGGACAAACTTAAAAACTAGCGAAATAGACTCCAGGGGGGTCCCCAAGGATGCCCCAGGTGTTTTTAAGTTTGCAGGTGCCTGCGGCAGGTGGATTTTTTACATTTTTTAAAACAACACTTTAGCAACTTTAAAATATGCTCGCACCATTTTCATGTACCCCAAATTTGCTGGGACTACTTATTTTCTGCAAAAAAAACTTCTAAATGCTATTCTTCATCACTTCTGCAAAGACGCTAATTAGCAGCTATTAACAGCATTTAAGTTCCCCAAATACCTTCAG
Organism: Taudactylus pleione; assembly: GCA_031769625.1. NCBI lineage: Eukaryota > Metazoa > Chordata > Amphibia > Anura > Myobatrachidae > Taudactylus > Taudactylus pleione. The sequence goes on from JAUIMM010000092.1 coordinate 40,626,604, forward strand.
CAGGCCTATTCGGGGGGTATCTATAGTGATCCCCAATGTCAGTACATCTTTTGGGGGGGGTGTCAGGCTGTTTTCCCCAAATCTGACAGCACTTTTCGCGAGTTCCGAATTAGCCGGGTCCCTTTTTTGCCAATTTCTAATTGAATACGGGGTTAAGCAGGGACGAGCGCGATACTTTATCGCATGAAAAAAACCAGCGATGTCGGCAAAAAGTCTGGGACTTTTCGCACCTAATTGAATATGGGCCCTAGTGGTAGATTGATAAGTGTGCATTGGATTACCTATCTGCCGGTCGGTCAGTGTGTTACCGGGTCGGCGGTGTGTAGCCATCTTAACTGTTTATATTTGCACAAATAAACACTAACCTCAAGACCGCTGGCTGCATGGGGTTCATGTCGGCTGATCCTATTCCTTCTCCTCTGCTGAACTCGGTCTGGAGGTCCTCTCCCGCCACAGTCTCTACTGTCACACCAGCGGCTGCACATTTCCCCACAGCTCTTTCTCTCTCTTTCCCTTCTTTATCTTGTGTTCTCTCCCAGCTCTTCTTCATTTCTCCCTTATTGTTCCCTTTCACTTCTCCCCCTCTGATCTGCCTGGCCTGTAACCCCCTGGCTCAAATCTTCTCTCCTTTTACCCCCCCCCCCCCCCCCACTCTCCCTTTTTTGCTGTCTCCATTCACACTGTCACAGCAGGGGCGTGTGTGTCTGAGGCCACCCCTGTGTGCTGCTGCGGGGTCCCGACTGCCTGTCTGTATGCTGCTGCAGAGTCCCGGCTGTCTGTCCTGCCCACTCCTTCCCCAGCCTGCCCCTCTTCTCCTACAGCCCACATCATCTCTCCTCCTCCGGCCGCCCCTCTCCTCCAGCCCGCCGCAATCAAAATTCGAAAATGCACTGCAGTGGTCCGTGTGCATAGCCTATAGGACAGAGCAGGCAGGGGGGACCTGAGAATGGGGGGCCAGGAGACACATGCCCACCTTAATCCGGCTGGCGGCATCCAGCCTTGTTTTGTGTACTGCGACATGACGTTCTGCCGCTGCTTCCCTTCTAATCGCGGTGCAGCTGTGTCACTGTGACAGTCAGCCGGCAGCCCGGCTTGTGTCTGTGTGTAGACCATAGCACCGAAGGTGCTGGGGGAAGGCCAGGCCCCCGGAGGTGCCGGGCCCCATAGCAGCTGTACCTACGTTAGTTACGCCACTATTTGGTTCTCACAAACGGCGTCTTATTAGCGATCTGACTATACCGTGTTTTGGTTAGCCGATGAGATAAATCTGAACTTGCTCTAATTTGGTGAAAAGAATCAGAACTGCTCTTCTCTACATATCATATAACTGGAACTAAAAATGTTATGTCTGTGATCATGTATTAATGGGGGTAAGTATAAAAGCTTGGAGAGAGAGAAAATTGTGAGCGATGAGTACCAACCAATCAGCTCCTAACTGTCATTTTTTTATACAGTCTGTAATATGAGTATTAGAAGCTAATTGGTTAGTACTTTATCTCTCACAATTTTATGCATCTCCAAAGCTTTGATAAATAACCCCCTTAAAAAGTGTCTAATAAAATTAAATTGATTCTGTTTTTTTATTTTTAATGTACTTGTATTTAAACTGATTAAGAGATTTTATCTAATGTGTAAGTAAGTGGGGAGCAAACATTTGGGGGACTCCATTATAGGCACCAACCCTACCTCAAACAATCTGGGTTGGTCTTCACTATAGCAGAGGGAGGAACTTCACTGCAGTCATTGCACGTTACAAAGTTCAGCAAAAATTAAAATGGTTCCTGCACGGTTTCACAAAAAGTGCGTCATACTACAATGGGAGTAACACTCAACGTCTTCCGTCTGTCATTGCAACCTAGTATGCAAATGCAGCCATTTTGCTACACAAACCTGTGGCACATGGCTGGTCCAAGGCTGTATTTGCACTGTGGAGCGACCATTTTGCTCTTTATAACTGTCTTTTAGTATGTGTGCTGTTAGCAATACAAAAGATTGGAATGAATCTGTTCAACAATGAATACATGGAATGGAATTTTGTTGTAGTGCCCATGTAGCACTTAAAAGCACATTGTACATATTTTATGTTGTTTGGCCATTCCACACATTTTTATTTGTTCCAGTCCTTATTTGTTTTTTGGTTTTTTTTTTAGAAATTTCACAAATGTACAACAGGCGTTACACCCAGCTCCTACAATCAGGGCTGCCATTATGGTGATTATGGTCACCCCATAGTGAGTAAAAAAGCACATGCTGACTGTTAATGTGGAACTGGGTAATTCTGAAGGATCTGATGGCATGTACTACTGCGATGCAGTCCTGACAGCAATGCAGCTTTCTGTTTTGGATGAAAAGTGAACAATGCAGCAAAATGCCTGTTGGACAATACATCAATCAGATTAACACTCTCCCACCTGTCATTGAAGTTTAGTTCTAGTGCGGCCAGCATAGCATGTTAGCTGCACACTATACAGGTTTGAGCAGTAAGCACTATACAGGTATGAGCAGTAAGCACTATACAGGTTTGAGCAGTAAGCACTATACAGGTTTGAGCAGTAAGCACTATACAGGTTTGAGCAGTAAGCACTATACAGGTACGAGCAGTAAGCACTATACAGGTACGAGCAGTAAGCACTATACAGGTACGAGCAGTAAGCACTATACAGGTACGAGCAGTAAGCACTATACAGGTATGAGCAGTAAGCACTATACAGGTTTGAGCAGTAAGCACTATACAGGTTTGAGCAGTAAGCACTATACAGGTATGAGCAGTAAGCACTATACAGGTATGAGCAGTAAGCACTATACAGGTTTGAGCAGTAAGCACTATACAGGTACGAGCAGTAAGCACTATACAGGTACGAGCAGTAAGCACTATACAGGTACGAGCAGTAAGCACTATACAGGTACGAGCAGTAAGCACTATACAGGTACGAGCAGTAAGCACTATACAGGTACGAGCAGTAAGCACTATACAGGTACGAGCAGTAAGCACTATACAGGTACGAGCAGTAAGCACTATACAGGTACGAGCAGTAAGCACTATACAGGTACGAGCAGTAAGCACTATACAGGTACGAGCAGTAAGCACTATACAGGTACGAGCAGTAAGCCCTATACAGGTACGAGCAGTAAGCCCTATACAGGTACGAGCAGTAAGCCCTATACAGGTACGAGCAGTAAGCACTATACAGGTACGAGCAGTAAGCCCTATACAGGTACGAGCAGTAAGCCCTATACAGGTACGAGCAGTAAGCACTATACAGGTATGAGCAGTAAGCACTATACAGGTATGAGCAGTAAGCCCTATACAGGTACGAGCAGTAAGCCCTATACAGGTACGAGCAGTAAGCACTATACAGGTACGAGCAGTAAGCACTATACAGGTACGAGCAGTAAGCACTATACAGGTACGAGCAGTAAGGACTATACAGGTACGAGCAGTAAGGACTATACAGGTACGAGCAGTAAGCACTATACAGGTACGAGCAGTAAGCGCTGTACAGGTAATAGCAGTAAGCGCTGTACAGGTACGAGCAGTAAGCGCTGTACAGGTACGAGCAGTAAGCGCTGTACAGGTACGAGCAGTAAGCGCTGTACAGGTACGAGCAGTAAGCGCTGTACAGGTACGAGCAGTAAGCGCTGTACAGGTACGAGCAGTAAGCGCTGTACAGGTACGAGCAGTAAGCGCTGTACAGGTACGAGCAGTAAGCGCTGTACAGGTACGAGCAGTAAGCGCTGTACAGGTACGAGCAGTAAGCGCTGTACAGGTACGAGCAGTAAGCGCTGTACAGGTACGAGCAGTAAGCGCTGTACAGGTACGAGCAGTAAGCACTAGGACATGCCTTACTTTGCCAGCTCTTTCTACTTACTGCAACAGTCCCCAAGTCATTGGTGCTCGGCAGATCTGACCACAGTGTTGGTATTATTTAGCAAGCTAAATGGAACCCTTACTATCCTTATCAGTGAGCTGTGTACCAGTCTGTGTCTTACACCATTTTGTGATCGCTGTAACCGCAGTCTGAGGAAAACTCTCCATCACCAGCCATTGCTACTGCTCCTTGGGCTGAGAATGGAGTAGCAGGAACTGAAGTGTATATTGGTCACGCTGGGGAGGTGCTTTATAATACTGACCAGCAGATAATTCAGCCCTCAATGCAGCCAGATAGATTTACATGATAAGTGGATATCAGTTCCCATAACTGATTTGCCTTATTTGAGAAATATAAGTGACTAGTGGATATTATAGGCTTAGCAACCTTCTGGTCACATGGGTGTCCCTATTTTTGTTATTTCAGGTTGATGGCAGCCCTGAGTATTATTTGGTGAAATCAAGGAAAAGTTGTATTGTTTACCATGAGCATGTCACCTGTCTTCCCCCACTGTTCCATTGTAGACTATGAGCCGTACTAAATTTGAGCCGAGCCGCGATACTTTTCTGCCTCCCAGGACTTTCCGCCTACTTCGCCTGTTTTGCAGGCGGAAAAGTATCACGCGCATGCTCGCTTTACCTCGTATTCAATTCGAAAGTACGCGAAGACGGGACCCGGCGAAACTTCAACAGGCGGAAAGTACTGTCAGAATTGGGGAAATCAGCCTGACATCCCCCAAAAGATGCTCTGACATGGGGGTTCCCTATGGTGCCCCCCGATTTGGCTTGCTGAAGGTATTTGGTGTTTTTAAACGGGCTCAGTAGCTGCTAAATAGCGTTTTTCTATACGTGGTGCAGAATAGTATTCAGGAGTATTTTTCCCAGAAAATAACTTATCCCAGCAAATTTGGGGTACTTGAAAATGGAGGTCAGCATATTTAAAAGTTGCTGGGGCATACTTGGGGAGCCCCCAGAGTCAAGTTCGCTAATTTTTAACTTTGTCCCCCAACTTTTTATTTTTTCGCCCCCTTTTTCAAAGTCATTTTTGGGGTGTCCTAAAGTGTTTTTTTTTTTTTTTTTTTTTGACACCGTTTACCTTTGGGGGACTGTCTGAAGGCTGCAGGGGGGATCCCGCAACGTTGCACCCCAAAACCCCAATTCTGCACTTTTTTCCGCCTGCTATTCATAGGCGAAACTATTTCGCCTAGCACATTGCATTGACTTTCAGCCTAGGCAGAAAGTCTTTCAAATTGAATACGGGGTAAAAGCAAAACAGGCGAAAATGACGTCATCAGCGAAAAAGTATCGCGGATCCGGACTTTTCGCCTCAAATTGAATACGGGCCTAAGGTTGCTTGTTCATATTACTAGAGTGATGCATTTTATAGGCAAATATATGAACAACTGAGTCATTACTTTATGGTGCGTACACACTGGGCGATTAAAGTGGACGACTGAGCGATAACGATATCGTTATCTTTCAGTCGTCCACTTTATTGTCCATTTTTAACACAAAAACGATGAACGATAACAACGACGCGCGTTCCCGCGGGTCGTTCGCCATCATCGTTCATCGGGTTAACATGGAGGCCAACCTGACGATGTCAGGTCACTGCACTTTATGGAATGGGGGAGAGAGCCCGGCGCTGAACGATATTGTTAATGATATCGTTCAGCGGGTGTGCTCAATGTCATGAATGACATTGAGCACACCCTGCCGGGGACACACTAGACGATATCGCTCAGGGAGCATATCGTCTAGTGTGTACGCACCATTACAGTATGTTTGAAGATAGATGTATGAAATAGTGACAATTAGCCCTATTTATAAACAGAGTGTACCTTACATTGTAGTCATTTTAGGAAGGATAAACTGTTATTTGGTTCTCACTGGTTTTAGAAAGACGTGCCTGCCTTGATAATCCAGATTTATGGAATGGCAACATTGGCACGGACCATGGGCAGCAGTATTCCCCGCACAGCCGACAGACCCTATCTTTATCTGTTCTACAGATTGGTTGAGGTGAAGGGTAGCACTTGGAGGTGATATGAGAAAATCCTGGGATGTTCCCAGTTTGCTCAGCTCACTATTATGTAAATATAATAACGGGCCAATAATAAAACTACAATAATATCTGTAGTCTTTCCTGTGTTAACCAGCAGATGCTCCCATTCTCTGGTAGTGTTCAGTTGTTAATAGTATTCCATTGTTGGATGCCTCCTTATCCTAAGCATAATTATGAAATGAAATTGCTTGTTTATGCCAAATACATATATACTTTGCTTTAGAAGCTAACTGACGTAAGACGGTCAGTTTATCCCTATATATTCTGGTCATTTGCATGCCTAATGGGGAAATAAGAAACGTAAGTTAATGATTTCAACTGTAACAAAACGGAACACTGGGGGAGCCCCAGTATATATTGTGTTATCACACTGGATGCTATGAGAAGCTGCTGTCCTCCTGGATACAAAGGTTCCCTCATGAAATGCTTTGTACATCCTTGTAGTAGTCTTCTGCCACCTGGTGGCTAAGCCTCTGAAATGAACACTCATATTAAATCTGGCCTACATAACAACTGATCTCACACAGATGTAATGTTATGTTTGTATGTACATTTGAACTAAACAAATCTTTGTCTTAGTGAGTTACCTTCACTGGTACCAATTTATGTTTGTTTTTAGCTTTCTAGAAAAAATCGACAATGTCAGGCTAAATGACTACACACCAACAGATCAGGTAAGATGCTTTGTAGTGAGCACCTTTAAATGTGAATGGTATGAACTTAGACTGTGTATGTAGCGATAGCTCAGTAGGTCATACACGGAACAGACTACCCCAGTATGTACACTATAGACAAACTAAATGGATGGAATTTTTTTTTTTTTTTTTAAATATGCTTCTATTTTTACTCAGGTTTCATTTTAAAGTTGCTAGGCTAGATGAGAGACCCCTCATTTAATCAATGAGCTGTGCTTGGAATTTCTTGTCTTTTATAAACAACATTATTCTAAATTAGAACCCCAAATATATATATGTAAATACAGAACAGACATGGGTCTGTACAAACAGGCATATATATGAATGTGTGTGTGTATATGTGTGTGTGTGTATATATATATATATATATATATATGTGTGTGTATGTGTATACATATATATATATATATATATATGTATATAAATTTATTTTCAAAAAGCAGTGTTTGAAGTGTGTTCTTGCATTGTCTCTTTCCGTATTGATAGCTCTCGTAGATCTACAGTATTTTGTACCAAGCGTAACTGCTGTAGGCAACAATGACACTGGTGCAGAAGTGTGTGTGCAGGGCCGTTAATTGACATTAGTTTTTATTCTGTGAACACTAAAGCATATTTACCATGCTCTAAGAACCCATAATAATATTAATGCCTGTGTGTTCAAGCTGTAAAAAGGGCTAACCATCACAGTCTGCATGACTTTGGAAAAACTTGGTGCTCTCTTACTTTAGAAATAAGTAGAGAGTTATCCTTTTTGTGCTGCTAATGAATGGCAGCCTCACTAATGTGATCTTGGCCTAAACAAAACAAAAAAAAACACAAGCATGTTATCTACATAACTGGGAGCAATGTCATATGCTAGTTATTATCCTTTAGTTCTATATGATAGGATTGGTCATGTGGATTAGCCACGGTAGCACTTACACTAGTACTTGGTGTGTATTATATTAGTAGCATAATCTCCGATACAACATATACATCCCAGGAATGACTCCAGTCATTTGCATTATAACTAGCGCAGACGATTTTATGGCTGTAGAGTGATCACATCGCCCTTCTTCATCCTGTTGGATAGCACTGCAGATGAATATATACATGTGACTAATATGTTATGCTGTGTTTTTAATATATGTGTCTCTAATCAATGTTGTTATTTTGCAGGATTTATTAAGATGCAGAGTTTTGACATCAGGGATTTTTGAAACGCGATTTCAAGTAGACAAAGTAAATTTCCAGTGAGTGCTCCATTTATTCTTCATTCTTTTTGGTGTTTTTTTTTCATACAGGTTTTGTGGCATATAAAATAATGAGCGTTCTGTTTATTAAGATCCAAGCAGTGACTATTGTTAGGTGAGCAAATCAGATATGACCTAGCTAACTCCAGATTCCATAGGTGGGAAGACCTCTTCACTCTTAGTAAAGAGAGGATAGACTTCGTTCCGATGCAGATTGGAACAATATATCATGTAGATTGCATAGTGCGTATGCCTGATCGGTAGTGCTCGCGGGTCGTTCATCACATCTGGTCATCTTCTGTGCTGATGAGACAGGAGGGTTGTCAGTGCAGTGGACAGGACAATGGCCGCAGTCTGTTCCTCTGACAACCATTCATTTCATCCTCTATAATTGCTGGTCCGTAGAATCCCAGAGGTTATACGCATGGGCCTGGTGACATTACACTAGTGGGGTGTAGAGGGATTTATTGATTTACACAGAGATGTCCACTAAAAATGTAATGCTTTGATCAACATTTGTACATCAGCTTTGTCATTTAGGAACAATACTAAATGCTTTATTACTGCAAATTATACTGGCACACTTCTCTGTTTTTGATATTGTAAAGGCACTACATATAGTACTTAATGGGTGGGTATGAGCCTCCTGTGTGTCCTAAAACGTCACAAGCCATTCCTGCTAACAGTGTATTACTTGTGTTTTTCAACAGCATGTTTGATGTAGGAGGACAAAGAGACGAGAGAAGAAAATGGATCCAGTGTTTTAATGGTAAGAAGCTGTTTGTTTTTATCAGATTGTTCCCATTAGCTTTTAATGTTTTCATATTGTCAGTAAATGTACTGCTTCACATGACACAGTCTACACAGAGGGTACACTTCATATGTGGCATTTATACATACACCAGTTGTAAGGAATAACCAGTGATTATAGGTTTTCCAAGGGATATGTTGCTCCTGAAGTGTATTGGGTTCCCAAGGACCACATATTACCCATAATCTCAGTACTAGGATAAAACAGTATATAACACACACCTGTCAGTATTAACAGGCATTTTATCCAAGTGTTTTATTCTATACAAACTGATCTGACTATAAAGCAGGAAGGATCTCTGTTCTGCCAGGGGATTGGTGGGGGGGATGGGGTTAGTATAAAACATCTGCACGAAAATGATAGATAATGTCTAGGTTAGACCCCACATGGTAGACAGTTAATAGTTCGACAGGGACAAATGGTCGATATGGATGAAGATATACAGGTACAAAAGGTTTACAGGGTCAAAGGGTCGACACAAAAAATGGTTAACATATTTTTTTGTTGCTGTCGTCTTCTAACCTTCCCCTTGGTCCCTAACCCTCCCTCCTGGTGCTTAACCCTAACTGTCCCTCCTAGTGCCTAATCCTCAGGTAAGTTCCTATCCCTAACCATCCCTCCTAGAGCCTAACTCTAAAAAAAAATTTTTATCGTGTCGACCTTTTGATTCTATCAACCTTTTTTACCTGTCTGTCTTGATCCATGTCGACCTTTTGTCCCTGTCAACCTATTGACTGTCTACCATGTGATGTCTACCTAGACTGTCAAACTTTTTAATGTAGATCTATTGGCTGTACGCCCTGCCAGGGAAGGGTCAGAAGCCCCATGTTGCCTATCACAGGGTTAATCCTTGATACTAGAAACATATACTGTCCAATATTACTATTATAAAGTTACATTATGAATATAGCAAATCCATATTTTCCCATTCAGCTAAATTCCAACAACAAACCTTTATTTGCATATGAAAACTAAACAATGTTTGCATGCTATGGGGTAATTCAATTAGCCCTGGTAAATTACCACGACTTATCGATCCCCCAGGGGTTATTCCATTGTCCCCGATAGCCAGCACTGGACCCAGAGGCAGGCGAAACAAAATCCCCGATAAGTGCCATTTTTTTTTTTGCGGCTGCTATCATGAAAACACATGGATCCGAGAACTCATCTTCGTGTGACAAGAACGGGGGGTAGTTGAATTGTTCAAAAATAAAATCCTGGCAAAGTTTTTACCTCACAAAAAATGATTATGTGCAATTGAATTCCCTCGATGTCTTATATAATTGTTTTATTCTATGTCAATAACTCCTATGTCCTGAGCACTAAAATCACAGGGTGGTCTGGATTGAGATTAAGATTGTGGCCAAACCTGAATATTGCTTAAAATCCTTTGGGATTTGCCAGAAACATGGATTTGGGGTATTTCCTGGATTTATTAAAACATTTTCGTACACGAGGCTCTAGTCCATACCAAGTAATTTTTTGTGTTATAATCTGTGTAGAGCAACTGTATTTTGCTTTATTAATTGATGAATGTACATTTTATACTACTTACGGACTCGTTCTCTCTTCTAGATGTCACAGCTATAATTTTTGTAGTTGCGAGTAGCAGTTACAACATGGTTATAAGAGAAGACAATAACACAAACAGACTACGAGAAGCACTGGACCTGTTTAAAAGTATCTGGAACAACAGGTACAGTGCTTTACATGTTTTCTATTATTCTGCAGCTCAGGTACTCGATCTGTTGGTCAGCACCCCAAGTGATGCCCTGATTGTCAGATAAGCAGCACATTGGAAAAATCCTCTCTTGGGGTCCCTGTGGCACACTGACACCCGGGGGCCCAGCTAACAGCAATATCTTGAGTTTCATTGACGTATCCCAAGTTGCCTACAGGATGACAACTGCTTAAAAATGAAGCAAACGGGACTTACTGCCAGTACCCTATCTGTCCAAGCATATGGTATTAGTAATTATCTATATGATTGTGCAATAGTGTCATATTTCACATTCATTGCTATATACTGTCGTAAAGGAGATATTTGATGGTATGTCTGAAACGGACTGTAAGGAATCAAAATTCTATATTTTTTATCACATAAATTCCTTTCATCCACTTGTGATAATATACCTTGTTGCTTGTACACAATTTACATTACAGCCTATCCGTTTGCTGAACGTAATTTTTTTTTTAAATGTAAACAACTCTAATTTTAATATATATTTTTTTTTATTTAACAAATGAAAGACCTGCATCAATTATTTCTCCTGCTTACTCAGTATGTCACTAGACAAGTATACCATATCGGAAAATGTCTTACCATACATTCAACACGCATAGATTATGATGTACTAATTACTTGTATATAAATTATATCTGTTCTTTTTGTCCAATATATGACATAGAGATGGCTTCAGGGTGCATGTAAGCTGGGTACACACTAAACGATGTGTGTACCCAGCGATGCAACTGGTGACCCCGCCCGCCGACGGGCCAACATATCGTGCGGCCGGAACACACTAGAACAGTGGTCTCCAAGCTGTAGCTCGTGGTCTTAATTTTGGTAGGTCACCTAGCTTCAGTACTGCCGAGTCAACTAGGAGGAAGTGACCTCTGACATGTGCTCCCCCGTGGCATCGACGCCATGGGTGGAGCCACAGGGAAGCACGTCAGGTGATTGCTGCAGCCTCTACAGCAATCACCCAACGTACTTCCACGTGGTTCCACCCACAGCATCTACGCTACGGCGGAGCAAGCCCTGCCAGAAAATCACATAGCAGCCCTGCCTATATCTTTTGCTCCTCTACTGCACGTCCCTCCTTGGAGCCGGTAATTAACAGTGAAATGTGCCTGTGCTTAAATTTTATTTACAAACTACAACAATATCACTGTAATAGTTAAATGCATTTTCTATGAAACATTTTAACATTAAATTATTTTCAGTTGTTCGGTTATTAGCCAGATTTTTTTTCTTTCTACAATTTTAGTAGCTCTCCGGGAGGTTTCATTTTTCTAAAGTAGCTCACACCTCAATTAACATTGGAGACCACTGCACTAGACGATCCGGTGCCCGACCCCCCGATATGTTGTCCCCTGCCACATCCCGCTGCTTGGGGACGTCATCCGCATCGTCAGGTTGAGCTGCATGTAGGGCCAACCTGATGATGTGGCTGACGACACCACAGGAGCACGCACCACACGACACAGTACGCACACACTTGTTGATTTGAAAGATGTTGTTTGATGCGTCGGAATCTGGCAAATCATTCAAAAAATGTCCATTGTGCACCTTTACATTTGTCATGTACACAAACTTGTTTAGGATTGCATTGAATGAGTAGAAGTTACTCAAACCTGTATATCCTATCTCCCAACATATATTTAAATATCTTGTCAGCGGAACAGGGGGAGTGGCCACACCCTCGATGGCTTTTTTTTTTCTCTATGCTGCATGTTGTGAGGACCCCCTGCTTCTACAGTATACGGTAGTGCAAAGCCTCCCAACTGTCTCTGCGAATCACAGTGCAGGACAGTCCTCAAAAATCGGACCATCACTCTTTATGGAGTTTCTTCTCTTAGTTCTGATATCCATGCAGTCTTTAGTCACTGATAATGATAAAGGGTACAGAATCTGTCTGAAACATGTTTTATCTTTTCAACAGGTGGTTACGAACGATTTCCATCATTTTATTTTTGAACAAACAAGACATGCTGGCTGAAAAAGTCTTGGCGGGAAAATCAAAAATAGAAGATTACTTCCCAGAATACGTGCGCTACACTGTACCCGACGATGGTAAGAATGAAAGTTAGATTGGCTCCTGAAAGCACACTGTACCTGTCTAGGATAATGGTACTTACTGTCACCTGCCTCCAACACCTTGCTCTGCTCTGTAGGAGGTCTGTCCACTTTCAATTATCTCAGTGCTGGCTCGATCAATGCTGCAGTGTTTGTAGTAATCAGCCAATTACCATTGTGAGGATTGCTTTAGGTTCATATTGAACACAGGGCAATGCACAATGGCGGCCCTAGGAAAATCCACCTTTAATCATGATACAGGGGTCTATTTACTAAGCAGTGTTAGGAGACAGAGTGAAAAGTGATAAGAAAGTGATAAGTGCCAGCCAATCCACTCCCAACTGTCATCTCACAGGCTGTGTTTGAATTATGACAGTGGGGAGCTGATTGGCTGACACCTTATCACTTCCTTATCACTTTTCACTCTGTCTCCTAACACTGATTAGTAAATAGACCCCTTAATGTTGTGTTACAAATACAGTAGATAATCTCAAGCCAAACCATTACAGTATTTGTACTGAGCTACTGATGTGTCAGTATTGCTCTATTATCTAACATCTGAGCAATAGTGAAAGTTACTGTATGGCCATGTGATAGGGAATTTAGGGGTCTATTTATCAAGCAGTGGAGAACTTGCCCATAGCAACCAATCAGCTTTGAAGTAGCATTTATCAAATACAGTCTATATAATAATAGGTAGGAACTGGTTGGTTGCTATGGGCAACATCTCCACTGGTCCACTTCTCCATGCTTTTCACTGCTTGATAAATAGACCCCTTAGGCTGTAAGCTACAAATGGGGCAGGGGGTGGTGGAAATAATGAATTATTTTCTCTATGGTTCTGCGTAATATTTTGGTGCTGTATAAATAAATTACAATAAATCTCTTCACATGTTAGGTATGCAATTGTCTGCTTACATTGTATGTTTTTCTCAAAATGTACTTTATAGCAACACCAGATGCAGGAGAGGATCCCAAAGTGACGAGGGCCAAGTTTTTCATCCGAGATGAGTTTTTAGTGAGTATTAAAATGTACTATAAATAAAACAGTCGTCTTGTTTTCCTTCTGATCTGGGATTGGAAACTAAAAAAAACTACATGAAGATGATATACTGTACATACAGAAGGTTGTTTGAAATCTTATTTCCAGGAAACCTCAAGAAACTTTTGCTTCAGAAGATATATTTTTAGCAACATGTCTAGCTATGAAAGTCCCTTTCACTGTGGCGTATAGTTTCTGGAGTGGATATGTTTGTCCTGTTTAGCTCCTCCCCCCCTCCTCAACCCGTGAGCCTCTACCATAGGTTTTCTCTTCCATGACTTCGAGATAAAGCAACTTTTTATGTTACATTCTACAAACCTCTATAATCAAGTATTCAGTTATTTTGTTATATAGAATAATCCCTGATTAATTTTAACTACTGCTGTCAGCTTTGTTCATGATTATTATCTTTTTAAGACACTGTGGGCGGTATGTACGAAGCATAGCATTCGCGATGCGGTACATCCCACCTCTCATCGGATACATATCACTGTTGATTACCGCGGTATGTACTTAGAAATGCGATGAAGCTCTCAGGGGTCTATATACTAAGCTGTTTTAGGAATGGTGATAAGGTACCAGTCAATCAGCTCCTAACTGCCATGTCACAGGCTGTCTTTGAAGAATGACAGTTAAGAGCTGATTGGCTGGTACCTTACCTCTGTTCACTTTATCTCCTAAAACAGCTTAGTAAATAGACCCCTGAGTCTGTAATACCGCCCACAACTTGTGTCTTTTTGCAGCAGATGATTTACTATTTGTGACTGATCCAGAGACCTCGTTGATCTCCCTCCACAACATTTTAGAGAGCAATAGTGCTGCTTCTTATTATAAACTGAATGCTACTAAACAGAAACTCTGCACATTAACATCTCCCCCTTTAACCCTCCAATTACCGAAAGGATGCCTTCCTTTTATTTGGAGAGTTTCTTCTTTATCTAGGAATTTCTATCCCTTCTACTATTGAAAATGTTCACAATGTAAATTACGTTCCCTTATTGACTCAGCTGACCTCTCTGGCTACTGCTTGGACGAGCCACGAGGTCTCCTGGTTGGGCCGCTTAGTAGCATTTAAGATGATGTTATTACCAAAACTGATGTATTTATTCCATGCTATTCCATACGCAATCCCTAGTAAATTACTACATCAGAATTGGTGATTGATGCTTTCTTGCATGTGGAAACGTAAAGCTTCCAGAATGGCTTATAGCTGTATCACTTGTTCTAAAACACAAGGGGGCCTGACTCTCCTCAATCTGTCCAGGTACCAAGAAGCAGCCCCACTCTCCCAACTATGTGACTGGTTCCTCCCACTCGCTCTAAGCTTTGGGTGGACCTGGAACATGCCCTTTTTTCGGGGTTCCCCTCTACCCCCAACGGCTTCAACCACAACTTCCATTATTCCCTAAAACTGCTCTTGATACCCTAAAAGTGTATAAAAGGGCAGTCGGGAGGTTGATACCCTTAACTCCTGACTCGTGTTGACTTTACCCTTCCCACCAGGAACATTTCCCTTCAAGCATTAGACAAATCATTGCACAATCTCCACGTCCTACTGGATATGTTTGGGTATTGAGTCCCTGGCAGATTTCTATTCCCCGTCGTCTATTTTATAACCTTTGTGTTAAGTTTAAGTTGGGTCCCTCAGCCTGATTTTATTATCTCCAACGTAAATATTGGATTGCCCAGGTGAATACTGGTCCAACTATGTTTCAGACGCCACCGGATCAACTTTTAAGTAGATTATCTAAATTCTCCTCCTGTGGTGTCATATCTTATTGATATTCGTTATTGTCCCCCATGGATTTGACGACCAAATCCCCAGTCCAGCTTCACTGGGAAACAGATCTTCAACGTTCTTTCACCCTTAAACAATGGGAGTCTATTCATATCTCGTCTCTCTCCTTATCCAAATGCACTAACCATACTGAAATGTATGTTAAACTTTTAAATAGACTGTATTTGACTCCCAGACAGCATAAGATATGGCCCACAGTTTCTAAACTCTGCTGACGTCTTTGCCACTCTAACGTTACTATCTTTCATTTTTTGGGGGGGACTGCCCCACCTTGTGTCCTTTTTGGACATAAGTATTTACTCTTATACAAGACGTCCTAGGTTTCACTATACCTCTAGACCCCTCCCTAGCCCTTTTACACTGGTACCCCATCACTGTTCCCAAATCTGCCCGTTATGTCATCGGTCATATTTTAATATCTGCTAGGGATACTATAACTCAATATAGGAAATCCCCTTCCCCCCTCCATTTGCTAAAGTCATAGCGAGAACGCAATTCCATTTTCAAGACCAGAGAAGCTGCTTATTCTATGGCTCCCTCTTCCCCTATTATAAATTGGTATCCATGGCACTTATATGTCACAGATGGTAAGGGTGCACCACCTGCATAACCTATTCCACGGAGTCCCTCTCCCCCTTTTAACCTTAACGAGCCTCCACTGGTGGATTCAGATGTCTAATTTACTCATTTCCTATGTAATTACAGGTTTAATATATGTTTGATGTCTGTAGATGTCCTGTTACCTTTCCCTTTATTTGCCTCATTATCCTCCCCTCCCCCCATGTTATTCCCCTATTTCTGTATACACTCAATAAAAATGTATTGATTAAAAAAAAAGAAAGAAATGTGATGAAAATCGTAAAGGATGGCTCTCCCGATAAGTGCTGTTCTATGCATTGCCCTCTGGCGTCCTTCTGTGCATGAGCAGAATCGCAGGAAGACGCGGGCTGCGGGGGGAGATGGGAAGAATCCGATTGTCCCGATAAGAAGCCCATAAGCTTCTATTGGGTAACGCCACCTTAAGATGGCATTACCCACTGGAACAAAGTACCGGAATGCATCGCAATGCTTAATACTTATGGAAAATGCTGTAAACCCCATGAAAAATGCATTTTCAGGGGGTTTCACCACATTTTTCACTTTAGTACATCCTGACCTGTGACATTAAACACTAAATATTGTAGAGCGAGATCTCCTATGAAATATCTTATACCCTTACTTACAGCTACAACTAATAAATTGCACATTTTTTAAGAACAATCTAAACATGTCTAAGAGATGCACAAACAAAACTCTTAAAGCTATGTGTGCAAATGCTAGGAGTTTAAGAGAAAAAAATTGCAGAACTAATTGCAATTGTGACAAGGGATGATCTCGATATTGTGGCAATTACGGAGTCATCGTGCAATGGAAAACATGACTGGGACATACTGTAGCTATACTGGGATATACTTTATTCAGAAAGGACAGAATAGGAAAAATTGGAGGAGGGGTAGCTACAGTGTGTATGTGAAAAAAAGCATTAATGTTACTTCAATGCAAAATATTGAAGAAAAAATGGATGCCCTTTGGGTGACCCTAGAAATGGGGGACATAGACATTATTCACACCTGGGCTAATCTATATCTGTAGCACTGATATTTTCCTGCGACTTTTTACCTTCAAATGCATCTTACTTGCACAGTGATGTGAATAGGACGCACAAGTAGCTTCTGCTGATTAAAATAATATGTGGCATACCTATATTCTGTGTGCGGCTGCGGGTGTATCTGCATGAAAAACGCTATGTTAGTGTCAGTGGCTGTGACACTGTAATGTAGCGTTTCGCTTGCAGATACACCCGCAGCCGCACACAGAGTATAGGCATGCCGCATATCAAGATGCTCGACGTTACCAAGTTACACTGCACTCACATGTTATGTGTAACGCGACTTGTAGAGCACGGAGGATAGATGTATGTGGATACATCTGTATCAACTAGTGTGAAAGCAAAAAAGATGGCCTTCAGGAAATATAAGCAGAATCAGAACAATGAAGATAAAGACGTGTATCTTGTCAGAAGGAAGAAGGTGATCAGATGTGCAAAGGCACAGGCTGAAGAGAAAATGGCCCAGTCAGTAGCTGAGGGGGCAAAACTTTTAAAATTGATAAGTGAAAGGAGAAAATCAAATAGAGGAATAATAAGACTTAAGACAGAGTGAGAGCCAGGTTGAGGGAGACAAGGTAATTGCAGATCTTCTAAATGATGGAGGGGGCCACAGTTGAGTTGTAAGGTCATACATAAAAATGAGGTACATGAAAGTATGTTTACAGAGGCAAAGGTCCTAACAGAACTCTCAAAACTGAAAGTGGAGAAATCAATGGGGTAAAACCGCTTTAAAGGGGTGCTGGTCACACCATTAACAGAATTATTCAACCAGTCGCTAGCTACAGGAGTAATTCCAGAAGCCTGGAAAAAGCTAATGTAGTCCCACTGCACAAAAGTGGAAGCAAGGAAAAGGCAAGTAACTACGACCAGTAAGGCTTATAGTCTTCATTCTAGAACCCTGCACCTGTCACAACCCATGCAGTTCCTCTTTCCTGCCTGGGGTGTCGCTCTCTGCTCTGGTGCATCTAGTACACTGTAGTCTGTATCTCAGTAGTTTGTTAAATCAACTGATGGTGCTAGAAGCATCAGAGCAGAGAGCGACACCCTAGGCAGGAAAGAGGAACTGCATGGGCTGTAACAGGTGCAGGGTGCTAGAGTGAACACTACCTTACATCAGTAATAGGGAAAATATTGCAAAAACTATTAAAAGAAAACGTGGAATATCTTAAATGCAGCAAAACTTACAGGATCCCAATCAGCATGAATTCACTGGAGGGGAGATCATGCCAAACAAATCTTAGTGAACTTTTTAACTGGGTCACTAAAATAATAGATTAAGGGGGGGTGTAGACGTAGCTTATTTAGACTTTAGTAAGGATTTTGACACAGTACCACATTGCAGACTGCTAAATACACTCAATAGTGTGGGATTGGATTCTAAGATGGTTAAATGGATAAGAACTTAGTCGCAGGGTAGGAAACTGAGAGTTGTAGTAAATGGAGTGTATTCACAGGAGGGAAATGTTAAGGGGTCTACTGTGACCAGTGCTTTTTAATATTCTGTTGGTAGAATTACAAATGGTATTGAAGGGAAACTATGCCTTTTTGCAGATGACACAAAAGTATGCAACAGGGTAAACACACCAGGAGGGGTAAAACAAATGATGGATGATCTAGGTAGACGAGGTATGGGCAAAAACATGTCAACTACAGTTTAATGCTAAAAAATGCTAAAACATGCATTGGGGCTCAAAAATCCAAAGGCTGAATTTAGTATCAATGGCGCTATAATGGAGACTACTGAGGAGGAAAGGGATCAAGGAGCCACGATTTCAGGTGACTTAAAGGCAGGTAAGCAATGTAACAAAGCAATGAGGAAGGCAAGTCAGATGCTTGATTGCATAGGGAGAGGAATCAGTAGCAGGAAGAAAGAAGTGATAATACCACTGTATAGGTCATTGGTACGGCCTCATCTAGAATACTGTGTTCAGTTCTGGAGGCCATAGTTCCAGAAGGATATAAATAAATTAGAGACTGTACAAAGAAGGGCAACTTATGGTTTTATATATATATATATATATATATATATATATATATATATATACACACACACACACACACACACAGTGCATTCGGAAAGTATTCACAACTCTTAATTTTTTCCACATTTTGTTATGTTACAGCCTTATTCCAAAATGGAGTAAATTAATTTTTGTCCTCAAAATTCTACACACAATATCCCATAATGAGAACGTGTAAAAAGTTTTTTTGAGATTTTTGCTAATTTAATTTATAAAAAAACACTAAGAAATCACATGTACATAAGTATTCACAGCCTTTGCCATGAAGCTCAAAATTGAGCTCAGGTGCATCCTGTTTCCACTGATCATCCTTGAGATGTTCTTACAGCTTAATTGGAGTCCACCTGTGGTAAATTCAGTTGTTTGGACATAATTTTGAAAGGCATACACCTGTCTATATAACGTCCCACACTTGACAGTGCATGGCAGAGCTCAAACCAAGCATGAAGTCCAAGGAATTGTCTGTAGACCTCCGAGACAGGATTGTCTCGAGGCACAAATCTGGGGAAGGGTACAGAAAAATATCTAAGGTCCCAATGAGAACAATGGCCTCCATCATTCGTAAATGGAAGAAGTTCGGAACCACCAGGACTCTTCCTAGAGTTTACCGTCCATCTAAACTGAGCGATCGGGGGAGAAGGGCTTCAGGAAGGTGACCAAGAACCCAATGGTCACTCTGTCAGAGCTACAGCATTCCTCTGTGGAGAAGGGAGAACCTTCCAGAAGGACAACCATCTCTGCAGCAATCCACCAATCAGGCCTGTATGGTAGAGTGACCAGACTCAGCCCGCCTGGAGCTTGCCAAAATACACCTAAAGGACACTCAGACCATGAGAGACAAAGATTGAACTCTTTGGCGTGAATGCCAGGTGTTATGTTTGGAGGAAACCAGGCACCGCTCATCACCAGGCCAATACCATCCCTACAGCGAAACATGGTGGTGGCAGCATCATGCTGTGGGGATGTTTTTCAGTGGCAGGAACTGGGAGACTAGTCAGGATAGAGGGAAAGATAAATGCAGCAATGTACAGAGACATCCTGGATGAAAACCTGCCCCAGAGCGCTCTTGACCTCAGACTGGGGGGACGGTTCATCTTTCAGCATGTAACGACCCGAAGCACACAGCAAAGATATCAAAGGAGTGGCTTCAGGTCAACTCTGGCTGGGCCACTCAAGGACTTTCACAGAGCCCAGACTTGAATCCAATTGAACATCTCTGGAGAGATCTGAAAATTGCTGTGCACCGATGCTACTCATCCAAACTGCTGGAGCTTAAGAGGTGCTGCAAAGAGGAATGGGCGAAACTGCCCAAAGATAGGTGTGCCAAGCTTGTGGCATCATATTCAAAAAGACTTGAGGCTGTAATTTCTGCCAAAGGTGCATCAACAAACTATTAAGCAAATGTTGTGAATACTTATGTACATGTGATTTCTTAGGTTTTTTTTTGTTTTTCATTAAATTTGCAAAAATCGTAAAAAAACTTTTTACATGTTGTCATTATGGGGTATTGGGTGTAGAATTTTGAGGACAAAAATGAATTTATTCTATTTTGGAATAAGGCTGTAACATAACAAAATGTGGAAAAAGTGAAGCGCTGCACTGTGTGTGTGTGTGTGTGTGTGTGTGTGTGTGTGTGTGTGTGTATGTATATATATATATATATATATATATATATATATATATATATATATATATATAGAAGGAGAAAGAACTGGCACTCGGAGACAGCAACAAGGAAAAACTATGTATATTCTCTAACGTTTTCGAGGTTACCACCCCGTCATCAGGACACAATACATACACCTGATGACGGGGTGGTAACCTCGAAAACGTTAGAGAATATACATCGTTTTTCCTTGTTGCTGTCTCCGAGACCGTGCAAATGTGTTAAAGAAGCAATGTGGTTTATTGCATAAAAATAATGATTATGCAATAAACCACATTGCTTCTTTAACACATTTGCACGGTCTCCGAGTGCCACCTCGTACGTCTGGTATATAGTGGGGACGCAGTTCTCCTTCAAGGAGGGCACTGGAGCAAGTAATACTGCATTTTTCATCGTGAGTGCCAGATCATTGGTGTGTGTGTGTGTGTGTGTATATATATATATATATATATATATATATATTATATTTATTCTCATAGATGATCTATTGATCCCTGAAGCTAATAAGCCCAAAACTTTGGCAGATATGAACCCTTCCTGATCGGTGCCTAATCCACCCCGGCAGGTCCCTAAACCTAACCCCCCCCCCCATCCCCGACCTAACCGTAACCCACATACTTACCTTGGGGATGCCGACGTCGGTATCTTGAATCCAGTTTCGTTCGCTTGTTGGTAGTAATATGCAGCAGAAAGCATATACACTGGGGCTATTCGCACAAATATACATTCAGGTGCATAAATATTGGGACATTGACAGAATTTTCATATTTTGGGCTCTATTCACCACCACAATGGCTTTGAAATGAAACAAACAAGATGTGCTTTAACTGCAGACTTTCAGATTTAATTTAAGGGTAATTACATCCAAATCAGGTGAACGGTGTAGGAATTGAAACGGTTTCTATATGTGCCTCCCACTTTTTAAGGAGCCAAAAGTAATGGGACTATCAACTCAAAAGTTATTTCATGGACAGGTATGGGCTATTCCTTCGTTATTTCATTATCAATTAAGCAGGTAAAAGGTCTGGAGTTGATTCTAGGTGTGACATTTGCATTTGGAATCAGTTGCTGTCGACTCTCAATATGAGATCCAAAGAGCTATCAGTGAAGCAAGCCATCATTAGGCTGAAAAATCAAAACAAACCCATCAGAGAGATAGCAAAAACATTAGGTGTGGCCAAATCAACTGTTTGGAACATTCTTAAAAAGAAAGAACGCACTGGAGAGCTCAGCAACACCAAAAGACCCGGAAGACCACGGAAAACAACTGTGGTGGATGACAGAAGAATTATTTCCCTGGTGAAGAAAAACCTCTTCACAACAGTTGGCCAAATCAAGAACACTCTCCAGGAGGTAGGTGTATATGTGTCAAAGTCAACAATCAAGAGAAGACTTCACAATAGTGAATATAGAGGGTTCACCACAAGATGTAAACCATTGGTGAGCCACAAAAACAGGAAGACCAGATTAGAGTTTGCCAAACAACATCTAAAAAAGCCATTACAGTTCTGGAACAACATCCTATGGACAGATGAGACAAAGATCAACTTGTACCAGAGTGATGGGAAGAGAAGAGTATGGAGAAGGAAACGGACTGCTCATGATCCAAAACATACCACCTCATCAGTGAAGCATGGTGGTGGTAGTGTCATGGCGTGGGCATGTATGGCTGCCAATGGAACTGGTTCCCTTGTATTTATTGATGATGTGACTGCTGACAAAAGCAGCAGAATGAATTCTGAAGTGTTTCGGGCAATATTATATGCTCATATTCAGTCAAATGCTTCAGAACTCATTGGACGGCGCTTCACAGTGCAGATGAACAATGACCCGAAGCATACTGTAAAAGCAACCAAAGAGTTTTTTAAGGCTAAAAAGTGGAATGTTATGCAATGGCCAATTCAATCCCCTGACCTGAATCCGATTGAGCATGCATTTCACTTGATGAAAACAAAACTGAAGGGAAAATGCCCCAAGAACAAGCAGGAACTGAAGACATTTGCAGTAGAGGCTTGGCAGAGCTTCACCAGGGATGGAACCCAGTGTCTGGTGATGTCTATGCGTTCCAGACTTCAGGCTGTAATTGCCTGCAAAGGATTTGCAAAAAAGTATTAAAAAGTGAAAGTTAGATTTAGGATTGTTTAGTTTGTCCCATTACTTTTGGCCCCTTAAAAAGTGGGAGGCACATATAGAAACCGTTGTAATTCCTACACCGTTCACCTGATTTGGATGTAATTACCCTCAAATTAAAAAAGAAAGTCTGCAGTTAAAGCACATCTTGTTTGTTTCATTTCAAAGCCATTGTGGTGGTGAATAGAGGCCAAAATATGAAAATTCTGTCTATGTCCCAATATTTATGCACCTGACTGTATCTATAGTTTGAGAAACTAAATTGTACAGGTTGGGGCGTGAACATTGGCTCTAGAACAGGGATTGGTGTCTTATGTTAGCATTGACCTAGTGGCTGGTAGAGCATTCTGGGAGCTGGATGGTTGATAGCTTCTTGAATGAAAGGAGCAGAACAAATAAAACCAATAAAATGGTTGAAAGGCAGCGACATACAAAATGCAATCAATTGTTTTGGGTTTTTATTTATATAGCAGATTCTTAACCTAAGGGTTAGAGCCTAAAATATGAACCACTTACTATAACCCTTTTTACCTGTGTCACACATTTCAATGGCTCGGCACAATAGCTCAGGTTTCCCCTACAATATATCTCCATCTACAAAGGATTTAAATAGGAAATAAATTGTTCTGACAGTACCTAGACTCATCTGTTTTCTTGTGTTTCTGCAGAGGATAAGCACGGCGAGTGGTGACGGAAGACATTACTGCTATCCTCATTTTACCTGTGCCGTAGACACGGAGAACATTCGCAGAGTTTTCAATGACTGTCGAGATATCATCCAGAGAATGCACCTCCGCCAATATGAACTCTTGTAAACGTACTCACCGTGGAGCCTGTGGTTTTAAATCCTTTGCTACTTTTTCTGTCTCTTTCCTCTGTACTGCTCCACACAGGGTGGAAAATCCCTACAGCGCACTTTTTTTCTAGGCTTCTTTCCTTTTTATTTTTTGTTCAGCAAGGATTTTTTTTCTTACAAATTTTTTACTTTCGGTTTATGAGCAAGGGCGGTTTGTTCCTTGTTTTTTCTTTCACATGACACTTTTTTGTTTTCTTTTTACCATTCCACTAAACCAGTGCTGCTCACTCCCGTAACTAGGAAACCTATTGGCCTTTTTTCAGAGCATAGACTTTGGCTTTTGCAACTCATGTACCCTAGCACTTCTCACCTACGTAGCCACTTTTGTAAATGGCAGGATCGTCAAATAGCTCCCAAGTCTAACTTTTCATATGTAGTGTGCCCCAGACTGTCAGATCTGCAGCTTTGCCATCTAAAGAATTCCTGCACGCCTCTTCCTGCTAGGCTGAGCATGCAATGGGCAGTCGCTTCACATACACCCTCCTGCTAAAAGGAACTAAGGCTCAGAAAGTGACCTGACTATTACTTAATCCAGGGTATATTTATAAAGTACATAATACATGTTCACTCTGATTAGAGTACACCTTGATTATTTCTCAAAATGTACCTGTGACAATACAATGAAGGCAGCTTTTTTGTGGACCGCACCTATATTTAGCGTAATCATTCGCGAAGAACTCGCTGAAGGTTGAGGCACTTTATACCTCACGCCACAGTGATGTTAACAGTTCCTAGTGAATTGATGGACTTCCTACTCAGAAACATCAGCTCAGCCCACAGAATGGTTGCTTCCACTGAGTCAAGGTGACATACACTTTAATACATACATGACGTGGGCGAGAATGTCATAGTCACTTTGTGCAGTGTAACATAACAAACGTACGTGGAACTGCCCATTTAAATGTGTACTCACCACAAGAATGTGTTGTGATCACATCTTTTTGCAGGATTTTTTGGGAGGATAATTTCAACAGATAAACTTAATTTCGCCTTTATTAATTAAGAGGGGGTAGCAGTCCCTCTATACACTCCCAGTTACTTCGGGAATAATAACATTGCAAGCTGCTGTCTCTGGAGTCCCTCGAAATGAAAAGATGGAATGTCTTGAGGCAATAACAAAACTTAATTTTTGAATCACTGCACCTTTATAATGTTCACATTAGTAAATATATATATATATATATAAATATATATATATATATATTTTTATACACACGCACATTTTAGAATGATGGGATGTAGGAAGTCATTGCCTAGAGATAAGGATGAGAGGCGCCAATTTAATAGTATGCTGACATCAGGGGAGAAATATTTTTGAACAGTAGCTTTGCTTTAAGTGGCTCTCTGGACAAGAAAGGTTTAATACCATTCCACTAAGCCTTAGGCTACCTCTGTTCTTTAGTTTTGTTTTTATATTTCTTACGGGCATCGGCCCATGTAACGTGTACCCATCTTTTAGATGGCACTATGCTCAGACTTATCCCTGTGTGGGTTTACTTTATTTTATTATAGCTATTTTTCTTTAACATGACACTGAAGAGTACTTGATGGAGGAAAAAAAAAAGAAATAATGCACTTTGTATCAGGTAAAACTAAAAAAAAAAAAAAAAAAAACTGTTGAGGAATTATACACACAATGTAGCAGCACCAGAGATATTTATTAATATGTCACAAATTTTAGCATTGTTGAGTTGCAGGTCAACTGGTAAAAGTGACCTCTGCTCGTTACGCCTTCAGGTGAAGGAGGAGGCTTGTAAGATATTGCAGAGCAGTAGCCTGCAGGCCTTTTGTGACACTGAGTAGTTTAAAGAATGTTTCGGGAACAGTACATAAAGTAGGTAATGAAGGGGCAAAGTTAAGCAATTTTTTTACCTTTTAATTTTTATGGTGTATTGTGGCTAAGTGTTTCTGCACACCTCAGGCATTCATACTGCAGCTGCTTTCAGCCTCACACGTCAAGGCAGAAAAGAAAAAACAAATTACCACCCTCACTGATATATTATACGTTCTGTCCACAGATGATCTTCTTAGCCTTAGATCATTGTTGGGCGTTTAGTCCTCTATATAGAATTTTTTTTTTCTTTTTGATTTTGTTTTAACTGCTGGTTTATTATGATGTACAGATGTAAAATGTAATATTATTTTGTACAACTTTATTGAAAAAAATAATACTTGTAGAAGATCTTTGTGCCTTGATTATGGCTGTACCTGTAAAATGAGCTAAGATGTAAGTATGTTTTTGATTGCGCTGTACAGCTTGATGTCAAAACTTGCCTGCAGCTGTGACTGCGGGTGGGAACTATCTGTAGAATTTAGTTTTTTTCTGGTTTATATAAAAAGAAGGAAATGCTCTTTAGTACAAAAAAAAAAAAGAAAACAAAAAAAAAATTATAAATTATGCAAATTAACCACTTACCTTTACAAATAAGGTCCTACAATGACCAGTTGTTGCAGCAAACATGCCTTTTTTTTTTTTGTTTCCTTCTGTTTTTACGTGCAGGCGCAGGAGGAAGTGGAGAGACTCAGCTTTAAAACAAAAAAAAATATTGGAATCCATTTCTTTGTTCATATTTGCAGCCTAGTGGTGTTTCAGTGGGAACCAAGGATTTTATTCTTATTTTGAAACATTTCTTTTAGAAAACCTTTTGATCATTTTTGCATCATGGATCCAACATTCACAGTACTGCCGCAAGGATATTGTGAATGTTAAAAGAAAAAGATACTATGGCAGCATTGGTTAAAACTTTGTCTACCTTTTCGCAGCAGCACGACGAGGAGGGGAAACAAAAAGGTGGAAATCTTTGTCTAGCCTGATAAATTACAAGATGACATTTTAATTTCTCTTTTAATAAAGAGACACATTAGAAAGTTGGTTTATTTTAAATATTATAGAATTGATATGTGTGAATATATTTCTCAAACTTGAATAATTTATGCAAATGTTCTCTAAAGAAGTTGTGGTACAATACTATATATATAAATATATATAAATATATATATATATATATATAAAGCAAGAACTGCTGTAGCAATAAGGCATGTCCTTTTTAGTAACTACTACACTGCTTTATATTTTATACTTAGGTGTTTTATGTATGTGAGTCTAGATTACCTGTGTCAGAGATAACCTGTACATTGTCTAAAATTACTGTTGCAATAACAGCGTTTAGGACGAGTCTTTCTAGGCTACATCACTTAAGATTTGTTAAATAACATCAGCCCTCCAGTTGTCACCATCTGAATGACTGGAAGTGGGAGGCACCACGCAATATTTTGCAAACATTAGACACTCAAGCTTGGAAGAAAATCTGATCACAGTCAGGACTGGGTTTAGCCTTATGCTGCCCTTTGGTCTGGTATATGCCTTCCTCTCATTTCACCCCTCCCCTCTTCCCTGTACACCTGACTTAAGGTCATAGAACTTGGTAATACAGCAGCCAGAAAACTGAAAGGACCAAGGGACAGTGTAGCATTTTGATTCTATGCTGAAAGATCACTTTCACATCCAGAACTAGTCATTCAAATGTATTGTACTGGTTGGGCACTATAAGGACTGCAATTCCTTTGCATGCTCCACCATTGTATTATGTGGATGTCAAATCTGTTGGCATAGAATAAAAAAATATGTACTGTCTTCCGTCACATCAGTAACTGAAACAAATTTTTTGTATGGAGAACTGACTTTTATTTGTACTAGCCAAGAGTTCTGAAATGCAACTTTCTGCTTTTAATCCACAGCTGTGCACAGATACTTATCAGCTACTGCTGTCACGCAGGTGACAACCCCTTAGTCCTGGTTTTCCTGTCCGTCAGGGCCAGCAAACTGTTGGCTTGACATTTAAATTACAAAATGTAAGCTTAATTTACAAGACAAAAGATTGTAATGATGTTTGGGTTGGAGCCCTTTGCCACATAATGTGTTTGACTGCAAAGAAGTCTCACATTAAACCCAGTGGGAACCAGTACCAAAGTAATGAGTGGTGTATTTAATGGGCTGGGATATCCTGCAACATGTAGAAGCCACTTTTAGACCCTCATATCTTGTTCCTCTGGCTATGCCCCTGTAATAACAAGCGTTAGGACTGTTTGTTATTAGTGAAACTTTCATTTCGTAAAATATATATATATAATTTTTTTATTTTGTTACTTCACTATCTGTAGTTATGTTTACATCCCATTTTGTTAACGTTTATTTTTGAAAGACCTGTGACAAGAGGCTGAAGTTTTACCAAATTTTAAAATGACACAATAATAATCATAGACAATCACATTTATTCTACTGAACTAGGATGCAAATAAACTGGAAGGAGAAAGTGTCGTCACAGGGGGCAGATACTTACTGTCCTGCAGGTGATATGGCTATTAAATCAATGAAGGATTTTTTTTTTTAATTTATAGGTAACAGTCACATATTGTACAGGTACATCATTTAATAAATATATATTTGGTAAAATGTACTGGTCTATTCTAGAAAAAAAAATCTTCCCGTAATCGTTGGCGTTCTCAGCAGGATGTAGACACTTTGCGTCCTTACACAGGCTTTTCTTTGGTTGTGTAACAGAAGGAGATCAAAGTGTTCAGTGGCAACAAATATGTTATTGCATAGAGAGAAAGCAGCACAAATGCCACCCAGTAGGTATAGATGACTGTATTCTCTGTTGGGAGAAAGCATTTTCCAAGGGAAAAGTCTGCAGCTGTGATAAGACCCTGGAGGTGGAAAGCAAAAAAAGAAAATCACTAACAAAACACTGCACACCCAGTTTGTCTACTAAAACTAAGGGAGTTAGTGTTGTTGACATGCCAATTACAAATTAAAAATGTTTCCTTACTGCGGCCTAGAAGAACACAGTGTGAATGGTCTAAACTTTGACATGTGTCTCTGTTTGATTCACAATCGCCTAATAGACAAAAGTAAAACAAACCGCCTTTACACTTTATATTTTCACATGGGGTTGTTTGGAAATGACTAAGATGTTTTTAGTTTGGTGGGGGGTGAAACAGATAACAGGTTCCTGTTAAGAGGTGGAATCGAAAGTGTTCAGAAATGAACATAATTCCATATGATAACTTATTAAATATGTATCACTACAGCCTGTTGGATTTGCTCTCTTCCATCCTGGACTGTGTACAAACAACCCTTTTTCTCTTTTTTTTTAGGGCGGGTGGGGGGGGGGGGCATGGAAGTGAACCAATACACACCCTGCCATCAAGCAGTACATGGTTTACAAAATCAACACCTCTGTTTAAAACAATTAAAAAATGAATAAATAGACAAAAGTTGTAAGCAACATGGAAAATGATCACATTATTGCCACCTATTTTGGTATAGATTACAGAATGGCAAGAAGAAGAAACAAACAAAAGACCCTAATTGAAGAGCACCAGCTTCATCCTCACTGATGGCAATACATTCACTTATGGGATGCTTTTAAAATTGGTCATGTGCCACAAGTGACATCACTACTAAAAGAAATGAGGTCAAGATAACCCCTTGTTTGTGTATCCTCTGGAATCCTTTCCTTTTGATAACTGGTAAAGCTAGAGGTTCTTAGGATATTAATGCAAACATTGACCATGGTGCCCCATGTGACAATCTCCAAAAGCTTAATACAATTTCCTCTCTTAGCTGTGGAGCAACATAACTTTACCCAATAACCGTTTGTCAATTTGTTTAGAAATGGTTCAATGAAATCATAATACAAACTAATGAATATACCACAATGTCTAGATGAGAATTCCTCTGAAAGCTGCAAAATGTCAGTGAATGTAGTAAAAATAAAATAAAAAATTAAATTTACATCTGTCAGCAGCATAAAAACCCCATTACAATCATACCTTACACTGTGGTACCACTGCATTGGCCATATGAAGCTGTATACTCTTGGGAAACCCTAATGCGACTACATTATATAAAAAAATATTTACGACACAGGCCTTGCACTCAGACCCAATTATTTGTTTGCAGGTCAACTCTGTGTACACTTTAACAACTGCCGCCCTTTAACAATTCATCAGTGTAGCAGTTTTACTAATGCTCGCACCGCCACTGCTGCGAGCGCAATCATTCCACATTCAAAGTCCGTCAGATTGCATCATTTACCCATTATTTAATGAGTGAGACACTTCATTAGTCTCTGCATACCTTCACCTTTCTGTTCTTATACAGACTCCAGACATAATAGCTACTATGCAAAAAATCACCTGGATGTCATAATTACTTGGCCACTCAGTGTATATAGCATAGGTTTCCAAACAGTTCAGGTTTTAGAGATATCCATGGTTGAGCACAAGTGACTTAATTAGTACCTCAGTCAATTTGATTTAACCACCTGTGCTCAACCATGGATATCTCTAAAACCTGAACTGTTGGGGAGCCTCTGGTATACAGATATATACTGACACACACAAGTATACTCTGCTGGTCAAAACATGTAGGACACCGCAATTTTCTTCAGGTTTTATTGAAATTTAAGCAATTCAATTGTTGTAAATAACCTGAAATTGTACAAAGTTAATGATTTAAGTTAACCATAAATTGCTAGTGTAGAAAAACAAAAAAACATTTAGTTGAGCAAAAACTGCACAATAATATAAATTTCAACAGTTATAAAATAGAGGCCGTTTTCAGGGAGCTATTAATGGGTTAAAAGCTTATGGCTGTTCTGCAGCAATAGTAATAAATAAAGCCGATATTGTACTGCAGGAAGTAGTATATCGCTATCATAATGGTGAGAAAAAGGCATTTAATAAAGGAAAGCTGACACACCATTTTAACCCTTAAAGAAAGCCAAGGTGTCAGTGGGTAGAGTTTCCTATACCATCAAAGCCACTTGGAAACTGGAGGAATCTCTGACAGCTAAAGGTCTAGCAGACCCAAAGCCACAGCAGAATTAGAAGACCAGTTTCTTAAGAGTCAACAATTTGCGTGATTAGTGGACAAAAGCTTCAAGCACAGTTTAACACTGGTTATAGCAAGTCTCAATTTGAAATGTGATTACTTTGAGCTGTCCTGTAGGCCTGACAAGTCGATTGGCAGTAAAAAAAAAACATTGCTAAGATGGTAAAATAAAAAAAGAGGTTTGTCTGGGCCAGGGGCACCACAAGTGGAGCACTGAAGACTGCAACTAGGTCTTATGGACTGATCAATTAAAACTCTTTGGTTCATCCCACAGTTTTTCTTTTTTTCCATCATGGAGTAGCTGAAAGGATGGTTCCTTAGTGTGTGACATAAACTGTTAAACTCGGAATCTGAAGTGTGATGGTCTGCACAGAGTGATTGGCATACTGAACGAAAAGACCTACACAATACCGCAGCCCTTTGCAATACCCTCTGCTCTATGCCTACAGCAAGATAATGACCTAAAACACCTCCAGGCTATGTGAGGTATATAGTTTGCCACTGATAGTTGCTTCTTTTGTAATACATTTTTTTGCATTTATAAAGTGCTTTGAGTTCTTTTGGAGAAAAGCGCTATAGAAACGCTTATTAGTTTCGAAGAAAAGAACCAGACGGAAGGTTTCAATTCATGGAATGGCCAGCACAGTTTTCAACTTCAACCCCATGGTGCTTGTTTGGGATGACCTGGTTAGATGGATTGACACTTTTAACCACTTCAGAAGGGTGAAAGCAATCTAGAATTTTCCAAATAGTAGCACCCTGATAAGTCATAATTTGACATTTTGTTCTGATTGAGCCCCCTTTTTCAGACAATAAAAAGTGAGATAAGGTAGTAATGTGAACAAACATCTACCCAAACTTAGCTGAGAAAAATGTTTTTTGTTTCTTTTTGTTTCCAGGCTTTACCACCTCCCAGTCCTGAGATATTTGCATAAATGCCTAAAAACATGAAATTCATCGTCTGCCATCATATATAGATGGCGGCCAATTCTGAAAGGACAGTAACCATAAATATGTAAATAAGGGACTGCACTAGACCAATCACCATGTATACTCAATTATTAAATAAAATTAAATGATTTATTCAGACCTATAATAATCACATTAATGCATGGGTTCCAGCATAATAAAAACATAGACAATATACTCATGTATTAGTCATCTCAAACATCATTATAAATATAAAATAACGACCTTTCCTAAAGGGAAAGACAATTGCTAAGGAGTCTCAATGACAAAAATGAATGATCCAAAAAATCCTCTAATGTGAAATATGTTGTGATAAAGTTCCAATTTTGTTGCAAAGAGATGATACAATATTGTGAAATAGCTTTTCTGAAAATGCTTTGGAGCCCCAGTACTGGTTGTGCTAAATACAGCGGACAAACGACATAGGGGTCCCCCGTATTAAGCACGACTAGCACCAGGCTTTTCAGAATGGAGAAGAGGACAGATTGGCTTCAGGGATACTAGGTGAGTATGCATGTATGTTTTAATAAAATTGTATTTTTCTATTTTTTATTTATTTTTTAAATATTGCTTTTGCTGTGGAACTAAAAAGTACCAGCAAGCCCGTAATGCCCCGCATGCTGATACTTGTGGTTCTCCAAGTACCAGCATGTGGGGGAGGCTTGCTGGAAACTGTAGTTCCACAGCAAAAGACTTTTCATATGCACCACACTTTACATAATCAACCCAGCACCCACCGCACAGGGGTGCTGGGGATAGCCCTGGGCTATCAGCCTGGGCCTGGGGTGCCCTGGAGGTGGGGGACCCCTTTATTGGGGGGGGGGGGGGCGGGCGGGCTGGGCTGACTAGCGGTCAGGGGTGATGCTGCATCTGGGGGGCCCGGTGAAAGGACTCCCCTGGTTGTGGCATCACCCCGCGCTAGAAGGAGTCCGGTTCTGGTAAATACAGGGGGACCCTACGCATTTTTTCCCCCCTGTATTTCCAGAACCAGCTCAGAGCCCTGTGCTAGTTGCGCTACATACGGGGGACCCCTATGTCATTTGTCCCCTATATTTTGGCAACCAGGACTGGTTCTGAAAAGCCTGGTGCTGGTTGTGCTTAATACGGGGGACCCCTACATCGTTCATCCCCTGTATTTAGCACAACCAATACTGGGGCTCCAAAGCCCGTTGCTGATTGTTTTCTGGGGGGGGCTATGCTTTTTTCTTTTTTTTTACACACATTCAGTTTTTAATATAGATGCGGAGATGGATCCTACTGCTGCATTCGTGCATCTGTGACTTATTGATTTGATTTTCTCAGGTGCATATGCACTACCAGTGAGCCCTCGTCGCCCACTGATGCCCCCTTTGCACTGCACCGCTACTCTCGCTACCCCACACACCTCCCAAACCAACCTCCTGTGTACTGTCCCCTCTTCCACCTGTGTTAGTGTACCATTTTGTTGCACTTCTCCCCTGCAGGTGGCCCGGTTTGCTCATCCAAACCCTGATATTTAATACATTTTAAAAAAGCTATGAAATTCCATTGACCAAAAAAACCTTACGGTTTCACGTGTCCCATTAAGGCTGCTTAGACATGATCTGAAAAGTCACAAAACCTATTGATTTTCTGTCACTCAAACTCCAAAAGCAATGTAATTAGGATCATTAAGGCACAGATGAAGGGCGGTGCAGATGGAGAAAGACAGTTTGGTAATCTGTGTTTTCTCATTCCCACCATAGTTTGGAGTCCACACAGCAGTAGGGATTGGGGAAGACAGATTGGTGTGGGTGGGGAGGAAGACAGAGTGGTGCGGGTGGTGGGGGGATACAGAGTTGCACGGTTGGGGGACCAGAGTAGTGCAGATGGAGGAAGAAAGAGTGCCACAGATGAGAGAAAGACAGCAACGTGGCTGTGGAGAATGGCACGGATGCAGGGTGGTGCAGCTGGGGAAAAACATTGGTGTGGATGAGGGAACAGAGACTATCACAGTTGGGAGACCACACAGCAGTAGGGATTGGGGAATATATAGAAGCACGGAGGCATATAGGGGAAGAAAGTGTACATGCAAAGACAGTATGATATTTTTAAAAATAAGGGAGCTGAATGTGTATTCTAAAGGAGATAAATGTATGCAGTGAGAAGGATGTTGGAAGCCAGTGAGATTGTTTTGGTGATCAAATGGGAAGATTGTGGGTACTCAGTGGGATGTGAGAGCTACATAACTGCTCAAACCTCAGTTGCATAGAGTGCATGTGTGTATTCCAAAGAGCACACAATTCTTGGAATTAGCAGCACCACCATTTTGTTAGTGACAGCAATCTCATTCTGTGAGAGTGTTGAATCTGCAGTTAACCACAAGGTGTGATGGCATACCATACCTGTATTGTGAAAGGAAAAAGTCCATTAAGGCGTCAGCCTTAAAGATCGTAATTTCATTGCTTTTTGGAGTTTGAGTGGCAGAAAATCAATAGGTTTTGTGAATTTACAGATCATGTCTAAGCAGTCTTAATGGGACATGTGAAACCGTAAGGTTTTTTTGTCTATGGAATGAAAAATAAATATATATATATATATATATATATATATAGCAAAAGGTTCGGCACTCCCTTCTTTCGGTTAGTTTGTGATTTCTGACAGATGCCATAGAAGGAGCAATAAAATGGTGTTTGCATAAAGCATTGCATGCTAATTTTTCATATCTGAAACAATTTGTCTACTGTATGTTCTACTTTTGATGACAAATCACAACAGGGAGATACTGAAATCTGCATAGATGCATAGCAATACACTTTGGTATCCACTTTTAATGTTCCTGTCCTGTAATGGGTTGGGAATAGGATGCCTATACTCGGGATCCCTGTGGTCAGAATCCTGACACTTGTATCCTGACAGGGTTAGGATACTGACACCTGTCGGTAAGTATCCTAACCCTACCGCTAAACCTAACTCTCCCGCCCGCAGCCTAAATGTAATCACCACTCCGCCAGCAGCCTAACCCTAACCACCCCCTAGTACCTAACCTCAGTACTTACTGTCGGTATTCTGAGCGCCCCCTGTAATAAATTCATTAAATACAAAGGTGTTGTTCTACTGTCAGTAGGCCACGTATTCATCTCCATGAAAGTTACTCAGCAGGATAACAATTCTAATCCGCAATATGCAGAAAATACCCCGTACCAGTATGATGGCATGAGATTCTATGTATATTACGCTCTATTACACTAGGGATACAATGAAGGAAGGCAATGTGGTGGTCACATGTAGGCAAAGTGTAGTGAAGGTGTGTGAACAGAATTACAGGCTATGCTGACCTGGGCTTATGCAGAGATTAGTCTGATCTCCGTCAGATTCTTATGCTGGCTATACACCAGTACGACCAGCATAAGATGCGATTCAGCATACTATTTCCGTTAAACTCCCCAGGAGTCCCAGCCGCACAATTTGGTGCTTTTTGACACACGATGTACATATGATCTCATGTACGATCATTCGCCCCTATACGACGGGTCGTGATACGATCGATCGTGCGCCTCACTAAAAACATGCGATCACAATAGATTTGAATGATGCCACTCGTGCGGTCGGACCCACGATGCATCACATGCGCAAATACACAGCACGATCTGCAAACGATTACGATTGATCATAAGGGCTGCACATCTGATCATAAGATACGATAGAAGAGTGGCGGGAGCTCGCATCGGATTGTATTCCTGCCTACATACTACACGATTTCCACACAATGCATCGTACGAGGCGAGGCGTCTAAAATCGTGCAATCGGACCAAAATTGCGCTAGTGTATGGTCAGCATAACACCAAGGACAGAGCTGGCGCACGTACACAGTGATTATTACAGCGGCTATGAAGCGTGTAGGTAGGTGAGGGGTAGTCATAAATGCAATCAACTTGGCATATGGGCGAATAACAAGAGATATGGTAAGAACTTACCTTTGTTATCTCTGTTTCTACGAAGTCCACAGGGTTGACCTTCGGGGTATAGCTGGATCTGGATCCACGGGCACCACGCAGTTAAAGCTTTAGCTGCTCCCAGGATGCTCTTGGGTCCATCCTCCCCTATACCCCGCCCCCGAGCCACAGGCACCTCAGTTGGTAAGCAGCCCAGGCCGGAGGAGGAGACTAAACAGAGAGAAGGAAGACTGGAACACACAAGAAAACCATACTCACAGAAAAGGGAGACGGAAAACCGGTGACCAGCAACACAGCCCTTTTGAAGCCAGGTGCGTCAGGGCGGGCGCCATGTGGACCCTATGGACTTTGTAGAAACAGATAACAAAGGTAAGTTCTTACCATATCTCTTGTTTTCTACTTCAGGATCCATAGGGGGTCCACAGGGTTGACCTTGGGGATGTCCCAAAGCAGTTCAACTAAGGGCGGGGACGCTCCTGTGCAGAAAGGAGAATCCTGCGCCCAAAGGATGCATCCTGAAAGGCAAAGGTGTCAAACGCATAAAACCTCAAAAACGTCTGAATGGAAGACCAAGTGGCTGCCTTGTACAGCTGAACAGCGGAGGCACCACGTCTAGCAGCCCAAGAAGGACCCACAGGCCGAGTGGAATGAGCTTTAACAGAGGCTGGAACAGGTAAACCTTCCTGTACATAAGCCTCCCTAATAACAGAACAAAGCCAACGGGCTAAGGTTTGTTTGTTGGCAGGCCAACCCCTCTTATGAAAACCAAATAGGACAAACAAGGAATCGGACCTTCTAACAAGCAGTCCGATCATAAATTCTGAGAGCACGGACAATGTCCAACGAAGCCTCGCCAGCTGTAAGATCAGGGGACTGAAAAGCTGGCACCACCAGTTCCTAATTGATGTGGAACTTAGAGACAACTTTAGGCAAAAACTCAGGACGAGTGCGAAGCACTGCTCTGTCCTGGTGAAAAATTAAGAAGGGGGGACTACAGGAAAGTGCCCCCAACTCTGATACCCTCCTGGCCGAAGCAATTGCCAGGAGAAACACAGTCTTAAGTGTTAACCGCTTAACCGACTCAAGAGGTTCAAAAGGAGGTCCCTGCAGGACCCGAAGAACCACCGCCAAGTCCCACGGAGCCACTGGAGGCACAAAGGGAGGCTGGATTCTAAGAACACCCTGGAAAAAGGTGTGAACGTCAGGCAGTGTATCGATTCTACGTTGGAACCACACAAACAGAGCCGATACATGAACCTTCAGGAAAGCAAGACATAAGCCCAGGTCAAGACCTGACTGCAGAAATGCCAAAATCCTAGAAACCCTGAACACCTGAGGATCAAAGTTTCTGGACTCACACCACTGAAAGTAAGTGTGCCACACTCTGTGGTAAATCCGTTCAGAGGCAGGTTTACGTGCCATCAGCATGGTACTGATGACAGAGCTTGAAAAGCCCCGGGACCTTAAGACGGCTGTCTCAAGAGCCACGCCGTCAAAGACAGCCGACCCAGATCTGGGTAAAGGCAAGGCCCCTGAGACAGCAGGTCCCGACGCTGAGGCAGAAGGAACGGGGCATCTACGGACAAGCTCCTGAGATCGGAGTACCAAGGACGTCTGGGCCACACTGGAGCCACCAGCAGAAACGTTCCCCCGTCCTGTTTGATTTTTCTTAGTACCCGAGGTAGCAGGGAGATCAGAGGGAAGAGGTACACTAGGTGAAATGTCCATTTCACAGATAGCGCGTCCACCAGGCTTGCGTCTGCGTCCCTTGTCCTTGAGCCGTACACGGGTAACTTGTAATTGTGACGGGAGGCCATCAGGTCCAACTCCGGCAGTCCCCATCTGTCCACGAGAAGTTGAATCACCTCTGGGTGAAGTGACCATTCCCCGGGATGCACGTCGTGACGGCTGAGGAAGTCTGCCTCCCAATTGAGGACTCCCGGGATGAAGACTGCCGAGATTGCTGGAAGGTGGCACTCTGCCCAAGCCAGGATCTGAGACACCTCCAACATCGCAGCTGGACTGCGAGTTCCTCCCTGGCGATTGATGTACGCCACCGTGGTGGCGTTGTGGATTGCACCTGAACTGCCCTTCCATGAAGAGCGGTGCCTGACGACAGCAGAGCCCTGTACACGGCCCGCAGTTCCAGCACGTTTATGGGAAGAACTGCTTCCTCCGAAGACCAACGGCCCTGAAGAGACAACGAGCCGGAGACTGGCATCTGTTGTGAGCAGAACCCAGTCCGGGATCCAAAAGGGGCGACCCTCGATGAGATGAGCTGGCTGAAGCCACCAAGTTAGAGACTGGCGCACTTCCGAGGACAAGACCAGTGTCTGGGATCGGATCCGGTTCCATTCCGATAGAATCTGCCCCTGCAGGGGCCTGGAATGGAACTGGGCAAATTCCACCATGTCGAATGCCGACACCATGGACCCTAGGACTCTCATGGCCGAGTGTACCGACACCCTGGCACTGCTCAGGCAACTGTGTATCCGGAGTCAGGAAAATCCTTTGCTGACGAGAATCCAGAAGGGCTCCCAAATGAACCATCCGTTGTTATGGGATCAGAGATAACTTCTTCCAATTTATCAACCACCCGTGTGCATGAAGACAAGCAATGGTCAGGTGGAGATGTTGAAGAAGTACCTCCGGGGAGCTCGCCAGCAGAAGAAGATCGTCCAGATACGGCAGCAGCGGTATACCCTGGCCCCGAAGGTGGGCGGCCATAATTGCCATCACCTCGGAGCCGTGGAAAGGCCAAAAGGCAAAGCCCGAAACTGGTAGTGATGTTGCAGGATAGCAAACCTCAGATACCGCTGGTGTGCCGATGCTATGGGCACATGGAGATAGGCATCCTGGATATCCAGGGAGACCATGTAATCCCCGGGTTCCATCGCCAGAGTGATGAAACATAACGTTTCCATCCTGAACTTGGGAACTCTAAGGTATTTGTTCAGAGATTTCAAATTCAGGATAGGGCGATGAGAACCATTGGGCTTCTGTACCAGAAACATATAGTACCCCGTCCCGCGTTCAGACTGCGGAACGGAAACAATGACCCCTGATTGTAGCAAGGATTGTATAGCCACCTGAATCTGGGAAGCTTTGGTCTTGTCCAGAGAAGGACTCGTGCAAAAAAACTGGTGGGGCGGCCTGACCCGAAAAGACAGGGCATACCCCTGAGAGACTACTTCTCAAACCCAGGCATCTGTGGTGGTATTGTGCCAACACTGGGCGAATTGGAGAAGTTTGCCTCCCACTCTGAGGTCCCCCAGAGGGAGGCCCGTCCCATCAGGCAGCAGGTTTATCCTCCTGCTTGGAAGAAGGGCGCCGAGCACTCCAGGCTTGCTTCTTTGGTTTAGAGGCGGTCTTAGCCGCCGACTGCCTCGGGAAGGACTGACCTTTTGCCTTACCCTGAACCCGAAAGGAACGAAAGGCCGAGCTCCGGACCTTGGCAGGCGTTGCTGCTGAAGGGAGGAAAGGTGACTTGGATTTAGCCAGGGTATCCACTATTTTGTCCAAGTCCGGACCAAATAGCAATTCTCCATTGAAAGGTAAGGCCTCCAGGCCTTTCTTTGAATCAGAGTCCGCTCTCCAGGACCTCAGCCATAAGGATCGGCGGGTAGACACTGCTGCAGCCGATACTCGAGAGGTCAGCAGACTAGCATCCAAAGAGGCTTCTCCAATGTAGGAAGCAGCGTCTCTCATCTGTCCTAACAACGCCCTCTGGACATCCGGAGCATCGTCCGGAAAGGTATCCTCTAATGCGTTGGCCCAACCCTCAATGGCCTTCGCCACCCAGGAGATGGCCATGGACGGTTGGGCCACTGCCCCTGAGAGGGAGTAAATGGACTTACATGCAATACAGACGCAACTGCAGCCAACACGTTCAACTCTGATGGTGAGCTCCTATCATAAGAACTAGTTTCACCTCTAAGAACAGCACTGCAGAATCGCCAGCCAACTGGACGTGCACATGGGCAGAATCTTGGTGCAATCCGGGATTGCGGCTTGGCACTTGAGGTGTCAGCTATGAACAAACCTTCATTCTTTCTTCTGAGGAACAGAATCTACCACTCGCTTCCCACAGATCTGTCTATCTATGCTCATACTTGGATTTGTACCCTCACACTTGAACTACGACGCCTTCTACCTAGGTCTCCCAGAGAAGAAAACCTGCACCACTGCTGGTACAAAATGCAGCAGCACAACTGTAAATTAAATGTCCCCATTTCTGCCACATAACACCTTCACCTGCTGCCTGTAGGATGAGAAAAGACTAGTAACAGTACTTAGAATCCACCATACTATATTTTTGGGGCCAAGCTTCTGTGGCTCTGGCTCTCTGGAACACACAGCTTCATACAGTTTTATAGGCCCCGATCTTAGAGACCTTACAAAACAGACTCAATATTTACCTGATAACTTTCTGTAGTCCTCTCCTTTCTGTAGTCCTTTAATACTTATGTATTACACAATGTCAACAGTCATAAAGTCAACTTTGTTGATATGTTCAAATGTCGGCATCTGAAATATCAGCATGTGAAATGTCCACATACTGCAGAGTGCTGACATCAGAGTTAGGGTCAGGCACTAGGGAGAGGTAGGCTGCAGGAGCGGAGGGTGGGGGAGGGTTAGGCTATGGGAAAGGGTCATACACTAGGGGGAGGATTAGAGTCAGGCACTAGGTGGTGGGTAAGGCTGTGGGAGAGGAGGGTTAGGCTACGGAAGAGGGTCAGACACTAGGGGGAGGGTTAGAGTCAGGCACTAGGTAGTGGGTAAGGCTGTGGGAGAGGGTCCGACACTAGGGGGAGGGTTAGAATCAGGCACCAGTGGAAGAGTTAGGCACTAGGAGAAGGGTTAGGCTGCGTGAGAGGGTCAGACACCAGAGGGAGGGTTAGGCTGCAGGAAAGGAGGGTCAGGCTGCGGGAGCAGAGGGTTAGGCTGCGGGATAGAGTCAGCCACTAGGGGGGAGGGTTAGGCTGCGGAAGAGGCTCAGACACTAGAGGGAGGGTTAGGCTGCAGGAAAGGAGGGTCAGGCTGCGGGAGCGGAGGGTTAGGCTGCGGGATAGGGTCAGCCACTAGGGGGGAGGGTTAGGCTGCGGAAGAGGGTCAGACACTAGGGGGAGGGTTAGGCTGTGGGAGTGGAGTGTTAGGCACTAGGGGGGGGGGGTTAGGAAAACTTGTGGCGCCATATAAATAAAGGATAATAATAATAGTGACACCTTTGTGTTTTGATGGTTCAATGTACACAAACTTTGTTTAATATACAAAATAATAAAAAAATATTGTATAACATTATCTTAAGGCTGTGTTCATAGTGTATATGAAGCATAAATTAATTTTGTGTATGTACACAAACTTTGTGTGATGAACAAAATAATTAAAAATATTGTATAAAATAAAATTACCTGCAAGCTGTGTGCATAAAGTGTAAATGAAATATAAATGCATTCTGTGTTTAGATTTGGCCTCCATCCCCAAGATATCTCATTATGGTATACAAATATTCCAAAATACGGAAAAATCCGATATGCAAAATACTTCTGGTCCCAAACATTTTGGATATGGGAAACTCAACTTGTATATAAATACAGTTATTTTTATTACGTATAACTCTGAATCAGCTCCTTCTATGTTAATATATGAGGGCAGGAAGGCTAAGAGCTATGGTCAGTATATCAGGCATTATGGGTGTACAACAAAAAATATTGCTCACTTATTGTCACCTCCAGCTCCTACCTCCTGGGCAATGTATCTTCCAGGAAACATTCCTAGCGGTGAAATCGCTCGTCTACAGTGTTATGCAAGCACAGCTATCAGTGCAGCCATAAATCCCAGTCCTATGTCAGCAGGGTCTCTGTGATGTGGGAGCTCAGCTGTAACTGCACAGCATTTTATAACACTGTACTGAGAGCGCTCATCGCCAGGAACCAATTTTGATTATTCCCCATCTCCAAGCACGTTGTTAGCACTGGGATGAGGCCCTAGGCACAAATCGCTGTGGTGACCACATAATTACCCTACATATTTTACAGATAGTATTTGCACTGCACGTAAAGGGTTTTTTTTAATTATCATTGTAAAATAAGCGTTGTGGTATGACATACCTTTGTTAACTCTTTTTCTTCGAGGTCCATGGGGTCCACAGCCATTACGTTGGGGTATATGGATGTATCCAGGCACCAAACAGTTAATCCAAGCTCTCGGCTTCTAGGATGCACCAGGTCCTCACCCATATACCCTGCCCCTGGTAACAGGCCGTCAGTTTGTTATAAAGCCCACCAAGAGAAGGCAAACTGATAAGAAGGAAGGACACATGTTCTCTAGACCAATCTCTCATCAAAGAGGGAAACACCCAGATATACAAAGAATTACCCAATAACACCAGGTGCATTAGGGTGGGTGTCCTGTGGACCCCATGGACCTCGAAGAAAGAGAGTTAACAAAGGTATGTCATACCACTCCTCTTATTTTCTTCGGGGTCCACAGCCATTACGTTGGGGATATACCCAAGCAGTACCCCTAAGGGCGGGGACGCTCCTGTGTCTCGGAAGAAAGGAGGACCCTACGCCTGAAGGAGACATCCTGAGAGGAAAAGGTGTCAAATGCATAGTACTTGATAAAGGTGTGGACAGATGACCAAGTGGCTGCCTTGCACAATTGTTCCGCCGAGGCACCCCAGCGGGCTGCCCACTAAGGACCCATAGACAGAGTAGAATGTGCCTTGACCGAATCTGGCATCCTACGACCAGCCTGAGTGTATGCCTGTGATATAGTCATACGAAGCCATCTTGCTAAGGTTGTTTATTGGCTGGCCAACCCCGTTCATGACAGCCATATAGAACAAAAAGATAATCGGACTTTCTCAAGTTGTTGGTGCGATCCACATAAATACGTAGA
Organism: Taudactylus pleione; assembly: GCA_031769625.1. Classification (NCBI taxonomy): domain Eukaryota; kingdom Metazoa; phylum Chordata; class Amphibia; order Anura; family Myobatrachidae; genus Taudactylus; species Taudactylus pleione. The sequence goes on from JAUIMM010000092.1 coordinate 40,668,919, forward strand.
GCACGTACAACATCCAGGGAGGCCTAGTCTACAGACAATCCCGAGGCCTGAAAGGCTGGGACCACAATTTCTTCATTTATATGAAACCGTGATACCACTTCAAGAAGATACCCTGCTCTGGTACGCAGCACCGCTCTATCCTGATGGAATACCAGGAAAGGAGAGCGGACTGATAGAGCTGCCAAGTCAGACACCCTATGGGCTGAAGCGATGGCCAGAAAAAAAATTGTTTTTGCTGTCATCCACTTGAGATCTGCCGAATTCAAAGGTTAAAAAAGGGGAAGCCTGTAACGCCTTGAGTACGAATGACAAATCCCACGGAGCTACCGGGGCACAAAAGGCGGCTGCACCCTGAAAAAAAGTCCTTACATCAGGTAGCGGAGCAATGCTGCACTGAAAAAAAAACCCAAGCGCAGAAGCTTGCACTCTTAGGGAGGCCAGACGAAGACCCCGCTCTAAACCTGACTGGAAGAAAGAAAGCACTCGGGAGACCCTAAACACACTAGGGTCATATTTCCTCAGTTTACACCACTGAAAGAACGAGTGCCAAATCCTATAGTAAACACGGGCAGAAGAAGGCTTCCGCGCCCTTATCATTGTCTGTATCACTGAATCTGAAAACCCCTTAGCTTTGAGGATGGAGGCTTCAAGAGCCACGCCGTCAAAAACAGACAAGGAAGATCCGGATACAAGCATGGACCCTGAACTAACAGGTCCTGCCTCAGAGGAAGAGGTCACGGAGAGATTTTACAGATCGGTGAACCAATGGCGCCTGGGCCAAGCAGGAGCTGTAAGTATCACCACACTGTCTTCCTGCTTGAGCTTCCTGATAACCCTGGGAAGAAGAGCCAGAGGCGGAAAGAGATATGCCAGCCCGAACTTCCACCTTACTATCTGGGCAACTTGTGGTTGTATTTTGAAGCCATGAGGTCTATTTCTGGAAGACTCCATCTGTCTACCAGGCTCTGGAATACCTGTGGATGGAGAGCCCACTCTCCGGTGTTTATATCCTGCCGACTCAGGAAGTCCGCTTCCCAAATTAGGACCCGTGGTATGAACATGGCTGCTATCGCAGGAAGGTGACACTCTGCCCAGACCAGGATCCTTGACACTTCTGCCATGGCTCCCCGGCTCTGAGTGCCTCCCTGACTATTTAGATAGGCCACCGTGGTGACATTGTCGGATTGCACTTGCACAGGTCTGCCGTGCAATAACCTCTGGGCCTATACTAATGCCCTGGAAACTGCTCTTAGTTCCAGGACATTTATGGACAGATGACACTCTGCCTCTGTCCATTTCCCTTGGAAGACGTGCAGACCTGTCACCGCTCCCCAGCCCCGAAGACTGGCATCGGTGGAGAGGAGAGCCCATTCCGATATCCAAAAAGGGCGACCCTCGTTGAGATGGCCTGACCGCAACCACCAGGACAGGGACAACCGCACCTCTGGAGACAGCTGGATCCTTTGAGACCTTATTGATTGATACTCTCCGTTCCAGAGTGAGAGGACCCACTGCTGTAACGGACGGGAGTGAAATTGAGCATATTGCACCATGCTGAAGGTGAACACCATCGACCCCAGCACTCGCATTGCTGAGTGTACCGAGACTCGTCTGTTGTAAAGCAGACTGCGTATTCGCCCCTGCAGGACCGCAATCTTGTCATCCCTAAATGCACCAACTGTTGCACTGGCTGGAGGAATGACTTCTTCCAGTTTATAACCCAACCGTGCCTGTGTAGACAGGAGATTGTCAATTCGAGATGACACAACAGCCCCTGCAGAATTCTGACGCCCTGGCGCCTGAGATGTGCCATTATCACTGCCATCACTTTGGTGAACACTCGGGGAGCTGTGGACAAACCGAAAGGCAGTGCTTGAAACTGGAAGTGCTCCTGCCCCACTGCAAATCGAAGAAACTTCTGGTGGGATGACGCAATTGCTTTTATTACTCTCTGGCGCTTACATACCGGCCCCTTTCTTAGCTGCGGCTCCTCCTCATCAATATTCAATACTGCTTTAACAGCCCTGATTAAAACGGGACATCAGCCACCGGAAAAAGATCTCCCTCTTCCTCTGAAAGAGGCTCCTGAGAGGACATCCGTGCCTCCTCGTCCCCCTCAGAGGACTCAGAATCCGTGTCCCGGTCCAATTGTGCGACCAAACGCCTTCTGGCCTTTGGTTGCATCCTGGCCGGCTGCGGTTGATGCTGAAAAGCTACTGAAGATGAAGGTATAGCCTGTGTATGCACATACATATCCATCCAGAATGGCATCATAGGGGGCAAAAACATGGCTGGATGCAGTGGCTGAGGATATCTCTTCGCTGGGGCCACTGGAACCGCCAACCGTTCCACCACCTGCACCATGATCTGGGAAAAAGAAGACCAAGGAGGCTCTTGCCCAGAAGCTGGCAAATTTGATTGCTGTGGAGACTCTTTAAAACAATGGGCCTGATTCAGACCCACTCGCGAGCGGCTGTCCGCTCGCAAGTGGGTCGATGGTGTGCACTGAGCATGCGCACGACGGAGGGAGCTCCGTCGTGCGAATGCGCGAGACGCGACAAGCGAAGGACTTTCCTTCGCTCGTTGTGTCTGAACAAAGGGGGCGTGCTGTCGATGTTGATTGACAGCACGCCCCCTTTGGTGGGCGTGCCGGGGGCGTGCCTCCCAGACGGGGGCGTTCCCAAGGGAACGCCTACCGTCAGAAGCCGGCCCACTGACATCACTAGTGATGTCAGTGGGAGTGATTTTGGCTCTGATCGAGCCAAAATCACTCCGGGCCTTGCGGTTGAGAAACTCAACCGCAGGCTCCGGCTCGCAGTGGTGATGGTCGCAATGGTCAAGACCATCGCGACCATCAACCTGCACGCTCGTATAGGCTGTGGGTGGTGACCCACAGCTATACGAGCGTCCAGGAGGACGCTCCATAATTATGGAGGTGGGCCCTGATTCAGAGCGAGCGCTCTGGTCAGAGCGTCCGGCTCTGAATCAGGGCCAATGAGCACAGAGACCATTTTATATAAAATCCTGAGGGGATAAACCCGCTTTACAGGCCATACAAGATATCAACAGGGGGGCCTCTGTCACCTGTCTTTCAGATTCCTTTGACATAATGATTTCTTATGTACAGAACCCAGTATACATGTGAAAAGCCTCTCCCAACCCCACACACCTGTAGCAGAGGGCTATAAAGGGAAACAGCAGTGATTGGTTAGCGTTTTGTAACGCACACACAATTTTTCACAAACAATGCGCATATATATATAAAATTTAGCAGAGCTTATGCAATCTAGGCTCCCAATGAACTACGAACAGCCCGAAGCTTAGTAGAATATGGAGCTCTGTATGACCGGTCACTAGAGAGAGAGGCATACAGGGAGACTGACCCAACACCTCCTGAGTTAACCAGCCACGGAGAGCACCAGGAGTGATCAGACACTTAGCTTTCTGCCCGTGAGCCTGCCCGGAAAGAAGAGAAAAAAAACAAAAACTTGTCTTTGGGACTGCTCCAGCAGTCCCACTGCTAGTGTGGTGCCTTCTCGCACCAAACAGAACAACTGACGGCCTGCTACCAGGGGCGGGGTATATGGGGGAGGACCTGGTGCATCCTGGGAGCCGAGAGCTTGGATTAACTGTTTGGTGCCTGGATACATCCATATACTCCAACGTAATGGCGGTGGACCCCATGGACCCCTAAGAAGAAATACATGTTTCAGTGCCATTCAGCACAGGTACTACCATTCGGTACTCCAAACATTGTGGCCCGAGTGCTCCTTTAACCAACAAACTTCTAAAACAGTTTTAAACTCAAGCTTTCAGGTATCGGTGTTCCTCTACTATACATGTCAAGATCTAGTCATTAAAATTCTATATACAGCAAATGCAACTTCTGGAGGGGAAAAGTAGCAACCAAAATCCATTTAAATAAATAAATAAAAAACACTTTAAGCAGAAAAAAAATCAATATAATAAAAATTATGCTTCATTTGTTAACCAAATAAAAATCCCATTGTATCTATTTTTACCTATGCTCATTACACAATGTATTTAAAAAAATAACTGAGTCATACCATCATGAAGCTCGGGTTATTTCTATTCCTCCAGCTGAATGAGGGGATACTGATCTCTGGGACATCTCCGTGGAGCACTGTGCAAGCGCTGTGGGTGTGGCCACTTAAGACGAGCCTTGGTTGAACCAACTGCAGCAGCTATATGTAAGCAGAGAGATTCTATAAATATGTGGACACCTGAGAACCACCACATCAAATGGCAAACTAGCAAATATGATACATTCATTGAATGGATGAAAACCTGTCTGAGAATATTAGACAATCGCATGACATCTCATTGTGGGCAGCACAATGGCGCAATCGTTAGTCTTGCTGCTTCACAACAACGGGGATCATGGTTTGGTTCCAACCAGGGCTACATCTGAGTGGAGTTTGTATGCTCTCCCTGTGTTTGTAGAGTTTTCCTTTGGGTACTACAGTTTCCTGCCACAATCCAAAAATATACTGGTACAGATGGGATGTAGTCAGGAAGCCGGCGGTCGAACTGCTGACCGCCAAAAACCCGGCATAGGACTAATGATAGGCGTTTAAATACCGACGTCTATCATTAGCCCCACGCCGAAATCCCGACACCCGGCATACCGAATGTAGGTAAGCCAGGCGTCAGGAGCTCTTAGCCACGCAGGATGGGGGGGGCTTAGGGTTAGGCTTGGGAAAGGGGGGTTGGGGTTAGGGTGCAGGGAGCGGGGGTTAGGTTTAGGCACCACTAAGGGGGGGAGAGGGAAGGGTCAGGGTACTTACCCTGGTCGGGATCTTCATCTGCCGACCTTCCGGCGTCAGGATTTCATCCGCCAGGCTTAGGTCCGGCAGTGTTACATACCGATTCCTCATACACTATTGGTGCAGTTGTGCCAAACAGCCACTCTAGGTGCGCCATGTCCTGTGCGCCGAGCATTTTATTGTCACATCTTTTTCTCCCGAAAATGTGCCTTGATCACAACCTGATAGCATAACTGCTTCACGAGACTGCATGGCGTATGGAGGCTAAGTGTATGAGAACACATCTGTAGGTTAGTTGGTAACAGTTGACCCTGGTGTGAATGTGTGTCCATGTGGTAGTTTTTTAAGTTGCATTTATTTATAAGATGTTTTGGTATTTTAAACACCCTAGAATAGAGGTGGGCAATTAGGTGCCCCCCAGCTGTTGTAGAACTACACATCCCAGCATGCCCTACCAGTTTTGCTATTTAACCATGCTAAAACTATTGCAAGGCATGCTGGGATGTGTAGTTCAGCAACAACTGGGTAGCCGCTTATTGCCCACCCCTGCCCTAGAACATAAAAAAAAAACAATACATACATCAACAAGCAACAAAAACTTGACATGCAGGTGAAATTGCAAGTGTCAAGGCATAACACTGGTACATATACTGATAGCAATAAAGTCAAACATGATAAACAGTGAAAAATCCTATCACATCAATTACATCACAAAAATATTAGTCACCTTGTGGCAGTCAAGCACCTGGCATCCACTGGATATATCAGGTACATGGGAGTAACTACCATATGTGCAAGGCCTACAGCTGCTATGGGGCTTAGAGCTTAGGGGGCCCATCTTCCTTGTCAAAGTTATATGTATAATATACATTTTTCACCATTTGGTGGTACATAGGGGCCCTGACAAACTTTTACTATAGAGCCTTCAAATACCTAGTTATGCCCCTGAACAGATACTATAACAAGAAAAACAATATTATAAGGAGAGATTGGTTCATCTACACCCTAGACACAAAAGCTTGGAGTAGGGCATGAATATCCCTATGTGTAAAGCCCTCATGTACAGAGCCCTTATAGCACCATAGCAGTGAAGCAAGTACTCACAGGCACCATTCTAGCCCACGCAGCACAAGTCCAGGATAACAGTGGGTGTTTAATGCTATATATCCTAGCAGAAGCTTGTCACAACAAGCTTATGACTCGTTATAAAGGACCCAAATTTGTATCTCAACTTAAATAATAAGTATATCCTAGTGGAATATAACAATAACAGGACCTAGAGAATGACATATTGAAGGACCCAGCATTCTTCACCTGCCAGAGAGACAGGGACCACTCAAGTGCCCAACACCCTGATAATAACCCATTTACCCATTGTAAAACTATAATATAGTGAGTAGTTACTATAATAATATAAGTAGAAGTAACAAAATACACATCAGCCATAATTTCTAAGACAAGGACAACACCCACTAACAAACAACCTCCCTCAACTTCGTATTCCATACCCCAACCATGACATACCTGGAACCCCAGGCAAAAAGCAACCAGCCACGATCTATTACCTATAGAACCCCCAACATACCGTAATATCACAAAATAAAATAAAAACTAGAAGGAGAGCATAGCTACTTTGCAGATGGCCGTAAGGCAAGGGGCTCTCCCCTAATACACTACCTTGGTAAAAATAAAAGTAAACATCAAATATCTAAAACAACAACAATGCTTCACAGACTGTGCAAGGAAATAAAAGGATGTTTTACACAATCAAAGATAGGGTATACATCAAAAGGACATAGCAAAATTGTCATACACAGAAAATCATATCACAATGACTATGGAACCGCCATTCAGTGGTTCAGTCAATGTCTTCTAGGTGCATTACGGTCTAACCACAGGATGAGATTTTATTAGATGCAACAGCAAACATGACTGCATCACAGTTCTCACACAGAACGTAGAATGAAACATCAAGACGTAATTAGAAGGCTCTCAGATTCGTCTTGACTGTCAAATATTGTACACAGCCTCATTGTACTGGCTTGAAAAAGACCAGGAGTACAGAAATCTGTAGATGATGCAGGAATAGAAGAGCCTTCATGCAAATTGGTCTTAGTATAATGTCCCCCACTCTGAATTGGAACAGCCGCACTATGAAGTCCCCGGAGGGAGAAGACAGGAAGGGAGACCACAGCAAAGTATGACACAAAAATATCGCAATCATATGTAGTCCCAATTAGCACCATTTCCTAAAAAGTCTGGCAGAGTGCCCTCTTCCCTTCGGTGGTCCGACAATCCTGACAACATTTCCACAAGACGACTCTCAGTCTTGGACTGTGTCTGTACCATTGCAGCCATAAGAAGCTCCAAAAACGTACAAATTCATAGACTATCATCCCCATAAGGAGATGTGTGAGCTACAACTTCCTCCCTGCTCTACCCCAGTGTTTGTAGGTCCTAATTAGGGGTTGGGTATGGAATCCCGGCGGTCAGAATCCCGATGCCGGCATCCTGACAGGGTTAGTATACACAAACCTCCCCCTCTGCCTACCCCTCCCATGTGCCTGAACCTAACCTACCCCCCTAGTGCCTAAACCTAACCCTTTAATCTTAGTCCCTAACCTAAACCCTCCCCCTAACCCTGCTATTTACCTTTGGGATGCCGGCGCCAGGATTCTGACAAGTGTCAGGATTCTGGTGCCGGCATTCTGCGCAGCGGAATCCCCGCGGTCAGGATTATGACTGCATCCCCTAATTAGGGATTAAACAGGCCAAATGTACCTCCTCAATTTTATCCATGAATCTTTCATATTTACCCATCCCCTGTTGCACCTACTGCAGAGTAGCTTTAGTAAAGAAGGGAACAGCAGGCTCCGGCGATGTCGGGATGTCCACTGGGATGAGGGTAGTGTAGTAAATGTAGCAGGGACAAAACAGTCCAGTTTGCCGACCTCAAAGCCACAACCCAACCTCCCCATAATAAACAGCTGTTTTAGCCTGACCTCCGGTACTCTACCCTGCTGAGGAGTCAACAATATATACCTTTTTTTTTGCCTATTTTTCATGACAAATGTATGAATTATCTTTATATTACCTGTATCATGCATTGTTGTTATTGCTCATTGGCTGTTTAATACGAAAAACAGTGAATCATAGAGGTCCAAAAACTGTCCCTAAAGGACCAAGAAAGTCAACATATGGCCAGGTTTGGAGGGGCAGGAGGAGCTACATTTTTGCAATTCCAGAGGTAAGACAAGTGAGCTTATCTAGGCAATGGAAGAAGCAGGTCAGAATGCTGCTGGAATGTCTTCTATTATTCCAAGGGTCTTTCTGGAATCTTAACAGAGTGATTGTGAACATTTGTTGTCACTGTAAGTTGGAAGGGGAAGCTCCATTTGTATCTCATGGAATTATATTGCCAGGCTTTTGTTATGTGGATTAGTTTTCCCCGATCTTTAAGTAGGATTGAGCCAGGACTGGGCAAATTTGGTGAGACGCAGAGTAATGCCGGGTACACATCAGGCGATATACACTCAATCGCGCGTTCATGTGAGTCATCAGCGACGCCGTCTTATCTGATGTGCTGCATGTCAGATGGGATGAAGATGGCATGCAGGTGAATGAGGAATGTAAGGGTATATTGCGCGGCCGTATACCGGATCATGCAGTGTGTACGGCCGCCCGATATATCCTTCCATCTGGCATCGGGTCGGCTGGGATACACGTCATTCTGATGTGTACACGGCCTAAGGAATCACCAGAACATTTCTAGACTGATACATTGCTGCACTGATACTGGCTGCAGGGTGCAGTTCCAGGCACCCTGCTAGCCAGAAGCAAGGGCCGTGGGGCAGCGGCGGAGCGGCCCACAGAGCCCTGCGCTCTATTATGGCACCGATCACACACCCATAGTTACAGCCCTGCTCTTGTATTCTTCTGTGCGACGGACTGAGCTAACCCTGCGACGCCCACTTTGCATATCTGAGCAATGCCCAACTGCGCTGGTGGATCCGATCACTCCACCATCACCATTGGTCGCAGCATCCCCTTCTTGACCAGGCCCTGCTTGGCGCAGAACCACCCTTGGAACTTTCTCAAAATATGGCCACTGTGGCTGCGGTGCTGTGAAAAAGAATATGTAACAGATTTGTGCCACCTCCTCTGTTTGCGATGACTTTAGGTCTTCACCTTGAAACACCCATGGATCACAAACGCCATCTCAAGTTGTAGAGATCGCATACATTGGATCGCACATGCGCAGTAAGAGTTTACTAGACTTATCACACACCCACAATAGCAAATAATCGCTCAACTGCGCAAACATCGGGAATCAGGCCCTATATGAGAGTCTCTCCAGTCAAAAGCAAAACAGAGGGGAGACTAAATCACCCAATGTTGTGTGCACATCACATAGGACCAGGTCACATTTGCTAATTAACCCTATGCAATATGATATTCACTTGGATATAAACATAAGGGAAAGAAAATTAAAAAAAAATAAAAAGACACAAAATTAATTATGGTTCAACCACCAGAGTAAATCTATATCGCAGTCTGGTCACAAAAGTGTAAGCTCCCAAACTTCATGAATGGGTTAATCATTACATAAACTTCATAATCCTTCATGCTGCATCACTCCTTCCCAGTACTATCAGTGCTGACTAGTGATTGATTCAGAGGCGCTCGCTCTGAATCAGGGCGGATTTTTTTTTGTGACCACCCACAGCTTTTCTGAGCGGCCTGGCGATGGTCGTGATTATCGTGACCATCGGGCTTGCGACGAGACCCTTGTGGTAAGGTCTCGGTTCCCGCAAGCTCGAGTGAACTTCCTGCTCTAATAGAGCAGGAAGTTCACTACTGACATCACGAATGATGTCAGTAGGGCCGCCCACAAATGGCAGGCGTTCCTTCAAGAACGCCTCCGTTTGTCCAGCCACCCCCCCCTCCCCGCCTACAAAACGGGGTGAGCTGTCGATCAACATCGACAGCGGCCCGTTTTGTAGCGAGCCCCGGAGAGAGTGAAGTTCTCACTCACTCCGAGGCTCGCGCACGCCGTGCTTGCGCACTGGCCGACCATCAACCCGCTTGTGAGCGCTAAGCGCTCGCGAGCGGGTTTGAATCAGGCGCTAGATCTTAACAGCAGCAGACAATGATTCTGGATCAAACCTTCTGCGAAGCATCTTGTGAAAGGACATCATATTTCTCTATAAACAAAACTTTCTTTTCTTCTGCAGAAGCAGAGTCTTCACCGGTACAGTCAGAATCACTCTTCCTATACAGTGGATAATGCTAAACAAAAAAAAGAATGAATTAAGTCTTATACCTGAATAGGTTTGTGCTATTGGTTTTGTGGTCATGTGTAAGGAACAACATTCAATAAGTAAATGTAATGGAAAGTTACGCTGAAATGAACATCCTTTATTTACAGTATGTAGGGCTCATATAACAAAATGTCTGTAAATTTCCAGTAAATTTGTGACACTGTGTCGCTGATGTTTAATTTGATAATACAGCACTAAGTATTTTTTCATCACCTTTCCATTTGTTTGTTTATTATTAATGTAATTTTAATTCTTTCTTTTTATATTAACACTTATTGATTATCTTGACACATCTATACTTTACACTTCACTATCACCTTTCTTCCATTTTTTGTGTGATGCCCTGGGGATGGTCCTTGGCTGGGTTCTTTTGGGTTGCTCTGCGCCTCGGACGTGAACCCCTTAATGTTAGGGACGCCGGTATAGAGGAGCCTTGACGCTGGCCCGGCGCTTAATCATATATTTACAAATGTATGCAACCAATACCTCTGAATTTTTATAATCATGTAGGATTCAAGTATTTTTGCTAATATTGCTGCAGTGCTGGAGGGAATCTTCTTTTTTCTGTGGTTCAGTATAAACCCTGCCCTTTACAAGCACCTGAGCAATATCATTAAGCTGATGTGAGCGACCACCATACTTTCTATTTGCAGTTCTGAGAGGCATGAAAGGAGCCAGCATTGGGAGGATGTGCTGATCCGTATAGTGCCATTTGGAGGTTTTTGGGGTATCTCCTAGGTGAGTCAGCTCTCAGCTTATACATGTGCTGTTATCATGCAGTACATTAATTGTAATTATATGACCCAGAGTGGGTGCTACTATTTTGTAGCAATAATAATTTTGGGGTGAGCGTTTGGGCGTGGGGCCCCCGGAGTGGCTCTGGCTGGGCCTTTTTCAGGGCATCACCACTTAATTCACATAGATATTTTTTCATCACCTTTCCATTTGTTTGTTTATTATTTATGTAATTTTAATTCTTTCTTATTATATTAACACTTATTGATTATCTTGACACATCTATACTTTACACTTCACTATCACCTTTCTTCCATTTTTCGTGTGATGCCCTGGGGGTGGTCCTTGGCTGGGTTCTTTTGGGCTGCTCTGGGCACTCGGACGTGAACCCCTTAATGTTAGGGACGCCGGTATAGAGGAGCCTTGACGCTGGCCCGGCGCTTAATCATATAGTTGCAAATGTATGCAACCAATACCTCTGAATTTTTAGAATCATGTAGGATTCAAGTATTTTTGCTAATATTGCTGCAGTGTGCTGGAGGGAATCTTCTATTTTCTGTGGTTCAGTATAAATCCTGCCCTTTACAAGCACCTGAGCAATATCATTAAGCTGATGTGAGCGACCACCATACTTTCTAACTGGATCTACTATATCCTGAACCATGATAAAACATTGGACATAGGAGTGCCCATTTCCTGTACAGATGTGTCCTCATACATCTATCTTCCTTGAGTGTTAAACAGCCCTTCTAATTGCGCCATGCTGTGGCGTGACTTGGTAGCGCCGAGCATCTTTTTGTGAAACTTTCTACCTTCAAAGGCGTCTTATTCACACAGTGATGTGAAGCAGCTTCTGCTGATTAAAATGATATGCAGCATGTCTATAATCTCTGTGCGTCTGCCGATGTATCTGCATGCGAAACGCCACGTTACAGTATTACAGCCGCTGAGACTGTAACGTAGCATTTCACATGCAAATACACCCGCAGATGCACAGAGAATATAAGCATGCTGTATATAATTTTAATCTGCAGTAGCTGTTTGTGCTAGCTATTCACATCACTGTGTAAATAAGACACATTTGAAGGTAAAAAGTCGCACAAAAGACGCTCAGCACTACCAAGGCACACAGAGCTCCCCCGTCATGTGTGGCGTGACTTGAAGTGCATGGAGGATAGATGTATGTGGACATATCTGTATGTCTATACAGAAAACAATAAAGTGGCAATATGAATACAAGTCAAAAGTATTATTAGATTCCAGTTGACATTGTGTATATGTTCTGTACCGTGCCAGTTTCTAACCTGTAAAAGTATTGAGGCTGATGGAGGCAGCAGGTCAAGACTTCCACATTTCTTTACAAAGTCTGGATGATCTTTCTGTCAAGAATAAATAGGAATAAAATAAATATGTTGTAAAACTGCATCAAAAGTGTATCTGGTACACGTATACATTTATACTTTGCAGACCCTCTGCTGTGAGGTGCATCGTTTCATACTTTCATCCTCTTAATGCTTGATGTTATGTAATGAAATTTAACTGTTGTGGCCACAGTAAATTTTAACCTGCAATTTTCCCTGCATGTTTGGTGACCGAACAGAGAAACATATTCTGCCATAGGTTATGGGCCAAAGCACACAATATTCCAGTGAATTTTGCAAATTGCATGTAAAAACAAATCAAGACAAAGAAGAGATAATGTCCCAAAGATCACTGCTTGAACTAGCATTGACTAAACTTAATGGAAATTTTCAGTTGTTGAACATGACTTGTGAAATATTATTACTACAGAAAGACCAGAGGTTTATTACTAAGAATGGGACAAAAACTTATAGTTAGTCTGTCTATTTTTTTTATTAGCTGAACGCAACCAGATAATTCACATAAAATAGGAGACTACTGCAAAAGGCATGTAGGATGCATTACAGAAGGTGCATGCAAGAACCAATTTAAACAGTAAGCGGTTTCTACTAAGAAACTACAAAATTAGACTTTCCAAAGGTGCCGTAGAGTATATATATAAGACTCACCATCAAATTCCATGACAACACATATTTTCCTGAATGGAAGAAACAGTAGTAATGCTAGAAAGGTAAGGCCAAAAAGTCTATACACATGGTAGGCATACTTCTGTGTGTTCAGTACACTATTTAATGACATGGAAAAAGGCCTGTAGTAGAGTTAACATTATACTGTCAAAACTGGACTAATAGATGAAAACCAGAGTAGAAATGAATACATATGTAACATGGAAAGTGATCACAAAATGGTCCTTAAAGGTAGATATAAAGCCACACAATAAGGAAACAAGAACATGTTTTAGAAACAAGAAACAGACACCTGAAGAAATATATATGTATATATATAGAAAGCAGAGCAACAGTGAAGAAAGTTTCCAAAAGAGTCTAGACACAAAGTTATAACTCCACTCACTGATGCATGGGGTTGGGAACGCCATTCTGGATCTGATAATGCCGGTGGTCAGAATCCTGTCAGTGTAATCCCGATGGTGGAGATCACGATGTATGCAGGTAAGTTTTCTAACCCTTCCCCTAACCCATCTTTTCCACAGCCTAACCCTCCCACCTCACAGCCTAACCCTAACCCTTCCCCCACTGCAGCCTAACCCTAACTCTCCCACCCCGCAGCCTAACCCTTCCCCCACTGCAGTCTAACTCTAACTCTCTCATCCCACAGCCTAACCTTAAAACTCACTGCCACTATCGCAGCAGTCAGATTGGAGTTGGGATTCCGTACCCGGGATTCTGGCACCAGGATTCTGACCGCCGGCATTGTGAGCGCTCAGTGAAATGTAACACTAACAAGCAACAGAAGATCACATGTTCTACAGTTTTTGCATAGATTCAAAAATATACTTATAAATTAATTGTCCAGGAGATGGACACTACTGGCTGTTAAAGAAAATGGTTGTTGAGAAGGGGTGTTGGAGTAAGTATACCAACAGCTGCAGACTGGGTGTTGCTTGGAAGCTATACTGAAGGAATATAAAAAAATATATATTATAATCAGATATGAAATATATGGAAGTATATTAAAACATACCTTTTAATTGGTTCTTTCCTTAAAAAATTGGGATATGTTGACTCTAGTTTTAATACCATATGACAGAGTCATCCCTCAATAAACATACATGTGGAAATATATAAACGATGACTAAATTTCGCTCTTTTATTTTATACATATTATAATTTATTGAAAAATTCTGAATAAGATCAAGTGGTGAAAATATGTAGTATTTGTGAATGGGGTACACTAAATGGGGTACACTAACTAATGTCAGTATGTACGGGTAGGGGGAACAAAAAGAGAGATGGATGTGCATCAGTAAGTAGGGATTGCCTTAAATATTCAAATTAAAATAATTGTAGCATATATCCCTCCCTGCATAATGTACCTTACATCTGCATCACGGCGGTGACCTTATTTCAACATCAGCATTACATTTTAGCATGAACAAATATCAATATGAAATTCATTTCAAATCCAATTAATTAGTAATCCCCTTTCCCCATGTTATAATCACATTAGTAACAAATGATGCAGGCTGATAATTGATCACAGCAATAAATTATGCCTATATCATGGAGAATATAACATGTTACATTACAATACAAGACCTTGCAGCAACAACAAAGAAACAGTTCCTCCACAAATAGCATACAATGTTGCTCAAAACCGTATAACTAATGATCAGCTGGCTGTTGTTATTTAGATCAACCTACAATTGTATTATTAAAAAGTTTGAAATAGCTCTGCAAGGTAATTAAGACTGGTAACAATGAGCAGCATGATCTAGGCATAAATTCGGTACCGTTGGGAACAACGGACAGTGTGGGAGACGATATGTCCGATTGCGGTGTTAGGCGGTCCCTGGTGCTATAGGCAGGGTATCCGTCCCAGGATACCCTCTGTCATCTTCGCTCTTGGATATATATATTTGGCATCAGCTGTGCTGCACAGCTGATGCCATATGTCTGTGAACAACGTAATTTACCAACATATCGCTGGTACATACCAGCCGACACTCCCACGATATATATCGGTCGTTCAATAAAACGGCCGATATGTCGGCCAATGTGTACCCAGCATAAGCACTTTAATCTGCGGTGCTTGTAGAAGATGATCAATGCTAGACATTTGCTCAGAGCATGCTCTTGTATGAATGTACAAGTATGTTTACATGGACCCACACAAGGGACACAGCACTTTACTTTCATTTTGTATATTTTGTTTCAAAGATTAACGTCCATGCCTCAAGGAGATTATGATCTATAAAGTGCAATGTACGAGTACTTGTGTCTTCTCCATTGCTTAATTGTAGACCCTAACGAGAAGGGTTTCTTACATTCTTATACAGTTATCATGTTCCTGCAATGTCAAAAATGCATTTTAGTTCATCATTGTACATTACTGGCTAATATTTTGTCTCTTTATAGATAAAAGCAAATTTTTGTATAGATATCAGAAAGGGAGGAACTCCAGGAACTAATATATTTCTATACAATATATATCTATTGCTTTAGAGCAGGGGTGGGGAACCTTTTTTCTGCCGAAGGCCATTTTTATATATTTAACATTATTCGCAGGCCTGGTGCAGGCCACACCCCATCCGTGTGATGTCACTGAGGATGCTCTGGTGAGCTGTAAGGGCAGCAGTGTGACCATCTGAAATGTCCTAAGGACGCTCCAGGCAGCACTGCTGCATAGATTCTGGCTGTAGGGTGCCATTCTAGGCACCATGCTAGCCAGATGAGGCTAGCAGAAAAAAGCTTTGAGGGCCAGATCAAATGATTCTGGGGGCCTTATACGACTCATGGGCCTGAGGTTCCCTGAGCAGTGTGATAAGTGCTAAGCAATTAAGGTTGAGAAAAGCTACAAATATAATTAAAGCAAAACCATATACCCCAAAAATAATTCAGCGAAAACAGCAACTTTAATGTAACATTATTCACATATAATAATCACAACCATACCCTCTTAAGCTGACCACATAGGCTCTGCTTAAGTATTAATTCACAGAGTAATGCTGGCCACACACATAGCGATATTTATCTGATCTGGCCGATTCCGACACATTGGAACGACAGATCGTGTAAAATATGGCCAAATTGAGAGTAAATCGTGAGTTCCCCACTCACGATCACGATGCGAATCCCCGCTGGTCGCACATCGCATCGTCACATCTGCCGTGCAGTAGGGCAGATCTCACAATCTAGGACACAATGCACTGTGAAAGTCTGGATGCAGGAGAGATCGTAAGAAGATTGGACACCAAATTGTGTGCAGATCGTGTGGAGATAGTGTGCTGAGCTGGCGGGGAGAGTTTCAAGGGAAATCGTACACATCGGCTGATCGTGAGCACATCGCTATGTCTGTGGCCAGCTTAAGTGTCCATTTTGGCAATGGATGTCAAGAAATTTGAGCTTTGCGATCAAATCACTTATGACATCACTGGCACCTGTTAATGAGGTTGGAAGTTTGTTACACACACAGGACATTAACACTATATTGTAACTTTTTACCAGAATGGCCAATGATGCTCCTTTACATTTTCATTGTGATCGGATACACACTACTCTATAAGGCAACATCACCTCTTACTATGGCGGTGGCATAACAGTGTTTAAGGTCTGAATTAAATATTTAAGCATAAATGGATATTACACTCTTATCTTCAGTTTCTTTTGCATGAGAAACTTAATAAATCTCACCATCCGGGAGCAATTAAGGCGATGAGAAACCTTAACGATTTGATCCTCTGCAGCTTTGCAAATAACGCAGCCATCGCCCTCCAGGGCTACACTGTTTACTAACACGAAGCTGAAAGGAGAGACAAAGAGGCGAGTAATTGATCAAGAATTATATATATATATATATATATATATATATATATATACATACAGTCAGGTCCATAAATATTGGGACATTGACAGAATTTTCAGATTTTGGCCTCTATTCACCACCACAATGGCTTTGAGATGAAACAAACAAGATGTGCTTTAACTGCAGACTTTCAGATTTAATTTGAGGGTAATTACATCCAAATCGGGTGAACAGTGTGGGAATTACAACAGTTTCAATATGGGCCTCCCACTTTTTAAGGGGCCAAAAGTAATGGGACTATCAACTCAAAAGCTATTTCATGGACAGGTGTGGCCTATTCCCTCGTTATTTCATTATCAATTAAGCAGGTAAAAGGTCTGGAGTTGATTCTAGGTGTGACATTTGCATTTGGAATCAGTTGCTGTCAACTCTCAATATGAGATGCAAAGAGCTGTCACTATCAGTGAAGCAAGCCATCATTAGGCTGAAAAATCAAAACAAACCCATCAGAGAGATAGCAAAAACATTAGGTGTGGCCAAATCAACTGTTTGGAACATTCTTTAAAAGAAAGAACGCACCGTAGAGCTCAGCAACACCAAAAGACCCGTAAGACCATGGAAAACAACTGTGGTAGATGACAAAATAATTATTTCCCTGGTGAAGAAAAACCCCTTCACAACAGTTGGCCAAATCAAGAACTGAAGACATTTGCAGTAGAGGCCTGGCAGAGCATCACCAGGGATGAAACTCAGCGTCTGGTGATGTCTATGCGTTCCAAACTTCATGCTGTAATTGCCTGCAAAGGATTTGCAACAAAGTATTAAAAAGTGAAAGTTAGATTTAGGATTGTTTAGTTTGTCCCATTACTTTTGGCCCCTTAAAAAGTGGGAGGCACATATAGAAACCGCTGTAATTCCTACACCATTCACCTGATTTGGATGTAATTACCCTCAAATTAAATCTGAAAGTCTGCAGGTAAATCACATCTTGTTTGTTTCATTTATATTTATGGACCTGACTGTGTGTATATATATATATATATATATATATATATATATATATATATATAGAAACCGCTGTAATTCCTACACCATTCACCTGATTTGGATGTAATTACCCTCAAATTAAATCTGAAAGTCTGCAGGTAAATCACATCTTGTTTGTTTCATTTATATTTATGGACCTGACTGTGTGTGTGTATATGTGTATATATATATATATAATATGTAGCACTCAGGGGGGATTTTAAAACAAAACTTATCTTCTGGAAAACACATTTAGACTCATGACATTATGTCATAGTTATTGATGTACTGTCTATATTTTTTATATATATATATATATATATATATATATATATATATATATATATAGATATATATATATATACAAACAAACATGGTATATATCATATATATGTGTGTTTGTGAAAACAGATATGTGCACAACAAGTCCCAGCAATGTTTTAAAAACAATTATTTTGCCGATTCCAATATTCAATATTCAATGCTGAGCCAGCCAATTCCACCGGACCCCACCACGGGTCAGAGATTTGAAGATATGCAAAAGAAAAAGATGGAAGGCGCACCTCGCAACCTTTACTGCACATATGCTCATGTACATTGAAGTAGCAAACAATCGGCCTCAGGATCCCTCCCCGGGTCACCCGGACGGCACCCAATGCCAGATCACGCTGGCTCCACAAACAGCGAATGTCGCGGAGACACTTCCTGGTTATAGACTAGCAGGAACCCAGCACTCAACGTCAGCATGTCTGCGTCCTTCAGAAACCACGGCCAATGCGTTTCGTCACCACGGACTTTGTCAGGGGTGTGTGGCCTATCCCCGAGCATAACTGGTTTAAATCCACGTTTGCCCACAATTGGTAAATACTAGGTAGAGTATTTTTAAAAGCATATGTAAACTAACTGTCCCGAAAACAATCCATTTGACACAAACAATAGGACACCACCAGTGAGCATAAGACATATACCTGTATGGGCGTCTTATGCTCACTGGTGATGTTCAGAGGAAGGCTGCGTTGATGCAGTCGAAACGTTGACTAAGAAACTGAATCCATGATGTGAATAATGTGTTATTTTTGACACCACAGGAGCTAGAATTTCTACCAAAAACTCCATTCGCTTATTTAATCAATTAATTAATTAAGAATAGCCAAAGAAACTAGCAGCTAGTGTAAAAAGTTCAGTGCAAAACTTCAAAAACAGTAAATTGTACAAGAAAAAAAGGACATACACTCCGCTTGGTCACTTGCTATATATAAAAATGTCAACAAACAGAGTAAGTGAAAACATGGACTGCATATAGAAACCATGAACAGTGAATTTTTTGAAAAGCAAATACTTATACTATTAGGATTCAGATACAAATATATAAAAATGTGCCAAAAATAGGTACTACCAATGTTATACAATTCACAGTACAATACATACATCAGAAAATAAAAATTATTTAAGTAAAACACAATTAAGTTGGTGATAGAAAACGGTCTTCTGAAATATAAAAAAATATTAAGTTCTTATATGTGCTAATAAGCACTGTATGTGGATCTCCAATTGCGAATGGATGTTGGATAGCTTCCAAAATGGATTTCCAAATGTGCTTTCAGATGTATTTGCACAAAATATAAATGTCTCCACATAACAACTAATAGCAGCAGTCTTAGATTAATCGTACCACCTATATGGGGTGAGTCCTGGTACAATAAATATTGAGAATAAAAGCGGGGACAAAATAAGGAATAAAAAGATAAGTAAACTAGATAACCACCAAAAAAATGTATTCTCCGGACTTAAAAAATCCCACCCCAAAAGATAAAATTGCTTTTATCTCAAAATCTAATCTACCAAATCTAACAGAATCAAAAAGATCATTCAGAACAGCTATGAAATCCTTAAACAAGATACTATGCCAAATTCATGTTTACACAACAAGCCCGTCATCACCTTCAATAAAAACATAAATCGAAAACATATATTGGCTCCAAGCGAACTGAAGACTGCACCTAATGCTGCCCATCCACTAGGCGATTAAACCTAGCGACTGAGCAATAACGACCGTCGTAATCGCTCAATCGCTTGGAAATTGTCCGCAAATCGGGCAGTAAAATGTCCTAAATGACCAGCGATGCACGATCCCGCCGGGCGTGTGCGTCGTCCTGTTTTGCCCGTCAATTAGTCGTTATTGGACATCGTTATTGTGCAATCGTTCATGCATCGGTCCACATTTTAATCACCGGAATGACCAACATATAAACACATATAGATTTAAATAACTATTTCAGCCCACTTTTATTAACAACTGCTTTCAAAATCGTTGGTCTATGGTCGTTGGTTGTTTTGTGCAAACGATCATCAGGAATTGATGAACGATTTGTGAAGATCTTTTGATCTTTCATCTATCAGGGACAAGTCTGCTAGTGGATGGGCAGCATAAGTTTAGTCCCAAATTAATACCATGGTTACCCCCCAAACCACCAGGAAACACATATGCATCTACAGTTAATGGTAAAACCTTCCAGATAAAACAGTTCATTAACTGTGACTCCACTTTATGTATTAGAGAGCCCATGTTCAATGCAATACGTGGGAAGAACAACTCAACACTAAAATCACGCTTTAGAGAACACAGACGCAACATATAAGAACTATTTTTTTACATTTCAGAAGACCGTTTTCTATCACCAACTTAATTGTGTTTTACTTTTATTATTTTTATTTTCTGATGTATGTATTGTACTGTGAATTGTGAACATTGGTAGTACATTTTATATATTTCTATCTGAATCCTAATAGTAAAAGTATTTGCTTCTCAAAAAATTCACTGTTCATGGTTTCTATATGCAGTCCATGTTTTCACTTACTCTGTGTTGACGTTTTTATATATAGCAAGTGACCAAGCGCAGTGTTCTTTTTGGTTTTACAATTTAATGTTTTATTTTTGAAACTACAAAAGAGAAGTCCTGGTGAGTGCATACTGCTTACTGCAATTATGGAATACATATACACAAACACACTCAGGGTAACGCATGCACCATATTTTGCACATGCACAGTAGCAAATAATTGCTCAACTACTTGAATATCGGCATTGTGTGCACTTAGCGTGTACCTCTGATGTAGCCCCTCTATGATTATTGTTTTAAAAGAGACAATTCTTTGTTTCACAGTGGAATATACAGGCAAAACAGTTTTAAAAATAATTTTTTCAACTAAGGATTTAAAACTAAACAAAAAGGAGATTTATGTTATTACCTTGTTAGGCATAGATCAGGGGTATAGGCTGGAGTAGGGGAGTCCAGGCAGCAACTTGTTAAGCTTTTTCTCCCAGCAGCCCGGGTCTTCGTCCCCTATAGCCCGCCCCCAGCCAGTAGAGTTAAGTTAGCAAACCCATGGCAGGAGCGAGAAAGAGGAGAAGGAAGACCGACACACACACAAACACACACAGGTCCAAACACTCAGAAACGCTAAAAGAAGGATTGGAAGCAGAGTAAAAACTCTGCAAGCCAGGTGCCTCAGGGGTGGGCATCCTGTGTACTCTATGGATTCTGAAGAAAAGGATTTAACCAGGTAAGAACATAAATCTCCTTTTCTTCTACATGTCACAGGCATAGACCATGAGGGGACATGCCGAAGCTGCGCTTAGAATCCTTCGGCCAAAAGTCGCGGTAGCAAAGGTGTCAAATTAATAGAACTTGAGGAACATATGGGCAGAGGACCAATGGGGTCGCCCTATTCAAGTTGCTCAGACGAGGCACCCCAGTGAGCAGCCCAAAAAGTACCCACCAATTTGGTGGAAAGAGCCTTCACCACAGATGGGACAGAAAGGTCCTCCACAGCAGAAGCAAGACGGAGAGCCATCTGGCCAAACTCCATTTTGGCCAGCCCTGGTTGAGGAAATCTTAGAGGGCCAAGAGGGAATCCGCCTTACGGAGAACCTGGATCCTATCCACATAGAGCTGAAGGGCCCTAACATCATCCAAAGAGACCTCCTCCGGGGAACCATCAGGTGCATGAAAAGCAGAGACCACTACTTCCGGGTTGATATGAAACCGAGAAACTACCGTAGGAAAGTAGCCCAAGCAAGTCCAAAGAATGGCTGGTCTAAGTGAAAGACCAGGAACGGGGAGCGACAGGACAACGCGCCCAAGCCTGACACTCACCAGGCCGACACAAAAGCCAGTAGGAAGACGGTCGTCCACGAAAGCCAACAAATGTCTACAGAATCCAAAGGCTGAAACGGCGATGACTGAAGAGCCCGAAGAACCACAGACAAAATCCAAGGAGCCGGAGGAAATAACACTGTACCGGGAGAACACCCTGAAGGAAAGTCCTTATGTCAGGCACCAGAGCAAGCTGTCTCTTAAAGAAGACAGAAAGCACGGAAACCTGCACTTTCAAGAAAAGAGGTGGAAGCCCAAATCCAGACCCACCTATAGAAAGGGGAGAACCCGAGTGAGACGAAACACTCTTGAGGTTACAATTCCTGTCAGAACAGCAAGCGATGATAAATTCTTGCAGAGGAGCACATACAGCATAGTACGAATGACCGACCTGGAGAACCCTTTAGCGATCAAGACTCGAGACAGGCCAGTTCCAGATGGATGCATGGGCCCTGAGACAGAAGATCCAACAGAGGCTGAGGAGATCTGCATATCAAGTTTGCCTTGGGCAATAGAGGGCAACCATGATTACCATGCCGCCCTCCCTTTGCAATTTTCGGTGGACCCTTGGTATCCATGAGAGTGGAGGGAAGACATACAAGGGATTGAACTCCCACCAGACCGCCTAAGCGTCCACCCGAAAGGCTCCCAGATCCCTGGTGCAGGAGCAGTACTTTGGTAGCATGCGCCAAGATGCCATTAAGTCAATGTCCGGCAACCCCCAGTAAAGAACTAGAAGCCGAAAGGCGTCTGGATGAAGCACCCATTCGCCTGAGTGGATGTCCTGGTGGCTGAAGAAGTCCACTTCCCAATTCCAGACTCCTGGGATGAAGACTGCAGATAGAGCCGGAAGATGACACTCCACCCAGATGAGAATTCAACTCACCTCCTTCATGACGCCGGGACTGCATAAACCGCCATGTAGGCAATAGCAGTCACGTTGACTGATTGTACATGTACGATGGTGGAAAAGCACCCAAACCAGGCTTTGAAGATTACTCAAGAGTTCCAGAATTTTGATCGGTGGCTGCCTCTCGAAAGCCGTACACCGACCCTGGAAGGTTGTTGACAGGTTACTGCCCCCGACCTGCCAAGACTTCGGTCAGTGGCGAGCAGGACCCTGTGCTGAACCCCAAAGGGGGCGGCCCTTATTTATGTTAGATGCCTGGACCAAAAGAGCCGAACCTCCTGGAAGAGGATGAGTGCTTGATTGCTTGTATCGTGAGTTGCAGGTGGGACCTGTTCAACCAGGACAGAACCTCCATCTGAAGGCCATGAGTGAAACTGGGCATACTTCACTGTGTAGAGCCCAGGATCTGCATGTAAGGGTGTATTGAAACTCAGTGATGACTGAAGAACTTGCAAATCTTGGCCTGAAGGTCCCAAAGCTTTTCTGGCGGCAGGAAGACCTACTGAACCCTGGAATTCAGCAAGCATCTCCTGCGATGGAGTCAATGAGGATTTCTTTCAATTCATGATCCCTCCGCGGGACTGCAGTAGATCTATCAAGAGACTGATGTGTTCAGAGAACGTCCGGAGACCAGGCGAGGATCAGAAGGTCATCTAGAGAAGGTAGAAATCCTGATACCTTTGTGGAATAAATAAGCTGCCATGACCACCATGACTTTTGTGAAGACCAGAGGGGCCATGGAAAGACCAAATGGCAATGCCCGAAATTAGAAATGCATCTTCTGGACCGCAAGTCTTAGGAAGCTCTGGTGACAGAGCCAGAACATGCAAATAGGCATCCTGAAAATCCCAGGAGGCCCTGAAATCCCCCAGATCCAGTGCAAGAATGATGTAACGTAAAGACTCCATTTTGAGGATTGGCTAGAAAGAACCGTCGCCTTCTGAACCAAGAAGAGGTTGGCATAAAAGCCCTTGCCTCTCTGAGATCGGGGAACTTGAACAAGTGCTCCAGAGGCCAGCAGGGAGTGAATAGACTCCCTCAGTGTTTCTGCTTTGTCTGGATCCACCGGAAAGCCTGTGGAAAAAAACTGGTTCGGATATCACTTCCGAAAGCCCAGGGAGACAACACCTCATACCCAGGCGTCCAACGTGGTTGACATCCAGGCGACAGAGATCAGCAGAAGTTGGCCTCCCACACTGGGACCCCACCAAGTGGGGGCCCACCCCGTCAAGCAACAGGCTTGTCAGTAGGCTTAGCGGTAGGACAACTGGTAGACCAGGGCTGTTTGGAACCCTTAGAAGAGTAACCCTTGTCATTTCCCTGCGGACAAAAGGAGCAAAAATTAGAAGTTCGCAACATATGGGCTGCCACAGAATGGAGGAAGACCATCTTGGATACCACCATCATGGCTACAGTTTTGTTCACATCGGGACCCCAGAGAATGCCTCCTGAATACGAGCCTCTAGGGCCTTCTTACAGTCTGAATCAGCGCGCCAGGACAAAGCCAGAGTGCTCGACTAGCAGCCACTGAGAATGCTGACATCTTGGAGGTTAGGACACCAGTATCTATTGCTGCCTCTCCTAGATAAGAGGTCGCCTTCTGAAATGCTCCACTAACATCATCCTGAAGGGCGTCTCTCCAACCTCTGATGGCTTTAGCCACCTAAGCGGAAGCCAGGGCTAGACGTGCGATAGCAACTGCATGAGTATAATTCCCTTTGAGGGAGAGTCCAACATCCTATCAGCCGGATCCTTAAGGGATGCTGTATTTGGAATAAGAAGGGTAGTGTTCTTGACTAGTTGGAAAATGTGAGCTTCCGCCTAAAGAGGAGACTACCATTTTGCCTGGTCCACAGCAGGTAGAGGACAGAAGGAGGCAATGCACTTAGAAAATGGGTGGCACCTAGAAAACTGCTAGAAAACTTTTTCTAACGCTTGAAGAGGGGAGTGCTAGCCTTATGAGCCTGCTCAGCATCTTTGATGCGGAGGACAGCTTTAACCGCCTTAATCAGGGCTGCTACATCTACCTGCTGTATAAGAGGTCTAAGCAGTAGGCTGTAAGGTACATTGAGAAGGTACAACTGGGGGCAGCTGGGCCCCTGTAGGGATACTAGAAGGGAGAGCGGGCCCTGGGGTTGCCAGTCTCTTAGCCAACTGCAACATTACCTGTGAGAGAGAGGTAGCCCAAGCTGGTGCCAGTTGGAAGTCAAGGCCGACTGACCCTCTTAATGCGAATCTGCAAAACACAGAGCACAGCATGGTCCGGAGCCTGAGGAGAATGTACAGTGGCACAAGTCCTGCAGTTACGCAACACTAAAGCACCCCATCCCTGGGTACCTTGCCCTTGGAAGACATTGTACCGAAATCCAGAGCAGCTAGGTAAACTACTGTGTGCAATAAAAGGGGAGGTGCAATGAATATGACCTCACCATAATAACTAGTGCTTTACAGAAGAGGATTTACAAAACCGCTCTAAGCTATGTCAGATAGAATGAAGGTAGACAGAAAGAAATTAGAGAACAAGTGGAAATAAACTGTACTTCTAAACACAATTACATGCACACAGAAACATTCAATGCAGTAACAATAGGCAGTTAATGCTCTACAATCCAAACTCCACTCGTCAGAAAGATACTTAGGGGGCGATTCAGACCCGGACGCAACACAGCGCGCTTTTGCAGCCATCAGGGGAAGGGTATGCAAATTCCGCAATAGCACGGCAAGGCTTAAGGACACCCTCTATGTCTTAAGAGAGCAACGGCAGAGCGAACGCATGCCAGTCTAAAGACGCCCCCTTTTCTTTTGCACCACACGTCATCTCCAGAAAGTGTATGCAATATCAGTAACATCGAGAGCCATCGGAGCTGCTCGTAGCCCTTGAGGTAGACCCTACCCTGCCGCAAGCACTGCGATCACTGAGGGCTGAAATACAACCAGGTGACATGAACAATGAAGCCTCCATGCTAATTATGTATGCCCATGAAACGCTGTTAGGACACACAGGCACGCCAGCGTTCACACATCCACACCCCCGTTTTCATAGACCTTCCCGACACCACCCACAAACGGCACGGTCACTCAAATTAGCGCTCAGTCTGTATACTTCGAGCGCCCGATTCCCGATTGGGAAGACTGGCTTGCGCACGCGCAATGCGGCTTATACGCATGTGCAGAATGCGAAAATCGACCGCCGCGTTGTGTCCGGGCCTGAATCGGGCCCTTAGTGTATAACCTGACCTCAGAGCAGGAGGTAAACAGGGAGACATTAGCCCATTACTGTGCTCTGGAGATTAACTGAAGCAGGCAAAGGTTAAAATGGCCGCTCAGTGGGCCGGATTCAGACCCGGACGCTATGTTGCACTCGCTCGCATTGAGCGATTTTTTGCAATCTGCGCATGCGTATGAGTCGCAGTGCGCGTGCGCGAACCAGTCATTGCGATGGGAAAGTGCTCGCCCGTAGCCCACAGTCGGGCCGCTATTTGATTGACAGACAGTGCCATTTGTGGGTGGTAACAGGGGAAGGTGCTTGAAAACTGAGGTGTGGATGTGCGAACGCAGGCGTGCCTGACCGTCAGAACGGCGTTTAATGGGTGTGCATAATTAGCAAAGTAGCGTCATTACACACGTGACTGGGTTATATTTTAGCCAGAACTGCTCGCAATGTTGTGGTGGGAAAAGGCTACCAAAAGCACTGTGAGCAGCTCCGATGGCTCTCAATGTTCCCGATTAATCCTATAACTGCCGGAGATGACGTGTGTTGCGAGTGGCAAATGGGTGTCTTTATACAGGTGCGAGCTCATAGTGCAGCCGCTCACTATTACTTAGTGGGCGGCTTTACGCGACGCAGTGCGAGCACATGATTTAAATAGCCGGCCCCTTTTAGCCAGCGAGCGGACGGACGCAAATAGCATCAGAGTTTGAATCAGGCCCAGTGTCCCTATGGCCGGCTGCCTTCACTGAGGGAACACGCCAAAGGATCGGAGGAGGAGCTTATTGGGAGAGCCTACCTCCCCATTGCCGAACCAAATCCCCTATGGTAATGGCTGCTTCTAATGAAGTGCCCCATTGTCTGTGCCCTGGTGGTCTAGCGGAGGCATCTGGCGGCCTGGCCGACCGCTGTCAGCACCGCCAGTGGTCTCCCACACCGGCGGTGACAGCCGCTGCAAGCAGGGAGCCGCTCTTACCTGTGTGACCACCGCCTGTGTTCCCCTCGGCGTCCGGCTGTGGGTCCCTGGTGTGTGCTAAGGACCAGCCGAAGTCACTGACCCACTCACCAGTACTACAGCAACCAGTGCAGGGGGTCCATGGAGCGGCAGTGTGGGCATCCTACATGATGCCTAGCGCTGCCCACTCAAATATATAAAAAAATAAATAAAGTAAAAGAAAAAGCTTAGACTGCTTAAAGCAGTCTCTAGAAACAGTATTTGCTCCTGCAGGGCACCAAACTAAAATGCCTACCTGGAGCTGGGGGCAGGATATAGGGGAGGAGAAGCAGGAGCTGCTGAGAGAAAAAGCTTTACTAGCTGGTGCCCGGACTCCTCTACTCCAGCCTGTACTCATGGTCTATGCCTGTGTCCCCTATGGCATGTAGAAGAAAAATGGGTTGAGGTCTCTTATGATTTTTTTAGAGTAGGCTACACTTCTCAATCTTCCAAATGTTTCTTCTCTATCTAGCCTTGTTACTAATGTGAGTAATGTCTTTACTTATAACCTCCTCTACTCATTAACATTCTGTATCCAGTCAAAGTGACAATACAGATGTGTCCTCACTCGTCTTTGTTGCAGTCACGCCAAACAGCCCCTCTCAGCGTGCCTGGTCTCGCAGAGATTCTGCAAGTGTCAGACAGCTTTTTTTGCAACTAGGATGCACCAGGAGACAGTGCTGATTCATTTGATATGCAACACTTGTATATCTGTGTGCACCCGAGTCTGTAAATAGAAAAAAAAAGCCGACCGACGCTAGCAGAGTTGCACAGGACCTGGCAGTTCACTCATGCCAGGCATATTGTGCTGCATGGCGTATTGAGGCTAGATGACCAAGGACACATCTGTACATCTACAGTGATTTACTAGTTATTA
Organism: Taudactylus pleione; assembly: GCA_031769625.1. NCBI lineage: Eukaryota > Metazoa > Chordata > Amphibia > Anura > Myobatrachidae > Taudactylus > Taudactylus pleione. Next base: position 40,696,777 of record JAUIMM010000092.1, read on the forward strand.
GGGTACTACAAGTGGCACACTGATGTTAGTGTTCAGAGACATAGAATCCTTGCAGCACTTCATTTAAGCAATCTACTTACTTTATTCCTTTTCGAGACACTACCTTCCCAGAAGTGACATTAAACAGCTTCTCAAATCTATTTACTTTGTGCACCGTCATTCTGTTAGGGGAAAGAAACAAATACTCATAATCACATAAAGGCATAGCAGTGTGGGGAATTAGCAGTCATGTCCCTCACCATTTTCTCTTTACCAATCATATCAAATTTGTGTTGTATTGTTTTGGAACCATTGTTCATAAATGACTACAATAGTCATATCTATCAGCCAATGGCCATGGTTTGCGTTAAAGCACAGGAACAGTCAGGGGTGCCCACTACTCCTTAATTTATGCTGTGACTATTGCGCTATTACCTAAAAGTACAGGGGGTGTACTTCTTTTCCTATTGATCCTGTTCCTTGACAAGATCACTTCTTTTGTGAGATTATCAGGCTTTGTGATCAGTTGAAGTAAATAATGAAGCAAACTTCATTTGGAGGTTTCCCATACTCTGGTTTCTGCTTACTAATCAGTTAGTAAGGGTATTTATTTAAGAGATAATAGCTCTAATGGGGTTGAGTACGGGATTGCCGGCAGTCAGAATGCCCACGCCGGCATCCTGATAGGGTTGGGACAACAACACCTACCCCTAACCCTCTCTCTCCCCAGTATAAACCTAACCTTCTCTCCCCGCAGCCTAACCCTAAGCTTCTCCCTATTGCTTAACCCTAACCCTACTGCCTAGCTCTAGCCCCTACCCCTAACACTCCCCCTAAGCCCACTACTTACTGTCGGGATGCTGACGCCGAGATTCTGACTGCTGTTGGGATTACTGCGCCAGCATTCTGAAAGCCAGCATCCCGACAGCCAGGATTTCAACTACATCAGCTCTAATGCACTATGGGATCATCTTAACTAGAAACAGCAGCCTGGGTGAAACATCATCCCTGACAGCAGCCTGGGTGAAACATCATCCCTGACAGCAGCCTGGGTGAAACATCATCCCTGACAGCAGCCTTGGTGAAACATCATCCCTGAACGCACATTTAGCGTACTGTAGTTCAAAAACTACTAGTAATGTTTGTCTAAATCCAAATGGAATATTCTTTTTGCTGTACTCCACGTGGAAAAATGACAAAAAAGAGATCCAAATAGATGGGTGCAGCTCAACATAACATACTGTAGATGTAATGCTGATGAATAAAGTAAAGTGAGCAGAATGAATCCATATACAATCAGAAATGGATAATGATGCAGATGATATTTACCTCGGCCTGCACACCACACCCATTTTATTACTTATGTTTACGAATGCTATTGTATTTCTCTCCTTGTATTGTATGTGTCTCTGTGGTTGCTCCTACACTGTTATACACGGATTGTGCACAGGGTTGGACTGGCACACAGGGGTAGAGGGGAAATCCCCGGTGGGCCCCAATGCCTGAGGGCCCCACCCCATCCACTAGAGGTCAGGGTTTAGTCTGCACATATTCCCAGGATTATGATGTATTCACTACAATACATTGTTGTTATCAATCTGGTACATTATCATAAATCAACATTTACTTTGAGGACTGGTCACACCCCTTAAGCATGGGCCCCCACCACTGCATTCCCCCGGTGGCCCCTTCATGCCCCAGTCCGACACTGATTGTGCATGTCTATATTGTATAATTGGGTTGTTTTTACAGCCTTTTTATGTTTTGTTTCTTCTGTTCTTTGCTTTATATGTACTTTTATTTCCTGATTTCCTCACCTCTCTGGCACATTGCAACATCAAAACTTACGGAAATGTACTGTAAGCAGTGTGCGAAGGTTAATACTTACTCATAATGAAATCCAATGTCATGATTTCCCACCACAACTATCAGCTCTGTATGAGGAGGGTGTCTGAACATAGACTGAAAGCGGGCAACATCATTGTCCCATGCCTGAGGGGAATAATGAACATACAGTCACCAGTAACATACCCTCTGCATTAGTACTTTAATAAATGTAGAGGGCAGCAATGTTACATGTATACCAACCACATTATATATACATTCACATGTAGTTAATCTAATGGAATTATACATTTAATAATACAAATATCTGTACAAAAAAGCCTATTACATTTTTTGAACAGAAGTTAAATAGTCTATTTAAAGCACCACCATTGTTCTGGGAATCGGTATGTAATGCCGCCGGATATGTTCCTGCCATTACAAAACATCCCCCCCTCCTCCCCCGCGGCTAACAGTCCCCGCTTACCTTTGTTCGGGATACCGGCTGTCAGGATTTCGGCATCTGGCTAAAGATAGTCGTCAGGATTTAGACGCCTATCTTTAGTACCAGGTCGGACTTCCAGCGTCGGGATTCCGACGCCCAGTATTCCGGGCGGCGGTAAGTTAACTGCCTCCCATTGTTCTGTAGTGTTTTCAGATGGGCTATGTGTGTGTGATAAAAATGCCCACCTCCATAAGACCCATTCTGCTTCCATACTGCAGGGACAAGTACTTTACTTTTCTATAAGACATTTATGTAAGGCTGATTTCCCAACACAATTAGGTCTGACATGCTGTGGTAGCCAGTGGCTATGGAGGAGGGCTGTCAATGGAGGATATAACATGCCCTTGCAAATGTGTACGAGGTCATTTGAACTAACTGATTACATCCAGCATATGTTTCAAAAATCCTAGTATTAGCAGGACGTTTAACTTTAGTAAATTAGGTGCCTAAATAGCGGAGTGGTGGAGAATAAGAGGTAGCAGGAGGGACTTCTGAGATCCATTCATGGTCCACACAACACAACATTTTTTACATTTGAATTCCTATAGGATAGGTGAACATACTGAAGATCTATCAGGAAATTACACAGAGATAAAAGGAAGTATGACTCATAACTAGGATTTGTTCCTTTTCTTTTTATAAATTATTGGTTCATACATAGATGTTAATATTACACAGTGAATGCACATTGTTAAAGACTAATAAGTGCATTATAGTCTGTATGGTCCAAAACTAATGTGATACTGCATACATACTTTCTGACAAGAGCTTTTTTACTTTGTTACAGTTCAATAATTCCAATATAGTGCCTTATCAACTAATGGTTCGCAATCCTGCGTACGCACGCAGTTCAACTGTGATAGCAAGCCAAACCACTGTGATTGCAATGAAACCATATAAGGATGCCCACTTTACTATACGCACATCCATAATGCTTAGCAGAATAGCTAAACCATCTGTACAATTGAGTACCATTGGACCCATACGCACACTTGCACGAGCCCTGACCTTACTCAGGAATTGCTAACAGCGGCGCACGCTATGAGGCCTTAGGCTGCGTATGGTATCGCAGTGGATAATTTATGTCAATCACTCTGCCATGGGTCTGCTTAGCCTCTGCAATCGCAGTCCTGATCGCGATAGCTATTTCTCGCACTGCGATGCATATGCCTGCGCTGAACGTACTACAGTAGTTTGCTGAATATACACAAAACTTTATAAATCACAGGAAAGGTTTTTAGCAACTGCGATCCAAGCTGAATCAGGCCCATAGTCCGCAGCATTCACAAATATTAATGCTGGAGTTCTATAACACCTTGAAAAAGACTCTTATATGTGAGTTGAAACGCATTGGTGAAAAGGATATCTGGATAACATATTGCATTAGGGACAGAGGAAATACCTACCTGGTTGCATGACGATACAGTCACATGCAGATTTCTGGTCCCGGAAAGTGTGAGCTTCAGTCATGCGAGTATAGGTGTATTTTCCTTTTGGTACGCCTTGATTACCTTATTTTTATTGGTGGAGTTTTTATCATATTGCATTATATACACACATATAAATGTATCATACGTATGAGAATTTTGAATATATTGTGCAGAATTAAAACTTTATAGTATTGCACTATTTTTGGATCCCTTTTCTTCTCTCTTCCATGTCATTATATGAATCCCCAACATTAAGAGATTAAGAAGTGTCCAGTACGTTGAATTGACTAAGATTGGAACCTTGGAAAGATATCCTTGTTTCTGAAAATCGGTCTGAAGGTAGAAAAGTTTATATACCATGTCGGGTGAACTTTGTTTTATTGCATTCTTGTTTATTGGTATATGTGATATCTATCTAATATTTTGTTTCTCTTACTTATGTGGTAGCGCTTAGTGATATACCCTAGTTGTTATATCTGTGTAGGGGTTCTCTAGGGACTCCATTCTATCACTACATAGCAGCAACCGAGTGAAGTGCAGGTCCCTAATAAATATCTGCATAGTGCTCATTACTTATACGCACACTAGGCTGTAGACTTTGTCCTCGCTATTATCAGGACATTCAAAGTATATTTCAAATTGCAAGGTTTTATCTTGGCTTTAACAAGAATTGTTTTACAACACCTGTGGGCCTGATTCAGAGCCGCTCGTAAGTGGCCGCTCGTTCGCTCCGAGCGATGTTCGCACAACTGCGCATGTGTATGGGTCGTAATGCGCATGCGCCAACCAGTCAGTGCGATCGGAAATCGAGTGCTCGCCAAATAGCGAGTGCCTGCTAATTTGAGTGACAGGATGAGGCGTTTGTGGGTGGTAACAGGGGAAGGTGCTTGAAAACGGGTAGTGGAGATCCGAACACAGGCATGCCAAACGGTCAAAACGGACGTTTTAAGGGTGTGCATAATTAACAAAGCAGCGTCATCGGCCACGTCATTTGGTTGTCTCTTAGCCTGAACTGTTCGCATGATTGCGGTAGGAAAAACCTACCACAAGCACTGCGAGCAGTTCAGATGCCTTTCGATGTACTCGATTAATCAAATAAATAGCGGAGATGACGTAGGATGCGAGCGGCCAGGGGGCGTCTTTACAAAATAGCGAGTGCATGTTTCGTTCGCTCGCTCAGACATAGAGGCGTCAACAGACCGCAAAGAGTGAGCGCTCAATTTAAATAGCCGGCCCCTTTTTCTGGACGAGCGAGCGCAAATAGCGTCCGGCTCTGAATCAGGCCCTGTGTGTGCAGGCCCTTACAGATATAGACAATTCAATAAAATCAGGTAGAAATGTGACAGATTTCACAGAAGTCAATGTGGCCGTTTTTCCGGTGTTTAGCAGTTTCTATAGATTTACTAATTTTGTCAGGTTAGAGGCCTCCTTCATTTGGGACATCTGGAAAAGGGCAAAAAAGCACACTGTGCAGGCTACAAAGGTATCTGGAAACAGTCGGGAAGCCGATGGACGGAATCCCGACCACCGGCTTCCTGACTGTATAATCCCAGCAAGGGTTAAATGACAGGCGTCGATTTCCCGACACCTGTCATTTTCCCTATGCCGGGAGCACGGCACCAGGCTTACTGATCGAAGCTAAGCCGGGTGACGGGGGTGGACAGCCGCGCAGGGGGGAGGGTTAGGTTTAGGGTTCCCAGGGGGGACTTAGGGTTCGGCAACCCCCCCCAAGGAGGTTAGGTTTAGGCGGCAGGGAAGGGGGGGTTAGGGTTAGGCACCCCCCCAGAAAGGTTAGGGTTAGGGTGTAGAATAGGTTAGAGAATACTTACCTGGGGACGATTGGAATTTTCAGTGATGCCGGGATGCCGCTGTCAGGATTTGAACCGCCGGCCGCAATCATACTGAATGCAAAGGTATCTCTTACTTAATTGAATCAGACAACAAGATTTTATGGTTTTGCAAGCAGAAAGCAGTTTTAGTATTGGTGGAGTATATAAAAAATAACTACATTTACCCAAATACACAGAACCTTCCCAGATTATTATTTTTTTTTTTAACCCCCAAAAAATGTCATAATGTCTAGTAATGCAGTGTTATTGGGTACAAAGCATAGCATTAAATTACAAACACAACACGGCAGATAAAAAAGGGGATATATGTTTTCTAAAGACCAAATACATGAAGGAAGCACCAGAGCATTGCCAGTGGCTGACGATAAGGCATCTGGCTGCATTAATAATCTGAACTTCCAATATATATGTATGCTTGTCCATATATCAATTGAGAGGCCCATATTCTAAATGATGCAAATATTGGTCACATTACTTACCCAAAAGATGCAATTTTCAGACAAGTCCACTATATGTAGAAAAAAAAAGAACCTATATACCTGCAGCCCCTCCAGCAGGAAAGAAGTAGCACCATCCATATATATTATAACCTGGTAGGGATCCGGTACCAAGAGTAGCATACTTTACATGAGTGCTGCATAACGTGTGAGGAAACCGGCGACCTCCCATGTGCACCTCACATTTAGGTGTAGGGGGTAGTTTTGAAGGTCAACAAAATATTATAAAGTACAGCTGATGGGCTTGATAGAGGCTAGGATGGAAATGGGACACGTGCTCTCACGCTACTTGCACATACAAAATGCACATATGCACCTATATGCAGAGCTGTACATATCCCATGGTGCACCTGCCCTCTATCTATAGGCTAATGACTCTGCATCACCCGGAGCACTTGCAGTACAAACGCACACAAGACACCCTCCACCAATAGGCGTACATTCACCTCTACATCAAACTTCATATCTTTTATGATTTATATGCGTCATGTTGGCTGCAGCAGGTGAGGCGAAAATAACTGTCTCACGTAGTTGTAGTACAGGTACAAAAAAGGTATTTGCCTCAGAGAATGTAAATTTATCACCAACTTGATACCTTTTTTGAGCGATGGTATTTAGCAACTTGAGACATGTGAAATGTGTTTCATGTGCAATAGTCCCATATCTGACAAAAGGAATGAATGACAAGGAGCACTAGGGCTGAAGGAGACCTGTGTGTCGGGGAGCTGCCCAGTAGGGATGGCAATGAGAAGGATTTGCTCATGTATATAGTTTCAGCTGTAATTTATTTCAGGGTGTGTTTATTGGCAAATCATGGCACAACTTGGATAGATGTGAACAAAATAACACAAAGCCACTTTGCCCTCCACAACCTATATGTGGCTCACCAAGTACACAGAGCCTTGGAAGACCTTTACTACATCTGTCACACGTACTCTTGGCTACTTCATTAAGCACTGCATGGGAACTCTCGAGTGCACCGCCAGAGAACTCCCTTTCTATACCTGTGCCACGTGCTTCTGGCTCCTTCATTACTTCCTGCCTGGGAACTCCCTTACTATATGTGTGCCACGTGCTCCTGGCTCCTTCATTACACACTGCCTGAGAAATCCCTTGCTATACCTGTGCCACGTGCTCCTGGCTCCTTCATTACTCCCTGCGTGGGAACTCCCTTACTATATGTGTCCACGTGCTCCTGGCTCCTTCATTACACACTGCCTGGGAACTCCCTTACTATATCTACGCCACGTGCTTCTGGCACCTTCATTAAGCACTTCCTGGGAACTCCCTTACTATATCTGCGCCACGTGCTCCTGGCTCCTTCATTACACACTGCCTGGGAACTCCCTTACTATATGTGTGCCACGTGCTCCTGGCTCCTTCATTACTCCCTGCCTGGGAACTCCCTTACTATATGTGTGCCATGTGCTCCTGGCTCCTTCATTACACACTGCCTGGAAACTCCCTTACTATATCTGTGCCACGTGCTTTTGGCACCTTCATTACACACTTCCTGGGAACTCCCTTACTATATCTGTGCCACGTGCTTTTGGCACCTTCATTACACACTTCCTGGGAACTCCCTTACTATATCTGCGCCACGTGCTCCTGGCTCCTTCATTAGGCACTGCCTGGGAACTCCCTTACTATATGTGTGCCACGTGCTCCTGGCTCCTTCATTATGCACTGCCTGGGAACTCCCTTACTATATCTGTGCCACGTGCTTCTGGCTCCTTCATTACTCCCTGCCTGGGAACTCCCTTATTATATATGTGCCACGTGCACCTGGCGCCTTCATTACACACTGCCAGAGAACTCCCTTACTATATCTGTGCCACGTGCTCCTGGCTCCTTCATTACGCATGCCTGGGAACTCCCTTACTATATGTGTGCCACGTGCTCCTGGCTCATTCATTACGCACTGCCTGGGAACTCCCTTACTATATCTGTGCCATGTGCTTCTGGCTTCTTCATTACTCCCTGCCTGGGAACTCCCTTACTATATGTGTGCCACATGCTCCTGGCTCCTTCATTACACACTGCCTGAGAACTGCCTTACTATATCTGTGACACGTGCTCCTGGCTCCTTCATTACGCACTGCCTGGGAACTCCCGAGTGCACTGCCTGAGAACTCGCTCACTATATCTGTGCCACGTGCTCCTGGCTCCTTCATTACTCCCTACCTGGGAACTCCCTTACTATATATTTGTCCACGTGCTCCTGGCTCCTTCATTACACACTGCCTGGGAACTCCCTTACTATATCTGCGCCACGTGCTTCTGGCACCTTCATTATGCACTTCCTGGGACCTCCCTTACCATATCTGCGCCACGTGCTCCTGGCTCCTTCATTACGCACTGCCTGGGAACTCCCTTACTATATGTGTGCCACGTGCTCCTGGCTCCTTCATTACTCCCTGCCTGGGAACTCCCTTACTATATGTGTGCCATGTGCTCCTGGCTCCTTCATTACACACTGCCTGGGAACTCCCTTACTATAGCTGCGCCACGTGCTTCTGGCACCTTCATTACGCACTTCCTGGGAACTCCCTTACTATATCTGCGCCACGTGCTCCTGGCTCCTTCATTAGGCACTGCCTGGGATCTCCCTTACTATATGTGTGCCACGTGCTCCTGGTTCCTTCATTACTCCCTGCCTGGGAACTCCCTTACTATATGTGTGCCACGTGCTCCTGGCTCCTTCATTACACACTGCCTGGGAACTCCCTTACTATATCAGTGCCACGTGCTTCTGGCTCCTTCATTACTCCCTGCCTGGGAACTCCCTTACTATATGTGTGCCACATGCTCCTGGCTCCTTCATTACACACTGCCTGGGAACTCCCTTACTATATCTGTGCCACGTGCTCCTGGCTCCTTCATTACGCACTGCTGGGAACTCCCTTACTATATGTGTGCCACGTGCTCCTGGCTCCTTCATTTCGCACTGCCTGGGAACTCCCGAGTGCACTGCCTGAGAACTCACTCACTATATCTGTGCCACGTGCTCCTGGCTCCTTATGCACGGCCTTGGAACCGCTTATGCAAGGCTCAAATATAAGGGTATTCCAAAGCAGTGCGTATTGAAGAATCTGGGAACATGCAGCTCAATAAGATAAAGGGAAAAATATTTAGGGCAGCACAGGCAGCGTTTCTGCCTCACAGCACTGAGGTTATGGGTTCGATTCCCCCTACAGCCCTAACTGAGTGGAGTTTGTATATTCTCCCTGTGCTTGCGTGGGTTTCCTCCGGGTACTACGGTTTCCTCCCACACTCCAAAAATACACTGGTAGGTTATTCGGCTCCCAACGCAATTGACCATAGTGTGTATGTTTGTGAGCATGTGGTAGGGAATATAGGGCCTGATGCAGACCCACTCGCAAGCGGCTGTCCGCTCGCAAGTGGGTCGATGTTCTGGACTTAGCATGCGCACGACGGAGGGAGCTCCGTCGTGCGCATGCGCCAGACGCAACGAGCGAAGGAAAGTCCTTCGCTCGTTGTGTCTGATCAAAGGGGGCGTGCTGTCGATGTTGATTGACAGCACGCCCCCTTTGGTAGGCGTGCCGGGGGCGTGCCTCCCTGACGGGGGTGTTCCCACGGGAACGCCTCCCGTCAGAAGCCGGCCCACTGACATCACTAGTGATGTCAGTGGGAGTGATTTTGGCTCTGATAGAGCCAAAATCACTCCGGAGCTTGCGGTTGAAAACCTCAACCGCAGGCTCCGGCTCGCAGTTTCGATGGTCGCGATGGTCACGACCATCGCGGCCATCAAACTGCACGCTCGTATAGCCTGTGGGTGGTGACCCACAGCTATACGAGCGTCCAGGAGGACGCTCCATTCTCATGGAGGCCAGCCCTCATTCAGAGCGTGCACTCTGCTCAGAGCGTACGGCTCTGAATGAGGGCCATAGATTGTAAGCTCCACTGAGGCAGGGACAGATGTGAATGGTAAGATATTCTCTGTAAAGCGTTGCGGAATATGTGTGCGCTATATAAATAACTGATAAATAATAATACATTTTGTGTGCTACCCTCAACAGTTTATTAAAACTTGTTAAGTGGCCCCATAAAAACTTAAATAATTGCCCACCCCTGATCTAAGCAAATACATAACTCACAATTAATCTGGTCTATTCCTTTGGCTTTCAGATCTCCTCACTTTCCTTAGTTACTACATTGCAAAAAATAACAACTATTTAATAGCTTGGCAAATATTACTTTCTTTCCCTGTTTCTTCTTTAAAAGTAGACTATTATTTTTCAAAATAGAAAAGAAATAATTTTGTTTAATCCTATTTTCTTCTGGGTATTACATGAATGGCAATATAGATGCCCTCTGCCCTGTATGGATACAAAGAGTAATTGACGAATGACGACGCATATCCTTATTATTGTAAATCTGTATGTACCTAGCAGACTGAAAGTTTGAGGCATTAGGTCATATTTTGCATCTTAAGCAAGGATCATCATGCTGGATAGTCCTGCTTCAGACCACAGAACATCTGTAACGTTCAGTTCAGGTACAACTAGCCATGTATTTGCTACTGTGTGCTTAAAGCTGGTGGCTATTAAAGTGAATAAGGGACATAAGCACTATTGTGAAAAATTCAGTATAGCCACAAGTCAATGCATTTCTATTGAGAGAATGCTTCTGGGCACAGAAGGGAACCAGGAGGAGTAAAACAATTTAGAAGATTAGCACTGGGCCCATTACCACCTTACAGACTTTTAGCACAAGACAGGATTGAAGTGGGCTGTACCTTTGTTTGAAGCCTGCACAAATGTAATGGGAGGATTCTGAGATGGGGGAAGTTATTTGAGCACCTGGATGATAATGTATATGTATGATGTCTGGCAATGCAGCTGTATGCTTATGTATCGTAAGGGCCCCAAAATATGCTAATTGCTAAAGTTACAAGTCTCACCTTAGAGTTACTCCATTTTCCTTCATCAAACAGATCCCCAAGGATGAAAACAATGTCAGGTTGTAGTAGCCAAAGGGCGCTCTGATAGGCCCTCTCCATTTGCCATTCTCTAACAAACAAGATACAGTGTGGGAAATTCATTTTTCATAATAAACATTTGTTTGTTCTGTATAAGACAACTACTGGGAATATGGTGATAGACCATTTACCACAAAGGGTTGTATGTATCAAATAAGTGCAGGTATCATAGGGGAAATATACAAAACACCCCACTAAATTGTGTAAAAAGTATCATATACTGTATAAAATATATAAACACTAAAATGAATACAAAAATTCTGCCAAGATTTAGCTAATTTTTTTGCTTTTATTATTTGCTCATATTTCCTAATTTGTTTGTTTTATATTTTAACCATGGTGGGAGGGGGTGGGGGGGGGGCAGAAAGAAAAATTCTGTAGAAGGTGAGTCAGGAGATGTGTAATCAAAAAGATTGGCCCCTACTAATCTAATATGCAATGTACATCACAGGTCCATCTCTACAAAGGTTGGGGTGGCAAGTAGCTGCCTATAATGGAAACAATGATACACCTGGACTGGCTATATGGCTATGTTTAATGCAAAACAAAAATAGTTCCACATGTAGCTTTCTTGTGTCTTTGTTAAGTTAAAGGTCCTGGCACTGCAGTACACTCAACCAATGAAAATCCTGTAGGGAGGGAGGAGAATTTCTATTGTGACAGAAAAAAAAATAATTGGTCATTTCCTGAGGACTAATTAGGTGAAAGTCTGGTTATAAGCAATCGTGATCTGGTGTAATAAAAATAAAACAAACTCAAAAAAGAAGAAAGCACAAACTCCATGTTATGATAATATATGCATGTTAGTGTATTTCAGGCTGAAAATCAAGTGATGGAACAAATTCTAACTATTTTTTTTCTGGCGCAGTTCACAAAACGAAAACAAACATGGACAACGACACCTTTATTATTCAATTGCCTGTCGAACAGTTTTCCTAAATATCTTCCACTATATACTTATCCTTTCAAATCTTACCTTCTCAATTTGTCAAACCAATGACCAGTGATTTCTCCAAGAAGATGGGTATCTGATAAGAACATGGCCTTCAGCGGGGGCGATCCGCGTGTACTGGGCATGGTTTTCAGTCTTGGCCATTGGCACTGAATTATAACAAAGTAATAAAGCAAAAACTCGCAGAAAAAAACAACTATAAAAATGAAACCCAGGAACTTCAACAGAAAAACACTTCTTCTGTTAAGGCGGGAATTCTGTGACCCCAATCCAGTCTTCAATATTGCCATGTGTGCGGAGGTCAGTGCAGTTTACGGTGTAAGCAGCATCCATCAGCATTATTTAGCCTCTCAAAAGTTGGATTGAAGATGTTTCCATGTTGTCTATATGAACAAAAGCAATGTCATTTTATTGTCTTGTTAACAGATAGGGCAGTAGAACTCCCTACCAGTAGATGAAACCTAAACAACCGCAAGATAACTTTCTATTTTTAACTTGAAAGCTTACTGGGAAGCCACCAAAAAAAGTAATAAAGGTAACCAGTTCCTCTTCATCCGCCTTTTCACTGAGTAGGGACAGGAAGACGCTCTATTACTCTTGGTGGGGAGGGAACTTTATCTTTATTTTATTTTTTTAAATAATCTGTTTTGAGGCAATGCAATGCAATGCATTGTCATAGACGAGAAGAAAAATGTTTAGCAGTATAAGCAGTATAAGATTTAATAAAAAAATAAAATAGCAACAATGAACAAGTACAGTATATCTGAAGTTTTGATACTTGTATTTCAAACTCAACAACAAGTAAAACGATATTAAAAGAAACAGGAACAAATACATAAATAAAGGTAAGTATAGTTACTCGGGGAGGTAGCCGGCCAACTAAGGGCCACCCACTATAAGTGGACAGGAAGGTCATGTGCCACAACCCGTAGTTGGTACCAGGTAGTGAGATGCATACTTTGAGTTCTGTACCTAGGGTTTACGTAGCAAATGAAATGCATTGAGACCAACCCTATGATGTGCCAAATTTTGTGGGTCATCCACAGTGATAAATTAGCTTCTGCAATACCCTGATCATGTTGGTGGAGAACCCAAACCAAGGCAACATCACCCTAAAAGCCTTTCACAAGGAACATATTAGTATATGTGCTTTCATTATGTTGCCAATCGCACAAGTATCGCAGCAGTTACGAGTGATTGTAACCACAATGTAAGGGAAATTAATTCCACCGTTATTGTTGAACTGGAATAACTCTTGCATGGCTATACGTGGGAAGGGTATTTTAAACACTTCTGCTTCCTGTACCAACCAGACTCTCTACCGCTTATTTAACCCTCAAACTGGCTCTCAAGATTCACTTCTTCATCAAGCCTTCAAGCTCTCATCCTAACGCACTGCTCCATGATCCTTCCTCACTGTCTACCACATACGTGTCACCCCGTCTGTCTGCCCCTTCCCTTTAGAATGTAAGCTCTCATGAGCATGGCCCTCTTGCCTCATGTGCTTCTCCTTCCCTTAAGCTGGCCATACATCTGAACTATATTGTTTCAACGAGCCACATAGTTGACTGGTTGGAATGATAATCGGGCAGTGTGTGGGAACAAACAATAATCATTGGTTTGCCCCCAAATGGCAAAAAACTATCTGTCCTAGATGGGAAAATCAAACGTTTGGTTTTTCCCAACTAATCGTTCTTTCCCCCAACTGTACCATAAGTAGGCGGATACTGTCCGGCAGTGTCAGCCTACTTTTTACACATTCAGATCTTGGCTCTGGTCCCTCTATCCCAGTGGTGACCCCCACACCCCATTCCACAAGTACCTCTTTTCCCACCACGCTCAATGAGGCTGCACAGCAGCAGGTGTCAGGAGAGAGGTGCAATCCTCTATCCCACTACCCCCTCACAGCAGCTTGCAGTCAGTCAAGAGCACCTCTTCGCCCCCCATGCTCACCGGGGCTACATCTCTGCTCCTAGGAGCTGTAGTAGGTGTAAGGGGAGCCATGTGTCTCGCTCCATCTGCCCCTTCACAGCAACCTGTGCTCAGTCATTGACTAGTCAGTGTGCTCACCCGGTCTGTGCTGCCCAAACCCGCCACTCTGTTCTCGTCTCAGCCTGAGAAAGGCAGCTGGGTCCTGACTACTGGATGGTGGCAGAAGGGGGGAGAAGAAAAGAGGGCACGGCTGACAGATTACCGGCTTTCTCTGAAGGGTCACCCTGTTACTGCATGGAGTGCGGTCCTGGCCCGTCTCAGGTGAGGGAGTTCTGTGCTTGACTCTGGCTCCAGCTCTGTGCACAGCACTGGTGGCCGCAGGTCCTTGCCCGCCAGTCCATGCCCATCAGTCCCCTGCTCGCTAGTTTGTGCTGCGGGTGAACATAACCTACACTGTAGAGGAAGAATGACTTAAATCCACAATAGTAAGCAAACTGTAAATGGAAACTATAATATAATGTAACTATTTATATGATCAGAGTTGTCCAGCTTCTGCAGAATAGAGGGAATTCATTTTTGTCCCCATACAATGGAGAGCCTAATAAATAATATAACTATAGTCTACTTCTGCCAGGGATCCCCCTCCAGTCTCCTTCTGGTTTTCCATATACCCCCTACAGTATCACACCAAAACACACACATATACTGTATATGAACACACGAAACACACATACTGTATATATTCAGCAAGTACATTGATATTTAAAGGTAATATATGCACTAGATATACCACTCTTGGGTGTGCAGTCGCGCTGTTATATACGCACGCCTTGGTGTGCGTTGTGACACAAGAGGCAGAGTTATACGTGGAGAATAATGTAGGGTGAAACATATACAGAATAGGAGGAGAAAATAGTTCAGAATAGGCAGTTTAATTTTAATTATTTATAATGAGTAAACATTTAACTGGATAACAGTATAAGTGAATAAATCAGTTGAACATTTAGTAACTACTGTCACTTAAACAGTGGCACATTTTGGAAAGAAAGCATATGAATTGTACTGGCAGGAAGTGCTTAATGCTTCTTCAGGGTCAAGGCTGTCATGTCTACTCACTGTTTGCTATGCTGGATTTTGAAATGACTGCTCAGGTAAGTCCTGTTTAAGTTCTTTGGTGAGGACTAATGTCAGGTTCATTGAGCTATGAAGTAATTTGGAAATTCCTTGAAATGTTTCTGCTAGAAATGTGTATGTCAGTCAGGCAGTAATGTGCTGATTTTCTGTGAGCAGTGTCTCTGTGAGAAGTGTTATTGTTTACACTTGTGGAGTGATACAGCTGTGGCTTTGAGACCAGGACTGAGGTGTGCGGTCGTTGGGAAATAATGCACGTTCGTGTGTGTTTGTAGATTGATTCATGGTTAAAATAGTGTACATTCTAATATCCTGCACCTGTCACAACCCATGCAGTTCCGCTTTCCTGCCTGGGGTGTTGCTCTCTGGTGCTTCTAGCACACTCTGGTCTGTATCTCAGCATTTTTTTTTTGCATCAGCTGAGTGTGCTAGAAGCACCAGAGCAGAGAGTGACACCCCAGGTAGGAAACAGGAACTGCAAAGGTTGTGACAGGTGCAGGGTGCTAGAATGAACACTAGTAAACATACCACTAAAAAGTGTTAATGGTGCTAAAAATAAAGATGTTTATTTGTATGTTCATTATTTATACAGTGTGCATTTTGGTGCTATACACATAAAAAGTACATTAACATAAAACAAATAAATTGACAGTCATTACCAAACAGACAAAATGGAAAAAGAACCCTGCTCCAAAATCTAATTAGGTAAATGGAAATTAAATAAGATCAAAATGAAGTGCTTTCTCTAGAGCTGGCCAAGTGTATTGCGGTCCATTAGGCCACACACAGGGGTAACCAATAGGATGAGGTCAGAGCGGCCAAATCACTTATGGTGTTACTGGGGCCTGTTAGAGTGGTTGAAGGGTGACAGCACATACAGTTTGACACCATTTACCAAAATTCCCAATAATAACCATTGTTAGGATATATTTATCAGGGTGTGGAATAAAAGGACATCAATGTAAAGGTCAAACAGTCAATAGGTCGACATGCAATATGTCGACAGGGGCGAAAAAGTTGACAGTTACACAAAGTTAACGGGTACAAATGGTTGACATTTTTTTTATTTCACCCTTATCCCAACACTCCCCCTGATGCCTAACGCTAACCCTCTCCCTGATGCCTAATGCTAACCCTTCTCCTGATGCCCAACGCTAATCCTCTCCCTGATGCCTAATGCTAACACTTGCCCTGATACCTAACACTAACCCTTCTCCTGATGCCTAACGCTAACATTGCCCTGATGCCTAACACTAACCCTTCTCCTGATGCCTAACGCTAACCCTTCCCCTGATGCCTAACGCTAACCCTCCCCCTGATGCCTAACGCTAACCCTCTCCCTGATGCCTAACGCTAACCCTTCCCCTGATGCCTAACACTAACTCTCCCCCTGATGCCTAACGCTAACCCTCTCCCTGATGCCTAATGCTAACCCTTCTCCTGATGCCCAACGCTAACCCTCTCCCTAATGCCTAACGCTAACACTTGCCCTGATGCCTAACACAACCCTTCCCTGATGCCTAACGCTAACCCTTCCCCTGATGCCTAACGCTAACCCTCCCCCTGATGCCTAACGCTAACCCTTCCCCTGATGCCTAACGCTAACCCTCTCCCTGATGCCTAACGCTAACCCTTCCCCTGATGCCTAACGCTAACCCTCCTCCTGATGCCTAACGCTAACCCTCCCCCTGATGCCTAACGCTAACCCTCCCCCTGATGCCTAATGCTAACCCTTCCCCTGAAGCCTAACGCTAACCCTCCCCCTGATGCCTAATGCTAACCCTTCCCCTGATGCCTAACGTTAACCCTCTCCCTGATGCCTAACGCTAACCCTTCCCCTGATGCCTAACGCTAACCCTCCCCCTGATGCCTAACGCTAACCCTTCCCCTGATGTCTAACGCTAACCCTTCCCCTGATGCCTAACGCTAACCCTTCCCCTGACGCCTAACGCTAACCCTTCCCCTGATGCCTAACGCTAACCCTTCCCCTGATGCCTATTTCTAACCCATCCCCTGATGCCTAACGCTAACACTCCCCCTGATGCCAAACGCTAACCCTCTCCCTGATGCCTAACGCTAACCCTTCCCCTGGTACCTAACCCTCACCTTACAAATGTAGAAAAACCATGAAAAACGTGTCTCCCATTTTTGTGTCGACAATTTGTGTGTCAACCATTTGAACACGTTGACTTTTTAACCCTGTCGACCTTCTGCACTGTTGATCTTTTGTATCTGCCGACCTTTTGACCCTGTCGACCTTCTGCATGTCAACCATCTGGTGACAACCAATTGACTGTCAAACTTTACATTGTCGATCTTCTATCCGGATACCAATTTATCATACTTACACAGTGATCATACTTACACGTATCTGGCATCATTCAAAATAGTAAATGAGCAGGCTGGTAATAAAATATAAAAGTGAAAATACATGTGCAGCCTGGAGCTGAAAGTGAATGGGGCCGAAGCTGCTACACTACCCAGAATGTCTGTCATTGTATACACTGACATATAAGAGGAAGCAAGAAGGCTGCATAAAGTTACTCACACACTGGAGTTAATATTACACAACATGTATTATTAACATCAGATAAGTGCATGACAAAGGGCATGAAAATAAAACTCATTCTACTGTACTTAGAGTATTTTGAAAGCTGCTTGTTTTGGTTTCACTGCATCTAACTAGTGTTAGCGCTATAAATAACTATAGGCCTGATTCACTACGGATCACAATGCTGCGTACGCACGCAATTCAACTGCGATAGCAAGGCACTGCACTGCGATCGCAAAGCAAAATCAGCACTACATAATGACGCCCACTATACCATACGCACATCCGTAATACTTAGCAGAATAGCACAACCATCGGTAGAATAGAGTACCATCGGACCCATACGCATGCTTGCAGAAGCCCTGACCTTACTCAGAAATTGCTAACAGCCACTCACGCTATGAGTCCTCACAGTGCGTATGGTTATGCAGTGGATCATTTATGCATGCCCATGAAAAGGCGTGCATAACGCCTGCGTTCGCACGACCACCAAGTGCCCCCCCCAACTTGTCACCACCCACAAATGGCACTTCCTGTCAATCACTCTGCAATGGGTCTGCATAGCACCAGATCATAGTGTCTGGTTTGCGCACTGAGATGTGCAGTGCAAAATATTCGCCAATTGCTTGCGTATTAGCAACTCAGATCCTTGCTGAATCAGGCCCTATGTCTATAAGCAGAAATCTAAACACAAATCTAAAGCATATATAAAAAAAACATGGTTTATATATAATTTACTTGCACATTATCTTGCCTTTTCAAATTCCAGCGAGTACATAACCTAAAACATTATAATTACATCCGCAAATGTGGTGCAGTCATGACAAGCATGTTTATTATTTACATCACAGCTGGATTTAAAGTTCGGCATGATTTGTAATTTCGATCTCTCCCCCGCAGCCCCCAGAAGCTGACATTGTGCATGTCCAGTGTCAGCTTCCCCAGAGGAAGTCTTTGACATCTGTGAAAGACTTCTCCTAAATGCCAGGGATATTACTTGCAGTGACAGCGTTTAATGCAACTACTGTATGTGCAAGTTTCCCTTGGTACATAGTGGTGATATTTTCATTAAAAATTTAAATATCCCCTGCGAGTTGGATACATAATAATGTCAGCAGTACTGCGATTATTAGTACATAGACCCCTAGTGCCCCACAGGTATGGAATCTATTAAAGACGAGAGTTAGAGATTGATATTTAGATGACAACCTTGAAAAAGACAGACGTCGAAACGCGTTGCTGAATAGGGATGGAGCATAGGGTGACTCTAGCAGGAATCCCTGGTCAGCTGTGGGACAGTCAGGACCTTGTTTCATAATCCAGGTCATATTTTTCCATCTTTCCTGTTTTTCACCTAATATGCCATGGTGTATTTTATTGTTTTTTTGTTTATAATGATTCAATAAATGTTGTGCATTTATTACCTACTCCCGAAATCCCTCATTCATTTTAATAAACCCAGAGGAAGCACGATGGTTTAAGTGAAGGGATATAAACCAGGAGGATGAAAAGTGCCTTGAGAATCTAAAAGAAACCTTTATGTATAAGTCTCTTCATGATTCTCATTTTGTCAACTACCATACGGATGCCCTGATACTTTCTATGAATATTAGTGTGTTACTGACCTTCTCGTATAAAGATATCTTAATGGGAGTTTACCTCTGTTTTACAGAGTGAGTGTTGTACGATTATTAATCTTAATATTGGACATCATTTTGGGGACACTGTTTTTGCAAAAAGCATGCTACACTATTGGTTCCCCCCCAACCCCTTCTCGCCCTTTTCTGAGGATCATCATATAAAGACATTCTCTGGGGAGAAGATTTGTGGACTAATGGTGCATACACACGATCAGATTTTTCCTTCAGATATGAACGATAACGATTTAAAAATCGTTCAGTCGTTCATATCTGAAGGAAAATCGTTCATATCTGACATGCCTGAACGATGGACGATCAACGATGCGCGTTCCCGTTTGTCAGATAACGATTTCTGACATCTGATGGGTTTGCAGTCAGACTTGGACGATTCCATTCATTTTAATGTAGTCAAAAATCGTTCAATCGTTCAAATCGTTCAAAACTTTGGTAAAATCGTTCAAATCGTTCAATCGTTCAGTCGTTCATCTGACAAATCTGACAAGTCTGACAAATCTGACCGTGTGTACGCTCCATTAGACAGGTTCCTCTGACTGTACACCACCGATGAACTCTTGGCCTAACTAAAAACTTGCAATTATGGCTATGACATCAGATATCCAACAGTTATAATATCAGAAGTTTATTTTTGAAATTCCTTATATGGTCTTGATTGTGGTGGTTTTACTGAAAATACTGGGATAAGGGTGAGCGCAGTAAGAAGTTATCATCTATATATCTGTCTCTAATTGTCTTAATTGGGTGGTAGATGACTCACCATTGATCTCCTCTACTGCAGCTTCCAGAGTGCGCAGAGGTCCTCTAGACTTTGTATTTATAGAGTTAGAGATTGATAAGGCGTCAGGTTTTTATTTCACATTCCTGCCATACCGCAAACTCAGTGTGTATGTGTTTGCTGAAATACAAGCTCTACCTGTTTTTGGATTTATAAAAGACATACTACAGATGAAACTCCTCCTAGTTATTAGTCACATCCCTGAATAATAAACTCATTTGTCACCTACTCTGTCTGGTAGTAAATCTGTTTATGAAAATAATTTTAAGAAATATTCAATGTCACACTGAATATATACTAAAACATATTTTCATAAACAGATTTTTTTATTTTACACCCAAAGTAAGAAAACATAATCCTGCACCAGTATTATGGAGTCAGTAGTATTATTTTCATGATACTCTACTCCTATATTAATATTATATCAGGTCTGATTATTTTTCCGATTAATATCACATGTGATGTGCTACACACTGCTCAAAAAAAGGGGTTATCAAAAATCTATGCTAGAAAAAGAAGAGCACTAATCCGGGTGCAGTAGGACCAAATATTGATTAAAAGAATAAATTATTTATTGGTATGCATTAAAAAGATATCTCCTCAATCTCAAATATAAAAAAAATATCGAAAAATATAGAATGTGAATAAAGGCCCTCATTCAGAGCCGCTCGCTATTTGCGGTCGTTCGTTCTAAAACAAGGGGTGGCTATTCAAATGAACCGTTCGCTAATTGCAGTCTGTTCACGCCTCTAAGTCTGAACGAGCGAGCAAAACTTGCGGTTGTAATTTTGAAAAATACGCCCCCTTGCCGCTTGCACATAGCGTCATGTCCGCTATTTATTAGATTAATCGAGTACATCGAACAGCGTATGAACTGCTCGCTATTCTTGTGGCTGTTTTTTTCAACCGCTATTTTGCGAGCAGTTCTGAGTAAAAAAAAAACAAGTGACGTGGTCAATGACGCTGCTGTATTAATTATGCACTCCCTTAAAACGCCCGTTTTGACCTTTAAGCACGCCTGCGTTCGAATTCCACACCCCCGTTTTCAAGCACCTTCCCCTGTTACCACCCACATACGCCTCCTTCTGTCACTCAAAATAGCAGACATTCGCTATATAGCGAACTAACGATTTTCGGCCGCACTGACTGGTTCGCGCATGCGTATTAAAATCCGTACGCATGCGCAGATGTGCGAACATCGGACAGAACGAACGAGCGGCCGCATACGAGCGGCTCTGAATCAGGGCCAAAGACAAGATCATTTTGCTCGTAAGAATAAAATTTGATTCAATACTGTGGCCTCTGTCTTAAATTACTCTTTATTTAAGTTAGAATTATTTCAATGGCCAGTTTGACAGTTTTTTAATAAATGATTCTCAGTATTTATGTCCTATATCACTTAAAGGGTCATTCCTTTGCTCCGTACTCTCTGCAGCCACCGCGCTGTCTCTAAGCCGCGGGAAGAGGGCTATCTCTATCTAGGCGGCGGAGAGAGGAGGATTTGCCCGGCAGCTGCTCCTGGAGCACCGCGGGCTGTTAGTTTGATTTGCCCGGCGGCTGCTCCATCTCTTCTACAGCAGTGATCGGCACAGGGACATCCAAGGGAGCAGAAGGACCGGGAGGTCCCTATGAGATTGGTGGCTGATGGAAGAGTAACTTATATGCATTATATGCGACCATGTCAGGGAAAGCCGAGCCTGGTGTGGTCGCATCTGATCCAACCATGCCAGGAAAGTGGTTAATGCATAACAATAAAGAATTTATTCTTTTAATCAATTTTTGGTCCTAGTGCAGAAGGATAAGTTCTCTTCTTTTTCTAGTATAGATTTTTTATATCGCTTCTGGCAAATCCATTTTATCTGTATCAATAAGCTGCAAATGATAGGATTTGGTTTAGACAGGTCTAGAAGTGCAGAGGAGCAAAGGGTAAAAAATAGACACCACTCACACTACGAGCCCTGGTGTCTCTCCTGTGTTTCTTCCTTTGTCATCTATTGGTGTCCTTTTTTTTTAGTGGGATCTTTCTCCTCGCTCCTCCTCCTATGGGGACAACAGATCGCAGATGTCAACCAAAAAGTGTTTTGAATTTGTGAATCAAGTTGTCCAATATGTTGGATTTCACAGACCAATCTAGGATGTAGATTGCTAGTGTATTGTAACAATCAGCAGATTTGCAGACCGTTACTATTAAAATAATGGACCTTTCATGATTGGCAGATCTGTCTTTCCTGAAAATTATATGCAAATTAATGAAAAATATCTAATGTATGGGCACAGGTTGGTGGATTGGGGAATCTTTAAATTGGGTAAAAATAATCACTGAATCTGTGAATCTTTTCTTGTGATTGCGGATGTAAGAGCCGCTTTAGTTTGCAGGGGGTCACACAGCCTTTTCTAACTCCATCAACATTACCTGTTTCGTTTTAGCACACTGAGAGATCAGTTTCGTTCCTCTACTTATAATAGGACATATCTGTAAGCAATTCTTACCAATATATATTTCCTATAATTTGTAAACTCATATGAATAGGGCAATCTCCCATTTGTCTTCTATACATAATCATGCTAAATGATCACTTTATATATGAATCTATGTGAATTTATATACTCTTATAAATAATAATAATTACAAAATTAGAAGCTCTTAATTTAAATATGAAATGCAAATTCTTGGTCAGCAGAAATGTTCTTGAAGTGAATGGAAAGCTTACACGTCACCATGTAACAATTAAGTGTTAAAAAGTGGCCTGTGTTCTAGTAACAGGATATAGATATTCTATAACCAGATGTGCTACTGTTTACATGCAGTAGTAGTAGACTAAACAGCATTATAATATACTATTTGCAACAAACAATGGGCCTGATTCCGTTACAGATGCAAATGCCATTACAGCTGCGATCTCTCATGGACTGTAATTGCAAAAATATGCTAATGACTCATCCACCATCCACTACAGAGAGACGCCCACTGACAGCATCTCACATCCGCAGCTTACGCACAAAATCGGAAACATCGAACACAGATCTGGCAGCCATCAGTTTTCGGAATAAATCTAAGCTGTCACAGACCTAGAGGGTCTCCAGACACGCAGAGGGCTCTCCTGCTACGATGAAAAATGCTGTGGCTACTTTAAGGACATCCAGAAAACAGTATTTATATAGTCCCGGCGCACCTGCGTTTTTCTAACCACTACCCGTTACCCCCCCCGAACCCGGACTACCTGTCACTCACTTTGCAAGTGAATCCTCTGTGTGAGCGTAATCGCAATTCAATCACTGCACGTGCGCATTGCATCTTACACGCATGAGCAATGGCAAACGATCATTCAGTCTGCGAAAATATCTGAACAGGCCCAGTATCCCTAGGCACTAAACAGTTTGTAATAGAGAATGTACAGGTCAGGGACAACCAAATCTCATTATACATGAGCACCTGTATAATCAGATGACATCACCAAGAACAAAATCTTACTGGGAACACCTACTTATTAATAATCCTCCTATTGTATATTGCAAAGCACAACGAAATATGCTTGTGCTAAATAAGTAAATGTTAATAAATATATAATTTATTTGATACAGAATATTTGCCAGTTGCCCCCTATGGAAGGGATTATGATAGTATCAGTAGTTCTATACTATGCTGGACCTGAACCAAACCACAAAGAGGGCAGCTACTGAGCAGCGCTGATTCCCTGCACCCATGGTAACAATACACATGCCTATAGCAGGCGGGTGTCAGACTACTGCATAACACCAGTCAGCAATAACACCGTGCCGGTAACAGAATGGGTAATAATACTCCGTACAGTAAATGACGTGCTCACTGCTCGTTATCACCGTAATAACAACATTACTCACATGACCGCAGCGCATCAGTAACTGTCGACACCAGGCGTTTCTATAACACACTGGTGCTGTATGTATGAAGGCGACCACTGTCTCTTCATCTTCAGAGATTGCTGATTGGTCTGGTCAGTCGGTTGGGCGGGTTTATGTAGAATCAGATGAATTCATTGGATGAGTATAACTGTCACTCATCTCTAGAATGTTGAGACTCCCCATGTGGCAGGCGTTATCTGATGTCGTTATATATTTCCTAACGTTCGTCATCCTATATGCTGATTTGTAAAATAGTCATAAAACAACAGAACACCTTTCTAGACTGCATATACTGTAAGTACTACATCTTTTTTTAACGATTTTATTATGGAGGATCGTTATTTTTTCTTTCTGCTGCACAATTTTTAGGAAACAAGACAGTGAGGATATTTACACAGCTGCGAGATTTCAGAACGTCCAGAAATCACTTTTGATTTTGACCTCCAAGTCACTGGGCTCTTTGGGGTAAATAGGGGTATATTTAGCTATAATCGTGATATTGGCTTGAACAGGCCCTACCAGAAGGGGGCCTAGGGGGGAAATTTCCCAGGGCCTCCGACTAACGGGGGCACAACATTTTCCAACTTATGGTCGTATTCAATTAGAGGCGAAAAGCCGCGATCGGTGAAGAGTTTTCGCCGATTTGCGCTTTTCATCTATTTTCAAAGTATCTCCATATTCAATTCCAGGACGTATTCGCCTAGGCGAGAACTCCACAGGCAAAAATAGGCGAAAAAGTTTCTTCAGCAATAGGCAGGAGAAAAGAGGTGCAAAATCCATATTTTGGGGTACAAATGCGGGGACTTGGTTCAGAACCCTTTGGACACCCCTCCCCCCCCCCCCCCCCCGCCAATGACTAGGCAAAAAAAATCTAAATTCACCCCCAAAAAAGACGTAATTTATGTGGTGAAAATGTAAAGCGTTGGAAATGGGGTAAAAAGTAGTGGACTTGGTATTTTGGGGGGCTTTAAGGTTGAGACAGGTGTTTTCTAAGATTGTAGGAAGTTGCAGCATTTTTTAGTTTTTTTAAATCTTCACTTTAGACTCGCCAAAATATACTAGTACCCATTTATATGTATTTACATGTATTTTTCTCCAAAAATATTACATTATATTATTTTTTCACACTTATGCAAATATGCATATAACAGTCATTTGTCTCATTTTAAGATCACTTAATACTCTAATCTACTTGATTCCCAGGGTCAGTGAGGCTTTTTGGGGGTACAGACTGATTTCCCCAAAATATGCTGTCCTTTTGGCTAGTTTCGTTATTCACTACATTTGCCTATCCGCGTTTTCGTCTGTTTTGGAATTGAATAGGGAGATAAGCAGGGACGCGCATGGCGAAAACATAGTCTCCAAACAGGCAAATGAGGCGAAATCGACGTACTTTTCACCGACCTCGGCTTTTCGCAGCTAATTGAATCCGGACTTCATTGTTTTTATGTTCAGACCTTTTTATTTTATTTTTTTTAATATTTATCCATTTGTTAACTGGGCAGTTTCCAAGTAACAATAGCTGAAACCTAGCGCTTAAACATGTTAACTGGTTACATTTGCATATCACTAAGCGGCACATGCACTTATTGCTCTCTGAGGGGGTCTATTCAGCAACAGTGACGATGTTGCCCAGAATATTATCGGGCAACATCGTCACAATATTTGATCAATTATGATAAAATATGGCTGCTATTCAGCATTATTTTGTGCAGGGACAGCGGTTGCGGTAACACGCTGTCCCTGCGATGTTACAGAAGGGATTGTGTTCGGGATCCCTTCTGTTTGTTCCCTGCGCATGCTCTGTCATGCGCTCGGGAACAGTCTCCGTCCTGGCTTCCCGGTGACCACGTAGGGGTAGGTACAGCTCCAGCCTCCCGAAAATGATTGATATGTGTATACAGGCTTCATATAAATGTTAAATATAAATGCACATAAATATACATGTATACAGGCTAGTATAAAGCCTGTATACACATATCAATCAGTTTTGGGGGGTTTAAAAGCCTCTAGAGTGACTTACCTGGCACCGATCACCGGGAATCACGGACGGAAGCTGGGCGGGGTTACAAGTTGCTGCAGGGACTTATACTGTCCCTGCAGTTTTCGGGAAATATAAGTATTTTCTTCATGTAACGCCATTCTGAAATGGCGTTATATAATGGAAATATTTATCGAGTGATTTAACACTTTTTGCTTTGCTGAATAGCAAAAAGTGTTAAAGCACTGTAGAGATCAATGGCTGATCCCTACAGTGCGGTATTCAGCGAGATGGGAATGAAAGGAGAAGATATTTGCGTTATCTTCTCCATTATCTCATTGCTGAATAGGGGAGTTACATAAAAAATACGGAAATAATAGTTTCCATATTTTTTATGTCAAAAAAGCATTGCTGAATAGACCCCTCTGTGTATGATGCATCTATCCATACAGACACATGAGAATGTCACTTGTCCTTGAGATTTGCCGGGGTGAGTGACTCACAACTTCGCAAGGGAATAGTTTATAATTAGGAAACTGGACTGGACTGTTTGATGTTCAACATTTACTGGAGGAATTGCAGAATTGGAGTGTTAGGATAAGTTAATGTCATCAATTTTTTATTATTACAATGCTCATGTTTGCATAGATTCAACAGGTTTATTTTTTATTAGAGATGTGCGCCGACCCTCGTTTTTTGGTTTTGGATCTGGATCTCCCCTGGTTTTGGATATGAATCTGGTTTTGGATTTTTTTACTTGGTGTTTTGGTTCTGGATCTGGATTTTTTCTTAAAATATCATAAAAATAGCTAAAATCACAAAAAATGGGCCTGTTTTTGTTCCTACAGTATTATTAACCTCAATAACATTTATTTGAAGTAATTTCCAATAAATTTTGACCACCTCACAATACTATTTTTTCATCTAGTTAAGGCCAAAAGTTTGCATCCAGCTAGCTGGCTGACTAAGCTAAGTGACACAGTGGATGGCACTAACATGTGGCAGTTCAGCTTCCAATTTCCAACACGGATACAGTGTGTTATACAGTGTGGGTTGGATACACCAATAGTGCACTTATTGTGACAGCAGTGTCGGCAGAGTGGGGTTGCTGATGGTGTCCTCTGTACATGGAATGGCAGTTCTGCGGTGCTAGCAGTGTCCTCAGTGCAGGGTACCGGCGGTGCCAGTGGTGTCTTCAGTGCAGGTTTGCTGGCTGTGTCGGCAGTGCGGGGGTTGCTGGCAGTGTCCTCAGTACATGGAATGGCGGTGCTGGCAGTGTCCTCAGGGAAGGGTAACGGCGATGTCGGCAGTGCGGGGGTGCCAGCGGTGTCCTCAGTGCAGGTTTGCTGACTGTGTCGGCAGTGCAGGGGTGTTCTCAATGCAGGGTGCCAGCGATGTCGGCAGAGCGGGGGTGCCAGCGGTGTCCTCAGTGCAGGTTTGCTAATTGTGTCGGCAGTGCAGGGGTGTTCTCAATGCAGGGTGCCGGCAGTGTCGGCAGAGCGGAGGTGCCAGCGGTGTCCTCAGTGCATGTGTGCTGACAGTGTCGGCAGTGCAGGGGTGCTGGTGGTGTCCTCAGTGTGGGAGTGCCGGCAGTGTGAGGGTTGCTGATGGTGTCCTCAGTACATGCAGCAGTGCAGAGGTGCCGGCAGTGTCGGCAGCGGGGGCTGCCGGCGGTGTCAGGCAGCAGGGGATGGCGGGCGCAATCTTCTTTTGCTTCCTGTATGCATATTAAATGGACTTAACGCTGATTGGCTGAGAGCCGTGACAATCGGCTCTCTCAGCCAATCAGCGTTAAACCCGCTCAATACAAAACCTCACGACCCGACAGCGTGATCGCAAGGTTTTGCCTCGGGTGAGGGATCCGGGACAGGCAGGGAGATCCGAGCTTGCCTCAGATCGCCCCGGATCCCCAAAATTCGGATGGGTTTGGTTCTCTGAAAACCGAACCCGCTCATCCCTATTTTTTATTAATACATTTTAAAATATAATTTTTTTTAAGTGAACAACTTAACACTTTTAAAGGTAAATAGCATAAATTAGGTAACATCGCTGTAACTAGGGCGGTGTGGCCGGTGCCCTAGTGCAGTGCGCAGGCTGCCCTGGGGCGGAACCGCCTGCTGTTGACGCAATGACTATTTGCCGGGCACCCGTTGGAAACTGCTTACTGAACTCCCAGTTTGGACATTGCAGGGAGTTCCCACTTTGCTTGCTGCTCTTATTGATTGCTTTTGTTATTTAAACCACCTCTGACCAAATCAGTTCTGTACAATGTAGTTTTGCCTTAATAACATTGAAAAACCTGTTGCATTGCCTTTTTCCATTTTCCATTGCTTCAAATCAATCCACTTTAAACATTGTTTATTTTAGTAATTCATTTCTGCACCCACTACTTCTCAAAAACTTCTATTTACAATACACTGTTGTATCTGTGTTCTTATATTTAGCAGCACTGTTCCTTTACCTTTGCAAATGTAACCACACTATATATCACATAGCCATCCTTCTAATTCCCTCATCCACAGAATGACCACCTTTACCTCAACCACCTCTCTTATTCAGTGTCTACATAATCCTTTACATCCTGTTTCCATCCCTATCCTCCCCCTCTAGTCTCATTCACTTGCTGTTCCTCCTCTCTACCCTTCTCAGTCTCCCTGCCACGCCTCTGCTTCTCCCCCCCCCACATCCTCCATTCTCAATCACCTCCCTCCCTCCATGGTCTTGCTACCCTACCATTAATCCCCACTCCCACCTTACTCTCCTGTCACTTCCCCTCCACATCCATTCGCATCACACTAAACTTCCTCCTTACCCACCACCTGCAGCTTCCCTTACTCAGGAGCCTACACCATCACTACTCTCTATTCACCTCCATCCTCAAAATTAATCTCACCTCCACATTACAGTAACCCGGATAATATTCATACCTCTCCCACTAGCTTGGTCCATCTCTCCTGTGCCCTCTGGAATGTCAGATCTGTCTATAATAAACTGGTCCCCACCCATGACCTCTGCATCTCCAACTCCTGAACCTTTTTGCCATCACTGATACCTGGATCTCCATCTCAGACACCACTTTTCCCATGGCTTTCATCTCTAGGGGCCTCGTGTTCTCAACCCCCCACCCCTGACCCGGTGACCATTATATTAGTGGTGTAGGGGTCTTTCTATCCTCCGGTCGCTCCTACTAAATCTTACCCGCAGTACGATCCATTTCATTCTCTAGATTTGAGGTACACGCTATTCACCTCTTCCAACCAGTTTACCTTTGTGAAGTTGTCGTCTGTCGTCCACCCTGGCCCACACTCCAAATTCCATGACAACTTTGCTTCTTGGCTCCCCCACTTCCTCTCTTCAGACCTTCCCTCCATCATCTTAAGTCAATCTATCCCTATTGATGTCCCTACTGACCACTCTGCTTCTAAACTCTTTACCCTCATATCATCACTTGGTCTCTCTCAATGGACCTCCTCACCTTCCCATGTGATTGGACACTCACTTGATCTAGTCTTCATTCACTGATGTGATATTTCTGATTTCACCAACTCCCAATTCCCTCTCTCTGACCATAAACTTCTCACTTTCAACTTATCCATCACCCAGTTCTCCACCTCCGCCTCCCAAGGCTACCAACATTACGTGTAACCCTAATGCAATTGACACTGAGGAGCTTATGTAATAGGGTGCAAGCTTATGCCACTGCGGGAATTCATGTGAGAGTTCCCATATTTTTAAAGCTTGGTTTTGCCTTTAAAATGCTTGCCACTTGAAAAATACAGGAACACTCGCATGAATTTCCACAGCTGCACAAGCTCGCTCTATATTACATAAGCCCCCAAATCTTTATCCTCCCTGATCGACTCACTTCTCTCCCCCATAGTCTCTCTACTGCCCTGACCAATCTGTTTCCCTGTACAATGTCTCTCTTACTTCTGCTCTCAACTCTGTTGCTCCAGCAGTCACTAACCCTCGCAGATCCAAACCTCAACTGTGGTATTCCAAATGCACATGATACCTGCAAAAGTGTTTATGTACCGCAGAGCATAAATGGAGGAAATCACGCTCCAATGCCTACTTACTCTATTTCAAATTTTTGCTCTCAGCCTACAGTACTGCTTCTTCCATTTTTAAACAGTCTTATTTCAAGACCCTTTTCTCCTCCCAGTCCTCCAATCCCCGTCATCTCTTTAGCACTTTCAAATCCCTCCTCTCCCCACCCCCTCCTCATCTCTCCTCTTCACTCCTGTCCCTTGACTATGCCACTCACTTCACATCTAAAATTGAAATAATACATCAGGACATCACTTCCCACCAGACCCGTAGCACCCTTAGGATATCTGTCACCCAGTGCAAGGCAGCAATTTTGCGCCCCATCCCTTCCTGTACCTGAAGTTTGTCCTTGCTCCTCCATAAGGCAGCGCACTACTCAGACGTCCCTGGTATAGTGACTTACATTATTCCACACACCATGATGCCCTTTACACATTATGCCACACACTGTAATGCCTATTACCAAAGTGCCACATATTTCCCCGACACCATTTTATACCCCACAGTAAAGCTTCTCATTACTTTCAAATTACCTGCTCGTTGTCAGGGGTTACATGCTCATTGCCATGCTTGTTGCCAGGGGGTTTTCATGCTTGTTGCCAGGGGGTTTCATGCTCGTTGCCATGGGGTTTATGCTCGTTGCCATGGGGTTTATGCTCATTGCAGGGGGTTTATGCTCGTTGCCAGGGGTTACATGCTCGTTGCTAGGGGTTACATGCTTGTTGCTAGGGGTTACATGCTCGTTGCAATGGGGTTTATGCTTCTTGCCATGGGGTTTCATGCTCGTTGCCAGGGGGGTTTATGCTCGTTGCCAGGGGGTTTATGCTTGTTGCCAGGGGATTTCACGGGAGAAGACGCAGCTTTCAGCATCTTCTCCCGGCAGCGCCAGCGTTCCCGGTGCCGGGAACGCTGTGTGCATTGCGCTGGCCTAACAGACACTAGAGGTCCAGTAGGACCTCTAGCATCTGTCTCCTCCTAGGTGGCGGCCATTTTTGGATGGCCGATTTCAGCAGAGTCCATGCGGACGGCTAGTCCGCATGGAATTTGCTGAAAACGGCCATCCAAAAATGGCCGCCGCCAAGGAGGAGACAGACACTAGAGGGCCAGTAAGGACCTCTAGCATTTGTCTCCTCTTTGACGGAGTCTGCAGCCGCAAAGCCACCTCGAATCAGCTTTTTTCACCCCCTGCAATCCGGTGCATGTGCACCTCTAGCCCCCCTAGTAGCGGCCCTGGCACTCCATCCCATTTTTTCCCACCCTGTCTGGCCTGTCTCTCCTAATCACCCTATTCATTTTAACTACATTTACTTTTTTCACCCCAGTATTTGGAGATAAAGAAATGGCCCTTATTTAGTCCCCCCCTTGACTCTATCCTGACACTCTCTCTAGCTACCACCCCATCTCTCTCCTCCTCTTTGCCTCCAAACACCTTGAGCATATTGTCTACAACCGTCTTTCTTTCCCCTTCTTCTCTCACAAACTTACAAAGCCCTCATGGGTTTCCCACGAAAGCCATGCTGAAATGGGTTGAGTGGGGAGCTCGACCCTTTTCAGCATGGCTTTCGTCGTTTCCACTGCACTGAAACTGCCCTCAGGAATTACCTCCTTGCTGCCAAATCCTAGGGCCACTACTCTGCTTATTCTCCTTGACCTGTCAGCTGCTTTTGACACTGGGGACCATCCTCTCCTCCTCCAAATCCTCTACTCCCTTGGTCTGCGCAATACTGTCCTCTCATGGTTTTCCTCCTACCTCTCTGACCGTTTTTTCTCAGTCTCCTCTCATGACTCCACTTCCACCCCACTTCCTCTGCCAGTAGGTGTCCTATAAGGTTCTGTTCTTGACCTATCCTATTCTCCCTCTAATCATCCTCTTTTAGTAAGCTCATCAGCTCTTTTGGCCTCCAATATCATCTCTATGCTGATGACATATCTCCTCCCCTGACCTATCCCCCTCTCTCCTCACTCATATGTCCAAATGTCTCTCTGCTATTAACTCTTGGATGTCTCAGCGCTTTCTTATACTTAACATGTCTAAGACTGAGATTATAATCTTCCCACCACCACCCTCTCCTCTAGCCTGCAAGTTGGTTGTCTTGGAGTCATCATTGACTCATCCCTCTCCTTTAAACCACATGTCCAGCACCTTTCACAGTCCTACCGTCTCCACTACAATCTGTCCTTAATGGTACTGCTCGGTTCATCTTTCTCTCTAAAGACAATACATCTGCCTCCGGTCTCCTACAAGCCCTTCACTGACTCCCCTTCTCCTTCTTCTCACACAAACTTACAAAGCCCTCACCCAATCCTCTCCTATACACATTGATGATCTCATCTCCTTTCACACTCCCGACTGCCCATTTCGCTCCACCCATAAATGCCGTCTTTCCTTTCAGCTGGTTACTTCCCCCAACTCTTGCCTCCAGGATTTTGCCTGTGCTGCTCCTCACCTCTGAAACTCTCTCTCTCTTCCAATCAGACTGTCCACCTCTCTACAAAATTTCAAATTGGCTTCCAAGACCCACTTCTTCACCAAAGCCTTCTAGCTCTCATTCTAACTCACTGCCCCATGATCCTTGCTCACTGTCTCCACTTTGAGGCCATCCATGTCTGTCTGACCCATCCTTTAGACTGTAAGCTCTCACGAACGTAATGGGTATGATATACCGCCGGCGGTTCGATTCCCGTCAGCGGCAGCCCGACAGGAGCAGAGTGTGACGCAGCGGAAACCCGACAGCGCTGGAAATCCCGATAGTGGATAGGTAAGTATCCACTAACCTAACCCGCCTAGCCCTAACCCTCCTTAGGGGTGCCTAACCCTAACTTCCCCCCCAAGTGCCTAACCCTAACCACCCCCTTCCCCGCTGCCTAAACCTAAGTCCCCCGGGGGGGTGCCTAACCCTGAGTCCCCCCCGGGGGTGCCTAACCCTAAGTATCCCCCGGGGGTGCCTAACCCTAACCCTCCCTCCCCCTTGCCTAACCCTCCCGGGGGGGTGCCTAACCCTAAGTCCCCCCCGGGAGCCCTAAACCTAACCCTCCCCCCCCGCGGCTGTCCGCTCGCGGCGCCCGGCATCACTACGATCGTGATGCTGGGCGCCGGTCTCCCGACGTCGGGGAAATGCGGGCGTCTACATCTAGACGCCCGGTATTTCACCCTTGCCGGGATAAGACAGTCGGGAAGCCGGCTGCCGGTATATAGGCAGTCGACTTCCCGATTGCTTCCCCTCACGAACAGGGCCCTCTTCCCTCATATGCTTTTGCTTCCCTTGCTTCTACCACCATATCTACCCCACTGCCTAAAATGGAACGCAACTTTTGGGTTATGCCACCCTGCTGACTATTTGAGATTTATGCCTGCTGATGCAGCAATGTTTATAAACAATGTCAATGTTCTGCAATGTCCTGTCTTGTTAGTCACTTTCGTTTCTCTTTTTTTGTTCATAATGTTTCTGTTTTCGTACTTTGAAAGGCACTGCTGACCCCTTGTGGAGCCATAGAAATAAAGGATAATAATAATGTGTGTGTGTGTGTGTGTGATTGCTGGGGTAGAATTAGAGTAAGTATGTGTCTGAATGCTGGGGTAGAATTAGGATAAGTGTGTGGGGGGCAATTGAGGTGCTGGGATAAATTAGGGTAGTGGGATTTCAACAAAATGAATAATGAAGACCTGTGCTCCACAGGTAAAAACCTTCAGCAACAATACAAGAAAGATTTTGCCCAAGAACAAACTAATGTTCCTAAAGCAAATTTATAGTATAAACCTTAAGTTGGAAAGCAGGCCAAAGGACCTCTTACAGAGAGCCTGATTCAGCAAGCAGCGCAAAGGAGAGAACGCACGCACTTGGCCGATGTCTTTGTACTGCGCATGCGTATGCATCGCACTACGTGCGCGCGAAAAAGCCTTTGCGGTCGGGTAAGCGTACGCAGACTGCATGCAGATCCCTCCAATATTGATTGACAGAAAGTGCCGTTTGTGTGTGGCGACAGGGGGTGGTCGGGCGAACGCAGGTGTGCCTGTGCGTTGGGACGCTGTTTATAGTGGCATACATAATTAAGTCAGTGCGGCGACGGACGCAGTGATGAGACTCCGTGCACATAGGAAGTTGCCAAGATCCTGTGCGAGGTCTGGTAAACCACTATTATGCAAATGTGGTCAATGGTTCTCGATGTTACCGATGTTTACGCTATCTTGCGTACTCATCAGACTTTGAGTAAAGGGAGATTAATATAGGGCATCTGCATCTTGTGCTGCTTATGCATTGATTAGCATATTCTCGCAGCGGATGGGTGCATGCGTTCTCTCATTTGCGTTGCTTGCTGAATCAGGCCCAGAAATCCTAGAACTAGTACTTTCTGGGGTGTTTCCCAGCATCACAATTGCTTTGCGCATTTTCCTTAGTTTACCAGCATCTATTGTTTCTGGTGAACAAATGTTCACCAGATTTTATATATATATATATAGTG
The DNA here is from genome assembly GCA_031769625.1 of Taudactylus pleione. Taxonomy (NCBI): domain Eukaryota; kingdom Metazoa; phylum Chordata; class Amphibia; order Anura; family Myobatrachidae; genus Taudactylus; species Taudactylus pleione. The sequence continues at coordinate 40,731,237 of JAUIMM010000092.1, forward strand.
TTCCCTCTAGCTCCGGCGGCAGGCAGGGCGCCGGAGCTAGAGAGGGCAATGTTGTGCGCGCGCCTTTGGCGCGCGCGCGCGTCCGAAAAGGGGGCGTGTCTATAAGACGCGTCCCCCTTTTCGTCATACTTGGGGGCGTGCCCGGCGCTTACAGACATGCCGGGCAGCCCCCAAGCGCTGCAGAAAGGGAGAATAGACGCCGGGCGCATGCGCCCGGCGTCTATTCCCTGGCGGTGACCGGGTCACCGCATGTTTGTCCACCCGCGGGACACTGCGTCCCGCGGGTGAGAACGGCTCCCGCAGGCTGTTAGGGCAGGGCGCTTTTTGCCCTCCTCCTGGAGGGCAGGGTGCTTTTTGCCCTCCAGAAGGAGGGCAGGGCGCCGCGCCCCGCTAAAACAGCCTAGCGGGAACACTATATATATATATATATATATATATATAAAATCCGTATTACCGGCACTCCTTCACTGTGACCAATTAATACCTTGTTGTGGTGCTCACCCTGGGGCACAGGATCCCCTTCACATACCAAATTCCAATAAGGAGGCACTCACAGACTGGATAATCGTGGAAAAAATCTAATGCTTTATTGCATTAGTGCATCGACGTTTCGGGGTCCATTCCCCGTCATCAGTCTATGAGTGCCTCCTTATTGGAATTTGGTATATATATTTCATATTTTGGCTTCCATTCACCACCACAATGGCTTTGAAATGAACCAAACAAGATGTTCTTTAAATGCAGACTTTCAGATTTAATTTGAAGGCAATTACATCCAACGGTTTCTATATGTGCCTCGCACTTTTTAAGGGGCCAAAAGTAATGGGACTATCAACTCAAAAGCTATTTCATGGACGGGTGTGGGCTATTCCCTCGTTATTTCATTATCAATTAAGCAGGTAAAAGGTCTGGAGTTGATTCTAGGTGTGACATTTCCATTTGGAATCAGTTGCTGTCGACTCTCAATATGAGATCCAAAGAGCTGTCACTATCAGTGAAGCAAGCCATCATTAGGCTGAAAAATCAAAACAAACCCATCAGAGAGATAGCAAAAACATTAGGTGTGGCCAAATCAACTGTTTGGAACATTCTTAAAAAGAAAGAACGCACCGGAGAACTCAGCAACACCAAAAGACCCGGAAGACCACAGAAAACAACTGTGGTGGACGACAGAAGAATTATTTCCCTGGTGAAGAAAATCCCCTTCACAACAGTTGGCCAAATCAAGAACACTCTCCAGGAGGTAGATGTATATGTGTCAAAGTCAACAATCAAGAGAAGACTTCACAAGAGTGAATATAGAGGGTTCACCACAAGATGTACACCATTGGTGAGCCACAAAAACAGGAAGACCAGATTAGAGTTTGCCAAACAACATCTAAAAAAGCCATTACAGTTCTGGAACAACATCCTATTGACAGATGAGACAAAGATCAACTTGTACCAGAGTGATGGGAAGAGAAGAGTATGGAGAAGGAACGGAACTGCTCATGATCCAAAACATACCACCTCATCAGTGAAGCATGGTGGTGGTAGTGTCATGGCGTGGGCATGTATGGCTGCCAATGGAACTGGTTCCCTTGTATTTATTGATGATGTGACTGCTGACAAAAGCAGCAGAATGAATTCTGAAGTTTTTCGGGCAATACTATATGCTCATATTCAGTCAAATGCTTCAGAACTATTGGACAGCTCTTCACAGTGCAGATGGACAATGGCTAAAAAGTGGAATGTTATGCAATGGCCAAGTCAATCCCCTGACCTGAATCCGATTGAGCATGCATTTCACTTGATGAAGACAACCGAGTAGAACCGAATCCGCTCACCCCAAATAATATATATATATATATATGGGTGTGCACCGGCCTCTTTTCGTGTTTTGTGTTTTGGTGTTGGATCTGGATATTTCTTCGTGTTTTGGATCTGGATTGGTTTTGCCAAAACCACCCTTCCATGTTTTGGATTCTGGGTTTTGTGTTTTGGATCTCTTTTTTTTTTTTTCAAAAAAGCATAAAAACAGCTAAAATCACAGAATTTGTTTTTTTGGGGAGTTCCTACGCTATTATTATCCTCAATAACATTCATTTCCACTCATTTCCAGTCACACCTCACAATATTGTTTTTAGGCCAAAAGGTTGCACCAAGTATGCTGGATGACTATGCTAAGCGGCACAAACACGTGGCCCATCTAGGAGTGGCACTGCAGTGGCAGACAGGATGGCAGTTTGAAAAACTAGGCCCCAAAGAGTACATACTTGGCGCTGCTACTATGTTGATGCACGTGCGGCTAACACGCACACAAACACAGAAATATAAACAATTTTTAAATATTTAAATTTTGGGGGGAACTTTGGGGGTTACACCGCTCTTCAACAGACCAGCCGGCCCTTGACTTATGACACAGGCGCACGCTTGGCGCTGCTACTTTGTTGATACACGTGCGGCTAATGCGCACACAAACACAGAAAAATAAAATGTTTTAATTTTTTGTGGCACTTTGGGGGTTACACCACCCTTCAACAGACCAGCCGGCCCTTGACTTATGACACAGGCGCACGCTTGGTGCTGCTACTTTGTTGATGCACATGCGGCTACAGCGCAAACAAGTCACAAACACAGAAAAAAAATATAATTTTTTTTCAGGCACTTTGGGGGTTACACCACCCTTCAACAGCCGAGCCAGCCAGACCTTTACTTATGACACAGGCGCACGCTTCTTTGTTGATGCACGTGTGGCTAATGCGCACACAAACAGAATCTTTTTTTTGCACTTGGGGGAGCACACCTGATGGACAGAGCACCCCCTGGACAACACTACAGCACCCCTTTAGGACTACAGCCTTTATGGGACACTGCACAGCCAGCCCCTATGGATATTGGAGTGGACACAGCCCCTATAGACAACAGACTGCACAACACAGCCCAGCCAGACCCTATGGACTTTGGAGTGGACACAGCCCCTATGGACAACAGCAGCACCAGCACAGCAAACTCCCACCCTCCCTCTTCATTGTCCACAGCCGGAGTGAAAAATGGCGCCAACGCGGGGACCTTTTATAGAATCCAAAACCCGCGAGAATCTGACAGCGGGATGATGACGCTTTGCCTCGATTTCAGGTCCGAGCCAGGCGGGAAAACTCGAACCTGACTCGGATCCGGCTCAGATCGGGGGGGTTCGGATTTCAGTAATCCGAACCCGCTCATCCCTAGAGTGTAGCAGCTTATTAGTGTGATACCCTGTATGTGTACTTTTTGCATTGCGACAGTATTACATGTTTCAATACTCATCTAGAACTGTCCTAGCGATGAAGTGATCCAGTACAATAAATCAACATTTCTTTACCATCAGTATGATTTCTGCTTTGGGTTCTGGGGGAATCCCCTATGTCTCTGCCGGGGTAGGAGGAGTCTAGAAGAGGAGCGGCCCTGACCTACCTGGCGATACAGTCACAAGTAGGTACGATCCACTCACTGATATCCCACCATTGGGGGTGTTACATAAGTGCCATGTGAACTGACTCAGGATATGGGTATCGCAACCTACACAGCTGTTGCTCCTACAGTCTCCTGCACAACTGATATATAATAAGGCCCACACAGCCACTAGATTTGTGCTAGACCATACCGTTGGACTATTGACAACCAGATCCTGCTGCCTTGATAAATCTGGGTGTGTGATCCTCTACTCCACTGGCCAAGTTTCTGAAATTAGCCCAAATGGGTGAGAGTTTAGAAAATGTGAGAGAAAACTCTCACATTTTTAAACTCAGCTAATGTAATAAAGTCACAGAACATGCAAATTTGCATGTTTTCAGACTCAGAAACTCTCAAGATACAGGGGTGTATTTATCAAAGACTGAGAGAGAGAATTGTGAGAGATAAAGCACTAACCAATCAGCTTATACTTATTATCTCTCATTAAGCTTTATTACATAGACACCTAAAACTCTCATCCAGGTGTTTCCTATTTTGAAAATACAACTCGATCATTGTATTAGTGTGAAGGCCCCATACATCAGAGATTGATTGCAGCAATCGTGCAATTTGCAATCGATTGTGTATAAAAATCTTTCCCTTTTTCAATCGATTGCAGAATTGCCACAATCGATTGAAAAAGGGAAAGATTTTTATACACAATCGATTGCAAATTGCACAATTGCTGCAATCAATCTCTGATGTATGGGGGCCTTGAGGCACATGCAAATCTCCTTACTTGGTAGATCACAAAAGATATTCAGACTTTAGAGTAGATCACCAATTCCAAAAGTCTGGCCACCCCTGAACTAGCTGCTTATATTAGTAGCTTTAGTTTGAATTCAGTTAGAGAGCACTTTCTTTTATGAAGAATCTGAGCATTATATGAAGGAATATGTTCTACTTTACATATATGAGACTGCCAGCTTGCTACATGGTTATTTTATTATACTCAAAGATTTAGAGTTGCATGAAAGTCGCCCGCAAGTGCAGATATAAATGCAGCTCTTTGCCCATATGCAGAGTTGCATGCATCTATGCAGCCGTATCACCCTTATCCATCTGCTTGCAGAAGCGGCCATCTTCACTATCAGCCATATATCTGGCGCAAGAGATTCACCTGAAAACAAATGGATCCCTGCATATGTGCAACACAGTGATGGCCACAATTCTGCCTGCATGAACACCACACGCCCATTCAGTTTGTTAGATGAAGCAGGTTAAATGGACAGGGGAAAAGGTAGATTAATCCCTGTATACTAGAGATGGCCAACAGTGGATTTACCATGGCCATTGATGGTTTGCACCCATAGATGGCCATTCCTACTGTGGGGAAAGTTAGGCAGTGGGCCAATCAGGTAATGGGGTGGTGCTTAGCGGGCCATCATAGCTAAGCTCCATTCCCTGGCGTCTTAGAGGAAAAAAAACATTTCCGCTTGACAGCTATTGATGGCAGTCAACAATCTTCAATAGCAAAACCATCAAGCATCATTGCTAAATCAACGATGGTTGTTAACAAGTAATGGTTGATGGCAATCTCTAGTATTCCCTAGGTTCACAGGGCCTGATTCAGACCCGCTCGCGAGCACTGAGCGCTCGCAAGCGGGTCGATGTTGGCCAAGTGAGCATGCGCACGAGGGAGCCGGGTCCGTCGTGCTCATGCGCGAGACCCACTTAGCGACAGGCAAGCCGTCGCTATGGGTCTTGCTACAAAAGGGGCGTGCTGTCGATGTTGAGTGACAGCACGCCCCCTTTGGTGGGCGTTCCGGGGGCGTTGCTGCCCAGACGGAGGCGTTCCCATGGGAACGCCTACCATCTGGGGCTGGCCCCACTGACATCACAAATGATGTCAGTGGGAGTGCTTTTAGCTCTGAAGTTGCTGATAGAGCCAAAAGCACTCCAGAGCTTGCGGCAACAAGACCCTAATACAAGGGTCTCGTCGCAAACCCGATGGTCGCGATGGTCTTGACCATCGCAACCATCTTTTTGGCCGCTCGCTATAGCTGTGGGTGGTCACCCACAGCTATGCGAGCGGCCAGGAGGCCGCTCTAAAAAAAGAGAGGGAGGGCACTGATTCAGAGCGAGCGCTCTGAAAGAGCGTCCGGCTCTGAATCAGACCCTCAGTGTATACAGGGAAGGGAGTAAGCATTCATGTATTTATGTTCTACACATAACTAAAAGAATACATTCTAGTTTCCTCTGCCATAAATGGATGACATATACTGGCTTATGCTTACAGAAAATGCAACATATTTTAAACGTAAATGTAAATATAAATTTGGTACTTTTATATAAAACTTTATACTTTTTTTAAGGGTAAAAAGAGATAAAGACCGAATAATTCACATATGAACATGGTTGTTATGGAAACACTGATTTATGTTACACTCTCAGCAGTTTACATTTACATATAAAATTATTGATACCTAAACTGCTTTAATGTTAAAAATGATGTAGTTCCATTTGTGTTTTCTTTGCACTCCTTTATGAGATATTAACTGGGATACCCGGCGCTGAAGCAAGAAGTACACCAGCAGCCTTTATTTGTTTACATTGTCCTCGCCTATAACCCCATTCCATTGATCCTGAAAAGGACCCCACTTTTTGCTAACATGCATGAAACAGTGGCGTAACTTCTGTGGGTGCAAGGGGTGAGGCTGCTATGGTGCACGAGTTGCCTCTCTGGCCCACCACACCATCTGCACCCAGTCATGCACACAAGGGAATTACAGCTGGCGCACTGGCATGCAGTCCAGGAGAGATAGCACTGTCGCTCGCAAGGCAATCAGAGCTCATGTACCGGCAGCCAATCAGCAGTGTCGGTTCCTGAATAGCTGCCGGTCCATGTGCTCTGATGGGCTTGCAACCGGTGCCAGATTCTAAATGCACCAGCGCTGTCTGTCCATGTCTGCTGCTGCCAGACGGTGCGCCGGCTGTAATTGCTGGTGTCTCATGGAGAGGTGAGAGGATGCCAGAGGGATATGGGAAGGTAAGTTGCTGTGGGGGGCATAATGTGTAAGTGGCACTACTGTTGTGTAGAATAATGTGTTATATGGAGCACTGCTACTATGTGGCATAAACTGTAAAGGGTATAATGTGTAAGGGGCATTGTGTGGCATAATGTGTATAAGTAGTACTACTGTGTGGCATAAACGGAAAGGGCTCTGTGTGGCACAACCTGAATGGGGTCTGTGTGGCATAACATGAATGGGCTCTGTGTGGGGTCAAATGTATGGGGTTTTTTTTACCTCTGGGGGGGCCTTTTAAGATCCTGCTATGTGTCCCAAAAAGTTCTAGTTACGCCCTTGTATGTAAACACAGAGGCTCTGGATTTAATACAAACTTGCATGAGTCATCAAGTTTGCTAAGACTGAAGATACTTTTGTAGATTTCTCACAGGTTTTTGGCAGACTGCCAATTTCCACTGGTCAGCCCCAGAACCTGTGTCCCCATTTTTAGGGATTGTGTGACAATGTGTGGCCCTGTCAAGTTCAAACTTAGGCAAAAACCTAAACCTGGTCAAACTACACCACCATGCCAAATTTGGTGGTGCTAGGTCCAAAACTCTGGCCGTGTATGAAGGACAAACAGACAGACACGCTTTCTCACTTATATAGATAAGTTATCCTTAAGTTAAATTACATGATGTTTATGATGCTGTAATGGTATTGCTAATAAACTGATGTTTAATGTTATCCATTTCATACTTACAGTAACTATTTTGTCTTCTTTTCTCTGGGAGTTCCGATGGGTTGGGTATGAGATGTCAATTGTTAAAATGTCGACGTTGACCATGTTGACATTCATCATGTAGACATATCATCATGTCAACATATCATCCCAGGTGGCCCAGCAGTGAATTACCTGCTGACGGCTGCAAAAGCTCCAGCTGGGTCCTTGCGGTCATGTTATTGTGACTTCCGGGTCAAACCTCTGATCCACGGGCAATCAGGTGAGCATTTCTCCCCTTTCCCTAACCATAATCCCCACCCCTAACCCTAATTCTCCCTCTAGTGTCTTGTTTATATTTTAACAATGTTGACATCATAACTGTCGACATTGTGGTGTGGACATTATGAATGCTGACATTGTCAAAGTCGACCTTTTGACTACATCCATGTTCCCATATAGTTTCTCACTTTGCACAATGCTTATTTTTTTGCGATTGTAGCATGTTTGTAAATGACCCGCAATAACTTATCCAAGGCTACAGTGATTCCAACCAATGTACAGCCCTGGATTTCTGCTGCCCTAGGCCATACTCTTTCTACGAATCTAAGCCTGGCCAGATCTACTAATGGGGCCCATACAGCACATCTATGATGGATTGCCCCAATTCCAAGTTCTGCTGATGCCAGGATCAGAGAATCTGGAAATCCAAAATCCGAAAATGGTTGAAATCGATGTGTCTGTGATTTTTAACATGCTTTTTTCCCGATCTGCCGATGGGTCACCGGTCATGGATGTCTGTGGGTTGGCAGTTTTTGGTCAGAACGGGGAATGGAGCCATAGATGTATGGCCCGTTTATATGTCATGGAGTCATATAAAAACTTCACAGCTGGTGCTGATGTGCCCCAACACCCATTGCATCATCATTGATATGGTAAAGGGAAAATAAGTATTTGTATTTATTTTTCTTTGTATACAATTACATTTAATATGAACAAATAAGAATGTTGCATTTATTAATAACACTGTCAAGACACAATTCTATCTTGTGTATGTGAGACTTTATTAGATTATTATATCATGTACAAATAGGATATTGCAACTTTAGCTTTCTCTATGATATCCGTAGCTTTCCATGGGATAAATCCACGGGCTATGCTGGATTAGCGTATATACCTGGTGCAAATTTTACTGTTTTTAAACCCAACACCTCCTGTAAATGGGCCTTTTTATGTGCGTATTATGTTTGCGAAAAATAGTGGTGAGTGGCACCAAGTAGACAAATTGTTTTGAAAGTTAGCACAATAGTTAAGTTTAGAGGGGGATATCTGCTAATCTACATCCAATGTCTGAAATAGCTAAAACATGCTATTACAGTAAAAAAAAAAACATTATATTAATTTAATAATAAAAACAACACAATTACGGTTCTAGTTATGACCAATCGGGAGAGTAAAGCCTTCTCACTCATACCTTATACTGATTAGTGGGTTTTACGTTATATATTTGTACATATATTACAGAAAGATAATACAGAGCACTTCAACTTTTATTTCTACTTCAGGGTCCATAGGGTATCCACAGGATACCTTGGGGTATAGGTGTGACGTCAGTCATCGGGCACCAAAGAGTTAAGCTTTCAGCCTCCCAGGATGCACTAGGTCCCCCTCCTATACCCCGCCCCCGAGCCAAGGCATCTCAGTTTCGTTTGGTGCCCGGCCGTAGTCGGAGGCACCTGCTAGAGGGGGGCTTAGAAGAGCCCCTGAAGCTTTTTCTTCATGCAGCTGTGGCTGCACATCTGGATGAACAGCATGGACAGTCAGTCCTGACGTCAATGCTGTCTTCCCTACACCCCACCGGTACCAGAACGCCGGTACTGATCCGGGGATGCTGGTGGACATCTGGGGTCACAGCTAGCGGTGACCCCAGATGTTCCGGACCATGGCCGGATTCAAGGGGGACAGAGGTAAGCAGCGGGGTCCCGCGGGGGGTCCCCGCTGATCACATGGTCCTAAGTCCCCAGGCAGGGGGCTCCCTGGGGACTGGCTGCAGCGTGGAGCCAGGCGACCAACCTGCGCTTCCACTACCCCCTGGGACAGCGGACCGCAGCAGAGCGGTAGCGCTGCGGCGTCCCAGGGGTTAAATGCATGCCAGGGGAGCGCGCCTTCCCTGTCTCACAGCCGGCGCCTCCCCCGCTGCACACAGCCCTCTCTGCACTGTGCTGACTGGCCCTGTGTCAGCGCTCCTCCCCCAGGCCAGCCTTCTCTCTGCTCCTCGGTGGCCATCTTTTCTGAAGCATGGTGAACGCTGCTGGAAGCCTGCATTGGAAGCATCGTGGTCTGGGTCCCCCCGCATACCTCTCCTCCGCTGTGGTCAGATCTGTGTATGCAGCGCTGTGTCCTACCAGGCCCTGTGTCTGTGTAGTTGAGTGATCAGCGCTGTTAGTGCAGGAATTGTTATTTCTCTGCATTGTATGTGACTGTGCTAGCGCTGCTGCCTGTAACTTTTTTTCTAAACTGTCAGCTTTATACTGTCCCTGTTTTTTCTGCTAAGCCCTTGCGGTGCGGTGCTGCAGGGTGGTCTCTCGCCTCTTAAATATATAATTGGTGAGAGGGGTCACATACGTGGTGCCATCATGTCTGAAAGTGATTTTCCCCTCCGGCTACAGTGTACTACGTGTAAAGTACCGTTAGCGGAGGGGGAGGGTAGCGCGGAGGGCCTCTGCCGGCAGTGTTTGTCTATGGAGCGGCCTCTTACGGTTACTGCACCGGTACAGGAGCCGCCCTGGGCTTGTTTCGCTGAAGCGCTTACAGCCTTAGTGGGCCAGTTAGCTCCGCAGCCCGCGTTTACACCGATGGGTTTGTCCCAGCAGTCAGTGGTGTCGTCACCCATGCAGGGTTTCCCACGACAATTGGTGGTACCCCACAGTCTCCCTATTTCCCCGCTCCCGATTTCTCAGGAGCCAGCGTGGGTTAACTCCCTGACGAGTTCTGTACAGCACTTGTCGGATGTGTTGTAAGGGGAGTCTGTGATGCGGCCGCATAAACGGCCGGTGGCGTCTCTGTCGGCTCCTTATGAGGATGACGAGGGGACGTCTGATGATGGGGAGATTCTGGATCCTTACGATCAGGAACCTCTCCATGCTAAGGACGCTGATGCTAAGTCCAAAGTATATATTCCTGGACTTATTCAGGCGGTCCGCACAGCCTTGGTGATTGAGGACGAAGTTCCCCCAGCGGCTAAATCTAAGTATGCCTTTTTGAAAGATGTGAAGGGCGATGCCACAGTCTTTCCTCTTTCGGGTCAGTTGGTGGACCATTTAGAGGAGGCATGGAAACAGCCTGGCAAAAGATACCAGCCGCAGAGACGCCTGGCGGTGGCTTATCCGTTCGCGGATACTTATTTTGCAAAGTGGGAATCCCCTCCACAGGTGGATTCTCACGTGACCCGTCTTGTCCATAGTGCCACATTGCCGATGCCATCCATGTCCTCCCTTAAGGATGCTACGGACCGCAAGGTGGAGATCTGCCTGAAGTCCGCTTATTCCCTTGCGGGGGGGGCAGCACGGCCGGCTATGGCCATTTGCTGGGTTGCCAGAGCGATGGAGCGCTGGGCGGATTCATTAGAGGCTTCTTTTGATTCCGACTGTCCGGCCGAACAGGCGGAGTTGATTGGCAATCTCCGTGATTCGGCCACCTACATCAACGAGGCGGCCCTAGACATTAGTACTCTGGTGTCTAGGATTTCTTCAGCAGCGGTAGCTGCTCGTCGCACCTTGTGGCTGCGATCCTGGAAGGCGGACGCAGATTCCAAAAAGGGTCTGGAGGCGTTGCCGTTTACCGGAGAAGTTCTCTTCGGTCCGGATCTGGATAAGATTGTGGCCACGCTGGCGGCAGCCAAATCGGCTTGTCTACCGTCGGCCGCTGCTCCTTCTGATTCTGGACCATCGTCCTTTCGGTCATCTAGGGCCCAGGGCAGGCCCAAACCACAGTCGTTTCCTCGACAGTCTGGCCCTAAGAAATCGGTCAAGCCCCGGAAGCAGACATGGAGTACCAGACGTCCGGCCCCCAATCCAGATGACAAGCCGGCGGCCTGACGGTCCGGGCCTCCCTTTGGGGGATCCCAGGGTGGGAGGCCGCCTGCTGCAGTTCGCCCAGTGTTGGTCGACCACTACGACAGACACTTGGGTTCTGGAGGTACGCCCTCTCCTTCCGGCACAGACCCCCGGTTCGATTCTTCACCACGGGTCTACCATCAGACCGGAACAAGGCTACGGAGCTGCGGAAGGTATTGCACACTATGCTCCAGGCTGGAGTTATAGTGCCTGTTCCATTCTCCCAGAGGGGCCAGGGTTTCTATTCAAATCTTTTTTTGGTACAGAAACCCAATGGGTCGTATCGTCCGATTCTCAACTTCAAAGCACTCAACAGGTCTTTGCGGGTACCGAAGTTTCGGATGGAGACCCTACGGTCCATCATTCTGGCGCTGGAACCTGGGGACTACATGGTGTCATTGGACATACAGGACGCTTACCTGCATGTCCCTATTCTTTGGCGCCATCAACAGTTCCTCAGGTTTGCAATCCGCAGCGACCACTTCCAGTTTCGGGCGTTACCTTTTGGCCTGGCGACAGCACCACAGGTTTTCACCAAGGTGATGGCGGTCATGGCGGCTTCTCTGCGGCTGCAGGGAGTCCGCATGTTGCCGTACTTGGACGACCTGTTATTGGTGGCAGGATCTCCAGAGCTCCTGTTACGCCACTTGGACCTGACCATTGCACTGCTGCAACGGCACGGCTGGCTAATCAACTGGCAGAAGTCCACTCTAATCCCGTCTCGGAGGATTCTGCATCTTGGAGCCTTATTGGACTCGGGACAGCAAAGGATCTTCGTGACGGAGGACTGCTTTACAGTCAAGGGTGCGCAGTTGTCTGCACAGCCGCCGGGTGTCCCTACACTCGGCGATGAGGTTACTGGGCTCCATGGTGTCGGTGTTCGACATGGTGGAATACGCCCAGTTTCACTCCAGACCTCTACAGCACCTGATCCTGTCCAAGTGGAACGGGCTGCCTCAGTCTCTGAAGTCCCAGACGATTGTGCTCACCGCGGAAGTTCGCCTGTCCCTTGCTTGGTGGTTACAGACGACCCACCTCAACAAGGGACGTCCGTTCTGGGTTCCAAATTGGATCCTGTTGACAACGGACGCCAGTCTTCGGGGCTGGGGAGCGGTTTTGGGTCCACACTTGTTCCAGGGCAGGTGGACGCCGACAGAAGCGGAGCTTCCCATAAATATCTTGGAAATCCGTGCGGTCTTCAATGCTCTCCAGCAGACACATCGGTTTCTCCAGGGTCACCCGGTACAGGTCCAGTCGGACAACGCTACCACCGTGGCCTACATAAACAGGCAAGGAGGAACCCGCAGTCGGGCGGCTCTCGTAGAGGTCTCTCGGATCCTGGTTTGGGCGGAGCGCAATCTTCCGGCCATATCAGCGGTCTTCATCCCGGGAGTGCTAAATTGGGAGGCGGACTTTCTAAGTCGCCAGGACATTCATCCGGGGGAATGGTCCCTGCACCCGGACGTTTTTCAACTGCTGGTGGACAGGTGGGGTCTTCCAGAGATCGACCTCATGGCGTCCCGGCACAACAACAAGTTGCCGGTGTACGGGTCTCGCACAAGAGACGAAGGGGCATCTCTGGTGGATGCTCTGTCCGTCCGGTGGACGTTCCGGTTCGCATACCTGTTCCCTCCGGTCTCCCTTCTTCCACTGGTAAACCGGAAATTCAAACAGGAAGGAGGGACGCTCCTGTTGATAGCTCCCGCGTGGCCCAGACGGCACTGGTTCTCAGACCTTCAGGGTCTGTCCGTGGTCAGTCCTCTGCGGTTGCTGCTACGACCGGACCTTCTGTCTCAGGGTCCTTGTCTTCACCCGGACCTGCCTCGGCTGTCTTTGACGGCATGGCTGTTGAGACGGCCATGCTGAGGTCCCGGGGGTTTTCCAGCTCTGTGGTGCGTACCATGTTACGAGCTCGGAAACCGTCTTCCGCGAGGATATACCATCGCGTGTGGCATACGTTCTTCCAGTGGTGTCGACCGAGAGGTTATGCACCGCGGGAGTTTCGTCTGTCTCGGATTCTTGCCTTCCTACAAGCGGGACTAGATCATGGGCTTCGCCTTGCTTCTTTGAAGGTACAGGTTTCGGCCCTGTCTGTCTGGTTTCACCGTAGGATTGCTACAATCCCGTATGTGCGCACCTTTATGCAAGGTGTTGTCCGCATTCAGCTGCCCTTTGTTCCACCTGTGGTGCCTTGGGATTTGGCTGTGGTCCTGAGGGCTCTCCAAGGACCGCCGTTTGAACCACTGGGATCAGTGGATCTTAAATGGCTAACAGCTAAGACTGTTTTCCTTCTGGCTATTGCTTCGGCCAGACGTGTTTCTGAGTTAGGGGCTCTTTCTTGTAGACCCCCTTTCTTGGTTTTTCATGGGAACAGGGCAGTGCTCCGCACTCGGCCCGAGTTTCTTCCCAAAGTTGTTTCCCAGTTTCATGTTAACGAGGAAATCGTTGTTCCGGCCTTTAACTCACCGGGTCTTTCCGTGGGTGAGGCCTCTTTGGATGTTGTGCAGGCCTTAAGGACTTATGTTGACCGCACTTCTTCGTTTAGGAAGTCGGACGCTTTGTTTGTCCTCTATGGCTTCCGTAAAAAGGGTTGGCCTGCTTCAAAGCAAACTTTGGCAGCCTGGATCCGTATGGCTATTTCTGAAGCTTATGTTCATGAAGGCCTGCCGGTTCCTCCTTCTGTGAAGGCTCATTCCACTAGGTCTGTGGGTCCTTCGTGGGCAGCTCGACGTGGTGCCTCTGCAGTCCAGATCTGCAAGGCTGCTACGTGGTCCTCTGTCCATACCTTCGTGAGGTATTACAGGTTTGACACCTTCGCCTCTCAGGATGCTTCCTTCGGGCGGCGGATTCTCCTTTCTGCACAGGAGCGTCCCCACCCTTAAAGGATACTGCTTTGGGACATCCCCAAGGTATCCTGTGGATATCCTATGGACCCTGAAGTAGAAAATATGAGATATGGTAAGAACTTACCCTTGTTATCTCTATTTCTACGAAGTCCATAGGGTTCCACAGGACTCCCGCCCTGTCGCACCTGTGCTGCAGATGGGCTTTGCTCTGGTCACCGGTTTTCCGTCTCCCTCTGGTGAGAATGTGATTCTTGTATGTGTCCAGATCTTTGTTCTCTCTCTTCCTTCTCCTCCTCCGGCCTATGGCTTGGTAACTAACTGAGATGCCTTGGCTCGGGGGCGGGGTATAGGAGGGGGACCTAGTGCATCCTGGGAGGCTGAAAGCTTAACTCTTTGGTGCCCGATGACTGACGTCACACCTATACCCCAAGGTATCTTGTGGAACCCTATGGACTTCGTAGAAATAGAGATAACAAGGGTAAATTCTTACCATATCTCATATTTTTTTCTCCCACTTATTACAATGTTTTAGAAAGGCAGTACAGTGTGTATCACAGATATTTATGGTACAGAAATTATCAGTGCTGCCTTACAGCCACGCTTGCCTACATTGTGGCTGCCAGGTCGGCAAACGCGGGGGCATGGTGTGGCATAGGGGGCGTGGCCAGATATAGTACAAAATGTTAGGGGCTGAGCAGGGGGCGTGACCACACGGTTGTGTCATCTTGGCCCCGCCCCTGCTATACAATGCCGAGATTACCAGCACTGTGAAGCAGGGGGCGGGCCATAATGATGCAATTCAGCCCCCCCATGCGGGAGTTTGTGTGGGAGGTGCGGGGGGGATGTAGTCAGGAATCCGGCGGCCGAAATGCCGACCGCCGGCTTCCCGACAGTGAAACCCGGCATGGGACTAATGATAGGCATCTAAATACAGATACCTATCATAAGCCCCATGTCAAAATCCCGTACCAAACGTAAGTAAGACGGGCGTCGGGAGCTGATGGCTGCTGGAGGGGGGTGTGTTTAGGGACTCCCGGGAGGACTTAGGGTTAGGTACCTCAGGAGGCTTAGGGTTAGGCTAGTGAAGGGGGGGTTAGTGTCAGGCACCACCGGGGGGGAGGTTAGGTTTAGGCGGAATCGGTATGATATGCGGCCGGCGGTTCGATTCCCGTCAGCGGCAGCCCGACAGGAGCAGAGTGCGAAGCAGCGGAAGCCCGACAGCGCTGTAAATCCCGATCGTGACTAGGTAAGTATCTGCTAACCTAACTCCCCTAACCCTCCTTAGGGGTGCCTAACCCTAACTTCCCCCCCAAGTGCCTAACCCTAATCCCCCCTCTAAGTGCCTAACCCTAACCACCCTCTTCCCCGCTGCCTAACCCTAAGTCCCCCCCGGGGGTGCCTAACCCTAACCCTCCCTCCCCCTAGCCTAACCCTCCCGGGGGGGTGACTAACCCTAAGTCCCCCCCGGGAGCCCTAAACCTAACCCTCCCCCCTGCGGCTGTCCGCTCGTGGCGCCCGGCTTCACTATGATCGTGATGCCGGGCGCCGGTCTCCCGGCGTCGGGGAAATGCGGGCGTCTACATCTAGACGCCCGGCATTTCACCCATGCCGGGATAAGACAGTCGGGAAGCCGGCTGCCGGTATTTAGGCAGTCGGCTTCCCGATTGCTTCCCGGTTTAGGCACCTCCTGGGAGGTTTAGGTTTAGAGTGCGGGGAGGGGGGGTTAGGTTTAGGCACCCTTGGGGGCGGTTAGGGTTAGGTACTAGGGGGAGAGGGTAGGGTTAGGCACCCCTAAGGGAAGGTTAGGGTTAGAGGGGGGAGAGGGGAGGGTTAGGGGTCTTACTCAACTCAGTCGGGATCTTCCTGTGCCAGCCTTCCGGCGTCGGTATTTCATTGGCCGGGCTTAGGTCCGGCGGTAATTCATACCGATTCCGCAGGGGTGATGGGTCCAGGGGGGTAGGCGCCGGCCGGGAGACTTGCTTACTTTTCCGAGGTGGCTGGGAGCATCACTCAATTTTTGGGAGGCTCCCTGCAATCCCGAGAGCGTAGGCAAGTATGCTACAGCACCTGACTCATGTTCTATTCTCATCATGAGCCCTATGTGTGGGATTGTGGTATGTTTCTCATACTCCAAAACATACTGAGGTTAATTGGCCATGGACTAAAATGTACCCTAGTGTTTGTGCTTGTTACTTCTGCCTGTGTGTTTGGGATTGCAGACTGTACGCTCCAATGGGTTAGGGACTGATGTGAATGAAAAAAATCTGTGCTGAGTAATTGGTGGTGCTGTATAAATAAACAATAAATATTATTGTTGCATTTTATCACTATATTACAAATGATTTGTATAAAATAGTATTGGACATATTACCAAGGCATTAAATAAAATACATACAAAATAAGTAACACAAAGAATAGTTTTCATCATAAACTATAATTTTATTTACAAATTACATTTTTATCTCCAGACAGACCTATAATTACTATACAAACCAGAAAACAATAATACGGTTTTATTTTAAACGTGAATCGTTCTAATCCTGTCTACACTCTGATGAGGAAATGGCCAGTCATGCACAACAGGGGTTACTTGGCATATGCTGTATGCGCTGCTCAAGCAATATAATCTTTTGATACGATTAACATTGCCACCTTAAGTCACGTCCTTATAAGAACTCAGCAGTTATCTCTAAGATGTAAATACCAGCTAAAGTGACCGACTGTTTGCTTGGTGTGGATCATAATAGTAGCATTAGAATATTATTATAGTCTAATTTTCTTTGAACAATTACTAGGGGTGTAGTAGGTATTACCACATGGCCGGCGGTACAAATCCTGACAGCGGAAGCCCAGCAGGGGTGAAGATCCCGATCGCTACTTAAGTTAAGTAACGCTAACCTAATTCCCTACCCTAACCCTCACTTAGGGGTACCTAACCCCAACCTCACCCCCTAGTGCCTAACCCTAACCCCCCTTTAAGAGGGGTATTCAATATGAAACGTTAACTTCACTGCCGAAGTTAACGTTTCATATCGGAGTTTTTTTCTGCGTTAAGTCTGGTGCGCGCTTCCGCTTATCCCCGTATTCAATATCAAATTAACGAAAACGGGAAACTCCAAAGTTGGATTTTCGTAAAGTTACGAATTTTTCCTTAAAATAATTGTAAGACCCCCCTAAAGTTGTAAAAACATGGGGGAACACTATGGGTACCCCCGTTTTAGCCTTTAATTGAAAGTCGGGGATTTAAATAGCCGCAGCAGGTGTTTTTTTCCCGACATTGAAGAAGTGATGCAGAAGAGCACTTAGGTTATTTTTTTCGTTTTTTTTAAGTGGTCCCATCAAATTTGGGGTACATGAAAATGGGTGCTAGCATATTTTGGTGTCCCTAAAGTAATATTTTTAAAATTCTGCATTTGTGCACCTGCCGCTATAATTCTATTCTAGAAAACATCTGCCGCATACATGCAGAATAGCCCTGAACCTATTTCCCTATTGTTTAACAATTTTTTCCCATTTTTTTTTTTTTCACCCCAATTTTTAAATAAATTTTTTGGGGTGTCCCTATTTTTTTTTTAAACTTTTTTTTGAAACAGTTCATTTTTAAAAGTCAATCTCAGGGGTGCAGGCTATTTTTTTTAAGCCTGCACCCCTAAACCCCAATTCTGCACTTTTTTTCGATACCTATTCAATGGTGAAAAGTTATCACCGTTTTTTATCAAAGACTTTTCAAAACTGCGATAAGTCTGGGAGGAGGGGGCGGAGAGGGAGTGAGAGGGGCGGCAGTGCTGCACAGGACGCACTGCCGTCTAGCTACGACGCTGGCCTCATCCCTGCCCTATAAGTGCCTAAACCTAACCCCCCTTCCCTGCAGCCTAAACCTAACCCCCCCTTCCCCGCAGCCTAAACCTAACCCCCCTTCCCCGCAGCCTAAACCTAACCCCCCCTTCCCCGCTGCCTAAACCTAACCCGGGGGGGTGCCTGACCCTAAATCCCCCTGGGAGCCCTAAAACCTAACTCCCCCCCCCCCCCGCGCGGCTATCCTCGCTTACCTTCGTTCGGTATGTCGCGTGTCATGCTCCCGGGGTAGGACTAATGACAGGCATCGGATTTTTGACACCTGTCATTAGTACCTTGCCGGGATTAGACAGTAGGGAAGCCGGCGGTCGGCATTTAGACCGTCGGCTTCCTGACTACATCCCATTACTAGGGGTAAATTTGCTAAGCTTGATTGACATTGAATGCGGCAAAATCGGCTGTTAAATGCATTTTCGGAATTTACTAAACGCTAAAATCAACCGACTTTGCTTCATTCGATATCTAAAACTCAGGGCCTGATTCAGAGCCGGACGCAATCAGCCATTCGCCCGCAGTAGGTACGACCGTCCAAATGTCAAACCAAGCGCTCGCACGGGTGGTCGCTCGTAGCGAGTCTTCCGCCCCATATTTCCACAACCCCTCCTCTAGCTAACGAGCGTCCAAAAATAGTAAGCGCACTACTCGTTTTTGGATGAAGTGTTCGCTCGCACAAGTACGACCGGAAGTAGGCCTGTCATTTGTCGATTACCTTGTTTCTCCTTCGTTAAACATCCGTGAATCGATTGGTGGCAATCATTACCTTAATTGACTTAATTGTTGGTCGAAAGTTTTCAATCTTGTTTCTTTTTTGAATGTCAATAAACTTTATTGTTTGTTTTGTGTTCAATTTGGTCCGTAGAATCCGTCCGCTTTTAACGGCAAACTTGTTTTTTTTTTCAATCCAAAGGCAGTTTGTTTGCTTTTTTAATAGCTTTTATTTTGGTTTATAATTTAGAAATTGTTTTATTTCCGGCTTGTTGCTAACGCATCCAAATGCAGCAAGCCAATCATAAGTCACAATATATTTTTAGGGGTTGTTCACATGACTCACACATTAACCAATAGAATTCTTCATGTTATTTATGAAAGTACATTAGCCAATCAAAATTTAGGGGTCCCTGTAATAAAACTGATTTGTGTAAAAAAAAAACCATTGCCATCATGAGAGCCAGTGCTTTTACACGGCTTGAGCTGCTGGTGCTCACTGAATTGCTGGATCGCAGAAGTACCAACATGCCGCTACCCGTCACTAATCAACGCAAGCGCCGGGCGTACGCGGAGGTGCGGCACAGGCTGCGGGCCATGGGATTTTGGAGGACCATCGGCCAATTAGAACGCCGGTGGTCGGATTTACGACACTGGTCCCCACACCTGCTTGCGCATCTTCGGATTATTATGTTATTTTATTTTGTTAATAAAAGCTGTTTATTTAAACAAATCTCATTTATTGACTCCAAAATTAGCTCACAAGGTCAATCAATTTTTTTATTTTTTTTTGGTAAACATTTGGGTTTATGGAATTTGCATATGAAAATGCAAACAATGTGGCATACTAAATTTTTGGAGTAAGTATTCTTTAAAATTTTAACTTTAAAAAACAAAGAGTGGTTTCCAAGACTTTAAAGACATATTTGGACATTCCAATAATTGGGCCAATTGACATTAACTCCATAATGTTTTTCTAAAATACCTTTATGTAATTATTTAATTTATTCAAAATTATCCATGCAACTCCCAAAATAGGAAAATAAATACGAAAAAAGGTAGGCCAAACTATGCAAACATGTTGTTAATTGTTATGTTGTTTTTAAAATTGTTTGGAAATAAAAATTTTAAATAAAAAAAAAAACACTTGTTAATGAAGTTAAAAGGTACTGTCCATTTGCTGGTTTTTCATGTAAAAAAAATGAATAATTTAAAAATTTGTTTATTATACAATATCTCACAATAAAAACCAAATACACACAAAGATTGGAAACAAAAAATCAAGAACTGGTTGAAGATGGTGCATGCCAACATGTTGTCCAAAAATCAGGTAAGAAACACATTTGTCCAGGTGTAAAGGTCATTTGTGAGTCATTAATGTCACAGGCGAGCATTTTCAGGAAGTAAGGTTGTTGTTTGGATTTTGCACAAAAAAAAGGTTAAAATTCGAAACATAGGATAGTAAACACACATAATTTTCAGTCTTCACAATGTCAACAAATGTAAAACCAAGGAAATTCAAATACCTGAAAAAGCGTGAAACTACCTCATCACGTATGGCCCCCCCTGACACTCTCCTCCGACCAACCTCGGGGGGGGCCATCCTCAGGCAAGGCATTATCTGGCTGCATTGGGACACCACTCCTTATGGCGATGTTGTGAAATATCCCACACAGGACCACAATTTTGGAAATCATAGCCAGCAAATACATGAGGTCACCACCAGAGCGGTGGAGGCATTTAAATCGGCCTTTTAAAAGGCCAATGCAATGCTCCACCACCTGTGTGGTGGCAGTAAGTGCGGAATTATATTGAGTTTGTGGCCCTGGTGTAGGACCAAATAAGAAGTGAGCAGCCAGGGCGTGCAAGGGTAACCACTGTCTCCTGTGAAAATAAAAAAACTTTCAGTACCATTTCTAAGTCAACAGTGTTTGGTTTAAAAATTAGGGGTACCACTTACCCAGAAGCCACGCATCACCAGCTTGTAGGTTTAATTTGTGCCAAAGCCCTGATTGCCAGATGACAAATGAATCATGTGCACTTCCTGGAAATTTGGCATTCAGGGACAGGATCTGGAGGGAGGCATCACATACCACCATTACATTCATTGAATGGAAATGTTTGCGGTTCCTAAATATGGCCTCCAGCGCTGCTGGAGGCTGAAGTGGTGTGTGAGTGCCGTCCACAACCCCTATGATGTGTGGGAAGCCTGCAATTTCAAAACATTTCTGCTTCACCACATTAAGGGAACCCATATCCAATGGCATATTAATAAAATGATGGAGGTGCTTAAAGAGTGCATCCATTACCACCCTCATGATCCTTGAAAAGGAGGATTGGGAAATGCCTGCAACGATCCCAACTGTGGTCTGGAAGGATCCTGAGGCGCAAAAATGTAACACCGACATTAACTGCGTAAGTGGTGGTATTGCTGTTGGATTGTTAATTTGCCTTTCAATATCACTCTCTATTAATGAAAGAGTGTCTAGGATGATTTGGGGTGGTAGGCGATACCGCCGTAAAACCACATCATCAGGCATTCCAAAAAGGGTGACACGTGTTCTAAATATCTGAGGCCTTGCACGCCTACGATGCCTACGCCTAGGAAATGTTCAGGTTGGTCGGGGTCGTGGACCATCGCCACTATAATTCGCCCAACATCAATCTGAAATGTTAGATAATTTAATTATTTTTACAACATTTAAAAATAAGAAAATATACTTATCTTTTTTACACATTAAGAAGAATCTTACAAGGTTAGGCAGTGACATCTTGAAGTAAACCTACGAATTAGATTTAACAAAAAAAAAAAATTACCACAAAATAAAGACAGGCTAAGGCAAAAATTAAAGAATGCATGCACTACACAGATGTTGTTAGTGTATATTTTTATTCGAATAATCCAATGTACGCTAATGCCACAGACAGGAGATGTGCAAAATATACGCAATAGAGGATACAAAATACCGCTAAATGGTACGCTAACGCCACAGACAGGAGATGTGCAAAATATACGCAATAGAGGATACAAAATACCGCTAAATGGTACGCTAACGCCACAGACAGGTGATGTGCAAAATATACGCAAGACATTTCGCATTTTTGATGGGCAAATAATCATTTGGGCAAAAAAAAAAATGCATAGTGAGACCCCTTAAAAAAACATGATAAATGTTAACAATAAACAGGGTCTAATGTATGTCAATAAACAGTTACCGTACAAAGACGATCCCGAAAATATAAACGCAGTCCACAAGACGAAAGGAGAGAAAAAAAAATCAAAAAAACTTTAAAACAACCCAAAAAGCGACCCACCAAACTTACCTCAACACCAAAAAAAAAGACTTTGCAAAAAAACGCAAAAATGCGGGAAAAAAAAGAACAATCGACAACTCGCACCAAATCCAAACAACAACTTCACAAACCACTACTCCGCACCTATAACAACCTCCAACCACTTCAATCAACCCACCCCGAAATAAGCCAACAAAAAAGCCTTAAATAGACCTAACTTTCCTGCTCAAATCAATGACGCACAATAGATGCGCCCGTATAATGCACACGCATCTATAAAAACGTCACGAGAGGCCACAATGGGTCTGCTGAATTCAAGGGTTTCATTTCCACTGAACAGCAGCAAAGCCAAAATCCAGGACCGAACAGTAAGTAGCTCCAAATTTAAAGTTACCACACAAAAAAAAACCAATAAAATAATTATTGTTATATTTTTTGGAAGTTGTTGAGACTGACAATGAGGAGGCTGCGGGGCCTAGTACCCAGGCCAGGGCCAAACGAAAAAGGCAGCCGCAATTCACAAGAAAGCACTGGCCAATTTCCCCAAATTCCATCTCTGTGTTTGCCCCATATTTTTGCTACACCAAACCTCCCTCTCCTTTCTTGTGAATTGTTTTTTTTTTACATTAATTTATTTTTGGGATGTAAAATAAAAAAAAATTGGCTGAAAAAAAAAGCCACATTTGTAAAAAAAATGTCAACATTTAATTTTGGAAAAATAAAAATCCCTTCAAAAAAAATGTGTGTCAAAATCATTAGCAAATGGCTAAAAGGGACTGGAACAAACATACTTAAATACATAACAAAGGTCATATACTTAAAAAAATGTTTCCATCCAAAAAACATAAGGTAACAGTTAGGTAAACAATAACACAAGCAAAGCAATTAGTAGCTGATTGTCTTTCTGTATTGTCACCAAAATGTAAACAAAAATTTTACCTTTCCAAAAAATGTGTTGGGCTTTTTAAAAACAAAAAAAAACTGACAACATGCGTACGTAATAGAGCCAAAAAAGAAAAAAAAATTACCTTTATTTTAAAATGTATTTTGTGATTGCTGTGATTACAAAATACAAACAAATAGGAACACAACATGCGTTCCAAATTTAGCTAATAAATCATGGCCATTGAAAATCACCTTCTCGCAAGTGATCCAATTATTAGGTGATTGGTCTTGTGCCTTGTAAAGGAGAATAGCAAAACATCGATTCGCTAAGGGATCTACGAAGAGACCATCGTCTTTGCGAGATCCAATACCCTACCACAAGCTAAACGAGCAGTCATAATGGAAACTGGATCACACAGTGACGTCTCCAAAATAGCGTCCAAATTGGACGTTCGCACAAGATAATACATGTACGCCCAAAAAAGCCTTGCCACGCCTGCGTTTTCTCATCTCCACCCCCGTTACCACCCATAAACGGAACATTCTGTCAATCAAATGACAAAGGTCACTTCCTGTTCGCTGTGTATACGAGCGAACGAAAAATGACTGCAATGATCCGGCCGCACATGTGCAATGAGAACCGGACGCATGCGTGGTTTAAAACAATCGAATGCGTATGAGCGAAAGGCTGATTACGTCCGGCTCTGAATCAGGCCCTCAGTCCAAAACACCTGAAAATCGGATGATATCATGTTTTCGAATAAATAGACTATTGATTCAACTTGTCAGCCTTTTGCCATAGATATCAATAGGACCTCAAAATTTACTAAGGATTCGTACTTGTTATAACGGCTGTTAAATAGTGAAAATCAGCCGCAAAAGAATCCAAAACTACCCAAAACCGAAATCTAAAATAGAACACCTTTTTCCATTCGAGCTTCACATCTCAACATACTTAACCATCACTGACAACTCAATTCTGTGGCTAATAAAAGGGGATTAAGCACATGAACGATGTGATGGCAGATGCACGGATGGATCAGGGAGATCCGTGATACATGCATCTGTGCAAAAAGATAAACACAGATGCACGGACGGATCATGAGATCTGTCTGTGTGTGTATATATATGGTTACGCTTGATATAACCAGCCTGTATACTAACATACCCCACAAGGAGGGGGTTTGGGCTACTAGAAGGGTGATTGAGGATAGTCCTCTCCAGGGCCGGACTGGCAATTCTGGCAAGTGCCAGAAGGGCCGATGCTCAGATGAGCCGGTCCGGCCAGTGCTGATGAGGAGGGACCATTGTAACAGTCGTGGCAGTGGGCACCGCCGGCCACTGCTGCTATACATTGATTTGCCGCTCGCTGCCTGTTGACATAATGAGGCAGTGCGTGGCCATAATATGTTTCCTAGCAGTGCAGCACTCTGACTTCAATCACAGCTGCGGCCCACCCCCACCACTTTTTCCCTTCTGCTGTCCAGCCAGTAACTCCTCCTCTATTCCCTCCCATTGGCTGGACAGAATATCACATGCACGGAACTCAGGGTGACTTCCAAGTTGGTTGGGGATAGATTGCTTGCAGTACACAACCCTTCCAAATTCCAGTTGCCTGACCTGCATTCTTCATTGTCGGGGACCGCGCGCAATACAGGGGGAGGCGTGAGAAGCAACTAAAGAAGTAACAAGTAAGTGATTAATCATCCACATCTGCTCCAAGTCCAGCCTAGTCACACATGGTTACAACTGACCTATTCCTCCCCAGTTTATAACCTGACTCTTTCATCCACAGGGTGCATGTCTGTCTGCTTCCTGACCCCTCCCCCCTCCCAGTGTGTCTGTCACTGTCAAACAGGTCTCTCTCTCTCCCTCTGTTTTAACCCTTTATCACCAAGTTTGTGTATACATCTGACCCTACCCATGTGTGCTTCTGTCCCTACCCAAAGGCGTAGTTACCATAGTTGCAGGGGCTGCAGTTGCTTTGGGGCCCAAGTCTCACCCCCAGGCCCATCTCCCCTTGCACCCAGCTCTCACCTCACGTGGCGCAGAACAGTGTTCGATGTGTCAGAGGAGCACTCTGCTCAGCCACTGTTTTTAGTTCTAGTACCCAGAGCGATTTGCGCATGCGCTGCTCCCTGTCGCGTCTTCCATGTTCTTCTCTACAGCATCAGACGTGCCCAGGTTTCCAGTACAATGGGAGGTACCATCAGCCTCCATATTCCATTGTGCCACCAGGGAGGGCTGGGATGCGGTGGAAGAAGGACGGGATGGCATGTTCCAACCAGGCTGCCCAGTATTGTGCAGGACACCTAATATACTTCAGTGGTTCGGCAGGTTCGACAAATATTATAAGGCCACACCTGTCTGCGCTTTCCCTGATTCACTTATTGATGGTGGCACCAATGCCCTTTATGTTAACAGGGTACCAAAATGTGTAGTTATGGCTCTGATTTGGTGTGCACAGATGTGTCCCCTGTGTTCAGCACCCCCTGCCCTAAATAATTCCTACAGTGAACACTATCTAATCCTCTACAACTGCTAAGCTAGGGCTTGGTCAATTGGGAAAATGCCTTTCCTTTTCTTTGTGTGTGACCTACACCAATGAAGTGCCAGCTTTACCTAACAGAGCCAACCAAATACCAAAGGTCTGACTATGGCACATGTATGAATCCCCTGTATGATGAGCTCAGTTGTGTGTATTTTAATACAGAGAATAATGTACACTTGTATGCTGTTTTCTAATATTAATTATATTTGTAAAAGCATAGACTGAAAAGTGGGAGGAGTCAGGAATAGTAAGGGGAGGAGTCTTAGTCAGGAGCCAGATGATGACGCGAAGTGGGCCTGTGTGCCTTAAATGCCAGGGCCTATTTTTAGTCCCAGTCCGGCCCTCATCCTCTCTATATAGGGCCTAATATTTCTTTTTTCCTGAAACTCCTAGAGTTGATCCCCCACAAAAAATTATTTTTACTACAATGGGGATGATTACATACAATGCAACGGATGTGCAATGGAGTCACATGTGGCCCCCACATATGCAAATACCTATATGTTTTATGTAGAAAGAGAGTTCAATGATAACAAAATTTCCACATCATTGTTCAACAAACTGACAGATAGGATTACCCTTCTCAGAGTATGAAAGCCATCATCCAAATGCGACTAAGAAGGGCCTTCACTTCTCCCAATTTTGAGAGTCAAAAGGATTACTAGTGAGAAACAACAACGTGAGAAAAGTTTGAATGAGATGACTAATAATTTTAAAGTACCTGGATATAGCAGGTCTATTCTAAAAATAGCTAGAAACAAAGTGAATAATATTCAGAGAAATGATACATTGAGAAAACCTGATAAAATAGTGCAGGAGGATAAATTGAATTGGGTCCAACAATTTAATACCTCATCGGGAATTATAGAATCTACATTAAAGACCTTATGGCCCATCGTTCAAACAGACAAAGTTATGGAACATTTGAATGAGAATACTAGGACCCAAAGAAAAGCTGGAGGTTGTTACAAATGCACAGGGGGCCTGATTTAGACCCGCTCGCAGGCTTGTCGATGTTGCCCAAGTGCGCATGCGCATGACGGAGGCTGCTCCGTCGTGCGCTTGCGCGAGACCCGAATAACGACGGCCAAGCCGTCGTTATGGGTCTCGCTCCAAAGGTGGCGTGCTGTCGATGGTGATTGACAGCACGCCCCCTTTGGTGGGCGTGATGGGGGCGTGGCTGCCCAGACGGAGGCGTTCCCATGGTAACGCCTACCGTCTGGGGCCGGCCCCACTGACATCACTAGTGATGTCAGTGGGAGTGCTTTTGGCTCTGATAGATCCAAAAGCACTCCAGGTCTTGCGGCAGCGAGACCCTACCGCAAGGGTCTCGTCGCAAGCCCGATGGTTTTGACCATCGCGACCATCATTTTGGCTGCTCGCTATAGCTGTGGGTGGTGACCCACAGCTGTGTAAGCGGCCAGGAGGCCGCTCCAAAAAGTAGGGACGGCCCTGATTCAGAGCGAGCGCTCTGTCAAAGCGTCCGGCTCTGAATCAGGGCCAGGGTGCACTACATGTCGCCACATGTTGGACAATCGATTGGTTTGGACTTAAATACTATATCCATTTTGCATTGACATGTAGTAGCATGTATGTTGTGTATCTCATTAAATGTCAGTGTGGATTATGCTATGTAGGGAAGACCATACATTCTTTTAAAAAATGCATGGCCCTCCCGTTTAATGTATCCTCTGCAGTCTCTCCCTGTTCTCTTGACAAAAGCTGACATACTTAAAATTAATAGGCTGATACGTCAATTTATTTGGAAGGGTGGCAGAGCTAGAATAGCCTTACGGAAATTATGCCAACCTTGAAGTAACGGGGGAATAAATTTTCCAGATATAACTGTATATAATCAGGCGGCACTTTTGCGACATTTACGTGATTGGTTGCTCAGCAAAGCTTCCTATTAGAAAGTGATCTAGTAAGTTTTATTCATCAACATGAACAAGAGATATCTGAAATATATAAATCAAATCCGTTATTATGGACAACTCGAAAGATGTGGCACATTTTACAACATAAGGCTGGATTAAATGCTTACTACACTCTTCACCTTCTGCTAATCCGTAATCCTAGTTTCCTTGACGGCATGGCTGCTCATCCTTTCACACTATGGTGTCTGGCGGGTATAACCAATATGAAATCGCTGGTTTCAGTTGATGAAAACGTATGCTCACATACACGGAAGTCTCAAATAATTTCCCAATGATAAACCCTTATCCATTGGCATTTCTGCAAGTGCGTTCCTATCTTACACACGTTCTACAATATTTTTCCAATAAGGATTGGGACAATACGTTGGACACTTTTCTGTCTTATCAGGTACCACACCGTAGAGCTATCTCAATCCATTATAATTTTTTAAGAGATATAATTGATCATGCTACAATTTCCGGAGGTGTGGCTAAATGGCTAACTCATTTCCCAAATTTGACGATTCCAAGGCTAGAAAAGGCATTGGAGTTCTCTAGAAAAACTTTGCCAGCCAGTATGTATACCGAACTCTTTATAAATGTTTATCATAATGTCTATCTTTCCCCCATTAGATGGTTCAAAATGGGTTCATCTAATAATCATTTATGTCCACGATGCCAACAGGAGGAAGCAGACAATTTTCATTGTCTTTGGGCGTGCCCAATAGTTAAACATTTTTGGCATCAGATAAGAAGATATGCAGAATTTTTTTTATAAATTATGTTCCATTTACTCCTGAGTGGGTGATATTGGGGGTTATCGATCCAGAACAGCGTATGACCTTAGATAGTAAGAAATTACTGTTGATTATGAGCGCGGCAGGTAGGAAAACCATACTGCAGGGTCGGTTGGAAACCTCACCCCCCCAATGGTCCCTGTTCATGACAAAATTATATTTTATTTTTAAAATGGATTGGGTAGAGACTTTGACACAAAAAGAAAAAAACGTGGAACGTTGCTTTTCATTATGGGAAATATACATAGACACACTCCCAGTTACTACAAGGAAACAAATACACCACAGTTTGAAAAATACCACATGGTATCTCACAAGACTGGCGGTAGATGATCCTCCTATTAATATCATTTAGAAAGAAGATTTGGTTTGCTCTCTCTCCGGTTCAATAATTCTGTAATGGTTTATCAAAATAGAAATATAAATGTAAAGGATAAAATTGAAGACTTGTTTATAAATTTGAAAGATGTACTTCACAAAATGATCAATGTGATTTTATGTTGGATGTTGTAATACATATTGTCTCAATAAAAATTTATTGAAAAAAAAAAAATGTATGGCCCTGCATAGGTCGGCTAATAGAGCCGCATTGAATGGTAGATCATCAGAGCAGCCTGTAGCCAGGCACTTCGCAGAGGCACGACATAGTCTCTCCAGCCTTAGGCATATAATAATCGACCATGTCCCGGAGGATAAGAGAGGTGGAGATAGGCATAAAAGATTGCTTAGATTGGAATCTAAATGGATATATACTTTAGATACCGTAAAACCGAGGGGACTTAACAACCATCTTAATTGGAATATTTTTTTATAGTTCCTACATACATGGTAACTATATGGGTCTGGTGACTACATAGTATATTATATGTATAGACATTTTCTTTTATATATATTTATTACATGTGGTTTGTACATATATATAGCTATATAGTATATCAGACTGTATTTGTATAATATATTGATTGAAATCTCCGTTATGGGCTGAGTAATGCTCTAAGACATATTTGGATGTTAGCTATTTCTCTATGATATAATACTTTTATTTTTTTGCTGTTTCCTTATTACATACATTTTTTATTGTTTAGAATTTTGATCTTGGTGGAGGGGTTGTCACTGTTTTTGTTGGACGCTGCGGTGCCATGGTAACAGCGGGAGTGTTCCTGTGAGTGCAGGGCGGCTCTCCAATCGGAAGTCCGTCACACATGACCGAGGAAGCCAGCAGCTGTTCAGCGTCTGACTTTCACGAGGTGGCTATAAATAGGTAAGATTTATGTAATTTATCTTTTGTACACTGCCTGAAGACGAGGTAATAAACCACGAAACGTTAGCAGAAGGAGTGATCTGACTATGTGTCTTTTTTTATGTAAATCAAGTCCATGGAGTGCCGTTCAAATGTTCTTATGATATATATATATATATATATATGTGTGTGTATGTGTGTGTGTGTATATATGTACAGTCAGGTCCATAAATATTGGGACATTGACAGAATTTTCAGATTCTGGCCTCTATTCACCACCACAATGGCTTTGAAATGAAACAAACTAATATGTAATTTAACTGCAGACTTTCAGATTTAATTTGAGGGTAATTACATCCAAATCAGGTGAACGGTGTAGGAATTACAACGGTTTCTATATGTGCCTCCCACTTTTTAAGGGGCCAAAAGTAATGGGACAAACTAAATAATCCTAAATCTAACATTCACTTTTTAATACTTTGTTGCAAATCCTTTGCAGGCAATTACAGCCTGAAGTCTGGAATGCATAGACATCACCAGACACTGGGTTTCATCCCTGGTGATGCTCTGCCAGGCCTCTACTGCAAATGTCTTTCGTTCCTGCTTGTTCTTGGGGCATTTTCCCTTCAGTTTTGTCTTCATCAAGTGAAATCGGATTCAGGTCAGGGGATTGACTTGGCCATTGCATAACATTCCACTTTTTAGCCTTAAAAAACTCTTTGGTTGCTTTTGCAGTATGCTTCGGGTCATTGTCCATCTGCACTGTGAAGTGCCGTCCAATGAGTTCTGAAGCATTTGACTGAATATGAGCATATAATATTGCCCGAAACACTTCAGAATTCATTCTGCTGCTTTTGTCAGCAGTCACATCATCAATAAATACAAGGGAACCAGTTCCATTGGCAGCCATACATGCCCACGTCATGACACTACCACCACCATGCTTCACTGATGAGGTGGTATGTTTTGGATCATGAGCAGTTCCTTTCCTTCTCTTCTCTTCCCATCACTCTGGTACAAGTTGATCTTTGTCTCATCTGTCCATAGGATGTTGTTCCAGAACTGTAATGGCTTATTTAGATGTTGTTTGGCAAACTCTAATCTGGTCTTCCTGTTTTTGTGGCTCACCAATGGTTTGCATCTTGTGGTGAACCCTCTATATTCACTCTTGTGAACTCTTCTCTTCATTGTTGACTTTGACACATATACATCTACCTCCTGGAGAGTGTTCTTGATTTGGCCAACTGTCGTGAAGGGGTTTTTCTTCACCAGAGAAATAATTATTTTGTCATCCACCACAGTTGTTTTCCATGGTCTTCCGGGTCTTTTGGTGTTGCTGAGCTCTCCGGTGCATTCTTTATTTTAAAGAATGTTCCAAACAGTTGATTTGGCCACACCTAATGTTTTTGCTATCTCTCTGATGGGTTTGTTTTGATTTTTCAGCCTAATGATGGCTTGCTTCACTGATAGTGACAGCTCTTTGGATCTCATATTGAGAGTCGACAGCAACTGATTCCAAATGCAAATGTCACACCTAGAATCAACTCCAGACCTTTTACCTGCTTAATTGATAATGAAATAACGAGGGAATAGACCACACCTGTCCATGAAATAGCTTTTGAGTTGACAGTCCCATTACTTTTGTCCCCTTAAAAAGTGGGAGGCACATATTGAAACTAATGTGATTCCTACACGTTCACCCGATTTGGATGTAATTACCCTCAAATTAAATCTGAAAGTCTGCAGTTAAAGCACATCTTGTTTGTTTCATTTCAAAACCATTGTGGTGGTGAATAGAGGCCAAAATATGAAAATTCTGTCAATGTCCCAATATTTATGGACCTGACTGTATATATATGATCCTGCAGTACTCATGAATTCAGTATCATCGGCCCCAATCCGATTTTACTCATCTATTCCGTATTATCAATTCTATTCATTGCCTCTTCAGCCTCCCACGCCTGTTCCGTCTAAACTCAACCCTAAGACGTCACACTTGCATTGCCAAGCCTCACTCCTTATTGGCTACCATAGCAGCTGCATTGCCTTCAGTGGCACAAGTAAAACCACTGACCCACACCACTCCCTCCATATTTTGGGGTTTTCCAGATTTGTGTGGGCAGTTGAATGGCTAAAAAGACCATTGTTCCAGTTTCCACAAATGATGGAAGCAGATTTCTGCAATAACTAGTCCTAAATGACAAACGTGCCCATTGCTGTACCAGGACACTTTTGTGCCCTTTGACAGCTCTCATCGCCTCCAGTTTCCAGCCCACCAGTCATAATGTCACAGGAAGCTGGGATCTAGGCATGTCCTAAGGGCATGCTAGGTGCCTCTCAAGGCAGCAGTGTCCCTCCAGACACCACTCAAGTTGGAGACAGGAGCCACCAGGACCTGCCTGCGATCTGGCAGAGGTCCCAGCAAATATGTGTCCTGTGAAACCACTATAGTTCTTCCCCTGACTAAACAGGTAGCCTACATCACCTCTATTTAGCACCAATCTTTGGAAATTACACATAAATCTGCTAGAGTGTACATTAAATGTTGCATCATGGTCCAACTCCCTACCACTTTAATAACATACCTTATATTAAATTAAACTTTCTGTTTTTCTACAAAATACCCTTTTGGTTTCATTTGATCATAAGATGGAAGAGATATTAGGGTGGTCTTTATTACATGTGTCAAGTTGTTATTATATTGAAAAAAAAAAAACAATTTTAGGGATAGTGATACTCACTACCCTTTGAATCCTAGCGCTTAATAGGATGAATGTGAGTAAGCCTGCTGCTGTTAGTGGAATAAGAACTTGCTAGGTGCTAGAGTGTTATAATAGAATAGGAAAAGAAGATACCACTGCGCTGGCTAAACTGAATAGCTAGTATCTGTGTTCTGGTAAATAACACAAGGATTCTATATAGGGGTCTATTCATCATCACTTAATTTCTACAAAAGTAAGTGAAAATTAAGATTTTCACCTATTTTTGTAGAAATTAAGTGTCAAGGTTCATTCATATCACTGATATCTCCTAGTTACAATTGTCCCCCTATAATTTCCACAGTCCCCATACTATAGTATGGGGATGTGGAAATTATGTAATTATCAAGTTCCGAAAAAGCATTGTTTTCAGAATTTGACAGTGATACTGTACGCCATCGCGAGATGGCATACAGCACCCAATGCAGCTGAGGGATCTAAAAAGATCCCTCCCTTCTGTGTCCTCTTACCTTTAATATAACTCCCTCCCTGCTCCCCGAGCTCGCCTCCTGTGAGCCGGGAACAAGGGAGAGGGCACAGCAGCGGCGGGGCGGGGTACTGACGCAGCGGGGCTGCATGATCTGAGCGGGGGTCACAGACTCCCACGGTAGCTGTAGCTCTACGGCAGCGGGGGGTCAGGGGACAGTCAGCGGGGTTGGCCGGGGGGCGAGCGGGAGGGGGGAGCGAAGAGGCAATCGGGCCGGGGAGGTTGGGTGCTTGCCTTGTCCGTCTTCTTTACTGTCTTTTCACAGCCTATCTTCAAGACAGGCTGTGAAGAGCCAAGGCAGCAGGAGAAATGTCCCCTTATTCCGAAAAGCTGTCTCCTCTAAAGGAGCAGCTTTTGGGAAGTAATAATTAAGTATGGGAGGCATGATGGATGAACTCGCAGGGAGTTAAATCCTTAATTATTACAGGGGAAATTTTTCTCTTAATGAAAAGACCCCATAATGAGAAGCGACTATGTCAGGGAAAGCCCAGCATGGCACTGTTGCACCTCATGTGACCACATCAGGCAAGGGGTTAAAGCAAAGCAAGGGACAGCCCTAAAGATATTCCCTCTCTACCTTTTATCTAATACTGACAATTTGTCTGGGCAATATGATCAAATAAATCTCGTTTTTGAAATTCAATTTTTGCACTGTTCAACAAAACTAAATGCAATGCCCCCACACCACCACCATCACCACCCTCCAAATGCTTTTATTAGTCATTGCAAGATTATGTTCCTATGCACAGCATAGCCAGCGTAAGTTGGGTACACACCTATACAATCATTAAACTGCACATAAGATGCGCCCTCCAGATCCAAGTGTGCAGGAACGTTTCAAGGCGTTTATCGGCTAACGCTCCTTCATACACACCTATATAATCCTCAGACCGATCAGCTAATCGTCCCAATGATTGTATAGGTGTGTATGCAGGAGCGTTAGCCAATAAATTGCTTAAAACGCTCCTGCAAATGGTTGGATTGGGCAGTCGCATCTTATGTGGGGATGTGGTCAATATCCCGACAGTCGGGATGTTGGCGCCATCATGCGCAGTTTAATATTTAAGACTTCCTGATTCATTGAGGAACGTAAATGCCGAACTAGAATTAGCTCAGTGTGTGCAGGGGTCACACTGATCGGATAAACGCTCCCTGGATCGGAGCTTTTATATAATCTGCTTTGCATTATGTGTACCCAGCTTTACTTGCAGTTGAGGAAATTTAGCCGCACAAGTGGGAATCAAGGAACCTGGCATAAACAAAGGTAAATTGTGTGCTTTGTAAATAAGACCTTGATATTTTTATCAACCAAGGAATTTATTTTGTCAACAGTTCTGGCCACAGGTTTTAAATCAGTACTAATGTTACATGCAAAACAAGATGTCTGTTGCATTTTATATTATTACCATTTCAAATAAGCACCAGCGTTTCAGTGCATATACTCCCAAGTGATGTTGGGCTGATGGAGTGTGGAGATCAGCTTGTGAAGATAGCAGTGTTTAGATCTTTGGGGGTGATTCGCCTGCAGACATGGATTATCAGGAATCTGTGCATGCGCCTGACCCGTACTGCGCATGTGCAGTACGGGTCTGCGATCCTGCACGCAGTCCAGCAGCAGACTGCCAGTGATTGACAGTCTGCTACTGTTTCTGGGTGGGGAGCAGGCGGCGATGGTTTCCGTTTCCCAAAATGGAGGCATGTTGCCGCTCTTTGGAGGGGGGGAGTGGTGGGTTCAGGATTGGAGATTTCCTGGCCTCTTTTACTCATCTGCTGTGCCGGCTTGCGTGACCCCATGGTCACTCAGCCGGCCGATGGAATCGAAGTTGATCTGATGCTGCGTCCTTGGATGCAGCTTGAAGCAGTAATGCATGCAGTAGGCGTAACACCTCCTGCTGTATTACCATATTACAGCTATATCGCAGCTGCTAACATGTTACCATGCATATCATGTTTAATACTAGTCTATATTACAATAAATAACTTGATTCTTTTCAATACTTGACTCTTCCCTAGTATATTAATATTCATATTCTAAAGTCCTATTTATCTTACTTTTTTCCTACAAATTTCATTTTACTTTTTCATGTCACAATCGTGCAAACAGAAATATTCTCCTACACATACTGATGAACTTACAGGTCACAGCAGACTTTACTTAAAAAACATACTTACACAATACATACTGCAAAGCAGAAAAATAATACAAAATAAATGGTGGTTGCTGGTTCCCTTCCTACAAAGACAGTGACATTCCTGATATCATCCACGCTGCTGCATTATGTCTTCCCAAAGCTCTTCAGGCCTGATTCAGCACGGATCACAACTGCGAATGCTATAGCGATTACGCACGCAGTCTCACTGCGATAGTATGCTAATCCTCTGCGATCGCTATGCCGTGGCAGCACAACATAAGGATGCCCACCTTACCTTACACACATCCGTAATCTGTAGCAAGACTGCAAAAACACCGTTAATATCGAGTACAATCGCAGCATCACGCACACTTGCACAAGCTCTGACCTTACTCAGGAATTGCTAACCTCGCCGCACACAGTGAATACACAAGCTGTGTTTACCATTGCAGTGGATAATTTATGCACACCGCTGTATCAGCGTTCAAACGCACTGGCACGCTTGCGTTATGCCGAATACCCCCCTGTCACCAGCCCTAAACTGTACTTCCTGTCAATCACTCTGTGATGGGTCTGCGTAGTGACTGATCACAGTATAGTGTTCGTGCACACGCACTGCAATGCACACGCATGTGCAGAATGCAACAATCAGACGATTGCGTGTGTAATCGCAGTTGCGATCCTTGTTGAATCAGGCCCTGTATCTCTACTGTAGCAACTGTCATTATTTCAAACAGCAGTCCGAGGAACATCCACCGCTGACTGTAAGGAAGCACTGTGTAGTCCTCGTTCTGCCTCTGTGATATGAAAGCACATTAGGCTGTGTTATCCAATATCATTCATTCACATAAGCAAAATTCCATTTATTGAGTAGGGCAAATGGAAATGGAATTGCTGTGCTCCCACATTAAGGAGTATGTTATTCCAAGATGAAAATACAAAATGTATGAAGATCTGTTTATGAAACTGCAAATCCCACTGCAAAATACCATTTTGTGACATTCAGAGATGGACATAGAAACGCACACAGCAGCGTCTATTGTGGTCACCCGCATGCGACTTCATGCAAATGTAGTGTGATAACTTAGGGTTCATTAGATCGGTAGACTGGGGTCAGTGGTGTAGAGAGTAGGTGCAGAATTAGAGTCCACACGTAGCATTCCAGTTAAATAAACATAAATGGTGCTTTACTTCCAACATGTGAAATCAGGAAACAGAAAAACAATAAACAACCTAGCCCTTGTTTAGGGCACTAGCTCACTTCTTGAACCCTCACTATTAAAGTGCAGCTAGTCTGCAAATAAAAGTCCAAAGTCAGCTTAGCCCTGCTCCCTGCAGGTTAACAAAGGCTCCAGCCTGGTCTTTAGTTGGCTGGCTGCCACAGCCTCACAGTCTGGCCTGCTTCCTTGCAGTTACCATAGGTCAGTCCCCGAGTTTGATGGCCTTCCCTGTATCTCACAGGTCTAGGCTCAGGCCTCCTGGCCCCCAATGGCTTCCTGGCACAATGAGCTCTGTCTGACTGTTCTGCCTCAGTCCTCCCTGGACTGAATCCACTGGGCAGCCCTTACACAATCTCCCAGAATGCTTTTGTATTCTGTGTGGGCAGATCTCTCCTGCCACACACAGAATCTGCTGCTCACCAGCGCCATTTCTGGTGATACTGCCACAGTAGCTACATACTCCTTCCCTGGTGTACATCCATGCATATGAATGTGCAAGGACTGAGATACCCACTTTCATCATCTGTACATGCAGTAATACAGATTGGTGCATCTTTATACTCCACCATCAGTGGCACCATCAAAACTTGCACCAGTCCTATGGCAGAGGCAGTTTCTTTATCTGACTATGGCCTCCTATGCCTGCGGCTGTGCGTCTGATTACGCAGCTGTTTTCATGGACCATATTTGTGTGCATAACTAGCCACCTCCCAGTCACCACGCAGGAACGTCCATCATTTTTCCACAACTGATACCGCGTGCCTTGATTGCTACAGTTCCTTTGTGTACACTCTAATCAGGCCCAATATGTGCCAATATTTGTGCACCAGCTACATTGATTCAACAATACTGAGGGAGATGCAAACTTTGCCTTGTATGATGGGAGTAGTGGAGACACTTTGAAGTTTTTCCCAGGGCCGTAGAGAACCGAGATGGGTACTGGAAAAAAATATACATGACACAACGAAGCAGCGCCATATGCTGCACAGGTGGGCGCCCCTCAGCAAGAGGCAAAACCAGGGTGGGTGATCAGTACGATTGCTCTACCACCACAGCACAGCAGGCAGAGAGACTGCTGCAGCCCAGGACACAGCAGTATGTGCTGGGCCAGGGAGAGAGATGCTGACAGGTGGGAAATGTTACGTAGGGAGGGGTGGACCTGGGCCCCCACCAGGCTCCTCCAACAAGCGGGGGCCTGGGTAATTAGTACCTCTCCCCCCTTTCTGCATCCCTGAATGTCTTGTTAATTCTCAGACTGGCAGTGTACTAATGAGTGTCTTTTCCCCACATAATGACCTGATCTATACATGTGCTTGGAGGTGGCACAGTTAGGACATCTGTTTACATTTTCAATTGGTCAACACTTACCACAGTGGAAAGCGGACATGCTCCTTGTAATGATTTCTGCATGTACTTAAAATAGCTACATTGAGCATCTGCACGGGTTAGATACGGGATCCTAGTGGTCAGAATACTGACAGCAGTAACCCGATAGTCAGAATCCTGACACAATTATGTAAGTGCCCTAACCCCTAGCCGCCCCCCTAACCATAACCCACATTTCCTGCAGCCTAACCCTCCCCTCCTGCAGCCTAACCTTAACCCTCCCCCCAAGTAACCTAACCCTAGCCCTTCCCCTAATGAGTAAACCTAACCCTCACCCTTACCCTAATACTTACCATTGGGATGCCGTCATTAAGGATTCTGAAGACAGGATTCCAACTGCTGTTGGGATTCTGGCGCAGATATTGTGACCACCGGCATCCCGACCACCAGGATGCCGACTACATCCCATCTGCACATTTTGTGATTGGAAAATTACCTTTAGTTATTACCACAAATATCAACATTTCAGATGACGTGAAACACAATAATGCTCATGCACTATGCACTTTCAGAGCATCCTATGCAAAAACACATGTGGAAGGTATCATTGCCGATCAGTCAGATATTCTATTCTGTACAGTCAGATCACTAAGTGTAGTGTGGACCGCAGTGAGTGCAGTCTGCACTACAAACTAACAAACCCACCGCCGCCGACACCGGGTAGTACGCTCATGCTACCCGGCGGCGGTGTGTTTATTTTATCAGCCAATGAGAGTCAGACAGACTCTCATTGGCTGCTGCGTCCACGAAGGGAGCCGGCTGGAGCTCACTCATGAGCTCTACCTTCTGGTTCCCTCCTCTGGGGGATGACGGGAGAGAGACGTGCAGAACGGGCCGGGAGAAGTGGACAGTGGCAGTCGCGGCAGGATCGGGGATTCAGGTAAGTTGTGTTTTTTTTCTTTTTGTGTGTGTATGTAAGGGACACTGGCACTGCATGGGGGGGCGGGCGCTAGCGGGGCACTGTATGGGGGGTGGGAGTGCTAATGGGGGTACTGTATAGAGGGGGTGGCCACTACGGGGGGCACTGCATAGGGGGGGTCGCTACTGGGGGCACTGAATAGGGGGGTGGCCCATTCTGGGGGCACTGAATAGGTTTTCTACTTGGGACACTATATAAGGGGCACTATTAAGGAGGACTACTACTGGGGGCACTATTTAAGGAGCACTACTGGGGGAACTATATAAGAGGCACTGTATAGGGGGGACTACTACTGGGGCACTGCATAGGGGGAACTACCACTGGGGGCACTATATAAGGGGCACCACTCAGGCACTGCAAAGGGGGGACTACTACTGGTGGCACTATATAAGGGGCACTACTGGGGGCACTGCAAAGGGGGGACTACTACTGTGGGCACTGCAAAGGGGGAACTACTACTGAGGGCACTATATAAGGGGCACTGCAAAGGGGACTACTACTGGGGACACTATATAAGAGGTACCACTGGGACCACTGCATAATGGGGACTACTACTGGGGGCACTGCAAAGGGGTGACCACTACTGGGGGGAGGGGGGTCTTTAGTGATAGAGGTAGGGGTGTGTGTGTCTCTCTCTGTCAGTCAGTGTATGTGTACCCCGTCATAGGCTGAGTAGTATATTTTACTGTAGTGGTCCTAAATCCTGTGTAAGCTGTTTCTGTCTATTTATTTGTGGCTAGATGTTTTTCATTGGTTCGGTAACCAAGGATTTGGAAACCCCCCTATCAAAATCCTGCATTTGCCACTGCGGCTGCTCTCATAATAATGAAATTAGAAGCATTATTTTTAAGAGTTAGTGGGAAAGTTTTATTTTTATTATCTATGCAATCTGTTTTTAATAAAGACCAAGAGCAGATATCAACCCAACACTGGCAAAAACACTGTCAGTACCCCCAGGAGTTCCCAAAACATTTTCTGGGCAGGGGACAGACACATAAGGAAAGCTGTGTTCTAGGGATCTCTAGCATGATGCATCACAATAGAACCCTGTTAAAAAAAATGGAAGAGTCCATGGGCTATATTTTGTAAGCAGCAGCTTCTTGACAGGTTGGAGCTGAAAATTTAAAGCGGCACTTAGTGTACATTCATCCAGTTTAAAAAATGTTCGTAAATTGTAGTATGTGAGAAATATGTAGAATGCATGCTATTCTTGTATCTTTTTTTTTTTATTTAATTCCTGTTTATAGCTTATTGCTGTAATATACAGTTGCACCTAAACATTTTATATAATAGCACTTATATCCATTACAAATGTTTTGCTTTGCAAATTCTGAGCTGACTCAGCCCTGTATAAAACACCGGAAAATGGCCACTGTGGCCATTTTTAAAATCACTTATTGTTCCTTTAATGTAGATTTTGTTTAATTATTAGTAATGAAGCACTGTATTACATTTTAAAGACAATAGATATATAAATTATTACTCAAGGTCATATTACAAGGACAATATCAATAAGCTACCTTTTAAAACCAGCAGAGACCCTTAATAAGCCTAATGACAAAACAGCAGTTCTCTATAATTCCACTACAGGTATTAACAAAGTGAGTATAGAATTAATGGCATTTAACAGACTATTGAATAGGTGAAGGCCACAAAAATCTCTGAAGGGGTCAGATTGCGCAGGAATGGCCATATTATTTTATTTGCAGTATGTACTATTCTTGCATAGACTTTTGATTTTGACACGATTAGGCCACTTCCCCTGCAGTACCCGGGCCCAGCAACGCTCTCTATGGCCCTGGTTGGCTGCACATGACCACTTTGGGGTTTATTTACTAAGCGTGGCTTGTGTGCGTATTAAAGCGCAAACATTTTAAAATGGCAATGCTTTTAAAAGCAAAATACTCCATTTTGTAAAAGCTGCTGCTTGGTAAATCCTATTTTTCTGATTTACTGTCCTATGTTTTTATTATGAACCAGGATACTGGTGTTGGCAAAAACAACAATGTGAATTATGTGTGATCAGCAATTGACCTTCAGGAAATGAAGGTTACATTACAAGGGCAGAGACGCACAGATCACTCTGTGCCCCAGCTGACAAAACCACTGGATTAATATAGAAGACCATTTTGCTTTAGCATTTTTTTTTTCTGAAGATTCCTGCTCCCTAGTTAAAACCAATAATATGTGCAGTATTCAATATTGACTCTGTTATTACATAGGTCTGAGCTATTGCAGCATGAGATTTCCTGGCTCTCCAGCCGGTAGCAGTCTGTGTGCTGAGCTGCTGTGAGGGGGGGGGCGACGTCGGGCCCCTCTAGCAAGCCTCGGCCCGGGTAAACTGTACCCGCTCCCCCCCCTCCCCTCTCGGCGCCCATGAATACGCCCCTGCACTCGCTAAAGGGGTTATGTCATCCTTTCAATATGTAACAAACAGCGGTAACCCAAGATTACCGCTGCTTGTCACCGCTTTGATTTTGCCATCTTTAGATGGCGAGAGCGATGCGATCCAGCAGCAGCCTTTCCGGCTTCAGTGAAGCCTTCCAGGCACTGCTGGGTTAAACAGTTGTTGCACATGCGTAGACTGACCGTTGCACATGTGCATAACAGAGTAGCCTGTCGCTGGCAGCAATAGGCTGCCAGCAGATGAGTGGAGGACCCCACCGACGAGGATAATGTCCCTTGGACCTCGCCGATGAGGTAAGTAATGATGGATACCAGTGGCATATTTATTTGTATCACTGCGATACTAAACTAAATATGCCGCTGGTGTTTAGGTTTGTTAATAAATAGGGCCCTATTCTAGGTAGCGAAAATCTGTACAGTACCATCAGTGGGATAGTTTATCTACACAGATGTGTATAAAACTTGAGACATAACAGTGATTTCTCCTCCAGAAAAGTGACAGATGTGGTGAGTGACCATCTGAAGGAAAAGAATAATAATACCCTTACATGGAACTTGCAGTAGGCTCTTATGAATGACAAAACACTTATCCAGAGTCCATACTGTATATATCAGACACTGCAGTAGTATATCGATATGATCTGTCCCAGATGGCCAGTGCATGACCTCCTGGAAGGCTGGGCAATAATGAGGGAGGCGGTGCAGGGGCCGGACACCCAGGGGGAGGAGAGTGCGGGCAGCATTGCAATAACATCGAGATGAGAGGGAGGCTGCTAGTACTGCTGCGGAGACTGAGACCCGGAGTGTACATTGCACGCATTATACAGAGGGCGGGGAGGAGGGAGATGTTATTATTGTTACAGAGATATACATAACCTATATAACATCGCTGTTGCACCAAGGACAGGTGGCTGATCTATCCAACCCCGGGGGCACCATAACCAGTCTTCTTCCCGCCCCGTTACAGCGGTGCGAGCTCAGCAGGCTGCCATTAGCAGGAGCAGTCTGAGTACAGCTGTGCATACTGCAGGAGGGGGGGAACATGAAGCCCTGCGAGAGAGCTGGGAGACGGCAGCAGGACGTGATGGGGGGAGGAGAGGCCGTGGAGCCGCCGTGCTGTGTGGGACTGGCTGCAGAAGACCCCTGGAAGGAGTGCTTGGACACAGCCGTACAATTAGCCCTCAGATCCGGGCAGGTGAGTGCCTGTCACCGATAGGAGCACACAGGATATATGCATGGTAGTAAGAATCCATACTGTAACTATACAGGCTCATCCTTACAGCTACCTGGATTGAATCTTTGGAATAATTTAATAATATGTAATTGGGTCACTTTTATTAAAACATGGACTGAGTCTAATAGTTATTACAGGCCCCCTATATATAATAATGGGCAACATGCCCTATGTGGGCCGGCCTGCACCTGTGGCCCCCAGTTCCTTCCTGCTTTATGGTCACACTTGTTTGCTATACTAGCTTGTAACACTTGATTAAACTGCTTGCCGATAAGCCATTTCCCTTTCATTGACTAAATGTAGGGTTGTAATCGGGCCCGGCTCCTGACCCATTCTGTCAGTGCTGCCGCACAGGGGCGCCTGGTCTATCGTAAGAAAATCCCTGCCCTCCACTCACCTGCTGTAGGTATAATTTTATGGTCAGGGGGAGGATGCAGGGAAGGAGGGGAAGCACGGGATGGCGCTGGGTGTAGAGACACCTAACGCCGGCCCTGGTTGTAATTATGTGTGATTCAGCTATGTTATAAAGGAATCAGTATGTATTGCCGCCAGATGTATTGTCGGCGGACTAAATACCGATGCTGGAAGCCCGAACCATCAGGATCCCAACTGGGGCTGGTAAGTACCCCAACTACCCCCTCTCCCCCCAACTCTTCATTAGTGGTGCCTAACCCTAACCTCTCCCCCACAGGTGATCCCTAACACCCCACCTTCACGCACCCTAACCCTCCCCGGGGGTATACAATCAGGAAGCCGGCTGCCTTAATACCGGCAGCCGGCTTCCCGACTGTCATTTCCCGGTGAGGGATGAAATGCCGGGTGTCTATATCTAGACGCTTGACATTTCCCCGATGCCAGGAGACAGGCGCCCGGCATCCCGACCGAAGGGATGCCGGGCGCTGCGAGCGGACAGCCGAGGGGGGGGTGGGTTAGGTTTAGGGCACCCGGGGGGGTATTAGGGTCAGGCACCCCCCCCGGGAGGGTTAGGCTAGGGGGAGGGTTATGGTTAGGCAGCGGGGAAGGCGGGGGTTAGGGTTAGGCACTTACAGGGGGAATTAGGGTTAGGCACTTGGGGGGCGGGTTAGGCTAGGTTAGACAGTACTTACCTATCCACGATCGGGATTTCCAGCGCTGTCGGGCTTCTGCTGCCGGGAACTCTGCTGATGTCGGCCAGGCGCTGCCGGGAATCGAACCGCCGGCCATGCGGCCGGTGGTATTTCATACCTATTCCCTCCAGGGGGGGTGCCTAACCCTAACCTCCCCCAATGGCACATAACCCGCCCCGTGGGTGCATAATCTAGCACACACAAACCCCCCCCCCCCCCCGGCAGCTAACAGTCCCAACCTACCCTTGTTCGGGATGTCGGGCGTCAGGATTTCGGCGTATGGCTAAAGGTGGGCAACTGTATGCGTCGGGATTCTGGCGTCCGGCATTCCGGACGCAGGTGAATGAACTGTATCCCTGTTATAAATACATGTCCATTTACTAATTGTACATCTATGTACTGTGAGAAGGTATTCAGAAGATTTCTGGGGATTAGAAATACAAAATAGCAGCATTCCGATTATA
Organism: Taudactylus pleione; assembly: GCA_031769625.1. Taxonomy (NCBI): domain Eukaryota; kingdom Metazoa; phylum Chordata; class Amphibia; order Anura; family Myobatrachidae; genus Taudactylus; species Taudactylus pleione. The sequence continues at coordinate 40,774,697 of JAUIMM010000092.1, forward strand.
GGGACTAATTCAGAGATGTGTGGTAAACCGACGGTTACCGCACATCTCCGATTGTACCAGTCTGCGCTGGCACAAGAACCGTACTGTGCTTGTGTAGTATTGTTCCTGCGTGTTCACACTGTAAATTGTTGCTGCTGTTTCCGGGCTTTGCTGCCGTTTTTGGGCAGGGAGGGGATTGCGACCGCCTAAGTTTCCCCAAACGGAGGCGTCGCCGCTGTTTGGGGTGGAGGGAAGAGGCCTCTGTCATCTGATGGAGATTTCCTGACCTCTTTTGAGCAACTGCGATCGCTGGCTTGAGTGACCCCATGCTCACTCAATCTGGCAGAGGATCACGCAGATGTTCCGATGCTGTGGTCATGAACAGTAATGCATGTAGGAGGTGTGATGCCTCCTGCTGCATTACCATAATAGTGCTGTCGCAGCTGCTACCATGTTAGCAATACAGTCCAACTTTGAATCTCCCCCATAGTTCCAAGCATGTATACTAGCCATTTTATTCTAAAATCGCTTATTGTTCCTTTAATGTGGATTTTGTTTAATTATTAGTAATGAAGCACTGTATTACATTTTAAAGACAATAGATATATCAATTATTACTCAAGGTCATATTACAAGGACAATATCAATAAGCCACCTTTTAAAACCAGCAAAGAGACCCTTAATAAGCCTAATGACAAAACAGCAGTTCTCTATAATTCCACTACAGGTATTAACAAAGTGAGTATAGAGTTAATGGCATTTAACAGACTATTGAATAGGTGAAGGCCACAAAAATCTCTGAAGGGGTCAGATTGCGCAGGAATGGCCATATTATTTTATTTGTAGTATGTACTATTCTTGCATAGACTTTTGATACGATTAGGCCACTTCCCCTGCAGTACCCGGGCCCAGCAACGCTCTCTATGGCCCTGGTTGGCTGCACATGACCACTTTGGGGTTTATTTACTAAGCGTGGCTTGTGTACGTATTAAAGCGCAAACATTTTAAAATGGCAATGCTTTTAAAAGCAAAATACTCCATTTTGTAAAAGCTGCTGCTTGGTAAATCCTATTTTTCTGATTTACTGTCCTATGTTTTTATTATGAACCAGGATACTGGTGTTGGCAAAAACAACAATATGAATTATGTGTGATCAGCAATTGACCTTCAGGAAATGAAGGTTACATTACAAGGGCAGAGACGCACAGATCACTCTGTGCCCCAGCTGACAAAACCACTGGATTAATATAGAAGACCATTTTGCTTTTATCTTTTTTTTTTTTTTTTCTGAAGATTCCTGCTCCCTAGTTAAAACCAATGATATGTGAAGTATTCAATATTGACTCTGTTATTACGTAGGTCTGAGCTATTGCAGCATGAGGTTTCCTGGCTCTCCAGCTGCTGTTTAACAGCTTGCAGGATGCTCTAATACATCTGTCTGTCTCTACTGACAAGACATCACCATGTAATACACTCTTTGCTATATATTCAATTTATTCTGCAGTAGTTTGTTCTCATATTTTATCATATTTCTTCCTGCCTGCTGCACTGTCTTTATACACCTACAATACAACATACAGTCCCCCCCCCCCCCCCCCCTAGTTTCAGCTTCTAAAGAAACTCCTTTAACGCTGTCATTGTGATGAATTTGCTTATTTGTTACCTACTGTGTCACACAGATTAGTACATGCCTATTCCACTTAATTACTGAACCACCTTTTTTACAAACTGGTATTATTTTTTTGAACTATCGTGTGAAAATGAGCTTTAACTAGGGCAGTAATTTAGCATTGTTATGTAAATGAGGGAGATGTGTCAACTTCCAGGAAGTCAGTGTTGCGTATGTCGTTGTGTTGTTTAGCACTGATATTCAAAGTGGCTGCCTTGGAAAGTGTTGCATAGGTCTTGTGTTAGAGATGTGAAGTTGTTGCAATGTATTTCCCAGTAATACAAATCATCCATTTCTGTTTATTGGCTGTGTAAATGAAGCCAGCATGAGCATCCGTTACTTGTAAAATGCTTCCATTCTCTCTGCTTTCCTGTTACTTGTCTGCTTTCTCCACTGAGCTATGTGAGGGTACAAACCAACACTTACAGCAGTTTACTGTTCCCATAGGTGGTCAGAAAAGCTCTGACGGAGGAAAAGCGAGTGACCACTAAAACGTCTGTGGTGGACCTAGTGACTGAGACGGACAATTATGTGGAAGAGCTCATCATCTCTGCTCTGAGGGAAAAGTTTCCCTCTCATAGGTAACATAGCAGACATTATTTTATAAAATATGGGCACCCTTGGTCACTTTGATGGTTTCATATTTTTTTTTAAGGCCTTGAAATAAATTCCTGTACTATCCGGAGGTGTGCTGCAATTTACTAATGTAACTTCAGTATATTCTGTTGCGCTTTACAATTTTGCACATGATGTATTGAATTTTTATTTTTTTCTGCTAAATGTCACAAAGAAATTATTTTGCATGAAGGTTTAGAGGCTGATTCAGCATTTGTTGTAGAATGGGCATCAAACACTAAACATAAAAAGTGTACAGAAATATAGACTATAGCCGCCTATTTGCAGAGCTCGAGATTCATTCCGGCCAGCAACTGTAGCATTTGCATCTGTATTACAGCAGGAACGTGTTGCAGACACTTGCATACATCTTGTGATCATGTAGTAAACCATTTTCTTTTTGAAACTGCGTCTGCTATCAGTCATTAATTAAGCTACAAGAATTGCTATAATACAAAGCTGAACCACATCTTTCACTGGGTTCTGGATGAAAGGTTGACAGTGAAACTGTTGACTCCAGCTGGTCGACACTAAGTTGACAAATACAAAAGGTCGACATAAGAATGGTCAACACAAATAGTCGTTTAGGTTTGGCACTTACCCTGACAGTTATGGTTAGGCACTAAGGGGAAGGTTAGGGTGAAGATTAGGGTTAGAGAGGAAAAAAAAAAAAAAGTGATGACCATACCCATGTCGACCTTTTGTACCTGTTTACCCATTGACCGTTTGGTGTCGACCTATACACTGTCGGCTCTTTTATTGTCGATCATCCGGGTAAGGAATAAAGATTGATTGCACACACTTGCCAAAGCATTCTCTGGGCGGGATGTACTAAGTATCGCTTCCACAATGCGGTAATCCCCTCTGTCTTCGGGTACATACCCCGTTATGTACCAAGAATATCACAAAGGACCACTCTCCTGATAAGGGCTATCCTTTGCGATGCCTCGGGACAGAGAGACTGCTGGTTTTAACACCCAGAAGTGCCTCTGGTATCTTTCTGCACATGCGTAGAAGGCTGCGGGGGGTGATGAGAGGGATCAATCTGATCCCTCCCAAGGGGGAGCGTCCAGAAAAGAACTCCATAGGCGTCTATTGTATGAAGCATTCCGGTGCTTAGTACATTTGGGGAATGCGGTAAAAACATTTTCGCCTTTAGTACATCCCGCCCTCTATGACCGAGCGATGAAGAAAACACCAGTCATTGTCAGTGCAGTATTCACAATAGGTTTGCACCCGTCCCTACAAATAATATGGTTTTCCATGTTCGTATATACATCTTTTTCCCGATCTGCTTGTTTTCACATTTGCGCAAACACCCACTTTGCCTATTTCCCCTTTGTTCCACCTGTACAAGCATAGACGGGTATCAGTGGCAGAGTCACTCAAATCTGCAGTGTTCTGGGCATATGCAGTGCAAGATAAGCTACAGCCACTGGAGTAGTACTCACTCAGCTTCAGACCCTTCATGATTAAGGTTGTACCATGCAGAGGTTGTGGTAACTTTCTTTCACTTAGAGATGCAATAAAACACCCGAATTAACCAGTTTGGACAACTCCTCTTTCCAACATGTATTTGGATTAATATAGCACATGGATGTATTTGATAAAATGTAGCATTATTTACTAAACAGAGTCCCAGGCTTGGATCTGTGAAGAGGTTATCAGGGGTGTCAAACTCTGGCCATCCAGCAGCAGTAGAACTACATATCCCAGCATGCCCTGCCACAGTTTTAGCATGCCCTAATAGCAAAACTGTGGCAGTGCATGCTGGTATTATTATTATTATCATTTATTTATATGGCGCCACGTGTTCCGCAGCGCCTTACAAAGTACAAAAACAAATTGTATACAAGTGACTTACAGAACAATACAATACAGGACATGGATAATATATATTGCTACATTAGCGACCATATCACCCAGATAAGCAACAGAGCATAAGCAACCAAGTGTTAGGTGCCCTTGTGGTGAGTAAGAAGTAAATGACACTATAGTAAGGAGAAGCACAAGAGGGTAGATGGCCCTGCTCATGAGAGCTTACATTGTAAAAAGGTGAGGGAAGACAAACTGGGTTGACACAGATGGGGACGAAGGAGCATGTAGCAAGGAGTTAGAATGATAGCTGGAAGGCTTTGATGAAGTAGTGGGTCTTGAGAGCCCGTTTGAAGGATTGCAAACAGGTGGAGAGTCTGATGGGGAGTGGGAGAGAGTTCCAGAGGTGGGGAGCAGTGCGGGCAAAATCTTGGAGGCGGGAGTGGGAGGAAGTAATCAGCTGGCATGAAAGGCGGCGTGCATTAGTTGAGCGAAGAGGGCGGAGAGGAGCATGAAGGGAGATGAGATCAGAGATGTATATGGGAGAAGATTGGGTGAGGGCTTTGTGAGCGAGCGTGAGAACCTTAAATTGGGTTCTAAAAGGGAAGGTGAGCCAGTTTAGAGCTTGTAGGAGAGGGGAGGCAGATGTAGAGCGCTTGGAGAGGAAGATAAGCCGTGCAGCAGCATTAAGGATAGACTGGAGAGGAGAGAGATGGGATTTGGGGAGGCCAGATAGGAGGAGGTTACAATAGTCCAATCTGGAGATGACCAGTGAGTGTAGGAGGGTTTTAGTAGCATCCTGGGTGAGATAGGGTCTGATCTTAGAAATATTTTTGAGATGGAAACGACAGGACTGTGAAAGGTTCTGGATATGTGGTTTGAAGGAGAGGGATGAGTCCAGGATAACTCCAAGACAGCGCACCTTGGGACTAGATGAGATGGTTATTCCATCAATTGATAAAGAAATAGTGGGAAGTGAGGTGATGTGGCAGGGTGGGAAGATGATCAGCTCAGTCTTAGACATATTAAGTTTAAGAAATCGCTGGGACATCCAGGAAGAGACAGCAGAGAGAGACAGTTGGAGATACGAGTCAAAAGAGAGGGGGAGAGATCAGGGGAGGAAAGGTAGATTTGAGTATCAGCATAGAGATGATAATGGAGGTCAAAAGAGCTGATGAGTTCACCTAGAGAGGAAGTATAGAGGGAGAATAGGAGAGGACCAAGAACAGAACCTTGGGGAACACCTACTGTAAGAGGCTGTGGGGGGGAAGAGGAGTCGAGAGAGGAAACTGAGAAAGATCGGTCAGAGAGGTAGGATGACAGCCAGGAGAGGGCAGTTTCACGTAGACCAAGGGGGTGAAGGATATTCAGCAGGAGAGGGTGGTCCACAGTGTCAAAAGCAGCAGAGAGATCAAGGAGAATGAGAAGAGAGTAGTGGCCTTGGGATTTGGCAGCAAGGAGGTCATTGCTGACTTTTGTTAGGGCAGTTTCAGTGGAGTGGAGAGAACGGAAGCCAGACTGAAAAGGGTCAAGGAGGGAGTGGGAGGAAAGAAAAGTGGTAAGGCGGTTGTAGACAATCCGCTCAAGGAGTTTGGAGGCAAAGGGGAGGAGAGAGATGGGTCGGTAGTTAGAAAGAAGGTTAGGATCAAGGGTAGGTTTTTTAAGAATGCGGGAGACAAGGACATGTTTGAATGCAGAAGGAACAGTGCCTGATGAGAGGGAGAGGTTAATGAGGTGGGCAAGATGGGAGCAGGCAGAGAGAGAGAGGAAGCGGAGGAGGCGGGAGGTGATGGGATCAAGGGGGGGGGGTGGAAGGGGGGAGGACTGGATGAGGGCCGTGACTTCCTCTCCAGATACAGGGGAGAAGGATGTTAGAGTTGGTAAAGTTGATGGGGAGGGGTGATTTGGGAAAGGAGGTGGAGAGCTGGGGGACTGGTTGGATATGATGTCCTGACGTATGGAATCAATTTTAGATGTAAAGTAGGTAGCAAAGTCAAGGGCAGTGAGCAAGGAGGGGAGACGAGGAGGGGGTGGGCGAAGGAGGGAGTTGAAAGTAGTGAAGAGACGCTGGGGATTAGAGGACTGAGAGGAGATGAGGTTCTTAAAGTATGACTGTTTAGAGAGGGAGAGTGCAGCACTATAGGATGAGAGCATAAATTTGAAATGGAGAAAAACTGCCTTAGAGCATGATCTTCTCCACTGTCGCTCGGCAGTTCGAGAACACTTTTGCAGGTATCTGGTGCATTTGGAATGCCAGGGTTGAGGAGTAGATCTGCGAGTGTGAATAGTGATCGCTGGGGCAACAGAGTCCAGAGCAGAAGTAAGGGAGGCATTGTATAGGGAAGTGGCTTGTTCAGGGCAGGAGAGAGAGAGGATAGGGGAGAGAAGTGAGTCAAGCAGGGAAGAAAAGGAACCTGTGTCGATAGCGTCAATGTTACGCTTAGTAATGGAGGCTTTTGGAGGTAGGGGAGGGGAAGGAGAGAGGGACAGGTTAAAAGAGAGAAGGTGATGGTCAGAAAGAGGGAATGGGGAATTGAGGTGGTCAGAAATATCACAACTGTGTGTGAAGACCAGATCAAGCACATGGCCACTCAAATGGGAGGGTGAGGAGGTCCATTGGGAGAGACCAAGTGACGATGTGAGGGAGAGGAGTTTGGAGGCAGAGTATTCTGTGGGGATATCAATTGGAATATTGAAGTCACCTAGGATAATGGAGGGAAGGTCTGAGGAGAGAAAGTGAGGGAGCCAGGAAGCAAAGTTGTCAAGGAACTTGGAGGGAGCGCCAGGGGGACGGTAAATGACAGCTACTTGGAGGTGTACTGGGTGGAAGAGGCGTATAGCATGGACTTCAAATGAAGAGAATGTGAGGGATGGTTCAGAGGGAATGGGTTGGTATGAGTAACCAGGGGATAGAAGGACCCCAACACCACCACCATGGCGACCCCCAGGTCGTGGGGTGTGGGAAAAGGTGAGGCCCCCAGAGGAGAGAGCTGCAGGAGAAGCGGTGTCAGAGGGTGAAATCCAGGTTTCAGTAATAGCTAGGAGATTCAGGGAGTTGGAGATGAAAAGGTCATGGGTCGGGACCAGTTTATTACAGACTGACCTGGCATTCCAGAGGGCACAGGATAGAGGGACAGAGTTTGTTGGAGAGATTTGAATGAGATTATCAGGGTTGCTGTAGCGTGGGGGTGAGATTAATTTGGGGGACCGAGCTGAATAGAGTGTAGCAATGGTGCGGACTCCAGTGCTAGAAGGGGAGCCAGTAGAAGGTGGGCAGAAAGGGAAATTACTGATGTGTGGATGGATGTGGGGTAAAGTGACATGGAGAGGGGAGTGGGAGGAGGGATTAGCAGTGAGGTTGTAGGACCCCTGTGGAGTATAAGAGAATGAAAGTGGAGTAATGGGAGAAGATGGGGAGGAAGGTAAACAGAGGAGAGGAGATGGAAGAGACAAGGGGGAAAGGATAAAGGTGGAAGCAAGGGGCAGAACAAAAGATTAGGTATGTGTAGTTCCACTGCAGCTGGATGACCTGAGTTTGACACCACTGAGTTACATGAACCATCAGACCCCTACCCCTATTTAATGATTTTTACACTTTTTACATCATTATTTTATTTTTTCCAGTGTGTGTCTGGCAGCATTATTTTTCAGTTACTGACTTATAGATATTTTACCGATAAAGGTTAAAGCCATGTTTCTCACACTAGGGGGACGAGAGGGCAAAATGCAACATCCGAACCTGGTCACTGACTTTCACTGCTTTTTTATTATTTTTTTATTGATGGTGGCAGCCATGGCTTGCTTGTAGCTGACTTTGTTTTACTCCTAGTAATTATATTATTCCTACCCTGAACACTGAGAACACAACAATATACTTGAAATTATAGTGTATGATAGGTAAATATTTATTTTCCTTTAATCTGCAGCAAGTGGGTGTGACATTGCAGAGTATTGTCACCACAGGCGCACAAGGACTACTTTCGGGTGGATTGGGCTTGGCCTAATTTGGCCCTTTCCTCTGTTCATTGTTGTTGTGGAGTATGGCTTCTGGTCCATCTGATTTTCCTGAAGAGAGAATTCCTATTACTGACTTTGTGCAATGAAAGTATAGTTTTGCTGAGTTGAATGTGGAAAAAGTCTGCACAGTGTATTGGGTTGCACACACTTATAATTATCATGGTTTATAGAACAACCAGTGTCGTTTTAGTTACTAGTACACATTATTTTCATGGAAATTATAATTATTATTATTTTTATTTTTTTTACTAGCAGATATTGTAGCTGTTGAACTGAAATAATCCTGTTGTAGTATTTAAAACCACACTCTGTGTGTGTGTATATATAATAAAAAAATATATATAAATATACTTTTTTTTTTTTTCTTCAAATATGTAAAATTAAAAAAGTGGCTGCTTCATTATTATGGATGACCATTCATAGTTTGCAATCATCAATGGGTAACTGCTGATGGTTTTAGCAGAGACAACGGTTCTCCACCAGTGATGGACGAGTGGGAGCCAATGTTTTTTTTTTTTTTTCCTTGATGAGACGAAGCTCAGACCCCCCCTTCCCCCCTCTCGGTGGACTCTAAACTCCGCCCCCATTTTAGATTTGTCCACCATGCCCCCAGAAGTGGTGCTCATCGAGGGGTGCAAAACATTGATGCTTCACTATAGATGGTTTTTGTGCCATCGATAGTAATCACAAGTGGACCCATCGATGATAGCCATCAATGGACAACTCATCGATGGTCATCCCTAGCATTTTAAATTACACTTTGTGTTCATTCTAGCACCATGCACCTGTCACAATCCGTGCAGTTCCCGTTTCCTTCCTGGAGTGAATCTCTGTTTTGATGCTTCTAGCACACTCAGCTAATGCAACACACTGCTGCGATACAGACACCCCAGGCAGGAAGAGGAACTGCACGGGTTGTGACAGGTGCAGGGTGCTAGAATGAAGTCTACACTTGGTACTACATCATCAGCACAGCTGGCAGTCTTTAATATTGTTTGTACTAACAAAAACTCCACAAGAAGGTGCTAAACCTAATATTGCAGCTATAGTACTGGTGACTTATAAATTCATGTATTTTCCAAAACTACACACTCCAGAGAATACATCTCAAGGATTTCAAAAGAAATGTAAAAAAAAGCACCATTCATTAAAGAGAATTGTTTCTGCTTAATTAACTTGCACTACCCTGTATATAACAGGTAAGCTGCAAAATATAGATAATACAGATGTAGGACATGTCATATTGTTTTTAGCACATGTGCTACGTTTAAGGTAGAGATGAGTGGTTCGGTTTTGGCTCGGATCTTCTCGCCAAGTTCGCATCTCAGAACGAGGCAAAACCTCCTCTATGCCTGTGAAAGATGATGTTTTGCTTCGTTCGTCCGAACTTGGTGGGAACCCAACTGCTCATCTGTACTTTAAGGAAACGCATCAAAATCAAAACCTGATTATAAACACCTGATGTCCTGGGCAAGATGCTGTTTAGTCCCCCTTTTTCCCTCCATATAAAAATGGGTTCAGGTTTGTCCACTGGGGCCCTAGGTGTGAGCCTAGGTTAGATAATGGATGATCATACTCTGATCACATTAAAATCTGGGGGTATATTAACTGGTGACTTTTTAAAGCTGCCGATTATTGGCGATTTTGCTGATGGGATTTAAAATCGCAATAATATTGGATATAAAACATGACTGGTTTTGCATCAATAATTATTGCAGTTTTGTCACCCGGTAAGAACTGACATGAATTTGTAACTTTGAAAAGTGGATGCTTAGTAAATATACCATCAGGTGACCGTGTTCCCCAAAACGTAGTCATTTTTGCTTAGTCATGCTTGACTGCCTGGGCTGGCCTCCACTATAACAGGTAGCATACGAGCACAGAGTATCCCTGGTACACTAAACAGCAGAAAACCAGCCCCAGGCTGCTCAGCATCAGGCATCAGGTTTTGGGTTTTTTATTTCCCTCTTTGGTATCATGGGCAGGGGTATGTGCTGCCTCTTCCTGCTACTTCTATAATGGCACTTTCAACATTGCACAGTGTCATTGTCACAAGAAGTGGCTTGTGGCACCAGCTTCAAATTGGTCACTGTTAGTGGTTAATTAGAAGCCTGCGGTGCCAGCACTTAGGTCAAAAGACACCAAACACCACTATTGAACTATTACTAGTTCCCACTACAACTTAAGACTTTTCAGATGTAGAAATGAACCCTTAGATTCTGGCACTGGGGCAGACACATGACAAAGGATAATTTTTCCAAACCTGCACAGTTACAGCCCCCTGTCCTCAGTTCACATATTTATCTGCTAGACTTTGAGCCAGGATATCTCATCACTTATGTTGGGTATAAAGTATAGGTAGTTGTACACTAAGCTAATAAGCTTTGGAGGCTCATTATAAAGGTGTAGCATAAAATAAACAAATAAAAACCTGTTACATTTATAGCAAAATGTAATGTTGTCTTACTATATGCAAACAATACTTTGTGGTTACCAAGGTGTTTTAATTGGATCATTTATTTCAATGTTTAGATTTATTGGTGAAGAATCTACCTCGGCAGGTTCCAAATGTGTCTTAACAGACAGCCCAACCTGGATCATAGACCCTATAGATGGAACCTGTAACTTTGTACACAGGTATGTGGTTTGCCCTTCCTGATAAGCATTTATTATATGTATAGGTAGTGCAGCATACCATTTCAGTTCGTTTCCTGGCGGTTTTGGTAAAATTTCCTTTGGATTTCTAAATTCAGAATTACATCACCCAGCTGTTTAAAAACACCTTCAGCTCAACTTACCAGTGGTGCATTCTATATAATCCACTTTTGTTAAATAAAGTACCTAATATATAGAATGTTATATCACAATGCTTAAGCATGAATGCAGTGTTTTATGTTTATAGAAAACATTGCAAAATTTGAAATAAATTAAGGGAAAAAAATATTTACCTACACAAATGCATTTGAATTTAATCTTTTCATGTTTACAGGGCCACTAAACCTGCATTTCAATTTGATCTAATGTATTAAGGCATCTAATACAGGAGTCATCAGCCTCAGTCCTCAAGTTTTCCTAATACCCCTTTTACACCGGAGCTAAAACCCGGGTTTTTGAAGGGTTAACCCGGGCAGCTCCCTGGTGTAAAAGGGGAGAGAGTTGGATCGCCGGGTCGAGTGACCCGGCAATCCAACCCAGGTAACTAGCAGGGTTTTTACACGGGCGTAGCCCGTGAAACCCTGCTGCGAGAACAGCGCACTCCGGGTCACGATGGTCCGGCTTCAGTGGCGCTTGGAGATGACGTCATCTCCAAGCGATCACTTTCACTCCGCAAAAGCCCGACTGCGGTGTGAGCGGCGCTGACTTGGGAATATCCCGAGTCGGCGCCGGCAACATTCCGAGTCTGATCCGGGTTTTAGGTGAAAAAGGGGTATAACATCACGGTTTCAGGATTTCTATCTGTGAAGCAAGAGGGAGAATTGCTGACCCAGCAAAATGGAGGAGCTCACCTGTGCATGATTAACTAAATCCACAAAACCTGACATGTTGGTGGTACTTGAGGACTGAGATTACCTGCTGTAATAAATTAGCACTATATATTTAATATGCAAATTTTACAATACTTCAGAGATTCAGATATTGAGTTCTTTACTAATGTATATAGCATTCTTCTCAAACGCCATAAAAGTGAGGCTTTAAGGGGCCAATTTATTTGTGATGCTGGCGGTGTGCTGCCTGAATAGGCTTCCCATATTATCCTTTTAATTTGGACACATGTGAATTACACAGATTCTGTGGCTGATTAAAACCAAGTGAAATGGAGACTTGAAGTCAGCCAGCCCCAGAATCTGTATAATTCTTGTGTCCTGAATTAAAGGGATGATGTGGGTAAGCTTGGAACACATTGCGACTGCAACGTTGCTAATATACCTTGCACAAAAAGAGCAATGTTGCTCTCCCATAATTAACCATGAAGTACGCATATATATATATAATATAGCGTGGATAAATGAACCTACTACTTATACCCCCTTTCAGACCTACGCCCCAGCAAATACACGGCTCTGAAAAGTGTTTTTTAACACTGGTGTAACCCGGGTCTCTGCTCTAAGAACCCCTTTCACGCTACACTGCGGAGCTGTGTATTTGAAAAGTTGACCCCTTTCACACACAAGCTGTGTCTGCCCTGGCATGGCTGCTCTCATGACACACACACACACACACACACACCCACACCCCCCCCCCCAAAGTAAACCGCTCGGCGCCCAATGTGAGCAGTGCCTGTGCTGGGGAGGCGAGGTGCTCGAGGCAGCAGCGTGTAGGTGAGGTGGAGAGCGGACAGGGAATCGCTGGGCGAGGAGTTCTGCTAGTACAGGGCTGAACTTTGTTTCTCTCTCTCTGGCCACTGCGCTCTCTGATTGGCTCAGGCTCTGACAGCTGTTGTAGGGAGGTAGCCCAGAGCAGCTAATTGACTCTTTCTAGGGTCTAATAACCTGGGTCACACGTTTCAGACATGAGCCAGGGCACTGACCCAGCAATAACCCTGGTCGATTGAAAGGGCATGGGACTGGGATGGTCGACCCAGGTCTGACCCTTTCAGACATAAGCTGAACCTGTGTTGTTTTGCTCTGTCCCAGCAAAATCCCAGAATTCTTCTTCCTCTGCTAGGGGGCACAGGATGATACTGGATATAGCCTAGAGAGGAGAGTCTGGGTACCAAATAGCCAATGAAATTGCCCACAAGCCCAGGCTCCTCTCCTCTAGACCCCGCCCCCAGCCAGAGGCCATCAGTTCGAGTTTGGTGCCAGCAGGAGATGGGCACCATTCTCAGTTTGGGGCTGTGTTAGATGTGTTCCACCCCCCCCCCCCCCCCCTATTTTATTTATATTATTTAGGCTTTATTTTTTTACTAAGAGTGGGAAGTGTAAAGCATCCTATAGAATGCCCCCACTGTCCAGCACTGGCGACTGGGCCAGTGACTTCGGCCGTGGACTCCAGAACATCCGGAGTCACAAGCTGCAGCCAGTGCTCACCGGGGACACAGGTAAGACTGCTCCCTGCGGGTTTGCGGCTCTTACCGGTGGAGCAGAAGACCTCCGGTGGTGCTGATAGTGGGGCTACCGGTGTCCCGTGCTTCCCACTAGACCACCAGGGATAGTTTTATGGAACATGGGCGGCTTAGTAGCAGTGGTGGCCTTCCTGCTATTTTTTCGGCTGGTTTGTTGAGCTTCTTAGCCCACTTTCTGCTGTGTGTGTGTGTGTGTGTGTGTGTGTGTGCGCGCTTTAAGGAGGTAGGTGCTACAGTATTGCGCACTTGTAAAAAGTATCTTAGTATAATTTTTTAGGATCTGGAGCACGATGGCATTGTGTCTGTTGCTTTGGGGCATTACAACAGGTGTCTTCATCTACGGATTCTAGCCAAGTATCGACTTCGGCATCAAGGCTCACTCTGGTAATGTCACAATTTGTAGACCGCATGACCGTTCCAGTTGGTATTAGGAGAGCCAGCTTTCCATCAACTTCCTGAAACTTTGTGCCGTGTACAGGGCTCTGTGTCAGGCACGCCACCTCCTTCAGAGACGTCCGGTGAAGGTACAGTTGGACAATGCATCCATGGTGGCCTACATAAACCACCAAGTTGGCACTCGCAGTCACGGAGCCATGCAGGAAGTCAGCCGAATACTTCGTTGGACAGAACGTCCTCTTCCAGCACTATCTGCTGTCTTCATCCCAGATGTACAGAATTGGGAAGCGGACTTCCTAAGTAGTCAGGACATCCATGCATGCCAGTGGGCGCTGCATCCAGATATCTTCCAGCTGTTAGTCTGTCGTTGGGACCTGCCAACATTGACATTATGGCATCTCGTTACAACCATCAGCTTCCAAGATATTACTCCCACACCAGGGATCCAGACGCTCTCCTGGTAGATGCACTAGCGGTTCCTTGGACCTTCCCTCTGATTTATGTCTTCCCTCCAGTCTCAATGGTTTCTCGGATTCTCTGAGTGTTAGGTTTAGGCAGCATAGCGGGGTTAGGCACCCCTAGCAGGGCGGTTAGGGTTAAGCACCACTGGAGGGGATATGGTTAGGCATTAAGGGGGGAGAGTTAGGTTTAGGCACTAAGTCTCCCCCCTTCGTGCCTAAACCTAACGGGGGTGGTTAGGGTGTGGGGAGGGGAGGGTTAAGGTTAGGCTACAAGAAGGGAGGGTTAGTTTACTTACACGACCCCTGATGGGATACTGACCATCAGGATGCCGCTGTCAGTATTTTGACAGGAGGCATCCCGACTGCCATTATTACATACCCATTCCAGTAGGGAATATTGCAATAATGCTATAATAGGGGAATATGCAATATTTGCTACATTGTTTCTGATACTGACTTGATGTCATCACAGATGTGTCTTGTGTTGCCATTAATGTGGTCTTGATCAGTATTATTGACCAAATATATGTATACTAGTAGAGACCGGTCACACGTTTGGGTCAGCTCAGTGTCCCCCCTGCTCTGCCTATGCTTTGTCTATCCGTGCCCCCAATGCACATCTTTCAATGCACATACAAGAGGCATTGCTATACTGTGACCAGGCAATTCCCCTGGGGATGCCAACTTCTTCCTTTTAGTGAAGGCAAATATGATTTACACCGATTCTGTGACTGATCGGGACAAGAGGGTGATTCAGTTCAATGTGATGTGCTGGGAATATAGATCCGTGATGTGATTTTGCGGGTAAAAGTCATCTCTGCATTGACTGGAGCCCCAAGAAGCAGTGTAGGGCTGCCCGAAAGACAGAATAGCGGCTGCAGTCTAGCAGTCCCAGGGGGAGGAGACTCCTCCCCCTGGCGATGGCTGTCCTGTGCGTGACTGGCAGGTGGCGCTTCCAATGGAAGCGCCACTGGGGCAGCTGCAGCCCCTAGGTAAAATCCGCCACTGCCTTTAACATTCAATATTTTGCTTTAGGCCACTAAGCATCTTCTAATACTGTTCTGTTATGTGATTTCCCCACATTTTCATTCACTTCTCCTTGATGGCACATTGTAGAATTAACGTGTGATATTGTCACAATCCCTAGGTATAGCCATTTAAAATTGAATTGTGAGCTTCATGAAAATTAGTTGTGATGTGTTTTATGTTGCGAATTTGCGCTCCCAAATTCCTGCTGAATTATTCGCCAAAAGTGAGATGATCACTCCAAGTTTTCATGTTGTCATTTCACCTCGTCCCTCTCTACCAGCCACACAACACATGTAATTCGTGATGTATCCCTTATTAAATGGATGAGCTAGCAACCGTACTTGCAGCATTTTTATTGTCTAATGCCCTAAAATGACACCTTCACATGAAAATGGTTATAATGTTGTATCTCTTAAGTGGAAATGCCTGTAAACTAAGATGAGGTTCTTTGTTTCCACAGATTTCCTCCAGTGGCGGTCAGCATTGGATTTGCTGTCAATCGAGAGGTATAATCAGTGTTCTGTAAGTTGGTAACCTGAGATTCCTAATGGTATCTCATAGGGGAAGAGAAAGAGGTTGCTTCCCTTTAAGGGGCCTATTTATCATCACTTAATTTTTACAATTGCAGGTGAAAATGTTCATTTTCACTTGCTTTTGTAAAAATTAAGTGTTCAGACCATTCATCAAGAAGGTAAAGCAGGAGATATCACAGATATCTCTTGCTTACCTTTCTCTCGCAGAATGGCCCACTGTCCCCATACACTAGTATGGGGACAGATTCATCAAGCTCCGAAAATATAATTTTTTACGACCTTGTTTACGGTAGCATTCGCCATCCTCAGATGGGGTTAGCTACCGCTACCCGCTCCTTCCCTCCTATGGGAAGGAGTCCCGGGTCGTGAAGAGGGATCCTTTTGGATCCCATCACCCCTGTCCGGCTCCTTCTGCCGGACGTCGGGGCTCTTGTGCGCATGCGCGACCTGTAGGTCACGCATGCGCACTGCTCTCGCGAGCAGTGAAAACATTCACTGCTCTGAAAGGATCAGTGAAGTTGTTCGCTGGGACAGCTGATTATCAGATCAGCTGTCTCTGCGCCGCAGCAATGATGAATTGCTCCGGCGTCTGCGGCGAGTCAGTGTGTTAATTATTGAGGACAGTTCGGACCTCGATAATTAACATCATGAATAAGCCCATAACTCTTATTAAAAGGAACATTATCGCCAGAATAATATACTTTACCATTAAGCACATTTATACCCAATTATTACCTATTCTGCCTAATATTCTTTGCTCATAATTTCCCATATCTTTCTCGCAACACTCCATGGCAGTCTTAGGGTATGAGAGATTTCACAAATAAGTCCACCCTCATTTTGTAGCTTTATTGCTCACTTATGCTGTAGAAATCAGATGGGAACAGTATGGAAAACAAACTGCTAAACCTAATCTGTGTAAATATCTTGGATCTGCAAAAAAACCCCCATAATTTTTAATTGAAAGAGAACGTGGGATGATTTCGGGAAAAAAAAACATTAGTTCTTCCATTTGAACACTTAAAGTTACTCTTTAGCGATTTGATTCCATTTGCATTACGGTATTTTAGTTTTACCCATGCACAGAATAAACCTATATACTTAATTTGGTTCTTGCTTGTTTATAGACCATTTTCAAATTCACTCACTCTTGTGTTTTTGACTATAGGCAAAGAAAGTAGCCCCTTACTGCGCTAACATGCTAGCATCCCATACCATGTGTATTTCTTTTCTGATCTAATTCTTACTTCCTTAAAAAGTCACGCTTCCAAACACCATCTGATACCCAGATCTGTCTAAATATTGGATGATAGATCTTTGTCTGATCTAAAATCAGATTATTTTATATTCTGGATGACTAGTGCTGCCAATACATGCTCATATAGAAGTCTTGTACACGTATTTCAGTGGCGAGCCAATTTGGTTAAAGTTGAACAAATTCGCTGACTAGATCTACCTGTGTGGCAGCAGGTTTTGAGCTTGTGTATACTCCATGATTGAAGTAAAATGGTACAACACTACCTTGAAACTGGAGTTTACCCTCTAAAGGTTGCTAAATATAATTTAATAGTAAAGATCTCTGTGCCGAAACTAATGGTGCATATACACTGTACGATCTGTACCAGCAGTGACTTGAAAGAGATCTTTTAGTGAGTCATCCTGCCACATCTCTGAACAGGCAAAGTTGGCAATATCGTCCAAGTTGGCCTGCATGCATGGACGATGAAAGATATCTTTATCGTCCATGCGGAAACGCGTATCATTGGTCGTTGTCAGGTTGGTGACTGCAAAAAAGTGAACGATATAAATGATAACGTTCATGAAAGTCGTACCGTCTGTACGCTCCATAAGAGATCGTGTAACATCCTGCAGTGATTGCTTTGTGTGACTGTGTTGCTGGATACTGTATTTTATAATGAAGGGATATTTTTACATTTTGCTACAATGATATTGAGCAGTTGCTGAATAATGCTGACTGCATGTTGTAGAGCACAGGCTCTCAAACTCTGCCCTCAGAACCCCAAACAGTGCATGTTTTGCAGGTCTCCTCACATAATTACTAGTGAAATAGTTAGCTGTACCTGTGGATCTTTTAAAACATGTCATGAGTAATGAATACACCTGTGCACCTGCTGGGTGACCTGGATAAGTGAACTGTGTGGGGTCCTGAGGACCGAGTTTGAGAACCACTGTTGTAGTCTTCTGCATATGCACAAGACATAGCAAGCTTGTACTTCTGTGCCTTGTTTGTTACTACATGTAAGTTCTATTCCTATAACCTGTTGATTTTATTGACCTGCTATGTTTAACATTGTTCTTTTTTTCTCTGCTTTGATTGTGCTGAGCCCCATGCAAAACTTTATACATAGAAATATGAAAAGTGCTTTTATTCACTGGCTTGTACATGCACTTTCACTAAAAAAAATGCCATATTGTGCTTTTCAGCAAAACCTTTATTATATAGAAAGAATAACTTCTTTCCCTTGCATTGAATACAACACAGAACTGCTTTCATTGTAAGTGTGTGTGAACAGGCTGGGTGCTATAAAAGCGTTGCTGAGAAACGTCAGATAATTCATGTATTAAAAGTAGCTGGAGGCGTCTGAAGGCTAAGCATTCTTTACGTTAGTTTTAAGAGGGTGATTAGTACTTTATTGGTGTTAGCAGCAAACATGCTTTGTTTCTTCTTTATAGCTGGAATTTGGTGTAATATACCATTGTACTGATGAAAAAATGTACACTGGAAGAAGAGGACGGGGGGCATTTTGTAACCAGGAAAGGCTTCATGTAACAAAAGGAACAGGTCAGTATTGGTTTGATTATGGGCATTAAATAGTAGATTTTTCTTCCTATGGTATCCTGGGGACAGAGGCGGTTTTAGACATCATCGGGCCCTAAGCAAGACACCGATTTGTGGCCCCCCCTATTCAGCCAGAAACCTACTCTGGGTCCAGCACTGATGGAGCCCCAGCCTCGTCCCACCTTTACGGTACAAATCCATTATGGGCAGTGCTGTGTGTCTCCTCCTTACCATGGTATGGCTGTGCAGCTGTACAGGGATACATGCAGAGGATGTCACTGTCCCTGGCTGTTTCATCACTCAGGCAGGCTCCTCAGCATTATTACAGAGAGCAAAGCGCCATCTGATTTCTACCAAAATGTGTGGCGCCAAACGCAATGAGTCAGCGCAAAAAACATTATGGAGGCAGCCACACTGCAGTGTCGCTGAACTAAAGGGAGATGATTGAACATCACCCTTCATATTATCCAGGCACAGAACTTCAAACATGGCTCCTGGAGGCAAGATCCCACAAGCTCCTCCCCCTATCATCATGGGTGACATGATTTTTCCAACCTGACAATAAGATTCCTCACACTCAAAAATATATTTGTTTTTCTTGTTTAGAAAATAATGTTACCTTTAATGCTCATATATCGGTACACAGACTATAGCTTAAATGACAAAACAATTACAGTTCGCAAATGCCAGTTAAAACAATTTTGAATGGTTACACTTCAGTAAAAATAATGATCGCTTACTGTGCCTCATTTTAAAGCCATCTGCATACCTCCCAACTTTGCTTGCTGTGCAGTGTGCATGGAAGACTCTGAAAAACGGGTGGGGCCTCGGAAAAGGGGCGGAGCCTAGCAGCAAGTTTTAGACCAGAGGGAATGGGGCAGGGAGCCCTACGAACACTGTAGGAGGTGGGGACACAGGCTGGGCATAGCACACAGTCATAGTGCAGCGTGCGTGCCCTGTATTAACTGTATTACAGTTACTGTATAGCCGACGCTGATTAACTAAAGCTGCATGCAGCGGCGTCCCCCTCCCTAACTGTGTCCCTGGACTGACAGGCAGAGAGTGTTGCCCGGACGCTCTAATTGTGTTATACACACATTTAGAAGGACCAGAAGCAATCTTTTGTTTACAGCCCTGCCATCGGGAATGTGTGTGTGTGTGCGTAGCGCACGTTGGCAGCCCTCATTGCAGGAAAGATGTACCAGCCCACCCCTGCTGCTTCCCACACAGAAAATAGCTGCCCCCCTATCTGTTCCCCTGCAGGCTGCCACTGGGTGCTCCACTGTGATCATAGTACGGGGGTAGTGCTTCTGCTTCCCCAACCCCCTCCTAGATACTGTTTGCACCCGCACACCCTCGGGAATGCAGGAGACGGCACGCAGCAGCTGTCTAATCACAGCCTGCAGGGAGTATTCAGCCAGCTCAGCACTCTGAAAGTTTAGGTGGAGCTCGCGTCCACCATTATTCATCCCGGTGGGCGGGCCCTAGGCAGCCGCTTAGGTTGCCTAGCGGTAAATAACGCTACTGCATGGGGATGCAGGAGCAGGTATGTGATTGCTGGCCACCAGAAACAATATGTTGACATTCTAACGTGTCAACATTTCACTAGTGTGTACATGATGAATGTCGACGACATACTACAACTGGTATCTTCCTGCTTATAGCCAGAGAGAAGCAAATAATAATAGACCCCTTATTTGGAACATAATGGAGCGTACACACGGTCAGATTTGTCAGACTTGTCAGATTTGTCAGATGAACGATTAAATGATCTGAACGATTTGAACGATTTTACCAAAGTTTTGAACGATTTGAACGATTGAACGATTTTTGACTGCATTAAAATGAATGGAATCGTCCAAGTCTGACTGCAAACCCATCAGATGTCAGATATCGTTATCTGACAAACGGGAACGCGCATCGTTGATCGTCCATCGTTCAGGCATGTCAGATATGAACGATTTACCTTCAGATATGAACGACTGAACGATTTTTAAATCGTTATCGTTCATATCTGAAGGAAAAATCTGATCGTGTGTATGCACCATTAGTCATCAATTGTTGTGTACCTACCTGAGCTCCTGCAGTGGTATATTGATATGAGAGTACTAGAAGTTGAGCTCTGCACATGTAGAGACTGATTCTGAATTTGGAGCAAAGCTAAAAAGAAGTAACCTTGCACTTTGGGAAAACCATATTGCACTGCAGATCAGGGCAAATTTAAAACGTGCAAATCAATGTAAAAATCAAGTGTCCAGTATGTGTGAGTTGGACAGTTAGTACTCAGCCTGCATGCCAAAGTCAGCCCCATTTTGCTTAATGATTAACATAGTTAAATGTAATAAGGATATGAATGTGGGAATAACTTGTGCAGGATGGTCTGTGTGCTATTTGTTATGTACCACCTCTCCAGCCCACCGTGCCAGCCTCTGTCCAGGAGCCACCTTGGGTGTCGTCCTTATCCCAGGTTATGACACAGCTAGTGGACCGCTTATCAGCCCCCACGCTGTCTCCCACCATGGGGTACCCACAGTTATTATGGCCTACTATGTCAGTACCCCCTATGCATCCTCCTTGGATGGATGTTTTTGCCCACCTAGTTCAGAATATGGTTCAAACGTTTGCCGCCTATCAGCAAATGCTACAGGCAGACAAACCGTTAGCTGCCAAAGCACATAGGCGCTCTGTATCATCTGCTCAGTCCGCCCAGCTTTCGGATTCTGATGCATCATCTGAGGAGGCAGATGATGCACATGGTTCTCTCGACGAGTCGCCCTTGGGTGAGGAAGAACGTCATTCAACAGTGGATGTCCCTTCTTTAGTGAGTGTGGTTAAATTGATCCTGAATATAAAGGATGATGAACCGGAGCCTAATCCTAAAATCCAATGCTTAAACGTCAAAAGGGGGTTAAGGCTGAATTCCCTCAATCATACCAGCTCACTGAGCTCATGGGGAAAGCTTTGGGTACTCCTGACAAATGGTTACAGATCCCAAAAAGACTAGCTGTTTTTTGACCCTCTACCTACTGGCGAGTGTACTAAGTGGGAAGTCCCTCCTACTGTTGATTTACATGTGGCACGCTTGGTCAGAAGCTCTACGCTGCCTTTACCATCTACATCCTCCTTTTAAGGATGCTACAGATAGGAAACTTGTCTCAAGTCAGTCTACTGTCTTTCTGGCGCTATTACTCGGCCGGCTATGGCCGCGACCTGGGTAGCTAAGGCTAGCGAAGGATGGACAGAGGTACTGGATGATGGCCTCCATCAGACGCTACTAGGGAACAACTGGCCTACATCTCCAATATTGAGGAAGCGGAGAAGCTGCGTTGCATACTGGACTCCTTGCCTCTAAGGAGGAATCCAAGGAGGCCCTCTAATCCTTACCCTTCTTTGGAGACAGGCTACTCTGTGCAGAGTTGGACAAAATCATGGCTGCCATGGCAGCATCAAAATCTGCTTTTCTGCCGTCAGCAGCTACCCCTACACATATGCCGTCCTCCTTTCGGTCCTTTTGCCCTCAGGGTAAGGCAAAATGACAGTCCTTTCCCAGGCAGCCTAGTTTTCGCAAGATCACCAAGCCGCAATCCAAGCAGCTTCCAAATCTGATGACAAACACTCCCCCTGATGGGGCAGGCCTCCTCCTGGGGGCTCCCAGGGTGGGAGGCCGACTTCTATAATTTGCCGACTCTTGGCGTCAACCAACAGATTCCTGGCTCCGAGAAGTGGTCTCTCAGGGGTACGCCCTCACCTTACCTTTTTTTTTTTTTTTTAGTACAGGTCCCCCCTGTCAGAACCTATCAAGGTCCTGGCCCTCCAGGAAGCCATTTACTCCCTGCTGAGTTCTGCTGTGATAATACCGGTTCATCGTGGAACTGATTTTTATTCCACTCTTTTTGGTTCAGAAGCCGAACGGGTCTCATCGGCCTATTCTGAATATCAAATCCTTCAACAAATTTATCAGAATTCCCAAGTTCCGCATGGAAACTCTACGATCAATTGTCCTGGCATTGGAACCTGGGGATTTTATGGCTTCTCTGGACATTCCGGATGCATACCGTTTGCTGTTCTACAGCAACTTTACTAGTTTCAGAAGCTGCCCTTTGGTCTGCCAACGGCCCCTCGGGTCTTTACCAAAATAATGGCAGTTATAGAGACCCACTTCTGGCGCCAGGTAGTCAGAATCATGCCATACCTAGACGACCTATTAATATTGACACATTCACCGACTGTGTTACGCCATCTCCAGCTGACTAATGCCTGTCTGCAACCATACGGCTGGCTCATTAATTGGAGAAAGTCCTCCCTTTCTCTCACACAGCGTATGGTACAACTAAGTGCAGTCTTGGATTCTCAAATACAAAGGATCTTTCTGCCAGCGGACAAAATTTCGGCTCTGCATTTGCACATGTGCAACTTGCTCCGCAATCGAAGGGTATCCATTCACTTAGCAATGCGACTGATTCTCTCCCGGTGAAACTGGCTGTATCATCTGATCCGGTCCCAGACTATCCACCTCCCTCTGGAGGTGCGGCTCTTCCTCTCATGGTGACTACAGACGTCCCAGCTGGAGAAGGGTCATCCCTTCTGGATTCCAAACTGGGAACTCACTACAGATGCCAGCCTTCATGATTGGGGCGCAGTAACCGGTCATCATACTGTACCCTTCAGGGGCGGTGGACAACACAGGAAAGTCGCCTGGCCATAAACGTTCTGGAGCTTCGAGCTGTGTACAGAGCGTGCACTCTGGCGTGAGATCTCCTTCAGGGCTTGCTGGTCCAAATCCAGTCCGACAATGCGACTGCGGTAGCTTACCTCAACGCGAAGTCGGGCAACCATGTAGGAAGTAGCACACATCCTGGTCTGGGCCGAACATCCCGAGTCCTCAATTGGGAAGCGGACTTCCTAAGCAGTCAGGAGGTACACGCCGGAAAATGGGCTCTACACCTGGATGTCTTTCAAATCCTGGTGGACAAATGGGGACTACCAGACAAAGACCTCATGGCCCCACGTCACAACCACAAGGTCCCCAGGTTCGGGTCCAGGACCAGAGACCCCTCAGCAGCCTTTGTGGACGCTCTGGCTGTAAGGTGGGACTTCAATCTCGTATACCTACTTTCCTCCGATCTCACCCTGGCGCACCTGGCTTCATTGGGTATTTTTTTTTTTCTCTTGGTCACTGATTTCCTCCATCTTTTTGGAGAGTGTTTCTCGTGAGTACTGTTCTTCCTTCTCCTGCTCCTGCCTTGGGCTTGTTTACAAAACTGTCTGCCTTTTTGCTAGGGGAGAAGGACTGGTGCATCCTGGGAGCTAAAGCTATTGACTGTTTGGTGCCCGGTTAGCTCCAACCACACATACCCCATGGTATCCCTGTGGACCTCGAAGAAAAAGAGTTAACAAAGGTAAGTCTACCATAACTCTTATCAAACTCAGTCCAGGTTTTAAGGAAATCCTTGCTGGAGCACAGGTGATTTTAACCATCTGGACTCAAGCATGAATATCATTAAAACTTTGATTGTAATGGGAAACTCTGCCATACACTGCCAGGTTATGACAAAGATATTTGATGCTTTCAGCTTGTCCGATAGCTGAAATCGTAGCTCCAATTTTCAGACATGCTGGATGATTTTGCATGTCCGACAGACCAATAATTACTGCTTGGTTGCAGCAATACACACTGTTCAATTATCTTCCTGATCAGCTGATTATCGGCGCAGCATAAGACCTCTTATTGTTTTATATTTTCTAGTTTTTTATTTTTGGGGGCAGGGGCTGTTGTAAATGTGTTACTACATACAAAAATAAAGTAGGAAACTGATTTCTGTGCCAGAAATAAGACCAATGTTGTGAACTGTATTGTCCATGGAGGACTGCAACTCCTGTATTGTATGCGATTGTGAAATTGGTGGGTGTATTTGAATATGCTGACTGGTAGATGTAGGCTGGGAGACATTGAGATGTTATGAGTGGATCATTGTATTGCAGCATTGGGGCATATGGTGATGGGTTCTGGTGCTAAAGAAGTAAATTGGAGGGTGGGGAATTTTAAGGCTGTTGGTAATGAATGTGTTATGTTCTCATGCCCTGGAGCTAGTACTTTTTAATAGTTTTTGCAGTTGTGATGGGCTTTTTTTGCCATCAATTTATCACCCAGCTGACTCCTTGCCACATAAGTCTGTCTCCATTCACCTGTCACTCCAACTCCAGCAGATAACTAGTCTTTCAGTTGCTGCATTTTCATACTTGCCTTCATTTTCTACTTAACTTTTTTTAAGTGATTTTTCTAGTTTGTAAAAATGATTTGTATATTCTGTCAGTTTTCACAGATGTTTATTGACCTACTTCCAGGTATCAGGAACAGCTTAATTTTAACTGAAATTGGACCAAAACGCGATCCAGCTACTTTAAAATTGTTCTTGGGAAACATGGAGAGATTCTTAAAACTCCAAGCTCATGGGTAAGTAGCTGCGTCCATTTACTAAGCATTTCCTACCCTCCTTTTATAGGCTAGAGGTTTATTCTGGCAAATCTTGATAGAAATATGAACTAATACTGGCAGATGTTATCAAGGCCTTTGCCTGCAGCATGGTTATAATGAATGTTGATGGTTATGACTGTAGGGTAGATGTACTAAGCCTTGGAGAGCGATAAAGTACCAACCACTCAGCTCTTAACTGTCCTATTACACTGTGCTTGAAAAATTACAGGAGCTGATTGGTTGGTACTTTGTCTTCACTTTTATTTCCCTCCAAGGCTTAGTACATCTCCACCGAATCATACAGTGTTTTTGATGATATTATGGTTCTGCTATCACAGATAAAGACGTAGAATACAAAAGCTATTTGGAATTGATCAGTTCTGTTTTGTCCCCAGGATTAGAGTGATTGGAAGTGCCACATTAGCCCTATGTTATATAGCCTCAGGGGCTGCTGATGCTTACTACCAATACGGACTGCACTGCTGGGACCTGGCAGCAGCAACAGTAATTATTCGGGAAGCTGGAGGGTTTGTCATAGACACGTCGGGTAGGTTTCACCACCTCATATACCAAGTTACAAAGTAAGGACCAGTTTCTGACTCGCACTCCGCTCCATATGTGGTCACAGATGTTTTGCTAGTTGAATGGAACGGTTGTTACCCGGGTGACACCCAGAAACTGCCTTGTCACGTACTGAGAGAAGTGTCCGATATGTGTCCAACACAGAATTGCATGGAAACCATGTGTTTGCTATAGCGCGGCATGCGCAGTTTGCTAAAATTCGCTACGGCCGCATACAGAGCTGATGAGACTCTGAATCAAGTTTGGGGTGAATAATGTACTTAATCATAGTAGATTACTGCTGGGTTTTGGAATCTAGACTGTCTTTTAATCTGCTAACACAGTAGTTGCTTTCCTTACCACCACTACCCACATCAGTTACATAACTGGCCAGCTTCCCCAATTTACCTGAGACCTTCCAACATACAGTATGTAGAACTAGGAAGACATGGTGACCACAGGCTAATTGGTGTGACCATGAATTGCTGTATAATGTAGTAATATAATCAGAGGACAGAAGGTGCTGGCAGCAAATGAGTGGAATCTCTGGGGCCTTGGGTAATGGATGATGGAAAAATACCCAGATAGTAAGTTCTTCTATTATGGTTGTAGATATCGTCCTTACTTGATTACAGATACTGTTTTACATGTTGAGCAAATGCTAAGTAACCCTATTTATAATGGCACTGAATATTCATATTACAGTAGCATTCCATTAGCCAGCTTATGTTACCCATAGTTGCTTTGGGTAATGACCAAGAGCAGCCATGTCAGACTTTCCCAAGAGGAAAGCAGTGAACTGAAATTCTGACTGTCCTGCTCCACCGTTGCTTATGTCTCATAAGCAGCGTACACACTTGGCGATACTAATGTGCGATTGAACGATTATGACATCGTAATCGTTCAATCGCTCATTAATTGTGCACAAATAGTACACTATAATGTTGGAAACGACCAGCAATGCGCTCTCCCGCTGGTCGTTTCCGACATCTTTCATCGCCTGAACATGTAGGTCAATCTGCCGATAACGACAGATTGGCCATGTTCAGGGATGAGAGAGGGTGCCTACACTGAATGACATATCAAAAGGGGATGATAATCCGAGCGCTTCACGTATATGAGGGAAATGCTTCAACAGGTTTAAAAGGTGTACGCCCAACACCAAAGAAATACAAATAACAATACACAGGTAAACCTTGCGCAGAACCTTCAATGGGGAAATCACTAATGGTATGGTGATATATTTGTAACCACCACAGTAGTCAATAGGTCAAGTCTGAAAAATGGATATTACTGTATGTTCATATCAACATAAAATTCATGCTTCTAAATCCTCTTCTTAAAAATAAAACTGGTCTGCCCAAATCGTCGCACACGTCACTTGTTGATTTCCTCACACCCACCGTGGTACCTCCTTTTTCCTCAAAGAAAAAAAGGAGACAAAGGAGGGCCAGAATAGTGTGATACAATTTATTCACTGACAATGTGTTTAAAATAATAATGCTGCGTACCAGACTTTGGGGTGTATACTAACACCATCAAGCATATAAAGTTGTTACAACCGGGTACCTCCTGGGCTCAGGAATCCACCCTCTCAGCTGAGGTCTGGAACAGCACTTCCTCGGAATAGTCACCAACACGTTTCAGCTAGCAAAGCCTTTCTCAAGGTGTGCAACCTTGAGAAAGGCTTTGCTAGCTGAAACGTGTTGGTGACTATTCCGAGGAAGTGCTGTTCCAGACCTCAGCTGAGAGGGTGGATTCCTGAGCCCAGGAGGTACCCGGTTGTAACAACTTTATATGCTTGATGGTGTTAGTATACACCCCAAAGTCTGGTACGCAGCATTATTATTTTAAACACATTGTCAGTGAATAAATTGTATCACACTATTGTGGCCCTCCTTTTGTCTCCTTTTTTTCTTTGAGGAAAAAGGAGGTACCACGGTGGGTGTGAGGAAATCAACAAGTGACGTGTGCGATGATTTGGGCAGACCAGTTTTATTTTTAAGAAGAGGATTTAGAAGCATGAATTTTATGTTGATATGAACATACAGTAATATCCATTTTTCAGACTTGACCTATTGACTACTGTGGTGGTTACAAATATATCACCATACCATTAGTGATTTCCCCATTGAAGGTTCTGCGCAAGGTTTACCTGTGTATTGTTATTTGAATGACATATCGTTCAGTGTAGGCACTGGAGGGGATCAGGAAAGACCGTACGATTACCATGTCGTAATCGTACTGTCTTTCCTAATCACCAAGTGTGTACGCTGCTTTAATGCTTGTACCTGATGGTATTCATAGAGGGTTGGGTTAATTACCAAGCCACTTGTTACAGATCTGGTCAGTAATGCTGGGCATACACTATACAATTATCGCTCGATACTGTGTGTGCGGCCAACCCATGTTAAAATATTGATTGGTCGGGCATGCCAGATTGTCAAGCATGCCCGTCCAATGCAATATTCTGTAAATGAAATGTCTGCCACATATGCAGATATCTGGGCCAATACACACTGAGATCTCTGTGTATGCCTGTGATATCTGCAGGCTGCCAGATAAAATGTCTGATAGGCAATATATGCCCAGCATAAGTTATAGTATTGTACATTGCATGTGCAAGTATTGCTTGTTAATGCACCTAGTTAAATGGAGACTTTTATTGTCCTATATTATTATTTAGATAGTGCCACAAAAAGGAATAACTTGCAGAACATTTCAACAGCATATGGTAACTTTAATAAATGTTTGTATTATACTCTCATAAACTACTACTTTTCATTGTGAAATAGATCAGATTATTTCTCTTTATGTCCCATACTAAAAGTAATCTGTAGTTTAGGAAGTATGTATATGGATATTTCTCACTTTTATTGCAAAATACAGCTTTAGCATTTTAATATACAGATGCTGATTCAAATGAATCATCATTTTAAAACTCTTGCCATGGAAATAAGTACTTCAGTGAATGTCACCTTAATGCTAATCTATTCAAACACACTGAGTTTATTTGTGGAATTAGAACAGTGCAGCAAAAGATAGGATAAAATTAGATAATACATGCACAGTTGCACAATGTGGTTATTGTAGTACTTAACTGCATACTTGTATAAAATACTATATATACCAGTGTTTCCCAAACTCATTCTTCAGGGAGCACTAGCAGTTCATGTTTTCCATGTCTCCTCACAGACTCACAAGGGAAATAATTAGCTCCCCCTGTGGATCTTTTAAAATGTGTCAGTCAGTAATGAGTACACCAACTAGGAAAAATGGAAACCATGCGCTGTTAGTGCTCCCTCAGGGATGGGTTTGGGTGTCATGCGAGGCGCTAATCAGAGGTCTATAGGTTTCAGTGCAGCTGTCTAAAAAGAGAGCAGTGCAGTACCCCGAAGAAAAAAAAAAAATTAGAAAAGAACCCTTAGACAGCATGCCCATTACCTAATTAAATATGGTCTCAGGTTTTCACTAAGGTGCATAGATGTGATCCCGGTGATTTATACTGTTGAAACACAGAGCTAAAATGTTGCAGATTAAAATACTTTCAGATGTAGCAATTCTTATATCGAAGTGTAAAATGTTATCCCAGAATGGATACCTTCAGTTACGCTCTGAGTGGATTAGTTCCTGCAGCGGCTCTTATGGTTAGTGGAATGAAGAGAGTTGTGCATGCGGTCGTGGCCGTCTTCCCGCTCACAGGATCCTGTCAGGCGGTATGTCAGGGTTTAGCTTCCCGTCTGCGGGGCCTATGTATCGAAGCTTGATGAGAGCTAAAATTGTGAGCGAAAAATTAATAACCAATCAGCTCCTAACTGTCATTTTTCAAACACACCCTATAAAATGTAAGTTAGAAGCTGATTGGTTGGTGATTTATATCACACAATTTATCTCATCAAAACTTTGATACCTAGACCCCTGCGCCGCAAACCTGGATGGTATAATATGGAACTATATTCAGCGGTAAGAGAAAACACAGGATCCCGTGAGTGGGAAGATTTCCTCGGCCGCATGCACAACTCTTTTCATTCCACTTAACCAGATCAACTCCGGAGCTGCAGGAACTAATCCAATCAGAGTAAGTGGCTGCCCCCTGCCTAGAGGCTACTATTTGTATATTTATTTTAGACTGGCACATACATATATTCTTACAGTAGCTACTGTTTCACCAGTTGATTGGCGATTACAGCGCAGGGAACTTTTCCGTCTGTGTAACTGAAAGCATCCATTCTGGGATAACATTTTACACTTTAAAATACTTCCAGACAATTCTTATATCAATCTGCAACATTTTAGCTCTGTGTTTCCAGAGTATAAATCACCAGGATCACATCTATACACCTTAGTCCGAAACCTAAGGCTACAGAATTTAATTTGGTGATCTCTAGGAATGGATTTATTTAATAACTGGATACAATTAGGACTTATGTTGACTTAGTCTGTTCACCATAATTATTTTAGTTGGAGTCCCAATTATATGCACCTTTCCATATGAATCTTTAAAACTTTTGTTTTTATTTTTCTTATGTATTCAATTGTTTTGCTTTTCAGGCAGTGTCTAAGGCTGGGCAACATTAGGCAATATATTGTACGATTTGTCATTATGAGGCAAATTGGAAGGACATATCGTTCACATCGCATAGTGTGTACTCAATAGCGTATTCATGTGCGCCGCTCATCGCATCTTCATATCTGATGTCCAGCATGTCAGATGGGAAGATGTCATGGACGATGTGGTGCACATTGTGCAGTGTGTATGCTCAACCGGAAGACCACAAGATATATTGGCCCAAACTTTCCTCTGAAGGCATCACCTGAACTGCCAGTGATCTACACGATTATTGCATAGTGTGTACAGGAGAAAATATTAATTGGATATAATGCTCCGACATGGTATATTGTGCTATCGTTTGGAAGATTACATAGTGTGTACACACTATATTGTGTGTCCTGGGATGAAGTGAAATTGGAATGACTATCGTGTCTTATGTACTGTACGTCGTTCTGATGTCTAATCTATAGACTTTATTCTCTTGACAAAGTATCCTTTATGTAATCACTAAAGCCCAGGACATTCTAAGATAGCAGTCATTAGATTGAATTCGCCATAGGCCGTAGCAACACCATTAAACAGTGTCTCGCATGCTTGTAGTATAAAACAGAAGGCATTGGGAGTTTCATGGCAGAATATACACTGACAGAACTATAAAATATGAGCATTAGTTGCTTATCACTTCAATATTGTTGGGTACAGCTGATTAATCGCTAAATCATGCTTATCTGTCAAGGACAGGAGATCTCCCAGGTCCTCTTTAATAACTGCCCCATGTTTGCCTGAGAAGAGCTGCCAGGCTGTTCAGTTCGATGGTAGAAAACTATTTACTTGCGACTGGGTTTTTAGTTGTTTCAGATCTGTCAGGACAGGTGAGGTGTAGTAAATGTGGTACCTGACCAGAACAACAACAATGGAGTTTGTAAACTCCTCTATTGTAACCAGGCTGAGTCTATTCCTTAAACCTGAATGTTCTGCAACACTGAGGAGTAGAATTATCCCAAAGTGTAAGGTACATTTATAGACTTGTGTTTTACAAACTGTTCAATACATAAAAAGCCCTGCAAGAAATCACCCAGAGGGTCATGATCTCAGCAGTGAGCCTGATGTGTGATGTGTTTACTGCTGTTATCAAAAGTAAACTGCTAAAAAAAAATTATATTGCACAACTAAAATGGAGACTTTATTTTTTTTTTTTTTATTGTTATGGCCAGTGTTGTACATGGGGGGTTCTCTGCTAACAATTTTTGAGTTCATTTATCTGTGACTTTATCTTGCCACCAGGATGGGCATCAAGCGGCTAGCAGATTAGCACTGTAGACGTGACCTTTTGGATTATCTGGCATGGTATATGTGGTATACAGCACAATTGGCTGCCAGGTAAACCCTCCACTTTAGAGTTAGAATGCAAGAGGTTAAATAAGAGGCGCTGGCCATATTCCCACCACTGATTGGTGCCATGTCAATATATTGGATGAGTGGTTGTCTGATGGCAAGATATTGTCCCTGGCAGCCAGAGGTCTAGTATAGTTGGCTGATAAACAAAGAGTAGCTGGGCTACCCGTAAGAATGATGGGCCCCCTGACAAATTTGTATCCTTTGAAAAATATTATATCTCACAACCTAATTAAAATTAATACATTTAGAACAATTTAACAAGATTGTAAGCAGCTAGTGAAGTAAGTGTTTAAAAAAGAAAACAAAACATGTTTTTATATTTGATTCATTTTATTATTATAACATAAGTACATATGGACGTACAGATAACATATATATGTAAACACAATATTACAAGTTTACAAACTGGTGGATGTTTCAAAATCTTAGTATTACATATTAGTTGTCCATAATTGGATCACCGCAGGGTAACTGATAATTAATCCCGGAACAAGACTCCCACATGCTGAAGACAAATTGAAATATGTTTGTCTTTATTATTCTCTGGGTGTGGGCTGGTAAATAGATCTATACAATGATGGACGCCTTCAGTCTGGAAATCCTGTATGTGTGATATTCTCCTAAACTGGCAACCTGGGATGGAGAACCCTGGAATGATTTGTATTCTCATATGAAAATTAACTGGGTCTGGACCTGATGTAAATACTCCACCTCCACATAGTAGCAGATTGCCACCTGATATTCTGATGGGGCACAATTAGGAGGTCCACCTTGCAATCAAGTATATACCTTTATTAGAGAGCGGAACATAGGAGTGCTGATTGGTGCATGGCACCATGCAGCTGCTAACCCATCATCCCTATAGGGCCAGGATTACATTAAAAAAAGACCCTGTCAATATTTGATCGTATCCCCTATGCGTGGCCCTGGTGAATAGCTTTGGATGTTATAGTTTTGTTAAAGAATAAGAACAATAAACAATGTGTGGCAAGGTGTTGATGATATGAGACTACCATTGGTGTATGTAATCTCAGCCTGTATGCTGCTAAGTTTATAAGAAATTGTCACATGCTGATTTGGTATAACCTATAAATATATCTTTTCATTCGTTAGGTGGACCTTTGGACCTCATGTCATGCAGAGTGGTAGCCGCTGGCACAATGGAACTGGCACAGGCCATAGCTCAGGATTTACAGACTATTGACTACGGAAGAGATGACTGAACAATGTCAATTTATGTTGAAATAACCACTACTGCAGCAGAAACCTACACCCAAGTGCTGGTGTTGGCCTCAAAACAATAATGGCCTTTTCTGGTGTCGAAGTGTACAGACGTTCTCAGTAGCATGCCATTGTAAATGTGGGAGTATTGTTCTGTAAATTTAGAAGTGAGTTGGTAATATAAACGCAGATTTCACAACTGTCCTGGAAATATAATCCAAAATGTTTTGTGAAATTAAATTAAACTTTATTTTTTCACAGTCACATTCTCAGGTTCCTAATACATACAGTAGCATCTCTGTAAATGTTGAGCATCAATGTTAATTGATTGTGCCCTTCATAAGAAACCATCCTTTTTTTTTTTTTTTTTTTTTCATGGATGTTTTATAAAACTTTGTATGTGTTTAATTGCACAATATTTAGTCTGCTTATAAATAGAATGCCTCTAGCGGTCATTTATGAATCTGAAAAAATGTGGCCCCACAATGTATTTCTGAGCCAGTTTGGCACTATACAAATCACATCTTGTTGAAAATATATGGTGAGGCTTGACTTCTGCCAACTTAAAGGGGGTTGGGTACGGGATGCCAGCGGTCAGAATCCCGACAAGGTTAGGACCCTAACCCTCTCCCTAACCCCAATACTTGCCATCGGGATTCTGCGCAATGGAATTCCAATAGCCGATATTTAAACTACATCCCTTTTTAAAGGACCTGTAAAAATCAAACTGAACTTCTACTACATTCATAGATAATGAGAACACAAATAAATCTGATATACACAACTGAAAAAAACCTATATGGCAGAGGTACTCAAACTCTGCTATTACAGACAGGTTTTAAGGATATCCATGTATGTGTACACCCATCATCCATAACTTTAAAACCATTGACAGGTAAAGTGAATAACATTGATTATCTTGTTACAATAGCACCAGTGAAGGGGTTTGGTTATATTAGGCAGCAAGTGAACATTCAGTTCTTGAACTTGATGTGTTGGAAGTAGGAAAAATGGACAAGTGTAATGGTGGGTACACACTACATGATATGCTCCCTGAGCGATATCGTGTAGTGTTGTCCCCGGCAGGCTGTGCTCAATGTCGTTCATGACATTGACCACAGCCGCTGAACGATATCATTAACGATATCATATCTCTCCCCCATTCCCTGACATGCAGCAACCTGACGAGATCGTCAGGTTGGCCTGCATGTCAGCCCGATGAACGATGATGATGAACGACCCGCGGGAACACGCGTCGTCGTCATCGTTCATCCTTTTGGTGTTAAAAATGGACGATAAAGTGGACGACTGAACGATAACGATATCGTTCAGTCATCCACTTTATCGCCCAGTGTGTGCGCACCATTAGGGTCTGAGCAATTTTGACAAGGATCAAATTGTGATGGCTCGATGACTGGGTCAGAGCATCTCCAAAATGGTAGGTCTTGTGGGGTGTTCTCGATATGC
Source organism: Taudactylus pleione (assembly GCA_031769625.1). Lineage (NCBI taxonomy): Eukaryota > Metazoa > Chordata > Amphibia > Anura > Myobatrachidae > Taudactylus > Taudactylus pleione. The sequence goes on from JAUIMM010000092.1 coordinate 40,808,750, forward strand.
AGTGGTTAATACCTAGAAAAAGTGATCCAAGCAAGGACAACCAGTGAACTGGCGACATGGTCATGGGTGCCCAAGGCTCATTTATCAGTGCTGAGAGTGAAGGCTAGCCCATCTGATCCTATCCCACAGAAGAACTACTGTATCACAAATTGCTGAAACCGTTACTGCTGGCTATGATAGAAAGGTGTCAGAACACACATCGCAGCTTACTATGTATGGTGCTGCAGACTGGTAAAATATCCTTGTCCACCACTGAAGACTCCTACACTGGCCACATGAGTGTCCGAACTGGGCCATAAAGTTATTGAAGAATGTTGTCTGGTCTGATGAAATGAGTTTTCTTTTACATCATGTGAATGGCTGGATATGTGCAGGGCCGTCAAAAAGCTGAATGGGGCTGTGAGAAGGGGGGGGGGGGAGGGGGGCATGCCATGCCCCCTTCCTCCACAAAATAGTATGACTACATTTGTTCCCAAAAAGGCAAATACCATCCTGTATAGCAGGGTCGTAAAGAAGACTCCTGTGTGGGGGCATTCTTGTAAATAAATGTATATTAAAACATTAAAGTATTTATGTTGATTTCTATGGATATATATATTTTTTAATTATATATAGTTGCTCTAGTGAAGATTTTTCTTTACTGTTACATTTGTCCCCATCAGTACTGTCAAAGATACTTTTTTTATGTTTAAAAAGTCACCATGTTTCAGTGAGTTATTAGTACGCCGTGAGATACACTTACAAGTGGATACCTCCTCTATTTTAGTAAGTGGGGTACGTGTAATCTGTTGAAATATTTAGAAAAAGAGAAAGACCTAGTAATGGCATCATTTACACCCTGGTAGGGAAGAAATTTTGCCTAAGGGGTTTTTATTTACATATTCATTACCAAGACTTTACTATACATATTTTCCTTTTTTCTTATCAACATTTACAAGTTATCGACACATGTAACCTTTTCCCTGGGGAAACATTGACACAAAAAACACACTGGTGTTAAAAAAATGACACTTCTCAAACGGATGTATAACTTTTTTTTTTATATTATTATGTTGTAAAGTTCTCTCTGTGATTGTTATTCAATGTCCACCTTCACCTCACACACCTCTGACCTAATAGGGAGCGCCATTTGATAGCACCACCTACTGTTATTACAGTCAAAAGACAACTTGTAGCGTTTAACCATTTAACAACAACTTTGACACGTACCACCTACCTAAACATTGTTGCAGACCAAGTACACCCCTACATGGCAACAGTATTCCCTGGTGGCAGTGGCCTCTTTCAGCAGAATAATGTAACATGCCTCATTGCAAAAACTGTTCAGGAATGGTTTAAGGAACATGACAGAGTTCTGGGGAATTTGATGACCAAATCAACACCTTGATCTCAATTCTGTTCGACAGGGGGGCCTGAGCTGCAGTCAGCAGTGCACACTCTTTCTTCCAAAGTGCACTGTGCTACTTGGACTCTTCTTTACAACAGTGAGGACTCCACAGCCACTGAGATAGAGGTAAATGGGGGATGGGGGCACAACAACAAAAGGGAATGTGTGTGGGAGGGAATGTCACTGGCAGGCAGAGGAGAGAGTGATCGCGCCCACCCCCCTGCTTAACATCGGGCTGGGGGGCTTACAGCGCCCCCCTCCCCGGCACGCAGCAACGCTACGCGGCGCTGAAAAAGTGATTATTAGGTTTTTTGTTTTTTCAAGGGAGCATGGCCACGCCTCCATTACCCGGGCCCGGCCATGCTCTCAACGGCCCTGACTGTTGTAGGAGTTTATATACCCTGAACTAAATTGGTTACTAATCACAAACGCCTGTGGTATACAATCCATTCCATTTAACAGATAAAATATCTAAAGATATAAAGTTCAAATGATTCACATAATTATCTATAGGAGACAGACCCATCTGATTTTATTTACTAAAGATAATTTTCATAACCTTAATAGATGATTTACCTTGCTGATCTGGACAAAAACGGCTTCCCAATATAAAGTAAAACATTAGGTCATGTGATCGGGCAGTGTCTCTCATAGAGCCTAGCTGGGATGGAATAAATACCTCTCCATCACATCATAAGTACTCCGTCACAAGACCCATTTGTTTTTCGGCAGCACACGTCACTGTTCACGTCATGTGGTCGAGCAGTGTCTCGCATAGAGCTTATTTGTGAGGGAATAAAACCCTCCCCATTGTGTCATCAATGCTCCCTCACATTATCCATTTGTTTTTTTGCAACACACGTCACTGATCACGTGACCGTGTCCAGGGGCGCCGACGGGGGGGGGGAGCAGGCACAGATTGCCCCGGCTCCCTAAGGGGCCCGGCGGGAGCCCGGGTCCAGCGCCCCCCCCCTTACAGCAGCACAGCACACAGCGTGTGCTGAGCTGCAGTTGGAGACTGCTCGTGGCTGCTGAGCAGCAGCCACAGCAGTCTCCTATGCCTGTGCGGGGGAGCAATCACACTGATCGCGCCCCCCTGGCTTTGCGCTGGGCTGAGGGGGCTCAGAGCGCCCCCCCCCTTCCCAGCACGCAGCGGCACTGCAAATCTTTTTTTTTTTTTCTGCCACCAAGGGGGTGTGGCCACGCCTCCCGTGATTAGGCCACGCCCTCTATTGCTGGGGCCCACCACGGCTCTTGGCGGGCCTGACCGTGTCTGCCAGATTTCTAGGGGGAGTTTATTTATCCCTAGCTGCAGTCTTTCCACCACTATTATAGTAGTGCTGTCCTAGCTTTGCGAATACGTTATATGTGCCAGGGTGGAGAGGAATCCGCGCATATAAGCGGCTTACATTAGTCCCAATTCAAAGATGCCTTGTGTCAAATGATCGTATTCGCCTGGCTATAATCTAGGGACTGCCCTTGTGTCTAAATAGCAAATAGCAGTGGTCACATGACCGTACAGTTACTTGTTCGAATGTTAATTATTTGATAGTCTAAACTATCTGATCTATTTAAAGATCAAAATGATACCAAATAAACATATTACAATGCATAGATATTATATATATCAATCATAACATCTTAATAAAATGATTCATGTAATATCAAAGGCTGGTTGGAGGAAAATCTCTACTTGAACCATAGTAAATATATTTTTAATGAGATCAAAGTAAATACACAAATGTGTATAGAATATTTCTATGTATTCTTTTTCAACATCATGTTAGTATAACTTATTTTGTTACCAATGAGAGAGACCTATCGTGAAGATCCTCTCAAGTAATGTTTTCTTTCTACTTCAGGGTCCATAGGGTATCCACAGGATACCTTGGGGTATAGGTGTGACGTCAGTCGCAGGGCACCAAAGAGTTAAGCTTTCAGCCTCCCAGGATGCACTAGGTCCCCCTCCTATACCCCACCCCCGAGCCAAGGCACCTCAGTTTAGTTTGGTGCCCGGGCGGAGTCGGGTGCACCTGTTGGAGTGGGGGCTAGAAGAGCCCCTGAAGCTTATTCTTCATGCAGCTGTGGCTGCACAACTGGATTAACAGCATGGACAGTCAGTCCTGACGTCCATGCTGTCTTCCCTACACCCCGCCGGTACCAGAACGCCGTTACTGATCCGGGGATGCTGGTGGGCGTCTGGGGTCACAGCTAGCGGTGACCCCAGATGCTCCGGACCATGGCCGGATTCAAGGGGGACAGAGGTAAGCAGCGGGGTCCCGCGGTGGGTCCCCGCTGATCACATGGTCCTAAGTCCCCAGGCAGGGGGCTCCCTGGGGACTGGCTGCAGCGTGGAGCCAGGCGACCAACCTGCGCTTCCACTACCCCCTGGGACAGCGGACCGCAGCAGAGCGGTAGCGCTGCGGCGTCCCAGGGGTTAAATGCATGCCAGGGGAGCGCGCCTTCCCTGTCTCACAGCCGGCGCCTCCCCCGCTGCACACAGCCCTCTCTGCATGCTGCCGACTGGTCCTGTGGCAGCGCTCCTCCCCCAGGCCAGCCTCCTCTCTGCTCCTCGGCGGCCATCTTCTCCAGAACGCATGGTGAACGCTGCTGGAAGCGCTGGAAGGAAGCATCGTGGTCTGGGTCCCCCCGCATACCTCTCCTCCGCTGTGGTCAGGTCTGTGTATGCAGCGCTGTGTCCTACCAGGCCCTGTGTCTGTGTAGTTGAGTGATCAGCGCTGTTAGTGCAGGAATTGTTATTTTTCTGCATTGTATGTGACTGTGCTAGCGCTGCTGCCTGTAATCTTTTCTTCTCTAAACTGTCAGCTTTATTACTGTCCCTGTTCTTTCTGCTAAAGCCCTTGCGGTGCGGTGCTGCAGGGTGGTCTCTCGCCTATTTAATACTTAATTGGTGAGAGAGGTCACATACGTGGTGCCATCATGTCTGAAAGTGATTTTCCCCTCCGGCTACAGTGTACCACGTGCAAAGTACCGTTAGCGGAGGGGGAGGGTAGCGCGGAGGGCCTTTGCCGGCAGTGTTTGTCCATGGCGCGGCCTATTACGGTTACAGCACCGGTACAGGAGCCGCCCTGGGCTTGTTTCGCTCAGGCGTTAACAGCTTTAGTGGGCCAGTTAGCTCCGCAGCCCGCGTTTACTCCGATGGGTTTGTCCCAGCAGTCTGTGGTGTCGTCACCCATGCAGGGGTTCCCACGACAATTGGTGGTACCCCACAGTCTCCCTATTTCCCCGCTCCCGGGTTCTCAGGAGCCAGCGTGGGTTAACTCCCTGACGAGTTCTGTACAGCACTTGTCGGATGTGTTGCAAGGGGAGTCTGTGATGCGGTCTCATAAAAGGCCGGTGGCGTCTCTGTCCGCTCCTTATGAGGATGATGAAGGGACGTCTGATGATGGGGAGATTCTAGATCCTTACGATCAGGAACCTCTCCATACTAAGGACGCTGATGCTAAGTCCAAAGTATATATTCCTGGACTTATTCGGGCGGTCCGCACAGCCTTGGTGATTGAGGACGAAGTTCCCCCAGCGGCTAAATCTAAGTATGCCTTTTTCAAAGATGTGAAGGGCGATGCCACAGTCTTTCCTCTTTCAGGTCAGTTGGTGGACCATTTAGAGGAGGCGTGGAAACAACCTGGCAAAAGATACCAGCCGCAGAGACGCCTGGCGGTGGCTTATCCATTCGCGGATAATTATTTTGCTAAGTGGGAATCCCCTCCACAGGTGGATTCTCACGTGACCCGTCTTGTCCGTAGTGCCACATTGCCGATGCCATCCATGTCCTCCCTTAAGGATGCTACGGACCGCAAGGTAGAAATCTGCCTGAAGTCCGCTTATTCCCTTGCAGGGGGGGCAGCACGGCCGGCTATGGCCATTTGCTGGGTTGCCAGAGCGATGGAGCGCTGGGCGGATTCATTAGAGGCTTCTTTTGAATCCGACTGTCCGGCCGATCAGGCGGAGTTGATTGGCAATCTCCGTGATTCGGCCACCTACATCAACGAGGCGGCTCTAGACATTAGTACTCTGGTGTCTAGAATTTCTTCAGCAGCGGTAGCTGCTCGTCGCACCTTGTGGCTGCGATCCTGGAAGGCGGACGCAGATTCCAAGAAAGGTCTGGGAGCGTTGCCGTTTACCGGAGAAGTTCTCTTCGGTCCGGATCTGGATAAGATTGTGGCCACGCTGGCGGCAGCCAAATCTGCCTGTCTCCCGTCGGCCGCTGCTCCTTCTGGTTCGGGACCATCGTCCTTTCGGTCATCTAGGGCCCAGGGCAGGCCCAAACCACAGTCGTTTCCTCGACAGGCTGGCCCTAAGAAATCGGTCAAGCCCCGGAAGCAGGCATGGAGTACCAGACGTCCGGCCCCCAAGCCAGATGACAAGCCTGCGGCCTGACGGTCCGGGCCTCCCTTTGGGGGATCCCAGGGTGGGAGGCCGCCTGCTACAGTTCGCCCAGTGTTGGTCGACTACTACGACAGACACTTGGGTTCTGGAGGTGGTTTCCCACGGATACGCCCTCTCCTTCCGGCACAGACCCCCGGCTCGCTTCTTCACCACGGGTCTCCCATCAGACCGGAACAAGGCTACGGAGCTGCGGAAGGTATTGCACACTATGCTCCAGGCTGGAGTTATAGTGGCGGTTCCATTCTCCCAGAGGGGCCAGGGTTTCTATTCAAATCTATTTTTGGTACAGAAACCCAATGGGTCATATCGTCCGATTCTCAACCTCAAAGCACTCAACAAGTCTTTGCGGGTCCCGAAGTTTCGGATGGAGACCCTACGGTCCATCATTCTGGCGCTGGAACCTGGGGACTACTTGGTGTCATTGGACATACAGGACGCTTACCTGCATGTCCCTATTCTTTGGCGCCATCAACAGTTCCTCAGGTTTGCAATCAGCAGCGACCACTTCCAGTTTCGGGCGTTACCTTTTGGCCTGGCAACAGCACCACGTGTTTTCACCAAGGTGATGGCGGTCATGGCGGCTTCTCTGCGGCTGCAGGGAGTCCGCATGTTGCCGTATTTGGACGACCTGTTATTGGTGGCAGGATCTCCAGAGCTCCTGTTACGCCACTTGGACCTGACCATTGCACTGCTGCAACGGCACGGCTGGCTAATCAACTGGCAGAAGTCCACTCTAATCCCGTCTCGGAGGATTCTGCATCTTGGAGCCTTATTGGACTCGGGACAGCAAAGGATCTTCGTGACGGAGGACAAGATCTCTGCTTTACAGTCAAGGATGCGCAGTTGTCTGCACAGCCGCCGGGTGTCCTTACACTCGGCGATGAGGTTACTGGGCTCCATGGTGTCGGTGTTCGACATGGTGGAATACGCCCAGTTTCACTCCAGACCTCTGCAGCACCTGATCCTGTCCAAGTGGAACGGGCTGACTCAGTCTCTGAAGTCCCAGACGATTGTGCTCACCCAGGAGGTTCGCCTGTCCCTTACGTGGTGGTTACAGACGACCCACCTCAACAAGGGACGTCCGTTCTGGGTTCCAAATTGGGTCCTGTTGACAACGGACGCCAGTCTTCGGGGCTGGGGAGCAGTTTCGGGTCCACACTTGTTCCAGGGCAGGTGGACGCCGACAGAAGCGGAGCTTCCAATAAATATCTTGGAACTCCGTGCGGTCTTCAATGCTCTCCAGCAGGCACAGCGGTTTCTCCAGGGTCGCCCGGTGCAGGTCCAGTCGGACAACGCTACCACCGTGGCCTACATAAACAGGCAAGGAGGAACTCGCAGTCGGGCGGCTCTCGTAGAGGTCTCTCGGATCCTGGTTTGGGCGGAGCGCAATCTTCCGGCCATATCAGCGGTCTTCATCCCGGGAGTGCTCAATTGGGAGGCGGACTTTCTAAGTCGCCAGGACGTTCATCCGGGGGAATGGTCCCTGCACCCGGACGTTTTTCAACTACTGGTGGACAGGTGGGGTCTTCCAGAAATCGACCTCATGGCGTCCCGGCACAACAACAAGTTGCCGGTGTACGGGTCTCGCACAAGAGACGAAGGGGCGTCTCTGGTGGATGCTCTGTCCGTCCGGTGGACGTTCCGGTTCGCATACCTGTTCCCTCCGGTCTCCCTTCTTCCACGGGTAATCCGGAAATTCAAACAGGAAGGAGGGACGCTCCTGTTGATAGCTCCCGCGTGGCCCAGACGGCACTGGTTCTCAGACCTTCAGGGTCTGTCCGTGGACATTCCTCTGCGGTTGCCGCTACGACCGGACCTTCTGTCTCAGGGTCCTTGCCTTCACCCGGACCTAACTCGGCTGTCTTTGACGGCGTGGCTGTTGAGACGGCCATGCTGAGGTCCCGGGGGTTTTCCAGCTCTGTGGTGCGTACCATGTTACGAGCTCGGAAACCGTCTTCCGCGAGGATATACCATCGCGTGTGGCATACGTTCTTCCAGTGGTGTCGACCGAGAGGTTATGCACCGCGGGAGTTTCGTCTGTCTCGGATTCTCGCCTTCCTGCAAGCGGGACTAGATCATGGGCTTCGCCTTGCTTCTTTGAAGGTACAGGTTTCGGCCCTATCTGTCTGGTTTCACCGTAGGATTGCTACAATCCCGGATGTGCGCACCTTTATGCAGGGTGTTCTCCGCATTCAGCCGCCCTTTGTTCCACCTGTGGCGCCTTGGGATTTGGCTGTGGTCCTGAGGGCTCTCCAAGGACCGCCGTTTGAACCACTGGGCTCAGTGGATCTTAAATGGCTAACAGCTAAGACTGTTTTCCTTCTGGCCATTGCTTCGGCCAGACGTGTTTCTGAGTTAGGGGCTCTTTCTTGTAGACCCCCTTTCTTGGTTTTTTATGGGAACAGGGCAGTGCTCCGCACTCGGCCCGAGTTTCTTCCCAAAGTTGTTTCCCAGTTTCATATTAACGAGGAAATAGTTGTTCCGGCCTTTAACTCACCGGGTCTTTCCGTGGGTGAGGCCTCTTTGGATGTTGTGCGGGCCTTAAGGACTTATGTTGACCGCACTTCTTCGTTTAGGAAGTCGGACGCTTTGTTTGTCCTCTTTGGCTTCCGTAAAAAGGGTTGGCCTGCTTCAAAGCAAACTTTGGCAGCCTGGATCCGTATGGCTATTTCTGAAGCTTATCTTCATGAAGGCCTACCGGTCCCTCCTTCTCTGAAGGCTCATTCCACTAGGTCTGTGGGTCCTTCGTGGGCAGCTCGACGTGGTGCCTCGGCAGTTCAGATCTGCAAGGCTGCTACGTGGTCTTCTGTCCATACCTTCGTGAGGTATTACAGGTTTGACACCTTCGCCTCTCAGGATGCTTCCTTCGGGCGGCGGATTCTCCTTTCTGCACAGGAGCGTCCCCACCCTTAAAGGATACTGCTTTGGGACATCCCCAAGGTATCCTGTGGATACCCTATGGACCCTGAAGTAGAAAATATGAGATATGGTAAGAACTTACCCTTGTTATCTCTATTTCTGCGAAGTCCATAGGGTTCCACAGGACTCCCGCCCTGTCGCACCTGTGCTGCAGATGGGCTTTGCTCTGGTCACCGGTTTTCCGTCTCCCTCTGGTGAGAATGTGATTCTTGTATGTGTCCAGATCTTTGTTCTCTCTCTTCCTTCTCCTCCTCCGGCCTATGGCTTGGTAACTAACTGAGGTGCCTTGGCTCGGGGGCGGGGTATAGGAGGGGGACCTAGTGCATCCTGGGAGGCTGAAAGCTTAACTCTTTGGTGCCCTGCGACTGACGTCACACCTATACCCCAAGGTATCCTGTGGAACCCTATGGACTTCGCAGAAATAGAGATAACAAGGGTAAGTTCTTACCATATCTCATATTATTATTTTGTAAAAGAAAATTTGAACAGCAAAACAAAAAAGATAGAACCTTCTTCCAGTCTTTCTCATAATAAAGTATACTGATCACTCCATAGCCTCGTTGAAACATACATTTGCATTTTCCTGGCACACAACTAGCCTCAAATACCTTGGAGTTACACTAGATAGAGAACTCTCTTAGCTATTTGACCATAAATTTAAACCATTACTCCAGATTCTGCGATTAGAGTTAAAGACCTGGACAAATAAAACCTTCTCTTGGTTGGGACGGGTTAGTGTGGTTAAAATGAATATTCTTCCTAGGGTCTTATATTTACTTCAATCTTTTCCAATACATACACCTAAACAATGGTTTCAGGAGTTACAAAATATAGTGAGAGATTTTGTATGGGAGGGTTGCAAACCCCGTTTTAAACATGCTATATTATTTAGACGCAAGACAATGGGGGGGGCTTCAATTTCCGCACTTTCCCACTTACTACGATGCAATTATGCTTGGTCGCATAATGGACTGGACTTTTAAAATGGCTCGGAGCCAACATGGTTTTTAAAGATTTGTTTTCTAAAAATTAATCTAGGTGTGGGGGGTATCTGTGAGAGAATATTATCCTGTTTAAGAATATTGTAGTTTTTCTTGACACGCTTCTTAATATTGTGACATTGACTAATAAAGGTGGAAATGAATGACAAGTTTTGTTCTGTAAATAACTTTGTTTTTTCAGTTCTATTTTTGCTTAGAAGGCTCTCCCTATCCAGAAGTCTTACTTCCCTAAAATAATTTGACACCAATGATTCTGGATACCATTGATCCAAAAATGATTCTGTCATTTTCTTGGCCTGATCGTCAGAAGTGGCTAAGTCATTACAATTTCTCCTTAATCAGAGAAATTGCCCCTTAGGGATGTTCTTGTTCCAAGGGGGATAATGTGCACTACTAAAGTTTAGATAGGAATTACTACCCCCTTATTTGGTGTAGTTTGAGGTAATTATTTTATTGTCTTTAATTTCTAGGGTTATATCCAAGAAATTAATTTTAGTATGGTGGAATGTGGAAGTGAACGGTAAATTATAAGAGTTGGAATTAAGGTGAGAAACAAAATCAAGCAATGTGCTTTCAGACCTGTCCCAAATTATAAACATATCATCTATATATATTGGCCACAGAGGACCAGGCTCAGGCTGAAACCCACTTCCCCACACATGGGCATCCTCAAGATGACCCATGTATAGGTTCACATAGCTCGGCGCGAACCTGGTCCCCATGGCCATGCCCATCACCTGTAAGTAAAAAGTGTCCAGGAATAAAAAATAATTGTGCTTCAAGATAAAGGAAATAGATTCTAGAATAAACCTTTCATGTCTCCCTGAGAGGTCTCTATCTTGTTTTAGTCACTCTGAATGCTATAGCACCAACACCCAAATCATGTGGGATGTTGGTGTACAAACTTTGTACATCCATGGTGAGAAAGACATAAGATTCTTTCCAACATACTCCTTTTATCATTTGTAGGAAGTGAGTTGAATCTTTAATGTGGGACCTCAACATGGAGACACGGGGTTGAAGCAATGAGTCAACACAAAAAGAAAGATTGGAGGTCAAAGAATGAATTCCAGAAATAATAGGACGGCTGGGAGGTGAAGTGAGGGACTTGAGAATTTTTGTAAGGTGATAATATTTAGGAAAATATTGTTGAAAACAAAAATTAATACTCTTCCCTGGATATAACCCCATCTGCAAAGACTTCATCCAAAAGAGAGTGTAGTTCAGAAAGAAAATATTGAGTTGGATCTTTCTCCAATTTGATGTAAAACTGGGTATTATTTAATTGTCTTATGGCCTCTTTTATATGATCCTCTTTATTTTGGACTGTTATCCCTCCTCCTTTATCTGCCTACTTTATTATTATACTCGTGTCTTCTGTTAATTTTCTAATAGCTTGTTTTTCCCATTCAGTTAAATTGGTTATTTTTTTTGGGAGGGACAGTTTCTGAGTACATAGCTTTTTAAAGTCATCTAGGGTTGTTTTATAGAAGCTTTCTATGCATATGCTTTTGTGTTTGATGGGATAATACTCAGAATTTAGTTTGAACACGGTTCTATTGATATCAAATAATTGTGTTCTTTGTCCTGTTGTTTCTGGATCATTTTCATTCAGCAGTTCTAAAAGAACTTTAATTGCTAGTTTGTCTCCTTGATCTAGAATTATGGGAAATGCCTCTTCTCGCCCTCTGAATTGATTTTATATTGGGCAAAGAAACGCTTCCTGCATAATGATCTGACAAACCTGTTGAGTTCAACAAATAAACTGAAAATATTAGATGGAGCGGGGAGGGCAAATTTTAGACCTTTAGATAAAAGTGATAATTCACTATTAGTAAGTTTTTAGATGATAGATTCTAAATGTTTTTAATATTAGTCAGTTTCTGTTTAACTTTTAGTATCTTTGATTTTTCCTTCTTCCCTGCTCTTCAACCTCTAAACTTGAACTTCTTAACCTTGTCGGTGTGGTTAGCTGCCAATCTCTTTCTTTGTGAAATTCCCTGAAGGGTCTTTTTGGTCTTGTTCTAAAAAAATGTCTGAATGTTTAAAATGTTCTTGCTTTGCCTTTACTATACCTTTATATTCTTTTGGTCTAGCCCCTGTATTGGGTAATATTGCCTTATAGAATTCCCTTTTTGGATTGATTTCTGGGTGGCTAATCCTATTGTCGGGGTTAAGTCGGTGATCAGAGAGGACTCGCTGTCTCCCCAATTGTCTCTCGATATATTTTTTTCTTAGGAGTTTGTCTGGGAATATAAATTGGATTGGAAATACCTCCTAATCTCGATAGTACATTTTTGTTGATAGTTCTGTATGTTCGATTTTGTCCCTTGGCATAATCTTCTATATCCCATTTGAATTTTTTGCATTTATTATTCACTAAAGAGAGTTCTAATTTAGTTATTTTTCCATAACTGTCCTATCTCTCTCCTGGTATTCTTTAAGATGATTAAGTGGTTCTAGTTTTGTTTTTAGAGCTTCAATCTCTCTTTCTGCTTCTTTTGATTTTTTTATTGATTTTATTCTATATTGGATCACCAACTCCATCAGAACAAAAGAGCATTGATCTAGAGTGGTATCCCATTTTGCTATCAAGCCAATGCCTGGTCTCTAGTCTAAATAGATCTTCTAATTTATAAAATTCATCTTTTAGCTGTGTTTCTATTTCAAAATTCTGATTCCATTGGTGAATCCCACCTATTCAGATAGGTCTGTCTTCTATCAAATCTTTCATTATAAACAGAAAAACTGCCCATTGCTGCTGCCTGCAAGACTATGGGGGTCATTCAGACCCGGTCATTAGCGCCGATGCGCTCGGACCGGGTCAATGGCCCCCCACAGAGCATGCGCACGACAGCGCCGGCGCTGTCGTGCGCATGCGTGAGACCCGTTACGACCGACAGTGCCGGTCATAGTGGGTCTCGATCCAAAGGGGGCGAGCTGTCGATGTTGATTGACAGCTCGCCCCGTTTGGAAGGCGGGCCGGGGGGGTGGCAGCCCAAACGGAGGCGTTCCCATGGGAACGCCTACCGTTTGGGGGCGGTCAGTGGAGAGCTTCCGGCTCAGACAGAGCCAGAAGCTCTCCGGGGCTTACGACAAGTGAGACCCTACCCTAGGGTCTCGTCGTAAGCCCCGATGGTCTCTGACCATCGCGACCATCACCGGAGCGGTCGTTAGGCTGTGGGTTAACACCCACAGCTCTAACGACCGCAACAGAGGCGGGCGGTCAGGATGCAAGTGGCCGCCCAGTTTCTGAGCGACCGCTTGCATCCTCCGACCGCCTCTGAATGAGGACCAATGTGTGAATGCAAAAGATAAACAACTAACAAGTGGTTCTGGTGCAGGCGCTTGGGGCAGTGCTTCTGAAGCAGCTGTAAAGATTGAGGGTAGTCAGACCTCAAAATATATTCCCTGAACTAAATTGGTTACTAATCACAAACACCTGCCTATGGCGCACAGCCATAAAAGTGGGTGGGGCTTAATTACAAGGGGCGTGGACTAATGAGAAATGCCATGCGCATGAGCCACTCCCCCCATTTTTTTTTGCCCAAAGCTCCAGGAGATGATAGCCATGCCCCCAATCCCACTCTCCAGTGAATAAGCATAGAAAGTATGTGAATTAGTATTTTCTTACTTACAGTCAGGTGCATAAATATTGGGACATTGACAGAATTTTCAGATTTTGGCCTCTATTCACTACCACAATGGCTTTGAAATTAAACAAACAAGATGTGCTTTAACTGCAGACTTTCAGATTTAATTTGAGGGTAATTACATCCAAATCAGGTGAACGGTGTAGGAATTACAACGGTTTCTATATGTGCCTCCCACTTTTTAAGGGGCCAAAAGTAATGGGACTATCAACTCAAAAGCTATTTCTTGGACAGGTGTGGGCTATTCCCTTGTTATTTCATTATCAATTAAGCAGGTAAAAGGTCTGGATTTGATTCTAGGTGTGACATTTGCATTTGGAATCAGTTGCTGTCGACTCTCAATATGAGATCCAAAGAGCTGTCACTATCAGTGAAGCAAGCCATCATTAGGCTGAAAAATCAACACAAACCCATCAGAGAGATAGCAAAAACATTAGGTGTGGCCAAATCAACTGTTTGGAACATTCTTAAAAAGAAAGAACGCACTGGAGAGCTCAGCAACACCAAAAGACCCGGAAGACCACAGAAAACAAGAAAAACCCCTTCACAACAGTTGGTCAAATCAAGAACACTCTCCAGGAGGTAGGTGTATATGTGTCAAAGTCAACAATCAAGAGAAGACTTCACAAGAGTGAATATAGAGGGTACACCACAAGATGTAAACCATTGGTGAGCCACAAAAACAGGAAGACCAGATTAGAGTTTGCCAAACAACATCTAAAAAAGCCATTACAGTTCTGGAACAACATCCTATGGACAGATGAGACAAAGATCAACTTGTACCAGAGTGATGGGAAGAGAAGAGTATGAAGAAGGAAAGGAACTGCTCATGGTCCAAAACATACCACCTCATCAGTGAAGCATGGTGGTGGTAGTGTCATGGCGTGAGCATGTATGGCTGCCAATGGAACTGGTTCCCTTGTATTTATTGATGAAGTGACTGCTGACAAAAGCAGCAGAATGAATTCTGAAGTGTTTCGGGCAATAATATATGCTCATATTCAGTCAAATGCTTCAGAACTCATTGGACGGCGCTTCACAGTGCAGATGGACAATGACCCGAAGCATACTGCAAAAGCAACCAAAGAGTTTTTTAAGACTAAAAAGTGGAATGTTATGCAATGGCCAAGTCAATCCCCTGACCTGAATTCGATTGAGCATGCATTTCACTTGATGAAGACAAAACTGAAGGGAAAATGCCCCAAGAACAAGCAGGAACTGAAGACATTTGCAGTAGAGGCCCGGCAGATCTTCATCAGGGATGAAACCCAGCGTCTGGTGATGTCTATGCGTTCCAGACTTCAGGCTGTAATTGCCTGCAAAGGATTGGCAACAAAGTATTAAAAAGTGAAAGTTAGATTTAAGATTGTTTAGTTTGTCCCATTACTTTTGGCCCCTTAAAAAGTGGGAGGCACATATAGAAACTGTTGTAATTCCTACACCGTTCACCTGATTTGGATGTAATTACCCTCAAATTAAATCTGAAAGTCTGCAGTTAAAGCACATCTTGTTTGTTTCATTTCAAAGCCATTGTGGTGGTGAATAGAGGCCAAAATATAAAAAATTCTGTCAATGTCCCAATATTTATGCACCTGACTATATATGATTTCTCTGCAGCGGGGAACCTCTGAAGAAATTGATCCTTCTTGGACAGGCAGTTTCTTGAGTCGGTATTCACTATTCATGGTGAGATCACATGGTCTAGAAGCCGCCTGTTTATGTAGAAATAAAGCCAATGTCATCATCATGCAACAGAGGTTTAACCAGATAATACACAGTAACAGATGTTTTGGGGAAGGACAAAATGGGAGTTTCCTTTATTGAACAATTTAATATTAATAAAATATATTTGCTCATTTGGTTCTATTTGCATTAGAATATGGTTTCATTAGCATTGTTATCTTACTGAAGATTACTGTGCCCCAGTGTTTTCTTCTAATAGTACCAGCGTTCCTACCGTCCTATATGTGTGTCTCCAGCACCATCGCCTTGGTGTGTTTTCAGCCTATCCCCTCATGTGTTTCTTCAGCGCTATCCCCCTGTGCCTCTCCAGTGCCACCCCCAATTCTCTCTGGTACCATCCGCTTATGTCTCCCCACAGTGCCATCCTCCTGCGTCTCCCAGGCGCCATCATCCTGTGCCTCCTCAGTGGCGTCTTCCTGCCCTAGCACAGAATAGACATTCTTTCTCACACACAGATCATCTCCCCTTAGCACTGAATACCGCCTCCCCACAGATCATCATCTCCCCTGCCCTTTAGTATAGCAGACCCCCTCTCCCCCAGATAGATCATTTCCCAGCCCCTAGTATAGCACACTCCCTCTCCCCCACAGACAGATCATCTCCCCCACTGTTAGTATAGCAGCCCCCCTCCCCAAGAGAGATCATCATGTCCCCCGTCCCTAATATAGCAGACCCCAGCCCCTACAGACAGATCATCTCCCCAACCCCTAAATATAGCAGACCCCCATCCTCACAGGTTACCATCTCCTCCACCATTAGTATAGCAGAACCCCCTCCCCACAGATCATCATTTTTCCTGCCACAAGTATAGCAGACCCCCCTCCCCACAGACAGATCATCATCTCCCCCATCCCTAGTATAGCAGAGCCCCCCTCCCCACAGACAAGTCATCATCTCCCCCACCTCTAGTATAGCAGAGCCCCCCTCCCCAATTATGAATACCCCAATATTGCTAAACAGAAATAATTGCTTTCCAGACTCTGATTGTGGTTCCAAAGCACAAAAAGTTCTTATTGCAACAAAAAGTAAGTTACATGCTTTGATCTATCACAATTAGTGCATAAACCATTAAATACAAAACGTACAGCCAATACATACGCATGTGCCCCGGATCCAGGTCCCAGTCATCAATCCTGACGTCTGCGGTCATCAAATGGGTATGACTGAGATCTAGCCCCAAAAGCACAAGCCTATATACCTTCCAGAGTGTTACACTAACAATAGAGACAAGCATACGTGATTTCATTGGTTCTTGATTCTTGTCATTCTGGTAAGATGCAGGCCATAGGACAGTTCATATGGTGACAACAGGGATATGATCCATCCCTCCAAACGAGTTAAGACACTACATACAGAGTACACATTCTAACCAATAATTCCCCATAATCCATAACCACCGAATGCAAGATGTGACTCCTTCGCCGATAGATTCGGATATCTGGAAGTAAACAGGGTGTCAGTATGATACCAAACACGACATGTCTACTAAGTTCTATACCTTAAATATCATATATATATACATTTTACACCATAATGATTTGCTAACAAAACCTCTAATATTACGCTCAATGCTAGGGAACATTTTATATATGTGCTTGCATAAGTGAATGTGAGATATTTACAGGAATTCATCAGTATGTGTTGTGTGTCTCTATATTGAAATAGCAACTATGTATATGTGAGGTTCTGATTTTGTTTTGGACCCGGGGTGGTGATAGGAGCAGACACAGAAGCAGACATAAATGAAAAAGTGGAGTTTTTAATAAGTGGCTTAGAAGACATGGGAATGGCAAATGAAAAAGTCCAGGTATAGCACTAAAGTGCACTTGATAACTGTAGTGGGGGTTAATGGGAGAATGTTCAGATAGTGACAGGCAGGAACAGTCCAGTATACAGGTATGGTGAGCTGTAACAGAATGCAGGTATGGTGAGCTGTAACTGAATGCAGATATGGGAAGCTGTAACAAATGCAGGCTGAGGTAATGAAGTCCAGCTGGGAGTGAAAGGAGGCAAGGTGCAGGGAAAAGCAGGTTCAGGTACTCAGGCAGGTGGAAAGGTAGGTGGAGGGTGCAGGGTAAGTCCAGCAGGTTGGAGCAGGCAAGGTTCAAGCTATGGCACTTCCAAGGAGACAGTTAAGGCACAGGTACTCTCTCACAGCTGCAGCTGAGAAACACGTTGCACTGGCAAAGGAAGGAAAGCTCTGGGCCTTCCTAAATTCTCAATGCCGCGCTGTGACTGGCTGGAATGAGCACATGACCTACCAGGATTGGACAGTCAGAATCACATGGCCGCAGGCAATATGGCGGCGCCCATGCCAACGGAACGGAAACACCACCAGACCTGACCAGGCCTAGTGACAATGTGCCCACACAGAACCACGTGCAGCCAATGCCCCTCGCCAAACACCAGCACCGCTGCCAGAGACCCCCCGCCATAACGACCTCACAGGTAATACCCGGTGACTACCATGCTGAGAAACCCTGGCCGTGACAGTATATGTATGTGACTATGCATGTAAGCGTCTATGTGTACGCATGTGGATAGACATGCGATCGTCTATATGTATGCATGTATATATGTGTGTGCAAATGTGCATCATTGTATGTGTCATGGATTAATATATATATATATATATATATATATTGTCGAAGCTGAATAATTGAGTGAGACAAGTTCAGTTTAAAATGTAATCGCAGCGACGCCATCTTGCGAATGGCCGCAAGACACCATTTTTGTGGTCAGCGTCAATTCAAGTTATAATCAGGAGCTAAGAACAGATGGCAATGTTTTTGTTAACCTACCAAGGGCAACTGGAAAAACAAGCTTTCTGAGTAAAAGTAAATAAGAAGAGACAATGGGTATTTTTACATACAAATTGGGAATCCCTGGATGCAGATAAAGTATAGTTGTGGCAATTGTAATATACTATCTACACTTGGATTTGTCTGAATCCTAGACAGGATGGCCCCAAATTCCACAGCTTGAAGTGGTAATACATTTGCATTTCACACAAGAGTCTGTGAGAACAAAAGAGGTTTTGTTTTCCTTTGAACACACAACAGGTGGGGGCCTGCTGACAGAGGGCATGTAGAACTACAACCCTCAGCCATCCACACTGCTGGATGTTCACTTCGTGTATGAGAGATTATGTACTTAAATCTCACCCATTAATAACTAGCGTCCTTATATCAAACCCCGAATACTCACACACTACATATTCGCACACAAGGTTCCATTAGCATCAAATTGTATGATTCAAGTTGGTTAAGTTAGTTTAAATGCTAAGAAATAGAGGTTTTTGATATCTAAGGTATTATACATGATAAGGAAGGTGTGTTTGGTTTC
The DNA here is from genome assembly GCA_031769625.1 of Taudactylus pleione. Lineage (NCBI taxonomy): Eukaryota > Metazoa > Chordata > Amphibia > Anura > Myobatrachidae > Taudactylus > Taudactylus pleione. Next base: position 40,827,208 of record JAUIMM010000092.1, read on the forward strand.
GTTCTGATGCGTACGCTTTTGACAGAATCCCGGTGTTATCGGTGGAGAGATCGCATCATGCAAACTCAAGTTACGGATCGCAGAACTTACAAGCAACAAAATATTTAGTTGATGGAATGTTACAGGAGGCGTTACCAGAAAGACTTCGGCTGTTAGAGGCAGGGAAAGTCTATTTGAAACAACCTGTTAAATGTGTCGTTACATATGCTTCTCCTCTGGGAACCAATGAGATCAGCAGGAAGTTCTCCCTTTGTCCTGTTTCAGTCTGGGGAGGATAAATACATGTGTCCGAACACTGGTTTGCCAGTTCATGCTGAATTTTGGGTGAACTGAGGATTTCTAGTCAGAAGTCTATCTCTGGGTCCAGAGGCGCAGCGTATGTATAACCGTACTTGGGTCTGTATTATTTCCTTTTACGCCAAACTTGTGTATGTATAGATTGTGTGTAACTGACTGTACTTTTACCTGAATAATACTTGTGCGTTGGAAACACAGATTCCACTCCTGTCTTTATTTGCGGTTAAACTGCGTACACAATTAGCGTTCTGTTTAGAGGTTATAGGCAGGTTTTTGTCTTAGAGGTTCTAGGCAGGTGAATCTTAGAGGTTTATAGGCAGGAATATATTAAAAGGTTTAGAGACAAATTCAACAATATATATATATATATTTTTATCCATTAACTGGAATTTTTTATATTATATCTGTCTGAATCTAATTCCAAGGTGTCATATACAAGGAAGTTGTTCTGTTCACAGTTGACATAGCAAGCCTTTGCAGGAGTCAAGAAGTCTGATTACTCAACAAAGGTTTTCCTATGCTTATTTAGAATGTAAATGTCAGTCCCTCTTAACTACAGTAGCATTGAACAAAAGGCATACAATTGCTAACGATAGTCAAACTTCTGACAATTGTTTCTAACTTTGCAATTTAAATATTCCTAAACACCTAATAGTATCTTTGTGTATTTTAATTACTAGTCACAGACCTGTATCCAGAACCTATTTCTCATCACTGACTAAACCTTGCATAGATATAAATATAGATATACGCATTTGTACGAATCGGATTTCGCCGATGAAGAGTAGCGTCCGATCTACTCTTTATCAGCCCACAGATGACTAGATCATCAGATAATAATTGCAAACGTTCATAACCAATTATTTGACTTTGACAGTCTACCATTTGATAGCAAACAATACGCTATCACACTCTGATCTTAACCTTTTGTAGTCATGCATAATAATGTATTATTCAATGTTCTTAATGGTATGACACAATTTGGTCATTGAACCGTTAATAGTGCATCTCCGGAAGGGGTAAAACAACCCTTATATGCAATGACACAAAAGAAAGATCGCACCAAGGGAAATTGTATCAATAATACATTCATGCAAACAAACCCATATAAATATTAATAAAATAACTCAATTGTCTATCCTATAATATAGTGGGGTGCTATTCCCAGACCCAAAATGCAATTTAATCAAGAAACCAGGAAAAAGGGGTCCCAGTAAAGGAATGCATCTATAGTAGCATGAACGTATGATAATAAAACTTAACCTTTAAAAGTACTGGAAGTCATACTGACATCTGTCATAAAAAAAAACCCATTCTTAAAAAACAATCAGCATTTACACCAGATATGAAAATCTGTCCACAAGTAGAGGTGTATGTAAAATTGGTATCTTAGGAATTAGATTTAATCATGTGTGAAAAACATAGAGAATTTAATCTAAATAGGGATTAGAAAATAGCTTTTGATGAAATTAAAGATTGGGATGATGTTGAAATCAAATCATCAGACAAAGACGGAAACGTAGTTATCTGGCCTAAAGAGATGTATTTACAGGAAGCTAAGAGGCAATTAACTGATGTTGAGTGCTACAAAGAACTGATTTTTAATCCAACTCAAAATTATCTGAAATCATATCAGAACATGATTACCAATGCATTTAAAGAAGGTGTGATTACTAAAACAGATTTAGATTTTTTGTGGGTGGATAACCCCAAAACCGCAACATTTTATTTGTTACCCAAAATACACAAAAATGAACAGAATCCCCCAGGACGCCCAATAGTGTCTGGTATTGGAAGCCTTGGGGAGAAAGCTAGTATTTTTGTAGACAAACATCTGAGAAGACATGTGACACAATTACCCTCTTATCTACGTGACACAATGGACTTATTGGGAAAGTTAGATGGTATCTCCCTTAATAAAAACACCATACTTGCCACTTGTGATGTGGAAAGCTTATATACAAGCATTAATCATGACTCAGGACTACAAGCAGTGAGATATTTCTTGAATATGGAGAGGAGAGATGATGAATTTAATGCCTTTATTGTAAAACTATTGAATTTCATTTTGACAAAAAATTACTTCGTATTCAATGAGAGACATTACTTGCAGGTGCGGGGAACTGCAATGGGCAGTACATGTGCCCCGACATATGCAAATTTATATTTAGGCTGGTGGGAGCAGGAGGTGGTCTTCTCGGAAGATAATTCTCTATATACAGACAAATTAATGATGTGGTTCAGATTCATAGATGATATCTTCATCATTTGGGAAGGAAAAGAGAATAGTCTAATAGAATTTATTAACATATTGAACAGTAACACCTTAAATCTGAGATTAACTGCAGAAATAAATCCTGTACAGGTAAAATTTTTGGATCTCACTATTCAAATTAGTGACGAAGGACATCTGGTTACAGATGTTTTCAGAAAAAAGACAGCAACTAATAGTATCCTACATTACCAAAGTTCTCATTTCCCAGCTACTAAAAAGAGCTTTCCAAAAGGGGAATTTTTTAGGATGAAAAGGAATTGCTCTACAGATGAAAATTTCAGAAAAGAGCTAAGGAGTTAGAAGGAAGACTAAAATCTCGTGGTTATAGCAATCAGATCATTAAAAAAGCATATCATGAGACCCAGTTGAGAAATAGGGATACACTTCTATATCAGAATGATATTGTCAGAAAAAAGGAGCAAAAACAACCGATAAGATTTGTGGGCACTTTTTGTAAACAATGGAAGAGTTTACAAAATGCCCTTCAAAAACATCTACATGTACTTAAAACAGATGAGGATCTGGCAGCAGCTCTCGGTACTAGAATTAATATCAGTTGGAGGAGGTCACAGAACCTTAAGGATTGCTTAACACGTAGTCACTTTGAGATTAAGAAGAAACCAAGAGAACAAAACACTGGTTCCCATAAATGTGGACACTGTAAAGCTTGTGAGTTTATGGTTAAAAGATACTATTATGTAAACAGATATGGGAAGAGATGTGAGATAAGAGATTTCATTAACTGTTCCACATTGGGAGTTATATATTGTTTAATTTGCCCCTGTGGTAAAGTATATGTTGGTATGACAAAAAGACAACTGAAGAAGAGGATACTGGAACATGTATCCAATATCAATAATGCGTACAGGGATAACAACAGGATGAAACCCTTAACGAGTGTAGCCAGACACTTCCTACATTACCACCATGGGAGGAGTAATGGGTTAATTGCATTCGGGATGGAAAAAATAAATCTTGGTTTAAGAGGAGGTGATATAACTCAGGAACTCCTTAAGAAAGAAGCCAGACAGATGTTTTTGATGAATAGTGTCACACCATTAGGACTTAATGAAAATATCAACTTCTCAATGTTTTTATAGATGAATCGATAACTATCTGTAAAGGTGACCACTATTTATACAATATCAACACCCTTATGATTGAAATTTTGGAATGATTTTTCATATAATAATTTTTTATGAGTACATATATATATAATTTTTACTAATTTACAATCTTTTATAAAATGTTTCATGTGGAACATATTTATATATTTCAGAAATGTTTATTAACTTGCACTAATTAAGTGAGAATATATTTTATATAAAAAAAAATTTATTTTATTTTATTTCACTTTTATTTCACTTTACTTAGGACATTATGGCACTACTATTGTTATTTTTGTAATATATTATTAATACGTATATTTATTGATTTACAATAAAATTATTTTTGCACTAAGTATAGTTAATTTCGTTAAGGAGATTATGACACTTATAACATTAATTATATTATGCACATTTACATATTATTATATCACTGATATTTCATTACACTATATGCATTACACTTACAATCATTTACTCACAATTAATGTATATTTATTAATTATATATATTTTATGCATGTGTCTTAGGGGTTTATATGTAGGTATGTAGGTTTATGTATATATGTCTGTATGTGTATATATTTGTATATGTATGTATATATTTTAGCTGATTTATAAATATTTGTCTATATGAGATTATGAAATGGTATATTTTATTATTGACCATAAAATAAATAGTTTATTTTGCTAATGTGTACTCATATATAAAAATTAAGATGTCCTTTATTTATTTATTTATATTGATCTTTATTTTCATTCTATTATGGGCCACACTGATATGGAAGGAGTTAATTAGAATGGGATGTGTGATCACCAATCATAAACTTGGATTGCCGTTTTTGAAAGACAATACTGACAGGGATTGGCTATTCAATATATAAAAGAACCGGGAAAGGCAGCGGTCGGCTTGCCTCTTTGATAAAGCTACAGCGAAACGCGCGTCGGCGTCTAGCTGTGATTAAATAATACTATGTCCTTGAAAATCTACATGCTGCTTATGTTTATCATTGATCATAATGACAGCGCGTATTAGCGCTTGTTATATATACCACGAGTGGGGCTAATATGATGCTCAATCTAATAGAGACTATGCTATCACATGCTGTCGTTTAGTGCATGCGTGGGATCCCTGCTATTTTGCCAGTGTATATATCGACTTGTGAATGTGAACGCACATTAGCGCATACGATACTGACCACGAGTGGGGCTAAAAACTATAGCAATGGGACAATGTTAATGAAACACGCTGCCATTCAATACGGCTGTGGTATCTTTGCTATATTTCTTTATAATACATGCATACTGCTGAGAAATCATGAGAATATTTGATTACAATATTTATTACCAGCAGGAATAATATTATTATAGCAGCCTCCACAGTTTAATAAAGAGTTAAGATAAAGTGTTGTCAATAAAAGAAACAATTTTGTTTATCCAAAACATTACAACTGTTAGTGGAATTACTGTTTAATTCATATTGAACGATCCATCAATTTAGATGATAAATCGAGTTCCCTCATCTATCAATTCATTTTGTATGAGAGCGTTTTTTATTAGTATCCATACAGTTATTGACTGCTTTAATTATATTCAGCACTGTGAATCCAATTATCACATATAGCTGTATAAGTGTACCAATTATAGAGTTATGCATTAAGAGATACATTGTATCAGTGGGGTGTGTATTTAAAATATGAGACACTGTTTCTCTTTATATTTCGCTACAATTCCCTGGTACTGATACATTCTCAAGCACAGAACCTGATATACTTGAACTATATCTTCTCTACATCAGCAGATAATTAATGGGACATAGTGGTAATTACAGCATTTATTTTAATACTTATTTCTTTACTTGATTATTTTCTTCAACTTATCTATACCCATTTTAATTAGCTGGATTTGTTTGTAATTATATGTTTATTAATTTGTACTATTAAAGGTTAAGTTTTATTATCATAAGTTCATGCTACTATAGATGCATTCCTTTACTGGGACCCCTTTTTCCTGGTTTCTTGATTAAACCCTTATACGCACTCAGCGGATCAAATATGAGACCATCGTCAATATGTGGGAACTCATCGAGCCTATAAGAGTTGAGTGGGGGAATTGAGACTACATTATCTAGAACGTTTGAAGATAACTTCAACAATACACACACACATGACCACTCTCGCTGCAACTTCAGTGTGTGTGGTTGCCCGCATTCTCCACCATATTGTGACACAGTCAGGTTAGGGGGTCCCTCTCCTGGGTAGAGGACTCCTTCCTTACACACACAGCAGCTGGGAAACAGTACGCCAGACAGGATTCGAGTACAAGCTGGTCGGCGCCAGTCTTTATTGTACAATGTCAGAAATAACATAAAGAAAACAAAACATAAATCCTAGCCCTGTCGGGGCACTAACTTCACAAGTGACTTCCCTCACTACAAGAACCTGGCAGGGCCTAATGCCCTCACCAGCAACAAAGGCACAGCACAACACTCACGGATAGGTTTTCAAGTGTCTCTGAGCAAACTCCCTGTCTGCTCTCCCAGGTGAGACACTCAGCCCTAAACAAACTAGGCTTATATTGGCCACTCTCAGGTGGGAACCCTAACAAGCCTGTTACCAGGCTGCGAGAACCAAAACCTGGAGTGGCCGTGGGTGGAGCCCTCCCTCTCCTCTCACCCACAACCCCCAGGTCCCAAACTGGCTTTTCAAAAAGCCGAAACTCAAGCCTGCTACACTGCAGACTTTCTCCTGGGGGTTTAAAACACATAAGACAGGAATCTGGGACAAATGTACCTGACACAGACCACTTTACCAGTGATCCTATCACAACTAATATATGTGTAGAAATTGGACACATATTTGATATTAGTTACAAATGTAAAAATTGTAATGAATTAAGGGCTTGATTTAGAAATGGACGCATTTTACATCGCTGCACCGTCTTTGGATGCAGCAGCAATGTGAAAATATGGTAATGTAGCAGTAGGTGTCATCGGTTCATCCTCGCAACCCTCGGTCACAATGGTTGCAACATCAGCCATCTGAGAAAGCCAAAGGCTACTCAGAATGGCCTTCTTACCTGTGTAGGGGAAGCAATCAGAAAGCTGACTGCCTAAATACTGGCAGCCGGCTTCCCGACTGTCTTATCCCGGCATGGGTGAAATGCCGGGCGTCTAGATGTAGACGCCCGCATTTCCCCAACGCCGGGAGACCAGCGCCCGGCATCACGATCGTAGTGATGCCGGGCGCCGCGAGCGGACAGCCGCGGGGGGTGAGGGTTAGGTTTAGGGCTCCCGGGGGGGACGTAGGGTTAGGCACCCCCCCAGGAGGGTTAGGGTTAGGCTAGGGGGAGGGAGGGTTAGGGTTAGGCACCCCCGGGGGGGACTTAGGGTTAGGCACCCCCCGGGAGGGTTAGGGTTAGGCTAGGGGGAGGGAGGGATTAGGGTTAGGCACTTGGGGGGGAAGTTAGGGTTAGGCACCCCTAAGGAGGGTTAGGGGGGTTAGGTTAGCAGATACTTACCTAGCCACGATCGGGATTTCCAGCGCTGTCGGGCTTCCGCTGCTTCGCACTCTGCTACTGTCGGGCTGCTGCTGACGGGATGCGGCTGGCGGTATATCATACCCATTCCCTGTGTAGCCGAGACCAGGAAATCTGCATCTTCCGATATAGTCTATAATATATATTCATTCAAAGAAATTAGCCCTTGTCAGGTGTTGTTCGTAAATAAGTTATGGCTGCTCCACTATAATTTTCTGTCACTTTTTCTTTTTGGGAGAAAACCTGGGGCCACTCACTTGGGTTTGCCCCCCAGTCTGAAAGGTGCCAGCCAGCCACTGCAGGGGAGGGAAGATTAGCGAAGAGATGATCGGGCTGAAAGACTGCCTGGGCAGCCCCTCACCCCCACCACAATTTCCTTCCCTCGCGGTCACGCCAACCGCCGCTGTCACCCGCAGGACTTCCCGTCTTCTTGACTCCTCTGCAGCGTGTGATGCCGACAGCATGCTGGGCGAGGCTCAAATAGGCTGCCGCTGGCCTTTCTTCTCGCAAGAGACGCTAAGGCGCGGTCAGATAAAACTGACAGGTAGCCGGGTGCCTGTGATAAAAAACAAGTCGGTACAGTAGCCTGCGGAGGCGGGTGACGCAAATAAGAGGGCAGGGCCATAGGTGACAAGTGGCCCCACAGACCAGTCGGCCCACCGGGAATCTTCCCGCTGAAGGTAATGGCCAATCCGCCTCTGTGTGGGCCTTATACAGCCCCCGGACCTGAGGTTCCCCATCTTCAGTTCCCTTGCCGTGGTGTCACTACTGCCTGTCACAGGCAATTATGACCTACAGCTTTGTCAGGGAGAAGATCCAATTTATTTAACAATGTATATTGGGTGAAATGACTGTAGCATAAGAAGGGATTGTAAGAGGATTAAATATACCACATTTCATTAAAAAACAAAGAAGAAAAAAATGTTTTTGAGGAAATTGCATTATTATATACATTAATTAATGATTATTAGAATTTAGATAATAGATTCTAGCTAATACTGCAAAAAAACAAAACAGGAGTTCTGTCAGGTTATTTGTAGAGATATATAATATTTTCCCTTTGACGCGATTAGATGTACTTAGAATGTTATGTGGTTTAATATACTGGGTTGATAATATATTTGGCAAATACCCTTTAGGTTTATATTAGTGATGGAATTATAGTCTGTACACTTCATAAACCATACAGTTAATTCATACTTGATAAAACTGAATAAAAGCTCAGGGTGTCAGTACATGTGGGTTAGTCCTTGTAATGTGACACCATGCAATGTGATGATTAGTATTATTATCCAAAGCAAACAAAGCTGTCAGCAAAGTCTGACAGACAATAAGGCTTTCTCATTGATGTATTTTGCTTATAGCAGTGCATCAAGTTGCTCACTGTACAGTGTCAGATCATGTTCTAGAATACAGAGAACTCCAGCTGTCTACAATGAGTCTGGCACCATGAGAATAAAAGGCTGCCTCAGTATAAAAGCGACCTGCATTCACTGCACTACTGCTACAATGCATTTCTAGCCCCAGAATGCGATCATAGGCAAATCAATTTCTTTTCTGAACTGTTTATTTATATTTAATTTTATCAGTCTTAATGCAGTAATATTCTATCAGTGTGCAAAACGCGATCTAAATTGTGATTTCAAGTACCCTTGTTATATAAAATAATTAACAGCCACTTATTTAGAGAAAATGTTTGAGTGGCGATTTATAATTGAGTAGTGGTGTTACCCTCACCTCAATGAGAACACGCTTCATATAAACACGTTTAGTAGTATCGGGGCCAGCAACAGATATCATGGGGCCTGGTACACCCATTTTTTTTTTAGGGGCCCTCCATCCCCGGTAGGTACAGGACAGTCTTCACACAATAATAACATAACTGCCCCCTCTCATATAATAATGACCCATAACTGCCTCTCTCCTCACACAATTATATCCCGTAACTGTCCCCCCACCACAATTATAATTATGTCCCATAACGGCCCCTACTCCTCCTCCCACAATTATAATTTCCCACAATAGCCCCCCTCCTGACACAATTATGTCCCATAACTGCCCCCCTCCAACAATTCTGATTATGTGATGTCCCATACCCAGGGGAGTAGCGAGGGTGGTTCCAGTGGAGCATGTGCTCCGGGCGCCAAAATGGACAGAGGGCGCCGTTCAGGTTTCCGGGATTCATTGGGCGCTGCACAGTATGACGGCTGTCTGTTAGTTTTATCTCGGTTTATTTGCTCTATATCCTAAATATGTTACGGATCTGAGATCCGTTTCTACATTTCATGCTCCCTCATGCTGCCCAGATTGCCGGCCCTCCCTCCTCTGTGATCATCTTCTGTCACATCCCCTTTCCTGTCAGATTGATTACATTCACTTCTCAATTCCCTCCCCTATCTACCATGGGATTGGCTCTTTGCCCCTGTCCACTCCTTTCTCATTGTCTTCTGTCACCACCCCTCTCTGATCAACTCTTTGTCCCTCCCCTTTAATTTTCTTATTGGCTTCTGTCAGCCAGGGCCGGCCCAAGCCTTATTTTTTTGGTAAGTGAAGATAGATTTTTTTAAAATAATTGATCATATATAAATTGCCCTCGTAGAATACATACCTCTATTTTAAGTGAAGTATTTCTATGATAGAAATACATAGCAATACGTCCACTTCAAATTACTAACAAATAACAGCAAGATGTCAACAAACATCATCCACTTTCAAAGCAAATATATATTTGATTCATTACTAAACAGAAATATTTAATTTGTAGGCAAATACATTTATATTCTGTGTATACAGTACATTTATATTCTGTGTATACAGTATGTATGTATATGTATATATATATATATATATATATATATATATATTCCCAGTATATATATATTCCCAATAGTTTTTTTTCCCATTAAATATGTGTGTGTAGAAGAGAGAGGCACACACACACGCACACATTTTAAAGACAAGGCATTAACATACCTATTGGAAAAAAAAGCTGTATATATATATATACACACACTAGGGGTGTGCACCTGACACATTTCGTGTTTTGTGTTTTGGTTTTGGAGATGGATCTTTCTTCGTGTTTTGGATCTGGATTGGTTTTGCCAAAACCACCCTTCCATGTTTTGGGTTCTGGGTTTTGTGTTTATTTTGGATCTGTATTTTTTTTTTAAAAAAGCATAAAAACAGCTAAAATCACAGAATTTGTGGGTTCTTCTGCTCCTATGCTATTATTAACCTCAATAACCTTAATTTCCACTCATTTCCAGTCTATTCTGAACACCTCACAATAGTGTTTTTATGTCCAAAAGGTTGCACCGAGGTAGCTGGATGACTATGCTAAGCGACACGAGTGGGCGGCACAAACACGTGGCCCATCTAGGAGTGACACTGCAGTGGCAGACAGGATGGCAGTTTGAAAAACTAGGCCCCATACAGTACATAATGCAAAGAAAAAAAAGAGGTGCAAGATGGAATTGTCCTTGGGCTCTCCCACCCACCCTTATGTTGTATAAACAGGACATGCACACTGTAACAAACCAATCATTTCAGCTCCAGGGGCTGCCAAACGACTGTGCCTGAAATGATTGGTTCGCTTGGGCCCCCACAAAACAAGCTGGCAATTAATCTGTCGCTGCACAAACTGGCTCTACGGAGGCAAGATGTCGTCCTCATCCTCCTCATCCACCGATTCCTCACCCTCTTCAGTGTTGTGTACATCCTCATCCTCACAGAGTATTAATTCGTCCCCACTGGAATCCACCACCACAGGTCCCTCTGTATGTTCTGGAGGCTGGTCTCCCTGGAAGAGTTGATAATTCATTTTGATGAACATCATCTTCTCTACATTTTGTGGAAGCAACCTCCTACGCCTTTCGCTGACAAGGTTCCCGGCTGCACTAAACACTCTTTCGGAGTACACACTGGAGGGGGGGCAACTCAGATAAAATAGAGCCAGTTTGTACAGGGGCCTCCAAATTGCCTCCTTTTCCTGCCAGTACAGATACGGACTGTCTGACATGCCTACTTGGATGCTGTCACCGATGTAATCCTCCACCATTCTGTCAATGGTGACAGTATCATATGCAGTGACAGTAGACATGTCAGAAATTATTGCCAGCTCCTTCAGTCCGGACCATATGTCCAAACTTGGTCCTGCCTGTCCTGCATCACCGCCAGCGGGTTGCTTAGGATACCTAAGTTGTTTCCTGGCAGTCCCAGTTGCGGGAGAAAATGAAGAAGGAGCTGTTGACGTGTCACGTTCCGCTTCAGCTGACAGTGTTTTCACCAGCAGGTCTTTGCACCTCTGCAGGCTTGTGTCGGCCGGAAAGAGAGACACCACATAGGCTTTAAACCTAGGATCGAGCACGGTGGCCAAAATGTAGTGGTCTGATTTCAACAGATTGACCACCCTGGAATTCTGGCAAAGCGAATGAAGGGCTTCATACACAAGTCCCACATGCCGAGCGGAATCGCTCCATCTTAGCTCCTCCTTCACTTTCTCCAGCTGCTTCTGCAAAAGCCTGATGAGGGGAATGACCTGACTCAAGCTGACAGTGTCTGGACTGACTTCATGTGTGGCAAGTTCGAAGGGCTGGAGAACCTTGCACAACACGGAAATCATTCTCTACTGCGCTTGAGTCAGGTGCATACCCCCGCCTTTGCCTATGTCATAGGTGGATGTATAGGCTTGAATGGCCTTTTGCTGCTCCTCCATCCTCTGAAGCATTTAGAGGGTTGAGTTCCACTGCATCACAACCTCTTGCTTCAGGTGGTGGCGGGGCAGGTTCAAGAGTGTTTGCTGGCGCTCCAGTCTTCAGCACGCAGTCGCTGAAAGGCGAAAGTGGACAGAAATTTTTCGGGCCACCCAAAGCGTCTCCTGCACGCCCCTGTTGCTTTTCAGAAAATTCTGCACCACCAAATTTTTGTGTGAGCAAAACATGGGATGTGCTGGAATTTGCCCAGATGTAATGCCCACACAAATATTGGTGGCGTTGTCAGATATCACAAATCCCCAGGAGAGTCTAAGTAGGATAAGCCACTGGGCGATGATTTCCCTCAGTTTCTCTAAGAGGTTGTCGGCGGTGTGTCTCTTACTGAAACCGGTGATACTCAATGTAGCCTGCCTTGGAACGAGCTGGCGTTTCTGAGATGCTGCTACTGGTGACACTGCTGTTGTTGCTGCGTAAGGTGATACATCTACCCAGTGGGCTGTCACAGTCATATAGTTCTTAGTATGCCCTGTTCCACTTGTCCACATGTCCGTGGTTAAGTGGACATTGGGTAAAACCACATTTTTCAGGACACTGAGGACACTTTTAATGACGTTTCTGTACAGTCTCGGTATTGCCTGCCTAGTGAAGTGGAATGTAGACGGCATTTGGAACCAGGGACACACTACCTCCATCAATTGTCTATATCCCACAGCACTAATGGCGGATACCAGATGCACGTCTAACACCAACATAGCAGTCAAGGCCTCAGTTATACGTTTTGCTTCAGGATGACTGCTGTCGTACTCGCTAAGGACTGTTGGAGGGTCAATTGTTTAGTAAAAGTAGTGGTGTTACTACTTCCTCTCTGGGATGATGAACGACTCCCAGCAGCAACAGCAGCAGCGGCAGCAGTAGGCGTAGCAATGCAGGATCCTCCGGAGGAATCCCGGATAGGAGAGTCAGTCATGCCAGTGACATGGCCTGCAGGACTACTTCCAATCCTGACTAAGGAGGAAATTGATGAGGAGGGAGTTGACGGTGTGGTTTGCAGGCACTTGGATACAACAGGACAAAGGGATTTAGATGTCCCTGGACTGCTTACAGTCTTAGCCAAAGTTTCTGAACTTAACAGTAAATTATTATGAACGCGCTGCAGGTGACGTATAAGGGAGGATGTTCCTAGGTGGTTAACGTCCCTACCCCTACTTATTTCACCTTTACATATGGTACATATGGAATGTTTGGTCTTCTGCCAAGGCATGACCGTGATGGGCTTTTTCATCCCACGGACAACAACTGTCTCCCCTGGAGCCTGATTTAAACAAACCACATCACCATCAGAATCATCCTTGCCAACTTCCTCCTCAGTGCCAGCTACACCAGTATCCTCATCCTGTTGTACTTCAACAGTGACATCTTCAATTTGCATATCAGCAAGTGGACTGTGGGTGCTCCTTTCAGCACTTGCAGATGGCGTGCAAATGGTTGAAAGAGCCGCCTCTTCCCATCCAGTGCTGGGAAGGTCAGGCATCGCAACCGCCACCACACTTGGACTCTCCTTGGGGATTTGTGATATCTTCTTAGAACGCATAGAACACACAGTTCTTCGCTGTGCTTTTGCCAGCTTAACTCGTTTGATTTTTGTAGCGGGAGGAGGGCTTCCATCGTCATGTGAAGCTGAACCACTAGTCATGAACATAGGGAAAGACCTTAGCCGTTCCTTGCCACTCTGTGTCGTAAATGGCATATTGGCAAGTTTACGTTTCTCCTCAAATGATTTAAATGTTTTTTTAAGGTCATTTTCGTGGACTTTGTCATTTGGGATTTTATATGCCCTCTACTATGACATTGGGCATCGACCTTGGCAGATGACGTTGATGGCATTTTATCGTCTATGTCATGACTAGTGGCAGCAGCTTCAGCACTAGGAGGAAGTGGTTCTTGATCTTTCCCTATTTTATTTTTAGGGGACATAGTTTGGTCCTCCATTTATGTTATATTGATATATACGTGCGGCTAAGGTGCACACAAACACAGAAAAGAAGAATTTTAAATTTTTTTGGAGTGCACTGTGGGGGTTACAGCACCCTTTAATGGTCAAACCAGCCGGCCCTTGATTTATGACACAGGCGCACGCTTGGTGCTGCTCCTTTGTTGATGGACTTGTGGTTACAGGGCACACAATTCACAAACACAGAAAATAATTTTTGATTTTTGTTGGAGTGCACTTTGGGGGCTTACACCACTCTTTAAGAGATGAGCCAGCCGGCCCTTTACTTATGGGACTCAGGCGCATGCTTGGCACTGCTCCTTTGTTGATGGACGCACGCTTGACACTACTATGTTGATGCACATGCGGCTACTGCGCACACAATTCACAAACACAAAAAAAAAAATATTTTTTTTTGGAGTGCACTTTGGAGGTTACAGCACCCTTTAACGGACAAGCCAGCCGGCCCTTTACTTATGATACAGGCGCAGGTTTGCCGCTGCTCCTTTGTTGATGCACATGCAGCCACAGTGCACACAATTCACAAACACAGAAAATAATTTTTTATTTTGTTTGGAGTGCACTTTGGGGGTTACAGCACCCTTTAACAGTCAAGCCAGCTGGCCCTTTACTTATGACACAGGCGCTCACTTGGCGTTACTTTGTTGATGCACATGCGGCTACTGCGCACACAATTCACAAACACAAAAAAAATATATATATATTTTTTGGAGTGCACTTTGGAGGTTACAGCACCCTTTAACGGACAAGCCAGCCGGCCCTTTACTTATGATACAGGCGCTTGCTTGGCGCTACTTTGATGATACACGTGGAGCTACTGCGCACAGAATTCACAATTCAGAATTCCCCCTGGACAACACTACAGCACCCCTCTAGGACTACAGCGTTTATGGGACACTGCACAACACAGTCCAGCCAGCCCCTATAGACTTTGGAGTGTACACAGCCCCTATGGACAACTGTGCAGAACACAGCCCAGCCAGCCCCTATGACAGAAGCACAACACAGCCCAGCCAGCCCCTATGGACAACAGCAGCACAACACAGCCCAGCCAGCCCTAGCTCCCACCCTCCCTATTCACTGTCCACAGCCGGAGTGAGAAATGGCACCAACGTGGGGACTTTTTATGGAATCAACAACCCGCGAGATCCGGAAGGCGGGATGATGACGTTTTGCCTCGATTTCAGATCCGAGTCAGGCGGGAAAAGTCGAGCCTGACTCGGATCGGGGGGGCTCGGGGGGGTTCGGATTTCAGAAATCCAAACCCGCTCATCCCTAATATATATATATATATATATATATATATATATACATACAGTCAGGTGCATAAATATTGGGACATTGACAGAATTTTCATATTTTGGCATCTGTTCACCACCACAATGGCTTTGAAATTAAACAAACAAGATGTGCTTTAACTGCAGACTTTCAGATTTAATTTGAGGGTAAGTACATCCAAATCAGGTGA
Source organism: Taudactylus pleione (assembly GCA_031769625.1). NCBI lineage: Eukaryota > Metazoa > Chordata > Amphibia > Anura > Myobatrachidae > Taudactylus > Taudactylus pleione. The sequence goes on from JAUIMM010000092.1 coordinate 40,842,613, forward strand.
ACGGTGTAGGAATTACAACGGTTTCTACGTGTGCCTCCCACTTTTTAAGGGGCCAAAAGTAATGGGACAAACTAAACAATCCTAAATCTAACTTTCACTTTTTAATACTTTGTTGCCAATCCTTTGCAGGCAATTACAGCCTGAAGTCTGGAACGCATAGACATCACCAGACGCTGGGTTTCATCCCTGGTGATGCTCTGCCAGGCCTCTACTGCAAATGTCTTCAGTTCCTGCTTGTTCTTGGGGCATTTTCCCTTCAGTTTTGTCTTCATCAAGTGAAATGCATGCTCAACCGGATTCAGGTCAGGGGATTGACTTGGCCATTGCATAACATTCCACTTTTTAGCCTTAAAAATCTCTTTGGTTGCTTTTGCAGTATGCTTCGGGTCATTGTCCATCTGCACTGTGAAGCGCCGTCCAATGAGTTCTGAAGCATTTGGCTGAATATGAGCATATAATATTGCCAATAAAGCCAATGTCATCTTCATGCAACAGAGGTTTAACCAGATAATACACAGTAACAGATGTTTTGGGGAAGGACAAAATAGGAGTTTCCTTTATTGAACAATTTAATATTAATAAAATATATTTGCTCATTTGGTTCTATTTGCATTAGAATATGGTTTCATTAGCATTGTTATCTTACTGAAGATTACTGTGCCCCAGTGTTTTCTTCTAATAGTACCAGCGTTCCTACCGTCCTATATGTGTGTTCCAGCACCATCGCCTTGGTGTGTTTTCAGCCTATCCCCTCATGTGTTTCATCAGCGCTATCCCCCTGTGCCTCTCCAGTGCCACCCCCAATTCTCTCTGGCACCATCCGCTTGTGTCTCCCCACAGTGCCATCCTCCTGCGTCTCCCAGGCGCCATCATCCTGTGCCTCCCCAGCGCCACCATCCCGCGTCTCCTCAGTGGCGTCTTCCTGCCCTAGCACAGAATAGACATTTTTTCTCACACACAGATCATCTCCCCTTAGCACTGAATACCCTCTCCCCACAGATCATCATCTCCCCTGTCCCTAGTATAGCAGACCCCCTCTCCCCCAGATAGATCATCTCCCCCGCCCCTAGTATAGTACTACACATTTGGGAGTTTAAAGTTTAAACAAAAATATCTTGTTATTATTATTATCATTTCTTTAAAACCTAAACTGAGTAATCAAACTAAAACACTTTATATAATGCACCCCCCCCCCACCATCTCCCTCCCCCAAGGCTGCAACATCCCCCAGGCTGTAGGCCAGTGACAGGCAGCCTGACTGGTGGTGATAACTGCTTACCTTCACTTCTATGTGGGTGTCCTACGAGGAGTGTTTGTGTGCCGCTCCTCATCATTGGCACAGCGGTGAAGCTGCTTTAAGAATAAGTCGGTGAGCGAGTGTGTGGGTGTGCTGCGCCCGCGTGACATCATCAAGCCACGTTGCGCAGCCAGAGGAGGCAGAGCTACAAGGCAGCCATAATCCTCCCGGTCAGCGGCGGACATTAATTGGATGTATTCTCGGCTCGGCTGTCGGTATCAGTAGCCGCGCAGGGAACTGAATTGCGTCCCGGCGGCTTCATGGCGCCCTCTGCCAGCTGGCACCCTACATGCTTGCATAGTCAGCGTAACGGGTGGGCCAGCCCTGCTGTCAGCACCCCTCTCCTCTCCTTTACTTACTGGCAGGTATGAGTTTTTAAAAAAGTCACTGCTTTGCTTTTTAAAGTAATGAGGTGTTCCTAGGCATGACCACAAAGTGTTATTTGAAATGTCTTTTAAAAAATACTGTATTAGGAGACCTGATATAATGGTGGTACACAGAACATGATTAGTAGTACTCACATTAATATAGGTGCAATGTATATTTGTGAAGTAGGAGCATATCTGAGAAGGGAGCTTCCCATAGGTGTTCCCACTCCAGTGATAGCTGCTGGGGGCAGTAACTGCAGTAATAAAAAAATCTAAATCAGGTAATTAAATGAATATACATAGTTATAAAAACTAGTATATGAATAAACTGATATAAAAAGAGCGCTTAATGAAAATGTAAATTTATTGCATAGAAATATCACACTTATTAAAATTCACAATACAGTAAATTGTAAATATAGTAAAATAGATCAAGACAGGCTATCAATAATATCTATCCATACAGAAGCTATTAACCACATATAGATATATTTTAGATCTCTTTATTGTTGGACTCTTCTCCTGCAGTAGGTGTCCATACATAACAATATAATATCTATGTAGTAAGGAACTGAGGGCCTGATTCAGAGCCGGACGCAAGTGGCCGTTCACTCGTCCACCGTACGAGCGGAAATATTTAAATGCAAGCGCTCGCTCGTATGTTCGCTCGTAGCTAACCTTCCGCCCCATATTCTCCCAACCCCTCCTTTAGCTAGCGAACGTTCAAAATAGCGAGCGTCTGTCTCCTGTTTGGTTGCAGGGAGCGCTCGCACAAGTCAATTCCGGAAGTGGCCCTGTCAGTTTTCGATTGCCTGCTATTTCATTCTGCAAACATACTTGAATCGATTACTGGCAATCACTATATTAATTACCTTAATTGTTATTCACATGTTTGCAATCCTGGTTTTTTTTTCAATGTCAATAAACTTTATTCTTGTTAGCGTGTGTCATTTGTTCCGCTGAATACGTACGGTTTTACCAAGAGGATGGTTTTTCTAAATTAAAAGTTTGTTTGAGTGCTACTATTGTTTTGCGTTTTTTTTTATAGGCAGATTTTACTACTTTAATTTTTTTATTTAAATTAGCTTACGCATGTCACTGCATCAAGCCTATCATAACTCACATTATATTTGTGAGGGTGTAGGTCACATGACTCATACAATAACCAATAGAATTGTTCCTGTTAATTTACAAAGTACATTAGCCAATCAAATTTTTCTAGGACCTTTATTAAAACTGTTTTGTGTAAAAAAAATCATTGCCATCATGAGAGCCAACGCTTTCTGTAGGCGGGAGCTACTGGTCCTCACTGAGGTGATGGACGAGCGAATTATGGACCATCCGCCCCCCATCACCAACCTCCACAAGCAGAGGGCCTATGCGGAGGTGCGCCGCTGTCTGCGTTCCCTCAGCTATCGCCGAAATATAGGGCAGTTGGAACGCAGGTGGTCGGATCTGCGGCGCAGATCACCACGCCTGCTGACCCTTTTGCGTCGCCGGATTGGGCAAAGTAAGTGTTTCTGTGTATGTTTATAATTTTTTGTGTTTTTTTTTTTTCTCATACCTGCGTGTGCATGTTTACAGTATAGCCCTGTTGGTTTATTTTGGACAGACCTGCGTGTGCATGTTTACAGTATAGCCCTGTTGGTTTATTTTGGACAGACCTGCGTGTGCATGTTTACAGTATAGCCCTGTTGGTTTATTTTGGACATACCTGCATGTGCATGTTTACAGTATAGCCCTGTTGGGGTTTTTTTTGTTTTTTTTTTTTGTTTTTTTGGCAAAAAAAAAAAAGAAATTGGAATTTAAAATGTTTTTCTCCATCATTTAGGGGCAGAGCGGATAGTCAGACGTCGCAGACGTGTGTCTCTTCCCCTATCCCCCACTCCTACCCAAACATCCCCTGCCCACTCTTCCCCAAATTTCCTCTCCACCCCCAGACCTTGCCGTCCTTCAGTCCTCTCCCTCTCCTCACATTATCATCTCTCCAACTTCCCCCTCTCCTCAAACCCCCCCTCTCTTTTCCTCACCTTCCACTTCTGGCAACATCAGCCCTCCTCCTTCCATGAGGCACTGGCCCACCTCAGATGAGGAGGAATTCGGGGCTCCAGGCCCAGTCAGCAGTGTGACCGGTATGTTTACATTTTTAACTATGGTTTTTTTTTTGTTGAAAATATTTTAATTTGGTTGATGTTGTCCTTTTGCCTGTGCAGTTCAAAATAGTAAAGTAGTTTAAATGTTTTTTATATATATATATCTTTGTGAAACAATGTCAAGGATGTTTTCCCCTTACACATATGACACATGTCCAAACACTCACACTTGTGTCTTTCTTGTTTACGGTACCAACAAATGTCGTAGTTTTGCTTAGGTTAAATACATATGTTTTTTTTTTTATTTATTCTTTTTGGGCCCTTATTTATTTTAAATCTTTTCGTTTGGCATTCCTTTTTTTTTGGACATGTTTTTGTAACTGATGTTTGTTTTTAGTATAGCCAGAATTTTTTGTGTCTTTTTAAAATCTAAATGAAGGTGTTATTTTTTTTCCCCACAGAGGCCCAGAGGCGTCACGAGGCAATTGCTGCCGGATTGATTGGTCTTCGGGGCCATGTCATTGCCATGCTGGTGGCATTGGACCACCTTTGTGCGCTCCTGCGCCACTAAGTTTTTGGCATAACCAAAAAATTTTTTTTTTAAATAAAGTTTTGTTTGAATTATTTAAGTCTCATTTTCTGTAAATCTTAGATTGTTGAACCTTACATAAGTCTTCTATTTGTCCCTGTGTTTTGAAGTAGTGTAAATTTGTTTGTAGAAAGGTCAAGTAAGTATGTAAGCTTGCAAATTAAACACATAACAATACCAATAGGTTTGTAGAATTAACGACAAAAATTTAATATTTATTTTTTGGGGTAATGTAAAAATGAAAGCTACCTGCTTAGGCCTAGAATTGAAAACATACTGATTCACCATAATACCTTTGGTGTTTGTTTTTAGCAACAAAGCAGGGTACAAAAGTTTAGAAATGAAGATATTACAGTATTAGGCATTAAGCATGTTTGCATTTTTTTGAGCAGGTTACACTTGGTTGTAATTTATGAAGGAAATGGTTGGTTAACGTAAAAAAAACATTTATTGCACACAAATAATAAACACCAAGTGAATTGAAAAAATAAATTCGCACATTGAAAACACACACAAAAGTCCAAACAACACCAAAATCCCCCCCCCCAAAAAAAAATTAGGAACTGTTTGAAGAAGTAGCATGCCAACATGAATCCACAAATGAGGAGAAGAAATCATTGTTCCCGAAGTTATATCCAATGTGTCCACATAAAGTCATTTGTGTTGTTCAGGTAGTATGCATGGATTTTTATGGTCATGTCGAAGTTGAATAATTGAGTGAGACAAGTTCAGTTTAAAATTTAATCGCAGCGACGCCATCTTGCGAATGGCCGCAAGACTCCATTTTGGAAATGAGATCGCAAGACACAATTTTGTGTGGTCAGCATTAATTCAAGTTATAACCCAGGAGCTAAGAACAGATGGCAATGTTTTTGTTAACCTACCAAGGGCAACGGGAAAAACCAGCTTTCTAAGTAGAAGTAAAGAGACAATGGGTATTTTTACATACAAATTGGGAATCCCTGGATGCAGATAAAGTATAGTTGTGGCAGTTGTAATATAATATCTACACAATTGGATTTGCCTGAATCCTAGACAAGATGGCTCCAAATCCCACAGTTTGAGGTGATAATACATTTGCACTTCACACAAAAGTCTGTGAGAACAAAAGAGGTTTTGTTTTCCTTTGAACACAGCAGGTGGGGGCCTGCTGACAGAGGGCATGTAGAATTACAACCCTCAGCCATCCACACTGCTGGATGTTCACTTCGTGTATGAGAGATTATGCCCTTAAATCTCACCCATTAATAACTAGCGTCCTTATATCAAACCCCGAATACCCACACACTACATATTCGCACATAAGGTTCCATAAGCATCAAAATGTATGATTCAAGTTGGTTAAGTTAGTTTAAATGCTAAGAAATAGAGGTTTTTGACATCTAAGGTATTATACATGATAAGCAAGGTATGTTTGGTCTCGTTCTGATGCGTACGCTTTTTACAGAATCCCGGTGTTATCGGTGGAGAGATCGCATCATGCAAACTCAAGTTACGGATCGCAGAACTTATAAGCAACAAAATGTTTTAGTTGATGGAATGTTACAGGAGGCGTTACCAGAAAGACCCCGGCTGTTAGAGGCAGGGAAAGTCTATTTGAAACAACCTGTTAAATGTGTCGTTACATATGCTCCTCCTCTGGGAACCAATGAGATCAGCAGGAAGTTTCCCCTTTGTCCTGTTTCAGTCTGGGGGGGAATAAATACATGTGTCCAAACACTGGTTTGCCAGTTCATGCTGAATTTTGGGTGAACTGAGGATATCTAGTCAGAAGTCTATCTCTGGGTCCAGAGGCGCAGCGTATGTATAACCGAACTTGGTCTGTATTATTTCCTTTTACGCCAAACTTGTGTATGTATAGATTGCGTGTAACTGACTGTACTTTTACCTGAATAATACTTGTGTGTTGGAACCACAGATTTCCACTCCTGTCTTTATTTGCGGTCATACTGCGTACGCAATTAGCGTTGTGTTTAGAGGTTTAAAGGCAGGTTTTGTCTTAGAGGTTTATAGGCAGGTGAATCTTGCAGGTTTATAGGAAGGATTATAGTAAAAGGTTTACTGACGATTTAACAGTGGGGGCTCATCGGTTTATCACACTATCTGATACACGATAACACTCGGTCATTCCTCTCTCAGCAAAAGGGTGGAGGCGCCTTTTGAGAGACGCATTAGTCTTTCATTACCACAGTGTTGCTGAGAGCGTACTGCCGGTTATTGTGCAGAGGAAGCACTGATTAGAATCCAGGGACAAGAGAGGAAAAAGTTTGTTTTTCTTCAGTTGATAGAACCTTGTGTTTAGAGGGGTGCTGCAGTATTTGTGTACGCAGCTAAAACGCATTTTTGCGTACGCAGTAAAAAAAAAGTTATTATACGCGTGTGTGGTAGTCGCATAACTGTGTATGCGGGCGATCGCACAAATAGCGTATACGCACTTCCGGTTCTGCTGCCACATGTTTGAACTAAGCCATTGAGGTTTACATTTTTTTTCTATCTACCAATATCTGGGTTAAACGTTTATTTTCTGCGCAGAGAAAAAGTGTGTAACAGTGTGTGTATTGTTGATAGGGGTAATTTATTCCCTAAAGTTAAGGGTACCGTATGATCCTTAAGGGCTAGGTGCAAGGGTTAGCCTAGTTGCTCGGTAAGTAGCTTTACCGTTCTAAACACAGTAGCAGGTGTACATGTTGTCTTTGTTGTATAGAGTTGCGTGAGAGTGGCCGACATACAAACTCTCATAGGTTTGGAAGTTACCTTACTAAAGCTTATCCGGGTGTGGAAGTTGCCTGTTTCAAATCTTATCTAGGTGTGGAAGTTGCCTTATGAAATCTTATCCAGGTGTGTGGGCGCCGCCGACTTAAATCGTTCACAGGTAAGTGAAAGTATCTTGATTGTCTTTCACCAGCTTAAATTTTTATTGAAAAGCATAGGAGTTGTCTCAGAATGGGAGCCACGCAAACAGTAGAAATGTTAGGTAATGATGTGCTGCTAATGGAGGCTCCAATTGGATCAGCCCGTCGTATTATGCATACTAAGTACGGTACTTATGCAATAAGGTATTGTGATATATGGTTTAATATGACGAGAAAGAGTGTTAGTCCGTTCCCCAGAATTGGTAGTTTTGATAAAAATGTGTTAGATAATGTCCAGGATCACATCAGTATGGTGAGATCCCGAGAGAAAAAGATTCAATATTTTGAATGTTTAAAAATATGGCAGCATGAAGGGGATGCTTGGCTTAAAAATGTGCAAACGACGCAAACTAGCATTGCAAACGCATTGCCAGAAAATACATCCGCGACGCTGAGTTGCAATACGGGCGAGCCGCAAATTGGCGCGCACGGGCGGCAAAGTAGCGTCGTGGAGAGTATTGCCAGCAGTTCACGCTCACCTCCCCCTCCTTATGTGGATGGAGGTGCAAGTACGGTTACCAAAAATACCAATAAAAATGTAACAAGTAATTTGTACCCCCTCTTAAGTAACCATAAAGAAAATGCTTATGATGTAGAAGATGAGCCTGTTGTAATGTCTGCCATTTCCCATGCTGTGCAAATGATAGATGCTGCATCACCACAATCACGGGTGGTGCCGCCATCTCCATCGGTAACATCAAGGGAAGTGTTAATACACTCTGCACCCATTGAGGAAGTTGTTAATACCATACGTAGCAGCAGCAGATTAAACCCCCAGCCAGGTAACGAGGTCAGAAGTGGCAACGCTGCCGGTCTGCATCCCATTCGGACAATAACTGTTCCGAATGGAAATGTGGATGCAAACGGTGTAGTGCCCACGAGGGAAGTAGTAATGCATTGTCCATGGACAAGGGCAGAACTAAATTCCATCATAAATGATTTCCCCAATCCCAAAAAGGAACTAGCCAAATGTCAAAGATTTTTGAGAAATTTGGGTAGTTCTCATGAGCCCACTAATAAAGATTGGCGTGTGGTGTTAAGGGCCTGCCTGCCACACAATACCGACGTGACAAAATTTATCACGGACTGTGTATTGGATGGCGACGTTCCCTTAACAGACCAAGTAAACCAAGGTAACATTTCCCGTATTGTGACTCAATTGGGTGTATATTTTCCAGTAGTAGTTAACTGGAACAAAATCTTCACAATCAAACAAAAGGAAAGTGAAACTGCAGAAGAATATTGCGACCGGGCTCTGCTATCACCCAGCACACTGGGATAGAAGAGATTAAAGATAGCATTCACCACAGGGGAATGATAGTCACGATATTAATGGATGGTTTAAAAGAGAATTTAAAAACTCGGGTTCAGACCTCACAGCCTGGCTGGCGGGGACTTACAATAGATAACCTCATAGAGTCTGCCATAGAACATGACAAAAACATCTAAAAAAAGAGGGAGACCCAGAGCGAAAAATTAATGGCTGTCAGTATACAAGCTCTGGAGAAAATGACGTTAACATCACAGCCAACAGGCTTGCACTTGCACACACACTCATGTCAGAACAAGTTGCTCTCACTAACCCCACTCAACAACAAACACAACTCTATCCCACTAACCAAATGCAACCACAGGTCCCAGGATATCCACCCACTTCTTTTCCCCCACAATACCCTTACCCTCCCTATCCTTACCCATATCCACCACCTTTGCCCTCTGCTCAAACTCCACAACAACACATGCTTTCACCTGAATCACGGACATGTTTTAATTGCAAACAAACAGGACACTTAAGTAGAAACTGCACAGTAAAAAGAGTATGGACCGCACACCAAGGGAAACCTGGACATCCCCATAAGGGATATGCACAGAGACCAGCAAATGCTCAGCAAACACCAGCTTCAATTGTAGCCGTAAATGCTTTATTGGAGAATGGTAGCCAACGCTAGGGGTCAGGTCATACCTGTAGTCTACAGATAGTCAGGTTAACGGGAAGTACTAGGGAAGAACCGGTCTTGATGGTTGATGTAGCTGGTACTGAATATCCTTTTCTTGTAGACACAGGGGCGACCAAGTCAGTGATGAAATCTCCCGTTAATTTACAGGTGACCAACGAGACAATACCAACAATGGGTGTGACAGGTAAAGTGGAACGCTATCCTTTAACCAGACCCGCAGAGGTTAGTATTGGGCCATTGCATACCAGACATTCTTTTCTTCTGGCTGCCGCGGCTCCTACTAACCTGCTGGGCAGAGACTTGTTATGTAAAATGGGATGTGTCATATATTGCACCCCTGATGGTGTATATTTAGATATCCCAGAGAGAATGGTATACGAGGTGCGGGATATGTTAGACACCCCTCAAAGGATAATGTACCACTCTACAGTTTTAAAATAAAATCCATCACAAGTAGATGAAATGTTGTCCCAAATTCCAGATTCCCTTTGGACAAAAGATGGACAGGACACTGGATTAATGGCAAACGTAAGCCCGGTAATGGTAAACATAAAAAGCGGTAGGCAAGCTCCAAAAATTCCCCAGTACCCACTAAAACAGGAAGTAGAACTAGGGGTGTTTCCAATAATCGAGCGATTATTGCAACAAGGAATTTTAGTTCGTACAGCTAGTGTAGCCAACAGTCCCATCTTTCCAGTAAAGAAGAGTGGTGGGAGGGGTTATAGGCTGGTGCAAGACCTTAGAGGTGTTAATAAGGTAGTAGAGAGCCAATTCCCTGTAGTGCCAAATCCAGCTGTCATCCTGATGCAGATCCCACCAAATGCAACCCATTTCACTGTCATTGACCTCTGTTCTGCTTTCTTCTCTGTACCTCTCCATCCTGACTGTCAGTACCTATTCGCATTCACATACAGGGGTGTGCAATATACATGGACACGATTGCCCCAAAGTTTCATAGACAGCCCCAGTATTTTCTCCCAGGCATTGCATGACTGTTTACAAGCTTTTCAACCTGCCAATGGATCAGTTCTAATTCAATATGTGGACGACTTATTGCTATGTTCTGACTCATTTATGTCATGTGTGAATGATACTAAACTTTTGTTACTTCATCTCTCGCAAACAGGACACAAAGGGGCTAAGGACAAGTTACAGCCGTGCCAGCCCAGAGTAAAATATTTGGGACATTGCCTAACCCAGGGGTTACGACATCTCACAAATGATAGAATCCAGGCCATACAAAACATGACACTGCCGCAGAATCAACAGCAAATTCGTACCTTCTTGGGAATGTGTGGATATTGTCGAATGTGGATCCCAGGTTTTTCTATTTTGGCCTTGCCTTTACAGGAACTAGTCTCTTCCTCAAAGCCCGATCGTGTCGCACACACTGAGGAATCAGAACAGGCTTTTCTTGATCTTAAGGATAGCCTGACAAAAGCTCCTGCATTGGGAATACCTGATTATGAAAAACCTTTTGATTTATATTGTACAGAAGCCGATGGTTGTGCTGCAGGTGTCCTTACACAAAAACATGGTGATGCCAGTAGGCCCATAGCATACTACAGTGCCCAATTGGACACGGTAGCAAGATCACTCCCCACCTGTTTGAGAAGTGTAGCAGCTACCGCTTTATTGGTGAGTAAAAGTGAGGACGTAGTATTGGGCCATGATATGATTGTCTACACTCCCCATGCTGTATCTACTCTGTTGAACTCAGCTCAAACCAGACATGTCTCCTCAGCTAGGTTCACCAAATGGGAACTAGCCCTAATCGCCCCTGCAAATATTACAGTTAAACGTTGCAGTACGCTGAATCCAGCAACATACCTACCATATGTACAACATGATGTACAAAGGGTGGAAGGAGAGGAGTTGCTGGCGGGAGGTGAGTTCAGCAGACATGATGACACCCACGATTGTATGACATATCTGAATCAGACCTTTACTGCTAGACCTGACATACATGACACACCTTTAGAGAATGTGGATGTGACTTTCTATATGGATGGGAGTTGTCATAGACAAACAGACACAGGTGAATTATGTACAGGTTATGCTGTTGTAAATGACACAGACATCATGGAAGCTAAACCTCTTGGTCCTCCTCACTCAGCCCAGGTGGCAGAGTTAGTAGCACTGACTAGAGCATGTGAACTGGCAGCAGGCAAATCTGCTAACATTTACACTGACTCGAGGTACGCATTCGGGGTGGTACACGATTTTGGGGCTCTATGGCGTCTGAGAAATTTTATGACAGCAGCAGGCACACCAGTTGCACACTCCCGACACATAAAACATCTCTTAGAAGCAATCCAACTGCCCAAAGCAGTGGCAGTAATTAAATGCAAAGCCCACACATGTGAGGATGACCCAGTGTCACTGGGCAACAACAGAGCTGACGAAGCTGCAAAATGGGCAGCGGGGTTAAAAATGCCTTCCCCAATTGAAACAATTATGTCATTCCAAACCATTGATATGCTGAAATTAATTGAGATGCAAAATTTGTGTTCAATTCAGGAAAAATCCATATGGAAGTCCAAGGGGTGTGGGCAAGAGTCCTCCGGGCTCTGGAGGGACGGACATGGTAAGCCAGTAGCCCCCAAGGCATATTACCCCAGCCTGGCTGAAGCAGCACATGGTCTGACTCACCTGGGTAAACAGGGCATGTGCAAGTTGGTGAGGGCATACTGGTGCGCACCAGGGTTTTCTTCACAAGCAGAGAAGATAGCAATGTCCTGTCTGACCTGCTTGAGAAAGAACATAGGGAAAGCGATCCCTACCGAACCGTCCCACATTCCACCAACTGATGGACCTTCCCAGGTGATACAAATTGATTTCATCCAATTACCAGTATATAATTATGTATTAGTGTGCTCAGACGTATTCTCTAACTGAGTTGAGGCTTACCCAGCAGCCACTAATACTGCTGCGTTTACTGCCAAGAAAATAGTTCAGGAATTTGTATGCAGGTACAGTATCCCTAGAATCATCGAAAGTGATAGGGGTACCCATTTCACAGGTGATGTTTTCTAAAATATGTGTAAGCTGATGGGTATTAATAGCCGACTTCACACCCCCTACCGACCGCAAGCCAGTGCCAAGGTAGAGAGGATGAACAGGACTATTAAAAATAAGCTAAGTAAAATCATGGCGGAGACTAGACTAGGATGGCCAGAAGCTTTACCTTTGGTCCTACATAGTATAAGGACCACTCCTAGATTTCCTCTGAATCTGTCCTCATTTGAAATATTGTTTGGTAGACAACCTCATTTGATTATAAGTCCACAGGAAGATCTAAAAGGTAACAACGAGGTAACTGTGAAGTACCTTATATCAATGAGTAAGCAGTTAAAGCAACAGCAGCAGAAACTGAAATTGTTGTCCCATGATATGCCTGAAATGAACTGCCATGATGTTGAACCAGGAGAATATGTAATGATTCGAAATTTCTTACGTTCAGGTTGTTTGACTGATTGGTGGAAAGGTCCGTACCAGGTGCTGCTGACGAGTACTACATCTTTGAAGGTGGCCGAGAGAGATACCTGGGTCCATTCCACTCACTGCAAAAAGGTCAATCAACCGGTGGAGAAACAAGTCGGAGACAAAGCTGATAGTGTGGATCTGTCGCTCGCGAGCTTGTTCCGGGAGGATTGAAAAGGTCGTAGTGAGATACCTGAACTGAGAGAAATTTGCAGGTCTTGTTGTGACAATGAACGGGCATGCTGTGTTCATTTTCATATTCTCTTTCAGAGTGTTCACCATCCTGGTCGGGTCGGGAATATCCAGTTTCTGTGATGGGGGACCAATTGAGGAAACGGGAACTGATGGCAGTGCTGATGGAGTGGAGAGAGGAGGAGTGCAATGCCAATCAGGGGAGTGTCTGACCAATCTTAGTACTGTTATTGTTAAGAGAGCTGTCATTCCGGATACTCGGGGAAGGTGTGGAGGGTTATCGTCTGAAGATTCCTGTATTTGTGAGTTTTGTGGGTCCCTAGTTGATGAAAACTGTATTCAACAGTGCCAACCTAAATATAATCCGTACTGGGGAGGGTATCCTTTAGAGGATTACCACAGCATGGTAGGCAAAGTGTTAAATCAAACCGATTGCTGGGTGTGTTCACATGTGCCACAGGGACAGCATAATGTAGGGTTGGTGCCATTTCCGCTGAATATCACGGAAATGTTAGAATTACAAAAAGTGAAAACAGTGGATGGAAAATTCCTCTCATCCAAACCACCTCATTTCAAACTCTATCAATTTCAAGTAGATAAATCACTTTTGTGTCTAAACATAACCAACCCCAATAAACCCGGAGGTTGGGAAGTGACGGGGAATAATCAGACGATGACCTTCTCACAAAGAGCTGATAATGAGTCCATAAACTATGATCTGTTACGCACAATTAAATCAAGTGGGAAATATTTTAGGTACCGGTATACATTGAGTTCCACCAAAGAAATGATTGGTAAAGTACCAGATGGTTATTGTGCTAAAATAATACAACCAGAAACTTGCATACACCAGATGGAAGAACCTGAGATAGGATTGTTTGCAAGAGAAATGTGTTTAATGATAATGATGCATACCATTCCTTATATTCTCCCTGATAATGTATATTTTATATGTGGAAGAAAAGCGTATAAATGGCTCTCCCCGAGTTCCGAAGGTTTGTGTTATCTGGGAAGAGTAGTCCCAGAAGTTATGACCCTCACACATGTTGAAATGTTGGGAATACATAAAAACATATCGTCACCATATCTTCACACACAATATGAGCACAGAGGCAAGAGAAATATGATAACTGGTGATATGCATAAAGCCGCTCAGTTAATCAGTGAGACAACTGGCTTCCAAGTTTTAGTCGCCCTGGATCCCACCAGAATTGCTAGGGGTACATTAAATTTTAGATATATCCAGGAACTTGCTAAATTAATAGATAATATCACCGAGATGTACGATGACACATTCAGGTACACAGGGAGAGAATTGCAAGCGTACAAGAAAGAACTAGTGCAACACAGGCTAGCGTTGAACTATTTAACTGCTGTTACTGGAGGGTATTGCATAACGTTAGCCACCCAATTTGGAGTAAAGTGTTGCACTTATGTCACCAATGATACCAGCGACCCTAAGGAGGTGATAGACCAGAAGATGGATGAGATTCTGCAGCTAAAGTGGGAATTTCGTATGAACCATAACGCATCAGTGGCTGAAGCAGGGGAAAAGATAGAAGGATGGGTGTCATGGCTGAACCCAGTGAAATGGTTCTCGGGTCTAGGAGAGTGGGTCCAGGAAGTGGTCGCCAGCGTAGGCAAATTCTTGATCCTTATACTGATTGTCATCATAGTAATTGGCATATGCGTCCGGTGTGTTCCTATTGTGTTGAAGTGTGGAAAATGTGAAAACAGAGTGAAATGAAAGGATGAAACTATGATGGTGGTCAAAAATGATAATATGTATACCGAGGTAGATACAGAACTGCACTACAATCCTGAGCTAGGAAGTACCATCATTTAAATGTATAATATTTAGACATGCATAGACGATATTATTGAAATGTTATTTATAAAACACCCAGACAATGTAAAGTCTCAAATTCCCCTTCAAAACTACTGTTATAAGATTGGTGCATTCCCACACCTGTCACATGATCTCCCAAGATCCGCGGTGTGCGTATAATAGTAGTTTTATGCCCCGCCTAGAGACACATTGATGATGGATTAAGAACCACCTTGTGCCATCCCATGATAACACTAAATAATATATATGAATGTAAGCCCAAAATAAATTTTTATAGCAGATTGTGATAGCATGTTGTTTGCTATCAAAGGGTGGACTGTCGAAGTTGAATAATTGAGTGAGACAAGTTCAGTTTAAAATTTAATCGCAGCGACGCCATCTTGCGAATGGCCGCAAGACTCCATTTTGGAAATGAGATCGCAAGACACCATTTTGTGTGGTCAGCATTAATTCAAGTTATAACCCAGGAGCTAAGAACAGATGGCAATGTTTTTGTTAACCTACCAAGGGCAACGGGAAAAACCAGCTTTCTAAGTAGAAGTAAATAAGAAGAGACAATGGGTATTTTTACATACAAATTGGGAATCCCTGGATGCAGATAAAGTATAGTTGTGGCAAATGTAATATAATATCTACACAATTGGATTTGCCTGAATCCTAGACAAGATGGCTCCAAATCCCACAGTTTGAGGTGATAATACATTTGCACTTCACACAAGAGTCTGTGAGAACAAAAGAGGTTTTGTTTTCCTTTGAACACAGCAGGTGGGGGCCTGCTGACAGAGGGCATGTAGAATTACAACCCTCAGCCATCCACACTGCTGGATGTTCACTTCGTGTATGAGAGATTATGCCCTTAAATCTCACCCATTAATAACTAGCGTCCTTATATCAAACCCCGAATACCCACACACTACATATTCGCACATAAGGTTCCATAAGCATCAAAATGTATGATTCAAGTTGGTTAAGTTAGTTTAAATGCTAAGAAATAGAGGTTTTTGATATCTAAGGTATTATACATGATAAGCAAGGTATGTTTGGTCTCGTTCTGATGCGTACGCTTTTTACAGAATCCCGGTGTTATCGGTGGAGAGATCGCATCATGCAAACTCAAGTTACGGATCGCAGAACTTATAAGCAACAAAATGTTTAGTTGATGGAATGTTACAGGAGGCGTTACCAGAAAGACCCCGGCTGTTAGAGGCAGGGAAAGTCTATTTGAAACAACCTGTTAAATGTGTTGTTACATATGCTCCTCCTCTGGGAACCAATGAGATCAGCAGGAAGTTTCCCCTTTGTCCTGTTTCAGTCTGGGGGGGAATAAATACATGTGTCCAAACACTGGTTTGCCAGTTCATGCTGAATTTTGGGTGAACTGAGGATATCTAGTCAGAAGTCTATCTCTGGGTCCAGAGGCGCAGCGTATGTATAACCGAACTTGGTCTGTATTATTTCCTTTTTACACCTAACTTGTGTATGTATAGATTGCGTGTAACTGACTGTACTTTTACCTGAATAATACTTGTACATTGGAACCACAGATTTCCACTCCTGTCTTTATTTGCGGTCATACTGCGTACGCAATTAGCGTTGTGTTTAGAGGTTTATAGGCAGGTGAATCTTAGAGGTTTATAGGAAGGATTATAGTAAAAGGTTTACTGATGATTTAACAGTCATTTTAGGGAATAAAACAAAAACAAACAAAAAAATAAAGTTAAAAGTGTACATTAAAATATTACATGTCTACATTGTGTCAATTAAATTAATTTGTGGAAATAATTACCTAAAAAATCTTGCAACAATTTGATTGCGTATGGCCCCCCACATACTGACCTCCGACCAACCTCGGGGGGGCCGTCCTCAAGCAAGGCATCCTCTGGCTGCATTGGGACACCACTCCTTATGGCGATGTTGTGAAATATCCCACACAGGACCACAATTTTCGAAACCATAGCCGGCAAATACATGAGGTCGCCACCAGAGCGGTGGAGGCATCTGAATCGGCCTTTTAAAAGGCCGATACAGCGCTCCACCACCTGCCTGGTGGCTGTAAGTGCGGAATTATACTGACTTTGTGGCCCTGGTGTGGGAACCAAATAAGGAGTGAGCAGCCAGGGGGTGCAAGGGCAACCACTGTCTCCTGTGAAAATAGAAACAAGAACATCAGGACCATTGTGTACCAAGCTCTGCATTGGTTTCAACAGAAGGTGTCAACTTACCCAGAAGCCACGCATCACCAGCTTGTAGGTTGTTTAATTTGTACCAAATCCCTGATTGCCGGATGACGAAGGGATCATGTGCACTGCCTGGGAATTTGGCATTCAGGGACAGGATCTGGAGGGAGGCATCACATACCACCATTACATTCAACGAATGAAAGTGCTTGCTGTCACAATCCTGGCTAGTTTTTACCTTTTGAGACTAACCTCTGCCAGCTGCTCCATGGATCTGTGTTTGTAATTCTCCTGGGACATCTGAATCATGCTGGCTGTAACATCTCTGTGTGTGCAGACTGCTCTTCCCCCACACTGATTAAACACCTGGACCCTGCTCTGTCTGTGAGCATTGCTAGTCTTGATTGGAGTCGCAGGTGTGGTCCTGATTCTCAAGGGCTGCAGAGGTGATAGATTCCTCTGCATGTTGTGCCTTGCTCCACTCAGAGTGCCACTGCCAGACCACCTGTCTGTATCCACCAATCGCTGCCAGACTCTAGGTATATAGATCCTCCTCTAACAGCACTCAGTGCTTGAACATCTTGTTACATTCCGTGGTGTACAACTTATGCTATAGCTGTACCTCTGAGTACCAGTATGTCCCAGGCTCCTGCTGGTTCCTAGACCAGTGCTATCTGTAAGCCTGCTGTGTTCAGCTATCCCCGCTACCAGCCTCTCACCTACGGCTCCCAGGCCGCTCCAAGTAGCTTCCACGCTACCAGCTTCTCCACACGGCTCCCAGGCTGCACCAAGTAGCTTCCACGCTACCAGCTTCTCCACATGGCTCCCAGGCTGCACCAAGTAGCTTCCACGCTACCAGCTTCTCCACACCGCTCCCAGGCCGCACCAAGTGGCTTCCACGCTACCAGCATCTACCCACGGCTATCTGGCCGCTCCATGTAGCCACCCAGCTACCAGCATCTACCCACGCCTATCCAGCCGCTCCACGTAGCCACCCAGCTACCAGTGTCTACCCACGGCTATCCGACTGCTCCACGTAGCCACCCAGCTACCAGCATCTACCCACGGCTATCCAGCCACTCCACGTAGCCACCCAGCTACCAGCGTCTACCCACGGCTATCCAGCCGCTCCACGTAGCCACCCAGCTACCAGCGTCTACCCATGGCTATCTGGCCACTCCACGTAGCCACCCAGCTACCAGCATCTACCCACGGCTATCCAGCCGCTCCACATAGCCACCCAGCTACCAGTGTCTACCCACGCCTATCCAGCCGCTCCATGTAGCCACCCAGCTATCTGGCCGCTCCACCTAGCCACCCAGCTACCAGCATCTACCCACAGCTATCCAGCTGCTCCACGTAGCCACCCAGCTACCCGCGTCTACCCACGGCTATCCAGCCGCTCCACATAGCTACCCAGCTACCAGCGTCTACCCACGGCTATCCAGCCACTCCACATAGCCACTCAGCTACCAATGTCTACCCACGGCTTCCCAAGCCACAACAAGTAGCTTCCATGCTACCATACATCTGCAAGCCCATCTACTAGTAACCCGACCAGCTCAGTCAGCTTTCCTGCTGGTCCCAGTCCGGTTACTCCAAGTCCTCTCACCTCACGGCTCATTAGCTGCACCAAGTAGCTTCCGTGCTACCATCCACCTGCAAGCTCATCTACTGGTACCCCGACCAGCTCAGTCAGCCTACCTGCCGGTCCCAGTCTGGTCCCTCCAAGTTCCTTCTGGTCTCATTCCAACGTCTCAAGTTTCCAGTTCCAGTCACTCATCACCAAAGGCAGTTCTCACTGCTACCCACTTCTTATATTAAAAGAGCTATTCATGTTACCCATGGTTCCAGTCCAGCCGGCCTCCAGTGTTTCCAGTTCATCACCTGATACATGTAACTCACTAGCACCAACTGTGACAGTATGTTCAAGCCTAATGATGGTGGCGGATCAAGCACCTAATCCTGGATCAAGTGCTTTCCGTAACCTAATCACTCATTTGGATTCACAGGAGGCGGTACAGCATCGAGTACTACAGCTTCTGCAAATTCTGACTAACCGGCTAGATGATACCCAAATCTTACCTGAACCCCTAACTACTTTCCAGCAACTGCTGGAACAGCTACAGGCTCTACTCAGCAAAATCTTTCAGCTCATTCCTGAATTTCTTAGAGCTACCTCTGTCTCAACTAAAAATTCTGTCTTGGAATCTCTAAGAACCAAAGATTCTTCCATGCCAAGTAAAGTGAGACATCAAAGTTACCCACGCTCCAAGCTCTCTGTGGCTGAACGCCAGCGGCGTAAAGATTTCCATCTCTGTCGCTATTGTGGAGCTTCTGACCACTTTATCAAAGGCTGTCCCCTTTGCAATTCCAGCAGTATAGCAATGTGTCAACGTCTCAATGCCTGTTCCGGTCCCAGTCCGGATTCTGGCTGTTCCGGTCCCAGCCTGGATTCTGCCTGCTCTGGTAGGGGACTCCAGTTGGCAACCCCAGGAGGGGTCTCCAGAGTCTCAACCCAAGGAGGGTCCTCAAGTCTAGTAACCCAAGAAGGGGTTTTGAGTCACTCACCCCAGGAGGAAGTCTCTGTCCTCGCATCCCAAAAGGGGGGTTCATGTTCCGTACCCCAAAAGGAAAAGTCGAGTCAGCTTCCCCAGAAGGGGATTTTGGGTCCCATGCTCCAACAGGGAGTGTCAAGTTCTGTACTCCAGGAGGGGACCTTAAGTCTCTCACCCCAAGAGAGGGTTACAAGAATTATGCCCCAGGAGGGGGGTCTCAAGTCTCACACCCCAGGAAGGGGCCTCCAGTCTCGCACACCAGGAAGGGGCCCCAGGTCTCGCACCCCAGGAGGGGGTCTCAGGTCTCATGCCCCATGAGGGGGTCAGGTCTCGCACCCCAGGAGGGGGTCTCAAGTCTCACACCCCAGGAGGGGGTCTCAAGTCTCACGCCCCAGGAGGGGGTCTCAAGTCTTGCACCCCAGCAAGGGGTCCCAAGTCTCGTACTCCAAGAGGGGGTTTCAAGTCTCGCACCCCAGCAAGGGGCCTCAAGTATCGCACCCCAGGAGGTGGTCTCAAGTCTTATGCCCCAGGAGTGGGTTCCAGGTTCCAGTTCCCAGGGAGAAGTGTCTCCTGAAAATATCGTTCCAGAGGATGACAGTTTCTGTACCCTGTTCTCAGCCTCAAATGTTGAAGCTGCTGTCTCTGGCTCCTCAGGACTCCTTCCAGTTCCTTTAGATGGTCCAAGTACCGAACAGCTGTCAACTTCAGTTGTTTTGATTCCTCAACAATCAGAGCATCCTCAAGTCTCTTCCAGCCCTGCACCTGAATGTGCTCCACAATCCTCAAACACACAAACTTCATTGGATACTCCAGGATACATATATTTTGATGGGGACTTATCGCAATACTTTGCATTACTGGAGCAATATGCTGCAATCATGGAAGCAGATCCAACTTGTGGTATCACTCCTACCAACTTTACTAAGTACCTTCTCTCTTCCTTTAGAGGTAAGGCATTGGACTGGGCCAATCCTCTCATTGAGTCTAAAGATCCTGTGCTTCTAAAAATAAAGACTTTCAGTGAAGCTGTTATTAAAGAATTTGGTCTCAAACTTGTCAAACGAAATTCTAGTGAAATTCTCAGTTCTGAAAATCGGTCCAAGCAGACTGTCGGTTATCTAAAGAATCATCCTCTGCTGAGTCCTCCACTTCCCTGAACATGAGATGTGCGCCCACCTCCTTGTCCTCTTCATACTGCGGTAACTCCCAAAACACCATCAAAATTGGTTATATTTCGCTTAGTTCCTCCCAGGAGTCCTATCAATGTTCAAGTCCTACTAAACCTTCGATTTTACCTTTAGATACTGACTCGGAATCTGAACTCGATCCTGCATATGATAATTCTCCATTCCCTGAAAACCGTCTGCCATTTGACCCTGTCCTTTCCAGTCACGTATTTCCACAGGAGTTACCAGAGATCCCATGTCTGTTGGTTGGCACAAAATGATCTCGCAGCAGAAAGAAGAATCGACGAAGGTCTTGAAACATCTCCTTTGAAGATTTTCCACACCTGGTATCCCAATAAATGTAAGAATTAAGAGGATGTCTAAAGAGATGTTTCTAGAGTGATGGTGTCCCTATGTTTGAAGCTCCTGTAATGTCATGTTTGGAAGAAAGTTTTTCAGTTTCCTGGGTGTCTCATTTTTTCATGTTCTCCTATGTATTTATTTGGGTGTTTGGAGTCCACCCTTGAAGAGGGGGGTACTGTCACAATCCTGGCTAGTTTTTACCTTTTGTGACTAACCTCTGCCAGCTGCTCCATGGATCTGGGTTTGTAATTCTCCTGGGACATCTACTCTGGCTGAATCATGCTGGCTGTAAAGGCCCCCATACATCAGAGATTGATTGCAGCAATCGTGCAATTTGCAATCGATTGTGTATAAAAAGCTTTCCCTTTTTAAATCGATTGCTGATTGCAGAGATGCCACAATCGATTGAAAAATGGAAAGATTTTTATACACAATCGATTGCAAAATGCACGATTGCTGCAATCAATCTCTGATGTATGGGGGCCTTAACATCTCTGTGTGTGCAGACTGCTCTTCCCCCACACTGATTAAACACCTGGACCCTGCTCTGTCTGTGAGCATTGCTAGTCTTGATTGGAGTCGCAGGTGTGGTCCTGATTCTCAAGGGCTGCAGAGGTGATTGCTCCCTCTGCATGTTGTGCCTTGCTCCACTCAGAGTGCCACTGCCAGACCACCTGTCTGTATCCACCAATCGCTGCCAGACTCTAGGTATATAGATCCTCCTCTAATAGCACTCAATGCTTGAACATCTTGTTACATTCCGTGGTGTACAACTTATGCTATAGCTGTACCTCTGAGTACCAGTATGTCCCAGGCTCCTGCTGGTTCCTAGACCAGTGCTATCTGTAAGCCTGCTGCGTTCAGCTATCCACGCTACCAGCCTCTCACCTACGGCTCCCAGGCCGCTCCAAGTAGCTTCCATGCTACCAGCTTCTCCACACTGCTCCCAGGCTGCACCAAGTAGCTTCCATGTTACCATCTCTCACCTACGGCTCCCAGGCCACTCCAAGTAGCTTCCACACTACCAGCTTCTCCACATGGCTCCCAGGCCACACCAAGTAGCTTCCACACTACCAGCTTCTCCACACGGCTCCCAGGCTGCACCAAGTAGCTTCCATGCTACCAGTGTCTACCCACAGCTATCCGGCCGCTCCACGTAGCAACCCAGCTACCAGCGTCTACCCACGCCTATCCAGCCGCTCCATGTAGCCACCCAGCTACCAGCGTCTACCCATGGCTATCCGGCCGCTCCACGTAACCACCCAGCTACCAGCATCTACCCACGGCTATCCAGCCACTCCACGTAGCCACCCAGCTACCAGTGTCTACCCACGGCTATCCAGCCACTCCATGTAGCCACCCAGCTACCAGCATCTACCCACGGCTATCCAGCCGCTCCACATAGCCACCCAGCTACCAGCGTCTACCCACGGCTATCCAGCCGCTTCATGTAGCCACCCAGCTACCAGCGTCTACCCACAGCTATCCGGCCGCTCCACGTAGCCACCCAGCTACCAGCATCTACCCACGGCTATCCAGCCACTCCATGTAGCCACCCAGCTACCCGCGTCTACCCACGGCTATCCAGCCACTCCATGTAGCTACCCAGCTACCAGCATCTACCCACAGATATCCGGCTGCTCCACATAGCCACCCAGCTACCAGTACCTACCGATGACTATCCGGCCGCTCCACGTAGCCACCCAGCTACCCGCATCTACCCATGGCTATCCAGCCACTCCACGTAGCTTCCCAGCTACCAGCATCTACCCATGGCTATCCAGCTGCTCCACGTAGCCACCCAGCTACCAACATCTACCCACGCCTTCCCAAGCCACAACAAGTAGCTTCCATGCTACCATACGTCTGCAAGCCCATCTACTAGTAACCTGACCAGCTCAGTCAGCCTTCCTGCTGGTCCCAGTCCGGTTCCTCCAAGTCCACTCACCTCACGGCTCATTAGCTGCACCAAGTAGCTTCCGTGCTACCACCCACCTGCAAGCTCATCTACTGGTACCCCGACCAGCTCAGTCAGCCTACCTGCCGGTCCCAGTCCGATCCCTCCAAGTTCCTTCTGGTCTCATTCCAAAGTCTCAAGTTTCCAGTTCCAGTCACTCATCACCAAAGGCAGTTCTCACTGCTACCCACTTCTTATATTAAAAGAGCTATTCATGTTACCCATGGTTCCAGTCCAGCCGACCTCCAGTGATTCCAGTTCATCACCTGGTACAGGTAACTCACTAGCACCAACTGTGACACTTGCAGTTCCTAAAAATTGCGTCCAGCCTTGCTGGAGGCTGAAGTGGTATGTGAGTGCCATCCACAACCCCTATGATGTGTGGGAAGCCAGCAATTTGGTAAAATTTTTCCTTCACCACATTAAGGGAACCCATATCCAATGGCATTTTAATAAAATGATGGAGGTTTTTAAAGAGTGCATCCATCAATGCCCTCAGGATCCTAGAAAAGGAGGATTGGGAGATTCCAGCAACTATTCCCACGGTGGTTTGAAAGGATCCTGAGGCACAACAATGTAACACCGACATTAATTGCGTAAGAAGTGGTATTGCTGTAGGACTGTCAATTTGCCATTCAAGATCACTCTCTATTAATGAGTGTCTATGATGATTTGTGGAGGCAGACGGTATCGCCTTAACACCTCATCATCTGGCATTCCAAAAAGGGTGACACGTGTTCTATATATCTGGGGCCTTGCACGCCTACGAGGCCTACGCCTGGGACGAAGTTGAGGTTGGTCGGGTTCTGGAGCCATGGCCAATATAATACGACCAACATCAATCTGAAATGTTAAGCCAGGTAGTTATTGTTTTAGACAAATGTGTTAAGAAAAATATACTTATCTTTTCAAAGAAAACCAAAGATTCTTACAGGCCTGGGTCGTGTCATGTGAAAATCCAACTACATTTCAAAAGTAGAAAATATTTTTATGGTTAATTTTATAAACTAGGAATTAAACCAAATATAGTTTTCTAAAATTTAGAGAAGGTACCACACATTAGTTCGCAAAATAGTATGCTACATTTAGAGTTAAGACATGATTTTACACAGAACAAGCACACATTAGTTCGCAAAATAGTACGCTACATTTAGAGTTAAGACATGATTTTACACAGAACAAGCACACATTAGTTCGCAAAATAGTACGCCACATTTAGAGTTAAGACATGGTTTTACACAGAACAAGCACACATTAGTTCGCAAAATAGTACGCTACATTTAGAGTTAAGACATGATTTTACACAGAACAAGCACACATTAGTTCGCAAAATAGTACTCTACATTTAGAGTTAAGACATGATTTTACATAGAACAAGCACACATTAGTTTGCAAAATAGTATGCTACATTTAGAATTAAGACATGATTTTACACAGAACAAGTACACATTAGTTTGCAAAATAGTACGCTACATTTACAGTTAAGACATGATTTTACACAGAACAAGCACACATTACTTAGCGAAACATATGCTAAGACCAACACATCTAATTCGTAAATTAATAAAACCAAAAACACTTACCAAAAACAGCCAAATATCAAAAAGTTATAAAAGGTCACTTGGGTTCCAGCCAAAATAACTTTAATTAAAAAAAAACAATATAAAAATTTTTACAAAATTTATTAATAAATGTTTATGGGATTTATTGAAATACTTACTCAAAAATATAAATATAAATAGCAAATAAAAATACGCAAAACTGCTAACTTAAAAAAAAAAAAAGTAATACAAAAACGCTCCTTCAAAAAAATACAAACAACTCCTTCACGCTCCACTAACCAAACTGCAAACCACTACACCGAAATTCATCCAACAATCCAAAAATGCCACCTCGAATGGAGTCACACCAAGCCATAAATAGGCTTTATTTTCCCGCTCAAATTAAGGACGGACAATAGGAGCGCACAATGAATGATGCGGCCGAATAATGCTGACACATGTATAAAAACGTCACTGAAGGCCCAAATCGGTCTGCTGCATTGAGAAAAGACAATGAGTACAGAGCAGCGAAGTACTAGCCAAGAGGCGCCATGTAAGTATTTTTTATTTAAGGGGGAAATGCTTATGTTTAACATTACATTTTGAAACATTTTACTTTAAATATTTTTAAAACATTTAAAGAAAAGGTGTGGAGGATGCCATGGAAGAGGCTGCTGGGCCTAGTAGGCAAATTAGGGCCAAAAAAAAAAGGCAGCCACAATTCACAAGGAAGGAGATGGAGGTTTTGGTGCAAATGTGCAACGACAACCTGGCACAGGCACCAAGGAATATGGGTGCAACCCAGAGATGGAAACTGTGGGACGACATAGCCAGTGGTGTCAATGGGGTGGGTGAGTTTGAACGTTCAACCCGGGAGGTCAAACGCCGGTACGTAAAAACTACATTTGACTAAAAAGTGTTTACAGGTCCAAATACTGCAGTAATAATGCCAACTTTTAACCAACAGATGGAGCGACTTCAAATATCGGCTTAAACAAAAACTGGCTGATAGGGCTAGGCATGCAGGGGGGACAGGTGGGGGTCCCACCCCTGTGTCACTTGAGCTCATTGATTTGGAGGGGCTGGCACAGGGGTGTGTGCAGGATGAGGAGGTATTGGGCATGTCGAACATGGATACCAACATGCCAGACTTTGCGGCTCCTCATGTTGCCCAGGTAAATGTTGTAATTTTAACAACTCAGAAATGTGTTTTGTAATATATCTAGATTATAATTTTACTCTTTTCTCTTTTTTCTCACAGAGACACAGGCGGATGAGTCTGCTCCAGTGGTGAGCTTTGGCCGCAGAATTTCTTCTGGCTCTGCAGGGGAGGAAGCAGTAGATAGGGCTGGGGACCCTGTGGAAGACAGTCCAGGGCATTCCCCCTCGCAGGCAGTGGCCCTCCTCACTGATCTCAATGTTAAAATGGATTAGCACACCGAGATTCTGCTGAGGATGGACGCCAATCTGCTACGGGTGGTGGATGCCCTGGAGGAAAATTCTGCGGCCAACGTGAGAATTGCAAATGCCCTGGCGGAAAATACTGGGGCCAACGTGAGAATTGCAAATGCCCTGGAGCAGCTCGTTCGCCAGCACATGTTGGAGCCGGCCTCCCTTCCTGCCAGAACATCAGGACCCTCCACCTCTGGCACAACAACAGTCATCCCTCCAAATATGCCTAGCCCTATGCCTAGTCCAGAGGCCACAACTTCTGCCTCTGGCCAGGCCAGCCGAAGGAGCTCCCGGCCCCGTTCCGGCTTCCTCCAACCCTCGGCCAAACGGCCTAAAAGGCGATGACAGCACTGGCTAATTACCCCACAATCCATCTCTGTGTTTGCCCCATATTCCTTCATGACAACAACCTCCTTCTCCTTTCTTGGGAATTGTTTATATTTTTTTTTATTTTTTTGTTCAAATGCCACTTATTTTGTGTGTGTGTGGCCCAAATCATTTTGAATTTTTTTTACCTTAAAATAAATATGCTTATGGAAAAAAACAAAAAACAAAAAACAAAAATGGACACAATCATTTAATAAAATTATGATCAAAATCGGCAAAATTCTATTGTTGATTTATTCCAAAACTCGTTAAAAGGTAATCCCTCAAACAAACTTAGAAACAATACAACGGAAATAGAAACATTTAATTTTTTTTTAAAAAAACAAGGGTTAAAAACAATTTGAGTTTCAATTAACACTTATCAAAAAACAAAAGGACGATTGGTTTCTTGTCCCCAAAAAAATTATGTAAAAAAAAAAACACGTGTACAATATTGTTTCCCTAAAGAAGAAACACTTACAAATATTTTAAAAGCCCCCTCCCCAAAAAAACCCATTTGTTAGCTAATTGATTGCATGACCCAGAAATTAGCAGCTGAGTAGTTCACCTGCGTTCGGTTTTTAGCTACTAAAAAAGGTCTATTTCCTAAACACCTTACAAGCAGTTTTGCAATTAAAAGATGATTGTTTTTGGGGCCTCAATTGATAAATCGCTACACCATCGATGACCCCAGGGAAGTACGAAGAGACCATCGTCATTGCGGTAGACTATACCAGACCACAAGCCGAGCGAGCAGTCTTAATGGAAATTGTATGAGACAGTGACGTATCACTTGTTCCGTTCACATTTGGCGCTCGCATAAGATAATTTATGTACGCCCAAAAAACGCCTCGACACGCCTGCGTTTTTCCATCTCCACCCCCGTCCCCACCCCAAAACGGACAGTTCTGTCAATCACATTTGACATGTCACTTCCTGTTTGCTGTGTCTACGATCGACTGAAAAATGACCGCAATCAGACGTACGCACATGCGCACTGTTACACCGACGCATGCGTGGTTGGACAACATCGACTGACTACGAACGAGCGGCCACTTACGAGCGGCTCTGAATCAGGCCCTGAATCTCTGCTCAAAAGTGGTGGTCTTTTAACCTCCTATTAGGAAGGCAGTCACAGTAAATAAATATAGTGTTTAGAAACCAGTAGAGCTCCTATACCAAAAGATTAGGATTATGGTTAGGGAAGGATCACCATTGGGATATAATATAGCAACAATGTGTTTAGGATGGCATCCAAGTATTCGTTAATCCAAAAATGAAATCCACTGCTGTCACGTAGTGATTTAGTATAGTCTTGTATAGTGTGCACACTTATTAGTTTTGAAGCTGTTCACTACTGGCAGTCCAGTAGGGAGAAATTCCATATTAGTGTTAAGGTAATAGTCTTGAATACAAAGCTTGCCAGAGCCTCAATCAGAGAGAAAGGAACAGAGCAGGTAATCAATGCAGCGTTCCTAGCTGACATCTATCTCCCGCAGCTGATTGCTGAACTTGGTGCCTGTTTCCCGTAGAGATGATTAGACTCAGGGCAGCTCTCCGGAGGGTAGTGGTGTGACTCAGAGCAGCTCTCCAGAGGATAGATGATTCACAGCCTGTCACAGCTCAGCCCTTACACGCTTCTCCTCCAGGTGTAGCGGAGGTTTCGTCAGAGGAAATAGTCACCCAACTCCGAAGGGGTGATTATATAGTGAGTTTGACCAATCGCTTTCACATTCCAATTGTGTTAAATGAATTTAATATTTTAAATCTTCACCTGTGTGTGATATTCCCCAGTATTACAATAGTCCGAGATTTAATCAAACAGCAAAACCATATACATTTAAAATACACACATACAGTATAAAAAACCTTACATTAATAATTGCATTATAAAATTATGATAGCATCATCCAGGAGTGTTCAGAACTGAATTACAAATATTCCCAACTGAGTAGTCTTAATATGTATTGAGCTATAGCTAAGTGGTAGTGCTCCCATCTGGCATACCACATGGCCTGGGTTCTAATCCCATCTGGCCAGCAATTTGATTCCCCAAATCTTTCATTTTTATTTTTATTAATAGGGATAGATGTAATAAATAAAATACTGATATATATTGACATATTTATATAGCTTTTCTCAAAAAGAAAAAAACAATCAATCTATATTTACAGTAAACATACTACTCAAATAGGTCAGGTGTAATGACCCCATTGCATAGGAGTGTTACAATACCTACACAGCCAGAGTTAGTTGATACTTTCTTACAAAGTTACGTCATCTCTCTACAGTAATATATATAGAGGATACTAAACATTGTTTGAATCTCATTCGACAAGTAAAATGGCAGGAAGGTTACCACCTGATCACATGTGATGTGAAATCACTGTATACCAACATTCCACATGAGGGTGGTATCGAAGCTACAAAATATTTTCTATCTAGAGATTCCAGCTTAAGTGAGAGACGACGTGACTTTGTGTTGGAGTCTATGCATTTCATCTTGACACACAATTATTTTCTATTTAAGTCTCAGTTTTATTTACAGTTGCACAGTACCGCCATGGACATCAAGTTTGCCCCTAGCTTTGCGAATCTATACATGGGACGCTTTGAAGATCAGTATATTTGGAATGATCCCTTTGGGACAAACTTGGTGCTATATGGTCGTTACATTGATGATCTGTTTATTGTTTGGAATGGGGATTCACAGTCTATTATTAATAGTGTTGATTTTTTTAACACTAATTTGTTTGGTTTAAAATTCACTAGCACTTATAGTAATGCACATATCAATTTCTTGGATATTGCCCTCTCTATTGAGAATGGACAAAGTGCTACTAGCACATACAAAAAAGAGGTTGATATGTACAATGTTCTGAACTATATGAGTTGTCATCATACCAAATGGAAGAACAATATACCCAAAGGTCAATACAGTATCTTAGGTTGAAAAGAAATTGTTCTGATGATCAATATTTTCAGAAACAGGCAGATATGTTGACATTGTCCTTTTTGGAACAAGATTATCCTATTAATCTTTTGAATGCTTGTAGGGAAGAGGTTAATTCTCTAGATAAAGAAGCTCTATTACGTAAGAATAATAAGATTGACATTACTAGAGATGAATAAGATAATATTGTCTTACCATTTGTAACTAAATACAATATGTGTTCATACGATATTAATAAAATTATTCAAAAAACTTTTCTATGCTAAAGCTGGATAAGATTCTCGTACCATGTTTAGAGAAAAATGCAAGAGTTGTATTTAAAAGATCTAAAAACTTGAAAAATTTATTGGCCCCTAGCCATTTTAAGAATAAAGCAATGATTTATCCTCCGAAAGGTGATAATGTACCGACTATTGGCACTAATTGGCTATCCACTAGACCCAAGGGTTGTTTTAAATATGGGAGGAATAAATGCCTTACTTGTCAATATATAGGCCATAGGATGTCAGATTTTTGTTCGTATACTTTGTCTAAAACCTACAAAATTGAACACTTTATGAATTGTTCATCAGACTATGTTATATATCTTATTTCATGTGTTTGTGGTGTTCAGTAGATAGGACGCACCACACGAAGTCTTAATGTTCGTTTCCTGGAACACAGGAGGAACATCAAGAAAGTGGTCTTGTCACATAGTTTATCCAGCCATGTTTGGAAGGAACATAAGGGAGAAGTTGATGTGCTTACTGTTTTGACTATCAAACATGTTCCAGCTACACAAAGGGGGGTGATAGATTTATACACTTATGCAGACGTGAGGCATACTGGATCTTTGCATTGGGAACTTTATTCCCACAGGGTTTGAATGATTTTATCGAGCTTAATGGTTTTAACTATTGGTGACCTTTTGGATGTGTACCACAAGAATCTCTATTCATTCACTCTGTTACTCTCAATTTGTGAGAGCTACTTACATCATTAAAGAACCACTACCTCGGTTCTATATGTTTTTCATTAGCTTTTAAAGGTTGTGTATTATATATATGTATAGGATGCTTTTCTTTATAATGGCCCCTCTCTGATTTCCGATATTGATTTTGGAGGAGCTGGATGTTTTATTTATATCTATCCATATCTTCAATGTATCCCCTCCCATCGGACTAAATGATTTGTGGAACTTTTCTATTTCGATATAACTCAATATACTCTGGCTGTGTAGGTATTGTAACACTCCAAAGCAATGGAATCGTAACACCTGACCTATTTGAGTAGTATGTTTACTGTACATATAGGTTGAGAGTTTTTTTCTTTTTGAGAAAAGCTATATAAATATGTCAATATATATCAGTATTTTATTTATTACATCTATCCCTATTTATAATAATAAAAATAAAAGATTTTGGGGAATCAAATTACTGGCCAGATGGGATTAGAACCCAGGCCATGTGGTATGCCTGACGGGAGCGCTACCCTCAGCTATAGTTCAATACATATTAAGACTACTCAGTTGGGAATATTTGTAATTCAGTTCTGAACACTCCTGGATAATGCTATCATAATTTTATAATGCAATTATTAATGTAAGGTATTTTATATGTGTGTATTTTAAATGTACATGGTTTTGCTATTTGAGTAAATCTCGGACTATTGTAATACTGGGGAATATCACACACAGGTGAAGATTTAAAATGTTAAATTCACTTAACACAATTGGAATGTGAAAGCGATTGGTCAAACTCACTATATAATCACCCCTTCAGAGTTGGGTGATTATTTCCTCTGACGAAACTTCCGCTACACCTGGAGGAGAAACGCGTAAGAGCTGAGCTGTGACAGGCTGTGAATCATCTATCCTCTGGAGAGCTGCTCTGAGTCACATTTTATGTGACTCTGTCTGGCGCAGAAAGGAAATGTATACAGTGTACACTGTATATTTTAATTAAATAATTAAAGGTTGAACATTTAGGGGTGCGTTCGGTGCCGGATTCCTACCAAAAAGGTAGGAACTGGCCTATAGGCCCCGTGCTTTTTAGGGGCCCTGCGACAATGGATCAAAATAATATTGAATTGATCTTAAACAAAAATTACAATCAAGCTTTCTTAAATTGTCTCCAAATGATAGAAAAAAGAAATCAACTGAAAGAAACGAAAACTTTACATTAAAGATTCTATAGAGAAAATACTGTATAAATGTAATTAACAACTTAAGACCCCTACACACTACATGATTTTGTTAACTATTTGGCTGATTCCGACGCATCGGAACAACAAATCCTTCAAATCGTGGAGTGTGTATGCACTACATGGTGCAGTGTGTGTGCTCCCGTGCCCAGTGGCGTAACTATAAATTTTGATCCCCCATGCCACAAAAGTTTCAGGCGCCCCCTGCCCAACGATCAAACACACCCAAAGACGAGTTTAAGGTGTGTGGTTACATGATACAGCAATGTGCCTTACACATTATGACACACTAAGTAATGCCACTTATAACACAGTGTGCCATACCGGAATGCCCCTTACAACACATTATGCCACACTGGAATGCCCCTTACAACACATTATGCCACACAGCAATGCCCCTTACACATGCCACACAATAATGCAACGTATAACACATAATGACACTAAAACCCTTATAACAAATTTAGGCCATGCTGTAATGCCCCTATTTCACATTATGCCACACTATAATGCCACATACAACACATTATGCCACACAGTAATGCCACATACAACACATTATGCCACACAGTAATGCCCCTTACACATTATGCCACACAGTAATGCCCCTAATAGCACATTGTGCACACAGTAATGTCAAATACACATTATGCCAAACAGGAATGCCCATTACATCCCACCCTGACAGATCTACTTCACCAACTCTCCTCTCTGCTCCTGCCAGTCTGTCACCTCAGCTCAAGACAGGTTGCACAGTTTTTATGTCCGTGTAGAACCAGATTATTGGGAACATAGGGCCTGATTCAGACCCACTCGCGAGCGGCTGTCCGCTCGCAAGTGGGTCGATGTTATGCACTGAGCATGCGCACGACGGAGGGAGCTCCGTCGTGCGCATGTGCCAGACGCGACGAGCGAAGGAAAGTCCTTAGCTCGTTGTGTCCGATCAAAGGGGGCGTGCTGTCAATGTTGATTGACAGCACACCCCCTTTGGTGGGCGTGCCGGGGGCGTGCCTCCCTGAGGGGGCGTTCCCACGGGAACGCCTCCCGTCAGAAGCCGGCCCACTGACATCACTAGTGATGTCAGTGGGAGTGATTTTGGCTCTGATAGAGCCAAAATCACTCCGGAGCTTGCGGTTGAAAACCTCAACCGCAGGCTCCGGCTCGCAATTTCGATGGTCGCGATGGTCTCGACCATCGCGGCCATCAAAAAGCACGCTCGTATAGCCTGTGGGTGGTGACCCACAGCTATACGAGCGTCCAGGAGGACGCTCCATGAAAATGGAGCCCGGCCCTCATTCAGAGCCGTGCGCTCTGCTCAGAGCGTACGGCTCTGAATGAGGGCCATAGTTTATAACCTGTAAACTGTGTGTATCAAGTTAGTGCCCCTTATACAGTGCCCCCTGTAGTTGTGCCCCAAAATGCAATGCCCCCTATACTAGTGCCCCTTATGCAATGCCCCCTGTAATAGTGCCCCTTATGCAATGTCCCCTGTAGTAGTGCCCATTATGCAGGGCCCCCTGTAGTTGTGCCCATTAAAGTAGTGCCCCCTGTAATAGTGCCCCTTATGCAATGCCCCCTGTAGTAGTGCCCTTTATGCAGGGCCCCCTGTAATTGTGCCCATTAAAGTAGTGCCCCCTGTTGTTGTGCCCATATGCTGTGCCCCTTGTAGTTGTGCCCCTTCAAGTAGTGCCCCCTGTAGTTGTGCCCCTTCTAGTAGTGCCCCCTGTAGTTTTGCCCAGTAGTTTCCCCCTGTAGTTGCCCTCAGTAGTGAGCCCCCTGTAGTGAGCCCCCTGTAGTTGCACCCAGTAGTTGCCCCTTGTAGTTGCCCCCAGTAGGGAGCCCCCTGTAGTTACACCTAGTTGATCCTAATAGTGAGCCCCCTGTAGTTGCCCCCAGTAGTGAGCCCCCTGTAGTTGCCCCCAGTAGTTAGCCCCCTGTAGTTGCTCCCCCCCACATGCACACAAGCACACACAAAACCCCCCCCAAAAAAATCACTTACCTTTATTCCCTCTCCAGTGCTGCTGCCGTCCATAACCTGGCGTCCACTCCTCGGCACTATGGGAGTGACGTCATGGCATCACTCCCATAGTGCCCTGCGGGACCCGGAAGACGGAGGGAGCTCCATCCTCCGGCTGCCGCCGGGGGTTTGAATAAGAGCCAGGCGCCCGCTGGTAACACACTCAGCGGGCACTTGTCAGATGGAGGGTGCAGGGGGTGCGACCGCACCCCCTGCACCCTCCGTAGTTACGGGAGCTCTGCCACTGAGTGGCGTAACTACTGCCCCTGTCGCCCCCAAGCTACCCAGCGCCTCCAAGCC
Source organism: Taudactylus pleione (assembly GCA_031769625.1). Taxonomy (NCBI): domain Eukaryota; kingdom Metazoa; phylum Chordata; class Amphibia; order Anura; family Myobatrachidae; genus Taudactylus; species Taudactylus pleione. The sequence continues at coordinate 40,876,385 of JAUIMM010000092.1, forward strand.
ACCGCGGGGGCTGCGGGGGCAGTAGTTACGCCACTGCCCGTGCTGTCGTCAGTCGCATCATCTGATCTTTGTACATGCAGTCCAATCAGGTGATGCAACGGACAACCCCATACAGCACTATGTGGCTGGGGCCGGCATACCGGGCAGGCGGGCACCGGATTGTCCAGTGTCTCGTCGGCAGGGGTGTTGTGTGTCTCATTGCTGGGTACACACGTTGTCCAGACCTCTGTGTCATGTGACAATGACACTGCTGTCACCTGATCTGGAAGTTTATCTTACATTGGTCCTCCATAATGCTGTGGCCATAGTAACGTCGCTGTTATGGCAACCTTACGTAGTGTACAGCTCTTTCCTAATGGTAAGTCCAGGGTTATCCAGAGTGCTGGGCTCAATACTCTCACTGAATGAGCACACAGAAGGACTGCGGTGTGTGGTTGAACAGAGAAAATGAACATTTTCCTGTATTCATATTTCTCCTCGATACATATTAACCCTCGAATACATAAGACCACAGCTGATGTTGATTACAGGTACAATCCCAAAAGTTAATCATTGAGGGGCTACAAAATAATGAAAATAATGTCAGTACACTTAGATAATTATGACCAACCTAATCAATTCATCAAGCATACAGTAAGTGTCAATATGCATATGCAGAACAAACATATGGATACTCTGTATGTATACTATAGATGTGCAAATTAGCATATAAACATGTGTACAGATTAAAACAAATAAAAAAATAAAAAAATATAATAAAATACACTGTTAAAATCCTTGTGAAAAAATAAAAAAATATATATCATAAAAACCATTTCAACTCAAAATCAGAGTTCAGTCCTGCCGGCATAAGAATATTAAAAATCATAAATATGTTTCATCTCGCATCTAGCTAACTGACCCACAAGATCACTATGTCTCCAATTACTTTTTACCAATTTTATGCCAGCAAAACATTTGATACCCGATGTAGAGCAACTGTGTACGTTTTTAAAATGTAACAACAATGCATAGCTCTCCATACCCTTTTTAATATTTCTAATATGCTCCCCCAGCCGAACCTTAAGTGGTCTGGAGGTCCTACCAATATAAAACAGGTTACATGTGCATTGGATGGTATAAAGCAGATTCTTAATGTTATAAAATCACTAATCGTACATTTTATTCCATTGATCATTAGATCCACCATTTTATTAAGTCCATTCACATTTTTAACCTCCCGGCAGCATGTGCACATGCCGCAACGATAAAAACCTATGGACTTAATACTACTAAGGGGTTTATTGGAAGATAAGGCACTCTTCGCCAATTTGTTACCTAAATTCGGTGCTTTTCTAGATATGCACTTAGGCTTATCAGGAAATATTTCCCCCAATACTGGGTCTTTTTTAAGGAGTGGCCAGTGTTTGGTCAAGATCTTTTCAATTTCCCTGTACTGTAGGTTATACTCCGTAATAAAAGCCCATTGGTACAAATTGGAACCTTTTCCCTTTTCTTCAGTTCTGGGACCCTTTCTTAGTAGATCCTTTCTATGTATATTATCCACTTCACCCCACGCCTTTTCAACTATGGATTATTCATACCCACTGTCGCGAATAGACGGATTCTGCACACGAACGGGCATAACTGCGCAGGATACGTATTGGGTATAAACATGTAATTGTTATTTCTTTGTGTTTCTTTAAATTGGTATAGGTATGTAATTTACCCTTTTGTTGACTTGCTTGTAATGATACCCATGTGTGAGGGGTGGCAAGCCTGTGATCATAGAGTGGAGAGAGGTTATAGGAAGTTGTGTTCCTGTGCAGCCATAAATGTTCAATGACACTGTTTACATTGTATGTACAACCTATCCATCCTCTGTAGAAGAAATGCTTTTCAAATTGTATAACTGAGAGTTAATGGACTGGCTAGCGTTTACTTATTGCCCTAGGCTCAGGGTACGAGTTGTTAATGTCTGTGGTTTCCTCACTGGAAGCAGGGATCAAAGCCTAGAGCCTGGTTATAACCCCACAGGGGATCAGGCTTACAGACCGAAGAGAGACAGAATGACCTGTGAGGTGTCAAAACTTTCCCCTGGCCATCTGTAAGAAGTGTCCAGTTCTATGGACACAGACCTAATCCCTGAGCTCCAAACAGGATGGAGTGAACAATGATTAATTAAATGAACCAACCCCTGCTCGAGTGACCAAGAAACCCTGTGTCTGAGTCACTTGAGCAATGGAAGGGTTAAACTACCCCAAGAGAGGGGAGTGACCCAGAGATGCCTGGAGAATCAGGCATAAAAACTGTAGCTGGCTTCTGAGTCAGTGTTCTTTCTGAGGGGCTATCGTCAAGGATACAGACTGAATCAGAATTCGTCATTACTAGCTGCCCTGTCCCCCAAATCACATAAGATATTGGTGATTTGTTTATTTTCCTTTATTTTATTTCTGACATTTTAAGTAACTTGGGTGCAAACATTTATTTAATATTACTATAATCTTGTAACTTTTTGTAACTAAGCTTTGAAGTATTCTTGAATTAAAACATTAATTCTAGTTCTGGAACTGTGTTTTTATGACCCAAATGCCTCATGTTTGGCATGTTGCCTCTGTTTAAATATTCATAAGTTGTGTGCACAGGTGAGAGCAGAAGCTTGCCTAACGCTTTAGCGTTAAATTGGTCTTCTGCTGGTGGCAGATACAAGAGTTAATAACCACAAGAGTTGAGATAACTGGTATAAGTCACGGGAGGCGATTCTCAGATTGGCGTATCTGGAGAGATCGGCCGGATGTCCGTGACAATTGGTGGCAGCGGTGGGATAATAAAGTGTTTTATTTTTTTATAAAAACTTAAGTGAAGGAGGAAGTACTCTTAGAGAGTAACCCAAATTCACCAGCTACCAGAACTCAAAGCTTATATTAGTAAAAGGTCACACTGTGAAAGAAATTTCTGTTCCCCTACCCTGTTATTTTTATTTTGGCAAACAATGGCCACAAAGTACAAAAAGCTCAAGAAGAAAGAGCTGGTAGCGTGGTGTGTGCAGAAAGGTCTGGTCTGGAGGGATCATTCTAAGGAGAGATTGAACTGGGATCTAATGGACTATAATACAGAGCATCAGAATGTCAGCAAGTCAGTACTGGAAAGGAGTGCATTGGCGGGGGCTACTGCATTAGCCTTGGATGTACCCTTTACTGGGGTTTTACTTACTATGGGAAGTAATAGTGGAAAGTTGGACTCTGATGTGGACTCTGTTCTTACCCATCCATCCATGGAGCTGGCCAGAGCTGAGTGCCTGGTAGAGAGAGAGAGTTCCATGGCAGAGGGGAGTTCTGCAAGACACCAAGCGGAGGGAAAGAATGCATCGGCTGGAGCTTCTGCAGAAGTCTGGGATGTACCCTGTACTGGATTGTTACTTACTGCTGAAAGTAATAGAGGAACGTTGGATGCAGATGTGGACTCTATTAGCAAACAGGCGAGAGATATGGAGTTTAGCTCAAAGCTGGATTGATATCTAGACTCTGCTCTTAAGTATGTGAAAGAGCTAGATCCGACTATAGTACTGCAGCTTGTGGAGAGGTTCCATACTACAGAGGCTGCAGAGCGTAAAGTTGCCCTGGACCTGGAGGCTGTGGAACGCAAAGCTGCCATGGACCGGGAGACTGCAGAGCACCAGGCCGTCATGGACCGGGAGGCTGCGAAGCATAAAGAGGAGGCTGATCACAGGCTCCAGTTGGAGTTAGCCAAACTCAAGCACCAGTCTGTGACCGGAGACCCAAGTACCAACAGACTCCATCCAGAGCATTTCCCTGTGTGGGAATTTGATGGAGAAAGCCCAACAAACACTAGCTGTAGTTTGGGCAATCAGATAGCCCTGGAAATTGTAACAGATGCTAGACAGAGATCTGACCCCTCTGTTAGTTCCAGGGAGACTGCAGGATGTGTGGAAGCTACGGAGGCTGCAGATAGCAAATCCATTGCAGCACCAGCGGTTCAGCTGGGGTTTTCTTTCCAAGACACCGAGGACTATTTTACCTTGATGAGTACTGGAGGAACTAGCTGATGAATGTCAGCTACAAGGTCTCTCCTGCAGTAACAATACCTGCAGCAAGATGATTAGGCATCTCAGATGGGCACAGGATGAAGAATGCAATGCCTTCAGCCTGTATCGTGGGGTGATTCTGTATCTGGATCGTAAGCTGAGTTCTGCAGAATTGCTAGACCACCTGGAGTATTGTTTTCACCTTGCTTTGGAAGATGCAGAAGATTGGGGAATGCTCAATACCCCATTCTGGCAAGATCAGTGTCGCCGGGTGGATGCTGAAAGGAATCGTCTGCAACAACTTCTTTCTCCAGCTGAAGAAGCAACGACCCAGCCTACAGGGGTGCATCATGAGGAAAAGGTAACCCCACCAGCGCCAGCCACTGTGGAATTTGATACCGAGTTATTGTATCGCGAGGCACAGTGTGCTCTGCTGGGACAGGCTGTTAATGCAAGCAGCCTACTACCTCAGGCTATGCAGAAATGGCAACTGGAGGAACCCACCTGGAAGGAGAAGCGACCTGGAGGAACTGTTCCATTGCCTTCTACTGGAACTGCGACTACTGGTTCAGCATCAGTGAAGTGGGTGGGGGGAAAACTGGTTTGGGCCACGGGCCGCCGGTATTGTGTATGTGATGATCCCGGGCACCTCAGTGCCAGTTGTCCGGTAAAGGAGAAGATGACACCCTCTCCTGCAGGGGCCTCACCAACAAAACCTGTGCATGATGTTTTTGTACACACAAGAGCCCCAGGAGGGTGTCAGCGAGAATCTGCAAGCCGTGGTCGTAGGAAAGCAGGTAACTGTGGGGCTATGCGACACAGGGACAGATTTGACTTTAGTGCATCCCACATTAGTGGACCCAAGAGAACTTCATCCCCGGAAAGACAATTGCTGTATGCGGTGTCGGGGAAATGCACACTAAAGTAGCCATAGCCTGGGTAAACCTGGACTGGGGGGTGGGCAGTGATTTCCAGGAGGTGGGTGTGCTGCCCCATGTACCCACAAATGTGTTATTTGGGACTGACCTAAGTCATTTGAGAACTATCGATGAATGTTATTTACCCAATGCAATGTTGTCACTTTTTGCCAGTACTCTCATGCCTTCCCAAGTGTCAAGTGAGCCTGATAAAATAGCAATGTCTATGTGTAGGAGTGGGACAATGATGCCATGTAATGATGAACATGCTTGTGTTGATTTACAGGTACCCAAGGAAATTTCACTAGATCAGGTTAAGGTTGATGCTGTGGAGAATGATATGTCTGCTGAGGATGGTGCATATTCTAATGGAATAGGGATATGTGGAGATGAGAAGTGGATAGGTGACCCCCACAATTATGTGGACTTAGGCAAGGAACCCGTACAGGGTGGAATGATGAAGAAACCCCTAATGGTGATATGTTTAGGGAAAGTACTGGCACACCTGCTACTGGGTTAGAAGGTAAAACTGTTTTTCCCCAGGTGCGAGAGTATCTGGACTTGGAAGCAGGGCAAAGCATTAGGGAGGAGAGACATGTGCCTACTAATGTTTTGCCGGGGACAGATCTGGGGAAATCATTGAATGCTCAAGATGAATGTCCTTTTACCATGATGTGTGCTAACGCCACTTCTCTGCAGGTACCCATGGATGCCCGTCCAGGCATGGGTAATGATACTACGGGGAATGGTAATGGGTCTATGTTGACAAATGGTCTGGTGAAACCGTTATGCTGTACTGAACTCTCCCCTGAGCTGGCAAATAATTCTGTGAATGCCTGTGGTATAGGTGGCAATGTGTTGGCTGGTAAAAGTGTATCAGAGCCAGGCAGTCAGAGTAGGATCCAGGACTCAGGTGATGTGATGCTGGGGGAGGTGTCAGTGGCCACTGAGGTCACACAGCCTCCCAGGTCTTTGGAGGGAGACCTGTGTAACTTTGCAGATTCCCCCCTGACCCCCCCTCTTGCCATCAACTCACTCACACACAAAAACAAATCTCTGCTATCCTCTTGAGCCCTCTGTGAACAGCTTAGCTGTTCAGATGGATCAAGGGGCTGACCCCCCCATGACTTCCTAAGCATACAAACAGATCAGTCTTTCAGTGCAGCAATTTATGACAAGGTGTGCTGGAAGGAAGATTATTTGTGCCAGGGAAGGGCTGGCGCAAACCCAGCCCAGGGACAGGATAGGATTGGGTGTGAAAGGGAAGTTGCCATATGTCCCACTGTATATGATAAGGCTGAACCTTCTCTCACCCATACTGTATCCATCTCTAGACTCATGAACAGGGATTTCTTAGCAACCACAAGTATTCCAAAATTTGTGGCTGCTGACACACTGCAGGTAGCATCCCTGCCCACCAGAGCGGAGCTCATTAGATGAGTTACCATGGGCAATGAGGAGCCTGGTGTAGTAACTCATGGGCTAGAAACTACTCTTGATAGCATGGAGATTGCTAGTCAAAATGTAGAGACAGAGGAGTCTGGTCCCCAAGGCATGATGTCTAAATCTTTAGTGAACAAGTTATGTTCCCCATATGTTTCTGATGGGACATATAGGATTTCTGGAGTACCAGAAACAGCAGGCTGGCAAATGCTGCCTTGTGCTGAGATGGTTCCTGAGGGCGGAGACTTGTCCAGCCCCCTGGAGCTGCTAGACAAGGACATGCAGGTAATGATAGATGGTAATGCCTTGGCTGACATGGCTAAGAAGGGCCTGTCAGAGTCTCAGCCTGTACTCCTGGAAACCCCATTCCCCGAGCCAGCCACCCAAGAGGATGATAACCACATTTGTAAAAATATGGTGTCTGGGTGTGCTGTCTATCCTGATATAGACCCCGAGAAATGAGACATGGATGATGTTTGCTCTCAGGTGCTATGAACTGTTAGCTCAGCCCATCCAGGCAGTGTACTGACAGACGGGTTACAGCATGGGAGACTGCAGCATGGGGTGCCAACTGCTCCCCTGGTTATCTTTTGTTGACTTGCTTGTAATGATAACCATGTGTGAGGGGTGGCAAGCCTTTGATCATAGAGTGGAGAGAGGTTATAAGAAGTTGTGTTCCTGTGCAGCCATAAATGTCCAATGACGCTGTTTATATTGTATGTACAATCTATCCATCTTCTGTAGAAGAAATGCTTTTCAAATTGTATAACTGAGAGTTAATGGACTGGCTAGCGTTTACTTATTGCCCTAGGCTCAGGGTACGAGTTGTTAATGTCTGTGGTTTCCTCACTGGAAGCAGGGATCAAAGCCTGGAACCTGGTTATAACCCCACAGGGGGTCAGGTTTACAGGCCGAAGAGAGACAGAATGACCTGTGAGGTGTCAAAACTTTCCCCTGGCCATCTATAAGAAGTGTCCAGTTCTATAGACACAGACCTAATCCCTGAGCTCCAAACAGGATGGAGTGAACAATGATTAATTAAATGAACCAACCCCTGCTCGAGTGACCAAGAAACCCTGTGTTTGAGTCACTTGAGCAATAGAAGGGTTAAACTACCCCAAGAGAGGTGAGTGACCCAGAGATGCCTGGAGAATCAGGCATAAAAACTGTAGCTGGCTTCTGAGTCAGTGTTTTTTCTGAGGGGCTATCGTCAAGGATACAAACTGAATCGGAGTTCGTCATTAGCGGCTGCCCTGTCCCCCAAATCACATAAGATACCGGTGATTTGTTTATTTTCCTTTATTTTATTTCTGACATTGTAAGTAACGTGTGTGCAACCTTTTATTTAATATTACTATAATCTTGTAACTTTTTGTAACTAAGCTTTGAAGTATTCTTGAATTAAAACATTAATTCTAGTTCTGGAACTGTGTTTTTATGACCCAAATGCCTCATGTTTGGCATGTTACCTATGTTTAAATATTGAAAAGTTTTGTGTACAGGTGAGAGCAGAAGCTTGCCTTACGCTTTAGCGTTAAATTGGTCTTCTGCTGGTGGCAGGTACCGGAGTTAATAACCACAAGGGCTGAGATAACTGGTATAAATCACGGGCGGCGATTCTCAGATTGGCATATCTGGAGAGATTGGCCGGAGGTCCGTGACACCCACTAGCAATTAAATTTTCTTTCATATCTTCTGCTTGGTCAATGAACGTTTGGTTGTTTGTACAGTTGCATTTTAATTGTTTCAGCTGACTGCCTGGTATCAATCTAAGCTAATTGATATGATGGCAACTGTTCCCCAAAATGTAGGCTTTCAAATCTGTGGGTTTGTAGAAAGTTTTTATATGGAACTGATTTGCATCTTTAAAAATGGTGATTTCCAAAAAAATCCACTGAATTAGCACTTACATTAAAAGTGAATGAAGTGTTTAAAAGGTTCTTATTTAAATAGCTACAAAAATCGTCTAAAAGGGAACGATCTCCCTGCCATAAAAACAAAACATCATCAATATACCTCCACCAGGACACCAGGTTCACTCCAAATGGGTTATGGTCCCAAACATGGTCCAATTCCCACTGTCCCATAAATATATTTGCATAACTTGGAGCAAACCTGATGCCCATAGCAGTGCCAATTTTCTGTATATAAAAGTCATCTTTAAACCTAAAATAATTATTTGATAAAATAAATTGTACCCCTTCCACCAAAAAATTCTGTAGTTTTGTGGATAAATCACTTCTGGATAAAAAAATGCTCACTGCTTTAAGGCCTGCCTGGTGTTCTATGATGGTGTATAATGATTTAACATCAGTAGTTACTAAAAACATGGAGTCGTCCCATTTAAATTAAGGTAAAATGTTTAAAAGATCAGAAGTATCCTTAAGGTGCAATTGTTGGTTAAGACAAGAGGTTTTAGAAAAAAGTCTATAAACTCACTTAAATTAGCAGTTACAGAGTCTATCCCCGAGACAATAGGTCTCCCTGGTGGATTTAAGGGGTCTTTATGCACCTTAGGCAATATATATTACCGGAATCATAGGTTCCAAGTTTGCCAAGAACGTTGTTCCTTTTCATTTAGGACCCCTAATTTTCTATATTTGTCAAAAGGGTTTCTAATCTATTCAAAGTGTCTTTAGTTGGATCAGACCTTAACCGTATGTAGTTTGGTCTTACAATAAATTGAATACTTCTGTTTCATACCATATCTTATTCATCGCCACCACTCTTCCACCTTTGTCTGCAGCTTTTATAATCAGATCTTCATTAGCCTGAAGATCTTTAGGAGCGGATCTCTCTTTAAATGGGAGGTTCTGTTTTCCTTTATATATCCCCAATTTTTTTATGTCCTCCTGCATAAATGCACTAAATGTATCTAAAAAGTTACCCTTAACATAAGACAGGTAAAAAATGGACTTAGGTTTAAATGGTGTATTTGGTACCACCAAATCATTACCCTGGCTATCCTCTGTTTCTTTCATAAGAAAATACTTTCTTAGTGATAGCTTACGCATGAATTTGTGTGTATCCACAAAGAGTGCAAATTTGTTGACATCATGTGAAGGGGCATATTTAAGACCCTTTTCCAATACTGAGGTTTCCTCTCTTGTTAACTCATGTGAACTAATATTAAAGATTTTCACTTTTCTTTCCTCTATATTGTCCTTTTCTTGGGATAGATTACTATCCATTCCTTCTTTAGTAATATCACAACCTGGCTTCTTTTTTTCTTTTTTTGGGCTTTAACATTTTCCATCTGTTAATTCTTCCCCCCCCACCCCATTTTCCTCTTTTTTCTTATTAAGGATCATCTCTGTGGGTATAGCTTGTTCCTCCTCCCTAAAAAAGGAGTGCGATTTTCACGAGTATTTATTAATGGTAGAAATCTATTTTCTGTAGTCAGAAGAATATGAGGTGATAAGTTGTAATCAAATTTAAAAGATGATCCCTTTTTTCTCCATTCCAAATTATATCTTTCATTGTGGCATAATTATTTATATTTTATATTTGTGCCAGCCACCATTTGGATGATTAAGGTTTCTGTTTGTTCCCGGGAATCTATAACCATGAGTTTGTATCCCCGTTTGCCCTTGATTAAATTTGTCTCTAAAGACATTTTTACTTCTATCTTGTGCATAGACGATATTTTTATATATTTTTCTATTCTCCCTCCATTTTCTGGGTTTTTTGGGGGCAAAGTGGGATGTTCTAAGTCGGGGTACATCCTGATTTTTCATGGGCTGGCTAATTTCCAAACCCGATATGTTTGATATTTAATTTATTTTATCAGTTTGCATTTTTACTTAATTTTTATCCCTATTGAATTTTTTTATTTTTCTATCAATCAGAATATGTTCATTTTTCTTAATACTTAGTTCAACCCTCTCCTCTAACTCTTTGAACTCTTCCATATCCATTAAGGGAATAATCAATTCTCTGTAGGATGTGATTTCTTCATCTAACTTAGATAGTTCCTTCTCCTTTCTTCAATAATCAATTTAGTGAAAAGGAGCATTCATTTATGATTTTAGCAGAATCTTGTTTGAATTGCTCAGTTGAGGAGGTGAAAGAGGCTGTCTTATGTATTTGAAGTCCCCTGGGAATGATCTGGTGGGAGACATACCTTTCCAAAGTAACTGTCTCCCACCAAATGTTCCAATTTTCTCCTAATGCTTTCCAAACTTTCATCTATAATTTCAATAGGTTCATTATCTTCCTTAAATACATTGTCCAGGATGGACCTCCTGTGATCCCTGTACTTAAACATGAATAACACAGACTAATGCAGCAATTTTGGAAAAAAACACACAAAAGGGAAAAGATAAAACGATAAATACAAAAACAGTGTGAAAAATTCCTCTGCGCAAAAAGCAGCCTAGGGTGGACGCTCTATGAGAGGTATCCCCAACCTCTAGAAATTGTGTGACAGAAAGAAGACAAGAGCAATCCTCCCTCCGGTGCTATAACTAATATACCAGACCATATGCAAAATAAATCTGATTCCGTTCCTCAAAAAGAAGTCATATGAGTTCATTCATCCCCATGGATTTTTCACATGGTAATTCGTCTTCTTCAATGAAAAAGGTGTATATCTCTCATGAAACCAATGGATCCAATATATAAAAAAGATGAAGAGAGAAAATAGTGTAATACTATTTAATAAGACATGTGTATCAATAAAAAAACAGTGCAAAAAAACATATCAATCCTATCATCAGAATGGAGACAAATTACCGGCAGTGCTTTTAGAACTATAAGTAACATCCAGGTTACAAGTTCCAAATAAGCAAGATGGAATATTGAATCGTGCAGGAGTCCCGGGATCCCCTCCTAGATTCACAACCTGCCAGGCACCGTCTACTTTCTGAACAGTCACTCTGCCACGCCGATGCATTGCTACCCGTACTATGGTCTTTTTCAAGGTTGAATAGGCAAGCGACTTCTCTCACAACTGAACTTCTTAAATACCCCCACCACCAATCCCAAAGTTACATGCACAAATTGTAAATGATCCGCAGCTACCTCTAAGTGTTCATCCAATCACATCACACAATGTTCAAACACGTGATATAAACATCTCTGGTTGCTAGGATACACTTCCAAAAGTAATCGCAATCACTTGTAGTTTACAAGGACAAATGTTCCAATCCTGTGGCTGACGGAAGATAGCAACTATACTTTATTAAAAATACTCATATAACGGTATGCAGTCATATAGAATGTTCACATTCAGAATGTCTACACTGTAATCTAGAATGGTTCAGAATGTCAACAACTTTGTTCATAATGTACATTATAAACATAGCAGTGTTAGGGTTAGAGTTCAGGGCCCTATCCATTAGCAGATTTTTCTGAAAGACAAAAGATTTATCTTTTGAAAATTCCTGGGGCTGCTGTGACAGATATCTGTCATGTACATGACAGATTTTTGCAAACGACGAACAACATTGCATGACTTCATTCTGGGAGTGGATTTTTTTTTATGTTTCTATTAATTTTCATTAAAAAAAATCGTTTGTCGTATGTCGTTTACCGCGACAGATATTTCTAATATCTGTCAGCGATAAACGATAATTAACCAACATGTTGGAGAGACAAAAGACCAAATTTGTCGGTTGCGGGAGTGCGCATTTTTCTCGATAAATTGTTCATCGTTCAAATTTATCTGCTAATGGATAGGCCCTTACGGCTGGTTAGGGCTAGATAGTATGGTCGATATTCTCACTGCATGATGTTATGTTGAACATGTTCACATTATGTTGGTGTTGATAAAGTGAATGTCAAATGTCGACTTTTAAACCCTGTCGATATTCTTAATGTCGACATTCAAAACATGCCAACATTCTTGTGTCAACATTCTGGATGTCAAAATTATTATTGTCTAATTCCTATAGCACATCCCATATAGCATATGTAATCGTGATTAACTGGAAGAATGTCTCAGTTTAAATATATATAGGTAGCTAATGAAACATAGAGTACTTATGTCGTTTTATATATATAACGGTGTCATGTCTTCCATATATAATTTACATTTGACACTTTAAAGCCTCTGTAGATAAAACACTCAGCTAAATAATCTATATACAGTGCATCCGGAAAGTATTCACAACGCTTCACTTTTTCCACATTTTGTTATGTTACAGCCTTATTCCAAAATGGAATAAATTCATTTTTGTCCTCAAAATTCTACACACAATACCCCATAATGACAATGTGTAAAAAATATTTAGCGATTTTTGCAAATTTAATTTAAAAAAAAAAGAAATCATACGTACATAAGTATTCACAGCCTTTGCTCAATACTTTGTTGATGCACCTTTGGCAGCAATTACAGCCTCAAGTCTTTTTGAATATGATGCCACAAGCTTGGCACACCTATCTTTGGGCAGTTTCACCCATTCCTCTCTGCAGCACCTCTCAAGCTCCATCAGGTTGGATGGGAAGCATCGGTGCACAGCCATTTGCAGATCTCTCCAGAGATGATCAATCGAATTCAAGTCTGGGCTCTGTCTGGGCCACTCAAGAACATTCATAGAGTTGTCCTGAAGCCACTCCTTTGATATCTTGGCTGTGTACTTAGGGTCATTGTCCTGCTGAAAGATGAACAGTCACCCCAGTCTGAGGTCAAGAGCGCTCTGGAGCAGGTTTTCATCCAGGAAGTCTCTATACATTGCTGCATTCATCTTTACCTCTATCCTGACTTGTCTCCCAATTCTTGCCGCTGAAAAACATCCCCACAGCATGATGCTGCCACCACCATGCTTCACTGTATTCGCCTGGTAATGAGTGGTGCCTGGTATGCTCCAAACATAACGCCTGGCATTCACACCAAAGAGTTTAAACTCTGTCTCATCAGACCAAAGAGTCCTTCAGGTGCATTTTGGCAAACTCCAGGTGAGCTGCCATATGCTTTTTACTAAGGAGTGGCTTCCATCTGGCCCCTCTAATATACAGGCCTGATTGGTGGATTGCTGCAAAGATGGTTGTCCTTCTGGAAGGTTCTCCTCTCTCCACAGAGGAATGCTGTATCTCTGACAGAGTGACCATCGGGTTCTTGGTCACCTCCCTGACTGGGGCCCTTCTCCTCCGATTGCTCAGTTTAAACGGCCGGCCAACTCTAGGAAGAGTCCGGGTGGTTGGTTCTGAACTTCTTCCATTTACGGATGATGGAGGCCACTGTGCTCATTAAGACCTTCAAAGCAGCAGATATTTTTCTGTACCCTTCCCCAGATTTGTGCCACGAGACAATCCTATCTTGGAGGTCTACAGACAATTCCTTGGACTTCATGCTTGGCTTGTGCTCTGACATGCACTGTCAAGTGTGGGACCTTATATAGACAGGTGTATGCCTTTCAAAATCATGTACAATTAACTGAATTTACCACAGGTGGACTCCAATTAAGCTGTTGGAACATCTCAAGGATGATCAGTGGAAACAGGATACATCTGAGCTCAATTTTGAGCTTCATGGCAAAGGCCGTGAATACTTATGTACATGTGATTTCTTAGTGTTGTTTTTTTTATTACATTTGCAAAAATATCAAAAAAACTTTTTACACATTGTCATTATGGGGTATTGTGTGTAGAATTTTGAGGACAAAAATGAATTTATTCCATTTTGGAATAAGGCTGTAATATAACAAAATGTGGAAAAAGTGAAGCATTGTGAATACTTTCAGGATGCACTGTATATATAAAAAGGCTAACGCTGCTCCTCACCACTATGGAGGGAAAACAGGTGTGTTGCTCGCCGGCAGCCACTAGATTGCGCCTGAAGAAGCAATTCAATTGTTGTTCTGTTTGGGATAGCACAGCCGCCAGCGCTGACATTTCTACTTGCAGCCCTCCAAGCTGATGAGCAGAAATGACCGAAGTGACCCATTTAAGCGCTCAAACAGGACTTTACACGGATTCGACAATGTCCCGTTGTTTGGATAGTCTGCTAACTAGTATAAAACAAGTCCTTCTATAACCCAGGTGCCCATACACGGTGCGATAAAGTAGCCGATCCAACGGATTAGTACGATTTGGCTGCAATATCGTACCATGTATAGGCATGATATCGGCCAGTGCGCGCACCCGTGGGGACGTACATCACACCCCCACAACTTACTGCAGGTTCAGTCGATCTGGGGATGCGATGTGCGATCCCATGCAGCGCTATGCGGGTGGGGGAGCCGGCATATCGGGCATTCGGACACCTGATCGCTCTGTGTGTGGGGACCGCCCGATATGTGTCGCACCGTGTATGGCCAGCTATAAATGCATGCACTGTAAGGTTGCTACACAAGACGAATTGCGCAGGTTCTGTGGCTGATTAAAAGCAAAATTGCAGACATGAAGACAGTCAGCCACAGAATCTGTATAAATCATATGTGTCCCTGATTAAAAGGATATTATAGCAGCCGTAATATACTGGTAACTCAGCTGAGTTGCTGCTCTTGCAGTTGTATGTAAATGTGATGTCAGTGGGAACTGGATGACGAGCACAGTAGTGGGTGACGCGACCATGTCAGTGAATCAGCTGTTATGGGAGGTGGAGTCCTCTGTGTGTAACTGTGATGGGAATGTGGGAGGAAGCTAATATCTCCGTCAGTGCTGGAAGTAGGGGAAAGGTCACTCCTCCTGCCTTCCCTGGGTTCTATTAGCATTTCATTCACACAGACTGAAGGATGCAGAGTGCCATGGAGTATGCCAATGCCTTATCACCCAAGGCACTCATAAGGTGAGATAGATAGGGATTGCGGCTGTAGGAAATGTGCTATGTACTAAGCGGCTGCCTGCTTTGTATGTCAATCATCCATGTTTTCATGTTGGTAGATAGCTACCTGGTCATTATACCTGATTATGGACAGATGAGCTCAGTTTTGCATTTAATTTTACATTTCAGTGTGTATTTATTAGCTAAACGTATGCATGTGCTCAGCTTGGTGAAATAGAATTGCTTGGTAGGCAGATATACAATTGTCTGTGCAGCTGGTATTACTTAACACAGCAATCCCAGTTACAAATGTACAACCAGTGCTGTTATTATTACAAGTGCTCAGCTGTGTTATCTGATGGGTTTGTGTCCTGTGAGCTAGTACTACAAGTTGTTACTTAGTTTACTTTCCATAATGAACTGCAGGTAATCCAAGCACAATCCTCTCATTGGTAAATATTTTCCATATAGTGCTTAATTACACAATACCATGATAGAATAATAGATGGCATTAATAATGGTATAAAATAATATATCTGCAAGGACATCATTGTAATTGAGAGTAAATATCTTCTAAACATATTTGACTTGTGCTCATGTTAATCCAGCACCTACAATTGTTTTGGTTGGAGGTAAAACAGGTGACTAGAAAAGATTATAGGGATGATTTACTTTTGGCAATTTGGCTAATGTGGATTTTCCTCAATCCTCCTGTCCAATATGGTGTATGGAATGTATTGCGCTAAGGGTTAGGACTAGACTATACAGCGCAGATGGACCTGTGACGTCACACCCACGTGACCCGGACTGAAAGGGGGAGGGGCGAGGCGGGGATGGTAACGGGGGACCAAAAGTGTCCTCTCGCGGGCTCACTGCGCTCGCCACGCTTCTGTCACGGTGGCTTACTGCGCTCGCCACAATTATTTATTCCCCCTCTATGCCCTAGCAGGGGTCTTCAAACTTGGCCCTCCAGCTGCTGTGGAACTACACATCCCAGCATGCACTGCCATAGTTTTAGCATGCTGTTATATCAAGAAGGTGGTAGTGCATGCTGGGATGTGTAGTTCCACAGCAGCTGGAGGGCCAAGTTTGAAGACCTATGCCCTAGTGGATGGTAACGCAGGAGCGGTCCAGCCTCCTGCAGCGGTCACGTGGTGGATACGTCACAGAGGTCCTTTCTCCAACTTGGAAATAGCCGCAAACTTGTGCTAAGCTGGCAGTACTACTGACATTTATTTTTTTTTTTAAGAATTTTTTTTCTTGTAAAGAGATTATGTAGTTTTGGTGCAGTGAGTCGGACAATCAAAGTATATGCCAGCCATCTGTTTATTACACTGAACAGTTCTGTAAGTGGCCACCTCCAACCCTCTAGTCTTTATACTTCAATTAAGTTCATAACCCAACTTGTTTTACTTTATCTTAATGTGTCAGTTTTGGAAAGCACAGGTGATGTTAATGATTCTTTCGTGTAACAGGTGGCTGTTGGTGACTAGAGTGCATTGTATTGACCTGAACCTTTAGGTTGCAGCATTATATGCATAAAGCAAAGTCGTTTCCATGTACATAAATATTTTGCTATGGCTTTTTGAAAATATACCACAGGATACACTAAAGGTTCTAACGTTAATTTACATATGAATTTAAATTAATACATTAACAGAAACCAAATGTCACCATCCAGCAGAAATGAAGTCATTCTTAAGAATACTTACAACAACCAAAGAAAGTATAAGTGCACCTGTTACAACAGGGTGCAAGCTATATTGAGAATAAAACTAGAAGCTGTCCGTGGGAAAGGACATGTCTTTGTCCTATACTGGAACTACCACCCTTCTTTCCTGTTAACAGCTCCTAACTACCATGTGACAGGCTGTGTTTGAAAAATGACAGTTAGGATCTGGTTGGTTGGTACTTTATCTCCATTCACTTTATCTCCATCCAAGGTTTAGTAAATAGACCCCATAGTCACCGAGCAGTAAGGGGTTAGTTCAGAGGTTTCCAAACTCTGTCCTCAATGCGCCCTAACGACAGTCCAGGTTTTAAGTATAACCATGCTTGGGCACAGGTGACTTAGGGGGTGATTCAAGGTCTGACCCTATTGCGATCGCAGCTGCTACGATAGCACTATTATGGTAGTGCAGCATGAGACCTCACGCCCCCTGCATGCATTACTGTTACAAGCTGCATTTGTAACACCCGGCGAAAGCAGTTGTTTAAAAGACACCAGGAAATCTCCATCAACTGACGGAGATTCTGGCCTCTCCCCACCCAATCACTGACAGTCTGCTGCCACTCTGCATGCGATCACACAAGACCCGTATTGCACATATGCAGTACGGGTCTTGCGCCGGCGCAGAACAGCACAATCTGAGATGTGCACTAACCATCGGGTTAACGCACATCTCTGAATTAACCCCTGAATTAGTATCTGTCTTTTGTTTAACCATCTGTGCGCAACCATGGATATCCTTAAACCCCGGAGTGTTAGGGTGCCTTGAGGATAGAGTTTGGGAACCTCTGGGTTAGGTGCTTTTTGTGTGAGTATCTATGTATGTATGTATGTATGTATGTATATAATCTTTATGCTCCAAGTGACACTGCAGACTGCTCCTCTGGGAAGCCCAAGTGAAAGTAGAGGAGAGATCACAACTCTCCAGTAAACCAGTTCAGAAAGAGGTCCTCAGATGAGTGGTGCAGGTGACAGGTCTATTCTAAAGAGGATCTGTGACTAGAGGAGGTTTTCATTACCTTCACACAAACAACATCAAAAATGCCCTCTGTTCTCCTGGACCAGGTCTTGCCCAGGGTCATAAATAGGGCTGTGAAAGAGGGGAAGCTGCCCAGGACATAAATCTGAGGGGCTAAGTAGGGAATTCATATTTTAAGTTGGGTACACATATAGTGATGTGTGTACCCAGCGATGTGATGTCTGACGGGCCGACATATGGGGCGCCCGGTACACATTACACGATCAACCGCCCGATAAGTCTGGCATAGGCTCCATTCACCTGCCTGGCGTCAACAGCTGGGTCGTTCCATTGGCCCTAGCCCTACATGCAGGTTGACGGAACAACCCTGATGGACGACTTGCAGGATCGCGCATGGTCGCCCATAGTGGGTACACATTTGCCGATGTGGAAGCTATGTCTGCCCGATCCGCCGAAGCGGGCGACACATCTAATGTGTACCCACCTTTAGGCTCTAAAATCTGTGGGTGGTAATCATTTTGTGCTGTGGCAAGGTGTCCTCTGTGGGTAAGTCACTTCCTGGGATGGGTGACCTGACGTACCGTTTTTTATATTTTATAAAGAAAATGCTTTACATATGTTGTACCCACATCAGTGAGAATATCAGGCTTAAACGTAAAAATCCATAGGCATATCTATAAATAAACATAAGTTGTTATAGTCAGACTAGACGGTATACAATCGGGAAGCTGGCTACCTTAATAGCGGCAGCCGGCTTCCCGACTGTCATATCCCGGCGAGGGTGAAATGCCGGGCGTCTATATCTAGACACCTGTCATTTCCCCAATGCCGGGAGACAGGCGCCCGGCATCCCGATCAAAGGGATGCCGGGCGCCACGAGCGGACAGCCGTGGGAGTGGAGGGTTAGGTATATGGCACCCGGGGGGGACTTAGGGTTAGGCACCCCCCCCCCGGGAGGGTTAGGCTAGGGGGAGGGAGGGTTAGGCACCCCCGGGGGACTTAGGTTTAGGCAGTGATGAAGGGGGGGGGTTAGGGTTAGGCACAGGGGGGGAGGTTTAGGTTAGGCACCCCTAAGGAGGGTTAGGGGGGTTAGGTTAGGTTAGTAGATACTTAACTTAGGACGATCGGGATTTCCAGCACTGTCGGGCTTCCGCTGCCAGGCTCTGCTGGTTTGTCGGGCTGCCGCTGCTGTGATTCGAACTCCCGGCCATGCGGCAGCCGGGATATCATACCGATTCCGACTAGATATTGCGATGAATTGAATAGCTCCTGGACCAACTTCCCGGCGCTATTCACCTCGTGCTTAATTGCCCCCTATTGTCTAAGGCTGTCTGTGGAGTGAAAGTGAATGATTCGAATTTACAGCATATAACACGTCCTCCTTTTTGTTTCACAGTCAGCTTATCCATGGCATCGCAGTTTGTGGGGCAAAATTGTGACCACCCAAGATGTATTTATGAGTATTATAGGTATAGAAAACTGCTATAACAGTAAAGCATAATTTAGAAAGCGAAGACTTCATTTTAAATATCCCTGGACATTGTAAATATGCTGCAAATTTGAATGGGTTTATTATAAGCGGTTTAAAGGCAGCTGTTATAGATAGCATAAGAAGGTCTTATGTAACATTGCACGCTGATTCTTACTTTCACATGATCCATTTATTTTTTTCACTTTTCTGGCAAAACATGAAACTTTTTCTTTGCAAATAGGGTTTAGTTTAGGTGATAGATATTTTCCTCATTTTGGAGCACTGTCTCTCTATTGGTCCAGGGAAGCCTATAAAGTGCTTTGGGTTTTCACACTTGGTGTAATTGCACAGCAGCAATTACACCAAACAGTCATTTTGTCTGGTAGTGTTGAATCTGACACTGAAGTAAAAATGGGTATTATTTGCTACCATGAGGCTGTCCGCCTGCAAACTTGCTTGTAATTATGAGGAATATTATTTAGGGCAGGCCACTTTGGATTGACCCATACGATAAAACTAGCCATATACAGTCAGGTGCATAAATATTGGGACATTGACAGAATTTTCATATTTTGGCCTCTATTGACCACCACAATGGCTTTGAAATGAAACAAACAAGATGTGCTTTAACTGCAGACTTTCAGATTTAATTTGAGGGTAATTACATCCAAATCAGGTGAACAGTGTAGGAATTACAATGGTTCTATATGTGCCTCCCACTTTTTAAGGGGCCAAAAGTAATGGGACTAACTAAACAATCCTAAATCTAACTTTCACTTTTTAATACTTTGTTGCAAATCCTTTGCAGGCAATTACAGCCTGAAGTCTGGAACGCATAGACATCACCAGACGCTGGGTTTCATACCTGGTGATGCTCTGCCAGGCCTCTACTGCAAATGTCTTCAGTTCCTGCTTGTTCTTGGGGCATTTTCCCTTCAGTTTTGTCTTCATCAAGTGAAATGCATGCTCAATCGGATTCAGGTCAGGGGATTTGACCTGGCCATTGCATAACATTCCACTTTTTAGCCTTAAAAAAACTCTTTGGTTGCTTTTGCAGTATGCTTCGGGTCATTGTCCATCTGCACTGTGAAGCGCCATCCAATGAGTTCTGAAGTATTTGACTGAATATGAGCATATTATATTGCCCGAAACACTTCAGAATTCATTCTGCTGCTTTTATCAGCAGTCACATCATCAATAAATACAAGGGAACCAGTTCCATTGGCAGTCATACATGCCCACGCCATGACACTACCACCACCATGCTTCACTGATGAGGTGGTATATTTTGGATCATGAGCAGTTCCTTTCCTTCTCCATTCTCTTTTCTTCCCATCACTCTGGTACAAGTTGATCTTTGTCTCATCTGTCCATAGGATGTTGTTCCAGAACTTTAATGGCTTTTTTAGATGTTGTTTGATAAACTCTAATCTGGTCTTCCTGTTTTTGTGGCTCACCAATGGTTTACATCTTGTGGTGAACCCTCTATATTCACTCTTGTGAAGTCTTCTCTTGATTGTTGACTTTGACACATATATACACCTACCTCCTGGAGAGTGTTCTTGATTTGGCCAACTGTTGTGAAGGGGTTTTTCTTTACCAGGGAAATAATTCTTCTGTCATCCACAGTTGATTTCCGTGGTCTTCCGGGTCTTTTTGGTGTTGCTGAGCTCTCCGATGCGTTCTTTCTTTTTAAAAATGTTCCAAACAGTTGATTTGGCCACACCTAATGTGTTTGCTATCTCTCTGATGGGTTTGTTTTGATTTTTCAGCCTGATGATGGCTTGCTTCACTGATAGTGACAGCTCTTTGGATCTCATATTGAGAGTCAACAGCAACTGATTCCAAATGCAAATGTCACACCTAGAATCAACTCCAGACCTTTTACCTGCTTAATTGATAATGAAATAACGAGGGAATAGCCCACACCTGTCCATGAAATAGCTTTTGAGTTGACAGTCCCATTACTTTTGGCCGCTTAAAAAGTGAGCGGCACATATAGAAACCGTTGTAATTCCTACACCGTTCACCACCTGATTTGGATGTAATTACCCTCAAATTAAATATAAAAGTCTGCAGTTAAAGCACATCTTGTTTGTTTCACTTCAAAGCCATTGTGGTGGTGAATAGAGGCCAAAATATGAAAATTCTGTCAATGCTCCAATATTTATGCACCTGACTGTAAATGGCGAGTTGTGAAGATGTTTTTGGGTCTTCAAGAAGTCCAAGTTTCCCTCCATCCACTGGCAGACAGGATTTTCTGCTCAGACAGGTACAGTAGCTATTTACTAAGCAATACATTTCTTTTTCCTGTTCGTTTGCTTGGCTGAAGGTCCCTAACTTGTGTGCAGGTTGTCTGTATACACACTGCTTGTCGATCAAATAAGTCACCCATAGTTTTATTATTTTACACAACACTCTTAAGCTTTACTAACTAATAAATAAGACACAGACAACTGTATAGAATTGGTAAGAGAGGTCACAGACAAATTTATTATATGAAATTAGAATTGTTAATTAGTCCTGGTGGCGAAAAAGCAGTGCTACCTCGGTCTACAGCTCATAATTAATTGATTGCTTTACTAAAAATGGGGTGGAGTTTTCACCACCCCCTGCGCAAGCTATCCTGGGTAGAGCCACCTCCCCTTAACTAGCATAGTGCTGGCCCCTCTCTAGGATGAAGACCTGGTTCTCCCTTAAGGTAGTAACCGACTTGCCTTTCTCAAAGGGGAAATGCTAGCCAAGCTTTGCTGCGCTAAATTGAGCCGCCGAGGAGCACTGCTTTCCGCCAACAACGTGGACAAGAAGAATGGCCACGTAACGCCACCAAAGAAAAAACCCAGCCCATACTAACTATTCCAATGAGGCTAGGATATCAGCGACAAAAAACCCTAAACCTTCTTCAGTGAGGTGCACTCCATCCAGCCTATATAAATGCACCTCCTCATAATGAAGACGAGGGTGTTTGATAACACGCACGCCTAAGCCAACCACAAACCTAGACACTGCAGGATTCAGCTTCCTTCTTACTCTGTCTAGTGCTGCCCCACCTTGTGTACCTCGCCAGAATCTCCTTGGAATCATCTCAGACCAACAAATTTTAACCAGCGGCCAACGTTCTACTACCAATTTCAAATCTCGCCTAATAGCAATTATCAATTCAACTCCTTTACACGTGCCCAGGTCATTACCACCCAAGTGCATGACCAGACAGGTGTCCCCCACTTGCTCTCTGACAGCCATAGCAGGTCCAAAAGACCGCTCCACCTAAAACCTCTCAACCCTATCCAACGGACTTTAACAGGGGGTAAACTGGCCCCCTGATGCCTACCAGCCCAGTAAACAAAAGAATGCCCAACAATCCACACCCGGCAATCTTTCTTCAAAAAACCTGTGATGGAAAAAACCGTATAACATAACGTTAATAATGTTGAAATAACTGCTGAACAAAAACTTGAAAACGGAACAAAAACAGGGAAGGGTAAACTTGAGTTGTTTAAGCGGCCCAGATGGAGGTGAACTACACCAAACCACTTTCTTTGAGGGCAAAGGTGAAAATAACTCCAATCCCCCCTAGCGGCGGTTAGCATAAGGCACTGGGTTTCCTAAATAACAAACTCGCCAGGGGCGCCACTACTTCTGTAACTTATTACCCCTTATATAACCCTTGTAAGCTGAAGACTTCCATCTACCTAAGTGCTTAATTGCCTCCGTGGAAGAACCTGATGCTGCAGCGCAAGTTGCCGCCCTAATCCTAAATGAATGGGTGCCGTACTCCTCAGTTGGCAAATCCAAAGCTATCAGGAACTTGGATAGGGGGGAAAGATCTTCATGAATAAGGCATTGAGCTCCACCTCTAGGACGCTGTTGATTAAATCTGTTAGCTAGAGTGACCGGGCAGATGCTCAGCTCAGGGTGCGAGGGAACAGAAATCCAACGCCCCCGACCCATCTGATCCGTTTTGGACTTGTGTATTTTTAACAATATGGCACTTTCTTTAACTACAACATTACACAAAAGCAACCCTGAGTTGACTGATGCTTTATTTTTAGCCACTAACTTCCCAACCCGTAATGCACCAAAAAATGCGATCACAAAAGCCAAACTAAACACATTCGCTTCAAATTCACCTTTGGCTACTCCTGAAACTGCCAACACTAAAGCCTTCAACATACCCACATCTGTTGGCCTACGGGAATCGGCCGGAGCCGCCTGCTCCCTCGCCCAGCTTTTCATCGCTTTTAGTAATGATGAAAGACTTCTTAGGATCATTTAAACCGTACATTCGAGAGAAATATGAAATGCCAGCTAAGACACCAGACATCGAAGCTTTTGAACGTCCACTTTCATGCCCCTGCCACACAAATTCAGACGTGCTGACCTGCAGCTCCTTACCCAGCTCAGAGCAAACCATGAATCCTGGCAGCCGGGGCCAATGACCTAAACCTTACCCACTGGAACCGAGACAAGGCATCAGCTATCCCATTCTCCACCCCAGGAACGTGCCTGGCCCTAAAATCAATGTTTCTCAACAGACAAACAAAAACTAAATGCCTAAGCAGCCTGAGCACTTGTGGGCAGACCGACCTCTGGTTGTTAATGGCTTGAACCACCCCTAAGTTATCGCACCAAAACACTATTCTCCGATTGCTAAACTTTGAAGCCCAGAGCTCCACCGCTACCACAATTGGAAATAGCTCCAACAGAAGCAAATTACGAGTCAAACCCTCCCAATGGCACGAATCGGGCCAAGCTTCAGCGCACCATTCCCTGCCAAAAAATGCTCCAAAACCCAATGACCCTGATGCGTCTGTGAACAATTGAAGTTCGTGATTGGCTACAGACGAAGCAAGCCAAATGGGAACCCCATTAAACTCTCGCAGGAATCTTAACCAAACCTTAAAGTCTTCGCTCCAGCCTGCGACAAAAAACCCTACCCATGGGAATGACACGACAAGCAAAATTCAGCAAACCTAAAAGCGACTGCAGTTGCTTCAGAGTTATTTTCTTAACTGATGTAAAATGCAATAACAACTCGCTGATCCTCTGCACCTTATCACAGGGGAGCCTGCATAAGCCCAAATCAGTGTCGATTTCAATACCGAGGTAAGATAAACTAGTAACGGGGCCCTCCGTTTTTTTGTGTGCAATGGGAACCCCCATTGTACCAAAAAGTGTCTTGATCGAAAAAAGCAGGTCACTACAGACTGCGCTATCGGCCGGCCCTACTAAAAGAAAATCGTCAAGATAATGAGCGACGCCTGCATGGCCAGTGCCCGCTTGTAGACACCACTGCAAAAAGGTGCTAAAACACTCAAAAAAGGAACAAGAAATAGAACAGCCCATGGGCAGACACTTGTCTATGTAAATTGAATCTCCAATCCGAAAGCCCATGTACTTAAATGATTCGGGATGCAAAGGGAGCAACCTGAAGGCCGATTCAACATCTATCTTTGCTAACAGAGCCCCTTTACCAAAATCCCGCACAATACCAAGTGCATCATCACATGACTGGTATGTGACACTGCAATCGCTCGGATCTAAAGCGTCATTAACTGACCCTCCTTCCGGGTAATACAAGTGCTGAATTAACCTGAACTTACCTTGCTCCTTTTTTGGGACCACGCCTAACGGGGAAATGCAAAGATTTTCCAGAGGCGGAGAGGTGAAAGGGCCACACATACGCCCCAAACTCAGCTCGACCTCTATTTTCTCCGCGACCACCTCTGGAAAATCCCTAGCTGACTTAAGATTTCTTTTAGCTACAACCATAACTGGACGAACCAACGGTAACCTAAAACCCTCCTTAAAACCTTGTAATAGGAAGGCCGCTTCCTCCTTAAGAGGATAACGCCTCAACCAGCGCTCTAATACTTCCAATCTTATTGGCGACGCAGCTTTATTTAGCACCTGTACGCTGGTCCTTTTTTTCCTGCTTCGGAACCCCCGGAACGATTTCATTCTTTTGCTGTATGACTTCCCCCACATAGCATGCACACGTGCCGGTAGTGGCAACTGGCTCCTCTGCTACACTGGGCATTATTAAACGCGTAGCACTTCCCCTTGCCTCCCGTATTAAATCTGGGGCGGGCCGGAAAGGGATGTTTACGCCCCACCGTAGGCTCGACAGCTGATTGGGCTTGCTGCGTAACTTCCAGCCACACCTCAACATTCTTAAACCCAAAACTAAAAACTTTCTGGCCATCCTGTTTTTTTCCTAAAAAGTTCATCATACTGTCTCCAAACATTATGCCCAGCTGCAACCTGCATACCCTGGACTAAATGCAGGTACTTCAGCACATTTAGACATTCAGCTGGGCGTGTCTCGATATAACAGGCAGCAAACACATACATAACAGTCAGCCAATTCTGATAACTTCTCCTGGCCTCCTCTGCTACTACTCTCCCCTTTTTTGCTGTGTCTAACGCCTTCTTAGCGTCATGAGTAATGGCGAACATGTCGACATAACGACCTTTACGAATTCGCTCTCAGGTCCAAAATCAAACTCCTCTTAATATTGCCGTGTTGGAGCAATGGACCGCATCCCCCGAAGCGTCTGGAACCGAGCTGGCCGCTATACTACCCGCTCTTTTGGGACTCTTGCCTTTACCCTTCAACTGTTGCACAAAATATTTCATGAGCTTGCGTGGCCTCTCCCCAGAACTAGAGGAGTCCGAAGACTCATCAGAATGTGATACAGTGCCTTCAATTGCGCAGCTAACACTCATCTCACCTGATCCAGACACCGACGGGACCTCAGGCGTATCCCTGGAGGAGGAGGCTTGACCCACGATGTGCGGCACGCCCATTGAGCTTACATCAGTGACGACCTCCCTTGAAGTTGACGTGGATGCCAAGGGCTGAACTAATGAAACCTGCGGGCTCGAGACATTCGGATTAGTAATTGGAGCAGAGGGAGGACAAGTAGCAATAGGCGCAGGGGGGGGCACTGCGCAGGGGGAGTTAATGGGGAACTTGTAGGAGGGGAAGGGGGGAGCGCAGAAGAAAGTGGTAGGGGCTGGGCTGGTGTAGGGAAAGATTGACGCTCTACTGTGTTTGATGGCAATGGCGGGGGAGGGGATTGTGGAAGGGGGGGTTGGCACACCAGCTGCTGGTGTACGTGCTGCCCAGGAATGAACTGAACCTCTTGGTGCATGGGTGCAAAATTGCCCGGGGCAGAAAAGAACTGCTGGGGAAAAAACCTAGGCGCTTGTGCGTACGAGTTAGGATAAAATTGCTGGTTTGCAAATGACTGCTGGTATGAACCCTGGCTGAAGTAAGGTGAAAAACCAAATGGAGGGGTGGGGGCGGGGCCAGGCCGATAATGCAAGAACTGCTGCCCCGCGTTTACGTAGGCTGCAGCAGGTGGGGGGGTCGGCCCTGGAGCCAGCAACCTGGGCCAAGAACCATAAGGGGTTGCCCTATCTTGCTGCGCAAATGGCCTAGTGAAATGGATAAAAGGGGGTTGATGCAAAGTATCTGCAGGCATGCTAGCCTGACTCCTATGATAGGCCTGCGCCCTAGGCGCTGAGGCAAACCCCGGTCCTCCTGTCCCTAGGGCAGAGAGGGGGGAGTCAGAGGAGGTGAAAACCTCCTCCTCATCTAAAATGGCCACCAGAGGCATGGGGGCATGGCTAGCGGCTGGGGACGCCCGGCCTGCAATCCCCCTAACCCCTTGGGCCAAAATATTTGGGGGGTCCCTAGAGCGACCGCCGGACCTGGCGCGTTTATAATATCGGGGCTGCCCGCCGCTGTAGTCGGAGCGGCGGGCGGGAGCGAGCTGGGGCCCCGCGCAGTCCAAAATGGCCGCCGGGAAGATGTCACTGTGCGGGGAAGCCGGGTGGGCAGCCCCGCTAACGTCAGGCGGGGGAAACAGCCGGGGGGTGCTGGGTGCACTCCCCGCACCCCTGGCCAACCAAGCCCAGAGGCCGGATGGCGAAGGGGCCGGTGGGAGCGGGGCGGCGGAGGTGCCAGACGCTGTGGCCGCAGCGGCGGGAGGAGAGGGCCCGCGCGCGCTGTGGACACGCGCGCACTCCGGGCAAGAGGAGAAGCCGCGGCGACCGCTAATGGTCTGGCAGCCTCCGCAAGGCGGCTGGGAGGGGGGGCATTTCTGCGGGGACAGGGCATCGTGCTGCAAACGGGGGGGGGGGAGGGGGGTTTGGGATAACAGGAGATAGAGGAAAAGAAATAAACAGGAAAGGAAGAAAAGAGAAATAGGTTGATAGAGAGTAAAGCTGGCCACACACTAGACCAACTTACATCCAACCAGCCAACTTGTTGATTGGTTGGAATGAAAATCTGGTAACGGATGGGAGTAACTGATCAGCAATTTGCTCCTAAATACCAGAAAACAGATGAAAATGGTCATCAGACAAGTTTGTTAAATGTTTGATCTAAACAATTTGTTCAAACAGTTTTTGTCCATTTTCCTGTGTTTGGGAGCAAATTGCTGATGGTCATTTGCTTTCATTCCAACCAATCTACAAGTTGGCTGGTTGGACAGATAATCTTTAGATGTGTGGCCAGCTTAAGGCTATGTGAAAAGGAACACAATGAAAGAAAGAAAAAGATATGAAAAAATGTTTGTGAAAAATGAACTGCACACTATAGCTACTGAGTACTTATCACTCTGGATCTCAAAATGGAAGGAGACAGTTGACTCCTCCAGCCTTAAATGCAAGTGCTAAACCCCACCTCGACGGGGCAGCTAATAGGCTAACCAGATAATGATTGGCAACTGACCTCCACCAATTACAAACTATCAACAAAACCAGCTCTAACTAGTACTGTACTCAATAAAAAACAGTGTGCTTATATCTTCTCAAGCTTAATCAAGCATTCAAATATTTTAATCACATTTACACCAGTGTCATCAGCACAGTAGTTCTACTTGGCAAATTATCATAGACAAAACCTGCCTTACCAGGCAATTATTAAACACATATTGGCATTTTATTAATGAAAAGAAATCTATAAAGCACAGTTTTATTAATGCGTTAATAATACATTCTGATTGTCATTACCCTTTAAGTAAGAAGTAAATAGGTGAAACAAGACATTAGTACAGATTAAAATGTTCTGTCCCAATTGATCATCATAATTTATCATTATCTATGAATGCTACTTCTGATAGTACTCCAATGGAGAAAGTGTCCTTTGTTGGTACTGCACACAAGGTGTACATTGGACAGACCCTCTTATTATTTAACAGTAATATACTTATTGTGCAAGGCAGTATCCAAAATAACTCTCCGATCAGTGCTGTCCTGTAGGACCAGTAAATACACACCAGCATTGATCTTAAGGTAAAATCAGCAGCTATTGCATTCGTCAGTTCACCAGGGAAAAAAAAACAAAACAAAACAACTGCTAATGAAAGTTTTTTGGGAAAAACATTTGTCGACCTGTCATTCAACCTTAATTATTATAAGGGGTCCCATTTTTGCCTAGAAGTGACTCTGGAAGTAATAACTTTTATAACTCTGTTGTAAGACATTAACGCAATTTTCATTCTTCCTGATATAATTCAATCATTTCTGTATATTTTAGTAGTAGGTATTGTAAGTAGGTACTGTCTGATATTTAATTACCATAGTTAATTATTGTGTCCCTGTGAAGTGACTGCTGTAAACAGATTATAGGATAGAAATTAGATCTGGAATGCAGTGTAATTTGGATTACCTTGATCCCAAGGCAATGTCATTAAAATATGACTACTTCTGTTCTGTTTACAAATATAAAAAAAATGTGTAAAACACGTACACACATAGCGAATTAAAAGAACGATAACGATATCGTTATCGTTCAAATCGATCATTTAAATGGTCCCTACCAATTTACCATCGACCAGCGATGCGCAGCCACGTATGGACGATAGCGATATCGTCCATGGGCCGTGCATGCCTGTCAACTTGCTCGATATTGAGCAGGCTACTATAGGGACCCACGATCGTTGATCACGGGTCGCTGTAGTCGTCGGTAAGTAGGTTGTGTGCTGGATGATCGACATTGGTCATCCAGCACACCAGGGAGGTTGCATAATGATCAGCCAGCGATATCGTATCCCTGGCTGATCACTATGTGTGTATGCACCATTACTATACAGAACTATGTACATAAAATACAATTTTTGTTTCTTTTTAGCACTGTTCCGTCACCTGTAGTACGTCTTAGCACCATTCTCTAAGACGTTGTAGTAGCCTGGTACATTACTGTATAGCCCTATTCTCTGTGACATGTAGTACAATGTGTAGAGTGGTATGTCTTAACACTTCTCTGTGACATTTAGTACAACATGTAGCAGCTGTTGGCTTTTTCTGTGCATTTCATTGCAAATTCCTAACGACATATTTGGCGTATAAGTATGTGCAAGCACTTTTGTGCATCCTATACCTTCTCTCAATTGTACTCCTTGTGAAAATCATGCTTACTGTATCTTGTTTTTTTTTTAATATTCGTAACTTCTGTCTCTTACTTCTAGATCCTTTACTACTGTGGGTGCCTCACTGACCAGGAAAGTTCTATTTCCGCCTCTTCCCCCGCCACAACGACCTTTTCGGGTCTCTAACCATGATAGGAGCACACGAAAAGGTGTGGTAGCAGGTACATTAAAGGAACTCATTGAAAAGGTACGTCAGCAGTCTACATTTCTAAGTACTGTTCTATCTATTATAATATTTGATTTTATATAAGAACATGTCAAAAGCAGAATGTCCAATAAAATGTGTAAGGTGGTGGAAAACCCGCCTAGACAGCAGGGCATAATGAAGAAAAAGAAACAAAGGTAGGTATTGCACCTGTTCACCTAGTGCCTAATTTAATGAAATTGTAGCTTTCTAAATGTACACATTGCAGTGAGTAGGGGTTCAATAGCTTTCTCTTCCTTTCGTTTCTGTTCCGATCAATGATAGATTTATACTGGGAGGGCTGCAGTCCTCCCAGTATAAATCCATCTCCCCCGTAGAGTGCAGAGGCTTCACATTGGAAGGGTTTTCTGCTAATCACATGCTGCACCAGCAGTCACAGGCAGGGTGTTTTCTCTCTCTGTGATTGCCTGTCCAGACTGTGAGTAGCACAAAGCGCTTCAAGCTGGGCAGCCCCCCTCCAGTCGATGGGTAGGAGTCGCCACTGGTCCCAATAGAAATTGGTATGAATCCACACTGAATCCCAGTAGATTGTTGCAAGTCCAAGTCACTCTTTTTTACTCTTGCAAGGATATGTTTTGCTTTAGTGTAACTGAAAACTATGATTCAGAGTTGTATGCTGTGTACACAGCAACAGGAGTGCCAAAAGGGTGGGGGGAGCGAGTACTAATTGCCCGGGCCTGGACTTCATGGAGGGGCTCGGCGGGGGCTTCTGTGTGCTGCTGTGTGCGGTGGGACCAAGGAGGCTGCTGAATCGTATGTGTGTGTTTGTGAACAAAAAAGTCTTTAAAATATAAAAACATATTTTGAATTGTTTGATTCCTTAAAGTAGGTCCCTTTTGCTTTGATGATAGCTTTGCACACTCCTGGCATTCTCTCAATCAGCTTCATGAGGTAGTCTCCTGGAATGGTTTTGAATTAACAGGTGTGCCTTGTCAAGAGTCAATCTGTGGAATGACTTGCCTTCTCACTGATGTTTGAGACCATCAGTTGTGTTGTGCAGAGGTAGGGTTAGTACACAATGGACATCACTATTTGACTACTGTTGTAATCCATATTATGGTACCAACCACTCAACTCCGTAAATAGAAACGACAGTCCATCATTACTTTAAGACATGAA
Organism: Taudactylus pleione; assembly: GCA_031769625.1. Classification (NCBI taxonomy): domain Eukaryota; kingdom Metazoa; phylum Chordata; class Amphibia; order Anura; family Myobatrachidae; genus Taudactylus; species Taudactylus pleione. The sequence continues at coordinate 40,907,418 of JAUIMM010000092.1, forward strand.
GGTCAGTCAATACGGAAAATTTCAAGAACTTTTAATGTATCCTCAAGTGCAGTTGCAAAAACCATCAAACGTTATGATTAAACTGGCTCTCATGAGGACTGCCCCAGGAAAGGAAGACCAAGAGTTATCTCTGCTGCAGAGGTTAAGTTCATTAGAGAAGGAAATGGGAGCGCTGACAGTGGCTGCTAGTTTAAAAAATGTATAATTTTATTGCATATAACACAATTCCAAAAATTATTTAAAACATCAAAAAATGAAGGTACAGATGGATTTAATTAATTGGGCTTTTATTGCCACACTATTAAAGCACGGAGCCGGCTCCACCATAAAATATTAATTAATATCAATATATGAATTCCTCCAAAGACTCATACAAAATTTATTTCTAAAACACACACATTGGAATGGGGCGGAGCGTAAATAAAAGTCATTAGTCACAGCCTGCCAGCATGGATTAATTGCTGTTAGTATTAATATCCACTTATACCCAGTTAGTAAAGGGTTAATGAGTGTGGAGAAAACAGCACAGCTCTTTCAGCGCAGATTAGAATGTTAGTATTGCAGTGTTAATGTTGCAGTGGAAAATAGGTGATTCCTATAGTAAGTACATTACCATCCAACCATTTGGGTAGAAAGAACAGGATGTATTGTGGCAGTTAACCTCTACCCCAGTCCCAGGGGGAGGAAGCTCATGCAATGGTCGCCTGCTCACAGATATAGAAGAATATCAGCCAAAAGTTTTTACCACTTAGTGCACCATGTGGTCCGGAGGTGCTTGTGTCCTCAGGCAGAGGGACCTCTACTCCTGGATCCTGGCACTTGTTACCGCTCATGGTGAACCAGTGGGCTGTATGGGCAGGTTGCTGCATGCTGGCTGGTGACCGCTCCGTCAATTCCAGTGGTGTACTTCCGGTATGCGTACCACCTGCGTTCCACGAGTCAGCTGACGCATTTCTCCGCCCAATAACGCGGCGGTTTCATCAGAGGATGGCTCTAGACTCATTGGTGCTCTGTTATATCCCTCTTAGAATGTCCGGATTGGTTGCTTTTCAATCCCATTTAAAAATTAACTACTGAAATGCCACAGTCTTGTCTAACAACGGGATAAACACTCTGCACATGCATATTATGGTGAAACATACATTTTACAATCTGTATATTTTTACAGATTTGAGTGATAATGTAGATAGTGAGATCATTTAATGATTTTAATAAATTGTTTAATAAACTAGAAACAACATGTATGGCAGAAACCAGGAATTGGTGGGATCAAACCACTTTGCGTAAATACATTGATAATAATGTATATAATTTTAAATACATCGGAGAAAGCCTTATTAAGCAAGGGGTTGAAATACGCCCCAGCTAAAAAAACAAATTTGTTTACTTTGTTGATTTGAACAGATTTTTTAGAAATTTAAGCAGAAAAAGATATTTTGCATTAAAACAGCTTAAATATAGAAATGACGAGTCCTAGGGGTCTACGGATATTTAAATCCGCGTCCTTTAGAGATGATGAAGGGTTTCTAAATAATTGGAACAAAATCCTGGACACATGCTCCTTTCAGTTAATGGAGCTATTGATTGACTATAGGGGGGGGGGTAAAATTAAGGAATTACAAATAGAGATTGAAAGGACACAAGAACAATTAAAACTATTTGACAACACTATGGAGTTTCAAGAAAGAAATGCTAAGGTAAATAAAAAAATTGGAGGATTTTGAAAAATCAATTATCCAAGTAAAGGACAAAAAACTGGAAAGAGACAGAAGTGATTATGAAAGGGGTAGAGTTAGAACCTACAATAGAGGAGGGAGATATCAATCGAGATCAGGTAATCGGAACATTCAATGGAACCCTATCAGAAATCACATGTCGAGGTCTAGAGAAACAGGATCCCCAAGAGATTTTTTCCATAAGAGAGGGAAGAAACCGAGTGTATTATCACCCACCAACATCACACATGGGTTTATACATAAAAATAGATATGAATGTCTTGATAAAGAGGAATATACTCCAAAAATGATAGAAATAGGAGGAGCTAGACCTAAGATAAGAGTACAAACAGATAATGAACCACATACTGATACTCGTAATTTTTATAGGCAGAGGGCACATGGGACAGTTTCAGTTAAACAGAAACGAAATGGGAAACCACAAAAGAACAAGAGATTTAGAGGATGTAGAGGTGGGAGAATTAGGACGAGGAAAAAGTATAAGAAAGTAATAAATGAGAGAAGTATATTCAATTTATCAAATAGAATTTTAAATACATCGGAGAAAGCCTTATTAAGCAAGGGGTTGAAATACGCCCCAGCTAAAAAAACAAATTTGTTTACTTTGTTGATTTGAACAGATTTTTTAGAAATTTAAGCAGAAAAAGATATTTTGCATTAAAACAGCTTAAATATAGAAATGACGAGTCCATTCCAATTATCATCGATGAGGAAGATAAAGATGCCATTGAGACATTAGAGGAGCTGGCCTTAGAGGGTTTTGCTGGAAATATATCTCGAATACCCATTTATGATGTCGAGGGGACTGTCAAAAAATCACGTATGCTAAAGAAAAAGTCAGATTTCTATCCTCTGCAATATAAAGGGCCTTGTGTGGAGGGGCTCTATAGGACCCACTATGGATGATTTTAAAAATTTATGTGAAACCATAGAAAAAGCCCCTCTGAAAGATAATGTTACAGTGGAAGAAAGAAGGGCATTAAAAGTATTGATGTCAGATAAAGAAATAACTATTAAAATGGCAGACAAAGGTGGGGGGGTCGTTGTTCAAAATACGTGTGACTATTTGAAAGAAGCACATATGAAGTTAGGTAATTATATTGTTTTATAGAACCCTTTCATACAATCCCACTCACGAATTTCAGAGTCAACTTAGACTTTTGTTGGATGATGCCTTGGCCGGTGGTGCAATATCCAAGGATACTTGGAATTTCTTATACATTACTCATCCCATTATTCCCATATATTACCATCTCCCGAAAATTCACAAGTCCCTCACTGCACCTCCTGGGTGTCCCATTATTTCGGGTATAGGGTCCCTCATATCTAACCTTTCACAATTTGTAGATGTCCACTTACAAAGTCACGTAGTTACCCTGAGATCATTTATAAAAGATACTACACCATTTTTAAACATGATCCGTAATGTAAACTGGAAAAAAACATATCATTTCCTTGTGATGTAGAATCATTATATTCTAACATTCCACACATGACGGGGGTGGAAAAAATTAGGGAGCATCTAGATAAATATGACAATATAAGCGGTAATAATGTAATTGGAATACTCACGGCGCAAATATTCAAAACAGTGGCAGCTCCAAAACACTATCTTAACTCGCCCAATACAAGAAAATAAACATAAAATACTTCAAATCGATAGTGTCACAGGTGCGCTACTTAAACTTAAGTTGTAAGAAAATAGTCCTTATGTTGCTGATCACTCTCTCCAGTGGTTCCTCTTCAGATATTCAACATATAAAACGACAAAAAAACAAGAAAGAACATATGTGTAGGTTTGTTTTAACCAAATGGTCGTGTAGGTAAAACAATGATATTTTCAAGAGATAAATCCTATTTCTCTTAATCAATCAGATGACGTACCATACTCACTTCTAAGTGGTATGGTTTAAAACATATATAGATTTCTTTATAGTAAAACTAGTGTCAATTTCCTAGATCTGACTATATATCTGAAAGATAAAAAAAATCCATACTAGAGGTTATATTAAACCAACAGTTTCGAACAGTTATATCCCCAATACCAGCAATCACCATCCAAACTGGTTAAAGGGAATCCCTAAGAGCCAGTTTCTACGTCTCAAAAGAAATTGTAGCGAAGAAGAACATTTAAGAACACAGCTAATGACTATGACCAATAGATTTATTAAAAAGGGTTATAAAGTAGAATCTATAAAAGAGGCTGAAAAGGAAGTTATGGATATGATTAGAGATCAAATTATAGGAAAAAATGAAGATTATGGTAGCCAAAAAAAACAACAACATAAAAACATTGAATGGGCATTTACTACGGGTTTTAGTTCAGATTATAGAAATATAGAGAAAATCATTAAAAAACATTGGGGGCTTTTATTAAAGGACCCTATATTAAGAGAAACTATACCACCAAAACCTATATTTATTTATCGAAAGGCACCAAATTTAAAAGACAATCTGGTTAGAAGCGCACTTCCGAATAAAGTGTCAAACCCGATACGCACTAAGGGGTTCCACAGATGTGGTGATTGTGTGGCATGTAGAACCATTCCCTCATCAGAAAGTAAAATTTAAAATTTTACAGTAAAGGGAAAGGAATACAAAATAGAGGGATTTATTACTTGCCACACTACAAATCTAGTATACCTTATTGAGTGCAAATGTGGCCTGTGTTATATAGGATGAACATCTAGAGCAGGGGTTCCCACCCACGGTCCTCAAGGCACACTAACAGTCCAGATTTTAAGGATAGCCATACTTAAGCACAGGTGACTTAATTAGTACCTCAGTTATTTTGATTTAACCATCTGTGCTTAAGCATGGATATCACTAAAACCAGGACTGTTAGTGTGCCTTGAGGACCGAGGTTGGGAATCACTGATCTAGAGCACTAAAAACAAGACTATCAGAACACTTACGCAACATCAAGAAGGGTTTGGAAACACACACTTTATCCAACCATTTTAAAAATACCCATAAATGTTCAAATAAAGATATAGTCAGATTTTTGGGAATACAGATTATAAAGAATAATTGGAAAGATAGAGACTTAGAAGGAAATCTAGCAAGGGCTGAGATGAGGTGGATTTTTAAGCTTGACACATTGATACCTGGTGGACTCAACGCAGATTTTGAGTTGAAGTGGTTTTTACAATGATTTTACAATTTTATTTACATATATTCTAGATTTTTTGAAATTTTTATTTTATATTCATATTTATTGAATGTATCACCATGCTTTATTATGTTCATTATGTTTATTAATCAATAACTTAAGATATCATTAGATATGTATTTCTCCGTCTTGCCCGCATTAGTGTGGGATATTGAGAAGATCTATATTTTGACTTGCTTTCCACCAGTATGGAACGCATGCCGAAAGTGTTGATTTTGGGTTCATGCTGTGCGCTCCAGAGATGGGAGACGCGGGCGGGATTCATCCTTAGTTTTGCGTTCCACATGCGTGGAACGCATACCGGAAGTCTGAGGTTATGACATACCACCGGTTATCGAGTAGGAGACACTTCCGTCTTAATCCTGTGCTCCACGGGTGTGGAACGCATACCGGAAGTTGAAAGCTTTGACGTACTTCCGGTAATCTAGCGGGAGACACCGAGGCCCGTCTGTGCTCTTCCATTGCGCCAGACTACCGTTCCCGGAGGTGGCGTAGGGATATCAGTGGAGGGGCTCTTGTTGTCTTGTTACATCTTAAGGAAGGTATAACATTATATGTATAGTATTTTTGAGACATTTCCCGTCATGATTAGGTTTTATTGGGTATAAAAAGGCATGAGATGCACTACTTAGAAGACCTTGAGAAAGATACTACATCGAAATGCGTTGGTCAGGGGATTCTGTGCATCACCTTTTTGGAGATTACCTGGGTTGTGGACATTACATTCCCATTAAGGTACTGGGTGTGATATTTGGAGACTGATCCGGACTGTCTCTGGATATAGCACATCTGATTAACAACTGTACCTGGATGTTTTTTTGTGAATTCTACTTCTAAAGGATTTCCTTTTTACATTGTGACATTTGATTTCATTAAAATTGATGATTTATTTATTACATACCTTTGGAAATTCTTTTTTGGAATTATCAACAAAAGAAACCTTGATGTGTTTCAACCAAACTTGTTTCAAGTAAGTTTGTGGTACGTTGATCAAAGATACCTTTATAGAATTTACCCCGCTCCGTTTTATGTGAGTAGGGTACGTGGTGGATCAGATGCATGTTACGTTTACTAATATTATTTAAGAAGTCGTGCCTATAAAAGAAATCTATATATGTTTTAAACCATACCACTTAGAAGTGAGTATGGTACGTCATCTGATTGATTAAGAGAAATAGGATTTATCTCTTGAAAATATCATTGTTTTACCTACACGACCATTTGGATAAAACAAACCTACACATATGTTCTTTCTTGTTTTTTTTTCGTTTTATATGTTGAATATCTGAAGAGGAACCACTGGAGAGAGTGATCAGCAACATAAAGATGACAATATGACAGAGAGACTACGTGACTTTGTTGTGGCATCTTTTAATTTTATTTTAGAACACAATTATTTTTTATTTGACACTACCTATTATTTACAGACACGGGGAACTGCCATGGGGACCAGGTTCGCCCCAAGCTATGCCAACCTTTATATGGGCTCACTAGAGGAGGAGCTCATTTGGGACGGGGGCTTTGGGGCGAACTTGGTCCTCTATGGCAGATTTATAGATGATTTATTTTTTATTTGGGATGGGGACCTCATATCTATTCACACTTTTATAAATCAAGTTAATTCTAATTTGTATGGTCTTAAATTCACCAACACTATTAGTCCGACACATATTCAACTTTTGGATATTGCACTATCGGCTATAGGAGGACAGATACACACTGAAACTTTCTTTAAGAAGGTTGACTCTAGTAACTTTTTGGATTATGGCAGTAGTCATCTTAAGGCCTGGCGGAATAATATTCCAAAGAGCCAGTTTTACCACATTAAAAGAAATTGCTCTAGTGAAATCAGCTACTATAAACAAGTAGAAAAGGTATATAAGGCATTTGTGGAACAAGGTTACCCTACTCATATTTTAGAAAAAGTTTTAAGAGAGACTCCAGAAAAGAATAGGGAGGATCTCTTAGTAAGTAAAAAGAAGAATAAATATAGATGGCAAGAGGAATGGGAGGACTGTTGCCCATTTATTACACAGTATAATACTCATGCTAATGCAATAAAAGAAATTATTAAAAAGAATACAGCCATTCTGAAGGTAAATCCAGTTCTAGGTCCGATGGTTAGTAGTGGTGTGAAAATTGTTTATAGAAAATCTGAAAGTTTGAAACAAAAATTGGCTCCTGGTATGTATAGAAAGAATGGAAACTTGGGAAATAAACCTAAAAATAATAAGAAAGATACTAGTCAGGAATTGGGTATTCATCTGAATTGACTACCCGATAAACCAGTAGTTTTTTTTAAATGTAGGAGAGAGAAATGCATGACATGTAAATATGCAGGACACAGAGAGACCGTCTTTCAATCAAAAAGTACTTCAGAATCATTTTATATAGAGTCCTTCCTTAACTGTAATTCAAACTATGTTGTTTACATCATTGAATGTGGTTGTGGTCTCCAGTATGTGGGGCGGACCACACGTACGCTTAATGTTCGATTTTTAGAACATAGGAGAAACATTCTAAAAAAGAACCTAGCGCACAGTTTGTCTAGACATGTTTCGATCTGTGGAAGGAAGGATATTAGCCAAATTAGAGTGAAAGCTATTGAACAAATTAAAAGCACGGATAGAGGGGGCAATAGACTTAATACACTTTGCAAAAGAGAAGTATATTGGATATTCAGACTTAACACTCTGGATCCATATGGCCTCAATGAAACCATTGAATTGAATAATATTTAATATTTGGGCCCTATATTTCAGTAGGTGTTATTGGCTATTTAGATGATTTATGTCGGTAATCTTTGATCCTGAGTTTTTTATTAAGGTTATTGCATAACGGGTATATCATTAATTTCAGGCGACTCTGTTTATTATTTGGTTATTTGATTTCATGTGGGCCTCTTAGTAGCTGACCTTTTGGATTCTATATTTTTGGCTATTGAGGGTTTCTTATTCTCGTTTGGAAAACTTAGCTAGTATATTCCACCACTTGTTATGTATAGATGGTGGTTCATTTTTGTCCATTTTTGCGTCAAAATTGTTAGAGGATCTCTATAGAAGTAACGATTATATTGATTTTCTATGAAGATAGTATAGTTTGTGCCTTCTTAGGGTATCTATATGTATATTAATATTTATTTGAAGGAATTCTCCATTATGGGTTTTGGACCCTAAGAATATGTTTATATACTACTACTATTTTTTACTTCCAATCCACTTCTTATTGTAGAATATTAATATTATAATGTATATCCATGTTGAATAGGATTCATGTTGTCCCTTATTGTCAAGTATTATCTTGATTTTAACAAATTATTATTTTATTATTATTTATATATAGGATTTGTTATAGCCATATAGGTCTAGGACTATTATGTATAGATTACTCAAGCAGGCACCTTAGGGTAGAATATCAGAAAAGAATTAATATGAATAATTCTTGTAAAAATATACAGATTGTAAAATGTATGTTTCACCATAATATGCATGTGCAGAGTGTTTATCCCGTTGTTAGACAACACTGTGGCATTTCAGTAGTTAATTTTTAAATGGGATTGAAAAGCAACCAATCCGGACATTCTAAGAGGGATATAACAGAGCACCAATGAGTCTAGAGCCATCCTCTGATGAAACCGCCGCGTCATTGGGCGGAGAAACTCGTCTAGTGACTCATGGAACGCAGGTGGTACGCATACCGGAAGTCGGAAGTACACCACCGGAAGTGACGGAGCGGACACCAGCCAGCGTGCAGCAGCCTGCCCATACAGCTCACTGGTTCACCGTGAGCGGTAAGAAGTGCCAGGATCCAGGAGTAGAGGTCCCTCTGCCTGAGGACACAAGCACCTCCGGACCACATGGTGCACTAAGTGGTAAAAACTTTTGGCTGATATTCTTCTATATCTGTGAGCAGGCGACCATTGCATGAGCTTCCTCCCCCTGGGACTGGGGTAGAGGTTAACTGCCACAATACATCCTGTTCTTTCTACCCAAATGGTTGGATGGTAATGTACTTACTATAGGAATCACCTATTTTCCACTGCAACATTAACACTGCAATACTAACATTCTAATCTGCGCTGAAAGAGCTGTGCTGTTTTCTCCACACTCATTAACCCTTTACTAACTGGGTATAAGTGGATATTAATACTAACAGCAATTAATCCAAGCTGGCAGGTTGTGACTAATGACTTTTATTTACGCTCCGCCCCATTCCAATGTGTCTGTTTTAGAAAAAAAAAATTTGTATGAGTCTTTGGAGGAATTCATATATTGATATTAATTAATATTTTATGGTGGAGCCGGCTCCGTGCTTTAATAGTGTGGCAATAAAAGCCCAATTAATTAAATCCATCTGTACCTTCATTTTTTGATGTTTTAAATAATTTTTGGAATTGTGTTATATGCAATAAAATTATAAATTTTTTAAACTAGCAGCCACTGTCAGCGCTCCCATTTCCTTTTCTATTTGGTCTTTATTGTAATCAGGTGGATATCCAGATTCACTGTGTGGGGGCAGCAGGAGTGGTATCTTTTTTAGCATAATTGGTGACATATATTGGTAGCGCCCACTTTTATTTCCCTCTTTTTTTCTTAGATATAAGTTCATTAGAGTTACCAGCTTTAGAAACTGCTACTTAACAGCACCTCAGATTAGAGACCACATAAAGGACCTCATTCAGAGGCTGTCGTTAGATGCAAGCGGTCGCTCTGAATGAGGGCGGCCGCTTGCATCTTGTAGTGCTGCCTCTTGGTCGATCGCTAAGCTGTGGGTTACCACTAGGGGTGAGCGGGTTCGGATTTCTGAAATCCGAACCCCCCCGAGCCCCCCCGATCCGAGTCCGATCCGAGTCAGGCTCGACTTTTCCCGCCTGACTCGGATTCTGAAATCGAGGCAAAACGTCATCTTCCCGCCTTCCGAGTCTCGCGGGTTTTGGATCCTATATAAGGTACCCACGTCGGCGCCATTTTCTCACTCGGCTGTGGACAGTGAAGAGGGAGGGTGGGAGTTAGGGCTGTGTAGTGTAGTGTAGTGTAGTGCTGCTGTTGTCCACTACTTCAAAGTCCATAGGGGCTGGCTGTGTTGTGCTGTGCTGCTGTTGTTAATAGGGGCTGTGTCCACTACTTCAAAGTCCATAGGGGCTGGCTGGACTGTGTTGTGCAGTCAGTTCTCCATAGGGGCTGTGTCCACTCCAAAGTCCTGTGCAGTGTCCCAGTCCTAAAGAGGTGCTGTAGTGTTGTCCAGGGGGTGCTCTGTCCATCAGGGGTGCTCCCCCCAAGTGCTAAAAATATAATATATTTTCTGTGTTTGTGAATTGTGTGCGCAGTAGCCGCACGTGCATCAACAAAGTAGTGCCAAGCGTGCGCCTGTGTCATAAGTAAAGGGCCGGCTGGCTTGACCGTTAAAGGGTGCTGTAACCCCCGAAAGTACACTCCAGTCCAAACCAAAAAAAAATTATTTTCTGTGTTTGTGAATTGTGTGCGCAGTAGCCGCACGTGCATCAACAAAGTAGTGCCAAGCGTGCGCCTGTGTCATAAGTAAAGGGCCGGCTGGCTTGAACGTTAAGGGTGCTGTAACCCCCGAAAGTACACTCCAGTCCAAACAAAAAAAAAATTATTTTCTGTGTTTGTGAATTGTGTGCGCAGTAGCCGCACGTGCATCAACAAAGTAGTGCCAAGCGTGCGCCTGTGTCATAAGTAAAGGGCCGGCTGGCTTGACCGTTAAGGGTGCTGTAACCCCCGAAAGTACACTCCAGTCCAAACCAAAAAAAAAATTATTTTCTGTGTTTGTGAATTGTGTGCGCAGTAGCCGCACGTGCATCAACAAAGTAGTGCCAAGCGTGCACCTGTGTCATAAGTAAAGGGCCGGCTGGCTTGACCGTTAAGGGTGCTGTAACCCCCGAAAGTACACTCCAGTCCAAACCAAAAAAAAAAATATTTTCTGTGTTTGTGAATTGTGTGCGCAGTAGCCGCACGTGCATCAACAAAGTAGTGCCAAGCGTGCGCCTGTGTCATAAGTAAAGGGCCGGCTGGCTTGACCGTTAAAGGGTGCTGTAACCCCCGAAAGTACACTCCAGTCCAAACCAAAAAAAAATTATTTTCTGTGTTTGTGAATTGTGTGCGCAGTAGCCGCACGTGCATCAACAAAGTAGTGCCAAGCGTGCGCCTGTGTCATAAGTAAAGGGCCGGCTGGCTTGACCGTTAAGGGTGCTGTAACCCCCGAAAGTACACTCCAGTCCAAACCAAAAAAAAAATTATTTTCTGTGTTTGTGAATTGTGTGCGCAGTAGCCGCACGTGCATCAACAAAGTAGTGCCAAGCGTGCGCCTGTGTCATAAGTAAAGGGCCGGCTGGCTTGACCGTTAAAGGGTGCTGTAACCCCCAAAGTACACTCCAGTCCAAACCAAAAAAAAAATTATTTTCTGTGTTTGTGAATTGTGTGCGCAGTAGCCGCACGTGCATCAACAAAGTAGTGCCAAGCGTGCGCCTGTGTCATAAGTAAAGGGCCGGCTGGCTTGACCGTTAAAGGGTGCTGTAACCCCCGAAAGTACACTCCAGTCCAAACCAAAAAAAAATTATTTTCTGTGTTTGTGAATTGTGTGCGCAGTAGCCGCACGTGCATCAACAAAGTAGTGCCAAGCGTGCGCCTGTGTCATAAGTAAAGGGCCGGCTGGCTTGACCGTTAAGGGTGCTGTAACCCCCGAAAGTACACTCCAGTCCAAACCAAAAAAAAAATTATTTTCTGTGTTTGTGAATTGTGTGCGCAGTAGCCGCACGTGCATCAACAAAGTAGTGCCAAGCGTGCGCCTGTGTCATAAGTAAAGGGCCAGCTGGCTTGACCGTTAAAGGGTGCTGTAACCCCCGAAAGTACACTCCAGTCCAAACCAAAAAAAAATTATTTTCTGTGTTTGTGAATTGTGTGCGCAGTAGCCGCACGTGCATCAACAAAGTAGTGCCAAGCGTGCGCCTGTGTCATAAGTAAAGGGCCGGCTGGCTTGACCGTTAAAGGGTGCTGTAACCCACAAAGTACACTCCAGTCCAAACCCCCAAAAAAATTATTTTCTGTGTTTAGCCGCACGTATATATCAAATCGATATAACATAAATGGAGGACCAAACTTTCTCCGATAAAAATAAAATAGAGAAAGATCAAGAACCACTTCCTCCTAGTGCTGAAGCTGCTGCCACTAGTCATGACATAGACGATAACATGCCATCAACGTCGTCTGCCAAGGCCGATGCCCAATGTCATAGTAGAGGGCACATACAATCCCAAATGGCAAAGTTCAGGAAAATGACCTTGAAAAAGACATTTAAATCAGCTGAAGAGAAACGTAAACTTGCCAATATGCCATTTACGACACGGAGTGGCAAGGAACGGCTAAGGTCGATCCCTAGTATGTTCATGACTAGTGGTTCAGCTTCACATGACGATGGAAGCCCTCCTCCCACTAAAAAAATCAAAAGAGTTAAGCTGGCAAAAGCACAGCGAAGAACTGTGCTTTCTAAGAAGATATCACAAATCCCCAAGGAGAGTCCAAGTGTGGTGGTGGTTGCGATGCCTGACCTTCCCAGCACTGGACGGGAAGAGGTGGCTCTTTCCACCATTTGCACGCCCTCTGCAAGTGCTGAAAGGAGCACCCACAGTCCACTTGCTGATATGCAAATTGAAGATGTCACTGTTGAAGTACAACAGGATGAGGATACTGGTGTAGCTGGCGCTGAGGAGGAAGTTGGCGAGGAGGATTCTGATGGTGATGTGGTTTGTTTAAATCAGGCTCCGGGGGAGACAGTTGTTGTCCGTGGGATGAAAAAGCCCATCACGGTCATGCCTGGGCAGAAGACCAAACATTCCACCTCTTTGGTCTGGCAATATTTCTATCCAAATCCGGACAACAACTGTCTTGCCATATGTACCATATGTAAAGGTGAAATAAGTAGGGGTAGGGACGTCAACCACCTAGGAACATCCTCCCTTATACGGCACCTGCAGCGCGTTCATAAAAAGTTACTGTCAAGTTCAGAAACTTTGGCTAAGACCGTAAGCAGTCCAGGGACACCTAAATCCCGTTGTCCTGTTGTATCCAAGCGCCTGCAAACCACACCGTCAACTCCCTCCTCGTCAATTTCCTCCTTAGTTAGGATCGGAAGTAGTCCTGCAGGCCATGTCACTGGCATGACTGACTCTCCTATCCGGGATTCCTCCGGAGGATCCTGCATTGCTACGCCTACTGCTGCCGCTGCTGCTGTTGCTGCTGCTGGGAGTCGTTCATCATCCCAGAGAGGAAGTAGGAACACCACTACTTTTACTAAACAATTGACCCTCCAACAGTCCTTAGCGAGGAGGATGAAGTACGACAGCAGTCATCCTGAAGCAAAACGTATAACTGAGGCCTTGACTGCTATGTTGGTGTTAGACGTGCGTCCGGTATCCGCCATTAGTGCAGTGGGATTTAGACAATTGATGGAGGTAGTGTGTCCCCGGTTCCAAATCCCGTCTAGATTCCACTTCACTAGGCAGGCGATACCGAGACTGTACAGAAACGTCAGAAAAAGTGTCCTCAGTGTCCTGAAAAATGCCGTTGTACACAATGTCCACTTAACCATGGACATGTGGACAAGTGGAACAGGGCAGACTAAGGACTATATGACTGTGACAGCCCACTGGGTAGATGTATCACCTTACGCAGCAACAGCAGCAGCGTCACCAGTAGCAGCATCTCAGAAATGCCAGCTCGTTACAAGGCAGGCTACGCTGTGTATCACCGGTTTCAGTAAGAGGCACACCGCCGACAACCTCTTAGAGAAACTGAGGGAAATCATCGCCCAGTGGCTTACCCCACTTAGACTCTCCTGGGGATTTGTGATATCTGACAACGCCACCAATATTGTGCGGGCATTACATCTGGGCAAATTCCAGCACGTCCCATGTTTTGCTCACACAATAAACTTGGTGGTGCAGAATTTTCTGAAAAGCGACAGGGGCGTGCAGGAGACGCTTTGGGTGGCCCGAAAAATTTCTGGCCACTTTCGCCATTCAGCGACTGCGTGCCGAAGACTGGAGCGCCAGCAAACACTCTTGAACCTGCCCCGCCATCACCTGAAGCAAGAGGTTGTGACGCGGTGGAACTCAACCCTCTATATGCTTCAGAGGATGGAGGAGCAGCAAAAGGCCATACAAGCCTATACATCCACCTATGACATAGGCAAAGGAGGGGGTATGCACCTGACTCAAGCGCAGTGGAGAATGATTTCCGTGTTGTGCAAGGTTCTCCAGCCCTTCGAACTTGCCACACGTGAAGTCAGTTCAGACACTGCCAGCTTGAGTCAGGTCATTCCCCTCATCAGGCTTTTGCAGAAGCAGCTGGAGAAAGTGAAGGAGGAGCTAAGACGGAGCGATTCCGCTCGGCATGTGGGACTTGTGGATGAAGCCCTTCATTCGCTTTGCCAGGATTCCAGGGTGGTCAATCTGTTGAAATCAGACCACTACGTTTTGGCCACCGTGCTCGATCCTAGGTTTAAAGCCTATGTGGTGTCTCTCTTTCCGGCCGACACAAGCCTGCAGAGGTGCAAAGACCTGCTGGTGAACACACTGTCAGCTGAAGCGGAACGTGACACGTCAACGGCTCCTTCTTCATTTTCTCCTGCAACTGGGGCTGCCAGGAAAAAACTTAGGTATCCTAAGCAACCCGCTGGCGGTGATGCAGGGCAGGCAGGACCAAGTTTGGACATCTGGTCCGGACTGAAGGACCTGGCAACAATTTCTGACATGTCTACTGTCACTGCATATGATACTGTCACCATTGACAGAATGGTGGAGGATTACATCGGTGACAGCATCCAAGTAGGCATGGCAGACAGTCCATACCTGTACTGGCAGGAAAAAGAGGCAATTTGGAGGCCCCTGTACAAACTGGCTCTATTTTACCTGAGTTGCCCCCCCTCCAGTGTGTACTCCGAAAGAGTGTTTAGTGCAGCCGGGAACCTTGTCAGCGAAAGGCGTAGGAGGTTGCTTCCACAGAATGTGGAGAAGATGATGTTCATCAAAATGAATTATCAGCTCTTCCAGGGAGACCAGCCTCCAGAAGGTACAGAGGGACCTGTGGTGGTGGATTCAAGTGGGGACGAGTTAATACTTTGTGAGGATGAGGATGTACACACTGAAGAGGGTGAGGAATCGGTGGATGAGGAGGATGAGGATGACATCTTGCCTCCATAGAGCCAGTTTGTGCAGGGACACATTAATTGCCAGCTTGTTTTGTGGGGGCCCAAACGAACCAATCATTTCAGCCACAGTTGTGTGGCAGACCCTGGCGCTGAAATGATTGGTTTGTTAAAGTGTGCATGTCCTGTTTATACAACATAAGGGTGGGTGGGAGGGCCCAAGGACAATTCCATCTTGCACCTCTTTTTTTTCTTTGCATTATGTACAGTTTGGGGCCTAGTTTTTCAAACTGCCATCCTGTCTGCCACTGCAGTTTCACGCCTAGATGGGTCACGTGTTTGTGCCGCCCACTCGTGTCTCTTAGCATAGTCATCCAGCTACCTCGGTGCAACGTTTTGGACATAAAAACACTATTGTGAGGTGTGAGGTGTTCAGAATAGACTGGAAATGAGTGGAAATTAAGGTTATTGAGGTTAATAATAGCATAGGAGCAGAAAAACCTACAAATTCTGTGATTTTAGCTGTTTTTATGCTTTTTTTTAAAAAAATACAGATCCAAAACACAAAACCCAGAACCCAAAACACGGAAGGGTGGTTTTGGCAAAACCAATCCAGATCCAAAACACGAAGAAAGATCCAGATCCAAAACCAAAACACAAAACACGAAAAGTGGCCGGTGCACACCCCTAGTTACCACCCACAGCTCTAGCGACCGACCAGGGTGATGGTCGCGATGGTCAAGACCATCGCGACCATCTGGGCTTGCGACGAGACCCTAAGGTTGCGTCTCGGCACTCGCAAGCCCCAGGGAGATTCCTGCTGTGATTGAACGCCTTCGTTTGGCCGGCCACGCCCCCTGCCCGCCTCCCAAATGGGGCGAGCTGTCACTCACCCCCTTTGCTGCGAGACCCCTAGCGATGGAGTGCCCGTCGCTAGCCAGGTCTCGCGCATGTCGGAGCCGGCTCCGACGTGCACATGCCCTGTGGGGGAACATCGACCTGGTTGCGAGTTATCAACGCTTGCGACCGGGTCTGAATGACCCCCAAAGTCTTCAGAGTTCAAGTAGCAGATAAATCTCAACATCAACTGTTCAGAGGAGACTGCGTGAATCAGGCCTTCATTGTCATATTGCTGCGAAGAAGCCACTACTGAGGATGAACAACAAGAAGAAGAGAACTGTTTGGACCAAGAAACACAAGGAATGGACATTAGACCAGTGGAAATATGTACTTTGGTCTGATGAATCCAAATAACCGCCGTGTCTTTGTGAGACGCAGAGAAGTTGAGCGGATGGTTTCTGCATGTGTGGTTCCTAATGTGAAGCATGGAGGAGGAGATGTTCTGGTGTGGGGGTGCTTTGCTGATGACACTGTTGGTGATTTATTCAAAATTCAAGGCACACTTAACCAGCATTGCTACCACAGCATTCTGCAGCGCCATGCCATCCCATCTGGTTTGCTGTTACTGGGACCATCATTTGTTTTTCAACAAGACAATGACCCCAAACACACCTCCAGGCTATGTAAGGGCTACTTGACCAAGAAGGAAAGTGATGGAGTGCTGCGTCAGATGACCTGGCCTCCACAATCACCCAGCCTAAATGCAATTGAGCTGGTTTGGGATGAGTTGGACCGCGGAGTGAAGGAAAAGCAGCCAACAAGTGCTCAGCACCTCTGGGAACTCCTTCAAGATTGTTGGAAAACCATTCCAGGAGACCACCTCATGAAGCTGACTGAGAGAATGCTAAGAGTGTGCAAAGCTGTCATCCAAGCAAAAGGGGGCTACTTTGAGGAATCTAAAATATAAAACACATTTTGATTTTGTTTAACACTTTTTTTGTATACAACATAATTCCATATGTGTTCTTTCATAGTTTTGATATCTTCAGTATTAATCTACTATGTTGAAATAATTTAAATAATAAAAACCATTGAATGAGAAGGAGTGTCCAAACTTTTGACTGGCACTGTGTGTGTATATATATATATATATATATATACATATATATATATATATATGTGTCAATGTATATATATATCTATATATATATATAGATATATATAGATAGATAGAGATATATATATATATATATATATATATATATATATATATATATATGTGTGTATGTATATGTGTGTGTATATATATATATATATATATATATATATATATATATATATATAATTTTCTTTCTATTTTTTTTTTTTGTAAAGAGGTGGTTTTGGAAATAGAGGTTTGTTCTTAAGGGAAATATATGAAATATGGTCCCCAATTCCACACTTTTTGTATAGCACTTAGCTAGTTTATGCAAGCCTATATTTCGATACTGCACTGTAGCTGTAAAGGTAGCTATCTGCACTGATATTAGAGGTACCATAGGTTCAAATGTTCATGTCTTCACTAGATGAATAACTCAGTGGTATGACAGATGATTGGCATGTTGATAATAAAATATAACCAGGTCTGATTTTTATCAATATTTACAATTATGAAATTTTCACAGCAAAGTTAAGAGCCATCTTAACCTCCGCCCTCTGACTACTGACATATTGTTATGTTTGCATCACACTTTCATTGCTGGACTGATTTCTACATTATACTCCAAGCTCGCTCTCGCCACGTCAACTACACGGTACCCGCACAAACTGACCTGGGAGTGGCACCTGGGCGAGTTTTTAGACACTGACGACTGGGCCAAGATTCTGTAGAGCGCCACTTCCTGCTTATTTTATGCGAGGATAAAAAAGAATGTATACAAAGGGATCTATTCACTAAGCCTTGGAGAGAGATAAGTCCCAGCCAAACATAGCCTGTAAACTGACAGGAGCGGATTGACTGGGACTTATCTTTCTCCATTTTATCTCTCTCCAAGGCTCTGTGAATAGACCCCAAAATCCTATATAGATGGTACTACGTCCTCACCCGCCTTTAAAAGAAGTTTCCTGCTGCCTCTGACAGATGTTGGCATGACTGCTTGTTAGAAGGAACATTTCACCATATTTGGTGGAGTTGTCCGAAACATACCGGTTTCTGGAAAATATCAGAAACCTGTAACTCACGCTCCCATTAGAACCTACATGGCCATCTCCGCAGCCACCCGAAACAAAAATAACTTTATTAGGCACATTTTCCCAGCGCCCACCTGTCATCATGCGGCTCACTGAAAACAGCTGTCCCCTCCCACTCTTCATTCAATTAGTAGGATGTGGCACGCTCACCACATGGATTTCATAACCAACAAGCATTTTTAAGAACTCCTCCGGTCTGGGGCCCTTGGTTATCCTTTTTTTTTTTTTTTAAACTTAAAGTTTTTATTGTTTCAAAATTATAGGGGTAGGGACTGGGATACAGAAATAAAAAGGGAAGGGATCAAGGAAACAGAAATAAAAAATTAGGTAGAATATTTGCATAGAAACTAACAAATATAACCAGGTACTATCAATACAGTCCGGAACAAGCAACTGTTTTCATCAGTTAACATATAGTCACGTTATTTTGATCTAGTAATCTCAAATTTCAAACAACTAAACTGACTAGATATAGATTACTAGCTATAGTAGTATCATCCAGATGGTCAAAGCCACCGAAGGGATAAGACAGCTCTCCCCGAAACCTCCAATGATCCACTCAAGCTCGGTTATTTATCCAAAATGTAATGTTTTGGGTCACTGGATTTGGGTTTTTGAGTTTACTCCAGCTGTTTCAAACTCAAAATGAGTTTGGACCTTTTGTTCTATATCTTCCAAAGTGGGGATTATAGAAGATCTCCAGTTTTGGGCCAGCATTATTTTAGTGGCTATCAGGATGTGTCCCATTAAATAACGGTCATTAGGGGTCATATCGTCTTTGTACAAATGAAAGATAGCTATAACCGGATGTCGGGGAATAGTGATCTTTACAATTTTTGATATTAAAATAAACACTTCTTTCCATAGCGGGGTGATAAAATGACAAGTCCAAAATATGTGCAGTAAAGAGCCGACATGGCCACAGTTCCACCAACATAAATTGGAGTGAGATGATGAAATAGTGTGCATTAGTTTAGGCGTAAAATATCGTCGATGAAGCAACCGATAGTATTGTTCCATATGCGATATACATTTTGAAACTTTATGACTAGTTTTATAGATTAAACGGCAGTCCTCTTCAGGGAAGACACAAGAGAGATCTGTTTCCCATTTCACAATTGTTACAGGTTTGATGAATTCCGTGGGGGTCGTTAATTGAGAATACCACCATGTAATGGCTCCTTTTGTTATTAACTTTATTTAGTTGATTTGTCAAAAGTTTAGGGATATCTTTGATAATGTATGGGGGTGGGGTTATACTTTGTAACCAGTGTCTTATTTGTAAATATTTATAAAACTCTCTAAAAGAGGTGTGGAATTGTGCATTAATCTGGGAAAATGGTTGAAGAGTGCCAAGTGTGGTTATTTCTTTAAGGGAAAAAATACCCTGGGATTTCCAAGTCTCAAAGCTTAAATTTGGTATTAAAGCGGCCAGTCCCTCCAGTGAAAAACCCGTGGAAGGAAGACCAACTTCTGATGACGCATGAACCATTTCTAACCAGGCTTTCCTGGTTGTGGATATCGTCGTATATTTTTCGATCCATGGGATATTAACGTGAGATGGTAACCAGAGACAATCTGTGAGTGGGAATGGGGTGGCCATATCTCATTTCAACTGGACCCATGGCATCAATTTCTCCTTTGAAAACCAAGAATTTATTTGTGCTAGTAGGGATGCTATTTGGTACTTGCGAAGATCAGGGAGTCCCATGCCTCCCTCCGTCTTAGGTAAGGACAGTATTTTCCTTGCTTGCCTAGGTTTCCTATCCTTCCAGATATAGGAAGTAAAGAGTCTTTGAATTTTAATAAGCACATATTGAGGGAGTAATATGGGCACTGTTCGAAAAAAATATAATAACTTTGGTAATACCACCATTTTTAAGGCCGAAAGTCTGCCCATCCATGATATTTCGGACATCATCCAGTCCTTAAATAATGACAATTGTCGTATCAATGGTAAATAGTTAGCAGCTATTAGACTATTAGTTGTAGCCGTTAAATGAATTCCTAAATATTTAATAGAGTGATCCTGCCATGCATATGCGTAATCCGCTTTTAGGGATGCCAATAAATGTTGTGGGAAATAATCGGGAGAGCCTCCGTTTTAGAACAGTTTAGCTTATAGTAAGAGACCCCAGAGAATTCTCCCAGTAGTCTATGTAGAGCTGCTAAGGAGGTGATCGGGTCAGTTAGTGTCAGCAGAATGTCGTCAGCAAACAGGTTTGTTTTGTACATTTTGCCGAAGAGGATTGGACCTGCTATGTTATGATCTTGTCTGATGGCTTCTGCCAATGGTTCGATCGTCAGAGCAAACACCAGTGGAGACAAGGGACATCCCTGTCTCGTACCATTTGTAATCAAAAATGGAGTGGAGAGTATGCCATTAACGAAGACTCTGGCCGAGGGGGAAGAATATAATGCAAATATTGACGTAAGAAAGCTGCCCTTTATGCCAAATTTAACTAATACTGCTTTTAAATACTGCCAATTTAGTCTGTCAAATGCTTTTTCTGCGTCTAATGATAGTAATAAGAGAGGTTGGTCAAGACAGGAGAAAGATTCAATAATATTGATCACCTTTCTCGTATTATCAGGTCCCTGCCTCCCTGTCACAAATCCTACCTGATCTTGATGTATTAAAGTCGGTAGCAGTGACTTTAGTCTGTTTGCTAAAAGTGTGGCGAATATTTTAATATCTGTATTGAGCAGTGCAATTGGCCTATAATTAGCCATGGAGGACAAATTTTTACCTGGTTTGGGGAATGCTACTATTCTCGCCTCCAGCATTTCTTTCGGAAAAGAGCCCCCTGATGAAACATCATTAAACATATGTGCTAAGATGGGAGACAAAGTTTCTTGAAAGCATTTAAAAAATGTATTTATATAACCGTCTGGTCCCAGAGCCTTATCCAGAGGAAGGGACTTGATAACTGATAAAATTTCTTCCTCGGACCATGGGTCAGCTAGCGCAGTCAGAGCATCAGCGTCCAGGGATGGCAGGTCTACTGTACTAAGAAAATAATCTATCTGGGTTAGTGAGGGCTGGGGCGTCATAGGGTCGTCTTTCAAATTGTAAAGGGAGGAATAGTACTGCGCAAAGGATTCCGCTATAGCATAGGGATCTGTAATTTTGGTACCTTTGATATTGGTAATCAGTCTTATACTTTCTTTGGCTCTTTTCCCCCTTAACTTTCGTGCTAGCATTCGGCCTGCCCTGTCCCCCTGAATATAGAACTTTTGACGTAGCTTAAACATTGTCTGATGGACTTTTTTAAGGGCCAAAGTATTCCATTCCGTTCTGGCAGTAAGTAGTTCCCTATAAATTGCGTCATCCTTCGGATTGTTTGTTTAGCATCTAAATCTGCTATACGACAGTCGATATTTACTTGTTGTAGAATAGATGCCTTATGGATATGAGCCGCTGCCTGAATAACTGAACCCCTAAGCACTGCTTTAAGCGAACACCAAAAGGTAAACGAGAAAGTGTCCTCTGGTTTGTTGGTTTCAAGAAACAGGGACAGGGTATCAGATATTAATTGTTTAGAATCTGTATGGGTCAGAAGATATTCTCCCAAGCGCCAGGGACCCGGGGGAGACCTCAATCTATTGACATCCCAATCTATGGACATTGCCGCATGATCTGACCAGGCAACTGGTAGGATTGAGGATTGTTTAATATACGGTAAAGACCATTTACTTGCCAAGGCCAGATCAATGCAGGAATAGGATTTGTGCACCTGAGAATAGTAGGTGTAGTCCCTCTCGCCGGGATGCCCCACCCTCCATACGTCATACAACTCGTACTCGCTAAGGATACGTCTGAAGCTCTGAGAATGATTTAGAGAAGGTTGCGAATTGTTTTTTGATTTGGATGAGGACTTATCCCACAGCGGATCCGGAGCAATATTAAAATCTCCCAATACTAGTAAAATCCCTTTTTTACATGTTTGGAGTGCCGTACAAAATTTCCTAATAAAGGATATTTGTTTCGTGTTTGGAGCATATATTGATGCAAGGGTCACTGGAACATTAACTAATTTACCTACAAGTATAAGATATCTGCCCTCCTTATCCTTTATTTGTTTATCTAAGATAAAATTACTTGTTTTAGAAAATAGAATTGCCACTCCCGCTTTTTTGCAAGGGCCATTGGAGGTATAGCAAATGGGAAATTTCAAATCAGAAAATTGAGGGGGGGGGCGGATTGTTGGAAATGGGTCTCTTGCAAAGCGATGACTTGAGCCTTACATTTAGCAAAGTATCGCAGTGCAAGTCGTCTTTTACTGGGAGAGTTGAGTCCCTTAACGTTAATAGACATTACCTTAACCATCTGGAAACATTATAACATTGCTTAGTATTAATTGCACTGAACCAGTGTACCAAGATTAAGAACGGCTTGCTGATTATGTGAAGTACCTGAAAACTAAATAATAATAATAAAAAAAAAATAAGAGAACAGATTGATAATAAAAAAAAATTAATAGTTCCATAAAGAAACTATTAGGGACCACCTTCTTAGGTGGTACATTGGGGTGAGTGGCCAATAGAACATTGAACCCCCGTCGCCCGGGGTCAGAACACTTTGTATTAAACTTGAGTACTCTATATAACAAAAATGGAAAACACATACAACGACCTACATCTATCACTTAGACAGAGAACACAGAAAAAGGTCTTAGGCATATACAATAAAGAAAATAAACAAAAGAAAAATGAGCAATAGGCACACACCCAGTGTTCCAAACTGTGAGATAAATGATATATGAATAGGACACTCCATTTTATGGCCTAATCTAAAAAGGCAGCTCTATACTATAATTTATTACCTCTAGGCTAGTCGCCTTAATTATAAAGTGTCATAGAGTAAAACAAAAAAACAAGGAGCATCGTACTATGAATAATCAGATAGATATAGCAACACTAGGTGGGTACACCGCTATAAGAAGGATACAGACATTCTGAAGACAACTAAGACCATTCCCGGTTTATATGCAGGTTGCTTGGTAGCTTCTGTGAAATGTCTTCTAGATTCCAGGACACTAGAAGCTGGACACCGGCCGCTGTATCCGTTACGACTGTGGTAGAGCCATTCCTGTTGATTATCAATTTAGTGGGGAAGCCCCATCTATAATTGATGGAAGCCTTTTGTAAGGCTCTGGTGACAGGTAGAAATTATCTTCTTGATGCTAGCGTTGCAGCAGAGAGGTCACCAAAGATTTGGACTTTTCCCATAGTGGAATCATCTGCTGACCTTGCTGCACGGAGGATTGCCTCTTTAGTGTGAAAGAAATGTACTCGCGTCAGCACATCCCTAGGAGCATCGGTAGGAGCATTACGGGCTTTAGGCAGTCTATGTATACGGTCCAGTAAACAGTCTGATATCTGTGTAGTTGGTAGTAGTTTCGTAAATAGATCCGTCACATGTGCTGACAACTCTGAATTTGGAATTGTCTCCGGAATCCCACGAAGTTTAAGATTATTTCGCCTAGACCTATCTTCCAAGTCTGCGGTCTTAATCCTCAGGGAGGTAACCTCAGACTGCAACTCCTCATGAAGGTTAATCAGTTCATTATGTGATTTAACGACCTCCTCCAGTTTGTTCTCCAGATGGTCTGTGCGGGACCCCAACTTGTCCACCGAGCGTTGACAAGATTGCAAAGCTGATTTAAATTCAGAAGTAATATCGTCCTTAAAGGAAGCCAGGAGCATCCTCATGGAGCCCATTGTGAGTGGTGCATCATCTGCAACTTCCAGTTGTTTTGAGGGAGCTCGTGGGGGGTCGTCAGATGGGGTTCCCAAGGCAGATGGGATTTTACTGCTTTTATCAGATGATGGGCCCGCTTTATCGATTTGTGAGGAGGGCGATGATTTGAAGAATGACACTTGTGGAACCGTCGAAGGCTTTGAGCGTTTAGGTGCCATCTTAAAAGATCCGGTGGTCCACCGATAGGTGTCAGAGTTCAAGTATGGAAGCTTATACTATTACTCAATATATAAACGGGCGACGGAGGGTCCAGTTGGGTTTAGCAGAGATGGGCCAACATTTCGGACTAGTGGTATTTATCACTTGGGAAGCAGTCTATCCGTTTCATAGACGCTGTTCCGGCAGAAATGTGTTATCTTTGACAGTGTGTCAGGGTTCCTGAGCTGGAGTCCCCTCTAACAATGAGGGTCTGAGAGGTGCTGATGGGTCGCAGGTCCGTCTCGCCGCGTCACCACTATGTGTGAAATGAGCGAAGTGGCAGCCTCCTGTGATTTCGCGGATATCTGGCGACTCCCAGGGGGTGAAACTGGTCCCTCTTTATGTCCGGTCAGTACGCTCAGTGCCGGAGGGTGTAATGGGTTCGCGGCTCCGTCCAGCGGCCGCCGCTACAACCCCACTCTGCGACACTTGAAAATTGAGGTCGGGGCCTCTGGATGAGCACTAGGCCTCAGTCGCTTCGGGGCTGCAAGACGTCCCAACAACCCGGGTGGATGTTCAGCGGGCTACCGTGGTACAGGTCTCTCTACCACAGAGCGCTATGTCTAGGGGAGTATAACATGCAGACTCAAACCTGCCGGGGAACCGTTGTGCTGCACGCCGGGTCTCAAGATGGCGGCCTCCCGCGATTCGCGGCTCCAGCCGCGGGCGTCTTCAAGTGTCCTCCATGGGAGTATGTAGACACCAGGGTCCCCAGCCAGTCAGTGAGCTCACGGAGAAGGTAGGGATATGCACGCCAGCCGGCGTCACGCGCTTTAGCGTCGAACCGCGGGTCACCTAAATCCAGGACAGTGCTTCCGGAGGTGATGTAGGCCTCAACGGCTCCGGGGCTGTTAATCACTCCACGAGTTTGGTGGAAGTATCGGGAGGTCAGCGGGTGACGGTATAAGAGGGTAAGACCCTCCAAAAGTCGCTGGAGTCAGCAAAATAGTCTTTTTTTTTTTTTAGTGGAAAGACTAGGGAGCTGCAGGAAGCACGTCCACTCCGTTCAGCAGCCAGGCCACGCCCCCGGTTATCCTTTTTTCATGCTAGTTTCCCCTCCACTTAATTCTCTCCTCCTGCCCCCCCCTTCTCCCTCTCTTTCTTTGACGGCTCTAGCTACACGATCTCCCTTCCCTTCCCTCTCCCCCCTGTCCTATTTACTTTACATATTTCTAAAATGGGTATTACAGTAGCAATGCTGTTACCGGCCATCTAAAGCTGCACTTCAACTGTCTGCTTTATGTACTGTTGACTTATAATTGTGCATTTTCTCCCTGTTACTATGTACTGCATTGACCTTTAATAAATGCACATTTAAAAAAAAAAAAAAAAAAAAACGTTAACCAAGTATGTCATTATCTGGAATGCTGTGCTGTTACTGTATTGGGAAGTGTGCTATTTATGTACTTAAATGTTGCCAGGTGGGTTCTGATGGTGGCCTTAGATTCTGCATCTCATCTCCTAAGACAACTGTGGGGGAGATGCATCAAGCTCTCAAGAATTGACAAGTGGGGAAGTTGCCCATAGCAACCAAGCAGCTTTCAGATAGCATTTATCCAGCTTCATTTTTAAAATAGTAGGGAGAAGTTGAATGGTTGCTATGGGCAACTTTTCACTTGTCCACTTCTCAAGTCTTTAGAAGGCTCGCTACATCTCCCATGTAATTTCACCTGGGTTAGTAGGGCAACAACTCTCCCACATGCCACAGGGGAAATTGTTAGCTGAAGGCTATGTGGACTTCCTTTACTAGTGATATCAGAAAATTGCGGCACTCATCCAGTCTGTTAATATGTTGTTTACACTCGGTCACTGTGCTGCATAAGTCTCAAAAACAATTGTTATAATATGGAAAAACAAAAACAAATCAAGAATTGAATATGTAAAAATAATAATAATAAAAAAAAATTGCAGATAAAAATAGTATTTGATATATTGGAAGCGGATGAAGAAAACCTCCCAGGGGAATACAACTTCCACGTTCCTCACTATCTCCACACAGCACTGTGATGTTGTTCCAAATTATCCTGTGAATTATCCTTATGTTATCCCACAGTCTTTAATTAAAAATGCTTAAAGTCCAGCCTTAATCCTGGGTATATTATAATCCAAAGTCAAACAACCAGTGAATAGTACTGCAGTTCAGTTGGCTTGGGGTATCTTAAATCACACACCGGGTCCACCTTTCGCACCCTCTCCAAAGCACCAGCACCTTTTTTAACAATGGTAGAGACAGTATCACCTTCTAGATAGACATTATGTTTTGCAGAGTGGTGGTTGAATTACTCACCCAAATAGCTCAGTCTCTGCTGGTCTTCTCCTCTGTCCGATTCTGTCGGAGTGGGTGGGGGTAAGTGGCCCTAGCAGTGTGTATGGATTACCTTATGTTAAGAATACTGCTACTAGTGGGTAATCTTAAAATGGATTTATTAAGTAAAATCGTCCTGAACATACAAAATCTGGGAAACAGCCTCCCAGGCTTGTCTGCTAAACAATGTGGTCAGCCATGTTGTGTCAGAATGCCACAACAGCTGGAGTACCACTTTTCACAAAAAGGTCCTCATGTAAATCAATGTCTAATATGTAAAATCCATCTATAGTGCTAAATTTAAGCATCATTTTTATTTTATTTTTATTTCAGGCCATTGAAACACTGTTTATAGCTGCTAGCATGGTGACCTTAGTGCTAGAGGAAGATGGCACTGTTGTTGACACAGAAGAGTTCTTCCAGTCTTTGGAGGACAATACACACTTTGTACTTCTTGAAGGACGGCAGAAATGGACACAAGTATGTTTTATGTTTCCAGGAATAAGAATGTGTAAGAACTCAGAACATATGTAGAGTCAGGGGTGACCTTACACATTGTTCTGCCAATCGCACCCTTTTCATCCCTTGCACAAACGTTTTAGTAGAGTATACTATAATACACATACGGTCAGATTGCCTTCCTGAGATGATGAAGTCTGAGCTAGGACTGAGGTAATCATTATACGCCTTGTTCTCCTTGGTGTAGGAGAGTTTTAAAAACTCATCCACACAAATCTAAAAGTCCATGGACTGTTCAGGGTAGCTTATTATTTTGTTTGCTGCACACAGGCTCTATTACCTCCCATCTGAAACATTTATAGCCCAACCTTGAAAACTTAATTAATGTTTGTTTTTTTTTGTTTGTTTTTTAAGCCACATTGATGTATTAAACTAATATTAGAGTGAGTTTTTTCACAAACTGTTATAGTTTCAATGTGTTTTTTTTTCCCATACATAGAACTATTTAACATTATCAGTAAGCGTGCCCACTCTCAACATTAGGGAACCTCCCAGATCCTCTTTCCTAGTTTCAATCCCCCCCATTAGCCTAGGCTTGTTGCTCTTCTTTTATACGAGCAGTACTGTACATTTGCTTAGTGTTTCATCATCATACAGGCTATTGCAGTTGTCCTAGATGAAACCCCTTGGCATGTTGCTAGTTTCTCCTGTAGAGCCCTGATAACACAGTAGTTGGCAGTAATGATAAAACAGGGAGTGGGCACACTGATGCTGTAAATGGAGAATCCTACCTGGTTTCTGTGTAAACTGAGCAGCAGTGGAGGGAAGAGGAGGGACTTGCATGTAAGTAAAGTCCCCTAATGCAGCTGAATGGATCTGGCCATCCTGGCTTTTTCATTCCTTCCTGAAATCTATAGGAAAGCCCTGTTTCAAGCGTCACCAGTTAAAACCAAAATCTGGAGCCCCCAATTATTGCTCATAAAAGTAACAATTGGCTCTGCAGAAAGGTAGCACAGGAGCTACACCTGTCCTTATATCTCAGCAAGAGCTACTGTACTACATGACCTTTCTCAAAGTCTGTACACTATATGGTCCAACACCTACTGTTAGCATATGAAACAGTAATACAATTTACTACTGTGTAACCTGGCTTCGTGGATTGTAAATGTAAGGTTCATGGAATGTAACAAAGCTCTTTCTATCAAGAACTGCTGTATTACAGTCATGCAAACCCTCATATATGCTAAACAGAAATTGATGCATGTATTACTGTAAAAAAAATAAAAATAAAATCATCAATAGACAGTGTTTTATGTAAATGCTAAATTGTGCCACTAGGTGGCAGGACACCATTTGAGATGCATATCAGTGGTTTCTAAACTTGATTGAATCACGGCACCCTAGTGCATCAGAATTGTTTTCACGGCACTCCTAAGCCAAAAGTTTTGTTATTGAGAGATTCTGAAAAAAATGTAGTGAAGTAGTCCAATGATATAAATTGTCCTTACCTGTCATCCTTAGGTTTGGTTATATAGTGGTGGACAGGTTTGTGCTTCTGTTTGTTCACATATTTACATTACATTGACCATAAAGAATTTGATTTAGTGCTGGACCACCAACCTGAGGCATCCCTGCAAGTGTCCCGAGGCACCCCAGGGTGCCGCGGCGCACAGTTTGGGAACCACTGGAATGTGTATTCTACTTTAACTTTTTAGACGTCTGTCTAGCTAATGTGTGTCTATATAATATAGGGACTCCTTTATCAATTACTATTTGCTATATATTCCCCAAAAACACCTGTTTTTGGTGGATAACCACAAATAATTAGTATCCCCCAGATGTATTATGGAGAGACCACAGCAGATATCTCCGATATTCTGCTGTGGTCCCTCCAGTTCCGACAGAAGCCACAACCCCCAGCTATGGGGGATGTGATGCTGTTGGATTTACCAAGCTAGGCCCCCGCAGCTAACGCCATCTACAGCGTTGGATGTAACTGTCAACATTTTAAAAATAATTAGCAGCTCTTCCAACACACCCATGAGGAACGTTCTGACTGGCGGACTCTGCCATGAGGTCCGACCGGGACCCCAACCATTCCTTTAGACATCTAAGACCAATTGCCACCCCTCTGTGAAGTTTTCAGCAAAATCCATCCAGTGGAAGGCCCAGAACAGGCTCCACGGGTCAAAGTTTTGCCCAGCGTACACCAGCAGGAGGTCCGACTGGGACCCTAACTCACCTTTAAACCTGGCCAGGATCCAACTGGACCACCTTGCGTTGGTTTCATCCTAATTGGTGCAGGGGTATCCGACTGCATAAACAAACAGACCAATGAATTCTATATATAAGATGTTATATACGTTTAAAAATACCTTCTATGTTGTGAAGTCTAGTTACATGCATCCAATATTGAGAGAAAATAAATGTTAATGCTTTTGAGATACAAAGGTAGATTAAAGAACATTACTGGTGTTAAATGTAAAGCGGGAGCTTCCTAAGGTTTAGTCCCTTGGTGAAATCACTGGTAAAATACAAGGAAATAAACATTAACATCTACAGGTATAGGAGAGATGATCACAGAGATGGTGTATAAACTTTATACAGATTCCTGGCAACGAATCCACTAACTTGTCAGTCACAGTTGGTTAAAATGAGATCTGATTGTTGGCTGGACATTTCCTCTCTAGCTCCTAATTGTGGGCGATATATAGTCAGGTGCATAAATATTGGGACATTGACAGAATTTTCATATTTTGGCCTCTCTTCACCACCACAATGGCTTTGAAATGAAACAAACAAGATGTGCTTTAACTGCAGACTTTCAGATTTAATTTGAGGGTAATTTCATCCAAATCAGGTGAACGGTGTAGGAATTACAACGGTTTCTGTATGTTCCTCCCACTTTTTAAGGGGCCAAAAGTAACGGGACAAACTAAACAATCCTAAATCTAACTTTCACTTTTTAATACTTTGTTGCAAATCCTTTGCAGGCAATTACAGCCTGAAGTCTGGAATGCATAGACCTCAC
The DNA here is from genome assembly GCA_031769625.1 of Taudactylus pleione. Lineage (NCBI taxonomy): Eukaryota > Metazoa > Chordata > Amphibia > Anura > Myobatrachidae > Taudactylus > Taudactylus pleione. Next base: position 40,937,313 of record JAUIMM010000092.1, read on the forward strand.
CAGATGCTGGGTTTCATCCCTGGTGATGCTCTGCCAGGCCTCTACTGCAAATGTCTTCAGTTCCTGCTTGTTTTTGGGGCATTTTCCCTTCAGTTTTGTCTGCATCATGTGAAATGCATGCTCAATCGTATTCAGGTCAGGGGATTGACTTGGCCATTGCATAACATTCCACTTTTTAGCCTTAAAAAACTCTTTGGTTGCTTTTGCAGTATGCTTTGGGTCATTGTCCATCTGCACTGTGAAGCGCCGTCCAATGAGTTCTGAAGCATTTGACTAAATATGAGCATATAATATTGCCCAAAACACTTCAGAATTCATTCTGCTGCTTTTGTCAGCAGTCACATTATCAATAAATACAAGAGTACCAGTTCCATTGGCAGCCATACATGCCCACGCCATGACACTACCACCACCACCATGCTTCACTGATGAGGTGGTATGTTTTGGATCATGAGCAGTTCCTTTCCTTCTCCATACTCTTCCTTTCCCATCACTCTGGTACAAGTTGATCTTTGTCTCATCTGTCCATAGGATGTTGTTCCAGAACTGTAATAGCTTTTTTAGATGTTGTTAGGCAAACTCTAATCTGGTCTTCCTGTTTTTGTGACTCACCAATGGTTTACATTTTGTGGTGAACCCTCTATATTCACTCTTGTGAAGTATTCTCTTGATTGTTGACTTTGACACATATACACCTACCTCCTGGAGAGTGTTCTTGATTTGGCCAACTGTTGTGAAGGGGTTTTTCTTCACCAGGGAAATAATTCTTCTGTCATCCACCACAGTTGTTTTCCGTAGTCTTCTGGGTCTTGTGGTGTTGCTGAGCTCTCCGGTGCGTTCTTTCTTTTTAAGAATGTTCCAAACTGTTGATTTGGCCACACCTAATGTTTTTGCTATCTCTCTGATGGGTTTGTTTAGATTTTTCAGCCTAATGATGGCTTGCTTCACTGATAGTGACAGCTCTTTGGATCTCATATTGAGAGTCGACAGCAACTGATTCCAAATGCAAATATCATACCTAGAATCAACTCCAGACCTTTTACCTGCTTAACTGATAATGAAATAACGAGGGAATAGCCCACACCTGTCCATGAAATAGCTTTTGAGTTGATAGTCCCATTACTTTTGGCCCCTTAAAAAGTGGGAGGCACATATAGAAACCGTTGTAATTCCTACACCGTTCACCTGATTTGGATGTAATTACCCTCAAATTAAATGTGAAAGTCTGCAGTCTGGACATTAAGTAGATGTTGAAGGGAGTAAATTCCTCCCACCCTCCATATCGTGAAGGGATAAGACACCAGGCCCTTCTGAAACTCCATGTTGCGTAATAAAAAGGGAGGTGGATGGATTTGTGAGCATTTAGGGGAAGCCTTGTGATGTAATTTATGCCACAATTTTCTAGTTGTCATTAGAAGGGGATTGTCACAGACTTCCTGATCATGAATGTGAAAATATATTTAAAGTGATGGTGGGTTAAAAACTGTGGCTACAAGACCAAGACGTATATGCCAACAATCTACTAAAAATCGTAACTTAGTTGCATGGTTATATGTAAGAATATCGGGAAACTTCATCCCACCATTGGATTGAGGCTGACTGTTTTCTAATGGCCGCTACACACTAGACCATATGTCGTCCGATCTGGCCGGCAACATCATTTAGTGTGTACACTCAATGTTGCATGCTGTTCTGAAGGGCGACATAGTCAGCGAAGGCTATGCTGCTGAATGTCGCAATGCCAGGACCCCCACTGGGTCCCGTCACATGCCAGATCGACGGGTACCCATCGTTAAATGTGTACCCAGCTAAAGACTAATACAAGCTTTCCCACCTTGCCAGATGAAAAGACGAAACTGTGCATTGATGGCCTTAATATCTTTCAATAAATGAGTGGAAGAGTAACAAAATGTCCTTGGAATCCCTAATCGGGGGCTGTGTTGCGGGATGAATAACAGCAGTAATATGATTTCTCAGTTTCCATGATTTGTCCGTGTTTGCCAGATGGCAGCATGCCTTGTTGCCCCATCAAATAGTACTTGTGTTTCGTTATTTCTAGGTCATGTTTGGCTTGAGTCAGCAGAAAGTCTTCCAAGAGTTGTTGAGTCTGCTTATAGTGGTCTATATAGGCCGTAGTAGATTCAGAGGTATACTGTATACCTCAAAGACCTGTGACAGAGAGGTATGTAAGGGATTGCAGGTTTCTCTTCCTCCACTAGGGGGCACAGGGATCACTATGGGTATAGCCTGGTGAGGGAGAGTCTGGGCACCAAATAGTTACTGATTTTCTTCCTAGCAGCCCCCTGGCTGCCTCTCCACTATATCCAGTCACCGGCCAGCAGTTTTAATTTGGTGCCGAGCAGGAGCGGGTACCATTTTGTGGGGGCTGCTTTTAAGAGGCCATCTGTTATTTTTATTTTATGTCATCTTATTTATTCTGCAAATATTTTTTTTTTTTTTAGAACATAGAACGGGCAGTGCAGGGTGTCCTATAGGCCGCTGTCACTGCGACTCCAACAGCGCCAGTGGCTTCCACCCCAGGTTTCTGGGAAGGGACAGCACACCACCTCTCCCGGAGCGTGCAGCCGGATGCCGAAGTGGGCAGGTAAGAGCCTCCTCATCTTCATCCTCAGTCACGGACTCTAAATACTTAGAGAATATTCTGTATTTAGAGAAGGTCCTTGTGGTCTGGGGTTGGACGAGACAGTCTTTAGGTAGTGCCCATATACATTGTCTACTTTTTGTACCAGGCTGTCTACCTTCTAGATTAAGGCGTTCCTCCTCTATGCGCTCTGGAGCCTGACGTGGGTGGCCTTAGTCCGCCATACAGCTGGCAGGTCTGTTGACACAGATTGGGGTGGATTTCCACTTGGTGGACCCCAGCGTGGGGTCAGGATGGCCAAGTGGTCTATGGCGCAGTCTCTTTTCTGACACAGGGGTAGTGTTCCTGTCTTGGGACCAGCACAGCTCAGGTTTGAGTCCCATATGGGACTCTTATATGCCTGAGCGGGTTTCCCAAGCATTCCCAGGAGCAGCACTCTGGGAGACTTTGTTCGCTTCCCTCTGACCTCCACGGTTATTGTCCAGGTCCTTGTCTCTGAAGGTGCGAGTTACTTTACCAGTTTCTTACTGGTCAGATGCCGGACTGCTTGTACGAGCCCATCCTCATTGTCTGGGTGCTAGCAGGGTCTCCAGGGTTCTCTGGTTCTCCATGGGGTTGCTCCAGTCCATCATTCCCTCAGACTAGAGGTTTGCAAAGCATCCTTTGACATATAGGAGGCCTATTTACATATTGCCATCCGAATCAGTCACCAGCACTTCCTCGGGTATGCTGTGCAGTACAGTCACTTCCAGTTTCTGGTAAGTCCTCAGCCCCTCATGTTTTCATGAGGATCAGGGCTCAGTCACTGGATATCCATCTGTCTCAATGTAGATCTTTGGTGGTCGCATGGATGGATAATTATTTGGGGGGAGCGTTTTGCTGCATTCCAAGGTTCGGCGGGTATTCCTCCCTGCCATTAGACTAACTGTCTTCCGGTTACCGTTTCCTCTGTTCTGGTATCTCTAAGGAGTGTTCTTACACTCTTGCAGGCAGATTTGTTTCACTCCCTGCCTCTTCACAGGAAAATTCGGGCCCTATGACATAGTTCCAGTCTACTTTTTATGACACACGTTTCGTCCCTTTTTTTGTGGTAGCGAAAGGGGACCCACTTGGCTATGGGTTGCTCCCTTTGGGATCCAGGACAGGGTCCCTTATAACCTCTGATGCACATCTTCACAGGTGGAGGGCAGTAACTTGTCATTAGCCCTTTAGGATCGGTGGACGGCCCAGTTAGAATTTCTTACCGAATTAGAGAACCTCTTGGGGAGTTTAGTTAGAGGCTTCTTCCCAAGATCATTCCAGCTATTTTGGATTATCTTCTCTGCAAATTGGGGCCTTTTGGCTCTCTTCCTGGAGATACAGGTCTCAGGCCTGTCGTTTCTCCTCCAACACGCCTACCAGAGGTTCGGACGTTTTTTTTTTCAGGGTTCCTCTATGTTCTATCACCATTTGTTCTTACCAGGTGGCTCCTTCTAACCTTTTTTGGGTTCTTCGGACTCTTTTTGGGAAGCTCCCTTAAAAGTCCTTGATTCCTTGTTAGTGGAGCACATTGCTCATTCATTGGTATACTGGGACTGTTGTCTTACTACTTGCCATTGCTTGGCATGGTGGGTGTCTGTATGAGCGCCTTGTCTTGTTGCTCCCCCTATCTGATCTTATCCTTAGATCGGGCCGTTCTGTGGTCTCGCTTGGTTCTTACCCACAGTTGTGTCTCTGTTCCTCTCCTACCTGGGGTTGTATTGATGCGCTTTTGCCGGACTCCTCACCAGAGGACACATCTAGGAATGTAGGCTCTCCGGTAATTTTTTCATGGACAGACCTGGAGATCAGTTTCTCTGTGGTCCTGTGTGATTTTCACAGTCGGGACTGGCCAGGACAGATGGTCCTGGTGGCCCTGCTTGCTATCCGCCACATGCTGTGGTGGATCTCCTGCCCCTGCTGTGGTTACTGCTCATTACGCCAGGTCAGTGGAACCTTCGTGGGAGACTAAACTTGCCGTTTCTGCGGTACAACTTGGTACAACTGCCACGTGGTTATCTGCCCCCACACTCTTCATTTCTATGCAATTGTCACCTTTGTGTATTTGGGCGCTGCTTTCAAGCATAGGGGGTTCCCAGTGCAGCCCAGGAGCGTCCCCACCCATAGGGTAACAGCTTTAGGACGTCTCAGAGTGATCCCTGTGCCCCCTAGTAGAGGATTTATGGTCTTACATTGTTAAATCCTATTCTTTGACTCCATGGGGGGCACAGGGCGCCAACCCTGATGCACCTGGCTTGTGGGGATGCTAGTTCTTGGTGCACCTTTCTTTGATGTGTATTCTGAGTATGTGCCTGCCTTACTTCTCATTCCTGTCATTTGCTTGCTAACTTAAACTGCTGGCTGGTGGCTGGGGATGGGGTATAGTGGAGAGGGAGCCAGGGGGCTGCTGAGAAGAAAATCAGTAACTATTTGGTGACCAGACTCTCCCTTCTCAAGCTATATCCAAAGTTATCTCTCTGCTGTAGCAACTACACCATGAAGTCAAAGTAGCCCAGAGAGTCAGAGTTAGGAGCATAGACATTGACCAGAGTATAGCCATAGTGCGCAGTTTCAACATCCTAAGAAAATGAATTTACCATTTTTATCCACTACTTGACTTAGGACAGGAAACTGCAAACTGCGTTTGAACAAAATGGAGACACCCCTAGACTTGGTACGGTACAATGCAGGAATCTAACCACGGAGGTCAGCTCGATCACCCTGCCGTACGCATGTTTTTTGAAGAATGGTTATATCTGGGAGTAGCTTGAGTGAGACTGAACCTTTTTACATTTAATGGGTGAGTTCAAACCCCCAACGTTCCTAGAGGCAAGGCGTAGATGCATAGGTAGTGCATGAAAGGGAAATTATTGGCATGACCATCCTATTTCCCTCGGCAGCTAGTGGCATGGCTATGGAAGTCTGCAATGAAAATAAAGTGAATACAATGCATGAGCTAGGGAGGGGAATGCCTCTGGATTAGCGCCAGGAAAAAAAAACACTGTCAAGATAAAACACAAGACCCAAGAACATGAAATAAATATATACAAATACATATATACGAAATAACGATGCTTTACTTCTAATCTCTAAATTTCCTACCAATGAGAAAAGAGAACTGTCGCCGCTTGGGAAGAACAGCACATGTCCAACTATTAAACTGAAAAAAAGTAATTGTTAAACATATGAAAAGAGGGGTAAAACTTATTGTAATGCAAATACTCATTTAACCTATATGAACAGTAAAGCATAAAATTCATTGTGTTGCAAAAATATAGTGATAGACCCTGCTTCACTGTATCATATGCTGGGTTTGGGGTTATCCTACCAAGGTTTTAGTTCTAATAGATATACTAAACTAATAAATGAGAGTAATTTCAGGGGTGTTGAAGTGATCTGGGCGTGACTGCGAGGCATGAATGTTTTGCCAGGGCGGGGTCCTCGAAATATACTGGGCAGCCATCTTCGAACACACTATGCATTGTTGGGTAGAGAAGAGCTAATCTGTGGTAGGAAATTATAAATCTCAGAAAAGGCTTTGCGCTTTTGGGCTACCAATGTTGAGAAGTCCTGAAAGATTAAAATCTTATGGATGTGAAGCTGAAGGGAAGGGGTTTTATGGAAGGCCACCAAGGTTTGCTCCATACCCCTAAAGCCCCCAATAACAGGGCAATGTCTGTTATTTTTTCTCTGTCGTTCTCTGTCCAGACATTGGGCCCCTCCTCTATGTGATGGGGTGCAAATTGTCGGCTATATCCAAAACCAGGGTCAGATCTACTGTGAGAAGATTAAGTAATTGGAGACCCTTATAGGTTTCCAGAATCCCTTTAAACCTAGAGTTATTCCTGCGATATCTGTTCTCAAGATTGTTGACCTTGTCTACTAGGGATTGGATTGAGGAGGTGGATAACCTGCACTCTGTACAATAAGAAATATTGAGTCAGAGAAAGCTGAAATGACCAGCAATGTATCGCTTGGCTCATATTCAGTGTAGTGTCTAATACAAAACGATTAACTAACAACACAATGGCCCTCATTCAGAGCCGTACGCTCTGAGCAGAGCGCACGCTCTGAATGAGAGCCGGCCTCCATGAAAATGGAGCGCTCGTATAGCTGTGGGAACGCCCCCTTCAGGGAGGCACGCCCCCGGCACGCCTACCAAAGGGGGCGTGCTGTCAATCAACATCGACAGCACGCCCCCTTTGATCAGACACAACGAGCGAAGGACTTTCCTCAATACTGCGGGCGGTGGCTGGGTCATGCATTTATTACCTGCGGACACACATTGGTGGGCAGTGGGGAGCACATATTGGTGGTCAGTGTGGTTGTATTAAACTGTACCAATACTCACCAAAACTTGTCCAAAAAAACACTTCAGTGTGCAGGCTCCCAAAGTGCGACTGTCTTGCTCCATACACGATGCTGCACAAGATGGCGATGGGGCGTGTCCAGGCTTCTGTCAGTCAAATTCCGCATTGTGTGATGAATCGTACGATTCATCGTGAGGAAAAAACCCTCACGATCGGCTTCCATCGTGTTCATGGTTGGCTAATCTGCCCTACAGCACGGCAGATCAGAAGATGCGATATACGACGAGCGGGGACGCGCATCGGCATCGTGCTCTTGAGTATAAACTCACGATTCGTACTTTTTTTTTTACCCGATTCGTCGTCACGATTCGTCGAAATCAACCAAATCGTGTAAAATGTCGCTGTATGTGTGGGCACCTTTAGTGTGAAGATTAGGGTTAGAAAGAAAAAAAAAAGTCAACCATTTGTGTCGACCTTCCATGTCGACCTTTAGTGTGTCGACATTTTGTCCCTGCCGGCCTTTTGTTTGTCTGACATCTGGTGTCTATCTAGACCTTTTAACTGTCTATCTTTTATACCACACCCCTTGATGTCCCGCCAAGTGAGAATTCAAGTTACAACATCCAAACATTATTCCAGAGCACCTACTGAAACATTGTCCAACTGAACTTAAATACTAGTCGTACTTCATTTTCCACAGGGAACTAAAAAAACACTAGATAAAGTTTTAAAATTAGTAATATATTATAATCTGCATCTGTTTAAAAATTAAAACAAATACTAAATTTGTTGCTGTACTTGGTAGGTTTTGTTCCTAATGATAAATGTAAGTCACCCGTTTTGTAAGGGTCGCGCTGCATTCTTGGCAGTGTAGGGCTACAACTTTTTTTTTTTTTTAGCCTGATAATGTCAATTGTGTACAATGTCTGACATTACCCCTAGAGCACACAAATATATTCTGTAATCACTCCTCCATGTAATTCATCTCCCACTACCAGCACCCATAACCCTCCCTTATATTTTATTTATTGTTCACTAGGGTTTCCCTCCCAAATTATTAATTTCCAACCTCCCCCTCAATTCATTTAATTCAACTCCCTCCACTATCTCACCTGGAATTTAGCCTCTCTTCCTGTGTTGGAAATCATATCAACCAGTCAGATGTGCATGTATAACCATTGCATGTAGCTAACCTGCTTTTGATGACTACATAATTATTATTTTTTTTTTTAACTTCTAGGACAAAAAAGCTTCACGTTCAGCCCAGCAAGTGAACAAGAGAGGGATAGCAAACATTACACTGGACTTGTACAAGCTGAACCCCAAGGATTTTATTGGCTGTTTGAACATAAAGGCAACGTTCTATGAAATGTACTCTGTATCCTGTGATTTTCAGTGCTTGGGTGCAAAGAAGGTCCTGTGGTGAGTGCATGCATAATAATTGTGGCTCTCATAGAATTTGAGGAATAGAATGCTGATCTAATTACTAACCAATGTACTAGTACATGCTGTGTGTGAATATAAAGCACCACTAAGCATCTTGTGATAATGTTTGTCTGTATTCCTTTTCGGTACCAGGCTTTTTGAACATTAATTTTTATTGAATGTTTTTTACAAATAAAAAGGAAGGGGTACAGAAAGAAGAAAAGGAAAAAAGAATGGGAAGAAAAAACATGAGGGAATACAGGCAAAAATCATTCAGAAAAGAATAAAACATTGCATTATACAAAAAAAAAAAAAAAATCAAAAACACAAATGACAGAGGATACTCCACAACTGCAATAGACAAACCAAAATACAGAACACATCAAAACCTTGAAGCATCAGTTTCTGTTTATTGGAAGGCATGGACCCACCGTGATAAATTCATGCCAGCTGAACCACTTTATCATTGGTGAGTTAGTAGAAGAAGAATATGGGCAATTTAAAGTTTCCATCAGGAAACTATAATTTATTTTAGACGTTATCAAAGAAAGGGGAGATGTTTATCCTGCTTCCAGAACTGAGCAATGGCTGCCCTGGTAGCAATAAGTACATGACCTATAAAATACCTGTGGTTAACTGGGACATCATCCTGGAATATATGTAAAAGAGCAGTGGAGGGGGACAAAGACAGCCGCAATACAGTAACCTTCAGGACCAAATCCTCTACTTCCAGCCAAAGGGGATTTCTAGCAGGGCAATTCCAGAAAATATGGAAGATATCACCAATTTGACCACATGCACGCCAACATAAACTAGATTGGGAAGGCCAAATTTTGTGTAATCTATCTGGGATCAAATAAATGCGATAGTCATTTCATATACATTTCAATATGTGAAATACATCTAGACATTTTAAATATAGAAAAGAAAAGTTGGGACCATACATGAAGATCTAGACATATTTTTAAATCGTGTTCCCATTTAATAATAGCTGGTAGCTTATCTGGTTCTTCCGCTGTAAGTAGTAGCGAATACCAAAAAGATATACCTCTTTTGCGGGAGATTGAAGATATACGTGAAAAAACATGAGAAGGAATCGTACCAATCGAGCCTACCAAGTGTGGGAAGGATTGAATCCAGTGCCTGACTTGAAGGAATTTATAGAAATCTCTAGAGGGAATGGAGAAGCTAGCTTGTAATTGGTCGACGGAAAGGAGGGTATTATTTATAAAGAGGTCGCGGAGAGTGCGGATACAATTGAGGTGCCAAGAAACTAAATTTAGATTTGGGATTAAATATGATAAGCCCTGAATAGAAATGTGGAGAGATGGCAGGTTAAATTGTAGAAGGGTAGATAGGCCATCCCACACTTTGAGAGAAGCTAATGTCGCCCTGGACATAGATTTTAAAGAGACTCTAGAGCTGGATGGAATCCAGAGTAAGTCACAGAGGGGGAATTTGGCTAGCATATTGCTTTCCAGTCTAACCCAAGGTTTAGTATTAAGAACATTTGACCAATCACAAGCACACGCAGCTTGATAGAGTGCTAGATTGGGGTAAGCCAAGCCCCCTGACGATCTAGATATCATTAAATATTTCTTAGCAATCCTGGCTCTTATTATTCCAGATATATTTATTCAACACTGCATAAAATCTATTTAACCATGAGGGAGGGAGGGTCCTGGGGATTGACCTAAATAAATACATGAGTTTAGGAAGAAGAGTCATCTTGATGGCCGCCATTCTGCCCATCCAGGAGACCTCATGGTTCATCCAATCTTTTGTGAAGGCACTAAATTGGTTCAACAGAGGGCCATTATTATATTCAAGAAGAGTGTCTTCTTTAGCTGACAAAGAGATACCCAGATAACGGAGAGACAGTGATTGCCAGTTATAATTATAACGAGATTTAAGGGAATACAGGAGCTGGGATGGAACATTTATTGCTAATACTTCCATTTTAGATGTATTTAATTTATAATAAGAGGCCGCAGAGTAATCATGAAGCAGCTGTTGTAAATTTGGAAGAGAGGTTTCCGGATGTGTTACAAACAGAAGGACGTCGTCCACAAAAAGGCAATTTCTATGTTGTGACCCATTTATAAGAGGACCATGAAGGAGGGGGGTGTTACGGATATGTTTTGCTAAAGGTTCTATTGCTAAAACAAAAATTAAGGGAGATAAGGGGCAACCCTGTTTAGTACCATTGCTTAAAGGGAACAAAGAAGACAGGAAACCATTGCAACAAACACATGCTCCAGGTGAACTATAAAGTGCAAGAATGGCATCTAAGAACTATCCTGAAAAAACAAATTTGGAAAGTGCAGCCTTAATGAATCCCCAGTGCAACCTATCAAAGGCTTTCTCTGCGTCTAATGAAAGCGCCAGAAGCGGGTCCCTTGGGTACCAGGCTTTTTTAGAAACATAGCCACAGCAAGCCAATTGTTTGGCAATATTATACTGTCTTCAGCTCCATCTATGAAGTTTTGAAACGGACAGGGGTAGAACTTTTACCCATCAGTTCATGGAAGTGCCCACAGTGGTGCAGAATATTTCATGAGAGGCGTGTACAAATCTTATGTTCCTTTATGATGATATATATGTGAGGAGAGGGGCAGAGTCATGATGAAAGCCTGAAGCCACCAACTTTGTGTTGGGAGACCCCAACCCTTCCTCATATAATCTGGTAGAGCGTTTATTTGATGTTAGTGTTTTGTTTGTTTGCTGAGGGGCACTGAGGATAGTTCAGTGAGACGGAGATTCTTTCCTTGTTAACCAGTACTGCACAACTCAAGGGAGCCACTGTCTTTTGTTACATTTTCTGTGGTTTGTGGCTGATAAAAGTGAATAGCCCAACAGTGTCCTAAGTCTATAATTTGTCATGTCTGATACCTAATAATCAGATTGCTGACTGGTAAACCCACTGACCATCAAGCCTGTCCCACAAGTAAAGACTTTAAATAATAATAAAACAGCTGCAGTTTTACATGTATCCCATAACACCTTACTGCACACTGACAACATGACTGCTAAGGTGGGCTTAGTTATCACCATTATCTGTATTGAGAGGCGAGAGAAACCATATGCTCATCGTGCACCTGCAGCAATGCTTGATCGGTGACATTCATTCATTTGTAATGATGTTTTGTAGCATAACATAAATGCAATAACCTTTCTTTTCAGGAGCGCACAAAAACTCTTTAGGTAGAGTTGATGGTAAAGAGCATCAAAATTGACCCAGAAAAATATGGTTGTTATATTATATTTTTACTTTGTCTATACAAAGAGCTCAAGGAGTGGACTTCCCAGTGCACTTGAGATAAAATAGGTGACTGGTCTCTTTAAGGTTATAAAGATGTGTCATCCTACATCTATCCTTAATACGCCACGCAGCGCGACATGCCTGGTGTGAGTGAGATGCTATGTCCCATGCAACTCTGCTAGCGTTGGGTGTCTTTTTTTTGGCACCCATGGATCTTAGTTGCACACAGATATACAAGTGTTGCATATCAAACTAATCAGCACAGTTTCTGGTGTGTCCGAGTCGCATCACATTGCTACCAAGACACATTTTCGTCAAACAAAAGATGCCAAAAAAAAACGCCCGCCGCTATCTGAGTCTCACAGGATCTAGCACGCTGAGAGAGGCTGTTTGGCGTGACTTCAGCAAAGATGTGCGAGGACACATCTGTACTTAAAGGGTAACTCCACTCAATAGCTTTGGGCCAGTTACAATGATTATGGTGAATTAGAATGATTACAATGTATTGGAATTTCTGCTGTTACTTTTTCCTTAATAGGATTTTTACCTGAAATTCCCTGGTTAAAGCTCAACATCACAGTAGAAACAACAGTGTTTCACTCGGGAGTCCCATTTCAAGTATCAAGAGACCTTCCACTACATTGTAGTAGCACCATAGTGATTTTTAATTAGACAATGCTATTGTTCAGTCTACTTACTGTTTAAGTAAGTGAACATTTATATCTAGAATATTGTCTAAGCGAGATGACCGTAAATGACCTGGATCCTTATGGGCTGTCTTTATCCCATCTAGAGGCTTAAGGATTTATTTTTACTTCCATGCAGAAGACCTCAGGGGGGGCTGTACCTGAGCATTGTGCATTTATAGCGCCTGATAAACTTTCCAGAGTTCAAAGTGGCTATTAAATGTATGAAAGATGTGCTGAGTCCCTTCTCCCTGCATAACTGATAAGGTTACATTAATATTTTCTGTTCAATAAACAAACATGGCGCTGCCTTAATAGTGTTGTGAAAATTGCACAAATAGGTTACAGCATATCAGGTATTTTGTACTACACTAATTTATATTGGGAATAACTATTAGTGTTAGTATTCCATTGTTCTTGCACCCCAGATCAACTTAAGTGATGCTCCATGGACTAGGAGTGTGGCACTTGTTTGTTGAAGCTCCATGGTTCCAGCATAACCGTGACATGGAGGAGCAACATCTGCCAGCAGCTTCTCATGTAAGAAACCGCTTGTTATTCCTCATTCATCTCCGCAACTAATGCACTAATTCAGCATTTTGGGTGCCCCTTAACCATTTGTGCCTAATGGCAGCATGGGCCTTCGTGCTTGGATCACAATAGTGAAAGTGGTGGAGTGACTTAGAAGATTCTACAAGGTTTTGGCTTGTGTTGGACACTCTGTAGCACCAGTTCTCTGTATACTGTTTTGTGTCTATTGGACCCCTAAAGTTAGTCAGATGACACATCCTCAAATGTTATTTCTCTTGCACACTGACAAATGATGTCCTAAAATGTGTGACACTGTACAGACAAATGTTTGACAGCAGACCATATGACCAAATACAGCTCACATAGCATTTTCTTGTTGGCTAATTGTCACATGTAGTTAACGAACAGTAAATACATCCAGTATACGCTTTTACCAAGGTGACCTCCCCCTAGCTGCAGCTGTTTTCCCATGAGACCCTCATCCCTCTTACAGCCTTGGATGAAAACTTGCCTTTTTGTGTGTCTGTAAATAATGAATGTATGTGTTCCTTACATCACTGTCAGCCTACATGTCCACTCTTTCACTTACAGCTAACTTTTCACATATTCTAGTGAAGTCTAAGATCATCCCTTACAAATAGGTCTTGATTGATACTGAGGACCAGCTGTTCTGGAAACGCAGCTGCTGTATGTCCAGTTGTGTCCTGGAGGAGGCTGGCCACACCTGCCACCATATCCTGATTTCATTCTCCTTGTCTGGCTCACTCACACAACTGAAATGTGAGCACTAATAAAGCAACACAAAATTCTTCATCTGGTTTTGATGGTCTGATATTTCACTACAATGTACTATTATATCTAGCACATAGTACAGTGCTGTGGACCTGTTCTAGCACCTTTATAAATAATGGTCATAGGGATGCAGGAAGCTGCATGGTAATGCAGGTCTATCTGTTACCATGTTTACTTTGCTGAGTGTCACTGGTACTGTACAGTGTTAGTCAGATGCTGGATTAGCACTGCACCACCAGAAAGCCATGTGCAAATAAACAGCAGGTCTCCCTGTGGGAGGATGTTAGTGAATGGGGGATAAGGGACAACTTCTTTATGGGTTCAGCCTTCATATTTAATGAATGATCAGAAGTATTGCATCTGGTATAATTGATATATTCCTTACTGATTATTTTTACTTATGTACCCAGGGATCTCTCTTGTAGTTTAGTCGTATTGTGGTGAATGAAATGTCTGCAGAAACAAAACCAATGCTCATTATTTTTACATCCGTTTAGACCACAATGTTCTATTTCCGTAAGAAGAGGAGAGACTGCCTGTCATTCTCATATTGTTCAAATTCTATGGTTACTTCTCAAAAGTTTTAATGGAATATGTATTGAGCTGATCATGCAGCTCCAATTAAGACCTTAATGTTACAAAACATCTGTAGCAGTAAGAAAGTTTTTTGTAGCACTCTGCTCGATGATGGTAAAGTAGAATGGAACCATGTATTTATATTCCAGCTTTGGCCACATACCCACCGGCGTTTTCATATTTGTCTTTGCTAGTATTTTACAGATCACTGTGTAGCTTAAAATGCATTGAATTGTAGCAAAAATAAAAAAACCTACAAATAACTCTCTCCTCTGTCACCCAGGTAAACCTTAGATATTTACTGTTTCCATCTCACCACACCAATAACACATTAATCCTTCACCTCTATAGTAGTGCATCACTGCTATAGTAAGACCAGGGGCGTACCTAACCATTGGCCAGGATGGCACTCGCCAGGGGCGCCAGTCAAGCGGGGGGCGGTGCCACCCGCAGCCAGTGGTTAGATATCAGGGCTGCCGTTGTGACTGGTGTGGGGTCTGAGGCCAGGCACCTCAGAGCGGTTGTGGCTCTGATCACCTCAGAGCAACAACCGCATCCAGCAGTTAGCCGTCAGCACTTTAGGTAAGCTGCAATTGTCGGGCTCCCTCCCCTCTAACAATATATATCCGGCTCTGCCTCTGACTTCCTGCCCGGTCCTTGCGCTACAGCCAAGGAAGTAGGGAGGGTGGAGCACCTGGAGCTGATGCTCCTGGCGGTGCTGGACGCTGTCCGGGGCCGGGCAGCCCAGGACCACACACACCGACTTTGGGACAGTTCAACTTTTGGCCATGGCAGCATAATCGACACAGCATGCAGCCACCCTCAGCTGTGTACAGCGGTCTCTTCTGGAATCCCGGCTCCCCGCACTGCAGCATCTTGCTGCTGCCATGCAACTTGGTGGGCTGACACTGAGTCAGAGGAGCCAGCGAGCAGCACTCAGAAGAGAAGACAGAAGACAGCCCAGGAGCACCTCTCCAGCATGGTTAGGAAGCTGCTAAAGTAACTACTAATGGGGGAGGGAAGGTGGGGGCGGGGCATCTGGTGTGGGTTCAATGTGGAGAGGGAAAGGGAGCACAGGATGGGTGTGGGTAAAATCCGGAAACATCACATAATATAGTGTGGGATGTGGAGAGAAAAGTCAGTCCCTTACTTTGCCAGGGGTGCTCGGACCACTAGATACACCCCTGAGTAAGACATTACCCTCCCTCACCTGTGTACTAACACATTCCACTCCTTCACCTCTGTAGTAACACATTATCCTTGCTCACCTCTGTAGTAACACATTTCCCTCCCTCACCCCTGTTGTAACACATTAGATATTCCCCTCCCTCACCTGTGTAGAAATACAATCCCTCTGGCTCCCTCACACCTATAGTAATACAATTACCCTTACGCACACCTGTAGTAACTTATTCCCCTCCCTCACCTCTGGAGTAACACATTACCCCCTCTAACACCTTTAGTAACACATTTCCCTCCCATACCTGTGTAGTAACACATTCCCTTCCCATACCTCTGTAATATCACATTCCCTTCCCTCACCTCTATAGTAACACAATGCACTCCCATCATCTGTGTAGTAACACATTCCCCTCTCACTGCCGTTGTAACACATTCCACCATATAAGTGGAAATTTGTAAAGTACATATTTTTGAGATGCTAAGGTCTATTTATGTACAGGGGAGTAAAAAGTATAGGCTCGCTTCCTGGAAGCCCGGACCCTCCAGATAGTTCCAGGTAGGAAGTGGGGAGGGCATTTTCTGCGTGTGCCAAAGGTGCGCCTGCTCCTGGAAAGGGACGTGGCTGACCCGGGAGGGGGGTGTGACCTTGTGATATGCCCCCAGTTCGGCACACTTGGGGGCATGCCCAGCACTTACAGAGGTGCTGGGCTTCCCCCAAGCTCTCCTCTCATGGTGAATAGATTTATTTAACTCCTTCCCAGAGCTATTCAGCATCACACTGAATTGAATCGCCCACTTTAGAAGGCTTGATGCACCTCCCCCATGGGGTTAGATGCAAATGTTAAATACAGGTTGAGTTTCCCATATCCACATATTCCGAAATACAGATTTTTTGAGTGTGGCTGAGATAGACACCTTTTGCTTTCTGATGTTTCAATGTACATAAACTTGTTAAATGCACACAATTATTACAAATATTGTATAAAATTACCTTCAGGCTGTTTGTATAAGGTGTATATGAAACATATGCTTTCTGTGTTTAAACTTGGGTCCCATTCCCAATATCTTGTTTTAGTATGCATATATTAAATGCGGAAAAATGCAATATGCAAAATACTTCTAGTCCCAAGCATATTGGATATGGGAGACTCAGCCGTACTATATTCTACTTATTTATTTTTTGATTCCTTACGAGATTGTAATTTCTAACTTGAGTAAAAATCACCTTGCACCGAATCTTCTGAAAACAAAATGTATCTAAGTTTGGGCGTATTATCTGTATGTGCTAATGTGCATTCTCTTGTTTTCCTGTTTACCATTTGTTTGCAGTGGAGCTAATAATGGGCCATATGGGAGTAAGGTTTGCAGTTCCAATAGCCTTTAGCACCAATAACTGATCCTCCAAAGTGGCTATTAATGTCCCATCCTTGATTTGAGATTGAACATATAATATAAATGTATTACTCTAAGAAAAATGTTCTTCCTTCATTCCTTTTCCCCAACTAAAATATTAATTTACTTCTCTTTATGAATTCTAGGAGTTTTCTGCGGATCCTGTCGTACCTCACACAAGTGGCTGGGCATTTGCTCCTGTACAGTGGTGCATTTATGATGCAGTGGACAGAGGATACTGATAGAGGAACATTTAGGATGAAGCCGAACCCTTAGAATACAGCATACAGCAGAACTTACTTTGTCAGTTCTGTTATATACAAGCAGAAAATCTTGGGTCTAGCTAGAACTAATGGCAGCAATATATTTTGCAAGCTAAACACTTAGAGGTCAGTCAGCAATTTTTGAATTTGTGGGTGTTTTTCTTTATCATATGCACTTTTGTATGTACTTTTATGTTTTGAATTACATGTTCTGATGTGGCAAAAAAGCATCTGTCCTTATTTGCCTTTTCGGCTCTGTGGTTATTAGTTCTGTAAGAGATTAGAAAATCTAACATTGAATCATTCTGGTACAAATAATGGTTGATTGTTTACATTTTGTTTTGTGCGTTTTAGATATGGTAAATATATTGCTGTCATTGGTTACATTTTAGATGTTTTTATGCCACTTCTTCTCACCTTTTTAGAGGTTCATTATTTAATTACATGTAGCCACAACCCGTTTGTGACTACTACTTAGTGCTACTACATAGTTTGGGAGAGTGCCTAATGTGACCTTGTAATGCAAGGTAAAGATTATTTATTCTAGGTATTAGTTTTATGTTTTTCACATTGGTGCTGCTGTATTATTCGTATAATGAAATATTGTGTATTTTTACTTTACCATGAGCCTGTCACCAGATCAAAAATGGTCTGAAACTGCTGAAAATTCAAAAGGAACTACTATACATTCAGAGCTGCCATTTCATAAATGTGCCTGAATTTTAGACCTATTTGTCTGGATTTTTTAAGCTGCTTCTCATGCTGAGCACTTTGACATATAAAACTCACAATATTCGTATTTACAATAATTGTGTATCTTTACAGTCATGTGGTTTTTCTATAATTTTAAAGGTCAGTCTATATGGATTAACAGTTTTAATTCTTTTCTTTTCTGTATAGGTTAACTTTTTAGATCAGGGGTGGGGAACCTTCTTTCTGCCGAGGGCCATTTTGAGATATATATATATATCATTATTCGAGGGCCTGGTGCATGCCACGCCCCCTCCATGTGACCTCACACAGGGACGGGGCCACAATCGGCAGTGATTACAGTAATGCCTGGAGCATCCTGAGGATGCTCAGGGAGCTGTAAGGGCAGCGGTGTGACCGTCTGAAGCATCCTAAGGCCAGTTTCACACTTGCCGATTTTGTCCGGGCAGCAAAAAGCCGCCCGTTTTCTTTTGCCGGGTGTGAAATATAGCTATGCAGGGAAGCCGGTGGGTCCTTTCACATGGCACGGCACGGTTGCTGTGTAACAGCTGGAAATATCTACTGAAAAGGACAGGTGCCATGCCCGTGCCGTCTCTGCATGCCAGTGGTGTATAGGAAACAATGTTTCCTTACACACACACACACCGGCCGGCTTGTGCAGCCGCTGCTACTGCTACAAATGCCCAGTAGATTCATGAAAAAAAAACAACAACATTAAATCCGGATCAAAGCTGCTGCTTGTGAAAGGCACTGAGTGCCTGAAAAAAAAACGTCCGGCTTCTGCCTGTTTCTTGGCCGGCCAAAACCAGCAGGTGTGAAACTGGCCTAAGGATGCTCCAGACGACACTGCTGCATAGATTCTGGCTGCATAGTGACATGCTAGGCACCCTGCTAGCCAGATGAGGCTAGCAGAAAAAAGCTCAGAGGGCCAGACCAAATGATTCTGCGGGCCTTATATGGCCCCAGGCCTGAGGTTCCCCATCCCGGTTTTAGATCTTTGTTAACTGTAGACAAGTCATTATTAGGATGTCTGCCATCAGTAATTAAGTTTATATAACTCTAAACTTGCCATTCTTAGAGGGCCTTCTTAATTGCAGTCTCTATGTACTTTTCAGTTTGAAACACCCTGCACCAGTCAATGTCTGTGATTTGAAATGTGCTTTTCATCTCCAAATGGTATTAAAAATTAGACAATACTTTTACATTTCAACAGGCTTTTTTTTTTTCTTTAACATACTTTTATGTTAATAAAATATTTTTTATTGTTCTTCATGATTGATTATGTATATGTTGAATCTCTTTGGTACATTTTAATCTTTTTTATTCATTTCTAATATTAATTGGGTGTCTTTCCTAATGTGTGAGGCAGTGTATACATGGGGAGACAGTCATCTGACGTAATAGCAGAACAACCATATATGTAGCCAGTCTGGTGAAATTTAGGCTGGCCCCACAGAGGCAGATTCTTCCACTTGATGTGAGTAACATGCTCCATGTCTAACGTGGTCTGTGGCCTCTTAAGCAAATCAAAGGGATAACTTCTGACATTACTGTTGTGGTGCCTGTTAGTTATAGACTGACTTGACATACTGACCAATGGTGACCATCAGTGCTAGATTAAGATCCACATGGGCCTGGAGCTGACATTGATGAAGGGCCTACTTTGTGCTGCCATAGGGGGTGTGACCAGCACAGTGTGGGAGGGTTAGTGAGGTGGGGGTTGTGTGTGTGTGTGTGTGTGTGTGTGTGTGTGTGTGTGTGTGTGTGTGTGTGTGTGTATATATATGTATATGTATATATAATGTGTGTGTGTGTGTGTATACATACATACATACATACATACAGTGCATCCGGAAAGTATTCACAGCACTAAACTTTATCCACATTTTGTTATGTTACAGCCTTATTCCAAAATAGAATAAATTCATTTTTGTCCTCAAAATTCTACACACAATACCCCATAATGAAAACATGTACAAAGTTTTTTTGAGATTTTTGCAAATTTAATAAAAAAAAGAAAAAAAAAAGAAATCACATGTACATAAGTATTCACAGGCTTTGCTCAATACTTTGTTGATGCACCTTTGGCAGCAATTACAGCCTCAAGTCTTTTTGAATATGATGCCACAAGCTTGGCACACCTATCTTTGGGCAGTTTCGCCCATTCCTCTTTGCAGCACCTCTCAAGCTCCATCAGGTTGGATGGGAAGCGTCTGTACTCAGCTATTTTCAGATCTCACCAGAGATGTTAAATCGGATTCAAGTCTGGGCTCTGGCTGGGCTACTCAAGGACATTCACAGAGTTGTCCTGAAGCCAGTCCTTTGATAGCTTGGCTGTGTGCTTAGGGTTGTTGTCCTGCTGAAAGATGAACCGTCGCCCCAGTCTGAGGTCAAGAGCGCTCTGGAGCAGGTTTCATCCAGGATGTCTCTGTACATTGCTGCATTCATCTTTCCCTCTATCCTGACTAGTCTCTCAGTTCCTGCTGCTGAAAAACATCTCCACAGCATGATGCTGCCACCACCATGCTTCACTGTAGGGATGGTATTGGACTGGTGATGAGCTGTGCCTGGTTTCCTCCAAACATAACGCCTGGCATTCACGCCAAAGAGTTCAATCTTTATCTCATTAGACCAGAGAATTTTGCTTCTCATGGTCTGAGTGTCCTTCAGGTGCATTTTGGCAAATTCCAGGCGGGCTGCCATGTGCTTTTTACTAAGTAGTGGCTTCCGTCTGGCCACTCTACCATACAGGCCTGATTGGTGGATTGCTGCAGAGATGGTTGTTCTTCTGGAAGGTTCTCCTCTCTCCACAGAGGAATGCTGTAGCTCTGACAGAGTGACCATCGGGTTCTTGGTCACCTCCCTGGCTAGGGTCCTTCTCCCCCGATCTTTCAGTTTAGATAGCCGGCCAACTCTAGGAAGAGTCCTGGTGGTTTCGGAACTTCTTCCATTTACGGATGATGGAGGCCACTGTGCTCATTGGGACTCAAAGCAGCAGATCTTTTTCTGTACCCTTCCCCAGATATGTGCCTCGAGACAATCCTGTCTCGGAGGTCCTTGGTCCTTGGACAATTCCTTGGACTTCATGCTTGGTTTGTGCTCTGACATGCACTGTCAAGTGTGGGGCCTTTATATAGACAGGTGTATGGCTTTCAAAATCATGTCCAAACAATTGCATTTACCACAGGTGGACTCCAATTAAGCTGTAGGAACATCTCAAGGATGATCAGTGGAAACAGGATGCACCTGAACTAAATTTTGAGCTTCATGGCAAAGGCTGTGAATACTTATGTACATGTGATTTCTAAAGGTGGGTACACACCTGACAGATATATCTGCAGATGATGGTCGTTCATACACCTTGAATGGCCATCATCTGCTTGTGCCCTTAGGTCCCGGCGGGTCGGGAGTGTGTCCCGCCTCCGTGTGTGCGTGTGCAGACCGCCCGTACACACTTCCTGATGGACAGATATGTTTTCAGACTTATCTGTCCATCGGCTGTGCAGAAAAGACAATACGATATGTTGGTGAACAGTGACGATCACCGACATATCACGGGTACACACAAATTTGCAAAAATCTAAAACAAACTTTGTAGATGTGATCAGTATGGGGTATTGTGTGTAGAATTTTGAGGACAAAAATTAATTTATTCCATTTTGGAATAAAGCTGTAACATAACAAAATATGGAAAAAGTGAAGCGCTGTGAATACTTTCCGGATGATGTGTGTGTATGTATATATGTGTACACACACATCATTAGGTTCAAGGCAGCACTCTCAGAAAACATTTGTGGCAATGGTGCAAGATCCATAAAAAATCTATATAAACTCACCCATTAAAGTATTTTAGACAGTTAAGGATCAGCACTCTTTAATAAAAACAAAAATATCACATTTATTGAGTGAAAAAACACCACCATCAGAACAAAAACTTCGATGTTTAGTAACCATCAAATTTCGATGTCCATCCCTACACTGAACCTGCAGACGGACTCCACCCAACAATCCACTGTGAAGTGCTCCCTCTCCAGCGTGGTGATCTTGTTCAGCCACACGCCCTCGCTGAACAGGAGGCACCCCCCCACATGAAAGTCAGCACTGTTCTTGGACAGGGGCACCACGGCGAGGAAGACCAGGAAATACAATGTGCATTGTGAAAAGAGGACATTGGGTCTCATTCAGACCCGGTCGCAAGCGCTGAGCACTCACAACCGGGGTCGATGTTAAGGCCCTGCACACGCAAGCCCCGGAGCGAGAGAGAAACTCTCTCGCTTCGGAGCTCACTACAAAAGGGCCAGCTGTCAATGTTGATTGACAGCTCGGCCCGTTTTGTGGGCGGGGTGGTGGCCCGCCGTTTTGTGGGCGGCCACACTGACATCAGCAGTGATGTCAGTGGGGAGCTTCCTGCTCGATCAGAGCAGGAAGCTCCCTGGGGCTTGCGGCTGCCGAGACCCAACCTTAGGGTCTCGTCGCAAGCCGCGATGGTCTTGATCATCGCGACCATCAACTTGGTCGGTCGTTAAAGCTGTGGGTGGTAACCCACAGCTTAGCTAGCGACCAGGAGGCGCCTTCTCCGCAGCATGATATCACATGGTGCGGAGGAGGCGTCGAGCAACTACGTGCATCGCAGGGAGGGCTTACAGACCTTCCCACTATGCTGCCAGTATTATGCATGGTGGTACTTGAGCTGCCAGTGGGCTGGCAGGCAGGGGGTGGTTGTGGTTTCAGTGGGCGGGTCTTGAGTGGCTACTGGCAGCCAGGCTGTAACAGGAAAATATTTTTTCCTGTCTCCAGAAGCACTGCAGATCGTGTGGACCCATTTTATTTGGGGCTCCTGGAGCTGCAGCTCCACCTGCCCATTGTTATTCCAGCCCTGGTGCACATCTTCCTACGGTATGTAACCTCATGAGCAGTAGTGATCTAGTCCATTTGTATTGGATCAATATCTGGCATATGTTTCTTTGTTTACACCTTGGAGATGAATGGGATAGCTCTGGTCTATTTGTGGCATATTGAGATTAGTGCATCCACATTTTTCCTCAATGGCTTTGCTTCTGTTAGATCAACTGCTTTGTAGATAATTACACAGAGGTGCGCTTGGTGTTATTAATGGTAAAGCACAATGGGCCTTATTCAGATTTGTACACTATTGCTTGTGCAGCTGTAATCCCATACGCAGCTGCTGTGCGAAAATATGCAAATGTTGCAGCCGCTGGGATGTGTATTGAGAACACATCTTTGCATACAAAGTCACAGCATCTGCCGCAGACCAATCAATGTTAACGGTCCTGAGTAACTCTATGGTTGCACAGAAAGGCTACGGGAACTGAGACGTTGAGGCCATGTTTACTGTGCACGGAATTGCAGGCGTAGAATGTGATGACACTGCCCTGATACAGGTGCAATGCGCCTGCATTTACAGCTGACACACTCCGTTACCACCCCCAAATGCTCACTGATTGTCAATCACACTGCAAATAGTCACTGCGAGTGATTACGGTAATGTACCTTGACAAATGTGCAGTGTGACTAAGACGCATATGCAGATGGCCGATTAATCGCTCAATTGAAAAAAAAATTAAAAATCATCGACATAATGTACAACTCTGAATCGGGTCCCATGTTATACAATACAACATTATTATATCAAGTTTAGTGTCTGTCCATCTATAAAAGTGATTAAGAACAACCTAAATTCATGTTTTGCACACAGACCTTTTATATTCGCTAGTATTTATTAAGAAACTGAGAGCTGCAGCTGCTGCTATAAAGTGAAAACTACACATGAAGGGGTCAGTCATATCCAGTATCCTTGACATGCCTAGTCACTAAGGGGTCTATTCATCAAACTAAAAATTATGCAGTGTTCATTAGGTTTAGAACTCTCATAAGTTCTACCTAATTAACAGCAATTCCTCATTGTTCCTGTACAAAAGTATCTCCAACAAAATACAAATTTCTGCGGAGACAGTGTTTTGGATGAGAAATACTTACCCACCGCAGGCCCCCTCTTTCCCGGGCACCCTGCACCGCTGACTGCTCCCTATCCCCCGGCCTCCCGCACAGCTCACTGCTGATATCTCTCCCTCAGACCCCCCCCACTGGCTCCCACACAGCTGACTGCTGATCCCCCCCCCCCCCACACACACAGCAGACTGCCGCTCCCCCACCCACACCCGGCTCCTGCACAGCAGACTGTTGACTCCTGTCTCCCGCACAGCTGACTGCCATTCTTGTGAACACTGTCGGGGGCTATACGCCATCTGGGAATGGCGTACAGCAACACCATCTAGTTCCGAAAATACATAATTTGATGAATAGCCTAATTTCTACATCCCCATACAAAAGTATGAGGAATGTGGAAATTAACGGAGACTGACTTAACCAAGAGATATTAGTCATATTTCCTGCGTTAAGTCTTTTGATGAATACTAGTGATACATAAATATGGAAAAAATTAGCTTCAAACGAAAATTTTGGATTGATGAATAGGCCCCTAAATCTTGCAAAAATGTTTCAATGGCTTTTACAAGGCAATGACTTTTTTTTTGTGTAGAGTGTGCAATGTAATCCAAATCCTCTAATGTGACTGGTACAGTGTTTGCCAAATGAACCATAAAAAATGATTATTCATGGGTCTGGACGCAGTCCACTTTGATGTCTTGCATACGTGTGATTCTCAATTAAATCCCTGGGTACAGTGCTAGGCAGTGTCCTGTGCATAAATAGTTTATAAAACATGGCCATGTCTATATACTGTAGCATTATTATTATTATTATTATTATTAGGGGTGCCATGGAGATGAATAGAAGGTGATTATTCTGTAGATGCAGCCCATGCTGCACAGTCCAGTTGGGCTACTGAGTATTAGTATATTCGGAACAATAATTGCAGAATGATTTTTACTACTACAATCAATACCCTTCAATCACCCATAACCCCCCAATTATCATGAACAGGAATACATGCTAAATAGTTATAACCAGGGCCGTAACTAGGGTAGTGCGACCTGTGCCGTGGCACAGGGCACCGCAGGGCAGGGGGCGCTGTTTGGGTCTGTCAATTTTCTGTTTATTATCATTCTCACTTGTAACATCCTCCTATTATATCCCCAGCATCTCCTGACATCCACTATCTCTTCCCTGGCCCTTCTCCATGAGGCCATTCCCCTCTTTGATTGAGTTAAGTCCCTATTTGAAAAATTGGTGGGATGATCTTTCTGGCACAGGGTACCAAAAAGTCTAGTTACGGCTCTGGTTATAACTATATATAATTTATATAAAAAAAATTTTTGCACAAAATCATCTGCAGCTCCTTCTCTAAAGCTGCGTATCCACTTGCCGATTAAAATGAGCGATTTAACGATATCATTATCATTCAATCGCTCATTAATCGTGCATGAATCAGGCATGAAAATGTCAAACGACCAGCGATGCGCGCTCCCTCTGGTTGTTTGCGACATCAATCACCAGCTGAACATGCTGGTCATAGCTTTCATGGTTTGTCTCTAGTACTGTGACTGAGCGATTCATGGGCAGGTCCTGCTGCTTAGTCTGAGCCTCATGGGACAGTGGTCTGTTTGGGTGATACAAATTGTAAAATTCAGTCTTTCTGTGCTTGGGCCAAGCAGCCAGATCACAATGCCAGCACGTTCATGTGTACACATACAGCAACTGGCAGGAATGCAGTGTTCTGGTTTTTTTTTTAATGAAATGTCTTTATTGGATTTTGTCATATATATAAAAGAAGGGATACAGAAATGATGCGACTAGGAGAAAATTTCTATCGTGATACTATACATATAACCGATGTAACAATTAAGACACAGAGCAGCATGCAAATATACAAATTAGAGGGCAACAACATGTAAGCATACCTTGATATTAAGATTGGTAAATGAAAGTGCAAGAGAATGAAAAAAGAGAAGAGAGGGTAGGTGATGAGGGCACACAGGAAGAGATAAGCAAGGGGAGACTGAGTTTAACTCTCTGCCCCACCAAGCATACGTCTGTATTGGTATGATGTTTATCTCTAAATAATTTACCACAATAGCCATCAGCATCAGTGTAACTCCTTTCTGTTGGTCAGATCATGCTTTAGGGGCCTATTCATCATAACCCAGGAGGTAATTAGGTTTAGAACTCGCATGGAGTTCTACCTAATTACCAGAGGAATTTATCATTCCTCCTCCCTATATCTATCTATTCTGAAAAGCTGTCATTTTTGCGATGACGGCTTTTCAGGAAATAGATAGTTATCCCTGTCTACACTAACTTACTGCAGCTGGAAACAGTGCTGCGCATGCGCTGTTACATCTGTAAAACCAGCGCATGCACAGCACTGCCTACAGATACGGTAAGTTTTTCCCCCCCACCGTTCAGCAATTACCTGCTTGCGCAGCAGCCTCCGGTTCCGTCAGCTATGGGGTCATGTGGTCTCCCAGCAGGGCACAGTACTGTTTAGATAAAAGAAAAATATTTTTTTCTAAACTTTGTGTTCTGCTGGTAGAACACATGACCGCATAGCAGACGGAGCCAGAGGACGTACCAGAGCGCCGGAGGAAGACGCCGGGGGACCTGTCCAGCTGTAAGCAGGTAAGTGTTACCTGCTATTCACCACCTCACAGTGGCGAATAGTAACTACATCAAATTCCGAAACTACATAATGCTAAAATCACGTTAATTAAGGAAAATGTCCTTAAAAACGTTATTTTAGTGTTGATGAATAGGCCCCTTAGTCTTTATGTGTCTTGACCTATTTATCTCCCTTCCTAGACAACGCAGCTGGAGTTTGGATGATTATTTTTTTATTAGATCAGTATACCCTCATACATATCAAATCTGACAAATTAATACTTTGGACACAATACATTGGATAATGGTGCCCCGGGAATTGTGTGGGAGGACCATAAAGCCGCCATAGGGGTAAATTTATAGTGCAGCCAAAGAAAAAAAAAATAAAACTGGCTGCTCAAAAAGTATCATAAATTGCTACTCTCCTAACACAACATATTATTATTATTATTATTCTCCTTTATTTATATGGCACCACAAGGGTTCCGCAGCGCCTTACAAAGTACACAAACAAATGAGCGCACAAGAAATAGTTATTAAAAGTACAAACAATACAGGACAAATAACATGATTTATAAACATTCAGCATAACACTCAAATAAGCAGCATGGTGTTAGCAACCAAGTGTTAGGTGCTGTTGTAAACTAAAATAGAAGGGAAGGAGAAGCACATGAGGTAAGAGGGCCCTGCTCGTGAGAGCTTACATTCTAAAGGGGAGGGGGCAGACAGGGTGACACAGATGGGCTGGATTGTAAGGAAGGAACATGGAGTAGTGGGTCAGGATGAGCGCTGAAAAGCTTTGAGGAAGAAAGGGGTCTTGAGAGTCCATTTGAAGATTAGGAGCCAAGAAGCAAAGTTATCAGGGAATTTTGACCCAAATACAGGGGGACGACGAAAGGCAGCTACTCGAGGAAGTTGGAAGAAGCAACTGATATGAGCATTGAATGGAAATAATTAAATGGAGAGTTTAGAAGGTAAGAGTAGGTGGGAGTGACCAAACGATAGAAGCACCTCAACACTGTGGCAACCTCCAGTCCAGATAAATTCTCTGCTGTCTTGTCGGGCTGCTAACAATTGGAAGAAACTGCAGCCGTGGTTTTGTGATGAAGCCAACAAAGCTGACCACATCCTCGCAAGCAAATTAAGGCTAGAGGAAGGCCTGCAATCTGATGGAGAAAATTAAAAGACATGGTAGCAACCACATCTTATGTGCATGTTGAACTTGTAGTCACTGAATACTCAGAGCCGGCCCTAGGCATAGGCACTCTAAGCCAATGCCTAGGGCATCTGGAATGCCTAGGGGCATTCCATGGCTCTACAGCTCTCACCCCCTCATGGCCACAATCGGAGCTCAGCTCCGATCGGGCAGTGCAGCAGTCAGCCAGTCATGTGACTGTGGTGAGACCCCGGTCAGAATTAGCTCATTCTGGCTACAGGAGACCCATTGCACTGCAGAGAGTGTCCGAAGCCCCGCCTACTGAGTCAGGCCTGTTAAAACTCTGCCTCCTGGAATGTCTGATTACCACTTAGCACCTCCCCTAATTCACGCTTAGCTCCACCTCCAAATTGCGTTAAGCTCCGCCCCCAAACCTGTATTCCCGGGTTGCCTGAATCTCCATCCAATGCCCATTCACCTGGGCCCGTCACCTCAGTTACCCCTCCATCAACACTACAACAGCCGGGCACTACTCTTCATAATCAGAGGTGGGTGTCATGTCTCTCTATAAAGTAATCAAATTAGTGTTTGTATGAATGCAAATACATGCATCACATAGTAAGGAGTGTTACAGCTCCTGGGCCAGGCGACAGGGAGGTACAAGGGGTACACCTGTCCCGGGCCCCAAGGTTGATAGGGGCCCCATGGTTCTGAGGGGCATCTAGTTGGGCCGCGGCACCTAAATGCAATTTACCTACTGACCGCACCGGCCATTCATCCGGTGCTGTGCAGAGAAATGCAGTCGGTCAGTGTAACACCCTGCCGCCCGCAGTGGCCCACTCCTCCTCAGCTAACCCTGTCACCTGATGCGCCATATCAGGGGCGTCATTACTTGCGACGGTGCACAGTCTTATCTGACGGTGCGTGATCTCTTCTGTCTCCCTGCCTTCTGCCACCATGCAGCCGTGGCCATCTAGGGAGAGATAAAGGAGCAAGAGCAAGCTTGCCTGGCGATCCGATACCTTCCTGACCCCTCAATAGAAAGTGCACTCACAAGTTCAAGTTGTGCAAAGTTTTTCTCAAGACAACCAGCAATTACAACTTGGTACAGGGTCATTTTAGTTTCTGTACCGTATAATTACTGGTTGTCTTGATAAAAGTCCTATGGGAAAGAAATGCATGTGATGTGAGTTTATCATAAAGAAACTTTTGCACAACTTGAACTGGTGAGTGACCTCTCTATTGACTGTATTTGTTTTGGATCAATGAATTTGGAAATTCCTGTGTGGTATACCCACTCAGCTGGCTACCATTGGATGGGAGTGCAGAGGACATGGGACTATATACACATTCCGACATCTTTGATGGTTTCAAGTTTAGACCATGGGGTACACACTGGACGATGTGTACCGGGACGATATGCCGGCCCATCGGACTGATATACATCTCAATGATGTAATGAATGATGGAACAATCACTCGTTCCATCCTTCATTAACATGAATGGGGCTGCATGCAATTTCGTCAGGTTTGATGTGCAGCACATACTGTGTATATATATATATATATATATATATATACACACACACCACACACTGTACTTGCAATCCCCCTTCTCCCCCAGCCAGAGAGCATATATGTCTTACCCTTTTGCTCCAGGGCCAGGCCGGTGATGTTGTAGCTCCTCTTCTTCATTAGCGCGCAGTGACAATGACGTTACGCGCGCCGGATAAGGAGCCCGCCGCCTGCCATGAACGGGTGGCTTGTCCGGCGTCCGCTCCTTCTGCCGATGTACAATAAAGTTACATCGCCAGAAGGAGCGGACAGCAGGCACCTCATTCGCAGCGGGCGGTGGGCTCCTTTCTCAGGCATCTCAGCACTGTATCACCATCCTAAAGCAACGGTGTCCATTCCTTATTTCTAAAGGTACCCGACAAGGGTGCCCTCTCTCCCTGTTAATATTTGCTCTTTTGATAGAACCACTTGCTAGTTGTTTGTTGGGAAGTCTGAATACAACATTCCACCTCTTCTTCCAACTGTTTAATTGAGATACATGATTACATCCATCATTTTGGGTATAAGATTAAAGCTTTAGATTTTTATATCCCAGCCAGGTGACATGAAATCCTCATCGGGAGAAAGTTCACCCTTTCAATGGTACCAAGCTCAAACATCTGGCATATCACCAAACACTACAACCAGTTATTATCCTTATATCCCCTCTCAGACTGCCCGTTATAATGGGCAGTCCCATTGAAGGCAAAATGAGCATTTTGCATTCAATATTATTGAAACCAGTGGCAGAACTAGAGAGTGGTGGGCCCAGGTGCAAGAATATGCTATGGCTCCCCCTATGCAGTGCCCCATATACAGTGCCCCTAGAAGTAGTCCCCCCTATGCATTGCCTCCAGTAGTAGCCTCCCTATTCAGTGCCTCAGTAGCGACCACCCCCTCTATACAGAGCTCCCCAGTGGCGAACCCCCATACAGTGTCCCCAGTATCACCCCCCATGCAGTGTCAGTGCCCCTTACACACACACACACACACACACACACACACACACACACACACACACAAAAACCAAAACACAACTTACCTGAATCCCCGCACCTGCTGCGACTGCTGCAGTCCGCTCCTCCCGGCCCGTTCTGCACTATGGGAGAGACGTCATGACGTCTCTCCCATCACGCGCTGTGGGGGGAGCCAGAAGGCGGAGCTCATGAGTGAGCTCCAGCCGGCTCCATCCGTGAACTCAGCAGCCAATGAGACTGCCTGACTCTCATTGGCTGCTATAACAAACACACCGCCGCCACTGGTGTTTGTTACTGCGTTCTGCACCACTTAAATACTGTAGGGCCCGGGGGACACTGGCGGCGGGTGCATCAGATATGGGCCCCTGCACCACAGCTGGCCCCTGCACCACAGCTGGCTGCACTGCCGCTAATTCTGCCACTGATTGAAACTAACTTTTATGATTTTATATGTGTATATATATGTATAAAAATCACATGAAAGTTAGTATTTGTCACAGATCTTATGTGTCTGTCTGGATGCTTGATGGCTGTATGAATATAAGTACAGGCTCCTTCTAAACACAGAGGACACGTTGGGAAAGACACACATTTTCCAAATCTGTAAAACCATACAATAGCTGATGGGGATACAGTATAACATTTGTTGGACAGACTTGTTTGGCACAATTAATAAAAAAATATACAAACTGAAACTCCCAACTATCCACGGATTAAATTATCTGTATAGACACGTGAGATTTTTGACACAGATCCTTTAAATCCAACTAATTGTAGTCCTTTAGTTTTGGCATATTCACATATGGGATGTACAAATGCTTGGAAGGTATGTCATATACTGAACAGTCACTTCAGCTGTTTACATGGGATCAGTATAACATTCTGACACAGAGCTCTAAATCACGCAGTTCTTTTGTTGCATTACAGGGCTATATATAAAAATAGGTTGCAGCTAGCAGGCCAAGAGCTGTTGCTTTCTCTACAGTGTTTGTACTAAGACCAGATGGAGCTGTGAGGAATGATATTCCTTCCAGGGAGGTAATCTGAGAGGGCCAGTTGCCACCATGTGTAGTGTGGGGGCTGAGGATGTGCTGAGTTGGGGAATCTCTATAATCAAGATATTTTTCTGCCCTATATAATGTCTCTAGCTCTGCACCTTTGGGACTGTTGCTTTAGAAAAGTAACTATTGCCATTGTGAAGGGTTTATAGCAAGGGACAAGTGGAAGGAAAAATGTCCTTTATGTTTTTCATTTATATTTGTAGAGCACTGAATATGTAGGGATGATAGACGTGAAATTTTAGCTTTGGGAACATTCATAGATTTACCATTATATAGCCGCTGAGCATTATGTTCCCTTGTTCACATTCCTAATAATAAGTATTATAAATTACTGCTGAAACAAGCTAAATGTTCTGTGATGCAACAATCCCAACAAGTAATGTCCTAGAAATTGTCCAGTAACAACCTGGTCGTCTTCTTTACATTTTTTCTTTAAAAAAAAAAAAAGAGTCCAGCCTTTTCTTATAGCTATCAACGTGTACCACAAGTGCGTCCCTGATAGATGATTCCATCACTTCATTGATCTTACATTTCTACATAATGCCCGGCTTCTTTCTTTTATATTTTGGAGAGAATTAAATTCTCATTGCTGTGCTGCCGCTGCTGTTCTCATCCTCTAGAATTACGATACAGCCAGAGCTGTAACTAGACTTTTTGGTACCCTAGGCCAGAAAGAGCACTGTCTCCCCTCCCCCCTATTTTTCAAATAGGGATATAAGACACAAGCCCGAAAAAGGGGTGTTGTCTCATGGGTAAGGGCCCTGACAAAGTTGTCCCGTATGATGATGAAGGGGTACCAATCTTGTTGGAAGGCCCGATCCTGGGGTCGGAGCACCCTGTGCTGGCTCTTTACAGTGCGCCCTAACATCGCGCACGACTGAAAATAGGGGCGTGGTCTAATTACCATAGGCCATGCCCCTACGTGATGTTATTTGGAGGCGTACCCACATGGCATGCCTCCAAGTAATTTTAGGCTGAGGAAGCCTCACTAGCTGGGCTTCCCCAGCCCTCTCCAGTCACTGAATGGATGCCGTGCGCATGCACGCAGCATACATTCAGACTCCGGGGTCCAGCCCCATGGCACAGCTGCGGCGGTGGGTGTCCCCAACATCGCAATTTGACCATCTGCGGGCCGCTGAAATCGGGATGTTGGTGAGGGGTGCGCCCTCTATTGGTGGCTCCCCTATTCGACTGCACTGGTCAAACACCCCTAGAGCCGGCCCTGCCTGTTGTACCACTGTTATCCAAGTGTCACTGCCAAATACAGTGTGAATCCAGTGGCTGCAGTGATGATACACAATAATAATGCAGTATAACTCACCAGCTCTAGAGGTAGGAGAATGCTGGTGATGCAGCATCTGCAGCAGGATTTGTCCATCAGAACAGCCGTGCACAAGCCTGGAGCCAGCAGTGTAGATCATCAACTGAAGGAATAGAAAGAGCGCTGCTTGTATTGTATATACACCAAATATCAGCGGTGGAGATATCCGTGTATGTACCCTGAACTCATCGGCAAGGGTACTTGAGGTGTGCTGGCAATACTTGAGTCGGGAATCGGTGGCTGTGTCCAGGGCTGCCATCAGAAATTGTGGGGCAGATAGCTGTGTGTGTTAAATAAAAGAGGATGTGACTGAAGGTGCATGGGGAGGTGGCAAGATGGAGGGAGAGTCGGCCAGGGAGGAGATAGGGGCAGCCAGGAGATGCCGGGGATAAAAGAAGAGGAAGCTACAAGTGAGAATGATTATTCACAAAAAACTGACAGGCCCGAACAACACCCCCTGCCCTGTGCTGTGGCACATGTCGCACCACCCTAGTTACGGCTCTGTCTGTGAGGTGCTAGCGACAGCACTTTGTGGACATCGCCTGCAATTGAATTCCTCCCATATTTGTTGCCTAATACCATAAATATGTTTATCTTCTTAATAATAATGTCATTTGTGCATGACTGTATAATGGCCTGTCATGTGGTGAAGCAATGATAAAACATTTTCCTTCTTAATATTGTAAAAAAAAAAAATCTATTTTAGCTGATCCTATCTGATTTTCTTTTTTACACCTTACAAAGTGTATTTTTCCTGGTCCGTTTCAAATACAGGATATTGTCATGAAGCACGTTCATAAAGATACTACCCTGTAAACTAGCAGTTTTATTGTTCCACTTGCAGTGCCTACCCATCACTGCTAAGTGATTATTCATTTTATTTTATGACAAGTAGACAGCACCCGGCCGCTCCTGATCGCTCCTCTGTGCACGGTCTGATGTTCCCAGCAAAGTCTCCAGGGTAAGTTTCAGATACAGAAGTGGAAATGCTGAGTAGGTGGATTACAGAGGCAGTGGTGTGCCCCATGCTCAGAACAGCTCACCCCCCAACCAGCATATGGAGAAGCAGCAGCTGCAGCCCTGGGGACTCATGTCCGGAGATAGGGAAGGACGGTGCACACGAGTCAGCGTTGGGTGGATGCAGCCCCAGTAGCAGTCCGTAAACAAGAGGCTGATGGGGGGCACAGATCCTGCACAGCCGGTGCCGGCAAACTAACAGGCAGCAGTGACACAATAACAGCGCTGAGCTCTGGGTGGACCCTCCTCCGCCTCCTCGGGCACAGAGCATCGGAACCAGACAGCGCAGATGTGCTGCACAAACTTCTCCCAGCACACCATAAAGCTGGCACCGTACGTGGTGCTCGGTGTGACAGGAAGCGGGTTCTGAGCCTCAGCAGAGACTATCAGCTGGAAGTGGCTGTGCAGGATCCTCCGCTCGTGGGACACAAACGTCTCTTGTGCCACTCTCGTCTCTCCACAACAGGTTACATTAACATGTGGTTTCACACTCCTCCAGCTAAACAAAGTCCGCACCGGCCATTCTAGGCAAAGCGAGTTATAGCCAATCACTGCGCCATCCGTCCCAACGTGGTGACATGATCGTCACCCTCGGGGAAGCCGTCCAACTGGGCTGCTCGTGCTACAGTCAGCTAATGAAGAGGTAAGATTGGAGGGGTCAGTTAGCAACAGAGAGGGGAGCGTGGAAGAGAGAGCGCAATAGCTGCCTGGCTGCTATCACTCCAATGAAACATGGAGCCAAGAGGCTCCACCCCCCCAGATTACATTAGGAACTGCTACTCGAAGAAGCCCAGTAAGTTAATACTGTAATGGCTTCCTGATGAGGAGAAATGATGTGTGTGTAGCCTGTTACAGCAACCTGCCCGTACACTTTCCCCTGAGTGAGTAGAAAATGTGTGTACGATTGTGTGTGATGTGTGTACACACATTTTCTACTCACAGCATCCTGCTAGTACACTTTCACCAACATTTTGTGTGTCTTAGTCGCTGATTTACCCAATTTGAAGCAGAACTTAATGTTGTGTCGTTGCTCCATTGCTGTTCGACATACACTGCACGGGACACTCTGCTGAAATGAATGCAACGGCAGTGCGGTGGCGGCCTCAGGCAAACCCCAACTGGAGGCAGGTTCAGACATGTCCATGCATGTCAGCGCACATGAGCGACCTTGTTGCAAGCGTTGCATACAGATATATCAGACCATTCACCGAACTTTTTAGACAGACCTCGTATACGTATGTGTATATATATATATATATATATATATATTGTGATATAATCTGGGTTAGGGGTCCCTCTCTCCTGGGGTAGACTGATGCCTCCTTACACACAGCAGCCAGGAAACAACAGTAGTCGTGGGTTTTCGTGCAAGCTGGTCGGCACCAGTTTTATTATGTGACACCAATAATCAAGCAAACAAAACATGAAAATAAACCCTAGCCCGTCTGGGCTCTAACTAGACAGGTAACTCCCTCTCTACATGTGGCAGGGCCTACTGCCTTACCACAAACATAGTACATACCAATGTCACAGTGTCTCAGAACAAAGCCTCAATGTCTGTTCTCCCCAGGGTGTGTGAGACACTGCATCAAAACTCTACACAGCTCTTATGAGCCACTTCCAGGTGTAATCATTAATTAGCCTGGTCTCAGGCTGAAAAGCCCAACACCTGAAGCGGCCCTGTGGGTGGAGCCCTCACTTCTCTCTCACACCCACACCCCCAGGACCCATTATCCGGCTTTTACCAAAAGCCGACACTCAAATCTGCTTGGTAAAACAGACTTTGCCTGGGGGTTTAAAATACATATGATAGGAATCTGGGACACACATACATGCCATTACTAACTTCTCCAGTGCTCCTATCACATCCCCCTCCTTTGTTTCGACCTATGGGCGGAACAACTGCAGCCCCCAAACAATGGACAGGTGATAAAGCATCAGTATTGGCCAGCTGGCTTCCTGGCCTGTGTTCTACTGTGAACTTGAAATTTTGTATTGCCAAGAATCCCCTTGTTATTTAGCTGTGGCTTTATTAAACCTCTGCCAATGGTGTAACCAAGATACTTTACTTCTTCCACCCCTAGGCAACATTTCTCTGGGTTGGCAGTAAATCCTTCCCTATGGATGGAGTCCAACACTGCCTGTACTATGGGCAAATGAGACTGCCAATCAGGACTATGAATGACTACATCACCTAGACAAGCAGCAGCATACCGTCTATGGGGTCTTAGAATTCTGTCCATCATCCTCTGGAAGGTAGCTGGTGCCCCACGTAACCCAAAGGGCAACATCTTGTATTGGAACAACCCTTCTGGTGTCGAAAAACCTGTTTTTTCTTTGGAACTTTCAGTTAACGGTACTTGCCAATACTCTTTGGTTAAGTCTAGAGTGGTTAAATATCTGGCTGTCCCTAGCCACTCAATTAGTTCATCCACCCTTGGCATTGGGTAGGCATTGAACTTTGACACTGTTAAATTTTCGGAAATCGTTGCCGAAGCGTACACTCCCATCAGACTTTGGAATAAGCACAACGGGACTTGACCACTCACTATGTGATTTTTCAATTACACCCAGTTCCAAAAGTTTTTAAATTTCTTTAGACACTGATTCTTTTTGGGCTTCTGGTAACTTATCTGGTAACTTACTTTAGGTTAATCTTAACCCCTAGGTCAGTGATTATGTCATGTTTAATGACTGTGGTTTTGCCCGGTACATCTGAGAACAAAACCCTATTTCTGATAAGAAATTCCTTAACTTCCTGCTGTTGAACGGTCGACAGGGCTACTCTATCCTTCCAAGGTTTGATAGGATTTACATGGTACAACTGTTCTGGCTTTCTTTTCCTAGGCTCAATGACAGTTTTATAGAGACTGACCCTCCCCTGTCTCCTTGGCAATGTCAGATAATCCCCTTGGATGTCTCTCATACAAAAAATCCTGGCGTACTGCCATGTGAGGACATGACAATGGACTATCAGGGTCTATGGATTTTCCACCAATCACTTTTACATTTTCCCTGGCTTTTACCAGAGTAGGGTCATTTAACTGCTCCACTGCATAGATCTCTTTTCTGTCCTCAAGATCAGACAGACGATCAACTGGTTTAACCACACTTCCCACCTCAATATTCTATGGTTCACCAGTCACGCTAGAACAAGGGAACTTCTCAAACTCAGAAGAAACTTCCCCTGCTACTGCATCAGCAACATTCTCAAATGGGTCAGGGTTATTTACTTCGGTAATAAATTGGCTTTCCACAACTTCCAGAAGTGAGCAAAGTCTCTCCCCAACATTATATCATACTTCAAGCCATGCACCAAACCCACAGAGACTATGGCGGAACCACACTGTGTTTCTACGTTCACTTCCGCAGTAATATAATACAGAGTATCCCCATGTATGCAGGTCACACCGACAGCTTTTCCCTTGCGTTTTAAGGGGTTCACCAGTTCAGCTCTCATAAGTGTAACCATGCTGCCAGAATCTAACAGAGCCGCTACTTGATTGCCTTCTACAGTAACCTTACACATTTGCTTATGTGTCTCAGCCTGTCGGTCAGCAGTACAGGCAGGCTGTGCAAAGAAAGACATTCTGCGACGGACATAAGCAGTATCACATTGCATAGGTTCAGAGGTGAATGGACAATTAGCAGCAATATGGCCCAATTCACTACATCATAATCATTGTATCATATTATTATCAAGTCTCTTATGGGTTAAGAATCTTCCTGGCCTGGCTGGCCTATCCCCAGGTTCCAAACCCACAGTCTTAAGTTTATTCCACCGCCCAGCACCCTTCTCCCTTGGACCAGTCTTACCAGTAGTCACGGAAGATCACTGTTGAGGAATTGGGGCCCGGTGGGTAACACTCAACAGTTCCTCAGCCGCCACATACCTCTCCACCAGTTCGACTAACTGGTCTGCGGACTTAGGGTCTGCATGGCTCACCCACTTGCGCAGAGATGCAGGTAGCAATCGCAGATACTGGTCCATCATGACTCCATGATCTGCGGTCCTGTCAGCGTCTCAGGCTGTAGCTATTTTGTGGTTAGATGGACAAGGTCATGCATCTGTGAGCATTGAGGCTTTTCCATTTGGAACTCCCAGCGGTAGACTCGTTAGGCCCAAACAAATGAGGTGACTCCCAAGTGAGTTAGGATCTCTCGTTTTAGCTTTGCATAGTCTTTGGCATCAGCCAAGCACAAGTAATAGTAGGCCTTTTGTGGTTCTCCAGACAGGAAGGGTGCCACAAGACTTGCCCACTGTTCCTTGGGCCAACTCTCCCTTTCTGCGGTTCTCTCAAAGGCCATAAGATACGCTTCCACATCATCACTCTCAGTCATCTTTTGCAGAAAGTGACTGGCCCGTATGGAGCGAGTGTCGTTTGGAAGTGCAGTGGAAGCATCTCCAGACCGGACTACTAGCTGTTGTACCACGTCTTTTAAGACCTGGCGGGTTTCTCTATGGCGACTTGCTGAGTCCTGTTTGTTTCCTGCTGAGCTTGTATAGCTTCTTGCAGAGTTTTTTTTAGATTGGAGCAAGGCCTTAACAATGTCCTCCATGTTGTCTTTAGGTGTAGGATTGAAGAAAAACCTGGCTTCTCTAAGCATCTATCAACGCCACCTTCATGGACTTCACAGAACAGGAGTTGATATCCAACACAACAAATTGGTGTCTGTTACATTAAAATTTAAATGTAGAACTTTTCCTCTTGCTGCAATTTTCAATGTGCAATGCCCGCATTCTCCACCAATTGTGATATGATCGGGGTTAGGGATCCCTCTCCTGGGGTAGACGGATGCCTCCTTACACACAGCAGCCAGGAAACAACAGTAGTCGTGGGTTTTTGTGCAAGCTGGTCTGCACCAGTTTTATTGTGTGACACCAATAATCAAACAAACAAAACATAAAAATAAACCCTAGCCCATCTGGGCTCTAACTAGACAGGTAACTCCCTCTCTACATGTGGCAGAGCCTACTGCCTTACCACAAACATAGTACATACCAATGTCACAGTGTCTCAGAACAAAGTCTCTCCCCACAGAGAGACTTTGTAGAGTTTTGATGCAGTGTCTCACACGTTCTCCCCAGGGCGTGTGAGACACTGCATCAAAACTCTACACAGCTCTTATGAGCCACTTCCAGGTGTAATCATTAATTAGCCTGGTCTCAGGCTGAAAAGCCCAACACCTGAAGCGGCCCTGTGGGTGGAGCCCTCCCTTCTCTCTCACACCCACACCCCCAGGACCCATTATCCGGCTTTTACCAAAAGCCGACACTCAAATCTGCTTGGTAAAACAGACTTTGCCTGGGGGTTTAAAATACATATGATAGGAATCTGGGACACACATACATGCCATTACTAACTTCTCCAGTGCTCCTATCACATCCCCCTCCTTTGTTTCGACCTATGGGTGGAACAACTGCAGCCCCCAAACAATGGACAGGTGATAAAGCATCAGTATTGGCCAGCTGGCTTCCTGGCCTGTGTTCTACTGTGAACTTGAAATGTTGTATTGCCAAGAATCCCCTTGTTATTTAGCTGTGGCTTTATTAAACCTCTGCCAATGGTGTAACCAAGATACTTTACTTCTTCCACCCCTAGGCAACATTTCTCTGGGTTGGCAGTAAATCCTTCCCTATGGATGGAGTCCAACACTGCCTGTACTATGGGCAAATGAGACTGCCAATCAGGACTATGAATGACTACATCACCTAGACAAGCAGCAGCATACCGTCTATGGGGTCTTAGAATTCTGTCCATCATCCTCTGGAAGGTAGCTGGTGCCCCACGTAACCCAAAGGGCAACATCTTGTATTGGAACAACCCTTCTGGTGTCGAAAAACCTGTTTTTTCTTTGGAACTTTCAGTTAACGGTACTTGCCAATACTCTTTGGTTAAGTCTAGAGTGGTTAAATATCTGGCTGTCCCTAGCCACTCAATTAGTTCATCCACCCTTGGCATTGGGTAGGCATTGAACTTTGACACTGTTAAATTTTCGGAAATCATTGCCGAAGCGTACACTCCCATCAGACTTTGGAATAAGCACAACGGGATTTGACCACTCACTATGTGATTTTTCAATTACACCCAGTTCCAAAAGTTTTTAAATTTCTTTAGACACTGATTCTTTTTGGGCTTCTGGTAACTTATCTGGTAACTTACTTTAGGTTAATCTTAACCCCTAGGTCAGTGATTATGTCATGTTTAATGACTGTGGTTTTGCCCGGTACATCTGAGAACAAAACCCTATTTCTGATAAGAAATTCCTTAACTTCCTGCTGTTGAACGGTCGACAGGGCTACTCTATCCTTCCAAGGTTTGATAGGATTTACATGGTACAACTGTTCTGGCTTTCTTTTCCTAGGCTCAATGACAGTTTTATAGAGACTGCCCCTTCCCTGTCTCCTTGGCAATGTCAGATAATCCCCTTGGATGTCTCTCATACAAAAAATCCTGGCGTACTGCCATGTGAGGACATGACAATGGACTATCAGGGTCTATGGATTTTCCACCAATCACTTTTACATTTTCCCTGGCTTTTACCAGAGTAGGGTCATTTAACTGCTCCACTGCATAGATCTCTTTTCTGTCCTCAAGATCAGACAGACGATCAACTGGTTTAACCACACTTCCCACCTCAATATTCTATGGTTCACCAGTCACGCTAGAACAAGGGAACTTCTCAAACTCAGAAGAAACTTCCCCTGCTACTGCATCAGCAACATTCTCAAATGGGTCAGGGTTATTTACTTCGGTAATAAATTGGCTTTCCACAACTTCCAGAAGTGAGCAAAGTCTCTCCCCAACATTATATCATACTTCAAGCCATGCACCAAACCCACAGAGACTATGGCGGAACCACACTGTGTTTCTACGTTCACTTCCGCAGTAATATAATACAGAGTATCCCCATGTATGCAGGTCACACCGACAGCTTTTCCCTTGCGTTTTAAGGGGTTCACCAGTTCAGCTCTCATAAGTGTAACCATGCTGCCAGAATCTAACAGAGCCGCTACTTGATTGCCTTCTACAGTAACCTTACACATTTGCTTATGTGTCTCAGCCTGTCGGTCAGCAGTACAGGCAGGCTGTGCAAAGAAAGACATTCTGCGACGGACATAAGCAGTATCACATTGCATAGGTTCAGAGGTGAGTGGACAATTAGCAGCAATATGGCCCAATTCACTACATCATAATCATTGTATCATATTATTATCAAGTCTCTTATGGGTTAAGAATCTTCCTGGCCTGGCTGGCCTATCCCCAGGTTCCAAACCCACAGTCTTAAGTTTATTCCACCGCCCAGCACCCTTCTCCCTTGGAACAGTCTTACCAGTAGTCACGGAAGATCGCTGTTGAGGAATTGGGGCCCGGTGGGTAACACTCAACAGTTCCTCAGCCGCCACATACCTCTCCACCAGTTCGACTAACTGGTCTGCGGACTTAGGGTCTGCATGGCTCACCCACTTGCGCAGAGATGCAGGTAGCAATCGCAGATACTGGTCCATCATGACTCCATGATCTGCGGTCCTGTCAGCGTCTCAGGCTGTAGCTATTTTGTGGTTAGATGGACAAGGTCATGCATCTGTGAGCATTGAGGCTTTTCCATTTGGAACTCCCAGCGGTAGACTCGTTAGGCCCAAACAAATGAGGTGACTCCCAAGTGAGTTAGGATCTCTCATTTTAGCTTTGCATAGTCTTTGGCATCAGCCAAGCACAAGTAATAGTAGGCCTTTTGTGGTTCTCCAGACAGGAAGGGTGCCACAAGACTTGCCCACTGTTCCTTGGGCCAACTCTCCCTTTCTGCGGTTCTCTCAAAGGCCATAAGATACGCTTCCACATCATCACTCTCAGTCATCTTTTGCAGAAAGTGACTGGCCCGTATGGAGCGAGTGTCGTTTGGAAGTGCAGTGGAAGCATCTCCAGACCGGACTACTAGCTGTTGTACCACGTCTTTTAAGACCTGGCGGGTTTCTCTATGGCGACTTGCTGAGTCCTGTTTGTTTCCTGCTGAGCTTTGATAGCTTCTTGCAGAGTTTTTTTTAGATTGGAGCAAGGCCTTAACAATGTCCTCCATGTTGTCTTTAGGTGTAGGATTGAAGAAAAACCTGGCTTCTCTAAGCATCTATCAATGCCACCTTCATGGACTTCACAGAACAGGAGTTGATATCCAACACAACAAATTGGTGTCTGTTACATTAAAATTTAAATGTAGAACTTTTCCTCTTGCTGCAATTTTCAATGTGCAATGCCCGCATTCTCCACCAATTGTGATATGATCGGGGTTAGGGATCCCTCTCCTGGGGTAGACGGATGCCTCCTTACACACAGCAGCCAGGAAACAACAGTAGTCGTGGGTTTTTGTGCAAGCTGGTCGGCACCAGTTTTATTGTGTGACACCAATAATCAAACAAACAAAACATAAAAATAAACCCTAGCCCATCTGGGCTCTAACTAGACAGGTAACTCCCTCTCTACATGTGGCAGAGCCTACTGCCTTACCACAAACATAGTACATACCAATGTCACAGTGTCTCAGAACAAAGTCTCAATGTCTGTTCTCCCCAGGGCGTGTGAGACACTGCATCAAAACTCTACACAGCTCTTATGAGCCACTTCCAGGTGTAATCATTAATTAGCCTGGTCTCAGGCTGAAAAGCCCAACACCTGAAGCGGCCCTGTGGGTGGAGCCCTCCCTTCTCTCTCACACCCACACCCCCAGGACCCATTATCACATCCCCCTCCTTTGTTTCGACCTATGGGCGGAACAACTGCAGCCCCCAAACAATGGACAGGTGATAAAGCATCAGTATTGGCCAGCTGGCTTCCTGGTCTGTGTTCTACTGTGAACTTGAAATTTTGTATTGCCAAGAATCCCCTTGTTATTTAGCTGTGGCTTTATTAAACCTCTGCCAATGGTGTAACCAAGATACTTTACTTCTTCCACCCCTAGGCAACATTTCTCTGGGTTGGCAGTAAATCCGTCCCTATGGATGGAGTCCAACACTGCCTGTACTATGGGCAAATGAGACTGCCAATCAGGACTATGAATGACTACATCACCTAGACAAGCAGCAGCATACCGTCTATGGGGTCTTAGAATTCTGTCCATAATCCTTTGGAAGGTAGCTGGTGCCCCACGTAACCCAAAGGGCAACATCTTGTATTGGAACAACCCTTCTGGTGTCGAAAAAGCTGTTAAGCTGACACTCAAATCTGCTTGGTAAAACAGACTTTTCCTGGGAGGTTAAAATACATATGACAGGAATCTGGGACATCTATTTATTTACATTCTTATTCATAACATTCACTTATTGTTTTTTTGGTGCAGAACCTCATTTCCCATTTTCGCTTTTACCATTTTTCTAGGAATCTGGGACACACATACATGTCATCCCTAACTTCTCCAGTGCTCCTATCACAATATATATATATATATATATATATAGATAGATAGATAGATAGATAGATAGATAGATGAATAGATACAAACAACTATAAAGTAAAAGTCCTGCTCCACTCGGGTGGAAGTTGGTGATCATGGAAGTTGGTTGTGCCCTTTTCCCCGCAGCACTTTCACGGCCAAGTGAATATTTTCTCATAAACATTGTGAGATCTCCACCAAAAAGAAGTGGAAGCTGCATATATGTGGAGTGTGTCTGTGTGTGTATATGTGTGGTATGTGTGTATAGCCAAGTAACATGATATTGAGATGATTCCTAGCATATATTACCAGTAGGATCTTAAGGAACATTTCAGTGAAAACCCGATCAAAATATGTTCAGTAGTTCTTGAGTTTATCTGGAACATACATACATGCATACAAATGAATGAATATATATATATTGTAAGCAACCACCTTTCCTAATGACCACAATTGATTCAAGTTATGCAAAGTTTCCATCTATAATAAGAGATCAGTCATCATTAGTATGAGTTGGTTATATAACTTGCCCTCTCTACACTTACAATATGAAACTTCAGTATCACGACAGATCACACTGCATACTGCATCATTTTACACTAAACCAGAGGTTCCCAAACACGACCTCAAGGCTCCTAAACAGTACAGGTTTTACAGATTTCCATGTTTAAGCACAGGTGGCTTAATTAGTACCTCAGTCAATTTTATTTAACCAACTGTTCTCAACCATGGATATCTCTAAAACCTGAACTGTTGGGGAGCCTTGAGGACCGCGTTTGGAAACTTCTGCACTAAGGGCCTGATTCAGAGCCACTCGCAAAAAGCGAGCGCTAGCTCTGAATCAGGGCGGCCGCTTTGTTTTAAAAAACCCGGCCTCCTGGCCGCTCGCTAAGCTGTGGGTGACCACCCACAGCTTTAGCGAGCGGCCAGGTGATGGTCACGATGGTCGGGTCTCGTCTGCCGCAAGCCCCAGTGAGCTTCCGGCTCTAATAGAGCCGGAAACTCACTTCTGACATCACTCATGATGTCAGTAGGGCCGCCCACAAACGGCAGGCGTTCCTTCAGGAACGCCTCCGTTTGTCCAGCCACCCCCCCACCCCGCCTACAAAAACGGGGCGAGCTGTCGATCAACATCGACAGCCGCCCCATTTGTAGCGAGCCCCAGAGCGAGAGAATTTCTCTCTCACTCCGAGGCTTGTGCACGCGCATTGCGCACGCTGTGTGTGCGCAATGCACCACCATCAACCAGCTTGCGAGCGCATAGCACTTGCGAGCGGGTCTGAATCAGGCCCTAAGCTTTAAATATGTTTATCATATAGACATAGGGTACACGGCCACCTTTCCTATTTACACTGTACTTCCTGAACACATTAAATTTGTTACGCGCCCACAGACAACCAATGATTTAAATTTAGGAACACATAAGCTGGGTACAAACCTAAATGACGGTGCAACCCGGAGATGCGATGTACTGTAACAATACATCGCCGTATGCACTGTTAAAAGAAAAAATATATGCTAAGTACATATAACCATACATAAGCTAGACCTAGCTTTACATTACACCAGATAT
Source organism: Taudactylus pleione (assembly GCA_031769625.1). Classification (NCBI taxonomy): domain Eukaryota; kingdom Metazoa; phylum Chordata; class Amphibia; order Anura; family Myobatrachidae; genus Taudactylus; species Taudactylus pleione. The sequence goes on from JAUIMM010000092.1 coordinate 40,981,724, forward strand.
CTCTTTAAAAAAAAAAATAGCTCTTCCTAATAGCCCTTGCTGCTTAATTCCCTGAAGCAGAGGTTCCCGAATTCCACCATTATAGTCCAGAATAACATGCTTGAGCCCAGATGGTTAAATCAAATTGACTGATGTGCTAATTAATTCACCTGTGCTCAAATATGGATATCCTTAAAACCATGACTGTAATGGCAGAGTTTGGACACCTCTAGCCCTACAGTATCCTCCAGGTGAGATGTGCTCCACATCTTACCAATAGGCCCCGGATCTGCTGAGCTCATAGAGGATACTTTACCTATCTCTACATTACCTATTAGCCTTATTAATGAAACAATTTTAACATTTGTGGCATTAACATATTATGAATGTTTAAATATTAAATAAATACATTGTATAATAGTTTTCAAATAAGCTTTACAGCAAGAGTAGTTATAACTTGAGTGACTCCCATTTGTAGAATTTCTTTTTATATATCTCCATTAGATAAATGTGATCTTCTCTCCCTATATTCTAGCCATCTGTATAAAACAGGACTGTGCTTTGTTTTGTTTAGCTAATTGGAATATAGTGTATTAACATAACATATTGTATCACCACAATAAAAATAAACAAAACAGAAAAGTAAATCCTGGCCTCTATGGCTCTAACTAAACAAAATGATTCCCTCTTTCAGAGTCTTTAGCACAGCAGTTACATTCAGTAATCATAGTGTCTCTCAACAGGCCTCTGACCTGTTCACCAGGCAGTGAGTGACTGACTACAAAGACTGACACACCCTTTATCAGCCTCTCACAGGTGGTCTGGCAATCAAGGCTGCTAATCAGCTTCTTTCTGCCAGACAAAAACTAACACCTGGGTCATATTTATCTCCCCATGACAACCTTTCCAGTACTTTTGCTATATAGCCAGCACATCCATATATCAAGAAAGAAAAATTATCCACCAAAATGTAAACATTACATCTATATAAAGTGCATATCCAAGAAAAAATTGTCAAGGCATGGTGGGACTTGGTTAACATCAATGCATAGGGGTAAATTTACTAAAGTGAGAGTTTTTAGAAGTGAGATTTTATTTTTTTTTTTAAATATTTTTATTAAAGCATCACATCAATTAACAATAATTAATCGTAGTTCAATACAATAAAGTATATGCATGTGGATACATGTAATTGTCTGCAAACCCATATAGTAAAATATAAAGTTACAGATTGATACATACAAATAAAGTGGCAGTTCTCGTATAGACAGAGTCGGATATATCACAGCCCAGCTAATATCTTCCACCTAGGAGCAAAAGATGAGGAGAGCCAAGAAAAAACAAAATCAATAGACAACACAACAAGGAAGAGCTAGTCTTCTAATAATATGGGAGGGTCACCCAGGAGGATTCTTGTTTCATACCATTCTGTGTTATGAAGTGTTTAATTCGACTCTGGAAATCCATTGGCAGGATGGAGATGTAACTCTCCCAGGAGTCAAAAAATTTAGCAACTAATCTGTCTTTATTTAAAGTTCCCTCTAACCAATCCATCTGAAAAATGTGATGGATTTTTTGTTTAAATAATTTTAAGGAGGGTGGGGTTGACAGAGGGCCTGATTCAGACCCACTCGCAAGCGGCTGTCTGCTCGCAAGTGGGTCGATGTTGTGCACTGAGCATGCGCACGACGGCGGGAGCTCCGTCGTGCGCATGCGCCAGACGCGACGAGCGAAGGACTTTCCTTCGCTCGTTGTGTCTGATCAAAGGGGGCGTGCTGTCGATGTTCCCAAGGGAACGCCTACCATCAGAAGCCGGCCCACTGACATCACTAGTGACGTCAGTGGGAGTGATTTTGGCTCTGATAGAGCCAAAATCACTCCGGGCCTTGCGGTTGAAAAACTCAACCGCAGGCTCCAGCTCGCAGTGGCGATGGTCGCGATGGTCAAGACCATCGCGGCCATCAAACTGCACACTCGTATAGGCTGTGGGTGGTGACCCACAGCTATACGAGCGTACAGGAGGACGCTCCATAATTATGGAGGGCGGCCCTCATTCAGAGCGTGCGCTCTGCTCAGAGCGTACGGCTCTGAATGAGGGCCAGAATCCACTCCTGTAGGATGGATTTGCGTGCGGCCGCGCTAATGGCCTGTAGCAGTTTTCTGCAACCTTTAGAGATCTGCTGACTCTCCGGTATAATACCAAAAATAGCCCATGCTGCTGTAAGTGGCAAATAATTCACTAAATGATCCATAGAATTTTTTTTAACCTTAATTCAAAAGACTCATATTAGGGGGCAAGCCCAGAGACAGTGAAAAAGATCTGCCCTAGGTGCTCGGCAGCTGAGGCATTCATAAGAAGTGGACATTCCCGCCAAGTATTGTCTATGTGGTGAGTAGTAAGCTCTCTGAAATATGTTATAAAACAATTCCTGGTATTGCATTGAAGGAATTAAGCGGCATGAAGAAATTAGATTTTTAACTAATAAGGGACAATTGAGATCAGGGAAATCTACAAGCTACTGTCTCATTCCCGAATGACTAATAGAATGGTCTATTGGGGAGCATTAAAATGTGTAATGTGCAGATATGGCTTTTCTGGTGGCAGGCGGGTAACCCAACAGTTCATCTAGTGGCTTCGACCAATCTCCCACCGAGAATCTCTCTACAACAGAGGGAGCATAATGTTGCTTCTCGAAATAAGCCAGTGGGAAGCGTTGTAGAATTGGGAAGTTCATTTTGGCCTCTTCAAAGCGTAAGAGCTTTCTGGAAGACGAGTCCACTACCCCTCTAAGATCTTTGAGTCCCTGTTGCCAAAGAATTGTGAAAGGATGAGCAGCCGCCCCGTGTTGGAAAGCCTCATTATCTAAAAATGTCAGGAATAGAGACTTGTATTCATTTAAATTAGCTTTACGTCTCTTAAGTCTATGCCATAAGCGATATGTCGACCAAAGTAAAGGGTTGTCTTTTAAGTCGTGATCGAACTCCGCTTCAAATCAGTGAAGAGGGGTCGTTAGATTACCTTTTCAAAGGAATTGGGCGTCTAGTGCTGTATTTGTATAAGTGTCGCTATTCGAAATCCAATTCCGCAGATGTCTCATTATAGCCACTTGATTATATATTTAAATATGGGGAAAGTTTATACCTCCATTCATTTTATGCTGCTGGAGTTTTATCATTTGGATAATTGGCTGAGACAAGATCAGTTTAAAATTGAAGCGTGCGTAACGCCATCTTGCGAATGGCAGCTAGACTCCATTTTAGAAACAAGAATCTGCACGACGCCATTTTGCGACCAGCGTCACTTTAAGTTACAACTCACGAGCTAAGAACAGATGGCAATGTTTTTGATAATCTAAATAGAATAGACAATGCACCAGAAACTGTGAGTGTTTCACATACAAATTGGGAATCCCTGTTGGCAATTGTAATATAATCCAGGCGTTGATCTACACAATTGGATTTGTCTGAATCCAAACAGGTTTTAGTTTCGTACCCAGACAGGATGGTTTAGTTTCACAGCTGGAGGTCACATTTGCATTGCAGTCTGAAACTGTGAGTGAGGAATGATATGTGTGTGTATGTATATATATATATATATATATATGTTAAGTCCATCATAGATGGAATCTCATGCATAAACACCGCACATTACGCATAATTGAGCTGCTAACATGACGCCCAGTAGCGAATGCACAATTATTAGCATCATGCGATTGCATCTTTCCCCATTTCACATACACACATTATGCTTAAGACCCCGAATGAAAATACCGTTTAGTAGCTAAATGCGCACGCATCTGTCCCCAGTTAACTAGCGTCTTCATATCAAATCCTGAATACTCACACATTACATATTCACACATAAGGTTTAATAAGCTTTAAAGTATATGATTTAAGTTGGTTCAGTTAGTTTAAATTCTGAGAAATAAAGATATTTGATAACTAAAGTTTTATACATGCTAAACAAGTCATGTTTGGTTTCGTACTGATGCGTACTCTTTTTACAGTATTCCGGTGTTATCAGTGGGGAGGTCGCATCATGCATTCTCGAGTTATGGATCGCAGAGGCTACAAGCAACAAAATGTATATTTCATGAACAACTGTTAGGATGTTACAGGGGGCAGGAAGGGAAAGAGACCCAGCTGTTAGAGGCAGGGAGAGTCTATTTGAACCAGCCTGTTAAATGCTTTGTAACAGATGCTTCTCCACTGGGAACCAATGACATCAGCAGCAAACTTCTCTATTGTCCTGTCTATTCTGTGTGCTCAAACACTGGGTCTTTAGTCTTCATGCTGAATGCTGACTGAGGGGTTTCTTGCTGATGCCTAACATCTGGTACCGGAAACGCTGCGTATGTACACTGTACTTGGGTCTGTATAATTCCTTTTGCGCCTAAATTGTGTCTGGATCAATTGCGTGTAACTGTCTGAATTTTTACTTGAATAACACTTGTGCTTTGGAACCACAGATTCCAGGTCTAAGTCTTTATTTACTGTATGACTGCGTACGCAAATTAGCGTCATCCTTAGAAGGTATATGCAGGATATTAGAAGGTATAGGAAGGTGTGTATAGAGGTTCAATTTTAATATCGTCATCGAGTGAAGTCACTTACCTACTCACACGACACATACGGCTATCGATATCTCAGCAAAGGGTGGAGTGGCCTGCAACCGCTTTGTGCTGAAAAATCGCTATCCATTTTCGTGTGAGCAAAGGAAGCTGACTAGCATCCAGGGACAAGAAAGGAAAAAGTTTGTTTTCCTTTGTTGATAGAACCTAGCATTTAAAGGGGTGCCGCAGTATTGAGTATGGGGGTCGCAGTTTTGCGCACAGAAAAGACGCACTTTTGCATACGCAGTTAAAAAGTCATACGGTTGTGTGGTAGTCGCATTATTTTATGTAAAATACAAAAAAATAGATAAAAACTAATGATGAAAGTGGATGGTTAAATAAAAATCACATATTTATTATCATCAATTAAAATATATAAATCACCAGCTGCTTCTTGTCAGCGCTTGTGGGTTTTTTGTATAATCTTTTTTGCATTATTTTATGTGGCTGGTCGCACAATAGTGTATACGAACTTCCGGTTGTGCTGCCATGGTGTTTAAACAAAGCCGTTGAGGTTTACATTTTTTCAATTGTTACCAATATCTGGGTTAACGTTAATTTTTCTGCGCAGGAAAAAAGTGTGTAACAGTGAATATTTGTTGAACAAAGTTAAGGGTATCGTATGATCCTTAAGGGCTAGGTGCAAGGGTTAGTCTAGCCGCTCGGTAAGTAGCTTTACCGTTCTATACACAGTAGCAGGTGTACATGTTGTCTTTGTTGTAGAGAGGTGCGTGGGAGTAGCCGACATATAAACTCTCATAGGTGTGGAAGTTGCCTTACTAAATCTTATCCGGGTGTGGAAGTTGCCTTTTTCAAATCTTATCCAGGTGTGTTGGCGCCGCCGACTTAAATCGTCCACAGGTAAGTGAAAGTATCTTGATTGTCTTTCACCAGTTTAAATCTTTATTGAAAAGCATAGGATTTTGTCTAAGAATGGGAGCCATGCAAACAGTAGAAGATGTTAGACAATGATGTGCTGCTAATGAAAGCTCCGATTGGATCGGCCCGTCGTATTATGCATACTAAGTACGGTACTTATGCAATAAGGTATTGTGATGTATGGTTTAAAATGACGATGAAGAGTGTTAGACCATTTCCCAGAATTGGTGGTTTTGATAAAAATGTGTTAGATAATGTCCGGGATCACATCGGTCTGATGCGCTCCCGAGAGAAAAAGGTTAAATATTTTGAATGTTTAAAACTGTGGCAGCATGAAGGGGATGCGTGGCTTAAGAATGTGTAAACGACATAAACTAGCATTGTGAGCACATTGCCAGAAAATACATCCGCGACGCTGAATTGCAATACGGGCGAGCCGCAAAATGGTGCGCCCGTGCGGCAAGGTAACATCATGGAGAGTATTGCCAGCAGTTCATGCTCACCTCCCCCACCTTATGTGGATGGAGGTGCAAGTACAGTTACCAAAAATACCCATAAAAATGTTACAAGCAACTTGTACCCTCTCTTAAGCAACTATAAAGAAAATGTTCATGATGTGGATGATGAGCCTATTGTAATGTCTGCCATTTCCCATGCTGTACAAATGATAGATGCTGCATCACCACAATCACAAGTGGTGCCGCCATCTCCATCGGTAACAGCAAGGGAAGTGTTAATGCCCTCTGCACCCGTAGAGGAAGTTGTTCATACCATACGCGGCAGCAGCAGACTAAACCCCCAGCCAGGTAACCAGGTCAAAGGTAGCAGCGCTACCGGTCTGCATCCCATTCGGACAATAACTGTTCCAAATGGAAATGCAGATGCGAACGGTATAGTGCCCACGAGGGAAGTAGTAATGCATTGTCCTCGGACAAGAGCAGAACTAAATTCCATCATAAATGATTTCCCCGATCCCAAAAAGGAATTAGCCAAATGTCAAAGATTTTTGAGAAATTTGGGTAGTTCACATGAACCCACTAATAAAGATTGGCGTGTGGTGTTAAGGGCCTGTCTACCACGCAATACCGACGTGACAAAATTTATCACGAATTGTGTATTGGATGGTGACGTTCCCTTAACAGACCAAGTAAACCAAGGTAACATTTCCCGCATTGTAACTCAATTGGGTATATATTTTCCAGTAGTAGTTAACTGGAACAAAATTTTCATCATTAAGCAGAAGGAGAGTTTAAAAACCCGGGTTCAGACGTCACAACCTGGCTGGAGGGGAGTCACAATAGATACACTCAGAATCTGCCATAGAGCATGATAAAAATATCACAAAGAAGAGAGAGAGACCCAGAGTGAAAAACTAATGGCTGTCAGTATCCAAGCTCTGGAGGGAATGACAATGACATCACAGCCAACAGACACAGCTGCACCCACACACACACCTGCACCTGAACAGTTACACGTCCTCACCAATCCCACACCACAGCAAACACATCCTTACCCCACATATCAAACAACCACAGGCCTCATATTACCCACAAACTTCATACCTCCCACCATACCCTTATCCTCCACAGCCCGTTCAAAAACATGTTTTAACTGCAACCAAGCGGGACACATAAGTACTGCAAAGTAAAGAACACCACACATGAACACGGGTTTCCCATGGGTTCATAGGCAACCCCAGTATCTTCTCCCAGGCCTTATATGACTGTTTACAATCTTTTCAACCTGTCGATGGATCTGTTCTAGTGTAGAATGTGGACGATTTGTTGTTGTATTTAGGTCATGTTTAAATGATATTAAACTGTTGTGCCCTGTCTCCCACTCACAGGACACAAGGTTGATAAGGATAAACGGCAGCCATGCCAGGCTAAGGTCGACTACATGGAATATTATCCAACCCAGTGGCCCAGGCATTATTTAGAGCAGTAGCTATTAATAACAAGATTTAATTGCAGGAACCTGTATGCAGATACTATATCCCTAGAATTATTAAAAATGATGGGGGGACTTATCTTACAGGTGACGTTTCCAAGAACATGTGTAAGGTGATGGGTAACAACACTAAGATTATCCCAGACTGTCTTTTCCTTTATTTGCCCCCCTTAAAGATACTGTTCAAACAGGCAGCCTCATGTGAAAATATGATAATGAGGTTACTGTGCAGGGTCTCACCAAGATGAATGTGAATAACAGAAATTGAAAGTGTTATTAACTAACATATTTGATGCAACCTGTCATGATGTCAAACCTGGAGAATTTGTTATGATCCAAAAATTTTTTAGCTCAGGTTGTTTGACTGATCGGTGGAAAGGTCCGTATCTGACGATACAACATCCTCAAAGGGTGGCCAAGGAAGATACGTGGGTCCATTCCACTCACTATAGAGAGGTTAACCAACCGGTGGAGATACAAGGCGGAGACAAGGCCGATAACGTGGACCTGTCGGTTGCGAGCTTGTGCCGGAAGGATTAAAAAGGTGACGGTGAGATATCTGAGCTAAAGAAATGTGTAGATCAGTGCTTCCAGCAATGGAGTGGTCTGCTGTGGTCATCCTAGTTCTGTTTTTCCAGAGTTTCTGTTATGATGATCTGTTTGGGGATACCCAGTGTCTGTGATGGAGGACCGATAAAGGAAATGTGAGCTGATGGCAGAGCTGATGGAGTGGAGTCAGGAGGAGGAGTGCTATACCAAACCAGGGGAGTGTCTGACCAGTCTTAGTATTGTAATTGTTATGTTATTTGGGAAGAATACTTCCAGAACTTATGACCCTCACACATGTTGAAATGCTTGGTATATGTAAAAAAAAACATACCATCACCATATCTTCACACGCAATATGAACACAGAGGCAAAAGAAACATGATACCTGGTGATGTGCATAAAGCCGCTCAGTTAATCAGTGAGACAACTGGCTTTCAAGTTTTAGTCGCATTGGATCCCACCAGGATTGCTCGGGGTACATTAAATTTTAGATATATTCAGGAACTTGCTAAATTGATAGATAATATCACCAAGATGTACGATGACACATTCATTTATACAGGGAGAGAATTGCAAGCGTACAAGAAAGAACTGGTGCAACACAGACTAGTGCTGAATTATTTAACTGCTGTTACTGGAGGGTATTGCGTAACGTTAGCCACGCAGTTCGGAGTAAAATGTTGCACCTATGTCACCAATGATACCAGCAACCCTAAGGAGGTGATAGACCGGAGGATGGATGAAATTCTGCAGCTAAAATGGGAATTTCGTAAGAACCATAATGCTTCAGTGGCTGAAAGTAGGGGAAAAGATAGAAGGATGGATGTCATGGCCGAACCCAGTGAAATGGTTTTCAGGTCTAAGGGAATGGGTCCAGGAAGTGATCGCCAGCATAGGCAAATTCTTGATCCTTATACTGATTGTCAACATAATAATTGGTATATGTGTCCGGTGTGTTCCTATTGTGTTGAAGTGTGGAAAATGTAAAAATAGAGTAAAACGAAAGAACAAAATTATGATGGTGGTCAATATGAATACCAAGGTAAATATAGAACTGCATTACAACCCTGAGCTAGGAAATACCATCAATTAATGTATTATATTTAGCCATGCATATAATGTATTATTGAAATTTTATTTTTAAAACACCTCAGATAATGTAAAGTCTAAATTCCCCTTCAAGACTGCTTTTATAAGACTGGTGCATTCCCACACCTTTCACATGATCTTCCAAGATCCGCGGTGTGCGTATAATAGTAGTTTTATGTCCCCACCCAGAGACACATTATTGATGGATTAAGAACCACCTTGTGCCATCCCATAATAACACTAAATAATATGTAAATGTAAGCCTAAATTAAATTCTAATAGCAGATTGTGATAGCATGTTGTTCGCTATCAAAGGGTGGACTGTCAAAGCTGGATAATTGGCTGAGACAAGATCAGTTTAAAATTGAAGCGTGCGTGACGCCATCTTGCGAATGGCAGCTAGACTCCATTTTAGAAACAAGAATCTGCAAGACGCCATTTTGCGACCAGCGTCACTTTAAGTTACAACTCACGAGCTAAGAATAGATGGCAATGTTTTTGATAATCTAAATAGAACAGACAATGCACCAGAAACTGTGAGTGTTTCACATACAAATTGGGAATCCCTGTTGGCAATTGTAATATAATCCAGGCGTTGATCCACACAATTGGATTTGTCTGAATCCAAACAGGTTTTAGTTTCGTACCCAGACAGGATGGTTTAGTTTCACAGCTGGAGGTCACATTTGCATTGCAGTCTGAAACTGTGAGTGAGGAATGATATGTGTGTGTATGTATATATATATATATATATATGTTAAGTCCATCATAGATGGAATCTCATGCATAAACACCGCACATTACGCATAATTGAGCTGCTAACATGACGCCCAGTAGCGAATGCACAATTATTAGCATCATGCGATTGCATCTTTCACCATTTCACATACACACATTATGCTTAAGACCCCGAATGAAAATACCGTTTAGTAGCTAAATGCGCACGCATCTGTCCCCAGTTAACTAGCGTCTTCATATCAAACCCCGAATACTCACACATTACATATTCACACATAAGGTTTAATAAGCTTTAAAGTATATGATTTAAGTTGGTTCAGTTAGTTTAAATTCTGAGAAATAAAGATATTTGATAACTAAAGTTTTATACATGCTAAACAAGTCGTGTTTGGTTTCATACTGATGCATACTCTTTTTACAGTATTCCGGTGTTATCAGTGGGGAGGTCGCATCATGCATTCTCGAGTTATGGATCGCAGAGGCTACAAGCAACAAAATGTATATTTCATGAACAACTGTTAGGATGTTACAGGGGGCAGGAAGGGAAAGAGACCTAGCTGTTAGAGGCAGGGAGAGTCTATTTGAACCAGCCTGTTAAATGCTTTGTAACAGATGCTTCTCCCCTGGGAACCAATGACATCATAAGCAAACTTCTCTATTGTCCTGTCTATTCTGGGGGGGGGTATAAATATGTGTGCTCAAACACTGGGTCTTTAGTCTTCGTGCTGAATGCTGACTGAGGGGTTTCTTGTTGATGCCTAACATCTGGTACCGGAAGCGCTGCGTATGTATACTGTACTTGGGTCTGTATAATTCCTTTTGCGCCTAAATTGTGTCTGGATCAATTGCGTGTAACTGTCTGAACTTTTACTTGAATAACACTTGTGCTTTGGAACCACAGATTCCAGGTCTAAGTCTTATTTACTGTATGACTGTGTACGCAAATTAGCGTCATCCTTAGAAGGTATAGGCAGGATATTAGAAGGTATAGGAAGGTGTGTATAGAGGTTCAATTTTAATATCGTCACATTGCTATCCTTGGTCTTTTTCCTTTCCAAATGAATGTACGGAAAAGACCATTAATTTTTATCAGATCAGTATTGCTTATCAGTAACGGTAAGGACTGCATTAAATACAAGAGACGTGGGAAGGTTGACATCTTAATTAGGTTTGCTCTGCCTAGATAGGAAAGGGCCAAGTGACTCCATCTGTTCAATTAATTTGAGATAACTGAAATTGCCTCCCCTATGTTTAACCGATATAATTCTGAGGGATGTTTAGGTAGCTTAATGCCCAAATAAGTAAAGTGGGATTTTGCCCAATTAAGCGGAAGTTCCCGACTCCAAGTTGGCCTAATTACCCCCGGTCCTAGATACATACCAATTGATTTTGAGAAGTTGACCTCAAATCCTGACACACTGCCAAAGTCTCGTAAGAGGTCAAGGACTCAGGGAATTTTGGGGGTTGCTAATATATAGTAAAATATCGTCCGCAAACGCAAATATGTTTACCTCCATATTACCTATTTGGATTCCCTTAAATATAGATGAGTCTTGCAAAAGACGTAGTAGAGGGTCAATTGATAAATTAAAGAGAAGTGGCGATAATGGGCATCCTTGTATTGTACCCCGTTGCATAGTCAATTGTTCCCCTCTAAGGCCGTTAACTAGAAGTGAAGTGGAGGGCATAGTATAATAGTAACAAATAATTGTTATAAAGTTGTCATCAAATTCTCTATCCTCCAACACCTTAAACAGATGGGGCCAGAACACGGTGTCGAAGGCCTTATGAGTGTCTAAACTTAAGAGAATATGTCTTGCATATTGCTTTTGTCGTCCCCGAACAAAGCCCAGTTGATGGGAAGTTAGAAGCTCCGGAAGGATCTGATGTAACCTATTAGCCAGTATTTTTGAAAATACTTTAAAATCGACGTTTAGAAGAGCAGTCGGCCGATAGGATTCTACTGACATCGGGTCTTTTCCTGGTTTAAGAATAAGTGTATTGAATGTTTTGGTAACGGAAGGGTATTCAGGGTGAGATCTATAGATTGTATTAAACAATTCAAGAAGTGTGGGTATGATTTCACCTTTGAGCATCTTAAAATATGCTCGTGAAACCATCCGGCCCTGGGTCTTTGTGAGGTAACAAGCCAGTGATCACATATTCCAATTCCTCCTCCCTGATCTCTCCCTCCAAAAGCGTCCATTGAGATTGCGTTGGTTTGGGTAAGTTAGCTTGAGTAGAAGTGAGTTTTAGAAGAGATGTTGCCAGAGCCGGATTTAGATCTCATGGGGCACTAGGCAAGATACCAGTTTTGTGCCCCCCCTCCGTCAAACATTCCATAGCACTATATTTTAATTTCTGATTGCATAGAACCCCCCTCCTCCTCTCACAGCACAGACCTGCTCTTTCACTGACCCCTCTCCCATCTCAGCATAGACCACCCCCCTCATGCAATGTCCCTGTACTAGTGCCCCTTATGCAATGCCCCCTGTAGCAGTGCCCATTAAGCAGGGCCCCTTATGCAATGCCCCCTGTAGCAGTGCCCATTATGTAATGCCCCCTGTAGCAGCGCCCCTTATGCAGGGCCCATATGCAGTGCCCCCTGTAGTTGTGCCCATATGTATTGCCTCTGTAGTCCTGTAGTAGTAGTAGTAGTAGTGCACCTGTAGTCCTGTAGTAGTAGTGACCCTGTAGTAGTAGTAGTGACCCTGTAGTTGTGCCCTTTAAAGTTGTGCCCCTGTAGTAGTAGTAGTAGTAGTGCCCCTGTAGTAGTGCCCCTTTAGTTGTGCCCTCTGCCCCTGTAGTAGTAGTCCCCAACTCCTCGTCCCCTACTTACCTGACTCCACACGGCCGTCGTCCAGGCTGACGCTCCCGCTGCCGTACTGACTGGATCTAACTTGATCCAGCAGTTGAAGCCGTGCAGGCTCCTCACATTGCGGGTGATGTCATGACGTCATCCGCGCAGTGCATCTTTGGGAACGCTAGCTCTGAAGTGATCGGAGGCTTCCTTATCCTCCGATCACTTCAGAGGCCAGCGTTCACTGGCCCTGTACTGAAACTCCACCTCCTTCTTCCCTGTCCTGGTAGGAGCAGGGCTCTGGATATGGTGCTGCTGCTGGCACCGGCCGGTGAGAGGAGACACAGCAGCAACACGTCTAGAGCCCTGCTCCTACCAGGACAGGGAAGGAGGAGGTGGCATTAAAATACAAGCTCTCTCCAGGGCCGGATTCCGGGGGGGCCCGTGGCCGGGCCCCTTGGGACCCACCGGGCCATAAGCATCCGCCTAGAATGTCTAGTGGTAAATCCGGCCCTGGATGTTGCCCATAACAACCAATCAGATTCTAGCTATTATCTTCTAATCTAGAAGGTGCTAGTTAAATCTTAAGGAGAATCTGCTATGGGCAACATCTCTTCTAAAACATCTCTTCTGAAACTCACTTCTACAAACTCTCACTTTAGTAAATTTACCCCATAATGTATGATATATGATAGCAGCATATCAAATACAGTACTCATTACAAATCACAGCGCCCAACAGCCATTTCTGTGTTATAACAACACACTCATCATAAGCATACTACACAAGGCCAGACAAGCTGTTAAATACCTGCACATTTATCAACATAAACACACTCACCTGTAAAGTTACTAGCAGCCGTGGCTAGAATTAGCCAGATGCGACATAACAAAAGCACCAAAACAAAAACACCAGATGCCATGGAAATACATCAAGCCACGGCCGGACCTAACTGGATGTGACGTTCCAGGACGGGACTGGTCACATGTTACCATGGTAACAGTTAACACTAGATGCCATGGCAGCAGTACACTAGATCACGGCCAGACCTAGCCGGATGGTAGTGACTGTAAATGATGAACAAGGCATATACCCCAATCACCGCCCATCAGCGGTAACGTGGCCGTAGTCAAGAGAACATAATAAACAAATACATAAGGCAGCCATAATGGCAATCATGTCTATTATTAATTTAATATAACAATACGGTGTAACCATGTGTTGTGTTCATGTTCAAATGTGCAGGTAATAGTGGACAACCAACCATTATCAAAAACATATAAATCTAAAATGGAAAATAGAAAAAAAATATGTGAACAAGTACTGTAAATGCTACACAAAAAATTACTACCTAAACCACCATTAGATTTATCCTAGAAAACAACTAAGGGACAGTCCCTTATTTAGCGCATGGGGGGCAACCGTATTTAAACGATTAATCCAAATGCATTCTCTTTGTAACAACAATCTATTACGATTCCCTCCCCTTCTAAGTGGGGGGGGGATATGATCAATGGGCAAAAAGTGGAAATCTCTCATCATGTGTTTAAAGCCGAACATCCACTAGGCGACTAGGGAAAGACAGTAAGATTACAACGTTGTAATCGTACCATCATTCCCCATCCTCTGCAGTGCCTACACTGAACGATTAGCCGTTCAGTGTAGGCACCCTCCATCATCCCCAAACATGGCCAATCTATTGTTATCGGCAGATTAACCGGCATGTTCGGTCAATGATGATTGTCGGAAATGACCAGCAGGAGCGCGCATCGCTGGTCGTTTCCGACATTATAATGCACAATTAATGAGCGATTGATGATTATGATGTCGTAATCGTGCAATCTCACATTAATATCGCCTAGTGGATGTGCGCCTTTAGTAATGCAAAATGTCTTGCGACAGGTGGCGTATTTGAGTCCACTGTCTGCATGGCCTTTTTAAGTGAAGAGCGAGTGGTGTAAAGTAATCCTCTCCTTCAGTAATCTGATGTTATTTCCAACATACAGTAGTTGACAAGGACATATTATGAGATATATTACATAACGACTCTCACAATTCAGATGGTGTCTGATCTCATATTTAATGCCACTTTTCGGGCTAACAAACTGAGGACCAGTGAGAAGAAATTGGCAGTCCACACATCCATGGCAATTAAAAGCTGCACTGTGACCATGTGTTGGTCAAATTGGACCTAATAGCAGGTTTAGCCACTATGGGGGGAATTCAATTAGACGCAAAAATCCCAGATTGTGCGATAAGTTTTCACATGTGCGATAAGTTTTCACCTAAACGTGTATTGTGCAATCCTATTCCCGGATTTATCGCACGTGCAAAAATTCCATTGACAAAAACTGGCAACAAGTTTTCACCATCTCAGAGCAGATGAATAAATATAGCTTTTTATTAATTTCCCACCACTGGCGGATCCAGGGGGGGGCGATAAGGGCGATCGCCCCCCGTAACACACAGTCCCAGCCCTGCCCTCCTCCCCCTGTCGTGCAGCAGCAGCTCAGGGCACAGAGGCCAGGGTGAGCTGGAGTCACGTACGATTGCCGCTCCTTGCCCGCCAGCGGCACTGGCTGATCCGCGGTGCTTATTGCCCGTGCCTATGCCTGCCTCTCTGTCTGACAGCTTGATGCTGCGGCTGTTCAGAGTCGGACAGGACTAAGGGCTTCAGCCGTGGCCTGCGCATACACAGTGACAGCCTGACTCACTGTCACAAACCTCAGCATGGCACTTTCTGGAGTAGAGAAAGGCAGAGGCAGCACTGTGGCAGTGAGTGCACTACATTCAAGGAGCCATGCAGGGGTTCCTTGCACCGATTGCACAGAGGAGAGGACTGTTGTCACTCCTTCCCTCTGAGTCAGCACTAGCCACCAATGCCAAGAAGCCACATGGAAGACACCACAGCAGCCCACCACAAACTCACATCATCAGACTGACAGTAAGTGTGATGGACATTGATATTAACATTTTTTATGATTTTTTTAAGTTTTTTTTCTCTCATGTGGTAGCCAATATGTATGTTTTTTTTCTCATGTGGTAGCATAAATGTATGTTTTTTTCTCATGTGGTAGCCTATATGTATGGTTTTTTTTTCATGTGGTAGCCTATATGTATGTTTTTTTTCTAATGTAGCCTATATGTATGTTTTTTTTCTCATGTGATAGCATAAATGTATGTTTTGTTCTCATGTGGTAGCATAAATGTATGTTTTTTTTCTCATGTGGTAGCCTATATGTATGTTTTTTTTCTCATGTGGTAGCATAAAACAAGGGATATGGTAAGAACTTACCTTTGTTATCTTTGTTATCTCTGTTTCTACGAAGTCCACAGGGTCCACAGGGTTGACCTTGGGTACAGCTGGATCTGGATCCACGGGCACCACGCAGTTAAAGCTTTTGCTGCTCCCAGGATGCACTTGGGTCCATCCACCTCTATACCCCACCAGCGAGCCACAGGCACCTCAGTTGGTAATCAGCCAAGGCCGGAAGAGGAGACTAAACAGAGAGAAGGAAGAAATTGGAGACGGAAAACCGGTGACCAGCCACACAGCAAATATGAAGCCAGGTGCATCATGGAGGGTACCCTGTGGACCCTATGGACTTCTTAGAAGCAGAGATAACAAAGGTAAGTTGTTACCATATCTCTTGTTTACTACTTCAGGGTCCATAGGGGGTCCACAGGGTTGACCTTGGGGATGTCCCAAAGCAGTTCAACTAAGGGCGGGGACGCTCCTGTGCAGAAATGAGAATACGGCGCCCGAGATGCATCCTGAGAGACAAAGGTGTCAAATGCATAGAACCTCCAAAATGTCTGAATGGAAGACCAGGTGGCCACCTTACATAGCTGAACAGCAGAGGCGCCCCGTCTAGCAGCCGAAGAAGGACCCACAGACCAAGTGGAATGAGGCTGGAACAGGTAAACCCTCCTGTGTATAAGCCTCACAAATAACAGAACAAAGCCAACGGGCTAAAGTTTGTTTGTTGGCAGGCCAACCCCTCCTGTGAAAACCAAAGAGGACAAACAAGGAATCAGACTTCCTAATGGAATCAGTCCGGTCCACATAAATTCTGAAAGCACGGACTACATCCAAGGAAGCCTCACCAGCTGAAAGATCAGGTGACCGAAAAGCTGCCACAACAATTTCCTGATTAATGTGGAATTTAGAAACCACTTTAGGCAAAAACTCAGGACAAGTGCGAGGCACCGCTCTGTCCTGGTGAAAAATCAGAAAAGGGGGACGACAGGAAAGCGCCCCCAATTCTGACACCCTCCTGGCTGAAGCAATTGCCAGGAGAAAAACACAGTCTTAAACGTCAACCACTTGAGTTCCACCGACTCAAGAGTCTCACAAGGAGGACCCTGCAGGGCCCGAAGACCACCACAGAGTCCCAAGGAGGCACTGGAGGCACAAAGGGAGGCTGGATTCGAAGAACTCCTTGGAAAAAGGTGTGAACATCTGGCAGTGTAGCAATCCTACGTTGGAACCATACAGACAGTGCCAACACATGAACCTTCAGCGAGCCAAGACGTAAGCCTAGGTCCAAACCTGACTGAAGAAAAGCCAAAATCCTAGAAAGCCGGAACACTTCATAGTTTCTGAACTCGCGCCACTGAAAGTAAGTGTGCCACACTCTGTGGTAAATCCTAGCAGAAGCAGGCTTGTGTCCCCGAAGCATGGTACTAATAACGGAGCCTGAGAAGCCCCGAGACCTTAAGACGGCTGTCTCAAGAGCCACGCCATCAAAGACAGCCGACCCAGATCCGGGTAAAGGCAGGGCCCCTGAGACAACAGGTCCCGACGCTGAGGAAGAAGGTACGGAGCGTCGATGGAGAGGCTCCGCAGATCGGAGTACCAAGGACGTCTGGGCCACGCAGGAGCCACCAGCAGAAGCGTGCCGCCGTCTTGCTTGAATTTCCGCAGGACCCGAGGCAGCAGGGATATCGGAGGAAATAGATACACCAGTTGAAACATCCATTTTACCGACAGTGCATCTACCAGACTTGCGCCTGTGTCTCTTGTCCTTGACACGTACACGGGCAACTTGTGATTGTGATGGGAGGCCATCAGGTCCAGCTCTGGCAGCCCCCATCTGTCCACGAGTAGTTGCATTACCTCTGGGTGAAGCGACCATTCCCCGGGATGCATGTTGTGATGGCTGTAGAAGTCCGCCTCCCAATTGAGGACTCCGGGGATGAAGACTACCGAGATTGCTGGAAGGTGGCACTCCACCCAAGCTAGGATGCGAGACACCTCTGACATCGCAGCATGACTGCGAGTTTCTCCCTGGTGGTTGATGTATGCCACCGAGGTGGCGTTGTTGGATGGAACCTGTACTGCCCTTCCTTGAAGAGCGGTGCCGGACGACTGCAGGGCCCTGTACACGGCCCGCAGTTCCAGAATGTTGATGGGGAGAACTGGCATCTTTTGTGAGCAGAACCCAGTCCGGGATCCAAAAGGTGCACCCCTCGACGAGATCAGCTGTCTGAAGTCACCAAGCTAGAGACAGCCAAACCTCTGGGGACAACACGAGCATCTGAGACCGGATCCGGTGAGGTAACCCGTTCCATTCGGACAGAATCAGCCCTTGCAGGGGCCTGGAATGGAACTGGGCAAATTCCACCATGTCGAATGCCGACACCATGGACCCCAGAACTCTCATTGCTGAGTGAACCGACACTCAGCAACTGCTCAGGCAACTGTGTATCCGCAGCTGCAGGGAGGAGACCTTTTCCGGAGTTAGGCAGATCCTTTGCTGACGAGAATCTAGCAGGGCTCCCAAATGAACCATTTGCTGTGATGGAATCAGGGAGGACTTTTTCCAAATTATCAACCACCGTGCGCTTGCAGATAAGCGATCATCAGGTGGAGATGTTGAAGCAGTACCTCTGGAGAGCTCGTCAGCAAGAGGAGGTCGTCTAGATACGATAGCAGTCATATATTCTGGCTCCGTAGGTGGGCAGCCATGATCGCTATCACTTTGGTGAATATCCTTGGTGCCGTGGAGAGGCCAAAGGGTAGCACCCGAAACTGGTAAACTGGTAGTGATGTTGTAGTATAGCAAACCTCAGATACCGCTGGTGTGAAGGTGATATAGGAACATGGAGGTAGGCATCCTGGATATCCAGAGAGACCATGTAATCCCCAGGTTCCATCGCCAGAATGATGGAATGTAACGTTTCCATCCTGAACTTGGGAACTCTGAGGAATTTGTTCAGAGACTTCAAATTGAGGATAGGGCGATGAGAACCATTTGGTTTCTGCACCAGAAATAGAGTAGAGTAGTACCCCATCCCCCGTGACTGAGGAACGTGAACAATGACCCCTGCTTTCAGCAAGAACTCTATAGCTACCTGAATCTGTAAAGCTTTGGTTTTGTCCTGAGAAGGACTCGTGCAGAAAAACAGGTGGGTCGGTCTGTGCCGAAAAGACAGGGCGCAACCCTGGGAGACCACTTCTCGAACCCAGGCATCCGTGGTGGTATTGTGCCAGCACTGGGCAAATTGAAGAAGTCGGCCTCCCACTCTGGGGTCCCCCAGAGGGAGACCCATCCCATCAGGCAGAAGGTTTATCTTCCTGCTTGGAAGAAGGGCGCCTAGTACTCCAGGCCTGCTTTTTGGGCTTAGAGGCGGCCTTGGTCGCCGACTGCCTCAGGAAGGACTGAGCTTTGGCTTTACCCTGAACTCGAATGGACCGAAAGGCAGAGCTCCTGACCTTAGCATGCGTTGTGGTCGAAGGGAGAAAAGCTGACTTGGATTTAGCCAGAGTATCCACTATTTTGTCCAAGTCTGGACCAAATAGCAACTCCCCATTAAAGGGTAAGGCCTCCAGGCCCTTCTTAGAATCTGCGTCTGCTCTCCAGGACCTCAGCCACAAGGACCGACGAGCAGACACTGCTGCCGCCGAAACCCTATAGGTCAGTAGACATGCATCCAAAGACGCTTCCCCAATATAAGATGCAGTATCTCTCATCTGTCCGATTAACGCTCTCTGGACATCCGGAGCATCGTCTGGAAAGGTATCCTCTAATGCGTTGGCCCAGCTCTCAATGGCTTTAGCCACCCAGGAGATGGCCATGGACGGACGGGCCACTGCCCCTGAGAGAGAGTAAATGGATTTTAAACAAGTCTCCACCTTCCTATCCATGGGATGCTTCAGGGAGGAGATAGACGGTAAGGGCAAAGTAGCGCTTTTGATTAAGCGGGTGACATGGGAATCCACCGCCGGTGGGGTTTCCCATTTCCTGCAATAAGTCTCAGGAAACGGATAATTGGATGCCAGCCGTTTTTGTGGATGGAATCTCTTACTGGACAATGGCCAGGCCCCCGTCGTATGATCCGTCAGCTGGCCAGACAGGGTAAAAACAGTCGAAGCCACTTTGGCCTTCTTAAAATTAGGATACTTCGACCTAGGGGCCGGTGCATCATCCTCAATGTGAAGGATGGCCAGCACCGCCCTAACCAATGCTGGCACCTTAATGGAGGACTTAGTCTCTACCTCTTGAGCCGTGGCATCCAAGTCAGAGTCCTCATGTACCTCCCCGTCATCCGAAGACACATCAGTGTCCATTAAATGCGCAGCCTGGGCAGCCAACACTGGACGCTTAGATGCCTTTGGAGGCATGTCACCCTGTAACATCGACTGAAAAGCCGAAGACGAGGCCGCCAAACTCTGGACAGAGTTGGAGAGTATGTCCACCCAGGGTGGAGGAGCCGTCTGAGGAAAACCCTGAAAGGGCACCACAGACTGCTGCGTCACTGGGGTATACTGACCAACAGTCTGAGACCCAGGGGGAGACTGCAATAACTGCGGAATACCCGGGGAATGGGGGATGATCGGCTGGGGCAACGTCCTAGTAGGGACAGCAGTCAGGACCACCAGACGGTCCGCGATTGACACCAGCACAATAGAGAAGTATGGTGTTTAACACCTGCACACTCACAGGTATGCAACACAACAGCCCACAATATGGTACTGTGTAGCACCCAACTGTATACTGACCCCACTAATACGTGATTTACCGTATATACTCAAGTATAAGTCGACCCGAATATAAGCCGAGGTACCTAATTTTACCACAAAAAACTGGGAAAACTTATTGACTCGAGCATAAGCCTAGGGTGGGAAATGCAGCAGCTACTGGTAGTAATCCCCCCTCTGGTACTGTCCCCAGTAGTAATCCCCCCCTGGTAGTGCCCCCAGTAGTAATCCCCCCCTGGTACTGCCCCCAGTAGTAATATCCCCCCCTGGTAGTGCCCCCAGTAGTAATACCCCCCTGGTAGTGCCCCCAGTAGCAATATCCCCCCCTGGAAGTGCCCCCAGTATTAATCCCCCCCTGGTAGTGCCCCCAGTAGCAACATCCCCCCTGGTAGTGCCCCCAATATTAATCCCCCCCCTGGTAGTGCCCCCAGTAGCAATATTTCCCCCTGGTAGTGCTCCCAGTATTAACCCCCCCTGGTAGTGCCCCCAGTAGCAACATCCCCCCTGGTAGTGCCCCCAGTATTCCCCCCCTCCCTGGTAGTGCCCCCAGTAGCAACATCCTCCCCCTGGTAGTTCCCCCATTATTAATCCCCCCCCTCTGGTAGTGCCCCCAGTAGCGATATCCCCCCCTGGTAGTACCCCCCGGTAGTAGCCCCCCCAGTAGAAAGAAATGTAAAAAAAAAACCCACTTACCTGTAACCCCGCTCCTGGTCCCGACGCTGCTACAGGCTCCTCCGCCGCTTTGCATAATGGGAGAGACGTCGTCATGACGATGTCTCTCCCATTACCCACTGCGGGAGCCGGAAGATGGCTCCCGCAGTGGGAGCAGCAGTAGCCGCTCTCAGCGGCTGCTGATTACACCAAACACATAGCTGCCGGCTCCGGCGGCTGTGTGTTTGGCAGTGTGTAGCGCTGACCGAGCTCCGTCCGGTCAGCGCTACACACGCGGTGCAGCTGTGTCACAGTGACACAGTCTGCACCGCGGGCCGCATGGTACGCTACTCAGCAGCGTACCATGCGGGCATGACTCGAGTATAAGCCGAGGGGGTGCTTTTTCAGCACAAAAAATGTGCTGAAAAACTCGGCTTATACTCGAGTATATACGGTATACACATGAGGTCCACAGAAAACGCCCTTCCCCTACACACCTGCCGGGCCGTAGGAGAAGGAAAGGGATAGGTATAAGCTGACAGTAAGTAGAAAACAGCACAGACTGGCAGCACTAGCAAAAGTCACATACCATGCAGAAAGTAATACTCACTGCACCTTTCCACTACAATCAACCGCCCAGATTCAGTGTCTGGGAGGGCTTTAGTGCTGTGTACACTGTCCTTTAGCAGGGGAGAGGTACACAGGGGGACCGGTCCACACGCTGCCTGAGAGATCTGCGTTGTGCCATGTGAAGATGGCAACCGGAGACCTCAGAAGAGGAGTGGCCGCATGAGGAACACAGCTCAGCTTCGCCAGTACACGTGAGAAAAGGCGTGCTGGGCTGAGGGGAGGAGCCGCTAAACAGGGAAGGCTCTCTCCCCTGGCTAGTCATTAACCCAGGGACGCCGGTTCCCGCCTCCAGCCATTACTCCCTGGTGGTCTAGCAGACGCGCGGGGTAATCCTGGATAGGGGGAGCCCGCCGCCACTAACTAGCGCCGCCGGTCTGTCCCCAGAGACCGGCGGCTAAAGACTGCATTTCCCTGCGAGCAACGCAAGTTAGCGCTGCTCGCGGCCTACCTGTCCCCGGTGATCCGGCAGCAGTCTTGGTAGGTCCCGGAGCCCTGCTAGTACAGACTCCAGGGTCCCGCTGCAATCTCCAGAGCTGTACTGGTGTCGCAGCGCCAGCGGGGTGTAGGAGCGGCAGCGTGGACGTCCTAATGGACAGTCTGATGATGCCGCTCTGAAGAGTGAAAAAAAAAAAACACGTCTTTTCTTCTTAAAAATAAGCTTAGGGGCTGCTCCTGCAGCCCCACTGCGCAAGGGTGACCCGACTCTGGCCGGGCACCAACTAAGACTGAGGTGCCTTTGGCTCGGGAGGATGGACCCAAGTGCATCCTGGGCGCAGCAAAAGCTTTAACTGCGTGGTGCCCGTGGATCCAGATCCAGCTATACCCAAGGTGGACCCCTTATGGACCCTGAAGTAGAAATGTATGTTTTGTTCTCATGTGGGGGCCTGTGTATGTGTATTTTTCATGCACGGCCCTATGTGTGTTTTTTTCTAATGTGAGGGCCTATATGTGTGTGTGTGAGTTTTTCATGGAAAGTATATATGTTTTTTCTTTTCATGTGGGGGCCTTCTTGCAGCAGCCTTGCACACAGTCGGGGACGGGGATCAGCAGACATGAACACAGTCAGTGTATGGGTGGGTAGGGGCCCCAGTGCATTGCTTTGCCCAGGACCTTCACTGCTATTAAGATGGCCCTGGGTACATATATTGGGTTTATGTGCTTAGGATTAGGACACGGCTTAATGACAAAGGAGAAGAGTGAAATTTAAAATGAAAGGGGGAAAAACAGGAATAGAAGAAGCAAAAAGAGAAATGGATATAGACAGGAATGGATACACAAAGCTATGATGTAAGGTTATTGACTGAAAATGGGAGGTGCCAGGTTTGGAAGTGGGAGGAGCCATGATTTATTCTTAAACCGCCCCCCCCTAAAAGAAAAGTCGACACCTTGCAAGTTGACATTCTGAACATGTCAGCATTGTGTCTGTCAACATTGCGCACATGTCAACATTATGGTGTCTAGATAAGGATTGATGACATTGTGACTATCGACTAAACATACCAAACCCCTAAATAGTAAATACCATTGAGTAGCAATTAACATTGACCTTATGTTATAATGGAATTACTGCCCCGCTACAGAACCCTCACTGTTGGAAATAAGCTCCCAGGTATGTAGATTTCTTTAGATTGGCATCATCACACATACAGACCTCTGACATATACTTGATAACTAATGGCCGATGGACTATATCACCTTACTGTTTAGCACTCCATTGCCTGTGCTCTTGCACCTCTATATTTGCAAGCACATATCTCTATAAGTTACTCAATTCTCATCTTGCAGACATGCTAGCCGTAAATTATAGGAACCCAGAGCAGTTCAACATTTTTATGATGACTTTGCCCTGACCATACAAGGATGTTATTTGCTTAATTAAGGCATGAGACAGACCTGTGTGGAAAGCACTTGCAACTATATGCTGTGTGTTCTTCATTTTCCCTTTACTTCACTAATTGTTGTGTTAATTTAAACATCTCCAGGGTGTCAACCCTTGGGGAATGGGCATATATCAGTGCTGGCAGTGGTTGGTTACTCTGGAACTAGACTGATATCAGTGCTGGTAGCGGTAATTTACATTGTAACATGCAACATCCACATGCTATCATTTGGGGACAGTGAGCTCATTGCTTCAGGGTTCATTTAAGTTTTTCTTAAGCTTTTCAAATAACTGAGAGGTGGTTTTCTAGTGCATTTAGCAACTAGCAAAAGGCACAGAGCATAACGCTAAAGCTGTGCTGAATGTATGCCTGTTTGTGAAGCATATTCTGTATGTTATTGTACCGCGCACGCCCCGGAAACTGAGGGTGCGCGAGTACGGGTGATGCAGTCATACAAATTGCAGTTGCTTCTACACTCATGACTGAAGAGGTGTAAAGGGATGGTAGTAGGGCGATCTCACATAGGCAAAGTTATATGAGGTTGCGTTGACGTGACTGTGGGCTATGCAGACGTCAGCAAAATGACATTGTTTGGAGGCGTATCTTTTGTACCTAGTATAGGGTAGAGGCAAGTGTACACTGATGACGCAGATGACTAGTAATACACCAAGCGTACATATAGTTGGCAGGTACATAATGGGTACAATTGTGCATACAGCAAATATACAATTATTTTCCATATACTTGGTTTTGGAGCAATATACATCCAGTTTACTTACATGCTGCATCAGACTCATTTGTAGAATGCAACTGTAAAGAGACAGCAAGGTACCAGCTTTATGCAATGCAATTCATGTAAGTCTTCCATATGCAGATTGTTTTCCTTAACAAACATAGCATAATTAAAATAATAATAATAATAATAATAATAATAATAATAATAACTATACAGGTTGAATCTCACATATCCAAATATTCTGAAATACGGAATGACTGAGATAGTGAAACCTTTGATTTTTGATGGTTTAATGTACACACACTTTGTGTAAGGCACAAATTATTACAAATATTGTATAAAACTACCTTCAGTCTGTGTGTATAAGGTGTATATGAAATATAACTGAATTTTATGTATGTACACAAACTTTGTTTGAGCCACAAAATTATAGAAAATATTGTATAATATTACCTGCAGGCAGGACCGGTTCTCCCGGTACGCATGGTTTGCAGCTGCGTAAGAAGCCACATAGCGAAGGGCGCCTCAGCTGCGTACCATGTGGGCCGCGGGCAGACTGTGTCTCTGTGACACAGCTGCACCGCGTATGTAGCGCTGACCGGACGGAGTTCGGTTAGCGCTACACAGCACAAACACACAGCCGCCGGCAGCTGTGTGTCTGCTTTAGCAGCTGCTCCCACTGCCAGAGCCGGACATCTTCCGGCTCCCGCAGTGGGTAATGGGAGTGACGTCATGACGTCACTCCCATAGTGCAAAGCGGCGGACGGAGAAGCTGATATCGGCGGCGGGACCAGGAGCAGGAACGTGTTTCAGGTAAGTGGGTTTTTTTTTATTTTTTTATTACATCTCTACTGCGGGGGGGGGGATTACTAATGGGGGATTACTACTGGGGGCACCACAAGGGGGGGCTACTACTGGGAGCACCACAAGAGGGGGGAGTACTACTGGGGGCACTACAGGGGGGCTACTACTGGGGGCACTACAGGGGGGCAATACTACTGGGGGCACTACAGGGGGGCAATACTACTGGGGGCACTACAGGGGGGGAAATACTACTGGGGGCACTGCAAGGGGGGATTACTACTGGGGGCACTACAAGAGGGGGTACTACTACTAGGGGCACTACAAGAGGGGGGACCACTACTGGAGGCACTATATAAAGGGCACTGCATAGGGGGTACCACTACTGGGGACACTGCATAGGGGGGGAGTACTACTGGGGCACTATATAAGGGGCTTACTACTACTGGAGGCACTACAAGGGGGGGAATACTACTGGGGACACTACAGGGGGGGGAATACTACTGGGGGCACTGCAAGGGGGGGATTACTACTGGGGGCACTACAAGGGGGGCTACTAATGGCACTACAAGAGGGGGTGCTACTACTAGGGGCACTACAAGAGGGGGGGACCACTACTGGGGGCACTATATAAAGGGCACTGCATAGGGGGTACCACTACTGGGGGCACTGCATAGGGGGGAGTACTACTGGGGCACTATATAAGGGGCTTACTACTGGGGGCACAAGGGGCACTGCACAGGGGGGACCACTACTGGGGGCACTGCATAGGGGGACTACTGCTGGGAGCACTATATAAGGGGAATACTACTGGGGGCACAAGGGGCACTGCACAGGGGGGACCACTACCGGTGGCACTGTAAAAGGGGCACTGCATAGGGGAGTGCCAAAAAATATACTCGCTTACCAAAAAATTTGGGCTAGGGCTGGCCCTGCCTGCAGGCTGTGTATATAATGTGCATATAACACATAAATGCATTCTGTGTGTATATTGGGGTCCCATTCCCAAGATATTTCATTATGATATGCAAATATTCCAAAGTACGGAATATTCCGTTATTTAACATACCCCTGGTCCCAAGCATTTTGGATATGGGAGACTCAACCTGTAATAATAATAATAATAATTAATTAGTGCTGTAAACTTAATAGAAATATATCTTCAGTCAAATGCCAGTTATGTATCTACTTTAAAAGTGATGATGATGATGGGCTACTGCTCCTTATAGAAGATTTCCCATTAGCTGTTACTCCCTGCCCTGTCTGCCTATTCTCTTTCAGTTTCTCTTGTTTTGTTTTATTGTAATATAACATCTGTTCCTTATCACAGACGGATAACACATAGCTGGAGAGTTATGGTGCTTGTGCTTTAATGTAAACAATTTTAGCAGAGAACTGGAGGCAGGTTATTAATGGCCCTATTCATGCTTGTATACAATTGTATGACTTATTATACACCCAATAGATAAATGTCTGCACTAGGGAGAAGCACCTACTTTCAATACAATGTTCTTATTTATGTAGTATGATTGTTCAATCCAGTTGGGGGCTTGTCATAGTTTTTAGTACATAGTACAATACTCATAGAGAAACTGTCATTACCATTCTTACATAGTCTTAACTTTACTTCACAGTAAATGTATAATTTAAAAACAGTATAATTAGTAGTGATAGCCAACTCACCATAATCTTCTAAAGTCTGACTAAATCTGAATTATGGGTGTTGCCTCCTCTCAATCCCACATTACACAGTTGTAATCTATGCCAGATAAAATATATCTGTTCAGGTTGTTTATGTTGGAAGCAGTGCACTCCTGCGCTGCCTCCTATCCAGTACCCTGCAAGGTAAGCTGACTCAGCGGTCATTAGGACCTGTCGGAGCTCAGCCAGACAGGCCCGACCTCTTACATGCGTGTCATCTCCAGACGTTTATATCTCTGGCGTTCCATGAGAATGGATGGACCCAGGAGACTCACAGCTGCAGAGCCATACAGAGCCCAAACTGGACAATACAAGTACATTGTATCACCACTCAGGGCCAGTGGAAGATTAATGGTGTCCTAGGCAATATGTTAGCCTACCTCCCATCCTACCTCAAATATCCTCACAAGTGACTTTTGGGAAAAACAATAATTCTTACCTATTCCTGGCTGGCAAGGTTCAGTCCAGATACATTGAAGTCTGATGCAAAACGCTGTCCAGACTCCACTGCTGCTGTAAGATTTCTAGATAGGGGTGAAGGGGACTACATGTTAGGACAAAGAGGCAGGCAGCAGTGGGAAGAGACTTACCACATCACTGTGTCACACAAGCATATTGCACTTGGAAGCAGTGGTGTCATGAGGGGTGTGCGGGCCACAAGTGGGTGTCACCCTCGGAGGGGGTGATACCAAAATGCCGGCTCCTCTGCAGTGACAGGAGCCGAGTGCTGCAGTGTGATATTCTCCTGCAGCACCCAGCTCTGGTCATAGAAGAGGAGCAGACAGCCCAGTCTCCAGGTGCAGCCCAGGATCTCCGGCGATGCTGGGCTGCCCCCGGAATGATGTAATCGGGATCCTCCGCGAGGCCACGTCCCCTTTATTTAGGCCACGCCATCTTTTCAGCCAGGCGAGCCTCCGGTGCGCAGGGGGTATCCAGAGTGTGCATCAGGTGTCACCAGACCCAGGGGCGCCTCTGCTTGGAAGCCCCGTCTGGAGCTTCCAAGTGCAGATTAAATAAAGATGAAAATTACTTTTTTTTTTAAGGAGTGGTGAAACAATGCTTAATATTAACAGTAAAGCATTTTCTTCCCTACCTCACTCATCTTGATAGTGTTACCCAACAGATGATCCGACCCATAATGTTGTCTATCAGTCTGTGTATCTATCTATCTATCTATCTATCTATCTGTATGTATGTGTATGTGTGTATATATATATATATATATATATATATATATACACAGGGCCGTTTCTAGGGGCAGGCGACCCGTGCAATCGCACGGGGCGCGCTGCCTATTACCCCTGCTGCGGAAACAGCATGTTAACTGCCGGGCGCCCGCTGAGATTCAGTTACCAGCGGGCGCCCGGCAGAGCAGCCGGAGACGGAGATGGAGACGGAGGCTCCTGCTTCCGGCTTCCGGCTCCGGCTCCCACAATGTGCACTATGGGAGGACGTCATGACGTCTTTCCCATAGTGCAAAGAGAGGAGCAGCCGAGCGGAGCGGACGCCAGAGCGGGGCTGAAGGTAAGTATTACTGGTTTTTTTTTTGTGTGCAGGCAGCCTGGACAATACTTGGGGGGAGGCACTACCACTGGGGGCACCCGGGCACTACTACTGGGGGCACTTCTGCTGGGGGAGCCACCACTACTGGGGGCACCTGGGCACAGCTACTAGGGACATTACTCTGGGGGCACTTCTACTGGGGGAGACACCACTACTGGGAGCACCCGGGCACTACTACTAGGGTAAATACAAGGGGGGCACTTCTACTGGGGAGACACTACTACTGGGGGCAACCGGGCACTACTACTAGGGACATTATAAGGGGGGCACTTCTACTGGCGGAGGCACTACCACTGGGGGCACCCGGGCACTACTACTGGGGACATTACTCTGGGGGCACTTCTGCTGGGGGAGACACCACTACTGGGGGCACCCGGGCACTACTACTGGGGACATTACTCGGGGGGCACTTCTACTGGGGTTATTGCTTAGGAGGCACCACTACTGGGTGCATTACTCAGGGGCCAGGGGCACTTCTACTGGGGGCACTACTACTTGGGGCTTTTCTACTTGGGGCACTACTACAAAGGGAGCATTACTATTGGGGGCACTACTACAAAGGGAGCATTACTATTGGGGGCACTAATACAGGGGCATTAATACTGGGGAATTTATAAAGGGGACACTACTACAGGGGGCATTACTATTGGGGGCAATACAACTGGGGACACTACTACTGGGGCACTACAACAGGGACCATTACTATTGGGGGCATTACTGATGGGGGCATGACTACAGGGGACATGACTACAGGGGGCACTACTAATGGGGGCTCTGCATAAGTTACACTACCACTGTGGGCACTGCATAAGGAGCATAAATACAGGGGACACTGCATATGGGGGCAACTACAGGGGGCACTGCATAATGGGCACTTTTGCCTGAGAGCCAGTGGGGGGGAAGCCTAAGACCTATCGGGATGGAATGGCAAGGGAGGGGGCTGGAATGAAGTGTGTATTATGTGAATCATGTTTTTTCAATGTGTTTTATGTGGTTCTGGATTTAATAATGTATTTGAGGTGGATGTGGTTTTAAAACGTAGTTTATGTGCCTCTGGCTTTTCCAATATATTTTATGTGGAAGTGGTTTGTTGCAGTGTATTTTATGTGGATCTGGCTGGGCTCGCTCCCAATGCGACTAAAACCGGGTGTGATGCAAGGTCATACTTCTGCAAATGTCACACCAAAGGCATGCACACAGAAATGCGGCGTGGGCGTGTGACAGCTAGGCCACACCCCATTTTTTGAGCGCGCGCCGTCTATCTTTTGTTTAGCTACATATATTTTTCAGCGCTTTGCCTATGACAGGTTAGACACCCCTGTACTCAGTAGTCACGGTGGCTGTCCTTCTGTGGTCTTTCTAGATCACGCTCCTTTACTGTGATACCACACCCCCTCACGATGACACCACGCCCACTCCACAATATTACTGCTTCGAGGGGGGGGGGGGGGGCGCATTTTGACTGCTCGCACTGGGAGCCTCAGACCCTAGAAACTGCCCTGTATATATATATATATATATATATATATATATTTAAAGGAAGTAGATCTATGGCGCTGCTCCTCAGATTAGTTCAGTCTTAATGGTGGTTGGTACTGGCAAGAAAATCTTTATCTTCTTTTAATGGTTACTCCCACTATGCTCCTTTTATAGATATAAATCAGGTGGCCGCTTTAGTCCTTGAAAATACCGACTGGTAAATCGGATAATCTAGAAAGAAAAAGGGGGACAAGGACAAGCGCCTGATAGTGTAGTAGTTAGTGTTAACTTAAATTAGATACAAATATATTCATATATGCGTACCATGAATATGCTTGTATATTAAGCATATAAGGAACCAATCCTCAGATTATACACGACCGGTTTCCACAGCAGTCTTAACCTTCAGCCAGATTTCACCCAGGGAATAGCTGACCAGATAGCTACAACCTTTTTGGAGCAGAAAAATTTGCTTCCATAGTGTGGTATGTTTTATAAGTATATGGTTTTTAATATACACAAATATACATGTCACACAAAAAAACAAACATAAGAACGTAGCTTATCTTATAGGTCGCAGTGGTCAGTTCCAGTAGTAGTACCTCCAGGTAAATCTAATAAAAGTCCATATAAGTCCCTTTAGGGTAGGTCTGGATGGTTTGTAGAGTTGGTGTAGCCTACCCAACGCGTTTTGCCTTTTACAAGTCTTCCTCAGGGGTCCCGGCTGCCGGCTGCTGTTCTCACATGGACCCGGCGCCCTAGCCATGTGCAGACACTGTTTACGTTCTCCCCAGTTCGGCTCCTGACTGGCCGACTGGCTGCTTGACATAGCTATTACATAAGGGAGGGCGCGCGGGCGACACAACAAGTGAGGCTGCTGCCGAACGGGGCGCTCTTCCCTCACCTACTTTCTCCAACACATCGATTCCAGACTCGAAACTAACAGCCAATCAGCACCGGGTTTGCGCCTCGAAAGCAACGCCTCTTTTCTATGCTAACCATGAGAGCTGCCGGCAGCCGCTGATTGACGGGAGGCTGGGAGACATTGAGGTGGAGTAACAGTGCATTATCATTTGCATCTATAGGGGCTCAGCTTGCAATATTCCCTGGAAACTGTCCATTTTGCTTCAGAGTCCATGGCCAAATATATAATTGCACTTACAAATTGGCGAAATGTTGCAATAAAAAAATCCCCCAAAATTATAAATGGGCGTGGCTTAGCCAATTATGTTTCACACACATCTTTTATTACCCAATTCCATCGTATTAACGTATGATCTAGCCATTATCTAACAAAGCATTTTCCATATGTATGTTCTGGGTTCAAATTGGCGAAAAGTTTGCCATGGGCACACTAGTATGTATATATATAGAGAGAGAGAGCGAAAGAACTGCAGCACTCAGAGACTAATATAAATCAAATGTATTAAGTGATGTCACAAAAAGTAATCCAACGTTTCGGGGCTCTACGGTCCCTTTGTCATGGGCATACTAGTATGTATATATCAGTGACTTGCAGTCAGGGTAGGCAGAGTCTCCCCTGTCATACTCCCTGTCAGACTGCAGAGAACTGACTATAAAAATTATTCAAATAATACAAAGAAGATATTTATAACTTATAAATATCTTATTTTAATTATTCTGATCGTTGCTATAGGCAAAACTCGCCAAAATTGCAGTACTCCCTGGAAATACATGGAGAGACGATAGATGAGGAAGGAAGAGCTCAGCCTCACCTCTGATAGCTCAGACACTGCCTGGAGCTGGGTGCCGGGTCACAAAATACATCGAAAAAGAGGTAATGGAGGCATGCCTCACTGTGGGGTGCGTGTCTTTTGCTCTGATGCACACCACTGAAGATCAGGTGACCAGTCCAGGAAGGGTTAGTTCTAAAGTGTAGTGGGCTCGTCCAGGAAGTTCTCAGACAATGAAGCTCAGCAGCAGCACTGAGGAGGAAATACACGAGAAAAAGATGAGGGGGGTCCGCTGTGGACAACAGGACACTGTCTGGGGGCTTGTAAATCTCTGTGTAACAGGATAGGGGATTTTCCTGCAGACTCCAATAGCTGGCGCCTTCTGTGTAAGGGGTGGGGGATCTTCTCTGCTAGGGGGAAATCTGTGTGTGTTTGTGGGGGAAATCTTGCAATGTAATGCAAGCCGCCTTAGTCAATGCATTACATTTGGTGCCATTGTGTTGTATATACAGATCCGGATAAGTATATTCTGTTCCTCTGATGCACGATTTTGTGTGACTGAAAATCAATTCCTGGATGCCAATGTTTATTTTTGACATGCACCTTACATAAATTGACTTTTTTTGATATCTCATCTGGTGTGCTGGTCTTCCCATTTGTGGTTACCACTGTGCAATTCTTTACGTCTGTGCACCCAGTATTTAATAATTTTTATTGAGTGTGCAAAACTTCTCTTTTTCTATATATATATATCTACACACACACACATTAACACACACAGTATATACATATATACACACAATAGGTCCACATCGCACACCCATGTTCTTTAATAGTTACTTCTCTGGGGTACCACGGCAGCTGCACAAATCACTAGTGTCGAAGCCGGATGATTGGCTGAGACCAAATCTTATAAATTAATATCTGGCGACGCCATTTTGCATCGCCTCTGACGACGCCATTTTGTGTCGTCAGCACGATACCATTGTGTACGACACTATATTTGGTTATTAGTGTCGTGCGTCTGTTATGCTACTGCATATTGTTGAAAGTCCAATCAAAACCTATACGCACATTAGATAATACATATAACATATACAAGACGCACAACGCACATTTGCGCTGTACATCAAAGCCTAAGGATAAGCACAAAATACATAGACACACAACGCATACTAGCGAAAGTACACAATATTCTCACTCTCACACATGCACACACTTATAAAAAGGTTCCCTCACATTAAGGTTAATATTAGAGGTTTTATTAGCTAATACTTATGTTGTGAAATGTAATGTATATGATATTTAATGTACAGAAACTAGGAGACAAGTCATGTTTGGTACCATTCTAAATCACTGTTTATTTGCAGATCTCCGGTTCAATCGGCAAGGAGATCGCATCATGCGTCCGCAAGTTATGAACTATAGGGAATTAGTGATTAGAATGTATACCTCTGTATGTAGTGTCTTTGGCTAGTTTAAACCAGTTCTTGGCCGTCGTTATTCGGGTCTCGCGCATGCGCACGACGGAGCCGCCTCCGTCGTGCGCATGCACACTTGGGCAACATCGACCCGCTTGTGAGCGCTCAGCGCTCGCGAGCGGGTCTGAATCAGGCCCACTGTATGAACTGACCTATGACCTGCATCATACCAGAATGTCCAGGAGCAAGACCCAATGGAAATCTGTCAATTCGTTTCTTTGTTCTGTATGGTATATAACCTGCTTACTGGTTATAGTATACAGCCATTTTCCTTGGATGACCGCAAGCTTCTGGATTGATAGCTGTATACTGGGACCAGTGCGCACACGTATGTATCGGCTTGTACCTTTGTATTTACTTGCTTTTTGCACTAATTGTATAGATCACAGCGCGTATAGTTTTCATTGAATAATATAACTTTTTGTGCTTTGGAACCACAATTGGATTGGAAAGCAATTATTTCTTGTGCGACTTGTAGCGCTAAATAGCGACATTTAGATATAGCGATTAAGGGGTATCCATACTAGGACCCTGCCATGTATACAGCTGCACGGAGTGTCTTCTAGATGCTCAGTGCAATGCTGCGCTTCCGACTTCTGGCTGGCCCTATGTGCAATATCATAACATAATGCGGAATGGGGGCGGGGCTGGCACAGAGCGTATTAAAGCCTTGTTACGGCACTGGTGATCACTCTGATCCCCCCCTCTGGATCCACCACTGGCATGAAATGAATTCTGGAGATGGGAAGGCAGTGCAGTGACTTGCAGAGAGGTGCAGAGGATGTGGAGCGGTAAAATAGGATGAGTCTTGTGGCAGAATTTAGGACAGATTATAGAGAGGAGAGGGAGGCTAGATCGTTGGAAGTTACAATAGTCAAGCAGGAGTTAAGAAGAAATGGATAAGGATTCTTGTAACATCCTGAGAAATGGAGAAATCACTACAGTATGATTTTAACCTGTTCTGCTAAAACATTGATTTTGCCCCAATGGTCTTATACCTCAATGTACTTCATTATACTTGCATCATTTATTTACCCCTAACTAGTCCCTGATTGCTGTAATTGTCTAAAAGCATACTGCCACAACAGTTGTTATCTATGCTGGACAATCTATACATAAATAAAGTCCCTGGTAGGTGTCTATCTGTTTGTTCGGCCTAATCTCAAGAACCACTGGATGGATATGATGCAGTTTTCACTATTCCATAGAGCATTTGTCAAGGAAGGTTTAGGTGCCTGAAACATTAATGTATTATAAAAGGGAGCCTAGCAGTGACGATATTAGTGAAACAAGTCCATGAAACAAACAGATGTCCAATCGCTTTCTTGGGTTACGCTGCCTAAACCAATAAAGATATATCACAATGATGGACTTTATTTTATACCATGTAGAGATTGATATGTATTATCCGGGTTCTCCAGAAAAACTGATGTAAGCCCTGTTTACTGATACAGAACTTCAGTTTTCCATTTTAATTCCGTTATTTAATTTATGTGAAAAACGATTATTTCATTACAAACGAGTCCGATTCCCGGTCAGCGTCTGCTTAGGCGTGACAAAAAGTAAAGCACAGGGACAGACACTTAACGCGGCTGGAGCTAACCTAAGTGGAGACTGTTCTCATGGACAACTTTACATGGCCCTTTTGTGCATCACATCAAACTAAAACTTTTCGTGTTGACGTCAGGCGGAAAAATTACTTATGTCATCTACAAGGCAATCTTATAAGATCTCAGTTACAAAAAGGCTATTGCCGTAAATTCAAAATTGCTCCCGTACGAAGCCGGGGCGGGTCGTTAGTTTATAATGTATTAGTGTAATTAGAAGTCTATTTGAAGATTATAAGTACAGTATGCTATGATTATGTCTAAACGTCATATATGAGGGGGTTATAGATTTTCTATAGTGCACCACATATGTATAGCTGCCAACATGTAAGTACAAAGAGCCAGCTCTGTGGATGCTGTACCCCAATATTTGTGCTGCCAGAAACAATGTCTATGCATGGCATTATTCAGCCACATGGGGAGAATTACATTTTTGGCTCCTCTACATCTGCTAGATTCATATTTTAGTTTTATAAACTCCTACCAGCGGTCATATTGTATCTAATTCATTCACTATTATTTCATTCTGCGGAAGACTGAACCCTAGTTTATGCTCTGATGAGATAAGAGTTGGGTTTGTTCTGGGTGAGTCCTTATTGAAGAGTCCCTGCCCTCCTCCCCTCCAGTTGTTCTGACTATGCCAATATCTATTCCATTGCACAGTCAGTGATCCAGCCCACGGTAGGCTGTCCCGAGGCTGTGTGATTGCTGCTGCTGCTGCTGTGGGAGTTATGCAGCGGGCGGGGAGGATCAGATACACTCTGAACTCATCACCTACCTCCACACTCTCAGACCTTCCGCACAGCCCAGTGTGGTCTAGACTCAGGAGCCAGTCGGAGACATGAGGGAGATTGTGCACATCCAGGCCGGTCAGTGCGGCAATCAGATCGGGACCAAGGTATAGTATATCTGACAGCGACTTGTGATTGTTATACAGGGCAGCAGCACAAGTAATTGTGTGACAGATTGTGTGATGTGACACTGTAACCTTTGTGTGAGTGCATGAACTTGGTCTATATAAACGCTGCTTTATAAGTGCTGGTAATACTGATGTAGTAAGTAATTGCTCATACCCGGGGACTGGAATGTATAGTAAGTACTGTACTGTGATTTGGAGAAGTCTCTCTAGAATAATTATTGGGTGTGTCTGTCAGCACCGAGCTCCATTTTTTAAGCCAAAAGTAAGTTTCCTGTTCCTGATATGCAGAATGATAGAAGTGGTCATGAGCTGTGTGTGTCCATACAAGGAACAGGCACTGGCTGCATCACAGTCACGTCTCCCTGGAACAGAAGCTCTACTTACATTCCACTGTATCATCATTGCTGCCTGTGAGTAATGGGCCATGTGGCTGCACTCTACTCCATGGCATGTTTTTGTTGAATTGTGTTATATTTTATTATAAACATTCAATTGACACATAAACGTAGGATAAAGGCCATGCAGAAGAGTCACAGCGGCCAGTGAATGTAGGACTGCTGTCACCCTAGATAAACTCTACCATTAGTCATGGCTGACATACATATTTGTACAGTATGTTCTAATGGAAAGTAATCTAGCTAGATTGTGTAGATTATACTATTTAATTTAGTGAATTGTGTAAACCAACTGTTTTGAAAGTTTTCAGAAAGGTTCATTAAAAGAAAATATATTTTTTTGTTGAGTACAATGTATTCATCATTTCATCTTACTATTACTTTGCTTTTAGCATTATCAGATTTGTTATTTGGATAATGCAGAGCTGGATTAGTAATTTGGTGGAATAAATTCATTATTATATGGAATATAACGCCATAGTGTGCTCACCTGTATAAACACGGTGCATGTATCATTTTATCTGCTGTATAAAAATACATTTCAAAACGACATGAATTTTGATGGAAATTTATTGTATAGTTGTTACTTTGTTGCAATTTTAATGTAGCACCCCGGCAAATAAAATATATGCAGGAAGAGGGGTAAGTGGCCAAATAGGGGGGATGATTGAAGCAATTAGCATATAAGAATATGGGAGAGTGAGGATCCCTGCTTGGAGATAGGTGTAGGTAATAATAGGCATTTTCTATTCTGAAATAATGTTAATCAGTGCTTGAAGTGCTGAGTGCTATTTGTATAGCTACCACGTTGTGATCAGAATCAGGATGTGTTCGGGCAGTGTGCTTGTATCAAGCAAATTTCTCTCTCATCCTCCTGGAATCCCGAAAAGCCCCCACACTGTCCCCATCCAGCAGCATTCAGAGCGGGGAGTGTCTTGGGTGCTATTGCTATGCCAGGAATGCCACAGCTGTTGTGCACCCACCTCTCACTTACTAGGCCGACACATTTGTCTGTGGTTCAAAATATCATGTCAGAATCTGCCATAAAAATTCCAGATGGCAGATTTTTGATTAGTTTGTTTTGTCTCATTCCTCTTATATAATGTATTTCCAGCCTGGCTGTACTATTAACTCAAACTCCCCTTAGTTATTTATTCATTAAAAAAAAAATTGTATGATCTCAGGTCAATACTATTTGAAGAAACAGTGAGTTCTGATGTTATCAATTCAGTATTCATTGGGCAAACTTGTATACTATAAGTAATAACACACCCTCACACCCTACAAACCTGTGTCCTTAGTGACTTCTAATATCCCTAGAACTTACATTAGGAAAGGCATTATATAATATAGTATGAAAAATGCCATGGAACTGATTTCGATGCTACAAGTGAATAAAACAACAATCTTGTAGCATTAAAATCAGAGTGCTGCATTATATATCATCACTGCACCCTGGGGGGGATGGAGGGTCTGTGTATGTATGTATATAGTTTTAATGACACATGTTGACATTGCGCCTGATTCAGTTGTACGCTAATGCCTTCACTGCAGCGTCTGTGTACATAGCTGCTGTACGAAAATAAGCAAATTTCGCAGACGAGTATTGTATTAAGACGACCACCTGCAGCTTTGCAAATCCAAGCATCTGTGTACAAAGACGCATCATTGGCCGCAGATCCTTCCATTATAGGTTTTCTGAGCAACCCTATGGTAGCTCAAAATGGCCGCAGGAACTGATACGCAAGAGCCATCTTTCTTATGTATGGGATCGCAGACCAAGGATGTGACACGTCCCGAAATGGTCATGGCTCACCTGCTTTCTTTGCTGCTACTCCCCGTTACCTACCCAAATACTGCAAGCGACTACGTTAATGTACCTTCACGCATGTGCAGTTTACCGATAGTCGTTCAACTGCAAAAATATCGTCATTGCGTACAACTCCGAATCAGGCCCTCTGCTAGAATGAGGGACTTAAGCTTCATACACACGTAAAGATTTTCTGTCCAACCATCCAACTAGTTAATTGGTTGGAATGAAAATCTGGTAATGTATGAAAGCAAATGACAATCAGCAATTTGCTCCCAAACGCTGGAAAATGGACAAAAACTGTTGTTTGAACAAATTGTTTAGATCAAACATTTAACAAACTTGTCTGACGACCATTTTCATTTGTTTTCTGGCATTTAGGAGCAAATTGCTGATCATCAGTTACTCTCATACGTTACCAGATTTTCATTCCAACCAATCAACTATTTGGATGGTTGGACAGAAAATCTTTACGTGTGTATGCAGATTCTGTAGTAAGATGGTGAAGATTGTAATGTTGAGTCTATCTCTTTAGCTGTGTTTCCATTTTGCACAATTCAATGATGACCAAGTGGGTGTGTCATGTATAAAGAGACACTGACACACTCATCAAATGACTGCAATTAGCTTTTCCTTCCTGAAAGATAGTGTGTTTAGAACACATTACTTTCAAAAATGTTTTCATATGAATAAATGGAAAATATTAAGTTTGTTCAAGGTTGTGATCTGACCCCAAGCAGATTGTTACTACTTGTTTGTGTCTTTCTTACTCTTTTAAAGTCTCCTCTGCTATAAGAATTATTAATTAAGTCTAGAAAAAGAGATTTGCCCCCAGTACACTGCAGCAAAAACAATACTTAAATCCTACATGATAATAGAGATTTAGAGGTATTAGTTACATACATTTGCAAATATATGAATAAGCGCCAGGCCAATCGTCAAGGCTCCTCTATACTGGCGTCCCTAACATTAAGGGGTTCACGTCCGAGAAGCAAGGCACCCAAAAAAAATTCCAGCCAAGGGCCATCCCCAGGGCATCACACGAAAAAGGGAAAAAGGTGATAGTGAAGTGTAAAGAAAAGATGTGTAAGGATAAATCAATGTGTTAATGAAATGAGAAAGAATTAAAATGACATAAATAATATACAAACAAATAGAGAAGTGATAAAAGTATTCTATGGCTGGAATTTTTTTGGGGTGCCTTGCTTCTCGGACATGAACCCCTTAATGTTAGGGACGCCAGTATAGAGGAGCCTTGACGATTGGCCTGGCGCTTATTCATATACCTGTATTTGCAAATGTATGTAACTAATACCTCTAAATCTCTATTATCATGTAGGATTTAAGTATTATTTTTGCTGCAGTAGTTTACACCATCTTCAGGTTCTGCATAGTTTTATGTAAAAATCAGCTTGATACATATGCCCCTATATGTCTTCTCATATGTAAGCTTGCCATATCTTCCCTTTAATTCAGGACAAATGAATTACACAGGTTCTGTAGCTGATTTAAACCATGTGAAATGGAGACTTGAAGTCAGCCAGCACCAGAATCTATGTAATTCATATGTGTCCCGAATTCGGGACACATATGTCACACCTGATTAGTATGAGTGAAGTCTACCGATAACTAGGATAAATTAGTAACAATCATATACATATGTCACCCTGATTAGTATGAGTGAAGTCTACCGATAACTAGGATAAATTAGTAACAATCATATACATATACCTTATTTTATTTGTTGCGATTTTATTTTGTCACCTTATTTATTATGTCAATTACACTGCTTGCTTCGTTACGCATGTATAGATTATGGCCAAAAAACCATCGATGAAGCATCTGGTGTAGATAAAGAACACATATGAAACCCAGCATCGGTAAATTCACTATCCATGTTATAGTTTTTATTTTATTAATAATAGAAATTACATAAACATTGATAGAAAAGTGCCACAGAGTTATAGAAATGTCCAACATGATTCTTAATTGTAAATGTACTGTGGAAGTAATGTAGGAATTGTCTCTTTGTGTACTAACCTTTCTCTCTCTGCTCTTATTGTTCTTCCATCCAAGTTTTGGGAAGTAATCAGTGACGAGCATGGCATCGATCCTGCAGGAAGCTATGTCGGTGATTCAGCTCTACAGCTTGAGAGGATTAACGTGTACTACAATGAATCATCCTGTGAGTACATCACCAGGGAATCAGTCACGATATGGACTGGGCAGATGGAGTTTATTACTTCTATCTGTATCACAGTGACCATACACCAATATACATAGTGCGGCATACGATAATTAC
This sequence comes from Taudactylus pleione, assembly GCA_031769625.1. Taxonomy (NCBI): domain Eukaryota; kingdom Metazoa; phylum Chordata; class Amphibia; order Anura; family Myobatrachidae; genus Taudactylus; species Taudactylus pleione. Next base: position 41,021,954 of record JAUIMM010000092.1, read on the forward strand.
AATCATAACGTATTTATGTTGAGAAAGTTCCATGTGTGGCAAAACTCATGTGATCTGATGGACACTTTCCAAACAACTTATAGTGATTAGCAGCTCATGCACCTTTTACATAGACATAATGTGGGTAGTAATACCTGCTGACATGCACATTAATGGTGATCATGTTGATCCCAGACAGTGGTGTACATTATATGTTTAACTAAGCATGATATAGAAAGGTTACAAGAATAAAGGAGGATATGTCACTTCTATTGACAAGTCCTCCTTTATGTAATACAAACAATTGCACCGAAATTGTTTCCCCTCCCCTTGGTTTGCACAGGAGAGGAACAGCTGATAGCATAGAGCAGCTGTCTCCCACCTGCCAGGGGTATAGAGCACTGATGTGTAGTGGGAGGGTGGAAGTGACTTACTAGCAGGCTGACCTCGCTGTTTAGCATGTTAGCCCGGGTCTATTAGCATAGAAACCTGAGGCAAGTCATGGAGCTTCTCCTGTATGAACAGGGGAGGATTGTATTATTATTTGTTACAGCCTATGTAAGGACAGCACTTAAAAAGAGATCCAATAACAGATGTGTATGAGTTTAATTTAAAGGGACGTGACACCATTCTTACCCATGAAATTCTATCAGTTCATGCCTTTCCCTTGCACTTTCAGGGAAATATTACTGTCACTGTACCTCATTAACTATCTCCTTTTCTAATTATTGTTAGACTAACAATTATACCCCTTCTCCAATTAAATTCCGGGTCTGATCCGGAGTTGGAACAAAGTTCATATCCGGATCAGACCCGGAATTTTGCCAGTGCCGACTTGGGATATTCCGACTGATGATCTAGGTAGATTAGAGGAATGGCCAAGAGCATGGCAACTACAGTTTAATGCCAGAAAAAAGGAAAATCACGCACTTGGGTTTAAAAAACCCAAAGGCTAGATATAACATTAATGGCACTATAATGGACACTACTGAGGAGGAAAGGGATCTAGGAGACACTATTTCAGGTAACATAAAGATAGGTAAAGCAATGTAACAAAGCATCTGACTTGTCAAGCAAGTCAGAAGCTTGGTTGTATAGGGAGAGGAATCAGCAGCAGAAAGATAGTAGTAATAATACCACTGTATAGGTCAGAGGTTCCCAAACATGGTCCTCAAGGCACCCCAACAGGTCTGATTTTAGAAATATCCATGGTTGAGCACAGGTGGTTAAATTAAATTGACTGAGGTACTAATTAAGTCACCTGTGGTCAAGCATGGATAGCCTTAAAACCTGGACTGTTAGGGTGCCTTGAGGACCGCGTTTGGGAATCTCTTGTATAGGTCATCTAGAATACGGTGTTCACTTCTGGAGGCCATATCTCTGAAAAAATCTAAATACATTAGAGCCTGTACAAAGAAAGGCAACTAAAATGGTGCATGGCCTACATCACAAAGCTTACCCGAAAAGACTAAAAGATCTTAACATATAATTATTGTTTTACTACATTTGGTCCCCAAAAAAAGTGTGATTGACTTTTATAAGCTACGGCAGAGGTTCCCAAATGTGGCCCTCAAAGCACCCCAACAGTTGATGTTTTTGAGATATCCATGGTTGAGTACAGGTAGTTAAATCAAATTTACTGAGGTGCTAATTAATCCACCTGTGGTCAAGCATGGGTATCTTTATAACCTGGACTGTTAGGGTGCCTTGAGGACCGTGTTTGGGAACCTCTGAGCTAAGCAATAGTCCTGTGATACCGTTTTCACATCTGTATGCCGAATCGCACCTAGGATTTTGTTCACGCACCCATCCCGGGTGTGACCCGTTTTAGACTCCTTTCAGACTAGTGGCCCAACCCGATGACGTCACTGCCATCATGTGGTGAGCCGACGCTTGAAAATGATCTCATCTCCAAGAGCCGGTTATTCCTATGCAGTGGGGTTACCAGTCACACTGGACTGCGAGCCAGGTTGAACACGCGTTGAACCTTTCATGTGACCAGGATTAAAATGCCGGGTCTCTCGACCTGGCTTATTTCAACCTGTCCCTATCACACTCCACAGGAACCCGGTTTATTGCTTGTAGTGTGAGTAGGTATGAGTAGGCTGTCCTAGTTTCCTGGTTATGTTTATATAGAGATAAATCTGTTGGAATTGGAATGTATACGAAAAATAGCAACGCTGTAAAATACCATAATACAAATTAGTAAGAAGATAAGATTACAAAAATAATATTGTATAATAATATACCTCTAATACTTCATTAAACATTGTAATATGACCTAGCGTGGCTTCAACCTAGTCTGAAAAGTGATCCCATTTCCATGTAGGTGGCATTGCTTTGTCGTTCTGCAGGACTATAGCAGCATAAACCTGTAGTACATCAGAGTGATTTGCAAGTGTTACTTAGATCAGCCTTTGTAGAAACACTTTAAGTTGTAGAAGGTGGTCACATCACTATTACTCATTCTTGTGAAGTTTTACGGTATACATACAATATACAAAGGTGCCTACCACAGATATATGATGTGTTTTGAATATATTACAGCCCTGCTAATCAAACAGATCTGTTTAAATGCGGCAGACGAGAACTCTGGTATGCATGAAATAGGCGTTCCAAGGCTAAACATGGAAGTATTCTTTCTCCGGGCTGGGCACAGTACACATACTACATATATCTCATCACAAAGTCACAGACAAAAATGCTTTAAAAAAAGAAACAGGCATCAAATAAGCTTCTTTTGGAAAATAGCACCCTTTATAGAGAGAAGAGAAGGTGTAAAATAGTAAGATAAGGTAATGACCTTTTAAGTTATGTGTCTTTTATTTATTCAGCCCATCTTGGCTAATTTCTTACTTTTGATGAATGATAATTGGTCAGGGTAGATGAGGCTTCTCACCAGGAGAAGTGGAGGTTTCCCATAGCAACCAATCTTCTAGCTACAATTTGTCAAGTACAGTGGTTCTCAGGACCCCACACAGTTCACGTTTTCCAGGTCACCCAGCTGGTGCACAGGTGTATTCATTACTCACTGACACATTTTAAAAGATCCAGAGGTGGAGCTAATTATTGCACTTGTGATTCTGTGAGGAGACCTGGAAAACATGCGCTGTTTGGGGTCCTGAGGACCGAGTTTGAGAACCTGCGGTCTAGTACATTCTATAAAATAATAGGTAGAATCTAATTGGTTGCTATAGGTAACTACTCAACTAGTCCTCTATAAAAGTTCTGATACACCTCCCCCTAGGTATGTAACTGCAAGTGAGACTGCCTATGTGGTTGCTATGGAGCCGGACACTGGTGAGGCCCAGCCAGCCCTGTACTTCTTCCCTGTTCCTCTGAGTACACAAGGCATTCAGTTCCACTGTGACTGCTACCTACAGCCCTGCTGGCAAATGGGACATTAGAAGTGAAGCCTAAGATGTACTAAGCCTTGGAGATAGAGGGGTCTATGTACTAAGCAGTGATAAGAGACAGAGTGAAAAGTGATAAGGTGCCAGCCAATCAGCTCCCAACTGTCATTTTTCAAACACAGCCTGTGAGATGACAGTTGGGAGATGATTGGCTGGCACCTTATCACAGACTTATCACTTTTCACTCTGTCTCTTATCACTGCTTAGTAAATAGCTCCTGTCCTTTTACAGTCATTTGTCAGTTAGGAGCTGATTTGTTAGTACTTTATCTCTCTTCACTTTACCTCTCTCCAAGACGTATTACATCTCCCCCTAAATATGATATAAGGGGAGATGTATCAGATCTTCTGAAGAAGAAAAGTGAAGTTACCCATAGCAACCATTTAGCTTCTATATATCATTTTATAGAATGTACGTAATAAATGATAGCTAGAAGCCGATTGGTTGCTATGGGCAACGTGTTCTCTTTAAAAGGTTTGATACATCTCCTCGTTATAGAGAGAAAATAGAGGGGTTTGTGTATCAAGCAGTGAACAGTTGCAGGACAATCTTTTTTTTACACGTTCAAATAGCAAAATGGTGGTTAATGTACAATATGGAGCCCCTATATACAGTATGGTTGTTAATGTACATGACAAAGCTTTTTACATGGTAGCTACTAGCTAGTGTATAGAAACGGAATGGGTATGTAATGCCGGCTGTCGGGATGTCTCCTGTCACAATACCGACAGGGGTTGTTTACTCTCCCTTCTTGTACCCTAACCCCCTCCTTTAGTTCCTAAACCTAAGTCTCCCCCCTTAGTGTCTAACTCCCCCAGTGGTGCCTGACTCTAACCCCCCCAAAACCTAATGCTAACCGCGCTAACTGACCTAAACCTAACCCTCCCCTCACAGCTAACACTACGTGCGCCCCAGCTTACCTTCGTTCGGGCAAGCGTCCTCCTGGATTCCAGCGGCGTGATTAAGACAGGCAGTGACAAGCGGTATTTCAACGCCTACCTTAACTCCCTTGTCGGAATTCCAGCGTCGGGATAGAGACCAGCAGCCGTGCTCTTAACTACATCCCTATAGAAACCTGCTCCATTTGCTGTGGTAATGTGTCGGAGCTACTTTCAGCTATTACAGTTATTGGCAGATCCAAATTCTTTCTTCTAATATACGTTTGTGACCAGTCAGGCTACAGTAGACACATGAAATGAAATGCTATCAGCCAATACGAGCCTGGCCTCGTAGCTTTATATTCCATGTCATACATTGTAGTGTGCATGCAGATTACAGTGTAGGAGAGAAAATATGAGATATGGTAAGAACTTACCTTTGTTATCTCTATTTCTACGAAGTCCATAGGGTTCCACGGGATACCTTGGGTTATAGGTGATGACGTCAGGCATCGGGCACCATAGAGTTAAGTTTTCAGCCTCCCAGGATGCACCAGGGTCCCTCTCCTATACCCCGCCCCCGAGCCAAGGCATCTCAGTTACGTAACAAGCCATAGGCCGGAGGAGGAGAAGAAAGAGAGAGAAGAAAGATCTGGAAACACACAAGAATCACATTCTCACCAGAAGGAGATGGAAAAACCAGTGACCAGAAGAAAGCCCATCTGCAGTACAGGAGCGACAGGGTGGGAGTCCTGTGGAACCCTATGGACTTCGTAGAAATAGAGATAACAAAGGTAACTTCTTACCATATCTCATATTTTCTACATCAGGGTCCATAGGGTATCCACAGGATACCTTGGGGATGTCCCAAAGCAGTATCCTTTAAGTGTGGGGACGCTCCTGTGCTGAAAGGAGAATCTGCCGCCAGAAGGAAGCATCCTGAGAGGCAAAGGTGTCAATAGTGTAATACCTCACAAAGGTATGGACCACGTGGCAGCCTTGCAAATTCGGACAGCAGAGGCACCACGTCGAGCTGCCCACGAAGGACCTACAGACCTAGTGGAATGAGCCCTCACAGAGGATGGAACCGGAAGACCTTCATGAAGATAAGCTTCCGAAATTGCCATACGAATCCATCCTGCTAAAGTTTGCTTTGAAGCAGGCCAACCCTTTTTACAGAAGCCATAGAGGATCAGGGGAATTAAAGGCCGGCACAACAATTTCTTCGTTGATGTGGAAACTTGATACCACTTTAGGAAGGAATGCAGGACGAGTGCGCAGCACCGCCCTGTTCCTATGAAAAATTAGAAAAGGGGGTCGACATGAGAGAGCCCCTAAATCCGAGACACGTCTGGCCGAGGCGATGGCCAGAAGGAAAATAGTATTAGCTGTAAGCCATTTGAGGTCCACTGAGCCCAGTGGTTCAAACGGCGGTCCCTGAAGAGCTCTCAGGACCACAGCCAAATCCCAAGGAGCCACCGGTGGAATAAAAGGTGGCTGAATGCGAAGAACTCCCTGCATAAAGGTGCGGACATCAGGGAGCGCAACAATCCTACGATGAAACCAGACTGACAGGGCAGACACCTGCACCTTCAGTGAAGCAAGGCGAAGACCGTGATCTAAGCCAGCCTGTAGGAAAGCCAACACCTTAGATAGGCGAAACACCCGAGGAGCATAGCCTCTAGGGCGACACCACTGATCGAAATTATGCCACACACGATGGTAAATTCTTACAGAGGAAGGCTTCCGAGCTCTTAACATGGTTTGCACCACAGAGCCGGAAAACCCTCTGGACCTTAACAGGACCGTGTCAACAGCCACGCCGTCAAAGTCAGCCGAGTCAGGTCCAGGTGAAGACAAGGACCCTGTGACAGCAGGTCCGGACGTAGCGGTAACCGCAGAGGAACGTCTACTGATAGACTTTTTAGGTCCGAAAACCAGTGCCGTCTGGGCCACTCGGGAGCTATCAACAGGAGCGTGCCTCCTTCCTGCTTGAACTTGCGGATTACCGGCTCCGTCGTGCGCATGCGCGAGATCCGGCTAGCGATGGGCACTCCGTCGCTCCGGGTCTCGCAACAAAGGGGGCGAGCTGTCAATGTTGAGTGACAGCTCGCCCCCTTTGGTGGGTGGGCCGGGGGGTGGCTGCCCAAACGGAGGCGTTCCCATGAGAACGCCTCTCGTTTGGGGGCGGCCCCACTGACATCACAAGTAATGTCAGTGGAGAGCTTCCGGCTCTGTGAGAGCCGAAAACTCTCTGGGGCTTGTGGCCACGAGACCCTACCACAAGGGTCTCGTCGCAAGCCCGATGGTTGCGATGGTCTTGACCATCGCGACCATCATCATGGCTGCTCGCTATAGCTGTGGGTGGTCACCCACAGCTATGCGAGCGGCCAGTAGGCCGTTCTAAAAAAAAAAATAGCCCGGCGCCGATTCAGAGCGAGTGCTCTGTCAGAGCGGCCGGCTCTGAATCAGGGCCACTGCGCAGAGTTCCAAGATGTTTATTGGAAGCCCTGCTTCCTGCTGAGTCCACCTGCCCTGAAACAAGTGTGGACCCGTGATAGCACCCCAGCCCCGGAGACTGGCGTCCGTTGTCAAAAGGACCCAGTTCGCCACCCAAAATGGGCGACCCTTGTTACGATGGGTCGCCTGCAACCACCAGGTTAGAGACAGGCGAACCTCCGGAGTGAGTACCATTATCTGAGACCTTATGCTCTGAGGCAACCCATTCCATTTGGACAGGATCAATTGTTGCAGAGGTCTGGAGTGAAACTGGGCATATTCCTTTTCCTCCGTCACAAAGATCTGCTGCTGCTGAGAGTCCAACAAGGCCCCGAGGTGTAGAAGAATCCTCTGGGATGGGATCAGCCGTGATTCTGCAGGACCAAAATTGTCAGTTCCAGATGGCGTAGGAGGATCTCTGGGGACTTGGCCAACAACAGTAGGTCATCCAGATATGGCAACAATCAGACTTTGCCATGACCTTGGTGAAAACACGTGGTGCTGTCGCCAGGCCAAAAGGCAGCGCCCGGAACTGAAAATGGTCGTTGCGAATTGCAAACCTGAGGAATTGCTGATGACGCAAAAGAATAGGGACATGCAGGTAAGCGTCCTGAATGTCCAACAACACCATGTAATCCCCAGGTTCCAGTGCCAGAATAATGGACCGCAGGGTCTCCATCCGAAACCGTGGCACCCTCAAAGACTTGTTGAGGGCCTTGAGGTTGAGAATTGGACGATAAGATCCATTGGGTTTCTGCACCAAAAAGAGATTGGAGTAGAAACCCTGGCCCCTCTGGGATAACGGAACAGGTACTATAGCTCCATCCTGGAGCATAGTGTGCAAAACCTTTCGCAGCGCCAACGCCTTGTGCTGGTCTAATGGAAGGCCGGTGGTGAAAAACCGGGAGGGAGGCCTGCACTGGAAGGAGAGGGCTTACCCCTGAGAAACAAACCCAAGTGTCCCGCATTGTCAACCAACACTGGGCGAACTGAAGCAGGCGGCCTCTCAAACTGGGATCCCCCAAAGGGAGGCCCGCACCGTCAGGCCGCAGGCTTGTCATCCGACGTGGGAGCTGGACGTCTGGTACTCCAGGGCTGTTTTCTGGGCTTGGCAGATTTCTTGGGGCCAGCCTGTCGTGGAAAAGATTGTGCTTTGGGCCTACCCTGGGCCCTGTAAGGCTGAAAGGACGACGTACCAGAACCTGAAGGGACCGTAGCAGACGGGAGACATGCAGACTTGGCTGCTGCCAGCCTAGCTACTATCTTGTCCAGATCAGGACCAAAGAGGACTTCCCCATTAAAAGGCAAACATTCTAAGCCCTTTTTGGAATCTGCGTCCGCTTTCCAGGAACGCAACCATAAGGTGCGACGAGCGGCAACAGCTGCAGAGGAAATCCTGGAGGTGAGGAGACTAATATCCAGGGCCGCCTCATTAATATAAGTGGCTGAGTCCCTGAGATTGGCCACTAACTCAGCCTGTTCCGTCGAACAGTCCGAGTCTAAGGACGCCTCCAGGCTATCAGCCCAGCGCTCCATTGCTTTTGCTACCCAACACACAGCCATAGCCGGTCTGGACGCCCCACCAGCAAGGGAATAAATGGACTTAAGGCATATCTCAACCTTGCGGTCCGTAGCATGCTTCAGGGAAGATATGGAGGGCATGGGCAAAGTAGCACTTCTGACAAGACGTGTCACATGAGAATCCACCTGCGGAGGGGATTCCCACTTAGAAAAATAATTATCTGCAAACTGATAAGCCACCCCCAATCGCCGCGGAGACTGATACCGTTTACCAGGATTTTTCCACGCCGCCTCTAAATGATCCACCAGTTGACCAGAAAGAGGAAACACTGTGGCATCACCCTTAATATCCTTGAAAAAGGCATATTTGGATTTGGCCACCGGAGGATCGTCATCCTCAATGACTAAAGCCATACGGACTGCTCGAATAAGGCCAGGAATATATACCTTAGACTTAGCGTCAGACTCTTTAGTACGGAGAGGCTCTTGATCAGGTAGGTCAAGATTCTCCCCATCATCGGTCGTCACATCATCATCATCATAATGAGCAGGCTGAGACGCCAAAGGCCGCTTATGTGGCTGCAACACAGACTCTCCCTGTAAAACATCTGACAAATGCTGTACTGTATTTGTCAGTGAATTAACCGACACGGAGGCTCTTGTGTAACCTGGGGAGGGGAAATAGGAGACTGTCGGGTACCATCAACTGTCTCGGGAACCCTTGCATGGGTGACGACACCACTGACTGCTGGGATAATCCCATTTGAGTGAATGCAGGAGACTGCGCTAGCTGGCCCACCAGGGTTGTAAGCGCCTTAGCGAAACAAGCCCAGGGAGGTTCCTGCATCGGAGCAGTGACAGTAATTGGGCGTGCCAATAAGTAACACTGCCGACATAACCCCTCCGCGTTACCATCTCCCTCCGCTATTGGTACACTGCATGTAGTACACAAAAGCTGGCGAGGAAAGTCATTCTCAGACATGATGGTAAAGTATGTGACCCTCTCACTGATACTTATTATAGTGGGAGAACACCCTGCAATACTGCACCGAAAGGGCTTTAGCAGAGTAAGAGCAGGGACAGTAAAATGGCTGACAGTAGAAAGTAAAAGTACAGGCAGCTGTGCTAGCAGTAAGTCACATACAATGCAGAAGAATCAATTCCCTGCACTATCAGCGCTGATTTCAACTACACAGACACAGCGCTGCATACACTGACCTTATCGGAGGAGAGTTATGCAGGGGGACCCAGACCACGATGCCGCAGACACTCAGCTTCCAGCAGTGTTCACCACACTTCCCAGAAAATGGCCACCGAGGAGCAGAGAGGAGGCCAGCCTGGGGGAGGAGCGCTGCCACAGGACCAATCGGCAGGTGCAGAGAGGACTGTGTGCAGCAGGGGAGGCGCGCTCCCCTGGCATGCAATTAACCGCCGGGACGCCGTAGCGCTTGCCGCTCACCCGCGGCCCACTATCCCTGGGGTATAGTGGAAGCGCAGGTTATTTGCCTGGCTCCATGCTGCAGCCAGTCCCCAGGGAGCCCCCTGTTTGGGGACTCTGGACCGTGTGTTCAGTGGGGACCCACCGCGGGACCCCGCGCTTACCTGTCCCCATTGGATCCGGCCACAGTCTGAAGCACCTGGGGCCACCGCTAGCTGTGACCCCAGATACTTACCAGCATCCGGGGTCACCGCTAGCCGTGACCCCAGATACTTACCAGCATCCCCGGATCAGTACCGGCGGGGTGAAGGGGAGACCGCATGGACGTCAGTACTGACTGTCCATGCTGTACTCCCAGATGTGCAGCCACAGCTGCCGATTGTAGAAAACTTTAGGGGCTAATCTTAGCCCCCCTCTAAACATGTGCTCCGACTCCGAGCCGGGCACCAACGAAACTGAGATGCCTTGGCTCGGGGGTGGGGTATAGGAGAGGGACCCTGGTGCATCCTGGGAGGCTGAAAGCTTAACTCTATGGTGCCCGATGCCTGACGTCATCACCTATACCCCAAGGTATCCTGTAGATACCCTATGGACCCTGATGTAGAAAAGAGAGTTGCTGCTAAACAATAATCACAGACGCAGGTAGCAGAAGAGACCCAACTTAATCACTTCATATTTGCTGGTATATTTTATATTTGCTCTTTAATATTACTTTGTATTATTATATTTAAAAAGTGCCACCTCAGTATGATGTTGGGGAAATTTCAGGCAGTAGGACATACATGAACCATACAAACTGAAAAGACAGCAAGCTTTGCTAAGAAGAGCTAATCATATTACGCTGGCCCCATGTACTGTATATAACCTATGTAAATCTAGATTTGACTAAAATACACTTCTTCTTCTTCAGGGTCCATAGGGCTCCACAGGGGCTCCTGGAGGACCGGACACCAACAGCAAAGCTTTTCTGTCCCAGGATGCTCCGTACCTTACCCCAGCAGGAGCTGGATCACCATTTTAACAGGGGGATGCTATTAAGCAGCCCAAGTTTATTTTTATGATATCATTTTATTTTCATTTATTCTACTAATGAGCAGCAGCACAAGACAGTCCTTTAGACGTCTGCACTGCTGCTCCATCAGCCCTCCATAGCGCCGTGACACCAGCCCTCGGGCTAGGTACTCTCAGCGGCGCTCTGAGGGGGACCTAGCTAGCGAGGTTCCCCGGACCCCAAACTGCGGCTGGGACTCAAGGGGACAGGTGAGACGGATTCCCACTCGCGGGGACCTGCGTGTATGCACAGTCTTACCTCCGGTCTTAGGAGACAGATCGGAGGCGCTGATGTGAGCTGTCAGAGTCTCCACTAGACCAGCAGGGTATTACAAGCACTGGAGCAGGGCATATGTAAGGCCAGGGGACCCAATGGTTAAAGTCAGCATAGGGGAGAAGGCGCTCTCCTTGTAGCCTCATCCCAGCGCAGGGCGCCATTCTACTGCGATCTTGCTGCTCCCTGAGCTGCTCCTCCCTCACCCTCCTCCCCCCTCTGAGACTCACGGCAGCCATTTTCTGCATTCAGGTCTCCAGTAACGATGGATCCAGTCTCCATGTATACCTCTCCCAAGGGCCAGGTTATACAGCGCTAAAGCCTACCAGCCACTGCGGTGGGTGTAGTTGATTTTAGTGCCCACTGCAGTTATATTGTATATTCTGCATTGTATGTGACTTATGCTAGCGTGCTGCTGTCTGTTTTTTTTCATATGACCGCCATCTTATACCTTTCCCTTTCTTCTACTATAACCCTGGCATACTAAGGTTCATTGTACGTCACATCTCCATATGTGTGAGAAGGCTATCACATACTATATATCGCTGTTGCCCTGTGTCAGATTGTGTGTTACATTATTCTTGCAGCTATGTCTGGCAGAGTCAAGAATAACAAACAGCCTGTTCCTCCCACTCTGGTGTCTTGTAAGTCCTGCGCAACAGGCTTAAGATCATAGGACCTCATTCAGGATGGTCTTTGTGCATCGTGTTATACTGCCTCGGGCCCATCAGCCATGGTGTCCTCTCCTCAAAGCCCACCCTATGCTACTTTTTCACAGGTGCTGGCAAAAATTGCGGACCATCTAATGGTCCCTGTGGTAGCTCTCTCTATCGGACAGCCACAGCAGGTACTCCCTGCAAATCCTTTGCCTCCCCAATAGGTAGACGTACTTTCTACCTGCAGAGTCTGGCGGATACCTCTACAGCCTTTCAGCAAATGCTGCCAAAAGAGAAACCCTTACCTAGTAAACCCTACTAAGCATGCTATGTTATCTTCCCATTCCACCCAGCTATCAGATTCAGTTATCATCTAGGGAGGCAGAAGATGCAGACCTTTCTCACTCTGACTCCCTCTCGGGAGACGAGGAACCCCCCCCCCTCTAAATTGAATATACCTGCACTTGTGAGCACTGTAAAATCTATTCTTCAAATAGAAGAGACAGAACCTGCTCCTAAGGCAAAACAGCCACCCTTTAAACAAAAGGTAATTTTACCAGAATTTCCGCACTCTGATCAGCAATCTGATCATGAGTGAGGCATGGAATATGCCCAGTAAAAGATTTCCGCTTCCTAAACATTTACGTTCCTTTTACCCTCTTTCCGCTACGGATTGCACTAAATGGGAAGCTCCCCCTGCAGTGGATTCCCACGTGAGACGTCTGGTCAAAAATGCTAGCTTACCTATCCATACTGCAACCTCCTTGAAGGAGACTACATATAGAAGCTTGTCTAAAATCTATATACTCTCTTTCAGGAGCTATTACTCGTCCTGCAAGGGCTGCGGCCTGGGTGGCTAAGGCTATTGAGAGCTGGCCCTAGAAGAGACATTTCCCTCTGATGCTTTGAGGGAACAGCTGTCCTACATACCTCACATTAGAGATGCAGCCTCCTGTTTGGGTGAAGCAGCTATGGATACGGCTCTTCTAGCCTCCAAGGCATCTGCCACTTCTGTTGTAGCCTGCCGTATTGTTTGGCTCTGCTCATGAAAGGCAGATTTGGACTCTAAAAAGGCTTTGAAGTCTCTGCCTTATTCAGGAGATATCCTGTTTGGCCCTGAATTGGACAAAATTGTGACTACCTTGGCAGCTTCCAAGACGGCGATCCTGCCCTCTGCATATAATGTGAAGCCTCGGACATCATCCTTTCGTCCTCAAGGAAAAGCTAAAGGTCATTTCTTTCCAAGGCATAAGTCATCATCTAAGATTCTAAGGCCTCCAAGCCTAGGACCAAACAGACCTGGGCTACTAGACATCCACCTACCAAATCTGAGGACAAGCCTTCAGTCTGATGTGGCGGGCCTCTCTCTGGGGCTCCCAGGGTGGGAGGCAGACTTCTTCAATTCACCCAGTTCTGGCTTCAGACGCCTGAGTAAGAGAAGTGGTCTCCCTGCTCCTTCAAAAGGCCATTCAGTCCTTATTGCTCGCAGGAGTAATAATTCCTGTCCCCTCCGCACAGCGAGGGAAGGGCTATTACTCTACCCTTTTCTTAGTTCAGAAGCCCAATGGGTCTCATAGGCCTATCCTCAACCTCAAGTCTCTGAACAAGTTCATCAGTGTGCCCAGGTTTAGTATGGAAACCCTCCGCTCTATTAACCATGGGGACTTTATGGTGTCTCTGGACATTCAGGACGCTTACCTACATGTACCTATAGCGCCTTCTCATCAACAATATCTCCGGTTTGCTATACTACAGCAACATTACCAATTTCAGGCTCTGCCTTTTGGCCTTTCAACGGCTCCTCTGGTCTTCACCAAGATCATGGCAGTTATGGCGGCCTATCTTTGTCATCAAGGGATCAGATTGCTCCCATATTTAGATGATCTCTTGCCGTTAGCCAGCTCCCCAGAAATCAATGCTCTTTACTTTTGTTCTGGAAATGATTTGCCTTATTCTGAGGTGCACCATCTGGATACTAACTTATACATGCACAGAAAGATAGTATGATAGGAAGTAGATCTTTTTTTGCCAATGTTAGACAAAAAAATGAGAGGGTATATCAGTGCATTAGTCCCTTTCCTAAGTATAGGTCCGGAAGCCATCTCATATAATAAGGACTGCATATGCCATATTAGTCCATTTTCAAATCCTGAAATATATTTAGGTTTGTGTATACATTTTTCAGACATTTTGATATTTAATGATGAATAATTTCTCTTCTTGTGTGTCTTTACAGCTCAGAAGTATGTGCCCAGATCTGTGCTGGTTGACCTGGAGCCAGGCACCATGGATAGTGTGAGATCGGGCCCATTTGGACAGCTCTTTAGACCAGACAACTTTATTTTTGGTAAGTGTTTGTTTTTGTGTAATTCAACAACAAATACACAAAAACACCATCCAGAAGATGCAAAAATGTAAATGGTTGTCAGCGTTTCATTCTACCTAGTGAGCGGTCTTCTTAAGGACATTAAACATATCTATGCATGAGACAAATGTCTACATAGCAATTGTTTCAAAAAGGTTGGATACAGGATGCAGGCGGTCAGAATACAGACCACGGCATCCCGACAGGAATAAGTATGCTAACCCTAACCCTCCCCCTTAGTGCCTAACTCTAACCCAACACTTATTGCAAGGATTCCACCTGCCAGGATACCGACTACATCCAATTTCAAAAGTTTGTGAGCCATTGTTTCATAAACCTGGAAAACATCATTGTATATTGCATAGTTTAGAATATTGTTCAAAATATTGATAATTTGTCCAAGAAACTTTTGTTTCATAAACATTATTTTGGTTACAGGACAAACTGGAGCAGGGAACAACTGGGCAAAGGGACATTACACAGAAGGTGCAGAGCTGGTAGATTCAGTGCTGGATGTAGTCAGAAAGGAGTGTGAACACTGTGACTGCCTACAAGGATTCCAACTTACTCACTCTCTCGGAGGCGGGACAGGCTCTGGTATGGGCACACTACTCATAAGCAAAATAAGGGAAGAATATCCAGACAGGATAATGAACACATTCAGTGTCATGCCCTCTCCTAAAGTTTCTGATACAGTTGTAGAGCCATACAATGCCACCTTGTCTGTTCACCAATTAGTTGAGAACACAGATGAAACGTATTGTATTGACAATGAAGCTTTGTATGATATATGCTTCCGTACCTTGAAACTCACCACACCTACCTATGGAGATCTCAACCACCTAGTGTCTGCTACAATGAGCGGAGTAACTACTTCACTGCGGTTTCCAGGCCAACTGAATGCAGATCTTCGAAAGCTAGCCGTCAACATGGTGCCATTCCCACGTCTTCATTTCTTCATGCCTGGTTTCGCACCACTAACTGCTAGGGGGAGCCAACAATACCGAGCACTCACTGTGCCCGAACTTACCCAGCAGATGTTTGATGCGAAGAACATGATGGCAGCTTGTGATCCACGCCATGGACGATATCTAACTGTGGCTACAGTCTTCAGAGGTCCAATGTCTATGAAGGAAGTAGATGAGCAGATGCTAGCAGTTCAAAACAAAAACAGCAGTTACTTTGTAGAGTGGATCCCCAATAATGTCAAGGTGGCAGTGTGTGACATACCACCACGAGGTCTGAAAATGGCATCCACATTCATTGGGAATAGCACAGCTATTCAAGAAATATTTAAGAGAATCTCAGAACAGTTTTCTGCTATGTTCAGAAGAAAGGCTTTCCTACACTGGTTTACTGGGGAAGGGATGGACGAGATGGAATTCACAGAGGCTGAAAGCAACATGAACGACCTAGTGTCAGAGTATCAACAGTATCAAGAAGCTACGGCCAATGATGGTGAGGAAACATTTGAGGAAGATGAAGAGGAAATTCACGAATGAAACACTTATCTGTAATATTGATATTCTAAAACACAACAATAGTATCTTTGTCTAATAACCATTAACTGTGAAGGAAGCTAAGTGTTGTAGCATTACAATTGGAGAACAAAAAATATTTGCGTGGACAAGTTTTCATAATCAGGCCAGTTGCAGGGAAAACAATTGGCACTGTAGCTTAATGCTACATTCAGACATGTTTATATACGTTTTATTACCTTCTGTATTTAATGCAGATAAATTGATGAGCTTTGCAAAAGTGATCTGATTTAATAAAAAGAAAAATAATCAGTTGGCAAGTGTGAATTCCGTATGTTTGTGCATAATTAACAAGAACATTCTACAAAACATGTTATAAAAAAAAAAAAGTTTTGCATTTTGAGTCAAGTGATTTATTATAGAAACCAGTCTGTTTTCATAGAAAAAATGTCCCTCTGTTATCATAGGATATCCCAAGAGCATCATACAAAGCTTATATGTGTTGATACCCCCAAATTTGAACCCAAATGATGGCTGACGGGGTTTATTTTTTCTTACATGATCAACTCGGTCTAGTGTGCTCATTGCCTTCTGCCAATCCCCTTCCTACAAAGTAATAGCTTTACAGGAAACACGAAGACTGCACACGCCTGCTTCACAATAATGCCTGTGTCTAGTATCCAGTACAGGGAGAACAATAAGCATTCTAGGTTTTCTGATAATTTATCAGGTTCTGCCTAAACGCTTTATTCCCGATAGTGATGAGTGTATAGAAGAGACAACTTAAGGTGCATACACACTAGACGATATGCTCCCTGAGCGATATCGTCTAGTGTGTCCCCGGCAGGCTGTGCTCAATGTCGTTCATGACATTGAGCACAGCCGCTGAACGATATCATTAGCGATATCGTTCAGCGCCGGGCTCTCTCACCCATTCCCTGACATGCAGCAACCTGACGAGGTCGTCAGGTTGGCCTGCATGTCAGCCCGATGAACGAGGATGACGAACGACCCGCGGGAACGCGCGTCATCGTCATCGGTCATCTTTTTTGTGTTAAAAATGGACGATAAAGTGGACGACTGAACGATAACGATATCGTTATCGTTCAGTCGTCCACTTTAATCGCCCAGTGTGTACGCACCATTACTGTAGGTCACTAATCATTAACAATGCATGTTCACTTGTCTACTATATGCATTTGGAGCTACAAAGGGGATACCTGAGACACTGAGCTCTCTGCCATTCCCACAGATTCAGAGTGTGCACTATGACAAGTTATTTTTAGATAACTGTATACAGAAATATAGCAGTTAGGGGAAGGGACAGCAAATTTGGGTATTCATGAATCATGTGCACGTTACCCTAAAATAAATTGCATATGACATGAGGTGCTCAGTAATCTATGTATGTAGAGCTTCTCTGTTGTGATCATTTTAAATTTATCAACCAATTTGAAATGTATGTTTATATGTTTTCCTATTTTATAGCTTGCTGTTTGTAGGGAAAACTAACCATTAGCAAAATGCTATACACAAGAATTACATCAATTAAGCTTAGCAGGTCATTGACCTGATCACCCCATCTACTCAGATGTCATCTATTACCAAAGCACCGTGTCTATACACAAAGCTGTAATGCCCCTGCAATGGCAGGGACTACAAGTGGTAGGGGTATTTGGGGTGCACAGGAGAGGTCATGTGAGTATTTTATATATATTTTGGACATTCCTTCCACATTGCTATTAAATATATGCACATTGGCAAATCAAACAATTGTTTTATTTTTTTCCTTATCCGGGAAACATTTATACAGCAGGAAATACATTCATTTTTATGTACAATCAATAACATTCACACCCACTCTTACAATATTATTTACTAGTTCCAATCAAGTAAACCAATTAAGTGCTCTTTGCTGTTGGGGGAAATAGATAGCTCATTCTGCAATTGCAATGAACGTGTCATGTCCTTACCACAAATCGCCATACTATTTGGGAACAGCTTGGATATGTACATGAAAGACCCGCACAGGTGATCCCTGCAATAGCAGAAATCACAATAGGTTCAGTAAGTTCTGTGCCACATGAGCCACGTGTAGTTCAGAAAGGCCGTTTGCCTTTTATAAAAAATATATTAAAAAGGAGATAGTTTGTTTTTTTGTTTTGTTAAGTCAGAGACCGACACAAATCAGATAATTCAATAGGTTTATATAGATTTAAACACGTGGACACTTTGCAGTCCCACTAACCAGTAACAATGGCTGTGATTTCGTTGTCACTTCTTTGCCTGTCTACCTGATTATCCTCTTGAACAAAGCATAATGTGATTGACACACCCAGTGAATATTCCTTGGAGCATTTGTGGGAGGGTGATCACCTGTATTTGGATGCTTTATTTTTTGCGAATAACAGAGTTACCTCTCTTCAACGCATTTTATAACCAATCAAAATGGCGATCCTCCACTGATGTGTCGGACAATGTGCTCATCACTAGACTCCTCCTTGTCCTTTTGGCGGTCTCTGTTCCAGTCTTTCAGACCTTCAGGAAGTGTTGTATCCTCATCCATGCTGCCAGTACCTTCTACAAACTCCTCATATGTCGATTTTTCTGCAAATGGCCTTGGACCCAGTAGTTCAACCATATCACTTTTATCCAGTACTTCCTTTTCCAAGAGGCGAAGAGCAATCTAGAAAATAAAGAGAAAGTTCAACTCAAAATTTAGTGGAACTAATACCCAGACAAAATATTAATAAACTTAAATCTTAGTTTTCAATGCCAGTAGCCACCACTGCTGCGTTTGTAGTTTAGGACAGTTATAGGCGATATGAGAACGGTGTATAATAAAATGTAGACAGAGGATTATATAGAACACACGGAGGGAAGATGCAGCATCAGATCGGTGATGGGGCGGACACTTCGAGTTATAATGATGCGAATCGCATATATATGGGGAGGAGGCGGGGCCAGAATGATGCAATTCTCATAGAACCTCGTCAGATAGGCCCAGCCACCATCCCCTTAAACTGGTGAGGGAGTTCCAGGGACTCAGGGGTCTATTTACTGAGCTTTGGATGGAGATAAAGTACCAGTCAATCAGCACCTAACTGTAATTTTTCAAACACAGCCTGTGACATGGCAGTTAGGAGCTGATTGGCTGGCACTTTATCTCCATCCAAGGCTTAGTAAATAGACTCCTCAGAAACCTACTCTGTGTGCACCACTGTATGTATGTATACAAATCATAGTAGCAACTAGCTTGTTACCTTCTCTATATCAGATTTCTTTTCTGTAAGGAGTTTGACAGTTCTTTCATAAGCAGAGTTAATTAGTATTCGTACTTCATCATCAATCAGTCTAGCAGTGGCCTCACTGTAAGGCTTCTCCAATATCATTTCTCCTTGACGAGGGAGGTCAAATGAAACTTGCCCAACTTTATCACTCATGCCAAATTGGACAATCTACAAAAACAAAAAAATGTAACAAAAATATAAAAATTATTTTTATGTCAAAAGCTCAGATTACTGGCAACAATACATTAGCATCCCCGCATTTACATGAAAGATGTAAAATACAGGGCTCAAACCAATTAGAAGTGGATTTGTTTCATGAAACTTTCATACATCGCACAAATGCGTGGACCCGAGAAATGCAAAATCCAATTACAAAATCGCAGTAATCTCGGAGAAGTTGCGCAACTTTTCTACAAAATGAGACCTTGGAGAAGTGCATGAAAAAGTGGAGGAACCATCCTGGACCCCCCAAAAAGTGACAACTGAGATAGCAAGACTAAATAGAAGGCTGTTAGTGGATAGTACTGGAGGAAAGTACTGGAGGTTTTTGCTCTTTTTATTAATGGTGGAAAAATGATAGTGAGCAGATGTTTTTCAGCATATTAAAGTCATTCCAGCATTTTGGAGTACAGAAAAATGTCTCTATAGTACTTTTTAAACAAAAGACCCTCTTCCATCAATACACCACCTCCCAATACCTGCCCCACATCATTTCCACCACTACATACCTGCCCCACAACATTTCCACCACTACATACCTGCCCCACATCATTTCCACCACTACATACCTGCCCCACATCATTTCCACCACAACATACCTGCCCCACATCATTTCCACCACTACATACCTGCCCCACATCATTTCCACCACTACATACCTGCCCCACATCATTTCCACCACTACATACCTGCCCCACATCATTTCTACCACTACATACCTGCCCCACATCATTTAACCCATTTAGCTTTTTAGAGAAATTCACCTGAAAGCTGACATGTCTTTATTGGCCAAATTATAATATTTAAACCCACTCCAGGTGCATGATTATTCATTGGGAGGGGTGTACCAGATGGGCTGCATGGTGTCCTGACATTTGAACCTTAAAACAAAGATTTTCCCTACCTTTTCTGCTCAGTGGGCTGCACACAAAAAGGAGAGTTAGGGTAAAACTTACCCTTGTTAACTCTCTTTCTTCGTAGTCCATAGGGTCCACAGGGAGACAATGGGGTGTAGGTGGTACTTGGAGGACCGAACACCAACAGCAAAACTTTTTTCTATCCTCGGATGCTCCGGTCCTTCCCCCGATACCCCACCCACAGCCTGAAGGCAACTCAGTTTTGTTAACAAGCCCAAGCAGGATAGGATAGAAGGAAGACTGGTACACTGAAGAATCACACTCTCACACAGAGAAGGAAACAAGTGAACAAGATCAGAAACCCATAGAAGCCAGGTGCGTCAGGGTGGGTGCCCTGTGGACCCTATGGACTTCGAAGAAAGAGTAAACAAGTTTAAGTTTTACCATAACTCTCCTTTTCTTCTTCAGGGTCCATGGGGTTCCACAGGTAGACAATGGGGATGTCCCAAAGCAGTTCAAGGGCGGGGAAGCTCCTGAGCTGAGAAGAGAACCCGGATCCTGAAGGAAGCATCCCGAGAGGCAAATGCATCAAAGGCTTACAACCTAAGAAAAAAAAACCACGTGGCCGCTTTGCATAGTTGTTCGACAGACGCACCATGGCGGGCTGCCCACGAGGGACATAGAGAGAGAGTAGAATGGGCAGATAATGTAGCCGGCACAGGAAGGCCAGTCTGCGTGTAAGCCTGTGAGACAGACTCTGGCCAGATGGCTTTGCATGACTGTTTGTTAGCTAGCCATCCCTTCTTGTGGAATCCATATAGGACAAAGAAGGAGTCAGATTTCCTGATGGAACAAGTACGGTCCACGTAGATCTTCAGAGCACGGACCAAATCCAAAGAGGCCTCACTCGCCGAGAGGTCTGGTGATTGAAAGGCCAGAACCACAATGTCCTCATTAAGGTGGAAACGAGAGACCACCTTGGGAAGGTAGAAAAGGGGCGCGTTCGAAGAACAGCCCTGTCCGGATGAAAGACTGTCCAGATGAAAAATTAGAAATGGGGAGCGACAGGAAAGGGTCCCTAATACCCTATGGGCAGATGCTATAGCTAGAAGAAACAGAGTGTTCGCAGTGAGCCATTTGATATCTACTGAATACAGGGGTTCGAATGGAGCTTCTTGAAGCGCATGTGGTGTGTGACAGATCTCAGAAATAACACCACCTGTATTAGGGCAGAATGAGAGAAAGGGTATAGCCATAAGCTAACAGATAGAAAAAAAAAGAGTCACAGACAGGCAGTGTTAGCACAAGTCACATACAATGCAAGAATTACTGCAAAGCGGCACTATACTCAACTACACAGACGCAGTGTCTGGTAGTAAATAGCGCTACATACGCTGATCCTGGGGAGAGGTATGCAGGGGGACTGGTCCACGCATTTCCTGGGAAACTGACTGCACCATTGAGAAAATGGAGGTATCGACTCCCATAACGCGCGGGTCATTGAGCAGCAACCCGCCTTACCTGTCCTCTGATGTCCGGGTGCAGTCTGGGTCCTCTCCGGGGGCCCTGGCTAGCGCTGACCCCGGGAACACTTGCCGAGATCCCCAGATCAGTACTGGTGTCGTGGCACCGGAGGGGTGACGGAGCGGCAGCGCAGAAGTCCCACTGACAGTCTGCTGCTGCGCGCTCTATGCTTTTAAAATTAAGACATAGAAAATAAATAAAATACGCTTTAGGGGCTGCTTAAACAGCCCCCCTGAGAAATAGTGACCAGACTCCGGCCGGGCACCAACGAAACTGAGGTGCCTCTGGCACGGGGGCGTTGGTTCTCATCATCTACACCCCAAGGTCTCCCTGTGGAGCCTATGGACCCTGAAGAAGAAATCTTTATTTTAAGGTTCAAATGTTGGGGCACCGTGCTGAAGCCCTTGGACACCCCCCCTAATGATTAATTAGGCAATTCGAAGTTTCCAATTAGCATAATTAGCCAAATAATTACAGGTTTTGTTTTTTTTTGGGGGGGGGGAAGGCCACAAATTACCCCCAAAAATCTACCTTTCCGTTAGTTAAGGCATCCCAAATTTAATTACAGTATTTTTGTAATTTTTTTTTTATCATTGTTTCCAATTTTTCAAAGTGCTCTCACAGTACCCCAAAATCACTTTTCCCCTACTTTTTTTTTTTGCACTTTTCTGTTAATTAGGTTCAGATTAAAACGAAAAAATGTTTGCTTTTTATAAAAAAACATAATTTGCATTTAAAAAAACAAAAACATGGGGGCGTGGCCTGACTGTTTGCTGGCACGGACGTGTTTTGGGAGGAGCTCCTGCAATATATGCGAGTAGGGGGCCCGTTTTGCTGGCTATTGGGAGCCTGCACCATCAACTCCCTAAGGGTGCCTGCTTCCCCCCCCGTTCAACTTACCTGCAATCCCCGAGTCTCTTGGGGCCTCCGGCGCTCTCCGGCCTACCTCCCGCCTTGAAGCCGCGGCCTCGAGTTGGAGCCCGGACGGGGACCCGCGAGACCTGCCACATCCCCGATCTGTCCGGTGGTGCCTGACGCCCTCTCGCGAGGCCCTTGATCCCTCTCCGTAGGTCTCAGTATCTGCCAGAGCCCTGCGGCCTACTCACCTTCCGGGAGCCACGGGCTTGAGTCTGGAGCTCCGGCGGGGGCCCGCGTGAAGTTACTGCTGCGGGCGCCGCCCGGCGTACCTGGCACCTCGTTCCTGGCTCCTGCTTCCCCCTGCTGTGCCGGACCTCTCCCTCCCCAGGGCTGCTGACCACCAGGTTGATACAGACACCTTTGGGGAAGCCACAGGCGCCATTTTAGACCAGGGCCCCATACCCACAACGTATCTGATTACAGCTTGCTCTGCTCCTAACACCCTGCTGTACAGTATACATGCCCTATCCATTTCATTACTACACTCCTGCTATTGGATGAATATTTCACCCCTCAACATCTCCCTAATAGCAGGGTAGTAGCATCCATTGCTGCCATGTTTTTTCAGCGATTTCCATCACTCATCCCTATGAGACCTCCACAGCCCATATTTACCTAATATTGCATTGACCGCAACAGTAACCATTTGACTTTTCATATTCGTTATACGAAGACGACAGTATGCCTAACAAAAGAAGCAAGTTGTCTACTCTCGCACCTCCTATCAAATTTGTAGCACAGAAAACCACCGATTCATCCTCTGCTGGGAAATCTCCGCTGACAACCAAGGTTGTCCCTTCTCCTAGCCCTGATGTCAACCTTGATCTTTCTGCTGATGCTCCGCTTACTGTCCGCACTCTCCATCAAATGCTTCAGGCATTCCGCACGGACCTCACCTCTGTCTTTCAAGTGTCTATTAAACAATTCACCAGGGAAGTGACTGGTATTGGGGACCGTACGAACAACTTGGAGACTAAGATGCAAGAACTAGTTTCCTCGCATAATGATCTTCTAACCTCTCATAACCCGGTCCTCACGGAGTTGACGGCTGTCAAAAACAAATTGTCGGATTTGGAAGATAGATCTAGGAGGAACAACGTTAAAATCAGAGGCGTCCCGGAATCGGTATCAAATGCAGAACTCCAGGACTTTGCTTTGAACATCTTCCAGAAGTTATTGCCATCTGCAGAGGTTCGCAACTTGTTTATCGATCGCATCCACCGTTTACCATGATCCAATGGTTAAAGTCCTTTCGCTAAATGTCAAGGGAACTCCCCACAAAAGAGACGCTTGGCTCTTTCTACTTTCCATCATCATAAGGCTAATATTGTAGCTCTCCAGGAGACGCACTTCTCATCCTCAGTACCCCCCATTTTTAAGGACCATAGATACCCTGTATGCTATACTGCTAATAGCCCTCTCAAACGTAATGGAGTTGCTATACTGTTTCACGCTAATACCCCATTAGAGTTACATAGAAAAATAGAGGATGGGAACGGCAGGTTCCTCATTCTTATTGGGAAGGTTGAGGAGACTCTAGTCACTTTGGTTTCTCTCTATGCCCCTAATTCTCGACAGGTCCCCTTTTTACGAGACACTTTTGAGGAAATATCTAAAGTTCGGCAAGGAGCACTTATTTTGCTGGGTGACTTTAATTTAGTTCTCGACCCTAAACTAGACAGATCCTCTCCTCAGGGACATTCTTCTTCCCCTCGTGATATGGGCCCTTCGTTGGCCTTTAAGAAATTATTGGCGGAGTATGATTTGTATGACGCTTGGTGTACTTACCTACCAGATGAGAGAGATAATATCTTTTTTTCCTCAGTCCATAATAGTTACTCTAGAATTGATTTTGTCCTTTTGGATAAAATAATTCTACAATCTACTAAAAGGGTTAAGATCCTCCCTATTACTTGGGCTGACCATGCGCCTGTCTTATGGATTTGGGACATAGGCCATCAAATTTCTACCAGGTGTCCCTGGCGTCTTCCTGAGTACCAACTAAAAGATCCTGAGACTCTGCAGGCCCTTACTGATTCTCTTAAATTATATATACAGACTAATTCTCCTACTGATACTTCTGTTTTCACACATTGGTGTGCCTTAAAAGCAGTACTCTGTGGTACCTCCATCCAAAAAGGAGCTCAATTTAAGGCTCGCTCTCGTGAACTACAGAATAGTCTGGAATCTACCCTACGGTCTTTAGAGTCCCAGAATCAAATTCACCCCACTAGAGTATTGCGCAAACAACTTCAAGAAGCAACTCCAAAAACTTTTTATGTCACGTATGCAAGCGGCTTTTACCCGTCTTCGACATAAATTTTATACGGCCGGTAACAAAGTCTCCCGTCTTTTAGCACGTAAGCTGCGTGGTCATCAAGCTCGCAATAGAATTAGATGTCTTAACCCCCTCTGGATCGAAATGCCTTAATCCTCTTGACATTGCTAATCTATTTTCGGACTATTATGCAAAATTATATAATTTACGTGAGGACCCTTCAATCCCCCAACCTTCGGCTAATGTTATCCTCTTTTTTAGACAATTTATCTTTAACCTCTCTAGATGCGGATGGCCTGGCGTCCCTGAATGCCCCTTGGTCTTTGAAGGAAATTCAGGAAGTCATTCAGAAATTACCCAAGGGCAAAGCTCCTGGCCCTGACGGCTTTTCAAACTCTTTTTATTCTGTATTTACTGAAGCCCTTTCCCCAATTCTTCTAAACTTGTTTACAGAAGCTTCTGATATCAGATCTTTCCCACCCGAAATGGTAAAAGCACTAATAGTCACCATTCCGAAACCTGGTAAAGATCCCTCTGAGAGTAAAAATTATAGACCCATCGCGCTCCTTAATACGGATGTGAAAATTTTTGCTAAATTGATAACTAACCGTTTAAACCCATTACTTCCCCGGCTGATACACCCTGATCAGATGGGTTTTGTTCATGGACGCCAGGCTCCTGATAACACCCGGAGGGTTTTAGATTTGGTTGAATGGGTGTCGTTCAATAAATTACAATGCCATCTTTTATCTCTTGACGCTGAGAAGGCGTTCGACCGGCTCCACTGGGATTATATAGGTATGGATTTCGGGGTGATATTCTCCGGTCCATTAATGCCCTTTATTCTGATCCCTCTGCTCGTGTTTTTAGTAATGGGTTTCTCACCTCACCCTTCTCAATTTCCAATGGCACCAGACAGTGGTGCCCCCTTTCCCCACTAATATACGTGTTGGCCATAGAACCCCTTGCTCAAAAAATCCGCCAATCGTCTGAGTTTCCAGGGATTTCTATCTATGACACCTCTCATAAATGATGTCTGTTTGCAGATGATGTTTTGTTGTTTGTCACCGACCCGGAGATTTCGTTGCCATCGCTCCACAGCATTTTAGACAACTATAGTGCAGTACCCTACTATAAATTGAATGTTACAAAAACTGAAGCTTTACCTATTAATATTCCACCTTTCTCTCTATGTTCATTAAAGAGTCGTTTTCCTTTTATTTGGAAGAAGTCTTCCCTATCCTATCTGGGAATTAATATACCATCCTCTATTAATGATGTTTTTACTGAAAATTACGTTCCCTTTTGATGCAATTGTCCTCTCTAGCTACTGCTTGGATGAGCCACGAGATCTCCTGGTTGGGCCGTATAGCGGCGTTCAAAATGATGCTATTATCAAAATTGATGCATCTATTCCGTGCTATTCCGTATGCTATCCCAGGTAAATTATTGCAACAGATGCGCCGCTTGATGATTTCTTATGTATGGAAGGGTAAAGCCCATAAAATGGCTTATAGTCGTATAGTTCGTCCTAAACCTCAGGGAGGCCTTAATCTCCCTGACCTGACCAGATATCATGAAGCGGCCTCTCTCTCTCTCAAATATGCGACTGGTTTCTCCCCCCTTCTGTTAAACCTTGGGTAGATCTGGAACATGCTCTCCTCCGGCAATTTCCCCTTCCTGACCTTTTATGGATACCCCATAGATTGCGACCACAATTCCCCTTATTCCCTAAAACAATCTTGGATACTTTAAAAGTTTGGGATTATAATCTCCCGGCCCATTTTGATTTTACCTTGCCTACCAGAAATGTTTCCCTTCAGGCGCTGAGCAAGGTTTTACCTAGTCTTAATATGTCCTACTGGATGACTTTGGGTATTGTGTCCTTAGCAGACTTTTTTTCCTCGTCCTCTATACTATCGAATTCAGACCTCTGCACTAAGTATCCATTGGGACCCCCAGCCTGGTTTTACTATCACCAACTTACACCTTGGTATGTTTTGATGAACACCGGCCCTACCGTATTCCAGACTCCACCACACCTAATTCTGAGTAAATTTAATAACCCCTCCTCTAGTGGGGCTATATCTTTTTGGTATTCCTTACTGTCTCCCATAGCCCCGACAGTTAAGTCCCCTGCCTAGCTCCGGTGGGAGGCAGATCTTCAACGTACCTTCATCTCCTCACAATGGGAGACTATTTATCTCTCTACCTTCTCTATATCTAAATGTACTAATCACATTGAAATGTATGTAAAACTTTTAAATAGATTGAGATTGTAGGCCAGATTTTGTGTAATCTTTAGGGTGTCAAATATAAAGTTCTGTTGGCGTCTCTGTCATTCTGAAGGCTCTATTTTTCATGTCTTCTGGGATTGCCCTTTATTACGCCCCTTCTGGGAAGAAGTATTCAATCTTATTAAAGATGTCCTAGGACTCACTTTAACTCTAGATCCCTCCCTCGCCCTTCTCCACTGGTATCCAATCTCCGTTCCCAAATCTGACCGGTATGTTCTCGGCCACATTCTGATATCTGCCAAAGTCACTATAGCTCAGCATTGGAAGTCCCCTTCCCCTCCCCCATTTGCCAAAGTTATAACTAAAACACAATCCCATTTTGAAATGGAGACGAGGGAGGTTGCTTACTCTACGGCTACTTCATCCCCTATTGTGAAATGGTATCCTTGGCATCTGTATGTTACAGATGGAGGTGTGGCGCCCCTGTCCCTGCCCTCTCCAATCCCTCAAAGTGCCTCTCCTTTTGATCTAAATGAGATTCCAGAGGGGGACCAAAACATTTAATTTAATTATCTATTCTGGTAAGTTTTTGTTTAATGTTTTTGAATGTACTGTCACCTCCTTTTAATTTACTTTATGCATGTTTCCCTTTTTTTCTGTACCCCCATAAATATTTTGCATTATACTCAATAAAAATTTATTGATGAAAAAAAAACACAAAAAAAAAACAAACACAAATCAGCCATTTGACACCACTTAAAATACCTTCAGTACTTTCCTCATGCCCACAAACAGATTTCTATATGGTCCTACTAACGAAATTATAAATTTTGGTGGGTCCAGGATGGTCTCCCCATTTTTTCATGCACATTGCTCATGACATTTGGCAGTCATTTCGCAAACCTCAGCTGCAAGTACCATGAATAGGCATTTTTAATTGGTTTGGAGCATTCGTACGAAGTCGTCGAGTTTCATGAAACAAACTCGCTACTCGCAATTCGCACCCAATTGGATTGACCCCAATATGTGAGAAATGACAAGTAGACCCACCTGAGCATAGGCGCTTTGTGTCACTTTCTTCAGATCATCTTGTGCTCCGGTTGTAATTCTACCAAAGAAGATTTCTTCAGAGACACGACCGCCCAGAGTCATGCACATCCTGTCTAGCAGCTGCTCCTTTGTATAAAGATACTGTTCTTTTGGCAAATACTGGGCATAGCCCAATCCCTTTCCTCGTGGGATGATAGAAACCTGAAAGACAAGCCAGTATTTTGGGCCAAAGTCCACTCCAAAAAAAATGTACTTAAAAATACATATATCTTTGATAATATTAAAAGACAACTTTCTATAACAAACCAACCACAAACAGTGGTCTGAGTGTGAACACACATGTATACAGACTAGAATTTCATTTGTCAAGTGGTAATCTTTAAAACAAATATTTTTATGGAAAATAAATCAATAAAAAAATATATATATCTATATATATATATATTATCTATCTATATATATATATTTATATTTTGTGATAGGATCACTGGTAAAGTGGTCTGTGACAGGGACATTTATCCCAGATTCCTGTCTCATGTGTTTTAAATCCCCAGAAGAAAGTCTGCAGTGTAGCAGGCTTGAGTCTCGGCTTTTTGAAAAGCCGGTTTGGGACCTGGGGGTTGTGGGTGAGAGGAGAGGGAGGGCTCCACCCACGGCCACTCCAGGTTTTGGTTCTCGCAGCCTGGTAACAGGCTTGTTAGGGTTTCCACCTGAGAGTGGCCAATATAAGCCTAGTGTGTTTAGGGCTGAGTGTCTCACCTGGGAGAGCAGACAGGTTTTTCCAGTGTCTCTGAGCAAACTCCCTATCTGTAAGTGCTGTGCTGTGCCTTTGTTGCTGGCGAGGGCATTAGGCCATGCCAGGTCCTTGTAGTGAGGGAAGTCACTTGTGAAGTTAGTGCCCCGACAGGGCTAGGATTTATGTTTTGTTTCTTTATGTATTTCTGACATTGTACAATAAAGACTGGCGCCGACCAGCTTGTACTCGAATCCAGTCTGGCGTACTGTTTCCCAGCTGCTGTGTGTGTGTAAGGAAGGAGTCCTCTACCCAGGAGAGGGACCCCATAACCTGACTGTGTCACAATATATATATATATATATATATATATATATATATATATTCACTTATATACTGACATACTGTGTTTATATCTGTAGTGGAAACAACAGGAAATCTGATATATATAAAAAATGTAATGATATATATATATATATATATATATATATATATATATATATATACACACATACATACATACATACACACACACATATATACATACACTAAATGAAAGATAAAACTTTTAGCCAGTGTTATATACACATTAAAAATATCCCACTAGTTAGGTGCAAGCCCATTCTATGATCACAGATAATGAAAGCAAGTGTTATAGGCTGCTATGGGTCACAGCACAGCAGATAGTACTGGGTTACGTGTGTACATGCATGTGAATATGTCTGTTTGCTTAGATTTGATGTAATATTACTAATACTGTATTACTCGTCTTTTTGCTTGCAATTAGCTGTGCTTAATGCAATTAGTATCATCCATAACAGTTCTGTACAGTATAATGAAAACAACTTTTCAAAATGTGACTAGCTACTGTATAGGATGTAGCTGTACACTATATACATGTTATACAGGTACAGTCAGTTGTTGAAGTGTGTCGTATGCAGCGGTATGACATACCGACACTTCGATTTACACTGACTTGGAAGTTGTTGATTGAAGTTAAACTGTGTCTATACAGTGAGCGGCAGTACAGCAGGGGAGTGGCTACCCTCCAACATGACCCCTTCCATCCAATACAAAAAGCTCTAGCTCCTGGACTTCCCACCTAATTAATGATTGCAGTCACCTGTGTTGAGCTAGTTAATAGATGAGACAGGTGTTTCACCACAGGTGTCCACAAACATCAATTAAGAGAGAAGTCCAGGAGCAGAGCACTTTGTACCAGGGGGAAGGAGTCATGTTTCACACACTCCGAAGCCCTGCAGTGCCTTTTGCCTGCATAATGCCCGTCCTGCCGGCAGTTCTGCTGCTCTCAGGACCGGAGGGACCTTGACTTCTGTGTTGCTGCTGGATAGTACTCCGATCCCTGTTCCCCAACTCATCTCCACTCCCTCCCTCTGTGCTTAGGGGGGAGGGGGCCCCTTCACTTGACTACTGTCCAGTGCTGCTCATGTCTCTGGTCCCTGCTCCTCACTCCAGACACAGAGTGGCTAGCTGACAGTAGTAGCAGCTTTCTCCTATCCCGCGACAGACAGTACAGAAGCTGCCGCCTGTCTCATCATGGCACAGACCCTGGGGAAGATGGCAGAGGAGCTGAATTGCTCCATCGTTCTGGGTATCTTCTCAGTCCCAGTCACCATCCTGTGTGGACACAACTTTTGCCACAGCTGCCTGGACCTCACCTGCAAGGAGTACATCGTGTCAGTATACAGCTGCTCCCAGTGCAGGTGCAGCTTCCTGGACAAGCCGAAGCTGAGGAAGAACACGTTGCTCTGCGATCTGGTCAGCCAGGTGGAGGCAGCCCAGGATGAGAAGAACTACTCCCTCTGTGCCTCCCCGCCACTTCTCCTTACTCGACTGTTGCTGCTCCTGGCTCACACGGGGTTGCGGTTTGCTGATAGATGGAACTCCAGTCCCTGCTTCCCTTCTCATCTCCACTCCCTCTGTGCCTAACCTCCCCTGCTCCTTCCGGCTCCCGCGGGGTTGTGGGTTACTGATGATTGGAACTCCGCTCCCTGCTCCCCTTCCCATCTCCTTCTATGACTTCCCTACACTGCTTCTGGATCCCACAGATGCCATCTTAACAGACAGCTTCCCTACCTGGTCTCCGTGTGTTTTTTCCTGTGGGGGCATATGTGTTTTTTCTTATCGGTGACAATGTGTGTGTTGTTTTTTTCATGTGAATCCTTGGGGGGGGGGAATTCAATGTGTATAAATGGCCCTACTATTGTGTAGCATATTAATGCGTATAAGGGGTTCTACGGTTTGGTAACCTACACTATTGAAAAGGGGGCATGTCTTACAGACACACCCCTTTTGAGTGGCCATGCCCCCTTTTCCAGCGTGTGCATAAGTATGATCTTACATTTTCCATAACCCCACTTCAAACACTGCATACAGTCATATATAAAAGATGCATGCAATTTCCACATATGAAATGTATGGATATTGTACACTTGTGTGTAGTGATGGTAACACATGGCAGATTGCTTTACTCACTATGAAAAACCGGTATTTTATTGCTAGCATCAGAATCCATGCACAAACAAATCAAACATTTACATACTCACACATTTAAATATAAGGACTTCCCGTAGACATTACATAGTCACCACAGGGCAGTTATTTGGGTATATATCAGTGTGTAAATGAAATGCATCCTCTTACTGTGTATTCCAATTCTTCCTGTATGACCCCTGGGAAATGACCCCCTTCCAGCTCTCCTCTGAACAGCAATTAGCACTATTATAGACCGACAGCTGTTTGGGTTAGTGAACTACATTAAATACTAGGTGACATTTGCAGTAAAGTACAGCAGGAAATAGCACTATCAGCCAGACCTACCCAGAGAAGTAAAAGAAAGGGAGAACAGCTACCAGAACAGAGAGCATAAATGGCACCCAGTCTGGTTCTGTATATTAAAAACATGGCTCTAAATAATAATAATAATAATAATAATAATAATAATAATAATAAATATAAATTTGGCATTAGATATGGCCCCAAACATTGCTCTGAACATTACACTAGCCACCAGATATTGGTAAGCCTCATACACTATGTATCAGACACAGCTCAATGAACAGGACATTTGCAAATATGCAAGAGAGGAGCGATAAACCGATTGTAACGAGAGATCAATGACAATAAGATACAACCAGCAGTGACTGCAAGAAGCCTGTAAACATACAGAACACTTTTAGATCACTAGACCTAGCTGTGTAATTTACCTTTAAAAGTGGATCTGCATGTTCCAAGTACCACCCTGCTACGGCATGCCCAGCCTCATGATAAGCAACTGTCTTTTTTTCTTCAGGCTGGAGAACCTGAGTCTTCTTTTCCAATCCTAGAAGATACAATGATTCCAAAATAGGTAATTTAGTATAGATGGAACATAGGAAAAAATTAGCCCCTATAATCCCATGATTAACTTTCATAGAAAAGCAGTCAGCAGCTGATGGTTGTTCTGCCCTGATAAAGGAAAACATTGGCAGTAGCGGTTTAGCACTTCTGTTTAATCCAATTACTGCTAAAGATGATTGGGACACTTATGTATATTACAATTTCTAAGGATGAGCCTACTCATGCGAAGCACTGCAGGGATTCAAATGTAGGAAAAACTCCCTCCAAAGCTCCTCCTTGCAGCTGCAGGAATTGGGAGCCAGGACTTGATGAAATCATTAAGCCCTCCACCTCACTGCAAATAAAAAAGTAATGTGCCTGGGAACACACTAGTACCCCTGCTTTCATAAAAAAAAAAAGACATGGTTCCCCTTGAAAAAGGCGTCAGAAGGAAGCTGAAACGCGTAGGTGCCTGTCACTGGTTCCTCACCTGGTCCCCAGACCCATTGCTGGAAGCCCCCTTGCATCATTAAGAACAGAGGCTCACCACCACCTTTTAAGCCTCACAACATCACTGGCCGATAACAGCGTCTCTTTCCTGCATCATCACAGAACACTGAGCTCTCTGACACTCACCACAGAACTTTGGAGCGGCCGCACCATCTTTTTCCTGCAGTCTCCCCGCTAGTCAGGCCAGCCACTCGTGCATGCAGGTCAAAGCTGTCACCTTATCCATACAAGCACGGAGCTTTCTGCTTCTCACCTGCCAGACACAGAGTTCTGGAGCAGCCACCTCACTCCCCTCTGCACACCCACTAACACTTGGGTTGAGTTCTAGAGGCCAGCCATCCTTGGTCACTGCGTCCCTCATTGTTACAGCTGGATTACTGCAACGACATGGGTGCTGATCTGCCCGCTTGGAAGGTAACATTGTATCAGCTGTCAATTGACTATTTGCTATCCGCTCTGTTTTTAATTGCCGGATGATGCACAGAGTCTAATACTCTCCATTATTGTTACACAAATAAGCAAGGTGCTTCCAAAAAGGGCTTAATATTAGCCATTGACTTTCCATGTTTCTGGTTCAGGACTTTTTAAACATTTTAGATTGCCCATTCTCATGATCATTATTATATATTAATATATTGGTCACATGTTTTTTAATTGCCTAATTTATTGATAATTGTATTGGTTTATTAATTGTAATAAACATGCAGGGCCAAATGTAATAGGGTGAGAGTTTAGAAAAGTGAGAGTTTCTGACACTTTTTAAACTTTGCTAATGTAATAGAGTCCAAAAACAAAGTAACAAAGTAACAGTGAACTTGCATGTTTTTTTAGATTTAACAAACACTCATTATTTAAAATCTCATTCAGATGTTTTCCCATTTTGAAGATAAAACTCAACCAATGTGAGAGTTTACTGCTAAACTCTCACATTTTCTAAACTCTCACCCTATTACACTTGGCCCATAATCTTTTTAACTATAGAAGCTTGCGAGCAGGGCCTTCCTACCTATATATCTGTCTGTTATTACCCAGTTTTGTTCTATTTATGTTTACAATTGTAAAGCGCAACAGAATATGCTGCGCTATATAAGAAACTGTTAATAAATAAATAACTATACATTTCCTGCAATGGTTTGAGTGACCAATATTTGTGCCCATCAGATTCTGTGGTTGCTCCATTCTCTATATATGGTTCTAACTCAGGTCAGACCCAGTTTACCATGGTCTGCCCTGCTAAGTTTGTGAGGTCATAAAAAGTGGGAGGTGACTGCTCCACAACCACCAATCAGCTCATTTTAGGCATGACCCAGGTTGCGCCGTTCACACTGCACCATTACCCGGGTCCGACCCTGGTAGCTACGTGGATTGGATTCCCAGTCACTTGACCCAGGTTATTTTTCAGGGACCCTTTTCCATTGAGCCGCGATCTGGGTAGAGGCGGCAATAATCCGGGTTATTGCAGCAGTGGAAAAGGGGTATAACAGTGCCTGATCTCTACAAATTCTGGCACCCAGAAACTTGGGAATCCCCACTCTCAAATCATGTGACCCCTGAATAATTCATCTCTTGTGATAATGTATAATCACAAGAAAATAACTTCTACACTGCGGAAATCATTAATAAAAATAATGGGTGCCCCCTTTCTGGTTTCAATAAACTCAGCAGCAACTTTATTTGAAAAAAAAAAAAAAAAAAAAAGAGAGAGTCCCCTCTTTCAAATTATGTACCTTCCCTCTAGTGGTTATGATCTGGTGATCACATGAGACAATATCACCCTAATCTACAGTAAGCATTAGAAAGTCCAGAGATGAGGTTCTAATGCCCCGGATCTGCCCCATCCTTGGTTCAATAACCCAGGGGTGCTCCAAAAATGAGATGGCAGGTTGTCTACTTTTCAAAATAATTAGCCTTGGGGGCGTGGCCTGACTGCAGACGCGAGTGGACACAATCCCTGTGGGCTCCTGCTGAAT
The DNA here is from genome assembly GCA_031769625.1 of Taudactylus pleione. Classification (NCBI taxonomy): domain Eukaryota; kingdom Metazoa; phylum Chordata; class Amphibia; order Anura; family Myobatrachidae; genus Taudactylus; species Taudactylus pleione. Next base: position 41,056,430 of record JAUIMM010000092.1, read on the forward strand.
CCCCTACAAAAGGGGTTAATGAGACCCTCTCCCAGACCCCAAAGGTCTAAAGCGCTTTGCGGGGCCTCTCGGGAGTCTGCTGGGACACCTGCGGCTGTGTCAGAAGTCCGGGGAAAGTGTCAGCCGACCACCGGCGCATAGCGACGCACTGAGGCCTGTCAGACCTGTGAAGCCGGGGACTGGATTTGGAGTGGGACCCGCCGGAGCGCCCCGCGGTAACGCGCAACTCGCGCCTTAAGGTAGCCTCTCTCTCCTGCCCCGCATGTTCCGGAGATCTCTTTGAGGGACTGCTGGTGCTCACCTTACCCTCTAGAAGGAGGATTAACAGGCCCCAGGAGTCGGCTGTATTAGTAGCTGGGCGTCCTGCACTCAGCCTGCATCTGTCAACTGCGCTGTCCTGCTGGTGTGAGTAGGTGGCTTAGGCTGCCTGATATAAACTGGCTTGAGATTGCTCCCCTCCTGCCTTTCCCCCAGTCCTGACATCCAAGAGTCAGGGGCAGATTTTCCCCAGCACAGCCAGGCCTGAAATGAGATTTCTATAAAGGTCCGGTGGCCATTTTGGAAAGTATTCAGGCCGACTCTTCTGCTTAAGCACAGCCAATTTTATTTTATTTGATCAAATCTATCAGTAATTACTCTGCAAGTATATTCTGAACTCAGGGAGATGTAGTCGCTGCTTCACTTTAACACATGTTCAATACCGCCTATAGTAAGACCTGAGATCAGTTCAGCATATTGAAGTCATTGCATGTTGGTGTGTCTGTGCTAATTCATATTTCTATTCTGCAACAATCTTAATATCATACATGGCGCCTAAGAAGCCAAGAGTCGAGAAACCTGTCTCTCAAATTTCTTTCTTCAAAGCCTCATCTCAATCTCCTAAATCAAAGGCTGTTGAGGAGTCTGCAGCACGAAAGGGGTCCGCTATATCTCAACCTGCACAAAGCGAAGGGGCGACACCTCCGGGCCCCTCTCAGGATACTTCAGAGGATGGAGAAGTTCTTACAGTGGGTACAATGAAAAAACTCCTCTCACAATTTAAAAATGAAGTTGCAGCTGAATTTCGGGCTACTCTTCAGTCTTGTCAACACTCCATAGATGATCTTGGCGGTCGTACGGATGATTTGGAGACGAAAATGGGTGAAGTGGTGGGGTCACATAACGATCTCATCACAATGCATGAAGCAATGCAGAATGAAAACAGGATTTTGGTACTTACCGATAAATCCCTTTCTCCGATTCCACAGGGGACACTGGAGTTCAAGACAGTGGGGTATAGACGGTGGTAGAGCAGAGCCTGGCACTTTAAATAATTCAGAAGTGTGACTGGCTCCTCCCCCTCTATGCCCCATCAGCCCCAGTTTAAGAACTGAGCCCGAGAGGAGACGGAGGACAATAGGAAAATGAGGAGAAGGAGATGAACACAGAACGGAACAATACCGACTGAAGGAGAACCGAGGAACCCACTGCAGGGAACACATGCAGTCACACAACCATATAAGGAACTAAAAAAAAAAACACGGCAGGTACGCAGCGCTGGGCGGGCGTCCAGTGTCCCCTGTGGAATCGGAGAAAGGGATTTATCGGTAAGTACCAAAATCCTGTTTTCTCCTTCATCCACTAGGGGACACTGGAGTTCAAGACAGTGGGGACGTCCCAAAGCCAACCTCCCGGGTGGGAAGCGCGGAGAACTTGCAGACCCTTTGGCAAAACCGAAAACCAGGATCGCCAAGAACCGTAGGCTCAATGGAAAGGCAAGAGCTGAGGATCAAGTGTCGCAGAGCAGAAGAGACAATCAAAACTCCCTGCTAAACAACCACAGAAATTCCACAACTTACAGCGTAATTCGAATGGAACAACAGCTAGCGAAAGATCACCCGCAGATGAAAACATCAAAAGCAGCATAAACCCAGCTGAAAACAGACCAAGTCCGAACCATAGTCGAACATAGGAAGCTGTATAAGTCGCCGACAGCAGACCTCCAGCAGTGCTGGACATAATACATATAGATATACGTATAAGAATACCAATTTACAGATACAGAGCTGATCCTGTCCACAGACTCCTAACAAGAGTATACAGGGAGGAAAAAGTGAAGACCGAACAGTCGCCCTGGACCATTCTCGAGGCCCAACTACTACAAGGCTGTCAACCAGCGGAAGGAAGTCTCCTACAAATAGAGATCCCACGGGGTATGAGGCAGAGGCGGTTTTGAAAGGAATTGTGGTCTCAATTCTTTCAGAGAGTCAGACAGCAGTACCACCACTCTGAAACAGAGAGATCAAACAGCAACGGAAACCCTGCAATAATAAATCCCCATACCAGACCACTGGCAGAGTGTCTGGCAGCTCATCAGTTGCCTGCCTATAGGGAGGTCACTACCGCTTGGGGTGGGTCTCAAACTCGTGTATGGGGCGCCTCAGGCGGGGACTATACGGCACACGCCCTGTGCCGGCCTGAAAAGAAAACCACAGCAACGACCCCAAACAACAGACAACATCCCTCATGATGGAAGTGCGTAGTCAGTACAAACTGCTGGCCCGAACATAGTATGAAAACAACCCGGATACCCAGGCAGTTAAAAAACACGGATGCAACAGCCACCCAGGGAGAGCTACCAATATATATAGAAGCATCCCATACAGCAAGGCTAGAGAACTAGGACAACCATAAAGGTACCCATCAGGTACCTGTCAGTGTGATGAAAATATTCAAAGATACTGAACAGGAATCGGGCTCCCAATGCAGAACAGAATGACCGCACACTTTAATGTAAAGAAGTGCCTTAGCCCATAGAAGTGCTACAGTCCTTTATAACTCCAACAAATTCTAGTAGAATAAAGTGACAATTAAGTATGGAATGCTTCACGAAAATGCGTGTCATCCTTGCGCAGGGGCTATGCAAATCTTCTCTGTATCGTTCCAATTTTTAGAAAATGTGCTGCTGAAGCGAGCACTCTCAATGTTGGAACTATGCACCCACACGCCAGGAAAGCTCTAAAGTGTAGTAGAGCCAACTGATCATGAGAGCGGATGGCTGCTAGGACTGCAGCTAGGGTGCGGACGGGAGACTTGTAATGCCAGGTTGCATGAAATAGTAGCCTCTTCCGAGGAATTAGTGAGGTACCGCTTACCTGTGAGTAACCAGAAGCCCTCTAGACGCTATGTAGAATGTCACTGACCTTTTCCCTCTCACAGCAACCCGTCACGTCAGGTATAGAGAGTAGTTCAGTGGGCTAAAAGCAATGCTCTACAGCACGGACTTCAGTCTGGCGATGTTGTCTTAGGAAATACTGTAGAAAACTAGCAAAATGTTAGTGGAGACAAGAAGCTTGTACAACAGTACTCTAAACCTGAGCTTGTTACATTAGGGATGTGTATACATATAGAGATTATACATATACCCTAAATACGGTCTGCTAGTGTATCAGTACATTCATACTTATAATGGTGAAGTGCATATTAGTTAAAAGGCGGATTTAAATAAGACCTTGTACCGGTAAAGATACACACAGAAATATTACATATTTGATGATGGATCCCCACCAGTGACCCTTGAAAGTTATAGTGATCACAACGTGAAGGATTCAAAATTGAACCGCAGGTCCAAGGATTTACTTGATACTCACCCATCTAATCAAGCCAGGCCTGACCCCGCCTATTCGGCGGGTGGCCCTAGGCCTTCAGGCACAGGAGCAGTAACTGCAGTCTGTTGTCATTTAAACAATTAGGTCCTGAGGATGGTGTAGAACCTGGATTCCCCATGTACTGATATGAAGTGTATCTAGGGGCCACTTTATAGCCTTGTTTAATTGAGATATTGACAAAACAATAATCTTGAGTACTAGAACCTATACTGAGAAAGGCACCTGTACATAGACATAGAGTGCCTTAATTATCCCAGGTAAAGAAGGATATATCTGTAGCGATAACCCCAGTTAGGGTTAAAAAACAGGTTTTCCCAATTATTAGTAAATATTCATACAAAGAATGTGAATATATCAGTATATATACACACGTACACCCAGAGAACATAGTTGCATGAGAAGGCAATCTCTTTGAAAGGAAGAGTTAGCACCAATATAGGAAACTTACTTGTCAGACTCCTGTACTAGGAGATTAGCATGCTATATTATATATATATATATATATATATATATATATATATATATATATATATATATATATATATATATATATATATATCTTGCATTCTTAGAGTCCTATAGTTTGCTCCACAATATACATGTGTGGACATACAAGAAGGCCCCAGGACATGCATAGGGTCCATACTAGAAGCAATGCCTGAGGGAATTGTGACTATCACAATGTAAGCTGCAGGACATGACTCTAGGCTATAGAGCCACCATATTATATATACGGTATATGGATATAGTACCAAACTACCGCATCAGGAGAGTCCAGTCTCCAATCGCAGGATCCTTCTTTTAAAATATGCTAGGTATCAGACAAAACTGATAACAGATCCTCCACTGCCTTTACGGTAAGGATAAGAAGCGATACTATACGCGTACCTACATCAAGATCAATAGGTGACAATAATATTTAACATGAGCAACAGGTAGAGCCATGGAATGAACTGAGCCAAGACCTTGGTTGAGCCCAGGACAAACTTCACTCCAGACATATTTATATGTTCTAAAGTAGGGCTTATGTATATATAAAAAAAAACAAAACAAAAAAAAAAACAAATATATACATACATGTGGCTTACCTCCACGCAGGGAGACTGCTCATGTGCCGCGTGTGGCCGTCATTCTGCTACGGCATAGGGGCCTGGATATTTTAACAGCGTGATGTCCCAGACTGGTTTTGATCCTGGGACCCTTCTGTCACTGGTGTACTCGCCTTATTGGGTGAGCCAGTTGAGCTCCAGTTGAACCCGCTTTTTCAAAGTGGGAATCAAAGAGACGACCTCAGTGCAGTATACTGATGTATACAGGCCTATTTGACACAGACATAGATCAATCGGCAGATCATGCGGAGGGCAAGTGACACGGACACAGCCTCTGTATTAGGCTGCGGCATGTTCCTCCCTGAGCTAGTGTCAGGGGCCCAGACACTCACTCTATAATAGTGCCGGCGGGTCCCATGATATGTAGAGGTGCTGCTCTTTACTAGGAGTACTGATTAAAACTTAACCAAACAGACTCCTGCAGCCATTTTGAGATAAGACAATCGTAAAATGGTTATAACTATCCTCTACACAGTAACATCACAATGACGTAGGGCAGCAGTTAGGATAGTTATGGGGCCGACTGTTTTGCAGTGCTCTCTCTTCTAACAATTCATTGTGGAATCTGACCACCATTCAAGTTCTATATGGACCTTGCCGCTGCGTAACTCAGTAAGCAGGAAGACTGCTACACTGCGTGCGTAGGTTTGTAATACACTCAGTATGCATCAGCATAATCTATTCTAGCAGTATACTATTATAGAGACCAAACTAGGTTCTATCTAGATTCTGCCGCTGCCCATATATGCTACTGCTATGCACAGGGGATTATACATATATACATTTTTTTTTTTTTTTTTTTAACAGATTCTACACAGCACAGCGTATTCCACTGCGCCATCAATTCAGTAGACAATACTGGCAATAACAGACATTTTATATACATATATACACATATATACATACATATACATATATATATACATACATACATAAATACATATATGTGTATGCGTGTGTGCATGCATGCACACACACATACACACAAATGCACACACATGCAGGAAGGCCCCGCACATACATACATGTATAAACACACACTTCCCCATGTAGGCATGTCATATTACATTAGGCATGCCTTGTACTAGCTGCAGCAGCGGAATTGCATTTAAGGTTACAGTGGGTGTAGCCTCTACAGGGGCCCAGACCTCTCTCTGCCCTGCCAAGCGTAAACCTGCGCTGTACTGCGCGCCAACTAAGCGAGAGGCTTAGAAGCAATTGCGGCACCTGCTCCCCGGGAGTAGTAATGGCCGCCGGACCTAAGCCACGCCTCCGCACAACCAGGAATAGCACTAACTTCGTTACCGTTCCCGCTAATGGCGGGCATTTGGCGCTACACCTCCCATCTTCATTTTGGGAGGACTACTGCGCGCCTCACGTCCTGTCAGCGCTGTAGTCAGCGGTGCAGCGTCTCCTTCTTTATAAGAGGAGGGAGAGCCTGACTCTGTTTAAGCGCGCCTATAACAGCCGCGCGGGAGATTAACTTGGCGCCGGTGTTCTTTGTAAGCACCGGCGCTGTGATAATTGACAGCCGCTGAGCGGCTGCTAGATTACAGACAGCCACGCTGAAGCGGTGTCTAAGTGCCCCCCGTTAATGCCGTCGCCGGAGCTTCTACGGTACAAGCCCCGGTGCGGCTACAATTATTCCTCCACAGAGGCACCTATAGTGACTCACTGCCAGACGGTCCTCCCCTCATTAAATAGGAGGGGGAATTAGTGGCTAGTAGAGACCCGGCCGCTGACTGCAGAGTGCAGCGGCGGGTCACATAAGCAGCTCCGACACTGCCAGTTTACTGACAGGGGGAAAGAGGCTGTAATAGCCGCTTGTTCCTGAGCCCAGCGTTTTTGGCCCACCACTCCAGCTAGTCAGGAGTGGTGGGATACTTACGGACTGCTGCGGCCGGGATGCTGGGCTGAGGGGGCGGCGAGGAACCCGGACACATGCCGGTGTCAGCAGTGGCGGGCCTCGCAGAGTCCGATGACTCAATTTGTTATTGCCCCCTCCTCAGGGTCACCGGACACAGGCTGCAGTAGCCGTGTGGTGCCCTCCCGGCGGCTCCCACGTAGCAGGCAGACTGCCACAGTAAGCAGCCTGCCTGTCCTCAATGCTTGTTAAATAAACCTTAAAATTAAAAACTATGAAAAAGGCTGGAGACAGCCTGATGTGCGACCGGCTCTCTCGGGCACATTCTAAAAACTGGGGCTGATGGGGCATAGAGGGGGAGGAGCCAGTCACACTTCTGAATTATTTAAAGTGCCAGGCTCTGCTCTACCACCGTCTATACCCCACTGTCTTGAACTCCAGTGTCCCCTAGTGGATGAAGGAGAAATAGCATCACTCAAAGATAAAGTGTGTGACTTGGAGGACCGTTCACGCCGAAATAATCTAAAGCTACGAGGCGTTCCTGAGAATATTTCCAATAGCAGCCTCCACGATTACACAATGTCTCTGTTTCAAAAGCTTCTTCCTTCTGCGAAATCTACTGATCTTTTGATTGACCGTATTCATAGGCTCCCCAAAGCCAAAAGGGCACCAGAGAACGCATCAAGAGATGTCCTCATGTGTATGCACTTCTTCCATATTAAAGAGGCTCTGTTGAAAGCTGCTCGTCCATCGGAGGAAACGGCCGCTGTTATGGGCCAGTTGCAATTATATGGAGATCTATCGCAGGCTACTCTACTAAAGAGACGTTCACTTCAACCTATCACTTCTGCCCTTCGAAAAGCTGATATTCTTTACAGATGGGGCTTTCCTACTAAACTCCTCATCTCACGCAATGGCTCCTTGACCACCATTTCCTCTATTGAAGAGGGTGAGAAATTTGTTTCAGAGATGAAGGTAGAAGTGTCCTCTTCTAGATGCTCTCCTCTTCGCCATATTCAGAAGGACTGGTCGACTGCTGAATCGTAATGATTTCGAATAAGTTTGTTTTTTGTTTTTTCCCCATGCCTATACGGTAGAGTTGATTAGTCTCAAGAACCGTAAGACTGTAATATTGAGTTAGATTCTTTGTTATTATGTTGGTCATAGTGTCTAAATGGGTTCCTCTGTAGGCTGGGGAGAAATTCAAGTTATCTTATCTCAGGTCTAGAAGTTCCGCTGATCTAGGTTATAGTTATGACCTTGTATTCCTAATGTTGTTTAAGGTGGTGTATGACATGTGTTTAATTTCCCATGTACCCCAATCGTGTTGCCATGGTTAGGCAACCGTCTCTGACCTCAAGTGAGGGCATTTCAGTTAGTTTATCTTTTTGTTGTTATTTAATTTTTATCATTGTGTTTTTATTTTTCTGTTTTTTATTTATTCATTTATTTTTTCTTCCCCCTTTTGTTTTTTTATTATTTGATTGTAGTAGGCCAAGATGTACTGATTCAAATTGTCGCTATACACAGCTCAGGGGTTACAAATTCCCACTGGTTTTCAACTATCTCATAATACTTTATTATGGTTAATCTGATATCAATTAATGCCAAAGGGCTTAATTCACCGCATAAGAGAAGGCTCGCTTTAAATCATTTCCATAAATTAAAGGCTCAAATTGTAGCAGTTCAGGAGACACATTTCTGCGTCTCCTCTCCACCAGCGTTTAATAATGATAGATTTCCCCTTTGCTATATGGCTAGCGGTCCATCTAAGAAAGCTGGAGTAGCAATCCTTATCTCGAAACATTGTTCATTTGTACTGAACAAACAATATTCTGACCCGGGAGGGAGATATTTAGTGCTGGTGGGTCAATTAGAGGGTAAGGAGGTTACCATAGCGTCCCTATATGCCCCCAATACACGTCAATTGAATTTTTGTAGGAAATTTTGTGCTTTTCTCCAGAAATACAGTAAAGGTGCCATTATTATTATGGGAGACTTTAACCTTGTGCCCGACCCCTTGTTAGATAGGTCCAGTAAAAGTTTGCCCAGGAATCGGCAGTCTACCGAGTGTTCTAGAGGATTCCGACAGCTCCTTGCAGAATATGAGCTATATGACATTTGGAGAATTAAACATCCAGAAGATAGAGATTTCTCATTTTTCTCACATGTTCATGGCTCGTATTCAAGAATAGACTTAGTACTAGCTGATAAATTTACGCTATCTTCTATTAAAAAAATAGATATTATGCCTATGTCATGGTCTGATCATTCCCCTATTTTCTTTTCATGGGACATTGCACATAGACAACATATCCCTGGCCCGTGGAGATTAGGTAAACATATGTTTGCTCAGCCAGAGGCTCAACAACATATTCAGAAGTCCTTATCGGAATACTTAATCAATAACAAACCAGATGAGACCTCTGTCTTTAATTTTTGGTGCACCTTGAAGGCTGTTGTTCGGGGCTCTGCAATACAAATTGCCGCCAAGTTTAAACGAGAATATAGATTAAAATGGGCAAACTTAGAAGAGGTTGTTAACTCCCTAGAAACAGCTCATAAAGCGGACCCAGCAAATAAAACCATATATAAAGAGTTAGCTGCGGCACGCAAGCAACTTAATGTCTTTTTATTACAGGAGGTGCATAGGAACCTTGCCCGTTTGAATCAGAAGTTCTATGTATTTGGAAACCGTGCATCGAGATTACTTGCCCGTAAGTTAAGAGGAAAGCGGGCTAGAGAAAAGATATATTCGATTAATAAATCGAAAGGGGGTAGGGTGATCGATCCGTTTAAAATAGCAAACTCCTTTGCTGAGTATTATGCTAAATTATATAATCTACGGGAGGATCCTTTGACTCCTCAACCAAGCTTAGAGGGAATTAAAGAGTTCCTCAGGGATGTAGATCTCCCTGTCCTAGACTCGGCCACATGTGAAACTCTTAATGCTCCGTGGACCATAGAAGAGGTTGAGAAAGCTATAGATCTCATGCCCTTAGATAAAGCCCCCGGTCCTGATGGATATCCCTCTAATTTTTATAAGGTTTACATGGCGGATTTGGCGCCGGTACTTTTACTAGTGTTTAATGAAGCTACCAAGTCAGGAATATTTCCCAAAGAAATGCTAGAAGCCCAGATTATAGCCATTCATAAACCAGGCAAACCCACCACTGAGGTTCAGAATTATAGGCCCATTGCTCTACTAAATGCTGATATTAAGCTCTTCGCCAAATTAATAGCTTTAAGACTCAACCCACTGCTACCATCTTTAATTAATGCAGACCAGGTGGGATTTGTTATGGGTCGCCAATCACCTGATAACACCAGACGAGCCTTTAATATTATAGAACATTGTGAAAAGGCTCAAAAACAACTATTACTCTTATCATTAGACGCGGAAAAGACAGACTACACTGGGGTTACCTCCGGGAGGTTTTTACGAAATTTGGGTTTCAGGGATTAATTGTAGATTCCATTCTGGCATTGTACACGGTCCCCTCAGCTAGGGTATATGTAAACGGTTGCCTTTCCTCTAATTTTAGCATCTCTAATGGCACCCGTCAGGGGTGTCCTCTCTCCCCATTAATTTTCGCGCTAGCAATTGAGCCTCTGGCTGAAAAAATCAGAGGGTCACACGAAATTCAGGGCCCTAAGCTGGGGAATACTAGCCACAAAATTTGTCTATTTGCGGATGATGTTTTGATTAGTCTGTATAATCCCCGAGACTCCCTCCCTGCTTTACACCGTCTGCTGGATGCTTATTCAAGGGTCTCTTTATATAAGCTTAATTCTAATAAATCCGAAGCCCTCCCAATAAATATCCCCACGGACACATTAGAATTTTTAAAATCATCCTTTAACTATTCATGGGAATCATGTTCCCTGAAATATTTAGGAGTGCGCCTGACTAGAACCAAAGATATAATTGAATGCAATTATGCCCCTCTACTGGCCAATTTTGAAGTGGCCTTGAATGACTGGATGCTACATGAAGTATCCTGGCTGGGCAGAATAGCTGCCTTTAAAATGGTGATACTGCCAAAACTGCTGTATCTGTTTCGTACTATTCCCAGAGTTCTCCCTAAACCTATGTGCAATAAATTTAACAAAGCCATAGGCCGATACATCTGGAAAGGGGGTAGGCCGAAAATAGCTAGAGCAACTCTCTCTTTACCTAAACTTGAAGGAGGAGTTGCATTCCCAGATATAGAGAAATACCAGTATGCTTGTTTGATAAATCAGGCGAGAGATTGGTTTATGGAGGATAACATTAAACCTTGGGTTGCGTGGGAATCGGAGGCCGTTGAACCCCTAGCTCTCCCAGATTTGTTATGGCTTCCGGTCGCCGCACAGCCCCCAAGTTCCAGGCACTCTTGTTCAGTTGGTGCCACAATACAGGCATGGAATAGATTCGTTATTAAGCGTGAAGATGTTTCCTTACCGACAACTGCTCTCTCATTATCTTGTATAGCTAGACTAATTGGAAACCTACAGGTGGAGTCTTGGAATGCTGCAGGAATTAATTCATTGGGGGATATGATGTCGGGTGGAAAAGTTATCTCCTTTTCTGAGCTTCAGAGTAAGTTCAGTCTCCCGAAACAGAATTTTTTTAAATACTTGCAGATGCGGCATTGGGTTCAGAGCCTACCCTCCCTCAATCTCCAACACAGTTCCTTACCTGGGTATATACTAAAACAATTCCAGTCCTCTACTCAAAAAAGTGGCATTACATGGTGGTATCAACAGCTATTAACGGAGAATAGACCAAACAAATTCACATCATTACAAAAATGGGAGAAGGATTGGTCAAGAACATTGGAAAAGGAAGATTGGGAAATGGTTTTTCGAACCTGCTATAAGATGTCCCGTTGTATGAACCACTCAGAAATGTTCTTAAAATTGCTCCATAGATCATATTTCACCCCTGAGAAACAACATAAGATTTGGCCATCCATTTCTAAATTTTGCTGGAGAAAGTGTGGAGAAGTGGGCAGTATCTTCCATGTATTTTGGTCATGCCCTCTACTGAGACCTATTTGGGTCGAAGTGTTCACCTTGATTGGGGACATTGCGGGAGTGGGGATACCACTGGACCCGGTTATTGCTCTGTTTCATTTTTTCCCGGGGAACTCATCAAAGGGAGATAGATATATATTGGGGCTGATTTCTGCAAAAGCTGCTATTGCTCAATTGTGGAGAACAGACTGTGTGCCCAGCTTAGGTCATATAATAAATAAAGTAAATTGCCATTGTGATTTTGAGACAGCGGACAGTAACTATTCTACTGCGGTCTCTTCGCCCCATATGCTGTGGTTTAAATGGAAAGAATATAGGGATAGTCTGGGAGGAAATCCCTTGAGACCTGGCCCAACTGATATTGGAATACTACATTCTCCTTCCAATAATATTGTCTCTTGAGTTCCAAAAGTGTATTGTTTTGTCGATATATAACTGGGTTATACAATACCGTTTTGAAAATGTGATATTTGTATGTATTTTCTGAGTGTGTAGTATCAAAAATTTAGCTATTTACTCTTTTTCTTTTGTCCCCCTCCTTTTATTTTATTGTGTTTTTAAATATTATTTGATTTTATTTTTTGTATATGTTATTGTTGAGATTATTATAATATTTCAATTTATTTATGGTATCTAATAAAAATATAATTGGTAAAAAAATAAATTAGCCTTGTTGGGTTACCATATTATTTACACATTTTATGTGTAAATTAAAAAATTATTTCAAGTACAGATTTTATTATGAAAAGCTGGGTGGAGAATTTTGATTGTGTTTTAATGCCGATCACAGATTATTAAAAGTGTATTAAACCAGGGACCACACATTTTTTTCTTACTGGTAGGTAAGAAGAAAGGAGGAAGGAGGAGGAAGAAAGGAAGGTGAAGGAGCAAGAAGAAAGGAGGAAGAAAGAAAGAAAAAAAAAAAACATTTACTTGATGTTCACTTTCTTTCAATATTTTATTTGGCCATTTGCGGTAGATTTTCTTAATTGTGAGAAGAGCTAAAACTAATATTACTTCACACAGGAGTGTGAAAAGTGTCAGCAGCGATAGGATCACTAGCTACAGTAATAAAGAAATTGAATATTGTTTAACTAAAAGGGAAGCAAGTCAGACTTTAGCCATGACAAAGAACTGTGCTATACAAACATAGCAGCCACCACAATTTTTCAGACCTAAAATAACAAAAACATTCAGTTTCACACCATTCTCTTACAGACAGCAGTCACGCTTTAATCTCACCTCCTATTACTCTCTCGATGGCTTGCTCAAAGTGCTTCTGGTTTATGGCATCAGCGAGGTGTCTGGCAGCTATAAGAGCAGCTTCATTACACACATTTGCTATATCTGCTCCTGTGCAGTGCAAAATAAAATACAGTAGTAAAAGTGAAAGAAATCTTGATTTTGATATTAAGTGACATTGGATTGGCCCTGAAATGTGCATTTATGAATAGCTTTCTGCAACATAACATATGGATCATATACTAACATGTGGCACATATTACTGATTGCTGTGCTCGCACAGGGGAAAAATATGGCTCCTGTAATTGTTAATCAAGTTTTATCAAATATCGCAGCAGATGCAGCAAAGCGAAAACTTACATTTCTGTTCTACAGCCCTCGAGGATAGTAGTGGGGTAAAGCTATGCTAAACTTTTCTATTTTGAACAACCCCCTGCCCCCCCCCCCCAATATTAATAAACACAAAGACAACACTATACATAACCTGATGATACATTTTACTTGAAATACATCAGAACTAGTGCACAGGAAACACAGCAAATAAAGAGGTGCAGTAGCAACCACACTTTATCTTCTATAGTGTAGTTAGACAATAAAAGCAACAACAGTGAGAACTCAACTAGTTTCTGTATAAACTAAAACATATTAGTTGCAAAGATACTTTAGTGAGGCTAAAAAAGGCCATTAAGTTCAAGTGTACATTAGTGACGGTGATGCAGCAAGCTACCATTGGGATGTGCATCTCTCAGCTGGTAACAGTGTATATTAGTGACGGTGATGCAGCAATCTACCATTGGGATGTGCATCTCTCAACTGGTAATATAGTGTACATTAGTGACGGTGATGCAGCAATCTACCATTGAGATGTGCATCTCTCAGCTGGTAATATAGTGTACATTAGTGACGGTGATGCAGCAATCTACCATTGGGATGTGCATCTCTCAGCTGGTAACAGTGTACATTAGTGACAGTGATGCAGCAATCTACCATTGGGATGTGCATCTCTCAGCTGGTAATATAGTGTACATTAGTGACGGTGATACAGCAATCTACCATTGGGATGTGCATCTCTCAGCTGGTAACAGTGTATATTAGTGACGGTGATACAGCAATCTACCATTGGGATGTGCATCTCTCAGCTGGTAACAGTGTATATTAGTGACGGTGATGCAGCAATCTACCATTGGGATGTGCATCTCTCAACTGGTAATATAGTGTACATTAGTGACGGTGATGCAGCAATCTACCATTGAGATGTGCATCTCTCAGCTGGTAATATAGTGTACATTAGTGACGGTGATGCAGCAATCTACCATTGGGATGTGCATCTCTCAGCTGGTAACAGTGTACATTAGTGACAGTGATGCAGCAATCTACCATTGGGATGTGCATCTCTCAGCTGGTAATATAGTGTACATTAGTGACGGTGATACAGCAATCTACCATTGGGATGTGCATCTCTCAGCTGGTAACAGTGTACATTAGTGACAGTGATGCAGCAATCGACCATTGGGATGTGCATCTCTCAACTGGTAATATAGTGTACATTAGTGACGGTGATGCAGCAATCTACCATTGGGATGTGCATCTCTCAGCTGGTAACAGTGTACATTAGTGACGGTGATACAGCAATCTACCATTGGGATGTGCATCTCTCAGCTGGTAACAGTGTACATTAGTGACGGTGATGCAGCAATCTACCATTGGGATGTGCATCTCTCAACTGGTAATATAGTGTACATTAGTGACGGTGATGCAGCAATCTACCATTGGGATGTGCATCTCTCAGCTGGTAACAGTGTACATTAGTGACAGTGATGCAGCAATCTACCATTGGGATGTGCATCTCTCAGCTGGTAATATAGTGTACATTAGTGACGGTGATACAGCAATCTACCATTGGGATGTGCATCTCTCAGCTGGTTACAGTGTACATTAGTGACAGTGATGCAGCAATCGACCATTGGGGTGTGCATCTCTCAGCTGGTAATATAGTGTACATTAGTGACGGTGATACAGCAATCTACCATTGGGGTGTGCATCTCTCAGCTGGTAATATAGTGTACATTAGTGACGGTGATACAGCAATCTACCATTGAGATGTGCATCTCTCAGCTGGTAACAGTGTACATTAGTGACGGTGATGCAGCAATCTACCATTGGGGTGTGCATTTCTCAGCTTGCACTTCTCCATGAATGAGCATAATTATTGCTATTCTTTTCTTACCTGAGAATCCTGGCGTTAAAGCTGCCATTTTTCTAGACAGGGCTTCTTTATCTAAAGTGCTATCCAACTTCAGAGGTCTGAGATGAACTTTAAATATAGATGATCTGCCTTTTATATCTGGAGGTCCTGTATTTGGAAAGAAGACAGAAATTAGCAGGTTTTACACATTAATGGGTGTTACCAGCTCCAAGTATAGTATACGGTCACCTATGTAAATCTGCCTGTCGAAACGGCCAGGTCGCAGAAGAGCTGGATCCAGGATATCAGGTCTGTTTGTGCCAGCTAATACAACAACATTTGTTGCTGTATTAAAACCTGTAGAGAGATAAAGTGAATCAAAAACAATTTAATAAGCGAGTAAATACTAGTTTAATTCACAATCATAAATACAAATATAACTTTTTTTTTTTAGGTCTTTATTTTTAATAGCAGAGTAAAACAGTTTCTCTCCCCATTGCTGGTTTATTGGATCCACAACCAAACCAGGATTTGTTCAAGTATTCCACATTATCAGTTCATGGGATCTTCATCTTGTTCGAGGTAAGATTTATCCATTACAGTAAATAAATCAAGTGATTATGAGACACTTTTACAGTGGGATTTATTACTTCCCAATTGCCGTATCTCTGGATTTTATGATTAACAGGTATGGTTGTTTGTGTAAAATATATCTATTGTATAAAGGGCCTAGTTTCTGTCTAGCGCAGACTCACTAAGAGCTGCAGGGAGGTCACGCTCCCTACCAGCTCTCACTGGATGGCCGCCGCCCTTGAATCGGTACCTCCAGTGCTCCTCAACCTCCCAGCGGTCACATGAGGTTGCACTTCCTGCACCCGTCCCCCGACGGAATGCATATATTATTTAATATGCATGTTTTGCTATATAAGGTTTTAGAAACTATAAAAGGTTTGCCATTTAAACTGTTTTTCCAAGCAGCAGCAATATATGTCCCTTATTTTAAATTGAGGTAATTTCACATCATAATTTACCATATAACAGCAATTACTGCCTATTGGTTTAAGATCTTGATAAATAGTATCAGACAGTAATCATAGATTTTATGCAAAAATAGTTAGTTCAAGATTAAACCATTATTAACTGACATATAACTTTACAGCCACTAGTAATCTGCCACTACCAACATGCCCCATAAACTACTGGCAATTCATTTTATGTCTTGTTGTACAACATGGAGAGTCATTATATTTAAATTATATAAAGATTTGGACTCTGTATAAAGGAATGAACTTAAAAATTTATTAAACACACACCCACGTAAAAAATGGAACAGGAGCTGCTTCTGCTTCATTTGCCATTATAGAGAGAACACACATTAATATCTATGATATGTATTTTGCTAAACAACTGTGTTTTTTTATTAAGTGAACACTTAAAAATATACTTGTAATGGAATCCTAGTACAAAATCTTCAGGCCTGAAGGAATAAAATAAAAGGTGGAATAAGTTACCATCCATTTCCACTAAGAGCTGATTCAGAGTGTTCTCTTGTTCATTTTGACCACCAAAGTTCCCGCGTCCTCTTTTTCGACCAACAGCATCAATCTCATCAATGAACAGTATGCAAGGGGCATGCTTCCTGGCCATGCTAAACAAATCACGTACCTTGAACACAAAAATATTGCTACATTGATGTGCTGTCATGTTACTATAAAGCATCACACTGCAAATGAAAAACAATTACATTTTTATATAGTTTTTTTTTTTTTTTTTAAATAATAAAATGCCACCTGCAAAGCTTGCACACAGGAATTAATAAGAAACATGCTGTATTTAAAAATCCAAAGTATGAAGCTGGAGAAAGAAACACTAATTCAATTACATTCAGGCTTTTAAAAAAATAAAAAAAAAATAAATTTTATATATATATATATATATATATATATATATATATATATATATATATATATATATATATATAATTTGCAGTAAAACTGAGCATGTGGGAAGAATTCTGTCCTAAGTGCAACTTTCTGCACACAGACATGAAAATGAGCGTTGTGCCATATTGATAAACCACCCATGCTAATCACAGGCTATCACTGTAGCTTGTGCATCAGATAGCCATCTCATTATAAATGGCTTGAATGCTGCATGGTATACACACTACAAAAAAATGCATGTGGGAAATTGTCACATTAAGAAAATGCAGCTCACAAACTAGAGAATCTCCAATCAGTAAGTCTATTGTGTGACCGTTGAATATTTGGACTTACTCTGGCTGGTCCAACCCCAACAAACATCTCTAGGAACTCTGATCCATTCACTGTGATGAAGGGTACACTGGCTTCCCCAGCTGTAGCTTTTGCCAAAAGGGTTTTCCCTGTGCCAGGGGGACCTGTGAGGATGGCACCCTAGAAAAAGTATACATCGCTTAGTGCTCCGAAAACATCACATTCTAAAGTATAGCAGGCGTTACATACAAAGCAACTTTTACAATGGCTTTACCATGGCAGTGACAACATAACTTCTTTAAGGGAACCTGCTATCCCACATAAAAATTCAGATGACTAAGGGCTATTTCACAGTTGCCGGTTTTGACCGGGCGGCAAAAAGCCGCCCGTTTTTTTGCCGGGTGTGAAAAATTGTGGTGGCTGAAAGCCGATGCCTTCTTTCACACGGCACGGCAGCAGTGTTACAGCCGGGAATATCCACTGTGCAGGACAGCTGCCGTTCAGTGTCTGTCCCTGCACGCCAGTGGTGTAAAGGAAGCAATGCTTGTGCCGGCCGGGCTTGTGCAGCAGCAGCTGCGCATTCCCAATAGAAAAAACAAAACAAACACATTAAAAGCGGCTCAAAGACGCTGCTTGTGAAAGGCACCGAGTGCTTGAAAAGCCAGGTTCTTCCCCGGCTGGCCAAAACCGGCACATGTGAAATAGCCCTAATGCTGGGTACACACTGACAGATACATTGGCCAATGTATCAATTTATCGGCCAATATATCTGCTGCCCGTCGACCAGCGTGTACCCGCGATATGTTGGTGAACGTCGGCGTTCACAGACATCGCATTGGCTGTGCTGCACAGCCAATGGACAGATATGTCTGCAGACAGCCCGTACACACACAGTAGCAGCCGCGAGGAGGGGGCAGGACACACCCCCGACCCGCCCACAGGATCCCACCTCGCGGCCGCCGGGACCCGAGGGCGCAAGCAGATGATGGCCGTTCAGTGTGTATTAACAACCATCATCTACAGATATATCTGTCAGGTGTGTATCCTCCTTAAGAGTTAAAAAAAAAAAAGAGAAAAAGGCTAAGAAATTCTGTTGTACAATCAGATTGTGGGAGGATTCCAAGTGGAAAGGGTAACATGATATGGGTACAATAACACAGAGAGAGAGTACAGCACAATGCAGCATATAGTAGTTTCTAAACACCTCCTACTGGTCACATGGAGTAATACATGTAATTAAACTTTTATTGGGATAGGTTGGGGAAGACTTCTTGGCTTTAAGTTACTCTTGAACAGATTACCATATAAAGAAACCAACTCCATCTTTCTTTTCACACAGAGTACTACCAAATCTCATTCACCTACTGGTGCCAACACTCAGCACCAATGTATAAAGAATAAGTGGAGTATCCGATAAGCCCCGAACATTGTTTGGGCGGCTAATGGATCCCCAGGGCTATCCAATTAGCCCCGAAGTCCGCCCAACGCCGGCACTTATCAGAGCTTTTTTTCGGGACCTGAGGTGTCCCAATAAATTATCCACGATAAGTGCCGTTTTTCCACCCCTGAAATGACGAAAACACATAGGATCCGCGATAAGTTTGCAGACCTATATGCTTTCGGGGAAAAATATCCTATTATTCTATTCAAAATAATAGGATAGGGTGGAAAAAAAAAAAGCGGAAAACGGGGATAATCTGCAAAAAATACCAGTTTTTCACCAGTCGAGGCTAATTGGATACCCGAAGTGTGTCACAGTCAGGTGCATAAATATTGGGTCATTGACAGAATTTTCATATTTTGGTCACTATTCACCACCACAATGGCTTTGAAATGAAACAAACAAGATGTGCTTTAACTGCAGACTTTCAGATTTAATTTGAGGGTAATTACATCCAAATCAGGTGAACGGTGTAGGAATTACTATAATTTCTATATGTGCCTCCCACTTTTTAAGGGGCCAAAAGTAATGGGACAAACTAAACAATCCTAAATCTAACTTTCACTTTTTAATACTTTGTTGCAAATCCTTTGCAGGCAATTACAGCCTGAAGTCTGGAACGCATAGACATCACCAGACGCTGGGTTTCATACCTGGTGATGCTCTGCCAGGCCTCTACTGCAAATGTCTTCAGTTCCTGCTTGTTCTTGGGGCATTTTCCCTTCAGTTTTGTCTTCATCAAGTGAAATGCATGCTCAATCGGATTCAGGTCAGGGGATTGACTTGGCCATTGCATAACATTCCACTTTTTAGCCTTAAAAAACTCTTTGGTTGCTTTTGCAGTATGCTTCGGGTCATTGTCCATGTGCACTGTGAAGCACCGTCCAATGAGTTCCGAAGCATTTGACTGAATATGAGCATATAATATTGCCCGAAACACTTCAGAATTCAATCTGCTGCTTTTGTCAGCAGTCACATCATCAATAAATACAAGGGAACCAGTTCCATTGGCAGCCATACATGCCCACGCCATGACACTACCACCACCATGCTTCACTGATGAGGTGGTATGTTTTGGATCATGAGCAGTTCCTTTCCTTCTCCATACTCTTCTCTTCCCATCACTCTGGTACAAGTTGATCTTTGTCTCATCTGTCCATAGGATGTTGTTCCAGAACTGTAATGGCTTTTTTAGATGTTGTCTGGCAAACTCTAATCTGGTCTTCCTGTTTTTGAGGCTCACCAATGGTTCACATCTTGTGGTGAACCCTCTATGTTCACTCTTGTGAAGTCTTCTCTTGATTGTTGACTTTGACACATATACACCTACCTCATGGAGAGTGTTCTTGATTTGGCCAACTGTTGTGAAGGGGTTTTTCTTCACCAGGGAAATAATTCTTCTGTCATCCACCACAGTTGTTTTCCGTGGTCTTCCGGGTCTTTTGGTGTTGCTGAGCTCTCCAGTGCGTTCTTTCTTTTTAAGAATGTTCCAAACAGTTGATTTGGCCACACCTAATGTTTCTGCTCTCTCTCTGATGGGTTTGTTTTGATTTTTCAGCCTAATGATGGCTTGCTTCACTGATAGTGACAGCTCTTTGGATCTCATATTGAGAGTCGACAGCAACTGATTCCAAATGCAAATGTCACACCTAGAATCAACTCCAGACCTTTTACCTGCTTAATTGATAATGAAATAACGAGGGAATAGCCCACACCTGTCCATTAAATAGCTTTTGAGTTGATAGTCCCATTACTTTTGGCCCCTTAAAAAGTGGGAGGCACATATAGAAACAGTTGTAATTCCTACACCGTTCACCTGATTTGGATGTAATTACCCTCAAATTAAATCTGAAAGTCTGCAGTTAAAGCACATCTTGTTTGTTTCATTTCAAAGCCATTGTGGTGGTGAATAGAGGCCAAAATATGAAAATTCTGTCAATGTCCCAATATTTATGCACCTGACTGTACATCACTAATGTGTCAATCCTGATAGATAGGCCTTCTTATGACTGCAATGTAAGCAATGTCATATTGTTTTTCTATATACCTTCAAATGAAGTGAGAATTGGGATATATTATTTCCAAGAACCCTCCATGCCGAGCACACATTACAACCTTACCCTTGGTATCTTTGCACCCAAGTCTTGGTATTGCTTTGGATTCTTGAGGAAATTGACAAACTCCATAATCTCCAGTTTGGCCTCCTCACATCCGGCCACATCTTTGAACTTGACGTCAATCTCATCCTTCAGCACTTTGGCAGTTGTCTCTCCAACGCTAAAGAGGCCGCCCATTCCGCGGCCCGTTCTTCCTCCAGCCTGGCCTCTCCTCAGGGTGTATATGAGGAAGCCCAGAATGAGGAAAGTTGGGAGGATGTTCAGAAAAAAGGATCTATAGAGAAGATGAATAAAGTAAGTTATAAGCAACAGTAATAATACAAAACAACTATAAATGGTTTCATAATTACGTTGGAATCAGTGACTACAATTCGAATATATATATAATATATATATATATATATATATATATATATATATATATATATATATGTCTGCATATTGGAACCACAGAGTGCCATGCTATGTACATTAGACTTAGAATGAGGAAGTGTCCCACTTCCAATATACTTTCTATGATGGTTATAAAACGCACAAGGCTTCTAGTTTATTCCTTGCATACAGGTTATATCAAATTCTAAGATGACCAATAAGGACAAGTTAAAACATTTTTTCCCAATGAACACAGAGTTGACTGCAGCAGAAATCCTGAATTGTAAACGGTAAAGCTGTTCTGTTGTGTACATAGGTAAATTTCAGACACATACACACACACATAAGCTCTGTTTAAAATATATATATATATATATATATATATATATATATATATATATATATATAATTATACACACACACATTTTGACAGATAGCAATACTTATATATTCGTTTGTATGCGGGCAGTACTGCTGCTCACCCACGGTCCCTGCAACTGGCTAGCAGGGTGCCTTGTAAGGGCCCCCTGCAGCCAGAATCTCTGCAGCAGTGCTGCCTGGAGCGTCCTTAGGATGCCTCAGGTGTACACACAGCTGCCTTTACAGCCGCCAGAACATCCTGAAGATGCTCCGGGCAATGCTGTGATTACAGTTGATTGTGGCTCCGCCCGCACCACGTACGTCATGCAGAGAGCATGGCCTGCACCGGGAAATGTAGTTACTGTGCTGATTTGTATATGCTATGCAGCACTCTTTACCAACTCATACCCTCTCTCTGCTAAGTGCATAGAAATTCTACACAAGAAAAAAAAATAGGTATGAAAGTATCTGGGAACCCAATATCTAGACTTTCTGATATATAGAAAAGTGGTTTCTTCTCATAGTTCCTATGGGGAGACTTGCTGAACATTTATTGTTGAGGTACAGGAAAAACCCCTTGCTTGGAAAGGAAAACATTAAGTCACAAGAATTCCAAATAAGGGATCCCATAATGTAAATAAAAAGGACATTAATCTTACCCGTCACCCTCAACTGTATACACCACAGGTACTCTGTTCTCCGGCTCTATACCAAACTCCTGCTGCGCAGTTTCCAAATTCCTCTCAAAGGTATCCACGCTGCCAATATTAAACCAGACATATTTCTATATGTAAAAACAAAGAAAATGCACAACATATCACAAACTAAACAGTTCAGGCGACTGTAAGCCTAACAACTGGACCTGGTTAGATTTACAAGCTTCCATAACAGTCATTCTGTTATATGCTGCGTAAAGACAAGGTAACACAAACACTTACATTAAAATAATATTCAAAGATAATTGATGGAACGTTCTCTTGGCTAACAGAGTAGGAAAAGACTGCAAAATTTCATATGACTTTTCTTTGAATGGGTTACTTGCATAAACAAAATGTGATGATAATCTGTTAAAGTGAAAATATAAAAGTGAAATATTGTAGTTGTGAATTTACTGTACTAACTTATGGTACATTCAATTAGATATATCTCATGTGTGAGCATGTGCAGTTTCTATTCATTCAATTTAACTGCATCAAAAAGGCAAACGAGCAATTCAACAGACTTTCAGGCTTTTTCAGCATTACAAATCAAGTAATATGCATGAAACACATGGCACAAAAATGTATTTTACTTTGTTTTCCCGCACATGCGAGTGCAGCAAGCTTTACATTACAACATTCTGATGAGTTGCTTTTTTAAGGAGTATTGGTCTTCACTGAGTATATGTGATGGATCTGTACAAGTCCAGGAGTGTGAGATTCCAACTTAGTTTTCCTTGAAAACCTGCATTTCAAAAGTTCACTTCCAGATTAGTTGTGTACGCTATATTACAAGGCTGCAGATTTCTGCTGTCACTCCAGAATAGTGGTGGGGAACCTTTTTCTGCTGAGGGCCAATTAGATAAACATAACATTATTTGTGGGCCTGGTGCAGGCCACGTCCCCTCCATGTGACATCATATAGGGGCGTGGTCACAATCACCAGTGATTACAGCAATGCCTGAAGCATCCTGAGGATGCTCCGGGGAGTTGTAAGGGACAGCAGTGTGACCGTCAGAAAGCATCCTAAGACCGCACTTCTGCATAGATTCTGGCTGCATGGTGCCATTATAGGTATACTGCTAGCCAGATGAGGCTAGCAGATAAAAGCTCAGAGGGCCAGACCAAATGATTCTGCGGGCCTTATACGGCCCCCGGGCCTGAGGTTCCCTATCCCTGCTCTAGAAACTGTATGAAAAACTGAGGTGTATTGAGAAGCTATTATGAGTACATTACACCTGGAATACTCCCAAGCACGATTCAAATTATTTTATCAAACCCTTATTGCACTTGATTGATGAAAAAAGACAAATGTCTTTGTTTTAAATAATATTTTCCAAGAAGGTAACAAAAACAGAGTTTGAAGAGTGAAGGGGTGGGACAGAGTCCAAAAGTTTCATAACAGTGTGTTTTTTCAATGCTTAATCCTTGTACTGTTAAGGATGAATGGGATTTGCCCTCAACGTATGCATCAAAAGTGTTAGTGGCGAGTCTCACATGTCCTCAGTACTGGAGATCAAGGAGAGACCAACCCCTTCAAAAAATAAAAAATAACTTACTTGAAGTCCCTGAATACTAGTTATTGGCACCGTGAGCTAGGGAGGGGGTGATGCTTGATGAGGGATAACTGCACAGAGCAAAGTACTGCGCCCTAACTTCCCAATACTGGCAACAACAGATTCAGAGGTACCCTCTTTTGAAAGAGGAAAGTTTACTTTTTCAATTATTCTTACACATTTTATGCATATCATTAAAATAGAAAAATGCATTATCCCATGATCGAGGGCATGTTTTTTCTCAAGTTTGGGCTCCCTGGTTGATTGCGGAGTGCAATCCCCCCCCCCTCCTTCTGCTACCTCCGTGTATGGACCCTTGCGTAACAACTGCTGTTACCCTCCAGAAGATTTTTGATATGTATTGATTATTTTAGCTGATGTGTCGTGTCCCCCCCCACCTCCCCTGCTCCTACCCTATGTTTGCCCTTTTCTTTGCTACCAAGTATTTTGAATAGCTTTTGTTTCTGTTTATTATTGTTTGAAAAATTTGGTCTGTATTGGGTTTTTATGACCCCTTTTTTCTTGTACTAAATTGTATTTTGATTGACCATTTAAAATAAAGAATAATAAAAAAATAAAAATAAAAAAAATGCATTATCATTTTCAAGCTCAGATTTTATTATGAAAACCTATGTAAAGAAATGCTCTCTTTTGGAAAGGTGGAACAATTAAGAACCACACGTATTTCCTTGTGATGATTCGAGAAGGTGAAAAAAAAAATACACATCTACTTTTAGTTCACTTAAAAGGTATAAGGAAACTAATTGTATTTTCTGAATATTCAGTAAACTTTGGGCCTGATCCATCACGGATCGCAACTGCAAAAAGCGTACACAGAACGGGCGATGGGGCGTACTGTGCATGCGTGAGTTAGCATTGCGATCACCTACGCAGATACAAAGCCATCGCAGAGGGAGGGACAGGAAGTCAGCGTTTGGGAGTGGTGACGGGGGAGTGGTAGGAGAAATGCTGGTGTGCCTGTCCTTTGAACGCCGTTACATGGGCGTGCATACATTAGCCACTGCGACGGCATACACAGCTTGTGTACTCATTGCGTGCAACGAGGTTAGCAATTTCTGAGTAAGGTCAGACCTGTTGTAATTGTGCGTGAGGGGACGATGTTACTCGATTTTCCCGAGATATACGCAGCAGTGCAAGGTAGTACGGATAGGAGATAGTGGTAGTGGGCTGGCTGTGTGACGGCTTTGCGATTGCATTCATTAGCATATTGTTGCAGCAGACCTGCGAGCGTAATCACAGCTGTGATCACAATAGCGATCCGTAGTGAATCAGGCCCTTTGTGCGGGAACGTCATAAACGCATTTCTTGTACTTATGTTACTTATAGGCTTAATAAACAAGAGTTAACATGCAAAATGCGTTTAAACTTAGCAAGTAAAAAAAAAAAAGTGGTTACAAACTTAAAACTAGATAAATCAGTTAAAATTAAAATTTGCCGGAATGTTTTCTACTAGGGAATTAGGAAAATCCGTAAAAATGTATTGGAAAGAGGAACAACCGGCTTCTTATCCAAAACGGTCATCTGTAGTAACGCTGGTCATGCACAAAGTAAAATGTAGCAAAAATTACAACACTGCTAATAGTAGGCTTTATAATGCAACATTCTAAATAGCTCTAAATATTAGTAACTGTAGATTATTTATAGTAAAAAGGAAAATCTTACCCCTTCCATACTTGACTTTCCAGGAGCAAGGACAACTCTTACAAAGCGCTTATTTACTACCTGTAGGCGGTCCACCTATGTAAGTTAAGAAGCATTTACATCACGGTTTGTATTTGTCTGGGGGTTGCAGTAAGAACTCTGACATTTAGGGGTGTATTTATGAAGTGTCGTGTTGTAAAACCATACACTTCTGTTCATGTTTATACCCAATATTTAAAAGAGCAATGCTTTTACTAGCCATGTCTAGCTAGTCAAAGCATTGCACTTTTAAATATCAGCCATAAATACAAACAGAAGTGTTAGGTTTTACAATTCGACACTTCGTAAATAAACCTCTTAGTATACAGTCACATTTTAGTACTTTCTATTGAATGCATAAGAACAGCTATGTGTTTTCAACTAAATAAGAGAACAGACTGGAGGGTAAATGTAATAGCCTACATGTTGCAGGCAGGCATGACATTTCAACAATTTAGCCAATACATTTAAAATAGCATTTTTTAAACAAGCAAAACCAGGTTGGTTTTCCCTATTAAAAAATGTACGCTTTAATTCTACTGTACATTTACCCCCTGGGCAGATGAAGAATGTGACTTGATGCCCTCTGCCCAACCATCAAAGCAAAAGGTGAAAATGACACCATAATGCTCAAGGCTTAATTTTCTATATTTTATATCATTAAAAATTAACAGTGGTGATAGAACAAAAGGAATATCACTAGGGAATCAACAAATCCATTAACATTTATTATTCATAGATTTATGCGGCTCTCTATTACAGGAACACTAACTTCTAAGAATACTATTTACATAGCAACTTGTCAATGTCTTACCCTTATCCAGAGCAGGGAAGGATGCAAACGCAACCATACAATAAAAGGGTGGTGAGAAAGGGAGAAGGGAATGTCATCGTGAGCGTGTAGAAATGTTATATTCTACAGGTATTTTCACCTTCTGTAATTTGTGTCCCATTAAGGTGACAACATACTAGTTAGTATGTGCACAGCAAAAGATCATACACAAAAAAAAATTGTGCAAGTTTGATTTTCTTGATCACCTAATAATTAATAACAAATGTATTATAGTGTGTGGACAGACTAAATAATCATAATTGATATATTTCCTATGGAAATTCACTGCATTACATTTACCAGATTTCGCTTATACTACATGTGTGTACAAATTATTTAGAGAAGAGTTTGGGAAAAGAGCTTTCAAATAAAAAAAAAATGATAGATACAGGTAGGAGTAACATTAAAGCCCAATCTAAATTGTGCCTACAACTCTCAAACTCCAGAGAAACGAATGGCCATGCTGTGTTTGGTGCTAGCTTTGGCTTTGTGATTCTTTAGTACTCTCACAAGTTTCTCCTTTGCTTTCCTAACTCCAAAAACAACATCCATGCTAATGAGTGATAATGGGAATGTAACACCAACAGGGTCTGGTAAATATGTGCCCCTTTTTGACTTGCTAGCATGGGTAAAGGGATGGATATTAGTACCAATGTTTCCTCTCATGTGTTGTGTGCAGAATGTTTTACATTGTCAGTATAATCCCTCTAGCCTGACACAACTCAAACCAACAAAATAGGTGCTGTGCCCACTCACCATGCCTTGTGATAAGTAGTTATTCACAAAATCCTTCCACGTGATCTCCACGGGAACCTTCCTGAAGAAGACGTAGTACGTGGCAGCAGCCCAAAATCCTGCGCATGCTATGAAGTAGTATCGGAACTGATTATCATCCCATGGGACTTCTCCCTGAAACCAGAGATGAAGAGCTCACACACATCAGAAATCCACACTATAGGAATAAATATGTCACACATAGAAATGACTTGATAGTTTATATGGAGGCGATACAGAACACATGTGCATGTGCGCCCCAGGTAACATTCTCAGCACTGTGCGTGTACACATATTGTGCTAGTACACGAAGCTGCATACATGAAACCCTGCAGGACCTCGTGCATGGAGATGCAGATCAGGGGCAATATAAAGGTTAGAGAAGGTATTCCCATCTCACAAGTTACCCAACTGAGTAATATAGGACTCTAATAAGTGTAACACATTACATATGTATACATAAGAATATATGCAAGACCAACAAACAATAGGAATGGCTATGTTTAAGTTTCTAAAAGCTATTTTTAGTAGTATTAACAACATTTATTTATATAGCACTAGTATATTCTGTTGTGTTTTACTATTGGAACAGAGAGAAGTAAGAGGGCCTTGTTCACAAGATTACATTCTATAGTACAAATTAGAAACGAACAAAAAATAATAAAGTAATACACGCTCATTGTTTTATCCTCTATTTATTATTATTTCATAAATTTGTTCCTTAAATGTGTTATACAACTGTAAACATTTATTGAAATGCCAAATAAATCTTTATTAGAGATGTCTAATAAGTGTCATACATAAATGGTGAGCGATATTAAATCCTTATAGAAATAGCATGTATTTGCAATCAAAAACATATACTTATGCCCCCCAAGTTTTATTATAGCACTGGTAAAGGGACCCTGGTCACCTCAGTCTGCGCCCCTCCCCCCTCAGCTCTGACTGCTGCTCGTCCCATCATGCAGGGCAAAGAGGTGAAATTACAATGTATTATTTTCTGGAACACTTTGTGCAGTAGAAAAAGAATAAGAATAACCTTTTGCATTCTTGACCACCATTCATCTTTCTTCCCACCACCCTTCCCGCTTTTGTTGCCGCCTCCTCCTCCCCCTGAGTCACCATTGCCACCTGAGGAAGGCTTCTCATTACGCTTAGCATCTGGAAATAAAAAAAACTGCAATATTATACTTTGCAAGAACAGCAGTCAACACTATGCAGTGAAAAACAAATTAAGCCTAGGAATAAAAGTATGACAATTCTAGCAGGGTTTAGAAATAAAGAACTTGTACATGTGAAAAAAACAATAAGACTAGAACCATCCTGGTTGTTTTATGTGATGGACACGCCTATAATAAACATTTATTTCTTTAATAACAGCACTGAAGAGTAACAGTGGGTAGATCCCCGTAGGATCATTGTGGATGTAATACTCTCAGGAATAACACGGACATAACTATATGTAATTTGCAGTAAAACCACCTGCTGCCATCATTGTGACTACATGCAGAGAAGACCATATGTGATTTTTACCTTTAGCCTCCCCTTTGGAATCATTTGCTTTCTTGCCATTTTTCGCGTTGGGAAAGTATTTCTCAAAACCTGAACAAAGAATAAAGGTCTGTTTTGATTTGTGCAGTTTCAGAAAAGGAGCATCACAGTCACCATTTGCAGTTTAGTTGAATACTGTACTTACAAAAACAGGCACACAAAAGGCAGCACTACAAAGAATACATACATTCCATGCCCAGGAAATAGTGTTCTTCAACTATCTTATCTATGTGGTAGTACTATCTGATTGTTATTGTAGGTTTGCTGAACTTAAATAAAAAAAAAAGGGGGGCAGGGGGGGGGGGGGAACAGACAGACGGGTCTTTTAAATACAAGGTAGACTTGGCCTTAACTTATTAATGCGATCCAGCTACAGCCATGATACCTACCTTTAGGGGGCTGAGAGCTTAATCTCCTATAAGTAGCAAGGATATTGGCCAGGAAGCTGTTCTCGCCTAAGGTAGTTGCCTGGGTCTGAATCTGAAATACATAATCAATTAATTTTTAGTAAGAGACTGGCCATTGTCTGCCATGCACAAGGTGGCTTCTCACTTGCTGAATGAGCAGTCGTTTATGTAAGGTAAAGAAACAACTAGTGCACTCTCTGTACTCTTCAATGAAAACAGCCTTGATCCAATCCTGGTGTACATATAAATAAGATTATTTCATTTAGCATTTTAAGAGAACAATTATGAAACATGGCAAAGTTTGAAAAAAAGTGTAATGATACTAAAAGTAGTAAGGTTTATTTAAATCAGGTCAGCATAAAATCACAAATGCGGTCCATTGAAAATACATTTCATCTTACACTGTGGTGAAAGTTTTAGCTTAAAAGGGGTTCAACCTATAAACTTACTATTATTTTTTTTAATTTACCATCCTTTCTCTAAAATAGTACTTTGGTAGAGGTCCCTCCCTGGAATTGTTTTACCGCAACTAAATGTCATGGCCACAGGATTAGTTTGCTCCTCCAAGTATGTAGAAAGTATGGAAAATGCGCGCACACACACACACACCATAAGACAGGGCCTGATTCACACTCGCTTGCCAAGAAGCGTTCGCACGCAGACCGCCAATGTTTGCATTGTGCGCATGCATCGCAGTACGCGAAACAGTCCGAGCGATCGGGAAGCGTACGCTCGCTGCGCACAGACTGCTCAGCAGAGTGAGTGACAGGACAAGCCTTTTGTGGGTGGCGACAGGGGTTGTCTTTGAAAACGGGGGAGTGGAGGTGCGAACACAGGCGTGCCTGAGCGTCTCAATGCCGTTTCAGAGGCGTGCATAATTAAGACGCAGCATCATGGTACACGTCACCTGGCTGGATTGTACACTGAAGTGCTCGTAGTGCTTGTGGTAGGGTATTGTCAACCACAAGCGCTGCGTTCGCTTCCGATGGTTGCATACACAACCTGAAGATGACGTGCACAAGTGGGCGTCTTAAAACAGGCTGGTGGGCGTCTGCATACACAGAGCGATCGCACACCAAGACATAGTAGGTGTGCTTATGCCTTGCCGCGTGATCTCCTGCCTTGCTGTCACTTAGCCGAATTTGCATACGCATCTAACGAGCGTACGCATCTAGCAAGTGGGTCTGAATCGAGACCATAGTGCAATATCCCTGTGGCACCCCTCCCTATTAATAATAATAATAATAATAATAATAATAATAATAATAATAATAATAATAATAATAATGTAACTTCCCACCAGTACAAAATCTAAATTTTTCACTTTCACATCTTAGATTGCAACAAATCACTTGTGTTTAAAGAATCATTCCCATCCTAACATTTACATTAAAAATCAGTACCCCCCAACTAGCAGAACTGTAGAGGATTCTATGCAATTTGGAAAAGGAAACCCCACCCAAACCCATTTGCACTTCAACCACTGCTGATGACAGTTGCTGTGTAAGTTAGTTAGAAAATAACATTAATGTTGCCTTCCAAATATCCTAGGCTGCCAACATAGAAAGAAATAGAATTGAAGCATCAGCAACATTCCTTTGGGCTCACAGTTCTACTAGAAGGGCCTATGAGGATGTATGGTAAGAAAATAACAATATTAGGTTTGCATTGCTGTTTAGTAAACTTTGGGGTAGAACCATGTAATATGCTGGTAAATACAAAATAATATGTATTGGCTTCTAGAGTAACATGTGCTTGGACCAGGTGTAATTAAACGTACATTATTCCACAAAGAAACTAAGCAACACTGACAACTGACAGGAATACTCCACCATAAACAAATATATACACATCTTAAACCAACTATCAATATCTCCCTTTTCAGTCCTCTCCTCTACAAATCAGAACTGACTGCCCAAAAACACTGCAATTACTGGTAAGACTTGTATATGCAACATTGAAGTAGGACAGATTTATCTAGGCTAAGCTGCCTTATAAAACACTGTAATAATTTTAGTCCTCCTGTGGCAAATACAAGTAACACGTTACACAAGACCTTATGTAAGTCACCTAAATGTCTGTTTATCAGATATAGGGGTCTATTTACTAAGCAGTGTTAGGAGACAGAGTGAAAAGTGATAAGGTGCCAGCCAATCAGCTCCCAACTGATATCTGACAGGCTGTGTTTGAAAAATGACAGTTGGGAGCTGATTGGCTGGCACCTTATCACTTTTCACTCTGTCTCCTAACACTGCTTAGTAAATAGACCCCATAGAGTCAGGTGTATGAAGCTCTGTAAAGTGATAAAGTGGAGCGTGATAAACGATCAACCATTCAGCTCCTAACTGTCATGTTACAGGCTGTGTTTGAAAAATGACAGTTCGGTGCTGATTAGCTGGTGGTTTATCACTTTTCAGAGCTTAGAACATCTGCCCCACAATCCTATGAAGGTCTAAATGACATCAATATGACCTTCACTCTATTACAATCTATTGTAGCAAATCATGCCGTACAGTAAAACATGCAAAAGTGTAATTAAAGTCTATTGAATCTTATACATATCACTATCTTATAAAACAGGAACAAGAGCTAAACCTTGTTTTCTCGCCTAATGCACGGTCATTTTAAGAAAGAACATTAAACATACGAAGATGACACTTTCAAATGCCATTCCTACAGGCAGCACAATCATATGGCTCAGGGGTCACTTAAAATGAAAGTGATTGTAAACATACTACCACAGATCAGACTGTTACCACTAAACCCAATAAATATACTATGCCTCAGGTTTATTTACATTTCAAGAACTGGCTGTGGGTTTTGTTTATTGTAGCTGCTCTCTGGGCACAGTACAATAAGCCAGAGCCACACAGAGCCCATCTGGAAGAAGAGGAGACATGGTACACGGTAGAGGTAGACAGAAAAGGGGGGACAGCGGAGAGCCCCTGACATCTATCCCCAGGGTCCCTACTTCTAGGGAGCAGGTTCAGTGTGGGCGCCACAGCCAGCAGCATGGGAGAACTATGCCCCATGGCAGGTATTGCCCGTACTCACCCTCCTCAGGCAGCAGGCCCCCGTGCGCCGGCTGTGGGGCAGCAGGGGAAGGAGCCCACCGGTCAGAGACCGGCAGAAGGCAGGCAGCAGCAGGCAGCGATGCGCCATGAGTTAGGCACTGTCTATCCGCGGGCACCGGCTGCGACTTCTGACGTTATCTCAGTGACATCACATTGCCATACACAGCATCCAATAATACGACCTCCACAGGCGCCTGCTGCTGCTGCCGGCGCGGGGCAGTGACGTCACCACGCCCTTCCAATCGAGGACGCGCCTTTCCTGTCGCTGTTGAGTGACGAAAGTGCTAAATTGGGGCCGTAGCTTAGTGACAGGTGACGCAACATAATGCGCTGTCAGGATGACTTCGCGCACGCAGGGTCACGGTGATAGAGCTGTTATCTGGTGCTGCCGCCTCCTCCTCCCACCACACACACATTACACCCAGTGACAGACGCGTCTCCTCCCCATAGTCCTCACTGGCCCGTTATGTTTCACAGAGGAGGAGGTATGATGCAAATACTCAGTAACACTTTGTGTTTCACAATAGCAAGTAAATGTTACCAATAAACAATAAGGTTCTGATGGTTCTATTACAACAAAAATATACGACAAATAATATATGTGATATACGTCTAGTTATATTATAAGGGTACAGTCATGCCCTCATATTAAGGCTGCATCTAAAAAAAATGGAAATCTCCATAGAGAATGCCGGAGGGACGGGCAGGGTGTCTAACGCTCCAACTGTCTCTTAGGACCACTTTTCTGCTTTTCTCTATGGGGGATTTTTGGGAAGGCATATCTCGCGGTAGGGGGCGAATTTAGACTTGCGGTTTGTTTTATTAGGCAGCTATTGTGCCAGGGTATGTGCTTTTGGGGTTCAGGTAAATTAGAACGTTACAGTTTTTAAACTATTACCTCAAGAATGCGCCATTGAATAGATAGAAAGCTTCAACTTGTTGCGCAGCAGCAGTTGGACTCTCCACTACTCACTGTGGCTTCACTTGGGTGCACAAAGATGACCGTCGTTTGTGGGCTTTAGCGGTGGTGGGCTCGGGGGAAAGAAGCGGCCATTAGCTGCAGCGGGACCCGGGGGAAAGGCGCGTGGGGTAGCGGGCGTTAGCTACAGCCAGAACCCTGGGATGGTAGCGGGCCTTGGCGGTGCCGGCGGTGGTGGGTACAGGCATTAGGACCCAGGGGAGGTAGCATCACACAGAATGCAGGCTTGGATCTGGAAGATCCGTGATACCTGCTTCTGTGTTTAAAAAAAAACCGTGGCCCCGCACCCCAAAAAACAACCAGCACCGGGCTTTGGAGGCCCAGTACTGGTTGTGCTAAACACGGGACAAATGACGCAGGGGTGCCTGTATAAAGCACAACCAGCACCAGGCTTTTAAGAACCAGTCCTGGTTGCCAAAATACAGGGGACAAATGACGTAGGGGTCCCCCGTATTCAGCGCAACCAGCACTGGGGAGCCGGCCCTGGTTCTGGAAATACAGGGGGAAAAATGCATAGGGTCCCCCTGTATTTACCAGAACCAGCACCGGACTCTTTCTAGCAGGGGGGTGATGCCACAGCCAGGGGAGCCCTTTCACCGGCCCCCCTAGCAGAAGCATCACCCCTGACTGCTAGTCAACCTAGGTCAGGGATCCCTGGGGACCCCCCAATAAAGTGGTTCTCTCCAGGGCACCCAGGCTGATTGGCCGGGGCTATCCCCAGCACCACTGGAGCTGTGGGTGCCCGGTTGATTGTGTAAAGTGTGGTGCAAATAAAGAGTTAAAATATTGGCTTTTGCTGTGAAACTGCAGTTCCCAGCAAGCCTCCCCCCGCATGCTGGTACTTTGAGAACCACAAGTATCAGCATTAGGGGCCTGCTGGTACCTGTAGTTCCACAGCAAAAGCAATATAAAAAAAAACACAGAACACACACCGTAGAAAAGTAACATTTTATTAAAACATACATGCACACACTATCTCACATACTCACATAGTATCCCTGTAGCCAATCTGTCCTCTTCTCCAAGTAGATAATCCTATGGATTACCTGTGATAAAAATTCATCCTATGCATGGATCTGTCCTCTTCAGGCAATCCATGATCTTGGCAAAAAAAAAAACACAATTACGCGGACCCTCTAAGGACACTACTACCCAAATGACAGCTCCGCCCGGGATTTCAGTTCAGAAAATCCCGATGCGGAGCGCTCATTGGCTGAGAGAGGCGAGCCTTCCATCTCACAGCCAATGAGCTGTTCTCACCATTGACTTCAATGGTGAGAACCGAGCGTGCCCTTTTCAAAATGGCGCCTCAGCAAAACTTTGGAAATTCAGAGATGGCCGCGGCGAGCCAATCACGGCTTGCAATGTCATCTCCCCGCCCCCTTAGCTGGCTTATATACAGGCAGCACAAGGCGCCGTCCACTCACAGTCCGACGGCCAGGAGGCAGCAGAGAGGAGCTGCCGAAGACAGAAGACGTCCGGGAAGTCCTGGATGGGCGGCAGCCGTGGAAAAGAGCTTAAAGGCTACCGCCCCCAGGTGAAGGTGCGGCATAATAAAATATTTTAAAAAAACTGTCTTTTTTCTTTTAATATTTCTTTTCCAGGGTTACTATAGGTACCAGCAAGACCTTAATGCCCCGTCTGCTGGTACTTGTGGTTCTCCAAGTGTCAATATGCGGGGATGCCTGCTGGGACCTGTAGTACTACTGCAAAAGACATTATATTTTCATATGCACCACACAACACAATCAAACCAGCACCCACCGCCCAGGGGTGCCCTGGAGAGGAAGACTACTTTATTGGGGGGGTCCCCAGCTCCCCAGGCTGTGGCATCACCCCCCTGCTAGAAAGAGTCCGGTGCTGGTTCTGGTAAATACAGGGGGACCCTACGCATTTTTTTCCTGTATTTCGGCACCCCGGACTGGTTCTGAAAAGCCTGTTGCTGGTTGTGCTTCATATGGAGGACCCCTACATCATTTGTCCCCTGTATTTAGCACAACCAGTACTGGCTTTCCAAAGCCTGGTGCTGGTTGTTGTCTTTGGGTAGGGGGCCACGCAAATTTTTTTTTTTTACACAGGGTTTTTTTTAATTAAACAAGCACAGACGGGTCTCACTGACCCGTCCCTGCTTCTGTGTTTATTTAAATACAGGTATCACAGATCGTTCAGATCCAAGCCTGCATCAGTCTGCTGCTACCTCCCCCAGGTCCTGCCGCCTGCACCACCGCCGCCACTAACACCCATGGGTCCCAGCCGCAGCTAACGCCTGCTATCCCCCAGGTTCAGCCGCATCTTACGGCTGCTTCCTTCCCCCAAGCCCACCGCCACTACCACCCTCACTGACCTGCCATATTGGTGCACCCAAGTGAAGCCACGGTGAGTACACCTGATGGAGGCTCCTACTGAGGCTGCGCATCAAGTTGAAACTTCCTATCTCTATAATGGCGGATTCGTGAGGTAATAGCTTAAAAACTATAACTTTCTCAATTACCCAAAAGAACCTACCCTCGAACAATAGCTACCTAATAAAACAAACCCAAAGTGTAAATTTGCCCCCTACCCTGAGTTATGCCTTACCAAAAATCCCCCATAGAGAAAAGCAGAAAAGTGGTCCTAATTGAGTGTCAGAAAATACTGACAGTTGGAAATTTAAATTACTCCCAAGTCCTTATTTTTTATGTTTTTGCCCTGAAATTTGGCATGCGGCACCGAGCAATAGTTCTACCAGCCCATGCCAAATTTCAGCACCATACCTCCAATAGCTTTTGAGGTGTGGCCCCTTAAACACCATGCCCCCTCGGCAGGGGCGGGCTGGGCAGGGTGACATTTGTCCCCCGGGCCGCTACAATTTTAAAGTTAAGGGGCCGCTGGGTGGCTGCAGCTGCATGCTGCATCACATACCCTGCGGCCGGGAGACAGAGAGAAGATGCTCCCCGACCGCTCCATTTAGGTTATTCACACAGTCAGAGCGGCCAGGGAGCATCTTCTCTCTGTCTCCCGGCCGCCTGTGTCACATACCTGTGATCATAATGCAGCCGCACTGTGTCCGTCAGTATTTGTCAGAATGCTGATTGGTGGATGGCTCTAGTCCCATCCACCAATCACAGTGGTGGGATGTCTTTCCACATTGATTGGTGGATGGCTGGAGCTATCCACCAATCAGAATTCAGAAGGCTTAAGGAGGACTACGCAGGTAAGAGTGGCTGGGCAGAGTCATTGTCTGCGGGCATAGTGTATGAGTCTCCCCTGGCTGTCGGTCACAGTGGGGGTTGGTGGGGATGGGGTGGTGGCTGGGGCACGTTGTTTTTGGACTTATTTTATTCAACTACAGTACTGGCAGGAGCGCTGCGCACTTCCTGCATGCATGTACCTCTCCAATCCTGTCCCAAGCATGTGGCCCCACTTTCTGCACAGCTCAGAATGGTGCATGTCACTAACATGCAGCAGCTGCTCCCAGTGTCCCATGTGAGCACTGCTGGAATAACTCTGGCGGGCAAAATCTATCAGACGATGGCTCGGTGGCTGGGCTGTAATCGGGGACAGTATATATATATATATATATATATATATATATGTATTATTATTTTTTTAATAAGTTTAAAAGAAACCGAACTAGGCACTGGAGTGGTTTTGCAATAATCCACTCAAGTACCACACCAGAATTCTGGCATATTTAATCTACTCCTCCACCAGCCTGTGATGTCCCCCGCTTCTCCTCCCTCCTGCAAGAATAATAAGGACTGAAGGAAAAAAGTATCTTCCTAAACCTTTTTATTTATCATTCTCCTCTTTGTGTTCCTGTTTAAAGCAGCATTATGTGCTATGAGGTTGGGAGGAAATACAGATTTGTGGTATCATTTTTAATAAAAAGGGGGTGTCTATTTTGGAGTATGATTTTTAATGTGAAAGAAGAGACAGAAGTTGGGTCTGTTTTATTTAGTGAGAGTGCTTCAGATATGGGGTATTATTTTCAATAAGATAGGTGTGTGAGTGTATTGAATACGATTTTTAAGAAAGTAGGTTGGAGTCGGTAAAATCTGGGGTCTAATTTAAAAAAGGGGGAAGATCTGGCATCTGATTTTTATTGAGCAAGGAGAGGCGGTCATATTGTGGATCTGATTGTAAGTCTAATTATTCTATATTGGTCACTGTATTCAACAGAGGACACTAGTATACTTTTTTATTTATTACCAGTTATTTATATAGCGCACACATATTCCGCCACGCTGTACAGAGAATAGTTAGCCATTCACATCTGTCCCTGCCCCAGTGGAGCTTAAAATCTAAGTTCCCTACTACATGCTCACACACACACTAGGGTTAATTTTTGATTGGAGTCAATTAACCTACCAGTATATTTTTGGAGTGTGGGAAGAAACCGGAGCACCCGGAGGAAAACCACGCAAGCACAGGGAGAATATACAAACTCTACACAGTTAGGGTCATAGTGGGAATCGAAACCACGACCTCAAGCTGTGAGGCAGTAACGCTAACCATTACACGTCTGTGTTTTTGCTTTGTTAGATATGGCTGGTAGGTTATGTGTTTGTTTTTAGCTCTTTGGCATAACAAGAAATTTCTATGATTATTTAAACCACACCCACATTAGATATACCACGCCGACGAGAAGATTATTATGCTATTTTTCCGTCGCAGTTATTTGGTAGACTATTGAGGGCCACATGCTAGTGTTTGCCCCCCAGGACTAAAGTTGCCAGCCAGCCCCTGTCCCTCGGGATTTCTCTATGGGAAAATTATTTTTTTTTTCGAGAGGACTCCTACGTCGCTCCTTCACCGTATATTGGCAACCAAGACTGGCTCTGATTAGCCTGGTGCTGGTTGTACTTAATACAGGGAACCCCTACGTCATTTGTCCCCTGTGTTTAGCACAACCAGCACTGGGGCTCCAAAGCCCGATGCTGGTTGTGCTGTGGAGGCACATTTTTTTTTTTTTATATTACACATTCATTTTTTAAAACAATACATGGATGGATCTCACTGATACATCCATGCATCTGTGTCTTATTGATTCGATTTTCTCAGGTGCATGCCCAGCACCAGTGAGTTCCTTTGTCGCCCGCTGATGCTTTTGTGCATGCCCATTGCTGCCACTGCTCCACACCTACACTGCTACCACTGCCCCACACACCTGCAGCCTGTCCCCACAGCTGTCTCTCCCTCTGCACCTTTAAAACACATCCTGTGTGCTGTCTGCTCCTCCACCCGTGTTACTGTACCTTTTTGTTGTCCTTCTGCCCTGCAGGTGGCCCGGTTTCTCTTCAAAACCATGATGGTTAATAAATTATAAAAAAGCAATAAAATTCCGTAGACAAAAAACCTTACGGTTTTACATGTCCCATTAAGGCTTCTTAGACAAGATCTGAAATTTCACAAAACCTGCTGAATTTGTGCCACTCAAACTAAAAAAAGCAATGAAATTATGATAATTAAGGCTGACGCCTTAATGGACGTGTTCCTTGCGCAATACAGATATGGTATGCCATCACACCCTGTGGTTAACTGCAGATTCAGCACTCTCACAGGATGAGATTGCTGTCACTCTCAAAATGGTGGAGCTGCTAATTCACAGAATTATGTGCTCATTGGAATACACACATGCAGTCTATGCAACTGAGGGCCTGATTCAGAGCCGGACGCTATTTGCGCTCGCTCGTTCATAAAAAAGGGGCTGGCTATTTAAATTGACCATTCACTCTTTGCGGTCTGTTGACGCCTCTATGTCTGAACGAGCGAACAAAACATGCAGTCGTTATTTTGTAAAAAACGCCCCCTGGCCGCTCGCATCATACATCATCTCCGCTATTTATTAGATTAATCGAGTACATCGAAAGGCGTATGATTTGCTCGCTATTCTTGTGGTTGCATTTTCCTACCGCAATCATGCGAGCAGTTCTGGCTAAAAGACACCCAACTGACGTGGTCGATGACGCTGCTTTGTTAATTATGCACACCCTTAAAATGCCCGTTTTGACCTTTTGGCACGCCTGCGTTTGGAATTCCACTCCCCGTTTTCAAGCACCTTCCCCTGTTACCACCCACAAACGCCTCATCCTGTCACTCAAATTAGCAGGCATTCGCTATTTTGCGAGCACACAATTTCTGACCGCACTGACTGGTTCGCGCATGCGTATTACAACCCATATGCATGCGCAGATGTGTGAACATCGCTCGGAACGAACGAGCGGCCGCTTACGAGAGGCTCTGAATCAGGCCCTGAGGTCTAAGCAGAAAATAGAGCTGTGCAGATGGGATAAAAGTGGTGTGGATGGGGGGAGGAGACAGAGCAGCGTGGATAGGTGAGACAAAAAGGTGTGCAGAGGAGGGAAGATTAAGCAGTACAGATGGGGGGGCAGCCAAAGTGATGCAGATGGGTGAAAAACAGTGGTGCGGATAGTATGGAGGAACAAAGTGGCACAGTTTGGGGGGACAGCGACGTGGATGGGGTAGAGAGTGGCATGAACATGAGAGTGCTGAATCTGCAGTTAACCACAGGGTGTGAGGGCATACTATATCTGTATTGTGCAAGGAACACGTTCATTAAGGCGTCAGCCTTAATGATCATAATTTCATTACTTTTTTTTTTTTTAGTGTGAGTGGCACCAATTCAGCAGGTTTTGTGAAATTTCAGATCATGTCTAAGAAGCCTTAATGGGACATGTAAAACCATAATTTTTTTGTCTATGGAATATTTATACTGTATATACATACTGTATATATATATATATATATATATATAGACAAATTTTGATGATATTGTGCGCAATAAATCCCCAAAATCAGCCAGTGGAGTACAAAAGATAAAGGAAGTTTTCACCTTTCTCCCATGAATGCAATGTTAAAGAAAAAGATTTTGTCTCCACTCAGGCGCTTTCAGGAATCACCATGAAAACCGTAAATCCATATAAGTTTTTGAACAAAGTGTTCCGTAATTAGTATTCTCTGTGTTTCTGTATTTAATGATGGTATCCCTTAGTTCATGTCCTCACCAGAGAACACCAGGAAATATGCAAATAAACAGAAAAACAATAGTGCAGAGATCTCCAGACAAACAGAATAAATTTTAATTCTCAATGGTTACACTCACATATCAAATAAAATAACTGGCATAAAAGCAGACCATCTGCTATTGTGGCATATGTCCTCCCACTAATGCTGAGATGTAAAAACAGCCAAGGTAGAGCCCAGTTCCAGATATTTAGCTCATCCAACGAGAGGGGAGCAGATGGAATCACCACCAGGTCTGCAGCCACCGCTTAACGCGTTTCGGATTCAGGTTCCTTTTTCAAAAGCAGATATGACTGCACTGTGTTATGGGGCTTTATATACCCCTCCCAATCAAAAGTCATTAATAAGATTCCCTTCAGCTGAACCTCATAGTGTGACATCTATTACAGACTCTTTTATAACACATTTTAACCCTTCACTGTGTGTGTTTAATATATATGTACTTCACTTTTTTATTTTCATTCTTTATATGCAGCTGCAGCTGCTCCTAACTATCTCTTTACACTGCACTTTTCTTACTATGGTGGTGCCCTGGGGCAGTTTGGCTGGGCCAGTTTTGGGGGGTCCTGCGCTCTAGATTTGAACCCTAGTATGTTAGGGACCTACCCGAAAGAGGTTACCTGGATATGGTGGGTAGGCCCATAACCTTGGCCATGATTATGCTAAAACCTCTATTGATTGCAACATTTTATTGCACATATATATATTAAGAATTTGGAGTTGTGCACCTGAGATTTTGTTTCTGTGCCTGCAATTAGTCTCATCAGGTAGCACCTCCCATCATATATATAGTCATTTTTTTCCCCTATATTTCCAGAATGAGGACAGGCTCAGAGCCCAGTGCTGGTTGCGCTGAATACAGGGGATCCATACGTCATTTGTCCCCCGTATTTTGATAACCAAGACTGGTTCTGATTAGCCTGGTGCTGGTTATGCTTAATATGATGGACCCCTACATCGTTTGTCCTCCATATTTTGCACAACCAGCACTGGGTCACTAAGAGCCCGATGCTGGTTGCTCTTTTTTGGGGGGAGGGGACCACGCCATTTTTTTTCACACAGATGCAGGCTTCACGAGCCTACATCTGATGCTGACACTGGCTACCTCCCCCGGGTCCTACTGCCCACCGCTCACCCCGCCTAGGCTGCTAACGGCAACACCACTGCCACCACCGCCTGCTTTCTTCACAACTGTGCCCTTATAATATATAAAATATTAATTTTATTCGGTCCCCCATGCTTGACCTATTTGT
Source organism: Taudactylus pleione (assembly GCA_031769625.1). NCBI lineage: Eukaryota > Metazoa > Chordata > Amphibia > Anura > Myobatrachidae > Taudactylus > Taudactylus pleione. The sequence goes on from JAUIMM010000092.1 coordinate 41,097,871, forward strand.
TCCATTCCTCTCTTATTGTCATGCTTAGCGTCCTTTGTACTACCACCCCCAAGTCCCAAGTGACCAGGATGTGCTGTTTCTATTGTACTAATGCTGTGTTCTGTAGATCAGGTGCAGTTCCTCCTACCTCCCTTTCCCATCCCATACTAACAACCCTCCTCCTTTCATATCTTTTTCTGCCTTCACCCCCGTTGGCATTGAGCATTTCTTGTGGTTGCTATTCTTATTTAAGAGCTTCCTTGACAAATTTCTCATGTCCCTGAAGCTAATCTCTCTTAATGTAAATGGTCTCAACTCCCCACACAAGCGAACCATGGCCCTCCAATACCTTAAACGACAACAAGTCCACATAGCACTATTGCAGGAGACCCATTTTTTTAAAAAATCACCCAAATTTAAAATATTTCCCCATGCTTACTATGCTTCTACTGACCATAAATCTAAAAGGAGTCGCTATCCTTTTACATCAATCCTCCCCATTTGTAGTTGAATCCTCTCACATTGATCCTTTAGGTCGATATCTCTTTCTCACAGGATTTATTGGTAGCGCCCCAGTAACGATTGCTAATATATACGCTCCTAATGTTTCTCAAGGTGCTTTCCTTTCTATGGTCCTCTCTAAACTGACTTAGATCGCTAAAGGTAAAATTATAATAGGAGGAGACTTCAATGCGATTCTCTCTGCCCGCATGGATCGCACTGGCTCAGCCAAGCTTTCTCCTACTCAAGTTCGTGAATCCATATAGCTTTAATAAGGACGCAAATTTAATAATCTGTATGACTCCTGGAGGGTCTTGTACCCGTCAGCTCGTAAATATTCTCACTATTCCTATTCACATAGAGTTTTCTCTAGAATTTACCTTTTCTTAGTTGATCATAGTTCCACCCCATCCTCCGATCCTCGGCGATCTCCCCTGTGTCCTGGTCTGACTATTCAGCGATCCTACTGGACTTGACTTTCCCCTCTATTAACCCCCACCAATTCAAATGAAGATTAGATGATTTCCTCCTTTTGCGCGAAGAAGTACGTGACCAAATTCTGCAAGCAATCTCCGACTTCAACCAACATAACATTGCCGATCAGACCTCGCATGCAATTAATTGGGAGGCACTTAAGGCCTCACTTCACGGCCATTTTCTTCAAATCTCCTCCACTCATAGGAAAATTGAGAGGGATGAAATGTCAATCTTAGAGGCTCAAATTGCCTCCTTGACAGAGAAATGTCAACGATTCCCTAAAGATAAATTCTTCCGACAACTCCATTTGTACAGGAGACAACTTAACCAGCTTCTATCTAAGGCCTCCCGTACTCTTAAATGGTTGCAGCAGAGATTCTATGAATGGGGAGATAAAGCTGACGCTATTCTTGCGCGAAAGCTTCAAGCCAAACATACTAAAAATTGAAATTTAAATATCAAAGATTCAGCTGGTAAGTCTTATTATGATCCACAATCCATAGCTGACAGCTTTAAGGATTTTTATTCTTCACTTTACAACCTTCAAAATCGTGAGCTATCTCCTTCCTCCCTTTTGGATGCTACCCACAAATATCTTTCCTCTTGTAATCTGCCTTGCCTTTCCTCCTCGCAGCTATCTACTCTTAATACTGCAATTTCAGCCGAGGAACTTGAAAGTGTTGTGAAATCCATGAAGTCTTCTTCTTCCCCCGGCCCAGATGGCTTTCCTGCGTCCTTCTATAAGAGATTTATCTCTCCTCTGTCCCCCCTAATGCTAAACCTCTACAACTCGATTCTGTCTGGCCAGAAGTTTGACAAAGCCACCACCAGGGTGGAAATAGTGGTAATTTATAAAGAAGACAGAGACCCCAGTTCGTGCTCCAGTTACAGGCCGATTTCCCTTTTAAATGTGGACTTAAAAATCTTCGCTAAAATTTTTGCCTCCCGTCTGGAGCTATTTGTTCCCTCCTTAGTTCACTTAAATCAAATGGGTTTTATTTAGAGATGTGCGCTGATTTGTTCATCTTGTTTAGGCCCATAATTTGCACCAAGATAGCTGGCTGACTAAGCTAAGCTGCAGCAGTGGGCGGCACAAACACATGGCAGTTCAACTTCAAACATGGCACATCAGGAAACACTTTTATTATTCAAGAGAGGCCTGAGGGAGTTGGAGTATGTATGTAGTTAAAGGTAGGGCAGGGACAGGAAGGGTTGATTGGTAGTAAATTTTATTTAGTTTTTTGATTCAAAAGAAAATTTATCTGGGAGAAGGGGAGGGGTGGAGGCATTTACAAAAAAAATGTGATACAGTACATTTACATCAGTCCTTGCCACAGAAGAATCCTTGAGCATGGCTACTGCTGCTGGGAGTTGATTTTCTCATCCCAGAAGGGGACCAGGAAGAGTGCTTTCCACAAAAATAAACAATTGACTTAAATAATTCTTTGCAAATTTTCTATAAAGGCATTTCCCAACCTGTACAGGGACATAAAAAAAAAAAACATAGTTAGTGGCCTTTAAGCTGCCGTTGTTCCCACTGTCCACTTAACCATATGAGATATGTGAACAAGCGGACAGAGCAGCAAATGCAACATTTCAGATTTAAGGTTTAAGTCTTACGTTGTGTCTTTCTTAGGAATTCTTTCTTGAGTGCCATGCCTGCTTGCTGGGAGTGGATTTTTTTCATCCCAGAAGGGGACCAGGAAGCGTGCTTTCCAAAAATAAATAAAAATGTAATTAAATAATCCTTTGCAAACCTTCTGTTCTGTAACAGAATTACCTAACCTGTACAGGGACATTAAAAAATGTAAAAAAACAGAGTTAGTTAGTGGCCTTCAAATTGCCATTGTTCCCACTGTCCACTTCTTAGATATGTGAATATGTTAGAATGTAAAAGGCCAAAAATTGGGTGGACCATACATGGCTGATTGATCAACCATGGCGACTGGATTAGTGTCATAAGGAAGAGGAGGCTGCAAACTGGGTATCATGTTATGAGTTGGCCATATGGGGTATGTTGCTGTTAAGGGATCAGGCTGGTTATCAGTGGACACATTATTATAGTTGTTGTTATTTTGGGTTGCCATCTCCTGAAGGGTGTTTACCAACAGACAGAGACTACCTACCTATCAGCTCAGGTATAGACACTTCCTGAGGAACAGAGCTCTGTTCTCTGGAGGGAGCCCCTGTTCCAACATCTGAAGCTCTTATCTCTCCACATCATCTATTATAGATGAAAAAAAATTTCATCACACACACAATAAAAATTGTTTATTTATTATTTTGGGCAGCAGCCCTTTGACAGACAACACCTACGCCAATGACAGTGACAGCCTGGTGTGGCTGACATGCACACAAAAAAAGACAATATATTTAAATTTTTTTTCAGTTCCAGAACTTGGGCCCAGATCACAGATTAATCACAACTGGAGTCAGGCAGCACTAGGTTGCAATCTGCGTTGCTGGCTGGATCTTGTGCGGTACTGCGGTTAAGCCTAGCATGCACACACACACAGAAAAAAATTAAATCCACTTTTGCTGATTTTTTTTTTTTTAGCACGACTGAAGTCCGGCAGCACTAGGTTGCAACGTGCGTTGCTGGCTGGATCTTGTGCGGTACTGCGGTTAAGCATAACATGCACGCACGCACACACAGAAAAATATAAAAGACACTTTGATTTTTTTTTTTTACTATATATATATATATATTTTTTTTTTAGTCCAGAACTTAGGCCCAGATGGACACAGCACAAGCCTAGATGTATCTGCAGTTCTGCACCAGCCCAGATGGACACAGCAGACAGCAAAGCACCATCCCAGAATGGATCAGCACCACCAGCCCAAGACACAGCAGACAGCACAGACAGCCCAGATGGACCAGCAACAGCCGAGATGGACACAGCATACAGCACAGTGACAGCACCAGCCCAGAAGGATCAGCACCAGCCCAGGACACAGCAGACAGCACCAGCACCTCTCCCAGCCCTACACTACCCACCCTCCCTGTTCAGTCTCCACAGCCGGAGTGAAATGGCGTCCGTCGCGTGGTCCCTTATATACTACATTGATCATAGAGACGAAAGCTCGTGAACCGTGAGATTTCAGACTCTATAGCTTTGCCTCGGTTTGAGATCCGAGTCAGGCGGGAAAAATCGAGCCTGCTAGGATCCAACTCGGATCTGCTAAATTCGGGTGGGTTCGGATCTCTGAAATCCGAACCCGCTCATCTCTAGTTTTATTCCGGGTTGCCAGGCCTCAGATAATACTCGTAAGATCATTGACCTTATTAACTTTGCTAATTTTACGTCACTCCCCGCCCTGTTGGTGGCCTTAGATGCGGAAAAGGCCTTTGACAGGGTTGACTGGACCTTTTTGAAATCTACTTTTGGAGTGGCTTCTTTATATTATAATCCGTCTGCTCTAGTTTTAGCCAATGGGTTTGCTTCCTCCCCTTTTCGTATCCAAAATGGTACCCGACATGGATGCCCCTTATCGCCCCTCCTTTTTGCTTTAATTATGGAACCTTTAGCTGCCTGCCTCCAAGGTAATCCTGCTGTTACAGGTATCCAAGTAGGACGCACAAGTCACACTGTAACTTTATATGCAGATGATGTTCTGCTTACATTGACCCACCCTTTATCTTCTCTCCCTGCAGTCTTTGAAGAGATCCAAGCATAAGGCCGTTTATCGAACTTTAAAATTACCAGTGACAAAACAGAAATTTTACCTTTACTTTTAGATCCCAATACGATAACCCAGTTGTGAAGATCTTAAGATTTTCGCTGTTGCTCCCGCTCTCTGAAATACCTATGGGTCCAACTTACTAATACCTATGATAAATTATTTGATGCAAATTTTCCACCTCTTTTAGATAAGATACGCCGAGATCTTAATACATGGGGGTAAAACTTTATTTCTTGGATAGGGCGTGTTAACGCCATCAAAATGAATGTACCCCCGAGATTTTTGTATCTCTTTCAAACACTCCCAGTCAGAGTTCCCTCCATTTTTCTTGCCCCTCTTCAATGGCTAGTTTCCAGATTCCTCTGGGCAGGACGCAAGCCCAGAGTTAGGTTTCGCATTCTGTGCCATTGCGCTAAAGAGGGTGGTTTGGGACTACCTAACTTCCATAAATATTATTTAGCAGTTCACTTAACTCAGACTGTCCTTGTGCACGCTGCTGCAAATACTAGAGGGTGGATAGATCTGGAAACTCAGTTACTCAATTTTCTTTCTCCCTACTCTCTCTTTTGGATGGAACACAAACATAGATCACATTATTCCAGTATCCCTCCCACTCTTCGCTTCTCCCTGTCTATATGGGATTATTGCGGCAGAACTTTCTCCTTAACTCAAAACCCACTCACCATGACCCCTCTCTGGAACAAGGGCTTTTTACTTGGTTTAGATCCTAAGCCCTTTGCTCCTTGGATCTCCCACAACATTAAATTTCTAGGGGATATTGCCCCTCTTTGCCCGTTCCCTGAATTTTCTGAGGTACAAGATAGATTTCAATTACCGACAAGATGCTTTCACCAGTATCTTCAAATACGCCATCTTTTTTCTTCAGTGATCGGTTCTAAATCTCGTTTATCATATTCTCCCCTGGAGTCCCTCTGTCTACTTAGATCTACTTCTAGAGGCCTCATTTCTACTCTCTACAGTTTGTTAATTGATTATAATCGCCCTCCAAAAGACCCCCATGAATTAGCCTGGGAAAAGGCCTTAGGGAAATCTTTAGAACCTAGGGATTGGTCCAAAATTCGTGAGGTGGTGGCGAAATTCTCCATCTGTGTCAGAATTAAAGAAAATACTTTTAAGAAGCTCTATAGATGGTATATTGTTCCGTCATGCATTCAAGCCATGTTCCCTCAGGTCTCAAGCAAATACTGAAGGGGCTGTGGTGAGGAGGGCACCTTTATACATATTTGGTGGCACTGTCCCAGAATTTAGTTTTTTGGGGCAAAAGTTCACCGCCTAATTTTTTCTATCACAAATATCTCTCTCCCTTCTTGTATGTCTTATTACTTACTTCCGAGACCTCTCCACAATTGTGATAGACACACCCAAGCACTCATAAGACATATTACTAATGCAGCTAATTGTGCGATTGCAGATTCATGGTAGAAAACAGACCCCCCTCCTTCACTGTTCTGCTTATTTCTATTTGGCAGGTGTACAGCTTGGAGCATATCACCAGTCTGATTCATGAAAGCCCCGACAAATTCTCTGAGACCTGGTCCCCTTGGCTAGATTATCATGAGACACACTCCTTTATTTGATTGACTCCTCAGTGGATGCTCTATTCGCCAACCCTCTCCTCTTTCTCCTCCTCCGTACTAGTCTCCCCTTACTAACATTCCCTAACTCCCCTCCTATTGTGGATTATTTTTCTTTTCTAGCTATGCTATTTTTCCCAAATCTTTCTAAAAATTGCCGGGTATTCCCTGCCTCTTTCAGCGGAGATATATTCATTCTGATGTATCTATCTATATTTTTGTCTCTATATCAGCTTATATAAGCTTGTTATTGATTGTTCACAGTTGTACCTCATATTATGTACTCGTGAAAAATGTAATAAATCTTTATCTAAAAAAAAATAAATATTCATTTTAGACACAGGTCTGCAGCACTCTCAAGTGGAGGTGTCTATGAAGCCTCCAAATTATGCACAAAGAAAAAGCAAACAAAAGAGTGGCACTGACCGGTGTCTATAATGCCGGGTAGACACTACACGATGTGCACCCAGCACATCGCCGGCGACGGGACCCTGCATGCGGCATGTACATACACACTTGCCAATGCCGGGTCTAATGGGGGGAGGACTATGTGTCATGCTGCATTCTGCAGCATGGCATTATTAGTGACATCCCCCGTAGGGCTGACGGGCGATGTCGCTAGTGACCCGCGCAAGAGCGCATATCATGGGAATACACTAGACGCTGTACCTATTATATCGCTCCGATCTAGTGTGTACCCAGCTTAAGATAAGAAAACGGAGTCTGGTATATGCACAAATAGCAAGGGAAAAATGGTAGCCACGAACTTGCTGATTTTTGTTCACAGCCCCTTAGGCCTGCCGTACAAAAGTCCACAAGTCCGGGGTGACACTGTTGCAATGGCACTTTGCCCCCCACCCCCGTCAGTCTTTCTATATGTGATCAGTAGTGGCACACATCCAGAGATGCCTAAGAAAATATCTGAATAAAAACACAACAAATGTGCAGTTAGATAAGAATTAATAACTACAATGCACTATTTAGGTGCAGGCGTTAGGGCTGGATCAAACACATAACAATATTTGCCCTTTTTAACTTGAGGACTGCAAATGTCTGTAATGTATAGATAAATGCTTGTAGGAGCAATGATGTCACAGAAATTCATCTTGATCGCGCAGCATAGCAATTTCATGTCATTCAGTGTAATAGAAACCAGCAGCCATCGCAATGGATGTGTTTATATCTTCACTGGTTCACACATTCAAAGTATGATAACATTTTAGTTCTCAGCAATGGCTATTTATCAAATTCAGGAACCAAAGTAGTGATCACCTGTAAGGTATGTGTTTCACATTATATTTTTATTTTTTAGAAGTCAAGGATAGATGCGTATTAGAAGTATCAGCCATTGGTGTAATGGTGGGATGGAATGTGACCTGTTTCATATTATACTGCATAGGCAATTACTTTTTCTATAAATACATGGAATATAAATATTTTCATGAGAGACAAAATAAAAAAAAAGCCAGCAGACGACTAGATTAAAAGAAAGAGAGAACCTCTGGAGCTGCTCCTGCTGGATTAGAATATACTTTGTGACGACAATGTCATATATAAAGGTTTATTTTATGAACAACAATCTCAGCACAAATACAGTATGTAGTAGGAATAAAAGGCTAATACTGGTATACATACATATATGACACAATACATACAAAAAAACATTCAAACAGACAGTGTATTCCCTATTTGAAGGGTCAGGGGTAAAATACGTCTCAAGGGGCGTTTTACTCTTAATCCCAAAAACAGTATAATATATTCCAAAAACGGAGTGTTTCTGTATATAGTCCAAATCCAAATGGGAAGGCAAAGGCAGAGAAACTCCAATATGGTATCTATATGCCTCGCAATGGTAGTCCCGTATCTCCACTGGCGTATAGTGCACAAAGTAGTGAAGGTGTGGGAAGTCACTTCAGTGGCACAATGTGCATCCTTATTGAGGATGATTGTTGTTATGTGGATATTAGGGAAAGGGTTTTTCTCACCGATTTTCAGAGTTCTCAATATCCCCTTTTGTCCTTCTAGTGGAGGTGGTAGAAATGGATAGAAGTGGTTTGCCGGCAAACACGTGGGACATCAGTAGCAATATAAGCGCTGCTGGTTGGCGGATTTTACTGAGGGGTCTATATATAACTACCAACAGGTCTGGCACTCCCACTAGGTAAATACTACTGTAGGTGCCCCCGCAAAATAGCAGTATACATCACAGTGGGTGCGGCACTCAAAGCGTGGAATAAATCACTTTTCAGGCAGCACCATGAAATCAAATTTTCAGTGCTTTTAATGAAACAGCACTTTCATCACTGGAGTCTTGATGTGTTTTTCACACCCTTTTCACATTATTTTAGTATTTCATAAATTTATCAAAGAGCAATTAGGGTAGTTTTCATGAAAAACTACTCCGTGCCCTTTAATTCGCATATTTTTAGTATGCAGATCGCGTTTCCCATGCTTGTATTGGGTAATGAGATCTGCCTGAGATTTACTAAAAATATATTGTTAGAAAATACCGGGGGAAGCCCTGTGATAATAACGCCACCAGGATATGGCGTTATCCAGGGTTCCCCCCTGTTCCCCGACTCCTGCTCTCACAGGCAGAACAGAGCCGGTAGCAGGCTCCCTGTGATCAGCTTTGTGGTCTAAATAGACCACAAGCTGAATACTGTAAACAAAATATGGGGGGGGGGGTTGGTGAGTCAGTGACGCATAAGCGGACACCTTCTCACTTGATTTTTTTGCGAAAAATACAGTGAGAAGACTGCGGAAGGATTCGCAAGTTCTGTCCCTGCAAGGGATTTTTGATAAATCCCTGTGATATTTCCTAAATTCACAATGCAAATTTAGGCAAAATATCACACTACAACCGCATTTTAAATGTGGATTGTAGAAAGTATGGCACTATTTCTTAATACAGGGTGGTACATACGTGTGGCAACACCCTTACAAAAAGGAAATTAGTAAGGAAATATTAATCCAGTGTCTACACATATGATGTGGGAGCGGGGAAAACATTTTAGGGTATGTCACCAGTATAGCAGCTATCTGAAATGCGACTCTAATTTTTTAATTGGGAAGATAGTCATGTGACATAGCAGAATTTCATAAGAAAAACAATGATGTTCTTCGTTTAACATATCTTTATTCATTCTTGAGTTTTATCAAAGTTTATAGGATGTGTTTGAAGTGCTGTCCACCATGTTGCAGTGTTAAGGCTATTCTCTATTCCCATTCCTGATGAACCTTGACCAACATGTCTGGCCTAATCTGAGCACAAGCATCAACAATTCTTTGTTACATATGATAGCGATGTTGTATCTTCACAGCATAAACACGTTCCTTCACGTAACCCCACAGAAAGAAATCCAATGGAGTTAAATCTGAGAATCTTGGTGGCCACTGGACTGGACCTCTATGGCCATACCACCTGTCTGGAAGCTGCACATCAAGATATTCCCTGACAGTGAGTCCATCTTGCTGGAAGAAATTAGGATATGACCCATCAAATATCTTGTAATGTACTGCTGTTAATCAAATATCTTGTAATGTACTGCTGTTAATCAAATATCTTGTAATGTATTGCTGTTAATGTTGAAGAAGAGTGGTCCCACAATACGGGTATCCCACAAATCACACCATACCAAGGGGCATATTCAATAGGCTGCGAGAAAAGCAAAAAATCCGCACCTGCGAGGTATTTCCTGCAGGTGCGGGTTTTTTGCTATTCTATTAGGTACGTGTTTTGTTTTAAAACACGCGCCGGGAGGGTTTTTTTTGCGCACCTCCTGAGCAAGCGTGATTCTTCCTAAAATCGATGATTTCAGGAGAAATCACCGAGACTTGCTCAGACACCCCCCTGAGGACTAATTAAGCAATTGAAAATATCCAATTAGCTTAATTAGTCCTTAATTACTTACCTTCGGCAGCGCTGTCTTTTGCATCTTCTTCATCCTGCGTCGGGAGCCGGCTCTTCTGCAGCAGCGGTGAGTATGCGAGTGAGTGTGCTGTATGTAAACATGTATGAGTGAGTGAGTGTTCAGGAGTGTTGTGTGTGTGTCCCGGTGTCAGTGTGGCCCCCCGTAATTGGCGCTGGGAGAACTATATCTCCCAGCAGCCCTTGCTCCACCCACCAGCCCCTGGGACTCCCAGCAGCCCCCTCTCCAGTAAGAAGAGAGAGGGGAGGCAGCCTGAAGCCGCGGAGACTACTAGAGACCTCCGGTAAGGTAAGTGCTGTTTTTTTTTCAGCAAAAAATACGCGCCGCGGGGTTTTCAGTTCTGAAAACCCTGCGACCAGTATTTTGGAAATTGAATACCGCGGGTATCAGGAGCGCGCATACCCGCGGTATTTCTAAATTGGGCGCAAGGAGTGCAAGATTTTTGACTCGCTAAACCTCGCGCCCAATTGGATATGCCTCCAACTGTTTTGCTGAGGCTACAACCCTACGGGCATCCATCCAGTGAAGGTTTGTCTCTGACCAATACCTGTGGTTCTGTTTGTTTATCTCACCATTGACGAAGACATTTTTCTCATCACTAAACAATTCTTGATGTGGAAAATGAGGGTTCAGTTGAAGTTGCTGTGTTACCTAGTGTGCAAACTCTACCCGACTGTCTGGGTCATCCTCAGTCAGGTGTTGCAACGTCTGAATCATGTAGGGGTGTTATTTATGTGTAGACAAAATTCTCAAAATGGCCATATGACTAACCCCACATTCCCGAGACAGACGACGAGTGCTACGATGTGGGCTCTTTGAAAATGATGCCAGCACAGCAGTTGTTGTTGCTTCACCTGTAACAGTTTTTGGTTTATCTGCAACTGATCTGGTTTCTTTAAATATGGCAAGGAGCTTGGCAACTGCACTGTGAGTAATGGGTGGCCTACATGGGTGATGTTGGTTGAAACCATTTGCAATAGCACATGTGCTTCTTTCTCACTATAGCAAGACAATCTCAACACGTTTTGTTTGTTTTAGTGCCATTGTCATTAATGTCTCTATCTGCTAATTGTTTTTTTTTTTTTTTTATGAAATTCTGCATCTGTTTGATATGTCACATGACTACCGTACCAATAAAAAATAGAGTTGGATCATACTTGCCTACTCTCCCGGGACTGTCGGGAGCCTCCTGAAAATCGTGGGCCACTCCCGACACCGACACCCCGCAAGACTAGGCAAGTCCCCCGGAATGGCTACCGGCACCCCGCAAAATCGTGAATCGTGTCATCGTAACCCCGCCCCCTGCCTTATAATTCTACTTTGACGCGATTGTGTCGCACACCCTCGCTCCGCCTACATGAACCGTCCCCACAGACCTGCCAGTCCCCTCCTGGATCCCCCTGCAGAAATGTCGGCAAGTATGAGTTCCATCCAAGATGGCCACCATACGTGACATACTCTAGTTTTCCCCCACATCATATGTGTAGACACTGGATTAATATTTCTTACTCATTTCCTTTTTATAATTGTGTTTCCACACTTAGAGCACCCTGTATTTTACTATGCACACTACAGTAGTAGTGTCACATAGTAAAATGCATATCTTAATGCAAAAACAGATAACGCAGCAAAGCCCTAAACATTTTTTCTAACAGACAAATAAAGGTGAAGACCCAGCTTGCCTTATTTAATGTTCTATCATATTACGTTCACTGGGGTAAACATTGTGCAGTACATCACAATGGGACATTGCACCGATACTATAAAGTAAGGGAAATGGTGTGCTAATTGCCACGTTGGACCTATTTAATTAGCGGGGATACCCCGCGCGCGAGTTCCCACAGTCGGACTTTACCTCACAGCTCATAGAGATGCGAGGTAAAATCCGTGTAAGAAACACCAATTCGGGATCGCGCATGGGGGAAAAAACCCATTGATTACGCTGTTTACGCAAAATCAGTGAGTTTTCCGCTCGCGAGTCCCGATTTTTTGTCGCGTGCAAAAGGCTATTTTATTGAATAGCTTTTCCCTGCGTCGCGTGGATTTTGGCCGGCAATTAGTCGCAGGGACTAATTCAATACCTACCTAAGTCTATGTTCAACATATCATAGCTCCCAACATTTGGGATGGGTGAATAAGGAATTTGTGCGCATGTCGGAGGGGGTGTGGTGAAATTCAGTTCAAAGGACGGGGGTGCCATTACATAGGCATGCTATGGGTGCCCAGGCTATATGCTACACCTGTGGTTGGGAGGTCTACCATAACATCTTAGGGGACGCGGCAAGCACCAATAATAGTGAGACCTCATGATAAATCTATGATTTCTCAGTGGTAACTCGTTTAGTAAATTGCTGTATACAGTGATAACCTTTTCACCACTGTAAAAGGGTTAAACACTACTTTGCAAATACACTATGAGGCAATGTGACAATCTAATTTATGAGCAATACAGTTACATGACAAGGCATCACTTAACTTTCAGTTTCAATTATATCACCATAGCAACCACATCTGCCCTTCACTCCGGCCTCAAGCCTTCAGTAATTGTGCATCTATCAGCCTGATTTATTACTACTAGAGAGATGAACCCCCATACAGAGCATCCATTGGTCCATCCTACATTGCACTGAGCAGCAGCAGCAGAGCTCCCTCTGTCACATGTCCTGCTGATGCGGCACGCTGCTGGAGGAGGGAAGGAGGGACCTGTACATCAGCATTGCAGCCGGTACCCGGGGAGCAGCAGCAGAGCCGGGGATACATCCCATCCCACTGACTGTGGTGACCGGTGTACCGGGCCCATCTCATGCAGATATGCAGTGTGAGCTGTACATATACGCAGTGCTCTGCCAGCGGAGGAGCCAGTTACAACGATGACACGGCCATAGTACACTGACGGCTCTGCACAATACAGACAGACTGACACCAGCATCACCAGGAGACATGAAGATCTGGAGCTCCGAGCATGTCTTCAGGTACCGTATTATCCTAGTTTGATGTCCCCGCAGCTCTGGCACCTGGTACACTTGGACTGCAGGTGTCAGGGCTGTAGGGTGATGACATGTACTAATTCATATATCACACAGTTTATTGCTTGGTCCACCAATATGATGTACAACGCTGGATAATAGACAGAAAGCTCTGTGAGTTGCTGCCACCAGGGCTGCTGGTTTCACTGCTGGTTTCACTTGCACTAAAATATTTAATGTCATTTGGTGCTATGACTTATTACTCTGTATTACACCATAGGGTATAAGGAAAGAAAGAACTTTCTATCTTGAGTTAAATGGTTTTTTTTAAACTTAATAATGCGACATTAGGGCCTGATTCACTACGGATCGCTATTGCGATCGCAGCTGCGATTACGAACGCAGGCCCACTGCGAAAATATGCTAATGTTTGCACTCACAATGATGTCGCAGGCCAACATAAAGACGCCCACTTGCCCTTTCTCACATTCGTAATACATTGCAAGTCTGCAAAAACATTGGTACCATCAAGTAACATCGAATCCTCACGCACATTTACAGAAGGTCAGACCTTACTCAGAGATTGCTAACCTTCCTGTATGCAGTGACATCTCAAACTGTGTATGCCCTCACAGTGGCTAGTTTATGCACGCTCCTGTAACGGCGTACAAACGCACTGACACCTGCGTTTCACCGACACCCCCCAGGTCAACACCCCCAAATGCTCACTTCCTGTCAGACCCACGCAGACCCTGCGATGGGCCTGCGTGGTCTCTGCGATCGCAGTGATGCCTTTGCACACTGCGTTGCATATGCATGAGCGGTACGCAACAATCGGCCGTCTGCGTACGTAATGGATCAGGCCCTATGTCTAGCAGAGTAGTAGTAGATAACATGTATACCTCTTTTCCACCAAAATGCTGGTGACACGAGAATATGCTCTTGTTCCATTATATTATATAGTAAAATAATATTCAGGAAGTAATTTCCAGAGTATTTTGGACAAAACCTCCTTCCATTAAAGCTACAGCAAGTTGACTTTTATTTATCAATGACTTAATGATCACAAGAACTATCACACATACACACATATAAGTAGTATTTATTTAAAAACATTGTAATTCATGGCTGTAACTGGCCAATCGTAAATTATTTCTTAAATAATTATTTTAATTATTCTATCCTTAATTGTCATCCTTGTAAATTACCCATTCTTGAAAATGTAGCAGTATTATTTGTTAAACCTAACAACCATATTTTCAAGTGATAGTTCTTTAATATTAATGAAAATCAACAGCATGCTTCTAAAGCAGCGCTTCCCAAACTGCATTGCAAGTGCAACACCTGTGTGTCGTGAGTTGGTCCCTGGTGTGTCACGCGCAATGATAGTAGAGTAAATACCGGGTCCAGCAATCTGGACAATCAATAGACTAAGGAGGGGAATATACTTTCATGCTCTCCCCCCCCTGCTCCAGACGCGTTCCGGCCAGTCAGCAGAGGAAGGGGAGGAGAGTGTGCATTCCCACTCTCCCCCTTGCTCCAGTAGCTCTCCGTACAATCAGCAGAGCAAGGAAAGAAGAGTGTTCTTTCCCGCTCTTCCATCTGCTCCATTAGACACTTCACAGGCTTGTCAAAACAAAGTCCCATCGGCCCACTGGCTTCCTGCAGGAGTCGGGTGCAGGCAGTCAGCCTCTGCAGGGCAGTCAGTCTCAATCCGCGTATCCACTAGGCCACAGGTTCTCAAACTCGGTCCTCAGGACCCCAAACAGTGCATGTTTTGCAGGTCTCCTCACATAATTACTAGTTAATATTTAGCTGCACCTGTAGATTTTTTAAAATGTGTCAGTGAGTAATGAATACACTTGTGCACCTGCTGGGTGACCTGCAAAAGGTGAACTGTGTGGGGTCCTGAGGACCGAGTTTAAGAACCACTGCACTAGGCGATTAAAATGAGCGATTGAACGATAATGACATCATTATCGTTCAATCGCTCGTTAATCGCTAACAAATATGGCATGAAAATTTCGAAAACAACCAACGGCTCCCGCTGGTCGTTTTCAACATTAATCATCCCCTGAACATGCCGGTCAATCTGCCGATAACGACAGATTGGGCATGTTTGGGGATGAGGGAGGGTGCCTGCACTGAACGACATATCGTTCAGTGTAGGCACTACAGGGGATGAGGAACGACTGTACAATTACAATGTTGTAATTGTACTGTCGTTCCACTATCTGCTAGTGGATATGCACCTTCAGCATCATGACGTTAGACACAGAGAGGAGCTGGGAGCAGTCATGCTTTGGGTACAATAAGGTTCATCAGCATTTTTTTTTTAGATCTTTAAAATCTGTGTCATATATGTGGATGTCACTCTTCAGTGTGTCACGGCAGAGATTGAGAACTACTGTTCTAAGCTGTTCACATAAAGGCAGATCCTATAATGAGGTAATTGTGTCGGGCAGCAGGTTTTGGCAGTTGCAAAAGTAGCAAACTAACTGACATAAAAGTCTATGGGGGGGGCATTAATTATTGATAATGGTCAGGGGGCAGAGCCTTAACTAGACTTTTTAGTGCCCTGTGCCAGAGAGAGCATTGGCGCCCCCTATATTTTAAATAGGGAGATAACACACCTGAAAAAGGGGCATGGCCTCATGGGGAAGGCTCAGGGAAGAGATAGGGGAGGCCAAGAGATTCTAGGAATAAAATAAGAGGAAGAGGAAGCTACAAGTGAGAATTATAATAAATAGAAATTTGACAGGCCCGAACAGCGCCCCCTGCCCTGCGGTGCCCTGTCCCATGGCACAGGTCGCACTACCCTAGTTACGGCCCTGCCAGGGGGTGCCGGCGTTCCGAACGTTTCTTTGGCACCTCGCAACAACAAACGTTGCAGATGTTTCCTTGCACCCCATAGAGGTACACAAGGAAATGTGTATCTGTCTGGCCTATTTTCACCTTTACTTTGCCCTTGCAGCCAACAAAATGCAAATGAATACAAGTAGACACTTAAAAAAAATAAAAAAGAAGTGATATAGACAACCTAATTATTCAATAGGAGCACTTACTACTGTATGTAAATAGTGAGTTCTGGCATAATTATGTAATTATTCAGTAAGAGCACTTACTACTGTATGTAAATAGTGAGTTCTGGCATCATTACGTAATTATTCAGTAGGAGCACTTACTACTGTATGTAAATAGTGAGTTCTGGCATCATTACATAATTATTCAGTAAGAGCACTTTCTACTGTATGTAAATAGTGAGTTCTGGCATAATTACCTAATTATTCAGTAAGAACACTTACTACTGTATGTAAATAGTGAGTTCTGGAATAATTACGTAATTATTCAGTAGGAGCACTTACTACTGTATGTAAATAGTGAGTTCTGGCATAATTACGTAATTATTCAGTAAGAGCACTTGCTACTGTATGTAAATAGTGAGTTCTGGCATAATTACGTAATTATTCAGTAGGAGCACTTACTACTGTATGTAAATAGTGAGTTCTGGCATAATTACCTAATTATTCAGTAAGAGCACTTATTACTGTATGTAAATATAGAGTTCTGGCATAATTACCTAATTATTCAGTAAGAGCACTTACTACTGTATGTAAATAGTGAGTTCTAGCATAATTATGTAATTATTCAGTAGGAGCACTTACTACTGTATGTAAATAGTGAGTTCTGGCATAATTAGGTAATATTCAGTAAGAGCACTTACTACTGTGTAAATAGTGAGTTCTGGCGTAATTACATAATTATTCAGTAAGAGCGCTTACTACTGTATGTAAATAGTGAGTTCTGGCATAATTACCTAATTAATCAGTAAGAGCACTTACTACTGTATGTAAATAGTGAGTTCTGGCATAATTACCTAATTATTCAGTAGGATCACTTACTACTGTATGTAAATAGTGAGTTATGGCATAATTACGTAATTATTCAGTAGAAGCACTTTCTACTGTATGTAAATAGTGAGTTCTGGCATAATTACGTAATTATTCAGTAAGAGCACTTACTACTGTATGTAAATAGTGAGTTCTGGCATAATTATGTAAGTATTCAGTAGGAGCACTTATGTATTTTAAGGAACTGCATAAGCCTCAACTGTAGATTACAATATTAACAATAAACTTAGACTTAAGTAATCTATAAAAAAAACACTAGAGCATGCGGCATTGTGCATTTATACGGTGGCTGAATTACTTACTGAATTTTAGTAATGCTAACCATAGGCATACCTACCAGTAGTTCATATTTCAATGTAGGGTCTCCCCGGCGTGCGCCCAAGGCATGCACCCGAAGAAGGGGCATGATTTAGTGGAGAAGGGGCCGTGCGGCCCCCTGCGGGACAAATATATGCACAATGTAATATAACAGTCTTTGGTAACCTGCAGAGGTTTTTTCAGTAGTAAAAATAAGTACAATATATAATATAGTATTCAGTCTATAAACTGTTTCAGATCGAACCCACTGGCAAGTGGCTCTGCAATATTGAATGTATTAATCAGACTCCAAGTAATTTTACATAGCTTAACATCAAATCATCTAACATAACCTTCCTCTAACAAAGGCTGAATAATAACAGATAAATAATATATATTGCCCAGTATATACAAACAATGAAAGAAAACATTCTAAAGGCTCCCATACACGGTGCGATGGCACTGTGTGAGGCAACAGGGAATCCGTCGTCCGACATTTCGGGCGGTCCACACACACAGTGCGATTGGGCACACACAGTGCGATTGGGCATACACAGTGCGATTGGGTGGCCGACCACCCGATATGCCGGTTCCCCCTGCATAGCAATGAATGGGATCGCACATCGCATCCCCTGATCCTGTGGTCCTGCAGAGAGATCGGGGTGCGATGTACGACCCCGTGGGAGCGCGCTTGGCCCGATATCAGGGCCATACACTGTGCGATATAGCAGGCAAATCGCACCAATCAGTTAGATCGCCTGCTATATCGCCCCGTGTATGGGGGCCTTTAGAGAAACTGCATTGAAATTGAGGGATAAGGGTAAAGGCAAAGTAACCCAAAAACAATTGTAAAAGTCGGGGCAGCCAGCATACAATTGCATTAAATAAATAAAGTTCAAAATAATAACAGTATAAGGTACAGGATCTCAAACTCAGTCCTCAGGACCCCAAACAGTGCATGTTTTCCAGGTCTCTTCACAGAATCACAAGTGAAATAATTATCTCCACCTTTGAGTCTTCTAAAATCTGTCAGTGAGTAATAAATACACCTGTGCACCTGCTGTGTGAACTGAGTGGGGTCCTGAGGACCGAGTTTGAGAACCACTGGTATAAGGAACCAAATCCTGGAATCTCACGTAGAGACCACAGTGGAAACTATCACTGACAGGAAGACTATAAAGCTATGGGCATTCGCAGGAGAAATATCACTGGATGTGTCTCTGTAAATCATCTTAGCTGTTTATGTGAAACTTTGGGCTTATTGCATAATTACCTTCAAATGGGTTTGAAATGATTCCATTAACTTGTAAATGACTGGTAGTATCTTGTCTATATTATCAGAAAAAGAGGGGATAATTAAAATAAAGACTAGTACAACAGGGTTAAGTAAATTGGAATTAATAGTAGACTCACATCTCCTCCCTGTAGCCTCTTGTCTGTTGAGGTACACATCTACACACAGTACTCTCTTAACGTATGGATACACTGGGCAGCTGCCCAGGGGCCCACGATTCTAGAGCCTTCGAGCAGGGGTTGGCTGGTGCCTCTAGAGCTTCTTGGGAGGAAGGTAGAAAATGCTGCACGGGCTAATCTGATTGGGTGTAATCCACAATCAGAGCAGCCGGGTAACATCTTTCTCTTTCTCTGGCTACACTCCACTACATGGAGTGCGTGGCCACTCGCACTGTGCATTGGGCAGCTGGCTGAGAGGCAAACAAAGAACGATGCTCCACAGCCACTTTGATTGCGAATTACACACAATTAGAGCAGCCAGGCAGCTTTTTCTACCTGCCTCCCAGCTTGCAGCCAGACAGTGACTGCTGATTAGTGGATGGCTGGAGCTATCTACCAATCAGAGTGCTGACAATCATTGACTGTATGGAAGCATGTGGAGAGATTGCGCAAGACGGCAGAAGAGTTAAGTTATGATTTTTTCTTTGTTTGCGTACTCATTCGATGGCGAGGGGACTGCGCACGTGCAGGATGCATTCTGCGCATGTGCCCCCTAAGCCGCAGCCTGATTGACAGATTGTTGCTGCTTGGGGGTGGCACTGGGCAGCGTTCCCAAAAATAGGGGTGTGTCTTCCCCATTTTCTCTGAGTGCCGAGGCCAACTAACATTTGCTGGCCTCAGCACAGCAGATAAGACGGCCAATCTTAGTAGCCTTAGGCTTACTCAGATGGCTGATGCTGCAAACATTGCGACCGATATTGATCCGATCCTGCGTGTTCAGACGCAGTCATCAGATCTGAGATTCTGACAGGAGGCATATTTTTCCTTCAGACGCCTCCTGCTGCATTAGCATATATTCACACAGCAGCAGCGTCCAATGACACAGCTGCTCTTATTGGGAGAGCTGTCCCTTGCGTTTTTCTTCACGCATACCGGTGTAATTAATGCCAGCCAATATGCATGCGATTAGTGGCGAGATGCATCCTGCACTCTGTATGTGTTTAGGTTAATGTAGCGATATTGCAAAAAGAGAATATTAAATGTTGCAGGGGAGTTGGACTGGATTGATGTTTTTTATTAAGCGGTGAGCTTCATCCCAAAAGTTTTTGTAATTATTGGACAGCTTCTCTAGATGTGGTACATGGTGCCTTCTATCCGCCAATTTCTTCGGCAGTGGTTGGGGGTAGATATCTTTCATCGCAGCTACCCTGCCCAGCCACAAAATATAATGCTTATCCTAGCTGTATAAATCTTTTTCACTGATTGCAGTGTTTCAGTTAGTAGAGGAAAGTTAGCGGAGAACAATCAGTTATAGTATCTGGTGAGGTAGATGCCCAGGTTTTTTCTAAGATTGCTAGCAAAAGTTATAGTTAGACAGGAGACACTGTTGTGTCTCCAATTGCCTGTTGAGGGCTAAGCATCCATCTTGTCTATATTAATTTTGAAATACAAGAGTCCGCCGTAGTCTTAGATTTGTTTCCATATTGCAGTTAGAATAAGGAGTATGTCAACCATATACAAGAAGTTCTTATGGTAAGACCTCACCATCCGGTAACAACATGTGGGCCAAACAACTGTACTGGAGCTTGAGGGGTCAGAGTTGCAAAACTTGAGCTGCATACACAAGTAGAGATTTTCTGTCCAACCATCCAACTAGCTGATTGGTTGGAATGAAAATCTGGTAAGGTATGAAAGCAAATGACGATCAGCAATTTGCTCCCAAATGACGGAAAATGGACAAAAACTGTTCTTTGAACAAATTGTTTGGATCAAACATTTAACAAACTTGTCTGACGACCATTTTCATCTGTTCTCTGGCATTTAGGAGCAAATTGCTGATCATCATTAACTCCCATACGTTACCAGATTTTCATTCCAACCAATCAACTAGTTTGATGGTTGGACAGAAAATCTTTACGTGTGTGCCCAGCTTAAGAGTAAGAGGCAGATCAGTCCCCCCTGCATCAGAGCTTTCCAGTGTCCCACAGAGCAAAACACAACCTGTCATCCAGATGCTTTTTAATAATAAACACACAACTCGCTGGATGTAATAGTAATACCTCTTTTCCACCTAAAACCCAGGTCCCACCTGGGTTTTTGGACATGGTTCCAATCCTGGTCAGACCCAGGTTAAACCCATTTACACTGCACCTTCGATCTGGGTTACTCCCAGGTCAGCCCTGTTCACACTGAACACAGGTCTGCCCTGCTAAACCTGTGAGATCATAAAAAGTGGGAGGTGAATGCCCCACAACCACCAATCAGCTCATTTTAGGCATGACCCAGGTCAGATAACCCGGGTTGCACCGTTTGCACAGCACCATTACCCTGGTCCATCCTGGGTCCAACCCTGGTAGCTACCTGGGTTGGATTGCTGGGTCACTTGACCTGGGTTATTTTTCAGGGACCCTTTTACACTGAGCTGCAACCTGGGTAGACCCAGCAAAAACCCAGGATTTTGCTCTGGTGTAAAAGGGGTATGAGTTGTAAAATAGCAGGAATCTCACCTGAAAAACTCACTGAGGGGCCCATTTATCTTTGTATATTTGAGGTTTAATTCCCGAAAAAACCCATTTTCGACTCGGGTTAGCCACAAATATTAAGGGCCTGATTCAGACCCACTCGCGAGCGGCTGTCCGCTCGCAAGTGGGTCGATGTTATGGACTGAGCATGCGCACGACGGAGGGGGCTCCGTCGTGCGCATGCGCCAGACGCGACGAGCGAAGGAAAGTCCTTCGCTCGTTGTGTCCGATCAAAGGGGGCGTGCTGTCAATGTTGATTGACAGCACGCCCCCTTTGGTGGGCGTGCCGGGGGCGTGCCTCCCTGACGGGGGCGTTCCCACGGGAACGCCTCCCGTCAGAAGGCGGCCCACTGACATCACTAGTGATGTCAGTGGGAGTGATTTTGGCTCTGATAGAGCCAAAATCACTCCGGAGCTTGCGGTTGAGAAACTCAACCGCAGGCTCCGGCTCGCAAATTCGATGGTCGCGATGGTCTCGACCATCGCGACCATCACAATGCACGCTCGTATAGCCTGTGGGTGGTGACCCACAGCTATACGAGCGTCCAGGAGGACGCTCCATGAAAATGGAGCCCGGCCCTCATTCAGAGCGTGCGCTCTGCTCAGAGCGTACGGCTCTGAATGAGGGCCTAAGTTTCCCCCAGATGTATGAAGGAGGAACCACAACAGGTACCTCCGATACCTGCTGTGATCCATCCATTCCCGCTGGCAGCCACATCCCTCATAGGTTTCTATGGGGGATGCGATGCTGCCAAATTTAACAACATCCGGAATGTGATGCATTCCGGATATTGGCCCCCGCAGCTAACGCCATCTGAAGTTGGCCTTAGCTGCTGTAGCCTATGGGCTACACAGAGCATAATTAGCCGTGACCCTCCCCAGCAATGGTGGCCGTGCCTGTGCAGTCAGTGTGACGGTGCATGTGCAGCAGCCCCGGCATCTCTCCGGGCACATTGCAGGGACTGGCTGTTTTCAGAACCCGGGGACTGGCTGCTTTCAGAACCCGTGTCCCTGCATGTGCCGGATGTTACATCCGGGTGCTAGGATCGCATATTGCAATGAGATCATGGGCGGTAATGTCATGCTCAGACAGCATTGCAATTGCGATCATTAATAAATGGGGGCCTGAATATTATAATTGCCAGATGGCAGCTAATGCAGCTATCTCGCGGTGCTGCACAGGAGTAAGTTAGAGATCTGAGTGGCTCGGCTTTGGCTTGGTTTGGGCTCAGATAAATCGGATCTTAAAAATTAATCTTATTGACTATACGGCTTTAACGTGTTTTGGATAGTCAATAAGAGAAGTCTGAATTTGTGCTATTTTGGCGGAAAGAACAAAGTAAAACTGAACCGCTCATCTCTAGATTAAATACAGTTGTAAAAAAATTATTAAAGAAAAAATAAGCATGGGGTCCCCCTTCTAAGCTAGCACTGGGCTTCCCCAGCCAGGACTAGTGGAACCTTAGAGGTGAGACTCTCAGTGTGGGAGTCATCTTTAATGGGGGGGAGGGGGGGGTTTGTTTTGCCAAGACCCTCTGGAATGCCTACATCATGGGTCTTCAACCTTTGGCCCTCCAGCTGCTGTGGAACTACAGATCCCAGGATGCCCTGCCACAGTTTTAGCATGCTGTTATATCAAAACGTTGGCAGGGCATGCAGGGATGTGTAGTTCCACAGCAGTTGGAGGGCCAAAGGTTGAAGACCCCTGGCCTACATGGTAGGAAGAGGACATTTCTCTATGGACTGAGTAGTAAACGGGTAAACAAAGGTGTGTGTATGTGTGTGTGTGTGTGTGGGGGGGGTTCTACAGAGCCTAGGCAGAAGCGCTAGGGTTAGTTAATCTTAGAGGGGCGGACACCAGGCTTTTTTTTCCTTTAAAAAACAAGTGTTTCCAGCAGACACGCTAGCAACGTGCTGTAATGCTGAAGACTGTGGCTTCTTAAGCAATCAAACAGTTGCCAAGTTAACGGGTAACTCGTAACTGATTACATTCTGCCAGTTTCCACTGAAACTTGCGGAAATCTCTCTGTGGGTTCCAGCAACTTGATTGTTGCTGGATACCCACAGTCTATTACATTGCCCCCAATGACAAACGTGTTCAGTGCTGATAGATTCATATTATTTTAAATGTCTACCTTCCCAACCAGTTCACATAATGTAAATATTTTCCAGAGTAAACAAATTTCTAAAATGGCATCTAAAAGACTTTGGGCCTGATTCAGCTTGGATCGCAGTTGCTAATACGCACACAATCGGGCGATTGTAGCATTCTGCGCATGCATCGCAGTGCGCGTACTAGCTATTGCGATCAGGACTGTGATCGCAGAGGCTACACAGACCCCTCGCAGACTGATTGACAGGAAGCACCGTTTGTGGGTGGGGCATACTTGCCGACAATCAGTTCCCTCCTTCCGGGAGGGAGCTGATTGTCAGCTAACAGCGGGGGGCGTGCCCGCCCATGATGTCACTTTTGGGGCGGAGCCGGGGATGGAGCTGCGTGATCGCATCATCGTAGCCTCACCCCCTCTTCACAATGCCATTATTTTTGGCATTGTGAACCAGGGGGCGGGGCCACGATGACGCGATTCAACGCGAATCGCGTCACCGGCCCCCCCGCTGCGGGGGTTTTTCGTTTATTCTTGGGGGTGGTCGGGAGGGTTGCCGGCTGCCGGGGGGCTTGCCTGCCTTTCCGGGGGGCCGGGAGCGGCACCCGAAAATCGGGAGGTTCCCGGCCAAATCGGGAGGGTAGGCAAGCCTGGGGTGGGGTTGGGCCAATGCGTCCGCACGCCGTTGCAGTGGCGTGCATAAATTAGACACCATGATGCCATATGCATTGTGAGGTCTCATAGCGTGCGTAGAAGTTAGCAGTGCTTGAGTAAGGTCTGGGCTTGTGCAACTGCATGAGGCTGCGATGGTACTCGCTTGTACATATGGTATCGCGATTCTGCAAAACATTACGGATGTGTGTAAGGTAAAGTGGGCGTCCTTATTTTGTGCTGAGTTTGCATTGCGATCACAGTGGATTAGCATGCTATCACAGTTGAACTGCGTGCGTACGCAATATTGTGATCCGTAGTGAATCAAGCACTTTGATCAGAAATAAAAGATTATTTCCTGTGTCTATTATTAGTTCCAATTTATATGTAATTTATATCTGTGTACCAGTAATTATAATAATTACATACACTTGACTGGCCAAAGTGCTCACAATTTATTTACGTTATATGGTGTCCTGTATAAATAATATTGCGTAGTAATTATGCATAGGCCTCTATACTAATAGCATTTATCACTTATCGCTTATAGAAATGTCATTATTATTTTTTAATAGGCTGTTTGATTATTTTATTAACATTTGTTCTCTGCATGTGTCCTTTATTTATAATAATCACTTAAATGCGTCTTGTCTGGGCACTGCTCTGTGTGCACAGGGATTACAAGTTGTAATTGTGCGTACATTCATTCCATGAGCCTCTCACCGCTGTGGTATCCAATGAGACCTATGTTATAACCTGGATCACTTTCCTCCATTGTTCCAATAGGGACATGAGCTTTTCTTTTTGTTCTTGCATTTTGTTTGTATATTAAAAATGTATACCTTCGGTCAGGATGAATGGTTTTGTTGTTGTACATTTTATAGTCTTCCAGTAACGCTTGGTAGTAATAACGTGAGAGTCATAAATGGAAGGAGAGGGAAAGAACTGGGGAAGCGACAGCAATGATGGGCCACATAATAGCATGTTCTGCCACAGAGAAGGGCTTGTGGAGGGGCGCGTCCAGCAAACGCAGGGCTAGAATAGCATGTTCTGCCACAGAGGAGGGCTTGTGGAGGAGCGCGTCCAGCAAACGCAGGGCTAGAATAGCATGTTCTGCCACAGAGGAGGGCTTGTGGAGGAGCGCGTCCAGCAAACGCAGGGCTAGAATAGCATGTTCTGCCACAGAGAAGGGCTTGTGGAGGGGCGCGGCCAGTAAACGCAGGGCTAGAATATCATGTTCTGCCACAGAGAAGGGCTTGTGGAGGAGCGCGTCCAGCAAACGCAGGGCTAGAATAGCATGTTCTGCCACAGAGAAGGGCTTGTGGAGGGGCACGTCCAGTAAACGCAGGGCTAGAATAGCATGTTTTGCCACAGAGAAGGGCTTGTGGAGGGGCGCGGCCAGCAAACGCAGGGCTAGAATATCATGTTCTGCCACAGAGGAGGGCTTGTGGAGGGGCACGTCCAGTAAACGCAAGGCTAGAATAGCATGTTCTGCCACAGAGAAGGGCTTGTGGAGGGGCGCGGCCAGTAAACGCAGGGCTAGAATATCATGTTCTGCCACAGAGAAGGGCTTGTGGAGGAGCGGGTCCAGCAAACGCAGGGCTAGAATAGCATGTTCTGCCACAGAGAAGGGCTTGTGGAGGGGCACGTCCAGTAATCGCAGGGCTAGAATAGCATGTTCTGCCACAGAGAAGGGCTTGTGGAGGGGCGCGGCCAGCAAACGCAGGGCTAGAATATCATGTTCTGCCACAGAGGAGGGCTTGTGGAGGGGCACGTCCAGTAAACGCAAGGCTAGAATAGCATGTTCTGCCACAGAGAAGGGCTTGTGGAGGGGCACGTCCAGTAAACGCAGGGCTAGAATATCATGTTCTACAACAGAGAAGGGCTTGTGGAGGGGCGCGGCCAGCAAACGCAGGGCTAGAATAGCATGTTCTGCCACAGAGAAGGGCTTGTGGAGGGGCGCGGCCAGTAATTGCAGGGCTAGAATAGCATGTTCTGCCACAGAGAAGGGCTTGTGGAGGGGCGCGGCCAGCAAACGCAGGGCTAGAATAGCATGTTCTGCCACAGAGAAGGGCTTGTGGAGGGGCGCGGCCAGTAAACGCAGGGCTAGAATATCATGTTCTGCCACAGAGGAGGGCTTGTGGAGGAGCGCGTCCAGCAAACGCAGGGCTAGAATAGCATGTTCTGCCACAGAGAAGGGCTTGTGGAGGGGCACGTCCAGTAAACGCAGGGCTAGAATAGCATGTTCTGCCACAGAGAAGGGCTTGTGGAGGGGCGCGGCCAGCAAACGCAGGGCTAGAATATCATGTTCTGCCACAGAGGAGGGCTTGTGGAGGGGCACGTCCAGTAAACGCAGGGCTAGAATAGCATGTTCTGCCACAGAGGAGGGCTTGTGGAGGGGCACGTCCAGTAAATGCAGGGCTAGAATATCATGTTCTACCACAGAGAAGGGCTTGTGGAGGGGCGCGGCCAGCAAACGCAGGGCTAGAATAGCATGTTCTGCCACAGAGAAGGGCTTGTGGAGGGGCGCGGCCAGCAAACGCAGGGCTAGAATAGCATGTTCTGCCACAGAGAAGGGCTTGTGGAGGGGCGCGGCTAGCAAACGCAGGGCTAGAATAGCATGTTCTGCCACAGAGAAGGGCTTGTGGAGGGGCGCGGCCAGCAAACGCAGGGCTAGAATAGCATGTTCTGCCAAAGAGAAGGGCTTGTGGAGGGGCGCGGCCAGTAATTGCAGGGCTAGAATAGCATGTTCTGCCACAGAGAAGGGCTTGTGGAGGGGCGCGGCCAGCAAACGTAGGGCTAGAATAGTAGTGTTACACATACAGTACAAGCCATTATACACACACCGGGACTGAAGCTGATTTTGTACGCAGTAAATGAGCTCACATACGGTATGCAGAGTTAGACAATTCGCTAAATGCACCAGTAGCATAGGCACCAGGTTTATGTAAGGCGTATAGCAGATACACTTACTACCCATGTTAAAAAGATTTGTTTTGATAGCGAATGCACATTTCATATAACCTTTTACTAAAATAAAATATATCTCCCCATGTATGAATAAAAAGAAAAGCAGGCACAAGTGTCAAATGCCAAAAGGCAATATGCATACACATACTGTATAGGCATTTTGTTGGCACATGTAGAACCAGTTTGCTAAGTGACACACGTCCAACTCAACATCAGCTCCACAGTATTTAAGGAATATGATTTTATTTTTCCATTACTGATTTATGTACACGGGATAATTACTGTGGATTTTGGATGCATGTTTTTACCATAGCAATTCTATATCCAATATATATATAAATCAGAAAATACACTTGTCTGAATTATCCCAGCATGCCGTAATACCAACAGACATGGCAAGCTGGGACATCTTGTTCTGCTGCAGCTGGGTATAAAATTGCTGTGGACTCTGTTGGACCTCTGTTTCCATCATGCATCCACAATCAACAGTGTATATGAGTGAGCCATGCCCCTCTCCTATAACACATTTGCCCTAATTAACGTCTGTAGTAAAACCCTCAGTAATAGCATACATTCCATGTCACCTTTGTAGATCAAACCTCAATAGTAGCACACTTCCCCTGTCACCTTTGTAGATACAACCTCTATAGTAGCACACTTCCCCTGTCACCTTGGTAGATACAACCTCTACAGTAGCACACTTCCCCTGTCACCTTTGTAGATACAACCTCTATAGTAGCACACTTCCCCTGTCACCTTTGTAGATACAACCTCTATAGTAGCACACTTCCCCTGTCACCTTTGTAGTTACAACTTCTATACTAGCACACTCTCTCTGTCACTTGTGTAGTAACACTCTCTGTAGTAGCATATTTTCAATGTCACCTCTAGTAATAACCACAAGGGTGGTGCGACATGTGCCACCGCACAGGGCACTGCTTGGGCCTGTCAATTTACAGTATTCTGTTTATAATCATTCTCACTTGTAGCTTCCTTTTCCTTTATCCCCGACATCTCCTGGCTGCCTCTATCACCTCTCTGTCACTATTTAGCAGTGACACCTGGATAACAGTGGTA
Organism: Taudactylus pleione; assembly: GCA_031769625.1. Lineage (NCBI taxonomy): Eukaryota > Metazoa > Chordata > Amphibia > Anura > Myobatrachidae > Taudactylus > Taudactylus pleione. The sequence continues at coordinate 41,125,990 of JAUIMM010000092.1, forward strand.
CAACTGGATTGGTACCCCTTCATTATCATACGGGACAAATCAGATTTGTCATGCCCCTTCCACATGAGGCACAACCCTTTCTCAGACGAGCATCTTATGTCCCTATTTGAAAAATGGGGAAGGGCGACAATGCTCTTTGTGGCCCAGGGCACCAAAAAGTCTAGTTACAGCTCTGATAACCACTATTGTAGCACGCTGCTTTGTCACCTCCACTGTGTTACCATGAGTCTCCTATTACCTTTACCGTTGCAGAAAGTGAAACACCCTCTATAGTAGCATACTTACTTTGTCATCTTTGTAGTAACACCCTCTGTAGTAGCACACTTCCCCCATTACCTCTCTAGTAACAACCTCAGTAGTACCACTTTTCACCTATCACCTCTGTAGTAACACCCTCGGTAGTAACACACGTCCTCTGTCACTTCTGTAGTAACACCCTCAGTAGAAGCCAATTTCTCTGTCATCTTTGTAGTAGCACACATCCCATCACTTCTGTAGTAGCACACTTCTCCTGTCACCTTTGTAGTAGCACACTTTCCCTGTCACCTCTGTAGTAGCACACTTCCCCTGTCATCTCAGTAGTAGCACACTTTCCCTGTCATCTCTGTAATAGCACACTTCCCCTGTCATCTCTGTAGTAGCACACTTCCCGTCACTTCTGTAGTAGCACACTTCCCCTGTCATCTCTGTAGTAGCACACTTCCCCTGTCACCTCTGTAATAGCACACTTCCCCTGTCATCTCTGTAGTAGCACACTTCCCCTGTCACCTCTGTAGTATCACACTACCTCTGTAGTAGCACACTTCCCCTGTCATCTCTGTAGTAGCACACTTTCCTTGTCATCTCTGTAATAGCACACTTCCTCTGCCACCTCTGTAGTAGCACACTTCCCTCTGTCATCTCTGTAATATGACACTCCCCTGTAACCTCTGTAGTAGCACACTTCCCCTGCCACCTCTGTAGTAGCACACTTCCCCTGTCACCGCTGTAATAGCACACTTCCCCTGTCACCGCTGTAGTAGCACACTTCGCCTGTCATCTCTGTAGTAGCACACGTCCCCTGTCATCTCTGTAGTAGCACAATTCCCCTGTCATCTCTGTAGTAGCACACTTCCTGTCACCTCTGTAGTAGCACACTTCCCCTGTCACCTTTCTAATACCACACTTCCCCTGTCATCTCTGTAGTAGCACACTTCCCCTGTCATCTCTGTAGTAGCACACTTCCCCTGCCACCTCTGTACTAGCACACTTCCCCTGTCATCTCTGTAGTAGCACACTTCCCCTGTCACCTCTGTAGTAGCACACTTCCCCTGTCATCTCTGTAGTAGCACACTTCCCCTGTCATCTCTGTAGTAGCACAATTCCCCTGTCACCTCTGTAGTAGGACACTTTCCCTGTCACCTCTGTAATAGCACACTTTCCCTGTCACCTCTGTAGTAGCACACTTCCCCTGTCATCTCTGTAGTAGAACACTTCCTGTCACCTCTGTAGTAGCACACTTCCCCTGTCACCTTTGTAATAGCACACTTTCCCTGTCATCTCTGTAGTAGCACACTTCCCCTGTCACCTCTGTAGTAGCACACTTTCCCTGTCATCTCTGTAGTAGCACACTTCCCCTGCCACCTCTGTACTAGCACACTTCCCCTGTCATCTCTGTAGTAGCACACTTCCCCTGTCACCTCTGTAGTAGCACACTTCCCCTGTCATCTCTGTAGTAGCACACTTCCCCTGTCATCTCTGTAGTAGCACAATTCCCCTGTCACCTCTGTAGTAGGACACTTTCCCTGTCACCTCTGTAATAGCACACTTTCCCTGTCACCTCTGTAGTAGCACACTTCCCCTGTCATCTCTGTAGTAGAACACTTCCTGTCACCTCTGTAGTAGCACACTTCCCCTGTCACCTTTGTAATAGCACACTTTCCCTGTCATCTCTGTAGTAGCACACTTCCCCTGTCACCTCTGTAGTAGCACACTTTCCCTGTCACCTCTGTAGCAGCACACTTCTCCTGTCACCTCTGTAGCAGCACACTTCGCCTGTCACCTCTGTAGTAGCACACTTCCCGTCACCTCTGTAGTAGCACACTTCCCCTGTCATCTCTGTAGTAGCACACTTCCCCTGTCACCTCTGTAGTAGCACACTTTCCCTGTCATCTCTGTAGTAGCACACTTCCCCTGTGATCTCTGTAGTAGCACACTTCCCCTGTCATCTCTGTAATAGCACACTTCCCTCTGTCATCTCTGTAATATGACACTCCCCTGTAACCTCTGTAGTAGCACACTTCCCCTGTCATCTCTGTAGTAGCACACTTCCCCTGTCACCTCTGTAGTAGCACACTTCCCCTGTCATCTCTGTAATAGCACACTTCTCCTGTCATCTCTGTAGTAGCACACTTCCCCTGTCATCTCTGTAATAGCACACCTCCCCTGTCACCTCTGTAGCCGCACACTTCCCCTGTCACCTCTGTAGCAGCACACTTCCCCTGTCATCTCTAGTAGCATACTTCCCCTGTCACCTCTGTAGTAGCACACTTTCCCTGTCACCTCTGTAATAGCACACTTTCCCTGTCACCTCTGTAATAGCACACTTCCCCTGTCACCTCTGTAGTAGCACACTTCCCCTGTCACCTCTGTAATATCACACTTCCCGTCACCTCTGTAATATCATACTTCCCCTGTCACCTCTGTAGCAGCACACTTCCCCTGTCATCTCTGTAGTAGCACACTTCCCCTGCCACCTCTGTAGTAGCACACTTCCCCTGTCATCTCTGTAGTAGCACACTTCCCCTGTCACCTCTGTAGTAGCACACTTCCCCTGTCATCTCTGTAGTAGCACACTTCCCCTGTCATCTCTGTAGTAGCACACTTCCTGTCACCTCTGTAGTAGCACACTTTCCCTGTCACCTCTGTAGTAGCACACTTTCCCTGTCACCTCTGTAGTAGCACACTTCCCCTGTCACCTCTGTAGTAGCACACTTCCCCTGTCATCTCTGTAGTAGCACACTTCCCCTGTCACCTCTGTAGTAGCACACTTCCCGTCATCTCTGTAGTAGCACACTTCCCCTGTCATCTCTGTAGTAGCATACTTCCCCTGTCACCTCTGTAGTAGGACACTTTCCCTGTCACCTCTGTAATAGCACACTTTCCCTGTCACCTCTGTAGTAGCACACTTCCCCTGTCATCTCTGTAGTAGCACACTTCCTGTCACCTCTGTAGTAGCATACTTCCCCTGTCACCTTTGTAATAGCACACTTTCCCTGTCATTTATGTAGTAGCACACTTCCCCTGTCATCTCTGTAGTAGCACACTTCCTGTCACCTCTGTAGTGGCACACTTTCCCTGTCATCTCTGTAGTGGCACACGTCTCCTGTCACCTCTGTAGTAGCACACTTCGTCTGTCACCTCTGTAGTAGCACACTTCCCGTCACCTCTGTAGTAGCACACTTCCCCTGTCATCTCTGTAGTAGCACACTTCCCCTGCCACCTCTGTAGTAGCACACTTCCCCTGCCACCTCTGTAGTAGCACACTTCCCCTGTCATCTCTGTAGTAGCACACTTCCCGTCATCTCTGTAGTAGCACACTTCCTGTCACCTCTGTAGTAGCACACTTTCCCTGTCACCTCTGTAGCAGCACACTTCTCCTGTCATATCTGTAGTAGCACACTTCCCCTGTCACCTCTGTAGTAGCACACTTCCCCTGTCATCTCTGTAATAGCACACTTTCCCTGTCATCTCTGTAATAGCACACTTTCCCTGTCATCTCTGTAGTAGCACACTTTCCCTGTCATCTCTGTAGTAGCACACTTTCCCTGTCATCTCTGTAGTAGCACACTTTCCCTGTCATCTCTGTAGTAGCACACTTCCCCTGTCATCTCTGTAGTAGCACACTTCCTGTCACCTCTGTAGTAGCACACTTTCCCTGTCACCTCTGTAGCAGCACACTTCCCCTGTCACCTTTGTAATAGCACACTTTCCCTGTCATTTATGTAGTAGCACACTTCCCCTGTCATCTCTGTAGTAGCACACTTCCCCTGTCATCTCTGTAGTAGCACACTTCCTGTCACCTCTGTAGTAGCACACTTTCCCTGTCATCTCTGTAGTAGCACCCTTCTCCTGTCACCTCTGTAGTAGCACACTTCCCGTCACCTTTGTAGTAGGACACTTCCCCTGTCATCTCTGTAGTAGCACACTTCCCCTGCCACCTCTGTAGTAGCACACTTCCCCTGTCATCTCTGTAGTAGCACACTTCCCCTGTCATCTCTGTAGTAGCACACTTTCCCTGTCATCTCTGTAGTAGCACACTTTCCCTGTCACCTCTGTAGCAGCATACTTCTCCTGTCATCTCTGTAGTAGCACACTTCCCCTGTCACCTCTGTAGTAGCACACTTCCCCTGTCACCTCTGTAGTAGCACACTTCCCCTGTCATCTCTGTAATAGCACACTTTCCCTGTCATCTCTGTAATAGCACACTTCCCCTGTCATCTCTGTAGTAGCACACTTCCCCTGTCATCTCTGTAGTAGCACACTTCCCCTGTCATCTCTGTAGTAGCACACTTCCTGTCACCTCTGTAGTAGCACACTTCCTGTCACCTCTGTAGTAGCACACTTCCCCTGTCACCTTTGTAATAGCACACTTTCCCTGTCATTACTGTAGTAGCACACTTCCCCTGTCATCTCTGTAGTAGCACACTTTCCCTGTCATCTCTGTAGTAGCACACTTCCCCTGTCATCTCTGTAGTAGCACACTTCCTGTCACCTCTGTAGTAGCACACTTTCCCTGTCACCTCTGTAGTAGCACACTTCCCGTCACCTCTGTAGTAGCACACTTCCCCTGTCATCTCTGTAGTAGCACACTTCCCCTGTCATCTCTGTAGTAGCACACTTCCCCTGTCATCTCTGTAGTAACACACCTCCCCTGTCAGGTCTCCTGAGCACATTCACATTTTATCATTGTGCCAAAATATTGATGTTTTCCTTGTGATTATGCCATTGATGTGCTGGTGCCGATCCAGCATTGATTCATTATATCGATGTGGAGCATTCGATTGTCCAACACTAGGTTGTAGTAGGAAACCAATCCAGTCCCATTTTTGTAATCCTGGGATTCAGAATTGAAACAAATCTCAATCCCTGGATTCCAAGAATTCCTGGGACTGAATAGCACACAGATACACCCAACCCCCCCCCCCCCCCTTTTCACTGAACTTAGCCACACAGTAGTGGTCAAAAGGAGCGCATTGTCCAGTCTCCTTCTAGGCTCAGCTGCAGTAGAAGATCTGAAATTCTGTGATGTGGCTGCTCTCAGGCACTGATTGGCTGGAAGAGAGCCGCACAATGATGATGTCCTGTGCAATGTGCTCCCAGCCTATCAATGACTGAGAGCAACTGTTTCATGGGAATCCACCTATTCTACGACCAGTTGGGGGAGCCTGAGAGGACCGGATAATGCGACAACAACCGGAAGATAAGTATTATCCCACTACTCCCGGTCTAATCCACAATGTGTTTTAAAAACAAATTTAATGATTATAATCCAGGGTATTTTGGGGATTTAGAAACATCTGGGATTGTCTTCCCTATTGTACAAGTTGATGCTGGTATGATTGCTGGCTATGGAAGAGATTTGACCAGGGCCTCCAAGACATCTTGCGGGCTCTGTTGCTAGAAGGGGGTATGGCTAAGCATAGGATAATGAGTACCCACCCCACCCCTCTCTCATCACTGCTTAATTTGATAACGATAGAGTGGGCATAGTCCCATGCCAGAGGACAGCACCTGAAGAGTAGTGAGCCACTCTATGGCACTGTACACCCCATTCTTTCAAATCTCCCTTAGCGATCACTGGAAAAATCATCATCGGTTCCCAAATCAGGTCGTTTTCCTCAAAGTAAGTACACCTTATTACGGTGTTCTTTCCATGCCATTAGTAATATTTCTTTTGCTCTATGGATTTTTTCACTGGCTACTGAGAAAGTGATCATTAGTTTAGTACAGCTCAACATTAAATATATTACTTTAATCTCAGTTTCTACCAGTGTATAAATCCTCCTGTTGGAACAAGTATTGTCTGTACTACATGTTGCTGTGTCCTGAATACAAAGTAGCTGACATCAGAACTTCTTTCATGCACTGTGTATGGCTCTGCAGATACGTAATAGGAAAGAAATGTGCTTTACGCCCTGTGAATAGTAGTGCTAGGTTTGTGTCTGGCAGCTTACTAAGGTTTATACAACAAGAAAAAGTATTCCTGTAGTGGGGCACTCACAGACTAGACACAAATCTCACATAGTTATTATAATAGATCTATTACTAATGACCCATCATATTCTCAGAAATTATTATAAAACATAACTTTTAATTCATCCTTAAAATTATGTCAGCAAAATATTTATTTTTATTTATACTTTTATTTGGTATACGTGTCAAAAATAAAACCATTGTGAAAGTGAATTAAAAAAGTTGTGTTACCACCAATATAATGTCTTATTTATATATTTATATTCCAATCATCATCATAGTACCACGTGGTTTATTGTAATTATATCAGACGGGTGTCTGTAGAACAAGAACATATTTTAGCTATTTAATTATTCAAAAGTAATCAATAACTATAATGTCTTTCACGGGTCTTACTGTACGATCTTCACTGCCACCAATATTGACATATAGCGATCAACCAATCTGAATGACAAATTGGTCCACAGCCACAGTCCACTTTAATAACAAGAAGAAAAGAAAGCCTGTGGCTGAAGGATCATTTAAATGTGGTGGTTGTAAGGCCTGCAACTACATGTCACGCACTACAGAAATTACAGATAAATACTGTATAATAAAGTACATGACTTTATTAACTGTAAGACATCAGGGGTAGTGTACTGTTTAACATGCCCATGCAGGAAAAGGTACATTGTGACTACCAGACCCCTGAAGCAGAGAGTGCCTGAGCATGTAGGCTGCATAAGGAATTCCAAAACAGATCTGATGAGATTTAAACAACTTACGTCCGTGGCGAGACATTTGTACGACCAACATCATGGCTACAGTGTATTGATTATTAAAGGAATCAATACCTGGAAAATGGACAGGAAGAAGCAGTGATTCATCTTAGTATCAGATCACATGTTTCTATGTGAGGTCACAATGTTCGATGAAAATTGGGATGGTTCTAATAGTTTCTGTTGTATTTTTTTCCCTAGCCATCCCTGGGATACAGTTATAAAGGCAGCCATGAGGAAATACCCTAATCCCATGAATCCTTGTGTAGTAGGAGTTGATGTTGTTGACCGGAGTCTGGATACACAAGGAAGGTTACACAGCCATCGCCTCCTCAGCACGGAGTGGCGGCTGCCGAGCATTGTCAGGGCTGTAAGTACTGACTTTCCCCACTACAGGTCACTCCATCCCCCACAACTATCTGGAGACAGTGGGACGATGTGGACTTGATTGTAGGCCTGTTGGGATACCGTGCTGTGTATGTATTCGCAATCTGATTGCACATAAACTGAGTGTACACAGGTACAGTTGATGTATGGTTATACACCTTTTATTCAACTTAAAAGTTTAGTGAGGGCATGTCAGCGTAGGGGTTGGTCAGAATCCCGACGCCAGCATACCGACTAGGTTGGCAACTCGACAGCTCAAGGTAAGTATTCCTACTCTAACCCTCCCCGGTGCCTAAACATAACCTACTCCACAGTGCCTAGATCTAAACCTCCCCCCAACCCCGCTACTTTCCTTCAGGATTTCAGCGGACGAGATGCTGGTGCCGGTACTCCGACGTCGGCATTGTGACCTCCGGAATCCCTGCTGTCGGTATATGAAACGTATCCCTAAGCATAGATACGGACTATGCATGGTTAGAAGAAAGTGTAAATGCCCATGAATGGAGTGGTTTTTTTTGCACCTAGTATAGGGTAGGTACAAGTGCACACTGATGATGATGATGACCAGTAACAAATACGCACGTATAGGAGGTGATTGTGTACAGTACTGTATATGGCCAGATAAGCACATTTTTTCTGTGCTCATAGCTCTGAAGCACCATACACCTGATTTTCAACCAACCCTACACCAGGCCACAGGACTTTATTCCAATACTAAGTTCACTTTCCACTGCCCTCTTCTTTAAAACACAGTATTTTCTGCAGCGGCGTCACAAGGGGGCTTCCCCGCAGCGGCAGCTGGTAGCTGGAGCTCACTCCTGAACTGCGGCTTCCGGATCCCGCAGTGAGCACTATGGGAGAGACGTCATGATAGATCTGAGGAGTGATCGTCTCTCCCATAGATCTGAAGAGCGATCGGACCGGACGGCAGCTCTGGCCATATCTAGTCATTTTGTTTTACTAATGAAATAATTACTGGTCAGAACATGGTCTCCTGTCATTCGTTTCAGATTCTTGGGACCAACAGAACGCTGACATACATTAAGGAACATTCAGTAGTGGATCCAGTAGAGAAGAAAATGGTTTTATGTTCAACAAATGTGAGTGAAATGTTGACTTGATTATGAATAAGCTACTGCATATATGACTATGTCGTGTCTGCACCTTCAGGTAAGGGGGTTTATTTACCCATGGGTTTCAGTAACACCTTCTGTCAGTTTGGTGGAGTCTCTAGAGCTGAGTACCGAAGGGCTCATGAATCTGGTGCTTGGTGACTTGCAAATTAATTTTTCAATTCTCTCATAATTTTCATACAGTGCCTATTCAGCATCAATATGATTACTATGAATGCGTTTTCTAGGTTAATGAAATATTGTCCTTTCTATCTATTTAAGATTTCACTCACAAATTTGGTGTCTGTTGATGAAAGGTTGGTCTACACGCCACACCATGAGAATCCAGAAGAGTAAGTGGCCTGAAATACTGTTGTAGCAGAGTGATAAAAAGTAATGATTCATTCTCTAATGGGGTTGAATATCCCACTTTTTCGAGCTTACTTGTCCCCTCTTGTCCCTTTAAGTCATGGATTATATTATTATACATTGAGGGTGACAAAATGTGTAATCAAGTAACAACGTTAAACAGCAAAATATAATTTCATAATCTAATGTGTCCCATACATCTACGGCCCCCGATTTCCAATCCAATCTACGATCTAGAACTCTGATCCTTGAAATCGATGATCAGTGATCCATCGGCGGATGGGGGAAAAACTGCATGTTAAAAATCCCCAACTCACTAATCCCGATAATTCTTTGGTCGGGATTGGTGAATCTCCCCGATTCCCAGCAGAACAAGGAATTGGGACAATACATCGCTGATGTATACGCCCCATAAGGTAAAGGTGCTTTTGGTTAAAAAATATAAAAATATGCAGCTTGTTTTTGTTGACTGATTCTTTTTAAACAGTGAGCATTGATTTGTAAATGGTTTCTCATTACAGGACAGTACTGACCCAAGAAGCCATAATTACAGTAAAAGGCGTCAGCCTAAGCAGTTACTTGGAAGGATTAATGGCTAACACAATTTCATCTAATGCTAGGAAGGTATGGTGTGTGTGTATTACCATAGAGGCAGGATGGAAACTGGAATCTAGTTGTATTTCCTGCAAGCCATGATATTACTGTATAGAGCATAAGGCATACTACGCCAGTGTCTACACTCTCCTATATAAAACATAAAGGGCTTGTCAAGTATTTTTACTAAATGTAATAAAAAAATTTGTAAATTAAAAAAATTCTACCATTTAAGTACTTTAGTCATGTTTATTACTTTCTGTACAGAGAAGGACAATTGTATGTTAATATATAATTTTAACTTATTGATTTAAAAATATTTGATTAATATAAACTATACAGATGTGTCCACATACATCTATCCTCCGTGCGCATGTGAGTGCCGTGTGACTGGGTAGCGCAGAGCATAATTTTTGTGCAAATTTTTTACTTTCAAATGTCTCTTATTCGCACAGCGGTGCAGATAGAACGCACAAGAAGTTTCTGCTGAGTAAAATGATATGCAGCATGCCTATGTTCTCTGTGTGACTGCGGGTATCTGCATGCAAAATGCTACGTTCCAGTGTCAGCGGCTGTGACACTGTAGCGTAGCGTTTCGCATACAGATACTCCCGTAGTTGCACATAGACTATAGGTATGCTGCATATCATTTTACTCAGCAGAAACTTCTTGTGCGTTCTATCTGCACCGCTGTGCGAATAAGAGACATTTGAAGGTAAAAAGTATATATAGAACAATACTACTCTATAGGACATATTTTATTTTTGATTTGTTGTTTATATAGATTGTGGTTTACAATGTCTTGTTGAGAAACTTTCTAAAGCAACTGTTCTTTAACTTAGCGCTATAGGGGTTAATAAATTGTTGCTTTCAAACGTTCCAAACTCAGTAAGTGAGAAACTAATAATAGCATAAAGGACAAACCTTTATAAAGGCACAACTACACCATGTAGATGGACAACGTGTAGCTAGGATTTGTTTTCACGGCTCGTTCTTATGAGAATAAATACATTCCGTAATGTATGAGGCCCTCAGGTGGACAATACAAATGTTGGGCTTGTAATTATAATCTAAACTTACCGTCCCCGCTTTTCTCTATATTTTTTTATACTAATGTTGTTCTACTTTACTGTTACATTATACTGAAGTCATACATTATATTATCAGTATTTATAATGGGTGGGCGTGTATAACTGTTTGGGTGTGTATAATGGGGGGGGTGTTATAGTTATAGAAGGTCTCTAAGATGTTTATAGTACTGCCTATTGCATATGTTTGTTCTCCGACATAGAGTCTTTTCCACATTCACATACTGAAACATGTTCTGTATTACTCTAGGGGTGGGATGCAATTGAATGGATCATTCAAAATTCTGAGAGCACAGTAAGCTAACAGTGTCTGCCTCTGATGTATATACTAACTAGAGGTAGCTATACAACTCTTATTTGCATTATATCTGCATATCTGTGCAATGTATGCTTGTAAAGCCGTGTCATGATAATCTGTTAAAATAAACACTGCTAAAATAGAACAGGAACAACGCATGAGATGACAATTGTGTGTTTCAATTAAATAACGTTACAGCACATGGTTCTGTGGAGGGATGGTTGGTTACATGGAATCATTTGTGCAGATTTGTGTCAGAATAATGCCTAATATTTGGCTATAATCATTTTGCTGTAATACAATCTATTGTAATGCAAAACATCAAGGGGTAAATTAACTAAACTTGGTTTTTAAAAGCCAACTATTCTTTGAAAACGGCAATAGTTATACTTGTGAAATCAGACGTGTTTTGCTTGTATTACTGTTGCCCCTTTAAATCCAGGTCTCAAAGGCTTTGATACGCCAATGATATGAAACATGTAGTAAGAGCTGTAGGTGTCAAGTTGAAAACTGCAGATCAATCACAAAATGTATTACTTATGTTATTAATGGTACTGCTCATTTTCCTACAGTATTTATCTTATAATCAATTTAAACAAGTGGAAAGAAAAACATTGCTTCCTTTCATCATGTCTTAAGTGATGTCTTAGGGGAGTATTTATCAAAGCTGGGAGAGAGATAAAATGGTGAGAGATAAAGTACTAACCAATCAGCTTCCAATTTACATTTTGCAGGCTGTGTTTTAAAAATGATAGTTATGAGCCGATTGGTTGGTAGTTTATTTTTTACAATTTTATCTCTCTCCCAGCTTTGATAAATACCTTCCTTAGTGAGGATCATTAACTTATACCTAATATGCTGTTACCACAATTTTATTTTGACCTTAAATAACTAAAAAGTTACCACCTGAACAAAAAAGTTTATTATAAAATGTATAAAAGTCTGTTTTATATGGCCGAATAAAAAATCCTGACATAAGAGATGCTTCCTTCAGAGGTTGTTGCTTGTGAGTTCCAAAGGCTCTGCAGTAGTGAAAGTGCAGGGTGCGTGGTCGCTACAGTTCCCGGACATTAGGGGGGCCCAGCAGGGCCAGGTCTCCTCCTATCCTAGAAGTTCCAGCTCTTCTCTCAAATCTGCATAGTCAAGTCCTCTACGCTAGGAAAGGGTCCGCAATTCTTTATAGGTAGGGGTCATTTTAGCATCAGAGACATCCTGCACTAGTTGTATAGGAGCTCACTTCATTGCTTTGTGATGCCTAGATTGGCAAAGTGTTGTTATAGCACATTGATGTGCTACCAATAGTCCATTGAGCCATCACTTGTGGCCCTGAGTCGTCTGCTCCTGATCTGGCTTTTTCTCTGCTTTATCATAAAGCGGAAAATAAGACTGAACGGGAGCAGCCGGCTTCTTCGTCACATGATATCCTCTGTACAAAGCAGATCTTGACGCACAATCAGACAGAGGAGGAGTGCAGTGTATTCTGTACTATATGCTCTTCCTCCTTATTACGTGGCCTCCAGATGTACAGGTAGGTCTTTTTAGACTGCAGACTACCCAGTGAGCAGAAGTATGTGGGGACATCTAAGAGGCATGTGAGGAGGTCTGACTCTGAGCAGCATGTGTGGAAATATGGGGGATATGTCTGATAAGCATGGGGGGGTGAAGTTTGAGTAGTATGTGGGAGCATGTAAGATGTTCTGGGGCATGTTAAGGGCATGTGGGGATCTCCGAATATCATGTTGGTGAGCTTTAGAAAACATGAGGGCTTGTGGTGGTCTGGGGCATGTGGGGTATTTTATGGCAAGTGAGATTCTCGGATCCTTTGGAGACTCTTTGTGCCAAATGGGGGCATGTTGTGGAATTTTGGAGCAATCGGGATGTCTGAGTATCATGTTGTGGAATTTTGGAGCATGTGGACACATTTCGGGATAATTGATGCGGGTGTGCCAATATTGGTTCAGAACGTTTTTTTCCAACCTATAAATTAAATATAAATTGTCGCCCTCCAAGTATATCAGGTTGCCCATCAGTGGTCTAGCCCCTCCCCAAACTTGGCTACACATACACACACAGGGATTGGCTGAGCTGCAATTTGAGGGGGGCATCAATTACTGTTCTACAGGTAACTGTGTAGGTAGGTGGAGTTACATACTGCATTAAATCAATTACAGAATTTGATTAGTTGATGTGGGAAACACCAGTTATCAGTAGAACAGTTTTCATAAATGTATCCCCTCTTTATTGCGGTTAATATTCTAATGGTCTGATTTGCTACAGTTCTAGTCCTGCCTACTTAACTGATACATGAGTGCGTAACCAGTAAGTACTTAGACCCTAAGCCAGGGGTGGGGAACCTTTTTACTGCCAAGGGCCATTTGGATATTTATAAAATCATTCACAGGCCATACACAATTATCAACTTAAAAATGTGCCTGCTATATAGAGCCCAGCACCACAGGAAAAATAAAAGACTCACCCAGGCCTGTATTGTACGACTCCAGTCCAGTCTCCTCTCCTCCAAAATAGCTCCAGTACAGCAGCCAGACAGCAAGGGGTGCTCCAGAAGGCACAGACACCCACTGTCTCACTCCGTCATCAGTCACTGGGTGTGGGGGTGCAGCAGCAGGGCTCCCTTCCTCCTCCTTCCATCACTCAGAGATTCAGCAGCACTGGGTTTTTTTTAGGGGTGAGCGGGTTCGGTTTTACTCGGTTTTACTCGGTTCTTATCGCCACTTTACCGCAATTTCGGCTCGATTTCATTCGCTATCCAAAACACGTGTTCGGCGATAGCCAATAAAAAGATCCGAGTAAAACCGAACCCGCTCACCCCTAGTTTTTTTTAATTGAAGAAAGCCTGAGGGCTGCCTGACTCCATGTCCCACAGCCACACCGCTGCTCTGCACCTCTTCGTCCTCCTCCGCTTAAGATGTCTGCGGGCGGGCTGAAGGAGGACGGGCGGCATTGGGGCTGCACGACTTCTGATGTCACACCGTAGCTCCACACACAGCTGGGCAGCGTCTGAGCAGAGTGCTGCCCGGCAAAAACAAAGAGAGGGAAGAGAGCCACAGCTGGCTGGGCCTGATAGAATTGTCTTGCTGGCCGTATGCAGCCCACGGGCGTGGAGGTTCCCCCATCCCTGCCCTAAACAGACATAAAATTACAGGTTGAGTTTCCCATATTCAAAATGGACCAGGGGTATTTTGGATATCGGAATATTCCGTATTTTGGAATATTTGCATATCTATATAATGACATATTTTGGGAATGGGACCCAAATCTAAACAGAGAATACATTTATGTGTTATATACACCTTATACACACTTTTTATGCAATATTTTCAGTAATTTTGTGCCTTAAACAAACTTTGTGTAGATTGAACCATCAAAAAGCAAAAGTTTCACTATCTCAGTCATGCTAAAAAAAACATCCGTGTTTCGGAATATTTGGATATGGGAGACTCATCCTGTATTACTTGTTTCTTTTAGAAAGTAATCTATTTGGAGTTATTATAGGGCCTGATTCAGAGTTGTACGCTATTTGCATCGCTGCTGTGTCTTTGGACGCAGCAGCGATGTAAACAAAATCTGATGCTGCAGGAGGCGTCTGAAGGTTAAAGACACCCATTGCCGGCATTTCAGATCTGAGTGCTGCGTCTATTGGATCACTACCATCCATCTGAGTAAGCTTAACTTTACTCAGAATGGCTGCCAGAACTCCTGTTAGGGCCAGGAAATCTGTGTCAGGAGATGCAGATCCTGGCCTGGACACGCCTACAAAACGGGACAAAATCCCTCCCTTTTTTTGTAACACTGTCACCGTTGGCACTGTGAGCTGTCTCTTGGACACTGATAGGCACATGTGCTGATCAGCTACCATCAGAGATGTACGCAAACCATCAAGTCTGAGTACAACTCTAAATCAGGCCCATTGTCCGTATGGATGTAAATGTTTTTAGTGCTATATTACGGAATCTGTATGTAATGCCGGCTGTCGAGATGCCTACTGTTCGAATACAGACAGCGGCATTCCGATCGCTGGTATCCTGACTGGGGTCGGGTAAGTACACTTACCCTCCCCCCTTCTGCCCTTAAACCTCCCTTATTGTAGCCTAACCCTAACCCTCCCAGTTAGTGCTTAAACCTAAATTTTCCCCCTTCGTGTTTAAACCTAACCCCCCCAGTGATGCCTGACTCTAACCCTCCCCCCTGGGGGTGGCTAATCCTAACCCCCCCACCCCCAAAAAAACCTAACGCCACTATGCTCCCTAAACCTAACCCTCCCCCCCACGACTAACGCTGAGGGCGCCCTGGGCATCGCGGCCGCCGGTCTCATAACTACATCCCCTGTATTACATGTACATGTTGATGATTGAAGTTAACTGCTGATATTTCTTCCTTCTTAATTTTAATGTAGCATACAGTATAATAAAGGATAATAATAATAATAATAATAATAATAGTGGGTTAGAACAATGCCATACAGAAACCACTATCATCTGGACACATCTCACTTGATGAAAACTGAGAAACTATTGTTACTACGTACCGTACCTTCTTACTTCATCTACCAAATAACCCTACACAGGGAGGGGTGACATTTCTTTTACACTACTAGAAATCTTGATAAATATGTTATATCTAATTTAATTCAGTCTATTTAACACCGTAGGCTTAACAATACCCTGTGATCAAGAAAACCCTGTATATAAATAAAATATGTATATTGAACTACAGAAAAAAGGGATTTGCCCTCCAGCACACTGCAGCTAAATCTAAAATACTTGAATCCTACATGATAATAGAGATTCAGAGGTATTGGTTACATACATTTGCAAATATATGAATAAGCGCTGGGCCAACGTCAAGGCTCCTCTATACCAGCGTCCCTAACATTAAGGGGTTCACGTCCGAGGAGCAAGGCACCCCAAAAAATTCCAGCCAAGGACCATCCCCAGGGCATCACACGAAAAGGGGAAAAATGGTGATAGTGAGGTGTAAAGGATAATGTGTAAGGATAAATCAATAAGTGTTAATGAAATGTAAAAGAATGAAAATGATATAAATAATATACAAACGATTACAGAAGTGAAAAAATATTCTGTGTGAATTAAGTGGTGATGCCATGAGAAAGGTCCAGCCAGAACAACCCCGGTGGCCCCACTCCCAAATGCTCACCCCAAAATAATTATTGCTACATAATAGTAGCACCCACTCTGGGTCATATAATTACAAATTGGTGTACTGCATGATAACAGCACATGTATGAGCTGTGAGCTAACTGACCTTGGAGGTACCCCAAAAAACCTCCACATGGCACTATAAGGATCAGCACCTTCTACTAATGCTGACTGTCTTCATGCCTCCAAACTGCAAGCAAAAAATATGGTAGTTGATCAATCAGCTTAATGACATACTACAGGTGCTTGTAAAGGGCGGAGTTTACACTATAAATATGTATATTGTCAGTAAGTTTAAATCACAGAGAATAGTAATCTAGCAGACTATTGAATGGAAGATACTTGTTGGGATATAAATGGAACATAATGTATTACAGGTTGAGTCTCCCATATCCAAATATTCCGAAATAATTTTTTTTAGCATGTCTGAGATAATGAAACTTTTGCTTTTTGATGGTTCAATGTGCACAAACTTTGTTTAAGGCACACAATTATTAAAAATACTGTATACAATTACCTTCAGGCTGTGTGTATAAGGTGTATATGAAACATAAATGCATTCTGTGTTTAAATTTTATGTCCCATTCCCAAGATATCTCATTATGGTATACAAATATTCCAAAATACAGAATATTCCGATATCCAAAATACCCCTGGTCCCAAACATTTTGGATATGGGAGACGCAACCTGTAATAGTTCATTTATCATTTATATATAATGTTCTCTGTTGTTCGGTCAGTTTAAGGGCCATATTTAATTAGCGACAAAAAGGGTCTTTTTTTTTGCCATTGGCGAAAACATTAGTTTTTCACCAAAAAAAAAGGCAAACTATTTGAAAAAAAAAACAGGAGAAAATGGCAACAGGCGAAAAAAAACTGGAGAAAAGTTTTCACCATCCCAGATCAGGAGAGAAAAAATATCAACATCCTGGGTTCCTACTTGTTGTAGGAGGAGGATTTTACATTACAGTATTCTTGATTTACTGTAATAAAAGGTCATCTACAAAATTAGAAAATCTTATTTGAAATTATTAATTTAATTTTGGCTTGAGAACCGAATGATCAATGTTTTGTTACAAACTTGAATTTTTAGTTCTTCAATCACACAATAAATTAATAACTTGCCTGGTGATATTGATATATTTGTTCCTATTTCATAAATAAAATAAATAAATAAAAAGAGCTGCCGCATTACTGGAGCGGTAACTGTAATACGTTTTTATTTGAACAGTTACCAGGAGTATAATTCTCTTCTCTTTAGATTACACAGAACACAGTGGAGAGGAAGACTTATGAAAATAACTTCTATGAAATGAACATATCTGATATATGACCAACATTTTGTAACAACCACTTCATCCATCTTATTTAAAAATATTTTTGCTTAATATTTTTGACACTTTTTTTTAACAATCAGAAGACAATTGTAATGTGCACTAAATGCCTATTCCCACTTTCATATTCATAACTTCAGTGCACACTGTATAAGTAGCATTTTACTTGTTGTATTTTATTGCACAGACAGATTAGAAAAAAAGAAGGTATGCTAGAGCCTGTGGACACTTCTTTTGTTGTTGAACAGCTCCCAGCATGCTTTGCCAGCCAGCATGTTACCACATACTGTGAAAGGTACTTCTCTTTTGTAATGGACCATTGACTAGGGCAATTTAGGAGCAATGTGGGTTACATATTCCTCTGTGAAAATATATATATATATTGGATGTTAGACAGCACTTAGCGATAAATAAAGATGGAAGATGCCAAAATGCATTATAGACATTTCAATATGGCGTATGTGACGCTGTCTCCAAGTGATTCTCATGAGGTGATTATAATGTGTATTTAGATGAGTCTTTGTGCATTTTGTATTTCTACCCAAAGGAGAATAAATTAAAGTACTGAAACATCTAATACATTTTGGTATCATCTGCGATCTTTATTTATCCCTGAGTGCCGCCTATATCATCATCTGCATATTATTCTGGGACCATCTCTCAGTTTACCAGGAAGGCAACAGGGAGCAGTATTTCTGTGTGAGTGCCAGTATATGTCACACACTAGTAAGTAAATCATAGAAAACATTGATTAAAATGAATAAATATGCATCTGAAGACTTGCCCAGAGGGGATGTAGTCGGCATCCCGGCGTGCGGGATGCCGACGGTCCTAATACCGGCGCCTTAATCCCGACAGGTCGGCATTCTGAAGGTATCGGGGTGCACGGGGAGAGTAGCGTTAGCTAGCGGGGTTAGGGTTAGGCACCGGGGAGGGAGAGTTAGGATTAGGGTGCGGGGAGTTTAGGTTTAGGCACTGGGGGGGAGGTTCGATTTAGGGTGCGGGGAGGGGGAGGTTAGGTTTAGACGCTAGGGAGCGAGGGTTAGGGTGGGGCTTATAAAAATACTTACAATTCACTCCAATGCGTGTTGGGATTCTGACTAGTAGCATCCCGGCAGCTGGGATATCATGCCCAACCCGCCAGAGTATGAATACTACTATAAATTTCATATTACTTTATAACTTTAGGTGAGTGCCAGTACCTCATTCATAGAAATAAAGTGCTGTACCTGTTTTTAGTTACTGTATTTAATAGATTTAGTTACATTTATCTTATCAGTTGATAATGAAGTACCGCACACAGCATGTTTTTACTATTCTTGTGTATGTAAAATGTGTATAACTTGGTGTAATACCCTTTGACACAGGGTTTATGATTCCATTTTGCAATAGCTTTGAAATAGTTGAAGGAAGGAGTTCTGCTGACTGAGATATGAAATCATTGAAGACAGGGTACTGACCAAGATATGAACGAAAGAAGGTGGAGTACTGACTGACACATGAAATGACTGAAGGAAGGATTACTGACCGACACATGACATGACTGAAGGGAGGATTACTGACTGACACATGAAATGACTGAAGGAAGGATTACTGACCGACACATGACATGACTGAAGGGAGGATTACTGACCGACACATGACATGACTGAAGGAAGGAGTACTGACCGACACATGACATGACTGAAGGGAGGATTACTGACCGACACATGACATGACTGAAGGAAGGATTACTGACACATGAAATGACTGAAGGAAGGATTACTGACTGACACATGACATGACTGATGGGAGGATTAATGACTGACATGAAATGACTGAAGGGAGGATTACTGAGTGACACATGACATGACTGAAGGAAGGATTACTGACCGACACATGAAATGACTGAAGGAAGGATTACTGACTGACACATGACATGACTGATGGGAGGATTAATGACTGACATGAAATGACTGAAGGGAGGATTACTGAGTGACACATGAAATGACTGAAGGAAGGATTACTGACCGACACATGAAATGACTGAAGGGAGGATTACTGACTGACACATGAAATGACTGAAGGGAGGATTACTGACTGACACATGAAATGACTGAAGGAAGGATTACTGACTGACATGAAATGACTGAAGGAAGGCATACTGACTGACATGAAATGACTGAAGGGAGGATTACTGACTGACACATGAAATGACTGAAGGAAGGATTACTGACTGACACATGAAATGACTGAAGGAAGGATTACTGACTGACACATGACATGACTGATGGGAGGATTAATGACTGACATGAAATGACTGAAGGGAGGATTACTGAGTGACACATGAAATGACTGAAGGAAGGATTACTGACTGACACATGAAATGACTGAAGGAAGGATTACTGACTGACACATAAAATGACTGAAGGGAGGATTAATGACTGACACACGACATGACTGAAGGAAGGATTAATGACTGACATGAAATGACTGAAGGAAGGCGTACTGACTGACATTAAATGACTGAAGGGAGGATTACTGATTGACACACAAAATGACTGAAGGGAGGATTAATGACTGACACACGACATGACTGAAGGAAGGATTAATGACTGACATGAAATGACTGAAAGGAGGATTAATGACTGAAGGAAGTATTAATGACTGGCATGAAATGACTGAAGGAAGGATTACTGACTGACACATGAAATGACTGAAGGAAGGATTACTGACTGACATGAAATGACTGAAGGAAAGATTACTGACTGACACATGAAATGACTGAAGGAAGGATTAATGACTGACATGAAATGACTGATGGAAGGATTACTGACTGACACATGAAATGACTGAAGGAAGGATTACTGACTGACATGACATAACTGAAGGAAGGATTTCTGACTGACATGACTGATGGGAGGATTACTGATTGACATGAAATGACTGAAGGGAGGATTACTGAGTGACACATGAAATGACTGAAGGAAGGGATTACTGACTGACACGAAATGACTGAAGGAAGGAGTACTGACTGTACATGAAATGACTGAAGGAAGGCTTACTGACTGACACGAAATGACTGAAGGAAGGAGTACTGACTGTACATGAAATGACTGAAGGAAGGAGTACTGACTGACATGAAATGACTGAAGGGAGGATTACTGACACACATGAAATGACTGAAGGAAGGATTACTGACTGACACATGAAATGACTGGAGGTTGGAGTACTGACAGTATGAAATGACAGAAGGACGGAATACTGACTAAAGGGCCATACACACTGGACGATAAAAGTGAACGTTATATCATTCATATCATCCAGTTTGTGTGCCCTGAACGATCGACGATGCGCGCTCCCGCAGGTTAACTATATCCCCAGTCGGCTGTACATGCAGCCAAATCTGGGGATATCGTTAACAATGCTATGCTGAGAATTGCAGCATGGCCCCGCCGTCGTTCGTTGTGCCCAACATCGGCAAATGTGTATACACTTTCCGATGTCGGAATATCGGCTTTCCGATATTGGCTCATACACACATCGCCTAGTGTGTATGAGCCTTGAGATATGAAGTGGCTGAAGGAAGTTAGAGTACTGACTGATGTATGGAATTACTTATAGGAAAGTGGAGCACTGACAGTATGGAATGACAGAAGGAAGGTGGAGTACTGACAGTATGGAATGACTGTCGCTCCGGGTCTCGCACTAAAGGGGGCGTGCTGTCGATGGTGAGTGACAGCACCCCCCCTTTGGTGGGCGTGCCAGGGGCGTGGCTGCCAGACGGAGGCGTTCCCATGGGAACGCCTACCGTCTGGATCCGGCCCCCTGACATCACTAATGATGTCAGTGGGAGTGATTTTGGCTCTGATAGAGCCAAAATCACTCCAGGGCTTGCGGTCACCGAGACCCTACCGCAGGGTCTCGTCGCAAGCCCGATGGTCGTGATGCTCTTGACCATCATCATGGACGCTCGCATAAGCTGTGGGTGGTCACCCACAGCTATGCGAGAGTCCAAGAGGCCGCTCCATTTTTAAGTAGGAGGGCCCTGATTCAGAACGAGCGCTCTGGTCAGAGCGTCCGGCTTTGAATCAGGCCCTCTGGCTGATGTATGGAATGACTGAAGGATAGAATTCTGGCTGATGTAGGGAATGACTGAAGGATAGAATTCTGGCTGATGTATGGAATGACTGAAGTAAGAAGAACTGACTGAGAAATGAGATGACTGAAGGAAGGAGTACTGACTGAGATAAAATTAAATATTATAAAGGAAAGAGTAGTGTCTGAGATAAGAAATTACTGAATAAAGGGGTAGTGACTGATGATTGAAATGATGTACAGGGGGAGTACTGACTAAATAAATACAATATGTGATTAAGGTAAGATAAATTAGTGAAGTAGGCAGGAGGATTATCAAAGTTTTATAGGTGGGAAATCTTGTAGGAATTCCTGCTATACATAACAATGTGGTGACAGGAATATTATTTAAACCCCCATAAAAGTGATCAAGACATTAAAGGGTTATTCTGATTGATGTTCTGTACATACAAAGCTGGATATCCTGTTAAAGGGCAGTTTGCTTGTTGTCATATTCCCACAGATTCAGTTCCTGAGTTCCTTATGCACATTGTGAGTTTGTCATAAGTCACTGCACTATGCTGCAAGGCAAATAACACACAGAGTACATTTCTTTATAGTTTACAATTTGCATGGTTGTGAAAAACATACATGCTTTCATCCTGTCAAGTAATAAATGGCATTCCCAAATAGGCTGCATTTTCATTAGTCCTAGTGATGTTATAGGACCATATTTACTGTTAAAAAAATAAATCCTAACTGCTTGGAATTAAGTGCTCGATTCAGAGCTGCTCGCTAGATGCGTCCGCTCGCACCCAGCGTATGCAAATTCGGCAAAGTGACGGCATGGCAGGCGATCGCACGGCAAGGCATAAGTACGCCCACTGTGTCTTGACGTGCGATCACTTTGTATATGTAGACGCCCACTTGTGCACGTCATCTCCAGGATGTGTATGCAACCATCGGTACATCGGGTACCATCGGAAGCGAACACAGCGCTTGAGGTTGACTATACCCTACCGCAAGCACTGTGAGCACTTCAATGTGAAATACAACCAGGTGACGTGTACTATGACGCTGCCTGCTAATTACACGCCTCTGGCGTTCACGGTCAGGCATGCCTGCATTCGCACCTCCACTCCCCCGTTCCTAACAGCCTGCCCATGTTACCACCCACAAACGGCTTCTCCTGTCACTCACTCTGCTGGGCAGTCTATGCGCAACGAGCGACCGCTTCCCGATGTCTTGCACTGGTTCGCGCACTGCGATGCATATGTATGCGCAGAATGCAAAAACCGGCCAGCTACGAGCGAACGCTTCTTAGCGACCGGGTCTGAATCAGGTCCTAAATACAGAGCCTTCAAAATGTACTTAAAAACCCAGTAATATTTAACTGAGTCTTATAGAACAAGGTGCAGAGAAGGTTTTACCTGACTTTAGATTTAAAAGGACATTACGTACATTTCTTTTTCACACACAAAAAAGTTTGTTACTACAAATAAAAAAGATGGGCGCCTCTTTCTTCAGGTGAATCAGGATACACTGGTGACATGTTTCTCGCTACCAAGTGAAACCATCTAACTAAATGGCTATTACTATCCTTCAGGCTCATTCATCTGAAAGAGATACATTTGTCGCCCTACAGGAGGAAATCGTACATTTTTAGTGATCTTTTCATTTTAAAGTGCCCATAATGAAGACAGCCTTCCTTGTGTTAGGGAATGGGTGTACTTAATGGGTATAATTTTATAACCAGTCATAGGGGTATATTTACTAAAGTGTGGGTTTTTAAAAGTGCAGATGTTGCCCTTAGCAGCCAATCAGATTCTACTTAACATTTATCGAACACCTTCTAGAAGATAAGAAGTAGAATCTGATTGGTTGCTATGGGCAACATCTCCACTTCTAAAAACCTACACTGTAGTAAATATACCCCTTAAACTGCATTAGTTGTAAAACAAATGGTAAAATTAATATACAATAAAAGATTGTAAAGGGTACCTAGTAAAAAATATTCTTAATCTTCAGATAGACTCATTTGTAGATTTTGTAAAACCAGCTTTGCTAGTTATTAAATTCGGACTCTACACAAATAAATCTAGTTGTAGTGTCCCGAGAATCCTTATTATCCATGATGTAATTCAAAACAGTTTCCTAAAATTTTATATGAAATATAGTTATGTAGATATGTGTCATAATTGTCCTGTGTGTATGTATAAGTTCCATTACATTTAATATCATTTAACAGCCTTTTAATAATTTTGTTCTATAAAATTATAATACAAAAATTGAAGTACTGTGTGTATTAAATTTATGAAATTTGTATAAATAAAAGCTTCCTATGCAGCTACTGGCCAAATATCCTTAAAAAGAGGTTCTAATACCTTCAAACAAGTTAAAGTTATTGGTTTGTTCATATACCACCCCCTCTCTTGCTCACTATTACCATTGATATTTTTTTTTGTCTTTTTCGTGCCCTGTGCTCACACCGTGTATTTATATAATTGTACAGAGTTTTCGTTTTTTGGTGCGGTTTATAAAAAAAAAAAGATAGAGTTATCCCAGGCAAAAAGAAAACAGACAAAAAACAACTGTGCCTTATGGCACAAATACATGACTTGGATGCACATATGGAAGATAGGGAGATAAAGCAATGTACTGTATTTCATCCAAGATGCAGGAGGGGAACGAACATTAGTATAAAGGTCATCTACAGTAAAGGTGGGCAATCTCTTCAAACCATTCAGGACAATGCGCTTCCAATGTCTATGCACTTGAAACGTGGTTCTGTGCCAGCTTCCTTGATAAATACCTCAATTGCATGTAAATGCCTTTTTCTGGTAGATTTTGACTATGTCTTTAACATTCTTAGCCTGTTTAATTCTATTTTATCCATCTAATTA
This sequence comes from Taudactylus pleione, assembly GCA_031769625.1. Lineage (NCBI taxonomy): Eukaryota > Metazoa > Chordata > Amphibia > Anura > Myobatrachidae > Taudactylus > Taudactylus pleione. Next base: position 41,150,300 of record JAUIMM010000092.1, read on the forward strand.
CAGAACTGTACAATTTATTTTACAATAAAGTCAGTCTTATTCTTTATTGCTTCTTGTACTTTTATCAAACAAATTATTTCTTATGTGTTTATTATAAAATATTAGAATGTTAGGAGTAAATTAAGATGTGGATAAAGTGACCTTCATTTAAGAACACTATTACAACATTGTTTTACAGATACTGTATGTTCATCTGGATTCTACAGCAACATTTCTGTGTATTACAAACCAATACTGTAGTTGTTCATGCCTTTTTATAGTTTATGGAAAGCTCTTATAACATTTATAGATTACACTTTGTCAGATGGTAAAAGTTAAAATTTCAGATTAAAAGAAAATACAACTAAATATAAACAAAACGAGGTTAGGATTGTGACTCCCCAAAACCTGGGAATAGTAGGATATCACTGGCTTATTCTTTGTTGTGCGGTATTCCAGTTTTATTCTACTGATCACTATTACACACAGCAAAAGCCACAGACTGAATATTGTGGTGGTCAATTTCTATAGGATTCAGTAACCAGACTTATTGGAAACTAGGGCCAATGTGTTGGCAAACGACTATAAAATTGCCAGGTCATAAAAAAACCTGGCCATCCACGTGGCAGTATCTGAAAAGATCTGACTGATTCGCCAATGCACCAAATGTTTGCTCTTGTCTGATTTGGCCACTTAAGTATGTGCTGAAATTGGACACATCCTGGAGAGCATCATGTGGACAGAGGCCTGCATAAGGAAAAACGTAAGAGACGTATGCTGGTTATCAGTGATAGCTTGTGTGACAAGGAAATGATAGATGTGCTTCTGGCAAGGCTGGTCCTTAGTACCAAGGTGCATAAACAGATCAACATCATCAACATCACAACAGCCACTGGTCCTGTGACACATTACTGTCTCACAGCACTTAAGTTGTGAGCTCAGGACCTGCTTCAGACACGGTCGCAAGGTTACGTTCGCACGCAGCCAGCTGTTGCGAAAATATGCAAATGAACCCATACGCAATGTAAACACAGCACACTACATGCCGCCTACTTCCCTTTACATACGTCCTTGCAAGACAGCGAAAACATCGAGAACCATCGGACCCACACGCACAGTTGTGGTTGACCTGACTCTTTAAGCAGACATTGCTAATCCTTGTGTGTAACTAGACGTTAGGAGCAGGGCCCTCTACTCTCTCGTGCTTCTCCCTACTTTACTTTCATTTACTTCTTACTCACCAGTAGGGCACCTAACACTTGGCTGCTTATACTCTGTTGCTTAGCTGGGTGTTATGGTCACCAATGTAGCAATATATATTATCCATGTCCTGGTCCTGTAGTGTATTATTCTGTAAGTCGCTTATCTACAACTTGTTTATGTACTTTGTAAGGCGCTGCAAAACATTTGTGGCGCCATATAAATAAATGATGATAATAAGCACTGTGTGAAGGCTCTGTGTGCTAGCTGCAGTGGCTGGTTTGCGCACATGACAGGAGCTGCCTGGTTGGAACTTTAGCACTCTCCACTTTTATCACTTTTCGATGCTTAGTACATCTACCTGCATATGTCTCTTGTCAACAGTTATGATATGAACATTGTTGAAATGACGACATTGAACAAGTTGGTGTCTGCAGAATGTTGACATGTCAAATGTTGGCATTCTGCAGGGACCGGAGGGTTAGGTATAAGGGGGATCAGCTTCAGGGAGGGGAGGTTATGATTAGGGATACTCACCACCGGAAGCACAACAGGATGAGCTGTAAGTCCTCATCAGCTGACCACTGGACCCAGAAAACAAACCTTAGGTAAGTCACCACTGGACTACCAGGAACGTTTTGCCGACATTCTAATCATGTCTACATTTCATCGGTGTTGACATAATGAATGTTGACGTGGTCAATGTTGACATTATGACCAATTCGACATAATAAAATTTGTCAAAATATACCTCACACGCTGAGTCATGTGTGTGTATAAATAACTGTTTCATAAAATTGTGGGCAATTGGCTCTGCAAATACTAAAAAGTAAATGTTTACAATTGTATCCTCCAAATCCAAGTACCATTTAGTGGGCTCTCTAAATGAGACATCCTGGTGCTTCTGATGAGAATCACTACTCTGACCCATATGCTTCCTCAGGCAACTTGATCCATCTTGCAGTTTAGATCATAGGACATAGAACTGTCACTATTCTATTTATTGGCACTACACTAGTTCGAGAGTTGAACCCATAATCTCACAAGGGTTTATTCCACACCCAGTTATCTTCAATCCTAGTCAACACCGGAGAACACAAATAATATTGTTACTAGTAAAGGGACCCAGGTCCACGGTCTGTCCAGTCCATCCCTCACCCTGCCCCCTCTCACTACTGCGCCACGATCAGGGCCCGATTCAAACCTGGTCGCTAGCAAGCGTTCACTCATCGCTGCAAATGTGCACATGCATCGTAGTGCGTGAACTAGTCCATGCGATCAGAAAGCACTCGCTCGTCCAGCAAAGACAGCCCAGTGGAATGGGTGACAGGAGAGGCCGTTTGTGGATGATAACGGCAGGCCAGTAGTAACGGGGGAGTGGAGGTGGGAATGCAGGCGTGCCTGAGTGTTTCAACACCGTTTCAGAGGCGTGCATAATTAATAGGCAGCGTCATAGTACACGTCACCTGGCTGTTTTTTACGCTGAACTGCTCGCAGTACTTGCGGTAGGGTAAAGGCAACCACAAGCGCTGCGAATGCTCCTGATGGTTGCTTACACTTCCTGGACTTGACGTGCGCAAGTGGGCGTCTTAAGACAGGCTGGTGGGCGTCTGCATACAAAGTGATCGCACGCTAAGACATAGTGGGTGTGCTTTTGCCTTGCCGTGCGATCGCCTGCCTTGCTGGGTGTGTTCAGAAAGTCCATACGCTGGGAGCGAGCGTACACATCTAACGACCGGGTCTGAATCAGGTCCTCTGTCCCCTCCATTCTGCCCCTTCTCTACCCGTCCCTCCCCACCCCGCTCTGTACTGCTCCATCTCCTCCTCTTCCCCCTCCTTTCTGTGGCTTCATACTCCCTTCCGGACGAGTCCTCTTCCTCTACTGGTAGCGTGTGTCTCATCTTCTTAGCACTGGGAGACCTTGAACAGGCAACGTGCTTCCTGGCTCCTACTGTACATGCCAGAGATGGGACAGACTTTAGTGGATTATTATATAGATTACTTTCACTTACTAAGTTACTGCTATGGTCTTCCTTGGATTTATGAGAGCAAGTATTGGCTGGCACTGCTATGGTTGCCTGTTGTTGAGTGAGTGACCGCTGTCTAGCTTTCATATGGTTTCCCATGGTCTTTTGGGATTAATCCTTCTGCCTGCTTATTTTTCCATTGGTCACCTGAGAGTACTGCTATGGTTTTCTCTCGTCTATTAAGAGCGACCGCTGGCTAAGCTCTGCTATAGTTTTTATATAAAGTAATTTTTTAACTTCATTAGATTTCTATAGAAGACATTTTTATAGCATTCCGATTTGGTAGGTTTTTTTTTTTTAATTATTATTATTTTACCAGAGGTGGAAAATGGAATCATTGGAACCATGGAAGATGATGTTTGTCCATGAAAGATGACGTTTTGCCTTGTTCTGAGACCCGATTTTTGGAGGGAAAAATCCGAACTCAGCGTGCAGATTCGAACCTATACGAGCCTGCACATCCCTAATTTCAATATTGTAAATGGACAAAACCAAAACGTCAAAATGATGTAATTAAGACTGATTCGCACATCAAAACAAAATTTATAATGTTATTATTTAATCAAAGCAACAGTCTGCTAATTACATGTACTGCACCATCCCTTTGCTTATGCATTTTTAGTAATACTGAATGATCATGAATCAAAGAGCATTATGGATTGTGCTCCTGGTGCTTATTGTTACTCAAGATATTGTAAGTGAATAAACAGGGCTGATTACCTCATTGTAGGAAGACAATAATTGGTGCCCTGAGCCACACATTTTACCATAGAATATAATTTATTGTTACTGTGACTGTAATTCATCCCCATTTCAGTTATATCTTGTTCTTCAGAAATACTGTCTCTACTGCCCTGTCCTGGGAAATAGTGACATTCTGGACCTCGGCCTGAGAGAGATAATATGCTCTGAAAGGAGAGTGGTCATTGTGATATATAGAAGGTATAAAAGTAAAACATCCTAGAACATTGTAATTTATCCTATTATACTGAACTAACAAACATCTGATTAGATTTGGAAATTTGTTCTAAAACTCTCTCAGTATGTTTCGGTTTTAGTCACAGTCCAACTATTTATGACCAGTAGATATAGTGACAACAGCAGTGAATAAATTAATACATTTTAACAGATGGAGCAATCTAACAGAAAACCCAAAGTGCAATTTGTTTTAATAGTATCTAACAAAACATTATGATAGTTTTCCTTTTTAAGTAATGTCACCTCTTGGGCAACCACTGGTCATATTCTGAGGCAGACTACCTTCAAACGACTACATGGTGAGGGATCGTGGGAGTTGCTCAGAAATGTATAACCCTATGTACAATTTCCTACACCCACCTCTACTTCAAGAAATAAACACAGAGTTAATATTTCAAGGCATTTTATTGTCCTCACGGAAGCGCTGCAAATTGCTTCTGTGGAGAAATTACAGGGAGGTAAAGAGATAACAAGGAACAGAGCCCATCAATGAGATAAAGATCAAAACAGCTACAATCAATGTAGTCCCGAGTCACTACAAGGGCAAATGGCAGGGGTGGGCAACCTTTGGCACTCTAGGTGGATCTGTTCTACATCTCCCATGATGCATAGCTTACTGGAGTGCCAAGGGTATTGTCAAATGGTCTCCACAGCTTGCAGGCTACCAGAAGTAAAGCACTGCAGGCTTCCACTGATCGTCAACAAGCATGGAACAAATGAAAAACAAAATACCGGTCACAAATGTTACAATTTACACCACAGGGTGTTTACACTGATTGTACAGCTAGAACATAAATGCCTCAAACATTGTTAGGGATGAAATAGAACTTAAAAAAACAACAAAAACTTCTTCAATGCAGAGAATGCTAGCATGACTAACATATTGCTCAAAACGGACATTATATTACGGTCAATGTACATATAAATATAGCTTTCCTCCAGTGTCAGATCTCCCTGCCTTCAGTGACGAGAACACAGTCCAGTTATTAATAAATATAGTACAAGTATTTACAAAAAGTATCTTCTGTAATGTTAATGTGAACCTGGTAGGGAGCCTGAGGCTTTAGTGCCCAGGAGTATGTAAGCTGCAGTTGTCAATGGCTAATCTTCAACGTCACAGCTCAGTGGAAGCTACAAGTCTATCACTCCTGATCAGGCTGGCAGACCAGAGGACTCCCAGAGGAGGCGGAGTTACAGAGACCTCTGTAATATTGCTACAGTCCATTGTCTTTTATCCCTGGCAAAGACCAACAGTTTAAAGAAAAAGCCAAGAACAGTGGAGTATCTATGAATATTTTTTTTAATATATATTTCCCATTCCCATGAAGGAAAATAAGAAATATAGACATAAAGGAGTGGTTTGGCAGCAAGTATACACACATGGAAAGTGTTTGCATTGAATACTCAACACCATATTGCTATACGTAGCCTACATAATGCACTTAACACAATATGGCATAAAACAGGCGGATCTTAGGAGGTTCAGCACCAATACATTATTGTACCAGATGCTTTTTTTTTTTTTCCCAGTTCCACTTAACAAGTCCTGTGCTTAGCCCCCTACCACGCCGGTGCTTAATCCTTACTCACAGAAACAAAACTGGTGTGAGGATCTAAAACGTATGAAACGAGACATAAAGGGACTTACTGATGTTTGGTCTGGGAAGACTTCATTTGGCACTGAGGGAAGTAATACAAGTGCTATGGTTCTCTAGCTTGGGGTTCTACTAATGAATGAAGTCCCTAGCACCCTACTGCATGTAACAAAATACCCGAAGCTCCAATACCTCAGTATAGATACTACTGCTCTCAAGTAGATCCTCTGCACTAAGACATAGTTCATTGTCATTTTGGCCACAGCTAACTTAGATCATGATTAGTAAAGTACAAACATGAATGTAGGATGAAAAAAAATGCACAAAAAACAATCCCCAACAATCCCACACTTTTCAAAAGGACAGAGGATATGTACTATTATCTATGAGGTAACAGTGCCAGCTTTACCCTCATGGGCTTCTCTTGCAAATAGAAAGTTCTGATCTCCGGCAGAGTCTATGTAGTAACGTTTAATCACAAATGGACAGATAGAGAATAAAAAGGCAATAGTTGCATTCTTCCAGTGCAAAGAAAATGTTGCATGTTGATGCAGCCTATTTTAGAGCAAGTAAAAAATAACGACAGCCCGGTTATTCATGTACACAGAAGCAAGATAAAAGGGAAATAAAACAAGATAAAAAAGGCACAAGAGTCATATCTCATTGATTGTTCTCTCTGTGGGCCGGAACTCAGATGTCCCCGTGGATGACAAGTAAAATGACTGCGTCTTTCTTTTTAACCGGGCCCTCTTGTTAGCAAGTGTCATGCTGCGGCGGCTGGAGCTAATAATATCAGAGATAAACTTTTTGCAGTCCACGCACACCTCCATGGTACTCCAGTCTTCCATAAGCTCTTTTGGAAACTGAAGCTCATCATCTGACTTATCCACAGACTTTGACTTGGAGGGCAACCTGTAGGGCAAACATAATGATTTACTGTATCACCAAAGCAAGAAATGTTGCATGTTCACACAGGCCTCAGATTTCATTACTTAAACCCAAAACATTTTTTTTCTAAGGTACACACATCGGTGACATGACATGGGTTACCTTTATAGTGGCCTGTACCAGTAAGGTACACACATCGGTGACATGACATGGGTTACCATAGTGGCCTGTACCAGTATAGCACCAGTAAGGTATACACGTCGGTGACATGACATGGGTTACCTTTATAGTGGCCTGTACCAGTATAGCACCAGTAAGGTATACACGTCAGTGACATGACATGGGTCACCTTTATAGTGGCCTGTACCAGTATAGCACCAGTAAGGTATACACGTCGGTGACATGACATGGGTCACCTTTATAGTGGCCTGTACCAGTATAGCACCAGTAAGGTACACACATCGGTGACATGACATGGGTTACCTTTATAGTGGCCTGTACCAGTATAGCACCAGTAAGGTACACACGTCGGTGACATGACATGGGTTACCTTTATAGTGGCCTGTACCAGTAGAGCACCAGTAAGGTACACACATCGGTGACATGACATGGGTTACCTTTATAGTGGCCTGTACCAGTATAGCACCAGTAAGGTACACACATCGGTGACATGACATGGGTCACCTTTATAGTGGCCTGTACCAGTATAGCACCAGTAAGGTATACACGTCGGTGACATGACATGGGTTACCTTTATAGTGGCCTGTACCAGTATAGCACCAGTAAGGTACACACATCGGTGACAAGACATGGGTTACCATAGTGGCCTGTACCAGTATAGCACCAGTAAGGTATACACGTCGGTGACGTGACATGACATGGGTTAACTTTATAGTGGCCTGTACCAGTATAGCACCAGTAAGGTATACACGTCGGTGACATGACATGGGTTACCTTTATAGTGGCCTGTACCAGTATAGCACCAAATAACCAACCACCCAAGTCACATCACCCGAGTCTATTCACACATTCTAATATTATAATTTCTTCCTATAGTCTAAGCCAAATGTTCCCAAACGTGGTCCTAAAGGTTCCCCAACAGTTCAGGTTTTAGAGATATCCATGGTTGAGCACAGGTGGTTAAATCAAATAGACTGAGGTACTAATTAAGTCACCTGTGGTCTATCATTGATATCTCTAAAACCTGAACTGTCGGGGAGCCTTGAGGACAGTCTTTGGGAGCCTCTGGTCTAAGCTTAGACTGGTTCTATCTTGGTTATTCCATATCTTTTTTAAGCTCTCTCTCAAACACTATTAATACATATAAATAGTGGTTGTTTTTAAATGTACAAACACAACACCTAATTTGAAAAGCAATGAGAAATAATACATGACTATGTATAAATATGATCCCGCTGATGAAGTTGTGATATTGCTAATTGCACAAAGTGTGTTTGGTCTTATGCTAGGACCCTCTTCCTTTCTATTTTAGATGCACTGTCCCCATTATTGGATCTATTGTTGCCGAGTCCCAGACAGATAAATACACTTGAGCATGTTTTATTCATTTTTAATGTACAGGCATTCGCTTATTTGCTTTGTAAATAAATACTTGAACTTATCACACTATGTAGTTCTGTAATTTCTCTAATATAAGGAAGCAGAGGAAAAGGAAGATTCCCACAAAGCACAACAAGAGACAATGGGAAAGTGTGTTAGCAATCCTGTGTCTATACGATGACATTCTCCTCTGAGTAACGATTGATACGGCAGAGCTCTCTGTGGTCTAGCACCAATTACCACTATTATCGTCATGGAGTAAGTTTATATTAATAGATGTATAAAACACACATATATAAACAATATCTGTAGTCAGCGAGGTCCGATGTAATCATTGTTAATTACAAGGAATAATGCGTCACTAGAGTATTATCCTATATACTTTATTTATTTCCTGTATATTCTATTACAGTTACTATATAAATAGTGGTTGTGTAATGTAACTATATACTAGAAATAAACAGTTTGGTTCTGCTGAAAACTGAACACACCCGAACTGTGGGGTTCAGAGTAGAACTGAGTCCCGGCTCGGGTCTTCTCGCAAGTCAGATCTCTGATCTAAAAACCGTATCTCGCGTGTTTTGGATTGCGTGTAAGTTTCTCCCTTGTGATTTCAGGTGCCACAATTCACTGGTAATGACTGGAAATTAATGTTATTGATGTTAATAATACTATAGGAACAAAAACAGGCCCAAGTTACATAATCTTAGCTGTTTTATACATTTTTTAAAGAAATCCAAAACCAGGTGTTGTCAAAACCAAAACACGATGATGATTTAAAACCAGTGTGTTCTGCGCACATCTCTACTATATACAGAACAAGACAATCAACTTAGGTTAAAACCTGCATTTAGAACATAAAATAATGTATTTGTGCGTTAACCAGTGATTTCCAGACTATTTTCAGGTTGTGAAACTCCAGATATGTTTCTGATACACCTGTGTGATAAATTGTGGATCCATAACTAGTATGTAACAGACACAGTGGACGACATTTCCCCATCACTTACTTAGGAAAGCTCCGCAGCGCCCGGTGATGACTGGTGGAAGGCTTCTCAGGCCGCAGGAAACTATCCCCTCTCTGCAAAGTGGAAGGACCCAGGGAAATGATTGGGAGTGTGGCATATGGCTTGGAAGGTAATCTCATCTGTGAAGCAAGACAGATATACAGTATACACACCAAAGCACAGATGGCAGAAAACTATAGATTGCTTTCCTGGCTTCTTTCACACTTACCTTTTTGCAACACTGTGAGCACACAGGCCTACAAATACAAAGCATAGAAGTAAATCAGTAACATTGTCCTATTCCATTAACAGATGATATATTAGTAAGCCTGTTACAATCATAAATCCATATTGCTGTACTACAATACAGGAGCGCATGCAGGGGGGTTTCTGAGTACCTGGAAACCCCCCTGGCCCAGTGGCGGGCTGGGCCAGGGGGCAGGGTGCCTTGTGCCCCCTGGGCTGCTCAATTTCCGAGCCGCTGCTTCCTCAGATAGGTAAGGGACCCTGGGCTGCAGATTCCATGCGGACTAGCCATCTGCATGGATCTACTGAAAATGGCCTCCAAAAATAGCCGCCACCTAGGAGAAAATACTCTAGAGGTGCTACTTGACCTCTAGTGTCTGTCAGGGAACACAGAGCGCATAGCGTTACCCGGAAGTGTCGGGAACGCTGGCGCCGCCGGGAAAAGATGCAGAAAGCTGCATCTTCTCCCATATAACCTTTGACAAGGAGCGTGAGACCGCCAACAACGAGCATAAGACCCCCGGCAACGAGCATATAAACCCATAGCCTAAAACCCCTGGCAATGAGCATGAGACCCCTGGCAATGAGCATGTAAACCCATAGCATAAAACCCCTGGCAACGAGCATGAGACCCCTGGCAACGAGCATGAGATCCCTGGCAACGAGCATGAGATCCCTGGCAACGAGCAGGTAATTGAAAAGTAATTTGAAGCCTTACTATGGGGCATAAAATGGTGTTAAAGGCATAACTATGTGGCATAATGTGTAATGGGCATTACTATAAGGAGGAAAAATGAAAATGTAAACTGTCTATGGGGCGGTGGAGGCGCATTTTTAACTGTTCGCACTGGGAGCCAAATTGCCTAGAAACGGCCCTGCATAAGTATTAGCAAAATGCCATGGGGGGGAGGGTGCCAAAACTTTTTTTTGTCAGGTGGTGAGCAAAATGTATAGTTACGCCACTGCGTGGCTGCGTTCCGACTTTACTAGTTAGGCACAGTTTCTCTGTCTAAACATGACCTCTGTAGCTGCGGCTCTGAATCTGAGAACACAGCAGCTTTTACGGATGACCACACAACACTCCGATAACATGCCCATGAGACACTCTTTTTGCGTTCACTTCAGGTCACCGCCCAGGAACGCCCATCACTCTGTTGCTCCATTTTCAATACCATCCGATCCGATCGCAACAGCATCATTGTGTGTACACTCAGGGTAACACATTTGCCGTACTGGCTTTCTGAAGTTCTCGCACATGCACAGTTGCTAAAAATCACATCGTGCAAGTTTTATGCCCAGATGCCTTGTTATTTATTGTTATTTATATTATTTATTGTTATTTATATTATTTATTGTTATTTATATTAAAACACTTGAAGTACACAATAAAGTGTATGTTGCAGGCTTATTCTGGTTAGACTTTTTGGTCATTGGCTCGGTAACCAATTACTTGGAAACCCCCCTTTCAAAATCCTGCGTTTGCCACTGCAATATATAGGTAAAATGCAAATCTCCATTATAGAAAGCATACTTACCGTTTACAGAACTGACAAGGGTAAGACCACGTGAACAAGGAAAACCTCTTTGTTCGGCAACACAAACAAAGCTAAGGAATAGGAAAGAATATATATCAGGCAGTCAGGTCAGTATATCATGACAGAAGCTGCAGAGATGGAGAATATACATCAAAATATATCCTATGAGTTCATAGCTTTACATTTCATCACAAAAAAACACGTTCTCTTCTATAAACTTGGGTTATGTACAGAGCCAAGACAGCGCCCCAACATCTCTTACCCTAATAACATTTGTACAGGCATCATACACACCATAAAACACGTTCTCTTCTATAAACTTGGGTTATGCACAGAGCCAAGACAGCGCCCCAACATCTCTTACCCTAATAACATTTGTACAGGCGTCATACACACCATAAAACATGTTCTCTTCTATAAACTTGGGTTATGTACAGAGCCAAGACAGCGCACCAACATATCTTACCCTAATAACATTTGTACAGACGTCATACACACCATAAAACACGTTCTCTTCTATAAACTTGGGTGATGTACAGAGCAGAGATAGCGCCCCAACATCTCTTACCCTAATAACATTTGTACAGGCGTCATACACGCCATAAAACACGTTCTCTTCTATAAACCTGGGTTATGTACAGAGCCGAGACAGCGCTCCAACATATCTTACCTTAATAACATTTGTACAGACGTCATGCACACCATAAAACACGTTCTCTTCTATAAACTTGAGTTATGTACAGAGCCGAGACAGCGCCCCAACATGTCTTACCCTAATAACATTTGTACAGGCGTCATACACACCATAAAACACGTTCTCTTCTATAAACTTGGGTTATGTACAGAGCCGAGACAGCGCCCCAACATATCTTACCCTAATAACATTTGTACAGGCGTCATACACACCATAAAACACGTTCTCTTCTATAAACTTGGGTTATGTACAGAGCTGAGACAGCGCCCCAACATATCTTACCCTAATAACATTTGTACAGGCGTCATACACACCATAAAACACGTTCTCTTCTATAAACTTGGGTTATGTACAGAGCCGAGACAGCGCTCCAACATATCTTACCCTAATAACATTTGTACAGACGTCATGCACACCATAAAACACGTTCTCTTCTATAAACTTGGGTTATGTACAGAACCGAAACAGAGCCCCAACATCTCTTACCCTAATAACATTTGTACAGGCGTCATACATACCATAAAACAAAAATGTTATCAATTTACTCAAACATGGACAGACGTTTACAACAAGAACATTTGGATTTTAAAATAATTTCCCAAAATGTTACCAACTGTCCTAAAACCTACTTGAGATACCTACCTTGTTCTATTCAGGCTAAATAAATTTTCATAATGAAATGTTATATCTATATCCACCTCTCTCTCTATATCTATCTATCTATCTATATATATATCTATCTATATCTATATATATATATGGGTTAGGTACATTTCTTAGACCGTCAAAATTCAGACATTCAAAGCAGATACAATCATGTCGACACCAAAATATTAACAAATATAGGCATGTCAACATTATGACCAACTCAAGATATAGACAACATGTCAACACTGTCAATATATGCAGGTCTATACAGTTTAATTTCTATTAGCAATACCATGGGTAGTACCCGAGTTGGTAATTGGAATCAGCTTGACATGACAAGCTCACTGTTTACTGGTCAAACTAGCTCATATTTTAGCTAGGACAACATTTACAAAGTCGACCTAATGATTTGTCTATGTTTTAACTGTATCCTGACAGTCAACACTCTGGTGTCGACCTTTTAAAAAAAAAAAAAAAAATAAATATATATATAAAATCTCTCCCTCTCTCATATTATTTATTTATATATATATATATATATATATATATATATATATATATACACATACATATACACACACACACACATATATATATTATATACATACACACACACACACAGAATTGGGGTTCCATAGGGTCCACAAGAATTACCTTGGGACGTCCTAAAGCAGCCCTTAGGGGTGGGGACGTTCCTGAGAGGATAGGAGAATCTGCAGCCCAAAGGAAGCATCCTGGGAGGAGTACGTATCAAATGCGTAGAACTATTTAAACGTACTCACGGAAGACCAGGTGGCCGCCTTGCACAGTTGTTCAGCAGAGGTGCCCTGTCTTACCGCCCATGACGGTCCTACAGACCGAGTAGAATGGGCTGTCACCCTGTTCGGTACAGGCAAACCTGAGACAATGTCTGCTTGTTGGCTGGCCAGCCTCTTTTGTGGAATCCATACAACACAAACAATGAGCCTGTTCTCCCGACGGCCTTAGTTGGATCCACATAGATCCTGAGAGCTCGGGCCACATCAAGTAAATCTCCGCCTGTAGACAGGCCTGAAGTCTGGAAGGCCGGCACCACAATTTCCTCATTAATATGGAAACGGGAAACTACCTTTGGGAGCTAGCCCGCCTTGGTACGGAGGACAGCTCTATTCGGAAGAAATACCAAGTACGAGGAGCTACATGACAAAGCTGCCAGACACCCTACGATCTGACGAGATGGCCAGGAGAAACAGTGTTTTCGCCGTCAGCCATCTCAAATCCACTTTATCCAAGGGTTCAAAGGGATATGTCTGAAGTGCCCTGAGAACCAGAAACAAATCCCACAGTGCTACTGGTGGGAGAAATGGAGGTTGCAGTCCCAGTACAATGTTCTGACATCCGTCAGAGAAGCAATTTTGCACTGAAACCACACTGTCAAAGCGGACTCTTGAATTCTCAAGGTGGCCAGGAGGAGACCCAAGTCCAATCCGGCCTGGAGAAACCCCAGCACTCTAGCCACCTTAAAAATTTTAGGGTTGAATTTCCTGTTATGCCACCACAGAAAAAATGACCGCCAAACCCTGTGATATATGCGCGCAGAGACCGGCTTCCATGCCCTAAGCATTGTCTGTATCACAGACGAAAAAACCCCCTGGCTTTTAACACGGAAGACTCAAGAGCCAAGCCGTCAAAGCCAGTCGGGGTAAATCCTGGTAATGACATGGACCCTGCATTAGCAGGTCTTGTTGCAGAGGCAGTGGAAACGGACCGTCTACTGACAGACCATTCAGGTCCGCAAACCAATGCCTCCTGGGCCAGGCATGAGCTATTAGAACTACCCTGCCCCCTTCATGCTTGAACTTCGTGACCACCCTTGCGAGGAGGGAGATCGGAGGAAACAGGTATGCCAGTTTGAAGTTCCATCTTACTGATAGAGTGTCCACAAAGGCTGCTGATGGGTCTCTTGTCCTGGACCCGTACCTGGGGACCTTGTAATTGTGACGTGATCCATCAGGTCTACCTCTGGTAGACGCCATTTGTCCACCAGGGTTTGAAACACCTCTGGATGAAGAGCCCATTCTCTGCGTGTATATCCTGGCGACTTAGGAAGTCTGCTTCCCAGTTGAGCACTCGTGGGATGAACACAGATGTTATCGCTGGAAGATGGCTCTCTGCCCACAGCAGAAGCCTTGCCACCTCTCTCATAGCCGCTGGACTTCGTGTGCCTCCCTGATGGTTTATATAGGCCACTGTCGTCGCGTTGTTGGACTGAATATGGACATGTCTGCCCCGAAGAAGGTCCTGCACCCAAAGAAGTGCCCTGTGCATTACCCGGAGCTCTAATACATTTATTGGCAGATTGCTTTCTAGGTCTGTCCACCTTCCCTGGAAAGTGTGCTGACCTATGACTGCTCCCCATCCTCTGAGACTTGCATCTGTGGTGAGGAGTACCCATTCCGGGATCCACAACAGATGGGGAAGGGAATTCTATGGGGCACTGTGTGAGGCTATGGGGGCAGTATGTGTGTGAGGCTATGGGATTGCAGCAGTGTGTGTGTGTGTGTGTGTTTGGGTCTATTGGGGTAGTGTGTCTGTGTGTGTGAAGCTATTGGGGCAATTTGTGTGCGAGACTATGGGGGCAGTGTGTGTGAGGCTAATTGAACAGTGTGTGTGTGAGACTATGAGGGCAGTGAGTGTGAGTGAGGCTATTGGGGTAGTGTGTGCGAAGCTATTGGGGTAATGTGCGTGTGTTAGGCTATGGGAACAGTGTGTGTGAGAGGCTATGTGGGCAGTGTGTGTGTATGTGAGGCTATGGGGGCAGTGTGTGTGAGGATATGGGGGCAGTGTGTGTATGGGGCAGTGTGTATGTGTGAGGCTATGGGGGCAGTGTGTGTGTGTGAGGCTATGGGGGCAGTGTGTGTGTGTGAGGCTATGGGGGCAGTGTGTGTGAGGATATGGGGGCAGTGTGTGTATGGGGCAGTGTGTATGTGTGAGGCTATGGGGGCAGTGTGTGTGTGAGGCTATGGGGGCAGTGTGTGTGTGTGAGGCTATGGGGGCAGTGTGTGTGTGTGAGGCTATGGGGGCAGTGTGTGTGTGTGAGGCTATGGGGGCAGTGTGTGTGTGTGAGGCTATGGGGGCAGTGTGTGTGTGGGTGTGTGAGGCTATGGGGGCAGTGTGTGTGTGTGAGGCTATGGGGGCAGTGTGTGTGTGGGTGTGTGAGGCTATGGGGGCAGTGTGTGTGTGAGGCTATGGGGGCAGTGTGTGTGTGTGTGAGGCTATGGGGGCAGTGTGTGTGTGTGTGAGGCTATGGGGGCAGTGTGTGTGTGTGTGAGGCTATGGGGGCAGTGTGTGTGTGTGTGAGGCTATGGGGGCAGTGTGTGTGTGTGAGGCTATGGGGGCAGTGTGTGTGTGTGAGGCTATGGGGGCAGTGTGTGTGTGTGAGGCTATGGGGGCAGTGTGTGTGTGTGAGGCTATGGGGGCAGTGTGTGTGTGTGTGAGGCTATGGGGGCAGTGTGTGTGTGTGAGGCTATGGGGGCAGTGTGTGTGAGACTATGGGGGCAGGGTGTGTGAGACTATGGGGGCAGGGTGTGTGTGTGAGGCTATGGGGGCAGTGTGTGTGTGTGTGAGGCTGTGGGGGCAGTGTGTGTGTGTGTGAGGCTATGGGGGCAGTGTGCATGTGTGAGGCTAAGGGGGCAGTGTGTGTGTGAGGCTATGGGGGCAGTGTGTGTGTGTGAGGCTAAGGGGGCAGTGTGTGTGAGACTATGGGGGCAGTGTGTGTGAGACTATGGGGGCAGGGTGTGAGGCTATGGGGGCAGTGTGTGTGTGTGAGGCTAAGGGGGCAGTGTGTGTGTGTGTGTGTGTGTCAGGCTATGGGGGCAGTGTGTGTGAGGCTATGGGGGCAGTGTGTGTGTGTGTGTCAGGCTATGGGGGCAGTGTGTGTGTGAGGCTATGGGGCAGTGTGTGTGTGTGTGTGTGTGTGAGAGGCTATGGGGGCACTGTATCTGTGTGTGTGTGTGAGGCTATGGGGGCAGGGTGTGTGTGTGTGTGAGGCTATGGGGGCAGTGTGTGTGTGTGAGGCTATGGGGGCAGTGTGTGTGTGTGAGGCTATGGGGGCAGTGTGTGCGTGAGGCTATGGGGGCAGTGTGTGTGAGACTATGGGGGCTGTGTGTGTGAGACTATGGGGGCTGTGTGTGTGTGGGTGTGTGAGGCTATGGGGGCAGTGTGTGTGTGTGTGTGTGTGTGTGAGGCTATGGGGGCAGTGTGTGTGTGTGTGAGGCTATGGGGGCAGTGTGTGTGTGTGTGAGGCTATGGGGGCAGTGTGTGTGTGTGAGGCTATGGGGGCAGTGTGTGTGTGTGAGGCTATGGGGGCAGTGTGTGTGTGTGAGGCTATGGGGGCAGTGTGTGTGTGTGAGGCTATGGGGGCAGTGTGTGTGTGTGAGGCTATGGGGGCAGTGTGTGTGTGTGAGGCTATGGGGGCAGTGTGTGTGAGACTATGGGGGCAGTGTGTGTGAGACTATGGGGGCAGGGTGTGTGTGTGAGGCTATGGGGGCAGTGTGTGTGTGTGAGGCTATGGGGGCAGTGTGTGTGTGTGTGTGTGTCAGGCTATGGGGGCAGTGTGTGTGAGGCTATGGGGGCAGTGTGTGTGTGTGTGTGTGTGTCAGGCTATGGGGGCAGTGTGTGTGTGAGGCTATGGGGCAGTGTGTGTGTGTGTGTGTGTGTGTGTGTGTGTGTGTGTGAGGCTATGGGGGCAGTGTGTGTGTGTGAGGCTATGGGGGCAGTGTGTGTGTGGGTGTGTGAGGCTATGGGGGCAGTGTGTGTGTGAGGCTATGGGGGCAGTGTGTGTGTGAGGCTATGGGGGCAGTGTGTGTGTGTGTGAGGCTATGGGGGCAGTGTGTGTGTGTGTGAGGCTATGGGGGCAGTGTGTGTGTGTGAGGCTATGGGGGCAGTGTGTGTGAGGCTATGGGGGCAGTGTGTGTGTGTGAGGCTATGGGGGCAGTGTGTGTGTGTGAGGCTATGGGGGCAGTGTGTGTGAGACTATGGGGGCAGTGTGTGTGAGACTATGGGGGCAGTGTGTGTGTGTGTGAGGCTATGGGGGCAGTGTGTGTGTGTGTGTGTCAGGCTATGGGGGCAGTGTGTGTGTGAGGCTATGGGGGCAGTGTGTGTGTGAGGCTATGGGGGCAGTGTGTGTGTGAGGCTATGGGGCAGTGTGTGTGTGTGTGTGTGTGTGAGAGGCTATGGGGGCACTGTATCTGTGTGTGTGTGTGAGGCTATGGGGGCAGGGTGTGTGTGTGTGTGAGGCTATGGGGGCAGTGTGTGTGTGTGAGGCTATGGGGGCAGTGTGTGTGTGTGAGGCTATGGGGGCAGTGTGTGTGTGTGAGGCTATGGGGGCAGTGTGTGTGTGTGAGGCTATGGGGGCAGTGTGTGTGTGTGAGGCTATGGGGGCAGTGTGTGTGTGAGGCTATGGGGGCAGTGTGTGTGAGACTATGGGGGCAGTGTGTGTGTGGGTGTGTGAGGCTATGGGGGCAGTGTGTGTGTGAGGCTATGGGGGCAGTGTGTGTGTGTGTGAGGCTATGGGGGCAGTGTGTGTGTGTGTGAGGCTATGGGGGCAGTGTGTGTGTGTGAGGCTATGGGGGCAGTGTGTGTATGGGGCAGTGTGTATGTGTGAGGCTATGGGGGCAGTGTGTGTGTGTGAGGCTATGGGGGCAGTGTGTGTGAGACTATGGGGGCAGGGTGTGTGAGACTATGGGGGCAGGGTGTGTGTGTGAGGCTATGGGGGCAGTGTGTGTGTGTGTGAGGCTATGGGGGCAGTGTGTGTGTGTGAGGCTAAGGGGGCAGTGTGTGTGTGTGAGGCTAAGGGGGCAGTGTGGTTGTGAGGCTATTGGGGCAGTGTGTGTGTGTGAGGCTAAGGGGGCAGTGTGTGTGAGACTATGGGGGCAGTGTGTGTGAGACTATGGGGGAAGGGTGTGTGTGTGAGGCTATGGGGGCAGTGTGTGTGTGTGAGGCTAAGGGGGCAGTGTGTGTGTGTGAGGCTAAAGGGGCAGTGTGTGTGTGTGTGTGTGTGTCAGGCTATGGGGGCAGTGTGTGAGAGGCTATGGGGGCACTGTATCTGTGTGTGTGTGTGAGGCTATGGGGGCAGGGTGTGTGTGTGTGTGAGGCTATGGGGGCAGGGTGTGTGTGTGTGTGAGGCTATGGGGGCAGGGTGTGTGTGTGTGTGTGTGAGGCTATGGGGGCAGGGTGTGTGTGTGTGTGAGGCTATGGGGGCAGTGTGTGTGTGTGTGAGGCTATGGGGCAGTATGTGTGTGTGTGTGTGTGTGTGTGTGAGGCTATGGGGGCAGTATGTGTGTGTGAGGCTATGGGGGCAGTATGTGTGTGTGAGGCTATGGGGGCAGTATGTGTGTGTGAGGCTATGGGGGCAGTATGTGTGTGTGTGTGTGAGGCTATGGGGGCAGTATGTGTGTGTGTGTGAGTGTGTGTGTGTGTGTGTGTGTGTGTGTGTGTGTGTGTGTGTGTGTGTGTGTGTGTGTGTGTGTGTGTGTGTGTGTGTGTGTGTGTGTGTGTGTGTGTGTGTGTGTGTGTGTGTGTGACTATGGGGGCAGTGTGTGTGTGAGGCTATGGGGGCAGTGTGTGTGTGAGGCTATGGGGGCAGTGTATAGCTGGCTATACACCAGACCAACTTTCCTCCAACCATCCAACTTATTGGTTGGTTGGTTTGAATGAAAATCTGGTAATGCATGGGAGAAAAAAAATAATTGCTGTAGTTAAATTGGGGGCACATTAAAATGGGTGCTAGTATAATTTTGTGTTTATAAAGTGCAGTTTTAAAAAAAAATGAAAAACATTTTCACCTGCTCTGAGATCGTGAAAACAGTTCACCGGTTTTTGTCTATGGAGTTTTCGCACATGCGAAAACTTTGCCAATAGAATTGCATGATACTCAGTTTTAGCCAAAATGCGGCTTTTCGCAGCTAATTGAACCTGCCCCATAGTAGGCTGAAACCATTCATCACAAGGTTTAGTTGGTTAGTTCTAAATCTTAATGATTACATTACTGCACTCCTTCCCTTGGTAGATTTATAGAAGACCGGGCTCATTCTGAACCTATTTCTGTTGACAAAGGGACTTGAAGTCCCAAAATGCATCAGAGGTACATTTGTGAACAGCTCTTTCCCACAATGAACGGGATCTGTTGGACTTCTCAGTTACAGATATGCCAAGCTACATCCTTGCCGCTTACGCGGCAAATCGCACCACACATGGCACGAGACCTGCGCCCGCTAGCAGATACGCGCACTGCGATCGCACCCATGCCTCCACAGGAATGCGCGTGAACTAGTCCATGCTATCGGGAAGCGTTCGCTCGTTGCGCATAGACAGCTTGCTAGCCAGAGTGACAGGACAAACCGTTTGTGGGTGGTGACAGAGGATGGTCCATGAAAACAGGGGAGTGGTGGTATTAACGCAGGCATGCCTGAGCGTCTCAACGCCGTTTCAGAGGCGTGCATAATTAAGACGCAGCGTCGTAGTACACGTCACCTTGTAGAATTTTACACTGAAGCACTCGCAGTGCTTGTGGCAGGGTATGGTCAACCAAAAATGCTGCGATTGCATCCGATGGTACTCGATGTTACCGAAGGCTGCATACACTTCCTGGACATGTCGTGGGAAAGTGAGCGTCTTAAGACAGGCTGGTGGGCATCTGCATACACACAGCGATCACACACTAAGACATAGTGGGCATGTTAATGCTTGCCTTGCCGTGCGATCGCATGCCTTTGCCAGATTTGCATACACTGGGTGCGTGTGAACGCATCTAGCGAGCGGGTCTGAAATGAGCCCTTGGTGCAGAAAAAAAAACCTGTTAGAAAAAAACTTTCTGACACAATTTAAGAACCCCATACCCTTGGATTATAGGTACTAACACACTGCTATACCATTACCCTAGATTAGTTTACCTTTATTGGGGGGTACAGGCTGATTTCCCCATTTTCACCAGTACTTATCACCTGTCATCTTATCGTACAAATTGGTTATCTCCGGTTTTGTTATACGATAGCATGATAAACGGGATCACGCAAACATGCGATAAGCGGAAAATTTTGGGCGACTGGTCCATAAAGTTTTCTCCAGGGAAAACTTATAGTTATCGTAGATAATTGGATACACCCCTTAGCCTAATCACTGAGTTTGGAAGAGTGACTAATGAATGATGATGAGTAAAGTAATAAAAGTATTGACCACAATTCAATGCAGAACTTCAACAACATATTATATACTGTATATTGCTTTAGGCTTTTGGTTCCGCTTTAATAATTAGGCTTCTAATATAGTCAACACCTATAGGACTTGTATTTGATAATGTAACAGTCACATAAACCTATAGCCGCATATTGGCTATGGCTACATATAGTTATGTCAAAATTTGTCACTGATCCAGTTGTTCACTGGTGATGCCACAAAATCAAATTACAATGTGCAAAATGTGTCATGGTAGAGTAAGAGCTTTCTCCAGAATCCACAGAGTAAACTGTAAGGTAAAACATGGTGGCCAGATGTCTATAGTGACGGGTATATGTTTCTTATCTACACATTTCTCTCTCTTTGCTGTAACTGTACTATACCACAGAAACAACAGTTATCGATTACTGCTTTATTATAGCGTCTGTTCATGCTACTAATATCTTACAGTAGCCATGCACACTTCCAAATAAACAGCTTCATTATTATTTCACTACCTTATATTCCTACACATCCCTTACTGTGTAAACGTATTTGTGCTGTGTCATCTTTACCTTCTGCTTCATGTCATTGTATGTCATTTATGTCATAATCGCCTCAATGTAGAACGCTGCTGTGTGATACGTCAGCACTTTATAAATAAAAGATAATAGCAGCAGTATCACCATGCATGAGGGGGGCTTCACCAATTCAGTTCCTCTACAAGTTATTATGCTGATAATGTTTACTTAAAAAACACATTCGATAAACAACTACCATTCGCTGTCTCCAATTATAGTGTAGTATTAATGTAAAAAATAAAGAAAATTGTAATTGGGAGATGTTCACATGAAATGAATACACAAAGTATTATTGTTTGTGCAGGAACTATGTTATCACTCCTATAATATATTATTGTATTCAAGGTCAAAATAAAAAGATTTGTCTAAATAACATTTATCAATATGGGGTAGATGTACTAAGGCTTGGAGAGAGATCAAGTGTCGAGAAATAAAGTACCAACCAATCAGCTCCTGTCATTGTTCAAACACAGCCTGTAAAGTGCCAGTTAGGAGCTGATTGGTTTGTACTTTATCTCTCTGCAAGGCTTAGTACATAGGGGCAGATGTACTAAGCTCTGGAAAGTGATAAATTGGAGTGATAAATTAACCAACCAATCAGCTCCTAAGTGTTATTTTTCAAACACAGCCTGTAACATGACAGTTAGGAGCTGAGTGGCTGGTCGTTTATCACTCTCCAGAGCTTAGTACATCCCCCCTTAGACCCTTATGTGTCCACTGACACCAGTATGAGAAGTCTGTTTATTCAGTATGTAAAGTAATGTGGTGGGTTAATGTGTAGTACAGAATAAACTAGTTTCATATTATTTAAATTGACTACCAGCCAAAGCGTAATGGTTTTCTCCTCACTGTAGTATTCAGGGTCCCATGTCTACTCTAGCTGGTCTGGGTAGTCTCCTATAGTCTGTATAGTTGGAGTATATCATGTTTGAACTAAATATTATACACAAGCCTCTATACTGAGGCGTCTACACCAGTGGTTCTCAAACTCGGTCTTCAGGACCCCACACAGTTCACGTTTTCCAGGTCACCCAGAAGGTGCACAGGTGTAGTCATTACTCACTGACACATTTTAAAAGATCCACAAGTGGAGCTAATTATTTCACTTGCGGCTCTGTGAGGAGACCTGGAAAACATGCACTGTGGACAGAGTTTGAGAACCTGTGGTCTACACTGATGAAAACCACTGATAGAAATGTGTACAGCACGTTTGCGGAGTAGATGACAAACCTTACCTTTCCTTTCTTTAGGGCATTGTAGACCTCTTTATACTGCTGATATTTCTCCAGCTCCGCCTTCACCAGCACCTGACGTATGTGCATCACTTCCTCTACGGTGAGGGCTAGGCATTCTACCGGATAACAAAACTCCTCCTGAAATTGAACAGCTGCCATTAATAAATGAAAAGATCACAGTTACCAGAGTGATAAAGTCCATCAACCCAGCACCTCTGTTAGTGAGAGAGAAGAGGAAGAATAGAGCTGGGACACCTGGCTGTAGAAGAAACTGTATGTGGCAACAACAGTCTATACTGGAAGGACCAAGTAACCCTGTAAAAAGATCCCCTGCAGCACATCAGATAACCCTATCATTTTAGCCTTTATTTCAGAGAATTAGTATATATAGATTTTTTTAATAAAACATTTGGTTAACAAAAAATTGTCTGACGTGGGCCGAGTAGTAAGGGGAAAGTGTTAGTAAGCAAATCCACAGTGGAGATTTTATGCTGTGGTAGAATATGTATGACCAGTATAAATGTGCTGTACTGGCGATATAACCAATCTGAGCAATATCCTTACACTAGTGCACAACAGACACACCAAACCCACCACAGAATAAAACGCTCCTCGTGCAGCTGTAATGCCGGCATCACACCCAGATCACCATTGTGCAGCTAAGTTAAAGGCAGAGTTTGGCCACACAAGCTTCATAATGGCTATTTCTAATGTAACCCTCCTCTCTCAAGATAGTGTTGTAGAATTACTGCTCTGCCTTTAAATTAGACAATGTTATTTATATTTGATTAAACACACCAGGAAAACATTAGCATTTAAAAAGCCTTTCTACCATAGTAGA
The DNA here is from genome assembly GCA_031769625.1 of Taudactylus pleione. NCBI lineage: Eukaryota > Metazoa > Chordata > Amphibia > Anura > Myobatrachidae > Taudactylus > Taudactylus pleione. Next base: position 41,173,507 of record JAUIMM010000092.1, read on the forward strand.
TATTAACTCATCATGTGCTGGAGGAAAGGCTTCATCACCTTAATTGTAAATGCCATCCAGTACCATGGGAGTTAGAAAGGAAGAATAATAGTCACCCTGGTTACCCTGTGCATGGCATCCTATGACTTAAAAGCCTAAAAAAACATACCCCTTTGGGTAAATCCGTGACTTCCAGTCTCACCTGCTTGCAGGAGAAACAATATATGTAAACTGATATAAAGAATGGCGGATACTTATATATAATTAACTTAATAAAATTTTTATTTTTTATTCATTTTTGGTCTTTCTACTTTTAAGTAATTGATACTAAAGCAAAGGAGCAACAAAACACAGAAACATTTGAATTAAACACTACAGAAATCCAATTAAACTCAATTTACACAACATTTAAATGAAATCAATGGAATGCTCTCCCAGCACTGCCTGATTATTGATCTACGTAGACAGGTCATCCAATGAAATAGTTAAAATCTGTACTGTGTAGCCTGGCCCTGCATAATATATCATTCCTGATTTATTTTTAACACCTCCAATCCCATATATCTCATCTTACCAAGATTTGTGCAACCATTTCCTACAACATATGCTCCCCTAGAATAATATATTGGGACTGTAATAAGATGCCATTTCAGTATTAGCAACCTGCCCATTTGTTACCAAATAGTATCAGCAATGATACAGCTATAAAATAAAAATTAATAATACCATTAATAGCAGACTGTGTTAGTAAACAAAACTGTTCAAATAAGCATGTACAGTACTGTATAAAGACTTAAATGCTGGTATTTCAATGCATCCAGCCTCTTATACGTTCTAGATGTGCCCTCAGTCAAGATTGTACAGTTTAGGGGAAGTTAATAGCAGATCATTAAGAAATGATACACATTTATAAGGCTAGAAACTCGGTAAATTATGCGGAAACAACAACATTTAACTTAAACTACATAAACAGAAACAAAATAAATGATAAAATGAAAAACAATTGTGTTACACAAAACAAAAGAACTAACCCCTGTATCCCCCATCCATCAGATTAGTATATTAAATAGTTACCAGGGTGAACATGGCTTTGTTTGTTACGGATAAAATGCTAATGTTTATCGCTCAAATCAAAAAAAGAATTAAGGAGGACAACACAAACTTTATGCAACACCATTTTGCAGATGTTCTCTTTGGCGGAGTATACCTGAAAAGAATGGGGTCATGTCACTCAATAAGGAGAACAAGGAGTGGCTTAACATATTTACTACCAATAAAAACTATGCTGTGATGTTGCTTTATCAGTTTGCTGTCCTTCTGCATATGATTTTGTCTTTTTATTATTATGTATAAAATGATTGATATAGAAAGAAATAAAACAAATCACATACAGATTTATCCCTTCTATAAAATCAGTAAGAAAGGTGGTTTGGCAGATTCAGCTGGTCGTATGGCTCAGCAGAAGTGCCGCTCCAACCCTGGAGGAAACTGGAAGAAGAAATCAATTTCCAGAACAAAACGAAGGATGAAAGAGGCAAACCTGGGGGGCACTCCGCCTGCCGGCATAAGCTCTCTCAAATAGATAAAACATAGCCCCAGCTGCCCCCAAAATGGCTGCTTCAAAAGGATGAGAACCCAACAAAGAAGCTGTGTGTAAGGTAGAAAATGGTGGTCGAAAAGTCATCCTTGGAAAAAAACTGGTTATCCTAGGAACCTGAATAATAAACAGGGAGGAGAGTGAAGGGCACATTCCCTAATGGCTGTTCATGTCACAGTCATTCTCCTGTGTAGCTAAGTGATGCTACTGCCATTCAACAAACATATACTGTCTCAAGTTTCATGTGAGCCAGGCCACTATCAGGCATTAAGAAAGTGCAAGTGTCTGGTGCCACTCGTAATCATCATGCTTTGCATACAAAGAGCACACCGCACATCTCACACACAAATAACTGTACTTAAGTACTAATATAAATGTAGGGCCTACTACAATAGCACTCTTTGTACACAAGAGGGCAGCAAAATATTTAAGATGCAGTACAGGGAGGGAGAAGGTCCATTAATATGAACAGTTGCATCAATAAAGGTTCTAGTGTGGTGTTTGGACTGCTAAAATGCATGTGGAATGTACTGTACAGTGTTCAATACAGCTATAACGATCATTACATAGAGAAGTATCTGTAGCATTGTGTGTCACACACAGGTTATTTTCACACTTAACAATTTCTGCTTTATGCATAGCACAATCTGAGCTATCTAAGCAGAGAACTTCCTCCCTGATAAATGGAAGAAGTGAGGAGCCCCATTAATTGTGCTCTAGACATGGTGTAATAAAGAAATACAAATACAACATAAAACATAGGATAATAATCATCTCCTATTAGCTACAGTAACACTACAGAGATGGTGATCAGATATTAAGCATGAGGCAGCATCAGATAAGCTGGGGGATTGCTGGTTGGAACTATGGATGAGGAAGTGGATAAGTAGGGTTATAATGAGACAAGTGTGCAGTTTAACGGAGAATGGAAGAGGTCTGGATTGCGTTCAAATATAAACAACACTCGGGAACATTGCAGACCCCAAATATCCAATAAAAAACAAACTTTACTCTAACTTTGCTACAGGATACCCTGCAAACCTGTGCTCGGACAGCTTCCCCCATGTTGCTGCATATTGAGTAATAAAGATTGGATCTGATTGGACATAGGATGTCTGGGATGCTCCTGAATGCCGTCTGCTTTCTATTTGGTTGTCCTGCAGCCAGGATTCAGTGAGGCAGCTAAATGGTTTCATCTGATTAACTGCACCCACCAGTCAGGGCCTGAGGTTTGCTTACCAAAGACCTGGAGCTTTGTCGGGATGGGGGGAGAAACTGCCGCACGTTGGTTGGAGTCTCCTTCTCTATGGAGTGCCTCCTCTGTGGGGTTTGTCGCCTCTCAGGCTGCGGTGTAGAGGATATTGGCAAAAACCTTGGTGGAACTAATAACATAAGAAAGGAAAACATTTAAAATGAATGGGAAAGTTCTACCTACTGTCTGCACGTTTTATTTTATTTAGCTTTTATATCTAAACCCCTCCAAACCTCCAAACTATTCATGCATGGAATTCTCAGGAAGAAATGCTCTTTTGTAATTGTCACTTACTTTTTTTCCTGGTGGCGGTTCCTGGGGACAGATCCTCAGGTTGGGAATGGGAAACACTACTGCTGCTGCTGGAGGACTTGCGTGCGGTATCCTCCTAGGAGTACATAGAATTATCAATATATTTACCTGTGATCAGATGTACATAATGCACTTTCACTGAAACCTATAATGCCAGTTAGTATAGATAAGAGTTCTATTGTACTGAGTTATCAATCATTTCCTAGAAAAGGTGGATAAAAGAGGTTAACTGCAGGGCCCTTCAATGTGATCACTAATTCTGTGTCTAGGGAAATATCTCCCCTCATAATCACAGGCTTTACTTCAGATAAGCTTCCAAAATGTTTTACAAATATAAATGTCATTGTTACATAAGCCAATTTCTATTTCTATATAATGGCCCTTCAAGCAATAACATTTTATGAAACGTGAATTGTAAGGATCCCCTCATGAATAGTAATCAGTTCTATCATGGGACCATCTTCTGCTTCAGTTGAGTCTCCATAGGCAAGGTATACATAGCTACTAGATTGGAATATTATTGTACTTTATCATATAGAAAGATATAAATATAATGTACTACAAAGTTAATGTAGCAGTCACATATTATAGTACAACAGCGATGCATTTTCCTGCGAACCTCTATGGGGTGTAAAGAAAGACTGTCGATAACGGTAGCCGTAAACGGCCATTGGCGATGCTGTAACTGCCCCCAAAAGGTCTTTTTAATAAAGATGAATGGAAATGGTTAGCTCTGCTGCCTTACAGCTTTGGGCTCTTGATTTCAACTCCAACCAGATCCCTATTTATGTGGAGTTTATCTGTACTCCCCATGTTCGCGTGGGATTCCTCCAGTACTCAGATTTCCTCCCACACTACAAAAACAAACTGGTAGTTGGAGAAAAAATAAGCCTGGTGATATTTTGCACTTGCGGTAGGAAATATAGATTGTAAGTTGAAGCGGTGCAAGAACTAATATGAATGACTAAACATTCGGTATGAAGCGTAATATGTGTGCGCTATATAAACATCTGTTAATAATTAAACTGCTAGGTGGGAAATATTTATATGTACATATTTAATAACATACTACAAGTGGAATTGATAGGAACGCCTGTTATATATAATACCTGTGGGTTCACATATTTATTACAGTGGCCTTGAGCATTTAGTACTAGTCATGAATTTCTTTCTCTACCCAGCATGCAGTGCTCTTGTATGGTCTGGAGCTATGGCTGTTGTTGCAGCCTGATTTAGTAAATAGAGTTTAATAAACACTAATCTTGTTTTAGGCTAATCTATAATCCTGCTGCATGTTTCACTCGCTGGCAAACCAAGTGTTTATAGAAGAGAGATCATTGTGAGTATACAAGAGTAGTCCTAGAGGAGTATTCACTTAGATGACACACATATACGTCATGGAGTTGCATAATAGGAGACATTCATGAAAACCATACAGCGTTTTGATGTAACCCATAGCCAGAAATCAGATGTGAGATTTTATTTTATTACTTGCTACAAAAAATACAGCTAGAACCTAGCTGGTTGCTACAGGTAGTGGACATTTTACTGCACAAATAAAGGAAACTGGGGAACATATAATTAAGGGAGAAAAATAGTGGAGGGTAGAAAATAAAGTAAGTTGGGAGAAAGCAGAGAGAAGAGAGAGTGAGACTTGCATCGATACCTAGGGGGGGGGAATTCAATTCAATGCGAATTCAATAGTGCCGGGAGGGAGCTCCCAGAGCTATTCAAATCAGCACGCTGTTATGTTGGAGAATGCCGGTTCTCGCGACTTAACATGGGTGTTTAGGCACGAGAACCGGCATTCTCTTACTAAAGTGCCGGGTGCGCGGCTATTAGCACCACACTAAGCAGGAAAACAGCTGCACACCCGGCACTTTTCTCTGATTTCTTCTCGCATCCCCAGGTGGGTGAGAGAAGAAATCCTTAGCCCACCCAAACACTGCATTGAATTGAATAGCTTCTAGAGCTCCCTCCCGCCGCTATTGAACATCGCATTGAATTGAATTCCCTCCCTAGGGTGATATTTACTAAAATGCGGGTTTTTAGAAAAGATGCTAGTTAAATGTTAAGTAGAATCTGATTGGTTGCTATGGGCAACATCTCCAAGTCTAAAAACTCGCACTTTAGTAAATATACCCCCTAGGGTTAGAGATGAGTGCTTGGAGGAAAAAAGGAAACATTAGGGTTATAAAAGGGGATGCTGAGGGGAGAAGACAGACACCTACAGGAAAGGTGATTTTCAAGACATAGAAAGTGTACATTTGTTGAGATTCTGAACTGAAATAAACAGGGAAAAAAACCCTACCATTACCTATTATTTAGGAATTTGTAGGTTTTTTTATGTATAAGCAACTGAGACTGAACCACAATGAATATTTTAAAAAAATTATTGGACTACAAACAAGGGAACAGTTGCGACAATTATTTTAGCTTTGTTTTGAAGTCAAACATTTGGAAACCGCTCTATAGAAAACCTAAGTTTGCCCGTTCCTACACTATGAAAATCTTGGAGGAGTGCATAGTAGGTGGACAGCCATTACATTGGACTGCAGAGTTGCAACTTCTTAACTTTAATGGGTTATATCATCATTGACTAGAACAGTGTAATAATTTTTATTTAAAAATAATAATAGATATCCAAAATGTAAATATTTCTTTAATAGAAATTTGAACTCTTAACTAAATTACTGTTCCTTAGAGTGATATTTCCCAACCACAGTGTGTCAGCATACATTGGTTTATCACACTGGTAGGCTACATATTTCCTAACCACTGTGTCGGGATACATTGGTTTGTCACACTGCTAGGGTACATATTTCCTAACCACGGTGTGTCGGGATATATTGGTTTATCACACCGCTAGGCTACATATTTCCCAACCACGGTGTGTCAGGATACATTGGTTTGTCACACCGCTAGTCTACATATTTCCCAACCACAGTGTGTCAGAATACATTGGTTTGTCACACCGCTAGGCTACATATTTCCCAACCACAGTGTGTCAGGATACATTGGTTTGTCACACCGCTAGGCTACATATTTCCCAACCACAGTGTGTCAGGATACATTGGTTTGTCACACCGCTAGGCTACATATTTCCCAACCACAGTGTGTCAGGATACATTGATTTGTCACACCGCTAGGCTACATATTTCCTAACCACAGTGTGTCAGGATACATTGGTTTGTCACACCGCTAGGTTACATATTTCCTAACCACAGTGTGTCAGGATACATTGGTTTGTCACACCGCTAGGCTACATATTTCCTAACCACAGTGTGTCGGGATACAATGGTTTGTCACACCGCTAGGGTACATATTTCCTAACCACAGTGTGTCAGGATACATTGGTTTATCACACTGCTAGGCTACATATTTCCTAACCACGGTGTGTCGGGATACATTGGTTTGTCACACTGCCAGGCTACATATTTCCCAACCACAGTGTGTCAGGATACATTGGTTTGTCACACTGCTAGGCTACATATTTCCCAACCACGGTGTGTCAGGATACATTGGTTTGTCACACTGCTAGGCTACATATTTCCCAACCGCGGTGTGTCAGGATACATTGGTTTGTCACACCGCTAGGCTACATATTTCCCAACCACAGTGTGTCAGGATACATTGGTTTGTCACACCGCTAGAGTACATATTTCCTAACCACGGTGTGTCGGAATATATTGGTTTGTCACACTGCTAGGCTACATATTTCCTAACCACGGTGTGTCGGGATATATTGGTTTGTCACACTGCAAGGCTACATATTTCCTAACCACGGTGTGTCGGGATATATTGGTTTATCACACTGCTAGGGTACATGCGTCACAAGAATTTCTAATTGAAGGGTGAAAAGTCTTAAAAGAAAAACATCAAGTTAAAACCATGACAAGGGGATGATGAGTACAATGAGATTGAAAAAGAAGACTAAAATTTGCATTGGTCTTGATTTTATTCCCCATTAGTTATAATTCATACATCACAGTATTTTAGCACAGACCTGGAAAAAAAAAATAATAAAAAAAATTAAAATTAAAACATTTGGGAGGCGCACTAAGTATGATGTCAACTGTCATGATGTCAGCATTCATCATGTCGACAGGGTTATAATGTTGCCAATGTTGACATTCATCATGTCGACAGTGATTAAATGACGACATGTTAGAATGTCAAGATATTTCCCTGTTGGACCAGCGGTGACTCACCTGCTCCAGATGGGGGAAGCACCTCCAGCGGCAGCTTCCTGGTCCCCAGGGCTCAGGTGACTGACTTGCTGGTCAGATCCTCCAGCGTTCTGGTGAGTATTTCTCCCCTAACCCTAATCCCCACTTCTCACTGTAGTGCCGAGCCCTAACATCCCCCATCCGCAGCCTAACCTTAATCCTAATGTCGACATTTTGAGAATTTCAAAATTTCACCTATTGAAAGTTAATGTCGACATAATAACATAAAAATTGTAGATTGAAATGTTGACAGGTCGTCTCTGGTGGCCCAGTGGTGACTTACCTGCTCCCAAATGAATGTCGACATTGTCAACCTTTTCTTTACAGACACTCCCTTAGAACATTGCGATACAGACATTGCAAATAAATTAGAGCAGTTTACCAAGAAAAACTGTACACAAAATACTTATACTTATTCAATAGCTGGTATTGTGCACTTTAATATAATAAAGGTTTATATTCGCAAAGTGCATTTATTCCTATTGAAATCCTAATAACCACTATTTCAGATTAAAGAAAAAAGGCATGAAATTAGCTTTCTATAGGAGAGAGTGTCATTGTATTCTTCACTAGTCAGAGTTTAGGATTAGGGCACACACTATGGTCTATTAGAATTTTGTAACTACACTGCAGCCTCACCTCTGGAGCCGCCACTGGTAATGAGGGTTTCACAAAAGAATTCCTAAAAGTCTGCCACGCAGAGTACACTTCTTTCCATCCTTTTTATTTTTAGATCACACTTGAGGAATAATCAATCAACTTATTTTATGCTACTAGAACGCCTATGATAAGCAAGTTCTGCATATACAATTAGTAAACTAGTGTTTAACATTAAACAACATATTACCATCTGATTGTGAGGTCCTTCTGCTCTGATATGATGTTTCTGAGAAATTCAAATATAGTGACAGAAAACAGAGTGACTGGCAGCTGTGCTTTGCCCTGTGTGCATTGTTTGGTTCCCATATTTGGATGGCGCTAGTGGGATGTGGTATAAGAGAACGACAGACAAAAGGTCGACAATGTATAAAGTCGACACCAAAAGGTCGACAGGGACAAACAGTAGACACACAAAAAATTTAATTTTAAATTATTTTTTTTATTTAAGCCTATTCCAAACTCTTCCCCTAGTGCATAACCCTAACACTCCCCCTGGTGCCTAATCCTAAACCTCCCCCAAGTGCCTATCCTAAACCTCCCCCAAGTGCCTAATCCTAACCGTAGCCTAACCCTAACTCTCCCTCTAATGCCTAACCATAACCGTCCCCACTGGCAGCCTAACCCTTACCCTCCCCCCAAGTGCCTAACACTAACCTTAAAAATGTTGGAAAAAACAAAAGGGACAACCTTTTTTGTGTTGACCATTGGTGTGTGGACCATTTGAATCTGCTGACAGTTTGTACCTGCTGACCATTTAATGGCGACCTATACATTGTCGATCTTTTGTCTGTCGACCTTTCATCCGGATACTGGGCTAGTGATATCACAGTAACTCAAATGACTGCATTATTTGTTTTTTTTACTTCATATGAACCAATAACCGAGTTTACTCGTAGCTGTGTGGAGCTGTAAGCTGTGGGCCAAGCTAATCTTGTCCTAACATATATACTGGATTCTAAGATATTCTCTATACATACATAATTGTGTTAACAAAAATAATGGCTGTAAAACATATTAAGCAATGAGCAAGACAACTCCACACTGTGAAAACACACATTGTTAGTTTTCTTGGTGACATATGATTTACATTTGGAAATGATTATGTTGACGTTTGTAACATAACATGGCACATCCTGTGTGTCACTCTGAGGCATTTCTTTCTCCATTCAGATAAATGGATGAGGAACTTGATGAGTCAGAAATGCTGTTTTATCTGGCAAAGCATACCCACATACTCAGCAACAGGGTAAATGAAACTGCCGTGCAGCACTATTTATACAATGATTTATGTAATTATATAGGAAGATATGCCTGTACTAGTGTTCCCAGGTACAAGGACTGGGGAAAGGAGCGTCAATTTGAACTTCAAGCGGGAAGACCCCTTTGCAGAACTACATGAAAAGCCTGTTGATGGTACATTAGGAATAAATAAAATGACATCCCAATAACCATAAAGCACAGATAACTATATCACCACTTTGTTCTGTGTTTGGGTACAATATACTCCAATTATGAAACCTTATCTTGGGGGATCAAAACCACAAGCTTAATAATACCACAACGAGCTTGTGAGAAGTTAATTGGACATCATAGATACCTCATAAACCATAAAAGAAAGCAGTACTTCAGAATCAACTTATTGAGAAAAAACAGAATATAGCAATGGCCGCCCCCATTCACTGATCTCACCGCATGAAGCTTGGAAGAAGTGGGCTGCCTCGCGGATAACTGAATAGGCGCAATAAAAAGTAAGTGACCGCATTACTTGTTTGTTGAAAACGTAACCAATACAGCTAGAGGTTATATATACTTCATATACTCTATTGTACAGCATATTTATACTACTTTACTGATTATAGGAATATTCTGTTCCCACATGGAATTCTAAATCATTCTTCCAGCAGTTCTGGTATGACTGGTATGTTATTTGGAAGAGCTAGAAACACATAGGCCAGTCAGAGAGCTTTTATTACAGCAAAACACGAGTCAGGAAGATAACATACTGTATGGTGTAAAACTTGATCAGCATCTCCAAAATGTACAAAAAAAATGTCATATGAACAAAAGGAGGGAAGGGGGAGGGGGAGGTTATGCCTGAGGGTGTGGAGTAATATGTAGGAAAATGTTCTGCCCACCAGCTGTGACTGGGACTTACACATTGGAATAATCTCTTATTTATGTTGCACCACTTCATATCATAGCACCTTATAATTGTGAACACACACAGTAATACAACAGGATGGGGTGTTAACAGTCAGACACAGAGGTAAGAGTGCCCTCCTCGCAAGCTTACACCTCACACACCAGGTGCACTGTCATGTCAGGGGCTGTAACCTGTAATTCAGAGCCAATTATAAGTCCCTGCCATCTGGCTGGCAATCATATGTAGCAGCTGGACAGAGAAATGAGGGTTTACCTCTGACTCTGAACTGTCCAACTCAGCGAGTGTCGGGGCTTTCAGCAGCTTCCTCCGCTGAACAGTCACTTGCATGGATCGGCTGCTCGCTCTGGCCCCGTCGGTCACATCACCATTCAATGCTGGGCTCCCTGGCTGCTTTCTTGTGACTTGTGGAGTAGAAACATCTAGATTATGAAACCAGAAAATACACAATGCTTACTTAATGCAATCAAGGCATGTCACGTGATACGCAACAAGTGCCTGGCTTCATTTTACACTTACATAATGATTACATTACAACTTGTGAGAGAGTGGCCTGACTTGGCCGGCTGACAACGTAATTGTAACAGAATTAGGTAGAAACACACAAAACTCCCCAAGTCCGAGAAGTTGTCAAGTACTTAGCAAAGAGACAGAGGTGAGGCCTGTGTGCTCTTCAGTAAGTGACAATTACCACCTTATCATTTTGACTTACATGTTTTTTTTTTCTTCCGCAAACACCAACATTGAAAAGAATAATGTCACTCAATTTAGAAACACCAGGTACTGTCATATTTATACAATTGTATACAGAATTCCAGTATAGCATATATATATTTTTATTATAAAAAGTATTGACCGATACAAACATCAACACAAATAATACAAACATAATAGAAGTGTGTTAACAGTCAGGTGATGCAAACCATACTACAAATACAGGCAGAATACACGTGCAATTTTGCATGCATGTGAAGTTCGCTAAATTATCATATTACTACTAGGCAAAGCATCTAATTAGCACAGTAGGGTACCTCCCGCAAATTGTCCTGATTTGAGAGCATTATTCCCCTGTCCCATTTGGGCAAGAAGGTTACAATGTACTGTATGCCCCCTGTTCTCTGCTGCTCTGCATGGTGAGCCCAGCATTCAATAGGGTTCTTTAAGGGGAGGGGACGAGGTGGCCCAGCGTGCTGGAAAAGCTGGTCACAACCCCAGGACTTGTGACAATGCTCCCTTCTCATGTGTAAAGCCATGGTGACTGCGCATTTGTCCCAATTCTCCAACAACAAAAAAAGTTTTGAGGTTGCTGAAGGTAAATTCAGTTTACTACAATCTTTACAGCTGAGCCAGACAACTAGAATGTAAACTTATTTTCTTACATGTCCTATTGCTAGACAATAGCACTTATTTAAAAATATGGTACAAAATGTAATAATGTACTGTAGATCATATCAAGCAAAAAGTTTTTCATATGACTGGATACACTAAACTGCTACAAATGGACATCTGATTGGTGAATTTTGATTATAGCAAATCATTGTTCTTTGTATTAGTTTATAGTTTTTATGTCTATTTACAGTGGAGGCAGCCCATTTTGAGGGCTAAACCAATAATAATAAAGGATGGCAACAATCAAATGACTAAAACCCAATGATCACAGTGTCTTGAGACCTCATTAAGATCCCTAATGTCTGATGAATTGTTAGACTCAATATTGCATTGAAAAAGTTACGTCGTATAGACCAGAGGTTTCCAACCGCTGAGCAGCGGCACAGGCGGTATTGTAGTGTGCCGCGGCACGAGAGCTGCTGGTCACATTGTAGAATGGACCGCTCAACACTGCCGCTGAGCTCAGACGCGCCCGGCCCATGCCTAGATGCGGTGGCATGACATCACAGGTCACGCAAGCCGCGTTGACCGTCTGCCCAGCCGCTCCGCCAGTCACCCAGTCCTTCGAAGAGGAGAGTGCCGTTTCAGTGGAGGAGCAGCCGAGAAGACAGGGGAATATGTGAAGAGAGAAGAAGCTGGGAAGGTAAGTGAATGGGGTGGGGGACACACAATAACGGACACTGATGGGTACGAGGGGTGGGGGGAGAGTCCGATGGGGAGGAGAGTGCAGAATAACAGACACCAATGGGGAGGAGGGGTGTGCACAATAACATAGATAAGGAGGAGGGGGAGCACAACAACACAGACGAGGAAGTGAGGTAGCACAATAATACAGATGGGGAGAAGGGGGGACAACAACACAGATGGGGAGAAGGGGGGACAACAACACAGATGGGGAGAAGGGGGGACAACAACACAGATGGGGAGGAGGGGGGACAACAACACAGATGGGGAGAAGGGGGGACAATAACACAGATGGGGAGAAGGGGGGACAATAACACAGATGGGGAGAAGGGGGGACAATAACACAGATGGGGAGGAGGGGGGCAATAACACAGATGGGGAGGAGGGGGGACAATAACACAGATGGGGAGGAGGGGGGCAATAACACAGATGGGGAGGAGGAGGGACAATAACACAGATGGGGAGGAGGGGGGACAATAACACAGATGGGGAGGAGGGGGGACAATAACACAAATGGGGAGGGGGGACAATAACACAAATGGGGAGGGGGGACAATAACACAAATGGGGAGGGGGGACAATAACACAGATGGGGAGGAGGGGGGACAATAACACAGATGGGGAGGAGGGGGGACAATAACACAGATGGGGAGGAGGGGGGACAATAACACAGATGGGGAGGAGGGGGGACAATAACACAGATGGGGAGGAGGGGGGACAATAACACAGATGGGGAGGAGGGGGGACAATAACACAGATGGGGAGGAGGGGGGACAATAACACAGATGGGGAGGAGGGGGGACAATAACACAGATGGGGAGGAGGGGGGACAATAACACAGATGGGGAGGAGGGGGACAATAACACAGATGGGGAGGAGGGGGACAATAACACAGATGGGGAGAAGGGGGACAATAACACAGATGGGGAGGAGGGGGGAAAATAACAGATGGGGAGGAGGGTGGACAATAACAGATGGGGAGGAGGGGGGAAAATAACAGATGGGGAGGAGGGTGGACAATAACACAAATGGGGAGGAGGGGGACAATAACACAAATGGGGAGGAGGGGGGACAATAACACAGATGGGGAGGAGGGGTGACAATAACACAGATGGGGAGGAGGGGGGAGAAGAATAACAGACAGGGAAGTGAACTAGAGCAGGAACTGTACGGCTGCACCCAGTGACCCCTTCCCCTTCACAGAGTGTAATCATTCACAAAATATGGGGGGAGGGGAGGGGAAGGCGCCAGTCCCTTTCTTTGGCAGCGGTGCTCGGATCTATAGATACACCCCTGGGGCCAATGGATGTGCGTTTTATTTCTCTAGGGCCAATAAATGTGCATTTTATTCCTGGAGAGGCCAATGTAGTGAATTTTATTCCTGTGGAGGCCAATGTAGTGTATTTTATTCCTGTGGAGGCCAATGTAGTGTATTTTATTCCTGTGGAGGCCAATGTAGAGTGTTTTATTCCTGTGGAGGTCAATGTAGTATGTTTTCTTCCTGTGGAGGCCAATGTAGTGCGTTTTAGTCTTGTGGAGGCCAATGTAGTGTATTTTATTCACTGGTATAGATAGTCATCACACAGACCTCTTCTCAAATAATTATAATACTCGGTACACAAAAATACCATTATAATGGCTGCTATTAAACCAATATGTTAGTTTCTTATTGTTTTAAGCATAGCAATATATAGGATTATGAAAACAGCTTGATGTTTTTGGAGGCAGAAATATATCACATTATATAACAAAAATTATATTAAAAAAAGACTAATTTATACTAAATTAAAAATTACTAATATTAAACCAAGTTGAATGTATGAAGTTTATACAGCAGACAAGTGCATTTGATCGCAGAGTTTTACCACATCAGTTTAAAAGGAGCCTCACATCAAACATTTGCTGTCAGAGGACCCTGCTCTCTCCAATATTAAACACTCAGTTGCCGGCATCCTATTTTTCTTCTTTCCCCCCTTCATAGCATGACACAGCCCCGAAACTTCTAGCCTCATCCCGACACACTCACAAGTGGGAGAGGGGCTCCATCACCAGGGACTGCACACTCACAAGTGGGAGAGGGGCTCCATCACCAGGGACTGCACACTCACCCCCTATAACGACAGTAACAATTGCAGTCATCTTATTAGCTGCAGGTTTTTCTTTTCCCCCAACTTTAAAATAATCGTCACCTAAATGAACAGACCATTGATAGGTGAAGATATTATGGCTCTTATATTTATTTATTTTAAATACAGTTTACCCTGAAAAAGCAAAGTTTTAAAAACCTGGCCTTTCTGCAAACCACTAACACATAGATGTACCATTAAAAAGCTACTGTATTTAATACCCTTTAATTCTAATACTAAACTTAATTCTTTAGAAAGAAAAACATTATTAAAAGCATCATAAAATAATTTAAAGTGAGTAATTGACTCTTTGATGTATACAATTATTTTATTACTTAGGGCAGTGGTTCCCAAACGGGGTGCCTCAGGTTAATGGTCCAGCATCAAATCAAATTATTTATGGTCAATGTAATGTAAATTTGTGGACAAACAGAAGCACAATCCTGTCCACCACCATATAACTGCACCTAAGGATGAGAGGTAAGCACAATTTACTTCACTATATTTTTTTTGAAAATGTCAATAACAAACCTAAACTTAGGGGTGCTGTGAAAAAAATGGTGATACTCTAGGGTGCCGTGATTCAAAAAAGTTTGGGAACCACTGACTTAGGGGCATATGTATCAAGCAGTTTTTTTTACATAAAATTATGCAGAAACTGCAGTTTCTGCATAATTTTATACAATGATCCTATGTACTAATAGCACAATGCAAGGGATTTAACATAAATCTCTGGTAAAGTGCTCATTAGCACTTCAGATCGCAGTTCCCATTATTATCAATGGGTACTACGATCTGACTCCTATGTACTAAACTACAAAAAGCGAAGCTTTTCTGAGTTTAGCCCCGGTAGTTTGCACCAAACTACTCTTTGCCTATGGGGGCTCCTGATGCAGGAGAGGGACTTTCCAATCTCGCTCCCTGCAGCCACCGGCCAGTCCAGGAAGTTGATGCTGAGCGCATGCGCAGTGTCAGCTTCCCCCGGGGAAGTCTCACTTCAGTGAAAGCCTTCTCCGAAATGCCAAGGATGTAACTCACGGGGACAGCGGTTACCGCAATCGCTGTCCCTGCGAGTTCCCGGTAGCACATAGCTGGGATATTTTTATTAAAAATGAAAATATTCCCGGCGAGTTGGAATGTTAATGATCGCGGCATTGCCACGATTATTAATACATAGACCCCTTAGTGTATATTTTAGCAAATAAAAGAGTGCAAAAACTTGTCAACCAAAACAGCCACATTGTGTAAGGTAGAGGCAACAATCTCAGAAGTTAAATCACAAACACAATTATACAAAGTACAACTAAAGTAGGTCATCATAAATCTTAGTGGTGAGTCTCAAAAGAAAATAATAATCACTTTCGGTGTCTATTTTAATTTTAGTACAGTGTATACCCATTTGTGTACATACATACATACATATATATATATATATATATTTTCACATATGCAAATGATAGTGTAACAAAAATATTCAAACTGCATACACAATTATCAACACAAATTGACTTTAGTTTTTTTTTTTTCAGAATAAGAAATAGTCATTTCTGTAAGGCAAATTCATGGACTGAAAACGGTTGTATATCCACATATAATTACAGACACCACAACACAGCACAGCCTTTAGTACAGACCACAAAACTGGGAGTAGAAATGAAGAACAAAGGAGACATTAAGGGGGGGAAATTCTCTCATGGTCAGGAATAACTTTAGAACACACTAGAATTGCTCACTCACAAATCAAAACTAATTAATTAAAATTATAGAAATAGTAATAAAGAGATCAGTTACAGTGCACAATACCTACATATTGGTTATATAAAACGTTTAGTAACTGATAATCAGAAATAACACTTTGGTGCTTGAAAAAAACAAAACATTATTGAGACTAGAGAACCTTTCATGCGTGTGTTGTACTTATGGGATTCAAGCATGGGCCTTCCGGGGGTCAAAAAAAATCACAGCTCTTCAAAAAAAAACATTTACCATTAACTGTAAAGCGCAAACACCTGGCTCCTTGGTAGGGAAAGATAAAACGGGATATTTATGTATGTAGACAGCCAGCAATATATAGATGGGAGCTTGTTGTGTTAGATGTACTGTCAAATGTATAATATGTCCTCCCATTAATACAGGTGAACTATTTCTGTAGCCCTGGCGTTTGGGAAGAATAAAAAACACCACTCTGATGTTACAGTTGTTACTGTGTATTTCTGACCATGATAGAAAAGAGAATATTCCCACAAATGACCACATGGAGGCGGTACCACAACACCAATGTGATTGAACTAGGTGCACATTTTACCTGACAAGTCAAAACTGTATGACATGCTAAGGGGCCGCATTACTGGAAAAACAAAAGCAGTCTGTTAGGACAAATATATACAAAATAAAGTACACAAACACTAAAACATTTCAGATTACACCTGACTTGGATAGCTGTATCTGAAATGTGGATGAATTTAAACTTTAAATACACCCAAAACATAGACATGAGACTCATGTATATAATTATACACTATCTGCTCCTGCAATTATCCTTTCTGTTGTAGTCTACTATTGTTTCAATATCTAACTTCAAAAAATAAAAAAGTGATCAACATCAAAAGAAATTCTTAATAGAATGCTTTAGTGCTTATTGACAATATTGATAAATGACTGCATATTTCTCTGCAAAAATGTACCCTTATACTGAGATGCCGAAGCCATTTTAAGAAATTGTGTTGTTAAAGTTTAGGAGAGCAACAAAAAGCCTGTATAAAGCTACATTCCCATTTTACAGCTTACCCTCTTGGGTTGCATTGAGGATAGAACCTTAAACTCCAAAATCCTAAACCTTCTCATGAAGCCACCACATCCCTCCATAGGCTCCCTCAGTATTAGCTTACAGTTCATTGCTCCTGTAGTAAACAGCCTGTATAAGTAGCTCAGGGCCCAACCTTCACCTACTTCCCGGGAAATCCTGACTTTCCACCTACATGATGCCCTGTGAAGTACAGCTGGTGGATATACTCCATAGTGACAAAGGCATATAACATTCTTGATCTTAACAAGTTGATGTTCCTTGACAAATTTTAACCCTCTCTATCTGAATATTTCAAACTAAATACATCAGGTTTATAATTTCTTCCCAGCTGGTTTGCAGGGTTAACATGACCTGTTGCAGAAAGTCACATTCCTTTCTTACAATCTCCACAGTACTCCACTTGGAAACAGAACTCCTATGTACATCAAAAAGGGAGAGGGGTGTGAACTTGAATTTTGGAACGTCCAAGTTCATAATTCTGGTCTAGTTGTCAAGTGTGCATGTGGTTGGTGGGAATTGCCAGCAAAGTGTAACAATCTTCAGTTGTTTTGCAATTAGAGAGAAAGTGTCTGTAAACCCCCCACTCTGCTTTATATCATTTCCTGCATGCTGCTAATATACATCTGGCCACAAGATAAAAGCCTTCTGATCTCTTGGTTACAGCTGTGAAATATAAGCTTATTTACATAATAAAGAATGAAAAAAGGATGGCCATAGTGACTGACACCAGGATTATGTGACCTCATATTTTTATTATATATCTAGCTCATCCACTATTTCTGTTTAACTATATTTCTATTTGATGTTGATATACATAAATACCCTTATTTCCATTGTTTCTCTTTTTTATTGTTATTAATTTCATTTATATAGAAAAATCAATAATTACAGAAAGTGGATTAAAAAAAAGATTAATTCCTTTTTAATGCAGCGAGAAACCAGCTGTGTACACACCACATTACTTTAGGTCACCAATGTCAGTACATCTAATAAATAGATGACAGAAGTAAAGTGCTCTAAATTATGAAGTGTTGTATCAGTTAAGCTGTACACACACACACACAACGATTTTGTTACCAACGATTTTCTGTCAGATTTTTTTTAAAGTGTAATGAACGATTTTTTTGAACTACAAAAATTTTTTGCATATTCCCTTAATGAAAGTCGTTGAGTTGACAAGTCTGACTGAACTACAAACGTGAACGCGCATAAACGTTAATCGTTCATCGTTTGACTCAGAAAGTGAACGATTTTTTCAAACGATTATCGTTAAACGATATCGTTTAACGATAATCGTTCAAAAAATCGTTGTGTGTGTATGCAGCTTAAGTGATTAAAGATAGATATGACAAATAGTCACTGTTTGTTACAAATCAGAGTTAAAGGAATTGCTGGTAATACCATCAAAGAGGATGTAGCCTGCTATACAGCTTTGTCACATCCAGAAAGAATGTAGACTTTATATCGGATATGTCTGTTTCATACTCGGTAAGCATGGCACGGCCATAGGATTTCTGTGGATCAGCCTCAATTCCTTGTGGAATAGTCTAACTGCACCACTTGCTGCAATCCCTAACAGATAATCAATATACCAGTCCATGAGCGTGAATAGTGCTGAAGCTGCAGAAATATACAGTTAGGAGCTGCAGAAATATTTGGCTAAATGAGAACATCTTATACAAACACACATTTGACAAAAAAGTGCAGCTTTAGCAGTAGAATACAAGCATATTTGTATTTCCTAAACATACTAAGCTTTAGCAAATACAGTGTTTGGTTACATAGGCATAACCTATACCTAGCCAGCAGTATAAACTAAAATTGTATAATAAATACACCATTGAGTACAATAAATGTTTCAGCTGTGTAACAAATATAAAAAGCACACCATATACTACTGTACATTTCTAAAAGACTTGGAAAACAAGTTTAGATATAAGATAAGATACTGTAAGTGATCATTTGTTTAGATCATTAATATGTAAATAGATTAACTACTAAATTCAAGAGAAAAACAATGAAAATAAATAAAACAGTAAGAGGTTATTTGTTGGGAATTAATACTGATGTTTCCATTTTCTGTCTTCTTGAGAGCAATATGGTGCCATTGTGTCAGAATTTGCTCCTTTTATAAGCATTATGCTTTTGTTTCTGTACATGGGAGAGACATCCATGTAGGGTGTAATGATCATTTCATTGTTGTTCCGCATGACCCTTTGCATCAGTGTTTTTTTTTCCAAATGTGTAATGCTCTTGCCAGATAAGTACATGTTGAAAATCCTGATAAAGTTGTATTATTAAAACATAACAACATTCCCATATATAAGCACTTGTATTTCAGGCCTTTACTTCTGCCAGACATCCACAATATTAGTACATCGTACTCGGCCACCCAACTTCATCTCTGGTTCTTCAAATGCCAAACCTGACGGTTTGCAAATGATACCCTACCTACAAAAGTGCTCAAGCTCTGCTGAATGTCAATGGAGAAAATTCCACTATGATACTGACTATATCCAATATAAATGAATCCTTTATTCCTATTACACAGCCAAACAACTACTTCAAATCCTTCATCTCCTCTCTGTCCAATAACCCCTGGTGCCTCTTTGCCATTATTAATTTGCTTATCTGCCCTTCCAGACATGCCCCTCCTCAATCAGCGCCATATATTTACTACACACAATCCCCTCTCATCAGAGCAACACTCCCTTCATCCTTAGTTCCTTCTTTCCTGTAATGGAGTTTGAGATTCACACTCTCTCCTCTCTGCCGCTTCTTTTTCAGTCTTCTCAGAAATTGCACCATACTATACATCTGGCTTTCTATTCCCTCCAGAATTCAGTTCACCTTCCTCATTCTCACTTACAAAGCCCTCACTAACGCTCTCCCCATACTTCTTTGATCAGATGAAAGCTCAACATCTCCAATCTGTATCTAATCTTTACCTCTATTCCACTTTTATAACCTTATCCCACTCCTAAGATATCTCTTGCGCTGCACCCTACCTACAGAACTCCTTGCCTCGTCCAACCACATTCTCTCCAACCTACAATTCTTCAAACCCTCCCTCAAAGCCCACATCTTCATGTTTGTCTAGTCTACTTCCTCCTAGGCACTCATGTTCACTCCTTCTACTTCTGACCACCACTTCCACTTTGTTTCCCAGTTTTTCCTATGTCTCATTATCCCCTCCCTCATGGGTATGGTCCTCTCTAACCTATGCCACATGTCTGACCACTCTCAGTCTACCTCGTATGTTCCGGTCATTCATACCTGTTGGTTTGATTGCTGTAACTGGTAGCACACAACTCATTCTTGTATTTATTTTTCAATTAAAAGAAAACAACCCTCCTGTAGTTACTGACAGACATCATGGAATCTGTACTACATGTAATAGTGTAGAAACAGTGATACTGCTCATAACAACTAATCAAAAGTTAATTTTTCAGCAACTGTTACACAAAAGTCACAGAATCACACTGGATGCAATAGGCATATCATCTTGCCTACAGTGTTACCAAAAATATCCTACAATACATTTTCTTAAGACTGACTGAAAATTTGTAACATGCAATATTTGCTGGTCCTAGATGTGGAACAGAATTCTTTCAAATATGATTACTACTCAGAAGCTTTTATTTTTTTTTTTGTTAGGCTTTTTTTATTTGTAATAACATGTCTGTGCTACCATGCTCTTACCCAGCCTGCTATGCCGGAGTTCATCAGGAGACACAGGACGCAGTTTTCTTTCAGATTTAATCTCCTCCAGTATCCGTTCATGGAGACTACGAGGACGAGGTGGTGTAGGTTTTAATGTTCGTGCAGACACCTGCAAGATAATCATGCTATTGTCACCTGTGTAATAGAAATATGCTGAGAGGGCTATCAAATATGGTAGTCATTTCCAGTAAGTAAAACAGTCTGTCATACCCTTAGGAAATAAACTATAAGCATAATATGGAAAATAAACTCAATAGTCACTCAAAAGTAATCAAGACACAAGTGAAATACATAAGTGACAAATAAATAAGGATTTTAGAATAGTTTGAAACCGTAAACACCAATTTATTATACCTGTAATTTGTTGGGTCTATAGCTTTTGTGGCTGCGATATAGCCCCAAGCCCCTGCTGTGCCTCTTCAGCCTCAAGCCCCATCTCTGCCGCTGTAACCTTATGCCCCCCAATATCTCTCTACCTTCATTCCCCGTGTCTCTCCAGCCTCATCCCTCAAACTTCTCTATTGCCTCAAGCCCCCACTGTGTCTCTCCAGCCTCATGTCCAAGCTGTCCCCCTGTAGTCTCATGCCCTCCAATATCTCTCTAGCTTTATGCCCCCTGTATCTCTCCAGCCTCTTGCCTTACTGTATCTGTCTAGCCACTGAGAGCTCTGAGGGGGACGGGGTCTCCAACTGCAGAAAAAGAGATTAGGCTGTTTATATTATAGATTTCTCAGAAATTGTACCAAATTAAGTTTGAGTGACAGGTGTAGGTTTCACTAGAGATACCTATATATTTTTTTTTTTGCATAAATCAAAATTATAATATTAAAATCCAGCAACCCTGAATGGTACGTAAAAGTTACAGTGTATACTCTTCAAATTGAAAACCATTACAACAAAAAAGGCATTTGACCTCATTATTCTTATGGGGGAATTTACTGCCAGCTGTTCAGATGAATAATCTGCTTTTATAGAGCGTGCAAATAGCATTGCAGAGGCCTGCTACTGTAAAATTTGCAAGCATTAAATGAATCAAGGCAGATGAGCTAAAAGCACAGGATAGAAGATTACTGTTGAGCAGGAATACATACAGGATTTAACGGGGGTCTGGACCGTATAAAATCCAGGATTATTTCATGCGCGCTCTTCTTTAATCGAGGAGGGATGTCACCCTGAACCTAGAATGAGATGCAAAACATGCATGGTCAGTCACTCAGTACACGATTAACTGTGTATGATAGAAATGTATCTATTTAACATTTAATATTCTTACATTAACTACAAAGATAAAATATATATATATATATATATATATATATATATATATATATATACATACATATATATATATATTTATTTATTTTACAACCCACAACGCAATGTTGCACACTGCAATACTTTTGCATGCAAAACTCACCATGACTTTCCTTAATGTATAGCGTTTAAAACGAATGTCGTCCATTAGCATTTCATACGGAGTCAACTCGAACTCAATAGGTAACATGTCATACTGACGCTCTTGAACTTTCTTCAGCTTGACTCCATTCCGTAGATCGCGCATCACCTGAACCCAGAACCTGGCCTGAGGAGACATCCACACAATTTAATACTGAACACATTAAATTCAAGTCTGGTTATAGCACAAAACAAACACTCTTGTGCTTAGGTCAGTATAACCTTAGCCACAATAAATCTACAATGGCAGATTAGCAAGAATAGGAATGAAGAATAAAACTGGTGTGCTTGTACAGCAGTTTAAGGGTGTTTTAGACACACTATGCTGTGGGCACCCCCCATTATTTTCACAATGTTGAGGTATGAGATTCTTTTCGCATGCCTGCACCTAGCACCTAAGCATTAGTTCCCAGAGATGGGCCTTTCCGTATTATGAGCTCTGAGGGTGAGGAGATCTCACATGGTGGGAAAGTCTGCATGTCATCTTACACTCATTTGTAATAGAGTATTATTTTTAAACTTTTGCTTTTTGAACCGACACAAATACCAAATGGAAATGCTGCAAGTCAATAACAAGCAGGCCAATATGGTATAGGTTATGTAAACAGCACTAGTATATGCATTAATAGATTTAACTGACAACAGTTAGCAACATAAATGATGTGGTTTGTTGTAATAAAGAGAAGTTTAGTCTAGTAACAGGGAAATGTGAGGGAAGCAGGAGGGAATGGTGGTGCTGGCCAGCTGTGATAAACCATGGAGGCCGGGCCTGAGTGACGAGATCCGCTCTGTCATGGAGATAATACTGTATGTGGTATTCCCCATGTCTATCACATGCCAAACATGCTTTTTAAAATCAGAAATAGAAGTAAGGCGGGTATTGTTCCAGTAAATGCAAAGTCAATGTCATAGAGTGTGTACTGTATAAGGAACAGAATAATATTTAAATAAGTTGAGAAACATGTAAAACAATACTGACTCCCTGGGTTAGATGTGGCTCAGTCTGTCAGGGAACTTGTTCTGTATCATAAGATCACTCCTGTGCCTATGCCTGAGGGTATAATGTAATGCACCACAACCCTTGTGCGGATTATTAAAGGAACAGCGTTCTGGTTCTAAGCAGGGAGACTGACTATTTTTCCAACTATACAACACAACTTATAGATATAAACCATCCTGCATAGAAATGTAAGCTTACATATATTTGTAAACCAAATATTGGCCATATACTTAAATAAAAACACTTGTATTGAAAGAAACTTCCTTGGTCACACTGTGATCCAAGAGTCAGCAGGTGTAGGGTCATTCTACAATGACAATCAGTTCACCAAAGTAATCTAAGGCCCTCACCGACTCTGATATATGGGTCTGTGTTAGGGTCTCATTTGTCCTCAAACTTGGTAATGTCAGTGCTTTAGGTCAAGAGGAGCCATATGATTGATTCATGGGAGTGGAAATCTGTCTTCCTACTTATCCCCTACTAACTGCGGTAATTTGCAGCATTTATCGCGATGAAGCCTGATGGTCATTATCGGCTATCCAATTATAACCCTTTTTTTTTTTTATGCAGAAAATTACCGTTCCTCGCCTGAAAAGACACAGGATCAGCGAAAATCTGCGAACCGATGTACTTTCTCCGCAGTGATCGCAAGAAAACACAGAAATTACTCATCAGGGATTTTGCTTCGCAAACCCTCGTTAATTGCCGGCATTGGGGCTAATTGGATAGCCCCGTTGGCAGTAATTAGTTGCAGCTAATAGGATACTGCCCTCTGTTATTTCAGATATCAAATTTACAAATGTTACATTTGTCTTACTTTTTTGTGTTAGGATTTAGTTAAAAAATAAAGAATAAAAACTAGAAAAACAACATCAGCGTTGACAAGGAAACTAGACAGGTTACTCATCTTTTAACCATGGCTTAGCAAATATGAAAAAAAAATTGCAAAAAATAAATACTTAATAAAACAAAATCTCCATATTTCAATTTAACTACGTGTGGAGTGTAAATATTCCAGCAACAAGCAATATATACTTTGATGCAGTAAGATATCATTGCTGTTTCACATCCTATTAGTTGTACATTTAATATGCACAGGAGCAGGCAAATATATACCTCAAGCAAGTCTTACCCAGTCTGCATTTTTCAAATCATCAAGATCGGAGCCTGATCTGTCCGTTGTGCTCCTATCCATTTCTTGTATCTTCTTTAGGCTCTGCAACATAAAAAATAATTATTGCGAACATTATGGCACAACATAAATAAACGGTAATCAACACTATAGGAATGCCCAAATGCTTTCCATCAAATGTCTCAGTTTATGAGAATTACATCCAAGCTCTGACTATGTAGATACTATGAGCCGATACAATGCCTAGCGATGTGCGTGGAGTGTCTCCGGTACAGCCAGGTGAAAGCCATAGGTGATCAATATTTTTCCTTACTTTGCTGATACTTAGCATGTGTGGCCTTAAGGTCACTCATGCACTGTGTGTAATAATGCGATCAAGAGGTAAAATATCTCAAGACCGCAGTCCTCATTGTGAATAACAGGGACTGTGGCATCCTGCATTAGTTTCCTTAGTGCGGTAGAGATCTCTGATATCTCCTGCATTTGGCATTTCTTAAATTGCTGTTTCCACATGATTTTTGTGGGAATTTCATCAATTAATCAACAGGTCCCAATCTCCCCCCACAGAAACTGTGCCAATGAGGTGTATGTCCCTATGTAAAGGGATGCATTAGTGACCCTCTTCACCGCTAATGACAGTTTGTACTGATACAGTAATACATAACTGACATTATAGGCTTTGGTATATTGCAAGGTTTGGCACTTAGGGGTCTTTGTACTAAGCAGTGATAAGTGACAGAGTGAAAAGTGATAAGTCTGTGATAAGTGCCAGCCAATCAGCTTGCAACTGTCATCTCACAGGTTGTGTTTGAAAAATGACAGTTGGGAGCTGATTGGCTGGCACTTATCACTTTTCACTCTGTCACTTATCACTGCTTAAGTACATAGACCCCTTAATCTTTGTAAAGGTAACTATGGTTCCACAAGGGCATAAACTTTGGTAAAGACAGTCGGCCCAACACCCAGCACTTACTATGAGTCACAAAGCTATTTTGAAAGGGCGAACATTCCCAGCATGCCTTGTGCCTAGTCTCAAAAACGAAGCAACTAATTACCTCTCTGGCTCTTAAATACCAATATAAATTGCCACATCAGGTACTGAACGTAAGGCTGCATTTTCACCTGTATTTTTAGAGATGAATACAGTTTTCAATATAAAAGTACAAGTAAAAATGCAAATCTGAATGATCTCACTTGGTAGACTGGCTTTTATTTTCAAATAGCTTTACATACATTTAACTCGCACTAAAACTGCATGCTAAATGCAGAGTTCTAACTCTTGTGGGAGTAAAGCCAGGGCATACCCATGAAAATGGCAGTTCACCATCACCAATGCTGTTGTTGTATTACAAGGAAGAGACACATATTAATGACAAATACACATGGATGCTGTGTCTTTAGAACACCTTGGGGTAAATTTACTAAAGTGAGAGCTTTTAGAAGTGAGTTTTAGAAGAGATGTTGCCCATAGCAACCAATCAGATTCTACTTAGCATTTAACTAGCACCTTCTAGAACAGGGATGGGGAACCTCAGGCCCGGGGGCCGTATAAGACCCGCGGAGTCATTTGGTCTGGCCCTCTGAGCTTTTCTCTGCTAGCCTCATCTGGCTAGCTGTATACCTAGAATGACACCCTGCAGCCAGAATCTATGCAGCGGTGCCGCCTGGAGCGTCCTTAGGACGCTTCAGAAGGTCACACTGCTGCCCTTACAGCTCCCCGGAGCATCCTCAGGATGATCCAGGAATTGCTGTAATCACCGGCAATTGTGGCCCCGTTTCATGTGACAACACACGTAGGGTGCGTGGTCTGCACCATGCACGCGAAAATATATATATAGATAAAAATATATATAAAAATGGCCCTCGACAGAACAAAAGTTTCCCACCCCTGTTCTAGAAGATAATAGCTAGAATCAGATTGGTTGCTATGGACAACATCTATTCTAAAACTCACTTCTAAAAACTCTCCCTTTGGTACATTTACCCCCTTACCTCAAAGAGCTTCTCAACTACACAAGGCATAACTTACTAGCAACTATAAACCTCAAATTGTGGGTTCCCAGAAAGTGAGTGACCTAAGACCAGGCCGTCAAAGATCCAAATCAAAGTCACTGGATAATATGATTGAATTAAAATGTGTTCTTTATTGCTGCTACTATATAATTCATTATTTAAAGAGTTTTAGGCCAGATTATAATATTAAATCTATCATAAAATCACCTATCACTTGCAAGACCATGAGAATAATGTCCGTAAATTCATAGACATATATAATATATATGTGTAATAATCAGTATCAGTGTTGTAAACATGATAATATCTAAATAATCTCAAATCACTGAACAGTCCGCTTCAATTTTGCATGAGGATGACAACGACATTTGTTAAATAATTGATAATAGGTCATCTACTATTAAATAATCATGATAATCAAACGATTTCATTCCAAGCCACTGGTGGAGACACAAAATCCATAATGGCTTTTATGATAAACAGTTGAAGTATAAATACAACTTGCAGAGATAAAGTGGAGATCAATCATCTTCTAACCGTCATGTTACAGGCTGTGCTAGAAATATGACAGAAGACGATTGGTTGCTATGAGCGACTTCTCCACTTTAATGCTCTCTGAGATTTGATAAATCCCCCCCTATATATTTCTGTAAATGGAAAGATATCCACTACAGCATCAGATAGTACACTCTCTTTCTACAGGGGCATGCTTGTTTTGCTTGGGCATATTCTCAGGGTTCATTTTCCCTTTTAAGCCACTGTAATTGTTGGTTACTCTGCCGCACAGAAGCTGGTATTCTCTCTGCACATAAAAGCGTATTCTGTGGGAAGACAGCTGATCAGACCCTTATAACACAGTGGCCACTTTCAGTACATGGCTGCTAAATGCTAATGTCTGGGAGATTTGTCTTCTGTTTTTGCCAAATGAAAACGCGCCCAGACCATCTTCTGCAAGCCACCCAACAACAAGGAGCTTACCCAGCCTTTTACAGAATGCATAGATAATTAGGCATCAGCAAATAAACAAGATCATTTCTTAGGATTCTTTTCATGGAAATACATAGAATTCCTTGTATAAATCAAAGTTATTTCTGTTAAACATGAAAGTCAAAAATTGAAAAAAACAGCAACGTTACTGCTGTCTGGGGCTCTAGAACAGTCACAGTCTCTGCTGGACAAGGTACCACATTACTACAAAAAAGAAATCAATCACCATCCCTGCTGGGGGTGCACTTCACTTGCATAGAGAAGGAAGAAAGCCATAGTGCAGGATGTGTATTGTCATGTTTTATTGTGCAGTTGGTTAATCGGCAATTCCTTTTGTAATATAAATATAACCTCACAAGAACAAAACAGCAATACGTAGAATTTTAGGCTATAAGATAGTATTGCCCGTCATCATCCCAGAGCTGGAGCTAAGCTTTAAGAATCAGTTCTAGTAAAAAGAAATAAGCTGCTTTGAATCTTAAATGCCACAATTCTTGTATCCAGAATGACAAAAAAGGGTGTTACCTAGCAACCATCCTAGGGCCTCCGGAGACATGCAAGTGGGCCAGGGAGGTTAAATCATCCTTACAAAAAGCCAGTCTAGGGATCTATGGAATTATTTTACCAACTGCAGCATGAGCCCTGGGTTTGCTGAGTGAATGGCTGACCCCTGTGAAAGCTCAGTATATAAAGACACTTAGCAAAAAAATAAAATGTTTTACCAGAGACAACTACAGCCCATAATGCTATGTGCGTCGCCTGCCAGACTATGAAAGCACCAGACAGTACCTACAGGCAAAGGCACTGCCAAGCACATTTACCAAACTACTTACATGGGAACTAAAGCCTGAAAAAATATTTTTATATTCTGTAGGAGAGAGTAATCTCTCTGACCTTTCCAGTATCACAACAGCTCTTTATACTCCGAACATAATAATGATTGAAACGTTGCTGACTGGATATAAAAGCCCAGTTAGTAGAAACTAATGTAAGAGACTTTTGCTTGCCTGCCGTATTTTAAAAAGTAAACTGTAAAAAATATTCTCATTACAGAATATTATTGATCTTGGTATAAGTATCACAGAACCAGCCAGCTAGAGATCTTTATGGGAGGTCCTTGTCAGAAACAACCAGTAAAACTATTTGCATTTCCCAAATAAAGAACAGAGGAAAGGGTTATAGTTGACCTATAAATAGCTTCATGGAGTGAAGTATATATAAACTACACAGAATATCTCCCAGCCGCACAGGCCTCCATATTATACAACATGATACAAATTAGTCCTCATTACATTATATCTAGCAGTAGCCATGCCATGTGGATTTGCAAACAATTTCACGGCAACTTTTACTTACAGTGCAAGGGGTCAGTAATGAGGTCCAATGTGGTGTCGTTGTATCTAAACCTCAATATAGGGATCTAGGAAATTAAGGAATCCTGTATATAATCTGATGATTATTTACCTATAGTTTGCAGTGGATCAGCTTTACTTTATGATATTTTTTATAATTTTGACCGGCAAATTTTTACATGCGAAACATATAGTTTTGGATAGTGATTTATTTAAGAGGGACATCCATGTATTACAGATTTGATTTTAGGAATAGGATTACCCATCTTCTAACTTGCCCTATCAGAATAGGAGGACTTAATTGGGTCCTTGAATTGGGTTTCAAAGGGACAAAGTTAGGTAGTTTCATCATACACAATCTTGTGTGAAAGAATGAGATCACTGAGTACATGTGGGAAAGGGTTTAATCATTCACAGGCACTTCCCTTTCATTATACTCGTCCAAAGGTCTTTATCCAGCCCCAGATTAAGACATCTTTAGAGATCTAAACTGAGGCGTTTAATACAAATGTCCATGTCACAGAAGCATTGAAGTAGCATGGGAACAGGACTTCTGAGTTTCCCTTGATCAGGAGGGATGGTCAAAACCTCAAATAATATCGCCATCAAAGAAAATGCATATAAAATGTACCCCACAGGATACATGGACTGTGCAGCACCATTAGTGCTACAGGAACTGTGCTATTACTGGGACATTTACGCACATCTGGTGGGGCTGCCTGATCATTTCTCATTTTTGAAACATTTTAATTTAAATAACAAATGTAACTAAAAGTCAGATTAACCAAGACACACTTACTGTATTGCAGTGGCATAACTAAGAGGGGGGGGATCGAGCATGGCGTGCGCCCTGGGCACCGGCAGCGCGGGGGGGGGGGCGCGCCGCTGGCCACAGTACCGGCCCGCCTTAGTTAGGCAGTGTAGCGCCGACTGCAGTGTGTGCGGTCAGCACTACACATTTACACAGGACCGGCGCTAGGCTTCCCTGTGCTGCACTGCCGAGCCCCTTCCCTCTCCCTGAGTGCTTACCCAATACCGCCAGGAGGAGGGTGTGAGGTGGGCACTGATTGTGCTAACACACACACATCGCCGCCAGCCCGGCAGCGATGTGTGTGTTTACCAGCAGCCAATGAGAGTCAGACAACTCTCATTGGCTGCTGCTGTAAACACATAACCGCCGAGCGGCAGCAATGTGTGTGTGTGAATCAGCAGCCAATGAGAGTCAGACAGACTCTCATTGACAGCTGCAGCGCCCACTGCAAGAGCCGGGCTGGAGCTCACTCATGAGCTCTGCCTTCCGGCTCATGCAGTGGGTAATGGGAGAGACGTCATGACGCCTCTCCCATAATGCTGAGCGCGCCAGCCCCGGAGGACTGATGTGCGGCGGCGGGAGCGGTGTCTGGAGCCGGAGCATGGATTCAGGTAAGCGTGTGTGTGTATATGTATATATATATATATATTTTTTTTAACGTGTCTGCACTACTGGGGTCATAACGGGGGAGGGGGTGGCTACTATTGGCGGCACCATTACTGGGGGGACCCATACCGGGGCTGGGACACTACTGGTGTCTACTACTAGGGGGGGCTACTACTGGGGGCACTTCATCAGGAGGGGGACCAGCTACTGGGGACTACTGGGGGGGAAAACTACTACTAGGGGCACTGCACTGGGGGGCCCACTACTGGGGGCAATAATAGCAAGGACCACTACAGGGGCACTGGATAGGGGGGGATCACTACTGGAGGTCTGCATAAGGAGGACCACTACTGGGGGCACTGCATTGTGGGGACTGCTACTGAGGGCACTACATAAGGGGGAACACTACTGGGGGCACTTCATAGGGAGGGCCACTACAGGGGGCACTAAATAGGGAGAACCACTACAGGGGGCACTAAATAGGGGGGATCACTACTGGGGCAACTGCATGGGGGGGGGGGGACTATGGCTGGGTCACCACTATATAAGGGGCTTACTGCTAGGGGCACTGCACTGGGGGCACTAAATAGGGAGGACCACTACAGGGGGCACTGGATAGGGGGGACCACTACTGGGGGCACTGCACAGGGGGGGGGCTACTACTGGGGGCACTATATAAAGGGCACTGCATAAGGGGGGTACCACTACTGGGGGCACTGCATTGTGGGGACTGCTACTGGGGGCACTATATAAGGGACATTGCATAAGGGGGAACACTACATGGGGCACTACTACATGGAGCACTGCATTGGGGGGGAACACTACTGGGGGCACTGAATAAGGGGAACTAATGGGGGGCTGTATAAGGGTGACCACTACTGGGGGTACTGTATAAGGGGCACTACTATGGGCCTGCATAAGAGGGAACACAACAGGGGACATTGCATACTGGGGTTACTGTATAAAGGGCACTACTGGGGTTAAGGTGCATATGGATAGGAATGTTCTGAGTGACTATAAAGGGGTGTGTGTCATGTTGACACGCCCCATTTTTAAGTGACCACGCTCATTTTTCGTTTTTTTAAGTGGTCCCATCAAATTTGGGGTACATGAAAATGGGTACTAGCATATTTTGGTGTCCCTAAAGTAAGTTCTTAAAAATTCTGAATTTGTGCACCTGCCGCTATAATTCTATTCTAGAAAACACCTGCAGCATACATGCAGAATAGCCCTGAACCTATCTGCCTATTGTTTAACAATTTTTTCCCTTTTTTTTTTTTTGTTTGCACCCCAATTTTTTAAATAATTTTTTGGGGTGTCCCTATTTTTTTTTTTTAAACTTTTTTTGACAGTTCTTTTTTAAATGTCAATCTCAGGGGTGCAGGCTATTTTTTTAAGCCTGAACCCCTAAACCCCAATTCTGCACTTTTTTTCGACACCTATTCAATGGTGAAAAGTTATCACCGTTTTTTATCAAAGACTTTTCAAAACTGCGATAAGTCTTTGATATTGAATACGGTGTAAAACTAAAACAAGTGATATTAACGCAAAAACGATAAAAAGTGCGATATTAACGCAAAAAACACCCATATTGAATACCCCTCTTAATATCTTAATAGAAATGTATGCCCTGTGCAAAGTAATGCACTGGGGCCCCTACCCACCCATTCATAGGAATAAAAATGTAAACTGTCAATAAAATTAAACCTTTAGATTTATTGGTACTTTCAACAAAATCAATATTTAAACAAAAAAAAAAAAAAAAAACATTATGTAAAGCGAGGATTACAGATTCCACCTCCCTCTTCACTTGCTCTGTACCTGTGATTAAAGTATGGGGGGCCCTGAGAGAGGTGGGGCCAAGCCACACTCCACTTAATCCAGCTCTGTGGCTGCAGTATGAAAGGCAGGTAAGAATGTGCTGCCTGGCCGGTGTAATACACAATCAGAGTGGCCGGGGAGCATCTTTCTCTGCCCGACTCACAGCCAGCTGCCCTATGCAAGGAGCGGCCGTACACTCCATGTAGATGCTCACTGGCTCAGGCTGCCCCTGCTCGAAGGCCCCTAGAATAGTGGGGCCCTGGGCAGCTGCCCAGTATGCCTATATGTTAAGATGCCCTGATCTTACACCAACCTTTTCCCCTAATGAGCAGAAACAACAGCAACTCTAGTTTTTAATTGACATTGCACAGCAAGGGCCCCATATAACAACGAGACATAACCCCTTTAGCACTCGCTAAAGGGGTTATTTGTCCTTTTTTCAGAATTTAACAAACACCAGTAAACTAAGATTAACGCTGTTTGTCATTGTATTGCTTACGCCGTCTATAGATGGTGAGAGCGATATGATCCCCATCGCCGACAATGGGGACCCAGCAACAGCCTTTCCAGCTTCAGCGAAGGCTTCCAGGTATTGCAGAGTCCCTGCTGGATGAAAATGCACATGCGTAGACTGGCCGTCGCGTGTATGACGCCAGCAACAGAGCAGAGGATGCTGTCGAGGAGGGGGTTTCGCTGGACCTTGGCGAAGGGGTAAGTAATGTTAAATACCAGTGGCATTTTCGGTAGTATCACTATGATAATAAGTTAAATATACCGCTGGCAATAAAAATTGTTGATAAATGGGGACCTCTGTTTTCAGATCATTTTGACAGGCAAATTTATACAGTGCCTCACTATTCCTCATTGCTGTGCAATATAAGGGAAAATATAAAAGACACAGGAGGACCTACAGGCAAAATATAAAACAAAGGCAGTGTTCTCCCCAGGCTGTTTTCCGCGGGCGCATCGCCCGGCAGAAACAGCCCACCACTTACCCCCGCCCCATTCCCGGTCACCCACCGCCTCCTGGTGTGGAGCGCTGGCCTCTGAAGCAACCGGAGGCTAAAGAAGCCTCCGATCGCTTCAGAGGCCAGCGTTCCCAGTGATGCACTGCTCGGGGGACGTCATGACGTCAGCCGCGACGTGAAGAGCTTACTCTGCGTGCCTGCTAGATCCAGTCACAGCGAGGCAGCAGGAGTGGGAGCGCCGCCACCGATCATGTTCAGGTAATTTCTGGGCTGGGACCAGTCTGGGGGCACAGTCTGTGGGCACCGCATAAGGGGGACAGTCTTTTATTATTGCGAAGGCCCCACCCGGCTACTTCTTGATTCCACCCGGCTGGGAATTTTTCTGGGGAGAACACTGAAAGATAAAATACAGGATAATTAAGAAACATCTGTAATACCAGTAGCGATCCATAGGCGGCGGTAAAGTGAGGTAGAGAGAATTCTGCATAGCCCCACCCCTCTTGTATTCCGATTGGTGGTTGACCAGAGCTATCCAAAAATCATTGTGCCACTGTGGCTGCACACTGAATGTCTTTAGATGACAAGCAGGCAGATGATGCTGCCCAGCCACGCCGAGGTGTTTCAGGGAGAAACGCAACAACATCTACATCTTGTAACATTCAGCTGAAGACAATTTTATATTGGAGTCTCTAGAGGATTTTACTATTGAAATCGGTGTAGCTGTGGGAAGAATCAGGCTTATCCCGTGTTTCCCAACCTGTGTGCTGTGGCACCCTGCAGTACCTCAGTGCACTAGCAGGGGTGCCTAGGATTGGTGGTCCAGTGCCAAAGAAAATGATTTTTAGTCAATGTGATTGGCAGCCATCAGCACTGGTTTTGCCTATCAAAAAATAGGACAAAAAGAAGCTCAGCCCTGTCTTCCACCACATAACTGACCCTAAGGGTGACATACGTATAAGCACAATTTACTTCATTTAATTTTTTCTGAATTTCTCAAAAAGAAATGTTAGGCCCAGGGGTGCCAGGGTAAAAATGCTGATATTCTATGGCGCCACGATTCGAAAAAGTTTGGGAACCACTGGGCTTATCATAAAGCATTATCATACCTTTCAGCTATAACTGCACCGATTACAACAATTACCATTGTAGAAGTAAACTTTACATTGGCAATCTGTGGCACATCCTTTCATTATACTGCCTGAGGAGATTTAGATTGCAACCTCAGCAGACAGTGGAAGAAGCATGTATTTGTTTGGGAAACATATTGACCACTAGCCTCTGGACGGATCTATATGGACAAAGGTCCCGACTCTCAGAGATGCATGCAGTGTCAATGTTGGGAGCCGGAGCAGTTAGCCACAGCAGTCACAGAGAGGATTTATTAGCAAAGTGAGTGACAGGTAGTCAGTGTTTGTGGGAGATAACAGGGGGGTGTCAGGACCATTTTCTGGGCGTGTCCCAGTGAACGTCTGCGAATTCATACTGTACGTAGTTGGAGAGGCCCCAGCGTCTTAGGAGGCTCTAATTCTGAGAGGGGACAGGCTAACTCAGGTTCAATCTGCCACCGATGTGCAAACAATGTTCCTGCTTTTGTACATAAATGGTGGATATGTGACGCCAGAGGTGTGCGACTAAGCACAAGACAGCGGCTGTGTCATTAGCATATTTCTGCAAGTCCGCTATATAAAGGATCTCTGACTCAGGCCCAATGTGCTTTATATATTCACTTCATACATCTTTTAATTTAGTGGTTGTTTCTGTTGTGTTACTATATATTTTTATGTCATCTTTAGTGACAAAATAAGAGCAAGTTACAATTAAATATGAAGAATACCACTCTTAAAAGAGATGAGAAGGGAGTAATGTAACCAAACATTATACAGATAACATTAGGAAGCAATATAGCTCCTCACATACAATAACAAACACTGGGGCTGATACAACCCCGAACGCATTCCAGATTTGGTCGAAATTGAACCAATATTTTCAAGGCTGCGTATGTACATGAGCCGCAGTGCGCATGTCTCGTGATGGCGCTGTAGCTTAGTCACAGTGATACAATGTGATACAGTGTGATTAATTGGGGGCGTGTCACAATGACACGCCCATTCTGTCAGCCATGCCCCCTTTTCGTGTGTAATTCTTTCGCTCGTGCATAGACTCCCTGCCCAGCCTCTTAGCACCCTGCCCTGCCCGCAGTCTAGTGGGAACACTACAACATGGTTTTCAAAAGGTGCAAATTTACTTTTTTTTGCTTTGCCCCCAACTCTGAAGCAGCCCCATAGTAGCATATTCAATTGTTTCTTTCTCCTATCTAAAGTGACCAGGAGCTATTCAATTGTTTTGGATGGCCATCACTTATCGTGGATTTCTGCTCACACCCTCCTGAGGTGCAAAGTAGAGCTTTTGGGCTGCCTAACTACAGTGTGCCCAGCTTTTGGGCACCTTAACTGGTACTTTGCATGGGAGAAGCAGCTTTACACAGCTGTCGAAACTGGATTATTGGCTGAGACAAGATCAGTTTAAAATTGAATCGTAGCAACACCATCTTGCGACTGGCCGCAAGACGCCATTTTGCGAAATGGCCGCCTAAGCGCCATTTTAGATAAACTCACACTTTAGTACATGTGGCGATAATACTATTAGCATCATGCGAATGCATCTGTGACCATCGCCATAGGTTACGGCGATTCACCAAAAGCCCATTTCATTACTTTACGTATTATAAAGGATATATATTTCAGAAAAGGCTTTACAGTATGCCAAAATTGGATTGCATTAGTTGAACAGAGCAAATGGCCAAGTGACAACTAGTTTGTGTAGATAAGCTTCCTGGATAACGTCTGCTCTCACTCCAGGTGGCCCGGCTAGAATACACACCTTAAATTAGCAAGCTTCCTGCAATGAAATAACTTCAAAGCCTAGAGTGTTATCTTAGGTTTGACTCTTGCAGCTGGGTTAATTTGCATCCACACAAGAGTCTGGGAGAATAAAGAGCTTTTTCTTTTGAGCCTGGGAAAGGTGGGGCTGCTGAGATAGGGGGCATGTGGAACTATAATGCTCAGCAATCCACACTGCTAGGTGTTCACTTAGTAAGTGAGATTTAAGTGCACCATTTCTCATACACACATTAATACGCACAATTGCGCTGGTAACTACTCGCATATTAGCGAATGCATAAGACATTGTATGAAAACACTGTTTTATTAGCTAAATGCGCACGCATCTGTCCCCAGTTAACTAGCATCTTTATATCAAACCCTGTATACTCACACATTACATATCCACAAAAAAGGTTTAATAAGCTTTAAGGTATAAGATTTAAGTTGGTTCAGTTAGTATAAATGCTGTGAAATAAAGATATTTGATAACTAAGGTTTTATACATGGTAAGAAAGCAGTGTTTGGTTTCGTATTGATGCGTACTCTTTCAACAGAATTCCGGTATTATTGGTGTGGAGATCGCATCATGCATTCTCAACTTATGGACCGCAGAGACTTCAAGCAACAAAATGTATATTATATGAACAACTGTTAGGATGATTGCATGGGGCGGGAGGGCAGAGACCCCCAGTTGTTGGAGGCTGGGTTGAGTCTATTTGAACCAGCCTGTTAAACGCTCTGTAACAGATGCTTCCCCCATGGGAACCAATAGTATCAGCAACAAACTTCTCTATTGTCCTGTCTATTCTGGGGGGGTATAAATATGTGTGCTCAAGCACTGGGTTTTTAGTCTTCTTGCTGAATGACGACAGGGTTTCTTGCTGATGCCTAACATCAGGACCAGAAAGCGCTGCGTATGTATACTGTACTTGGGGTCTGTATAATTCCTTTGCGTCTAATTGTGTCTGGATCAATAGCGTGTAACTGACTGTACTTTTTACTTGAATAATACTTTGTGCTTCGGAACCACACGTTCCAAGTCTGCAGTCTTTTATTTACTGTATGACTGCGTACGCAAATTGGCGTCATCCTTAGAGGTTTATAGGTAGGATTTTAGAAGGTACAGGCAGGGGTATATAGAGGTTCTGATTCAGTATCATCACAGCTAATCCCCTGCATTTGGGTGCGAGAATGCGGCAGTTGCGATCAGCGCGGGGAGGACAGCGCAAAAGACTGAATAGCTCCCGTCACTTTAGGTAGGAGCTACAAGTGCCCAAAACAAATCCCTCCCTGATGTCATATATGAAATTCCTCATGAGATTTCCTCTGATCCCTTTCCTGAATCATAGATAAATACTAGTTGCTGGTTGCAGTGATATATGGAGTCAAATGCAGGATACCATTAATTTCTTTAATGTGTTCTCTAAAGGTGCGTATCCACTTAGCAATTATTATTATCGTTAAATCGCTTGCTAATCGTTCGCAAATCGGCCATGTAAATGTCAAAAACGACCAGCGATGCGCGCGCCCACTGGTCGTTTTTGACATCTATCATCACCCGAACATGCTGGTCAACACCAGGTTGCCCATGTTCAGGGATGATTGATGTGTCTACACTGAACGACTGATCGTTCAGTGTAGACACATCACAGACAAGGATACGACTGCACGATTACAATGTCATAATCATGCACTCGTTTCTATGTCTGTAAGTGGATACGCACCTTTAGCCTACACACAGCAGTAGAAGCCATTTTCAGATGCCTATGGGGATAGCTTGCAAATTCAGTTAGACGACGACTGCATCTGACCATGCTAATGGTGCCCTGTCCGGTTCCTGGATGGACAATAGAACAGAGGTTCATCTACTATTTAGCCAGTTTATCTATGACTTAAAATTTTAGTCTAGCGTAATAAAAGAAATGCTTTGGGTAATATTTGATTGTTGGCAGAACAGGAGATTTATCAAGTCTTGGAGAAAGTATCAGATTCAAACTGTAATTTTTCAAACACATCCTGTAACTAACAGTTAAAAGCTCCTTTATCTCTCTTCAATTTATCTCTCTCCATAATTTGATAAATCTCCCCCTAAGCTTCTTCGCCAACTCTCATATGTATAAAATTTGCAGAATGTTTAATTAATTATCAGAATCCGTTGGTTTTAGTTCAATGCCTTGGCTATTGCGAAAGTGACATGCTTTTTTTCCTATCACACAACATTTATAATAGCTTCAATACTGGAATGATTTTACGGATTTCTTTCCGTTTCCAAAACTAGTATAAGAAATAAAGCTTACACATACAGTACATGCAAAAAAAGTTGCTGGTACAGCATACTGTATAGTTAGTACTATCAAATAAAGGCTCTATCCAATGCAGTGTTTCCCAACCTCAATCTTCAAGGCACACTAACAGCCCAGGTTTTAAGGATAGCCATACTTGAGCATAGGTGACTTCAGTAGTACCTCAGTTATTTTGATTTAAATATCTGTGCTCTAGCATGGATATCTTGAAAACCTGGACTGTTAGTGAGTCTTGAGGACCGAGGTTGGGAAACACTGGTCTAACGCAATGGTTCTCAAACGTAATTCTACATAGTCCAAATCAAAATCATTGTCAACATTTATATTATGTCAACATGACATTGTCATAATGACGTTTTTGTGCAAGTTGACATAACATTTTTCTACTGACAGAGCCCTAACAGCCTAGTCGCCACCTAATCCTGTCACAATGACATTGTAACTGCTGACATTGGCAATTTCGACAAAACAACCGCGTCGACGTCCCCTACTTTGACATGGTCACTGTCGACATGACTACAAATCTTTGTAAATTGTGGTAACGGTCGTCTTTCAACTAAAGGAAATTAGGCATAAAATGTGTTGTTCATGTAAAAGGCTCTAAAAACATAGCTGTGCTGTAATTCTCTTACAGTATTCTACAGTAAAGTCACAGAGTTCACGAGGCATCAAAGTTTTTTTAATTGCATTGCACTGTGCTAATTACATATAAACAAGCACAGCGCCTGCCAACATGTCTCAGACAAGACCAACCAGTTATTACATATTCATCTAATCCAAGCCAGTAAGAAAGATGTAAAACTACAATCTGCACATTTAAACTGCACTTTGGCCTTGCAGCTGTAGCTGAGCTACAATCTCTCCCTGTCAGTAACTGCTCAACACCTGGGGAGCTGCAGTGCCTACTCTTGTATTATAAATAGCAATGGGGAGCTGCAGTGCCTAGTCTTGTACTATAAACAGCAATGGGGAGCTGCAGTGCCTACTCTTGTACTATAAATAGCAATGGGGAGCTGCAGTGCCTAGTCTTGTACTATAAATAGCAATGGGGAGCTGCAGTGCCTAGTCTTGTACTATAAACAGCAATGGGGAGCTGCAGTGCCTACTCTTGTATTATAAATAGCAATGGGGAGCTGCAGTGCCTAGTCTTGTACTATAAACAGCAATGGGGAGCTGCAGTGCCTACTCTTGTACTATAAATAGCAATGGGGAGCTGCAGTGCCTAGTCTTGTACTATAAACAGCAATGGGGAGCTGCAGTGCCTAGTCTTGTACTATAAACAGCAATGGGGAGCTGCAGTGCCTACTCTTGTACTATAAATAGCAATGGGGAGCTGCAGTGCCTAGTCTTGTGATATAAATAGCAATGGGGAGCTGCAGTGCCTAGTCTTGTACTATAAACAGCAATTTGGAGCTGCAGTGCCTACTCTTATACTATAAACAGCAATGGGGAGCTGCAGTGCCTAGTCTTGTACTATAAACAGCACCTGGGGAGCTGCAGTGCCTACTCTTGTGCTATAAACAGCAATGGGGAGCTGCAGTGCCTACTCTTGTGCTATAAACAGCAATGGGGAGCTGCAGTGCCTAGTCTTGTGCTATAAATAACACCTGGGGAGCTGCAGTGCCTACTCTTGCGCTATAAACAGCACCTGGAGAGCTGCAGTGCCTACTCTTGCGCTATAAACAGCACCTGGAGAGCTGCAGTGCCTACTCTTGTGCTATAAACAGCAATGGGGAGCTGCAATGCCTACTCTTGTACTATAAATAGCAATGGTGAGCTGCAGTACCTACTCTTGTGTTCTAAAGAGCAATGGAGATCTGCAGTGCCTACTCGTGTGCTATAAACACCTGGAGAGCTGAAATGCCTACTCTTTTGCTATAAATAAAGGGTGATATAGCTGACATATGGACATGGTTGGCAAACACCAGTAAATTTTACCAACAGTCAGTACAAATGTAGCATCTGCAGGTGAGAAAACAAATGGGGTCAATAAATGTCTACTAAATTGCACAAAAATACCAAACCAGTTATTTTGAAACAATGTAGGTCAAAGTTAGCACTATATACATAAAACAAGTTATTGTTTTGGACATAGAATAAGATTCTGCCTAGAATGATACTCTTTACTTAGCAACGAAATACATAATTTTCTGCAAAACCTGCTCCAATTTAGAAAGCGAACCCACAAAAATGTGTGACTACAGAGTGGAATGCATCACGGACACATCAAGCCGTATGACCGGATCTACATTTGCCATATATCAATCTGGGTTCTCTTTATGTGCCAAGGATTTCATTATGTATCATCATCAATTTGTATGGTCACACAGTGCTCAGCAATGGGGAAAACAGGGCAAATATAAAACTGGGAGAAGTTAGAGAACACAAATGAAGAAATAAGACAAAGGCTAGGAAGGACTCTGCGTGAGAAAGCTGAAACAAGAGAAGCAAGTGCTGCTCACAGTGGAGATTGTGACAACTGGGGAAGCATTACTGTGGGTGATATAGTTGGGAGTAGGGTAAACTCCATAGAGAGGAGATTTCAGAATGCATTGTACTATTTGAAGACTATGGAAGAGTTTGATCTGGCATGGTAGGGAATACTATAGGTCAGTGGTTCCATATAGTATTATAGTGAATTACTAGGATATCAGCATTATTTTGAAGGCACTCCTAGGCCAAAAGTCTCTTATTGAGAAATTCAGCAATTATTATTAAAGTAAGTAAAATGTGCTTATCCTGGTCAGAAGGGGTGGACAGGGTTGTGCTTCTGCTTGTCTACATAATTTATAATAAGCAAAACCAGTGCTTATGGCTGCCAATCACATTTACCATATATTGATTTGGTTCTGGACCACGAACATATGGCAAGTGCCTTTTGGCAGCCTGTTTGGGAGCCACTGCTACAGGTGGTTAGCGGCACAGGAAAAAAAAAAGTGAGTGTAACACTGTTACCAGAGACAAGGCACGGCACGGCACAGGTTAGACGTAAACCTATCAGGATGAGAGGAATAGTATTTTGAGATGGGGGTTATGTTGTTGAGGGCTTTGTAGGTAAGAAAGAGTAATTAGAATTGGATTCTAGTGTGGCGGATGTAGAGTGCTGAGAGAGGAAGACCAGTCATGCTGCAACACCCACCCCTCCATCACCACCACTCAAGAAAATAAAAATGATGTACGTGGGGATAGATGGGTGAGGGGGATGCCAGGGAGGAGAAGGTTGCAGTAGTTGAGTAGGGAGCCGAGAGAAAAGAGTTTTGGTAGCAGAGTGAATAAGAATAGTATTTTGGTTGTATCTTGGACTAGCAACGGGCATATTTTGGCAATGTGGATGTGACAGAACTAAAGGTCAGAACACACTAGACGATGTCTAGTGTGTATCGACCTAGTCAGCGACAAGACCTGGCGTGGTGCCAGCATCGGCAAGTGCATACACACTTGCCGATGCTGGAAGCGATAGTGGGAGCCATGCTGCATTCAGCAGCATGGCCCCCGCTTACGATTTTGCCCATCGGATGTGCATGCAGGTCCGACGGGCGATGTCGCTGACGCACGGGAGGGCGCATCGTCAGCGATATAGCAGGTACACACTAGACGAGTGGTCTCCAACTAGTACTGCCGACTAAAGAAAGTGATCGCTGACGCATGATCTCCCATGGTGTCGACGCCATGGCCGGAGCCACAGGGAAGCATGTCAGGTGATTGCTGCAGCTGTACTTCCCTGTGGTTCCACCCATGGCGGAGCGAGTGACTCCCGCCCAGCCCTGCCGGAAAATCACACAGCACCCCTGCCTATACAATATCTTTTGCTCCTCTACTGCACGTACCTCCTTGGAGTCGGTAATTAACTGTGAAATGTGCCTGTGTTTATTGTTTTAGTATGTAAATAAAATTTATCACTGTAATAATTAAATGCATTGTTGTTTTCTATGAAACATTTTTTAAAATTTTCCTTAAATTACCGTCAATTGTTCGATTATTAGCCAGATTTTTTTTCTACAATTTTAGTAGCTCTTCAGGAGGTTTCATTTTAATAGTAGCTCACACCTCAATTAAGGTTGGCGACCACTGCACTAGACGATGTGCCCGATATGTTCCTCCAGATCGTATGACATATCATCTAGTGCGTACCCGGCATAAGAGAAAGACTGGATGTGTGGAATAAAGCAGAGTATGGAGTCAAGTGTGCCACCAAGGCAGCAGAATTGGGAGACAGGAAATGTTGATATGGACAGTGAGGTAGAGTTTAGGGGGTGTGGTGACTTTGGGAGGAGGGAATATAACTCTGTTTTGGAAAGTTTAAGCATTAGGTAGTGTTGGAAGATCCATGAGAAGTTGAAGAGAGAAGCTGGTTACATGAAACACAGAGAGACAAGTCAGGGGAGGAGAGATATATTTTGGTGTCATCAATGAAGAGGTGGTACTGGAGGAATTAGTTCCCATGAGCAGTGAGAAATGCAGAGGGCTGAGAACAGAATCAGGAGGGACACCAAGAGATGCTGGGAATGGAAGGGAGGGATTCAACAAGCAAAACCATTAAAAGTCGATGTTTATGTGGCCGATGGATTGAATGGGGTGTAGGAGAAGAGAGTCATCAACAGTGTGGACAGCAGCAGGGGGGAGATTTACGAAGCACCAGTTTTGCTGTTATTTTGAAACTTCTGCACATTGCCAGCAAATTTAAGTACAAAATCACTGAATTAACTATCCAGCAGTTTTGATGCGGTTTTGTAAACCACCACTGACGTCCATCTGCTTTTACGACGGTTATGTGGTGTTTTTCATGGAGTTTTGACCTAAACCACCACAAAATGTATCTAGCCAATCAGAAAGAGAAGAATCACAATAAACGTATATTGAAGTGACAATATTAGATTAGAGTGAGAGGAGAGAAAATGAGATATGTGGTTGTATACTTTTCACTCAAGTAGTTTGGCGAAAGAGAGTAGAAGAAAAATAGGGCAGAAATTGGAGAGAGAGAGGCTGGGTTTGAGAGAGAGTTTATTCAGGATTGGGTAGATGAAAGTAAGTTTAAATAAGGATGGATATGTGGCAATAGACAGGTTGAAGATGTGAGCAAGCATGAGGGAGAGGATGCAGGGATGATGGTTGGAAACAGGATCACCTGGACAGGTTGTGAAGTGTATGTATGAGAAGGTGGGTGGGGGGGGTGCAGATTTCACATGAGAAAATAAGTCGAATTGCTTTGATTTTGATTTTAAAATAGGCTGCAAAATCATGAGCAGTGAGGGGAAAAAGGGGAATACGTGTATGTAGAAGATTTGCGAGTTGAAGGTGGCAAAGAGGTACCAGGGGTTACAAGACTGGGTGAATAGTAGATATTATGTTTGCTTGGCAAGTGAAAATGAAGTGACCTCAGTAGGCAGTAGATCTGTGTGGTGAGCCATGGTTGAGGTTTGGATATATGTTTGGTTATGTTTCCATGTGTATATTTTCAGCACTTGAAAGCAGAAATTCCCAAGGTACAGTA
This sequence comes from Taudactylus pleione, assembly GCA_031769625.1. NCBI lineage: Eukaryota > Metazoa > Chordata > Amphibia > Anura > Myobatrachidae > Taudactylus > Taudactylus pleione. The sequence goes on from JAUIMM010000092.1 coordinate 41,217,244, forward strand.
GCAATAGGTACCCCTTCTATTTCACAGAGAGACACAGACTGTGTCTTCAATATCTCAATTAGAAAGATATATGTATGTTTATATACAAAGCTGTGAAATCTCTCTTAATCATAGCCTTAACTACAAGAATCAGATAGATAGACAAGAGAGACAGGTGTATATATATTAATAGATGTATATACTGTAGATATACTGCGTGGACAGCCATGCTAATCCATCTTTGACCACAATAAACATCTACTGCTAGCGATGGCTACTAACGACAAATAGGTATATGTATGAGGAGACGTCCAATAGTCTGCACGGCTATGGCAGTACTGCTCTCACTCACCTCTTTTGCACTTTTGATTTTCGTTAGGAACATGTGCAGCTCCATGGTTTCTGCGTACAGTGCCCTGCATACTGCCTGGTAATGATTGGGAGCTTCGGATGGAGTTGGCAGATGAGAGGAACACAGCTGTTAAAAAGAATAAACATCACTGAGTTATAATCTATATTAGAAACATGCATACAAATATGTGTTTCTTGCAGGGATATAACTATAAATGTCTGGTCCTCATAACAAACCAGGGCTGGGTGCCCGAAACCACCATATCATAAAGTCATGCACAGTACATTGTCTCCTCCATCCCCAGTCAGTCTCAAAGCAGTCATCAGAATTACATAAACAGTTATGATGATATCTTCATTATTTTCTAATAATGTGTTGATAAATTCAAAATAGAGCCATATTACCTTTGTGCTTTAAGGCACATTCCTTCCTCTGCTACTACAGGTAAAATATCGCTCTGCTAGTCTGGTAATATTTTTTAAGTATATATTTGTAAAGTCTAGCTATATATTTTTAGCTATTGAATGGAGCAGGGACCATAGAAGGTACATAAATAAAACGTGCAGTTATTGTAAGTACTAAAGGGCAATGCCAATACGACCCATTTAAAACTGATAATTAAATTGCCTTTACAACGATTGTTTGAGTCCTAAGGAGTATTCATTTAGCAGTGATGGTTGCGAGGTGCCAGCGCTCTGACACCTTGTGCCCTCTAACATTGCAGATTATTCCTTGCGCTCCAATCTGCAAAGTAGGAATGCTGTATTAAGCAGTGATATGTGAATATTACCCTCAGGGCAAATGAAAAGCTTCAGGCATGAGAAATATGACCCTGATGAAATTGGTCACCCTGACATGTACAAAAGGAAGACACTAACTTGAAAATAAGTAATGAGAAATGTAATATGTGCAGGTTTTGAATAGCAACATTTCAAAGAAGTCTTCATCGCACCTCTTTACATTAAGCACATTACTCTCTTCCAACCTGCTTCTGTCACCTGCTTGAATAAAGAATATTACTGAGGAGTTGTACCCAGCATCAGGATTTAGGGGGTCTAATGGACAAGAGAAGGTGGTAACTATCATTATGTGACATATTTACTAAGCAGTGGATTTACAAAACCTCGTTATACAAATTTTGCCTGCCATATTTAAAATGGCAATAATAGTAAATACAAAATCAGACTCGTTTTACATTAAGTAGTATTGTCCTTTTAAATTTGGCAGGCAAAATGTATAAAAAAAAAAAGGGTTTTGTAAATCCACTGCTTAGTAAATATGTCCCAATGTATCAGTGTATATCGCAATGATACATAAATGATATATGTAGTACCACTGCAATTCACCATCCTGGGCTCATCTTGGAACTCCAGCGAATATCCTACTCCTCTGCAACAGTTTTCTCCAGCCAACAGCAGCCTAACACTGCCAGGGAAAGGTGGGCATGAAATGCGTATGCATGGATTTCAGCTGTGCATAACCGTTTTACCTTTTGCCATGTATAGTTAACACCATCCCAAGATAGAGGTCGACGGGACGGCAGACACAGGGAGGTATCGCAGGAGAAGTCAGTGACATCTCTGCTATTTACCATGTGAGTAAGGGCTTATTCTCCTCTTCAGAAATATATCCCTTAGATCAGTGTCGGACTAGGGCATGAAAAACCCACCAAGGGAATGCAATGGTAGTGGCCCATGCTAAAAGGGTGTGGCCAGCCATCAGACAGGATGTGGTCAGCTGCCACAGTTGCTTGGCTAACCAACGGGCAAATCCTGGTGTAGTTTCTATAGAAAGGAACCAAGCTCCCATGTTGATCAGTGACACTTCTCCACCAGGTTACTGACCATCTATTAGAGCAACAATTTATTATTTGAAATCTGGAAGCTGACAGGTAGAAAAGGGGTTGGGCCCTCAGGCAGTGGGGCCCAGCGGGGATTTCCCCTGTACTCCTGTGGGCCAGTCCCACCCTGTCTTAGATAGGTATAGTGATGCCTGTACTGTGAGATGTCCATCTTGATCTCTGCTCTTGAGAGTATTAAGAGGATATGAAAATACACCCTGTTTGTGACTGCTCCTGCAGACAATAATGTTTTCCAGATGGGTATGAATGTTTTGGCTTCAGTAACCAATTGTCCAATAGTGTCTTTTCCAAACACCACTTGGCAAATCAGAGGCGAACCTGGTGGGCTGGCGGGGCACAAGCCTCTGGTGCTGAAGGGGCTGAGAGCAGGGGTGCACTTAGTGTTTGTGTCTAGAAACAGCCGTCTGTCCGGCTATATAAAAACCAAAGAACAAACCTGTATCAGCAGCCAGGAAAAGAAAAAAAATACTCCCCGGTGGCCACAATTGTACAGACATTGCTTCCCAATAGGCCATGGGATGACCCAGCTTTCTCTAAGCGGGCCTTACAGTGTGTGGGATTACATCAGGGGGCAGGCTTGTACACTAACCGGTGTCCCTACATGGTTAGGGATATCCTAAATGGATTTCAGCTACAAATGACAAGTGAATAAGTAAAAGATATGTGTACACATATACAGTATGAGCATATGAGAGTGTTTTTTTTTTTATTAGTAGTTTTAATTGCATGAAATATTCATGGGCACTGACAAATAAAAGTGTAACAGTTCCTATGCTTCCAATACAATCCAAACAAATGAAAGTACTTTTATCCCAATGAGTTACAGAAAAAAAGCTGTATTATGAAAAAAACAACTTTCACTTGGACACCCTATTAAATAAAGTATACAGTAATTTATGGGGGGGGGGGATCCACTGAGCTGAGTTTTTGCCCTGGGTGAAAAAAACAGGATTTTGGTACTTACCGATAAATCCCTTTCTCCGATTCCATAGGGGACACTGGAGACCAAAGACAGTGGGGATATAGATGGTGCTAAGTGGGAGTGGGAGCTGGCACTTTAAATTTTAAGAAGTGTGACTAGCTCCTCCCCTCTGTATCCCCCTACAAGCCCAGTCTTCGAAAACTGTGCCCGAGGGGAGCTGAGAAAAAACAAATGGAAGGGGAGGAGGTGAAGCAAGTACACAGAACAGATTAAAAGGTTAAAAAAACAGTAACACAACCAGAGACATCAAACAGTTCTCTAACAGTCATAACAGAAAATGACCCCCAACCTTGGCAGCATGGAACAGCGCGGGGTGGGCGTCCAGTGTCCCCTATGGAATCGGAGAAATACCAAGTAAGGTGGACGACAGGATAGAACTCCAAGTTCCGACACTCTCCTGGCTGAGGCCAGTGCGAGAAGAAGTGTTACCTTCCACTAAAGGTATGTTAGCTCCACCGACTGCGAAAGTTCGAACAGAAGAGACTGTAAGAAGGAAAGTACGAAGTTCACATCCAATGGAGCCATAGGAGGAACAAAGGGTGTTTGTAACCGAATCAGACCTCGTAGAAAAGTCTGTACCTCAGGTATCAAGGCCAACTTCTTCTGGAAGAAAACCATCAGAGCTGAAATACGAACTTTCAGAGAACCCAACCCAGACCGGCTGAGTAACCTGCTTGCAGAAAAACAGAAATCTGGCTAGTTGAATTGTGTAGGAAGAGCCCCTCTGCGTTCACAGTAGGAAACATAAGCCTTACAAATATGGTGGTAATGTTTAGAAGTAACTTCCCTTCGAGCTCTAAGCATAGTAGGGACTACCCTGGATGGGATCCCTTTACTTCTCAAGATGGCCCTTTCAAAAGCCACGCCGTCAAGCGTAGCCCCTTTAAGTCTGGATAGACTAAAGGACCCTGCAGTAAGAGATCTTCTCTCCGAGAAAGTTTCCACAGATGGTCGATCAGCAGAAGCTTAAGGATGGAGGACCATGCTCTGCGAGGCCATTTCGGAGCTACCAATAGAACCTTGTCCTTTTTGATGTGTTGTAGAATGCAAGATAGAAGTGGAAACGGAGGAAACAGATAGACAAACTGAAACTTCCATGGTGTTGACAATGTGCCACTGCCATTGCCTCCGGGGTGTCTCTCCTAGACCAGTAGAGAGGCAGCTAATGATTTTGTCTGAATGTCATGAGGTCGACCTGTGGAAAACCAGTGGTTGAAAAAAAAACTGCAGAGATAGTGTCCATTCCCCTGGATGCACCTCCAGTCGACTGAGGTAGTCTGCTTCCCAATATGCTACACCTGGAATAAAGATTGCAGAGATTGCCATTGCGAACTTTTTCACCAAGGTTAGAAACTGGCTTACTTCTTTTAAAGCCGACCAACATCTAGTTCCACCTTGGTTAATGTGGCATTGTCCGACTGGACCCTGACTGCTCAGCTCCGCAACAGGTGATCTGCTGTCTGAATAGCATAGAACACTGCCTGTAATTTCAATATATGTTTATTGGCAGACTCGCTTCCTGTGATGTCCAGCGGCCTTGAAAGTGATGTTCCTGAATCACAGCCCTCATCCTCGCAGACTCGCGTCTATGGTGAGAAGATTCCAATAACACACTCCGAATCTCTTTCCCTCCAGTAGGAGTACAGAGTTCAACCACCAGAGAAGGGATATCAGAGTTCTGGTACTTAACCTTACCCGTTGGTGAAGGAACAGATGGGATCCTGTCCACAGAGAGGTCTAGCTGAAACTTCCTGTAGTGAAAGCATCTGTAAGCAATGTTGGAATGCCACAACCATCTTCCCCAGGAGTCAGTGCATGTTTGCATTCAATACCTGACGATGGAAGTTGCTTTTTCTTGAGGGAGGAACACTCGCTGACATAAGGTGTCCATGATCATTCCCAGAAACTGTAGCCTCTGCGTCGGCTGCAGGTGAGACTTGGGAAAATTCAGGATGCACCCATGACGAATGAGAAGTCCCTGGAATGATCCCTCAGCAGAAGATCATCCAGGTAAGGGTTAATAGTGATTCCCTGTATCCGAGGGAGAGACCTCATCACAGCTATGACCTTTGTGAATACCCTGGGGACTGAATGGTAAGCCGAAGCATAAGGTCTGACTCTGGAAAAGAATTCCGAATCTCAGAAACGCCTGGTGAGGCGATCAGATAGGGATTCTTGATATCCAGAGATATCGTGAAATCGCCATCCTCTAGTCCTGCAATCCCAGAGGGAAGGGACTCTGGCCCTGATTCAGAGCCGAACGCTCTGACAGAGCGCTCGCTCTGAATCAGGGCCATCCCTCCTACCTTTTGGAGCGGCCTCCTGGCCGCTCGCATAGCTGTGGGTGACCACCCACAGCTATAGCGAGAGGCCAAAATGATGGTCGCGATGGTCAAGACCATCGCGACCATCGGGCTTGCGAGCCCTGGAGTGCTTTTGGCGCTATCAGAGCCAAAAGCACTCCCACTGACATCACTAGTGATGTTAGTGGGGGTGGCCCCAGACAGTAGGCGTTCCCATGGGAACGCCTCCGTCTGGGCAGCCACGCCCTTGGCACGCCCATCAAAGGGGGCGTGCTGTCAATCACCATCGACAGCACACCCCCTTTGGTGCGAGACCCATAACGACGGCTTGGCCATCGTTATTCGGGTCTCGCGCATGCGCACGAAGGAGCCACCTCCGTCGTGCGCATGCACACTTGGGCAACATCAACCCGCTCGCGAGCGGGTCTGAATCAGGCCCTCTATCTTACACTTGAAAATCCTTAGGAATAGATTGAGATGATCCAAGTTCAGAGTAGGTCTGACCGAGCAGTCAGGCTTCGGAACCACGAAGAGACTGGAGTAAAAGGTTTGTCCGGGAACCTGGACCACCACTCTCAAGGATAGAAGCTAGTGTATAGTTTTCTGTAAAACGATACTCCTGCCATTGGAAACTGGCAAACCAGTGGTAAAAAGTCAAGCTTGTATCCCCGAGTGATGAGATCCCAGACCCAAGTATCCATACAAAATTCCGTCCATACTATTCTGAAGTCCTGAAGATGCGCTTCCACTCTGGGGTCCCCCAGGTGAAAGCAAAGCCCATCATGCACTAGGCTTAGTAGTGTACTTAACCTCATATTGGGTTTGTTTAGACTCTGCCCCGAGCTCCGGAACCACGGGAAGTTAATAGACCTCCTGAACAACTCGGAGCACTAAAGGACCGAAACGAGAGTCCTGAGTAAGAATAGGCCGCAGATGGAAGACAAGAGGATTTACCCCGAGTAGCTTGAGAAATCCTTTTATCTAGATCCACTGCAAGTAATACCCTCTCCGCGAATTAAAGTGTTTTCACAGCTTTCTTCGTTTCTGCATCTGCCTTCAGCAGATTACAACAACAGGACGCAGTATCACACCTGCAGCTGTATAAATGTATTTGAGAATATTCTTCAATCTACTGTTCAATGTCTTTAACAGACATGGTCCCGGGACCTGTAGCGTTGACTGTAGCAAGAGAGTCTCAAGATCTTTTTGCAGGAAAAAGAGAAAAAGATAATCGCCGGGACATCTGAAATTTATCAGGAGGTTCTCAAGCTGTTTCCTTAGAAAGAAATACTGTGGAGTAGGACTAGTGTCTTCCTGTATCTGCAATACCTGGCGGATTGCAGAAAATAAAGCCTCTATCCCATCTGACACTGTTTAGAGGTATGGGAAGGAGCCATGGTATTGAAAACCCATGGATATAGGTAATATGTTTTCCTGTAGAGACCTGACCTAGAAGCCCCTCTATCTTTCCGAGAAGCCTCCAGCTCAGCAGAGAGATGTCATTGCTTAAGCCACAGCGCTCTACGCACCGAATTCACCTCCTGGAGGCGATAAGGCAAACGTCATTGGACGTTTCTTCAAGGTAAGACGTCTCACCTATATGCAATGCTAATGGAATAAGCTCCTTAACAGCAGCTTATCTCTATCAACCAATTGCCCAAAGCTCATTTGCTTTGTTAGTGAAGCCTGCGCCATACCAAACTGCGAATCTGACATCCCTGAAGATTATCGTTCAGGATGCAATTTGCACATGGAGAACACACAAACTCCACACAGACAGTGCCGCAGCGTGAAATAAACCCGCAAAACAACCATTCGTGTAAACTAATCTGCACACTTATTTGCAGATAATAAATGTTGAGATGCTGTAGTCTTGCGATACGCACAGACCCCACACAAACAACAGTAAAGTGTAGTGAAAAAGGTCAAAAGAAAAAAACGTGATACAGAGAGGCAGGAAAGAACCACACTTGTTCTAATAGCAGTGCCAGAGAACACTAGGCATAGAAGGAAGTAATCAGTGTTACTTAAATGCTCTCCTGACCAGCCTAATTCCCCACTGGGTACTTACAGTCCAGGGTAGGCTACCAGTTTCATGCAGCAGCTTGTTTCATACAGCTGACAGAGCCTCAGTGTAATGGCCGCCAGCACACTTCCAGAGACGCGCTGGGGCTGCTGGGAGGAAGGAGCAGGACTACGGAGCTAGGCTCCGCCCTCCCGCTTCGGCGCTTAATACTCACTGTAAGCGTGCTATTTTTATATCTGCCAGCGGCGGTATTGTGTGCTCACTAAGTAGTGTATGAGCTTGAGTTATAAATATAAATTCTCTTTGTTTAGATGAGAATTAAACCGAGGGACCTGCTGCCTGATGTGGCAAGATAGTAGCCCACTAGGTTATCTGTGTGCTTTCTAGTATATTAATGTCTGCCGTTTGGCTGCTCCACTATTCGGAGCAGCCAGCTGCTGTGTATACTGCCATTTAATATATTAACCTGGCTTCCCCGCTAGTCGGGATGCCAGGAAATATAGTCACGTAGCTGCCTGCTACTAATAACAAGACCCTGAGGAGGAGTGTGAAACACATCCAGCTCCCCTCGGGCACGAACTAAGACTGGGCTTGTAGGGGAATATAGAGGGGGAGAAGCTAGTCACACTTCTTAAACTTTAAAGTGCCAGCGCCCACGTAGCACCGTCTTTATCCCCACTGTCTTTGGTCTCCAGTGTCCCCTAGTGGATGAAGGAGAAACAGCCTAGCTTCCCCTGTGACAGGTGTAAGTTATTATCACTCACTGCAGAAACCAGCAATAATTCTAGAACTGCATTGATTGTGATCTTCACAATTTACAACATATACACACGTATATATGCAGAGAAATGTGACAACTCCACAAAGAGATATTTGAAGATTTTCAGAATGACCCAAATCATCCTGAACGGATTCTAAACTCTAAGGGAGATTAGTTTATTTCCATTAACTTTTCTGAGTTCAGAGAGCATTCCCACTCTGAGTTCACATTCGTATCATTAAGTAACAGAGCTTGGCAAGTAAGCATAGAATTAACAGCAGTACCAGCCCCACTGGAGCACAGAGATCAAAAAGAATTCTAGCTATGCCTGGCCACGCTCAATCATTCTCTGCAGAAGAGTGTAAATAAATAAATACTACTGAGGTTCAGGGGATATCTAGCACTCCGTGTGAACATGTCTCTTACATGCTGAGTGAGGAAGATATGCCAGTACACAAAGCAGAACACTGTAACCGTCTTCTCAAAGATCAAGGAGAATAGAAAATAAATTGACTGGTAATTAACCTACAGAACTTACACAATGCAGATCCATACTTTGCATATTATCCATTACAAAACCATAACATGACAGTTCGGGTGTGGTATATTTCACCAACATTCATGATCATGGTCTTAATGTTGAAATGCAGTATGTATACACTGACCACACTGGCATTCATCATGTCGACATTGACGGGCTTCCCATCGCTCCGGGTCTCGCACCAAAGGGGGCGTGCTGTCGATGTTGATTGACAGCACGCCCCCTTTGGTGGGCGTGCCGGGGGCGTGCCTGCCAGACGGAGGCGTTCCCATGGGAACGCCTACCGTCTGAAGCCGGCCCCACTGACATCACTAGTGATGTCAGTGAGAGTGATTTTGGCTCTGATAGAGCCAAAATCACTCCAGGGCTTGTGGCTGGGAAACTCGACCGCAGGGTTTCCCTCGCAAGTCCGATGGTCGCGATGGTCAAGACCATCGTTTCCCTCGCAAGTCCGATGGTCGCGATGGTCAAGACCATCGCGACCATCTTTTTGGACGCTCGTATATGCTGTGGGTGGTGACCCACAGCTATACGAGCGTCCAGGAGGACGCTCCATTTTAATGGAGGAGGGCCCTGATTCAGAGCGAGCGCTCTGGTCAGAGCGTCCGGCTCTGAGTCAGGCCCTAAATGCCGACAGTACATATATTTGTGGCTCCTATATGATCGGCTGTGAAGACTGGAATGCATCCTCGCGATACTTTTGAACTTTTCCTTCAAACAACCTGACGTCAATTTTGCTGAGATAAAGTTTACAATTACTTTTGGAGAGTGTGGATGTAATTGGCAAAGCTAATCTGACAATATGTCTTACATAAGAGACTTCTGAAAAACAACAACTTCTACTTGCTAACAAAACAAGTACACACGATTTTGCAAGTACCAGTTGGTGACTGGATTGCATTAATTGCATGAAGCAGAATGATAGTGAAAGCCAGACTAGCATACATCAAACAAAGAATATGAGGAACAGAGGTGAATGTGAAAGTTCAAAACAAGAGTAGATGGACGCTTTTAATTTAAAAAAAGGAAATCACTGACCTAAAAATGATTATAAGAAGTGCTGACACCTAGCCTAATGAGAAAGCCATACAACACCCTACAAACTGCAATCAATCATCCACTCTGTAGCTCAGTTAGAACAGCTGTCTTTAAAAAAGCTGATACATTATTTACATAAGGCAAGACTGCTATTGGAATTACTAACAACTAAAGCTGGGTAAACAACTCAGTGATCCGGAAGTATGACGATGTGATATATTAATAGATCGCGTCAGTGCACACACTGCACAAATCGCCATACAACGATGTGATATATGGTTGCATACTTACTGTAACTACACCGCGTCGCTCATCGCAGTGTTCCATCTGGTGTGCAGCTCATCAGATGGGACGATGCGACCACACAATACACTATGGTCGTGCAGAGTGGTCGCAGGTACAATGATTGCAGGATAAATCGTGTAGTGTGTACCCAGCTTAAGCACAATTGCCACAGCACAAAATATACTGGCCAGTTAATTTTCTTCTGAAAAAAACAGACACTATTGTGTATGGTAGGGCACATAGAGTGTACGCTACAATGGGACAGGAACAGATGTGAATGGTTACAACAAAACATCAACTGAGTAGTGCATCAAATTTTAGTCTCTCTCTATATATGGACGAATTTATGCTTCAGTGAGAGACATAGTTAAATATGGTGTCTGATTCATTATAAAGGCAGCCCTCTTGTGAGGCCAGAGGTGTACAACCAAGGAAGTTAATTGTAGGTTACCATGTACACCATATGCAGTGGCGCCTGAAGGCATGGGCTAGCAGGGCCATTGCCCAGAGCGCCATAGCCTGAAGGGCACAGCCCTGCCTGAACTTTATTTTAGAGGCACTCACCACCAGGGCCGGATCGAGGGGAGACACAGTCTGTCAGTGCGTCCGTACCACAACCTGCCCAGGTCCGGATAAACCAACCCTTCACTTACCCACTGGCGTTATTGGTCTACAATTAGGGGAAAGGAGCGGGGGAGGGAAGGGCCGACAGTGCAGCACTGGACGGCCTGAGAGCTGAGATACCTAGTACTGGCCCTGGTATAATACATTGTAATCTCACTAGATCTACACATCGCAGGCTGACAAAGCCTCATAAAACCACTGCTAAAATGTAATGGAAAGAATCCAGAGAGCAATATACAAAAGTTGTGCCAAATGTTACAGGATACATATGAAAAAGGACATTCTGATATGGCACAAATATGAATATGAGTTTAAATACCAAACTTCCTGTATTGGACAGGTCACACTACAACACATGTCCACATGTATATTTAGAAATGTTGTGTTATCTTGAAGCTAAAAATAAAATGTATTAGTTATCGCAAATGACACACTCCATGTTAGGTCAGAACGCACGGTGCACAAGCAGTGTATACACTGGCGTCTGGCAGTTAGCACAGTACTGGACACGCCTTTGTTAGAGGAAGGGCTGAAGTTGAAGTTTTCAGTGCGACTCGTGATTCCATTTAACCAGCAGCACAGATGATCCCGACCTTGTGATATCTCTTTAAAGATCTCCTTTCTGTCATGTGAGAACTCACTGGGAAGTTTTTCTTCCTTGTTCCAGAGGATCAGAAAACGTGTCACAGAGAACCGATTTTCCCCAGACAGTCAAAGAAGAGCAAAAAAAAAAGCAATTCAAGGAAAGAAATACTATATTGCTCTAGCAATAGCATCTTTGTGTGCTTGTTTACACATGAAACAATTTTACTCATGGGAGTTCTTGCTATTTAACATTTTACAAGAACGAGAGATAGAGGTTTATATTTACTAAAGGTCGATTTTAAATCGATCTGAATCAATGTTGTATTTCTGGAGCTAAAGCACAGACTGGGCTCGATATAATTGAACGCAAATTAAATAGCGCAGCGAGGGAGCTCCTGGAGCTATTCAATTCAGATGCTGTTTCTGCGGCGGTAAGGGCAGAAAACAGCATCGCGCCTGTAATTCCTTAACAGCGCGCTGAATTGAATATCTCCAGGAGCTCCCTCTCGTCGCTATTTAATTCGCGTTCAATTGAATTGCACCCAATGACTAATAGACAATTTTTTATTTGTTTTTTTTAAGTGTTAGTAAATGTGTTATTTAGACCCAGAAACACAGCATCGATTTAGATTGATTTGAAATTGATTGAAATCGACCTTTAGTAAATATCCGTGCAACACATTTTATCAGCAGCACTTCATCCGTTTCTGCTTCTAAATGCGAAATCTACAGACACTGTAAACCAATTATAGTCATCAAATAAAAGAAAGTTTCCTATTCCTTCTTGTCATGGCAATAAAACACCGAAAACACAGCAATATTACAATGATATTGCTCTTTGTATCCTGACTTATAAAGGGATTCATTTGGAATACATAAAACCAACACTGACACAGGACACACTAAAAGTGTCCCATATCCCAAATATGTTGTGCTCATAGGGGGTCATTCAGACCCGCTCGCAAGCGGGTCGATGTTACCCACTGCGCATGCGCACGACGGAGGGAGCTCCGTCGTGCGCATGCGCGAGACCCGGGGAGCAACGGGCTTTCCATCATTCCGGGTCTCGCACCAAGGGGGGTGTGCTGTCGATGTTGATTGACAGCACGCCCCCTTTGGTGGGCTTGCCGGGGGCGTGGCTGCCAGACGGAGGCGTTCCCATGGGAACGCCTACCATCTCAAGCCGGCCCCACTGACATCACTAGTGATGTCAGTGGGAGTGATTTTGGCTCTGATAGAGCCAAAATCACTCCAGGGCTTGTGGCAGGGAGACCCTACCGCAGGGTCTCCGTCGCAAGCCCGATGGTCGCGATGGTCAAGACCATCGCGACCATCATCATGGACGCTCGCTATAGCTGTGGGTGGTCACCCACAGCTATACGAGCATCCAGGAGGCCGCTCCATTTTCATGGAGGAGGGCCCTGATTCAAAGCGAGCGCTCTGGTCAGAGCGTTCAGCTCTGAATCAGGCCCATAGTTATGTGGCCAAATTAGAAATATATGTACTGGAGTCATGCAGCCAGACCCGCCAGTATCTCTATAAGGCTAGTGAGAATAGTTACAGAGCTAGTATTGCCAGAACTTAATTTTTGTTCATTCCCAGAGATACTGCCTTTTTCAGACCATAAGACTCAAAGTAGTAGCTTGATGCTTATGGTTTGAATAGTACTTTAAATAACAGTGTTGTGAACATGAAACAGTATGTCACTCTTATGGGATGCGTGCCACCTAGCAACAGCTGGTGGCACTACAAGCCTCCCATAGAACATCAATATTGTCCAGTGCACCAACTTCTGGGCCCAGGAAGAGGGACATGTTATCATTGATACAGATTCATCCTTCTCCCTGGTAGCTCAGCTGGCCCTACAACTATGGATTGGGAATCTGAGACTTCTCGCTGTCTTTTGATCTTGAAGAAGGTAAACTTAGTGTGATACAAATGGCCAGGGTGGACCTAAAAAACAGCCACATTCCCTTTCTGGCAAGTAGGTCAGATTTAATTTCCCTTCCATAATTTTTCCCTTCCATAGTTCGTTTTCACAAGAAAATTACAGCAGTTAATTAGATACTGCTCAAGATTTCCACTAGCTCAGAAACATACAGAACTGGCCCATTCCAGCAGGTCATACTACAAGATGGTTCTTGCAGACCTGTACTCAATGTAAAGAAATTATACATGTTCATATGCCCAAAGTAAATGGATGTCATCCTAGATCATCCTATTAGCTCAAAATAGATTTGAAAGATGCATTTCATCCATTACCGATATACCACTCACACAAGCAACTTCTGTAATCTTATTTGAGATCATTTATACAACTATAATGGTGTTTGGTCTATAACAACTTACATCTTTATTAGAATTATGTAACTGCTGCATCACAAGAAAACCTGTGCAGGAGCTCACGGCAGCGAGACTTGTATTACAGGCTCTAGTGCCAATTAATTTCTCTAGGAACAAATGCGGTTTGCAGATACAGATTCCAGCTAACCCTTTTGCACCACAATAACCCAGTTTCAACCAGATTTCCAGTCCTGCAGAATGTATGTAAAGTATAGTGTTCTTATAATACAGAGCGAGATTTGTGAGGAATTCAGAAACAATGGGCCGAATTCAATTCAGTGTGATGTTGAATAGCCGCAGGAGGGAGCTCCGCATCTATAAATTTTAACGCGCTATTAGCGTTGTCGGGAATGGGTTAAGTCTGAGAGTGCCGGTTATCGCGACTTAACCTGGGTATTAAGGGCGCGGTAACCGGCATTCTCTGACTAAAGTGTCGGGCGCGCGGCTGTCAGCGCTGTGCTAAGCCAGCAAACACTTATCGGATTTCTCCTCACATCCCCAGGGGGTGCGAGAAGAAATCCTTTAGCCGCCCAAACAGCGCGTGTATTGAATAGCTTTGGGAGCTCCCTCCTGCGGCTATTCAACATCACACTAAACTGAATTTGGTCCAATGTGGCATCCAATTGGAAGCCTCCCTACTTGTTAATAGATATCTTTTTCAAAGGCAAAGGATAAGGTAAAAAGGAAGGAGAACATTTTTATACCAGTTTTGCACTAAAGTTTGGTACCAGAAAACACCTTTTCTGACATAAAAAGACAGAAAACACCTAGGAGTCAGATATTTTGATTGCTCCATGAATTATATAGCTAAACCAACATTTTTCAATAGATTAAGCCTAAACTGGCTCACACCTGCATTACTGTTTATCATGCTTTATTATGTCAGGCACGGATAATAGACTGTTGATGCCACAAGATGACATTGGATGAAACCCCACTGTTTCCCAACCAGGCTTACATTCCCAGAATCCTCTGGGTGGATTGCATCATTTCTGACTGCCAATATCAACAAATGTAATATTTGCATTATTACTCTATAATGTTATGTGGTGCATAAACCATGCTGAACACTGAATAGTAACCTATTTTATTACTTTCTGACTATTAATCTGCAAATCTGTTTATATAGTCACAATACAATACAGCAATGGCTGGTCTGCTTGCACTTGTGTCTCCCTCTGGCTATTCACGGTCATTAAAGAAAGTCTAATTATTATTACAATAAAACCTTTTTCTAGATAGTATCCTCAAAGGCATCATCTTAATAAACAAAAAAACGAATTATATTATAAATTACATGTATTTCCGCATTTCTAACATAGCGCAGAACAGCTGACTTTGTTTTTAGACTATTATTATAGGATGATAGGGAAGTAAAAACGAAATGTCCTCCAGGCGTAAAGTCATTGAGTCTGAGCTGGATATACCTGTACTGTACATACATGTGGAGGAAAGAATGTGTCCTCTGCCTACAAGGTAAGAGTTGCTGTGCTATATAGATATCCAGTTTAGGCAGAAGTTTCTATTTTTTCACTAAGCCACAAACTACTAAGGCAAAGGCAAGTCTACACTTTTCATAATATTAAAAGTAAAACTACATATAATGTACAAGATGCCTTATATAAAATATCTATTAGTAACAATGGGTGTGGTATAAAAGGTCAAAATTCAGGTCGACTGGTTCTAAATGTCGACAGTGAAAAAGTTGACATGCCATTAGGCCGACCACCATTCTGTTGTCCTGTATTTCGGTCGACAGGGTTAAATGGTTGACACTGCCAAAATGTCGACATTTACAATGTTGACACATTTTTCCCCTCAATATTTTAGCCTAACCCCTAAACCCAACTATCATGGGGGGGGGGGGGGGGAATGGGTCGACATTTTAACGTCGACATGTTAAATGGCAGCCTTTTGACTGCATTGCCCATTTTACCATGTCAACCTAAATACAGGTCAACAGAATGATGGTCGACCTAATGACCATGTCAACCTGTTTACGGTCGACATTGAGATTTTGTCGACCTTCTGGTGTCAACTATTTATTGTCGACCAATTGACCAGTATCCGTAACAGTGAACCATTGCAGACATCAAAAAAAGACACACTGGCTTCAATGAAAACAAATGAATAAGCCTGCTAACCTTGCATGTCATGGCATGTATACAAAGGAACACACCACACACAAACTGTTGTAATCTTAAAACTGAAGAGAAAAAAAAATAATATGCAGCTAATCTTTAGGTAACACAAATGTCAAACTTAATAGACTTACCAGTGTAAATCTGCATAAAGCACAATAAGAACATGAGATATTGCTTCATATGTTGATCAAAACATTGCAACCCACCAAAAATCTCAAAAAAACTTTTTACACGTTGTCATTATGGGGTATTGTGTGAAGAATTTTGTAGACAAAAATGAATTTATTCCATTTTGAAATAAGGCTGTAACATAACAAAATGTGGAAAAAGTGACGCGCTGTGAATACTTTCCGGATGCACTGTATACCTTTACTTACAACTATGTGCTAAATATCACTGAAGGGCAATTAGATTTACATTCACCTCACAGCGAAGGACGTTAAAATATGACAAAAGAATTTGCTTTTTCCATACCACACCCAGTAACCCTTTATAGGCTAGCCCCTAGATAAATAGCACTGAAAGCAACAGAGATGTGAGAGAAAATACTAAGAAAAGATGAGCATTGGAATACTACACCCTATTCTCACCACTGGTTTATTATTCTGTACATTATTATTAACTTTTAGTTATATAGCGCAGGCATATTCTGTAGGACTTTACAATTAGGATCAAAACAGTAATAAAAAAAGTAGGAGAAGAGCTACAGTAACAGATTAGTTTACATTCTACAGAGAAATGGGGGCACGCACAGAGAACGTGGGGAGCAGAGCAGTGGAATGCATAATCAGGACAGCTAAGAGGAGGGATATAAATATCTGTATACACAGTGAGTCAGTTATTAATCTCACCAGGTCGGAATGGGGACTAGTTTGTATGTTCTTCCCAGGTCTGCATAGATTTTCAGAAGGTGTTCCAATTTCCTTCCCCACTTCATTATTGGTAGGTTAGCAGACTGATGTAAATGGTTTAATAATTTCTTATGAACATTTTGTAAGTATGTTTAAATATACGTGTGTATGTAATGTTTTATATATACACATACATACATATATAGTGTTCACTCTAGCTCCGGCAGCAGGCAGGGCACCGGAGCTAGAGAAGGCACTTCCGTGCGCGCTGAAGGGGGTGTGGCCATTGAAAAAGGGGCGTCTATAAGACGCGTCACCCTTTTCGTAACTCTTGGGGTCGTGCCCGGCACTTACGGATATGCGGGGCAGCCCCCAAGCGCTGCTGACAGGTAGAATAGATGCTGGGAGCATGCGCATGGCGTCTATTCACCGGCGGTAACCGGGTCACCGCACATTTCCCCACTCGCGGGACACTGCGACCCGCGGGTGAAGACGGCACACACATATACACACACTGAGTCTCGCTGTGCTGCGCCCTCTCCCACTGTAAATATATGCCATGCACGCGGCATCTACTCTCCCCCTGCTTACCCGCTGCTCTGCTATACAGAGTAGTGGTGTGTACTCCCCTCAGCTTCCTCCCCCACTGTGGGAAACTGCAACCCGCTGATGGGACAGTCCCAGAAATACGGGACTGTCACGCTGAATGCGGGACAGTTGGGAGGTATGTGTTTAGAATATGGTATGGGACTAAACCATGTTTTTAATGTGCCTCCAGGTGTTTCATAGATTAATAGAGTACATTCATTAATTTACAGTATATATAATTCATTGGTAGTTGGATTTATAGAAATAGATTCATACTTGTTTTATCCTTTAGAAAATTAATGACCAATGCATCCTTACCTATATAGAGTTTCCTCTTTGTATGTACATCTATTATAAATTAAAATGTACCCATTGCATATTATCTATACCTATATGTACATGCAATTTTATAAAGATCAAGAATAATTTAATATATATAAGCATTTTTTATTAATTAACATAACTCATTGAATAAGTGAGGTTAACACTTCTATCCATGGTTGCAAGGAATGAATGTTTATGATCTAAAAAGATTTAAAAGAAAAAACCTTTAATTTTTAAGGATACCTAGACATCATATATCCAAGATGGCAGCCTACTTGGGATATGTGGATAGAGGCAACCAAAAGTGGAGGTAAGAGTTTTATGATCTAAATAAAGAAGTCTGGCATAACATCCACCTATGTGATTACCTATGAACGACATGCAATTTTAACAAAAGTTTCACATTGCAGAGAAAAGGTAGAGAATATAAATACTGCAATCATTCCAGGAGTAAAGATGGCCGCTGTATACAGGAACTGTGGGAACGCATACACAGTAGGGACTCCAGATGTAAAGATGGCCACAGCTCATAATAAATCTATAAGCACGCAAGCACGATGGATACCAAGATAGCCACCGTTTCTTATATGTATGGGCAGACTGGCACAAAGTTTCCAGACACTAAAATGGCCGCCGCCTATAAGGAACTATGGGCGCGAATGCGCAATGTACACACACACAGAAACTAGGGGTGGAAGTGACGAACTTGTCCGCCCGCAGAGCAACGCTGATGCCCTCTCTGTTTATGAACTACTGTGGACTAGTTTAGGATTCATTTTATAGCGAACTAAATGTATTTTATCATAGCATGTTACTAGACGACGGAGTATTCCAACTTATTAGATAGCAGGAAGTAATGGGAACCGGATGTGAGATCAGAATTGACTCACAATCGCTGGTAATTGTCCCTATTAGAGGGGTATAAATACTGGGTCACCCCACAGCAGCTACAAGCCCTTGAAGAAGTCTATTACAGGACGAAACACGTTTCAAGCTGTGCAATATTACCTTCATGGACCGCTTTGATTATGAACTAAGATAGATAACTTAGAGATAAGCTTGAGAATCTTTTCTACCTCTTACTTGATTTAGTTTCTCATATTTCCAAATCTCTCTTTAGTTTTTAATTTGTATATATTTTATTTACAAGCATAGCACCTTTCTCTTTATGCATTAGTAAATAAATTGTATTTTAACCTTACATTAATTGTATTTGATCATTATATATATCTATCTACATATATATATCTCTATCTATCTATTATATATATATATATATCTATTATATATATATATATATATATATATATATATATCTGAAAAACAAGAGAATTGACAATCAGGCGACTAGTTTGCTAGATGTGTAAATTCACACACAGTAAAATGTACAGTAGATAAGTTAATGGTTTACAAATGTAGTTATACCTCAAACCATATAGAGGGGCGTGTTTCACGCTAATTAATAAATATAATAAACCAATAAATAGCAAAGTGCTTAGTGCAAAATATGATATATCTGATTACATCTAGATAAAAAAAAAAAAAAAAATTTTGTTGAACTCATATAGACAACAAAGTGCTAGTGCAAAAATATAATGAATCTGAAACAAAGTGCTAGTGCCAAGTATAATAAAAATTATGACAATTTATTGAAAAACAGTGCACATAAAAATATATAAATAAATATGACCATAAAAACAACGACTGGCAGTAAATAGATAAAAACAAAGTAGAGGAAAGTTGATATTTTTAAGCAGCTTATCTGATTGAAGGAGAGAGGTAGTTCTCCACAGTGCATGAGGCAGCCAACAGTCCCAACGCGTTTCGTCACTATGACTTCATCAAGGGGATATTGCTTCAGTGTGGTGGTCCTGTATTCATACCACACTGAGTTCAAATGAGAGTCAGGTGTTCACCCTACTTCCTTTGTCTTAGGGAGACCTCAAAACCAAGCGATTTCATAATTCAGCAAGCCATCATTTAAAATAGTTTGTGTTACAGGGTTTCCCATAAAGAAATGTTAGTTATAAATAGTCAAACGGCGATCTTTTAAGTTCAACTTCCGCCCTTTGTGAACTGGCCTCTGCCCTTAATTGGAGCGTCACATCCGTTCCCGGCAGCTGTGTTAGACCATAGCGCGCGATCAAGCACTTCCGTTTTCTTCCTCGTGTTCCGAACTGGGCACGTCACTTCCGCCCGCCGTGTGTTGACGTGTTTGGAGGTGAGCCGTGTCACTTCCACCAACCCTTCTGTCGTTTCGCTCCAGGACGCGGCACATCACTTCCGCCCTTACTTAATAGATGTGTTGAGCTCTTCCGCCCCATTGTTTTCTCCGGACTTATTGCTTCCACCCTTCTTGTCTATAGAATTAGTATGTTTTTTGCCCAAGTGTGAATAATGAGTAGGTGGTGTCTTCCATATTATCTGAAACTAAAATAATAAAGGATAAGCATTCCATTTAAGGAGGGTAATCTGTTTTGATGCTGGATATATAGGTTAGATCATTAAATGATTAGTCTAAGTATAACATTCTCCTTAGGCATAGATATATATTAGAATAATAATATATTAATAGTTTGATCTAAAAAACACTATGAATATGTACTGAATTGTTTTATGTATATAATTATATTGGATATTGTAAAAAGGAATTTCTTTAAAAGTTCAACCAAGAGGAGCAGAAATTCAGGGATATAATAAGTTGTGAAATGTTCTTAAGGTATGGGGATCATTCTTTCACTCTTTTCCTTGAAGAAGAGGTTCCAAAGACTCTGAAAATTTCTTGGATTTTCATATTGGTCCGACTCAGACAAACGACCTCTTTTCATCCAGTTAGATAGTTACAATCGGTTTTAAGATGTACTTGAAGTATGGGGATCATTCTTTTACTCTTTTTCTTGAAGGGGAGGTTCCAAAGACTCTAAGGATTTCTTGGATAATCATATAAGTCAAACCCAAGATCCACCTCTTTCCATTCAATTGGGTAGTTAGAATTGTAAAGTTCTGATATCATTAATCACTCCTTGGCCTTAAGGCTTGCAATTGTGAATATGCTATAATTCCCTTTTTAGGCATTATCATTCTCTAGCCTGGTTATATTCCAAACCGCCGGCTGAATTTGCAGCACCAGGTATTCTCAATGGGTTACCTTCCTTGGTACTAACCTGGCCCAATCATGCTTTGCTTCCAAGATCGGACGAGATTGGGCTCACACATGATGGTATGGCAGCAAATACATATTTCGATGGTCCATAATGCCAGATATTCTACCAAACCTGGACTTCCCTCAGAAGATGAACCTTCAGGGTACTACTCAGGCCCCTCCATAACCTGGGGGTATATTGGTAGATAGGAATGGAGCATATCACAAGAAAGGAGCAATTTCGTAGTATTCATTGAAGCCTTTCGGTGCCAGTGTGTCCAGTTCAAACAGCCAGAACATCTCTCTTCTTGATAGCAGATTGCCCAAATCCCCACCTCTTTCTCCCAGAGTAACGTGTTCTATTGCCTTGAAGGTGATATCTTCGGGATCCGAATTATGTTTTATTGAGAAGTGTTTGGAGACTGCATGTCCTTCAACTCTGTTTCTAATGTTCCTAATGTGCTCCTGAATTCTGATTTTTAGTGGTCTCTTGGTTTTTCCTATGTACTTGAGTCCACATGTGCACTCTAACAGGTATATCACTGATGTGGAGTTACAGTTCATAAAATTCTTTATAGTGTATTCCTTAGATCCGTCCGAATTCGTGAATGTTTTTCTCTTGGGGTGAAGAAATTTACAAATATTGCAATGTCCGCATTTATAGCTTCCATTGCACTTCAAAGTGTTCATAGTTGGTCTTTCATTTCCTTTATCCCTCAGCATACTCGGTGCCAGTAAATCTTTTAAGTTCCTTGATTTTCTATATATAATCTGTGGTTTTGTCGGTAGGATCTTTTGGAGTAAAGGATCCATCAGAAGGATATTCCAGTTTTTGTTAAGAGATTTTTTAATATGATTCTCGTGTCCATTATATGTTGTAATAAATGGTACCATTTCTTCTTTTTGTGGTTTCTCCGTCTTATATTGTAGTAGATTATTTCTCTGTAGGTTTTTCGTTTTCTGCATAGCTGTATTGATGATTGCTTCCGGATACTCTTTTTCTCTAAACCTGGTTGCATAAATATCAAGTTGTTCATTACAGACGTTAGCATTGCTGCAATTACGTTTAATTCTGTAGAACTGGGAGTATGGTATGTTGTTCTTCCATTTGTCCAGGTGACAGCTTTTGTAATGCAGGTAGCTGTTCGCATCTACTCCTTTTATAAAATTTTTTGTGCAAATTTGGTCACCTTCTGATGTTAAAATCAAATCCAAAAACTCAATACTTCTGTTGTTAAAATTTGATGTAAATTTAAGATTCATATTGTTATTTGAAATAAAAATTAAAAAATCGTTAAAAGATTCTTCCGATCCTTCCCAAATAATTAAAATATCATCAATATATCTCTTATAAAAAATGATATTGTCTTTAAAAGGGTTATTACTGTAAACATAATTCTTTTCCCAACATCCCATGAACAAATTCGCAAAGCTGGGAGCAAAAGTTGTACCCATTGCGGTTCCACAGATTTGACGATAAAATTGATTTAAAAATTTAAAATAATTATGAGTAAGTATAAAAGACATAAGATCACATAAAAACTCTTTGTGTGGAACTTCAATTTCTTCATCCAACTCTAAAAACATTCTTGATGCGTTGATACCTTTTTCATGCTCAATACATGTATATAATGATTGTACATCGATAGTTATCCAGTTATAAGTTGATCTCCATGTTATATTTTCGGTTTGCTGTAATACACTCGTAGTATCCTTTAGATAAGATTCTAGTTTGATAACATATTTTTGTAAAAAGATGTCAACATATTTGGAGAGGTTGGATGTGAGGGAGTCAATACCTGCTATTATAGGCCTCCCTGGAGGTTCTGTAAGTGACATGTATTTTTGGTAAAAAATAGAAAATCGGGGTTGTGGGGTTTGATTTCATTAAGAATTGAAATTCTTCTTTGGTTAAAATATTCCTCTGTAAACCAAAGAGTAGAATGATTCTAAGTTCTTCTGTATATTCTTCAACTGGATCTTTGGTCAATTTTTCATAAGAAATTTGGTCATCCAGTAATCTATGTGCTTCTTTTAAGTAGTAAGCATAATCCATGATAACCAAACCCCCCCCTTTATCAGCTGGTTTTAGAACTATCTCACGGTTTTCTTTTAAGTTTTTTAGTGCCTCCTTTTCTCTATTACTTAGATTTTGTTTTTTTATTGGTGCATAGTTTGTCTGATTATTGCAAAGGTCCTTCTTTACCATTTCATAGAAAACGTTTATGTGAGTCCCTTTTGATTCCAGTGGGTAATATGTTGATTTACCTCTAAGACCGGATTTTGAATTAGGGGCAATATAGTTCTTTAGAGGTGCTGATTCTTTTCTCAGGAAATGTCGTTTGAGTGTGAGATTTCTCACAAACTTGTTTAAATCAATAAAAGTGTCAAATTTGTTCATGCTTCTTGTCGGGGCAAAGTTCAAGCCTTTGCTTAATAACGTTATTTCAGATTTAGTGAGTGTATGCTGGGATAAATTAAATATGCCTTTGGATTTCGGATCTATTAAAAATTCCTCCATCGAAATATGTATTTGCTGCCATACCATCATGTGTGAGCCCAATCTCGTCCGATCTTGGAAGCAAAGCATGATTGGGCCAGGTTAGTACCAAGGAAGGTAACCCATTGAGAATACCTGGTGCTGCAAATTCAGCCGGCGGTTTGGAATATAACCAGGCTAGAGAATGATAATGCCTAAAAAGGGAATTATAGCATATTCACAATTGCAAGCCTTAAGGCCAAGGAGTGATTAATGATATCAGAACTTTACAATTCTAACTACCCAATTGAATGGAAAGAGGTGGATCTTGGGTTTGACTTATATGATTATCCAAGAAATCCTTAGAGTCTTTGGAACCTCCCCTTCAAGAAAAAGAGTAAAAGAATGATCCCCATACTTCAAGTACATCTTAAAACCGATTGTAACTATCTAACTGGATGAAAAGAGGTCGTTTGTCTGAGTCGGACCAATATGAAAATCCAAGAAATTTTCAGAGTCTTTGGAACCTCTTCTTCAAGGAAAAGAGTGAAAGAATGATCCCCATACCTTAAGAACATTTCACAACTTATTATATCCCTGAATTTCTGCTCCTCTTGGTTGAACTTTTAAAGAAATTCCTTTTTACAATATCCAATATAATTATATACATAAAACAATTCAGTACATATTCATAGTGTTTTTTAGATCAAACTATTAATATATTATTATTCTAATATATATCTATGCCTAAGGAGAATGTTATACTTAGACTAATCATTTAATGATCTAACCTATATATCCAGCATCAAAACAGATTACCCTCCTTAAATGGAATGCTTATCCTTTATTATTTTAGTTTCAGATAATATGGAAGACACCACCTACTCATTATTCACACTTGGGCAAAAAACATACTAATTCTATAGACAAGAAGGGTGGAAGCAATAAGTCCGGAGAAAACAATGGGGCGGAAGAGCTCAACACATCTATTAAGTAAGGGCGGAAGTGATGTGCCGCGTCCTGGAGCGAAACGACAGAAGGGTTGGTGGAAGTGACACGGCTCACCTCCAAACACGTCAACACACGGCGGGCGGAAGTGACGTGCCCAGTTCGGAACACGAGGAAGAAAACGGAAGTGCTTGATCGCGCGCTATGGTCTAACACAGCTGCCGGGAACGGATGTGACGCTCCAATTAAGGGCAGAGGCCAGTTCACAAAGGGCGGAAGTTGAACTTAAAAGATCGCCGTTTGACTATTTATAACTAACATTTCTTTATGGGAAACCCTGTAACACAAACTATTTTAAATGATGGCTTGCTGAATTATGAAATCGCTTGGTTTTGAGGTCTCCCTAAGACAAAGGAAGTAGGGTGAACACCTGACTCTCATTTGAACTCAGTGTGGTATGAATACAGGACCACCACACTGAAGCAATATCCCCTTGATGAAGTCATAGTGACGAAACGCGTTGGGACTGTTGGCTGCCTCATGCACTGTGGAGAACTACCTCTCTCCTTCAATCAGATAAGCTGCTTAAAAATATCAACTTTCCTCTACTTTGTTTTTATCTATTTACTGCCAGTCGTTGTTTTTATGGTCATATTTATTTATATATTTTTATGTGCACTGTTTTTCAATAAATTGTCATAATTTTTATTATACTTGGCACTAGCACTTTGTTTCAGATTCATTATATTTTTGCACTAGCACTTTGTTGTCTATATGAGTTCAACAAAAAATTATTATTTTTTTTTTTATCTAGATGTAATCAGATATATCATATTTTGCACTAAGCACTTTGCTATTTATTGGTTTATTATATTTATTAATTAGCGTGAAACACGCCCCTCTATATGGTTTGAGGTATAACTACATTTGTAAACCATTAACTTATCTACTGTACATTTTACTGTGTGTGAATTTACACATCTAGCAAACTAGTCGCCTGATTGTCAATTCTCTTGTTTTTCACTTTTTAAAAATACTCACACTAGTATTACACTATTGTCTCAGAGCGGACGCCGAAAAAAATAATAGGCTAAGTTGCTATACATTTGAATATTTATTTGTTTCACTCAGTAAGTCACACAGGTAGTGGCGCTGTACCCATCTATTGCTTGATATATATATATATCTATATATATTTCCAAAGCACATGGTTCGGCACTACTTAATGTAAAGTTACTTAGCTGGTTGCCTGCACACGATTAGATCCCCATACGTGCGGCACTCCCCGCTGACAAAAAAAATTACACTCCAGTCAAGACTGGTAATATCATCTATATATATATATATATATATATATATATATTTATTTATTTTTTGTGCTTTAAGTCATGTCACGTATCGGTCGTTCCATGCCAAATAATCACAAAGAAGTAACTTTTCAACCTGACAGTCTCAGATTTTCCCAAATAGCAGTGCGAAACTAGTCAGAGCTGGGACACTGGACCTATATTTGTTATCTGCAGTCACCTGCCATTACCCCAGGAGATCTGGAGAGACTTACACCACACAGCTTAATTGGACTCTCACTCAGCACTGAGGTGGAGGTGGGGATGCAGACGCGATCTACAGGACTTTTCACATATGCAAGCTAGTCGTGGCCCCCAATCCTCCCATTGGAGATATTGCCTCCCTCACATGTACCTATGTCCAGCTTGAGCGGTTACCACTAGCAACATCCACTATTGTTGCCGGATACCTCCCACCGGAGAAGTGACCGTGTTCAATTTATTTCTTCTCTATTTCTCCTGAGTGCATGACTTCATGTGATTTGGTCTGGAAGCCTATCCATCCAATTATTATGAATGACATATATAGACATAATATCAAGTACACTACTATTTGAATGAGACTCTGGTCATACTGCAGGTGCGGATTATAAACTCTTTATTACTGGTATATACCAGTTCTTTTGTAGGATCCAGCTCCTTTAGATATACTAAAGCTATTATCTATGATTTATTTTCATTTATTTTTTATTTTTAAACTATTTCATTGTATATGTATATATATTTTTTTATTTTATTTTGTCCGGTCAAACTGATATATTGTATTAATGTCTGTCTGATATTAAATTATTTTTAAGAAATTATTTTTAGCCATATTTTCCATTCATTTTAATTAGTGCAGAGAATAAATTGGAAGGATGGTAGACAGCATAAAATAACTTTCATATGTAAAATTTTAGTCCTCAGTGACACACTGTGTTCATGCTACAAGGTTGCAAACATGACAAAAAATGTTACATTTATGCTTGCACTAACTATGCAACTGGCAAGTTCACACTTGTTTTATAGTGATATAATGGAATTGCGCTGTGCTTATGTTAACTTATTGGGGCAAGGGTCCAGGAGCTGCTATATTAAAGGAGTCACCACCTGCATTTTCAAAAATGTAGTAAAAAATTAAGTTATATAGCGCTCCCCTTATTGTGTGTAATGTAATAGGTTGAAACCAAATCTGATGAACAGATTCAACTAGATGACTTGGGTAAACTAATCTACTCAAACTCACTTTGAGCGGTCAATGTGCTAAATTACTAGTTGTAATTTTAATAAAGCAAGGACAGTAATGTTCCAGAAAAGTATAAATACATTTTATTTTTTAGTTTAGCTCAATGAAGTTCTAGGGACGAACAGGCCAACAAGGATGACGTAAGGAAAGGTAGTGGTGGGAGGACAGAGGGGAAAAGTGAATTGAGAGACATATAGGTAAAGAAAAGTAAAAAAGGGGGGTAGTAATATAGTGTGTATAATATATATATATATATATATATATATATATATACATACATATATATATATATATATATATACACACACACACACACATACACAGTCAGTTGCATAAATATTGGGACATTGACAGAATTTTCATATTTTGGCCTCCATTCACCACCACAATGGCTTTGAAATGAAACAAACAAGATGTGCTTTAACTGCAGACTTTCAGATTTAATTTGAGGGTAATTACATCCAAATCAGATGAACAGTGTAGGAATTACAACGGTTTCTATATGTGCCTCCCACTTTTTAAGGGGCCAAAAGTAATGGGACTATCAACTCAAAAGCTATTTCATGGACAGGTGTGGGCTATTCCCTCATTATTTCATTATCAATTAAGCAGATAAAAGGTCTGGAGTTGATTCTAGGTGTGACATTTGCATTTGGAATCAGTTGCTGTCGACTCTCAAAATGAGATCCAAAGAGCTGTCACTATCAGTGAAGCAAGCCATCATTAGGCTGAAAAATCAAAACAAACCCATCAGAGAGATAGCAAAAACATTAGGTGTGGCCAAATCAACAGTTTGGAACAGTCTTAAAAAGAAAGAACGCAACGGAGAGCTCAGTAACACCAAAAGACCTGGAAGACCACGGAAAACAACTGTGGTGGATGACAGAAGAATTATTTCCCTGGTGAAGAAAAACCCCTTCACAACAGTTGGTCAAATCAAGAACACTCCCCAGGAGGTAGATGTATATGTGTCAAAGTCAACAATCAAGAGAAGAATTCACAAGGGTGAATATAGAGGGTTCACCACAAGATGTAAACCATTGGTGAGCCACAAAAACAGGAAAACCAGATTAGAGTTTGCCAAACAACATCTAAAAAAGCCATTACAGTTCTGGAACAACATCCTATGGACAGATGAGACAAAGATCAACTTGTACCAGAGTGATGGGAAGAGAAGAGTATGGAGAAGGAAAGGAACTGCTCATGGTCCAAAACATACCACCTCATCAGTGAAGCATGGTGGTGGTAGTGTCATGGCGTGGGCATGTATGACTGCCAATGAAACTGGTTCCCTTGTATTTATTGATGATGTGACTGCTGACAAAGGCAGCAGAATGAATTCTGAAGTGTTTCGGGCAATATTATATACTCATATTCAGTCAAATGCTTCAGAACTCATTGGACGGCACTTCACAGTGCAGATGGACAATGACCCGAAGCATACTGCAAAAGCAACCAAAGAGTTTTTTAAGGCTAAAAAGTGGAATGGTATGCAATGGCCAAGTCAATCCCCTGACCTGAATCCGATTGAGCATGCATTTCACTTGATAAAGACAAAGCTGAAGGGAAAATGTCCCCACAAGAAGCAGGAACTGGAGACATTTGTAGTAGAGGCCTGGCAGAGCATCACCAGGGATGAAACCCAGCATCTGGTGATGTCTATGCGTTCCAGACTTCAGGCTGTAATTGCCTGCAAAGGATTTGCAACAAAGTATTAAAAAGTGAAAGTTAGATTTAGGATTGTTTAGTTTGTCCCATTACTTTTGGCCCCTTAAAAAGTGGGAGGTACATATAGAAACCATTGTAATTCCTACACCGTTCACCTGATTTGGATGTAATTACCCTCAAATTAAATCTGAAAGTCTGCAGTTAAAGCACATCTTGTTTGTTTCATTTCAAAGCCATTGTGGTGGTGAATGGAGGCCAAAATATGAAAATTCTGTGAATGTCCCAATATTTATGCACCATGCAAAAGAGGAGATTATTTAAAAATTAGACTATAAGAGTTCTTAGAAATCCGCTTGTTATAAGGTTGACAGTAAAAACAAAGTAAAAATTGAGGTTACTGTATCCAAACATTGTTCATGTCCAGGTAAACACTTCCAGTATAGTGGGTGATCTAGGATAACGTTACTGATCTCACCCATGGACAGTGGAGTAGTAAAGGTAAGTAACTGGGCTAGCGCTAATAATAAACTGTGATGGTGGGCAGTGTAAATAGTGATCTCTGCAGTCCTGGCTAAAGGGGATACCTGTCTGGATAAGGTGCGGGATTGCACAGGCAGCAGGTGTGTCTTTGTCACTGTGCAAGGTGTCACGTCTCTAACGCCAGCAACGTTCCCTAAAGTAGCACGCAGACGTGGCTTACATTTACTCGCGGCTGTAGACATGGTTGTTGATCGTCGCTCTGGGTCCGCTCTCCATCTGTCCTGGGGCTGGGTAGTGTCGGTGTACTTGTAGTAGTAGTGCAGGGAGCTTGTAGTGTCTCTCTGTGTTCTAGGGATGGCCATCGGTGGTATTCCATCGATGGCCACCATTGATGGTGCCATCGGTTATAACAATCGATGGTACAACAACAATCTATGGTGAACCGTCGATTGTTTGCACCACTCAATGGCCACCACTGTGGGCTAATCAAAAAACAGGGGTCTGGACTTACAGTAGGGGGTAAGCATAGCGGGCACACAGGGGGCGGGGCTAAACACTGTCTCGTGAGCAGAGAAAAAAAAACATTGGGTCCCACTTTACCATTGATGGCAGAAAACAACTGGCTCTCTGCCATCAATGGCAAAACCATCGACCATCGGTAGTAAACCATTAATATTTGTTAACTATTGATGGTCGATGGCCATCCCTACTGTGTTCTTCTCAGTCTGGCTGACGCTTATGCATTGAGAACTAGTAATACAAGGGACTAAAAGCCTGATTCAGTGAGGATCGCATTTGCTTATACGCAGGCAATCGGCCAATTTTGCGTACTGCGCATGCATCGCAAAGCGCAAACCGGCTGCTGCTATCGGGACTGTGATCATAGAGGATACGCAGACCTATGACAGAGTGATTGACAGGAAGTGCAGTTTGTGGGTGGTGACAGGGGGTGGTCGGGCGAACGCAGGTGTGCCAGTGCATTGGTACGGTGTTGCATGGGCGTACATAAATTACCCACTGCGATACCAGGCGCTGCCTGAGGTCTCATAGCGTGCGCTGAAGAAAGCAATTCCTGAGTGAGGCCTGACCTGCCTTAACTGTGCGTATGGGTCCGATGTTACCGATTGTTTAGCTATGTTGCCAAAGTATATGGATGCGAGTAAGGGGAAGTGGGCGTCCTTATGTTAGGCTGCGATCGCAATGTGAATGCAAACATTTACATATCACCGCTGATATTAGCAACTGCATTGCGTGTGTATAAGCAGAATAGCGATCCGTAGTGAATCAGGCCCTAAGACAGTTTATCAGTGAATAGTGGTAGTTTGATCAAAAGCGTGAAATTTTCATAACTTCTGCAATTTTTACAGCTTTCCTTTTGCAATAGTTTTCTTATTCCATTCTTTTTCTCTTGATAGGTGATACTCTCACACTGCTTACACTTTAACTTTGTGACTGCAAAGCTGAATCACTCCTGCATGTTGCCACTTCTGTGTCACTTTCCTCATCAATTGATGTGCTTGGTTCTTCCTCAGTAGTTAAAGAATCCCTTTTAATTTGTTACCCATCACAAATCATTTGATCACTACTGGCATGTGGCTGTATTTTAATCATCCATGGTAGCACCTTCTTTAATTGTTTTCTATTGCTGCTATGTCCTTTAAAATACAATGGGTTGCAGCACTGAGTCCTAATGTACTTATCTATTTGTCATGTTCTTGATCAAACTACCACTATTCACTGATAAACTGTATTAAATAAACCAGAGATTCCCAAACGTGGTCCTCAAGGCATCCCAACAGTTCAGGTTTTACATATATCCATGGTTGAGCACAGGTGGTTAAATCAAACTGACTGAGGTACTAATTAAGTCACTTGTGGTCAAGCATGGATATCCTTAAAACCTGAACTGTTAGGGTGCCTTGAGGACTGAGAGTCTCATTCAGACCGGCTCGCGAGCGCAGGACGCTCGCAAGCGGGTCGATGGTACTCAAATGCACATGCGCACGACGGAGGGAGCTCCGTCATGCGCATGCACGAGACCCGGATAGCGACAGCCAAGCTGTCGTTCCAGGTCTTGCACCAAAGGGGGCGTGCTGTCGATGGTGATTGACAGCACGCCCCCTTTGGAGGGCGTGCCGGGGGCGTGGCAGCCAGACGGAGTCGTTCCCATGGGAACGCCTATCGTCTGGGGCCGGCCCCACTGACATCACTAGACCCTACCGCAGGGTCTCGTCGCAAGCCCGATGGTCGCGATGGTCTTGACCATCGCGACCATCATCATGGACGCTCGCATAAGCTGTGGGTGGTAAACCACAGCTATGCGAGCGTCCAAAAGGCCGCTCCAAATGTAAATAGGACAGCTCTGATTCAGAGCGAGCGCTCTGGTCAGAGCATCCGGCTCTGAATCAGGGCCTAAGTTTGGGAACCTCTAAGATAAACTGTTTTCGTTTTTTGTATCATACTTGCCTAATCTCCCGAAACAGCCAGCAGCCTCCCGAAAATTGTGTGGCACTTTCGTCCCCCAGAAAAGCAGGCAAGTCTCCAAGCCGGCTGCCTACCCCTGCAGCTCCCACACAAATCCCCGCAGCAAGGGAATCGACGACTAATTTGCGTTGAATTGCGTCAAGGCCCTGCTCCACAATGCTGGTCATCTCTGCATTGTCTAGCGCTGGCGGGACCAAAATGACATGATTGCGTGATCACGCACCTCACTCCGCTTCTAATGCCGGATAATATCCCCACTCCCTGCTATGCCGACCTGGCTGACCCATCCCAGAGCCAAGCATGCCTTGTATCACTAGTTCTCAATGCAGAAGCTGCAGCCAGACTGAGTAATGCAAACTACTGACAGTTCACCATAGATTGTTATTGTACCATCGATGGTTATCACCGATGGCACCATTGATGGAACATCATTAATAGCCAGCCTTAGAACACAGAGAGAGACACTTCTAGACAAGTCTGCATTTGCCAGTTTTAATGGTTAGTGCAAGAAGGGTTCAACTACCGTAATTAATATTTTTTTTTAATCCTGTTCCTAAAGGCTTACCAAAATGAAACTTACACCAAAGAGAGATTGTATTTAACTGTATAACATACTTTATGTACAAAAAATTAAAAACATACACTTTTTTAGATATTTAAGGTCAAAGATCACACGTGACCTTGAAATGTAAAAGTCAATATTTATATATAAAACTATTTTTCGAAAAACTATCGTCCCTTAGCTTTAAAAAAAAAAACAACATGAAAGCTCTACCACAATTAGAAGCAAAGTTATGATTCGTTTTAGTTGACCATGCCAGCATACTATTTTTGTCATGTTTGCAACCCTGTAGCATGAACACTGTGTATCACTGAGGGCTAACATTTTAAATATGAAAGTTACTTTTGGCCATATTCAATTAGAGGCAAAAAGCCTTTTTCACCTGTTTTTTTTTCAAAAATTTTGCCTACATTTTTTTTGACAAATTCAATTCCAGGACAATTTGGCCTAAGCAGAAACTCGATGCATTGAATTCTCCAAAAAAGATTTTCCAATCAATAGCAGGTTAAAAGAAGTGCAAAATCTTTATTTTGGGGTGCAAACTTGGGGAAACGACTCAGAACCCTTGGGACAGCCCCCCAAAAGACACCTGCAAAAAAAAAAACTAAGAACACCCCAAAAAAGACATGTCAATTTTGGGGTAAAAAGTGGGGGGTACCCCAAATTTGACTGAACTACCTATTTTCATCAAAAAAATACTTCTTAATGCCATTCTTCACAACTTTTACAAAGACGCTAATAGCAAGCAGGTTACACAACTTAAGTACGCAAAATAGTTTTATTAGGACTATATTGATTTCCTATGTTACTGTATCTTTTTCTGGGGTACAGACTGATTTCCCCAATTCTTTCAGTACTTTTCGCCTGTGACGCATTCGCCTAATTCCGTTTTCGCCTGTTTTGCAATTGAATTAGGCGAAAAGTGGGGATGCATGGAATGATTTTGCCTCTGAAACAGAATACCCTTATTTGTGTCACCTATCATCCTACCAAATTTCATGAAAATATGAGAGTTGGAAACTGTGATGATTTGGTATGGCATGAATGCTCCATCAGCACTTCAGAGGCGCTCACCGTCAATCCGTTTATTCTAAACACATTACATATTATAATATATATATATATATATATATATTATATAGACACACACATACATACACATGTAATGTATGCAGGTCACTTATTTAAACAGGAAGCACTTGCCTGGTAGTTCAGTGGGATCTAAGGGAAGGCAGTGTAAGACTGCCGCTCTCTGGTTCGGAGGAAGGGGGTAGCAGATCTTGTAGCTGCCTAATAGGATCCTCGCGTCGGAGAAGCAACGATTTTGGTAGGGCCCAGCAATGTTTGTCTGTCGCCCTCTTTTTCTCAGTTAAAAGACCAGAAGGCAGCAGTGCCAGATGTTAATATCAGATGGGTACTGTGCCTACTTTCTCACTTGTATATTGTACATATATGTGATATTAAAGTCTAAAATGTGTTTTACATAAAATACATTATTTATGGATACTTATGTCTGACTTCCCTGCAGTATTAGTTGAGCACAGACTGACATAATCTTGCCTATGTGAACACTACCTAGGAACTAGGCACTGTGACTTTTACCCTTAGAATAAAATACAGTCAGTCAGTCTCTTGTTACATAACTTGAGAGAAAAATCATTAACATTCCTTAGAGATTTGCTACCAACAAGCACACAGAGGAGAGCCCGGACAACCCTTTGCTTCCGCCGGCTTTTGTACACAGACAGCTTAAGAGAAGATTATGTCAGCACCATTGGCAAATCTACCTATTTTACAGCCCTCTAACAGAGAACGTGAAACCTTCTTCCCTCATTCTGCTAATGGCAACAGTGAGTTTTCACTACCAAACACTAGTAACCGAATTACATTTCTAGGCGAGTAGATTCTATAGTAAACCCAAGCAGAGTTACTGTTCATAAATGACAAATAAACTGGGATAATAAAATGTAAACATCCAGGTGTCTTTGTGATATACTACGTATAAGGTTGATAGTATAAAGGTACATATCAAGAAGGTTACTAGTAGAATGGTCAACATTGTCATTAGGTCGACCATCTTACTGTAGACAATTAAGTTAGACTGTGTTAAATTGTCAACACAGTCAAAAGGTCGACATTTGACATGTTGACACTATAAGACTAACAATTCTAGTCAAACCCTGAAAATCATGAAAAAAAACCCATGTTTTGACATTAGTGTCGACATTTTGACTGTATCAACCTAAACACATGTCTACAGAATGATATTCGACCTAATGACCATGTCGAACTTTTTATTGTCGACCTTCTGAATGTCAACCTTTTTATTGTCAACCAATTGACCAGTATCCATAAAGTTAACAGAAACAAATCGAACTAAAATAATAAATAGGTTACCTTAATTTCCGAAAGCTTTTTCCAACCTAGTACACACAATGCTGGAAACAATATTAATAGGTTTTACACATAACTGGGCCTTTGGATGTAATATGAAGGCAATTTAAAAAATGTAACAAACATTATTTAAGATTTCAAATAGCTAGCAGCTGCCTCGCGCAGATAGCGGCAACAGCTCTTCTCCCTGCCACATGCCTTAGTTACAAGTCACTTCTCTGACCTGTCAGCTCGCAACGATTATGCCAGCCAGCCATCTTACAGAGCATTTGGTACACTCACCATCCCAGGGCTGGCCTCTGGCTGTTTGGGAAGCATCACCTCTACTTTCCATGCTGCAAGGTATCCTGCTGATGGTTGCTGCCAGCCCCCCTTTATTGGGATCTCCCCTCTAGTTGGAACTTTGCCCTGGTCACCTGCTTGATTTGTTTGCTAGTGCCCCAGCTGATGATTTTACTTGCTGTAGTTATGAAAAACTATGTGGCAAAGCAGTCACGGGGTCTCAGGAGCAGGCAGACCACCAAAGCTCAATGGTATACAAATACTCCCTTACCCCACCCCACCTGAAGCACCTAGTTCACTATCCACTGGGATGGGTGAAAACATATTGGCTTATAACCCCTAATCTCTCCTCATTTGGGGTTCATTCCTCTAACAAAGCACAATAAATTTCTTATATCATTTCCCGTCTTCTGGATACTAAATTGGCACCATTGAAGCATTCCCTGGACTCCGCCTTGGGTGCAGCCAACCCAGCATAACTCCACGCCTCCATGAGGCGGAATAGAGGATATCTACCCTTGAGGACGGCCTGGCAGAGGCACAGTACCTGCTCTGCACAGACAAATCAACAACCTCCTTAATGTATGACAAACTGGAGGACCTTGAAAAAAGAAATCGGAATAACAAAGTCCGCCTTATCGGCCTTCCAGATTCAGTTAAACCTGAAGAGAATGCATTTAGTTTCTTCATGGCCCCTATGTGAAATTGGCTGTTCCTTTTCTTCTGGTCATAGACTGTGGAGCATATGCACCACATTGGTCTAGAACGCCAAAATTATCAAGGGAGACCTCGTCCTGTCAGCATGTGTATCTTAAACTACGGTAACAAGGTTCTCCTTATGGAAGCCTACAGGAAATAATCTGGACGTTCCTATCAAGGGGACAAACTTCTTTTGTTTCAGGACTTTTCATACATGGTGGTGATGAAAACGTGAATTCTTCCCAATCTGTACACAACTCTTCCACATGGGTCTATGCTTTGCTTTGTTGTACCTGGTGAAACTTTGTGTATCACATGCTGGGAGGCCATATTTCTGTTTCTCACCCACAGTGACTGTGGCTCCATAGTTTCTAACAATGTGTTTGTCTTTAGTAATTTAATTATTGTTGTTTGTGGTCTTATTACTTTGTTTGGGGTTGCACTAATCCTTCCCTCTCTCCCTTGTTTTACCCCTCCCTTCCCACGACATTATTGCTAGTTTATAGTTGGTGGCCCGGTTGGCTGACCTATCCAGTTCTAAAAAAATTTCTAGAACTAAGAAAGATCACAGAGTGTATTGCCCCGTACACACAGATATCGTTGTCTGATCGTCCTGTATGATATCGAACATCCAGCAACATGCACCAACCCCCAAACGACGCAACGACCCGCAATCGACGATCACGGGCCCCTATAGCAAACAGGCTAATCTGGTTGATATCAACCAGGTTGGCCTACATGCATGGGCGATGGTCGATATCGACCATCTGTGCCCGACCATCGTTTGAGGGGTTAAAAAAATATCGTTCATTTATTCTGACCGTGTGTATGCACCATATCATCGTTTTTGTTTATTTAGTATTGCACTCATGTTCCCACATTATTCTTCCCCTCTGTATTTGTAAGATGCTTGCTGGGATGGGCAAGGCCTCCTTTCTTTTGCTCACATTTATGATTGCCTAGAGAGGAGTGGGTTTATAGGAATACTGCTCACTACATTCTCTTAGAATTAAACATTGAATACAGTTTGACACATGGAATGTCGAGGGTTTTAATGCACGTTTAACGCAAAAAAAGTGCTAGAGCATCTTAAATGTCTCAAGCCTGATGCATAACTGTTACAGGAACCAATTGGAAAATCTCAGACCCAAACACCTTCCAGGATAATTGAATTGAGGATTACAGGATGGCCTCATTTATCTCAAAATGAAGGGGGCTGGTTAGTTTAGCCTTGAATTTATACACATTTTCCAGACGTTCCATCATCAACGGACAGCCTTTTTAAAGAGTAATGGTTTGAAAACTGCCTCTTTCTCAATACAACGGGGCACCAGACAGGGCTACCCTTTCCCCATTGCTTTATAATCTTGCTGATTAGGAATTGTATTCATGATGGACATTGGGGATAGCTATTGGTGACATGATGTGAAGATACAGTATCTTCTTTCGTTGATGATTTACTCTTTTACTTTCATGACCTGTTTACTGCTATCCCCGCTCTTTTGGAAACTTCGAGGAATTCCCACTTGAATTCTGGTTTACTCATTAACGTATCCAAGCCAGAGGCATTGGCATTTCATGCAGAGGCCAAGAGGAAATGGGGAACCTCTTTTCTCTTGCAGTGGGCTGATATCTTATATTAGCTATCTAGGTTTACGTATTCCGTCTCATCCTTCTCAATTATCAACATTCCAAGGTTCACTCACCAAATATTGACAGTTTTTCAAAAATGGAAACACCTCCCAATTTCATATTTAGGCCAATGTCACCTCTTTAAAATGATTAGTTTACCTTGCTTACTCTATCCCATCCAAATGCTACTATTTGTAGTGAAAGCAAAGGAATGCTGCAATTAAGATACAGCTCAGTAAATTTATATGGGCCCTCTTATCTGCTGCAGCAA
The DNA here is from genome assembly GCA_031769625.1 of Taudactylus pleione. Taxonomy (NCBI): domain Eukaryota; kingdom Metazoa; phylum Chordata; class Amphibia; order Anura; family Myobatrachidae; genus Taudactylus; species Taudactylus pleione. The sequence continues at coordinate 41,254,442 of JAUIMM010000092.1, forward strand.
CCTCTTAAATTGGAGGCATTAATCTTCCTTGTTTCAAGGATTATGCATTGGCTGCTAACTATAGGTATGCACTGTACTGGATAGGCAGCAGAGACAATTTTGGCATAAAAGCTTCTTCTATAGTCCGGTTAAAAAATACCAGTTAGTTGGCTTTCTTAATTTTCATTGGGACTTCCATCCTCCCTCAAGGAGAATCCTTTGATCTCCACAACACATCATATCTGACATGTGCTCAAGAAACGTCTCAGTTTTGCTACTTCTCAGATCTTTTTTCTCCTGACATTTTCTAAACCTGGTATTTAACGTGGGGATGCCTCTCATATAGTTCGTTCTTGGTACCTCCAAGGTCTTTGTTACGTATATATCAATTTGTGGATCACAATTACCCCTCGGCCCCTCACTCATTACCAGCTATAGGAGTAATACCTGAGCTTAACATTTCTATTATTTTCTTATTTCCAACTTGTAGTGTTGTCTCATTTGCCTCCAGCAGTTACAGGTTGTGCAATAGATGTTGCGCTAAGACACAGACCGCAAGGGCCCCATACTACCACATCTTTTATATACCTTCCCTCGCCGTTGGTTGGACTTGACCAAGCTAAAAGGTCTTGTGGTTAAATGGGCATTGTGCATTCCCGAGAATGAAGGTACATGACATTGTAAGGGCAGGTGCAAACCACCAAAAAAAAAACCATGTAGTTACTGCGCAAGGTGGAAATTAATACCAATTATCTATATAAAGTAATATATATTTGCTCTCTGATGAAGTGTACATGAGACTTGTTGAAACATAAAATCTTAGTTTAATAGACAATATGACACATATGGGTTATAAAATATACGCATATCAGATAATGATACAATTTACCGTGGCTGTATATTAAGTAATACTATTGGATTGATAAACAAGTAACAGCTTGATTGAATCCACAATCTGGTAAAGAACAAATAAATTAAATAGAAATAAAAATAGAAATAAAAATAGAAATAAAGATGAAAAGATGCTGGCGTCCCAGCACTAGATCATGAGAACAATAAATAATAACTGTTTCTGTACAACCAATGTATATAGATACAATGTTCGTGGCCATACTACTAATATACATACGGTCCTGTAGGTAGATGTAAAAAGTCACGGCAAACAATATTCCAACCTTGGTATGCCCGTCAATATGGCAGGAGGTGGTGGTAACCGCTGACTGTAGACAGACCGGGTTTGCTGGGTGATAAGTTCTCTGGCTCCTCCGGCACCGGCCGGGATCGTGTGCGGCTGATGAAAGTGAACGACAATGTACCACTGGAAGTGTGACGGACAGGGCTTGCTGGGCAATTAGTTCTCCAATTCCTCCTGTCACAGACACGTCTGTGGTGAAGCGGTAGCAGCCGCTGACTGTGTCAGACAGGGCTTGCTGGGCAAGTAGTACTCCAGCTTCTCCAGCAGTCAGACGAATAGCCTCTAGGTTGCCGTTGTTACGTCCTCGTCTGCAAGACAGTTCCCGGGCTGAAGTTTGAAAGGCTTGCACTATCAATTGTACATCTGTTCAGGATCTCCTGGAAGGTGTGTCTCCTCATCATATGCAGAAATGCACCTCAAGCTACTTCATAATACTACACTCCTAAATTGACATGTCTTACAGAGGCTTCCACTGACTCGATTTGTTTTAAATGTATGCAATCTGATGCGGACCTCATGCAGGCTGTCCAGACATACATACAACAGGACCTGGGTATCTCATTTGTTATTTGTAGTGAATGGACTAAGTGGGACCTTAGATCTATCCCACCCTATTGGCTAAGGTGGCATCAGCACTCAGTCAGTGCAGATATGGTGACGCAGCAGGAGGCATCACGCCTCCTGCTGCTCTACGTATCCGAGCTGTGTTGTCCAACGCAGCATCGGGCACTCTGCGGAGCATCATGTGCAACGGATGGCGTGGCCAAAATTACGTGATCGCGTGGTCACGTTCCCGCACCGATTCTAATGTCGGGTAATATCCCTAGCCACGCCCGCTATGCCGCACCATGACCCCCCCATTTTTATTTTTTGTCATGTTTGCAGCCCTGTAGCATGAACACCGTGCATCACTGAGGGCTAAAATTCTACATATGAAAGTTACTTTATGCCGTCTTATCTTACCAAATTTCACGAAAATCTGAGATGGTCGGGTTGAAGAGTTACATTTTTTGTGATGATTTGGCATGGAATGACCCTTCTACCAAGTGGACTGGACTGACTGCTTAATAAACGTAGAGAGCAGGGCAGATCATTGTTCCTCTATTTGGCTGCATTATAATAATACTCTCCTGGTTAGACATTTTGGCAAAAGGCCTTCCACCCTTCTTATACCTGGTCCTGACCCATGTATATCTATCCTCATGACACATGCCTCATAGGACCCAGATTTTCCATACTGCTTTGTTGATTGCTTTTTCTATTCCTCTGATTTTTCTATTAGATGTTTTGTGCCTGCTGACGTCGTTTCTCTTTTTGCTATTTGGAACATGTGGGTTTTACTTGTTTATTATGAACCATTTTAGTTTATGTTATAATTTTGTGTATCTTTCAATAAATGTAATTGCAAAAAAAAATCAAATGGCCAAAGAGAAAAAACTGATGCAGGGAAGGACATTTATCATTTCCAGCTAGATCTATGCCTCATTCATGCATTACAGGGATATCATTAATAGCAAAAAGCATGAGGTGGTCAGTAAATTGTGCATTCACTGCCAATGCACTAGATGCAATAAACTTTGGAAATATTAGCTCTCTTTGTACACATCCCTTCTCCACCCACTAACATATCATCATGCAGCTCCCAGCTCAAACAAATCTATAAATAGATCACTTATAAAGAGGTAACAAGTATTGAATAGATCCCTCTTACATTAAAGTTTTCAATTTGTGTGTTTTATTCCATTTAATCTCAGTGATGCACAGCCAAGGAATGTTTGCTGTGTTCTGCATTGCCGTGGAGAAATCAGTATTACACACACTTTGTACTTCCACGTTACAAGTGGAAAACACTGGTTAGACTGGCATGCTGGCTAAGGAAACACTGCTTAAATAAGTACATACAACAACAAAAAAGGAAACATTGCCTTTATAGAAGAGCCAGACCAACTGGAAAACTTTTGTGAATACTGGTGCATAGTAAAAATGTACTGGTATCAAATCAGATTCAGTCATTTTTCTTGAACATTTTATAAAACTATAACAAGTGGTATACTGGGCAGTAATAATAAAGGTTAAGTCCACATCCTGCTGCAGAGTTAACATGTATTATATAGGTTATGGTACGCTCTAAAAGAGCCTAAATGTTCCTGGTGGTGCTTTTCAAAATTAGAAAGATTCAAACACACCTCCTTTAGATCATCTGAGCTAGAATGGGCAGAAGGACTTCACACAAGTAGACATTCTCTGTACTATCGCAACATATTGTGAATAGGAAATATGTAAACCAGTAAGATGTTTAGATAAATCGGGCAAAATGCAATAGAGTGCGAGCCGACGCCGCTGCGGGAATACATGCGAGTATTGCACTCTATTACATTTAGCTCTGCCTGTCTTGTAACTCTCCATTCTCCTCTCTTTAGTACTCAACATTAATTAGAAAAATAAACATAAAAGTATTTAAAAAAGAAAGAAAGAAAGAAATCAGCATACAATAAATCCAATCATTTAGACACTTCTGTTAATCATCTAGATATGGCTGCAAACAGTGCTTTCATGGGTGGGCGCATAGGGATTCATCAGGGCTTTCTCTGCACTCATTTCTGTATTAACCACTGCACGTGACAGATACATTACATCCACTGAAATAATGGTTAAGGATTAAAACACAAAGAATATTCTGCCTGATGAAATTAGCCTGGACGGCTGAGAGGCATGGCCGTGTAATGGTGCAGCTGTGCTATTCCCCCTGTGGGATATTGCATAAATTGGCATCAGGCTCTTTGTGATGGGCAAAATGAATAATTTATGGGAGAATTTTTATCTTCCATATAGTTATCATAACAGCAGCAGCAAGGGGCATGATAGTGTTTCATCTCAATTCGTCCCTCAGTGGACATGTCACAAGCAACGTTACGTGTTTGTGCATTTATTCTGAAATGCACTACGGCCGCACAGACGCGTTTACCGCACAGCGCTATTTCTGTCTGAGTGTATGCGTTTTCCAGACACTGATGACATGTAGGCTGGGGAAATATTCACACTTATTTAATGGCAAAGTGCAGAAAAAAAAAAAAACACTACAAAACACCAATCATTGGTATTTATCATAAAAGGTACGGATTGTTATTAATCATTATATAGTGCAAACATATTATACTGTGGTGTAATCCGTCACATCAGTCCCTGCCCCAGTGGAGGCTACAATCTAAATTCTCTAGCACACAAACAGTATTTACGTAGTAGGTGTACATGTGTTTCTATGTTTGTTACATACATTTCTAACATGGTACTATAAAGAGGAGGGCTGGCAAAGTTTTGGCTGGTGTGTGGTTTGGGGGACTGGTGCACGTACAACTGGTGCAGGCCTATGTGCAGCAAAGGAAAAATAGGAATGTGGTGGGGGGTTATGGGGGGGGGGGGGGTCAGGAATATACGAGCCAAGCAGCTGAATCAAACAGTACAGTGTGCTTACGTGGCCTGCTGGTTCACACAGTGCATAGTAAGGGGGAACCACTATGAGAGCACCAGGGGGCCTAGTCAGTATGGACTTTTTCTTCAGTGTTATTCTGGAAACTGGTGATGAATTTAATTCCAGAAATAAACCATATTCTATTCCTTATTTCTTGATTCATGGATTTGCTCAATTTTTATCCAGTTTTGTGCTAGTTGGTATATGGTTGCATATGCTGTGTGTATAATTAGTTTAGTTGTTGGTTTGTGGACCTGTCTGACTAGGAAGCATTGTAGCAGATTGTCAGGACATGTCCACCACATACTGTATGGAAGAAAGGGCCTAACTGACCGCACCCACTCCAGCACAAGCTGGTAGTGCCTAAATAAATTTAGGGGAGTCAATATGGAACCAGGGGCCTGATTCTGAAGTTGGAGTACAGCATAAAAGTGCAAGTAACTGTGTACAGTACCTGGACAACCCATGTTGCAATGCAAGGGGTGCAAAAGACTTGCCTTACATAAGTGGGTCAAAGGAGAGGGAGGTTTTTTGTTAAATAACAAAAAATCCATAAGTGTTATCCCAGCTCCATAGTGTGAGGGCAACTTTTTGAGAACAAAGCTAGGTGTGTGCTAGTTCTAAGCCAGGGGAAGTGCAAGAGCGGACCTACTACTTTGTCTCCCAAGCTGAACCACCTTTCAGAGCATGGTTTAGAGTGCCATGGCAATTATGGTGGATTTACAAACATGCATGACAGGTTTTGGTGCTGGTGTCTTGCAATTCAGTGATCCTTTGTAAAAAAAATTACGCTAAGTTAAAAGTGAAAAAATGTGTATAGAATTCAGAAACCAGCCTTGACCTTCCAAAAGGATTCAGATAAGGTGGTGCACCCTTTAAGATGTACCAAAATCAAGAGTGTATCTTGCAGGACAGC